>CM057347.1:293376862-298176862 GCA_030015575.1 Agapanthus africanus
GTCCCTGGTCTAGAATCCAGTGTCGTAGATAAGGAAATCCGCAAGACCTTGGAGATTGACTGCGCGCGAAGGCCAAATGCATCGTGCTTGCCTCTATGAATAATGAACATCAGAGGAGGCACGAGAATATGGATCTTGAATCCATATTGCTCCATACCAAGGAACTGTATGGAAAGCAATCTCATATAGCTAGATACGAGACCTCGAAGAACTTGTTTCAATCGAGGCTGGCCGTCGGATCATCTGTAGGAGAACATGTCCTTAAGATGATTGGCTATATAGAAGAGCTCACGGACCTTGGGACGACATCTAGAGAACGCGCTATATACAGACTTGGTTCTTCAGTCCCTTCCTTCCACCTACGCCCAGTTTATTCTGAATTTCAATATTAAAGGAAAAGAAGCTGAACTTCCAGAACTCCTTAACATGTTGAGGAGTGCAGAGGGCACCTTGCAGAAAGCAAGGGAAACACCCACTATGTTTGTTCGCGGTGCTTCCTCTTCTGGGTCCAAGGCAAAGGCCCAAAGGAAGGAAGAAGAAGGCCACTACTAAACCAAGAGGTGGTGTTGGTAAGGTGGGAGTTAAGGGAAAGGCAAAAAGTTGCGGTGCCAGTAGTGGAAAAGGACGAGTGCTTCCACTGTCGTAGGAAAGGCCATTGGAAGAAAGATTGCAAAGCTTGGATTGCCAAAAACCAGGACCCGAAGCAAGCTATGGCTTCGACTTCAGGTGTGTTTGTAATTGAAAATTGTCTGTCAATCAACTCTACTTCCTGGGTATTGGATACCGGATCAGGATCTCATATATGCAATTCATTGCAGGCCCTGAGAAACCGTAGAGTGCTGAAGGTTGGTGATATGACCCTCCAGGTTGCTAACGGAGCTAGCGTGGGTGCTGTGTCCGTAGGGGATTATCACCTTGGATTGACGAGTGGGACATATTTTGGTTTTGCGCAACTGTTTTTGTGTACCCAGTTTAACGTGTAATATCATATCAGTACCGTTGTTATGAAAAGAAAGTTATGATTTCACGTTTGTAAGCGTTGTTGTTAACATCCACCTTAATCATGGTTTGATTGGGTCCGGTACACTAGATAACGGTATATACGTATTAAACCAATTACAAATTTTCAATGTCCAGAACACACTAAAAAAGAAAGTCTCCTGATATAAATCAGGCTTTCTTATGGCATTGTAGACTAGGTCACATCAATGAGACAAGGTTAACTAAGTTACATAGAGAAAGATATTTGGATCCGTTCGAATATCAATCTTATGCCACTTGTCAATCATGTCTCAAAGGAAAGATGACAAAGACTCCATTCACTGGACATGGAGTATGAGCGAGCGAGCTCTTATGACTCATACACAGCGATGTATGTGGTCCAATGTCTACACATGCAAGAGGCGGTTTTTCATATTTCATTACTTTACGGATGATTTCTCTAGGTATGGATTCATTTTCTTGATAAAACATAAATCCAAGGCCTTTGAGAAATTCCGAGAATATAAGAATGAAGTAGAAAACCAAACCGGAAAAAGTATCAAGACGCTGAGATCCGATCGAGGTGGTGAATACTTAAGTGCCGAGTTCCTGGGTTACCTAAAAGAGAAAGGAATTCTCTCTCAGCTTTCCTCCATACACTCCACAACATAACGGTGTATCGGAAAGACGGAACTGAACCCTATTGGATATGGTATGTTCCATGATGAGTAATGCTGAGTTACCGTGATCTTTCTGGGGTTATGCGCTAGAATCAACTGCATATCTTTCGAACAGGGCTCCTACCAAAACTGTGCCTACCACGCTATATCAGATGTGGAGTGGGAAGAAACCCTATCTTCAGTATCTGAAGATATGGGGATGTCCAGATTTTGTTAAAAATCAGCATGCGAACAAACTCGAGGCTACGATCAGTGCAGTTGTCAGTTTGTGGATATCCAAAGAACTCCAAGGGGTATTATTTCTATTACTCAGAGGAGCAAAAGGTTTTTGTTTCTCGTAATAACCCATTTTCTAGAACAACAGTTTTTAGAAAAAGAAACAAGTGGGAGCGCAATAGAACTGGAAGAAGTTCCAGAACCACAAACTACTACTGAAAGTTTGGGTTAGAACCAGAAGTTCAAGAAGAATAGGACATTCCCGCACCCCTCCGCAGAAGTAGTAGGGCATCTCATCCGCCTGAGAGATACTACGGTTTTTCTCATAGACAGGGATAGAGAGGATTGTGTCATTGATAATGATGAACCTACTAGCTTCCAGCAGGGCCATCCAGAGCGGCGACTTGGTAAGATGGCTGGATGCAATGCGGACCGAGATGGAGTCTCCATGTACACTAACAAAGTATGGACTTTGGACTTTGCTCCAAATGGGGTAAAACCCCATAGGATGCAAGTGGATCTTCAAGTAAAAGATTGGTGTAGATGGACATGTAGAAACCTATAAGGCTAGACTTGTTGCACAAGGGTTTTCGTCAAAGACCTGGTTTGGACTATGACGGAACTTTTCTCCAGTGGCTATGCTCAAATTCATTCAGATCCTTCTTGCCATTGCTACCTTCCAAGATTATGAGATCTGGCAGATGGACGTAAAAATGGCTTTTCTAAATGGTAATTTAGAAGAGTGTGTCTATATGGATCAGCCAGAAGGTTTCTATCAGAGTGGGAGCAACGGGAAAGTGTGCAAGTTGCTTAAGTCCATTTATGGACTAAAGCAGGCATCGCGGAGTTGGAACATCTGTTTTGATGAAACGGTCAGAAAATATGACTTTATCAAAAATCCAGATGAACCATGTATATATAGTAAAATTGTAGCACGAACTGTCGTATTCCTCGTCTTGTACGTAGATGACATTCTCTTAATAGGAAATGACATTCCTATGCTACAATCTGTCAATGTATTCTTGTCACGCAAGTTCTCCATGAAAGACCTGGGTGATTGCCTCTTACATTCCGGGGATCCGGATCTGTCGTTATAGATCTAAGAGGATGTTGGGACTTTCGCAGTCCAGGTATATCAACCACTACACTGAAAAGATTCAGTATGGATGATTCTAAGCGCGGTAATTTACCAGCTTGTCACGGAATCACCCTCTCCAAAGAGATGTCTCCCAAGACTGATTTGGAAAGGGATCGCATGTCGATTATACCCTACGCTTCTGCGGTAAGCTCTATAATGTATGTGATGTTGTGCACCAGACCAGATGTAGCTTACGCACTAAGCATGGTAAGCCGGTATCAGTCAAACCCAGGGGAGAAGCACTGGATAGCAGTAAAGAACATTCTCAAGTACCTGAGAAGGACAAAGGATATGTTCTTGGTTTACGGCGGGAAAAGACCTCAAGATCGAGGCTTTTTCTGACTCCAGCTTCCAGAGTGACAAGGATGACCCCAAGTCCATGTCAGGTTATGTCTTTACCCTCAATGGAGTAGTGGCGGGTGTGCTGGAAGAGTTCCAAGCAGGACATCGTTGCTAACTCGACGATGGAAGCGGAGTATTGATTCATATCTCAAAAACTATTTCTAAACCGCAATCAAGAACGGCGTCGCTTTGCAGCTAGCCTGTGAGTACGGGTCGGTCCACAGGGATTTTGTGAATCTCCGATTCGTTCTTACAAAGTTAATTCCGAAGGGCGTTCGGATTGGTTATTAAATCTAAAAATCTAATTAACCTAGGGCAATTATCTAAAATCTATTCTTGCTAGGGTTAGGTTTAGGGATGGTTTGGAAATGCAATTAAATCTCAACGCTTTCTATACTCGAATGAAGATCTATGAGGAGTTATGGTAATTATCAATAAAGGGGATTAGATCCATTCGGGAAGGTGTTCCTTCCTCTAGGTTCTTGTCCTTCCTTTAGAGATCCTTACCCTAATCTCCATGGAAAACGCGCGCAACCGGGCTTTTACACTACGGTGTCATCGTTACCTTGAGTGGGGTAGCATGCTCGTTACCTTGAGGGGTAGCATGCCGTAGGGCGCGGTATGTGCGTGTATGCATGGAGTCCCTATTCAAAATGTATTATAGGTAAGAAAGGGATGAGAGATTTCATCTCTCAAAATCCTTTCCCAAAGCAAAACCCTAACAAGTTCCTAGGACATGAAATTAATCTACCTAGGGCAAAGAATTGAAATTTAAAATAGGGCGAGAAATAAATCTATACTTACAAATGCATCCCTCCAATCATCCATGTAGGTTTGTCAGATCTGAATTTCTGAATGGAAAGAAACACCGATGCTCTCCAAAAGGAATTTCTGAATTTTTATTAAAAGAAGGAATAGAGAATTACAATCTGTAGAGTTCCTATTTATAAAGAATAGGAAACCCTAGGTTACATTTTGATCCACATGTCTAAAATTACAAATATACCCTCTAGGTCAACTTTTCAGCGCCAATAAACCATTTTGGTAAAATTTTTCATCCACTGAATCCTCTTAATGGCCGCGGATCCGCGGCCCCAGCATGGGTTGGGCCGCGGTTCCGCGGCCCAATTGTGGACTTGGACTCTGATTCTTCTGGGATAATTTCTGGTTGTCTTGGGCTACTTATTTCTATATATCTTTTCTCAATTTAGCTTCTGGTTCTCTTCCAGATTTTCAGTGAACATTGTAGTGGACTTCTACCCGTTCGCTTTGAGTCGATGTCTTGAATCTTGCTCTGTGAATTGTTCCTTATGTAGGCTTGATCAAGATTCTCTGTTTGTCGGTCAAAGTCTCACTTTTACGTCGTCTTTTCATCGTTTTCACTGTTTCCTGTCCAAGAACCTGTAACCTGTAACATGTAGCAGACATGCGTCAAAAGCACATGTTTATTTATAAAAAGAATAAGAATGGGGAATATAATAATGCAATATTCTAGTCTGAACAAATACCCCCAAACTTATCTTTTGCTCGTCCTCGAGCAAACTTATTTTTATTCACTAAATCCTAACCGCACTTTCGCAGGGAAACGCGATTTGCACTGAGCACGTGCAACAAGCCATTAACCTCTAGGGTCCCTAGTAGGAGGAGTGTTGTCTCCTGAGGGTTTTCAGCGGTTTACACCCACAAAATCCTATCATCTCGGCTTTTCGACTTTTGTTCTCCAATTAAGTTTTCCAACAAGGAATTCTATATCTTCTACTTGTAAATTATCCACCCATATTCTTCACACTTCCTCATCTCTAACTTAAGATTATATATGTTCTATAGACTTATTTAGCTTTCGGCATCTCCTAAGTTTTCCTTCTAGGGTTACATCTCCACTAGAATTTCTATCAACTCTATTAAAGATACATGTTCTATCCTTCATTCCTTTCTCTCATCTAAACTCTAATCACATATCCCCACGTGTGTGTAAAAATCACCCCTACACTTGGAAATTCAAATCAAGCAATCGTACTCTCGTCCATTGTCCAAAGCAATTAATAATTCGTGAATTTTTGAATTTCACTTACATATCCTTCATGCGACTGTTAATACTTCTTGAGGTACCAACAACCGATTACAAGATGCGTTAGCACTTTAAAGCGTACTTCCTAGTTTGCAACACCCAAGGCTTTTAGCAGTGACTCCAAACCAGTTGGTCTAAGGCACTAGGTGATGAAGCACCCTCGCCTAAAGATTTTTCTAGTTTTACAGCCTTAAGTAATCACAAAAACCAGTGTCCATTTTTTTCCTTTATTCACTTTTTTTGTCCTTGTACTGAGGACTTTAGAAAGAGCATTTTCAAGGTCTCTTCTACTATTCCAAGTTTCAAGGTGCGTGATTGTGCAAATTGTAAGGTATACATT
Source organism: Agapanthus africanus (assembly GCA_030015575.1). Taxonomy (NCBI): domain Eukaryota; kingdom Viridiplantae; phylum Streptophyta; class Magnoliopsida; order Asparagales; family Amaryllidaceae; genus Agapanthus; species Agapanthus africanus. The sequence continues at coordinate 293,382,628 of CM057347.1, forward strand.
TTCAGAGTCTAGACTTAAGCTAGGAACTATTTTTCAAACTTATACTCTAATAAGAACATCAATACCTTTTCCTTGTTTCGACTTAGCCCAAGAAGTGAACCCAAAATTTGCCTATTTCTAAATAAACTACAAGGCATATACTTTCTAACGTTAAACTTTAAGGAATGTTATTTTTAGGGTTTTTTAATTTACTAAGTCTAAGATCTAGTTGTTCCTAGCCAGTTAACCTATCTGTCAAACTCAAATCAAATATGGACAAAATTGAATACAATTATTTTTATAATTTTTGAAATTTTTCAATTTTTATGAGTTTTCAAATAAGTATGCAAATGCAAAAATATGTACAAATGAATGCGAAGGAAGAAGACGTACAGAGCATACCCCCAAACTTGAACTCGACAGTGTCCTCACTGTCATACTAAACCAAGAGGGTCAAAAATGCCGGCACTCCACTGTTTATTATTTACAATTTTTATTTTATTTTATTGTTTTGAAATTTTTTTTGTTATTTTTTATAGAAAATGAAAAAAAAAAAATATAAACATATATACAAAGGTCCCCCCGAAACTTAAGCTTGGCCTTACACAAGCCAAAGGTGAGCACTAACCATTCAAAAATCTTATCGTGGTAATGGTATAGTTGGTGCAAGAAAATGAGAAACACGCGAGACCGTGTGGAAAGAAGAATGGTAGAATATGGTCTCTGTGGGGGGAAAGAAGGCGGAAAGGAGAAAGAAGGATCGCGCGAACTTGAGGGTGTAAATCGAGTGAATAAATTAGCACAATATGTTATGATCGATATGTTATAAGCGATTGCGCTAACCTATCAACCCGTCGGGAAATGGGGTCAAATCCCTCAAGATTCGCAAGAAAACAATGGGTTACGCCGAACTTGGTATAGGAGATGAAAGCGTAATGGTCATTTGTACGGTCGGAAACAATGGGAAAGACGACAGGGAGTGACTTAGGGATAGTCTCATTCTCACCGTACTAAATTATTTCGAACTTGAAAGATTCCATTAATGGTTCGAAACTACTATAATCAACCGAGTCTGATGGCTCATCTGAAAATGTAAAGGACTCAAACTCGGGCGGTGAGTCATAACATCGTTCGAAAAAGTGAAACACTCGTAGGTGTTATCGTCTGTGAGAATTGTATCAGATTCAAAGGAAAGGTTTCAAGCTCACAGTCTTCAAGCGGGGTCGGAACGATGGGAAGGAGGGAGGGTGATATAACAGTCAAAGGTCAGGAGGATGGGTTGGAAAATCAGACACATCAAACAAAAATGATTCAACCTCAATATTATCCTCAAGACTCTCCTCAATACTATCCTCAATATTTAACTCATCCATGCCATTATCATCAAAATCTAGACGCATATGAGATTCGGGAGAAACATTTAATAACTCAGGATGATGATTTGAACATAAAATTTCAATTAAATCGACAGGTTCATCATCCGAAATATTCCCGGCGTCTATACCTCAATCAAGTGAAAGTCAATTTCTTTAGACACCTCCTCAAAAGCATGGATGTTTATCAATGTAGGTTCTAGATGGGAGGTGTAAAGATCGAAAGGATTAAGTGCGGTTTCACTCAAAAGGGGTTCTTCACAATTTGGCAAATCAAACACTACAAAATCAAACAACTCATTTTTATTATCAACTGGTGAATCATTTAGGGCAATCGATGGAAAACAGGAGTTGTGGGCTTCAATTGGGTACGGGTAGGTTTGATTTGCAAATCCTCTCGCATTCTCACTCTGTCCAACCGCCTCCTTATACATTAAAAAATTTTGAGCTAGCGGGAAACTAGCTACCGCTTCAGTAGGTTGCATAAGGGCGGCCACGGACGCTTCCACATTCCTAGTCATTTTATTCGTTGCTGCAATGTATGCTTCTAACGAATCTTCCAAACTAGACTTTGGTGGTGAGGGGGTTTCGGTAAAAGATTCAAAATGGTGTGGATATGCAAAACTCCCAACAGGCTGTGTAGAAACGGTATCTAGTGAAGGTGGGAAGGTTGGGTATGACTGGTAGGAAGTGGGTGATTGGACAGGGGTAGGGTCAACATGTTGATAAAAAGGTGAATAATCGTGTGGATCCCTAGAACTAAATGAGTAGAGAGGGGTGAAAGATCGACTGCGAGATTGAGCAATATGCTCAGCAATGGACATTGGCCTAGGAGTGACAGAAGAACTTGGAAAATTGGTGTCAACATATGGAGGTGGTAAAGATGGACTTGGTCGACACAAATTGGGTTGAAAAGTCAAACTGTTTCTCCTAGACGCCTCTATTTGATCTTTCAAAGATTTTTTAGGCAAGGAAGGATCGTCTTTAAATTGACCGAACAAATTGACGTACGATGCAAAATTAGGTTCGGGATACCAAAGTTCGGCTAATGATTTATTGTGTGGTGGTACCCATGTTAGAAGAAGAAAGGTGACAAGAAGGAAGGTGGGGTGGTGCAAGGATTTATTTGGGGCTAAAAATTTTGCAAGTTCTATAAAATATTTGTCCTTTTTATTTTCATTTTTTATTGATTTTTTTCTTTCTCTTTATTTGGAAAAATTTTGTTGCAAAAAGATTTAGAGAAAAGATATGCAACAGCAAATATTTTATAGAAAAGATATGCAACAACAAAATACTACTTGCAATCTAATTTCATTTCAAGCGGGGCCCAAAAATCCTGCACAAGATCGTTATTTGGAAGGGAATATATTTTTAATGTGCACAAAATCCTGCAGGCATTTTTCAGAAAATATATTTCAAAAATTACAGAGGATGAACAGAAGATCTTACAGAGCAAAGTTGGTCTGATGATGTCACTATTCCACCGCCCTTCCACGGCAAAACGTGGCTCGCACTGCGATTTTGCGGTCACATTAACAGCACAGTGCCCCAGAAATTTTTTGGTGCGACGAATCGACAAGATGGCCGCGGTTCCGCGGCCTAAGGTGCGTTTTGGCCGCGGAAACGAGGTTGGATGGGCGGTTCAAGACTCCAAAATTTTTGTGCTCTTCTATTAGTTAAAATCCCTTCTGTTCCGATACCCTTTTTCTGTTTCGCTTTCTGGAATTTTCCAGATCCGATTCTGTATATCCTGCAAAAATTCAACCACAAAGTATCCCTTCCAAAAATAACAAATGATATATATTTTTATATTTTATGATTTTTTCAGATTTTTATGATTTTTTTTATTTATGATTAACCCGAAATTGCAAAAAGGAAAGTTCTACGCCATCCCCGGCAACGGCACCATTTGATTCGTATCTCAAAACTATTTCTAAATCGCAATCAAGAACGGCGTCGCTTTGCAGCTAGCCGGTGAGTACGGGTCGGTCCACAGGGATTTTGTGAATCTCCGATTCGTTCCTACGAGTTAATTCCGAAGGGCGTTCGGATTGGTTATTAAATCTAAAAATCTAATTAACCTAGGGTAATTATCTAAATCTATTCTTGCTAGGGTTAGGTTTAGGGATGGTTTGGAAATACAATTAAATCTCAACGCTTTCTATACCCGAATGAAGATCTATGAGGAGTTATGGTAATTATCAATAAAGGGGATTAGATCCATTCGGGAAGGTGTTCCTTCCTCTAGGTCTTGTCCTTCCTTTAGAGATCCTTACCCTAACCTCCATGGAAAACGCGCGCATCCGGGCTTTTACACTACGGTGTCATCGTTACCTTGAGGGGTAGGATGCCGTAGGGCGCGGTATGTGCGTGTATGCATGGAGTCCTATTCAAAATGTATTATGGGTAAGAAAGGGATGAGAGATCTCATCTCTCAAAATCCTTCCCAAAGCTAAACCCTAAACAAGTTCCTAGGGAGTGAAATTAAATCTACCTAGGGCAAAGAATTGAAATTTAAACTAGGGCGAGAAATAAAATCTATACTTACAGATACATCCCTCCAATCATCCATGCAGGTTTGTCAGATCTGAATTTCTGAATGGAAAAGAAACACCGATGCTCTCCAAAAGGAATTTCTGAATTTTATTAAAAGGAGGCATAGAGAATTACAATCTGTAGAGTTCCTATTTATAGAGAATAGGAAACCCTAGGTTACATTTTGATCTGCATGTCTAAAATTACAAATATACCCCTAGGTCAACTTTTCAGCGCCAATAAACATTTTGGTAAAATTTTCATCCACTGAATCCTCTTAATGGCCGCGGATCCGCGGCCCCAGCATGGGTTGGGCCGCGGTTCCGCGGCCCAATTGTAGACTTGGACTCTGATTCTTCTGGGATAATTTCTGGTTGTCTTGGGCTACTTATTTCTATATATCTTTTCTCAATTTAGCTTCTGGTTCTCTTCCAGATTTTCAGTGAACATTGTAGTGGACTTCTACCCGTTCGCTTTGAGTCGATGTCTTGAATCTTGCTTTGTGAATTGTTCCTTATGTAGGCTTGATCAAGATTCTCTGTTTGTCGGTCAAAGTCTCACTTTTACGTCGTCTTTTCATCGTTTTCACTGTTTCCTGTCCAAGAACCTGTAACCTGTAACATGTAGCAGACATGCGTTAAAAGCACCTGTTTATTTATAAAAAGAATAAGAATGGGGAATATAATAATGCAATATTCTAGTCTGAACAAGTATATAGCTACTTGCGATGTCGCAAAAAAAGCAGTCTGGATGAAGAAGTTCCTCACAGAACTTCAGGTGGTTCCTTCCATTGTTTATCCAATTCCTTTGTATTGTGACAACAACGGGGCTATAGCTTTAGCAATGGAACCCAGGTCCCATCAGAAGTCCAGACACATCTTAAGGCGGTATCACCTGATCTGGGAGATCATAGATCGCCGGAAGATTGAGGTCCGGAGAGTTGCTACAGAGGAGAACACTGTAGATCCATTCACAAAGGCCTTACCTCAGATTCAGTTCGAGAGGCTATTCGAGATGATAGGTCTTCGATACGCCAGTACATGGCCCTAGTGCAAGTGGGAGATTGTTAGTGTATATGCCCTAGGGGCCATTATTGTATCATACTAGTTTGTATATTCCTGAATGGAAGCTTAGGATATTCACAGTTATATTCACAATCTCGCTCAACATAGTAGTATGCTACTTGGTTTATATCTATCTTAATATGTGTATATGTTAGCATATCACGAATACATATTGATAGAGCTCTTAGGATCTTGCTTGACTACCAGCGTTGTGATGGCAGTCACACTAGTGGGGGCTGGGTAGTCTATAAGCACATCCTTTTTCAGGTCCCTAATCGTAGGATTATCGAGACAGGGCATCGATACTTCAGAGTAGACTAGTGTGTACGCTTCTCATTCCAGTTAGGGAAATGGACTGTCCACAGCCATTAGTACATTGTACTGGAGATGGTATACAGGTCCTCGTTCGGTTACTGGTACACCGGACATGACACGCAGGGAACTGTTGGTTGGTATTACACCCATCGTCAGTTAACAGTTCCCAGGTGACATGAGTACAACATAGTTCGCAGACTTGACACTGCTGCTTCGTCTCGAGTGTGTTCCCACTGTTCTTAGATTGCTACCCTACCATGGCTTAAAGGAGTCGTGCAAACAGGTAGCAGTTGGGTGCAGTCCCGAAGCACTTGGAGGCAGTAGTGGTAAGATAGGATTCGTCTCTCCCGGTATTGGGAGTTGATATCGCGCTGTGTTTGGAGAGCCATTACGAAAAGTCCCTGGCCAGGGAAAACGAGATTTACTGGTAGGATTTCCAGTAGCTTCTCAATGTGTAATAGGTTTCACTCCGACATAACTTATACCGCTTTTAGGGGACTAACGCTTGCCACCCCCTAGGCTCGATATGCGATAGTCCAAGAAGAACAGACCGGACCGTATGGAGATTGTCACATCAGGCTCAGTAGGAGTTCGGATGGGTTTCCTTATCGGCCTTCTTATCGACATCTACGTGGGGACCGTTACGTACAACTAGTACCGCTTGCGGCCTGTGGTTAAACCCACTGCCAGCGTAGTGTCGAGTCTTTAGAATCCCAAACAGAGAGTTTCCCTGCTTCAGGCGAAAAGATATAGAGGTCGTACGGTTTTACGAAAGGGTTCGGACACATACGTGTATTTATGCACGTACGATATTCGGACAGTTTTTACTAGCGGGCTTTAGTTTAAGCTAGATTCTAGTATTGGATTATTGGATTTATACAGTCTCAGTATTTCCGTGTTTTCATGGATGGGAGGGGCATTCTCGTAATTAGTCGAGAAGCTTCTAGAAGATGGATGAGGTGGAGAGCTTAGGTCGAATTTGCATTAAATGGGTTAGTGACTCATGGAGTGATTCATCCAAATGAATTAATGAAGCATTTATTGCTTAATGACTCATGAGATGATTCATTCAAAGTGAGTTAATGAAGCATGGTTGATATTATTATTTGTTATTCAGTTAGATAATTATCATGCTTCATATATTCACAAATGAGTTATAATTCATATCATTCTCACTTTTACATTCTCTCTCCTCAAGCTCTCTTTCTTCAAAGAACTAACCTTAATCCTCTCATGTGTTGAGATCCAAGGGTTAGCAAGACTAATAGATCCCTAATCCTCTTCTATATCCTCTAGGTTACTTTGATTTGCACTCATATCCACCTAGTTACCTCAAGTTAGAGGTTAAACCTTGGAGAAGGATCTCTCGGGTGGATCTTTTATCACATCGAGGTGGCCGACGAGGAGGTGGACTACAAGAACAAGAAGGACTTGAATCTTTAGGTATAATCATCTATCATACTAGCTAATCACTTCTATATAGTTGTTAGTTTGGGTTTAGCAAAGATCCGTGAAGTTAGTCGATGTTAGTTTAAACAAAATGATTGTTTTACCTATTCCGCCTCCCCGCATCTTGTGGGGTGTCTAATGTCGACTCACACATACCCTAGTAACCTATAAGTCATGTCAATGTGAGACTCATAACGTGTCGAGAAACTACTAATAACACTTACCGGCAGATCACCATATCAGCCCTGGCCAGGGACTTCCAGTTATAGCCAATCGAACATAGCGCGACATCAACTCCCAATACCGGGAAAGACGAAACCCCTCCTATCGCTCATTGCCTCCATGTGATTTAGGACTATACCCAAAAGCCACCGTTTTGTATGTTCTCATGAACGTGGTAAGGTGGAAATCAAAGCACAGTGGGAATCACATAAGACTCTATGACGATCTCGGGTCTACGGACTAACCTGTACAAGTGTCACCAGAGAACTGCTATCTGACGATAGGTATAATACCATCTAGAAGTTTTCGGCGAGTCCGTTCAGTGTACCCAGTCTCCACTGAGCACCCGTGTACCATCTTTAATGTCAAACATCAATGGATGTGGGATCATCCATCGCCCATCATATGGGTCAACATGCGTATACGCTAGTTTACTCTGGAGTATCGATGCCCTGTCTCGATACAACCTCGACTAGGAACAGTTATAGGATGTACTCTTGGACTACCCTGGCCCTACTAGTATGGTCTGCATCATAGTCCTAGTAGTCAAGTACATATCCAAAGGGCTTTATCAATATGTGAGAGCAAGACAGTAACCCAGTACAAGTCAACATGTTTAGACAAAGTGAAACCAGATAGCATACTATCATGTCGAGCAAGAAAGTCCTCTATATATATATCCAAGCATCCACTACAATATACATCATATGTACAATAATGGCCTCTAGGGCATATACATAACTAACACACGGCTTAAAGGAGTCATGTAAATAGGTTTTATTTGGATACAGTTCTGAGCCACATGGAGGCAGTGAGCGACTGTTGGGGATTCGTCCCTCCCGATATAGGGAGACGATGTCGCGCAGTGATCGGTTGGTCAACACCATAAGTCCCTGGCCAGGGCGGATTGAGAATTACTGATGGTTAGACCAAAAGATTCTCGGATGTTCTTAAGCCACACCGACATGACTTGTCTGGTTATTAGGGGTCTGACATTTTCCACCCCCTAGACCTTACATGCGATACTCTCGAACGAATACACCAAATTGCACAGAGATTGTCATGTACTGGCTCAGCAGGGGTTCGGATGAGTTCGCTCATCGGCCCCCTTTTCGACATGTACCAGGGTTGCCATTACGTACAGCTAGTGCTACTGACGGACTTATGGTTAAACCCACTTCCAGCGTACTGTCGAGTCTTTAGTGTCCTACACAGAGGGTTTCCCTGGATCAGGCGAGACGATGTAGAGGCCGTATGGTCTTACGACAGGGTTTAGATCACATACTTGTACTGGCTACAAGGATGATGTTCGGAGAGATTATACTAGTGGGTTTTGGTTTAATCCAGATACTAGTATTATACTATTGGATTATATTTCACGTCCCGAAAGTACGGAATATTACCGGCACTTAAACTATGAACGTCTCGAGCCCCACGTAATCTAAGTAAGCCGGAAAACACAGAAATCCAAACCAAGAAAAGTAGTGGAGTGAAGGAAAACCATTTTAAATCAAATAGTTTGCAACATATGCCGAAATATGCATTTTAAAATCATAAGTCTTTTTTAAAAATTTCGGCAGAGTTTTCTTTGTAAAAACTGACCCCAAACGGGTACAAAACCTGATAAAGCATATAAATAATGAAAAATGCATCCCCTAGCGGGAGCTAGCTCTTCGTCAATCGACGGTCACAAACACGCAAGCAATATAATATACAACGCCAAGGCCGAGGATCAAAACTCAAAAGGAAACTCAAAACAGCAAGAAATCCATAGAATTACAACTCGCGACTCTAAGGTCGAAAGAATAAACATCATCGGTCTCTATCTCTGAAATAAATACATGTTTGGTTGATGGAACTTCCAGATACAACAGAATAATAATATACAAGGTATAATGATGGGTACGATACAAATAAACCCACTTACTAGCAAGTCACCCGAAAAGAAGCAGTGCCAGCAAAGTCGTAATGAAACCTGTACGGCAAAACATGCAAGAAACTGTGGCACAACGGGGGTGAGTTGCCAACTCGTGAGTAGAAAAACATCTACGAACAGAAATCGCATGAACAACGCAATCCTAGGTCATATGATCATAATATATCCTCAAATATATAACCAGCAGCCTATAATAATGACTAGGGTAAATATTTAACCCAAGTGTAATCTAATGTGCCCGTGTCAGTGCCTCAGGTAGCAATATATCATATGGATGATGTATGAATGCATGAAACAGAATGCATGTACTGACAAAAACTGTTTTCATAAATTAGTGAGATTTCTGTATCTTTTTAAAAACGAGGTTTCAAAAAAATGAAATCAGTATAAACAGTGCCTAGCATCGACACAAAACAAGTATCCAAATATCTCGATATCTCTGTGTCGCAATCTCGGTACCTCAATATCTCAAAATCTTAATGTCTCAATCTCACTATCTAGGGCGCCGTCAAACCAGACCGGCCCCTACCATCAATCTCAAGACCACGATGGTATCCTCTGGATATCCGACGCGTCGGGTAAAATCACCGGTCGGTAGTGCTCCCCTGCCAGGCTCAACGCCATCCTCTGGGACCTTCTCGCCCTGGGGTACCGCACCGGGCCCACCATGTACCCGAAATGGTTCGTCCATCTCCTCGAATCGGGTCTCAAAATCCATCAGCAAACTCATGGTGGACGACTCATACATCATGGGAAAACCGCACTTTTCATTTTTAAAGAGAGAGAAAAGAAGTTTATAAATGTTTTTGCGGTTTGCCCCCACATCCAGGAAATGTCATGAAAATCCGAATCCAAATCATCAATAGCATGTAAACAGTGAATATAGGCATACGCAAAACAGTGAATAATAACATGCATGAACTAGCAAGTAATAACTACAATGTCTAAACTAGCATATAAGGCAAGTACACTAATATCATGTCTAAACAATCAGCTAACAACCTATGTCAATGAAATAGTATTTTCTAAAGTATTCGTGACATGGAAATTACCGATGAAAATGTGTGTGAGCCGGTAAGTAAGTGTACGTGGTACATACGCATCATCGGTAATGGTGCTGGTGTCCTAACAGCATGATATGAATAATGGAATAAGAATCACAAAATAAGTATGCGATGCGGAGCGAACAGCAATAATAAGCGGGAGCTAAATACTAGACACAATGATAACAAATCTGCATTTAATGTAATATGAGTCATACAGCTACACTAAACTATAGGGCTGAGCTAACAGGCTAACTGAAGGTAAGGAAACCGCCTAACATCTGAGCCAATATATATATATATATATATATATATTATTCAGTGATCCCGCCTCGATAATATCACATCCGATACCATATCTATAATCAGATATTACCAAGTCAAGAGTACGGATCAAACATCAATATATAGCTCGTACGTAAATCCGTCGTACGACATCCCAAATCTGGGTACGGGTCAATATCACAGTCATCACTTTATTCATCTGGTATCCTCTTTATCAGGAATCATAATCCAGGTACTGATCTATATCTAGTACAATACTAATATCATCAATTAAATCATGATCTGACTACTGCTCGACAGTCTCGTACAAACCGATATCATCAGCACATATTATCATAAAGAAGTATACATCGCCCAATGCGGCCTATCGTAAACATCCTAACATATCATATCTCATAACACAATTACATGTCGATCGTTTTATTTATATCATTATTCACATGGTATCATCGTCCAAAAATCCGCTATAACTTCATGACGTATCTCAAATACGAATTCTGCCATATCACCGATCTCATGGTCTCAAATCAAATCTCATCGACTCACCTCAATCCCAAATACTATCCTCAAATCCAGTATGTGAACACATAGTCCCATACCTATGTGAACACATAAATATATATATCCCCATATACGGACATAAGGAAGAAGAATGTATGCAAGTATGGGTGTGTGTGTGTACGTGTGGTGCAACCACTACTCTAGGGTTTCGCAACACTAAACCAATCCAATCACACCTAGAATCCAACCTTATGATCAATAAACTCAAACAATATATAAAATCTATATGTGTATACGCATCCGTATACATCACCACGAACTGCGGGAGTGCTGTACGCCATCCACCCGACTTCTCCCCGTAGATATAAATCTACTCACCTTGCTTCTCGTGTGCCGATGCCGATGTCGTCATCTCTATCTTCAACGCCTCGACGTCACGTAAGGTAGCTACAAGGATATCACAAACGCTAAAACACATGAAAATCACATCGGAAACCAAAACGGCATACGCTACGCCCATAGGTAAAAACCTATAGTCTCGTATGCAAACACGATCAATAACTCTTTGCCGTTGACGTTCAAACGCCACTTGACAGAAACGAATCATCAAATACTAAAATCTATGCTAAAACAAGTCGTAAATCATGTGCCAACATACGAAAACTACCCCAGATTCTACCCTATGTGGAATCAGTCAAAATTGCATATACCAAGGGACTAATTTATAGGGTATAAGGCTACAGAACAAAAACGAGGGGGTTCTAACCTACTCTGGCCGCAATTTGCGGCCAGGAGGAATTTATTGGCGGCCAGAAAATGGTGGTTGGGGCTAGGGCTTTGGGTGGTGGTTCCTAGGTGCCTGAACATCTCTCTGTCAACCCAGAATAATTTTCAGGTAGCTCGGGTGTTAGCAGATTTCAAAACACACTCACAGATTCACAGTTTTCCCGATATCGATTCTATAAATTTGTATTCTGGGTTTTACTCTCAGGTTTGGTCCAATATAACTTCACAACAGGGGTTGTAGTCTCTAATTACACCTCAATTCACCTTTGATTTCAGATCAAACCATAAACCCCAACTTGAAATTTCAAAAGTCCATCAAACGACACCATATCGACATGAAACTAGTATAGATGTATAAAGAAATCGAAATACTATGCTAGTGATGCAGAATTTACCTCCTTTGGCAACTCAAGAAAATTCTTGAGTTGCTCAAAGTCCTCCAAATCCATTACTTCTAGGTCCAAAGTATAACTAGTGAGCTCGGGAACATTTTTTGTGAAATGGGAATAGGGTTTTGGGGTGAATTTCATGGTGGATCTAATCTTGAAGAGGATGGAGGAAGAGGGAAAGGACAGGAGCAGCAGCAGCTCTTTGAAGGGGGAGAGAGAAATGAGATGATAAAATGATGGGGGGGTCAAACAAGTCAAAAGTAACCCACTCTCTCTCAACATCATCATACTTTACTTTTTCTTTTCTTTTTCCTTTATTCCTTCTCCTCACAATGGCAACCCTAGGCAATCAACTACCCACAACATGTAAGAAAATGCAACAAATGTGGAAAAAATTATATGTGCATGTTTTGCACCAAAAATGTTAAAAACCCAATTAGCGATTTTTAATCGCGATTAGCACTAAAATAGCCTATAATTAATCATAAAAACTTTAAAATAGCATAATTCCATAAAATACCCTATTTTAGAATTTTCCATAATTTTTTTTCCAAAATTTTCCCATTTATCGGTATTTTAATTATACCGAAATATTAAAATATTCATTAAAAATTAATATTAAATTATGAAAATTCCCAAAAATAATATTTTATTTTTTTGAAATGTTACAATCTTCTCCCCTTAAAGAAATTCGGTCCCTGAATTTAAATTTAAACCCCCAAATCCTAAAGCATTTCAACAAAATGTCCAAGTCGTCGGGGCTCCGAAATCATCAATACATAAAACGCACCCTAGCGCAGTGCATGTGCATGAGTAGTGAGCAGATAACTCAAAATTGAAACTCCGTCAAGCATCCCACAATCATCGGAGTCATGGTAAAGACACGAATGCCAAATCCAAAGCAAACCCAAAATGATATAAATCAGAACTATACATGTAAATATCAAGTCTATACATATAAATATCTAAAGAAAATGCATGCCAAATCTTTTAAAGTCGAGGTGCAATGCGCATAACACTGCATAGTGGCGGACGTCTATCGCAAGAAAATAACCATATACGTATATATCTTTTGTTTAATGTGTACGTTCCGCCATTTTGGAAACAATTTAGAAAGGTTTCCTTGTTTTAAACGTTTCGTGTCATATCGGACACGTAGGTAAATACTGAGACTATAGCTCGCATTTTGGAAATCCCTTCGATAACTATCAATGCATGCAAAATATACTCAGGTAATGTCATCTGACTCATCCTGCTCAGTACGAAAACAATGGTAAAACATCACAAAAACCTACTGCTCCATAAGAAATCAATCCCAAAATGTGCGTCTGGTGCGCACGGAAATCAAAATCCATATATGTGCCAAACATGTGCACAGAAACAAGATCTATGTGCATCGGGTGTGCACGAAACATCTGTCATAGGCAACGTGTGTGCCGGACAGCATAATCAGGTGCATCTGACATGCACGAAGAATCTCGATATAGTGCATCTGGTGTGCACCAAAATCGCATCTCAAAACATGCGCTCAACATGCGCGAAAATACAAATCAGGTGCATCCATCATGCACAAAATCATGAAATCCAATATCAAGCGCCGAACATGTGCAAAATCCAATCAGGTGCACAAGGTGCACAAAACAAATATCGAGCATCACCATCGAAATCGAAGTCCAGTGCATCTAAGTGCACAAAATGCGTATCACTGCACTGCAAGCATGTGTGAACTATACCGAGTGCAAAAACCAAATCGTGTGCGTACATATGCACGAAATCAACTCAACTATATGGAACCCATAAAATCATAAACATGAGAAACCAAGGCACGAAAACGATATCAAGTGCAACAACTGTGCAAAAATCGTAAATACTCAGTAGGTGCAACCATGGTGTATGAAAACAAATATCATGAAACTCAATCATCAAAATCAATCATGCGAATAGACTGCCCAAAATACCGAAATCAAATATGGAGGAATAGTCCCGCTCAAGCACATCCTTCAAAAATCTCTAGCCAACTGTCGTGGTCACTCATAGCATATCTCGTCGACGATCCTGAACTCTGGCCTGCTGGTGTGCGTAACATGACCACTCCTAGGTCCAAGTCTTCTCGTAATTTATTCCAGAAAGGTCCGGTCTAGGTCTTTCCCAAAGTCCCGTCTCTGCCTAACTGTCCGGAAGTCATCGTCCTTTACTATATCTGTTTCTTGTTCCGGAACGGCTGCATACTCATCATGACTCCTTCTGGAAGATATATCCATATACAACGCCTCGGCATGTGTATCGCATCTCTGATGTCGGCGGAGTGGAACGTCATCTTATCCAGATCTTGTACGAACCTCTTACTCCACTTTTCTCTAATGTCGACTGCTTCGGACTCATCTCGTCGTGGCTGCATGGACTGAGCTCCAACGGCTATCCTCGTATCTGGACTCTCCCAAGAAATGCATCTCACTACCTAGCATCTGAATGAAGTCGAACCATTCGATCGATTCGTTAAAACCTCATAATCCCCCAAGAGCTCAACATCTGAGGTATACTTTAACAATATCGAGTACGTACCACAACATCGATGGTCCAGCCGTAGAAGGGCAAACCCAAGCCTCACTAATGGCGCCGCGGAACTGCCGAAAACCCTAAGGTTCAAAGGCTTTCGCACGGTGATTATGTCGAGTTAGGGTTTCATTCTTCTAGAGGGTCCATAGAATTGCCTGCAAGTCTTTCCGAATACTTTAAACTTTGAATAATAGGTTTCTGACATTCGATCGCCTCTATCAACTCTCAACGTCTCCACGTGAAGTCGTCTCTAGCTAGAATCAATCTATCTGATGACCTCGCGTCATGGTAGGCGAACGAACTACATGTCCTAGTCATTCATCCTCGGTGACTAGCGACCTCCTATCATCTCTTAATACACCTCGTACCGCAATAGCTCCAACATCTGGGGCGATATCTCGTCGTTCGCAACAACAACTGGCTCATTCGTCTGCACGCTGAACAGTGCCTCAATCATCATGAATAAGCAATACATCAACGGTCATCAAAATCTGGCTGGCTTCTATCAGTGGCTCAATCCTCTGGTGCCGATCAGCACATCCGAGTAATCTCATACAGCGATCCATCAAACACTCGTGGGACGAAAACACAATAAAAGACACATCTCTGCAATCGCGTGTCGTCAGAATTATACTCTAGTCAGTCCTCGTTCGTGACGAGCTCGTGCTGACCGCAACTATAGCCGTAGCTCTCCCTTCCCGTAATCGTGGAAGCAAAACCATAACTGGTACCGATGAGGCTAGATCATAGGAAGGAATATAATACTGTGCAAGGAAATGTATATCCTAAGGATTCTTAAGTGGAGTAGCGTATCGTAAATATGCCGCGGAACATACCCACGGTACGTCACTCTACTTTAGTCACCTATTCCATCAACCAAGGGACATCCTACGCTCCGAAGGTAAAACCTAACGCTCTGATACCAACTTTGTCACGCCCCGAAAGTACGGAATATGACCGGCACTTAAACTACGAACGTTTCGAGGCGCACGTAATCTAAGTAAGCCGAAAAACCCAGAAATCCAAACCAAGAAAAGTAGTGGAGTGAAGGAAAACCATTTTAAATCAAATAGTTTGCAACATATGCCGAAATATGCATTTTAAAATCATAAGTCTTTTTAAAAAATTTCGGCAGAGTTTCCACTGTAAAAACTGACCCCAAATGGGTACAAAACCTGATAAAACATATAAATAATGAAAAATGCATCCCTAAGCGGGAGCTAGCTCTTCGTCAATCGACGGTCACAACCACGCAAACAATATAAAATACAACGCCAAGAGCGAGGATCAAAACTCAAAAGGAAACTCAAAACAGCAAGAAATCTATAGAAATACAACTCGCGACTCAAAGGTCGAAAAAATAAACATCACTGGTCTCTATCTCTGAAATAAATACATGTTTGGTTGATGGAACTTCTAAATACAACAGAATAATATTATACAAGGTATAATGATGGGTACGATACAAATAAACCCACCTACTAGCAAGTCACCCGAAAAGAAGCAGTGCCAGCAAAACCGTAATGAAACCTGTATGGCAAAACCTGTAAGTGGCACAACGGGGGTGAGTTGCCAACTCGTGAGTAGAAAAACATCTACGAATAGAAATCGCATGAACAACGCAATCCTTGGTCATATGATCATAATATATCCTCAAATATATAACCAGCAGCCTATAACAATGGCTAGGGTAAATATCTAACCCAAGTGTAATCCCATGTGCCCGTGTCTGTGCCTCAGGTAGCAATATATCATATGGATGATGTATGAATGCATGAAACAGAATGCATGTACTGAAGAAAACTGCTTTCATAAATTAGTGAGATTGCTGTATCTTTTTAAAAACGAGGTATCAAAAAAATGAAATAAGCATAAACAGTGCCTAGCATCGACACAAAACAAGTATCCAAATATCTCGATATCTCTGTGTCGCAATCTCTGTGCCTCAATATCTCAAAATCTCAATGTCTCAATCTCACTAACTAGGGCGCCGTCATTCCAGATCGGCCCCTACCATCAATCTCAAGACCACGACGGTATCCTCCGGATATCGGACGCGTCGGGTAAAATCACCGGTCCGTAGTGCTCCCCTGCCAGGCTCAACGCCATCCTCTGCGACCTTCTCGCCCCGAGGTACCGCACCGGGCCCACCATGTACCCGAAATGGTTCGTCCATCTCCTCGAATCGGGTCTCGAAATCCATCAGCAAACTCATGGTGGACGACTCATACATCATGGGAAAACCGCACTTTTCATTTTTAAAGAGAGGGAAAAGAAGTTTATAAATGTTTTTGCGGTTTTCCCCCAAATCCAGGAAATCTCATGAAAATCCGAATCCAAATCATCAATAGCATGTAAACAGTGAATATAGGCATAAAAATCCATGAATGCGGCATAACAGTGAATAATAACATGCATGAAGTAGCAAGTAATAACTACAATGTCTAAACTAGCATATAAGGCAAGTACACTAATATCATGTCTAAACTATTAGCTAACAACCTATGTCAATGAAATAGTATTTTCTAAAGTGTTCGTGACATGGCAATTACTGATGAAGATGTGTGTGAAACGGCAAGTAAGTGTACGTGGTACATACGCATCATCGGTAATGGTGCTGGTGTCTTAACAGCATGATATCAATAATGGAATAAGAATCACAATATAAGTATACGATGCGGAGCGAACAGCAATAATGAGCGGAAGCTAAATACTAGACACAATGATAACAAATCTGCATTTAATGTAATATGAGTCATACAGCTACACTAAACTATAGGGCTGAGCTAACAGGCTAACTGAAGGTAAGGAAACCGCCTGACATCTGAGTCGATACATACATACATACATACATACATACATATATATATATATATATATATATATATATATTAGTCGGTGGTCCCGCCTCGATAATATCATATCTGCTACCATATCTATAATCAGATATTCCCAAGTCAAGAGTGCGGATCAAATATCAATATATAGCTCGTACGTAAATCTGTCGTACGGCATCCCAAATCTGGGTACGGGTCAATATCACAATCGTCACTTTATTCATCCGGTATCCTCTATATCAGGAATCATAAGCCAGGTACTGATCTATGTCTAGTACAATACTAATATCATCAATAAAATCATGATCTGACTACTGATCGACAGTCTCGTACAAACCGATATCATCAGCATATATCATCATAAAGAAGTATACATCGCCCAATGCGGCCTATCATAAACATCCTAACATATCATATCTCATAACACAATTACATGTTGATCGTTTTATTTATATCATTATTCACATGGTATCGTCGTCCAAAAATATGCTATAACATCATGACGTATCTCAAATACGAATTCTGCCATATCACCAATCTCACGGTTTCAAATCAAATCTCATCGACTCACCTCAATCCCAAATACTATCCTTAAATCCAGTATGTGAACACATAGTCCAATACCCATGTATATATATATATATATATATATATATATATATATATATATATATATATCCCCATATACACACATAAGAAAGAAGAATGTATGCAAGTATGGGTGTGTTTGTACGTGTGGTGCAACCACTACTCTAGGGTTTCGCAACACTAAACCAATCCAATCACACCTAGAACCCATCCTTATCATCAATAAACTCAAATAATATATAAAATCTATATGTATGTATACGCATCCATATACATCACCACGAACTGCTGGGGTGCTATACGCCATCCACCCGACTTCTTCCCGTAGATATAAATCTACTCACCTTGCTTCTCGTGTGCCGATGCCGATGTCGTCATCTCTATCTTCAATGCCTCGACGTCACGTGGGGTAGCTATAAGGATATGACAAATGCTAAAGAACATGAAAATCACATCGGAAACCAAAACGGCATACGCTACGCCCATAGGTAAATACCTATAGTCTAGTATGCAAACACGATCAATAACTCTTTGCCGTTGACGTTCAAATGCCATCCAATAGAAACGAATCATCAAATACTAAAATCCATGCTAAAACAAGTTGTAAATCATGCGCCAACATAGGAAAACTACCCCAGATTCTACCCTATATGGAATCAGTCAAAATTGCATATACCAAGGGTCTAATTTATAGGGTATAAGGCTACAGAACAAAAACGAGGGGGTTCTAACCTACTCTGGCCGCAATTTGCGGCCAGAAGGAATTTATTGGCGGCCAGAAAATGGTAGTTGGGGCTAGGGCTTTGGGTGGTGGTTCCTAGGTGCCTGAAAATCTCTCTGTCAACCCAGAATAATTTTCAGGTAGCTCGGATGTTAGCAGATTTCAAAACACACTCACAGATTCACAGTTTTTCCCGATATCGATTCTATAAATCCGTATTCTCGGTTTTACTCTCAGGTTGGTCCAATATAACTTCACAATAGGGGTTGTAGCCTCTAATTACACCTCAATTCACCTTTGATTTCAGATCAAACCCTAAACCCTAACTTGAAATTTCAAAAGTCCATCAAACGACACCATATCGACATGAAACTAGTATAGATGTATAAAGAAATCGAAATACTACACTAGTGATGCAGAATTTTCTTTTCTCTCATCATACATTACGTTTTCTTTTCTTTTTCCTTTATTCCTTCTCCTCACAATGGCAACCCTAGGCAACCAACTACCCACAACATGTAAGAAAATGCAACAAGTGTGGAAAAAATGATATGTGCATGTTTTGCACCAAAAATGCTAAAAACCCGATTAGCGATTTTTAATCGCGATTAGCACTAAAATAGCATATAATTAATCATAAAAACTTTAAAATGGTATAATTCCATAAACTACCCTATTTTAGAATTTTCCAAATTTTTTTTTCCAAAATTTTCCCATTTATCGGTATTTTAATTATACCGAAATATTAAAATACTCATTAAAAATTAATATTATATTATAAAAATTCCCAAAAATAATATTTTATTTTTTTGAAATGTTACATTATACTTGTCTCATTATATTTCTATTTTTCGGAATACGAATACGGGTATGTATATACGGTGAGGGCATTCTTGTAATTTCACAAGAATGGACTTCTAAAAGGAGACAACTTATTATTGGTTTTACCCTTTTTTGGAAAAAGGATTAATGAGGTAGAATTTGGAGATGTTGGGTTCGCTTAGCACCCTCGCTAGGTTTCGGCAAGTATCATGTATGCAATTTCAAAAAATCTAGAGTGCTAAGCAACCCGAACCAAGGATCTAAATAGAGAATTAGGGTTTTATATGCATGTAAACAAACTTTACACTATGTGAAATAGGAATACAAACCTTCGTAGACCGGTCCTTCACTTATAAAGCTCCATGTAGTAGTCTCTTTGCTCCAAGTAGTGTTCCCCCGAACTCTTCATAGGCTCTACTAGGCGAAAGGAACAAGCTTGCTCAAAGATCTTCGAGGCCGAAGATGATCTACGTCGAAAAATATCTAACACAAGATACCTCTTCACTAATTGATGAGTTAGTGAAGTAAACAACCTATACTAAATAGCTAGTTTTGTATAGATTGATGAAGTACGAATTTTGCTCACTTTAGAATTGATTCTCTCTTTTTCTTTTTCACCTCACTCAAAAGCTAGAGAGCAAAGAAGGAGATGAAGAAGATGATGAAGTGGTGAACCATCTCAACCATGGGTGAGAAAATATCACAAATGATATTTGTAGAGACTTAACCATGGCTAAAGATAATGGTTGGGTTAATAAATATCTAGAGTAAAACAAAATTAGTGGACTAAGTCAAGGTTTCTACATGGTTTCACAAGCATCCTAAACCATGCCAATTTCCACCTAATTTTGATTTATCCCTTAATAATTAAACACCCAAATTATCTTTAGTTAAGTATGAGTCACATACACCCATGTCTTATGTATCATCTAGAACGACAAAAAATAAATACATTAATATATATCTCATATATATTTATATGTATTTATAGAAAACAAATTCTTAAGTGAGCTAATATTAGGTAATATATATTAATATATCAAATATATAATTATATATTAAATTATTAAATCAACACTTGATCTAATAATCCAGCTATATCACATATAACCAACTAATATCATTTCTATGTATATCAAATATACATATTACAAATTATTTAATCAACACGTGATTCATTAATCCGGTTATATCACATATAACCTATATCGCGAGATTAGAATACTGTATCACATGCACGTATTAATCTCGGTCTTGCACATATCATATATATGCCCTACTTTGTTTCTCTTAAGCTAAGAAACCTCTGTGTAGGACTCTAAAGACTCGTCAATACGCCAGAAGTAAGTAATAATCATATTAATTGCCCACAAGATGTCAGCGGTACTAGCTGGACGTAACGGCTACCCAGGTAGTGAGCGATCAGAAGATTAACAAGCAAGCTTGTCCATACCCCCGTGAATCCAGTAAGTAACACTACTGTACAGTCCGGTCTCTTCGTCTGATATGCCGAATATCGAGTCTGGGGGTGGTAAATGTCAGACCCCAATAACTTGATAAGTCATGCCGATGTGAGGCTCATAACGGGTCGAGAAACTACTGATAACACTTACCGGTAAATCTCATCAACGGCTCTTGCCAGGCACTTCTTGTTATAGCAAATCGAGCATAGCGCAACATCAAATCCCAAGACCGGGAGAGATGGAACCCCTCCTATCGCTCATTGCCTCCATGTGACTCGGAACTGTATCCAAAATCCACCTGTTTGCACGCTCTCTTGAGCGTGGTAGGGAGGAAATCAAAGCATAGTGGGAATCACACAAGACTCTATGACGATCTCGGGTCTACAGACTAACCTGTACCAGTGTCACCAGAGAACTGCTATCTGATGATAGGTATAATACCATCTAGGAGTTCTCGGCGAGTCCTGTTCAGTGTACCCATTCTCCAATGAGCACCTGTGTACAATCTTTGATGTGAAACACCAATGGATTTGGGATCATCCATCGTCCCATACAGGGTCAAGAAACGTACACACTAGTCTACTCTGTAATATCGATGCCCTGTCTCAATAATCCCTCAACTAGGAACAACTAAAGGATGAACTTGTGGAATACACTGGCCCTACTAGTATGATCTGCATCATAGTCCTGGTAGTCAAGTACACATCCTAAGGGCTTTATCAACATATAACGGAGAGACAGTATAATAATGCAAGTGTATATGTTAAGATAAAGAGCAACCAGATAACATACTATCATTTCGAGAAAGAATGTCCTCTCTATATATGTCAAAGCATCCACTATAATATACAATCATGTACAATAATGGCCTCTAGGGAATACATATAACTAACAATCTCCCACTTGCACTAAGGCCAATTGTTGTAGTATCTCATACCCAACATCCCGAAGAATCTCTCAAATTGCCTTCGTGAGTGGATCCGCCGTGTTATTCTTCGTGTCAACTCTCCTAACCTCGATCTCCCGGAGATCAACAATCTTCCTGATTAGATGATACCGCCTAAGAATATGTTGGATCAATGGTAGGACCGTGGTTCCTAGGCCAAAGACACAGCTCCACTGTTATCAGAATACACAAGTATTGGATGCTTAATGGTAGGAACCTCATAAAGTTCATCTCATGAACTTCTTCATCCAGACAGTCACTTTGGCAGTATCGTTGGTAGCGATGTATTCAGCCTTTATCTTCGAGTCTGCTACTGTATCTAGCTTGGATCTCTTCCAACATACCGTCCCTCCACTGAGGGTAAAGAAAAAACCCAAGAATGTCTTACAGTCGTCTTTATCACTCTGGAAGCTCGAATTGGTAAAGGACTCGACATGGAGCTCACCGTTACCATACACCAAGAACACTTCTTTAGTCCTTCTCAAGTACTTAAGAATGATCTTCACAACTTTCCAGTGTTTCTCCCCAGGATGTAAGAGGTATCTCCCAGATCCTACAAGGAGAAACTTTATGATAAGAAGAGCTTGACCGAGTGTAGAATAGGAACATCATTTCCTATCAAGAGTATGTTATACATGTACAATACGAAGAAGACAACCTTACTCTCTACAAGCTTCTTGTATATACAAGGTTCACCTACCTTTTTGATGAAGTCAAACTCTTTGACTGCCACATCAAAACAGATGTTCAAACTCCGCGATGCCTGCTTTAATCCGTAGATTGATATAAGAAGCTTGCACACCTTTCTGCTGCTCCCACTATTTACGAAGCCCTCTGGCTGTGTCATGTACTCGCTCTCTTCTAAATCACCATTTAGAAAAGCGGTCTTGACATCCAACTGCCAGATTTCGTAGTCATGTTATGCAGCAATGGAAAGTAAGATCCTGGTGGACTTATGCATAGCTACTGGAGAAAACGTTTCATCATAATCCACACCTGGTCGTTGACGAAAACCTTTTGCTACAAGTCTAGCTTTGAAAGTCTCAACTTTTCCATCTACACCAATTATCTTCTCAAGATCCACTTGCTCCCGATGGGTTTTACCCCTTCAGGTGCAACTTCCAAAGTCCATACTTTGTTGGTGCATAAGGATTCCATCTCATATCGCATTGCATCCAGCCATTTCACAGAGTCCCCACTCGTGATGGCCTGCTCGAAACTAGTTGGGTCATCATCTTCCATGATGCAATCCTCGCTCCCACCGTCAATGAGAAAACCGTAGTATCTCTCCAGTTGATGAGGAACCCTACTAGATCTGCGGAGAGGCTAAGGTTCGTCGAGGACTATTGAATCCTCCGGTTCTACCAAATCATCAGTTGCAGTTTGTGTAGCTGGAACTTCTTCCAGTTATACATCATTACCACTAATTTCTTTTACAAGAAATTACTTTTCTAAAAAGGTGGTATTCCGAGAAACAAACACCTTTTTTTCATCAGTGTGGTAGAAGACATACCCTCACGAATGTTTGGGATATCCAAAAAACTTATACAGATCTGACCTTGCCATAAGCTTGTCCGGATTTTGTGTTTTGACAAAGGCCGGACAACCCCATATCTTAACTTGTTTAAGAGATGGTCTCCTCCCATTCCATAACTCATATAGAGTGGTAGGCACTGATTTCGTCAGAACTCTATTCAATAGGTATGTGGCTGTCTTAAGCGCAAACCCCAAAAGGAAATAGGCAACTCAGCAGTACTCATCATAGAGCGCACCATATTTAATAGGGTGCGATTCTTCCGCTCCGATACCCCATTGTGTTGTGGTGTATACGGAGGAGTAAGCTGAGAGACAATCCCATTCTCTTTTAAATAATCCATGAACTCCATGCTTAAATATTCTCTTCCCCGATCAGATTGAAGGATTTTAATACTTTTACCTATTTGGTTCTCTACTTCGCACTTATATTCCTTGAATTTCTCAAAAAATTTAGACTTATGTTTCAACAGGAACACATGTACGAATCTTGAGAGATCATCGGTGAATGTAATGAAGTATGAAGAACCATTCCTGGCATGTGTAGACATAGGACCGCATACATTACTATGTATCAGTCCCAAGAGTTCAGCAGCTCTTTCTCCATGTCTAGTAAACGGAGTTTTGGTCATTTTTCCTTTGAGACATGACTGGCAAGTTTCATAAGATGTAAATTAGAACGAGCTCAAATATCCATCCTTATGTAACTTGGCTAATCGTGTCGCATTGATATGACCTATTCTACAATGCCACAAGAAGGACTCGTTCATTTTTGAACTTTTCCTCTTGTGTGTGTTCTGTACGTTAAGAACTATATTTTGATTCAGAACGTATAAACCGTTACATAACGTACCATACCTAATCAACACTTGATTTAGAAAAATATTCATAACATTTTTCTCTACTACAAAGTTATATCCTTCTTTATCTAATAAAGAAATTGACATTAAATTGCACATCATAGATGGTACGTAATAACAGTCGTTCAAGATCAATGTATTCCCATTTGGTAATACAAGGTGATATTCACCAACTGCTTTGGCTGCAACATTTGCACCATTCCCTACTTTTAGAGAATGATCACCTTTTCGTAGTTCTCTACCATTCTTTAGCCTATGTAACACATTACAAATGTGGGATCCTGATCCGGTATCTAATACTCAGGACGTAGAGTGTACTGAGAAACAGTTCTCGGTAATGAACACACCCGAAGAACATGCATCAACATGCTCATTCCTCGTTCGGGTCGCATGGGAATCCGGGTATTCCCCTATTTCCTGCTCAGACTTATAACAATTATAAGGTAAAGCGGAACCAACATTCCCTAGCTCAGTATAACAAGTGGGTTCGGTCAATACATCTATATTATTATCTTGATTAGGGCATATCATGGTCGCTACCAGGAGAGAGAGAAGAAAACAATGCGTGCACTTTTGCATGATTAGATTGGTTATTATTTTATCTAATCAAGATGGCTCCCACTGTTTTTTATCAAATCTTCCTTCAAACCCTAAAAAGTAAGACTAGCCGGGATTAATTACATTTTACAAGCTCACTAACTGGTCAGCCAGGCCAGTGTCAGTACTTTGAGAGAGGTTCCCCGTACTTTCGCACGGACCTAATTAAAATAAACATCATTTTCCCAGAGGCTTAACCGCGTTGACACCTTTCTAGACACCTACTGGATTAGTGTAACACCTTAGAATATGATTAGTGGTTATTATGTTTTAATGTGGGGTTTTTAGTAAAAAGTTTACCAAAACGGTTTTCAAATATTTTATCAGGGTTTATGAATATTTATTAGAATTTAATTTGGACTGCACACACATATGCATGTTAACTAGGGTTAAGTTTGGGGTTAAACCATGTTTAGATAACCATGGTGGACTAACCCATTTAATTAGGCTTATACGAATTAATTAAGTGTATTAGTTTTTTTCCAATATATATATGATTTGTGTTAGGGATTGACTTGGGTTGGAGAGAGAGAGAGAGAGCATGATAGCATGAGCCATGCTAGGTTATGATGAGAGAGAGAGGGGTTGACTCTCATTTCTTTTTTTTTCAAACAATTATTTCCCTCACACTCTTTCTTACATCTCTCTCTCCCTCTCACTTTCACACACACACAACTTCAGTAGCAGCAGCAGAAGCAACTGCAGCAGTATCAGCTTCAGCATCAGCAGTAGCAATAGCCTTAGCAACAGCAACAACAGCAACACAACAACAGCAACAGTAGCAGCAGCAGAAGAAGAACCCTCCCTCCTTTTCTTCTTCTCTGTATTCTTGCACCATAGGATCAAGTGAGGTATAAATTTTAAACTTAACTTCTTTCTCTTGCTAAACATGTGATTATTAAGCTTTAATTAGTGTTTAGTGTGATTTTAGTGCTAGATTTGTGATTTAAGTGGGGATTTAGCCAAGTGACGATTTTTATGGCTAAAGTAGCTTAACTAAGTGTTTATAAGGCCATCTAAACCAAGTTTTGAACCAGATTTCATTAAAATACCATAGGGATTCAAATTAGTGTAATTTAACGTTTTAACGTAAATTGTGAGCCATTTTGAGATCTGCTGTTGACCCGAGTGTTTCAGGTAAAATCTGAGTTAACTGAAGCATGCTCACTAGACCTAGATCACACACACAGAGCACGAGACCCCTTTCCCTCTATTTGGCCGCAAATTTATTCATTCTGGCCGCAATTTGCGGCCAGATGATAGTGTATGGTATTGGGGTTTGGGCTGTGGGATTCTTTTGTAAATTTAAGGGTTTTGGTATATGCAACTTTTTACTTTTCCACTCGAGTCAAAATATGGAACTTAATACCCTTTTTCAATACTTTTTAACTCGTGCGAGACGTGCGTTTTGTGTGTTGGGTCTTTTGTGCACTGCGTGACACAGTGAGTTGGGGTGGTTTCTGGTGAGGTTACACACGTTTTGACGTATCGAGTGGACACGCGTTTAGTTTCCAACGCGAGTTTCTCCTTTGATCTCGATATCGGATTTTTGGCAGGATTTAGCCTTATGTGAATTGCTTCTGTGTTTTTAGGGTCGATCGCGGAGATGTCGGATACGGTGCGGAAGGGAAAAGCGGTGGTTGGACCCGGCTAGCACGAGATCACGGGTAAGTAGATGTAACATCTACGGGGGAAAATCATTTGGATGGCGCAAGACGCCCGATAGTTTGAGTAATTTAAAAGACTTCTAGTGGTACTAGTATTTATGAGTGTAATGTTTACTTGAACATCTTGCTGCATTCATGATCATATACATTTACATACATGTGCGAACTCATTTCATAGGACTCTTGAACTATTGCAAGGGTTTTATCCAGCACGAGCACTATTTATGCGGACACACACGTCTTGGTAATTGCTATGCCACAACACTAGATAACTTGTATAACCTGAAATTTAGAATAACTTCACCATATATGATGCTTAAATCTGTGCTAATGCATTTAAATTCCTCAGGATGAACATGTAGGATTGCTAGTCATATGCATGTACCTCATTACATCATCCGTTCATGGCAAGCATATTAGTCACACATTGAAATTCGATTTGTTGATACTGTAGGCATTCATTATCATTGACATATGCACTTATGATGATTTTCTTGAGGATTTCAGCACTTAAGATTTATGAGATTTTGCAGAAAAGCCGCAAGGATTTAATAAACCAGATATTATTTTAAACATTGAAAGTTGCGGTTTTTCTCATGATTTGATACATGTGTCGTCCACCATGAGTTTTCTGTTGGTTTTCGAGACCCGTTTCGAGGAGTTGGATGAACCGTCTCGGGTACATGGTGGACCCGGTAAGGTACCCAGGGCACGAAGATCGAGGTGTAGATGATGAGCCTGGCAGGGGCAGACTACTTACCGGTGATTGTTGGCACGGTGGATATCCAGAGGATACCGACCGTGGCCATGAGATGTTGAGATATTGATACTTTGAGATGGGTCAGCCGGACGGCTGGGGCCTGAGATACTGTGATATGGATACATGAGATTTGAGATAGTTATTTGAGGTGTCGATATTGGACACGGATTTCTCATGATTCTAATGATATTATGCTGATATTTCAAAAGAGTTTTCTAAGAAGAAAATAATGATTTTCTTATATCAACATATTCAGATCACAAGCTGAAATTGATTCATGTTGCATACATACCTGCTAGCACATCATGCCATATTAGTATTGTAAATTGTTCATGTTGCATACATACCTACTAGTATATCATACCATATCAGTATTGTTGATGTTATGACACTTGCGTGCATGCTTACGATAGCCCCTATAAATGTTATTTATTACTGACGAGTTGGCAACTCACCCCCGTTGTGTCACAGCCTTTTTGCAGGTTCGCTACATCAGCACAGTAGCGGCGGACGCACTAGTTCCTCTTGCTCCTTTTCCGTGGACTTGAGACTTTTGCTCGTAAGTGGGTTGTGATATCATTTTAGTTTGCACCATGTATATGTAAGTCCACGTTACCTCTCCCGGTTCTTTCGGGCTTGCGGAAACTGTAAAAAAACGATTTTTAGGGTCATGGTAACATGGACTATAAAACACGGATCTTTGCTAAACTACACACTAGCAACTAACAAGAGCTTTACCTACTCGGTTAGGGGGTTATACCTCAACTTGAACTCCTTCTCTTGGACTCCTTGTGGTGGTCGGATGGTTCTATCCTCGTCGCCTTCTCTTGCCGAAGATGGATCCACCTGAGGGTCTCTACCTTGAGCTCCTTCCTCGAACTTGAGGAAACTAAAGTGTTCGGCTTGCTAGACCTTCAACCTTAGGATGAGTAGAGAGTGGTTTTGGTGTTTTATCTCAAAGGAAATGGTTCTCAACTCATGAGAAAGATTTTCCTTAAGCCAGAGGAAGAAGAAGAGGAAAAAAGGAGAGAGAATGAATATGAGAGAATGATATGAGTTTTTACAACCATAACAAATATATGTGAATTAATCAATTAACAAAATTAATCAAAAAGGTAAAAGGTGATGGTATGTTGAAATGACCATTATCATTTCACATTAAATGAGTTTGGCAAAGATCAATGAGCATCTTTGCTTGAAATGATGATGGTCAACTTTTCAACCTTGGTCAACAAGTCAACCTTGGTCAACAAGTCAACAACCCTAACCATAACTCAATTTCCTTTAATTAATATTATTAATTGATATTTCACATATTCATTAGGGTTTGGAAAAAGAAAACCGTCAACTGTGCATACACACGCGTTCCAAAACCCTAATGAAAATCCTCTTCCTCTGCCTTAGTCAACTGTGCATACACACCCGCATTCGTGTTCCGAGAAATACGAATACAATGAGATAAAACTAACCCCAAAACATATACTAGGATCTGGCTCAAACCAGAGCCTGCTAGTAATGACTGTCCGGACACCAAACGTGCACAAGTGCGCGGATGTGAACGAACCCCGTCGCAAAACCATGCGACCTCTACTCTGTTTTGCCCAAAGGCGAATAACCCTCTGTGTGGGACTCTAAAGACTCGACACTATGCTGGCAGTGGGTTTAACCACAGACCGCAAGCGGCACTAGCTGTACGTAACGGCCCCCAGGTAGATGCCGATAAGAAGACTGATGAGGCGAACCCATCCGAACTCCTACTGAGCCTGTCTGTGACAATCTGCGTACAGTCCGGTCTGTTCGTCTGAGAATATCGCATGGCGGGCCTAGGGGGTGGTAAACGTCAGTCCCCTAATACCGGTACAAGTCGTGTCGGAGTCTAGCCCAGAACACCCTGAGATAACACTGGAAACCTACCAGTGTATCTCGCTTGCCCTGGCCAGGGACGACTATGTGTAATGGCTCTCCTAGACACAGCGCGATATCAACTCCCAATACCGGGAGAGACGAATCCTATCTAACCGTCACTGCCTCCAAGTGCTTCGGGACTGCACCCAACTACTACCTGTTTGCACGACTCCTTTGAGCCGTGGTAGGGTAGTAATCAAAGTACAGTGGGAACACACTCGAGGCGAAGTGACAGTGTCAAGTCAGCGGACTATGCTGTATTTATGTCACCTGGGAACTGATAACTGACGATAGGTATAGTACCAACCAACAGTTCCCGACGAGTCCTGTCCAGTGTACTCGTAACCTAACGAGCACCCGCATACTATCTCAAGTATGACGTATTGACGGCTGTGGGACAGACCGTCTCCCGTACTGGGATGAGAAGCGCATACGCTAGTCTACTCCGGAGTATCGATGCCCTGTCTCGATAGTCCTATGACTAGGGACCTGCATAAGGATATGCGTGTGGATTACCCAGCCCCCATGAGTGTGACTGCCATCACAACACTGGTAATCATGCAAAGATCCTAAGCGCTCCACTAATGTGTATAGGCGATATGTTAAAAGAAACACATGTACACACATTGAACTAGAAACAAACCAAGTAGCATACTACTATTTTGAGCAAGATTGTTTATATAATGGTGAATATCCCAAGCTTCCATTAAGTAATATACAAACTAGTATGATACAGTAATGGCCTCTAGGGCATATACACTAACAGTATATTCATTGTATCTAGAGTACTCCATCTACTGTACCTGTTATTCTATTGATATATATTGACCTAAAGACGAGACGGTGAGATTTGTGGACTTTTATGTTGTATTTTGGGGTCGAGCTCACTTGATCCGACATGATGTTTATTACTTGTGCCTTTTTTGCTTATCTTGCACATTGACGATTTGTATTGCGTTGGATTTGAGTCCACTTCGGCGAAGAGCTAGCTCCCGCTTGGGGATGCCTTATTTCATGTAATTCATTTATATTCCTGTTTTGTACCCGTTTGGGAGCCAGTATTTACAAAAAAGACTCTGCCCAAATTTTTGGAAAATGTGATGTTGTTCTTTAAAAGATTTTGATGGACTTATATGGTTTTATTTCACTCTATTGCTTAAATGGGTTTTTATTTCTGGGCTTTGGCTTACTTAGATTACGTACGCCTTGAGACGTTTCGTAATTTAAGTGCCAGTCACGATCCATACCTTTTTGGGTCATGACAAAGTTGGTATCAAAGCGATAGATTTTACCTTTCTGAGTGTAGGATGACCTTTGGTAGATGGAGTAAGTGACTTAAGCAGGATAACGCAGCGTGTGTATGTCTGCGGCATACTTGCGATACGGTACTCCGCCTAGGTGATTTTAGGATATACTTGCTCGAAATTCCTTCTTCAATTCCGTGTATCATATGATTCTATTTCACTGTTCTTATTATCCTGTTTCCTGTACCAGCCACTATACCGCCGAAGGCTACGAGATCGCAGAGGGCTGCCGCCCGAGATGAGATCCGAGCAGGCTCGTCCGAGACGAGGACCGAGCAGGACGGTGTACCTACCCTTCAGGGACAGACTGATCCGCTTTCCCCAGGACGCATGGATAGGCTAGAGTCTGGTATGGAGGACTTACGACAAATGATGGGAGGTATGCAGGAGTTACGACAGATGGTGGGATCCTTAGTAGAGGCCAGTCACGCACCGAGATCAGAGGACGTACCTACCATAGCACAGACTACCATAGTACCTGCTACCCAGACAGTTGCTCCTACTACTACTACCGTGGCTATTCCAGTAGCACTACAGGATTTCATGTGGCTGAGACCCCCAGTCTTCAGCGGCACAGATGCAGTGGAGGATCCGCAGACATTCCTTGACAAATTAGCTAGGATTTGTCGTTCGCTCAGATGTTCCGACGACAAATGGGTGGAGCTTACGAGTTTCCGTCTAGAAGGCCTTGTACAGACATGGTGTGAGTCGGTCGAGAGAGGTCGAGCTGCAGGTCTACCTCTTATGACTTGGGCCGAGTTCACAGCAGTATTTCTAGCCTGTTTCCTTCCAGAGAGCGTTTGCGATGCTCGAGCTCGTAGTTTTGAGGCTTTGTGCAAGACTCCAGGGATGACAGTGTCCGAGTATGATATCCAGTTTACGCAGTTGTCCAGATATACTCTGTACTTTGTAGACACTGAAGAGAAGAGGATAAAGAGGTTTATGCAGGGACTTGACACCTAGTTATTTCTTGCCATCAGCGCCCAGCACTTCGACACTTATACAGCTGTTATGGATACAACCTTATGGATGGAGGCGCGCATTTCAGAGACTTCAGCCATTTCTGGGCTGAAGAGGATTCGTACCGATATGCCATCTCAGAGGCATGATGATGATTCTTTCCGAAGGATAGTGGCGGCAGAGGAGTTGGACGGGGTCAGCTATTTGGTTCTTATCCACAGAACCAGCAGGCGACGCCAGGATGTTTTGGGTGCGGGAGTCCGTACCATCGTGTTAGAGACTGTATGGTGAAATGACAGGGAGTGGCGACAGTTCCACACGTGACTTTACCACCTTCACCACCTCCTCAGAAAGCTCTACTTCCTACCCCCGGCGATGCTCCACGTCAGTTAGATGCCCCCAGAGGTCGTAGACGCGGCGGTCCTGTTCAGAAATGACGAGGTGGCAGAGGCAGAGGCAGAGGTCAGCCGGCTATTGGAGGGGACAGGCCCGAGTATTCGCTTTGACTCCGCAGGATGCGCAGGCATCCAAGGCCATTGTGACAGGTACCTTTCCAGTATGTTCTTTCGACGCGCAAGTATTATTCGACCCAGGTTACACACATTCGTATGTATCTACACACTTTGCACCGACGTTAGGCCATGAGTCATCGTCGTTAGATCAGCCACTTGTTGTTATTACTCCGGTAGGCGAGTCGTTTGTCGCCTTTTTTTTGTTTCGTTTCTGTTCCGTTCGTATCGGGGAGAGGGACTCATCGGTTGATTTGATTCTCCTCGATATGGTGGACTTTGATGTACTTTTGGGCATGGACTAGCTAACCACTCGTTACGCATCTGTGGACTGCCGCGAGAAGGCAGTCAGATTTAGGTTTCCGGGGGAGCCAGTCCTTGTTATTCAGGGAGACCGCAGTGTCACCCTTTTCAGCTTGATTTCGTCTCTTCACGCCGGTCAGCTCTTGCAGAAGGGATATCAGGGATTCTTAGCATCTGTTTGTAATACTCGAGTGTAAGTCTACGGTAGCGCCCCGGCCGTCTGTCCTAGGCCAAAATGCGGAAACAAAAACTTTTTCTAAACTAGAAACCGGCGCTACCGCGGACTATAAACCAGGATCGAACCATTAACCTACTACTAGCTATCTAGAGAAGGGATAAAATGCTATACCGAGTGATCCGTGTCCTTCGGTCTCCGGCCACCATCCCAAGCTCTTCGCAGCATCTCCGGTCTCGACCTACTCGTCGGAAAGGGCACCACATCGAGAAGTCATTTTACGGGCTCCCGTTTCGTCCGAAGCAACTCGGGCATGAAGTGTGCTAGCCGACGTGTCCAAGGTGATGTAGAGAATGTTTGTGATCACTTTGTCTCTTGCATCCAATGCTTGGATGGAGGTTGAAGGTGTGGCCATCCATGGAAATTAGTGAGCTAGAGGAAGAAGAAGAATAGAAGGCTTTCTCTCTCTTTTCCTTTTCTTTTGTGATGGAAATGATAATGAGAGTGAGAATGAGATAATAAAATGATACAAGAGTAAACTATAACCATATGGTTGCCTTTCTCTCTCTCCTTATCATTTCAATACAAATCTATCACATTATGTGACACATGCACAAAGAAAGAGACCATGAGTCACCACTTGTGCATGTGTCACAATAAATGCTTTTTATCATGACGTCTAGCTCACAATTTTCATTTACAAACATTAATCTAAACGTTTGGTCCAACAAAAAGATACGGCAACCTCTAAAAAAAACTCGTGACGGATCACAAGGATACCCCTCACCTGTATATACATACCTGCATCCGCATTCCGACTGAATGCGAATGTGATGAGACTAAAGTAATCCAACAAATCTAATACTAGGATCCGGCTTAAACAAAAACCCACTAGTATGATCCGTCCGATCATGATCCGTGCAATAACGCACGTATATGATCGAACCCTGCCATATATCATACGGCCTCTACATCGTTTCGCCCGAAACTTGAGAAACTGTTTGTGGAGGACTCTAAAGACTCGTCAATACACCGGCTGTGGATTTAACCACTAGCACGTCAGAGGTATTAGCCGTACGTAACGGGCTACCAGGTATTGACCAAAATGGAGGTCGATGAGCGAACTCATCCTGACACCCTACTGAGCCTGTCAGTGAAAATATCCGTACAGTCCGGTCCGTTCGTCTATGAGCATCGCATGGCGGGCCTAGGGGGTTGGTAAAAGTCAGACCCCCAACAGTGGTACAAGTCGTGTAGGAGTGTAGCCCAGAACACCCTGAGATACTACTAGAATACCTACCAGTAAATCTCCTGCCTTGGCCAAGGACTTTGTGTAACGGCTCTCCCAGACACAGCGCGATCTCATCCCCAATACCGGAAGAGACGAACCCCTGCCGATCCGCTCACTGCCTCCATGTAGCTCGGGACTGTACCCAACTAAAACCTGTTTGCACAACTCCTTTGAGCCGTGGTAGGGTAGTAATCAAAGTAAACTGGGAACTCACACGAGACAAATGACGATCTCAGGTCAATGAACTAACCTGTACACATGTCACCAGGGAACTGCTATCTGACGTCAGGTATAATACCAACTAGCATGTTCCCGGCGAGTCGTGTCCGGTGTACTCATAACCAAATAAGCACTTGTATACATCTTAGGTGAATCAACTGACACCAGTGGCTTGTGAGACCGGCCACCTCCCCTCGTCGGGGTCTCGACTGTATACACTAGTCTACTCTGGAGTATCGATGCCCTCTCTCGAAAACTCCCATGACTAGGGACCTTTTAAGGAAGTGCTTATAGACCCCAGCTCCCATGTATATGATCGCCATCATACTGCTGGCAGTCAAGCAAGAATCCTAAGGGCTCTATCAACGTGTAATAGCGACCTGTAAGATCACCTAAAGCAGTACACGATGATAAAGACAAACCATGGTAGCATACTATTCTCTTTCAACGTGTAATAGTGAACTACAATGTCACCTAAAGCATGTACACGATGATAAAGACAAACCAGATAGTATACAAACCTCTCGAGTAAGACTGTCCTACCGGTATAGATCATCTCTCAATCATTGCAATCACGTGCCTGCGATCCAATAACTGACTTTGAGGGCACTATATCCAACGATCTCCCACTTGCACTCAAGGCTAATTATTGTGATGTCGTATACTCACAGCCTGTGTGATACCGAACACCCAACTCCTCTACTAATCAGTCTCACAAAACCTGTTTGCGAAACTATTGCGTTCGAGGAATAACCTCAGTGAGTGGATCCGCCCTGATGTTTCTTTCTATGTCTCTCTTTATCTCAAGTTCGTGGAGAAAAGCCATCTCCCGAAATGAGCAATACCTGTCTCAGAATATGTTTGGATGTCTGATGGGACCTACTTCATAAATGAACTCCAAACCCAAACTTCTTAGACTGTATCGTCAACTGAATTTAATCAGTATCCTGCGCCATGCCTTCCTCAGTATCCGCCTGGACCACCTGTCCAAACTACTGCCCCTCGTCAGAGGGAAAACTATAACTCTGACAGTCACTCTGTCATCCAGGTCACCTTGGATGCCTGGAATTATAACTTTCTCCCGATTGAGGCTGTCGTTATCATATCCCTAGAACATCCACTTATGTTCTAAAACTGCTTCCGAATGTTTCTCCAGGATAGGATTAATATCAACTTATTGCATCTAGTGCAAAAACATCTGGTGTAGTACTTGACATCTCATGATTGACTCAATTGTCTAAACAAGTGATCTGCCAATCATGCACATCCCTCTCCCCTTTAGTCTGTAAGACACCTTTAGAGAGGGTGACTCCATCACCTACAGGTACACTACCGTGCCAGGAGTTGTCCATTCTAAAACACTTTTAGAATGCTTTCTAAGTACCCAGATTGGGAAACTACCCAAATCTATATCTAAAACCATAGATCTAGTAACCAGAATGTCTGATATAATATCCAACTCCAATATGGAGAAACCACTGTGTGACGACCAAAGTATAACCGATCGTAGTATAAGAATTTCACTTCCTACTCTGTGTATGTCATCGAAATACCAGGACATCACACCCTACTACCTTCTTAACAGATCCCTCACCTATTTTGATGAAGTCAAACCTATGACTGTCACATCAGAAATAAATGATCTATCTCCGCTATATCTGCTTTAGTCTATAAATAGACATAAGCTACCTGTCCACTATACTTCCGCTGCTCCCACTGACTACGACAACCCTCTGGCAGAATAATATACACGTACACTTCTAAAGCTAGTTTAGAAAGACGCTATACTCATCCTCCTGTCGGGTCTCATAGCCTGGAACAACAGTAGTGTCAAGTCCCCACTTAGCTTCCGCTGCTCCCACTGACCACGACAACCCTCTAGCAGAGTCATATAGACGTACACTTCTAAAGCTAGTTTAGAACGACGCTATACTCATCCTCCTGCCGGGTCTCACAGTCTGGAACAACAGCAATGGCAAGTCTGGGTAAACAAGAACCTCCCTGTCACCGTCCTTGAGGCTACCGGAGTACCTCTCGGGTGCCTGAGTTTACCCACCATATCTGCGGAGTGGCCAATGGAATGTCAATCCATATTGAATCTTTAGGTCCTATTAAATTTTCAGTAATCGTTTGCGGTTCTGGAATCATTTCCAGTTCTACCATAGTCCCACTACTTTTTTCTGAAAAAATCCAATTTTCTAAAACTGTGGCGAGTCAAGAACAATATCACTATTGATCTTCCAGATGGTAGAAAGTCAACCCTCGTCATAGCCCGGGTCAACCCACAAACAGCCATTACGGAAACGTGCCTTGAGTTATCCAGAGTCTGGTTTTAAGCATAAGCTGGACAACTCCCCTTACCTTAACATCGTTAAGATATGAACCGTTCTATATCCAATATAGAAACAGAGGCACTGATTTAATTGGAACCAGATTCAAATCATGCAGATGTCTCCAGTGCATGTTAACTAAATGGAAAGAGGCCGATCAGTATTACTCAACTTAGGAATGCATCCAAATATGAGTAACCTGAAAGAGAAACATGTTTCTAAAAAACCATTACTATCAACTGAATACTATACACAAGTATCTACATCTTCGATCACCTTGAAGAATCCCGATACTTGCAATACCTGGTTCTCTACTTTATTCATATACCTATAACTTCTCAAAACTTGGACCTTGTGTTTCTAAGAAACACTTGTCTAAGAACTAGAGAAGTCAGAAGTAAACCGAATATAATACGAGTACCAACCCCTTTGTCCTAATGGACACTGGACAACATACAATACTCTGTATAAGTCCCTTGAGTCTAATAACTCATTCGCTGTGTGTCGTAGGTTGAAAACTGTACTTATGGTTGAGAAGAATTACACCGCTGTTTAATTCTCCTTACCTAACCATCCACTGATATAGGTAAATGTCATGGACATAATTTCAAAAAGTTATATCTCACTTTCTAAAAATAAACATACAGATATATCAATTTGAAATTGGTGCATAACAACGGATATTCAAAACCAAATATTTGTCGTCCGGCAAACAACCCAGGCGATTTCCTCAAATATCACCAATTACAACGAATCCCGATATAATGAGGATGATCACCCAATTTCCAATAACTTACTCCCACTCATATGATAGTGTATATGCCCTAGAGGCCATTACTGTATCATACTAGTATGTATATTACTTAATGGAAACTTGGGATATTCACCTTGTATTGACAATCTTGCTCAAAATAGTAGTATGCTACTTGGTTTGTTTCTGCTTCAATGTGTACATGTGTTTATTTTAGTATATCACCTATACACATTAGTGGAGCCCTTAGGATCTTTGCTTGATTACCAGCGTTGTGATGGCAGTCACACTAGTGGGGGCTGGGTAATCTATAAGCACATCCTTATGCAGGTCCCTAGTCGCAGGACTATCGAGACAGGGCATCGATACTCCGGAGTAGACTGGCGCATGCGCTTCTCATCCCAGAGTGGGAGATGGTCTGTCCCACAGCCATCAGTACGTCGTACTGGAGATAGTATGCGGGTGCTCGTTAGGTTACGAGTACACTGGACAGGACTCGTCTGGAACTGACCGGTTGGTATTATACCTATCGTCAGTTATCAGTTCCCAGGTGACATGAGTACAGCTTAGTCAACTGACCTGACACTGTCACTTCGCCTCGAGTGTGTTCCCACTGTACTTTGGTTACTACCCTACCACGGCTCAAAGGAGTCGTGCAAACAGGTAGTAGTTGGGTGCAGTCCCGAAGCACTTGGAGGCAGTGACGGTTAGACAGGATTCGTCTATCCCGGTATTGGGGTTTGACATCGCGCTGTGTCTAGGAGAGCCATTACACGAGTAGTCCCTGGCCAGGGCAAGCGAGATATACAGTGCTATCTCAGGGTGTATTGGGCTTCACTCCGACACGACTTGTACCACTATTAGGGGACTGACGTTTACCGCCCCCCTAGGCCCGCCATGCGATGTATCAGACGAACAGACCGGACTGTATGGAGATTGTCACATTCAGGCTCAGTAGGAGTTCAGATGGGTTTCACCTCGTCAGTCTTCTTGTCGGCATCTACCTGGGGACCGTTACGCACAGCTAGTGCCGCTTGCGGTCTGTGGTTAAATCCACTGCCAGCGTAGTGTCGAGTCTTTAGAGTCCCACACAGAAAGCTATTCGCCTTTAGGCAAAAGAGTAGAGGTCGCATGGTTTTGCGACAGGGTCCGATCACATCCGTGCACTTGTCCACGTACAGTGTCCGGACAGTTAACACTAGCGGGCTTTGGTATAAGCCAGATCCTTGTGTACGTTTTGGGATTGGTTTTATCCAGTATGTATTCGTGTTCCTCGGAACACGGATGCGGGTGTGTATGCACTGTTGACGGAGAGACAGAGGCAGAGAATTCTCATTAGGGTTGTTGACCGTTGACTGTTGACTTTTGACTTTTTGCTCAACCCTAATGAGAATATGATATATATATAATTAGCAATAATATTAATTAAGTATTATAGTGACATGGTTGTTGAGGGGTTGACTTTGTTGACTTGTTGACTTTGTTGACCGGTTGACTAGGTTGGACTAATTGACCATCATCATCACAATGGTTGTCATTTTCATGCAAAGACTTTTGCTTGCTTGTTGTGGTTTGCAAAATGAGTGCATGGAAATGATATTGCCTTTGATATGATATGAACCATCACATAATAATACTTGATTAACATTATGGCTCATGATGCTTTTGGATTATGAGAGGGTGAAAGAGAAAAGAGAGATTCATTCTTTCATGATCTTTCTCTCTCTTGGTTTTGAGCTCTCCCATTCTCTTGCTCTCACCCTCTTCCTCTTGCTCTCTCTCTTGTCTATGGTTCGCTTGTCTCATGTGTTGAGAAGCAAGAACCATAGAGAAAATCCCATCACACTCTCCTCTACTCACTCTAGTTCACAAGGTTTGGCAAACCAAGTGAACTAGTTTCTTCAAAGTTCGAAGAAGAAGCCAAAGGTAGAAGCTTTCGGGTGGATCGATCTTCGGCGTAAGGAGACGACGGGGTGAAGCCAATCCGTACACCATCAAGAGATGAAGAAGAAGGAGTTCAAGAAAGAAAGGTATAACCCCCTAACCGAGTAGTTAACAACTCGTAGTTAGGTTGTTAGGTAGATAGTTTAACAAAGATTCGGTTTTGAGTCCATGTTACCGCCTCTAGAAAATCGTTTTTCACCAAATTCCGCATGCCCGAAAGTACCAGGAGAGGTAGCATGGACTTACAGTGGTATCAGAGCCTAGTTAAACTCTATCTAACATGTTAGCATAGTAGCTAGAAATTCGATC
Source organism: Agapanthus africanus (assembly GCA_030015575.1). Lineage (NCBI taxonomy): Eukaryota > Viridiplantae > Streptophyta > Magnoliopsida > Asparagales > Amaryllidaceae > Agapanthus > Agapanthus africanus. The sequence goes on from CM057347.1 coordinate 293,421,855, forward strand.
GGAGAAGAAGTCCCGAAATGAACCCGAATTTCAAACTTGCTGTCGATTTTCAAAGTTCTGTAAAAGTAACAAATCATGCTTCAAAAATCGACTCAGGGTTTTTATATTGCACTGAGGAAAAACGGTCAAGTGATCTCATCAAAGCGCCGCGGAAACGCGGCAATAGCTTGCTATTGCCACGGTTCCGCGGCCACTTTAACTCCTCTGTGAATTTTCTTCACTGCAGTATACTTAGTGGGGTATTTTGGGAATTTTGGTATATATTTTTTCAGCCCAGATTTTCCAGAAAGAAAAATTTGTTTTTGGGGCTCTAAAAACCGTATTTTGATCGAGTTTCTAAAGACTTAAGCTGACGGGTATTTCTGTGATGTGATATTTGTATTGAACGTCTGCTAATCGCTATATGTCGATTAGTGGGGGTTATACAAATCTGTGATCTGTAATGTTGCTGGAATGTGTATATGAATTCATTGGATTGTCGCGGGTGAATAGCCGGGGGTTGTGAGACGAGAGTTTTCTTTTCTTTCAATTCATGTAAATTTGTAAATTGATGTAATAATTATTTGTATGGCCGCACAACCGGGTCGGGGTTGTAGCCGTCATTGCATAATTTCTTTTAACTGTTTTTGCTCCTAGGATAGACCCATAGAGGGGGTGCACAAACTACCGGGTATGCCGAAGTGCCGAGTGGCCTACTCATGGGGTTGAGGGAGGTTGCTTTGCTTCGGGTACTTGGCGGGTAGTTTGCCGCACCCGTAGGGGTCTTGGGTGGGGTATTGGCTATTCACCGCGACCGTGTAATCTGCTTTTCGTTATAGGCTCGTACGAATTGCGAGTTCCTAGTATATCCAATGTGTTCATCTGTGATCTGAAATGGCTATCATTGCAATATATCTATATATGATATTATTTAGGCGTTGCTTATGTTTTACAGCCGCGCTAGCCCAGCCCCCGCTCTGTCGTTAGTTAAGTAACCTAACGGGTAATGATGGGGCCCCGTGGCGAATGCGAATGGCATAAGCGTACGCCATATTTTGGTTGTTTTCTGCAATGGTAGGACTAAATGATGGGATGCATTAAAAGAACTAATGCAAGAATATCACGCATTAAAAGAACTAATGCAAGAAAATAAACCAAGTTAAAGTCGTTGGAACACTTTCGAAAAACCACTCGGTTCTTTTCAAAACCAACTTTTAAATGCGGAGCTTGAGCCACTCCTTTTAAAAGCTATCTCGTTCCTTCGATTATATCAAGTTCACTACGTTCAAGGTTTCGCCAAAACCATTCGTAGCCCTCCGTCATTTCGTATGAATATTCAATAGTATTCAAGCTATGTTTGTTGACCTTCGTCAAGGCATAGTGATTGGTAGCTGTTGGGTGTTCATATGTAGCATAGATAGATGCGTTGGTTTGGGACAGTCGTATTACCTTGTTGACCTTCGTCAAGGGTATATACGGGTGGGTTCAAATTAACCTGGATAATGACGGGTAGAACTTGACATGTGACTTATGATTTGTTGACCTACGTCAAGGTCATAAGAGCATGGGGCAAAAATCCACATCGGAAGTTTCAAAAGAACTGAAACTTGCTAGCGCTGCATACCATTTGGAGTGTGATGATTCTGGTAGGATTCCTTCAGTTTTGTCACGCAATGATATTTGGATCCCGATCCTACTGTGAGTATATGCTACTCCTCGGGAAATTTCTCACTTAACGATCAATGCTATAAACCAAGTAGGTGTCTAGAAAGATGTTAGCGGGGCTACGCCCATAGGGAAAAGAGGTTATTTAATTAAGGAACTTCGCGAAAGCGTTGGAAAACCTCCCTCGAAGTACCGACACTAGCCTGGCTGAACGGTTAAGCAAGTATTGTACGGTGAGATTGATCCCGACTAATTCTTCCTTTATGGTTTGAGGAGGGATTCGAGAGACAGTGGGAGCCATCCTGTTTAGATAAATTAAAAACCAATCTAAACTTGCAAGAACATCATGCTGAGTGTTTTCTTCTCTCTCTCTCTTAATTGCAGCGACCCAGTGACCACACCTAGGTTACATCTAGATAATAAAATGACTGAACCTGACTGTTATGACTGGCAAAGGTCTGTCCAGATGTCCATTGCCCATAACAAGCTGGGACACCTCTTAACTGATCATACCCCTACCGTCTCAGGTCCAGTTTCCCCTGTCACGGATATTTACATCCGTAGGACATCGGAAAAGGATTGTGCGAAAGCCAAGTGCCTCGTGTTAGCCTCAGTTAATGGTGCAAACCATAGGCAGCATGAGAAGATGGACTCAGTTTCTATCTTCCTCCTTAACAAAGATTTATATGGAGAGCAATCTCGTATAGCAAGATATGAGACCTCGAACGAATTGCTTCAAGCGAGGTTGGCTGTCGGGTCATCTGTAGGGGACAACGTCCTTACAGAGGCCAGCTATTTTGAGCTCACGGACCGGGAGACCACGTTGGAGAATTGGTCAAGTACTGACTTAATTCTACAGTCCCTGCCCTCTGCTTATACCCTGAAGGAAACCAGGGAAGAAAAAGGAAAAGCAAGGGCAAAAGTTTCAGGACTGGATGTAGTAAAAGAGGGACGTTCCAATTGTAACGGGAATGAACGTTGGCAGAAGGATTGCAGGGCTTGCAAAGCCAGTAGCCAGAATTCGAAACATGTTGTGGTTTCGGCTTCGAGTGTGTTTGTAATTGAGAACTGTATGTCAGTTAACCCTACTTCCTGGGTATTGGATACCGGATCAGGATCTCATATCTGTAATTCGTTACAGGCTCTGAGAAACCGTAGGGTTATCAGGAAAGGTGATATAACCCTCAGGGTTGCTAACGGAATGAGCATGAATGCTGAATCCGTAGGGGAATATCATCTTGGACTGACAACTGGGCAGATATTGATTTTGCGTAACTGTTTGTATGTACCAGGTGCGACTTGTAATATCATATCTGTATCCTTACTTTCTAAGGAAGGATATGAATTTACTTTTGTAAGCGATGTAGTACACATCCACCTAAATCAAGTTCTGATTGGGTCAGGTACATTACAGAACGGAATATACGTGTTAAATCAAGGTCAGATTTTCAGTGTCCAGAACACACTTAAAAGAAAGTCTCCGGAAACAAATCAGGCTTTCTTATGGCATTGTAGACTGGGTCACATTAATGAGACACGATTAACTAAGTTACATAAAGAAGGGTACTTGAATCCGTTCGGGTATCAGTCTTATGCCACTTGTGAATCTTGTCTCATGGGAAAGATGACAAAGACTCCATTCACTGGACGCGGAGAAAGAGCGAGCAAGCTCTTGGGACTCATACACAGTGATGTATGTGGTCCAATGTCTACACATGCGCGAAGTGGTTATTCATACTTCATTACTTTCACAGATGATTTCTCTAGGTATGGACATGTCTTCTTAATGAAGCATAAATCCGAGGCATTTGGGAAATTTCAAGAATACAAGAATGAAGTTGAAAAACAAACCGGCAAAAGTATCAAGATTCTAAGATCATATCGAGGTGGAGAATACTTGAGTGCCGAGTTTCTGGACTACTTAAAAGAGAATGGAATTCTCTCTCAACTTACTCCTCTATACACACCACAACACAATGGTGTATCGGAAAGGCGGAATCGGACCCTATTGGATATGGTTCGTTCCATGATGAGTAAGGCTGAGTTACCGCGATCTTTCTGGGGTTATGCACTAGAAGCAGCTGCATATCTCTTGAACAAGGCTCCAACCAAGACTGTGCCTACCACCCCATATCAGATGTGGAGTGGGAAGAAACCCTGTCTTAAGTATCTTAAGGTATGGGGATGTCCAGCTTTTGTAAAAAAACGGCATGCGGACAAGCTCGAGGCACGCTCAGTACTGTGTAAGTTTGTGGGATACCCAAAGAACTCCAGGGGCTATCTTTTCTATTCCGCAGAAGAACAAAAAGTTTTTGTTTCTCCGCACGCCCACTTCTTGGAAACTGAGTTTTTAGAAAATCAGATAAGTGGGGGCGCAATAGAACTGGAAGAAATTCCAGAACCACAAGCTGTTACTGAAAGCTTGGATGAACCAGACGTTTCAGGAGAACTGGACATTCCTACGCCGCTCCGCAGAAGTAGTAGGCAATCTCATCCGCCCGAGAGATACTTCGGTTTTCTCATAGACGGAGATAGAGAGGATTGTACAGATAATTATGATGAGCCTACTAGCTTCCAGCAAGCCATTCAGAGCGGTGACTCGGTAAAATGGCTGGATGCAATGCGGACCGAGATGGAGTCCATGTACACCAACAAAGTTTGGACTTTGGACTTTGCTCCAGAAGGGGTAAAACCCGTAGGCTGAAAATGGATCTTCAGAAAGAAGATTGGTGTAGATGGGCAGGTTGAAACCTATAAAGCTAGGCTCGTTGCAAAGGGTTTTCGTCAAAGACCTGGTTTGGACTATGATGAGACCTTTTCTCCGGTATCGATGCTTAAATCCATTCGGATCCTTCTTGCCATTGCTGCCTTCCACGATTATGAGATCTGGCAGATGGACGTAAAGACGGCTTTCCTAAATGGAAATTTGGAAGAGTGCATCTATATGGATCAGCCAGAGGGATTCATTCAGAGTAGGAGCAGCGGTAAAGTGTGCAAGTTGCTCAAGTCCATCTATGGACTTAAGCAGGCATCGCGGAGTTGGAACATCTGCTTTGATGATACTGTCAAAGAATTCGACTTTGTCAAAAACCCAGATGAACCATGCATTTAAAGTAAGATTGTAGGGAGAAATATGGTATTCCTCGTCTTGTACGTCGATGACATTCTCCTAATAGGAAATGATATTCCTATGCTACAGTCAGTCAAAGGATTCTTGTCACAGAGGTTCTCCATTAAGGACCTGGGCGATGCCAACTACATTCTGGGGATCCAGATCTATCGTGATAGATCTAAGAGGAAGTTGGGACTTTCACAGTCAAGGTACATCGACACCATACTGAAACGATTCAGTATGGAAGATTCCAAGCGCGGTAATCTACCGGCTTGTCACGGAATCACCCTCTCCAAAGAGATGTCTCCCAAGACTGATTTGGAAAGGGCTCGCATGTCATCAATACCCTACGCATCTGCGATAGGCTCTATTATGTATGCGATGTTATGTACCAGACCAGATGTAGCATACGCATTGAGCGTTGTAAGCCGGTATCAGTCGAACCCAGGGGAGAAACACTGGATAGCAGTAAAGAACATTCTCAAGTACCTGAGAAGGACTGAGGAGATGTTCTTGGTGTATGGCGGAAAAGACCTCCAGATTGAGGCCTTTGCTGACTCCAGCTTCCAGAGTGACAAAGATGACTCCAAGTCCATGTCGGGTTATGTCTTTACCCTCAATAGAGGGGAGGTTTGCTGGAAGAGTTCCAAGCAGGAGACCGTTGCTGACTCAACTATGGAAGCGGAGTACATAGCTGCTTGCGATGCTGCAAAGGAAGCTGTCTGGATGAAGAAGTTCCTCACGGAACTTCAGGTGGTTCCTACCAGTGTTGATCCAATACCGCTGTATTGTGACAACAACGGCGCTATAGCTTTAGCGAAGGAACCCAGGTCCCATCAGAAGTCCAGGCATATTTTGAGGCGGTTCCACCTGATCAGGGAGATCATTGATCGCCGGGAGATCGAGGTAAAGAGAGTAAATTCAGAAGATAACACTGCAGATCCACTCACGAAGGCCCTACCCCAGACTCAGTTCGAGCGGCTGATCGAGATGATAGGTCTTCGATACGCCAGTACATGGCCTTAGTGCAAGTGGGAGATTGATAGTGTATATGCCCTAGAGGCCATTACTGTATCATACTAGTATGTATATTACTTAATGGAAGCTTGGGATATTCACCTTGTATTGACAATCTTGCTCAAAATAGTAGTATGCTACTTGGTTTGTTTCTGCTTCAATGTGTACATGTGTTTATTTTAGTATATCACCTATACACATTAGTGGAGCCCTTAGGATCTTTGCTTGATTACCAGCGTTGTGATGGCAGTCACACTAGTGGGGGCTGGGTAATCTATAAGCACATCCTTATGCAGGTCCCTAGTCGCAGGACTATCGAGACAGGGCATCGATACTCCGGAGTACACTGGCGCATGCGCTTCTCATCCCAGAGTGGGAGATGGTCTGTCCCACAGCCATCAGTATATCGTACTGGAGATAGTATGCGGGTGCTCGTTAGGTTACGAGTACACTGGACAGGACTCGTCGGGAACTAACCGGTTGGTATTATACCTATCGTCAGTTACCAGTTCCCAGGTAACATGAGTACAGATTAGTCCGCTGACTTGACACTGTCACTTCGCCTCGAGTGTGTTCCCACTGTACTTTGGTTACTACCCTACCACGGCTCAAAGGAGTCGTGCAAACAGGTAGTAGTTGGGTGCAGTCTCGAAGCACTTGGAGGCAGTGACGGTTAGACAGGATTCGTCTCTCCCGGTATTGGGGGTTGACATCGCGCTGTGTCTAGGAGAGCCATTACACGAGTAGTCCCTGGCCAGGGCAATCGAGATATACTGGTAGGCTTCCAGTGCTATCTCAGGGTGTATTGGGCTTCACTCCGACACGACTTGTACCGCTATTAGGGGATTGACGTTTACCGCCCCCTAGGCCCGCCATGCGATGTATCAGACGAACAGACCGGACTGTACGGAGATTGTCACATTCAGGCTCAGTAGGAGTTCAGATGGGTTTCACCTCGTCAGTCTTCTTGTCGGCATCTACCTGGGGACCGTTACGCACAGCTAGTAAAGCTTGCGGTCTGTGGTTAAACCCACTGCCAGCGTAGTGTCGAGTCTTTAGAGTCCTATACAGAAAGCTATTCGCCTTTAGGCAAAAGAGTAGAGGTCGCATGGTTTTGCGACAGGGTCCGATCACATCCGTGCACTTGTGCACGTACAGTGTCCGGACAGTTAACACTAGCGGGCTTTGGTATAAGCCAGATCCTAGTGTACGTTTTGGGATTGGTTTTATCCAGTATGTATTCGTGTTCCTCGGAACACGGATGCGGGTGTGTATGCACAGTTGACGGAGAGACAGAGGCAGAGGATTCTCATTAGGGTTGTTGACCGTTGACTGTTGACTATTGACTTTTTGCTCAACCCTAATGAGAATATGGTATATATATAATTAGCAATAATATTAATTAAGTATTATAGTGACATGGTTGTTGAGGGGTTGACTTTGTTGACTTGTTGACTTTGTTGACCGGTTGACTAGGTTGGACTAGTTGACCATCATCATCACAATGGTTGTCATTTTCATGCAAAGACTTTTGCTTGCTTGTTGTGGTTTGCAAAATGAGTGCATGGAAATGATATTGCCTTTGACATGATATGAACCATCACATAATAATACTTGATTAACATTATGGCTCATGATGCTTTTAGATTATGAGAGGGTGAAAGAGAAAAGAGAGATTCATTCTTTCATGATCTTTCTCTCTCTTGGTTTTGAGCTCTCCCATTCTCTTGCTCTCACCCTCTTCCTCTTGCTCTCTCTCTTGTATATGGTTCACTTGTCTCATGTGTTGAGAAGAAAGAACCATAGAGAAAATCCCATCACACTCTCCTCTACTCACTCTAGTTCATAAGGTTTGGCAAACCAAGTGAACTAGTTTCTTCAAAGTTCGAAGAAGAAGCCAAAGGTAGAAGCTTTCGGGTGGATCGATCTTCGGCGTAAGGAGACGACGGGGTGAAGCCAATCCGTACACCATCAAGAGATGAAGAAGAAGGAGTTCAAGAAAGAAAGGTATAACCCCCTAACCGAGTAGTTAACAACTCGTAGTTAGGTTGTTAGGTAGATAGTTTAACAAAGATCCGGTTTTGAGTCCATGTTACCGCCTCTAGAAAATCGTTTTTCACCAAATTCCGCATGCCCGAAAGTACCGGGAGAGGTAGCATGGACATACATCATCATCTATAAAATCATACAGATGTGAGAATCAAACCTAGTAAATACATACCTGGAGTAAGTACTAATTGGGAAATCAGTTTTCTTTTAACAATACACAGTGAAACTGAAACATGTAAATGTTTCGAAGGGGTATTTGGGTATTCCTAGTAATGCCTTTTCCATTATCAGATTCACAACTGTAACCGTATATTTCTTTGCCATCTCTCCAAATCCCTTTATATGTCTTTAGTCATTACCTTCTGTATACCCCTTTAGGCCAAATGGTTTTCTTCCTTCCCTACCGTTCAGCACCAGCTTATGGTTCGGAAGAAGATTATCCAATAAGCGTAACAGGTGTACTGTCCTAATCCTAGGAGCACTCACAACACGAAAGAAGGTAAAGATAAAAGATAACTGGAAAAATCTTATTCCTATTTCTCCTGAACCAGAATCCATCCCCGAACTAGAACAAGTTCCTTCAAGTTCGTATATAACCATACGCTGGAGTATCCGATAAACTGTGGATCTTCGTAGTGATAAGGAGTGTTATGGAGAAATACAAAGGTGATGTAGGATTGGCGAAGAAATACTTGGTTTGGTCGTGAATAGCAGTCACAGTTTACTTTGGCCTCTTACTAATCCCTTTATTTTTCTTTACTTAATACCTTCTGTACACCTTTTAGGCTAAATGATTTTCTTCATTCCCTACCGTTCGGCATCTGCCTATGGTTTGGATGAAGACTATTCAATTAGCGTAACAGGTGTACCGTCCTAAACCAAGGAGCACTCGCAACCTGAGAGAAGGTAAAAGGAAAAGACAACTGAATAGTCCTATTCGTTTTCTCCAGAACCGGAAACCATCCTTGAATATGGAACAAGTTCCTTCGAGTTCGTATATAACCATACGATGGTTTTATCCAATGGAAGTGGACGTTCGTAGTAATACGGGGTGTCCTGGAGAAAAGGATAAAAGTAGGAGTGGCAATGAGGTATGCAACTCAGACAATCCAAAAGCCAGTGTTATAAGAAGGTTCGGTTAATCTTGGTCACTGAGTCATAGTCAAGGGTCGGGCCATGGTCGCTGCTAAAGAGAGAGAGAAAAGAAACACTCAGCGTGCACTCTAACCTAGATCAGAATGGTTATCACTTTATCTAATCAGGAAACCTCCCACTGTCACCCTAAATTCTCCTCCAAACCTGAAAGAAGAATTATTCGGGATCACCCGAGGAGTAAACCAACCCATCAGTAGGAATTGGGATCTAACTATCATCTCATGATAACGTGATGGAATCCACTCACGTTATCACACTCCAGAAAGTATGTGCATGCCTGGCAAGTTTCAGTTTCTTTAGAAACTCCCGATGTGACTTTTACCCCATGCTCTTATGACCTTGACTAAGGCCAACAAATTATAAGTCACATGTCAAGTTCTACCCGTCATTGTCCAGGTTAATTTTTGTTAGTTATATGTATGCCCTAGAGGCCATTACTATACATATGATGTATATTGTAGTGGATGCTGGGACATATATAGGGAGGACTTTCTTGCTCGACATGATAGTATGCTATCTGGTTGCTCTTTACCTTAACATGTACACTGATTGTCTCTCTGATACATGTTGGTAAAGCCCTTAGGGTGTGTACTTGACTACCTGGATTATGATGCAGATCATACTAGTGGGGACATGGTAGTCCATAAGTACATCCTTCAAAGTCCCTAGTCGTGGGTATATCGAGACGGGGCATCGATATACCAGAGTAGACTAGCGTATAACTTCTCGACCCATACAAATGGGCGATGGATGATCCCATATCCATTGGTGTTTGACATTAGAGATGATATACGGGTGCTCAGTAGAGACTGGGTACACTGGACGGACTCGCCGAGAACTCCCAGATGGTATTATACCTTACGTCAGATGGCAGTTCTCTGGTGACACTGGTACAGAGTAGTCTGTTGACCCGAGATCGTCATAGAGTCTTGTGTGGTTCCCACTGTGCTTTGATTTCCATCTTACCACGTCCAAGAGGGCGTGCAAAACGGTGGTTTTTGGGTACAGTCCCGAGTCACATGAAGGCAATGAGCGATAGGAGGGGATTCGTCTCTCCCGGTATAGGGAGTTGATGTTGCGCTGTGTTCGATTGGCTATAACCGGAAATCCCTGGCCAGGGTTGCTGAGATTTACTGGTAAGTGTTACCTGTAGTTTCTCGAACAGTTATAGACCTCATATCAACACGACTTATCGAGCTATTGGGGTCTGACGTTTACCACCCCTAGGCAAGATATGCGACATATCAGACGATCAGACCGGACTGTACGGTAAGTGTTACTGGTTGGATTCACAGGAGTATGAGAGGGCTTTCTCGTCGATCTTCTGATCGCTCAATACCCGGGTGGCCATTACGTTAAGCAGACCGCTTGCGGCTTGTGGGTGTTTGATATGATCATCACCTGCTGCCGGCGTATTGACGAGTCTTTAGAGTCCTACACAGAGGTTTCCTGGCTCAAGCGAAACGAAATAGGAGCGCATATGAGATATGTGCGGGACCGAGGATAATGCGTGTATGTGATACCGTATTCCATTCTCGCGATAAATGTATCGATTGGTTGTATGCGATATAACCTAGTTATCGATTCAAGCATTGATTCGATAAGCCGATACATTGAATATTAGTCGGTTATATGCGATATGACCGGGTCATTAAATCAAGTGTTGATTTAATGATTTAATGCATAATTATATATTTGATATATTACTTTGCATTAACTAGTATTGGTTCATTTTAAATGGATTTTCTCACTTGAATTGTGCACATTGTATATGTGATATTGTTTTGTGCACTTGTATGTATCATGTTTGATGATACATGTTTACTTGAGTATGTGTAAAGATTGAACCATGGTTATTTAAATGGTTAGGGTTTTGATTTTCATACTTATTTATTTATTTATTTTTGGAAAAGATTAGAAATGAAATGGTTGCAAGTTTTGTTTCTTTCTTTGAAGCTTCATGAAGCTTTGACTTTGTGACCATTTTGTCTCATGCTTAACTCTAACCACTTCACTTAACCTTAGTTTAGTCTCTACACTTGACCATGGTTATTATTATGTTAAGTATTCTTTTTCTTTTCTTTTTAATCAACTTATCATAATATTCTTTCTTCTTCTTCTTCATCTTCTTCAATGAAGAAAGCTTGACTTCATCAATGGTGATTGATGAAAAAGAGTGAGAAATCCAATTCTAAAGTGAACCCACTTCCTATTTCTTCATCCTCTACCTCTTGCCAAGTAGTAGAGTGTGTTTTCTTCACAAGTTTCATGACTTGGTGAAGTTGGAGCTTGATCTTGTGATGCCTCGACGTAGATCATCTTCGGCACGAAGCCGACGACCTTGCCCGCCCATTTCTCCGATGAAGCCGACGCTAGAGCCCGGGTTTCCATTTGGACAGCGAGGAGACTTCATTGCGGAGCTATGGAGGTGGAGAATCGGATCTACAAAGGTTGTATTTCCGTTCTTTTAGTTATCTTGTTAACTAGTTGCTTGTTTCGCCTAAATATCTAGTTAATGATCCGTATTAGGGTTTCTCGGCACCCGTAAAATTTTGAAATTGGCATGGTTGATGCCTTGTGAGACCTCATTAGTGTGCCTAGGAACCCTACAGTAGTATCAGAGCCTAGCTAGAGCCTTAGGCGATGCGTAGACGCAATTTGAAGTCCGATCGAACCAAAACCCGGACTCGAAACATGCTCTCTGGACTTTTTTAAAAAACAGGGATTTTTGTGAATTAAAAATTGCCAAAAAATTCAGCAGGGAATCCTATGAGTTACTGTGAAGCACGTGACTCTAAATCGACCAAAGAGCCGCGGAACCACGGCCCCACCCTGGGTTTCGCGGCGGTTCCGCGGCCATGTTGGTGATTTAGGCCACGTGTCTTGCACAGTAATTCTTGTGTCAAAGTGCTGAGTCTTCTGGAAATTTTTATATTTTATTCAAGAGTTGAATTTTCTGGGGTTGTTTTGGGGATTCGATGATTCGATCGGATAATCAGATTTTGTCTATGTGGATTCCGGATAATTTTTGAATATGTTAAAAAGTTCGACCAGATATAAATACCCAATTTTTCCCCTATCGGGAAATTTCCAAGTGTTGGATTTTTCCGTGGTTTAAAGACGTTCTAAGTAGTGCAAGTAACTCGATGGACCCTCTAGAAGACAACAAACCTTAACTCGATTATGTGACCGTCTTGAACTGCCCTTTGAACCTTAGGGTTTGGGGCAGTACGGCGTGCCACATGTGAGGCGTTGGCTTGACCTTTCTACGGCTGGACCGTTGGTACTGAGGCACGAACTGAATGTTTTTAGACTTGTTTCATGTGTTGATCTGTATCGGGAAAACTTGGGTGTTTGAATGTTCGATCGGAAAGTTTAACATTTTCTATTTATCCGGAATGTGATACAATAATTGGAATTCACAAGTAGTTATGAGATAACTGAATGAATGTTATAAATCAAGCACTTTCGTCTCACTTGATCGGTTGCCACGGAATTTTGATGTGATCAAAAGTCCGTCGCAATCACGTAGTGTACGCGGATACTCGCCGGGTAAACTTAATAGACAGCCTCACCCCATAGCTCCGACCAAGTGACTGTAGGAGAACCCCGTCGCCGAAAGCATCCGTCAGGGTGCTCGCGGCAGCGGTGTTCCGCCTTGGTGCACTTTGTCGACGGCATCGGGGGTGCAGCCGTCTACTGAAGTTTGCGACGAGCATTCGATCAGGATGTCGGGAATCTTGTTGAATTGCCCGACTTGATATTGAAAAGAGTTTTCGATATTGAGACTAAAATGCAGGGTTTATAATTGTTAGGCATGTGATGTCTAAGGTATTCATTTGATTAGGCATGTGATGTCTAAAGAGGTTGCGGATTCCAACTGTTGTAGTTTTACACTTTCTTTTCTGTGACCGTAAGTGTAATATGTGATATCGCCGGTTTCGTTGCTATATGTCAACGACAATTGGGATCCGCATATTTACTTACGTTGATGACATGTGATGTTATGTGTTGCTGGATATGTTATATTGGATCGTCGTGTTTGAATAGCCGGGTGGTTTTTATGTGAGATGAGTGTTTTTCATTTTCATTCATGTAAAAACTTGTATATAATATTCTTTTATTGGGGCACTTCCAGGTTGCGGAAGATGTCACCTTTTGTATATTATTTACTTTTCCGTACTAGGATAGACCCAAGGAGGGGAGCACAAGTAACCGGGTTCTGGAGTCCAGTGGGAGACCAACTCGAGGAGTCGAGTCCGGGTCTCCTAACTCTAGAATTGGTAGGGTTGCTTGCCGCTCTCGTAGGGGTCTAGGGGTGTGGGTTTGGCTATTCATCACGACCGTGGAATCCGTGTTTTATACTGGCTCGTATTGAAAACACGGACGTCCTAGTATATCCAATATTTCATATGTTTCTTCTGCTGCGATATCTGTGATGTGATCATGTGATATGTTCTGTGATGGATACTTTATATAGTATATATGATATATTATATAGGCGTTACTTATGTTTTACACCCGCGCTAGCCCTGCCCCGCTCTGCCGTTAGTTACCTAACCTAACGGTGCATGAGGGGACATCGAGGCGAATGCGGATGGCATAAGTGTACGTCGTATTTATCTGTGATGTTTAGGTACATAAATGATGGGACTTCATTAATGTGATTAATGAAATAAAAGAAACCTAAGATGTTGTAGAATCGAATTTCAAAATAAAACAGGTAGCTACAGTTCTTGCTTTGCACAGCGGTATATATGATATATCCTGCACCTTATTCGATGAGGAAAGGACCGAGATCCCTTCACAGGGAGTGACTCCTTTAGCAATAACTGGCAGATGCTACACACTCGGTTTGTCTTTTGATTGCTTTTAAGAGTTTTTGCTTTGCACAGTGATATATATGATATATCCCGCACCTCATTCGACGAGGAAAGGACCGACGATCTCTTCACTGGGAGTGACTCCTTTAGCAAAACTAGAAAATCCTCAAAAGCACTCCATTTTTTTTTTAAAATCATTTGATTCTACAACGATATAAAGTTCATTACGCAAAAGGTTTTCTTAAAAACCTGTCGTAGCCCTCCGCCATTTCAGATAAGTCCTAGTTAGTATTCGTGCTGCGTTTGTTGACTCAGTCAAGGCGTAGTGTGCGGTAGCTGATTAGTGCTTATCTGCAAAGCATATGATGCGATTGGATTAGGGTAGTCGTGCGGCCTTGTTGACTTAGTCAAGGGTCGTGCGGGTGGGTTTAATTCAATCGAGAAATGACGGGTTGAACTTTACTTGTGGTCTATGATTTGTTGACTCAGTCAAGGTCATAGATCGCTTGGGGCAAAATATTATCGGGAATTTCAAGTGTTGAAATTTGCAATGAGATTGCATACCTTCTATGAGATAGTTGGATCCCGATACCCGCTGCGAGTAAGAGTTACTCCTGGGAGAGTTTTACACATTACAATTAGCCGATCAAGTAGGTGTCTAGAAAGGTGTTAACGAGGTTACGCCTCTGGGAAAACGAGGTTTACATTAATTAAGTTCGTGCGAAAGCACGGAGGACCTCCCTCAAAGTACCGACACTGACCTGGCTGAAAGATTGGCGAACTTGTAGTATGTAATTAATCCCGGCTAGTCTTTCCTTTTAGGGTTTGAAGGAAGATTTGATAAAAACAGTGGGAGCCATCCTGATTAGATAAAATAATAACCAATCTATTCTTGCAAGAGCGCACGCTGAGTGTTTTCTTCTCTCTCTCTCCTGGTAGCGACCATATCACGCCTTAATCAAGATAATAATATGGATGTATTGACCGAACCCACTTGTTATACTGAGCTGGGGAACGTTGGTCCCGCTCCAACTTATAATTGTTATAAGACAGAGCAGGAAATTGGGGATTACCAGAATTCCCATGCCGACCAAACGAAGGGAGTGCATGCTGATGCATCATTTTCGGGTGTGTTCATTATACAGAACTGTTTCTCAGTATTCTTTACGTCCTGGGTATGTGATACCAGATCAGGATCCCGCATATGTAATTTGTTACATAGGGCTACAGAAAGGTAGAGAACTGAGAACGGGTGATAAGTTTCATGAGGCAGAAAACGGGGCAAGTGTTGCAGCCAAGTCTGTTGGTTACTGTCACCCTGTATTCAAAATACATTGATTCTGAACGAATGTTATTAGATACCGAACCTGATATACAAAATCATATCTGTCTCTTTATTAGTAAAGAAACGATAAAATTTTGTATTGTTGGATAATGTTTTGAACATTTCCTATATCAAAAGTTGATCGGTTCAGGCACGTTATCTAAAAGCATTAATGTTCTAAATCAAACTACAGTTCTTACTATATAGAACACACACAAGAGGAAGAGTTCAGAAATGAACGAATCCTTCTTAAGGCATTGTAGACTAGGTCAGATCAATGTGACCCGACTAGCTAAAGTTACAAATTAGATGCATATTTAAATCAGTTTGAATTTATATCTTGTGAAACTTGCCAGTCATGTCATAAAGATAAGATGACCATAGCTCTGTTTATTGGAAACAGAGAAAGAGTTAGTGTACTCTTGGGACTGATAAATGATGATGTATGTAAGGGCCCCTGTCTACACATGCCAAGACCGGTTCTTTTACTTCATTACATTCTCTGATGATCTCTCAAGATTCAGACATATGTTCCTGTTGAAACACAAGTCCGAACCTTTTGAGATATTCACAGAATATAAGTCAAAAGTAGAGAACCAAAATACGGGTATAAGTATTATGTCCTTTGATGAGATCAAGGAGGAGAATACTTGAGCATGGAAATCCTGGATCATTCTAAAGGAGAATGAGATTCTCTCTCAGCATTACTCCTCCGAATACACCATAGCACGATGGTATATCGGGGTGGAGCAATCACACCCTATATGATAAGGTGTGCTCTATGATGAGTACTACTGAGTTACCTATTTCCTTTTGGGAGTTATGCACTTGAGAAGCTGCATACCTATTGAATAGGGTTCAAATCAAATCAGTTGCCTACCACTTCATATGTGATATGGAAAGGGAAGAGCCCATATCTTAAGTTAGTTAAGATTTAGGGTTTTCCGGGCTATGTCTAAAAGAAAAATCCGGACAAGCTCGAGGCAAGGTCTGTAATGTAGAACTGGAAAGGTTCCAGCTATACAAACTACATCAGATGATTTGATAGAACCAAAGGATTCAATAGTTACCAACGAACCTCAGCCTCTCCGCCGATCTAGTGAGGTTCCTCACCCGCCTGAGAGATATTTCGATTTCTCTATGACAGTGGGAGCGAGGATTGCATCATGAAATGATGACCCAACTAGTTTCGAGCTGGCCATCAGGAGTGGGACTCTGTAAGAATGGCTGGATACTTAGCGATCTGAGATGGAATCCATGTACACCAACAAAGTATGGACTTTGGTTGCTATATCAGAAGGGTTAAATCCCCATCAGGAGCAAGTATATCTTGAGAAGATTACTTGGTGTAGATGGAAAAGTTGAGACTTTCAAAGCTAGACTTGTTAAAGCTTTTCGTCATCGACCAGGAGTGGATAATGATGAAACCTTTTCAAGTAGCTATGCTTAAGTCCATCCAGATCCTACTTGCCACGGCTACATACTATGAATACGATATCTGGAGGTTGGGTGTCATGACTGCTTTTCTAAATGATGTTTTAGAAGAGTGCGTCTATAAGTACACAGCCAGAGGGCCTCGTAGACAGTGGGAGCAGCGGAAACGTGTGCAAGATGCTTTTTAGGATAAATCAGGCATCGCGGAGTTGGAACATCTGTTTTGATGTGTTAGTCAAACAGTTTGACATCATCAAAATTGTAGATGAACCTTGTATAAACAAAAAGGTAGTAGGGAGTATGGTGACGATCCTCGTAGAGTACGTGGATGACATACTCTTGATAGGGAAGGAGTTTCCTATGCTACGCTCGATCAATCTCCGCTTATCACAAGGATTCTCCATATAGGATCAAAGTGATACTTCCTAAATCCTGGGTTTTGGATCTATGAGATAGATCTAATTAGATGTCAGGATTCTCACTAGTTGTAGTGAGATGGTATCAACCGATCCTGGGGAGAATCCCTGGAAGGGTTTCAGGGTGATAAGGACGACTGAAAGTCAGTCACAGGCATTGTCTTTACCCTCAGTAAAGGGACGGTATGTTGGAAGAGTTCCAAGCAAGATACCGTGGCATACTAGACTATAAAGGCAGGATACATCGCTACTTAAGATGCTACCAAAGAGGATGTTTGGGTGTATATTGGTTCATGAGATGAACTTCGTTCCTTCCATTGCGAGACAATGGAGTTGTGGCTTGTGCCAAGGAACGCAGGTCCCATCAGTCATCCAGACATATTCTAAGGCAGTATCACCTGATCATGGAGATGGTTGATCTCCAAGGAGATCGAGGTTTGGAGAGTAGACCCAGAGGACAACACAGCGGATCCACTCACAAAGGCCTGTTCCCAGAGAGAGATTTTTATGGGATGGTTGAGTATGAGATACTACAACCACTGCTATCAGATGGCCCTAGTGCAAGTGGGAGATTGTTAGTTATATGTATGCCCTAGAGGCCATTGCTATACATATGATGTATATTGTAGTGGATGCTGGGACATATATAGGGAGGACTTTCTTTCTCGACATGATAGTATGCTATCTGGTTGCTCTTTACCTTAATATGTACACTGATTGTCTCTCTGATACATGTTGGTAAAGCCCTTAGGGTGTGTACTTGACTACCTGGACTATGATGCAGATCATACTAGTGGGGACATGGTAGTCCATAAGTATATCCTTCAAAGTCCCTAGTCGTGGGTATATCGAGACGGGGCATCGATATACCAGAGTAGACTAGCGTATACCTTCTCGACCCATACAGATGGGCGATGGATGATCCCATATCCATTGGTGTTTGACATCAGAGATGATATACGGGTGCTCAGTGGAGACTGGGTACACTGGACGGACTCGCCGAGAACTCCCAGATGGTATTATACCTTACGTCAGATGGCAGTTCTCTGGTGACACTGGTACAGAGTAGTCTGTTGACCCGAGATCGTCATAGAGTCTTGTGTGGTTCCCACTGTGCTTTGATTTCCATCTTACCACGTCCAAGAGGGCGTGCAAAACGGTGGTTTTTGGGTACAGTCCCGAGTCACATGAAGGCAATGAGCGATAGGAGGGGATTCGTCTCTCCCGGTATAGGGAGTTGATGTTGCGCTGTGTTCGATTGGCTATAACCGGAAATCCCTGGCCAGGGTTGCTGAGATTTACTGGTAAGTGTTACCTGTAGTTTCTCGAACAGTTATAGACCTCATATCAACACGACTTATCGAGCTATTGGGGTCTGACGTTTACCACCCCTAGGCAAGATATGCGACATATCAGACGATCAGACCGGACTGTACGGTAAGTGTTACTGGTTGGATTCACAGGAGTATGAGCGGGCTTGCTCGTCGATCTTCTGATCGCTCAATACGCGGGTGGCCTTTACGTTTAGCAGACCGCTTGCGGCTTGTGGGTGTTTGATATGATCATCACCTGCTGCCGGCGTATTGACGAGTCTTTAGAGTCCTACACAGAGGTTTCCTGGCTCAAGCGAAACGAAATAGGAGAGCATATGAGATATGTGCGGGACCGAGGATAATGCGTGTATGTGATACCGTATTCCATTCTCGCGATAAATGTATCGATTGGTTGTATGCGATATAACCTAGTTATCGATTCAAGCATTGATTCGATAAGCCGATACATTGAATATTAGTCGGTTATATGCGATATGACCGGGTCGTTAAATCAAGTGTTGATTTAATGATTTAATGCATAATTATATATTTGATATATTACTTTGCATTAACTAGTATTGGTTCATTTTAAATGGATTTTCTCACTTGAATTATGCACATTGTATATGTGATATAGTTTTGTGCACTTGTATGTATCATGTTTGATGATACATGTTTACTTGAGTATGTGTAAAGATTGAACCATGGTTATTTAAATGGTTAGGGTTTTGATTTTCATACTTATTTATTTATTTATTTATTTTTGGAAAAGATTAGAAATGAAATGGTTGCAAGTTTTGTTTCTTTCTTTGAAGCTTCATGAAGCTTTGACTTTGTGACCATTTTGTCTCATGCTTAACCCTAACCACTTCACTTAACCTTAGTTTAGTCTCTACACTTGACCATGGTTATTATTATGATAAGTATTCTTTTTCTTTTCTTTTTAATCAACTTATCATAATATTCTTTCTTCTTCTTCTTCATCTTCTTCAATGAAGAAAGCTTGACTTCATCAATGGTGATTGATGAAAAAGAGTGAGAAATCCAATTCTAAAGTGAACCCACTTCCTATTTCTTCATCCTCTACCTCTTGCCAAGTAGCAGAGTGTGTTTTCTTCACAAGTTTCATGACTTGGTGAAGTTGGAGCTTGATCTTGTGATGCCTCGACGTAGATCATCTTCGGCACGAAGCCGACGACCTTGCCCGCCCATTTCTCCGATGAAGCCGACGCTAGAGCCCGGGTTTCCATTTGGACAGCGAGGAGACTTCATTGCGGAGCTATGGAGGTGGAGAACCGGATCTACAAAGGTTGTATTTCCGTTCTTTTAGTTATCTTGTTAACTAGTTGCTTGTTTCGCCTAAATATCTAGTTAACGATCCGTATTAGGGTTTCTCAGCACCCGTAAAATTTTGAAATTGGCATGGTTGATGCCTTGTGAGACCTCATTAGTGTGCCTAGGAACCCTACAATTTTAACCCACCCGTACAAACCCTTGACTAGGGCCAACAAGGCTGTACGACTGTCCCAAACCAACGCATCTATCTATGCAACAGAAAAGTAACAAATAGCTACCATACACTATGCCTTGACTAAGGCCAACAAACATAGCATGAATACTAAATGCTACCTTTCTGAAATGACGGAGGGCTACGAATGGTTTTTGGCGAAAAACCTTTAACGTAATGTGTAGGGTTCCTAGGAACACTATAGAGGTCTCACAAGGCATCGAACATGCCAATTTAAAATTTTATGGGTGCCGAGAAACCCTAATACGGATCGTCGACTAGATTTCTAGGCGAAACGGTAAACTAGTTAACTACTTAACTAAAAGTTAGATGCTATAACCTTTGTAGATCCGGATATCCACTTCCTTTGCTCCACGTAGTCATCCTCTCGCTGTCCTTTTCGAATCCTAGACTCATTCATCGGCTTCATCGGGAAAACGAGCGGAATAGGTCGTCGGCTTCGTGTCAAAGACGATCTACGTCGAGGCATCACAAGTTCAAGCTCCGACTTCACAAAGTTGTGAAACTTGTGAAGAAAACACCCAAAACAACTTGGCAAGAGGTAGAGGGTGAAGAAATAGGAAGTGGGTTCACTTTAGAATTGGATTTCACTCACTTTTGCTCAAGTTGCCATTGATGGCATCTTGTTTTCTCTCTTGAAGAAGAAGGAAGAAGATGAAGCTAGTTTATGATAAGTATTATGAAAATGAAAAGAAAATACATACTTATCATAATCTAACTAGGGTTAAGTGTAGAGAATAAACCATGGTCATTTGGAGAGTTAGGGTTAAGCATGAGGATAAGAATGGTTGCAAAAGTCAAGGCTTCATGAAGCTTCAACTAATGACAAAGAAAGCCACCATTCTCATCTTTATATTTTCCAAATAAATAAAAAAACAAATAAATAAGTAAATGAATATGCAAAACCCTAATTATCAAATTAACCATGGATTAATTCTATACACTTAACTAAATGATCAAGCATCATCAAACATGATACAAAAATGTGCACAAAAGCATATCACATATACAATGTGCATCAAGTGAGAAAATCCGTATAAAGTGAACCAATACTAGTTAATGCAAAGTAATATATCAAATATATAATTATACATTAAATCATTAAATCAACATTTGATTCAATGATCCGGTCATGTCGCACATAACCGACTAGTATACAATGTATCGATTTATCGAATCAAGGATTCGATAACTAGGTCATATCGAATATAACCAATCGAAACATTTATCGCGAGAATGAAATGCGGTATCACATACACGCATTATTCTCGCTCCCGTACATATCTCATATGCGCTCCTATTTCGTTTCGCTTGAGCCAGGAAACCTCTGTGTAGGACTCTAAAGACTCGTCAATACGCCGGTAGCAGATGATGATCATATCAAGCACCCACAAGCCGCAAGCGGTCTGCTAAACGTAACGGCCATCCGGGTATTGAGCGATCAGAAGATCGACGAGCTAGCCCGCTCACACTCTTGTGAATCCAACTAGTAACACTTACCGTACAGTCCGGTCTGTTCGTCTGATACGTCGCATATCAAGTCTAGGGGTGGTAAACGTCAGACCCCAATAACCGATAAGTCGTGCCGATGTGAGGCTCATAACGGGTCGAGAAACTACTGGTAACACTTACCAGCAAATCTCTGATCAGCCCTGGCCAGGGACTTCCATGTTACGGCCAATCGAGCACAGCGCAACATCAACCCCCAATACCGGGAGAGACGAAACCCCTCCTATCGCTCATTGCCTCCATGTGACTCGGGACTGTACCCAAAGACCACCATTTTGCACGCCCTCATGGACGTGGTAAGGTGGAGATCAAAGCACAGTGGGAATCACACAAGACTCTATGATGATCTCGGGTCTACAGACTAACCTGTACAAGTGTCACCTGAGAACTGCCATCTGACGTGAGGTATAATACTATCTGGGAGTTCTCGGCGAGTCCGTCCAGTGTACCCAGTCTCCACTGAGCACCCGTATACCATCTCTGATGTCAAACACCAATGGATGTGGGATCATCCATCGCCCATCTTATGGGTCGAGAAGCGTATACGCTAGTCTACTCTGGTATATCGATGCCCCGTCTCGATACACCCACGACTAGGGACCTTGAAGGATGTACTTATGGACTACCATGTCCCCACTAGTATGATCTGCATCACAGTCCAGGTAGTCAAGTACATATCCTAAGGGCTTTACCAACATGTAACTATAAGACAGTATAAAGAGACTAGTGTACATGTTAAGATAAAGAGTAACCAGATAGCATACTATCATATCGAGCAAGAAAGTCATCTCTATATATGTCCAAGCATCCAATATAATATACATCATCTGTACAATACTGGCCTCTAGGGCATACATACAACTAACAATCTCCCACTTGCACTAGGGCCAGCTGCTGTAGTATCGCATACCGAGCATCCCGAAGAGTCTCTCAAACTGTATCTGGGGAATGGCCTACGTGAGTGGATCCGCGGTGTTGTTCTTCGTGTCAACCCTCCTGACCTCGATCTCCCGGCGATCAACTATCTCCCGGATCAGGTGATACCGCCTCAGAATATGCCTGGATCGCTGATGGGACCTGGGTTCCTTGGCCAAAGCCACCGCTCCATTGTTATCGCAATACAAAGGTATTGGATGCTCAATGGATGGAACCACTCCAAGTTCAGTAATGAACTTCTTGATCCAGACAGCCTCTTTGGCAGCATCGTTGGCAGCGATGTATTCAGCCTCCATCGTCGAGTCTGCCATGGTTTCCTGCTTGGAACTCTTCCAGCTAACCGCCCCTCCGTAAAGGGTAAAGACAAAACCCGACTGCGACTTAGAGTCGTCCTTATCACTCTGGAAGCTCGAATCGGTAAAGGACTCCACTTGGAGTTCCCCGTTACCATACACCAAGAACATATCTCTAGTCCTTCGCAAGTACTTAAGAATGCTCTTCACAGCTGTCCAGTGACTCTCTCCAGGATCAGCTTGATACCTGCTCACTACACTTAGTGAGTATGCTACATCGGGTCTGGTACATAGCATCACATACATGATAGAGCCTACTGCCGAAGCATAGGGTATCCCTTGCATGCGAGCTCTCTCCAAATCAGTCTTGGGAGACATCTCTTTGGAGAGAGTGACTCCAGAGATCGTGGGCAAATTCCCACGCTTGGACTCTTCCATACTAAACCTCTTTAGTATGGTGTCAATGTACCTGGATTGGGACAATCCCAAAATTCGTTTGGATCTATCTCTATAGATCCTGATTCCCAATATGCAGGAGGCATCACCAAGATCTTTCATCGAGAATCTTTGTGATAAGAAGAGCTTGACCGATTGCAGCATAGGAATATCATTTCCTATCAAGAGTATGTCGTCCACGTACAATACGAGGAAGACAACCTTACTCTCTGCCACCTTCTTGTAGATACAAGGTTCATCTGGATTTTTGACGAAATCAAACTCTTTGATAACGACGTCAAAGCAGATGTTCCAACTCCGCGATGCTTGCTTTAATCCATAAATGGATTTAAGCAGCTTGCACACCTTCCCGCTGCTCCCACTGTCTACGAAGCCCTCTGGCTGAGTCATGTACACGCACTCTTCTAAATCACCATTTAGAAAGGCGGTCTTAACATCCATTTGCCAGATTTCGTAGTCATGAAAGGCAGCAATGGCAAGCATGATTCGGATGGATTTAAGCATAGCCACTGGAGAAAAGGTTTCGTCATAGTCCACACCTGGTCTTTGACGAAAACCCTTTGCTACAAGTCTAGCTTTGAAAGTCTCCACTTTCCCATCTACACCAAATTTCTTCTTGAAGATCCACTTGCTCCCAATGGGTTTTACCCCTTCAGGAGCAACTTCCAAAGTCCATACTTTGTTGGTGTACATGGATTCCATCTCGGACCGCATAGCATCCAGCCATTTCACTGAGTCCCTACTCGTGATGGCCTGCTCGAAGCTAGTTGGGTCATCATCATCCATGATGCAATCCTCGCTTCCACCATCAATGAGAAAACCGTAGTATCTCTCAGGTGGACGAGAAACCCTACTAGATCGGAGGAGAGGCTGGGGTTCGTCGGGTACTATCGGATCTTCTGGTTCCACTAAATCTTCAGTTATAGTTTGTGTATCTGGAATTTCTTCCAGCTCTACCACTTTGCCACTAATTTCTTTTTCAAGGAATTCCTTTTCTAAAAAGGTGGCATATTGAGAAACAAACACTTTTTGTTCTTCAGCATGGTAGAAAAAATATCCTTGGGAATTCTTAGGATATCCCACAAACTTGCAGAGAACTGACCGTGCCTCGAGTTTGTCTGGATTTTGCCTTTTGACATAGGCCGGACAACCCCATATCTTAACTCGTTTAAAATATGGTCTCTTCCCACTCCATATCTCATATGGTGTGGTAGGTACAGATTTAGATGGAACTTGATTCAATAGGTATGCAGCCGTCTCCAGTGCATATCCCCAGAAGGAAATAGGTAACTCAGCTGTGCTCATCATAGAGCGCACCATATCTAATAGGGTGCGGTTCCTCCGTTCAGATACACCGTTGTGCTGTGGTGTATATGGAGGAGTCAGCTGAGAGAGAATCCCATTCTCTTTTAGGAAGTCCAGGAATTCATTGCTCAAGTATTCCCCTCCTCGATCAGATCGTAGGAGTTTAATACTTTTTCCGGTTTGGTTCTCAACTTCTTGTTTATATTCCCTAAATTTCTCAAAAGCTTCTGATTTGTGTTTCATCAGGAACACATACCCGAACCTAGAGAGATCGTCAGTGAATGTAATGAAGTATGAAGAACCATCCCTGGTATGTGTAGACATGGGACCGCATACATCACTATGTATAAGTCCCAAGAGTTCGGTAACTCTTTCTCCGTGTCCCGTAAACGGAGTTTTGGTCATCTTGCCTTTGAGACATGACTGGCAAGTGTCATAAGATGAAAATTCGAAAGATTTCAAATATCCATCCTTATGCAACTTAGCCAGTCGTGTCACATTGATGTGACCCAGTCTACAATGCCACAAGAAGGATTCGTTCAGTTCAGAACTCTTCCTCTTGTGTGTGTTTGTTATGTTCAGAACTGTTGATTGATTTAGAACATATATGCCATTGCACAACGTGCCTGATCCAACCAACTTTTGGTTATGGAAAATGTTCATAACATTATCCTGTAATACAAAATTATATCCCTCTTTACTTAATAAAGAAACCGATATAATGTTGCATATCAGGTTCGGCATGTAATAGCATTCGTTCAGAACCAATGTATTACCAGTTGGTAATACAAGGTGATATTCCCCGACAGTCTTAGCTGCAACAATTGCACCATTTCCAACTCTAATGTCTTTATCACCTTCTCCAAGTTCTCTACCTTTTCTAAGCCCATGTAACTGATTACATATATGGGATCCTGACCCGGTATCTAATACCCAGGACGTGGAGCAAATGGAGAAACAGTTCTCTGTAACGAACACACCCGAAGAAAATACATCAACATGTACTTTCTTCATTCGGGTGGTATGGGAATCCTGGTATTCCCCTATATCCTGTTCAGTCCTATAACTCTTATAGGTAAGAACGGAACCAACGTTCCCCAGCACAGTATAGGTTCGGTCAATACATCCATATTATTATCTTGATTAAGGCATGAAATGGTCGCTACCTGGAGAGAGAGAGAAGAAAACACTTTAGCGTATGCTCGTGCAAGATCAGATTGGTTATTATCTTATCTAATCAGGATGGCTCCCACTGCTTTTTATCAAATCTTCCTTCAAACCTTAAAAGGAAAGACTAGCCGGGATTAATTACACACTACAAGTTCGCCAATCTTTCAGCCAGGCCAGTGTCGGTACTTTGAGGGAGGTCCCCCGTGCTTTCGCACGAACCTAATTACTGTAAACCTCGTTTTCCCAGAGGCGTAACCTCGTTGACACCTTTCTAGACACCTACTTGATCGGCTAATTGTAATGTGTAAAACTCTCCCAGGAGTAACTCTTACGCGCAGTGGGTATCGGGATCCAACTATCTCATAGAAGGTATGCAATCTCATTGCAAATTTCAACACTTGAAATTCCCGATAATATTTTGCCCCTAGCAGCTATATGACCTTAACATAGTCAACAAATCATAAGTGCTAGTCAAGTTCAACCCGTCATTTCCCGATTGAATTAAACCCACCCGCACGACCCTTAACATAGTCAACAAAGTCGCACGACTACCCTAATCCAATCGCATCATATGCTTATACAGATAAGCACTAATTAGCTACCGCACACTACGCCTTAACATAGTCAACAAACGTAGCACGAATACTAACTAGTACTTATCTGAAATGACGGAGGGCTACGTCAGGTTTTTCTGAAAACCTATTGCGTAATGAACTTGATATCGTTGTAGAATTAAATGAAGTTTTAAAATGGAATGATTTTGAGGCTTTTCTAGTTTTGCTAAAGGGGTCACTCCCGGTGAAGGGATCGTCGGCCCTTTCCTCGTCGAATGAGGTACGGGATATATCATATATATCACTGTGCAAAGCAAAAACTCTTAAAAGCAATCAAAGCCAAACCGAGTGAGTAGCATCTGCCAGTTATTGCTAAAGGAGTCACTCCCGGTGAAGGGATCTCGGTCCTTTCCTCATCGAATAAGGTGCAGGGTATATCATATATACCGCTATGCAAAGCAAGAACTGTAGCTACCTGTTTTGTTTAAAATCTGATTCTACAACATCTTAGGTTTCTTTTCTTTCATTAATCACATTAATGAAGTCCCATCATTTAAATACCTAAACATCACAGATAGATATGACGTACACTTATGCCATCCGCATTCGCCTCGATGTCCCCTCGTGCACCGTTAGGTTAGGTAACTAACGACAGAGCAGGGCAGGGCTAGCGCGGGTGTAAAACATAAGTAACATCTATATAATATATCATATATACTATATACTATATCCATCACAGAACATCACATGATCACATCACAGATATCGCAGCAGAAGAAACATATGAAACATTGGATATACTAGGACGTCCGTGTTTTCAATACGAGCCAGTATAAAACACGGATTCCACGGTCGTGATGAATAGCCAATCCCACACCCCTAGACCCCTACGAGAGCGGCAAGCAACCCTGCCAATTCTAGGGTTAGGAGACCCGGACTCGACTCCTCGAGTTGGTCTCCCACTGGACCCCAGAACCCGGTTACTTGTGCTCCCCTCCTTGGGTCTATCCTAATGCGGAAAAGTAAATAATATACAAAAGGTGACAACTTCCGCTACCTGGAAGTGCCCCAAATAAAAGAATATTACATACAAGTTTTTACATGAATGAAAATGGAAAACACTCATCTCACATAAAACCCCCCGGCTATTCGAACACGACGATCCAATATAACATATCCAGCAACACATAACATCACATGTCATCAACGTAAGTAAGTATGCATACCCCAATTGTCGTTGACGTATAGCAACGAAACCGTCGATATGAACATACTACACTTACGGTCACAGAAAAGAAAGTGTAAAACTACAACAGTTGGAATCCGCAACCTCTTTAGACATCGCATGCCTAACAGATATAAATCCCGCATTTTAGTCTCATTATCGAAAACTCTTTTCAATATCATATGGGACTAAATTGCTAGATTTATAACATTCATTCAGTTATCTCATAACTACTTGTGAATTCCAATTATTGTATCACATTCCAGATAAACAGAAAATGTTAAACTTTCCGATCGAACATTCGAACACCCAAGTTTTCCTGATACAGTCCAACACATGAAATAAGTCTAGCAACATTCAGTTCGTGCCTCAGTACCAACGGTCCAGCCGTAGAAGGGTCAAGCCAACGCCTCACATGTGGCACGCCGTACTGCCCCAAACCCGAAGGTTCAAAGGGCAGTTCAAGACGGTCACATAATCGAGTTAAGGTTTGTTGTCTTCTAGAGGGTCCATCGCGTTACTTGCACTACTTAGAACGTCGTTAAACTACGGAAAAATCCAACACTTGGAAATTTCCCGACAGGGGAAAAATTGGGTATTTATATCCGGTCGAACTTTTTAACATATTCTAAAAATTATCCGGAAATGCACAAAGACGAAATTTGATACCCCGATCGAAACACCGAATCCCCAAAGCAACCCCAGAAAATTCAACTCTTGAATAAATTTTAAAAATTCCCAGAAAATCCAACACCAGAAGATATAAGTTACTGTGCAAAAATTATATAATAATTTAATAAAGCTGCCGCGGATCCGCCGCCTAAGGAGGCTTAGGCCGCGGATCCGCCGCGCTTTAGACTGTTCATAAAGAAATTTTTGCACCGTAATTCATATATTTCCCTGCTGAATTTTTTAGCAATTTTTAATCTGGAAAAATCCCAGAATTTAGAAAAAGTCCAGAGAGCATCTTAAAGTTAGGTTTTCGAGTTCGATCGGGTTTCAAACATCCTCTAGACTTCGCCTAAGGCTCTAGCTAGGCTCTGATACCACTGTAGGGTTCCTAGGCACACTATAGAGGTCTCACAAGGCATCGAACATGCCAATTTAAAATTTTATGGGTGCCGAGAAACCCTAATACGGATCGTCGGCTAGATTTCTAGGCGAAACGGTAAACTAGTTAACTACTTAACTAAAAGTTAGATGCTACAACCTTTGTTGATCCGGATATCCACTTCCTTTGCTCCACGTAGTCATCCTCTCGCTGTCCTTTTCGAATCCTAGACTCATTCATCGGCTTCATCGGGAAAACGAGCGGAATAGGTCGTCGGCTTCGTGTCAAAGACGATCTACATCGAGGCATCACAAGTTCAAGCTCCGACTTCACAAAGTTGTGAAACTTGTCAAGAAAACACCCAAAACAACTTGGCAAGAGGTAGAGGGTGAAGAAATAGGAGGTGGGTTCACTTTAGAATTGGATTTCACTCACTTTTGCTCAAGTTGCCATTGATGGCATCTTGTTTTCTCTCTTGAAGAAGAAGGAAGAAGATGAAGCTAGTTTATGATAAGTATTATGAAAATGAAAAGAAAATACATACTTATCATAATATAACTAGGGTTAAATGTAGAGAATAAACCATGGTCATTTGGAGAGTTAGGGTTAAGCATGAGGATAAGAATGGTTGCAAAAGTCAAGGCTTCATGAAGCTTCAACTAATGACAAAGAAAGCCACCATTCTCATCTTTATATTTTCCAAATAAATAAATAAACAAATAAATAAGTAAATGAATATGCAAAACCCTAATTATCAAATTAACCATGGATTAATTCTATACACTTAACTAAATGATCAAGCATCATCAAACATGATACAAAAATGTGCACAAAAGCATATCACATATACAATGTGCATCAAGTGAGAAAATCCGTATAAAGTGAACCAATACTTGTTAATGCAAAGTAATATATCAAATATATAATTATACATTAAATCATTAAATCAACATTTGATTCAATGATCCGGTCATGTCGCACATAACCGACTAGTATACAATGTATCGATTTATCGAATCAAGGATTCGATAACTAGGTCATATCGAATATAACCAATCGAAACATTTATCGCGAGAATGAAATGCGGTATCACATACACGCATTATTCTCGCTCCCGCACATATCTCATATGCGCTCCTATTTCGTTTCGCTTGAGCCAGGAAACCTCTGTGTAGGACTCTAAAGACTCGTCAATACGCCGGTAGCAGATGGTGATCATATCAAGCACCCACAAGCCGCAAGCGGTCTGCTAAACGTAACGGCCATCCGGGTATTGAGCGATCAGAAGATCGACGAGCTAGCCCGCTCACACTCCTGTGAATCCAACTAGTAACACTTACCGTACAGTCCGGTCTGTTCGTCTGATACGTCGCATATCAAGTCTAGGGGTGGTAAACGTCAGACCCCAATAACCGATAAGTCGTGCCGATGTGAGGCTCATAACGGGTCGAGAAACTACTGGTAACACTTACCAGCAAATCTCTGATCAGCCCTGGCTAGGGACTTCCCTGTTACGGCCAATCGAGCACAGCGCAACATCAACCCCCAATACCGGGAGAGACGAAACCCCTTCTATCGCTCATTGCCTCCATGTGACTCGGGACTGTACCCAAAGACCACCATTTTGCACGCCCTCATGGACGTGGTAAGGTGGAGATCAAAGCACAGTGGGAATCACACAAGACTCTATGACGATCTCGGGTCTACAGACTAACCTGTACAAGTGTCACCTGAGAACTGCCATCTGACGTGAGGTATAATACCATCTGGGAGTTCTCGGCGAGTCCGTCCAGTGTACCCAGTCTCCACTGAGCACCCGTATACCATCTCTGATGTCAAACACCAATGGATGTGGGATCATCCATCGCCCATCTCATGGGTCGAGAAGCGTATACGCTAGTCTACTCTGGTATATCGATGCCCCGTCTCGATACACCCACGACTAGGGACCTTGAAGGATGTACTTATAGACTACCATGTCCCCACTAGTATGATCTGCATCACAGTCCAGGTAGTCAAGTACATATCCTAAGGGCTTTACCAACATGTAACTATAAGACAGTATAAAGAGACTAGTGTACATGTTAAGATAAAGAGTAACCAGATAGCATACTATCATATCGAGCAAGAAAGTCATCTCTATATATGTCCAAGCATCCAATATAATATACATCATCTGTACAATACTGGCCTCTAGGGCATACATACAACTAACATAATGAACTTGATATCGTTGAAGGAACCGGATAGCTTTTTATAAAAATATAGGAACGAAAACCCTTTGCTAAAGAGGTCACTCCCGGTGAAGGGATCTCGGCTCTTTCCCCGTAGAATGAGGTGCAGGATATTCCAACTAAATACCACGATGCAAAGCAAAAAGTAATTGACTATAGTGAAGTTATTACCCTGACGCATGTTAGTTATATGTATGCCCTAGAGGCCATTACTATACATAGGATGTATATTGTAGTGGATGCTGGGACATATATAGTGAGGACTTTCTTGCTCGACATGATAGTATGCTATCTGGTTGAACTTTACCTTAACGTGTACACTGATTGTCTCTCTGATACATGTTGGTAAAGCCTTTAGGATGTGTACTTGACTATCTGGACTATGATGCGGATCATACTAGTGGGGACATGGTAGTCCATAAGTACATCCTTCAAAGTCCCTAGTCGTGGGTGTATCGAGACGGGGCATCGATATACCAGAGTAGACTAGCGTATACCTTCTCGACCCATACAGATGGGCGATGGATGATCTCATATCCATTGGTGTTTGACATCAGAGATGATATACGGGTGCTCAGTAGAGACTGGGTACACTGGACGGACTCGCCGAGAACTCCCAGATGGTATTATACCTCACGTCAGATGGCAGTTCTCTGGTGACACTGGTACAGAGTAGTCTGTTGACCCGAGATCGTCATAGAGTCTTGTGTGGTTCCCACTGTGCTTTGATTTCCATCTTACCACGTCCAAGAGGGCGTGCAAAACGGTGGTTTTTGGGTACAGTCCCGAGTCACATGGAGGTAATGAGCGATAGGAGGGGATTCGTCTCTCCCGGTATAGGGAGTTGATGTTGCGCTGTGTTCGATTGGCTATAACAAGAAATTGTAGGGTTCCTAGGCACTCTAGTGAAGTCTCACAAGTGATCAAACATGCACAAATCAAATTTTACGGGTGCCTACAAACCCAACTACGGATTGTTTACTAGATATTTAGGCGAAACAAGCAAACTAGTTAACATTTTAACTAAGGGAACGGATATACAACCTTTGTAGATCCGATCCACCACCTCCATGGCTCCGCAATGAAGTCCCCTCGCTTTCCAAATCATGTCTTGGGCTCTAACGTCGGCATCATCGAAGAATGGGCGGGCTTGATCGTCGGTTCGATGCCGAAGATGATCTACGTCGAGGCATCGCTAGAACAAGCTCCAACTTCACCAAGTCGGAAAAACTTGTGAAGGAAACACCCTATACTACTTGGCAAGAGGTAGAGGATGAAGAAATAGGAAGTGGGTAAACTTTAGTTTTGGATTTCTCACTAGATTTCATGACTTGCCATTGGAGTAGCAAGCTTTCTTCATTGAAGAAGAAGATGAAGAAAGAAGAAGATGATATGATAAGTTGATTAAAAATAGAAAAGAAAATACAATACTTATCATATCTTCAACCATGGTTTAGTGTAGAGACTTAACTTAGGTTAGATGAGTGGTTAGGGTTAGGCATGAGACAAGAATGGTGACTAAGTCAATGCTTCATGAATCTTCAACTAAAAACAAAAGTAGCCACCATTCATTTCTCTTTATCTTTTTCTTTTGAAATAAATAAAATAAAAAGATAAATGAATAAGATGAAACCCTAATCACTAACTAACCACGGTTTAATACTTTACACAAAACCAAACAAGAATGTATCATCAAACATGATACAATCATGTGCACAATGAAATATATCACATATACAACTTGCACAATTCAAGTGAGAAAATCCTTTTAAAGTCAACCAATACTAGTTAATGCAAAGTGATATATCAAATATAAAATTATACATTAAATCATTAAATCAACACTTGATTTAACGATCCGGTCATATCGCATATAACCGACTAGTATCCTATGTATCGGCTTATCGAATCAATGCTTGATTCGATAACTAGGTTATATCGCATATAACCAATCGATACATTGATCGCGAGAATGGAATACGGTATCACATACTCGAATTATTCTCGGTCCCGCACATATCTCATATGCGCTCCTATTTCGTTTCGCTTGAGCCAGGAAACCTCTGTGTAGGACTCTAAAGACTCGTCAATACGCCGGCAGCAGATGATGATCATATCAGGCATCCACAAGCCGCAAGCAGTCTGCTAAACGTAACGGCCACCCGGGTATTGAGCGATCAGAAGGTCGACGAGCAAGCCCGCTCACACTCCTGCGAATCCAACCAGTAACACTTACCGTACAGTCCGGTCTGTTCGTCTGATATGTCGCATATCTCGCCTATGGGTGGTAAACGTCAGACCCCAATAGCTTGATAAGTCATGCCGACGTAGGGTCCATAACATTCGTGAAACTAATGATAACTCTTACCAGTATATCACTGCAACCCTGGCCAGGGATTTCCTGTTATGGCCAGTCGAGCATAGCACAACATCAACCCCCAATACCGGGAGAGACGAATCCCCTCCTATCGCTCATTGCCTCCACGTGAATCGGGACTGTACCCAAAAACCACCTGTTTGCACAACTCAGTAGAACCGTGGTAGGGTGGAAATCAAAGCACAGTGGGAGACACACAAGACTCTATGACGATCTCGGGTCAACAGACTAAGCTGTACCAGTGTCACCAGAGAACTGCCATCTGACGTGAGGTATAATACTATCTGGGAGTTCTCGGCGAGTCCGTTCAGTGTACCCAGTCTGCACTGAGCACCCGCATACCATCTTCGATGTCAAACACCAATGGATATGGGATCATCCATCGCCCATCGCATGGGTCGAGAAGATATGCGCTAGTCTACTCTGGAATATCGATGCCCCGTCTCGATATTCCCTCGACTAGGAACATTTCAAGGATGTACTCATGGAGTACACAGGCCCCACTAGTATGATCTGCATCATAGTCCTGGAAGTCGAGTACACATCCTAAGGGCTTTATCAACATGTAATCAAAGAGACAGAAAGTATACATGTTAAGATAAAGAGCAACCAGATAGCGTACTATCATGTCGAGCAAGAAAGTCCTACCGATATATGTCCCAGCATCCACTACAATATACATCCAATGTACAGTAATGGCCTCTAGGGCATACATATAACTAACAGAAATCCCTGGCCAGGGTTGCTGAGATTTACTGGTAAGTGTTACCAGTAGTTTCTCGAATTGTTATAGACCTCATATCGACACGACTTATCGAGCTATTGGGGTCTGACGTTTACCACCCCTAGGCGAGATATGCGACATATCAGACGATCAGACCGTACTGTACGGTAGTGTTACTGGTTGGATTCACTGGAGTGTGAGCGGGCTTGCTCGTCGATCTTCAGATCGCTCAATACCCGGGTGGCCGTTACGTTTAGCAGACCGCTTGCGGCTTGTGGGTGCTTGATATGATCATCACCTGCTGCCGGCGTATTGACGAGTCTTTAGAGTCCTACACAGAGGTTTCCTGGTTCAAGCGAAACGAAATAGGAGCGCATATGAGATATGTGCGGGACCGAGAATAATGCGTGTATGTGATACCGTATTCTATTCTCGCGATGAATGTGTCGAATGGTTGTATGCGATATAACCTAGTTATCGAATCGAGGATTGATTCGATAAGCCGATACATTGGATACTAGTCGGTTATATGCGATATGACCGGATCGTTAAATCAAGTGTTGATTTAATGATTTAATGAATAATTATATATTTGATATATTACTTTGCATTAACTAGTATTGGTTCACTTTAAATGGATTTTCTCGCTCGGTTGTGCGCATTGCATATGCGATATGATTTTGTGCACTTGCTTGTATCATGTTTGATGATACATGCCTTTTGGTTAAGTGTAAAGAATTAAACCTTGGTTAATGAAATGGTTAGGGTTTACTTTTTCCTTATTCATTTTATTCATTTATTTATTTTGTTTTGACAAAAAGAAAAAGAGAAATGAAAACAAAAGGGTTGCTTTCAAAGATGATGTTTCATGAAGGTTTGACCAAAGTGACCATTTTGTCTTCATGTCTTAACCCAACCATTCAACTAACCCTTGTTAATTCTCTACACCTAACCATGGTATGCTTATGATAAGAATGGATTTTCTTTTCTATTTTTATTATTTCATATCATAACACTTATCATCTTCTTCCTCCTCTTCTTTTTCATGAAGAAACCTTGCTTCAACAATGGCAACTTGAGCAAATGAGTGAGAAATCCAATTCTAAAGTGAACCCACTTCCTATTTCTTCATCCTCTACCTCTTGCCAAGTAGTAGAGTGTGTTTCCTTCACAATTTTTCATGGCTTGGTGAAGGTGGAGCTTGATCTAGTGATGCTTCGACGTAGATCATCTTCGGCACGTTGTCGACGACCTAGCCCGGTCTTTTCTCCGATGAAACCACCGTGAGAGTCATGGTTCGATTTGGACAGCGGAGAGGACTTCATTGCGGAGCCGTGGAGGTGGAGCACCGGATCTACAAAGGTTGTATTTCCGTATTCTTATAGTTAAGTGTTAACTAGTTTACTTTTCGCCTAGAAATCTAGCCAACGATCCGTATCTAGGGTTTCTCGGCACCTTAGTTTTTGAAATTGCCATGGTTGATGGCTTGTGAGACCTCTTGAGAGTGCCTAGGAACCCTACAGTGGTATCAGAGCCTAGCTAGAGCCTTAGGCGATGCGTAGACGGAGTTAGAAGTCCGATCGACCCGAAACCCCGACTTGAAAGTGCTCTCTGGACATTTTCTGTTTTCGTGGATTTTTGAGAATTAAAAATATGCAGAAAAATCAGCAGGAAATTATAAGAATTACGGTGCAAAAAGTAACTAATGATCCCTCAAAAGTGCGGCGGAACAGCGGCATTAGCATGCTAATGCGGCGGTTCCGCGGCCGTTTTGTCTTATTTGGCATTCAATTTTGCACAGTAATTCCTATTTTGCAGTGCTGGTTTTCCTGGGAATTTTTGTTTATCTGAAATCAAGAGTTGAGTTTTTTGGGTTGTATTAGGAGTTCGTACAAGCGATCGGATTGTCTAATTTTGTCTATGTGTTTTTCGGATATTTTAGAATATGTTAAAAATTTCGACCGGACATAAATACCCACTTTTTCCCCTGCCGGAAAATTTCCAAGTGTTGGATTTTTCCGTAGTTTAACGACGTTCTAAGTAGTGCAAGTAACGCGATGGTCCCTCTAGAAGACAACAAACCTTAACTCGATTATGTGACCGTCTTGAACTGCCCTTTGAACCTTCGGGTTTGGGGCAGTACGGCGTGCCACATGTGAGGCGTTGGCTTGACCCTTCTACGGCTGGACCGTTGGTACTGAGGCACGAACTGAATGTTGTTAGACTCATATTTCATATGTTGATCTGTATCGGGAAAACTTGGGTGTTCGATTGTTCGATCGGAAAGTTTAACATTTTCTATTTTATTCGGAATGTGATACAATAATTGGAATTCACAAGCAGTTATGAGATAACTGAATGAATGTTATAAACATAGCAGTTTAGTCTCACATGATCGGTTGCCACGGAATTTTGTTGTGATCAAAAGTCCGTCGCAATCACGTAGCGTACGCGGATATTCGCCGGGTAAACTTAATAGACTGCTACACTCCATAGCCCCGACCAAGTGACTGTAGGAGAACCCCGTCGCCGAAAGCATCCGTTCGGGTGCTCGCGGCAGCGGTGTTCCGCCTTGGTGCACTTCGTCGACGGCATCGGGGGTGCGGCCGCCTACTAAAGTTTGCGACGAGCATTCGATCAGGGTGTCGGGAATCTTGTTGAATTACCCGACTTGATATTGAAAAGAGTTTTCGATGATGAGACTAAAATGCGGGGTTTATAATTGTTAGGCATGCGATGTCTAAGTAATTCATTTGGTCAGGCATGCGATGTCTGAGGTGATTGCGGATTCCAACTGTTGTAGTTTTACACTTTCTTTTCTGTGACCGTAAGTGTAATATGTGATATCGCCGGTTTCGTTACTATATGTCAACGACAATTGGGATGCGCATATTTACTTACGTTGATGACATGTGATGTTATGTGTTGCTGGATATGTTATATTGGATCGTCGTGTTTGAATAGCCGGGGGTTTTTATGTGAGATGAGTGTTTTTCATTTTCATTCATGTAAAAACATGTATGTAATATTCTTTTATTGGGGCGCTTCCAGGTTGCGGAAGTTGTCACCTCTTGTATATTATTTACTTTTCCGCACTAGGATAGACCCAAGGAGGAGGGCACAAGTAATCGGGTTCTAGAGTCCAGTGGGAGACCAACTCGAGGAGTCGAGTCCGGGTCTCCTAACTCTAGAATTGGTAAGGTTGCTTGCCGCTCTCGTAGGGGTCTAGGGGTGTGGGTTTGGCTATTCATCACGACCGTGGAATCCGTGTTTTATACTGGCTCGTATTGAAAACACGGACGTCCTAGTATATCCAATATTTCATATGATTCTTCTGCTGCCTTATCTGTGATGTTCTGTGATAGATACAGTATATAGTATATATGATATATTATATAGACGTTACTTATGTTTTACACCCGCGCTAGCCCTGCCCTGCTCTGTCGTTAGTTACCTAACCTAACGATGCACGAGGGGACATCGAGGCGAATGCGGATGGCATAATCGTACGTCGTATTTATCTGTGATGTTTAGGTAATTAAATGATGGGACTTCATTAATGTGATTAATGAAATAAAAGAAACCTAAGATGTTATAGAATCGAATTTCAAAATAAAACAGGTAGCTACAGTTCTTGCTTTGCACAGCGGTATATGTGATATATCCTGCACCTTATTCGATGAGGAAAGGACCGAGATCCCTTCACCGGGAGTGACTCCTTTAGCAATAACTGGCAGATGCTACACACTCGGTTTGTCTTTTGATTGCTTTTAAGAGTTCTGCTTTGCACAGTGATATATATGATATATCCCGCACCTCATTCGACGAGGAAAGGACCGACGATCCCTTCACCGGGAGTGACTCCTTTAGCAAAACTAGAAAAGCCTCAAAAACACTCCATTTCAAAATTCATTCGATCCTACAACGATATCAAGTTCATTACGCAATAGGTTTTCAGAAAAACCTGTTGTAGCCCTCCGTCATTTCAGATAAGTACTAGTTAGTATTCGTGCTGCGGTTGTTTGGCATGCGTCAAGGCGTAGTGTACGGTAGCTAACTAGTGCTTATCTGCTAGCATACGATGCGATTGGATTAGGGTATTCGTACGGCGTTGTTTGGCATGCGTCAAGGGTCGTGCGGGTGGGTTTAATTCAATCAAGAAATGTACGGGTTGAACTTGACTAGCAGACTATGGCTTGTTTGGCATGCGTCAAGGTCATAGCGAGCTAGGGGCAAAATATTATTGGGAATTTCAAGTGTTGAAATTTGCAATGAGATTGCATACCTTCTATGAGATAGTTGGATCCCGATACCCGCTGCGAGTAAGAGTTACTCCTGGGAGAGTTTTATACATTACAATTAGCCGATCAAGTAGGTGTCTAGAAAGGTGTCAACGGGGTTACGCCTCTGGGAAAACGAGGTTTACTGTAATTAGGTTCGTGCGAAAGCACGGGGGACCTCCCTCAAAGTACCGACACTGGCCTGGCTGAAAGATTGGCGAACTTGTAGTGTGTAATTAATCCCGGCTAGTCTTTCCTTTTAGGGTTTGAAGGAAGATTTGATAAAAAGCAGTGGGAGCCATCCTGATTAGATAAAATAATAACC
The DNA here is from genome assembly GCA_030015575.1 of Agapanthus africanus. Taxonomy (NCBI): domain Eukaryota; kingdom Viridiplantae; phylum Streptophyta; class Magnoliopsida; order Asparagales; family Amaryllidaceae; genus Agapanthus; species Agapanthus africanus. The sequence goes on from CM057347.1 coordinate 293,460,109, forward strand.
AATCTATTCTTGCAGAGCGCACGCTGAGTGTTTTCTTCTCTCTCTCTCGAGGTAGCGACCATATCACGCCTTAATCAAGATAATAATACGGAAATATTGACCGAACCCGCTTGTTATACTAAGCTGGGGAACGTTGGTCCCGCTCCAACTTATAATTGTTATAAGACAGAGCAGGAAATTGGGGATTACCAGAATTCCCGTTCCGCCTAAACGAAGAGAGTACATGCTGATGCATCATCTTCGGGTGTGTTCATTATACAGAACTGTTTCTCAGTATCCTTTACGTCCTGGGTATGTGATACCAGATCAGGATCCCAGATATGTAATATGTTACATAGGGCTACAGAAAGGTAGAGAACTGAGAACGGGTGATAAGTTTCATGAGGCAGAAAACGGGGCAAGAGTTGCAGCCAAGTCTGTTGGTCACTGTCACCCTGTATTACCAATACATTGATTCTGAACGAATGTTGTTAGATACCGAACCTGATATACAAAATCATATCAGTCTCTTTATTAGTAAAGAAATGATAAGATTTTGTATTGCTGGATAATGTTTTGAACATTTCCTATATCAAAAGTTGATCGGTTCAGGCACGTTATCTAAAAGCATTAATGTTCTAAATCAAACTACAGTTCTTTGTATACGGAACACACAGAAGAGGAAGAGTTCAGAAATGAACGAATCCTTCTTGAGGCATTGTAGACTAGGTCAGATCAATGTGACCCGACCAGCTAGAGTTACATATAGATGCATATTTAAATCAGTTTGAATTTACATCTTGCGAAACTCGCCAGTCATGTCACAAAGATAAGATGACCACAGCTCTGTTTATTGGAAACAGAGAAAGAGTTAGTGAACTTTTGGGATGATACATGTTGATGTATGTAGGTCCCCAGTCTACACTTGCCAAGACTGGTTCTTTATACTTCATTACATTCTCTGATGATCTTTCGAGATTCAGACCTATGTTCCAGTTGAAACACAAGTCCGAACCTTTTGAGATATTCACAGAATATAAGTTAGAAGTAGAGAACCAAAATACGGGTATAAGTATTAAGTCCTATGAGGAGATCAGGGAGGAGAATACTTGAGCATGGAATTCATGGACTATTCTAAAGGAGAATGAGATTCTCTCTCAGCATTACTCCTCCGTATACACCATAGCACGATGGTGTATCGGGGCGGAACAATCACACCTTATATGATAAGGTGTGCTCGATGATGAGTAATACTGAGTTACCTATTTTCTCTTGGGAGTTATGCACTTGAGAAGCTGCATACCTATTGAATAGGGTTCAAATCAAATCAGTTGCCTACCGCTTCATATGTGATATGGAAAGGGAAGAGCCCATATCTTAAGTTAGTTAAGATTTGGGGTTGTCCGGCCTATGTCTAAAAACAAAATCCGGACAAGCTCGAGGAAAGGTCTGTAATGTAGAACTGGAACGGTTCCAGCTATACAAACTACAGCAGATGATTTGATAGAGCCAAAGGATTCAGTAGATTCCAATGAACCTCAGCCTCTCCGCCGATCTAGTAGGGTTCCTCACCCACCTGAGAGATACTTCGGTTTCTCTATGACAGTGGGAGCGAGGATTGCATCATGAGATGATGACCCAACTAGTTTCGAGCTGGCCATCAGGAGTGAGACTCTGTAAGAATGGCTGGATGTTTAGCGATCTGAGATGGAATCCTTATACACCAACAAAGTATGGACTTTGGTTGCTATATCTGAAGGGTTAAATCCCCATCAGGAGCAAGTATATCTTGAGAAGATTACTTGGTGTACATGGAAAAGTTGAGACTTTCAAAGCTAGACTTGTTAAGGGTTTTCGTCATCGACCAGGCATGGATAATGATGAAACCTTTTCCAGTGGCTATGCTTAAGTCCATTCAGATCCTACTTGCCACGGCTACATACCATGACTACGATATCTGGTAGTTGGGTGTCATGACTGCTTTTCTAAATGATGTTTTAGAAGAGGGAGTCTATAAGTACACAGCCAGAGGGCCTCGTAGACAGTGGGAGCAGCGGAAACGTGTACAAGATGCTTTATAGGATAAAGCAAGTATCGCGGAGTTGGAACATCTGTTTTGATGTCTTAGTCAAAGAGTTTGACATCATCAAAATGGTAGATGAACCTTGTATACACAAAAAGGTAGTAGGGAGTATAGTGACGATCCTCGTAGAGTACGTGGATGACATGCTCTTGATAGGGAAGGAGTTTCCTATGCTACGCTCGGTCAATCTCCGGTTATCACAAGAATTCTCCATAATAGGATCAAAATGATACCTCCTAAATCCTGGTTTTGGATCTATGAGATAGATTTAATTGGATGTTAGGATACTCACTAGTTGTAGTGAGACGGTATCAATCGATCCTGGGGAGAATCACTGGAAGGGTTCCAGGGTGATAAAGACGACTGAATGTCAGTCACAGGCATTGTCTTTTCCCTCAGTAAAGGGACGGTATGTTGGAAGAGTTCCAAGCTAGATACCGTGGCATACTAGACGATAAAGGCATGATACATCGCTACTTAAGATGCTACCAAAGAGGCAGTCTGGGTGTATATTAGTTCATAAGATGAACTTTGTTCCTCCCATTGTGTGACAATGGAGTTGTGGCTTATGCCAAGGAACGCCGGTCCCATCAGTGATCCAGACATATTCTAAGGCAGTATTACCTGATCATGGAGATAGTTGATCTCCAGGGGATCGAGGTAAGGAGAGTAGACTCAGAGGACAACACAGCGGATCCACTAACAAAGGCCTGTTCCCAGAGAGAGACTTTTATGGGATGGTTGAGTATGAGATACTTCAAACCACTGCTACAGATGGCCCTAGTGCAAGTGGGAGATTGTTAGTTATATGTATGCCCTAGAGGCCATTACTATACATAGGATGTATATTGTAGTGGATGCTGGGACATATATAGTGAGGACTTTCTTGCTCGACATGATAGTATGCTATCTGGTTGAACTTTACCTTAACGTGTACACTGATTGTCTCTCTGATACATGTTGGTAAAGCCCTTAGGATGTGTACTTGACTATCTGGACTATGATGCGGATCATACTAGTGGGGACATGGTAGTCCATAAGTACATCCTTCAAAGTCCCTAGTCGTGGGTGTATCGAGACGGGGCATCGATATACCAGAGTAGACTAGCGTATACCTTCTCGACCCATACAGATGGGCGATGGATGATCCCATATCCATTGGTGTTTGACATCAGAGATGATATACGGGTGCTCAGTAGAGACTGGGTACACTGGACGGACTCGCCGAGAACTCCCAGATGGTATTATACCTCACGTCAGATGGCAGTTCTCTAGTGACACTGGTACAGAGTAGTCTGTTGACCCGAGATCGTCATAGAGTCTTGTGTGGTTCCCACTGTGCTTTGATTTCCATCTTACCACGTCCAAGTGGGCGTGCAAAACGGTGGTTTTTGGGTACAGTCCCGAGTCACATGGAGGCAATGAGCGATAGGAGGGGATTCGTCTCTCCCGGTATAGGGAGTTGATGTTGCGCTGTGTTCGATTGGCTATAACAAGAAATCCCTGGCCAGGGTTGCTGAGATTTACTGGTAAGTGTTACCAGTAGTTTCTCGAATTGTTATAGACCTCATATCGACACGACTTATCGAGCTATTGGGGTCTGACATTTACCACCCCTAGGCGAGATATGCGACATATCAGACGATCAGACCGTACTGTACGGTAGTGTTACTGGTTGGATTCACTGGAGTGTGAGCGGGCCTGCTCGTCGATCTTCAGATCGCTCAATACCCGGGTGGCCGTTACGTTTAGTAGACCGCTTGCGGCTTGTGGGTGCTTGATATGATCATCACCTGCTGCCGGCGTATTGACGAGTCTTTAGAGTCCTACACAGAGGTTTCCTGATTCAAGCGAAACGAAATAGGAGCGCATATGAGATATGTGCGGGACCGAGAATAATGCGTGTATGTGATACCGTATTCTATTCTCGCGATGAATGTGTCGAATGGTTGTATGCGATATAACCTAGTTATCGAATCGAGGATTGATTCGATAAGCCGATACATTGGATACTAGTCGGTTATATGCGATATGACCGGATCGTTAAATCAAGTGTTGATTTAATGATTTAATGTATAATTATATATTTGATATATTACTTTGCATTAACTAGTATTGGTTCACTTTAAATGGATTTTCTCGCTCGGTTGTGCGCATTGCATATGCGATATGATTTTGTGCACTTGCTTGTATCATGTTTGATGATACATGCCTTTTGGTTAAGTGTAAAGAATTAAACCTTGGTTAATGAAATGGTTAGGGTTTACTTTTTCCTTATTCATTTTACTCATTTATTTATTTTGTTTTGACAAAAAGAAAAAGAGAAATGAAAACAAAAGGGTTGCTTTCAAAGATGATGTTTCATGAAGGTTTGACCAAAGTGACCATTTTGTCTTCATGTCTTAACCCAACCATTCAACTAACCCTTGTTAATTCTCTACACCTAACCATGGTATGCTTATGATAAGAATGGATTTTCTTTTCTATTTTTATTATTTCATATCATAACACTTATCATCTTCTTCCTCTTCTTCTTCTTCATGAAGAAACCTTGCTTCAACAATGACAACTTGAGCAAATGAGTGAGAAATCCAATTCTAAAGTGAACCCACTTCCTATTTCTTCATCCTCTACGTCTTGCTAAGTAGTAGAGTGTGTTTCCTTCACAAGTTTTCATGGCTTGGTGAAGGTGGAGCTTGATCTAGTGATGCTTCGACGTAGATCATCTTCGGCACGTTGTCGACGACCTAGCCCGGTCTTTTCTCCGATGAAACCACCGTGAGAGTCATGGTTCGATTTGGACAGCGGAGAGGACTTCATTGCAGAGCCGTGGAGGTGGAGCACCGGATCTACAAAGGTTGTATTTCCGTATTCTTATAGTTAAGTGTTAACTAGTTTACTTTTCGCCTAGAAATCTAGCCAACGATCCGTATCTAGGGTTTCTCGGCACCGTAGTTTTTGAAATTGCCATGGTTGATGGCTTGTGAGACCTCTTGAGAGTGCCTAGGAACCCTACAACGCAAACTTCTATCTAAGGGGTCACTCCCGGTGAAGGGATCTCGGCCCTTGCCTCGTTGACTGAGGTGCTAGATATTCATAACCGAATACTACTGTGCAAAAAAAAAGAGAACGTCCTTGCAATAACAGCTTTTTGAAAAATGTTCCAACAACATCAGAATAGGTTTGTTTAGCTTGCATTTATCCGAATCAATGCAGGCCCATCAATTGATCACACCAATAAAGAACGAAAATACGATGTACGTATATGCCATCCGCATTCGCCACTGGGTCCCGTCATCACCCGTTAGGTTACTTAACTAACGACAGAACGGGGACTGGACTAGTGCGGGTGTAAAACATATATAACATCTACTAGTATATATATATCAATATATAATAATCGCTCAAGGCGTGATAAAATGCAACATCACAGAAATGTAATAAGCATCACAGAACAATACAGATAATATGGGATCCCCCGGTTTCATAGAGCCGCTACTGAAACCGGACGTTCCCCTGGTCGTGTGGATAGCCTGTGCAATGAGAATACTAGATCCTTACGGGTGCGGCAAGTCACCCGCCAAAACCTGAAGCGAGGTAGCCCCCTTTAGCAATGTGAATGGACCACCCAGCACTTCACGAAATTCGGTAACTTGGGCACCCCTCCTTGGGTCAACCTGTACCCCCTACGAGTGCGGCGAATAGCCCACCAATTCTAGAGTAAAGCCCTCTCCGTCTCAAAACCATGAGATGCGGGCCCGTTGCCCTCTACAACCCGGCTACCCGTGCACCCCTCCGTGGGGTAATCCTAGTACAGAAAGTAAAATATATAGCGGGTATATCGACCTCAGCCCAGTCGTGCCCCAAAAGAATAATATACAAACAGGCAGTAACGGCAGTCCACATGTCGGACGCTCGCCCCGCACTATCAAATCTACATATACAACCAAACTGTACTACCATTGCATCCAGGCTATCCACCACGACAAATCCGCAACATCACAGCACAACACAGAACATCAACGTGAATGTCACGTTCGCAAATCCGTCTAAAAGAACTATAGCAATTAGACAGGATTTACCGATCAAATGACATTCACGGTCGCAGATATAATGTAAATACTGTGAACTAACATATTTAAAATTTTCGATCGACAAAATTTCCCGAAGTGGGCCCCAAGTACAACTGCAGCACTCAAAATAATCTGGACCCAAACAAATAATACCAAAAACCCCAATTTCAACGCAGAGAGCAGTGCAGAAATTTTAGTGTAGAGAAGGCAAAACTTCGCGGCGGAACCGCGGCCAAAGCATGGGTGGGGCCGCGGTTCCGCGGCGACACTGTAGCCTTGAGCTACCAAATTTTCACAGAACACTTAAAAAACCCTGCACGTATTTCTGCAACACACCAAATAATTTTTTGAGCACAAAACAGAATCGACAGAAACTGTGACTTGGAAATGCGGTTTTTAGAAAATTCGTTCGATCGAACTTGTAAACACGTTAGAGCAAGCTAGTAAAGGTTAATGGCGTGGCTCTGATACCATGTAAGTCTACGGTAGCGCCCCGGCCGTCTGTCCGAGGCCAAAATGCGGAAACAAAAACTTTTTCTAAACTAGAAACCGGCACTACCATGGACTATAAACCCGGATCGAACCATTAACCAACTACTAGCTATCTAGAGCAGGGATAGAATGCTATACCGAGCGATCCGTGTCCTTCGGTCTTCGGCCACCATCCCAAGCTCCTCACGGCATCTCCAGTCTCGATCTCCTTATCGGAAAGGGCACCACATCGAGAAGTCTTTTTATGGGCTCCCGCTTCGTCCGAAGCAACTCAGGCACGAAGTGTGCTAGCCGACGTGTCCAAGGTGATGTAGAGAATGTTTGTGATCACTTTGTCTCTTGCATCCAATGCTTGGATGGAGGTTGAAGGTGTTGCCATCCATGGAAATTAGTGAGCTAGAGGAAGAAGAAGATGAGAAGGCTTTCTCTCTCTTTTCCTTTTCTTTTGTGATGGAAATGATAATGAGAGTGAGAATGAGATCATAAAATGATACAAGAGTAAACTATAACCATATGGTTGCCTTTCTCTCTCTCTCCTTATCATTTCAATACAAATCTATAACATTATGTGACACATGCACAAAGAAAGAGACCATGAGTCACCACTTGTGCATGTGTCACAATAAATGCTTTTTATCATGACATCTAGCTCACAATTTCCATTTACAAACATTAATCTAAATGCTTGGTCCAACAAAAAGATACGGCAACATCTAAAGTAAACTCGTGACGGATCACAAGGATACCCCTCACCTGTATATACATACCTGCATCCGCATTCCGACTGAATGCGAATGCGGTGAGACTAAAGTAATCCAACAAATCTAATACTAGGATCCAGCTTAAACCAAATCCCACTAGTATGATCCGTCCGATCATTATCCGTGCAATACCGCACGTATATGATCGAACCCTGCCATATATCATACGGCCTCTACATCGTTTCGCCCAAAACTTGAGAAACTGTCTGTGGGGGACTCTAAAGACTCGTCAATACACCAGCTGTGGATTTAACCACTAGCACGTCAGAGGTATTAGCCGTACGTAACGGGCTACCAGGTATTGACCAAAAGGAGGTCGATGAGCGAACTCATCCTGACACCCTACTGAGCCTGTCAGTGACAATATCCGTACAGTCCGGTCCGTTTGTCTATGAGCATCGCATGGCGGGCCTAGGGGGTTGGTAAAAGTCAGACCCCCAAAAGAGGTACAAGTCGTATCGGAGTGTAGCCCAGAACACCCTGAGATACTACTAGAATACCTACCAGTAAATCTCCTGCCTTGGCCAAGGACTTTGTGTAATGGCTCTCCCAGACACAGCGCGATCTCACCCCCAATACCGGGAGAGACGAACCCCTGCCGATCCGCTCACTACCTCCATATGGCTCGGGACTGTACCCAACTAAAACCTGTTTGCATGACTCCTTTGAGCCGTGGTAGGGTAGTAATCAAAGTACAGTGGGAACTCACACGAGACAAATGACGATCTCAGGTCGATGAACTAACCTGTACACATGTCACCAGGGAACTGCTATCTGACGTCAGGTATAATACCAACTAACATGTTCCCGGCGAGTCCCGTCCGGTGTACTCATAACCCAATGAGCACCTGTATACATCATAGGTGAACCAACTGACACCAGTGGCTTGTGAGATCGACCACCGCCCCTCGTTGGGGTCTCGACTGTATACACTAATCTACTCTGGAGTATCGATGCCCTGTCTCGAAAACTCCCACGACTAGGGACCTTTTAAGGATGTCCTTATAGACCCCAGCTCCCACGTATATGATCGCCATCATACTGCTGGCAATCAAGCAAGAATCCTAAGTGCTCTATCAACGTGTAATAGCGACCTGTAATGTCACCTAAAGCAGTACACGATAATAAAGACAAACCATGGTAGCATACTATTCTCTATCAACGTGTAATAGTGAACTACAATGGCACCTAAAGCATGTACACGATGATAAAGACAAACCAGATAGTATACAAACCTTGTTAGTTATGTATATGCCCTAGAGGCCATTGTTGTACATATGATGTATATTATGATGGATGCTTGGATATATACAGAGAGGACTTTCTTGTTCGTCATGATAGTATGCTATTTGGTTTCACTTTATCTTAACATGTTGACTTGTATTGGTTTACTGTCTTTCTCTCACATGTTGATAAAGCCCTTAGGATCTGTACTCGACTACTGGGATTATGATGAGATCATACTAGTGGGGCCATAGTAGTCGATGAGTACATCCTATAACTGTTCCTAGTCGAGGGTATATCGAGACAGGGCATCGATACACCAGAGTAGACTAGCGTATACGCATCTTGACCCATATGATGGGCGATGGATGATCCCATATCCATCGGTGTTTGACATCAGAGATGGTGTACGGGTGCTCAGTGGAGACTGGGTACACTGGATGGACTCGCCGAGAACTCCCAGTTGGTGATATACCACACGTCAGATGGCAGTTCTCCGGTGACACTGGTACAGGGTAGTCTGTAGACCCGAGATCGTCATAGAGTCTTGTGTGATTCCCACTGTGCTTTGATTTCCACCTTACCACGTCCAAGAGGGCGTGCAAAACGGTGGTTTTTGGGTACAGTCCCGAATCATATGGAGGGAATGAGCGATAGGAGGGGATTCGTCTCTCCCGGTATAGGGAGTTGATGTCGTGCAGTGTTCGATTGGCTATAACTGGAAGTCCCTGGCCAGGGCTGATATAGAGATATACTGGTAAGTGTTACCAGTAGTTTCTTGACCTGTTATGAGCCTCACATCGACACGACTTATCGGTTACTAGGGTCTGACGTATACCACCCCTAGACTTGATATGCGACATATCAGACGAACAGACCGGACTGTACGGGAGTGTTACTGATTGGATTCACCGGAGAACGGACAGGCTAGCTTGTTGATCTTCTGATCGCTCAATACCTGGGTGGCTGTTACATTTAGCTGACCGCTTGCAGCTTGTGGGTGTTTGATATGATCATCACCTGCTACCGGCGTATTGACGATTCTTTAGAGTCCAACACAGAGGTTTCTTGGCTCAGGCAAAACGGAGTAGTGGCACATATGTGATATGTGCAGGACCGAGGATAATGTGATATGAGATACCGTATTATATTCTCGCGATATTTAGATATGAATCGGGACATCGGATCAAGTGTTGATTCGATGAATCGGTACATGATATATTAGTCGGTTATATTCGATATAGCCGGATCGTTAGATCAAGTGTTGATTTGATAATTTAATGTATAATGATATATATGATATATTATATTACATTATCTAATATTGGCTCGCTTTATTATTTCATTTTCTCACCGGATTAATACATTGATATGTATGCGATATATGTTAATTGTATTATTTTCTTTTGTTGCAAATATATAATATATATGTGATATATATTATTGTGACATGATATGATTTATTATAAAACATGTTTAAGGATGATAAAAAGGGATTAGGGTTTGATTAGGGTTAGCTCTTTCAAGTTCATTCTAGAAGGATTCTATTTTGTCTTGGTTAAGATATTATGGTTGATACTTATCCTTAACCTAACCAAACCCTAACTCTAGTTTATTCTCTACAAGTTTTATCCTGTCATCTTTGACCATGGTTCTATAATCAATCATATACATTTATCTTCTATTCATCACAAAAGGATTATCTTTTTCATTATCATCTTCTTCTCTCTTGAGTTCAAAAAGAAAAAGCTTACTAGTTAATTCTTTTGTGATGATTTCTTGTGAGAAAGTGAACTAAAAAGAAAGCATAAATACTACTCCATCATCCTCATCTAATCTAGCCCATTAGATTAGGGTGTTCATCTCTTTAGAGTGAGAAAGCTTGGGTTATAGCAACTTCGACGTAGATCATCGGAGAATCAGAACACTTCAAGCTAGCATGGATCGTTCGAGTCATGGAGCCTCTCTTGAGTCCGGGAGATCATGGATCGCGGCGAAGGGACTTCTACTCGGAGCTTGTGAAGCGAAGGAGCGGACTACAAAGGTTGTAATCCCTCACACTTAGATAAAAAGATGTTATCCTGCATGCTAAACCCTAATAATCTAGCAAAGATCCTGTCTTTGGGTTGTTCGGCACATGTAAAATTTTATTCTTTTTGTGTGCTTATATAGTTTCTGGTAATTTTATAATGACTCAAAGGTTGAGTGATCTGGGGTTTCTTTTGTAATCGTAGATTCGATCGGAAAATTTAAATTCGTTATTATTTCCGGATATTTAGAAACTGTTAAACTGTTTGAACGGATATCATTAACTCACTTTTTCCTGGCACGGCAAACTTGTTAGTTATATGTATGCCCTAGAGGCCATTACTATACATAGGATGTATATTGTAGTGGATGCTTGGACATATATAGGGAGGACTTTCTTGCTCGACATGATAGTATGCTATCTGGTTGCTCTTTACCTTAACGTGTACACTAATTGTCTCTCTGTTACATGTTGGTAAAGCCCTTAGGATCTGTACTTGACTACCTGGACTATGATGCGGATCATACTAGTGGGGACATGGTAGTCCATAAGTACATCCTTCAAAGTCCCTAGTCGTGGGTGTATCGAGATGGGGCAACGATATACCAGAGTAGACTAGCGTGTACCTTCTCGACCCATACAGATGGGCGATGGATGATCCCATATCCATTGGTGTTTGACATCGGAGATGATATACGAGTGCTCAGTAGAGACTGGGTACATTGGACGGACTCGCCGAGAACTCCCAGATGGTATTATACCTCACGTCAGATGGCAGTTCTCTGGTGACACTGGTACAGAGTAGTCTGTTGACCCGAGATCGTCATAGAGTCTTGTGTGGTTCCCACTGTGCTTTGATTTCCATCTTACCACATCCAAGAGGGCGTGCAAAACGGTGGTTTTTGGGTACAGTCCCGAGTCACATGGAGGCAATGAGCGATAGGAGGGGATTCGTCTCTCCCGGTATAGGGAGTTGATGTTGCACTGTGTTCGATTGGCTATAACAGGAAATCCCTGGCCAGGGTTGCTGAGATTTACTGGTAAGTGTTACCAGTAGTTTCTCGAATTGTTATAGACCTCATATCGACACGACTTATCGAGCTATTGGGGTCTGACGTTTACCACCCCTAGGCGAGATATGCGACATATCAGACGATCAGACCGGACTGTACGGTAGTGTTACTGGTTGGATTCACTGGAGTGTGAGCGGGCTTGCTCGTCGATCTTCAGATCGCTCAATACCCGGGTGGCCGTTACGTTTAGCAGACCGCTTGCGGCTTGTGGGTGTTTGATATGATCATCACCTGCTGCCGGCGTATTGACGAGTCTTTAGAGTCCTACACAGAGGTTTCCTGGCTCAAGCGAAACGAAATAGGAGCGCATATGAGATATGTACGGGACCGAGAATAATGCGTGTATGTGATACCGTATTCCATTCTCGCGATAAATGTATCGATTGGTTGTATGCGATATAACCTAGTTATCGATTCAAGCATTGATTCGATAAATCGATACATTGGATATTAGTCGGTTATATGCGATATGACCGGATCGTTAAGTCAAGTGTTGATTTAATGATTTCATGTATAATTATATATTTGATATATTACTTTGCATTAACTAGTATTGGTTCATTTTAAATGGATTTTCTCACTTGGGTTGTGCACATTGTATATATGATATACTTTTGTACACAAGTTTGTATCATGTTTGATGATACATGCTTACTAGGGTTTGTGTGAAGATTAAACCATGGTTGTAGATTGGTTAGGGTTTTCATTTTCTTATTCCTTTATTTAATTATTTATTCTTTTTGGAAAAATGAAAAGCATAAAGGAAAATGCTGGCTTTGTTTGTATTCTAGTTGAAGCTTCATGAAGCTTTGACCAAAGTGACCATTTTGTCTCATGCTTAACCCTAACCACTCCATTAACCATAGTTTAATCTCTACACTTGACCATGGTTCTTTATATGATAAGTATTGATTTTCTTTTCAATATTAAATAACTTATCATATTCATTTCTTTCTTCTTCTTCTTCTTCATCACATGAAGAAGCTTGCTTCATCAATAGTGATTGATGAAAACAAGTGAGAAATCCAATTCTAAAGTCTACCCACTTCCTATTTCTTCATCCTCTACCTCTTGCCAAGTAGTAGAGTGTGTTTCCTTCATAAGTTTTCTAGACTTGGTGAAGTTGGAGCTTGATTTAGCGATGCCTCGACGTAGATCATCTTCGGCACGTCGTCGATGACCTAGCCCGCTCTTTCTCCGATGAAGCCGACGCTAGAGCCCGGGAATTCATTTGGACAGCGAGGGGACTTCGTTGCGGAGCTATGGAGGTGGAGCACCGGATCTACAAAGGTTGTATTTCCGTATTCTTGTAGTTAAGTGTTAACTAGTTTCTTTTTCGCCTAGACATCTAGCCAACGATCCGTAGTTTAGGGTTTCTCGGCACCGTAAATTTTGAAATTGGCATGGTTGATGCCTTGTGAGACCTCATTAGGGTGCCTAGGAACCCTACAGTGGTATCAGAGCCTAGCTAGAGCCTTAGGGGAAGTCTAGACGGAGTTTGAAGTCCGATCGACCCGAAACCCCAACTCCAAAAATGCTCTCTGTCCTTTTTCTAAAAACAGGGATATTTGTGAATTAAAAATTGCCAAAAAATTCAGCAGGGAAACCTATGAGTTACTGTGAAGCACGTGGCTCTACATCGACCAAATAGCCGCGGAACCGCGGCCCCACCCTGGGTTTAGCGGCGGTTCCGCGGCGATGTTGGTGATTTAGACCACGTTTCTTGCACAGTAATTCTTCTGTCATAGTGCTGAGTCTTCTGGAAATTTTTATATTTTATTCAAGAGTTGAATCTTCTGGAGTTGTTTTGGGGATTCGGTGTTTTGATCGGAGTATCAGATTTTGTCTATGTAGCTTTCCGGATAAATTTTAGAATATGTTAAAAAAGTTCGACCGGATATAAATACCCAATTTTTCCCTTGTCGGGAAATTTCCAAGTGTTAGATTTTTCCGTGGTTTAACGATGTTCTAAGTAGTGCAAGTAATGCGATGGACCCTCTAGAAGACAACAAACCTTAACTCGATTATGTGACCGTCTTGAACTGCCCTTTGAACCTTCGGGTTTGGGGCAGAACGGCGTGCCACATGTGAGGCGTTGGCTTGACCCTTCTACGGCTGGACCGTTGGTACTGAGGCACGAACTGAATGTTGTTAGACTTATTTCATGTGTTGAGTTGTATCGGGAAAACTTGGGTGTTTGACTGTTCGATCGAAAAGTTTAACATTTTCTGTTTATCTGGAATGGGATACAATAATTGGAATTCACAAAAGTTATGAGATAACTGAATGAATGTTGTAAATCTAGCAATTTAGTCTCACTTGATCGGTTGCCACGGAATTTTGATGTGATCAAAAGTCCGTCGCAATCACGTAGCGTACGCGGATACTCGCCGGGTAAACTTAATAGACAGCCTCACTCCATAGCCCCGACCAAGTGAATGTAGGAGAACCCCGTCGCCGAAAGCATCCGTTCGGGTGCTCACGGTAGCGGTGTTCCGCCTTGGTGCACTTCGTCGACGGTATCAGGGGTGCAGCCGTCTATTGAAGTTTGCGACGAGCATTCGATCAGGATGTCGGGAATCCTGTTGAATTGCCCGACTTTATATTGAAAAGTGTTTTCGATTTTGAGACTAAAATGCGGGGTTTATAATTGTTAGGCATGCGATGTCTAAGGAATTCATTTGATTAGGCATGCGATGTCTATGTAGATTGCGGATTCCAACTGTTGTAGTTTTACACTTTCTTTTCTGTGACCGTAAGTGTAATATGTGATATCGTCGGTTTCGTTGCTATATGTCAACGACAATTGGGATGCGCATATTTACTTACGTTGATGACATGTGATGTTATGTGTTGCTGGATATGTTATATTGGATCGTCGTGTTTGAATAGCCGGGGGTTTTTATGTGAGATGAGTGTTTTTCATTTTCATTCATGTAAAAACTTGTATGTAATATTCTTTTATTTGGGCACTTCCAGGTTGCGGAAGTTGTCACCCTTTGTATATTATTTACTTTTCCGCACTAGGATAGACCCAAGGAGGGGAGCACAAGTAACCGGGTTCTGGAGTCCAGTGGGAGACCAACTCGAGGAGTCGAGTCCGGGTCTCCTAACTCTAGAATTGGTAGGGTTGCTTGCCGCTCTCGTAGGGGTCTAGGGGTGTGGGTTTGGCTATTCATCGTGACCGTGGAATCCGTGTTTTATACTGGCTCGTATTGAAAACACGGACGTCCTAGTATATCCAATATTTCATATGATTCTTCTGCTGCGATATCTGTGATGTGATCATGTGATGTTCTTTGATAGATACTGTATATAGTATATATGATATATTATATAGACGTTACTTATGTTTTACACCCGCGCTAGCCCTGCCCCGCTCTGCCGTTAGTTACATAACCTAACGGTGCACGAGGGGACATCGAGGAGAATGCGGATGGCATAAGTGTACGTCGTATTTATCTATGATGTTTAGGTACTTAAATGATGGGACTTCATTAATGTGATTAATGAAATAAAAGAAACCTAAGATGTTGTAGAATCGAATTTCAAAAATAAAACAGGTAGCTACAGTTCTTGCTTTGCACAGCGGTATATGTGATATATCCTGCACCTTATTCGATGAGGAAAGGACCGAGATCCCTTCACCGGGAGTGACTCCTTTGGCAATAACTGGCAGATGCAACACACTCGGTTTGTCTTTTGATTGCTTTTAAGTGTTTTTGCTTTGCACAGTGATATATATGATATATCCCGCACCTCATTCGACGAGGAAAGGACCGACGATCCCTTCACCGGGAGTGACTCCTTTAGCAAAACTAGAAAAGCTTCAAAAACACTCCATTTTTAAAATCATTTGATTCTACAACGATATCAAGTTCATAATGCAATAGGTTTTCAGAAAAACCTGTCGTAGCCCTCCGTCATTTCAGATAAGTACTAGTTAGTATTCGTGCTGCGGTTGTTTGGCCTCCGTCAAGGCGTAGTGTACGGTAGCTAACTAGTGCTTATCTGCTTGCATATGATGCGATTGGATTAGGGTATTCGTACGGCGTTGTTTGGCCTCCGTCAAGGGTCGTGCGGGTGGGTTTAATTCAATCAGGAAATGACGGGTTGAACTTTACTAGCGGACTATGGGTTGTTTGGCCTCCGTCAAGGTCATAGGACGCTAGGGGCAAAATTATCGGGAATTTCAAGTGTTGAAATTTGCAATGAGATTGCATACCTTCTATGAGATAGTTGGATCCCGATACCCGCTGCGAGTAAGAGTTACTCCTGGGAGAGTTTTATACATTACAATTAGCCGATCAAGTAGGTGTCTAGAAAGGTGTCAACGGGGTTACGCCTCTGGGAAAATGAGGTTTACATTAATTAGGTTCGTGCGAAAGCACGGGGGACCTCCCTCAAAGTACCGACACTGGCCTGGCTGAAAGATTGGCGAACTTGTAGTGTGTAATTAATCCCGGCTAGTCTTTCCTTTTAAGGTTTGAAGGAAGATTTGATAAAAAGCAGTGGGAGCCATCCTGATTAGATAAAATAATAACCAATCTATTCTTGCAAGAGCGCACGCTGAGTGTTTTCTTCTCTCTCTCTCCTGGTAGCGACCATATCACGCCTTAATCAAGATAATAATACGGATTATTGACCGAACCCGCTTGTTATACTGTGCTGGGGAACGTTGGTCCCGCTCCAACTTATAAATGTTATAAGACAGAGCAGGAAATTGGGGATTACCAGAATTCCCGTGCCGCCCAAACGAAGAGAGTGCATGCTGATGCATCATCTTCGGGTATGTTCATTACAAAGAACTGTTTCTCAGTGTCCTTTACGTCCTGGGTATGTGATACCGGATCAGGATCCCGCTTATGTAATATGTTACATAGGGCTACAGAAAGGTAGAGAACTGAGAACGGGTGATAAGTTTCATGAGGCAGAAAACGGGGCAAGAGTTGCAGCCAAGTCTGTTGGTCACTGTCACCCTGTATTACCAATACATTGATTCTGAACGAATGTTATTAGATACCGAACCTGATATACAAAATCATATCTGTCTCTTTATTAGTAAAGAAACGGTAAAATTTTGTATTGTTGGATAATGTTTTGAACATTTCCTATATCAAAAGTTGATCGGTTCAGGCACGTTATCTAAAAGCGTTGATGTTCTAAATCAAACTACAGTTCTTAGTATACGGATCACACATAAGAGGAAGAGTTCAGAAATGAACGAATTCTTCTTGAGGTATTGTAGACTAGGTCATATCAATGCGACCCGACAAGCTAAGTTCCACATAGATGCATATTTAAATCTGTTTGAATTTACATCTTATGAAACTTGCCAGTCATGTCACAAAGATAAGATGACCATAGCTCCGTTTACTGAAAACAGAGAAAGAGTTAGTAAACTCTTAGGATGATACATGTTGATGTATGTAGGTCCCCTGTCTACACATGCCAAGACCGGTTCTTTTACTTCATTACGTTCTCTGATGATCTTTCGAGATTCAGACATATGTTCCTGTTGAAACACAAGTCCGAACCTTTTGAGATATTCACGGAATATAAGTTAGAAGTAGAGAACCAAAATGAGGGTATAAGTATTATGTCCTTTGATGCGATCAGGGAGGAGAATACTTGAGCACGGAATTCTTGGACTTTTCTAAAGGAGAATGAGATTCTCTCTCAGCATTACTCCTCCGTATACACCATAGCACGATGGTGTATCGGGGCGGAGCAGATGCACCCTATATGATATGGTGTGCTCTATGATGAGTACTACTGAGTTTCCTATTTCCTTTTGGGAGTAATGCGCTTGAGAAGCTGCATACCTATTGAATAGAGTTCCAATCAAATCAGTTGCCTACCGCTTCATATGTGATATGGAAAGGGAAGAGCCCATCTCTCAAGTTAGTTGAGATTTGGGGTTGTCCAGCCTATGTCTGAAAAGCAAAATCCGGACAAGCTCGAGGCAAGATCTGTTATGTAGAACTGGAATAGTTCCAGCTATACAAGCTACAGCTGATGATTTGATAGAACCAAAGGATTCAGTAGATTCCAACGAACCTCAGCCTCTCCGCCGATCTAGTAGGGTTCCTCACCCACCTGAGAGATACTTCGGTTTGTCTGTGACAGTGGGAGCGAGGATTGCATCATGAGATGATGACCCAACTAAGTTCGAGCTGGCCATCAAGAGTGGGACTCTGTAAGAATGGCTGGATGCTTAGCGATCTGAGATGGAATCCTTATACACCAACAAAGTATGGACTTTGGTTGCTATATCTGAAGGGTTAAATCCCCATCAGGAGAAAGTATATCTTGAGAAGATTACTTGGTGTACATCGAAAAGTTGAGACTTTCAAAGCTAGACTTGTTAAAAGTTTGCATCATTGACCAGCTGTGGATAATGATGAAACCTTTTCAAGTAGCTATGCTTAAGTCCATCCAGATCCTACTTGTCACGGCTACATACCATGACTACGATATCTGGTGGTTGGGTTTCATGACTGCTTTTCTAAATGATGTTTTAGAAGAGTGCGTCTATAAGTACACAGCCAGAGGGCTTCGTAGACAGTGGGAGCAGCGGAAACGTGTGCAAGATGTTTTATATGATAAAGCAGGCATCGCGGAGTTGGAACATCTGTTTTGATGTAGTAATCAAAGAGTTTGACATCATCAAAATGGTAGATGAACCTTGTATATACAAGAAGGTAGTAGGGAGTATGGTAGTGATCCTCGTAGAGTACGTGGATGACATACTCATGATAGGGAAGGAGTTTCCTATGCTACGCTCGGTCAATCTCCGCTTATCACAATGATTCTCCATATAGGAACAAAGTGATACCTCCTAAATCCTGGGTTTTGGATCTATGAGATAGATCTAATTGGATGTTAGGACTCTCACTAGATGTAGTGAGATGGTATCAATCGATCCTGAGGAGAATCACTGGAAGGGTTCCAGGGTGATAAAGACGACTGAATGTCAGTCGCAGGCATTGTCTTTACCCTCAGCAAAGGGACGGTATGTTGGAAGAGTTCCAAGATAAATACCGTGACATACTAGACGATAAAGGCAGGATACATCGCTACTTAAGATGCTACCAAAGAGGATGTTTGGGTGTATATTTGTTCATGAGATGAACTACGTTCCTACCATTGTGAGACAATGGAGTTGTGGCTCATGCCGAGGAACGCCGGTCCCATCAGTGATCCAGACTTATTCTAAGGCAGTATCGCCTGATCATGGAGATGGATGATCTCCAGGATGATCAAGGTAAGGAGACGAGACTCAGAGGACAACACGGCGGATCCACTCACGAAGGCCTTTTCCCAGAGAGAGACTTTTATGGGATGGTTGAGTATGAGATACTACAACCACTGCTACAGATGGCCCTAGTGCAAGTGGGAGATTGTTAGTTATATGTATGCCCTAGAGGCCATTACTATACATAGGATGTATATTGTAGTGGATGCTTGGACATATATAGGGAGGACTTTCTTGCTCGACATGATAGTATGCTATCTGGTTGCTCTTTACCTTAACGTGTACACTAATTGTCTCTCTGTTACATGTTGGTAAAGCCCTTAGGATCTGTACTTGACTACCTGGACTATGATGCGGATCATACTAGTGGGGACATGGTAGTCCATAAGTACATCCTTGAAAGTCCCTAGTCGTGGGTGTATCGAGATGGGGCATCGATATACCAGAGTAGACTAGCGTGTACCTTCTCGACCCATACAGATGGGCGATGGATGATCCCATATCCATTGGTGTTTGACATCGGAGATGATATACGGGTGCTCAGTAGAGACTGGGTACACTGGACGGACTCGCCGAGAACTCCCAGATGGTATTATACCTCACGTCAGATGGCAGTTCTCTGGTGACACTAGTACAGAGTAGTCTGTTGACCCGAGATCGTCATAGAGTCTTGTGTGGTTCCCACTGTGCTTTGATTTCCATCTTACCACGTCCAAGAGGGCATGCAAAACGGTGGTTTTTGGGTACAGTCCCGAGTCAGATGGAGGCAATGAGCGATAGGAGGGGATTTGTCTCTCTCGGTATAGGGAGTTGATGTTGCACTGTGTTCGATTGGCTATAACAGGAAATCCCTGGCCAGGGTTGCTGAGATTTACTGGTAAGTGTTACCAGTAGTTTCTCGAATTGTTATAGACCTCATATCGACACGACTTATCGAGCTATTGGGGTCTGACGTTTACCACCCCTAGGCGAGATATGCGACATATCAGGCGATCAGACCGGACTGTACGGTAGTGTTACTGGTTGGATTCACTGGAGTGTGAGCGGGCTTGCTCGTCGATCTTCAGATCGCTCAATACCCGGGTGGCCGTTACGTTTAGCAGACCGCTTGCGGCTTGTGGGTGTTTGATATGATCATCACCTGCTGCCGGCGTATTGACGAGTCTTTAGAGTCCTACACAGAGGTTTCCTGGCTCAAGCGAAACGAAATAGGAGCGCATATGAGATATGTGCGGGACCGAGAATAATGCGTGTATGTGATACCGTATTCCATTCTCGCGATAAATGTATCGATTGGTTGTATGCGATATAACCTAGTTATCGATTCAAGCATTGATTCGATAAATCGATACATTGGATATTAGTCGGTTATATGCGATATGACCGGATCGTTAAATCAAGTGTTGATTTAATGATTTAATGTATAATTATATATTTGATATATTACTTTGCATTAACTAGTATTGGTTCACTTTAAATGGATTTTCTCACTTGGGTTGTGCACATTGTATATATGATATACTTTTGTACACAAGTTTGTATCATGTTTGATGATACATGCTTACTAGGGTTTGTGTGAAGATTAAACCATGGTTGTAGATTGGTTAGGGTTTTCATTTTCTTATTCCTTTATTTAATTATTTATTCTTTTTGGAAAAATGAAAAGCATAAAGGAAAATGCTGGCTTTGTTTGTATTCTAGTTGAAGCTTCATGAAGCTTTGACCAAAGTGACCATTTTGTCTCATGCTTAACCCTAACCACTCCATTAACCCTAGTTTAATCTCTACACTTGACCATGGTTCTTTATATGATAAGTATTGATTTTCTTTTCAATATTAAATAACTTATCATATTCATTTCTTTCTTCTTCTTCTTCTTCATCACATGAAGAAGCTTGCTTCATCAATGGTGATTGATGAAAACAAGTGAGAAATCCAATTCTAAAGTCTACCCACTTCCTATTTCTTCATCCTCTACCTCTTGCCAAGTAGTAGAGTGTGTTTCCTTCACAAGTTTTCTAGACTTGGTGAAGTTGGAGCTTGATCTAGCGATGCCTCGACGTAGATCATCTTCGGCACGTCGTCGATGACCTAGCCCGCTCTTTCTCCGATGAAGCCGACGCTAGAGCCCGGGAATTCATTTGGACAGCGAGGGGACTTCGTTGCGGAGCTATGGAGGTGGAGCACCGGATCTACAAAGGTTGTATTTCCGTATTCTTGTAGTTAAGTGTTAACTAGTTTCTTTTTCGCCTAGACATCTAGCCAACGATCCGTAGTTTAGGGTTTCTCGGCACCGTAAATTTTGAAATTGGCATGGTTGATGCCTTGTGAGACCTCATTAGGGTGCCTAGGAACCCTACAAAACTTTCAAGTGTTGAATTTTTATCGGGTTTAAATCTTTCGGAAAAATTGTACAAGTTAAGCGGTGGACCCTCTAGAAGACAACAAACCTTAACTCGATTATGTGACCGTCTTGAACTGCCTTTTGAACCTTCGGGTTTGGGGCAGTACGGCGTGCCACATGTGAGGCGTTGGCTTGACCCTTCTACGGCTGGATCACTGGTACTGTGGCATATTCTGGGATTATTTGAACTCCACTCAAGTGTTGAGCATTTTGGGAAATTTTGGGTATTTGATTATCTGTTCGAAAAGTTTAATACTGTCTATTTATCTGGAATGTGATACAATATGTGGAATTCATAGAGTTAGCCATGAAATGCGAAGTATGTGATATTTCAGATTTACGATGTCTAAACTGATTGTGGATTCCAAATATTGTAGTTTTACAATTTCTTTTCTGTGACCGTAAGTGTAGTATGTAGTTGTATTGCCGATTGTCGTTGCTATACATCGACGACGATCGGTGTATGCATACTTACTTACGTTAATGATATGAGATATTATGTGTTGCTGAGATATGATGTGCAGGATTGTCGCGATTGAATAGCCGGGGGTTTTATGTGAGATGAGAGTTTTATATTTTCATTCATGTAAATTCAAATGTAATGTAATATTCTTTTATTTGGGGCACTTCCAGGTTGAGGTTGATGCCACCAGTGTTGTATATTATTTACTTTTCCGCATTAGGATGGACCCAAGGAAGGGAGCACAGGTGACCGGGTTATGGGGTTCAGTGGGAGGCCATCTCGAGGAGTCGAGACCGGGTCTCCTAAACTCCAGAATTGGTAGGGTCGCTTGCCGCTCTCGTAGGGGTCCAGGGTGTGGGCTTGGCTATTAATCGCGACTGTGGAATCCGTATTTTCTATTGTTGGCTAAATACTAAATACGGACGTCCTAGTATATCCCACATTATATCTATGTTTCTGCTGCGATATCTGTGATGTGATCATTTGATATGTTGTGTTGGATACAGTATATAGTATATATGATATATTATATAGGCGTTACTTATATTTTACACCCGCGCTAGCCCTGCCCTGCTCTGCCGTTAGTTATCTAACCTAACGGTGCATGAGGGGACATCGATTCGAATGCGGATGGCATAAGTGTACGTCGTATTTATCTGTGATGCTTAGGAAGCATAAGCTGATGGGATTTTTTATTAATGAGATTAATAAAAGAAAAGAAACCTAAAAGATGTTGTAGAATCAAAACTTTATAAAAAGGGTAGCTACAGTTTTGCTTTGCATAGCGGTATATATGATATACCCTGCACCTTATTCGATGAGGAAAGAGCCGAGATCCCTTCACCGGGAGTGACCTCTTTAGCGAAACTGGCAGATGCTACAAAACTCGGTTTGTCTTTTGATTGATTTTAGAGTTTTGCTTTGCACAGTGATATATATGATATGTCCTGCACCTTATTCGATGAGGAAAGAGCCGAGATCCCTTCACCGGGAGTGACCTCTTTAGCAAAACTAATGAAAGCCTCAAAAACACTCCATTTCAAAATTTCACTTGATTCTACGACGATATCAAGTTCATTACGCAATAGGTTTTCAGAAAAACCTGTCGTAGCCCTCCGTCATTTCAGATAAAGACTATTTAGTATTCGTGCTGCGTTTGTTGACTTCTGTCAAGGCGGCTAACTAGTAATTATCTGTAAAGCATGTGATGTGATTGGATTAGGGCAGTCGTACGACCTTGTTGACCTCTGTCAAGGGTCGTGCGAGTGGGTTTGATTCAATCAAGAAATGACGGGTTGAACTTGACTAGTGCACTATGGTTTGTTGACCTCTGTCAAGGTCATGGCATACTAGGGGCAAAATATTATCGGGAATTTCAAGTGTTGAAATTCGCAATGAGATTGCATACCTTCTATGAGATAGTTGGATCCCGATACCCACTGCGAGTAAGAGTTACTCCTGGGAGAGTTTTACACAGGACAATTAGTCGATCAAGTAGATGTCTAGAAAAGTGTTAACTAGGTTACGCCTCTGGGAAAACGAGGTTTACTTTAATTAGGTCTGTGCGAAAGCACGGGGAACCTCCCTCAAAGTACCGACACTGATCTGGCTAAAAGATTGACGAAATTGTAGGGTGTAATTAATCCCGGCTAATCTTACCTTTTAGGGTTTGAAGGTAGATTTGATAAAAACAGTGGGAGACATCCTGATTAGATAAGATAATAACCAATCTAATCTTGCAAGAGCATACGCTAAAGTGTTTTCTTCTCTCTCTCTCCAGGTAGCAACCATGTCAGGCCATAATCAAGATAATAATATGGATGTATTGACTGAACCCGCTTATTATACTGAGCAGGGGAACGTTGGACCCGTTCTTTCTTATAAGAGTTATAAGACTGAACAGGGAATAGGAGAATATCTGGATTCTCACGCCGCCCAAAAGAACATGCATGTTGATGCATCTTCTTCAGGTGTGTTAGTTATTGAGAACTGTTTCTCAGTTCACCCTACGTCCTGGGTATTAGATACCGGATCAGGATCCCACATATGTAAATTGTTACATGGGCTACGTAAAGGTAGAGAACTGGGAAAAGGTGATCATTCCGTTCAAGTAGGGAACGGTGCAAGTATTGCAGCCAAAGCAGTTGGCGAATATCACCTTGTATTGCCAAGTCGTAATACACTGATTCTAAATGAGTGCTATTATATACCGAACATGATGTGCAACATTATATCAGTTTCTTTATTAAGTAAAGAAGGATATAATTTTGTAGTAAAGGATAATGTTATGAACATATTCCTAGATCAAAAGTTGATTGCATCAGGCTCGTTACATAATGGCATATTCATTCTAAATCAGAATACAGTCCTCAATATACAAAACACACACAAGAGAAAAAGTTCAGAAATGAACGAATCCTTCTTGTGGCATTGTAGACTTGGTCATATCAATGCGACACGACTGGCTAAGTTACATAAGGATGGTTATTTGAATCCGTTCGTATTATCATCTTATGATACTTGCCATTCATGTCTCAAAGGAAAAATGACCAAAGCTCCGTTTAGTGGACACGGAGAAAGATTTACTGAACTCTTAGGACTGGTACATAGTGATTTATGCGGTCCCATGTCTACGCATGCCAGGAACGGTTCTTCCTACTTCATTACATTCACTGACGATCTATCTAGATTCGGACATGTGTTCCTGATGAAACATGATTAGTCGAAAATATTGCATCTTTTAACCGGCAATCTCCTTATCATTTGCATTCATATAGAAGTGTTCGGCATTCATATTTCACATATTAGCAAATCTGTTGCAAAATATCAGATTACATGTGTTAGACCTTAAAACCGGCATTTCTAGGGAAATTGACTGCATTTCATAACATGGCATCATTTCTATATATCGCAACCCGTGTTTCGAAGTCTGTGCAGGAAAATCAGAACCTTGCCCAAATCTACACCGCTAAAAGATACGCCAACACAATGATGTCAGTTCTGGTATCAATCCAAAGGGACAAATAAAATTCAACATATCAGATAAAGCCCCAAATGTCAGCCCAAGCAGTCACCAGAAGAACCAAGCCACGAAGCCATCAAAGCGCCGCGGAACCGCGGCGGGAGCCGGCTTGAGCCGCGGTTCCGCGGCGGTATTGCCACGTCAGCGATAAATTTTTGGTGCACAATGCTTTTCTCAGGGCCCACACTTCAGAAAGACATGTCAAATTCCAGAAGACCCCAGAACCCTCTGCCAGATCAGCAAACACTTGGATCAACACTAAACTAGCCTATCATTCTAGAAACTTCTCCCTAAACCCTAGCTTAAACCCTAAGCTAAGCCTAACTAACTACTTCTAGAAGTCTTTCAACAAACTTTTGGAGGGAACTTCTATTTCAAACTCAAGGCTTAAGGTTTGGGAAATCTATAAATAGGACCCTAGGCTCACTTGTAAAAGGGGGAGATAATTCATTCATTGAAATTGATTGGTCCATTCACTCTCTTTCTTCATCTTCTTCCACAAGTCTAGTGAGAAGGCTTGTGTGAAACCCTAACCCTAATTCCAATCAAAAGCCAAGATCCCGAGTACCCCATCAAGAAAGAAGCTTTGTAACCTTTTATGAGCGGAGCCGATCTTCAACAGAGCAAGTGGTCCAAGCCGATCCACGAATCACGGAGCCGAGCGACGCCAGATCGACAATATAGTTCTTCCTCTTGTAGTTCTTGAGCGACTGTAATCAAATTGTTGATATAAATAAAAGGTGATATTCTTTTATCTTGTTTTCTTTAAATTCTTTCATCATGATTCGATCTAAATTTCTAGTTGTAATTCTTGTTGTGATGTTTGAGTAATACTCCGCTCGTCGAGGAGTCGAGACGATCAATAGAATGATGATGTAATATATCTTAAATCGATTCTTGAATCCTACGAGTTTTGTAAACCCTAGCAAGTTCAAGAACCGACATCCCAATTCGTTGCGATGCTTTCTTGATTGATATCGCTCGAGATTGGGGAGTTACGATCGTTTCTTGAAATTGTTAGAGGCTAGAATGTGAATGATATCGATGAAAGAACAAGGGTTAAACGATGAAAGCCTAGTTTCATGAGAAAGCCCTAACTCTCATCGATCATCATCGATCTAGTATCAATCCTTCGAAGGACAAGAACACGAAATCTTGAGATTACATCACGTCTATAGATCCAATCGATTCCTACGAGCCTCATTTAGATTCTTGACATTTGGTTGGAAATATCATCGAAACCCGATTCTTGATTGTTTAACTTTTTCTTGATTCTTGAATAGAATAGTGACACTTGAACAATTGATAAATCTTGAATCATGCTTTCTGTTCTTCGCAATTAACTTTTCAATTCAAACAAATCGATCATTGAAACGAATCGCACAATCCCTGTGGACGATCCGCACTCGCTTACGATCTACAGCTGACACCGTAATTGATTGCGGTCAAATATAATTCTTTGGTTGTGATTTCTTTATACAATTTTCTAAATACCGATACAAGATACTGTTATCGATCAAATGAAACCGTTATCGGGAAACAATTGATTCGATACTTGCTTTTTACAAACACATCCGAGAAATACGAACAATCAAATGGCGCCGTTGCCGGGGATTACGCGCTAATTCGTTTCTTATTAAATTTGAATTGAAAGATTTATTCCATTGTGATTTTTGAGATCAAAATTTGTGCAAACCCTAAACGATTTGTTGTGGTTCATTGCAAGGAGATCTGGAGATTGCTGGAAATTTGAAATTTTTTTTGGAATATACCAGAGAGCTGAGGGAGTCTACAGAGCCTTTCTGAAAAATTTTGGTGCAGTGTTCCTCTCATCAGACCGCGGAAGGGCGGCATTAGAAGGCTATTGCGGCGGAACCGCGGCCTCTTCAAGGGATCTCTGTACCAAATTTCTTCAGGTGACTTCTTATCTCCTCCTCTCTCCTCTTTTTAGCTCCAACTAATAATTTTCTGCAGGTTTCTTTGCAAATAAATCGCAGCGCCGCAAAAGAAAAATTAAAATTGTGCGTGATTTTGTTTCTTGGTTGTTTGCATTCTAAATACGGAAATTAAGGGGCACGGCCAAATCCAAATTAGGTGGGGATTTCATTACCCTTCCTAGGCCCCAAAAATCGCAAAACTTGCATCCGCATTGACCCACATTAACTAAAAAATATCAAGAGATGACTCTAAGGACCGTCGCGCTCAATTAGGACAGAAGAAGGCCGTGGGTAATTCATTGCTTATCTGCGTTTTCTTGTGGTGTCTAAGGCGAGTGTGTCTAAGGCTAGTGGTTTTTAATTAGGCCCACTACTTATGTAGTGGAGTACCTTCCCACTTACCTGGCACTTTTCCGGCCACAGGGGGACAAAGAGGCAGTGGAGGATTCTATCCTGCGACTTGTCTTTTGGCAGTTAGGAGCGGTCTAGAGCCGGACCTAGGTGACCACTAGATTCTAGGTCTTTGTTGCTGCATTTGTTGTGTCGCATCATTTTTTTTAAAAATCCGTCCCTTTTTCAAAAGCAAACACCGCATTCATTCATACCCCTAATTATAAGTCAACGCTGCCACTTGTACTAACCCTTTTTAGTGCAAGATAGGCTGGACACGGGATTCTAGTGCCCGTCTAGTCCGCGTACCCTTTATCGACTCCGAAGTCGATATTTCTCCATTTACCTTTCCTTTACCCACTACCACACCCACACCGATGGATCTAAATCCATCGAACTTCTTTAACCCTAATCTGCCGCCGTCCGTTGGTGCGCAGAATCCACCCCGCATCTCTCTCCAGGAGAGGTGCTACCCTATTCGAGGTCCTCTTTCGACCTACTTATCCACACCACCAGCCAACGGGGATAACTTTGAGATTAAACCCCAGTATATCAATCTTTTACCCAAATTCCACGGACTCGAGACTGAAGACGCTTACGTTTTCATTACCAAATTTGAAAATGTATGCGCAATGATGGGTACGTCATAACTTTCAGTGGATGCTATGCGTCTACGACTTCTTCCATTTACTTTGTGCGATATAGCCGAGACGTGGCTATATAACACTACCGCACACTCTATTACGAATTGGGAAGAATTCGTCGCTGCATTCCTTAAGAAATTTTACCTAATACAAAAGACAGCTCGAATCCGTAGCGAACTGAATCAATTTGCCCAGCTCCCTACTGAACCATTCTCTAAATGCTTTGAACGTTTCAAGGATCTATTGGTTCAGTGTCCTCATCACGGCATCCCGAGATGGGAATTGTGCCGAATCATTTATGAGGGCATTAACCCAAACACTAAACAGAGCCTTGAAAACATGTGTCAAGGTACTTTTATGACCAAAGATGATGGGGAAGCTTGGAAGGTTTTAGAAGAGTTCGCTGAAAAATCACTACAGTGGGAGAGTGGAACCCAACCATTGAATAGAGGTGGCATACACCAAATAGATGTGTCCATAGGTGTTCGAGCTGAAATGGAAGCAATGCAAAAGAAGCTCGACGCTATGGAACACAAATTTGCAGCAGCCTCCCTAAACCCAATGTCGCTCTCCAAAACTGTTTGTGGGTGCTGTTCTGATCCGTCTCATTTAACGGAAGAATATCCATTAAACTCTGCATTTCAAGGTCACGAGCATTCTAATGCCGCATTTCAAAGACCTAAAAACGATCCATATTCTTCCACGTACAATCAGGGTTGGAGGAATCACTCGAATTTTGCTTGGAACCAACAACAATCTCAAAACACGGTTCCAAACACGAATCAATTTCAAAGGGCTCTTCCTCCACCACAGCAACCCCTTCAACTCACTCAGCACCCCTATCAGTCACAAAATTTTCAAAATCAGGTCAACACTCCTGCACAGTCTAGTCCTATGACCTGTTCTGACGAGTTCTCTCAATTCACTCAAACCATGAAATCACTTTTGTCAAATTTCATAGAGGTTTCGGCTGAGGTTAGATCTTCCGTCGGTGAGATAAAGAAAAACTCAGCGTCCCAAGCTGAGAGTATCAGAACGATGGAAGCTGAAATCGCACGACTTAAATCCGAAATAAGTGCGAGAGAAAAAGGGAAACTTCCCTCACAACCCCTACAGAATCCTGGGCATTACAATGTAAATGCAGTCACAACGTTGAGATCGGGAAGAGTGCTGAACAATCATGTTGGGGAAAAAGTTGATGATACTGAAAATGGTATCAACACCCCGGCTGAGACCTTTCCACACACACACACTTCTCCTTCTGATCCTTCTTCTTCTACCCCACCACCTTCTCGCAAGCCTATTCTCCATTTCCCACTAGGCTCGACACCTCAGTATAGCCCTTCTAGTTCTCCAAAGACGGTCCGCACTCCTCTTTTGGGATCTCGTCTACCCCCTTTTCCTTCTCCTATGATGGACCCAACGCTCATTGCAAAAGCACCTTACCCGAATCGGTTAAGGGGTAATAGAACGAGTCCTCATATGGAGAAAATAATAAAAATGTTCAAACAGGTTAACATCAACATCCCTCTCCTAGATGCGATTCAGCAAGTCCCCGCTTATGCGAAAATTCTTAACGACTTGTGCACTAGGAAGAGAAAGACTCAAGTGCCAAAGAAGGTCTTTATGTCTAATAATATTAGCACTGCTTTTATTCCCCAGCTACCAAAGAAACGTAAGGACCCAGGATGTCCTACGATATCGATTTCTATTGGGGGTAAAAACATAAATCGTGCTCTTTTAGACCTTGGCGCAAGTGTTAACCTACTTCCATATTCTGTATATGAGCAATTAGGGATTGGAGAGTTGAAACCTGCTCACTGCACTCTCCAAATGGCAGACCGTTCAATCACCAAACCAAGAGGTGAACTAGAGGATGTGTTGATAAAGGTCGGGGAATTTGTTTTCCCTGTAGACTTCATTGTACTCGATACACAGCCTGTAGCAAACCCCCGGGGCCAAATTCCGGTGATTCTGGGTCGT
Organism: Agapanthus africanus; assembly: GCA_030015575.1. Classification (NCBI taxonomy): domain Eukaryota; kingdom Viridiplantae; phylum Streptophyta; class Magnoliopsida; order Asparagales; family Amaryllidaceae; genus Agapanthus; species Agapanthus africanus. Next base: position 293,489,924 of record CM057347.1, read on the forward strand.
CCTTTCCTTGCCACTTCCAACGCTGTTATAAACTGTAGAAATGATTCAATGAACTTATCATTTGGAAATATGACCATTGAACTAAATATCTATAAAGTTGGAAGTCAGCCATCAGAACCCTCTGCTCATATTCTAGATGTGTGCTCTGTCCACGAGATCGCTCCCGATAGTTGTGGAGCTGAGGATCTTTGCTTTCTAGATCTCGACGACATTACCACATCTCTGTTTGACTTTACACATGATCTTAGTGAGGACACTTTTCCTACACTTGAGTCCAGCACTCCTGACTTTACTCCACCCGAGTCTGTATCTTTCACAGGCTCTGAGCTTCTTTGTAAATCCAAAAATCACTCGATGATCCCTCCTTCTATCATTTCTCCGCCTGAATTAGATCTCAAAATTTTACCTTCTCACCTTAAATATGTATATCTAGGTAAGAATTAGTCTTTACCGGTTATCATTTCCGCTTCTCTTGCATTAGAGCAAGAGAATGCACTTTTATCGGTATTGAGATCTAATAAAGAGGCGTTCGGTTGGAGTATGGCGGACATCAAAGGGATTAGTCCCTTGATTGTTGAACATCATATACATGTGATGGATGATACCAGACCAACCCGAGAATCACATACAAAAGTCAAACGATACAAGGAACAAGCATAGGTTAAAACCTATGCCCCGTCCACGCAAAAGAACCAAATACCGCTCGATATCGGCATACAAACTCCGATGGATCGAGATAACATCAACAAACAACTTGTAGTTTTAAAACACATTACTTATACTATAAAACATGATTAAATCCATCGAAACCCGAAAATCTATCAAACCGTCCAATTTCGCAAAACACGAAAATGCCAGTTTACCGTTTTTCATCAAAACTTAACATTTAAATGAAACCAATGGTCATAAAACTCATTAAATAGCATAACTAGACTATACAAACTATTACTATATTTTTATTACACAAACTTGTATAAATTTGAAATTTCTAGTTTGCACCCTTTAACAATTTTCAACATTTTTCAAGCAAAATACCACAATTCCACCACAAAACATGATTTTGCATAAATTAATGACTTAAACCACAATTCATGATGATAATGATATAATGAAACCATAATTATATTTTTAATCTCATTTATATAGGAATTTCTAAAATCTATTTTACAAAATTAGCAATTTTTATCACAATTTATCAATTAACCATAGAAACTAGCAATCAAACTAAGTTTTTCTTTCCATTAACATGCTAATATTTCCACTAAAACTATAATCCAATGATAACAACCCAAATTAGAATTTTATATTAACCACAACCACATTTTGCAAAAACCTAGTTAACTAAATTCCTAATTTAAAACAATTTTTGAATAACAATTTGTTAAACAATAACCATGCAAGATTTCCTAATACTAAAAGTGTTAAACTAACTAATATAACCCTAATTAATTATTAAAAATCATAACTTGAATTTAGAACCCTAACTTGCATTTTAAAAAAAAGAACATAGAATTAATTCATTAAATCTAATTAAGCTTAATATGAACATCTAATAACAATAAGTCAAAAGAAAGAAAATTATACCTTCAAAATGTGAAATCCAAACAAGAAATGAGCCTCCAAAATGCATGCTTTCCATCTCCAAATTTCATATAAAAATGAGCAAGGAATAAAGAGTATGGAATAAATAGGATTTTGTGGAATTTTAATTGAATTTTTGATGTGTTTTTGATGAATTTTTGAATAAAAATGATGTGGGAAATGGGGGGGGCAGCCATGGAGTGATGGCCGGCCATGAGAGGGAGTGAGGGAGAGAAAGAAATGAGTGAGGAAAAGTGTAGAAGTTTCAAGAGAAGAAATATCACTTAAAGGTCTTTTCATGCTTTTATTTATTTATTTATTTATTCCTTCACTATAGCAACTCAAGAAAACTCTAGAAAATAGGAAAAATTTACAAATAAATTTTGCATGATACATACTAAATTCTAACATGCCATGGTTCATTTTTACAAATTAAAACCATTCAAATTTGTAATTTACACTATTTTAGTGTAAAAATAAAGCTTATGTTTATATTTAAAATAATTAATTTAGGAAATTTTTTTAATTAAACTAAAAATTTATAAGTGGCTAAATAAACACTATTTACTAGTAATTACATAATTAAATAGGTATTTTTTGAATTTATAATGAAAAACAATTGCGGTTTGATTTTACGAAAAATACATTTTGCTTTACCGAAAATCATAAAATTTACTTGAACAATTTTATTCATTTAATTATTTATTTAATTATTTTTAAAACGTTACAATCTTCCCCCCTTTAAGAAATTCGGTCCCCGAATTTAAATTAAAACTCCTCCTTCAAATACTAAAACATTTAGCAAAACACTCAAATCGTCGGGGCTCCGAATCATCAATACATAACAAAAATCAACTCCGTCAAGCATAACGCAATCATCGGAGTTATGGAGAGAATAAAATATCATAACCCAATGTGAAAACCATCATAATATACATCAATCTATAACTTATATATAGTTCGCATCCTAGTAAAATCGCCTAAACCTCATAATAAAGAAGCATACAAAAACCCCTCTTGAAAATCGCCGTGCAATGCACGTGTCACGGTATAAGTAGCGGACGTTTAATTTTAAAAAAATAGCTATATATATATGTTTTACTTAACATACACGTCCCGCCTGGTTACTAAATCAAATAATAATGATTATGAAAACATACTGCTCAAACTGAAATCAATCCCAATCACATCATAAAAATATCATGTGCGTCCGGTGCGCACTGAAATCGAAACCAACTAAAGATACCATGAATACACACAAAAACAAAACTAAGTGCAACAGGTGTGCACCAAAAACATCTGTCAAGTGCAACGGGCGTGCACGACTCAATATCAGGTGCATCTAATCTGCACAAAACCCCGATTTAGTGCATCTGGTGTGCACGAAATCGCATCAAGTGCGCCAAGTATGAGCAAGAATCCTAATCAGGTGCACATGGTGCACGAAAACATACATCGAATATCAAAATCAAAATCACAGTACAAAAATGCATGAAAACTAGGTCGAAACATATGTCAAAATCATGTGTAACCCCTGTGCACGAAATCAAATCAAAAATCTCAATATATATAAAACCAAATCAAGTGTACTGGGTGTGTACTAAACAACATCAATAGAACTGGTTTATGAAACACAGATAGTGTTGGAGATAGTGCCCTCATAGTCAATTATTGGATCGCAGGTACGTGATTGCAATGATTACGGAGGACCTATCCCGGTAGGACAGTCTTACTCGAAATGATAGTATGCTATCTGGTTTGCCTTTATCAGTTGTGTACATGTTCAGGTGACTGATTACATGTTACACTTTGATAGAGCCCTTAGGATCTTGCTTTACTACCAACTGTATGAGGGCGATCATATACGTGAGAGTTGGGTAGTTTATATGCATATCCTTAATTGTGGTCCCTAGTCGTGGGAGTTTCGAGACAGGGCATCGATACTCCGGAGTAGACTAGTGTGTACAGTCGAGACCCCGACGAGGGGCGGTGGCCGGTCTCACAAGCCACTGGTGACAGTTGGATCACCTAAGATGTATACAGGTGCTCATTGGGTTATGAGTACACCGGACAGGACTCGCCGGGAATCTGCTAGTTAGTATTATATCTACCGTCAGATAGCAGTTCCCTGGTGACATGTGTACAGGTTAGTTCATCGACCTGAGGTCGTCATTTGTCTCGTGTGAGTTCCCACTGTGCTTTGATTTCTACCCTACCACGGCTCAAAGGAGTCGTGCAAACAGGTAGCTTTTGGGTACAGTCCCGAGCCATATGGAGGCACGTGAGCGGATCGGCAGGGGATTCGTCTCTCCCGGTATTGGGGGCGAGGTCGTGCTGTGTCTAGGAGAGCCATTACACAAATCCATGGCCATGGTAGGAGATTTACTGGTAGGTACTCCAGTAGTATCTCAGGGTGTATTGAGGCTACACTCCGACACGACTTATACTGCTTCTGGGGGTCTGACGTTACTAGCCCCCTAGGCGGATATGCGATACTCATTGACGAACGGACCGGACTGTATAAACATTGTCACTGTTAGGCTCAGTAGGGTTTTCGGAGGAGTTCGCTCATCGGTCTCCCTTGAGTTCGCTCCTCGGCCACCCTTGAGGTCAGTCCGTGGGCAGCCGTTACGCATTGCTAGTGCCGCTGACGGTTTGTGGTTAAACCCACTGCCAGGGTGCTGACGAGTCATTAGAGTCCCCCACAGGCAGTTTCCCAAGTTCGGGCGAAACGTTGTAGAGGCCGTATGGTTTTATGGCAGGGTTCGGAAAATGCACGTGCGTTTACGCACGTGTTATTTTTCGGGCAGATAATACTGGTCGGCTTTGGTTTAAGCCGGATCCGAGTATTATATTGAGTAGGTATAATATCTTTGTCTCAGTTGCATTTGTATTCGGTCGTAATACAAATGCGGGTATATTTATACAGTTTCGGGGTTGTCCTGAAATTCGTTTCAGGATCACTTTTGGAAGTTGCCAGTTTCCAGTTTTCTATCAGCCGTCTTTTAACATTCGGTTAAAGACGGATTTATCTTTTCTTCTGTTATGAGTGAGTCATCATTCTAGAAGCTTCTAGAAGTGATGATGAGGCATATGACTCATTAGTGCATTAATGGTTTCATTAAAGGCATGATGAGGTGTTTAAGTGACTCATGGTTTTCATTAATGAGTTTTGTTTAGCTAAGGATATTTCTTCTTGATCTTTTGAGTGAGAAGCTTTCTTATACTCACCCTTTTCTCCTACACTCACCTTCCTCCTTTGATATATATATAGCCTCCTCTCTCTTTCTCATTCACACACTTGATTCAAGAGAGAAAAGATTATGATAGATATTTGGGGTGTATGGAATTCACAGATCATTTCATTCCATCACCCAATTTCCACGGCAACTTCATTAACCGTCCGTCCATAGCTTTGGACGGGACGAGACAAAGTCATCTACTCAATCTCTACATCATTCTTGGTCGTCTCTTTTAGCAAACTTGACGACCGAGTTGCCTCGAGTCAGAGGCGGGAGCCCGTTTAAAGAACCGATCATGTGGTGCCACTTCGACGATGGACTTGGAGATCGACGAGATCGGAGCAGCCGCAACGGAGCGTGGGATGATGGTTGAAGAACGAAGGACTCGGATCGTTCGGTACAATCCTTCTTCCCTCTTTGTAGATTGTTAGTTTAGCAATAATGGTAGATCCGGGTTAAAGTATACGATAGCGCCAAGTTTAAAAGTTTTATTCCGCATTTGGCGTCTGAAGACTGCCGGGGCGCTAACGTAGACTTACAGATAGAATGAAAGTACACACATGAAATACCAATCGTAGAACAAAGTCCTCAAAATACAAAAGTCCAATCAACGAAAATATGAAATTCAAATCACTAAATCACAATCGTAAACACTATCGTCAATGTGCGCCTCTTTCCTCTGATGTCGACTGCTTCGAACTCGTTCTTTCATAGGTGTGCTGACTGCGCTACCAACGGCAATACTCATGTCTAGAGTCTCCCACATAGTCGATCCCTTCACTTGATATCCGGACTACATTAAACCTTTCGACCGATCCATCAAAATCCCATAATTCCCCGAGAGCTCAACACTCAAGTACAGCTTAAAAATATCCGGTACATACCCCAGCATCGATGATCCAGCCGTAGAAGGGCAAACCCAAGCCTCATTAATGGCACCGCGGAACTGCCGTAAACCCTAAGGTTCAAGGGTGTTCTCGGGGTCATTATGTCGAGTTAGGGTTTCATTCTTCTAGAGGGTCCATCGAAATACCTGCATGTTCTTCCGAATACTTTAAACTTGGGAAAATGGTTTTCTGATAATCGTTCGAACCCTTTAACTTCATCCAGACGGCATGTGAATACCCTTCGTCCGCACGCTAAACAATGCTTCAATCCTCAAGAATAACCAATACTCTAATGGTTATCGCATTCGAGCCACAGCTCCCTCTGCCAGTGCGCCCGTGGTAACAGAATCACCCTCCGACATCGACGAAGATAGATCAAAGGAACGAATGAAATACGGTGCAAACAATGTAAATCCTAGGGCTCCTTAAGCAGAGTAGCGTATCGTAAGTATGTCGCGGACCATACCCACGGTACGTTACTCTTCCTAAATCGCCTACTCCATCAACCAGGGGTCACCTAGACTTATACAGGGTTAAACCTAGCGCTCTGATACCAAGTTTGTCACGACCCGAGAGTACGGAACGTGACCGGCACTTAGATTACGAAGCGTTTAGAGGCGCCACGTAACCTAAGTAAGCCGAAGCCCAGAAATCTAAACCATGAAAAGAAGAAGAAGCAGTAAAAGAAAACATGAAGGAACAAGTTTAAAACATCAGCAAATTTTCCTAAAAATTTCGGCAGAGTCTCCTCTATAAAAACTGACCCCCAAACGGGTACAACAAGTATAATATACATAAAAAGCATCCCCAAACGGGAGCTAGCATCAACGTCAATAGGCGGAAACAACCACAACAGGCACAATAATATACAACGCCAAAGGGCGAGGCTCAAAACTCAAAAGAAAACAAAACCACCAGATCAGAATAATACATGCGCGACTCTAAGGTCGAAATAAAAGTCTGGTCCAATAAACTTATCAAGTAATACAAATATGGTTGATGGAGCTTACTAGATACAAATGAAAGAATAAAAGTACAATGGTGGTTCGGATACAAGTGAACCAACCTACCGTGCAAATCACCCTGAAAGAATAGATGTGCCAGCAAGCTGCCAGGGAAACCTGTACATCGAACCTGTAATAAAATTTGGCACAACGGGGGTGAGTTGCCAACTCGTGAGTAGAAGACATCTACGAAAAGAAATCGAATGCACGACGCTATCCTAGGTCATAATAATACACTACTATATCCCAAACATCTAGTAATAGCAGGATAATACTACGTGTAAGTGCAGATACTCCGTGTTCATGTCAGTGCCTCATATAATACTATGTCATATGAAATGAAATGCATACACCATGAATGTAAAGTAACAAATCCTGAAATCCAGATATATATGTATAAGAACTCTTTAGCTGTTATCATAGTAAAGTGTGTATAAGCATCTGAAATCTCAACAATGAAATACATGGAAATCCGTGTCAAGCATCGACACAACACATGAAATCTCTAGTCTCAATATGTCGGGCTCCGTCAGTCCGGATCGGCCCATATCATCAAATCTCACGACAACGGTCGGTATCCTCCGGATATCCGCCGCGCTAGATATCACCGGTAGGTAGCCTTCCCCTGCCAGGCTCATCGTCTACAACTCGATCTTCTTGCCCCGGGGTACCATACCGGGCCCACCATGTACCCGAGACGGTTCATCCACTCCTCGAATCGGGTCTCGAAATCCAACAGAAAACATGAAATCTCATGGTGGACGACACATACATCACGAGAAAACCGCATCTTATTTTAAAAAGAGGGGAGGAGAGAGAGAGAGAGAAGGTTTTATAATTTCTTGCGGTTTTCCCCAAAAATCCAGAAATCTCATAGAAATCCAAATCTTAAAATCATGAGTAAGTATATGATAAGTGTCGGCATATGCCCATAATACTGCATGATAACATGAAAATATGAATGCATGAATGTCTAAGCAATAAATATCATGTCTGTACTAATGTCAGAGAATAATCACAATATTATATCGGTCTAGTTGTTAACTGATTCTATCCATAACAGACAATATGATCTAAAGTGTACGTGACATAGCAATTACCGATGATGATGTGTGTGAGCCGGTAAATAAGTGTGCGTGGAATATGCGCATCATCGGTAATAGTGCTGGTGTCCTAACAGGTAAAGTTTATACTGACTATAGCAACATATGTAAGAACATGCACCATGATAATTACAGTATGAATGTAAATACAGATGTGCATTATCCACTCCTCTGCGAGATACGAGTACAACTACCACTATGTGAGTCGAACCTAAACCAGTGTCCATCTAACATCCTAAGGAACTAAACCTAATAGACTAGTCAGTAAGAAACTAGAGTCTACCTAAGGTCTGAATCAATATCTCTAATAGTCGGCGATCCCGCCTCAATAGCGTCACGTGCATAGTACGGCTTTCTCGAATCAAGAGTGCGGATCAATCATCAAATCTAAGCCTCGTACGGTAAAATCCATCGTACGGCATCCCAATATCGGGGTACGGTCAAGTATCTCCTAGGTGTCTCCTCATTCGTATAATGTCATCATCAACACATCTCATGATCAAGGTGCTAAACTGTAATCGCATACATCAGTCATATATCATTGCCATCATGATAAGCATCATTAGTTTATTCTCAGAAATATCATGTCATATGTATCATATTGTGATTAAGTCATACTTATATGATATCGGCATCAGGTCACACCAATATAATGTCGTAATCAAGTTATACATATATCATATCGTGATCAGTCACAAGTTACAGTCCGGGTACTATTCTAGCGTCCCATGTATATCAATATCACCACCACTCTTTATAATTTATATATTCATGTTCATTATCTCATTCTCTAATGATCCGCTAACACTTTAATACGACTGTATAGCCAAGAATTACGACATCAAGCCCAGTTACATTGTTTCATCATATCTCGGATATCATATCACATCAATGTATCCCATATACGTGTTGTATATATATATATATATATATATACCTATACCTCGTCCTATATATATATATACACATGCACGTATACACCATGTCGTGTTTCAGTGTGTGCGTGTGTTTCTACCTGAAACCTACGAACCTCTTCCAAGGTATTCATCTTCTGGTATGGTTTTCCTAAATCAGTCTAGTCCAGCCTAGGGTCATTACTAGGGTCCTACTCATTAAGAATCTAAGGTCACATCTGGTTTCCTAATGTCAATAAGTACTATTCCTATTCTACGTTGCGGGGGTGCTAAACGCCATCCACCCGACTTCCCCCCGTAGATATACATCTACTCACCTGGTCCATGTCTGCCGAAGACGGTGTCGCCATCCTCCTCTTCATCGCTCGCAGTCCACGTAAGGGGTACCTAAACGCAAACATATAAATAGCATCGTAAACCGAATCACATACAAAAGTCAAACGATACAAGGAACAAGCATAGGTTAAAACCTATGCCCCGTCCACGCAAAAGAACCAAATACCGCTCGATATCGGCATACAAACTCCGATGGATCGAGATAACATCAATAAACAACTTGTAGTTTTAAAACACATTACTTATACTATAAAACATGATTAAATCCATCGAAACCCGAAAATCTATCAAACCGTCCAATTTCGCAAAACCCGAAAATGCCAGTTTACCGTTTTTCATCAAAACTTAACATTTAAATGAAACCAATGGTCATAAAACTCATTAAATAGCATAACTAGACTATACAAACTATTACTATATTTTTATTACACAAACTTGTATAAATTTGAAATTTCTAGTTTGCACCCTTTAACAATTTTCAACATTTTTCAAGCAAAATACCACAATTCCACCACAAAACATGATTTTGCATAAATTAATGACTTAAACCACAATTCATGATGATAATGATATAATGAAACCATAATTATATTTTTAATCTCATTTATATAGGAATTTCTAAAATCTAGTTTACAAAATTAGCAATTTTTATCACAATTTATCAATTAACCATAGAAACTAGCAATCAAACTAAGTTTTTCTTTCCATTAACATGCTAATATTTCCACTAAAACTATAATCCAATGATAACAACCCAAATTAGAATTTTATATTAACCACAACCACATTTTGCAAAAACCTAGTTAACTAAATTCCTAATTTAAAACAATTTTTGAATAACAATTTGTTAAACAATAACCATGCAAGATTTCCTAATACTAAAAGTGTTAAACTAACTACTATAACCCTAATTAATTATTAAAAATCATAACTTGAATTTAGAACCCTAACTTGCATTTTAAAAAAAAGAACATAGAATTAATTCATTAAATCAAATTAAGCTTAATATGAACATCTAATAACAATAAGTCAAAAGAAAGAAAATTATACCTTCAAAATGTGAAATCCAAACAAGAAATGAGCCTCCAAAATGCATGCTTTCCATCTCCAAATTTCATATAAAAATGAGCAAGGAATAAAGAGTATGGAATAAATAGGATTTTGTGGAATTTTAATTGAATTTTTGATGTGTTTTTGATGAATTTTTGAATAAAAATGATGTGGGAAATGGCGGGGGGGGGGCAGCCATGGAGTGATGGCCGGCCATGAGAGGAAGTGAGGGAGAGAAAGAAATGAGTGAGGAAAAGTGTAGAAGTTTCAAGAGAAGAAATATCACTTAAAGGTCTTTTCATGCTTTTATTTATTTATTTATTTATTCCTTCACTATAGCAACTCAAGAAAACTCTAGAAAATAGGAAAAATTTGCAAATAAATTTTGCATGATACATACTAAATTCTAACATGCCATGGTTCATTTTTACAAATTAAAACCATTCAAATTTGTAATTTACACTATTTTAGTGTAAAAATAAAGCTTATGTTAATATTTAAAATAATTAATTTAGGAATTTTTTTTAATTAAACTAAAAATTTATAAGTGGCTAAATAAACACTATTTACTAGTAATTACATAATTAAATAGGTATTTTTTGAATTTATAATGAAAAACAATTGCGGTTTGATTTTACGAAAAATACATTTTGCTTTACCGAAAATCATAAAATTTACTTGAACAATTTTATTCATTTAATTATTTATTTAATTATTTTTAAAACGTTACATCTTTATGGACGATTTCTCGATTTTTGGAGACTCTTTTTCTGATTGCCTCTCGAATCTTGACACTTTTCTTACTCGTTGCAAAGAGAAGAACTTGACTTTGAACTGAGAAAAATGCCATTTCATGGTCCAAGAAGGAATTGTACTTGGACATGTTATTTCACAGAAAGACATTGAGGTTGACAGAGCTAAGATAGATGTCATTCAAAACCTCCCTCATCCCAAAAGCATCAAAGATATTCGATCTTTCCTTGGCCATTCGGGCTTTTATAGGAGATTCATTAAGGACTTTAGCAAAATTGCTAGACCTTTAACTCTTCTCCTGGCCAAGGATACGACCTTCCATTTTGACTCGGACTGTGAGACATCTTTCGACTCACTTAAACACTCACTCACTTCAGCCCCCGTTCTATCGTCTCCAAATTGGGACTACCCCTTTGAGCTGATGTGTGACGCATCCGACTTTGCAGTAGGTGCAGTCTTAGGATAGCACATCGAAAAGATGCCACACGTGATATACTATGCAAGTAAGACCCTGAATGATGCTCAAATCAATTATACAACCACCGAGAAAGAACTTTTAGCGGTTGTATTTGCATTAGAAAAATTCAGGCCTTACTTAATTGGCTCATCTATAGTTGTGTACACTGACCATTCCGCCTTAAAACATCTTCTGGCGAAGAAAGATGCAAAAGGTCGACTAATACGTTGGATCCTACTGTTACAAGAATTTGATCTTGTTATCAAAGATAAGAAAGGATGTGAAAACGTAGTAGCCGACCATCTTTCACGCATCTCTTCTTCCCCTGTGACCCTGCCGATCAATGATTCGTTCCCTGATGAACAACTCTTGAACGTATCAGCTGAACCATGGTTCAGGGATATTGTGAACTATCTTGTCACGGGACTTATACCCAGCGATTGGTCTAAACAGGACAAATACCGTTTTCTATCCCAAGTAAAACACTTATACTGGGATGATCCATATTTGTTTAAATATTGTCCTGATCAGATCATTCGCCGGTGTGTCCCGAAAGAAGAGTTCAAGAGTGTTCTTTCTTTTTGTCATGATCAGGCCTGTGGGGGTCACTTCGTTCCTAAAAAGACGGCGGAAAAGGTTTTGCAATGTGGATTTTATTGGCCGACCTTATTCAAGGATGCATTTGAGTATTGCAAAAACCTGTACACAGTGTCAGTACATGGGTAGAATATCCCGGAGAAATGAAATGCCTCAGCAACCCATTCTGGTTGTTGAAATCTTCGATGTTTTGGGCATTGATTTTATAGGTCCCTTTCCCAACTCCTTTGGGAATTTGTACATACTGCTGGCGGTTGATTATGTCTCAAAATGGGTAGAAGCCATTCCATGTCGCACTAATGACAAGAAAGTTGTCATTAAGTTCTTAAAAGAGAATATCTTTTCGCGATTTGGACACCCACGCGCTATTATTAGCGATAATAGGACACATTTCTGCAACAGGTCCTTCGAGACTCTGATGTGGAAATACGCAATCAACCACCGACTTTCTACACCCTATCATCCCCAAACGAGCGGGCAGGCTGAAATTTCGAATAGACAGATCAAACTTATCTTGGAGAAAACTGTTGCTAAGAATAGAAAAGACTGGTCGACCAAACTGACGGATGCTCTTTAGGCATTTAGGACTGCATATAAAACCGACCTAGGGATGTCTCCATATAGGATAGTTTTTGGGAAAGCATGTCACTTACCCATCGAGATAGACCATAAAGCATTGTGGGCTATAAAGGAAATAAATTTTGATCTAAAAGAAGCCTGCAACTTTCGGAAGCTGCAACTTAATGAGCTAAGCGAACTCCGCGATGAAGCTTATGATAACGCTGTAATTATAAAGAATAGGACTAAGCTTTTTCACGATAAAAACATTTTGAGGAAAACATTTTCACCTGGTCAACTTGTCCTTCTTTATGATTCACGATTACACCTTCACGCGGGTAAGCTCTGATCTCGATGGAAGGGACCTTTTATGGTGCGGTCTGTATACCCGCACGGGGCAGTAGAAGTAGAAAATGTTAAAAACGGCACATTTTGCAAAGTAAATGGGCATAGACTAAAGCCGTATTTTTCCACTGACCCCACGGAGGAGCTCTTGTTCTTACAAGAGCCAGTTTATTTGGATTAAAATTCCTCCGTCTCACCTTCATATCCTGTATATCATTGCATCATCTTTTGAATGGAGGTGAGTGAAAAGAATAAGTTTGGGGGAAGTTCTTCACTTATATAATTTGCCCCCACTAATAATTCCCTCCAGGCTTACAGTTGTTGTAGGTATAGCGATTGGAAACAGTGAGGACACTGTTGAAATCAAGTTTGGGGGAGGTTTGAGCTTATTTTTGCATTATTTGCATATCATCTGCATAAGCACAAAGCATTTCTTTTAAAAATCTAAAATTTTTCAAAACCCACAAAAATTCAAAAATTTTCAAATATAAAAATATTTTAATACTTAAACCTTTTTTTTGTACATAAATAAGATAATAAAAGTTTAGATAGTGAACAATTACATCCATAAGATTAGAAAATTTTTAGAAAACTAAGAAAATTAGTAGTTTTCTTATACGAACTAGTAATAAGTAGTTATGAGCCGTTGTCCCAAGGGTTAGTAAGATGAAGGACGTCACTAATAAAAATAAGTCTGAAAAATAGTTTCTATTCTGGGAAGCCAAACATATTGAACGTTGATACCCTGCTATTCGTACTTACACACGTCTTGAAGCCTGGGATAGTAGAGGACACCTTGAAATGCTCTTGTCTTAAAGTCGATGTATGAAGGAAATAAAAAGAAAAAAAAAGTGAATAAAGAAAATATAAAGTGGTGAGAAAAATGGACACTGGTTTTGTTATCACCGAGGGCAATAAAAATGTATAGCGAGGGTGCTTTTTCACCTAGTGCCCTAAGGCCAACTGGTCTGGGAGTCACTGCTATGCCTGAGGTGGTGCAAGACGAGGAAAATACACCAAATAAGCAAGCACAGGAGTAATCGGTCGGTTAGTACCTCAAGAAGTATTAACGGTCTCATGAAAGTGTGTGAGCAATCTCATGTAAATATTCATTAATTAAAAAGTACTGAGGCTGATGGGCAAGAGTATGATAGCTTGAATTGAATTCTCCGGGTGTAGGGATGTCTTTACACACACGCAGGGTGATATGATCGATGTTTTGGAAGAAAGATAGGAATGAAGAATAAGACGATGTTTTATTGAGGGAGGACGTGATTTCTAACATTTTTTCATGACCATTAAGATAGGGCTCATGACAACCGAAAAGCTAGCTTAGTTGGAAACCCTAATTTTCAAAGCTTTTCTTTTACGATTCTTTTCTTTAAATATAATATTCATGATCTTTCTTTTATTATTGGATTTTGTGGGTGTAATCCGCTGAAAATCCTCAGGAGACAACACTCCTCCTACTAGGGACACCTAGAGCTTTAAAGGCTTGTTGCACGTGCTCAGTGCAATCGTGTTACCTACGAAACTGTGCTAGTTAGTTTTTCTCTTTCTTTATTTTCTCCTTCTCTTTTTAATAAAAAGTTCGCTCGAGACGATCGAAATTAAGTTTGGGGGAATTTGATTAGTCGAAAATATTGCATCTTTTAACCGGCAATTTCCCTATCATTTGCATTCATATAGAAGTGTTCGGCATTCATATTTCACATATTAGCAAATCTGTCGCAAAATATCAGATTACATGTGTTAGACCTTAAAACCGGCATTTCTAGGGAAATTGACTGCATTTCATAACATGGCATCATTTCTATATATCGCAACCCGTGTTTCGAAGTCTGTGCAGGAAAATCAGAAGCTTGCCCAAATCTACACCGCTAAAAGATACGCCAACACAATGATGTCAGTTCTGGTATCAATCCAAAGGGACAAATAAAATTCAACATATCAGATAAAGCCCCAAATGTCAGCCCAAGCAGTCACCAGAAGAACCAAGCCACGAAGCCATCAAAGCGCCGCGGAACCGCGGAGGGAGCCGGCTTGAGCCACGGTTCCGCGGCGGTATTGCCACGTCAGCGATAAATTTTTGGTGCACAATGCTTTTCTCAGGGCCCACACTTCAGAAAGACATGTCAAATTCCAGAAGACCCCAGAACCCTCTGCCAGATCTGCAAACACTTGGATCAACACTAAACTAGCCTATCATTCTAGAAACTTCTCCCTAAACCCTAGCTTAAACCCTAAGCTAAGCTTAACTAACTACTTCTAGAAGTCTTTCAACAAACTTTTGGAGGGAACTTCTATTTCAAACTTAAGGCTTAGGGTTTGGGAAATCTATAAATAGGACCCTAGGTTCACTTGTAAAAGGGGGAGATAATTCATTCATTGAAATTGATTGGTCCATTCACTCTCTTTCTTCATCTTCTTCCACAAGTCTAGTGAGAAGGCTTGTGTGAAACCCTAACCCTAATTCCAATCAAAAGCCAAGATCCCGAGTACCCCATCAAGCAAGAAGCCTTGCAACCTTTTATGAGCGGAGCCGATCTTCAACAGAGCAAGTGGTCCAAGCCGATCCACGACTCACGGAGCCGAGCGACACCAGATCGACAATTTAGTTCTTCCTCTTGTAGTTCTTGAGCAACTGTAATCAAATTGTTGATATAAATAAAAGGTGATATTCTTTTATCTTGTTTTCTTTAAATTCTTGCATCATGATTCGATCTAAATTTCTAGTTGTAATTCTTGTTGTGATGTTTGAGTAATACTCCGCTCGTCGAGGAGTCGAGACGATCAATAGAATGATGATGTAATATATCTTGAATCGATTCTTGAATCCTACGAGTTTTGTAAACCCTAGCAAGTTCAAGAACCGACATCCCAATTCGTTGCGATGCTTTC
Organism: Agapanthus africanus; assembly: GCA_030015575.1. Taxonomy (NCBI): domain Eukaryota; kingdom Viridiplantae; phylum Streptophyta; class Magnoliopsida; order Asparagales; family Amaryllidaceae; genus Agapanthus; species Agapanthus africanus. Next base: position 293,505,652 of record CM057347.1, read on the forward strand.
TTGATTGATATCGCTCGAGATTGGGGAGTTACGATCGTTTCTTGAAATTGTTAGAGGCTAGAATGTGAATGATATCGATGAAAGAACAAGGGTTAAACGATGAAAGCCTAGTTTCATGAGAAAGCCCTAACTCTCATCGATCATCATCGATCTAGTATCAATCCTTCGAAGGAAAAGAACACGAAATCTTGAGATTACATCACGTCTATAGATCCAATCGATTCCTACGAGCCTCATTTAGATTCTTGACATTTGGTTGGAAATATCATCGAAACCCGATTCTTGATTGTTTATCTTTTTCTTGATTCTTGAATAGAATAGTGACACTTGAACAATTGATAAATCTTGAATCATGCTTTCTGTTCTTCGCAATTAACTTTTCAATTCAAACAAATCGATCATTGAAACGAATCGCACAATCCCTGTGGACGATCCGCACTCGCTTACGATCTACAACTGACACCGTAATTTATTGCGGTCAAATATAATTCTTTGGTTGTTATTTCTTTATACAATTTTCTAAATACCGATACAAGATATTGTTATCGATCAAATGAAACCGTTATCAGGAAACAATTGATTCGATACTTGCTTTTTACAAACACATCCGAGAAATACGAACAATCAAAACACAAGTCTGAAGCTTTTGAGAAATTCAGAGAATATAAGCACGAAGTAGAAAAACAAACGGGCAAAAGTATTAAGATCCTTCGATCTGATCGAGGAGGAGAATACTTAAGCAATGAGTTCCTAGATTATCTAAAAGAGAATGGGATTCTCTCTCAGCTTACTCCTCCTTATACACCACAGCACAACGGTGTATCGGAGCGGAGGAATCGCACCCTATTAGATATGGTGCGCTCTATGATGAGTTCAGCCGAGTTACCTATTTCCTTCTGGGGGTATGAGCTTGAGACAGCAGCATACCTATTGAATCAAGTTCTAACTAAATCTGTACCTACCACACCATATGAGATATGGAGTGGGAAGAGACCATGTCTTAAACGAGTTAAGATATGGGGTTGTCTGGCCTATGTCAAAAGGCAAAATCCAGACAAACTCGAGGCACGGTCAGTTCTATGCAAGTTTGTGGGATATCCTAAACATTCAAATGGAAATTTTTTCTACCACAGTGAACAACAAAAAGTGTTTATTGCTCAACATGCCACCATTTTAGAAAAGGAATTTCTTGAAAAAGAGATTAGTGGCTCTGAGGTAGAACTGGAAGAAGTTCCAGCAACACAAACTGTAACTGAAGATTTAGTGGAACCAGAGGATTCGGTAGTACCCGACGAACCCCAGCCTCTCCGCCGATATAGTAGGGTTTCTCGTCCACCTAAGAGATACTATGGTTTTCTCATTGATGGTGGAAGCGAGGATTGCATCATGGAAGATGATGACCCGACTAGTTTCGAGCAGGCCGACACGAGTGGTGACTCTGTAAAATGGATGGATGCAATGCGATCTGAGATGGAATCCATGTACACCAATAAAGTATGGATTTTAGAAAATGCTCCTGAAGGGGTAAAACCCATTGGGAGCAAGTGGATTTTTAAATGGAAATTTGGTGTAGATGGAAAAGTTGAGACTTTCAAAGCTAGACTTGTAGCAAAGGGATTTCGTCAACGACCAGGTGTGGACTATGACGAAACCTTTTCTCCAGTAGCTATGCTTAAGTCCATCCGGATCTTACTTGCCATTGCTGCATACCATGACTACAAAATCTGGCAAATGGATGTTAAGACCGCCTTTCTAAATGGTGATTTAGAAGAGTGCGTGTACATGACTCAGCCAGAGGGCTTCATAGATAGTGGGAGCAGCGGAAAGGTATGCAAACAGCTTAAATCCATTTATGGGTTAAAGCAAGCATCGCGGAGTTGGAACATCTGTTTTGATGTAGTAGTCAAAGAGTTTGACTTCATCAAAAATATAGATGAACCTTGTATCTATAAAAAGGTAGCAGAGAGTAAGGTTGTCTTCCTCGTATTGTACGTGGATGACATACTCTTGATAGGAAATGATATTCTTATGCTGCAATCAGTCAAGCTCTTCTTATCATAAAGATTCTCAATGAAAGATCTAGGTGATGCCTCCTGCATATTGGGGATTAGGATCTATAGAGATAGATCTAAAAGGATACTGGGATTGTCCTAATCCAGGTATATTGACACCATACTAAAGAGATTTAGTATGGAAGAATCCAAGCGTGGGAACCAACCCATGATCTCTGGACTCACTCTCTCCAAAGAGATGTCTCCCAAGACTGATTTGGAGAGAGCTCGCATGCAAGGGATACCCTATGCTTCGGCAGTAGGCTCTATCATGTATGCGATGCTATGTACCAGACCCGATGTAGCATACTCACTAAGTGTAGTAAGTCGGTATCAAGCAGATCCTGGAGAGAGTCACTGGACGGCTGTGAAGAACATTCTCAAGTACTTGCGAAGGACTAGAGATATGTTCTTGGTGTATGGTAACGTAGAACTCCGGGTGGAGTCCTTTACCGATTCCAGCTTCCAAAGTGATAAGGACGACTCTAAGTCGCATTCGGGATTTGTATTTACCCTCAATGGGGGGCGGTATGTTGGAAGAGTTCCAAACAGGATACCGTTGCAGACTCGACGATGGAGGCTGAATACATCGCTGCCAACGATGCTGCCAAAGAGGTTGTCTGGATGAAGAAGTTCATTAGTGAACTTGGTGTGGTTCCATCCATTGAGCATCCAATACCTCTGTATTGCGATAACAATGGAGTTGTGGCTTTGGCCAAGGAACCCAGATCCCATCAGAAGTCCAGACATATTCTGAGGCGGTATCACCTGATCAGGGAGATAGTTGATCACCGGGAGATCGAGGTCAGGAGAGTAGATACGAAGGACAACACCGCGGATCCACTCACGAAGGCCATTCCCCAGATACAGTTTGAGAGATTATTCGGGATGCTAGGTATGAGATACTACAGCAGCTGGCCTTAGTGCAAGTGGGAGATTGTTAGTTATGTATATGCCCTAGAGGCCATTGTTGTACATATGATGTATATTATGATGGATGCTTGGATATATACAGAGAGGACTTTCTTGCTCGTCATGATAGTATGCTATTTGGTTTCACTTTATCTTAACATGTTGACTTGTATTGGTTTACTGTCTTTCTCTCACATGTTGATAAAGCCCTTAGGATCTGTACTCGACTACTGGGATTATGATGAGATCATACTAGTGGGGCCATAGTAGTCGATGAGTACATCCTATAACTGTTCCTAGTCGAGGATATATCGAGACAGGGCATCGATACACCAGAGTAGACTAGCGTATACGCATCTTGACCCATTTGATGGGTGATGGATGATCCCATATCCATCGGTGTTTGACATCAGAGATGGTGTACGGGTGCTCAGTGGAGACTGGGTACACTGGACGGACTCGCCGAGAACTCCCAATTGGTGATATACCACACGTCAGATGGCAGTTCTCCGGTGACATTGGTACAGGGTAGTCTGTAGACCCGAGATCGTCACGGAGTCTTGTGTGATTCCCACTGTGCTTTGATTTCCACCTTACCACGTCCAAGAGGGCATGCAAAACGGTGGTTTTTGGGTACAATCCCGAATCACATGGAGGCAATGAGCGATAGGAGGGGATTCGTCTCTCCCGGTATAGGGAGTTGATGTCGTGCAGTGTTCGATTGGCTATAACTGGAAGTCCCTGGCCAGGGCTGATATAGAGATATACTGGTAAGTGTTACCAGTAGTTTCTCGACCTGTTATGAGCCTCACATCGACACGACTTATCGGTTACTGGGGTCTGACGTATACCACCCTTAGACTTGATATGCGACATATCAGACGAACAGACCGGACTGTACGGGAGTGTTACTGATTGGATTCACAGGAGAACGGACAGGCTATCTTGTTGATCTTCTGATCGCTCAATACCTGGGTGGCTGTTACATTTAGCAGACCGCTTGCAGCTTGTGGGTGTTTGATATGATCATCACCTACTACCGGCGTATTGACGATTCTTTAGAGTCTTACACAGAGGTTTCTTGGCTCAGGCAAAACGGAGTAGAGGCACATATGTGATATGTGCAGGACCGAGGATAATGCGATATGAGATACCGTATTATATTCTCGCGATATTTAGATATGAATCGGGACATCGGATCAAGTGTTGATTCGATGAATCGGTACATGATATATTAGTCGGTTATATTCGATATAGCCGGATCGTTAGATCAAGTGTTGATTTGATAATTTAATGTATAATGATATATATGATATATTGTATTACATTATCTAATATTGGCTCGTTTTATTATTTCATTTTCTCACCGGATTAATACATTGATATATATGCGATATATGTTAATTGTATTATTTTCTTTTGTTGCAAATAAATAATATATATGTGATATATATTATTGTGACATGATATGATTTATTATAAAACTTGTTTAAGGATGATAAAAAGGGATTAGGGTTTGATTAGGGTTAGCTCTTTCAAGTTCATTCTAGAAGGATTCTATTTTGTCTTGGTTAAGATATTATGGTTGATACTTATCCTTAACCTAACCAAACCCTAACTCTAGTTTATTCTCTACAAATTTTATCCTATCATCTTTGACCATGGTTCTATAATCAATCATATACATTTATCTTCTATTCATCACAAAAGGATTATCTTTTTCATTATCATCTTCTTCTCTGTTGAGTTCAAAAAGAAAAAAGCTTACTAGTTAATTCTTTTGTGATGATTTCTTATGAGAAAGTGAATTAAAAAGAAAGCATAAATACTACTCCATCATCCTCATCTAATCTAGCCTATTAGATTAGGGTGTTCATCTCTTTAGAGTGAGAAAGCTTGGGTTATAGCAACTTCGACGTAGATCATCGGAGAATCGGAACACTTCAAGCTAGCATGGATCGTTCGAGTCGTGGAGCCTCTCTTGAGTCCGGGAGATCATGGATCGCGGCGAAGGGACTTCTAATCGGAGCTTGTGAAGCGAAGGAGCGGACTACAAAGGTTGTAATCCCTCACACTTAGATAAAAAGATGTTATCTTGCATGCTAAACCCTAAGAATCTAGCAAAGATCCTGTCTTTGAGTTGTTCGGCACATGTAAAATTTTATTCGTGCATGTTTGATGCTTTATGAACCTTCACAAGTGTGCCTAGGAACCCTACAAACCTCTCGAGTAAGACTGTCCTACCGGTATAGGTCCTCCCTCAATAATTGCAATCACGTGCCTGCGATCCAATAACTGACTTTGAGGGCACTATATCCAACATCGAGTTGCGGAGGTTCCTTTGGACCAGGTCATGATTGTGTGTGAGTTCCCTGATGTCTTCCCTGACGAGCTGCCTGGGTTATCGCCTGAGCGCGATGTTGAGTTCTGCATTGACTTGATTCCCGGCTCGGGGCCTATTTCCATACCGCCTTATCGGATGACCCCGGCGGAGCTTAGAGAGCTAAAGGATTAGTTGCAGGATTTGTTAGATAAATGGCTTATTCGACCTAGTGTTTCTCCGTGGGGTGCTCCTGTCCTATTCGTCAAGAAGAAAGACGGAAGTTTGCGCTTGTGCATTGATTACTGCCAGCTGAACAGGGTTACCATATAGAACAGATATCCCTTACCACGTATCGATGATTTGTTCGACCAGCTTCAGGGTGCGGGATACTTTTCGAGGATCGACTTGCGATCGGGTTACCATCAGTTGCGGGAGAATATTCTGAGGATGGCTTTTCGCACGCATTACGGGCACTATGAGTTTTTGGTGATGTCGTTCAGACTCACCAATACACCAGCCGCGTTTATGGATTTGATGAACCGCATTTTCAGGCCGTATCTAGATCTGTTCATCATCGTGTTTATTGACGACATTTTGGTGTATTCCCGGAGCCGAGAGGAGCACGTGCAGCACCTGCGGATCACATTACAGACTTTGAGGGAGCACCAGCTGTTCGCGAAATTTTCCAAGTGCGCGTTTTGGCTTGACAGCGTTGATTTCTTGGGTCACGTGATTACGAGAGATAGCATATGTGTGGACCCGAAGAAGATCGACGTCGTTCAGCATTGGCCCAGACCGACATCAGTTACGAAGATCCGCAGTTTCCTAGGCCTGGCTGGCTACTACCGACGATTTGTTCTGGACTTCTTCCGTATCACTGCACCGTTGACCCGGAAGGGAGTTCCTTTTGATTGGACCGAGGCGTGCGAGCATAGCTTCCAGCAGTTGAAGACTTGTCTGACTACTGTACCAGTGTTGTCATTGCCTTCAGGATTGGGCGGATTCGTGGTTTATTGCGACGCTTCGCGAGTGGGACTAGGTTGCGTGTTGACGCAGCACAACAGAGTTATCGCGTATGCCTCTCGGCAGCTGAAGACACATGAACAGAACTATCCTATGCACGATTTAGAGATAGCTGCAGTGGTGTTTGCACTCAAGATCTGGAGACATTACCTATACGGAGAGTCATGCAAGATATTTACGGACCACAAGAGCTTGAAGTACATATTTCAGCAGCGAGACATGAATCTGAGACAGCGCCGTTGGATGGAACTGGTGAAAGATTATGATTGCGAAATCCTTTACCATCCGGGCAAGGCGAACATGGTGGCAGATGCTTTGAATCGGAGGCCCGGAGGTAGTTTATCTTGTTTGATCACCGTGCAGAGGCAGTCATCAGCAGATTGGCAGATTTTATACGACAGATGAATGGAGTTCGAGTTCACTCCGACCGGGGGACAGCTTGTGCATATTCGTGCACGACCATAAATGCTTGACCGTATTCGCGAGGCACAGCCCAGTGATGACCGTCTTTCAGAGATCATGGAGCAGATTAGGCAGGGCAGAAATTCCAAGTTCTTGATCGATGATCAGGGAGTACTGCGATTTCGGACTCGATTGTGCGTACCAGATTCTGAGGAACTGCGGCGTGAGATTCTTGAAGAGGCTCATAGATCGATATAGCGTTCATCCAGGTTCCACCAAGATGTACCGCGATCTGAGAGATGTTTATCGGTGGGAAGGAATGAAGAGGGACGTCACAGACTTCGTGCCGAGATGCCTGACTTGTCAGCAAGTCAAGGCCGAGCACCAGAGGCCCGCGGGAGAGTTGCGGCCTTTGCCCATTCTGGAGTGGAAATGGGTGCAGATTTCTATGGACTTCGTTGTGGGTCTACCCAGGACAAGTCGAGGGTATAACTCCGTTTAAGTGATCGTGGATCGATTGACGAAAGCGGCCCACTTCCTGCCAGTGAAGACCACTTTCGGTTTTGCTCAGTTTGCCCAGATTTACATCGATGAGATCGTACGATTGCATGGCGTCCCGACTTGTATCATGTCAGACCGAGGCACCCAGTTTACCAGCTGACTATGGCAGAGACTTCAGGAGGCGTTGGGCACCCGTTTGAGTTTCAGCACAGCATTTCATCCGCAGACCGACGTCCAGTCAGAGCGGGTTATTTAGACTTTCGAGGAAATGCTCCGAGAATGCGCTTTAGATTTCGGTGGTAGCTGGGATCATCATTTACCCTTAGTGGAGTTCTCCTACAACAACAGCTTCTAGGATACTATTCAGATGGCACCTTTCGAGGCCTTGTATGGGAGGAGATGTAGATCGCCCGTCTGTTGGACTGAGCTTAGCGAGAGCAGTATTTTGGGGCCGTAGATCATGCAGGAGACGACCGAGAAAGTACAGTTGATTCAAGATCGAATGAGAGCGGCTCAGAGCAGGCAGAAATCGTATGCAGACAGACGCCGTCGCAGACTAGAGTTCGCAGTTGGCGTTCATGTTTTTCTGAGGGTCTCTCCGATGAAGGGCGTGATGAGATTTGGGCGAAAAGGAAAGCTTAGTCCCAGATTCGTGGGTCCCTTCGAGATCCTCGAGCGTGTGGGCGCAGTTGCATATCGTTTGGCTCTTCCACCCAGCTTTTCGGATGTTCATTCCGTCTTCCAAGTGTCGATGCTTCTCATATATCTTCATGACCCTTCTCACATGATTTAATATCAGACCGTTCAGCTTGAGCGCGATCTTTTGTTCACCGAGCAGCCAGTAGTGATATTGGATCGACAAGTGAAGAAACTTCGATCAAAGGTCTTGCCAACTGTGAAGGTTCTTTGGCGTAGCCCGAATGGTGAAGAGATCACTTAGAAGGCCGAGGGAGAGATGCGGAAGAAATTCCCTCATCTCTTTGAAGGTATGCGTAGCTATATTTTAAATTCGGAGACGAATTTTCTTTAAGGGGGGAAGATTGTAACACCTTAGAATGTGGTTAGAGGTTATCATGTTTTAATGTGGGGTTTTTACTAAAAAGTTTACCAAAACGGTTTTCAAATATTTTATCCGGATTTATGAATATTTTATTAGAATTTAATTTGGACTGCACACACATGTGCATGTTAACTAGGGTTAAGTTTGGGGTTAAATTATGTTTAGATAACCATGGTGGACTAACCCATTTAATTAGGCTTATATGAATTAAATAAGTGTATTAGTTTTTTTTTAAATATAAATATGATTTGTGTTAGGGGTTGACTTGGGTTGGAGAGAGAGAGAGAGCATGATGGCATGAGCCATGCTAGGTTATGATGAGAGAGAGAGGGGGGTTGACTCTCATTTCTTTTTTTTCAAACAATTATTTCCCTCACACTCTTTCTCACATCTCTCTCTCCCTCTCACTTTCACACACACACACACACACAACTTCAGCAGCAGCAGAAGAAGCAACAGCAGCAACATCAAAAGCAACAGCAGCAGCATCAGCAGCAGTAACAGCCTTAGCAACAACAACAACAGCAACACAACAACAGCAACAGTAGCAGCAACAGCAGAAGAACCCCCCTCTTCTTCTTCTTCTTCTCCTTATTCTTGCGCCCTAGGATCAAATGAGGTATAAATTTTAAACTTAACTTCTTTCTTTTGCTAAACATGTGATTATTAAGTTTTAATTATTGTTTAGTGTGATTTTAGTGCTAGATTTGTGATTTAAGTGGGGATTTGGCCAAGTGACGATTTTTATGGCTAAAGTAGCTTAATTAAGTGTTTATAAGGCCATCTAAACCAAGTTTTGAACCAAATTTCATTAAAATACCATAGGGTTTCAAATTATTGTAATTTAACGTTTTAATGTAAATTGTGAGCCATTTTGAGATCTGCTGTTGACCCGAGTGCTTCAGGTAAATTCTGAGTTAACTGAAGCATGCTCACTAGACCTAGATCACACACAGAGAGCATGAGACCCCCTTCCCTCTATTTGGCCGCAAATTTATTCATTCTGGCCGCAATTTGCGGCCAGATGATAGTGTATGGTGTTGGGGTTTGGGCTGTGGGAGTCTGCTGTATATTTAAGGGTTTTGGTATATACAACTTTTTACTTTTCCACTCGAGTCAAAATCTATAACTTAATACCCTTTTTCGATACTTTTTAACTCGTGCGACATGTGTGTTTTGTATGTTGAGTCTGTTGTGCACTGCGCGACACAGTGAGTCGGGGTGGTTTCTGGTGAGGTTACACACGTTTTGTCGTATCGAGTGCACACGCGTTTAGTTTCCAACGCGAGTTTCTCCTTTGATCTCGATATCGCATTTTTGGCAGGATTTAGCCTTATGTGTATTGCTTCTATGTTTTTAGGGTCGATCGCGGAGATGTCGGATGCGGTGCGGAAGGGAAAAGCGGTGGTTGGACCCGGCTAGTACGAGATCACGGGTGAGTAGATGTAACATCTACGGGGGAAAATCGTTTGGATGGCGCAAGACGTCTGATAGTTTGAGTAATTTAAAAGACTTCTAGTAGTACTAGTATTTATGAGTATAATGCTTATTTGAACATCTTGCTGCATTCATGATCATATACATTTACATACAAGTGCGAACTCAATTCATAGGACACTTGCACTATTGCCAGGGTTTTATGCAGCATGAGTACTATTCATGCGGACACACATGCCTTATTAATTGCTATGCCACAACACTAGATAACTTGTATAACCTGAAATCTAGAACAACTTCACCATATATGATGCTTAAACCTGAGCTAATGCATTTAAATTCCTCAGGATGAACATGTAGGATTGCTAATCATATGCATGCACCTCATTACATCATTCGTACATGCCTAGCATATTAGTCACACATTGCGGTTCGATTTGTTGATACTATAGGCATTCATTATCATTGACATGTGTAATTATGATGATTTTCTTGAGGATTTCAGCACTTGAGATTTATGAGATTTTTGGAAAAAGCCGCAAGGATTTAATAAACCTGATATTATTTTAAACATTGAAAGTTGTTGTTTTTCTCGTGATATGATACATGTGTCGTCCACCATGAGTTTTCTGTTGGTTTTCGAGACCCGTTTCGAGGAGTTGGATGAGCCGTCTAGGGTACATGGTGGACCCGGTAAGGTACCCCGGGGCAAGAAGATCAAGGTGTAGACGATGAGCCTGGCAGGGGCAGACTACCTACCGGTGATTGTTGGCTCAGCGGATATCAAGAGGATACCAACCGTGGCTGTGAGATGCTGAGATATTGATACTTTGAGATGGGTCAGCCGGACGGCTCGGGCCTGAGATACTGTGATATGGATACATGAGATTTGAGATAGTTGTTTGAGGTGTCGATACTAGACACGGATTTCTGTTGATTCTATTGATATTATGCTGATATTTCAAAAGAGTTTTCTAAGAAGAAAATAATGATTTTCTTACATCAACATATTCAGATCATGAGTTGAAATTGATTCATGTTGCATACATACCTGCTAGCACATCATACCATATTAGTAATGTAAATTGTTCATGTTGCATACATACCTGCTAGTATATCATGCCATATCAGTATTGTTGATGTTATGACACTTGCGTGCATGCTTACGATAGCCTCTATAGATGTTATTTATTGCTCACGAGTTCGCAACTCACCCATGTTGTGCCACAGCCTTTTTGCAGGTCCGCTCCGTTAGCACAGCAGCGGCGGACGCACTTGCTCCTTTTGCTCCTTTTGCGTGGACTTGAGACTTTTGCTTATAGGTGGGTTGTGATATCATTTTGGTTTCCACCTTGTATATTCATTGTATCTAGATTACTCCATCTCCTGTACCTGTTATTGTATTGATGTATATTGACCTAGAGACGAGACAGTGTGATTTGTGGACTTTTATGTTGTATTTTGGGGTCGAGCTCACTTGAGCCGACATGATGTTTATTACTTGTGCCTTTTATGCTTATCTTGCACATTGATGATTTATATTGCGTGGGATTTGAGTCCGCTTCAGAGAAGAGCTATCTCCCGCTTGGGGATGCTTTATTTCATGTTATTCATTTATATTCCTGTTTTGTACCCGTTTGGGGGCCAGTATTTACAAAAGAGACTCTGCCTAAATTTTTGTAAAATATGATGTTGTTCTTTAAAAGATTTTAATGCGACTTATATGGTTTTCTTTCACTCTATTGCTTAAATGGGATTTGATTTCTGGGTTTTGGATTACTTAGATTACGTACGCCTTGAGACGTTTCGTAATTTATGTGCTAGTCGCGTTCCGAACCTTTTTGGGTCGTGACAATTAGCTAATTGTAATGTGCAAAACTCTCACAGGAGTAAATCTTACTCGCAGTGGGTATCGGGATTCAACTATCTCATAGAAGGTATGCAATCTCATTGCAAATTTCAACACTTGAAATTCCCGATAATGTTTTGCCCCTAGCGTCTTATGACCTTGACGCAGGCCAACAAAACATAGTTAGCTAGTCAAGTTCAACCCGTACATTTCGTGATTGAATTAAACCCACTCGCATGACCCTTGACGCAGGCCAAAAAAGTCACATGACTACCCTAATCCAATCGCATCACATGCTGCAGATAAACACTAATTAGGTACCGCACACTTCGCCTTGACACAGGCCATCAAATGTAGCATGAATACTAAATAGTACTTATTTGAAATGACAGAGGGCTACGACAGGTTTTTAAGGAAACCTTTTGCATAATGAACTTGATATCGTTATAGAATCGAGTGATTTAGAAAAGGAGTGGTTAAGCTCCGTTTTTAGAATTGAGTTTTTCAAAATAAACAAAGTGGGTGTAGCATCCGCTAGCTTTTGCCAAAGTGGTCACTCCTAGTGAAGGGATCTAGGCTCTTTCCTTATCGAATGAGGTGCTGGATATGCATCAAAGAATACCATTATGCAAAGCAAGAACTATAGCTGCCTTTTTGAAAATTTGATTCCACAACATCATTAGGTTTCTTTCCTTTTCATTAATCTCATTAATGAAGTCCCATCATTTTTGCTTCCAAACCATCATAGATAAAGAAACGAAAATACAACGTATGCTTATGCCATCCGCATTCGTCACGGGGTCCTGTCATGCACCGTTAGGTTAGTTAACAAGCAGCAGAGCGGGGGGAGGACTAGCGCGGATGCAAAACATAAGCAACGTTTATTATATATCATATATATAATATAAAGCATTCGTCTCAAGCAGTTATATGATCTCATCACAGAACATTGCAGCAGAAGTCAACATATGAAATATTGGATATATTAGGAGGTCCGTATTTTAAATTAAGCTAGTAAAAAACACGGATTCCACGGTCGAGATGAATAGCCAAACCTACATCCCTAGACCCCTACGAGAGCGGCAAGCAACCCTACCAATTCTAGAGTTAGGAGACCCAGTCTTGACTCTTCAAGATGGTCTCCCACTGGACTCTAGAACCCGGTAATTTATGCTCCCCGCCTTGGGTCTATCCTAATGCGGAAAAATAAATAATATATATCAATGGTGACATCATCCTCAACCCGGAAGTGTCCCAATAAAAGAATATTATTTACATGTTTTTACATGAATGAAAAAGAAAAACTCTCATCTCACGCAAAAAAAACCCAGCTATTCAAACCCGACGATCCAATATAACATATCACAATAACACATAACATCATATGTCATCAACGTAAGTAAATATGCGTATCCTAATTGTCGTTGACGTATAGAAACAAAACCGGCGATACACCGCATATTACACTTACGGTCGCAAAAAAGAAATGAAAAGTACAATAATTGGAATCCGCAACATTCTTAGACATCATAAACCAGAAATATCACATATTTTGGATTTCATGCCTAAAAGTATAAATTCCTTAGACATCATAAACCCGGAATATCACATATTTTGAATTTCATGCCTAACGTTATAAACCCGGCATTTTAGTCTCAAATTGAAAACACTTTTCAATATTCTGTCGGGCAATTCAACAAGATTCCCAACTTTTGATCGAATGCTCGTTGGAAACATTAGTAGACGGCCGCATCCCCGATGTCGTCGACAAAGCGCACTTAGACGGAACACCGCTGCTGCGAGCACCCGAACGGATGCTTTTGGCTACGGGGTTCTCCTACAGTCACTTGGTCGGGGCTATGGGGCGTGGCTAACTTATAGTGTTACCCGGCGAAAGTTCGCGTACTATACGAGATTGTGATGGAGTTTTGGTCCGAATCAAAAACCTGTGGCAACCGATCAAAAGAGACTAAATTGCTAGATTTACAAAGTACTAACTAGTTTTCACAAAACTAATTATTGTGAATTCCAAATATTGTATCACAAATCACAGATATCTATACGATGTTAAATATTTCGATCGATTTATCAAACTCTCAAAATTCCCAGAGACCTCAACACTTAAGTCACACTTAAAAATACCCAGAATGTGCCACAAGTACCTACAAATCAGCACAAGAACCCACGTTCCCTGCCTCACCAACGACGCCGCGGAACCGCGGCTAAACCCATGGTTTGGTCGCGGTTGCGCGGCCGTTTGGTCGAGTTGGGCCATCGTTTTCCCTGGAAAACCCTGCACAATTTTCTGCATATTTTTAAATTGAAAATTTGTAACTTTTGAAAAATTTCCAGAGACTGGGATTTTTGGGTTTTGAAAAGTCGATCGAACACTTTAACTTCGCCTAAGACTCCTAATACTCTAGCTTGGCTCTGATACCACTGCTGGGTTCGCTTAGCACCCTCGCTAGGTTTTGGCAAGCATCAAGTATGCAATTTCAGAAAATCTAGAGTGCTAAGCAACCCGAACCAAGGATCTAACTAGAGAATTAGCATTTTATATGCATGTAAACAAACTTTACATTAAGTGAAATAGGAATACAACCTTTGTAGACTGGTCCTTCACTTCTAAAGCTCCGTGTAGTAGTCCCTTTGCTCCAAGTAGTGGTCCCCCAAACTCTTCTTAGGCTTTACTAGGCGAAAGGAACGAGCTTGCTCAAAGATCTTCGAGGCCGAAGATGATCTAGGTCGAAGAATCTCTAACTCAAGATACCTCTTCACTAATTGATGAATTAGTGAAGTAAATAACTTATACTAAATGGCTAGTTTGATATAGATTAATGAAGTAGGAATTTTGCTCACTTTAGAATTGATTCTCTTTTTATCTTTTTCACCTCACTCAAAAACTAGAGAGCAAAGAAGAAGATGAAGAAGATGATGAGGTGGTGAACCATCTCAACCATGGGTGAGAAAATATCACAAATGATATTTGTAGAGACTTAACCATGGTTAAAGATAATGGTTGGGTTAATAAATATCTAGAGTAAAACATAATTAGTGGACTAAGTCAAGATTTCTACATGCTTCCACAAGCATCCTTAACCATGCCAATTTCCACCTAATTTGATTTATCCCTTAATAATAAAACACCCAAATCATCTTTAGTTTGGTATGAGTCTCATACACCCATGTCCTATGTATCATCTAGCATGACACAAAAATAAATACATTAATATATATCTCATATATATTTATATGTATTTGTAGAAAACAACTTCTTAAGTGAGCTAATATTAGTTAATATATATTAATATATCAAATATATAATTATATATTAAATTATTAAATCAACACTTGATTTAATAATCCGGCTATATCACATATAACAGACTAATATCATTTCTATGTATATCAAATATACATATTACAAATTATTGAATCAACACTTGATTCAATAATCCGGTTATATCACATATAACCTATATCACGAGGTTAGAATACTGTATCACATACACGTATTAATCTCGGTCCTGCACATATCACATATGTGCCCTACTTCGTTTCTCTTGAGCTAGGAAAACTCTGTATAGGACTCTAAAGAATCATCAATACGCCAGCAGTAGGTAATGATCATATCAGTTACCCACATGCCGTCAGCGGTACTAGCTGGACGTAACGACTACCTAGGTATTGAGTGATCAGAAGATCAACAAGCAAGCTTGTCCATACTCCCATGAATCCAGAAAGTAACACTACCGTACAGTCCGGTCTCTTCGTCTGATATGTCGGATATCGAGTTTGGGGATGGTAAACGTCAGACCCCAATAACTTGATAAGTCATGCCGATGAAAGGCTCATAACGGGTCGAGAAACTACAGATAACACTTTTCAGTAAAACTCATCAACAGCCCTGGCCAGGAACTTCTTGTTATAGCCAATCGAGCATAGCGCAACATCAACTCCCAATACCAGGAGAAACGAAACCCCTCCTATCGCTTATTGCCTCCATGTGACTCGGGAATGTACACAAAATCCACCTGTTTTCACGCTCTTTGGAGCGTGGTAGGGAGGAAATTAAAGCACAGTGGGAATCACACAATACTCTATGACGATCTCGGGTCTACAGACTAACCTGTATCAGTGTCGCCAGAGAACTGCTATTTGACGATAGGTATAATACCATCTAGGAGTTCTTGGCGAGTCCTGTTCAGTATACCCATTCTCCAATGAGCACCTGTGTACAATCTTTGAAGTGAAACACCAATGGATATGGAATCATCCATCGCCCCATACAGGATCATGAAACATACACTCTAGTCTACTCTGGAATATCGATGCCCTGTCTCAATAATCCCTCGACTAGGAACAACTAAAGGATGAACTTGTGGACTACACTGTCCCTACTAGTATGATCTGCATCATATTCCTGGTAGTCAAGTACACATCCTAAGGGTTTTATCAACATGTAACGGAGAGACGGTATAATAATACTAATGTACATGTTAAGATAAAGAGAAACCAGATAGCATACTATCATATCGAGCAAGAAAGTCCTCTCTATATATGTCCAAGCATCCACTATAATATACAATCATGTACAATAATGGCCTCTAGAGCATACATATAACTAACATGAGAGACACTTGAGGAATGATTGAAAGTATGGCTTGGTATTTGTTTATTCATTTGTGGTTACTATTCAAGTATGGGTTATTATTTTGTGAGTTTAATAATCCATGCTTGAATTATTGTGGTGAGACTTAAGCCATTCTCTCAACCATTATCCTTTATTCATTCTCACTTCCTCATTCTCCCTCCTAGGTTTTACTCTCCTCCTCCTTCAAGCTCTAACCCTTCACATGTGTTGTGACTCATAGAGCTTAGAGACAATATACTCCATAGATCTTCTCTGCATCTACTTAGTAATATCTTTTAGCAAATTAGATCACTAAGTTACCTCACTTGAGGTTGAAGCTTGACTATAGGCCCTCGGGTGGATCTTCTTCGACCTTAAGGAGACCGGCAACCGAGTTCGTTTGAAGCATCCTAGGAGCCAAAGAAAGGAGATCAAAGTAGAAGCTTGATCCAAGGAGCCAAGAACCAAGAGAAGACCCGAAGAAATTGACACGGAGGTATAACGCTTTAACTGAGTAGTTAGAACCTTCATGTAGTTTATGTTAGCTAGTTAAGGTTTAATTAAGATCCTAAAGTAGATAAAGTCTATGTTACAAAGCCAAACTTGATCTTTTGATGGAGAAAAATCATTTTTGATGTATTCCGCCTCTCCGCAAACTCGCGGGGAGTACGACATAGACTTATAGGTCCTATGTGGAGAAACAACTTGTGACAACCACAGTATAACCGATCGTAGTATAGAAAGATCACTTCCTATCAAGAGCATGTCATCCAAAAACCAGGACATCACACCTACCACCTTCTTATCAGGTCCATCTGTTGTTCTGATGAAGTCAAACTCTATGACTGTCATATCAAAACTAGATGATCTATCTCTGTTGAACTTGTTTTGGTCTTTAAATAGACATAAGCTACTTGCCCACCATACTTTCGCTGCTCCCACTGACTACAACAACCCTCTGGCAGAGTCATATACACGTGCACTTCTAAAGCTAATTTATAACAACATTATGCTCATCCTCTTGCCAAATCTCATAGTCTAGAACAGCAGTAGTGGCAAGTTTGGGTAATCAAAAACCTCCCTGTCATCGTCTTTGAGGAGACCGAAGTACCTTTCAGGTGCCGAGGTTACCCACCAAATATGCGGAGTGGCTAATGGATTGTCGAATCCAATTGAATCTTTAGATTCTACTAAATTATCAGTTATCGTTTGTGGTTCTGGAATCACTTCCAGTTCTACCATACTCCCACTAATGTTTTCTAAAAGGAATTCATTTTACAAAAAATGTGGCGAATAAAGAACAATATAACTATTGATTTTCCAAATGTTAGAATGTTAACCCTCGTCAAAGCCCGGGAAAACCCACTAACAGCCATTACTAAAATGTGCCTAGAGTTTATCCGAATTCTGGTTTTAAGCATAACCGGGCAACTCCATATACCTTAATATCGTTAAGATATGAATCCATTCTATATCCAATATAGAAACAAAGGCACAAATTTAATTGGAACCAGATTCAAAAATCATGCAGCCGTTTCCAGTGCATATAAGCTAAATGGAAGGAGGCCAAGCAGTATTACTCATCAAGGTGCGTACTCATGGATGACTAACCTGAGAGAGAAGCAAGTTCTTAAAACTATTACTTATGACAGAATACCTAACACTAGTATATACATCTTCGATCACCTTGAAGAATCCAGATACCTGCAATGTATGGTTCTCTACTTTATTCTTATACCTATATCTTCTCAAAATCTGGACCTTGTATCTCAATGAAATACTTGTCTAAAACTAGAGAAGTCATAAGTAAACAGAATATAGTATGGGTACCAGCCCCTTTGTCCTAACGAACATCGGACAACATACAATACTTTGTATAAGTCCTCTGAGTTCAATAACTCAAACTTATGCATCGTAGGTTGAAAATTGTGCTATTGTTAAGAAGAATTACACCACTGTTGAATGCATCATACCTAATCATCAACTGATCCAGGTAAATATCATAGACATAATTTCAAAAAGTTATATCTCACTTTATAAATAAATGTACAAATATATCAGTTTCAAATTGGTAGATAACGACGGATATTCAAAACCAAATATTTGTCGTTAGGCAAAACCCAGGTGATTTCCTCAAATATCACCAATTACAAAGAATTCTGATATATTGAGGATATATTCACCCAATTCTCAATATCTTACTCGCACTCAGCATCCGTAACGCCATACAGATGTGAGAATCAAATCTGGTAAATACATACCCTGGAGTTAGAATCTAATTGGGAAAATAGTTTTCAATTAACAGCGCAAAGTAAAACTGAAACATGAAAATGTTTCGAAGGAGTGGCCGGGTATCCTAGTAATGCCTCTTCCACTATCCAGATTCATGACAGTAACAGTATATTTCCTTGCCCTCACTCCAATCCCTTTATATGTCTTTATTTCTTACCTTCTATACACCATTCGTAGGCTAATTAGTTTTCTTCCTTCCCTACCTTTTGTCACGCTCCACTTCCCAGAGTACGCTAAGATAGGCACGTGACGTAGCCAACCATGCTACTTGTGGTTAGGAAATATCCTTCCACAGTCACATTACGGCTGTAGAGATATCAAGAACAATAATAAACTATCTATCACATGTCCATAAGCCAAAATAAAACGAGTCAAGAATAAAATAGTGCGGAAGCAAAAGATCCAACACAAGAATAAACTGGAATGTACGTCCCATAATGCAGGTTCACATCAGGAATGAAAATAATGAAAGTAAAATGAACTAACTACTAAAAAGTCATCACTGCTCAGCCTGCTGACTGAAATACTCCTGCTTGGCCTGTAGCGAAGGTAAAGAATCTGGGCCATGCAAAACCCCGACGTCGGTGCGTCATAACATCAAGCAATAAAATAAACGGGGTAGCAAGACATGCAGGTATGATCATGAGCGGTAAAACAGGTAAAACAACAATATAAATCAGGACAGTGAAGGGTAGTGTGCAGTGAATAATCTAAACTGGTCTACTGTGTTAACTACTCTAAAGTCTTTGAAATCAATTTAATGAATCATCGATGTAACTCAATAGTATCCCGTCCATGCCCGGGATCACGGTCTATGACTCTCGGGCTGAATCCGAGACGTGCCGCAAGGCAGTAAAGGGTAGTAGGTAATGACGAGTGATGTCAGCAGCATCACCCCGGGGCTGGCCTAGCCCGTAAGACTGATCAGTAAACGTATCAAGCTGTCGAGTTACAAGTCAGGTTTCATCATTGATTTCCCCATACCCCCAAGTATATGTGTTCAAGTCAAGTATTAATAAGTCTGGAGCTAATGCCAATACAGGATCAAGCAGGTACGGGTTTGTCTAGATAGACAACAGGAAATGTCCGGATAGACAACAGGAAATGTCCGTAGGGACAACAGGACGAGTTTGTTGGCATTAGTAACAAGATCAGGTAACAGGTAAAGCCATGGTACCATAGCTCAAGTCAGGTAATATATTGGTATCATGTCATGTCAAGAAGTGCACGGTATCACGTCGCATCAAGTGATGGTATATCAAGTCATGTCATGGGTGCACAAATGTCATGTGGGTTCTCATAATCAAACTAAAAATAAAAATGGGTATACAAAACAAGTATGGGGTACTAATGGAACAATAAAATGGAACATTGTGATGTGGAATGCAAATAGGTATAAATTAAAACATATGGATGCACGGTTACTCTTTGAGTTAGGGTTATGGTTCCAACACTGATTAAATACACTTTACCAAATATGGAATGTTAAAATCACATTATTATGTATTAAATGATCTAGGGATGCAATTGTATATATATTAGGCTAGATGGATGCAAACGGGTGTCCGAAAGATTATAAGCTACTAAAAAGTGTACTATGGGCTATGCAATCAAGCACTATGTGATATAAATATGGACGTGGGTACAATGTATTATAATCTAATATGCAATCTGATATGCTTTCAACTTCTAGATTTAAAATGATATAAATGGAACATCGAAATGTTAAAATAGCATATGTGGTATTCGATTTAAACTACATGTTTAATATGCAATTAAATAAGTATAAATAAATTAAATAGCATGTAGCAAGTTTTACTTGCCTCGACAGATGAAGAAACGGGTGTACGGAACGTCTCACGTCGGCGGAAAAAGTAGCGATGCACGCACGGTACACGGAACGGATCTAAACAACGCACAAGGTGATCACTCGGGTCAGGTACGCTCGCTGGGTCATCGGGATCGTCGACGGCACGACCGGGTTCCGGCGATCTAAAAAGGCAGTGAACATAAAAGAAAAGAAAACATGGAAAGAAAGAAGAAGAGAAGAATGGAAGGAGGAAGAAGAAGATTGAGAAGAGGAAGCTCACTGAATTTGTAGGTGTTATGTAGTTTCAAAAAGGAGGTGTGAGGGTGACGACAAGGTCGATGGAGCTCCGGCAAGACTAGGTTTGGTGTTAGGGTTATGCTAGGGTTTGGCTCGGGTTAGATCTGGGTTTCTTGGTGTGCAGGGATATTGGTGAGGGAGAAGCACAGAGGAGAGGGAGGAGAGGAGAGGAAAATGGTGGTGGTAACGGCGAGGTGAAGGAATCGCCGGCGGTGAGGTGTTCTGTTGGGTGGTGATGGGTTCTCGGGTTCAGTGGTTGTGCAGGGTGCACTGGGAGAGGAAGAAGGAGAAGAAGAAGACGAGGAGGAGGAGAAGGAGATGGTAGAGGCTCGGTTGAGGTTAGGGGTTGATGAGGCAATGAAGTTTTTAGGGTTAGGGTTTCGTAGTTGTGATGGGTTAAAGAAGGGGGCTCGCAGAGTTTAAATAAGAGAAGCAGGAGGGGAAGAAGGGAGGTGACCACATCCATCAGGGAGGTGACCACAATCGAGAAAGAAACAGTAAACCCGAGAAGAGAGAGAGAGGGTGCGAGCGGAGAGAGAAAGAAGAGAGAGAGGAGGACTGTGGTGGGGAGAGAAAGAAAGAGAAGAGAAAGAGGAGAGAGGATGGGTCTGTCGTGGTGGGTCCAGGAAGAAAGAAAAGAGAGAGAAGAGAGAGAGAGAGCTGAGTTTGTTAAAGGTTAGGATTGTTTAGTTAAAAGATTTTAGTTAGTTTTTTTTTAAAATTTTAAGCTGTCGAAATAAAATAAAGATATTATAATAAATAAATTTGAATTTTGGCGGGATACAAAAATAATCCAAAACACACCCGGGTCGGGTCTAAAAATTTAGATTTAAAATACGAAAATTATATGCAACTTCCAAATTTTAAAATGAATGATTAGATAACGAAAATGCATACCCCCCAAGAACGGATGCACGTACGTGCGCGTAGCTATCCAAACACGTCCGTTTCACTGAACGGGGCGAGAACAAGATGCACGGACGCTACCATGGGGTTTGGGGTATCATGCAGGCTATGAAATGCAATTTTAATTTATTTTATATGACATAAAATATTATATGATAAAATGTGTGATGTCAGATGAAATGCCAGTTTGCAGTATACACTAGATGCACGTGTCTATTTAACAAGTCAGGGTAGTCTATAAATATGAATCAAACCGGTTCAAGCAAGCGGGTCAGGTCGAATGCAAAGTAAAATGTAAAATGCCATCCGCACCCGAAACACGATAAATCAATAAAATACCACAAATAAATAAATACGGAAACTTGAATTTGTATAAATGAACTCGGTTGTTACATTATACCCAACTACAAAAATAATTTCGTCCTCAAAATTTCAAGAACAAGAAAGGGTAAACTAACAACAAACTACAAGAATAGATGTGGAAAATTCTGCCGGATTTCATCTTCTCGTTCCCAAGTTGATTCTCCATGCAAGCGATTTCCCCAAGAAACAAGTACAAGAGGGATAACTTTGTTCTTAAGAACCTTTTCTCTTCGATCAACAATCGACATCAGTCACTCCTCAAAAGTCAAATCTTCTCGGACAGTCAGCTCCGAATGATTCAACACGTGTGTTTCATCTCGAACATATTCACGGAGTTGAGATACATGAAACACGTCATGAACATTCACCAAGGATTGCGGTAACGCCAATCGATATGCCACTTCTCCAATACGCTCCAAAATCTCAAAAGGTCCAACGAATCGAGTACTAATCTTTCCTCGACTTCCGAAATGAATCACCCCTCTAGTCGGCGATATCTTCAAGAATACCAAATCACCAACGGTGAACTCTAAAGGTCTTCTCGATATATCTGCCTAGCTCATTTGTCGATCTTGTGCTGCCTTCATATTATTCCGGATAGTGTTAACCTTCTCAACTTTTTGCACGATCAAATCTGGTCCCAACAATCTTTGTTCTCCAACATCGTCCCAACAAACAAGTGAACGACACTTGCGACCATATAAAGCTTCGAATGGAGCCATCTGGATAGTTGCCTGAAAACTGTTATTGTAAGAAAACTCCACTAAGTGTAGATGATCCTCCCATGAACCCTTGAAATCTAACATGCAAGCTCTCAACATGTCTTCAAGAGTTTGGATCGTTCTCTTCGATTGGCCATCTGTCTAAGGATGATAAGCTGTGCTAAACTTCAATTGAGTCCCCAAACTTTCCTGTAAGCTCCTCCAAAAGTGTGATAAGAAACGAGTGTCACGGTCGGACACGATGCTCACCGGTACTCCATGCAATCTTACAATCTCCTGCATGTACCGTTCTGCCAAAGTTTCTGTTGATTGACCAACTCAAAAAGGGATGAAATGAGATGCCTTGGTCAATCGATCAACAATCACTCAAACTGCATTATTGCCTTTTGGACTCCGCGGTAGAGCCGTCACGAAATCTATGGTTATATGTTCCCACTTCCACTGAGGAATCGGAAGCGGTTGCAATAAACCAGCAACCCTTTGATGTTCAGCTTTAACTTGCTGACACACCAAGCACTTTGCCACAAAGCGGGCAATCTCCCATTTCATGCCTTCCCACCAGAAATGCTGTCGTATAACTCGGTAAATCTTTGTGCCTCCTGGATGTACGGAATATGCTGAACTGTGCGCCTCCTTCATAAGTTCTTCACGAATGTCTCCTTTTGGCACACACAAACGGATACCATAACGCAACGAACCATATTCATGAATCAATAAGTCCGTTCGAAGTCCAGCTTCAACCTGTTCTCGAAACTTTTGCAATCTAGGGTCCTGCAAATGCGCTGCTTTAATATTCTCGATCAACGACGACTGTACTTGCAGCTGCATCAACTGTCCCGAAGAATGCGGTAGTACAACCTCCAAATCGAATCTTCGAAAGTCTTCAATAAGTTCCTTCTATGCAGTCAACATCTGAATTGCTGGTAACCGACTAAGCGCATCCGGCACAACATTAACTTTCCCCGGATATTATTTAAGATCATGATCATAGTCAGCCATCAGCTCCAACCATCTATGCTGCCTCATATTAAGTTCCTTCTGCGTAAACACATACTTTAGGCTTTTGTGATCGGTGAAAACCTCGACCATTTCGTCCAATAAGTATTGTCTCCAAATCTTCAAAGCGAAAATCACAGCTACTAGCTCCAAGTCATGAGTTGGGTAATTCTTCTCATGGGTCTTCAACTGTCTCGATGCGTACGGTATAACCTTCCCATGCTGCATCAAAACACATCCCAATCCTTTCCCAGATGCGTCGCTGTGAATCACCAATCCTCCGGAATTGTCTGGCACGGTCAGAATAGGAGCGGTTATCAACCTCTGTTTCAATGCCTCAAAAGCTGATGCACACTTATCCATCCACACAAATGGTACCTCCTTGCGCGTAAGCTTGGTCAAAGGCCCAGCCAAACGAGCAAAATTCTCCACGAACCTCCTGTAATACCCGGCAAGTCCAAGGAAGCATCTTATCTCAGCAACGTTCTTCGGAATCGGCCAATCTCTAACTGCTGCAATCTTTTCGGGATCAACGGTGATTCCATCTCCAGACACGACATGTCCCAAAAACTTCACTTCATCAAGCCAAAACTCGCACTTGCTCATCTTTGCATACAATTTTTCTTGCCTCAACGTCTGCAGTGCGATCTTCAAGTGTTCTGCATGCTCTTCAATACTCTTGGAGTAGACCAGAATATCATCAATAAACATCACTATAAACTGGTCCAAGAATGGTGAAAAAATTCGGTTCATCAAGTCCATAAATATCGCCGGTGCATTCGTTACTCCGAAGGGCATCACTAAATAATCGTAATGTCCATACTGAGTTCGGAACGCCGTCTTGCAAATATCTTCTGTTTTAACTCGGACATGATGTTATCTGGATCGCAAATCCAGTTTCAAGAATACCCTCGCGCCACTGAGCTGCTCAAATAATTCGCCAATGCGAGGGATCGGGTACTTGTTCTTAATAGTCACCCGGTTTAATTCTTGATAATCGATGCACATCCTCTTTGTGCAATCTTTCTTCTTAACTAGAAGAACTGGAGCTCCCCAAGGTGAGTTACTGCTGCGAATCCAACCCTTCTCAAGTAATTCAGCAACCTGCTTCTTGACTTCTTCCAACTCCACTGGTGCCATTGGATAGTACGCTTTAGAAACTGGCGCTGCACCAGGAACAAGATCAATCGCGAACTCCACGTCTTGCTTCGGCGGTAAACCTGATATGTCCTCGAACACGTCCATGAAATCTCGAACAACAGCTGGCGCTTCATCTTTATCAACTTCCATCGATGAAAGAACACTATTTGTCGGCCTAGCCCTAAACTCGACTGGCCCGACAGAACTTCTTCCTCCACTAAAGATAAACTCTGGATGTCCGGGAATCTGGAAAATTACTTTCTTTGCCCTACAATCAATGTGAGCGTGGAAAGTGCCGAGAAAATCCATTCCCAAGACGACCTCATAGCTGCCTGTATCAATCACCAAGAAATCTGCAAAAAGCTCCCGTCCGCAAACAACAACTGCACAATCCTTACATTCTCTACTAGATATGATCTTCTCATTCCCAGTGTGTATGTCCCAACAACTAGACAGGGTCATGCAAGCAATGGAGTGTGTAGCAATAAACTTGGACCACATAAAACAATGGGATGCACCAGAATCGAATAACGCTAATGCGGGAAAACCATGAACAAGTAGAATACCTGAAACAACTTCTCCTGAAGCCTTAGCTTCCTCAGCCGTCAGGGTAAATGCTCGAGCTTGATTGGGTCCCTGAGTTAGCTGCTTCTGTCCCTGAAACGGTTTCTGCAGTGGCTTCTGAACATCATCCTTCGTGCGAAGCTTCGATGGACAAGCGTTGATAGTATGATCCGCCGATCCACAAACCGAACAGAGTCCCCGCCTCCTTCGACATTCCCTTTGCACGTGCCCAGGTAAATGGCAGTAGTCACAAATCACGGTCCTCCTCTGATCAACAATAACAGGCTTCTTCATCGATGTTGCGCCATGACGGTTTACTGGAATACCTCTGCGTCCATGCGCTCAGTTCGATGCAAGTGTCAGTTTCCGCACTGTAACTGCTGGCTGTTGTGTACTCCCAGTCTTCATAGATAGGCTCTGCTGCTCTCGGGCCGCTGTAAGTACTTGTGAGAAAGTGGTCAAACCCATGGAGACAGTCTGCCTCTGGATGTCTACATCCAAACTGCGCATGAACCTCCTTGCCCTATCAGCATCGTTGGCAACCAAAGGTCCAGCGAATCTACTGAGCCGCGTCCACACAGCTGTATGTACATCTACAGGTGCGCCGTTCTGCTTCAAACTGATGAACTTTTCTTCCATTTCCTCCCGTGCAGTCCGCAGGAAGAACTTCTCCAAGAAACTCTTCGAAAAAACTGCCCAACTGATCAGCTTGGGCAAGCGGGTCTCTTCCACAAGCCACCATTCACGGGCATAATCCACCAACTGGATGCGTACCACATCCACCCTCTTATCCTCTGGAATCTGTGCCGCAACGAGTAAATTCTCCGTATAAACCAGCCACTGCTCCACTGGCAACGGCTTCTCCAAACCAGTAAAAACAGATGGACCCAGTCTCCTGAAATCCGCCGCGGTACCCATACGTTCAACTGGTCTGGCCATAACATTGTTCACGGACTGCTGAACGGTCCGCAAACCTTCCTAAAAAGCTTCAGATTTCTGCTGGTTAAGCTCGGTCTGTCGGTTTTGGTTCTCCAACATCCCACGGATTACTCCAAGCATAGAGGCTTCGTCAACACGCCTTTGGTACGTTTTCAGAATCTTGTCTGCAATGTTCCTGAAATCAAAGCACCAAAACGATTAGCATGATAACAGATTCAAATATAGATCAAGGATATGAATCAAGGATAGAACTCCAAATTACTTAAATAAAGTACCGCATTGTAACCGTGCCGCGGTATCTGTAGGGTTCCTAGGCACACCCATGAGGTTCTACAAGTGATCAAACATGGCCAATTCAAAATTTTTCTATATGCCGAGAAACCCTAAACTAGATCGTTACTAGAGGTAAGGCGATGCATGCAAGTTAACAACTTTAACTAAAAAGGAAAGTGACTACAACCTTTGTAGATCCGGTCCTCCACTTCTCTAGCTCCGTGTTGACGTCCCTCTGCTGCGATCATCGGATCCCGGACTCTGGCGATGGTTTCGTCGGAGAAATGATCGGGCTAGGTCGTCAACTTCGATGCCGAAGATGATCTACGTCGAGGCAACTCAAGATCAAGCTCCAACTTCACCAAGTCATGAAACTTGTGAAGAAAACACCCTATACTACATGGCAAGTGGTAGAGGATGAAGAAATAGGAAGTGGGTTCACTTTGGATTTGGATTTCTCACTCTTTTTCTCAAGACACCATTAATGGTAGCAAGGTTTCTTCTTCTTGAAGAAGAAGAAGAAAAAGAAGAAAGAATATCATGAGAGAATAATCAAATCAAATGATAAATCAAGTGAAGTTATCATAATACAACCTTGGTTAAGTGTAGAGAATAAACTAGGGTTAGGTGAATGGTTAGGTTTAGGCAAAAGACAAAATGGTAGATAATCTAAAGAAGCTTCATGAAGCTAAAGCAAAGAAACAAAATTAGCCACCATTTCATTTTGCCAAAAATGAATAAATAAATAAATGAATAAGTAAATAAATCAAACCCTAACCATTAACCTAATCATAGTTAAAAGCATACACACACCCAAGTTTGCATGTATCATCAAACATGATACAAACTAGTGCAAAAAACTATATCATATATACAATGTGCACATCAAGTGAGAAAATCCATCTTAAGTGAACAAATACTAGTTAATGCAAAGTAATATATCAAATATATAATTATACATTAAATCATTAAATCAACACTTGATTTAACGATCCGGTCATATCGCATATGACCGACTATATCCGATGTATCGACTTATCGAATCAATCCTCGATTCGACAACTAGGTTATATCGCATACAACCAATCGATACATTCATCGCGAGATTGGAATACGGTATCACATATACGCATTATTCTCGGTCCCGCACATATCTTATATGCGCTCCTATTTCGTTTCGCTTGAGCCAGGAAACCTCTGTGTAGGACTCTAAAGACTCGTCAATACGCCGGCAGTAGGTGATGATCATATCAAACACCCACAAGCCGCAAGCGGTCTGCTAAACGTAACGGCCACCGGGGTATTGAGCGATCAGAAGATCGACGAGCAAGCCCGCTCACACTCCTGTGAATCCAACCAGTAACACTCACCTTACAGTCCGGTCTGTTCGTCTGATATGTCGCATATCTCGCCTAGGGGTGGTAAATGTCAGACCCCAGTAGCTCGATAAGTCATGCCGATATAAGGTCCATAACATGTGTGAAACTACTGATAACACTTACCAGTAGATCACTGCAACCCTGGCCAGGGATTTCCAGTTATGGCCAGTCGTGCATAGCGCAACATCAACCCCCAATACCGGGAGAGACGAATCCCCTCCTATCGCTCATTGCCTCCATGTGAATCGGGACTGTACCCAAAAACCACCTGTTTGCACGACTCAGTAGAGCCGTGGTAGGGTGGAAATCAAAGCACAGTGGGAGACACACAAGACTCTATGACGATCTCGGGTCAACAGACTAAGCTGTACCAGTGTCACCAGAGAACTGCCATCTGACGTGAGGTATAATACCATCTGGGAGTTCTCGGCGAGTCCGTTCAGTGTACCTAGTCTCTACTGAGCACCCGCATACCATCTCTGATGTCAAACACCAATGGATATAGGATCATCCATCGCCCATCACATGGGTCGAGAAGATATGCGCTAGTCTACTCTGGAATATCGATGCCCCGTCTCGATATTCCCACGACTAGGAACATTGAAGGATGTACTCATGGACTACCCAGGCCCCACTAGTATGATCTACATCATAGTCCTGGAAGTCGAGTACTCATCCTAAGGGCTTTATCAACATGTAACAGAGAGACAGAAAGTATACATGTTAAGATAAAGAGTAACAAGATAGCGTATTATCATGTCGAGCAAGAAAGTCCTACCTATATATGTCCCAGCATCCACTACAATATACATCCAATGTACAGTAATGGCCTCCAGGGCATACATATAAATAACAATCTCCCACTTGCACTAGGGCCATCTGTAGCAGTGGTTGCAGTATCACATACTCAACCATCCCATATAAGTCTCTCTCTGGGAAAAAGCCTTTGTGAGTGGATCCGCCCTGTTGTCCTCTGAGTCTACTCTCTTTACCTCGATCACCCTGGAGATCATCTATCTCAATGATCAGGTGATGCTGCCTCAGAATATGTCTGGGTCACTGATGGGACCAGGGTCCAAAGCCACACTTCCATTGTCATACAATGGTAGGAACCTAGTTCATCTTATGAACCAATATACACCCAAACTGCCTCTTTGGTAGTATCTTTAATAGCGATGTTACCAGCCATTATCGTCTAGTTTGCGACGGTATCTAGCTTGGAACTCTTCTAATATACCGTCCCTTTACTGAGGGTAAAGACAATGCCTGTGACTGACATTCAGTCGTCTCTATCACCCTGGAACCCTTCCAGTGATTCTCCCCAGGATCGATTGATATCATCTCACTACTTCTAGTGCAAATCCTAGCATTCAATTACATCTATCTCATAGATGAAAACTCAGGATTTAGGAGGTATCACTTTGATCCTATTGGAGAATCCTTGTGATAAGCGGAGATTGACCGAGCGTACCATAGGAAACTCCTTCCCTATCAAGAGTATGTCATCCACGTACTTTACGAGGATCACTACCATACTCCCTACTACCTTTTTTGTATATACAAGGTTCATCTACCATTTTGATGATGTCAAACTGTTTGACTAACTCATCAAAACAGATGTTCCAACTCCGCGATGCCTGCTTCATCACATAAAACATCTTGCACACGTTTCCGCTGCTCCCACAGTCTACGAAGCCTTCTGACTGTGTACTTATAGACTTTCTCTTCTAAAACATCATTTAGAAAAGCAGTCATGACACCCAACCGCCAGATATTGTAGTCATGGTATGTAGCCGTGGCAAGTAGGGTCTGGATAGACTTAAGCATAGATCCTTAGAAAAGGTTTCATCATGATCCATACATGGTCAATGATGCAAACCTTTAACAAGTCTAGCTTTGAAAGTCTCAACCTTTCCATCTACACCAAGTAATCTTCTCAAGATATACTTGCTCCTGATGGGGATTTAACCCTTCAGATATAGCAGCTAAAGTCCATACTTTGCTGGTGTACATGGATTCCATCTCATATCGCTAAGCATCCAGCGATTCTTACAGAGTCCCCACTCTCGATGGCCTGCTCGAAACTAGTTGGGTCATCATCTCATGATGCATTCCTCGCTCCCACTGTCATCGAGAAACCGAAGTATCTCTCAGGCGGATGAGGAACCTTACCAGATCGGCGGAGAGGCTGAGGTTCGTCGGGAACTATTGAATCCTTTGGTTATGACAAATCATCAGCTGCGATTTTGTATAGATGGAACCTTTCCAGTTCTACAGAACTGACCTTGCCTCGATCTTGTCCGGATTTTGCTTTTGATATAGGCCGGACAACCCTAAATCTTAACTTACTTAAGAGATAGGCTCTTCCCATACCATATCTTATATGGAGTGGTAGGCAATGATCTGATTCGAACCTAATTCATTGGGTATGCAGCTTCTCAAGTGCACAACCCCAAAAGGAAATAGGTAACTCAGTAATACTCATCATAGAGCACACCATATCTAATATGGTGCGATTGCTCCGCCCCGATACACCGTTGTGCTGTGGTGTATTCAGAGGAGTAACACCTAGAGAGAATCTCATTCTCCTTTAGAACATTCCAAGAATTCCATGCACAAGTATTCTCCTCCCTGATCTCATCATAGGACATAATACTTATACCCGGTTTTTGGTTCTCTACTTCTAACTTATATTCTGTGAATATCTCAAAAGGTTCGGACCTATGTTTCAACAGGAACATATGGCTGAATCTTGAAAGACTATCAGAGAATGTAATGAAGTACAAAGAACCGGTCCTGGCATTTGTAGACAGGAAACCTTACATACATCATTATGTATCAGTCCTAAGAGCTCATTAACTCTTTCTCTGTTTCCAATAAACAGAGCTAGGTCATCTAATCTTTGTCACATGACTGGCAAGTTTCACAAGATGTAAATTCAAACTGATTTAAATATGCATTTAAAATGTAACTTAAGCTAGTCGGGTCATATTGATATGACCTAGTCTACAATGCCTCGAGAAAGATTCGTTCATATCTGAACTCTTCCTCTTGTGTGTGTTCTGTATACTAGGAACTGTAGTTTGATTTAGAACGTCAATGCTTTTAGATAACGTGCCTGAACCGATCAACTTTTGAAATAGGAAATGTTCAAAACATTATCCATCAATACAAAATTTTATCATTTCTTTACTAAATAAAGAGATTGATATGATTTTGTATATCAGGTTCGATATCTAATAGCATTTGTTCAGAATCAATGTATTTGTAATACAGGGTGACAGTGACCAACAGACCTGGCTGCAACACTTGCACCGTTTTTCTGCCTCATGAAACTTATTACCCGTTCTCAGTTCTCTATCTTTCTGTAGCCCTATGTAACAGATTACATATCTGGGATCCTGATCCGGTATCAGATACCCAGGACGCAGAGGACACTAAGAAACAGTTCTTTATAATGAACACACCCGAAGGAGATGCATCATATGCACTTTCTTCGTTTGGGCGGCATAGGAATTCTGGTATTCCTCTATTTCCTGCTTTGTCTTATAACAATTATAAGTTGGAGCGGGACCAACGTTCCCTAGCTCAGTATAACAAGCGGGTTCGGTCAATACATCCATATTATTATCTTGATTAAGGCGCGATATGGTCGCTACGTTGAGAGAGAGAGAAGAAAACACTCAGCGTGCACTCTTGCAAGATCAGATTGGTTATATATTTTATCTAATCAGGATGGCTCCCACTGTTTTTATCAAATCTTCCTTCAAACCTTAAAAGGAAAGATTAGCCGGGATTAATTACACTCTATAATTTCGCCAATCTTTCAGCCAGTCCAGTGTCGGTACTTTGAGGGAGGTTCCCCGTGCTTTCGCACGGACCTAATTATAGTAAACCTCGTTTTCCCAGAGGCGTAACCCCGTTGACACCTTTCTAGACACCTACTTGATCGGCTAATTGTAAAGTGCAAAACTCTCCCAGGAGTAACAATTACTCGCAGTGGGTATCGGGATCCAACTATCACATAGAAGGTATGCAATCTCATTGCAAGTTTCAACACTTGAAACTCCCGATAATGGTTTTCACCCTAGCACCTATGACCTTGGCTAAGGTCAACAAATCATAAGCACTAGTCAAGTTCTACCCGTCATTTCGTGAATAATTAGACCCACCCACATGACCCTTGGCTAAGGTCAACAAAGCCACATGACTGTCCTAACTAATCGCATCATATGCGGTGTAGGAAGACATCACTTAGCTACCGTATACTGTGCCTTGACTATGGTCAACAAACACAGCACGAATACTAAGTACTCTACTTCCTAAAATGACGGAGGGTTGCGGCTAGTTTTTAAGAAAACCTTTAACGCTTTGAACTTGATCTCGTTGCGGAATCAAATGGATTTTAAATGGAATGTTTTTGAGGCTTTTCTAGTTTTGCTAAAGGGGTCACTCCCGGTGAAGGGATCGTCGGCCTTTTCCTCATCGAATAAGGTGCAGGATATATCATATATACCGCTGTGGAAACCAAAAACTATAGAAGCAATCAAAAGGCAAACCGAGGGTTGTAGCATCTGCCAGTTATTGCTAAAGGAGTCACCCCCGGTGAAGGGATCTCGGTCCTTTCCTTATCGAATAAGGTGTAGGATGTTCTACAAGGAACACCGCGATGCAAAGCAAGAACTGTAGCTACCTGTTTTAATTTTGAAATTCGATTCCACAACATTTTTTAGGTTTATTTTCTTTCATTAATCACATTAATGAATATCCCATCATTTAAGTCCACCTAAACATCACAGATAAATATAACGTACGCTTATGCCATCCGCATTCGCCTCGATGTCCCGTCTGCACCGTTAGGTTAGGTAACTAACGCCAGAGCGAGGCAGGGCTAGCGCGGGTGTAAAACATAAGAAACGTCTATATAATATATCATATATACTATATATAATATCTATCTGAACATATCACATGATCACATCACAGATAACGCAGCAGAAAATATCATATGAAATATTGGATATACTAGGACGTCCGTGTTTTAATACGAGCAAGTATAAAACACGGATTCCACGGTCATGATGAATAGCCAATCCCACACCCCTAGACCCCTGCGAGAGCGGCAAGCAACCCTACCAATTCTAGGGTTAGGAGACCCGGACTCGACTCCTCGAGATGCTCTCCTACTGGACCCCAGAACCCGGTTACTTGTGCTCCCCTCCTTGGGTCTATCCTAGTGCAGAAAAGTAAATAATATACATCAACGGTGACATCTTCCGCAACGTGGAAGTGCCCCAATAAAAGAATATTACATACAAGTTTTTACATGAATGAAAATGAAAAACACTTATCTCACATAAAAAAACCCCGGCTATTCAACCACGACGATCCAATATAAGATATCCAGCAACACATAACATCGCATGTCATCAACGTAAGTAAATATGCGCATCCCAATTGTCGTTGACATATAGCAACGAAACCGGCGATATCACATATTACACTTACGGCCACAGAAAAGAAAGTGTAAAACTACAACAGTTGGAATCCGCAAACTCTTTAGACATCGCATGCCTAACTATATGAATTCCTTAGACATCGCATGCCTAACAATTATAAACCCCGCATTTTAGTCTCATTATCGAAAACTCTTTTCAATATCAAGTCGGGCAATTCAACAGGATTCCCGACATCCTGATCGAATGCTCGCCGCAAACTTTAGTAGGAGGCCGCACCTCCGACGCCGTCGACGAAGTGCACCAAGGCGGAACACCGCTGCCGCGAGCACCCGAACGGATGCTTTCGGCGACGGGGTTCTCCTACAGTCACTTGGTCGGGGCTATGGGGCGAGGCTGTCTATTAAGTTTACTCGGCGAGTATCCGCGTACACTACGTGATTGCGACGTACTTTTGATCACATCAAAATTCCGTGGCAACCGATCAAGTGAGACTAAACTGCTATGTTTATAACATTCATTCAGTTATATCATAACTACTTGTGGATTCCATATATTGTATCACATTCCGGATAAATAGAAAATGTTAAAATTTCCGATCGAACAATCGAACACCCAAGTTTTCCCGAAACAGCTCAACACATGAAATAAGTTTATGAACATTCACTTCATGCCTCAGTACCAACGGTCCAGCCGTAGAAGGGTCAAGCCAACGCCTCACATGTGGCACGCCGTACTGCCCCAAACCCTAAGGTTCAAAGGACAGTTCGAGACGGTCACATAATCGAGTTAAGGTTTGTTGTCTTCTAGAGGGACCATCGCGTTACTTGCACTACTTAGAACGTCATTAAACTACGGAAAAATCCAACAATTGAAAATTTCCCGACAGGGGAAAAAATGGGTATTTATATCCGGTCGAACCTTTTTAACATATTCTAAAATTACCCGGAAAAACACATAGACAAAATTTGACAATCCGATCGAATCTACGAACTCCCAGTACAACCCAAAATACTCAACTCTTGAGTAAGATTTAAAAATTCCCAGAAAATACAGCACCAAAATATAGGAATTAATGTGCAAAAAATAATGGAAGAAGCGACCGTACGGCCGCGGAACCGCCGCACTAGCCAGGCTCCTGCCGCGGTTCCGCGGCGGTTTAATTTATTCAGGAGCTCATTTTGCACAGTTTTTCTTAGAAAACCCTGCTGAATTTTCTGCATATTTTTAATATAGAAAATCTCACGGTTTTAAAAATTGTACAAAGAAGGGGTCGGATTAGGGTTTCGTGTTTCGATCGGACGTAAAACATCGTCTACACATCGCCTAAGGCTCTAGCTAGGCTCTGATACCACTGTAGGGTTCCTAGGCACACCCATGAGGTTCTACAAGTGATCAAACATGGCCAATTCAAAATTTTTCTATGTGCCGAGAAACCCTAAACTAGATCGTTACTAGAGGTAAGGCGATGCATGCAAGTTAACAACTTTAACTAAAAAGGAAAGTGACTACAACCTTTGTAGATCCGGTCCTCCACTTCTCTAGCTCCGTGTTGACTTCCCTCCGCTGCGATCATCGGATCCCGGACTCTGGCAATAGTTTCGTCGGAGAAATGATCGGGCTAGGTCGTCGACTTCGATGCCGAAGATGATCTACGTCGAGGCAACTCAAGATCAAGCTCCAACTTCACCAAGTCATGAAACTTATGAAGAAAACACCCTATACTACATGGCAAGTGGTAGAGGATGAAGAAATAGGAAGTAGGTTCACTTTGGATTTGGATTTGTCACTCTTTTTCTCAAGACACCATTAATGGTAGCAAGGCTTCTAAGAAGAACAAAGAATATCATGAGAGAATAATCAAATCAAATGATAAATCAAGTGAAGTTATCATAATGCAACCTTGGTTAAGTGTAGAGAATAAACTAGGGTTAGGTGAATGGTTAGGTTTAGGCAAAAGACAAAATGGTAGATAATCTAAAGAAGCTTCATGAAGCTAAAGCAAAGAAACAAAATTAGCCACCATTTCATTTTGCCAAAAATGAATAAATAAATAAATGAATAAGTAAATAAATCAAACCCTAACCATTAACCTAATCATAGTTAAAAGCATACACACACCCAAGTTTGCATGTATCATCAAACATGATACAAACTAGTGCACAAAACTATATCATATATACAATGTGCACATCAAGTGAGAAAATCCATCTTAAGTGAACAAATACTAGTTAATGCAAAGTAATATATCAAATATATAATTATACATTAAATCATTAAATCAACACTTGATTTAACGATCCGGTCATATCGCATATGACCGACTAATATCCGATGTATCGACTTATCGAATCAATCCTCGATTCGAAAACTAGGTTATATCGCATACAACCAATCGATACATTCATCGCGAGAATGGAATACGGTATCACATACACGCATTATTCTCGGTCCCACACATATTTCATATGCGCTCCTATTTCGTTTCGCTTGAGCCAGGAAACCTCTGTGTAGGACTCTAAAGACTCATCAATACGCCGGCAGTAGGTGATGATCATATCAAACACCCACAAGCCGCAAGCGGTTTGCTAAACGTAACGGCCATCCGGGTATTGAGCGATCAGAAGATCGACGAGCAAGCCCGCTCACACTCCTGTGAATCCAACCAGTAACACTTTCCGTACAGTCCGATCTGTTCGTCTGATATGTCGCATATTTCGCCTATGGGTGGTAAACGTCAGACCCCAGTAACTCGATAAATCATGTCGATATAAGGTCAATAACTTGTGTGAAACTACTGATAACACTTACCAGTAGATCACTGCAACCCTGGCCAGGGATTTCCAATTATGGCCAGTCGTGCATAGCGCAACATCAACCTCCAATATCGGGTGAGAAGAATCCCCTCCTATCGCTCATTGCCTCCATGTGAATCAGGACTGTACCCAAAAACCACCTGTATGCACGACTCAGTAGAGCCGTGGTAGGGTGGAAATCAAAGCACAGTGGGAGACACACAAGACTCTATAACGATCTCGGGTCAACAGACTAAGCTATACCAGTGTCACCAGAGAACTGCCATCTGACGTGAGGTATAATACTATCTGGGAGTTCTCGGCGAGTCCGTTCAGTGTACCCAGTCTCCACTGAGCACCCGCATACCATCTCTGATATCAAACACCAATGGATATGGGATCATCCATCGCCCATCACATGGGTCGAGAAGTTATGCGCTAGTCTACTCTGAAATATCGATGCCCCGTCTCGATATTCCCACGACTAGGAACATTGAAGGATGTACTCATAGACTACCCAGGCCCCACTAGTATGATCTACATCATAGTCCTGGAAGTCGAGTACTCATCCTAAGGGCTTTATCAACATGTAACAGAGAGACAGAAAGTATACATGTTAAGATAAAGAGTAACCAGATAGCGTACTATCACGTCGAGCAAGAAAGTCCTACCTATATATGTCCCAGCATCCACTACAATATACATCCAATGTACAGTAATGGCCTCTAGGGCATACATATAACATACAGTATCATAGCTACAATCACATAACTCCACCCAAGTCGCCTAAGTTCTATAGATAAACAAAAGGAAACTAGGTTTCGAGTCGATATGCAAAGGAGGTTTGCATATCCCAAAAGTAGAATCAGGAGGAGGTTAAGATTCAAAAATGGTAAGACGGTAAGGTGGAAGGACAAGTTTCCTAATCACGGGTATTCTGATTCGTTTATTGGGTCCAATACCCAACTACAAAAAGAATCATACCCGACTAACTTCAATCCTATGGCTTTGATACCAAACAAACCATGTCACACCCCACTTCCCAGAGTACGCTAAGATAGGCACGTGATGTTGCCAACCATGCTACCTGTGGTTAGGAAATATCCTTCCACAGTCACATTACGGCTGTAGAGATATCAAGAACAATAATAAACTATCTAACACATGTCCATAAGCCAAAATAAAACGAGTCAAGAATAAAATAGTGCAGAAGCAAAAGATTCAATACAAGAATAAACTGGAATGTACGTCTCATAATACGGGCTCACATCAGGAATGAAAATACCAAAAGTAAAATGAACTAACCACTAACAAGTCCTCATTGCTCAGCCTGCTGACTGAAATACTCCTGCTCGACCTGTAGCGAAGGTATAGAATCTGGGCCATGCAAAACCCAGACGTCAGTACGTCATAACATAAAGCAATAATATAAACGGGGTAGCAAGACATGAAGGTATGATCATGAGCGGTAAAACAGGTAAAACAACAATATAAATTAGGACAGTGAAGGGTAGTGTGCAGTGAATAATCAATCTACTGTGTTAACTACTCTCAAGTCTTTGAAATCAATTTGATGAATCATCGATGTAACTCAATAGTATCCCGTCCGTGCCCGGGATCACGGTCTATGACTCTCGGGCTGAATCCGAGACGTGCCGTAAGGCAGTAAAGGGTAATAGGTAATGACGAGTGATGTCAGCAGCATTACCCCGGGGTTGGCCTAGCCCGTAAGACTGATCAGTAAAGGTATCGAGCTGTCGAGTTACAAGTCAGGTTTCATCATTGATTTCCCCATACCCCCAAGTATATGTGTTCAAGTCAGGTATTAATAAGTCTGGAGATAATGCCAACACAGGATCAAGCAGGTACGGGTTTGTCTTGATAGACAAAAGGAAATGTCCGTAGGGACAACAGGTCGAGTTTGTTGGCATTAGTAACAAGATCAGGTAACAGGTAAAGCCATGGTACCTCAGGTCAAGTCAGGTAATATATAGGTATCATGTCATGTCAAGAAGTGCACGGTATCACGTCGTGTCATGTGATGGTATATCAAGTCATGTCAGGGGTGCACAAATGTTACGTGGGTGCTCATAATCAAACTAAAAATAAGCATGGGTATACAAAACAAGTATGGGGTACTAATGGAACAATAAAATGGAACATTGTGATGTGGTATGCAAGTAGGTATAAACTAAAACATATGGAAGCACGGTTATCTCTTTGAGTTAGGGTTATGGTTCCAACACTGATTAAATACACTTTACCAAATATGGAATGTTAAAATCACATTATTATGTATTAAATGATCTAGGGATGCAATTGTATATATATTAGGCTAGATGGATGCAAACGGGTGTCCGAAAGATTATAAGCTACTAAAAAGGGTACTATGGGCTATGCAACCAAGCACTATGTGATATAAATATGGACGTGGGTACAATGTATTGTAATCTAATATGCAACCTGATATATTTTCAAGTTCTAGATTTAAAATGATATAAATGGAACATCGAAATGTTAAAATGGCACATGTGGTATTAGATTTAAACTACAGGTTTAATATGCAATTAAATAAGTATAAATAAATTAAATAGCATGTAGCAAGTTTTACTTGTCTCGACAGATCAAGAAACGGGTGTACGGAACGTCTCACGTCGGCGGAAAAAGTCGCGACACGCACACGGTACATGGAACGGATCCAAACAACGCACAAGGTGATCACACGGGGTCAGGTACGCTCGCTGGGTCGTCGGGATCGTCGACGGCACGACCGGGTTCCGGCGATCTAAAAAGGCAGTGAACATAAAAGAAAAGAAAACATAGAAAGAAAGAAGAAGAGAAGAATGGAAGGAGGAAGAAGAAGATTGAGAAGAAGAAGCTCACTGAATTTTTAGGTGTTCTGTAGTTTCAGAAAGGAGGAATGAGGGTGACGACAAGGTCGACGGAGCTCCGGCGAGACTAGGTTTGGTGTTAGGGTTATGCTAGAGTTTGGCTCGGGTTAGATCTGGGTTTCTTGGTTTGCAGGGTTATTGGTGAGGAAGAAGTGTAGGGTTCCTAGGCACACTATAGAGGTCTCATAAGGCATCAACCATGCCAATTTCAAATTTTACGGGTGCCGAGAAACCCTAATACGGATCGTTGACTAGAAGTTTAGGCGAAATACGAATCTAGTTAACAACTTAACTAAAGATAAGAAGCTACAACCTTTGTAGATCCGGTTATCCACTTCCTTAGCTCCACGTAGTCGTCCCCTCGCTGTCCATCTCGAATCTCGGACTCTCGCATCGGCTTCATCGGAGAAATGAGCGGAATAGGTCGTCGGCTTCGTGCCGAAGATGATCTACGTCGAGGCTACACTGGATCAAGCTCCGACTTCACCTAGTTGTGAAACTTGTGAAGAATACACCCAAAACCACTTAGCAAGAGGTAGAGGATGAAGAAATAGGAGGTGGGTTCACTTTAGAATTGGATCTCTCTCACTTTTGCTCAAGTTGTCATTGATGGACTTAAGCTTTTCTTGAAGAAGAAGATGATGAAGAAGAAGAAAGAATATGATAAGTGTTAATTCAAATTGAAAAGTAAATGAATACTTGTCATATACTAACTAGGGTAGAGTGTAGAGAATAGACCATGGTTACTTGGATGGGTTAGGGTTAAGCATGAAGACAAGAATGGTTAAGAAGTCAAAGCTTCATGAAGCTTCAACTAGAAACAAATAAAGCCACCATTCTCATCTAAATCATTTCCAAATAAATAAATGAACAAATAAATAAATAAATGAATAAGCAAAACCCTAATCATCAAATTAACCATGGTTTAATTCTATACACTTAACCAAATGATCAAGTATCATCAAACATGATACAAATATGTGCACAAAAGTATATCACATATACTTCTTGCACATCAAGTGAGAAAATCCATTTAAAGTGAACCAATACTAGTTAATGCAAAGTAATATATCAAATATATAATTATACATTAAATCATTAAATCAACACTTGATTCAATGATCCGGTCATGTCGCACATAACCGACTAGTATCCAATGTATCGACTTATCGAATCAATCTACGATTCGATAACTAGGTTATATCGCATATAACCAATCGAAACATTCATCGCGAGAATGAAATACGGTATCACATACACGCATTATTCTCGGTCCCGCACATATCTCATATGCGCTCCTATTTTGTTTCGCTTGAGCCAGGTAACCTCTGTGTAGGACTCTAAAGACTCGTCAATACGCCGGTAGCAGATGATGATCATATCAAGCACCTACAAGCCGCAAGCGGTCTGCTAAACGTAACAGCCATCCGGGTATTGAGCGATCAGAAGATCGATGAGCTAGCCCGCTCACACTCCTGTGAATCCAACCAGTAACACTTACCGTACAGTCCGGTCTGTTCGTCTGATATGTCGCATATCAAGTCTAGGGGTGGTAAACGCCAGACCCCAATAACCGATAAGTCGTGCCGATGTGAGGCTCATAACGGGTCGAGAAACTACCGGTAACACTTACCAGCAAATCTCTGATCAGCCCTGGCCAAGGACTTCCCTGTTACGGCCAATCGAGCACAGCGCAACATCAACCCCCAATACCGGGAGAGACGAAACCCCTCCTATCGCTCATTGCCTCCATATGACTCGGGACTGTACCCAAAGACCACCGTTTTGCACGCCCTCATGGACGTGGTAAGGTAGAGATCAAAGCACAGTGGGAATCACACAAGACTCTATGACGATCTTGGGTCTACAGACTAACCTGCACAAGTGTCACCTGAGAACTGCCAT
The DNA here is from genome assembly GCA_030015575.1 of Agapanthus africanus. Taxonomy (NCBI): domain Eukaryota; kingdom Viridiplantae; phylum Streptophyta; class Magnoliopsida; order Asparagales; family Amaryllidaceae; genus Agapanthus; species Agapanthus africanus. The sequence goes on from CM057347.1 coordinate 293,546,571, forward strand.
CTGACGTGAGGTATAATACCATCTGGGAGTTCTCGGCGAGTCCGTCCAGTGTACCCAGTCTCTACTGAGCACCCGTATACCATCTCTGATGTCAAACACCAATGGATATGGGATCATCCATCGCCCATCTCATGGGTCGAGAAGCGTATACGCTAGTCTACACTGGTATATCGATGCCCCGTCTCGATACACCCACGACTAGGGACCTTGAAGGATGTACCTATGGACTACCATGTCCCCACTAGTATGATCTGCATCACAGTCCAGGTAGTCAAGTACACATCCTAAGGGCTTTACCAACCTGTAACTATTAGACAGTTTAAAGAGACAAGTGTACATGTTAAGATAAAGAGTAACCAGATAGCATACTATCATATCGAGCAAGAAAGTCATCTCTATACATGTCCAAGCATCCAATATAATATACATCATCTGTACAATACTGGCCTCTAGGGCATACATACAACTAGCAATCTCCCACTTGCACTAGGGCCAGCTGCTGTAGTATCGCATACCGAGCATCCCGAAGAGTCTCTCAAACTGTATCTGGGGAATGGCCTTCCTGAGTGGATCCGCCGTATTGTTCTTCGTGTCAACCCTCCTGACTTCGTTCTCCCGGCGATCAACTATCTCCCGTATCAGGTGATACCGCCTCAGAATATGCCTGGACCGCTGATGGGACCTGGGTTCCTTGGCCAAAGCCACCGCTCCATTGTTATCGCAATACAAAGGTATCGGATGCTCAATGGATGGAACCACTCCAAGTTCAGTAATGAACTTCTTGATCCAGACAGCCTCTTTGGCAGCATCGTTGGCAGCGATGTATTCAGCCTCCATCGTCGAGTCTGCCACGGTTTCCTGCTTGGAACTCTTCCAGCTAACCGCCACTCCGTAAAGGGTAAAGACAAAGCCCGACTGCGACTTAGAGTCGTCCTTATCACTTTGGAAGCTCGAATCGGTAAAGGACTCCACTTGGAGTTCTCCGTTACCATACACCAAGAGCATCTCTTTAGTCCTTCACAAGTACTTGAGAATGCTCTTCACAGCTGTCCAGTGACTCTCTCCAGGATCAGCTTGATACCTGCTCACTACACTTAGTGAGTATGCTACATCGGGTCTGGTACATAGCATCGCATACATGATAGAGCCTACAGCCGAAGCATAGGGTATCCCTTGCATGCGAGCTCTCTCCAAATCAGTCTTGGGAGACATCTCTTTGGAGAGAGTGACTCCGGAGACATCTCTTTGGAGAGAGTGACTCCAGAGATCGTGGGCAAGTTCCCACGCTTGGATTCTTCCATACTAAACCTCTTTAGTATGGTGTCAATGTACCTGGATTGGGACAATCCCAATATCCGTTTGGATCTATCTCTATAGATCCTGATTCCCAATATGCAGGAGGCATCACCAAGATCTTTCATTGAGAATCTTTGTGATAAGAAGAGCTTGACCGATTGCAGCATAGGAATATCATTTCCTATCAAGAGTATGTCGTCCACGTACAATACGAGGAAGACTACCTTACTCTCTGCCACCTTCTTGTAGATACAAGGTTTATCTGGATTTTTGACGAAATCAAACTCTTTGATAACGACGTCAAAGCAGATGTTCCAACTCCGCGATGCTTGCTTTAATCCATAAATGGATTTAAGCAGCTTGCACACCTTCCCGCTGCTCCCACTGTCCACGAAGCCCTCTGGCTGAGTCATGTACACGCACTCTTCTAAATCACCATTTAGAAAGGCGGTCTTAACATCCATTTGCCAGATTTCGTAATCATGATATGCAGCGATGGCAAGCATGATCCGGATGGATTTAAGCATAGCCACTGGAGAAAAGGTTTCGTCATAGTCCATACCTGGTCTTTGAAGAAAACCCTTTGCTACAAGTCTAGCTTTGAAAGTCTCCACTTTCCCATCTACACCAAGTTTTTTCTTGAAGATCCACTTGCTCCCGATGGGTTTTACCCCTTCACGAGCAACATCTAAAGTCCATACTTTGTTGGTGTACATGGATTCCATCTCGGACCGCATAGCATCCAGCCATTTCACTGAGTCCTTACTCGTGGTGGCCTGCTCGAAGCTAGTTGGGTCATCATCCTCCATGATGCAATCCTCGCTTCCACCATCCATGAGAAAACCGTAGTATCTCTTAGGTTGGCGAGGAACCTTACTAGATCGGCGGAGAGGCTGAGGTTTATTGGGAGCTGCTGAATCCTCTGGTTCCACTAAATCTTCAGTTTGAGTTTGTGTAGCCGGAATTTCTTCCAGTTCTACCATATCCCCACTAATTTCTTTTGCAAGAAATTCCTTTTCTAAAAAGGTGGCATGTCGAGAAACAAACACTTTTTGTTCCTCTGTATGGTAGAAAAGATATCCATGTGAATGTTTGGGATATCCCACAAACTTGCATAGAACTGACCGTGCCTCGAGCTTGTCCGGATTTTGCCTTTTGACATAGGCCGGGCAACCCCATATCTTAACTCGTTTAAGACATGGTCTTTTCCCACTCCATATCTCATATGGTGTGGTAGGTACAGATTTAGATAGAACTTGATTCAATAGGTATGCTGCTGTCTCCAGCGCATACCCCCAGAAGGAAATAGGTAACTCAGCTGTGCTCATCATATAGCGCACTATAAATAATAGGGTGCGATTCCTCCGTTCTGATACACCGTTGTGCTGTGGTGTATATGGAGGAGTCAGCTGAGAGAGAATCCCATTCTCTTTTAGGAAGTCCAGGAATTCATTGCTCAAGTATTCACCTCCTCGATCAGATCGAAGGATTATAATACTTTTTCCGGTTTGGTTCTCGATTTCTTGTTTATATTCTCTAAATTTCTCAAAAGCTTCTGATTTGTGTTTCATCAGGAACACATATCCGAATCTAGAGAGATCGTCAGTGAATGTAATGAAGTACGAAGAACCATCCCTGGCATGTGTAGACATTGGACCGCATACATCACTATGTATCAGTCCCAAGAGTTCAGTAACTCTTTCTCCGTGTCCCGTAAACGGAGTTTTGGTCATCTTGCCTTTGAGACATGACTGGCAAGTGTCATAAGATGAAAATTCAAACGGATTTAAATATCCATCCTTATGCAACTTAGCTAGTCGTGTCGCATTGATGTGACCCAGTCTACAATGCCACAAGAAGGATTCGTTCAGTTCAGAACTCTTCCTCTTGTGTGTGTTTGTTATGCTCAGAACTGTTGATTGATTTAGAACATAAATGCCATTGCACAACGTGCCTGATCCAACCAACTTTTGGTTACGGAAAATGTTCATAACATTGTCCTGTAATACAAAATTATATCCCTCTTTACTCAATAAAGAAACCGATATAATGTTGCATATCAGGTTCGGCATGTAATAGCATTCGTTCAGAACCAATGTATTACCAGTTGGTAACACAAGGTGATATTCCCCGACAGTCTTAGCTGCAACAATTGCACCATTTCCAACTCTAATGTCTTTATCACCTTCTCCAAGTTCTCTACCTTTTCTAAGCCCATGTAACTGATTACATATATGGGATCCTGACCCGGTATCTAATACCCAGGACGTAGGGCAAATGGAGAAACAGTTCTCTGTAACGAACACACCCGAAGAAAATGCATCAACATGTACTTTCTTCAATCGGGTGGCATGGGAATCCTGGTATTCCCCTATATCCTGTTCAGTCCTATAACCCTTATAGGAAAGAACGGAACCAACGTTCCCCAGCACAGTATAACATGCGGGTTCGGTCAATACATCCATATTATTATTTTGATTAAGGCATGAAATGGTCGCTATCTGGAGAGAGAGAGAAGAAAACACTTTAGCGTATGCTCGTGCAAGATCAGATTGGTTATTATCTTATCTAATCAGGATGGCTCCCACTGGTTTTTATCAAATCTTCCTTCAAACCCTAAAAGGAAAGACTAGACGGGATTAATTACACCCTACAACTTCGTCGATCTTTCAGCCAGGCCAGTGTCGGTACTTTGAGGGAGGTTCCCCGTGCTTTCGCACGGACCTAATTAGAGTAAACCTCGTTTTCCCAGAGGCGTAACCTCGTTAACACCTTTCTAGACACCTACTTGATCGGCTAATTGTAGTGTGTAAAACTCTCCCAGGAGTAACTCTTACTCGCAGAGGGTATCAGGATCCAACTATCTCATAGAAGGCATGCAATCTCATTGCAAATTTCAACACTTGAAATTCCCGATAATATTTTGCCCCTAGCGTCCTATGACCTTGACAAAGGCCAACAAATCATAGCATGCTAGTCAAGTTCAACCCGTCATTTCTTGATTGAATCAAACCCACCCGCACGGCCCTTGACAAAGGCCAACAAGGTCGTACGACTACCCTGAAACAATCTGCATCATATGCATAAGCAGATAATCACTATTCAGCTACCGCACACTACGCCTTGACAAAGGCCAACAAACGCAGCACGAATACTAAACAGTTCTTATCTGAAATGACGGAGGGCTACGACAGGTTTTTCTGAAAACCTATTGCGTAATGAACTTGATATCGTTGTAGAATCAAATGAAGTTTTGAAATGGAGTGATTTTGAGGCTTTTCTAGTTTTGCTAAAGGAGTCACTCCCGGTGAAGGGATCGTCGGCCCTTTCCTCGTCGAATGAGGTGCTGGATATATCATATATATCACTGTGCAAAGCAGAAACTATAGAAGCAATCAAAAGCAGATCGAGTATGTAGCATCTGCCAGTTATTGCTAAAGGAGTCACTCCCGGTGAAGGGATCTCGGTCCTTTCCTCATCGAATAAGGTGCAGGGTATATCATATATACCGCTATGCAAAGCAAGAACTGTAGCTACCTGTTTTATTTAAAATTTGATTCTACAACATCTTAGGTTTCTTTTCTTTCATTAATCACATTAATGAAGTCCCATCATTTAAGTAACCTAAACATCACAGATAAATACGACGTACACTTATGCCATCCGCATTCGCCTCGATGTCCCCTCGTGCACCGTTAGGTTAGGTAACTAACGACAGAGCAGGGCAGGGCTAGTGCGGGTGCAAAACATAAGTAACGTCTATATAATATATCATATATACTATATACTGTATCTATCACAGAACATCACATGATCACATTACAGATATCGCAGCAGAAGAAATATATGAAACATTGGATATACTAGGACGTCTATGTTTTCAATACGAGCCATTATAAAACACGGATTCCACGGTCGTGATGAACAGCCAATCCCACACCCCTAGACCCCTACGAGAGCGGCAAGCAACCCTACCAATTCTAGGGTTAGGAAACCCGGACTCGACTCCTCGAGATGGTCTCCCACTGGACCCTAGAACCCGGTTACTTGTGCTCCCCTCCTTGGGTCTATCCTAATGCGGAAAAGTAAATAATATACAAAAGGTGACAACTTCCGCAACCTGGAAGTGCCCCAATAAAAGAATATTACATACAAGTTTTTACATGAATGAAAATGAAACACACTCATCTCACATAAAAACCCCCGGCTATTCAAACACGACAATCCAATATAACATATCCAGCAACACATAACATCACATGTCATCAACGTAAGTAAATATGCGCATCCCAATAGTCGTTGACGTATAGCAACGAAACCGGCGATATCACATATTATACTTACGGTCACAGAAAAGAAAGTGTAAAACTACAACAGTTGGAATCCGCAATCTCTTTAGACATCGCATGCCTAATCAAATGAAATATTTAGACATCACATGCCTAACAATTATAAACCCCGCATTTTAGTCCCATTATCGAAAACTCTTTTCAATATCAAATGAGACTAACCGCTAGATTTATAACATTCATTCAGCTATCTCATAACTGTTTGTGAATTCCAATTATTGTATCCCATTCCAGACAAATAGAAAATATCAAACTTTCCGATCGAACATTCGAACACCCAAGTTTTCCCGAAACCGTTCAACACATGAAATAAGTTCAAAGACGTTCACTTCATGCCTCAGTACCAACGGTCCAGCCGTAGAAGGGTCAAGCCAACGCCTCACATGTGGCACGCCGTACTGCCCGAAACCCGAAGGTTCAAAGGGCAGTTCAAGACGGTCACATAATCGAGTTAAGGTTTGTTGTCTTCTAGAGGGACCATCGCGTTACTTGCACTACTCAGAGCGTCATTAAACTACGGAAAAGTCCAACAATTGGAAATTTCCGGGCAGGGGAAAGATTGGGTATTTACATCCGGTCGAACTTTCTAACATATTCTAAAATATCCGGAAAAACACATAGACAAAGTCTGATAATCCGATCGAATCTACGAACTCCCAATACACCCTAGAAAATTCAACTCTTGAATAAATTTTAAAAATTCCCAGAAAATCCAACACCTGAAGAAATCAGTTACTGTGCAAAAATTATATGAAAATTCAATAAATTGGCCGCGGAACCGCCGCAGAAGCAAGGCTTCTGCCGCGGTTCCGCCGCACAGTAGACACTTCATTAATTTATTTTTGCACCGTAAATCATAGATTTCCCTGCTGAATTTTTTAGCAATTTTTAATATGGAAAAATCCCAGATTTTAGAAAACGTCCAGAGAGCATATCGGGAGTTAGGGTTTCGGTTCGATCGGGTTTCAAACGTCGTCTAGACTTCGCCTAAGGCTCTAGCTAGGCTCTGATACTACTGTAGGGTTCCTAGGCACACTATAGAGGTCTCATAAGGCATCAACCATGCCAATTTCAAATTTTACGGGTGCCGAGAAACCCTAATACGGATCGTTGACTAGAAGTTTAGGCGAAATACGAATCTAGTTAACAACTTAACTAAAGATAAGAAGCTACAACCTTTGTAGATCCGGTTATCCACTTCCTTAGCTCCACGTAGTCGTCCCCTCGCTGTCCATCTCGAATCTCGGACTCTCGCATCGGCTTCATCGGAGAAATGAGCGGAATAGGTCGTCGGCTTCGTGCCGAAGATGATCTACGTCGAGGCTACAGTGGATCAAGCTCCGACTTCACCTAGTTGTGAAACTTGTGAAGAAAACACCCAAAACCACTTGGCAAGAGGTAGAGGATGAAGAAATAGGAGGTGGGTTCACTTTAGAATTGGATCTCTCTCACTTTTGCTCAAGTTGCCATTGATGGACTTAAGCTTTTCTTGAAGAAGAAGATGATGAAGAAGAAGAAAGAATATGATAAGTGTTAATTCAAATTGAAAGTAAATGAATACTTATCATATACTAACTAGGGTAGAGTGTAGAGAATAGACCATGGTTACTTGGATGGGTTAGGGTTAAGCATGAAGACAAGAATGGTTAAGAAGTCAAAGCTTCATGAAGCTTCAACTAGAAACAAATAAAGCCACCATTCTCATCTAAATCATTTCCAAATAAATAAATGAACAAATAAATAAATAAATGAATAAGCAAAACCCTAATCATCAAATTAACCATGGTTTAATTCTATACACTTAACCAAATGATCAAGTATCATCAAACATGATACAAATATGTGCACAAAAGTATATCACATATACTTCTTGCACATCAAGTGAGAAAATCCATTTAAAGTGAACCAATACTAGTTAATGCAAAATAATATATCAAATATATAATTATACATTAAATCATTAAATCAACACTTGATTCAATGATCCGGTCATGTCGCACATAACCGACTAGTATCCAATGTATCGACTTATCGAATCAATCTACGATTCGATAACTAGGTTATATCGCATATAACCAATCGAAACATTCATCGCGAGAATGAAATACGGTATCACATACACGCATTATTCTCGGTCCCGCACATATCTCTGCGCTCCTATTTCGTTTCGCTTGAGCCAGGAAACCTCTGTGTAGGACTCTAAAGACTCGTCAATACGCCGGTAGCAGATGATGATCATATCAAGCACCTACAAGCCGCAAGCGGTCTGCTAAACGTAACAGCCATCAGGGTATTGAGCGATCAGAAGATCGATGAGCTAGCCCGCTCACACTCCTGCGAATCCAACCAGTAACACTTACCGTACAGTCCGGTCTGTTCGTATGATATGTCGCATATCAAGTCTAGGGGTGGTAAACGTCAGACCCCAATAACCGATAAGTCGTGCCGATGTGAGGCTCATAACGGGTCGAGAAACTACTGGTAACACTTACCAGCAAATCTCTGATCAGCCCTGGCCAGGGACTTCCCTGTTACGGCCAATCGAGCACAGCGCAACATCAACCCCCAATACCGGGAGAGACGAAACCCCTCCTATCGCTCATTGCCTCCATATGACTCGGGACTGTACCCAAAGACCACCGTTTTGCACGCCCTCATGGACGTGGTAAGGTGGAGATCAAAGCACAGCGGGAATCACACAAGACTCTATGACGATCTCGGGTCTACAGACTAACCTGCACAAGTGTCACCTGAGAACTGCCATCTGACGTGAGGTATAATACCATCTGGGAGTTCTCGGCGAGTCCGTCCAGTGTACCCAGTCTTTACTGAGCACCCGTATACCATCTCTGATGTCAAACACCAATGGATATGGGATCATCCATCGCCCATCTCATGGGTCGAGAAGCGTATACGCTAGTCTACATTGGTATATCGATGCCCCGTCTCGATACACCCACGACTAGGGACCTTGAAGGATGTACTTATGGACTACCATGTCCCCACTAGTATGATCTGCATCACAGTCCAGGTAGTCAAGTACACATCCTAAGGGCTTTACCAACATGTAACTATTAGACAGTTTAAAGAGACAAGTGTACATGTTAAGATAAAGAGTAACCAGATAGCATACTATCATATCGAGCAAGAAAGTCATCTCTATACATGTCCAAGCATCCAATATAATATACATCATCTGTACAATACTGGCATCTAGGGCATACATACAACTAACAAGAAGCACAGAGGAGAGGGAGGAGAGGATAGGAAAATGGTGGTGGTAATGGCGAGGTGAAGGGATCGCTGGCGGTGAGGTGTTCTGTTGGATGGTGATGGGCTCTCGGGTTAAATGGGTGTGCAGGGTGCACTGCGAGAGGAAGAAGGAGAAGATGAAGACGAGAAGGAGGAGAAGGAGATGGTAGAGGCTCGGTTGAAGTTAGGGGTTGATGAGGAAATGAAGTTTTTAGGGTTAGGGTTTCGTAGTTGTGATGGGTTAAAGAAGGGGGCTCGTGGAGTTTAAATAAGGGAGGCAGGAGGGAAAGAAGGGAGGTGACCACATCCATCAGGGAGGTGACCACAATCGAGAAAGAAACAGTAAACCCGAGAAGAGAGAGGGGGGGTGCAAGCGGAGAGAGAAAGAAAGGAGAGAGAGGGACTGCGGTGGGGAGAGAAAGAAAGAGAAGAGAAAGAGGAGAGAGGATGCGTCTGTCGTGGTGGGGCCAGGAAGAAAGAAAAGAGAGAGAAAGCTGAGTTTGTTAAAGGTTAGGATTGTTTAGTTAAAAGATTTTAGTTAGTTTTTTTTAAAATTTTAAACTGTCGAAATAAAATAAAGATATTATAATAAATAAATTTGAATTTTGGCGGGATACAAAAATAATCCAAAACACGCCCGGCTCGGGTCTAAAAATTTAGATTTAAAATACGAAAATTATATGCAACTTCCAAATTTTAAAATGAATGATTAGATAACGAAAATTCATACCCCCAAGAACGGATGCACGTACGTGCGCGTAGCTATCCAAACACGTCCGTTTCACTGAACGAGATGATAACAAGATGCGCGGACGCTGCCACGGGGTTAGGGGTATCATGCAGGCTATGAAATGCAAGTTTAATTTATTTTATATGACCTAAAATGTTATATGATAAAATGTGTGATGTCTGATGAAATGCCAGTTTGCAGTATACACTAGATGCACGTGTCTATTTATCAAGCCAGAGTAGTCTATAAATATGAATCAAACCGGTTCAAGCAAGCGGGTCGGGTCGAATACAAAGTAAAATGTAAAATGCCATCCGCACCCAAAACACGATAAATCAATAAAATACCATAAATAAATAAATACGGAAACTGGAATTGGTATAAATGAACTCGGTTGTTACACATTTCGGCACCGGCCTAAGGTTTTGAAGCAGACTATCCAATAAGCGTAATGGGTATACACTACTAATACTAAGAGCCCTCGCAACCTGAGAGAAGGTATAGTGAAAAGATAAACGAATAATCTTATTCAATTTCTCCCGAATCGGAAATCATCCTGGAACTGAAACAAGTTCCTTCGAGTTTGTATGTAACTATACAATGTCATATCCATGCCATATGGATCTTCGTAGTGATACAGAGTGTTCTGGAGAAATGCAAAGGGGAAGTAGGAGTAGCAAGGGTATACGCGACTTCGTCGTGAATGATAGTAGTCGAAATTTCATTTGCCCTCACTCTAATCCCTTTATATGTCTTTACTTATTATCTTCTGTACACCAAATTTAGGCTAATTAGTTTTCTTCCTTCCCTACCTATCGGCACCTGCCTATGGTTTGGAAGAAGACTATCCAGTAAACGCAATAGATGTACTCTCCTGATACTAGAAGCCCACGCAACCTGAGAGAAAGTAAAGAGAAAAGACAACATAATAATCCTATTCAATTTCTCCAGAACCGAAATTCATCCTCGAACTCAAACAAGTTTCTTCGAGTTCGTATATAACTATACGATGGAATATCCAATCAATATGGATCTTCGTAGTGATACGGAGTGTTCTGGAAAAATGCAAACGGAAAATAGGAGCGACAAGGATATATGCGACTTAATGACAATCCAAAATCCAAAGTGTTTTAAGAAAGTTCGGTTAACTTGGTTCATTTGTTTTAGTTTAGGGTCGGGTCATGGTCACGGCCAAAGAGAAAGAGAAAAGAAACACTCAGCGTGCACTCTAACTTAGATTTGATTGGTTAATCACTTTATCTAATCAGGATGGCTCCCACTGTTTCCTCGAATTCTCCTTCAAACCCTAAAAGGATAATTAGTCGGGATCATATGAAAATCACCCGAGGAGTAACACCAACTCATCAGTGGGAATCAGGATCCAGCTATCATCGCATGATAACTTGGTGGAAGCCACTCAAGTTACTACACTCCAGAAGGTATGCGCATGCCTAGCAAGTTTCCTGTATATCTGAAACTCCTGATGTGGTTTCTCCCATAAGCGGCTTATGACCATGACTGTCACGACCCGAAATATTAGCTCGTAACCAGCACTTGAATCACGCAACGTCTAAAGGCGTAACGGAATTCAAGTAAGCTGAAACCCAGAAATCTAAACCTTTTTAAGAAAATAAAGGAGGTGAAGTTTTTGAAATAAAGGTATAATGAAATCAAGTGTGCTTAAATGCATGGAAAAGAAACATGAATGATGCAAGTGAAATTTACTAGTTTGAAAACATGTTTCGTCTCTTAAAAATTTTGGCGGCACCTCCTTTGTATATTTTGATCCAAAACCACAAATACATAACAAGAATAACGGCATCCCCAAACGGGAGCTAGCTCTTCGCCAAACGGCGGATCACAACCACGCAATAGAGCATATATAAGTATATGACGCCCAACGGTGAAGTTCACGACAAAAAGATAAAGAAATGAGCAAGACATAACCCCAAAAGTGAATATAAAACCCATCGCTCAAATCTCGCAACTACAAGTCTCACTAAGTCTCGTCACTTATACAATTACAAATTTTGATTGATGGAGTTAACTAGATACAATATGAAATATAAATACAAGAGTGGGTACGGTACAAATGTCCCACCTATCAATGCAAAACACCCGAATGCAACTGTATGCCAGCGAAGCCGCTACTGATCCAAGCGGTCAAGCTGCAAGAATTGTGGCACAACGGGAGTGCGTTGCCAACTAGTGAGTAGAAAAATATCAACAGATAGAAATCAAATAAACAATGACTCCTAGGTTAACTATATCATAAAGGTAATACTATGATATCTAGGGTGACCGGGTTTGTATATGTGCCAACAAGGTAGTCAATACCGATATGCATGTGGATAACATCCAACAGTAATGATCAATGCATGTATATGGATCTCGTCCAACCATAATCAAGGTATGTATGCATGTGGATCTCTTCCACCCAAAATCAAGGTATGTATGCATGTGGATCTTGTCCACCCATATAATCAATGTCTGCATGCACGTAAATATCATAAAGAAGTGTGCACGAAAGTATGAGGATATATATCAACGGTGTCCCTCGTGACACATCAAAATCATAGAACCTGAGTGCCTAGCATCGACACAGCATCGGCACGTAAATCCTCATATATCGGGCTCCGTCAGTCCGGATCGGCCCACGGCTCCGTCAGTCCGGATTGGCCCCTATCATCTCTCGACTCCGGTCGGTATCCTTCGGATATCCGTCGAGCCCAAATACTAGTAGTCCTTCCGCCGGGCTCACCATCTAACTATACGAGCCTTCTTGCCCCGGGGTACCATACCGGGTCCACCATCTACCCGCAGACAGTGCCTACCACTCCTCGAATCGGGTATACTCACACAAGCTCTCATGAACCGAGAAAACTCATGGTGGACGCACTGAAATATCATATCAAGAGAAACCGGGTTTTTAGAACAATACATGCTTTCTTTTGAAATAGCCATGGTTCTCAAATCCAGAAATCTCATGAAAACAACATATCTCAATGCGTAAAAGCGTAAAGCATGATGTATGCGACATATAATAGAAATGTAAGCATATCAATATGCCATGCAACATGGAACAGTGATATGACATATTAAGGGAAAACCGCTCTTTTAAATGATTCCAGTTTTTAAAATATAACATGCGATTCCCAATTTCCAAATAAAATCAGTTATCTATGTAGGTACAATATGTATATGCGCAAGTATGGATGTTCCAATGTATGTGTGCACCAATATAGATGCACAAATGTGTATATCCGCAAGTATGGATGTATCAATGTATATGTGCACCAATATGGATATACAAATGGGTATATCCGCAAGTATAGATGTATCAATGTATATGTGCACCAATATGGATATACAAATGTGTATATCCGCAAGTATTGATGTATCAATGTATATGTGCACCAATATGAATATACAATGTGTATGTCATGATGCAGCAACCCTACTGTGTAGTGACATGGCAATTATCGATGATGAAGTGTGTGAGCCGGAAAATCTGTGTACGTGTAACATATGCATCATCGATAATGGTGCAAGTGTACTAGCACAAATATAAGCAATGCAATGGAAATAATATGAATGCAGCATAAGATAAATCATATGCAAATGCTGACAGGTATACATATATAATATGACCTAGTCGGGAAATCTATCAATCGGCATCCAGCCTAACAATATCGCGTACGGTATGATCCATCGTACGGCAACCTCTAGTCAAGGGTAAGGATCAATCATCAAGTCAAACTCATCACACACGGAAAATCATCGTATGGCGGCATCAAACCAAAAGGGATCCGATCATCCTATAAGTCAAATGAGGATACGGCCTAATATCACGTACGGCCACTCATCCATGATTCACAAAATTCTATATATGTATATATATCTATTTACCTATGTCCCAGGTCACATCCGCAATAATCTCATATCAGGGGATCGGCAGGGTACAAATCATCTCGATCGACTCGCGTCCGTATACCAACATATCATCTTATCATCATATCATCTTATATTCTTTCATCGCATTTATATCACACATCAAACCAAATTTACATAAACATTATATCTCTACTAAGTATAAGTATCTAATATAATATACACACCCGAACCATATAATCAGATTTTTAAAGAAGTGAATCGTAGTTTTGAAAATAGGGGTTGCGGTGTTTTAAGGAAAAGATATCATTTGGAAATCCGTAACATCCCTCAAAGTATATATTTAAAAGATACATACGACTCTTGTTTTAGAAAAAAGTATGGTTCGGATGACGCATCTACATCGACTATCTAGTCCTGCAGTACCCTAAACGGCAATATCGCTAAACGTCAAACTATGATAGTAGTAACATATCACTTCTAACTATTCTCTAGTTTCTAATATGGTTTCAGAGTTATCCTCTTTCTAACCCTAGTTTCCTAATCTAGGTTTCCTAACCATATTCTATAATCAGTTTTCCATCAAGACTTTGCGGGGGTGCTATACGCCATCCACCCGACTTCCCCCGTAATATAGATCCACTCACCTGGTCTTCGCTTGCCGAAATAGATAACGCCACGCTCCGTCTCCTCGGAATCCACACGAAGGTACCTACAATAATAAACAATCGCAATGCGTATTAAAAATCAAGGCGGAAAAACCAAAACGGCACACGTTTCGCTCCTAGGTCAAAACCTATAGCTTTGCGTGCAAAACACGACAATTAACCCTGGTCGTTGACGTACAAACGCCACACGACGGAAACACAATACCAAATACCAAAATCAATTCAAAAAGAAGTCATAAAACAATGCATCAACTCATGGAAATGGTCCCAAATTTTACCCTAAGCCAAATTGGTCAATTCTGCATATATGGAGGATCAAATTTACTGAAGATAAGGCCCTGGAACCAAACCGAAACAATTCTACCCTACTCTAGCCGCAAATTGTGGCCAGATTTAATTTATCTATGGCCTGGGTTTGATTTAGGGGATCGGGTCTCATTGGTAGCTTCCTAGGTGCCTGCATGACTCCCAGTAATTGCAAAATCATTTCTAGTGTCCCCGGGTTGCTCCAGATTCCAAAAAACGCTCACAATTCACACATTTATCCGATGTCGGGGTTTCTAAATCCGTGTTTTGGGTTTCTAAGCTCTGGTCCAGGTCATTAAAAACACCACTAAGGTCTGTAGGCAGCCACTACACATCACCAATTTCAAACCAACACTCAAACCCTTTATTAGGGTTTCCCAAAGCTCACTAAACATCACAATTTCACCTCTAAACTTGCATGAAAGGTAAAGTGAATGAAATACTATGCTAAGGGTGATGAAATTACCTCACTTGGGCAACCCAAGAAAAACCCTAGTTTGCCAATGTTGTCCAAATCCCATTTTTCTTGGTGCAATATGAAGAGGGTGTAGAAGGGATCAATTTTTGTGAAAGGGAATTAGGGTTTGGATCAAAGATTTGAGGTGATATAATGGGGTGAAGGTGGAGGGAAAAGATGAAGAAGAAGAAGAAGAAAATTATAGGGGAGTTTAGAATGAGACAAACCCCTCTCTCTCCTCTCTTATTTCCACCCACTCTCTCTCAATATTACCCTTTTACCCTTTTCTTTTTATTAAAAACCCAATTCACAAAATACCCAAAATAACACAAGAGCAAAACATGTAATCCCCACATAATATGACATGGTGCACTGGCTACGAAAAACTGTAGAAACGCGGATTTGGCTTAGTCGCGATTAGCAATGCACTAATCGGGTTTTTATCAAAACTGCATATAATAAATTTTAAAATGCCAAATCCTTTAATTATATTATTAAATGAATAAATCATTTTAATTTCCATTTATTTCATAATTATTGGTATATATTTATTCCCTTTTTCGAAAACCCCTATTTCTCAAATCGGGCAGTTTTCGGGAAACATATTATTTTAATATTAAATTCCAAAAATAATATTTTATATTTTCTGAAATGTTACAGTCTTCCCCCCTTAAATAAATTCGGTCCCCGAATTTAAATTTAAACCCCAAAAATCTAAAACATTTCAATAATCAGCTCAAATCAACGGGGCTCCGAAATCATGGAAAACGCAGAAATAACACAACGCGCCTAGTGCGCATGAAAACGAGTACAAAACTCAAAATCGAACTTCGTCAAGCGTCACGCAAATCATCGGATTTGCACGCATATCCTCGGAGTTACAATAGAGATACGGATCTCGAAATCCAATACCGAAATTGTTGGCTATAGTGCCCTCAAGGCAATTATCATAGTCGCGGACGTGTGATTATGATGATTGAGTGAGGACCTATACCGATAAAACAGTCTCACTCAAGATGATAGTATGCTATCTGGTTTGCCTTTATCATCATGTACATGTTGATAGAGCCCATAAGATTCTTGCTTGACTGCCAACATTATGATGGCGATCATATATGTGGGAGCTGGGGTCTATAAGCACATCCTTAAACGTCCCTGGTCATAGGAGTATCGAGACCGGGCATCGATACTCCAGTGTAGACTAGTGTATACTGATCGAGACCCCGACGAGGGGCGTTGGCCAGGTCTCACAAGCCATTGGTATTAATTTGTTCACCTGAGATAGTATGCAGGTGCTCATTGGGTTATGAGTACACTGGACGGACTCGTCGGGAACCTGCTAGTTGGTATTATACCTATTGTCAGATAGCAGTTCCCAGGTGACATATGTACAGGTTAGTCTGTTGACCTGAGAACGTCATTTGTCTCATGTGAGTTCCCACTGTACTTTGATTACTACCCTACCACAGCTCAAAAGAGTCGTGCAAACAGGTTTTAGTTGGGTACAGTCCCGAGCCACATCGAGGCAGTGATCGGATCGTCGGGGATTCGTCTCTCTCGGTATTGGGGGTTGATGTCGCATTGTGTACGAGTGGCCATCACTACAAATCCATAGCCATGGTAGACGAGGATTACCGATCCAGGATCGATAGTTTCTTAGGAGGTGATGGGTTACATGCCGACACTGAATATCGCGTTGTTGGGGGTCTGACTTTATCCACCCCCTAGACTCGATATGCGATACTCTTAGACGAACAGACCGGACTGTACGGATATTGTCACTGTCAGGCTCTGTAGGGGTTCAGGATGAGTTTAATCGTCGGCCTCCCTTTCGTTCAATACCTGGGTAGCCGTTACGTATAACTAGTGCCGCTGACGTGCTTGTGGTTAAACTCACTGCCAGCGTATTGACGAGTCTTTAGAGTCCCACATAAAGGGTTTTCACGGTTCAGGCGATATGGTGTACATGAGGTATGTTGGTACATACAGGTGTCCGATTAAATATGTGCTTACTGCGCAGACTTTAATCGGACGGTTGATAAAACTAGCGGCTTAGGATTAAGCCAGATTATTAAATTAGGTTTTGATTTAATAATTTACATATGTATTTATATATATGTATTCTAGTATTATTGTTCACTATTCGTTTTCTCTCTCAGCTATTCGTATTTTTGTACGAATACACGTATATGTATTTCGATAGATGTACTGAGAAGTATTCTGTATTTTATACGGAATAGCTTCTAGAAGTTGCCACCTCATTTATATGATTTTCCATTTATGGAAATTCATTTGTTTTATTAATGAGGTGGAAAAGGTGATGTGACTTCAAGCATGGCATGAACATGGAATTTGGGTATGGTTTGATTTGTTTATTGTAATTTGACTTTATAAAAAGAAAAATGATTTTTTGTGGGCATGAGAAATGGGGGCGGGGGGGGGGGGCACTTATGATGGGGGGTTCTTTTTTATTTGCTCATTACATGAAAGGTTACACTATCTCTCTCTCACTCTTTCATGCCACTAAAAAGACTTAGCCATTTTTCCTTGTTCATACCAAAAGCTTTCACCTCCTTCATCTTCTTCTTGAGTTCTCATTGAGCTCAAGGGTAGATAGAAATACATAGTGACGCACTAATACACCTCGACTCTCCATAGCTAGCGACTTTGGAGCGTCGGTTATCTCGTTCGTCGAGGTTGGAGCTTGCGCCGTTTCCCTCGGGTGGATCATCGGAGATGGAGGAAGACCGGCAACCAAACATCATCAAAGGATCACTAGGAGGTTGGAATGAAGACCGAAGGACATGGATCAACTCGGTATAACGATTCTAACTCTTAGTTAGTTTGCTAGTTTAGGGTTTAAGGTCGATTCGTTAATCGGGTAGCGGTAGCGCCGGTTTTGAAAATTTTTGTTCCGCATTTTGGTCGCGGCCGGTGCGCTGCCGGAACCCAACATAGTATCAGAGACACCCTTTAACCCCTTACTAGCTTGTTTAAACGTGCTTAAAGGATCGATCGAAGGAAATTTTCGAAAACACGATTCCTTTTTTCTGTTTCTGCCGATTTTCAAAAGTGTTCAAAAAATATTTTCCAGTGGCTTAAAAATCCGTGCAGGCTTTTTTTAGGGTACAGAAAAAATTTCGGCTCCTGATGCCTCTAAAGAGCCGCGGAACCGTCGCACTTACCCTCCATTGGCGGCGGTTCCGCGTCCATTTAGTGGCGACGGGCTTTGAAATTTTTCCTGTAGCCTACTCACTTGGAATTGTGATTTTTGTGATATTCTGTTTTGGCCCAGTTTTCTGTGCAGTGATGTTATTGCTATTGGGGACAAATTGAAATTTAGTCGATCGATATTTTAAGTGGGCGTTTAACAGTACATACATTATTATCTGCGACCGTGAATGTCATTTGATCGGTAAACTAGTCTAATTGCTATATGTCTTTTAGACGGGTTTGCGAACGTGACATTCACGTTGATGTTCTGTGATGTGCTGTGATGTTGGTTGGATCGTCATGGTGGATAGCTGTGGTGCAATGTTAGTACAATTTAGTTTCATTTGTACATTTGATATTGCGGGGCGAGCGTCCGACATGTGGACTGCCGTCACTGCCAGTTTGTATATTATTCTTTTAGGGCACGACCGAGCTGAGGTCGATGTCACTCTTGTATATTATTTTCTTTTCTGTACTAGGATTACCCCGCGGTGGAGTGCACGAATAGCCAGGTTCTAGAGGGCAATGGGTCCGCATCTCATGGCATTGGTACGGAGGGGACCTTACTCTAGAATTGGCGGGCTATTCGCCGCACTCGTAGGGGGTATAGGTTGACCCAGGAGGGGTGCTCAAGTTACCGGATTCCGTGAAGTGCTGGATGGTCCATTCACGTTGCTGAAGAGGGCTGCCTCGCTTCTGGTTTTGCGGGTAACTTGCCGCTCTCGTAGGGGTCTAGGTTTCATTGCACATGCTATCCACACGACAGGGAACGTCGGGTCTCACTTGCGGCTCAAGTGAAACTCGGGGCTCTAGATTATCTACCATTATGTATTGCTTTTGTGATGTTTCTTTATATCATGCCTGGGACGATTGTTCTATATATTTATATATATACTAGTAAATGTTGTATATGTTTTGCACCCGCGCTAGCCCAGTCCTCGCTCTGTCGTTAGTTAAGTAACCTAACGGGTGATGACGGGACCCAGTGGCGAATGCTGATGGCATATACGTACATTTTATTTTCGTTCTTTTCTGGTGTGATTAATTGATAGGACTGCATAGATTCTTATCAATGCAAGGATAAAACAAACCTATATATGATGTTTTTGGAACCAAGTTTTTAAAAACTGACATTACAGACGTACACTTTTGCTTTGCATCGTGGTATTCATTTTGGAATATCCTGAACCTCATTCGACGAGGCAAGGGCCGAGATCCCTTCATCGGGAGTGACCCCTTGAGTAAAAGTTTACGTCAACGTAATAACTTCAATATAGTCGATTCTTTTGCTTTGCATCATGGTATTCAGTTTGGGATATCCTGCACCCTATTCGACGGGGAAAGAGCCGAGATCCCTTCACCGGGAGTGACCTCTTAAGCAAAAGTTTTCACCACTATATATTTATAAATCCACTTGGATTCCTTCAACGATATCAGTTTCATTACGTTAAAGGTTTTTCGCAAAAAACCAGCCGTAGCCCACCGTCATTTCGGATAAGTAATGCATAGTATTCGTGCGGTGTTTGTTAGCCAAAGTCAAGGCATCGTGTGCGGTAGCTGTGTGTTGCTTGTCCATTGCATGGATATGCATTGGTTTAGGACAGTCGTACCACTTTGTTGGCCAAAGTCAAGGGTGTGTGCGGGTGGGTCTAAATCAATCAGGACAATGACGGGTAGAACTTGACTTGCGGGTTATGATTTGTTGGCCAAAGTCAAGGTTATAAACCGCTTGGGATAAAAATCATATCGGGAGTTTCAAAATTACATGAAACTTTCCAGGCTTGCTCATATTTTCTGAAGTGTGGTGACTTAAGTGGCTTCCATCAAGTTATCATGCGATGATAGTTGGATACCGATTCCCACTGATGAGTAGGATTACTCCTCGGGTAATTCCGACTAATTCTCTTTTTGGGTTTGGAGGAGAATTCGAGCAAACAGTGGGAGCCATCCAGATTAGATAAAATAATTAACCATTCTGATCTAGGTTAGAGTGCACGCTGAGTGTTTCTTTTCTTTCTCTCTGGCTGCGACTATGACCCGACCCTTGACTAAAACTCATAAACCGAGTTGACCGAACCTTCTTAAAACACTTTGGCTTTTGGAATGTTACGGTGTCGCATACATCATTGCCACTTCTATATCACCTTTGCATTTTTCCAGAACACCTCGTATCACTATGAACATCCACTTCCATTGGATAAATCCATCGTATGGTTATATACGAATTTGAAGGATCTGATTCGAGGATGGATTCTGGTTCTGGAGAGATTGAATAGGATTATTCGGTTGTCTTTTCTCTTTACCTTCTCTCAGGTTGTGAGGGCTCCTAGGATTAGGAGAGGGTACACCTATTGAGCTTATTGGATAGTCATCTTCCAAACCATAGGCAGGTGTCGAACGGTAAGGAAGGAAGAAAACCAACAAGCTTAACTATGGTGTACAGAAGGTAATAAGTAAAGACATATAAAGGGATTAGAATAATGACAAAGGAAATTGCGATCACCAACATTCACGACAAAAACCATGTATACCCCTGCCACTCCTACATCCACTTTGGTTTTCTCTAGGACACTCCGTATCACTACGGATATCCACTTCTATTGGATAAATCCATCGTATGGTTATATACGAACTCAAAGGAACCTTTTCGAGGATAGATTCTGGTTCTGGAGAGAAAGGATAGGATTATTCAGATGTCTTTTCCCATTACCTTCTCTCTGGTTGCGAGGGCTTCTAGGATTAGGAGAGTACACCTATTACACTTATTGGATAGTTTTCTTCCAAACCTTAGGCTGGTGCTGAAGGGTAGGGAAAGAAGAAAACCAGTTAGCCTAAAGAAGGTGTACAGAAGGTAATAAGTAAAGACATAATAAAGGGATTGCAGTGAGGGCAGGTATAGTATATGGTTACTGTCGTGAATCAGGATAGTGGAAGAGGCTTTACTAGGAATACCAGTAAACATTTTCATGTTTCAGTTTCACTGTGCGATGTTAATTGATAACTGTTTTCCCAGTTAGAATCTAACTCCAGGGTATGTATTTACCAGATCAGTTTCTCACATCTGAATATTATTACAGATGGTGAGTGGGAGTAAGATATTGGGAATTGGGTGATTAGATCCTCATTATATCGGAATTCATTGTAATTTGTGATACTTTAGGAAATCATCTGGATTTTGCCGGATGGCAAATATATGGATTTGAATATCCATTGTTATGCACCAATTTCAAACTGATATTTCTGTACGTTTATTTTTATAAAGTGAGATATATCTTTTTGATATTATGTCTGTGACATTTACCTATATCGGTTGGTGATTAGGTAAGGTGCATTCAACAGCGGTGTAATTCTTCTTAACCATACTACAGTTTTTCGACCTACGACGCACAGGGTTTGAGTTGTTGAACTAAGGGGACTTATACAAAGTATTGTATGTTGTCCAGTGTCCATTAGGACAAAGGGGTTGGTACTCGTACTATATTGTGTTTACTTATGACTTCTCCAGTTCTGGACATGTATTTCGTTGAAATGCAAGGTCCAGATATTCAGAAGTTATAGATATAAGAATAAAGTAGAGAACCATTCGTTGTAAGTATCAGGATTCTTCGAGGAAGTCGAAAATGTAGATACTTGTGTTTGGTATTCCGTTAATAGTAATGGTTTTGAGAACTTGTTTTTCTTTCAGGTCAATCATATATGGATGCACTCCAAGATGAGTAATGCTGATTGACCTTTTTCCATTTGGATGATATGCACTGGAGACAACTGCAGGTTTTTGAATCTGGTTTAAACTAAATTAGTGCTTTTGTTTCTATATTAGATATATATAGAACCAATTTATATCTTGACGATGTTAAGGTATAGGGAGTTGTCCAGCTGATGCTTAAAACCAGAATCCGGATAAACTCAAGGCACGTTTCAGTAATGGCAGTTTGTGGGTTATCCCGGGCTTTGACAAGGGTTAACTTTCTACCATCAGGAAGATCAATATTGATATTGTTCTTGACTCGCCACATTTTTAGTAAAATGGATTTTTTCAGAAAAACAAAAGTAGGAGTATGGAAGAACTGGAAGTGATTCCAGAACCACAAACGATCATAGAAGATTTAAGAGAACCTAAGGATTCAATTAGTTTTGACATTCCATTAGCCACTCCGCAGATTTGGTGGGTAACCTCAGGCACCCAAGAGGTACTTCGGTCTTCTCAGAAACGGTGACAGGGAGGTTCTTGTTTACCCAAACTTGTCATTGCTGTTGTTCTAGACTATAAGACCCGGCAGGAGGATGAGTATAGCGTCATTCTAAACTAACTTTAGAAGTGCACGTGTATATGACTCTGGTAGAGGGTTGTTGTAGTCAGTGGGACCAGCGGAAGCATAGTGGGCAAGTAACTTATGTCTATTTATAGACTAAAGCACGTATAGCGGAAAAGGATCATCTAATTTTTGATGTAACAGTCATAGGCTTTGACCTCATCAGAATAGGAGATGGATCTGCTAAGAAGGTAGTAGAGAGTGATGTCCAGGTATTGGAATGACATGCACTTGATAGGAAGAGATATTCATATACTACGATCGGATATACTGTGTTTGTCACAAAAATATTTCTCCACATAGGATATGGATATAATATCAGGTTTCTGGTTACTAGATCTATGGTTTTAGATCTAGATTTGGGAAATATCCCAATCTGGGTACTTTGACATTATTCTAAAGGAATTTTAGAATGGACGAATCCTGGCATGGTGGTGTACCTGCAGGTGATGGAGTCACCCTCACTAAAGGTGTCTTACAGACTAAAGGAGAGAGGGGTCTGCATGATTAGCACATCATTTGCTCATGTAATTGAGTTAATCATGAAATGTGAAGTACCACACCAGATATTGCTTTTGTACTAGATGCAATAAGCAGATATATTAATCCAATCCTGGAGAAACATTGGGAAGCAGTTATTGAACATAAGTGAATGTTCTTGGGATATGGTAACGGCGGCCTCCTTCAGGAGATGGTTATCATTTCAGGCTTCCAAGATGACCTGGATGACAGAGTGACTGTCAGAGTTATAGTTTTTTCCTCTTCTGAGGGACAGTATGTTGGACAGGTGGTCCAAGCGGATACTAAGGAAGGCATGGCGCATGTTACTGATTAAATTCAGTGGATGATACTGTTTAGGGGGTTTGCTGGATTTGGAGTTCGTTTGTGAACTGGGTCCCATCAGATATCCAGACAAATTCTAAGACAGGTATTGCTCATTTCGGGAGATAGTTTTCTCCACGAAGCTGAGATACAGAGAGATACAGAAAGAAACATTGGAGCGGATCCACTCACTGAGGCTATTTCTCGAACGCAATCATTTTTCGCAAACGGGCTTTGCGAAGCTGATTAGTAGAGAAGTTGGGTGTTTGGTATCACACGGGCTGTGAGTATGCGACATCGCAATAATTGGCCTTAAGTGCAAGTGGGAGATTGTTGGCTATAGTGCCCTCAAGGCAATTATCATAGTCGCAGACTTATGATTATGATGATTGAGTGAAGACCTATACCGATAAAACAGTCTTACTCAAGATGATAGTATGCTATCTAGTTTGCTTTTATCATCATGTACATGTTGATAGAGCCCATAGGATTCTTGCTTGACTGCCAGCATTATGATGGCGATCATATATGTGGGAGCTAGGGTCTATAAGCACATCCTTAAACGTCCCTAGTCGTAGGAGTATCGAGACCGGGCATCGATACTCTGGTATAGACTGGTGTATACTGATCGGGACCCCGACGAGGGGCGGTGTCCAGGTCTCACAAGCCATTGGTGTTAGTTTGTTCACCTGAGATAGTATGCGGGTGCTTATTGGGTTATGAGTACACTGGACGGACTCGCCGGGAACTTACTAGTTGGTATTATACCTATTGTCAGATAGGAGTTCCCAGGTGACATGTGTACAGGTTAGTCTGTCGACCTGAGATCGTCATTTTCTCGTGTGAGTTCACACTGTACTTTGATTACTACCCTACCACGGCTTAAAGGAGTCGTGCAAACAAGTTTTAGTTGGGTACAGTCCCGAGTCATATGAAGGCAGTGATCGGATCGTCGGGGATTCTTCTCTCCCGGTATTGGGGGTTGATGTCGCGTTGTGTACGGGTTCCTATCACCACAAATCCATGGCCAAGATAAAAGAGGATTACCGATCCAGGATCGATAGTTTCTCAGGAGGTGATGGGTTACATGACGACACTGAATATCGCGTTGTTGGGGGTCTTACTTTATCCACCCCCCTAGACTCGATATGCGATACTCTTAGACGAACAGACCGGACTGTACAGATATTGTCACTGTCAGGCTCTGTAGGGATTCAGGATGAGTTTGCTCGACGGTCTCCCTTTCGCTCAATACCTGGGTAGCCGTTACGTACAGCTAGTGCCGCTAACGTGCTTGTGGTTAAACCCACTGCCAGCGTATTGATGAGTCTTTGGATTCCCACACAGTGAGTTTTCACGGTTCAGGAGATATAGTGTACATGAGGTATGTTGGTACATACGGGTGTCCGATTAAATATGTGCTTGTTGCGCAGACTTTAATCGGACGGTTGATAATACTAGCGGCTTAGAATTAATCCAGATTATTAAATCAGGTTTTGATTTAATAATTTACATATGTATTCTAGTATTATTGTTCACTATTCGTTTTCTCTCTCGGCTATTTGTATTTTTGTACGAATACGCGTATATGTATTTCGATACATGTACCGGGAAGTATTCCGTATTTTATACGGAATAGCTTCAAGAAGTTGCCACCTCATTTATATGATTTTCCATTTATGGAAATTCATTTGTTTTATTAATGAGGTGGAAAAGGTGATGTGACTTCAAGCATGGCATGAACATGGAATTTGGGTATGGTTTGATTTGTTTATTGTAATTTGACTTTGTAAAAAGAAAAATGATTTTTTGTGGGCATGAGAAATGGGGGGGCCGGCCACTTATGATGGGGGGTTCTTTTTTATTTGCACATTACATGAAAGATTACACTATCTCTCTCTCACTCTCTCATGCCACTAAAAAGACTTAGCCATTTTTCCTTGTTCATTCCAAAAGCTTTCACCTCCTTCATATTTTTCTTGAGTTTCTCATTGAGCTCAAGGGTAGAGAGAAATACATAGTGACACACTACTACACCTCGACTCTCCATAGTTAGCGACTTTGGAGCGTCGGTTACTGTTCATAACAGAATACTGCATTTTATACCGCCCATTCTTACGCTCGTGTGTTTATAGGTAGGTGCTTTTTATCCGTATTTATCACATATTTGCAGAATACAGGTTCTCGGTTCTAAAACGGTGAAATTCATGGAAAACACGACAATATCCGGGTTCCTGCCAACCACTGATAAAACACGGTCTCCGCTCTTCATCCGTATGTTACCAGATATCAGTTAAGAGACAAAATGTCAAATCAATGTCGCTTTCATGCACAAGGCTCAATGGTAGCACAAGATCCAAGAGATCTACGCGGAGCTCGAGGCAATCATGACAAAAGATATCCACAAAAAGTCCACCTTTCCTCAACAGAAATTCTGGAAGAATTGTGAAAGTAATTTCAGAAACTACATGTACCAGACAACAGGGGACACCAAACCAGGAAAACACCAGAAATCCCAGCACCCAATTCTTCTAAACGGCCGCGGAAGCGCGGCCAAAGAGGGGTTTTGGCCGCCCTTCCGCGGCAAGGTGGGGCCCACTCACTGTCATCTTTTGGGGTTATTTTGGGGATTTCATTTATGGACAGATGGTTGCCCTATAATTCCAGTTTCCCTCCTATAAATACCCCGGACCTGAGCTTAACCAAGGAGCTTTTTCTTTGTTCTCATTTTTGTTACTTTGTATAGTTTTTCTTCTTCTTCTTCATTCCTCTTCCATGAATTGTAGTGAGAGCTTTTTGTGGATATGAATAAAGATGAGGGTTTTGTATCATTCTTTTGTGTTTCTTCTTCCCCTTGAGATTCTTGCTTTCTCTTGCTCATTCAACCTCTTTATTGAGCTTGAATGGGTAAGGGTTAGTTATTGATCTCAAAGGTCGTATTTTCTTCCGGGACTAGCACTTCATTTCACATGCGCTTTCTACCCTTCCCTTGATCTTGCAACCTCTTCATTGAGCTTGCAAGTTTAAGGGTTGGCTATTGAGCACATGCTTGGCTTGGGTCCTAGTTCCGTATTCTTTTTATTACTCGCTTTTTATTACTTGTCGTTTTATTACTTGCATTTTATTTCATGCATTTTATTCATGCTCTTTAATACTTGTATCTTTTCTTTTCTTTGTTCTTTTCTTTTTGTTCTCTTTTGTTTATATTGTGAATGTTGTAATTATTGTTCTTGTTAAGAATTAATACGGTTTTATAAGTTAACTTTTCTTTGCCAATTCCTTTTCCCGTTATTTTCCATTTGAACTTCGCCCAAACCATACGCAAGCGCTCCGTTAGGCACCGTACCCTGACAAGGTAACGGTGATTCCTAACCACGACCGGTTGCGTTCGGTTTGGCCGGAGGCGAAGGCAAGAGACAAGAACGGAAGGACAAGGGTAAATAAGCCGGATTCCACGAATACCGCGCTTAAATCCCCTAATCCACGTTGTTGCCGATTGCTTAGCTTCAATTGGTCAAGACTCGGCTCAAAGGTTTTGAGTACGGATTTCTTAGCTTATAATTTCGTACTTTCTTAACAACTTTATACTTGCAGATAAACACATAGGTTAGAACAAACAAACATACAAGATTCTTTATTGACTCGTCTAAAGCAAGAAGGTAAGATAACACCATCTCCCTGTGGACCGACCCGTGCTCACCGGCTAGCTGCATAGCGACACCGTCCTGATCGCGGTTACACTTAAATTCTTTGAACATCCGACACGCCATCGGCGTGCGATCAAATGGCGCCGTTGCCGGGGAGACGATAGCGTATTTTCTTTCTTGTTATTCGGGTTAATATTCTTTTTGTATATAAAAAAAAAACAAAAAAAAAATATTCTTTTTTGTTTTTTTTGGACAATATTTTTGTGGGCAAGAGTGCAGATTTTTGCAAGCTTGCAAACTGCGATTGTAGGGAGCAAAGTGTGCATTCAAGACAAAGGTGATTACGAAGTACAGTGCCAAAGATCCGGGTAGTTTGACCCGCGCATGCGAACCTTTCAAGCTTACCGGATTTGATTCAACGGGGGTTTCCTAACCCAAAACTTAACGGTACGTACTTTACTAACACCTTCTTCTCAAATCCGACGCTTCCAATATACTATTCTTTGCAGGATTCTTTGCAAGTTCGCTAGCAAACGCTAAAAAAAAAAAAAAAATTTGACTAACCCGTATTTGTTGCAGCGCCGCGCTTAAATTAAAAAACGATTGTTTGATTCTTTATAGAATTTTTGAATTGCGCATTGCATACATTAATACGGACTTAAGGGCAAGCGAACCCCACAAAATACGGTAAAGGATTTCATCACCTTTTCCGTGGCCCACAAATCACGAACTTGAGCATAACGTTTACCCGCACAAATTTAAAAGAAACTAGACTTTAAGCCTTAAGGACTTCGCGCTCACTAGGAGAAGTTAACTGTATTTAGAAGCTTGCTTGACGGTATATTGTTTACGGGGTGTCTAGGAAAGTGTTAACGGCGAAACCGCCAAAAGAGAAAGGGTTATTTAATTAAGGACCTTCGCGAAAGCGTTGGAAAACCTCCCCTTATCTCTGCACTTACCTGGCCTCGTGATCAGTGTATCTTGAGCCTGTTTCTCGACACAGTTCTACTTCGACAATCAAGTTCTCGAGCAGGTCTAGTTGACCTAGGTGAACCCTAGAACGATTAGGTGTGTGGTATTTTTGTGTCGTGATTTTTGTCCATATTCTTTTTTGTGTATATTTCATTCTTTTGCTAACAACTAACTAAAATTAAAAAAAAAAAAAAAAAAATCATATTTTTTCCCCCTCCCTTTTCTCTACCTTTCTTTTTCTCTCTTCATATCATGGGTACCCCACCTCGCAAAACTCTTGCCGAACTTTGGTATCCACAACCAGACATTACTTCATACGGTTCTTGTTTTGGTCGAACTTCAAACGACCCCTCCATGCCAAAAATTTCTTTGAAAGATCGGATAGACGCGTCTAGGACGAACAACTGGACCCCGCAATCCACTTCGTATCAACCGTTTCAAACATTCACACCTTCTTGCGTTGATACCCCTTTTGAAAATCCAGTTGTAACCCCGAGACCTATGTCTATTGCTGAACGTATTGAACAATCTCGTAGCCGATCTTTCACTCCTTTCACCACTACAAATTCTTGGGATCAACAATTCCATTCACCTTCTTATCCCAATGTTGATCCCACTCCTGTCCAGCCATTCAACTCCTACCAATCCTACCCTAATTTTGCACCTTCCCTAGACATTGCATCAGAACAGCAACTTGGGAGTTTTCAGTATCCAAACAACTTTGAATCTTTTACTAAAACCCCTTCACAACCAATGTCTGGTCTAGAACAATCCTTGGAAGACTTTAGGGTAGCGTCAAGCCAACAGATGATGGATTTGAATGCGTCCATGGCCGCCCTCATACAACCTAGTGACCCGGTAGCTAGTTTTCAACTAGCTCCAAATTTTTCAATGTATGAAGAGGCGGTAGGACAGGCTGTGAATTTGAGTGGAGAGAGTGAGATGTACCCCCTTCCAGATCAAACCTACCCGTCTCAAATTGAATCCCACAACTCCTGTTTTGAAAGTCTATCAAGCATCCCACATGATTTATCAATTGAAGATAGAATGATGAATGAGTTGTGCGACTTCGTAGTGTTTGATTTACCCGAGTGTGAAGGGTCCCTTCCAAGTGAAACCATACCAAATCCTTTTGACCTCTACACCTCCACTCTAGAACCTGAATTGATTACTATCCATGCTTTGGTTGAGGTGTCAGAGAATTTTGATTTTCACTTGATTGAGGATATCGACGCTGGGAATATTTTGGATGATGAAACCGTAGATTTGGCTGAGTTTGTCTCTTCAAATCATCATCCCGAGTCATTAAATGTTTTTCCCGAACTTCATATGCGTCTGGATTTTGAAGAAAAATGCATGGATGTACTAAATTTTGAGGAGAACATTGAGGATAGTTTTGAGGATGAACCAGTTTTAATTGATGAGTCGGATTTTCCAATTCATCCTATTCCTTCCACCGACTGTGTACACCCTCCTGCACCTTTAACCGATAACCTTCCTCAACCACTCCCCTCCATCATATCCATCGTTCCGACCTTGCAAGAACCCGTATCATTTCCATTTCCATTGTCTGGTTTACCAAGTTCGGCGTACCCATGGTTTCTCACGAACCTTGAGGGATTTGACCCAATTTCTCGGCGAGTAAATATATTAGCACAATCACTTTTCACACATCGGTCATCACAAATTGTGCTAATCTATTTACTCCATTTGCACCCTCAAGTTCGTATTCCACTTCTTTTTCCCTTTCGCCATTCTTCTTCTTCTCATCTACCGAGACCGCATTCCACTTCTCTCCACAAGCGGTCTCGCGTATTTTCCATTTCTTACCTCTCCGCATTCTTTCACCAGCCACTGCTTCATAACGATAAATTTTTTGAATGGTTGGTGCTAACCTTTGGCCTGTGTAAGGCCTTGTATAGATGGATACTGTTCTTTCCCCCCTAAATCCTGAATTTCAACGCTTAACAGTGGAAACACTGTTTTACTTAAGTTTGGGGGGGACACTTTTTTGTATATATTTTTGTTTTCCTTTTTGTTTTGTATATAATTTGTTTCTAGGAAGCGCCGGCAATTTTAACCCTCTTGGTATAGCCTGACAGTGAGGGCACTGTCAAGTTTAAGTTTGGGGGTGTGCTCGGTAAGCTTTCTTCCTTCGCATACATTTGTATATTTTGCATTTGCATACCCTATTAAAAACCCACAAAAATTGAAAATTTTCTAAAAACATAAAAACTTTTCTGTCAAGTAGCTTGTGGAAGAACTCTGATTCAACATTCGACGGTTTTTGTTTGAAAAGATAAGGATAACTAAATCCTATGTTTGGATTTTGAAAACCTGAAAGATAACTCTCCTTTGAAGTTAACTATAGCTGATATACGTCTTTACATTACACTACACGTGTTGTGAGTCTTGGAAATTAGATGACAAGTCTTTTATGTTTAAAAAAACTTTTAAATAGATAAATGATTTTCTGAGGATCAAATAGGTTTGTTCTGAAATAAGTAATATATCAAGAATAGTTTATGAAGTAAGTGAATATGAAGGAATGTTATTGATGCCTTAATTGGAACTAAGTCTGAAAAATAACCCATCTGAAACTTGATTGGAATGATTACACACCAAACCCACTAAACACGTCTTTTATCCAAAAAAATAATTGAACTACCGGTTATATCTCCGTTCGTATTGAATCATCATGTTTTTCACGCCAAACTGTCTTTTGTTTTTGGACCTAGGTAACTTGAGTAATTAAGTCCGCTGGGGTGTTTCTACACCTAATGCCCTAAAACCAACTGGTTTGGGTGCATTGTCCCAAAGCTCGCTAAGAAGCCTAGAAAGTCCAGTTTTAAAACAAAATCAAGCAAGTGTTCTCTCCGAGTTAAAATTCCTAACGGTTCTTTGTGTGAGAATAATCTTGATAAAAGACAGGCTTTTATAAAAATTTCTTAACGGAGATATGAAGGTTTTACTCTTTGATAAAGACTATTGCACGTTCACAGAGGTGTGTATGAAATGAAAACAAGAAAAAGGTGGAGTGAAGAATAAGACCTAGTTTCCTGTTAGGGAAGATAGAAATTCTGAAGTTGAAACTTTACTGGAAAACGAAACTTGAAAAATGCTTAACTCTCTATAAAACTTATGTAATCCTTTTAAAATTGTTATCTGGGCTTTATTGTGTGACATAATGACTTTATTCGACCTTTCAGGAACTTAACGACACTATTTTGCACTGCACGTAAAGACATATAAAATCTGTAGTTAAATAAGAAGCGAGGTGTGAAAAATAAAGGTTCGATGGTCTAGACTTAGGATTATAGAATTGTTATTTTCTAAAACAAAGCTTTTGGGGCTTGAATCTTAGTTATTTTACAAAGCTAGCTTGACCGGATTTTGTGGGTGTAATCCGCTGAAAACCCTCAGGAGACAACACTCCTCCTACTAGGGACACCTAGAGGTTTAACGGCTTGTTGCACATGCTCAGTGCAATCGCGTTCCCTGCGAAAGTGCGGTTATCATTTTATTTTTGTGAATAATTGGTTTTGCTCGGGACGAGCAAAAGTTAAGTTTGGGGGTATTTGTTCATAACAGAATACTGCATTTTATACCGCCCATTCTTACGCTCGTGTGTTTATAGGTAGGTGCTTTTTATCCGTGTTTATCACATATTTGCAGAATACAGGTTCTCGGTTCTAAAACGGTGAAATTCATGGAAAACACGACAATATCCGGGTTCCTGCCAACCACTGATAAAACACGGTCTCCGCTCTTCATCCGTATGTTACCAGATATCAGTTAAGAGACAAAATGTCAAATCAATGTCGCTTTCATGCACAAGGCTCAATGGTAGCACAAGATCCAAGAGATCTACGCGGAGCTCGAGGCAATCATGACAAAAGATATCCACAAAAAGTCCACCTTTCCTCAACAGAAATTCTGGAAGAATTGTGAAAGTAATTTCAGAAACTACATGTACCAGACAACAGGGGACACCAAACCAGGAAAACACCAGAAATCCCAGCACCCAATTCTTCTAAACGGCCGCGGAAGCGCGGCCAAAGAGGGGTTTTGGCCGCCCTTCCGCGGCAAGGTGGGGCCCACTCACTGTCATCTTTTGGGGTTATTTTGGGGATTTCATTTATGGACAGATGGTTGCCCTATAATTCCAGTTTCCCTCCTATAAATACCCCGGACCTGAGCTTAACCAAGGAGCTTTTTCTTTGTTCTCATTTTTGTTACTTTGTATAGTTTTTCTTCTTCTTCTTCATTCCTCTTCCATGAATTGTAGTGAGAGCTTTTTGTGGATGTGAATAAAGATGAGGGTTTTGTATCATTCTTTTGTGTTTCTTCTTCCCCTTGAGATTCTTGCTTTCTCTTGCTCATTCAACCTCTTTATTGAGCT
Source organism: Agapanthus africanus (assembly GCA_030015575.1). Lineage (NCBI taxonomy): Eukaryota > Viridiplantae > Streptophyta > Magnoliopsida > Asparagales > Amaryllidaceae > Agapanthus > Agapanthus africanus. Next base: position 293,578,889 of record CM057347.1, read on the forward strand.
TGAATGGGTAAGGGTTAGTTATTGATCTCAAAGGTCGTATTTTCTTCCGGGACTAGCACTTCATTTCACATGCGCTTTCTACCCTTCCCTTGATCTTGCAACCTCTTCATTGAGCTTGCAAGTTTAAGGGTTGGCTATTGAGCACATGCTTGGCTTGGGTCCTAGTTCCGTATTCTTTTTATTACTCGCTTTTTATTACTTGTCGTTTTATTACTTGCATTTTATTTCATGCATTTTATTCATGCTCTTTAATACTTGTATCTTTTCTTTTCTTTGTTCTTTTCTTTTTGTTCTCTTTTGTTTATATTGTGAATGTTGTAATTATTGTTCTTGTTAAGAATTAATACGGTTTTATAAGTTAACTTTTCTTTGCCAATTCCTTTTCCCGTTATTTTCCATTTGAACTTCGCCCAAACCATACGCAAGCGCTCCGTTAGGCACCGTACCCTGACAAGGTAACGGTGATTCCTAACCACGACCGGTTGCGTTCGGTTTGGCCGGAGGCGAAGGCAAGAGACAAGAACGGAAGGACAAGGGTAAATAAGCCGGATTCCACGAATACCGCGCTTAAATCCCCTAATCCACGTTGTTGCCGATTGCTTAGCTTCAATTGGTCAAGACTCGGCTCAAAGGTTTTGAGTACGGATTTCTTAGCTTATAATTTCGTATTTTCTTAACAACTTTATACTTGCAGATAAACACATAGGTTAGAACAAACAAACATACAAGATTCTTTATTAACTCGTCTAAAGCAAGAAGGTAAGATAACACCATCTCCCTGTGGACCGACCCGTGCTCACCGGCTAGCTGCATAGCGACACCGTCCTGATCGCGGTTACACTTAAATTCTTTGAACATCCGACACGCCATCGGCGTGCGATCAGTTACCCCGTTCGTCGAGGTTGGAGCATGCGCCGTTTCCCTCGGGTGGATCATCCGAGATGGAGAAAGACCGGCAACCAAACATCATCAAAAGATCACTAGGAGCTTGGAATGAAGACCGAAGGACACAGATCAACTCGGTATAACGATTCTAACTCTTAGTTAGTTTGCTAATTTAGGGTTTAAGGTCGATCCGTTAATCGGGTAGCGGTAGCACCGGTTATGAAAATTTTTGTTCCGCATTTTTGCCGCGTTTTGACGGCCGAGGCGTTGCCGGAACCCAACATGAAATTCACTATACACAAGTCAAATACTATGATACGTGTATAGTACGCATCATTGAAAACTCCAAAATTTGGATAAAATACATGCAAAATCCTTTCTAAATCGCCGCGGGAATGCGTAACTCACGTTATAACTGACGGATGCTCATTTTAAAATAATAATATATGTCCATATATGTTTTCCTAAATACACGTTCCGTCGTTTTCAAAATATCCCAAAAGGTTTTCCTTTATAAACGTTCGTGTCGCTCACGGACACGTAGAAAATAGCGAGACTATAGCTTCTTTTGAAAACCCTTTTGGTAATCTTTCAATGCATGCAAAGTACTCAGGTACTGTCCTCAGATCAGTCTTCTTTAGTTACTACACAATATAGTGCCCATCATGAAATCAAAGTGCTCAAAAGCAAAATCAGCCTCCAAAGGTGTATCCAACAATCACATGCGTCTGGTGCGCACGGAAATCAAATCCAAATACAGGTGCCATAATATGCACAAAAGCAAAAGTAAGTACAACAGGTGTGCACGAAAACATCTGTCTAGTGCAACGGGTGTGCACGACAACAATATCTGGTGCGTCTAAAATGCACTAAAATCTCAATCCAGTGCATCTGGTGTGCACAGAATCGCATCTCATATCATGCGCCCAACATGCGCGAAAATCCAAATCAGTGCATATGTCCCGCACGAATGAAATCGCATCCAATATGCACGCAAGAAATCTAAATCAAGAGCATCCAACATGCACGAGTAAAATCTCACTCAAGTGCATCCGATGCGCACAAAATCCAAAATCAAGCACCTAATATGAGCAAAAATCCAACCAAAGCGCGTCGGGTCCGTAAAAACATATAGTGCAGTAGCATGCACGAAAACGAACGACAAGTGCCAACGCGCACGAAAATACAAATTTGGTAAAACGAATGCTCAAGGATATAAATCGGGTGCAACCAAGGTACAGAGTATAAATCCAGTGCGACAAACGCATAAATACCCGTCCGGTGCAACAAATGAAAGAAATGCAATCTAGTGCAACCAATGTGCGAAATACGAATATGGTGCAGCAAATGCACAAAATATAAATCTGGTGCGACAATTGCACGAAATGAAAACCTAATGCAACAATTGTATGAAGTGCTAATCTGGTGCATCCAGTGCACACAATACAAATACAGTGCATCCAGTGCACGAAATACGAATACTGTGCATACTGTGCCCAAAATACCGATCAATAACTCAAATGCATAAACAGCAACACCGAGTGTACCAAGCTGTATAGAATCGTAAACGTGTGCAACTGCGTGCACAAAACGCATATCAATGCACTACAAGCACATATAAGCTATACTGAGTGCAAAAATCAAATCGAGTGCGTACCACACGCACAAAATCAAATCACCGTATGAAATCCACGAAATCATAGACATGTGCAGCCAAGGAACAAAACCGATATCAAGTGCAATAAATATGCACAAATCAAAAACCAACACAACGGTGTATAAAAACATATCTCAAGTGCAATAACTATGCATAAAATGTAAATACCCAGTAGGTGCAGCCATGGTGCACGAAATCGATATCAGGAAACTCGTCATCAAAACTCAAATCCAAGCGATATAAGCGTGATACTCAGATCACAACGCAAATCGTAACAAAGGACATTGAGGTACACCTCCTACAATGTCGAAAAATGAATCGGTGCGCCTAAAACCGGCAGAACAAGAATATCGGCTCGCCTCCTGCTCACGGTCTGGCGTCATATGTCTCTGGGTACTCATCTTCTCTTCGTACTACCAATCTCGCAATCCATCAGCTCATCGGCCCTGTCAGGTGTGCTAACGGGGATAATTCCGTTCTGGCACTTCTCTGGTCATCTCCCGGTCAATCATCATGACCACTCGTAAGGCAGCACGTCACTGGCGTCAGCCTCTGGCTCTCTGAATACACGTGACACATCTGATCCGGGGTGCAAATCTCATTGCAGCAGTGTCCCGGAAGGAATCCTACTCAAGGTCTCTCTTGATCTCGCCTATGACGAACTGTATAGAAGCTGGTACTCTTACATAACCTTTTCTCGTTTTCTGGACATCTGCGTTTCAGCACAACATTTCCTCGGGAATTGGCCATATTCCAACGCCTCTCTATGGATATCGGATCTCTAATCTCGATGGGGAGTAGCAACAGCTCGTCAGCATCTCGCATGAACCTCTGGCTCCACTTGCCTTTATCATCGTCCACCTTGACGTCATGTCATGCTATCTATGTACAGCAATGGCTCTCGGCCATGGTCAATCCAAAGTCTCTCACACGGACTCGAAATTCCGTACTCTGTATCTTCATCACTCTGTAGAAGATATCTGGCCGAACACGTCCTCGGGAACTCGTCCCAACCATCGGAGGAGTACTCAATACTCGTTCGTCCTCGATCAACTCACAACGCATCAGGGTGAGGTCCTCTATATGAAGCTGGTTAGCTTACTGGTCTCTTATCACATGGTATTCGGACGACGTCAAACTTTTCGATCGAGTAATCGAGGTCCCAAAATTTCCTGAAGGCTCAACACCTGAGTACAGTCTAAAAATATGTGGTACATACCACAACACCTCTAGACCAGCCGTAAAAGGGCAAACCCAAGCCTCAATGATGGCACCGCTAAACTGCTGCAAACCCTAAGGTTCAAAGCGGTTCCATGGTCATCATGTCGAGTTAGGGTTTCATTCTTCTAGAGGGTCTACAGAATTACCTGCATATTCCTCCGAACACTTTAAACTTGGGAAAATGGGTTTCTGACACTTATTCGAACGTTTTAGCTTTGCCTATACAACATGTGAATATTCTTCGTCCGCATGCTAAACAATGCCTCAATCCTCCAAGAAAGGCGATACATCGGCGGTCGTCTCTTGATCGGTCTGCTCTAGGTCTGAGTAAGATTCCCTCCACACTGGAAATCTTCAACTCATCTGGGCCTGCGTCGGCGCATCAATCTGACGAATCACCTTCGTCTCTCAAATCGGGATAGACTAGCTATCATCTGTCACATTTCTGCCTGGAAGCTTTGGCGATCTCAGCTTGAAAGCTCAGGAAGCGACATCCCATCATCTCAGCAACAGCTGGGTCCCCTATCTGCACAGTAGGCGACATCAAAATCTTTGAGGTACGCTGTACATCAATAGTCCTCTAACAACTGGCAGCTCTAACAATGGCCCGATCATCCGGTGTAAAACCAAGCACTCGCCTCATCAGGAGGTCACAACACAACACTACATCGAGACGTTCTCATGTCACCAGAAAACACAACGTTCGGCCCTCGTACCAAACGAGCTCGCCAAGACCGCAACACTAGCAGCAGCTCAATCTGCGCTCAAACATGGTGACAAGAATCTCAATCGAGTATCGAAGAAAGCAGACCAACGACATGAAAGGAAACGACAGATCTAGAATGGATACATGATCATAAGAAGGAACAGCATCATTGAAAGTATGATCATAGAAACGAATAGAATCAAGGATCTCAAATGGATGTATAATCATGGATACGAAGAGAATCACTGGTCTCAAAAATATGTACATCCTAAGGTTTCTTAAGTGGAGTATCGTATCTTAAATATGCCGCGGAACATACGTACGGTACGTCACTCTACTCAAGCTACCTACTCCATCAATGAGGGTCATCCTATGAAACAAAGGTCGGGTCTAATACCCCCCGTTCAAGTCTAAGTTCCGTAAAGTCAAGCCTAGGTTCCGAAATACATAATCGCCCAAGACTCCGCATAGTCAAACATAGACTCGAACCAAGGTTAAACCTAGCGCTCTGATACCAACTTTGTCATGACCCGAAATATTAGCTCATGACCAGCACTTGAATCACGCAACGTCTAAAGGCGTAACGGAATTCAAGTAAGCTAAAACCCAGAAATCTAAACCATTTTAAGAAAATAAAGGAGGTGAAGTTTTTGAAATAAAGGTATAATGAAATCAAGTAAGCTTAATTGCATGGAAAAGAAACATGAATGATGCAAGTGAAATTTACTAGTTTGAAAACATGTTTCGTCTTTTAAAAATTTTGGTAGCACCTCCTTTGTATATTTTGATCCAAAACCATAAATACATAACAAGAATAATGGCATCCCAAGCGGGAGCTAGCTCTTCGCCAAACGACGGATCACAACCACGCAATAGAGCTTATATAAGTATACAACGACTAATGGCGAAGTTTACCACAAAAAGATAAAGAAATGAGCAAGACATAACTCCAAAAGTGAATATAAAACCCATCGCTCAAATCTCGCAACTACAAGTCTCACTAAGTCTCGTCACTTATACAATTACAATTTTGATTGATAGAGTTAACTAGATACAATATGAAATATAGATACAAGAGTGGGTACGGTACAAATGTCCCACCTACGAATGCAAAACACCCGAATGCAACTGAATGCCAGCGAAGCCGCTACTGATCCAAGCGGTCAACCTGCAAGAACTGTGGCACAACGGGGGTGAGTTGCCAACTCGTGAGTAGAAAAATATCAACAGATAGAAATCGAATAAACAACGACTACTAGTTCAACTATATCATAAAAGTAATACTATGATATCTAGGGTGACCGGGTCTGTATACGTGCCAACAAAGTAGTCAATAGCTATATGCATGCGGATAACATCCAACAGTAATGATCAATGCATGTATATGGATCTCGTCCAACCATAATTAAGGTATGTATGCATGTGGTTCTCGTCCACCAAAAATCAAGGTATGTATGCATGTGGATCTCGTCTACCCATATAATCAATGTCTGCATGCACGTAAATATCATAAAGGAGTGTTCATGAAAGTATGAGGATATATATCAACGGTGTCCCATGTGACACATCAAAATCATGGAACCTAAGTGCCTAGCATCAACACTCGAAAACATCATTAAAACCGTGCCCAGCATCGGCACGTAAATCCTTATATATCGGGCTCCGTCAGTCCGGATCGGCCCACGCGCTCTGTCAGTACGGATCGGCCCCTATCATCTCTCGACTCCGGTCGGTATCCTCCGGATATCCGCCGAGCCCAAATACTATCACCGGTAGGTAGTAGTCCCTCCGCCGGGCTCACCGTTTAACTATACGAGTCTTCTTTCCCCGGGGTACCATACCGGGTCCACCATGTACCCGCAGACGGTGCCTACCACTTCTCGAATCGGGTATACTTACACAAGCTCTCATGAACCAAGAAAACTCATGGTGGACGCACTGAAATATCATATCAAGAGAAATCGGGTTTTTTAAACAATACATGCTTCCTTTTGAAATAGCCATGGTTCTAAAATCCAGAAATCTCATGAAAACAGCATATCTCAATGCGTAAAAGCGTAAAGCGTGATGTATGCCACATAACAGAAATGTAAGCATATCAATATGTCATGCAACATGGAACAGTGATATGACATATTAAGGGAGAACCGCACTTTTAAATGATTCCAGTTTTTAAAATATAGCTTGCGGTTCCTAATTTCCAAATAAAATCAGTTATCTATGTAGGTACAATATGTATATGCGCAAGTATGGATGTACCAATGTATGTGTGCACCAATATGGATGTACAAATGTGTATATCCGCAAGTATGGATGTATCAATGTATATATGCACCAATATGGATATACAAATGTGTATATCCCCAAGTATAGATGTATCAATGTATATGTGCACCAAGATGGATATACAAATCTGTATATCCGCAAGTATAGATGTATCAATGTATATGTGCACCAATATGAATATACAATGTGTATGTCATGATGCAGCAACCCTACTGTGTAGTGACATGGCAATTATCGATGATGAAGTGTGTGAGCCGGAAAATCTGTGTACGTGTAATATACGCATCATCGATAATGGTGCAAGTGTACTAGCACAAATATAAGCAATGCAATGGAAATAATATGAATGCAACATAAGGTATATCATATGCAAATGCTGACGGGTATACATATCTAATATGACCGAGTCGGGGAATCTATCAATCGGCATCCAACATTGCATACGATATGATCCGTCGTACAGCAACCTCTAGTCAAGGGTAAGGATCAATCATCAAGTTAAACTGATCACGCACAGAAAATTATCGTACGGCGGCATCAAACCAAAAGGGATCCTATCATCCTATAAGACAAATGAGGGTACGGCCTAATATCATGTACGGCCACTTATCCATGATTCACGACAGTCTATATATGTTTATATATCTGTGTACCTATGTCCCAGGTCACATACGCAATAATCTCATATCAGGGGTCCGTCAGGGTACAAATCATCTCGATCGACTCGCGTCCGTATACCAACATATCATCATATCATCATTTCATCTTATATTCTTTCATCGCATTTATATCACACATCAAATCGAATTTACATAAATATTCTACTAAGTATAAGTATCTAATCTAACATACACACCCAAACCATACAATCAGATTTTTAAAGAAGTGAATCGTAGTTTTGAAAATAGGGGTTGCGGCGTTTTAAGGAAAAGATATCATTTGGAAATCCGTAACATCCCTCAAAGTATATATTTAAAAGATACATACGACTCATTGTTTTAGAAAAAGGTATGGTTCAGATAACGCATCAACATCGACTATCTAGTCCTACAGTACCCTAAACGGCAATATCGGTAAATGTCATCTTATGATAGTAGTAACATATCACTTCTAACTATCCTCTAGTTTCTAATATAGTTTCATAGCTATCCTCATTCTAACCATAGTTTCCTAATCTAGGTTTCCTAACCATATTCTATAATCAGTTTTCCATCAAGACTTTGCGGGGGTGCTATACGCCATCCACCCGACTTCCCCCGTGGATATATATCCACTCACCTGGCCTTCGCTTGCCGAAATCGATGACACCACGCTCCGTCGTCTCGGAATCCACATGAAGGTACTTACAATAGTAAACAATCGCAATGCATATTCATAATCAAGGCGGAAAAACCAAAACGGCACACATTTCGCTCCTAGGTCAAAACCTATAGCTTTGCGTGCAAAACACGACAATTAACACTGTTTGTTGACGTAAAAACGCCACACGACGGAAACACAATACCAATTACCAAAATCAATTCATAACGAAGTCGTAAAACAATGCATCAACTCATGCAAATGGTCCCAGATTTTACCCTAAGCCAAATTGGTCAATTCTGCATATATGGAGGGTCAAATTTACTGAATATAAGGCCCTGGAACCAATCTGAAACAATTCTACCCTACTCTGGCCGCAAATTATGGCCAGATTGAATTATCTGTGGCCTGGGGTTTGAGTTAGGGGATCGGGTCTCAGTGGTAGCATCCTAGGTGCCTGCACGACTTCTGGTAATTGCAAAATCATTTCTAGTGTCCCCGGGTTGCTCCAGATTCCAAAATACCCTCACATATCACACATTTATCCGATGTTGGGATTTCTAAATCCGTGTTTTGGGTTTCTAAGCTCTGGTCCAAATCAGTAAAAACACCACTAAGGTATGTAGGCAGCCACTACACATCACCAATTTAAAACCAACACTCAAACCCATTACTAAGGTTTCCCAAAGCTCACTAAACATCACAATTTCACCTCTAAACTTACATGAAAGGTAAAGTGAATGAAATACTATGCTAAGGGTGATGAAATTACCTCACTTGGGCAACCCAAGAAAAACCCTAGTTTGCCAATGTTGCCCAAATCGCATTTTTCTTGGTCCAATGTGAAGAGGGTGTAGAGGGAATCAATTTTTGTGAAAGGGAATTAGGGTTTGGATCAAAGATTTGAGGTGATATCATAGGGTGAAGGTGGAGAGAAGAGAGGAAGAAGAAGAAAATGATGGGGGAGTTTAGAATGAGGCAGCCTCTCTCTCTCTCTCTTCTCTTATTTCCACCCAGTCTCTCTTAATATTACCCTTTTACCCTTTCTCTTCTTACCCTTTTCTTTTTATTAAAAACCCAAGTCACAAAATACCCAAAATAACATAAGAGCACAACATGTAATCCCCACATAACATGACATGGTGCACTGGCCACGAAAAACTGTAGAAACGCGGATTTGGCTTAGTCGCGATTAGCAGTGCACTAATCGGGTTTTTATCAAAACTGCATATAATAAATTTTAAAAATGCCAAATCCTTTAATTATATTATTAAATGAATAAATCATTTTAATTTCCATTTATTTCATAATTATTGGTATATATTTATACCCTTTTTCGAAAACCCCAATTTCGCAAATCGGGCAGTTTTCGGGAAAAATATTATTTTCATATTAAATTCCAAAAATAATATTTTATATTTTCTGAAATGTTACAATGACAAAGGTCAACATATCATAAGTCGCAAGTCAAGTTCAACCCGTCATTGTCCTGGATTAATTTAGATCCACCCACACAAGCCCTTGGCAGAGTTCAACATGACCGTGCAACTGTGCTAAATAATCGCATATCTATGCAAAAAACAAGCATTACCTAGATACCATTCATTATGCCTTGACAGAGGTCAACATACACAGCATGAATACTAAGTAATACTTGTAAGAATTGACGGAGGGCTACGGCTAGTTTTTGGCGAAAACCCTTTAACATAATGAACTTGATATCGTTGAAGGAACCGAGCAGTTTTACAAATATATATAGTGACGTAAACTTTTGCTAAAGAGGTCACTCCATGTGAAGGGATCTTGGCTCTTTCCTGATCGAATGAGGTGCTAGATATTCAGAACCGAATACCGCTGTGCAAAGCAAAAAGAAACGTCTGTAATGTAGGAATTTTGCTCACTTTACCACGATGCAAAGAAAAGAATCGACTATAATGAAGTTATTACAATGACGCAAACTTTTGCCCAAGAGGTCACTCCCTATGAAAGGATCTCGGCTCTTGCCTTGTTGAATGAGGTGCTAGATATTCAGAACCGAATACCGCTGTGCAAAGTAAAAAGAAATGTCTGTAATGTCGGTTTTCAAAAATTGGTTCCAACAACATCATTTAGGTTTATTTTCTTTAAATTAATCAAAGTTAACTCAGTCCCATCAATTTGTTACTTGTATGTATGCCCTAGAGGCCATTGTTGTACATGATTGTATATTACAATGGATGCTTGGACATATATAGGGAGAACTTTCTTGCTCGATATGATAGTATACTATCTGGTTGCTCTTTATTTTAACATGTAGACTAGTATTGTGATGCTGTCTTGCTCTCACATGTTGGTAAATCCCTTAGAATGTAAACTTGACTACCAGGATTATGATGAAGATCATACTAGTGGGGCCAGGGTAGTCTACAAGTTCATCCTTTAATTGTTCCTAGTCGAGGTTGTATCGAGACAAAGCATCGATATTCTAGAGTAGACTAGCGTATACGCTTCTTGACCCATTTGATAGGCGATGGATGATCCCATATCCATTGGTGTTTGACATCAAAGATAGTATACAGGTGCTCAGTGGAGAATGGGCACACTGAACAGGACTCGCCGAGAACTCCTAGATGGTATCATACCTATCGCCGGATAGCAGTTCTCTGATTACACCGGTACAAGTTAGTCTGTAAACCCGAGGTCGTCATAGAGACTTGTGTGATTCCCATTGTTCTTTGGTTTCCACCTTAACACGTTCAAGAGAGCTTGCAAAACGGTGGTTTTTGGGTACAATCCTGAGTCACATGGAGGCAATGAGCGATAGGAGGGGTTTCGTCTCCCGGTATTGGGGATTGATGTTGTGTTGTGCTCGATTGGCTATAACAGGAAGTCCCTGGTCAGGGATGATACGAAGATTTACTGGTAAGTGTTATCAGTAGTTTCTCGACCCATTATGAGTCTCATATCGGCATGACTTATCAAGTTACTGGGGTCTGACGTTTACCACCTCTAGACTCGATATGTGACATATCAGAAGAAGAGACCGGACTGTACGGTAGTGTTGATGTTGGATTCACTGGAGTATAGACAAACTTGCTTGTTGATCTTCTGATTGCTCAATACCCGAGTAGCCGTTACGTCCAGCTAGTACCGCTGACGGCTTGTGGGTGACTGATATGATCATCACCTACTGCCGGTGTATTGACGAGTCATTAGAGTCCTATACAGAGGTTTCCTAGCTCATGCGAAACGAAGTAGGGCACATATGTGATATGTGCGGGACCGAGATTAATACGTGTATGTGATACCGTATTCAAATCACGCGATACAGGTTATATGAGATATAACCGGATTGTTGAATCAAGTGTTGATGCAATGATATGTTATATGTATATGTGATATGCATATAAATGATATTAATCGGTTGTATGTGATACATCCAGGTTATTAAATCAAGTGTTGATTTAATAATTTAATGTATGATTATATATTTGAAATATTAATATACATTAACTAATATTAGCCCACTTAAGAAAATGTTTTCTCCAAATACATTTAAATATATATGTGATATGTATTAATGTATTTAATTTTGTGTCATGCTAAATGATACATTGGACATAGGTGTATGAGACTCATACCAAAGTAAAGATAATTTGGGTGTTTAAATATTAAGGGATAAATCAAAATTAGGTGGAAATTAGCATGGCTAAGATACTTGTGGAAGCATGGAGAAGGTTTGACTAAAGTCCACTAATTTTGTTTTACTCTAGATATTTATTAACCTAACCATTATATTTAGCCTTGGTTTAGTCTCTACATGAGTTATATATGATATTTTCTCACCCATGGTTCAAGAGTTGATCACTTGAGATCATTTTCTTCATCTCCTTCAATTGCTCTCTAGCTTTGAGTGAGAAAAGAAAAGAAAGAGAGAAAAATTATTCTAATGTAAGCAAAATTCCTACTTCACCAATCTATACCAAACTAGCCATTTAGTATAGGTTGTTTCTTCACTAGTTCCTCAATTAGTGAAGAGGGAGCTTGAGTTAGAGATTCTTCGACGTAGATCATCTTCGGTCTCGAAGATCCTTGAGCAAGCTCATTCCTTTCACCTAGTGGAGCCAAAGGAGAGTCCACTACTTGGAGCAAACGGACTACTACACGGAGCTTTAGAAGTGAAGGACCGGTCTACAAAGGTTGTATACCCATTTCACTTAGTGTAAAGTTGTTTACATGTTTTAATAACCCTAATTCTCTAGTTATATCCTCGGTTATGGGTTTCTTTGCTCTCTAGATTTTTTAAAATTGCATGCTTGATGCCTCAGAAAACATAGTAAGGATGCTAAGGAACCCAGCAGTGGTATCAGAGCCAAGCTAGAGAATTAGACGATGTTAGTAGAATTACGAAACCGAAACAACTGCGAAACCTCGAAACCAAAACCCTAGTATCTGTCGTTTTTAAAAATTTCTCTAAAAATTATTTAAACTACTGCAGATTGTTACATATGATGTAATAAGAATAACAAAGAAAAATGAGCCCACTCCACCGGATTTTGGTCGGCGAAATGTAGATAAAAACCGGCATGGCCGTTTTTGTACAAGATTTTGGGCTTCAATTTTCTTGGTGTTCCAGTCACTGGGGTTTGGTGTTTCAGGTATTGTTTCATTTTGCTAAGATTTCTTGTGTTGTTATCTTTCTGTAAGGACAATTTGGAGAGTTTCGTATTCATAATTTTAACATTGTTTTGGGTTTATATATGTGATACAAAATTTGGAATCCACAATAATTAGTTTTGTGAAAACTAATTAGTACTTTGTGAATCTAGCAAGTTAGTCTCTTTTGATCGGTTGCCGCGGGGTTTTGATTTGGATCAAAACTCCGTCTCAATCTCGTATAGTATACGAACACTCGCCGGGTAACACTACTAGATAGCCATGCCCCATAGTCCCGACCAAGCGACTGTAGGAGAACCCCATAGCCAAAAGCATCCGTTTGGATGCTCGCGGCCGCGGTGTTCCGCCTAAGTGCACTCCGTAGACGGCATCAGGGGTGCGGCCGTCTACTAATGTTTCCGACGAGCATTCGATCATATGTTGGGAATCTTGTTGAATTGCCCGACTGGATATTGAAAAGTGTTTTCAATTTGAGACTAAATTGCCGGGTTTTTAATATTAGGCATGAAATTCGAAATATGTGATATTCCGGGTTTATGATGTCTAAGGGATTTTATAATGTTATGCATGAAATTCGGAATATGTGATATTTTGGGTTTATGATGTCTAAGGAATTTATACGGTTAGGCATGAAATCCGAAGTATGTGATATTTCGGGTTTATGATGTCTAAGGTGGTTGCGGATTCCAATTATTATAGTTTTCACTTTCTTTTTTGCGACCGTAAGTGTAATATATGGTGTATCGCCGGTTTTGTTGCTATACGTCAACGACAATTGGGATATGCATATTTACTTACGTTAATGACATGTGATGTTATGTGTCGCTGGGATATATTATATTAGATCGTCGTGTTTGAATAGCCGGGGATTTTTGCGTAAGATGAGATTTTTTCATTTTCATTCATGTAAAAACTTGTATGTAATATTCTTTTATTTGGACACTTCAGGGTTGAGGATGATGTCACCATTGATGTATATTTTTTACTTTTTCGCATTAGGATAGACCCAAGGCGGGGAGCACAAGTAACCAGGTTCTAGAGTCCAGTGGGAGACCATCTCGATGAGTCGAGTCCAGGTCTCCTAACTCTAGAATTGGTAGAGTTGCTTGTCGCTCTCGTAGGGGTCTAGGGATGTGGGTTTAGCTATTCATCACGACCGTGGAATCCGTGATTTTTACTGGCTTAATTTAAAACACGGACCTCCTAATATATCCAATATTTCATATGTTGACTTCTGCTGCAATGTTCTGTGATGAGATCATATAACTGCGTGAGATGAATGCTTTATATTATATATATGATATATAATAAACGTTGCTTACGTTTTGCATCCGCGCTAGTCCTACCCCCGCTCTACCGTTAGTTATCTAACCTAACGGTGCATGACGGGACCACGTGACGAATGCGGATGGCATAAGCATACATTATATAAGTATTTTAGTTTCTTTATATGTGATGATTAGGAAGAATAAATGATGGGACTTCATTAATGAGATTAATGAAAAAGAAATAAACCTAAAGATGTAGAATCCTGTTCAAAAAGGGTAGCTCTAGTTTTTTCTTGGCATAGTGGTATTCCTTGATGAATATCCAGCACCTCATTCGATGAAGAAAGAGCCGAGATCCCTTCACCGGGAGTGACCTCTTTAGCAAAACCTAGCAGATGCTACAACCCACTCGATTTTGTCTTTTGATTGCTTCTCTATTTTTTTCTTTGCATAGTGGTATTCATGAATATCCAGCACCTCATTCGATGAGGAAAGAGCCGAGATCCCTTCACCGGGAGTGACCTCTTTAGCGAAACTAGCAAAAACCTCAAAAACAATCCTTTGAGAAATCACTTGATTCTACAACGGTATCAAGTTCATTACGCAAAATGTTTTCTTAAAAACCTATCATAGCCCTTTGTCATTTCAGATAAGGACTATTTAGTATCCGTGCTGCGTTTGTTGACCTTGTCAAGGCGTAGTGTGCGGTAGTTGATTAGTGCTTATCTGCAACGCATATGATGCGATTGGATTAAGGCAGTCGTACGGCCTTATTGACCTTGTCAAGGGTCGTACGGGTGGGTTTAATTCAATCACGAAATGAACAGGTTGAACTTGACTTGCGGTTTATGGTTTGTTGACCTTGTCAAGGTCATAAATCGCTTAGGGTAAAATATTATTGGGAATTTCAAGTGTTGAAATTTGCAATAAGATTACATACCTTCTATGAGATAGTTGGATCTCGATACCCACTGCGAGTAAGAGTAACTCCTGGAAGAGTTTTGCACTTTACAATTAGCCGATCAAGGAGGTGACTAGAAAGGTGTTAACGGGGTTATGCCCCTTGAAAAACGAGATTTATTTTAATTAGGTTTGTGCGAAAGCACGGTGAACCTCCCTCAAAGTACCGACACTGGCATGGCCAAAAGATTGGCAAACTTGTAGGGTGTAATTAATCCCAGCTAGTCATACCTTTTAGGGTTTGAAGGAAGATTTGATAAAAACAGTGGGAGCCATCCTGATTAGATAAAATAATAATCAATCTAATCTTGCAAGAGCATATGCAAAGTGTTTTCTTCTCTCTCTCTCTCTCTCTCTCTTTCTCTCTCTCCATGTAGCGACCATAACATGCTTTAATCAAGATAATAATATGGATGTATTGACCGAACCCGCTTGTTATACTGAGCTTGGGAACGTTGGTTCCGCTCTAAGTCATCAAGTATGAACTACCTATGGCTACCCTGTTTTTTTTATCTTATAATTGTTATAAGTCTGAGCAAGAAATAGGGGAATATCCGGATTCCTACGCAACCGAAACAAAGAATGAGCATGTTGATGCATCTTCTTCGGGTGTGTTCTTTACCAAGAACTGTTTCTCAGTACACTCTACGTCCTGGGTATGAGATACTGGATCAGGATCCCACATATATAATATGTTACATGGGCTAAAGAAAGGTAGACAACTGAGAAAAGGTGATCGTTCTTTAAGAGTAGGGAATGGTGCAAATGTTGCATCCAAAGCATTTGCTGAATATCACCTTATATTACCAAATGGGAATACATTGATTCTGAACGAATGTTATTGCATACCGAACCTGATATGCAATATTATATCGGTTTCTTTCTTATGTAAAGAAGGATATAATTTTGTATTGCAGGATAATGTTATGAACATTTTCCTGCATTAAAAGTTGATTGGATCAGGCACGTTATATAATGGCATATACGTTCTAAATCAAACTACAGTTTTCAACGTACAGAACACACACAAGAGGAAAAGTTCAGAAATGAACGAATCCTTCTTGTGGCATTGTAGACTAGGTCATATCAATGCGACACGACTAGCTAAGTTACATAAAGATGGATATTTAAGTCGGTTTGAATTTATATCTTTTGAAACTTGCCAGTCATGTCAAAAAGGTAAAATGACTTAAACTCCGTTTATTGGACACGGAGAAAGAGTTACTGAACCCTTGGGAATGATACATGGTGATGTATGGGGCCCTATGTCTACACATGCCAGGGTTGGTTCTTCGTACTTCATTACATTCATCGATGATCTCTCAAGATTCGGACATGTGTTCTTGTTGAAACACAAGTCTAAAGATTTTGAGATATTCAAGGAATATAAGTACGAAGTGGAGAACCAAATAGGTAAAAGTATTAAAATCCTTCGATCTGATCGAGGAGGAGAATACTTAAGCACGGAGTTCCTGGATTATTTAAAATAGAATGGAATTCTCTCTCAGCTTACTCCTCCATATACACCACCGCACAACGGTGTATCGGAGCGGAGGAATCACACCCTATTAGATATAGTGCGCTCTATGATGAGTAACCCTGAGTTTCTTGTTTCCTTTTGGGGTTATGCGCTTGAGAAGCCGTATACCTATTGAATAGAGTTCCATCCAAATCAGTGCCTACCACTCCATATGAGATACGGAATGGGAATAGACCATCTCTTAAACTAGTTAAGATATGGGGTTGTCCGGTCTATGTTGAAAAGAAAAATCCAGACAAGCTCGAGGCAAGGTCGGTACTGTATAAGTTTGTTGGATATCCCGAAAATTTGCGAGGGTATATCTTCTACCACACTGAGGAGCAAAAGGTGTTTTATTTCTCAGCATGCCGCCTTTTTAGAAAAGGAATTTCTTATGGAAGAAATTAGTGGTCATGAGGTAGAACTGGAAGAAGTTCCAGCTACACAAACTACAACTGATGATTTGGTGGAATCGGAGGATTCAATAGTCACCGACAAATGTCGGCCACTCCGCAGATCTAGTAGGGTTCCTCATCCACCTGAGAGATACTACGGTTTTCTCATTGACGGTGGGAGCGAGGATTGCATCATGGAAGATGATGACCCAACTAGTTTCGAGCAGGCCATCACAAGTGCGGACTCTGTGAAATGGCTAGATGCTATGCGATCTGAGATGGAATCCATATACACCAACAAAGTATGGACTTTGGTAGTTGCACCTAAAGTGGTAAAACCACCCGAGCGGAACGAGTTAAGATGACATTCGACCATTGGGAGCAAGAGGATCTTGAGAAGATTCTTGGTGTAGATGGAAAAGTTGAGACATTGAAAGCTAGACTTGTTGCAAAAGGTTGTCGTCAATAACCAGGTATGGATTTTGATGAACCCTTTTCTCCAGTGGCTATGCTTAAGTCCATCCGGATCCTACTTTCCATTACTGCATACCATGACTACGAAACCTGGCAGATCGACATCAAGACCGCTTTTCTAAATGGTGATTTAGAAGAGAGTGTGTACATGACACTGCCAGAGGGCTTCTTAGACAGTGGGAGCAGCGGAAAGCTGTTCAAGTTTCTTAAATCAATATACAGATTAAAGCAGGCATCGTGGAATTGGAACATCTGTTTTGATGTGGCAGTCAAAGAGTTTGACTTCATCAAAATGGTAGATGAACCTTGTATATACAAGAAGGCTGTATAAAGTAAGATTGTCTTCCTCGTATCGTACGTGGATGACATACTCTTGATAGGAAATGGTGTTCCTATGCTCGGTCAAGCTCCACTTATCACAAAGATTCTCTATGAAGGATCTGGGTGATGCCTCCTACATCCTGGGGATTAAGATCTATGGAGATAGATCTAAGCGGATGTTGGGATTGTCCCAATCCAGGTACATTGACACCATACTAAATAGTTTAGTATGGAAGATTCCAAGCGTGGGAAACTACCCACGATCTCAGGAATCACTCTCTCCAAAGAGATGTCCCCCAAGGCTAATTTGGAGTGGGCTCGCATGCAAGGGATACCCTATGCTTCGGCAGTCGGGTCTATCATGTATGCGATGTTATGTACTCGACCGAATGTAGCGTACGCACTTAGTGTTTTAAGAAGGTATCAATCGGATCGTGGGGAGAAATACTGGACAGCAGTGAAGAACATTCTTAAGTACTTGACAAAGACTAAAGAAACGTTCTTGGTGTATGGTAACGGTGAACTCCGAGTGGAGTCCTTTACCGATTCAAGCTTCCAAAGTGATAAAGTCGACTGTAAGACAGTCTCGGGTCTTGTCTTTACCCTCAGTGGAGGGACGATATGTTGGAAGAGTTTTAAGCTAGATATTGTGGCAGACTCAACGATAAAGGATGAATACATCGCTGCCAACGATGCTACCAAAGAGATTGTGTAGGTATTGATGTTCATGAAATGAACTTGGTTCCTACCATTGTGGTGACAATAGAGTTGTGGCTTTGGCCTAGGAACCCCGGTCCCATCAGTGATCCAGACATATTCTTGGGCAGTATCACCTGATCAGAGAGAAGGTTGATCACCAGGCGATCGAGGTCAGGAGAGTTGAGGCAATGAATGACACAGCGGATCCACTCACCTAGGCCAAAACCCCAGATACAGTTTGTTTTTGGGATGTTGGGTATAAGATACTACAACAACCGGCCTTAGTGCAAGTGGGAGATTGTTAGTTCTATGTATGCCCTAGAGGCCATTGTTGTACATGATTGTATATTACAATGGATGCTTGGACATATATTGGGAGGACTTTCTTGCTCGACATGATAGTATACTATCCGGTTCCTTTTTATCTTAACATGTAGACTAGTATTGTGATGTTGTCTTGCTCTCACATGTTGGTAAAGCCCTTAGGATGCATACTTGAATACCAGGATTATGATGCAGATCATACTAGTAGGGCAAGAGTAGTCCACAAGTTCACCTTTCAATTGTTCCTAGTCGAGGGTGTATCGGGACAAGGCATCGATAATCCAGAGTAGACTAGTGTATACGCTTCTTGACCCATTTGGTGGGCGATGGATGATCCCATATCCATTGTTGTTTGACATCAAAGATGGTATACGGGTGCTCAGTGGAGACTGGGTACACTGAATAGGACACGTCGATAACACCTAGATGGTATTATACCTATCATCGGATAGCAATTCTCTGGTGACACTGGTAAAGGTTAGTCTGTAGATCCGAGATTGTCATAGAGTCCTGTGTGATTCCCACTGTGCTTTGATTTCCACCTTACCACGTTCAAGAGAGCGTGCAAAAACTGTGGTTTTTGGGTGCAGTCCCGAGTCACATGGAGGCAATGAGCAATAAGAGGGGTTTCGTCTCTCCCGGTATTGGGGGTTAATGTTGCGCTGTGCTCGATTGGCCATAACTAGAAGTCCCTGGCTAGGGCTGATACGGAGATTTACTGGTAAGTGTTATTAGTAGTTTCTCGACCCGTTATGAGCATCATATCGGCATGACTTATCAAGTTACTGGAGTCTGACGTTTACTGTTGGAGATAGTGTCCTCAGAGTCAATTATTGGATCACAGGCACGTGATTGCAATGATTGAGGGAGGACCTATACCGGTAGGACAGTCTTACTCAAGATGATAATATGCTATCTGGTTTATCTTTATCATCGTGTACTGCTTTAGGTGACCTTACATGTCACTATTGCGCGTTGATAGAGCCCTTAGGATTCTTGCTTGACGGCCAGCAGTATGATGGCGATCATATACGTGGGAGGTGGGGTCTATAAGCACATCCTTAAAAGTGGTCCCTAGTCGTGGGAGTTTCGAGACAGGGCATCGATACTCCAAAGTAGACTAGTGTATACAGTCGAGACCCCGACGAGGGGCGGTGGCCAGTCTCACAAGCCACTGGTGTCAGTTGGTTCACCTAAGATGTATACAGGTGCTCATTGGGTTATGAGTACACCGGACAGGACTCGCCGGGAACATGCTAGTTGGTATTACACCTGACGTCAGATAGCAGTTCCCTGGTGACATGTGTACAGGTTAGTTCATCGACCTGAGATCGTCATTTGTCTCGTGTGAGTTCCCACTGTACTTTGATTACTACCCTACCACGGCTCAAAGGAGTCGTGCAAACAGGTTTTAGTTGGGTACAGTCCCGAGCCACATGGAGGCAGTGAGCGGATCTGCAGGGGTTAGTCTCTCCCGATATTGGGGGTGAGGTCACGCTGTGTCTACGAGAGCCATTACATGAAGTCCTTGGCCAAGACAGGAGATTTACTGGTAGGTATTCCAGTAGTATCTCAGGGTGTTCTGGGCTACACTCCGACACGACTTGTACCGCTTTTGGGGGTCTGACTTTTACCAACCCCTAGGCCCGCTATGCGATGCTCATAAACGAATGGACCGGACTGTACGGATATTGTCATTGACAGGCTCAGTAGGGTGTCAGGATGAGTTCGCTCATCGACGTCCCTTTTGGTCAATACTTGGTAGCCCGTTACGTATGGCTAATACCTCTGACGTGCTAGTGGTTAAATCCACAGCCAAAGTATTGACGAGTCTTTAGAGTCCCCCACAGACAGTTTCTCAAGTTTCGGGCGAAACGATGTAGAGGCCATATGGATATATGGCAGGGTTCGATCATATACGTGCGGTATTGCACGGATCATGATCGGACGGGTAATACTAGCGGGCTTTGATTTAAGCCGGATCCTAGTATTGTACAGTGTAGATTTTATCTCATTGCATTTGTATTCGGTCGGAATACAAATGCGGGTATGTATATACAATCGCGGGGTTTTCCTGTAATTTATTACGGGATCGTCTTTTTGAAGTTGCCAGTTTACTTTCCGTTTCTGACAGTTTTCCTTTGTTTCTTCATATCCGAATTTTTGTGATGGGAGGGGCTTATTTGCAAATGTGCAAATTAGCAAAGTGGAGGGTGTTATTTATGATATGAGGCTTCATGATAATTCTAGCACATTTAGATTCCCTTTTGTTCATCATGGTTTGCATTAAATGAGATGGGATTTGGATAGGAAATGAGGGTGACATATTTTTCTCATTATCACACTTTTTCCCCACTTGCTTTATTCTATGATTTTTCCCTTCTCCATTTTGAGCTTGGTCGGCCATATTTTGAGAGAGAGAGGATTCTTTATGTGTGTGGAAAATTCATTCTCATTTGGATGCATCAAAAATTCCTTAGTTGATCTCAAAAGTTTTTCCTTCACCTCCATCCAAAATGGCAACTTCATAAACCCTTGAGGCAAACCGTTCTACACTCAGTCTACAGCGATCTTGGACACGTCGGCTTGCCAACTTCGTGTCCGAGTTGCCTCGGTCTAGAGGTGGGAGCCCGTAAAAAGACTCGGTGATGTGGTGCCCTTTCCGACGAGGAGATGAAGACCGGAGATTCCGCGAGGAGATCGGGATGGTGGCCGAAGACCGAAGGATATGGATCGCTCGGTATGGCTTTTTACCCTTTCTCTTGTTTGCTAGTGGTAGGTTAATTGTCCGATCCGGGTTTTAGTATGCCGTAACCCCGGTTTAAAGTTAAAGAAAAAGTTTCGTTTCCGCATTTTGGCCTCGGACAGACGGCCGGGACGCTACCGTAGACTTACATTTACCACCCCTAGACTCGATATGCGACATATCAGACGAAGAGACCGGACTGTACGGTAGTGTTGCTACTGGATTCACAGGAGTATGGACAAGCTTGCTTGTTGATCTTCTGATCGCTCAATACCCGGGTAGCCGTTACGTCCAGCTAGTACCACTGACGGCTTGTGGGTGACTGATATGATCATCACCTACTGCCCGTGTATTGACGAGTCATTAGAGTCCAACACAGAGGTTTCCTAGCTCATGCGAAACGAATTAGGGCACATATGTGATATATGCGGGACCGAGATTAATACGTGTATGTGATAACGTATTCTAATAGCGTGATACAGGTTAAAAAAGATATAACCGGATTGTTGAATCAAGTGTTGATTCAATGATATGTTATATGTATATGTGATATGCATATAAATGATATTAGTCGGTTGTATGCGATACAGTCGGGTTATTAAATCAAGTGCTGATTTAATAATTTAATGTATGATTATATATTTGATATATTAATATACATTAACTAATATTAGCTCACTTAAGAAAATGTTTCCTCCAAATACATTTAAATATATATGTGATATATATTAATGTATTTAATTTGTGTCATGCTAGATGATACGTTGGACATGGGTGTATAAGACTCATACCAAAGTAAAGATAATCTGGGTGTTTAAATATTAAGGGATAAATCAAAATTAGGTGGAAATTAGCATGGCTAAGATGCTTGTGGAAGCATGGAGAAGCTTTGAGTAAAGTCCATAATTTTATTTTACTCTAGATATTTATTAAGCTAACCATTATCTTTAGCTATGGTTTAGTCTCTACATGAGTTATATATGATATTTTCTCACCCATGGTTCAAGAGTTGATCACTTGAGATCATTTTCTTCATCTCCTTCAATTTCTCTCTGGTTTTGAGTGAGAAAAGAAAAGAAAGGGAGAAAAATTATTCTAAAGTGAGCAAAATTCCTACTTCACCAGTCTATACCAAACTAGCCATTTACTATAGGTTGTTTCTTCACTAGTTCATCAATTAGTGAAGATATAGCTTGAGTTAGAAATTCTTCGACGTAGATCATCTTCGGCCTCGAAAATTCTTGAGCAAGCTCGTTCTTTTCACCTAGTAGAGCCAAAGGAGAGTTCGGGACACCACTACTTGGAGCAAAGGGACTACTACACGGAGCTTTAGAAGTAAAGGACCGGTCTACAAAGGTTGTATTCCCATTTCACGTAGTGTAAAGTTGTTTACATGTTTTAATAACCCTAATTCTCTAGTTAGATTCTCGGTTATGGGTTGCTTTGCTCTCTAGATTTTTTAAAATTGCATGCATGATGCCTTAGAAAATATAGTGTGGATGCTAAGGAACCCAGCACAATTAATCCATATCACACCAGAAAAGAACGAAAATACAATGTGCGTATATGCCATCTGTATTCGCCACGAGGACTCGACATGCACCGTTAGGTTACTTAACTAACGGCAGAGCGGGGGCTGGACTAGCGCAGATGCAAAACATATACAACATCTACTAGTATATATATATATATATATATATATATAACATTCGTCCCAGGTATGATATAAGCAACATCACAGAACATCAACAAGCATCACAGAATGGTGGATAATCTTGGAGCCTCGGGTTTCATTTGAGCCGCAAATGAGACCGACATTCCCGGTCGTGTGGATAGCCCGTGGAATGAAAACCTGGACCCCTACGAGCGCGGTAAGTTACCCGCCAATCCTAGAAGTGAGGCAACCCTAATCAACAAAGTGAATAGGCCACCCAGCACTTCACGGAATCTGGTAGCTTGAGCTCCCCTCCGTAGGTCGTCTTATTGTTAGTTATATGTATGCCCTAGAGGCCATTACTGTACATTGGATGTATTTTGTAGTGGATGCTGGGACATATATAGGTAGGACTTTCTTGCTCGACATGATAGTACGCTATCTGGTTGCTCTTTATCTTAACATGTATACTTTCTGTCTCTCTGTTACATGTTGATAAAGCCCTTAGGATGTGTACTCGACTTCCAGGACTATGATGCAGATCATACTAGTGGAGCCTGGGTAGTCCATGAGTACATCCTTCAATGTTCCTAGTCGTGGGAATATCGAGACGGGGCATCGATATTCCAGAGTAGACTAGCGTATATCTTCTCGACCCATGTGATGGGCGATGGATGATCCCATATCCATTGGTGTTTGACATCGGAGATGGTATGCGGGTGCTCAGTGGAGACTGGGTACACTGAACGGACTCGTCGAGAACTCCCAGATGGTATTATACCTCACGTCAGATGGCAGTTCTCTGGTGACACTGGTACAGCTTAGTCTGTTGACCCGAGATCGTCATAGAGTCTTGTGTGTCTCCCACTGTGCTTTGATTTCCACCCTACCACGGCTCTACTGAGTCATGCAAATAGGTGGTTTTTGGGTACAGTCCCGATTCACATGGAGGCAATGAGCGATAGGAGGGGATTCGTCTCTCCCAGTATTGGGGGTTGATGTTGCGCTATGCACGACTGGCCATAACAGGAAATCCCTGGCCAGGGTTGCAGTGATATGCTGGTAAGAGTTATCAGTAGTTTCACGATAGTTATGGACCTCACGTCGGCATGACTTATCGTGCTACTGGGGTCTGACGTTTACCACCCCTAGGCGAGATATGCGACATATCAGACGAACAGACCGGACTGTACGGTAAGTGTTACTGGTTGGATTCACAGGAGTGTGAGCGGGCTTGCTCGTCGATCTTTTGATTGCTCAATACCCGGGTGGCCGTTACGTTTGGCAGACCGCTTGCGGCTTGTGGGTGTTTGATATGATCATCATCTGCTACCGGCGTATTGACAAGTCTTTAGAGTCCTACACAGAGGTTTCCTGGCTCAAGCGAAACGAAATAGGAGCGCATATGAGATATGTGCGGGACCGAGAATAATGCGTGTATGTGATACCGTATTCTATTCTCGCGATGAATGTATCGAATGGTTATATGCGATATAACCTAGTTATCGAATCAAGGATTGATTCGATAAGCCGATGCATTGGATACTAGTCGGTTATATACGATATGACCGGATCGTTAATTCAAGTGTTGATTTAATGATTTAATGTATAATTATGTATTTGATATATTACTTTGCATTAACTAGTATTGGTTCACTTTAAATGGATTTTCTCACTTGAATTGTGCAAGTTGTATATGTGATATACATTTGTGCACATGATTGTATCATGTTTGATGATACATGTTTACTTGGTTAAGTGTAAAGAATTAAACCATGGTTAAGTTTATGATTAGGGTTTTCTTTTTTCTTACTTATTTATTTATTTATTTATTTTTGGAAAAGATGAGAAAAGAATGGTTGCTATTTTTGTTTTTAGTTGAAGATTCATGAAGCATTGACTAAGTCACCATTCTTGTCTCATGCTTAACCCTAACCATTCAAGTTAACCATGGTCCATTCTCTACAATTAACCAAGGGTTAATATATGATAAGTATTGATTTATTTATCCATTTATTCAATAACTTATCATATCTTCTTCTTCTTCTTCATCTTCTTCTTCCATGAAAAGAAGCTTGCTACATCAATGGTGATTGATGAAAAAGTGTGAGAAATCCAAATCTAAAGTCTACCCACTTCCTATTTCTTCATCCTCTACCTCTTGCCAAGTAGTATAGGGTGTTTCCTTCACAAGTTTTCTTGACTTGGTGAAGTTGGAGCTTGATCTAGCGATGCCTCGACGTAGATCATCTTCGGCATCGTCGTCGATGACCTAGCCCGCTTTTTCTCCGATGAAGCCGACGCTAGAGCCCAAGATCCGATTTGTACAGTGAGGAGACTTCATCGCGGAGCCATGGAGGTGGAGAACCGGATCTACAAAGGTTGTAGCCACTTTCCTTTAGCATTTAATTCGTTTACATGCTTGCATCGCCTCATTATCTAGTTAACGATCCGTATTAGGGTTTGTAGGCACTTGTAAAATTTCAATTGGCCATGTTTGATCACTTGTGAGACTTCATTAGTGTGCCTAGGAACCCAACACTTATACCCCTTACGAGTGCGACGAATAGCCCGCCAATTCTAGAGTAAGGCCCCCTCCGTCTCAACGCTATGAGATGCGGACCCGTTGCCTTCTAGAACCCGGCTACTCGAGCACTCCACCTCGGGGTAATCCTAGTACAGAAAAGAAAAGTATATATACACAATGACGACATCGACCTCAACTCGGTCGTGCCCTAATAAAAGAATATACAATCTGGCACATATCGGACGCTCACCCCGCAATACTGAATATACAAATGAATCTGAACTGTACAACTACCATTGCACCATAGGCTATCCACCACGACAATCCAACCACAATATCAGCACAACACATAACATCAACGTGAATATCACGTTCGCAATCCCGTCTAGTTGAACATATAGCAACTAGTCGGGTTGTACCGCTCAATAATATTCACGGTCGCAGATATTATCACATGCACTGGTAAACACATACTTAAAATTTCGATCGACTAAACTTTTCCATATTGGCCCCAAATGCAATCCAGCACTCAACAAATCTGGGCCAAAACCAAATATCCTAAAAATCATATTTCTATGTAATAGAGTTCCAGAAGAAATTTGGCGCACTTTGGCCACAAGACGACCGCAAAACCGCCGCCAATAGGCAAGTATTACGGCGGTTCCATGGCCATTTTATTGGTTCAAGTGTCCAAATTTCTTGTGGTGCTCTAAAAATTCCTGCACGTATTCTTAAGAAACTTTGAAATATTTTTTGAACAGATTTTAAAATCGGCAGCGGGCATGTCGAAATGGAAAAACGAATCGGAAAAATGGGTCGATCGATATTTTAACCATGTGCAAACTAGCTAGTAATAGTTTATAGGGTGGCTCTGATACTATGTTGGGGTTTGATAGCAACCTGGCCATCTAACGTGGCCTATGCAGAACAAAAATGACCTTTAAAAACTTGGCGCTAACGAACCCGTCCTAGAATCAAACCATAAACCTACACTAGCAAACTGCAAGAGCTAAACTAAAAGGTTAGAAATGGTTATACCGAATGAACCGTGTCCTTCGGTCTTCTACCATCTTCCTTAGCTCCTTGAGGCATCCTTGATTGAACTTGGCCGTCGGTCTTCCTCCGTCGAAGATGATCTACCCGAGAGATGTAGCTCATGGCTCTAGCTCTACACCAACAATCTAGTGAAGCAATTAGGGACTTTAGGTTGCTAATCTAGAGTGCCTAGAATGTAGTGAAGTGTTCAAAGAGTGTATCTATCTCACCTCCTCTCTTGATTCTCAACTCATGAGATTGTAGAGAGGAGGTTGAAGATGAAGGTGGAGGAACTCAAGAAACTAGATAGGAGAGTGAAGCATGATGGTGAGAATGAGAATACCATCTCCAAAAATGAACCAACCATCATCTTTCATCAAGTAAGGAAAAATAACATGAAGTATGTTTTATAAAACACATTTTTCCATTTAAAAATCAAACCCATGCTTGAATAGTCTGCACAAATGAATTAAAAATTCATTTGTGCAACACTATACAAGCATGGCTCTCACCATACTCCTCTCTCTCCTTTTCCACCTCATTTAACATTTACAATAAATGGTTAAATCTAAAATGAGGTATCCACCTTCTAGAATGTTATCTATATAAATATGGATTACATTCTACTGTATATACATACATGTACTCGTACCGAAATACGAAGACCCAAAGAGAGAATATCAAAAAGAAAATAATACTAGAATATACATATCAAAATACATATACTTAAATTATTAAATCAATACCTGATTTAATAATACGGCTCAAACTCGAGCCGGCTAGTATTATCAACTGTCTGATCGAAAGTCCGGGTACATAGTACAATCAATCGATCGGAACCCTGCACGGATCCAATACGGCTAATACATTATTTCGCCAGAACCAGGGAAACCCTCTATGTAGGACTCTGAAGACTCATCAATACGCTGGCAGAAGGTTTAACCACAAGCACATCAGCGGTATTAGCTGTACGTAACGGCTACCCAGGTATTGAGCGAAAGGAAAGCCAATGAGCAAACTCATCTGATCCCCTACTGAGCCTGTCCGTGACAATCTCCATACAGTCCGGTCTGTTCATCTAAGAGTATCGCATATCGATTCTAGGGGGTGGATAAAGTCAGAACCCTAATAACACGATATTTCGTGTTGGTATGAAGCCCATCACCCACTGAGAAACTACTGAACCAAATCAGTAATTCTCGTCTACCTTGGCCAAGGATTTCTGGTGATGGCCACCCGTGCACCGCGCGACATCAACCCCCAATACCGGGAAAGACGAATCCCCGACGATCCACTCACTGCCACCATGTGGCTTGGAACTATACCCAACTAAAACCTGTTTGCACGACTCTTTTTGTCACGACCCGAAGTTATGGAATGTGACTGGCACTTAAACTACGAAACGTCCCAAGGCGCAACGTAATCTAAGTAAGCCAAAACCTAGAAAACTAAACCGTTTAACAATTAGAGTGAAGGAAAACTTGGTTTAAAGTAAGTGGTTTTAACAAATAAGTGGCATTAAACATTTAAAAGCAACATCATAATTTTTCGAAAAATTCGGCAAAGTCTCCTTTATAAAAACTGGCCCCCAAACGGGTACAACACATGAAAATACATATAAAAAATGAATAAAGGCATCTCCAAGCTCTTCGCCAATGGCGGAATCACAACAAGATGCAATATGTATATCAAAAGTTCGAAATAAGCATCTGAAAGCAAGAAAAGAGAAACACCACGTCGGCTCAAGTGAGCATCGACACCAAACATCACAAATACAAGTCCCATGAGTCTTACCGTCTAGTCAAATATATAAAGGTAGATGGAGTATACTGGATACAATAATATACATGATGGAATAACATATCCTCGCAACCCACCCATGAGCAAAGCTGCAAATCGATGCAATGAAGCAAAAGGAGAAAGTAAGCTCGTCGCTACTGTGTTGACGGTTCGAACCTGCAAGATACTGTGGCACAACGGGAGTGAGTTGCTAACTCGTGAGTAGTAAGTAACATCTATTAAGGTTATCGTAAGCATGCACGCAAATGTGTCTCAACCTACGCATATCGATATAATACGACGTACTACCATGCATGCAACATGAATGCATAATCAAACACGAAACCTGAACAAGTCTAGTATGAGAAATCCTTTGTTCTTATCTTAGAAAAACCTATGTGCAATAAACTGAAGTATCGTCAATGAAATCAACAGAAAATCCGTGTCTAGCATCGACACAATATATATATATATATATATATATATATATATATCCCAATATCTCAATGTCTCAATATCTCAATATCTCGGGCTCCGTCAGTCCGGATCGACCCATATCATCAAATCTCACGACTACGTCAGTATCCTCCGATATCCTCCGCATCAAAATAACCGGTCGGTAGTGCATCCCTGCCGGGCTCAACGCCATCTGTGCGATCTTCTTACCATGAGGTACCGCACCGGGTCCACCATGTACCCACAGACGGTGCATCCCCCTCCTTGAATCGGGTATATGATACCTCTCAAGAACCGAGAAAACACATGGTGGATGCCGTGCACATCATATCACGAGAAAACCGAAATTTCAACTTTAAAATGATAATAGGTTTATAAAATCCTTGCGGTTTTCCCCAAAATCCATAAATCACATAAATACTGAAATTCTCGAGAAGAATCATAATATGTAAACGTGTCGGTGATGATGGATGTCTATGATACGATAGTATATATCATGCGAAGTACGGCCAGAAGCTATGCATGAATCATGACGCAATGAGGTATGTATATATGACTAACAATCCTGCGTATCCATCTTGATGAAATGACTATACAAGTACAAGTCTACAGATTATATATGATGCAATGCATAGATACCGATTCTAAGCAAGTTCTATAGTGTTCATGACATAGCAATTACCAAAGGCGTGTGTGTACGCATGAATAGTGCACGTGCGGCATGAACTAATGGTAATAGTGCAAGTGTCCTATGAGATAATATCATATATATCCATAATGATGCAATGCAATGAGATGACTAACTAGGAGACTACGCATATAAATACAAGCACTACTAGAAATCCTGACTATCGGACGCCTCACGCTATCCAGACGATTCCCCCATAGATATGTATATCTACTCACTGGGACGCCTCGGCTAATCTGATCCGATTTCAGCTTTGCCATTTCCGCGCCACATCCGACGCCTCTGCACCCGATCCTAGAAATGTACACAAGGAAATAAGAGAATAAATATATAAATAGTCGCGGACACAAACAATACAAGTTAACCACGCGCACTAACTAAACGCGCACGCACTTGGTGGACAAAACGCACTCGCTACAACGCCACAAACCACAACTAGGATCGCTATACGTGGCAACTACCAAACCAAAAACCCAATCACACCAATCGCGCGTTCACAACACACTAAATACATTAGGAAATAGGTTGTATACCATCAAAACCTCAACTTAATTAAAATCGATTTATTCCAAAAACCTAGTAAGCATCAATTAATCGTTTTAGTAAAAACTTGATGTTTTAACAAAACTAGTGGCCACAATAATCACTTAATAACCTAATTAAACCACGGAAATCTTAACTAAATTTTAATTTCATCTAATTACACACTAATTAAAAACTTAGGTTGCTAAATTATATAATTAAGACAATTTAAAAATAACAATTTGCAAATTAACAACTAGACTAGATTTTGCAAGTTTTAATATGTTAAACTATTCATCACAACCATAATCAAATGATAAAAACCCTAACTTGATCTCAAACCCTTTCTTGAAGTTTCAAATTTGCAAATAGAGCCAAATTAACACCTAATTAGTTTAGATTGAAGTAATTAACTAACAAATTAACTATAAGGTTAGGATTTATACCTCACAATTTTGTAGATCTATCTCGCAAAATCTTGGCCTCAGAAATGCTAACTTTTTCCTCAAATATCCATGCTAGTTTGGCCAAAGAAAATTGGTTAATGGTTAAATGAAGGATTTGTGAGACTTTGTATTGATTTTGGATGAATTTTGGAGAATTTTTTTGAAGATAATGAGGTGGGGAAATATGGGGGAGCTGCTACCTTGGCTGGCTCGGCCAAAAATTTAGGGAGAGTGAGATGAGTGCGTTTGTGGCCAAGTCAAAGAAAGCCCATACCTCATTTAACTTTAAACCATTTTATTCCTTTCATTTTATTTTATTTTTGATGAGGTGAAGAAGTGAAATTGAAGGAGAGGGGGCTGTGCTTGCTCAGCCAGCAAGGGGGGTGTGTGTGTGTGTGTGTGTGAAACAATGAACACCATACCCCAAATCAACATGCACCATACATCTTTGTTTAATATATTCTATTTAAGTTTTCCTTGAAAATTCTAAAACCATGGGTCAAACATTTCACTTCTAAAAACAACATATTACAAATTGTGTTTAGTTGTCATGGTGTACTAACATGTAATAACCCATTCTAATTTGTAATTATCACCAATTAAATGTATAAGTGAAAGCTTAAAATAATATTAAAAATAATTAATTAGGAAAAAATATTTAAGTAAACTAACAATTTATAAGTGACTAAATAAATACCAAATACTAGCAATTACATAGCTAGAATAGGTATATTTTGTAGGGTTCCTAGGCACTCCCAAGAGGTCTCACAAGGCATCAACCATGCCAATTGCAAATTTTAACGGTGCCGAGAAACCCTAATACGGATCGTTGGCTAGATTTTTAGGCGAAAAAGAAACTAGTTTACATCTAAACTAAAGGAACGGAAATACAACCTTTGTAGATCCGGTCCTCCAACTCCACGGCTCCGTGATGAAGTCCTCTCCGCTGTCCAAATCAAATCCCGGGCTCTAACGTCGGCTTCATCAGAGAAAGAGCGGGCTAGGTCATCGACGACGTGCCGAAGATGATCTACGTCGAGGCATCGCTAGATCAAGCTCCAACTTCACCAAGTCAAGAAAACTTGTGAAGGAAACACACTCTACTACTTGGCAAGAGATAGAGGATGAAGAAATAGGAAGTGGGTAGACTTTAGAATTGGATTTCTCACTCATTTCATCAATCCACCATTGATGAAGTGAAGCTTTCATCATTGAAGAAGATGAAGAAGAAGAAGAAAGAATATCATAAGTATTATCCAAAATGAATAATAAAATGAATAATTATCATATCCTAACCTTGGTTAGGTGTAGAGAATAGACTAGGGTTAAATGGAGTGGTTAGGGTTAAGCATGAGACAAAATGGTCACTTTGGTCAAATGTTCAAGAAGCTTCAACTAGAAAACAAATTTAGCAACCATTTTCCCTTTATGCTTTCCTTTTTCCAAAATGAATAAATAGATAAATAAATGAGAAAAGGAAATGAAACCCTAACCACTTAAGTAACCATGGTTTAATTCTTTACACAAACCCAAACTAGCATGTATCATCAAACATGATACAATCATGTGCACAAAAGTATATCACATATACAACTTGCACAATCCAAGTGAGAAAATCCATTTAAAGTGAACCAATACTAGTTAATGCAAAGTAATATATCAAATATATAATTATACATTAAATCATTAAATCAACACTTGATTCAATGATCCGGTCATGTCGAACATAACCGACTAGTATACAATGTATCGACTTATCGAATCAACGCTTAAATCGATAACTAGGTTATATCGCATACAATCATTCGACACATTCATCGCGAGAATAGAATACGGTATCACATACACGTATTATTCTCGGTCCCGCACATATCTCATATGCGCTCCTATTTCGTTTCGCTTGAGCCAGGAAACCTCTGTGTAGGACTCTAAAGACTCGTCAATACGCCGGCAGCAGGTGATGATCATATCAAACACCCACAAGCCGTAAGAGGTCTGCTAAACGTAATGGCCACCCGGGTATTGAGAGATCAGAAGATCGACGAGCAAGCCCGCTCACACTCCTGTGAATCCAACCAGCAACACTTACCGTACAGTCCGGTCTGATCGTCTGATATATCGCATATCTCGCCTAGGGGTGGTAAACGTCAGACCCCAATAGCTCGATAAGTCATGTCGATATGAGGTCTATAACAGTTCGAGAAACTACTGGTAACACTTACCAGTAAATCTCAGCAACCCTGGCCAGGGATTTCCGGTTATAGCCAATCGGACACAGCGCAACATCAACTCCCTATACCGGGAGAGACGAATCCCCTCCTATCGCTCATTGCCTCCATGTGACTCGGGACTGTACCCAAAAACCACCGTTTTGCACGCCCTCTTGGACGTGGTAAGATGGAAATCAAAGCACAGTGGGAACCACACAAGACTCTATGACGATCTCGGGTCAACAGACTACTCTGTACCAGTGTCACCAGAGAACTGCCATCTGACGTAAGGTATAATACCATCTGGGAGTTCTCGGCAAGTCCGTCCATTGTACCCAGTCTCTACTGAGCACCCGTATATCATCTCTGATGTCAAACACCGATGGATATGGGATCATCCATCGCCCATCTGTATGGGTCGAGAAGGTACACGCTAGTCTACTCTGGTATATCGATGCCCCGTCTCGATACACCCACGACTAGGGACTTTGAAGGATGTACTTATGGACTACCATGTCCCCACTAGTATGATCCGCATCATAGTCCAGGTAGTCAAGTACACATCCTAAGGGCTTTACCAACATGTAATAGAGAGACAATCAGTATACACGTTGAGGTAAAGAGCAACCAGATAGCATACTATCATGTCGAGCAAGAAAGTCCTCCCTATATATGTCCCAGCATCCACTACAATATACATCCAATGTACAGTAATGGCCTCTAGGGCATACATATAACTAACAATCACCCACTTGCACTAGGGCCTTCTGTAGCAGTGGTTGTAGTATCTCATACTCAACCATCCCATAAAGGTCTCTCTTTGGGAATAGGCCTTCGTGAGTGGATCCGCTGTGTTTGTCCTCTGAGTCTACTCTCCAAACCTCGATCACCCTGGAGATCAACCATCTCCATGATCAGGTGACACTGCCTTAGAATAAGTCTGGATCACTGATGGGACCGGCGTTCCTCGGCATGAGCCACAACTCCATTGTCTCACAATGGTAGGAACGTAGTTCATCTCATGAACTAATATACACCCAAACATCCTCTTTGGTAGCATCTTAAGTAGCGATGTATCCTGCCTTTATCGTCTAGTATGTCACGGTATCTAGCTTGGAACTCTTCCAACATACCGTCCCTTTACTGAGGGTAAAGACAATGCCTGCGACTGACATTCAGTCGTCTTTATCACCCTGGAACCCTTCCAGTGATTCTCCCCAGGATCAACTGATACCATCTCACTACAGCTGGAGAATCTTTGTGATAAGCGGAGATTGATCGAGCGTAGCATAGGAAACTCCTTCCCTATCAAGAGTATGTCATCCACGTACTCTACGAAGATCGCCACCATACTCCCTACTACCTTTTTGTTTATACAAGGTTCATCTACCATTTTGATGATGTCAAACTCTTTGACTATTTCATCAAAACAGATGTTCCAACTCCGCGATGCCTGCTTTATCCTATAAAGCATCTTGCACACGTTTCCGCTGCTCCCACTGTCTACGAGGCCCTCTGGCTGTGTACTTATAGACGCTCTCCTCTAAAACATCATTTAGAAAAGCTATCATGACACCCAACCACCAGATATCGTAGTCATGGTATGTAGCCGTGGCAAGTAGGATCTGGATGGACTTAAGCATAGCTACTTAGAAAAGGTTTTAACAAAATCCATAGCTGGTCAATAATGCAAACCTTTGACAAGTCTAGCTTTGAAAGTCTCAACTTTTCCATCTACACCAAGTAATCTTCTCAAGATATACTTGCTCCTGATGGGGATTTAACCCTTCAGATATAGCAACCAAAGTCCATACTTTGTTGGTGTATATGGATTCCATCTCAGATCGCTAAGCATCCAGCCATTCTTACAGAGTCCCACTCCTGATGGCCAGCTCGAAACTAGTTGGGTCATCATCTCATGATGCAATCCTCGCTCCCACTGTCATAGAGAAACCGAAATATCTCTCAGGTGGGTGAGGAACCCTACTAGATCGGCGGAGAGGCCGAGGTTCGTTGGTAACTATTGAATCCTTTGGTTCTTTCAAATCATCAGCTGCAGTTTGTATAGCTGGAACATTTCCAGTTCTACATAACTGACCTTGCCTCGAGCTTGTCCGGATTTTGCTTTTAGACATAGGCCGGACAACCCCAAATCTTAACTAACTTAAGAGATGGGCTCTTCCCTTTCCATATCAAATATGAAGTGGTAGGCAACTGATTTGATCGGAACCCTATTCAATAGGTATGCAGCTTCTCAAGTGCATAACTCCCAAAAAGGAAATAGGCAACTCAGTAGTACTCATCATAGAGCACACCTTATCATATAGGGTGTGATTGCTCCACCCCGATATACCATCGTGCTATGGTGTATTCGGAGGAGTAATGCTGAGAGAGAATCTTATTCTCCTTTAGAATAATCCAGGATTTTCGTGCTCAAGTATTCTCCTCCTTGATCTCATCATAGGACATAATACTTTAACCCATATTTTGGTTCTCTACTTCTAACTTATATTCTGTGAATATCTCAAAAGGTTCGGACTTGTGTTTCAACAGGAACATATGTCTGAATCTTGAGAGATTATCAGAGAATGTAATGAAGTACAAAGAACCAGTCCTGGCATATGTAGACAGGGGACCTTTCATACATCAACATGTATCATCCCAAGAGTTCACTAACTCTTTCTCTGTTTCCAGTAAACGGAGCTTTGGTCATCTTATCTTTGTGACATGACTGGCAAGTTTCATAAGATGTAAATTCAAACAGATTTAAATATGCATCTATGTGCAACTTAGCTAGTCGTGTCGCATTGATATGACCTAGTCTACAATACCTCAAGAAGGATCTGTTCATTTCTGAACTCTTCCTCTTGTGTGTATTCTGTATACTAAGAACTGTAGTTTGATTTAGAACATCAATGCTTTTAGATAACGTGCCTGAACCGATCAACTTTTGATATAGGAAATGTTCAAAACATTATCCAACTATACAAAATTTTATCATTTCTTTACTAATAAAGAGATAGATACGATTTTGTATATCAGGTTCGGTATCTAATAACATTCGTTCAGAATCAATGTATTGGTAATACAGGGTGACAGTGACCAACAGACTTGGCTGCAACACTTGCCCCGTTTTCTGTCTCATGAAACTTATCACCCGTTCTCAGTTCTCTACCTTTCTGTAGCCCTATGTAACATATTACATATCTGGGATCCTGATGTGGTATCACATACCCAGGACGTAAAGGATACTGAGAAACAGTTCTCTGTAATGAACACACCCGAAGATGATGCATCAGCATGCACTCTCTTCGTTTGGGCGGCACGGGAAATCTGGTATTTCCCAATTTCCTGCTCTGTCTTATAACAATTATAAGTTGGAGCGGGACCAACGTTCCCCAGCTCAGTATAACAAGCGGGTTCGGTCAATATATCCGTTTTATTATCTTGATTAAGGCGTGATATGGTCGCTACCTGGAGAGAGAGAGAAGAAAACACTCAGCGTGCGCTCTTGCAAGAATAGATTGGTTATTATTTTATCTAATCAGGATGGCTCCCACTGCTTTTTATCAAATCTTCCTTCAAACCCTAAAAGGAAAGACTAGCCGGGATTAATTACAAACTACAAGTTCGCCAATCTTTCAGCCAGGCCAGTGTCGGTACTTTGAGGGAGGTCTCCCGTGCTTTCGCATGAACCTAATTAATGTAAACCTCGTTTTCCCAGAGGCGTAACCTCGTTAACACCTTTCTAGACACCTACTTGATTGGCTAATTGTAATGTGTAAAACTCTCCCAGGAGTAACTCTTACTCGCAGCGGGTATCGGGATCCAACTATCTCATAGAAGGTATGCAATCTCATTGCAAATTTCAACACTTGAAATTCCCGATAATTTTGCCCCTAGCGTCCTATGACCTTGACGCAGGCCAACAAACCATAGTGCGCTAGTCAAGTTCAACCCGTCATTTCCTGATTGAATTAAACCCACCCGCACGACCCTTGACGCAGGCCAACAAAGTCGCACGACTACCCTAATCCAATCTGCATCATATGCATAAGCAGATAAATACTAGTTAGCTACCGCACACTACGCCTTGACGCAGGCCAACAAACGTAGCACGAATACTAACTACCACTTATCTGAAATGACGGAGGGCTACGACAGGTTTTTCTGAAAACCTATTGCGTAATGAACTTGATATCGTTGTAGGATCGAATGAATTTTGAAATGGAGTGTTTTTGAGGCTTTTCTAGTTTTGCTAAAGGAGTCACTCCCGGTGAAGGGATCATCGGTTCTTTCCTCGTCGAATGAGGTGCGGGATATATCATATATATCACTGTGCAAAGCAAAAACTCTTAAAAGCAATCAAAAGACAAACCGAGTGTGTAGCATCTGCCAGTTATTACTAAAGGAGTCACTCCCGGTGAAGGGATCTCGGTCCTTTCCTCATCGAATAAGGTGCAGGATATATCATATATACCTCTGTGCAAAGCAAGAACTGTGGCTACCTGTTTTATTTTGAAATTCGATTCTACAACATCTTAGGTTTCTTTTATTTCATTAATTTCATTAATGAAGTCCCATCATTTAAGTACCTAAACATCACAGATAAATACGACGTACACTTATGCCATCCACATTCGCCTCGATGTCCCCTCGTGCACCGTTAGGTTAGGTAACTAACGGTAGAGCGGGGCAGGGCTAGCGCGGGTGTAAAACATAAGTAACATCTATATAATATATCATATATACTATATACTGTATCTATCACAGAACATCACATGATCACATCACAGATATCGCAGCAGAAGAAACATATGAAATATTGGATATACTAGGACGTCCGTGTTTTCAATACGAGCCAGTATAAAACACGGATTCCACGGTCGCGATGAATAGCCAAACCCACACCCCTAGACCCCTACGAGAGCGGCAAGCAACCCTACCAATTCTAGAGTTAGGAGACCCGGACTCGACTCCTCGAGTTGGTCTCCCACTGGACTCCAGAACCCGGTTACTTGTGATCCCCTCCTTGGGTCTATCCTAGTGCGGAAAAGTAAATAATATACAAAAGGTGACAACTTCCGCAACCTGGAAGTGCCCCAATAAAAGAATATTACATACAAGTTTTTACATGAATGAAAATGAAAAACACTCATCTCACATAAAAACCCCCGGCTATTCAAACATGACGATCCAATATAACATATCCAGCAACACATAACATCACATGTCATCAACGTAAGTAAATATGTCCATCCCAATTGTCGTTGACATATAGCAACGAAACCGGCGATATCACATATTACACTTACGATCACAGAAAAGAAAGTGTAAAACTTCAACAGTTGGAATCCGCAACCACCTCAGACATCGCATGCCTGATCAAATGAATTTCTTAGACATCGCATGCCTAACAATTATAAACTCCGCATTTTAGTCTCATTATCGAAAACTCTTTTCAATATCAAGTCGGGCAATTCAACAGGATTCCCGACATTTTGATCGAATGCTCGTCGCAAACTTTAGTAGGCGGCCGCACCCCCGATACCGTCGACGAAGTGCACCAAGGCGGAACACAGCTACCGCGAGCACCCGGACGGATGCTTTCGGCGACGGGGTTCTCCTACAGTCACTTGGTCGGGGCTATGGAGTGAGGCTTTCTATTAAGTTTACCCGGCGAGTATCCGCGTACGCTACGTGATTGCGACGGACTTTTGATCACATCAAAATTCCGTAGCAACCGATCAACTGAGACTAAACTGCTATGTTTATAATATTCATTCTGTTATCTCATAACTTCTTGTGAATTCCAATTATTGTATCCCATTCCAGATAAATAGAAAATGTTAAACTTTTCGATCGAACAGTCAAACACCCAAGTTTTCCCGAAACAGATCAACTCTTGAAATAAGTCTAAAAACATTCAGTTCGTGCCTCAGTACCAACGGTCCAGCCGTAGAAGGGTCAAGCAAACGTCTCACATGTGGCACGCCGTACTGCCCCAAACCCGAAGGTTCAAAGGGCAGTTCAAGACGGTCACATAATCGAGTTAAGGTTTGTTGTCTTCTAGAGGGTCCATCGCGTTACTTGCACTACTTAGAACGTCGTTAAACTACGGAAAAATCCAACACTTGGAAATTTCCCGACAGGAGAAAAATTGGGTATTTATATCCGGTCGAACTTTTTAACATATTCTAAAATTATCCGGAAAGCCACACAGACAAAATTTGATACTCCGATCGAAACACCGAATCCCCAAAACAACCCCAGATTACTCAACTGTAAAGTATACATTAAAATTACCCAGAAAACACAGGAGTTAATCATTGACATTACTGTGCAAAGTGGGGTGAAAATATCAACTAGATGGCCGCGGAACCGCCGCGTTAAGTGGGTTAACGCCGCGGTTCCGCCGCGTGTTGAGGGAGTTAGGACTCCGTTTTTCACAGTAATTCATAAAAAACCCTGCTGAATTTTCTGCATATTTTTAATATTGAAAAATCCAGATTTTTAAAAATTGGACAGAGAGCAATTTGGAAATGGGTTTTCGGGTTCGTTCGGACTTCAAACTCCGTCTAGACTTCGCCTAAGGCTCTAGCTTGGCTCTGATACCACTGTAGGGTTCCTAGGCACTCCCAAGAGGTCTCACAAGGCATCAACCTTGCCAATTGCAAATTTAACGGTGCCGAGAAACCCTAATACGGATCGTTGGCTAGATTTTTAGGCGAAAAAGAAACTAGTTTACATCTAAACTAAAGGAACGGAAATACAACCTTTGTAGATCCGGTCCTCCACCTCCACGGCTCCGTGATGAAGTCCTCTCCGCTGTCCAAATCAAATCCCGGGCTCTAGCGTCGGCTTCATCGGAGAAAGAGCGGGCTAGGTCATCGACGACGTGCCGAAGATGATCTACGTTGAGGCATCGCTAGATCAAGCTCCAACTTCACCAAGTGAAGAAAACTTGTGAAGGAATCACACTTTACTACTTGGCAAGAGATAGAGGATGAAGAAATAGGAAGTGGGTAGACTTTAGAATTGGATTTCTCACTCATTTCATTAAATCCACCATTGATGAAGTGAAGCTTTCATCATTGAAGAAGATGAAGAAGAAGAAGAAAGAATATCATAAGTATTACCCAAAATGAATAATAAAATGAATACTTATCATATCCTAACCTTGGTTAGGTGTAGAGAATAGACTAGGGTTAAATGGAGTGGTTAGGGTTAAGCATGAGACAAAATGGTCATTTTGGTCAAATGTTCAAGAAGCTTCAACTAGAAAACAAATTTAGCAACCATTTTCCCTTTATGCTTTCCTTTTTCCAAAATGAATAAATAGATAAATAAATGAGAAAAGGAAATGAAACCCTAACCACTTAAGTAACCATGGTTTAATTCTTTACACAAACCCAAACTAGCATGTATCATCAAACATGATACAATCATGTGCACAAAAGTATATCACATATACAACTTGCACAATCCAAGTGAGAAAATCCATTTAAAGTGAACCAATACTAGTTAATGCAAAGTAATATATCAAATATATAATTATACATTAAATCATTAAATCAACACTTGATTCAATGATCCGGTCATGTCGAACATAACCGACTAGTATACAATGTATCGACTTATCGAATCAACGCTTGAATCGATAACTAGGTTATATCGCATACAACCATTCGACACATTCATCGCGAGAATAGAATACGGTATCACATACACGTATTATTCTCGGTCCCGCACATATCTTATATGCGCTCCTATTTCGTTTCGCTTGAGCCAGGAAACCTCTGTGTAGGACTCTAAAGACTCGTCAATACGCCGGCAGCAGGTGATGATCATATCAAACACCCACAAGCCGCAAGCGGTCTGCTAAACGTAACGGCCACCCGGGTATTGAGCGATCAGAAGATCGACGAGCAAGCCCGCTCACACTCCTGTGAATCCAACCAGTAACACTTACCGTACAGTCCGGTCTGATCGTCTGATATGTCGCATATCTCGCCTAGGGGTGGTAAACGTTAGACCCCAATAGCTCGATAAGTCGTGTCGATATGAGGTCTATAACAGTTCGAGAAACTACTGGTAACACTTACCAGTAAATCTCAGCAACCCTGGCCAGGGATTTCCGGTTATAGCCAATCGGACACAGCGCAACATCAACTCCCTATACCGGGAGAGACGAATCCCCTCCTATCGCTCATTGCCTCCATGTGACTCGGGACTGTACCCAAAAACCACCGTTTTGCACGCCTACTTGGACGTGGTAAGATGGAAATCAAAGCACAGTGGGAACCACACAAGACTCTATGACGATCTCGGGTCAACAGACTACTCTGTACCAGTGTCACCAGAGAACTGCCATCTGACGTAAGGTATAATACCATCTGGGAGTTCTCGGCGAGTCCGTCCAGTGTACCCAGTCTCTACTGAGCACCCGTATATCATCTCTGATGTCAAACACCGATGGATATGGGATCATCCATCGCCCATCTGTATGGGTCGAGAAGGTACACGCTAGTCTACTCTGGTATATCGATGCCCCGTCTCGATACACCCACGACTAGGGACTTTGAAGGATGTACTTATGGACTACCATGTCCCCACTAGTATGATCCGCATCATAGTCCAGGTAGTCAAGTACACATCCTAAGGGCTTTACCAACATGTAATAGAGAGACAATCAGTATACACGTTGAGGTAAAGAGCAACCAGATAGCATACTATCATGTCGAGCAAGAAAGTCCTCCCTATATATGTCCCAGCATCCACTACAATATACATCCAATGTACAGTAATGGCCTCTAGGGCATACATATAACTAACATATTTAAGTCTATATGGAAAAATAATTATATCATGGTTTTTACGGAAACACAAGTTATATTTCACCGATTATCGGAAAATTCTCCTAAACGATTTTCAAAACGTTACACTTTTGAGCGGTGGTAGGGTAGTAATCAGAACACAGTGGGACCTCACACGAGATAAATAACGATCTCAGGTCGACAGACTAACCTATACTCATGTCACCTGGGAAATGCTATCTGACAATAGGTATAATACTAACTAGCATGTTCCCGGCGAGTCCGTCCACTGTACCCATAACCCAATGAGCACCTGTATACTATCTTAGGTGACTAACCGACACCAATGGCTTGTGAGACCGGCCACCGCCCCTCGTCGGGGTCTCAAAAGTATACACTAGCCTACTCCGGAGTATCGATGCCCAGTCTCTCCACTCCCTCGACTAGGGACATTTAAGGATGTGGTTATAGACCACCCAGCTCCCACGTATATGATTGCCATCATAATGCTGGTAATTAAGCAAGAATCTTATGGGCTCTATCAATATGTAATAGTGATCTATAATACCACATAATGCATGTACATGATGATAGAGACAAACCAGATAGCATACTATCATCTCGAGTAAGATTGTTCTACCGTATAGGTCTTCCCTCAGTCATCACAATCACGTTCCTGCGACCACAACAATTGACTTGAGGGCACTATATGCAACATAAATCTCATCTACCTTAGCCACGGATTTAGGGTGATAGCCAATCGAACACAGTACGACATCGACTCCTAATATCAGGAGAGACGAATCCCCGACAATCGCTCACTGCCTCTATGTGGCTCGGGACTATACCCAACTAAAACCTGTTTGCACGACTCCCTTGAGCTGTGGTAGGGTAGTAATTAAAGTACAGTGGGAACTAACATGAGATAAATGATGATCTCAGGTCAAAAGACTAACCTATACAAATGCCACTCGAGAACTTCCATCTGACAATAGATATAATACCATCTAGAAGTTCTCGGTGAGTCTGTCTAGTGTATGTAGGGTTCCTAGGCACTCTTACAAGGGTCCATAAGGCATCAACTATGCCCGATTTAAAATTTAGACGTGCCGAACAACCCAAAACGAGGATCTTAGCTAGATAATTAGGGTTAAACATGCAAGTAAACACCTTTACAACTAAGAATAAGGGATTACAACCTTTGTAGTCCACTCCTTCGCTTCATAAGCTCCGAGTAGAAGTCCCTTTGACGCGATCCATAATCTCTCGAACTCAAGAGAAGCTCCACAACCCGAATGATCCATGCTTACTTATAGTCTTCCTTCTCGAAGATGATCTATCTTGAAGTTTCTTTAACTCAAGCTCTCACTCACTAATCAAGTGAACACCCTAATCTAATTGGCTAGATTAGATGAGGATGATGAAGTAGAAATTATGCTCTCTTTTATTATCAAATTCTCACGCTCATTCATCACGAAATAAAAACCTAGAAAGCTTTTTTAGGAGCTCAAGGAAGAAGAAGAAGAATGAATATCCTTTTATGATGAATAATGAATTGTTGTTATAATTACAAATGCAATCATGGTTAAAGATGAAAGGCTAACCATTGTAGAGACTTAACTAGGGTAAAAGGGTTTGGGTTGGGTTAGGAAATATCACCAAAATATCAACTCATAATATCTTTGCATGAAACAAAAGAAAAGCTTCTAGAACCTTCATGAAAGAGCTAACCCAAATCAAACCCTAACCATGTTTAATCTCCACTAATCATGTTGCATTAATAATCATAACATGTTACAATATTATATATCACATATGTAATATATTTTTGTAACAAAAGAAAATAATACAATTAACATATATCGCATATATATCAATGTATTATCCGGTGAGAAAATGAATCAATAAAGCGAGCCAATATTAGATAATTTAAAGTAATATATCACATATATAATTATACATTAAATTATCGAATCAACACTTTATCCGACAATCCGGCTATTTCTCAAATAGCCGACTAATATATATATCTGTACCGATTCATCAAATCAACGCTTGATCCGACGACACGGCTAGATCAAATATCAAGAGGATAGAATACGGTATCTCATATCGTATTATTCTCGGTCTTGCACATATCACATATGTGCTCCTACTCCGTTTTTCCTTAGTCAAGAAACCTCTGTGTAGGACTCTAAAGAATCATCAATACGCCGGCAGTAGGTGATGATCATATCAAACACCCACAAGCTGCAAGCGGTCAGCTAAACGTAACAGCCACCCAGGTATTGATCGATCAGAAGATCAACAAGCAAGCCTGTACATTCTCCTGTGAATCCAATCAGTAACACTCCCGTACAGTCCGGTCTCTTCGTCTGATATGTTGCATATCTAGTCTAAGGGTGGTATACATCAGACCCCAGTAACCGATAAGTCGTGTCGATGTGAGGCTCATAACAGGTCGAGAAATTACTGGTAACACTTACCAGTAAATCTCTATAACAGCCCTGGCCAGGGACTTCCAGTTATAGCCAATCGAACACAGCACAACATCAACTCCCTATACTGGGAGAGACGAATCCCCTCCTATCGCTCATTTCCTCCATGTGATTCGGGACTGTACCCAAAAGCCACCGTTTTGCATGCCCTCTTTGATGTGGTAAGGTGGAAATCAAAGCACAGTAGGAATCACACAAGACTATGACGATCTCGGGTCTACAGACTAACCTGTACCAGTGTCACCGGAGAACTGCCATCTGACGTGAGGTATAATACCATCTGGGAGTTCTCGGCGAGTCCGTCCAGTGTACCCAGTCTCCACTGAGCATCCGTACACCATCGTTGGTGTCAAACACCGATGGATATGGGATCATCCATCGCCCATCATATGGGTTAAGATGCGTATACGCTAGTCTACTTTGGTGTATCGATGCCCTTTCTCGATACACCCTCGACTAGGAACAGTTATAGGATGTACTCATTGACTACTCTGGCCCCACTAGTATGATCTCATCATAGTCCCAGTAGTT
Source organism: Agapanthus africanus (assembly GCA_030015575.1). Classification (NCBI taxonomy): domain Eukaryota; kingdom Viridiplantae; phylum Streptophyta; class Magnoliopsida; order Asparagales; family Amaryllidaceae; genus Agapanthus; species Agapanthus africanus. The sequence continues at coordinate 293,623,467 of CM057347.1, forward strand.
GAGTACATATCCTAAGGGCTTTATCAACATGTGAGAGTAAGACAATAAACTAATATAAGCCAATATATTAAGATAAAGTGAAACCAAATAGCATACTATCATGACGAGCAAGAAAGTCCTCTTTATATATATCCAAGCATCCATTATAATATACATCATATGTACAACAATGGCCTCTAGGGCATATATATAACTAACAATCTTCCACTTGCACTAAGGCTAGCTGTTGTAGTATCTCATACCTAGCATCCCAAATAATCTCTCAAACTGTATCTGAGGAATGACCTTCGTGAGTGGATCCGTAGTATTTTCCTTCGTATCTACTCTCCTGACCTCGATCTCCCGGCGATCAACTATCTCCCTGATCAGGTGATTCCGCCTCAGAATATGTCTGGACTTCTGATGGGACCTCGGTTCCTTGGCCAAAGCCACAGTTCCATTGTTATCACAATACAGAGGTATTGGATGCTCAATGGATGGAACCATACCAAGTTCAGTAATGAACTTCTTTATCTAGACAGCTTCTTTGGCAGCATCGTTGGCAGCGATGTATTCAGCCTCCATAGTCGAGTCTGCAACGGTTTCCTGTTTGGAACTCTTCCAACACACCGCCCCTCCATTGAGGGTAAAGACAAATCCCGAGTGCGACTTAGATTCGTCCTTATCACTTTGGAAGCTTGAATCGGTAAAGGACTCCACCTGAAGTTCTTCGTTACCATACACTAAGAACATCTCTTTAGTCTTTCGCAAGTACTTGAGAATGTTCTTCACAGCTGTCCAGTGACTCTCTCCAGGATCTGCTTGATACCGACTCACTACACTTAGTGAGTATGCTACATCGGGTTTGGTAAATAGCATCGCATACATGATAGAGCCTAATGCCAAAGCATAGGGTATCCCATGCATGCGAGCTCTCTCCAAATCAGTCTTAGGAGACATCTCTTTGGAGAGAGTGAGTCCAGAGATCGTGGGTTGGTTACCACGCTTGGATTCTTCCATACTAAACCTCTTTAGTATGGTGTCAATGTACCTGGATTGGGACAATCCCAATATCCGTTTAGATCTGTCTCTATAGATCCTGATTCCCAGTATGTAGGAGGCATCACTTAGATCTTTCATTGAGAATCTTTGTGATAATAAGAGCTTGACAGAATGCAGCATAGGAACATCATTTCCTATCAAAAGTATGCCATCCACGTACTGTTAGTTATATGTATGCCCTAGAGGCCATTACTGTACATAGGATGCATATTGTAGTGGATGCTGGGACATATATAGGGAGGACTTTCTTGCTCGACATGATAGTATGCTATCTGGTTGAACTTTACCTTAACGTGTATACTGATTGTCTCTCTGTTACATGTTGGTAAAGCCCTTAGGATCTGTACTTGACTACCTGGACTATGATGCGGATCATACTAGTGGGGACATGGTAGTCCATAAGTACATCCTTCAAAGTCCCTAGTCGTGGGTGTATCGAGACGGAGCATCGATATACCAGAGTAGACTAGCGTGTAGCTTCTCGACCCATACAGATGGGCGATGGATGATCCCATATCCATCGGTGTTTGACATCAGAGGAGATATACGGGTGCTCAGTAGAGACTGGGTACACTGGACGGACTCGCCGAGAACTCCCAGATGGTATTATACCTCACGTCAGATGGCAGTTCTCTGGTGACACTGGTACAGAGTAGTCTGTTGATCCGAGATCGTCATAGAGTCTTGTGTGGTTCCCACTGTGCTTTGATTTCCATCTTACCACGTCCAAGAGGGCGTGCAAAACGGTGGTTTTTGGGTACAGTCCCGAGTCACATGAAGGCAATGAGCGATAGGAGGGGATTCGTCTCTCCCGGTATAGGTGGTTGATGTTGCGCTGTGTTCGATTGGCTATAACAGCAAATCCCTGGCCAGGGTTGCTGAGATTTACTGGTAAGTGTTACCAGTAGTTTCTTGAACAGTTATAGACCTCATATCGACACGACTTATTGAGCTATTGGGGTCTGACGTCTACCACCCCTAGGCGAGATATGCGACATATCAGACGATCAGACCGGACTGTACGGTAGTGTTACTGGTCGGATTCACTGGAGTGTGAGCGGGCTTGCTCGTCGATCTTCAGATCGCTCAATACCCGGGTGGCCGTTACGTTTAGCAGACCGCTTGCGGCTTGTGGATGCTTGATATGATCATCATCTGCTGCCGGCGTATTGACGAGTCTTTAGAGTCCTACACAGAGGTTTCCTGGCTCAAGCGAAACGAAATAGGAGCGCATATGAGATATGTGCGGGACCGAGAATAATGCGTGTATGTGATACCGTATTCTATTCTCGCGATAAATATATCGAATGGTTGTATGCGATATAACCTAGTTATCGATTCAAGCGTTGATTCGATAAGCCGATATATTGTATACTAGTCGGTTGTGTGCGACATAACCGGGTCATTGAATCAAGTGTTGATTTAATGATTTAATGCATATTTATATATTTGATATATTACTTTGCATCAACTAGTATCGGTTTACTTAAGATGGATTTTCTCACTCGGATGGGCGCATTGTATATGCGATATACTTTTGTGCGCTTGATTGTATCATGTTTGATGATACATGTCATGCTAGGGTTCAAGTGTAAAGATTAAACCTTGGTTAATGAAATGGTTAGGGTTTATTATTTATTATTCATTTATCTTATTTAATTATCCTTTTTATTTTTGATAAATGAATAAAAGAAAAGAGAAAAGAATGGTGGCTAATTTTGTTCTTTAGTTGAAACTTCTTGAAGCTTTGTTCAAGTCAACCATTCTTATCTCATCCTTAACCCTAACCATTCCCACTAACTATGATTCATTCTCTACACTTGACTCTAGTTAAAATTATGATAAGAATTCATTTTCTTTTCTTATTCTTTTATCTTATCATAAGCTTCTTCTTCTTCTTCCTTGACTTCAAGAAGAAAAGCTTCACCTCCATCAATGGTGATTGATGCATATGAGTGAGAAATCCAATTCTAAAGTCAACCCACTTCCTATTTCTTCATCCTCTACCTCTTGCCAAGTAGTAGAGAGTGTTTACTTCACAAGTTTCTTGACTTGGTGAAGTCGGAGCTTGATTTAGCGATGCCTCGACGTAGATCATCTTCGGCATGGACATCGACGACCTAGCTTGCCCATTCTCCGACGAAGCCGATCCTAGAGCCCGGATTTGACTTGGACAGCGGAGAGGACTTCGTTGCGGAGCTATGGAGGTGGAGCACCGGATCTACAAAGGTTGTATTTCCGTTTTCTCATTAGTTAAGTGTTAACTAGTTCTATGTTCGCCTAGACATCTAGCAAACGATCCGTAGTTTAGGGTTTGTAGGCACCATAATTTTTGAAATTGCCATGGTTGATGGCTTGGGAGACCTCACTAGAGTGCCTAGGAACCCTACACGTACAATACAAGAAATACAACCTTACTTTCTGCAACCTTCTTGTAAATACAAGGTTCATCTATATTTTTGATGAAGTCAAACTCTTTGACTACAACATCAAAACAGATGTTCCAACTCCGCGATGCTTGCTTTAACCCATAGATGAATTTAAGCAGTTTGCACACCTTTCCGCAGCTCCCACTATCTACGAAGCCCTCTGGCTGAGTCATGTACACGCACTCTTCTAAATCACCGTTTAGAAAGGCAGTATTAACATCCATTTGCCAGATTTCGTAGTCATGGTATGCAGCAATGGCAAGTAAGATCCGGATGGACTTAAGCATAGCCACTGGAGAAAAGGTTTCGCATAATCCATACTTGGTCGTTGACGAAAACCCTTTACAACAAGTCTAGCTTTGAAAGTCTCAACTTTTCCATCTACACCAAGTTTCTTCTTAAAGATCCATTTGCTCCCAATGGGTTTTACCCCTTCAGGAGCAACTTCCAAAGTCCATACTTTTTTGGTGTACATGGATTCCATTTCAGATCGCATTGCATCCATCCATTTCATAGAGTCACCACTGTTCATCACAGAATACTGCATTTTATACCGCCCATTCTTACGCTCGTGTGTTTATAGGTAGGTGCTTTTTATCCGTGTTTGTTATATATTTGCAGGATACAGGTTCTCGGTTCTAAAACGGTGAAATTCATGGAAAACACGACAAAATCCGGGTTCCTGCCAACCACTGATAAAACACGGTCTCCGCTCTTCATCCGTATGCTGCCAGATACCAGTTTAGGAAGACAAAATGTCAAATCAATGTCATTTTCAGGCACAAGGCTCAATGGTAGCACAAGATCCAAGAGATCTACGCGGAGCTCGAGGCAATCATTCCAAATCTTGACAAAAAGTCCACCTTTTCTCAACAGAAATTCTGGAAGAAATGTGAAAGTAATTTCAGAAACTACATGTACCAGACAACAGGGGACACCAAACCAGGAAAACACCAGAAAACCCACTGCCCAACTCACCAAGATGGCCGCGCATGCGCGGCCAATAGGGGGTATTGGCCGCGCTTGCGCGGCAATGTGGGGCCCACTCTCTGACGAATTTCAGGGTTATTTTTGGTACTCCATCTCTGGTCTGCTGGTTGCCCTAGAACTCCATTTCCCTGCCTATAAATACAGCAGAACTGAGCTCAACCAAGGGTCATTCTTTTTGTTCCTCTTTTGTAGTGTTTTGTATAGTTTTTCTTCTTCTTCTTCATTCCTCTTCCATGAATTGTAGTGAGAGCTTTTTGTGGATATGAATAAAGAGGAGGGTTTTGTATCATTCTTTTGTGTTTCTTCTTCCCCTTGAGATTTCTGCTATCTCTTGCTCATTCAACCTCTTCATTGAGCTTGAATGGGTAAGAGTTAGTTATTGATCTCAAGGGTCGTATTTTCTCCCGGGACTAGTTCTTCACTTCACATGCGTTCTCTACCCTTCCCTTGATCTTGCAACCTCTTCATTGAGCTTGCAAGTTTAAGGGTTGGCTATTGAGCACATGCTTGGCTTGGGTTCTACTTCCGTGTTCTTTTCTTGTTCTTTTTATTACTCGCTTTTTATTACTTGTCTTTTTATTACTTGCAATTTTATTCATGCACTTTAATACTTGTATCTTTTCTTTTCTTTGTTCTTTTCTTTGTGTTCTCTTTTGTTCATTTTGTGAATGTTGTAATTATTGTTGTTGTTAAGAATTAATACGGTATTATACGTTAATGTTTCTTTGCCAATTCCTTTTCCCGTTATTTTCCATTTGAACTTCGCCCAAACCATACGCAAGCGCTCCGTTAGGCACCGTACCCTGACAAGGTAACGGTGATTCCTAACCGCGACCGGTTGCGTTCGGTTTGGCCGGAGGCGAAAGCAAGAGACAAGAACGGAAGGACAAGGGTAAATAAGCCGGATTCCACGAATACCGCGCTTAAATCCCCTAATCCACGTTGTTGCCAATTGCTTAGCTTCAATTGGTCAAGACTCGGCTCAAAGGTTTTGAGTACGGATTTCTTTAGCTTATAATCTCGTATCTTTTCTTAACAACTTTATACTTGCAGATAAACACATAGGTTAGATCAAACTCATACAGATTCTTTATTGACTCGTCTAAAACAAGAAGGTAAGATAACACCATCTCCCTGTGGACCGACCCGTGCTCACCGGCTAGCTGCATAGCGACACCGTCCTGATCACGGTTACACTTTAATTCTTTGAACATCCGACACGCCAAAAGCGTGCGATCAAATGGCGCCGTTGCCAGGGAGACGGTAGCGTATTTTCTTTCTTGTTATTCGGGTTAATATTCTTTTTGTATATAAAAAAAATATATTCTTTTTGTTTTTGGACAATATTTTTGTGGGCAAGTGTGCAGATTTTTGCGTATTTGCAAACTGCAATTGTGGGGAGCAAAGTGTACATTCAAGGCTAAGGTGTTTACAAAGTACAGTGCCAAAGATCCGGGTAGTTTGACCCGCGCAAGCGAACCATTCAAGCTTACCAGATTTGATTCAACGGGGGTTTCCTAACCCAAAAACTTAACGGTACGTACTTTCCTAACACCTTCTTCTCAAATCCGACGCTTCCAATATACTATTCTTTGCAGGATTCTTTGCAAGTTCGCTAGCAAACGCCAAAATTGACTAACCCGTATTTGTTGCAGCGCCGCGCTTAAAATTAAAAAAAAAAAAAAAACGATTGTTTGATTCTTTATAGAATTTTTGAATTGCGCATTGCATACATTAATACGGACTTAAGGGCAAGCGAACCCCACAACATACGGTAAAGGATTTCATCACCTTTTCCGTGGCCCACAAATCACGAACTTGCGCATAACGATAACCCGCACAAATTTTAAAAGAAACTAGACTTTAAGCCTTAAGGACTTCGCGCTCACTAGGAGAAGTTAACTGTATTTAGAAGCTTGCTTAACGGTATATTGTTTACGGGGTGTCTAGGAAAGTGTTAACGGCGAAACCGCCAAAAGAGAAAGGGTTATTTAATTAAGGAACTTCGCGAAAGCGTTGGAAAACCTCCCCTTATCTCTGCACTTACCTGGCCTCGTGATCAGTGTATTTTTAAGCCTGTTTCTCGACACAGTTTTACTTCGACAATCAAGTTCTGGAGCAGGTCTAGTTGACCTAGGTTAACCCTAGAACGATTAAGTGTGTGGTATTTTTGTGTCGTGATTGTTTTTGTCCATATTTTTTGTGTATATTTCATTCTTTTGCTAACAACTAACTAAAAATAAAAAAAAATAAAAAAAAAAATCACATTCTTTTTCCCCTCCTTTTCTCTTCCTTTCTTTCACTCTCTCTTCATATCATGGGTACTCCACCTCGCAAAACTCTTGCCGAACTTTGGTACCCACAACCAGACATTACATCATACGGTTCTTGTTTTGGTCGAACTTCACACGATCCATCCATGCCAAAAATTTCATTGAGAGATCGGATAGACGCGTCTAGGACAAACAATTTGACTCCGCAATCCATTTCGTATCAACCATTTCATACATTCACCCCTTCTTACGTTGATACCCCTTCCTCGAGTCACGTTGCTACTCCAAAACCTATGTCTATTGCTGAACGAATTGAACAATCCCGTAGCCGATCTTTCACTCCTCTCACCACTACAAATTCTTGGGATCAACAATTCCATTCACCTTCTTATTCCAATGTTGATCCCACTCCTGTCCAGCCATTCAGTTCCTACCAATCCTACCCTACTTTTACACCTTCCCTAGACATTGCTTCTACACAGCCATTTGGGAGTTTTCAGTATCCATACAACTGTGAATCTTTTACTGAAACCCCTTCACAACCTATGTCTAGTCTGGAACAATCGTTGGAAGACTTTAGGGTAGCGTCAAGCCAACAGATGATGGATTTGAATGCGTCCATGGCCGCCCTCATGCAACCTAGTGACCCGGTAGCTAGTTTTCAACTAGCTCCAACTTTTTTAATGTATGATGAGGCGGCAGGACAGGCTGTGAATTTGAGTGGAGAGAGTGAGCTATACCCCCTTCCGAATCAAGCCTACCCCGTCCAACTTGAATCCCACAACTCCGGTTCTGAATCCCTATCTAGTGTTCCCAACGATTCATCAATTGAAGATAGAATGATTAATGAGTTGTGCGCCTTTGTAGTGCTTGATTTACCTGATTGTGAAGGGTCCCTTTTGAGTGAAACCATACCCAATCCTTTTGACCTCTACACCTCCATCTTAGAACCAGAATCGATTAATATCCATGCTTTAGATGAGGTGTCTGAGAAAATAGACTTTCACTTGATTGAGGATGTTGACGCAGGGAACATTTTGGATGATGAACCCGTAGATTTGGTTGAGTTTGTCTCTTCAAATCATCATCCCGAGTCTTTAACTATTTTTCCCGAACCCCATATGCGTCTGGACTTTGAGGAAAAGAGCATGGATGTGCTAAATTTTGAGGAGATTTTTGAGGAGATTTTTGAGGATGAAACAGTTCTAGATGATGAGTCGGATTTTCCAATTCATCCTGTTCCTTTCACTGACTGTGTACACCCTCCAGAACCCTTAACCGATACCCTTCCTCAACCCCTTCCCTCCACCCTTTCCGTCGTTCCGACCTTGCAAGAACCCGTATCACTATCATTTCCATTGTCTGGTTTACCAAGTTCGGCGTACCCATGGTTTCTCACGAACCTTGAGGGATTTGACCCAATCTCTCGACGGGTAAATATATTAGCACAATCGCTTTCCACACATCGGTCATCACAAATTGTGTTAATCTATTTACTCCATTTGCACCCTCAAGTTCGTATTCCACTTCTTTTTCCCTTCCGCCATTCTTCTTCCTCTCATATACCGAGACCGTATCCCGCTTCTCTTCGCATACGGTCTCGCGTATTGTCCTTCTCTTTTCTCTACGCCTTCTTCCACCAACCTGTACATTATAGCGATAAAATCTTTGAATGGTTGGTGCTCACCTTTGGCCTGTGTAAGGCCTTGTATAGCTTGATACTGTTCTTTCCCCCCTAAATCCTGAATTTCAACGCTTAACAGTGGAAACACTGTTTTACTTAAGTTTGGGGGGGACACTTTTTTGTATATATTTTTTTGTTTTCCTTTTTGTTTTGTATATAATTTGTTTCTAGGAAGCGCCGGCAATTTTAACCCTCTTGGTATAGCCTGACAGTGAGGGCACTGTCAAGTTTAAGTTTGGGGGTGTGCTCGGTAAGCTTTCTTCCTTCGCATACATTTGTATATTTTGCATTTGCATACCCTATTAAAAACCCACAAAAATTGAAAATTTTCTAAAAACATAGAAACTTTTCTGTCAAGTAGCTTGTGGAAAAACTCTGATTCAACATTTCGACGGTTTTTGTTTGAAAAGATAGGAATAACTAAATCTTATGTTTAGATTTTGAAAACCTGAAAGATAACTCTCCTTTGAAGTTAACTATGGCTGATATACGTCTTTACATCACACTACACGTGTCGTGAATTTTGGGAATTAGATGACAAGTCTTTCATGTTTAAACTTTTAAACAGATAAATGATTTTCTGAGGATCAAATAGGTTTGTTCTGAAATAAGTAATGTCAAGAATAGTTTATGAAGTAAAGCGAATATGAAGGAATGTTATTGATGCCGTAATTGGAGCTAAGTCTGAAAAATAACCCATCTAAAACTTGATTGGAATGATTACACACCAAACCCACTAAACACGTCTTTTATCCAAAAAAATATTTGAACTACCGGTTATACCTCCGTTCGTATTAAATCATCTGATTTTCACGACAAAACTGTCTTTTGTTTTCTGGACCTAGGTAACTTGAGTAATTAAGTCCGCTGGGGTGTTTCTACACCTAATGCCCTAAAACCAACTGGTTTGGGTGCATTGGCCCAAAGCTCGCTAAGAAGCCTAGAAAGTCCAGTTTTAAAACAAAGTCAAGCAAGTGTTCTCTCCGAGTTAAAATTCCTAACGGTTCTTTGTGTGAGAATAATCTTGATAAAAGACAGGCTTTTATAAAAATTTTAACGGAGATATGAAGGTTTTATTCTATGATAAAGACTATTGCACGTTCACAGAGGTGTGTATGAAATGAAAACAAGAAAAAGGTGGAGTGAAGAATAAGACCTAGTTTCCTGTTAGGGAAGATAGAAATTCTGAAGTTGAAACCTTACTGGAAAACGAAACTTGAAAAATGCTTAACTCTTTATAAAACTTATGTGATCCTTTTAAAATTGTTATCTGGGCTTTATTGTGGGACATGATGACTTTAATCGACCTTTCTGGAACTTAACGGCACTATTTGCACTACACGTAAAGACATATAAAACCTGTAGTTAAATAAGAAGCGAGGTGTGAAAACTAAAGGTTCGATAGTCTAAACTTAGGATTATAGAATTGTTATTTTCTGAAACAAAACTTTAGGGGCTTGAATCTTAGTTATTTTACAAAACTAGCTTGACCGGATTTTGTGGGTAGTATCCGCTGAAAACCCTCAGGAGACAACACTCCTCCTACTAGGGACACCTAGAGGTTTAACGTCTTGTTGCACGCGCTCAGTGCAATCGCGTTCCCTGCGAAAGTGCGGTTATCATTTTATTTTTGTGAATAATTGGTTTTGCTCGGGACGAGCAAAAGTTAAGTTTGGGGGTATTTGTTCATCACAGAATACTGCATTTTATACCGCCCATTCTTACGCTCGTGTGTTTATAGGTAGGTGCTTTTTATCCGTGTTTGTTATATATTTGCAGGATACAGGTTCTCGGTTCTAAAACGGTGAAATTCATGGAAAACACGACAAAATCCGGGTTCCTGCCAACCACTGATAAAACACGGTCTCCGCTCTTCATCCGTATGCTGCCAGATACCAGTTTAGGAAGACAAAATGTCAAATCAATGTCATTTTCAGGCACAAGGCTCAATGGTAGCACAAGATCCAAGAGATCTACGCGGAGCTCGAGACAATCATTCCAAATCTTGACAAAAAGTCCACCTTTCCTCAACAGAAATTCTGGAAGAAATGTGAAAGTAATTTCAGAAACTACATGTACCAGACAACAGGGGACACCAAACCAGGAAAACACCAGAAAACCCACTGCCCAACTCACCAAGATGGCCGCGCATGCGCGGCCAATAGGGGGTATTGGCCGCGCTTGCGCGGCAATGTGGGGCCCACTCTCTGACGAATTTCAGGGTTATTTTTGGTACTCCATCTCTGGTCTGCTGGTTGCCCTAGAACTCCATTTCCCTGCCTATAAATACAGCAGAACTGAGCTCAACCAAGGGTCATTCTTTTTGTTCCTCTTTTGTAGTGTTTTGTATAGTTTTTCTTCTTCTTCTTCTTCATTCCTCTTCCATGAATTGTAGTGAGAGCTTTTTGTGGATATGAATAAAGAGGAGGGTTTTGTATCATTCTTTTGTGTTTCTTCTTCCCCTTGAGATTTCTGCTATCTCTTGCTCATTCAACCTCTTCATTGAGCTTGAATGGGTAAGAGTTAGTTATTGATCTCAAGGGTCGTATTTTCTCCCGGGACTAGTTCTTCACTTCACATGCGTTCTCTACCCTTCCCTTGATCTTGCAACCTCTTCATTGAGCTTGCAAGTTTAAGGGTTGGCTATTGAGCACATGCTTGGCTTGGGTTCTACTTCCGTGTTCTTTTCTTGTTCTTTTTATTACTCGCTTTTTATTACTTGTCTTTTTATTACTTGCAATTTTATTCATGCACTTTAATACTTGTATCTTTTCTTTTCTTTGTTCTTTTCTTTGTGTTCTCTTTTGTTCATTTTGTGAATGTTGTAATTATTGTTGTTGTTAAGAATTAATACGGTATTATACGTTAATGTTTCTTTGCCAATTCCTTTTCCCGTTATTTTCCATTTGAACTTCGCCCAAACCATACGCAAGCGCTCCGTTAGGCACCGTACCCTGACAAGGTAACGGTGATTCCTAACCGCGACCGGTTGCGTTCGGTTTGGCCGGAGGCGAAAGCAAGAGACAAGAACGGAAGGACAAGGGTAAATAAGCCGGATTCCACGAATACCGCGCTTAAATCCCCTAATCCACGTTGTTGCCAATTGCTTAGCTTCAATTGGTCAAGACTCGGCTCAAAGGTTTTAAGTACGGATTTCTTTAGCTTATAATCTCGTATCTTTTCTTAACAACTTTATACTTGCAGATAAACACATAGGTTAGATCAAACTCATACAGATTCTTTATTGACTCGTCTAAAACAAGAAGGTAAGATAACACCATCTCCCTGTGGACCGACCCGTGCTCACCGGCTAGCTGCATAGCGACACCGTCCTGATCGCGGTTACACTTTAATTCTTTGAACATCCGACACGCCAAAAGCGTGCGATCAACCACTCGTGATGGCCTGCTCGAAACTAGTCGGGTCATCATCTTCCATGATGCAATCCTCGCTTCTACCATCAATGGGAAAATCGTAGTATCTCTCAGGTGGATGAGAAACCCTACTAGATCGGCGGAGAGGCTGAGGATCATTAGTTACTATCGAGTCCTCGGGTTCCACCAAATCTTCAGTTTGAGTTTGTGTTGCCGGAATTTCTTCCAGTTCTACATCATCACCACTAATTTCTTTTGCAAGAAATTCCTTTTCCAAAAAGGTGACATGTCGAGAAACAAACACCTTTTGTTCCTCGCGATGGTTGAAAAGATATCCATGTGAATGTTTGGGATATCCCACAAACTTGCATAGAACTGACCGTGCCTCGAGTTTGTCTGGATTTTGCCTTTTGACATAGGCCGGACAACCCCATATCTTAACTCGTTTAAGACATGGTCTCTTCCCACTCCATATCTCATATGGTGTGGTAGGTACAGATTTAGTTGGAACTTGATTCAATAGGTATGCTACTATCTCCAGTGCAAACCGCCAGAAGGAAATAGGTAACTCAGATGTACTCATCATAGAGCGCACCATATCTAATAGGGTGTGATTCCTTCGCTCCGATACACCGTTGTGCTGTGGTGTATAAGGAGGAGTAAGCTGAGAGAGAATCCCATTCTCTTTTAGATAGTTTAGGAACTCATTGCTCAAGTATTCTCCTCCTCGATCAGATCGAAGAATCTTAATACTTTTGCCCGTTTGGTTCTCTACTTCGTGCTTATATTCTCTGAATTTCTCAAAAGCTTCAGACTTGTGTTTCATTAGGAACACATATCCGAATCTTGAGAGATCGTCAGTGAATGTAATAAAGTAGGAAGAACCGTTCCTAGCATGTGTAGACATGGGACCGCATACATCACTATGTACCAGCCCTAAGAGTTCGGTAACTCTTTCTCCGCGTCCACTAAACGGAGTTTTGGTCATTTTGCCTTTGATACATGAATGGCAAGTTTCATAAGATGATAATTCGAACGGATTCAAATATCCATCCTTATGTAACTTAGCTAGTCGTGTCGCATTGATATGTCTAAGTCTACAATGCCACAAGAAGGATTCGTTCATTTCTTGTAACACCTGAGAATGTGTTTAGTGACTAATTATATTTTAATATGTGATTTCTAATAAAAAGTTAACCAAATTGCTTTTCAAATATTTTATCAAAACTAATAAACATTTTTCTAGAATTTTCCTAAGCTTGCACAAACATGTGCATGTAAACAAGGGTTAGAAATTTGGGTTAAACCATGTTTAACAACCATGGTAGATTAACCCCACCATTATTAAGTTAAATGATTTTAATTAAGAATTTTGTTTTTAAAAATAAAAAGGGATTAAAATTTCTTTTGGTTGACTTGTGTTGAGAGAGAGAGTGCATGATGGCCTGGGCACATGCAAGCATTTATTAAGAGGAAGAGAATGGTGGCTTTAAGGAAGTGTCACACCCATTTCACTTCAACACTTTTTGCTTGTCTTTCAACTCTCATCCCTCACATCTCTCACTCACACACACACCATCATCTTATACCAACACTTCACCACAAAGGCAGCACAACACCAAACAACAACAGCCACAACTGCTGCTACAGCACCACAAACAACACAAAAAATTTATAGCAGCAGCTTCTGCTGTAGTAAAAACAGCATCAACAGCTTGTGTAGTGAAGCAGAACAGCAGCAGTAGCAAAGGAATTGCAATACCTGGAGCTGTAGCAGCAGCACAACACCCTCCTCCTTCCTCCCTTCTCTTTCATCTAGGATCTCTAGAGGTATAACCCCTTAACTCAACTCCTATCTTACCAAGTTTTGGTTATCTAGCTTAGTTTAGTGTTTATTATATGTTTTAGTGCTAATTTTAGTGATTTTGAGTGAGATATGGCCAGGTGATGGTTTTAATTGTTAGTATAGCCAAATTAGATGTTGTTGAGACCAGTTAACCATAGATTTGTCCCAGACTTCACAAAAATACAAGATTTGTTCGACTTGGTGTAATTTAGCAATTTTGCGGAACTTTTAGCCTTTTTAGAATCTACTTTTGACCCGAGCCACTCAGGTGAAAATTAGGAAGACTGTAGCACAGTGACCATGCCAAAAACACACACACATAGAACGGGGACCCACCTCCCACCTTAGGCAGCCGATTTATTCAATCTGGTCGCAAATTGCGGCCAGAACAGAGGCTGGGGTGCTGGGGTTTCGCTTGTAGGTGTCTGTTAGGTAGCTTAGGGTGTTGGCATATGCAACATTTTGTGTTGAAACCAGAGTCAAAATCTGGAGCCTAAAACCTGTTATTGACATATTTCTAAAGCAAAATCTTAAGCTTTTTAAAATCTTCTTTAGACCCAGCGAGTTCAGAATTAAATTGAGAGGACTGTAGCATACTAGAGATGTCCTGACCACACCACCAGAGCCCGACCCCACCAACCCAAACCCAGGCCGCCAAAATATTCTTTCTGGCCGCAAATTGCGGCCAGACTAGGGAGATAGGTCCCAGGGTTTTTAGGGTAGGTGTATGCTGCATTTTGTATGTCTCTGGTATATATAGATTTGTGATATTTTGACCCGGGTAAAATCTGGGGCAGTTTATCGTTTTCTGGTGTTTCTAGTTTGCGCGATACGCACGATACGCGAGTGCGTCTTGTGATTCAGCGTATCGCGGCGTGTCGGGTTAAGCGTTAGGCGCGTACACACACGTTTCAGCGTATCACACACATGCGTTGATTCGCGACGCGAGTTTCTCGTTTTGTTCCGATATCGCGTTTTGCGAGATTTTTGATTATATTTGGATTCTTGTGTAAATTCCAGGTTCGCAGGCAGGTACGTCAGACGCCGCCAGGGAAGGGAAGCAGGTGGTCGGCTATACTTAGCACGCGACCAGGTGAGTAGATTTAACATCTACGGGGAAATCGCCCGTATGCCGTTAAGCGTCAGGGCGTAATAGGATGTTTAGTTTTATGTGTTCATGTAGACATACTAGAGTAGCATACCTCCTGTTATAGATAGAACTGGTAGTATAGAACACTGCACTGTCACTAACGGTACAAGTTGTAGGGTTCCTAGACACCCCAAGAAGGTCTCACAAGGCATCGAACATGCCAAATTATAATTTTAACGGTGCCGAGAAACCCGACTACGGATCGTTTGCTAGATTTCTAGGCGAAAAAGCTAACTAGTTAACAATTAACTAAGAGATACGGAAATACAACCTTTGTAGATCCGGTGCTCTACCTCCATAGCTCCGCAACGAAGTCGTCTCCGCTGTCCAAAAGGAATCCGGGCTCTAGAGTCGGCTTCGTCGGAGAATGGACGGGCTAGGTCATCGATGTCCATGCCGAAGATGATCTACGTCGAGGCATCGCTAAATCAAGCTCCGACTTCACCAAGTCAAGAAACTTGTGAAGTAAACACACTCTACTACTTGGCAAGAGGTAGAGGATGAAGAAATAGAAAGTGGGTAGACTTTAGTTTTGGATTTCTCACTCTTTTTCATCACTTGCCATTAATGGAGCAAGCTTTCTTCATGTGAAGAAATGAAGAAGAAGAAGAAGCTAATTATGATAAGTTAATTCAAAAAGAAAAGAAATAACAATACTTATCATAATATTAACTCTAGTCAAGTGTAGAGAATGAATCATGGTTAGTGGGAATGGTTAGGGTTAAGGATGAGATAAGAATGGTTGACTTGATTAAAGTTTCATGAAGCTTCAACTAAACTCCAAAATAAGCCACCATTCTTATCTCCTTTCCATTTATTTTCCAAAAGAATAAACAAATAAATGAATAAATAAATAATGGGAGAAGAAACAAAACTCTAACCACTCTCACAACCATGGTTTAATCTTCACACAAATCCAAGTTAACATGTATCATCAAACATGATACAATCATGTGCACAAAACTATATCAAATATACAATGTGCACATCCGAGCGAGAAAATCCGTTTAAAGTGAACCGATACTAGTTAATGCAAAGTAATATATCAAATATATAATTATGCATTAAATCATTAAATCAACACTTGATTTAATGATCCGGTCATATCGCATATAACCGACTAATATCAACAGTAACAACTTATCGAATCAACACTTGATCCGATAACCCGGCTATATCGCATATAACCGATCAATGTCACATATCGCGAGAATCGAATACAGTATCACATACTGGTATCATTCTCGGTCCCGCACATATCTCATATGCACTCCTATTTCGTTTCGCTTGAGCCAGGAAACCTCTGTGTAGGACTCTAAAGACTCGTCAATACGCCGGCAGCAGGTGTTGATCATATCAAACACCCACAAGCCGCAAGCGGTCTGCCAAACGTAACGGTCACCCGGGTATTGAGCGATCTGAAGATCGACGAGCAAGCCCGCTCACACTCCAGTGAATCCAACCAGTAACACTACCGTACAGTCCGGTCTGATCGTCTGATATGTCGCATATCTCGCCTAGGGGTGGTAAACGTCAGACCCCAATAGCTCAATAAGTCGTGTCGATATGAGGTCTATAACTATTCGAGAAACTACTGGTAACACTTACCAGTAAATCTCAGTAACCCTGGCCAGGGATTTCCTGTTATAGCCAATCGAACACAGCGCAACATCAACCCCCTATACCGGGAGAGACGAATCCCCTCCTATCGCTCATTGCCTCCATGTGACTCGGGACTGTACCCAAAAACCAACGTTTTGCACGCCCTCTTGGACGTGGTAAGATGGAAATCAAAGCACAGTAGGAACCACACAAGACTCTATGACGATCTCGGGTCAACAGACTACTCTGTACCAGTGTCACCAGAGAACTGCCATCTGACGTGAGGTATAATACCATCTGGGAGTTCTCGGCGAGTCCGTCCAGTGTACCCAGTCTCTACTGAGCACCCGTATATCATCTCCGATGTCAAACACCAATGGATATGGGATCATCCATCGCCCATCTGTATGGGTCGAGAAGGTACACGCTAGTCTACTCTGGTATATCGATGCCCCGTCTCGATACACCCACGACTAGGGACTTTGAAGGATGTACTTATGGACTACCATGTCCCCACTAGTATGATCCGCATCATAGTCCAGGTAGTCAAGTACAGATCCTAAGGGCATTACCAACATGTAACAGAGAGACAATCAGTATACACGTTAAGGTAAAGAGCAACCAGATAGCATACTATCATGTTGAGCAAGAAAGTCCTCCCTATATATGTCCCGACATCCACTACAATATACATCCTATGTATAGTAATGGCCTCTAGGGCATACATATAACTAACAATCTCCCACTTGCACTAGGGCCATCTGTAGCAGTAGTTGTAGTATCTCATACTCAACCATCCCATAAAAGTCTCTCTCTGGGAACAGGCCTTTGTGAGTGGATCCGCTGTGTTGTCCTCTGAGTCTACTCTCCTAACCTCGATCTCCCTGGAGATCAACCATCTCCATGATCAAGTGATACTGCCTTAGAGTATGTCTGGATCACTGATGGGACCGGCGTTCCTTGGCATAAGCCACAACTCCATTATCACACAATGGGAGGGACTAAGTTCATCTCATGAACCAATATACACCCAGACAGCCACTTTGGTAGCATCTTAAGTAGCGATGTATCCAGCCTTTATCGTCTAGTATGCCACGGTATCTAGCTTGGAACTCTTCCAACATACCGTCCCTTTACTGAGGGTAAAGACAATGCCTGTGACTGACATTCAGTCGTCTTTATCACCCTGGAACACTTCCAGTGATTCTCCCCAGGGTCGATTGATACCGTCTCACTACAACTAGTGAGAATCCTAACATCCAATTAGATCTATCTCATAGATCTAAAAACCCAGGATTTAGGAGGTATCACTTTGATCCTATATGGAGAATCATTGTGATAAGCGGAGATTGATCGAGCGTAGCATAGGAAACTCTTTCCCTATCAAGAGTATGTCATCCACGTACTCTACGAGGATCATCACCATACTCCCTACTACCTTTTTGTATATACAAGGTTCATCTACCATTTTGATGATGTCAAACTCTTTGACTACTTCATCAAAACAGATGTTCCAACTCCGCGATGCCTGCTTTATCCTATAAAGCATCTTGCACACGTTTCCGCTGCTCCCACTGTCTACGAAGCCCTCTGGCTGTGTACTTATAGACGCACTCTTCTAAAACATCATTTAGAAAAGCAGTCATGACACCCAACCACCAGATATTGTAGTTCTGGTATGTAGCCGTGACAAGTAGGATCTGGATGGACTTAAGCATAGATACTGGAAAAAGGTTTCATCATAATCCACGCCTGGTCAATGACGAAAACCTTTAACAAGTCTAGCTTTGAAAGTCTCAACTTTTCCATGTACACCAAGTAATCTTCTTAAGATATACTTGCTCCTGATGGGGATTTAACCCTTCAGATATAGCAACGAAAATCCATACTTTGTTGGTGTATAAGGATTCCATCTCAGATCGCTAAGCATCCAGCCATTCTTACAGAGTCCCACTCCTGATGGCCAGCTCGAAACTAGTTGGGTCATCATCTCATGATGCAATCCTCGCTCCCACTGTCATAGAGAAACAGAAGTATCTCTCAGGTGGGTGAGGAACCCTACTAGATCGGCGGAGAGGCTGAGGTTCGTTGGTAACTATTGAATCCTTTGTTTCTTTCAAATCATCAGCTGCAGTTTGTATAGCTGGAACATTTCCAGTTGTACATAACAGACCTTGCCTCGAGCTTGTTCGGATTATGCTTTTAGACATAGCCCGGACAACCCCAAATCTTAACTAGCTTAAGACACGGGCTCTTCCCTTTCCATATCACATATGAAGCGGTAGGCAACTGATTTGATTCGAACCCTATTCAATAGGTATGCAGCTTCTCAAGTGCATAACCCCTAAAAGGAAACAGGTAGCACAGTATTACTCATCATAGAGCACACCTTATCACATAGGGTGTAATTGCTCCACCCCGATATACCATCGTGCTATGGTGTATGCGGAGGAGTAATGCTGTGAGAGAATCTCATTCTCCTTTAGAAAAGTCCAGGATTTCCGTGCTCAAGTATTCTCCTCCTTGATCTCATCATAGGATATAATACTTATACCAGTATTCTGGTTCTCCACTTCTAACTTATATTCTGTGAATATCTCAAAAGGTTCGGACTTGTGTTTCAACAGGAACATATGTCTGAATCAAAAGAGATCATCAGAGAATTTAATGAAGTATAAAGAACCAGTCCTGGCATATGTAGACAGGGGACCTTACATACATCAACATGTATCAGTCCCAAGAGTTCACTAACTCTTTCTCTGTTTCCAGTAAACAGAGCTATGGTCATCTTATCTCTGTGACATGACTGGCGAGTTTCACAAGATGTAAATTCAAACTGATTTAAATATACATCTTTATGTAACTCTAGCTAGTCGGGTCACATTGATCTGACCTAGTCTACAATGCCTCAAGAAGAATTCGTTCATTTCTGAACTCTTCCTCTTGTGTGTGATCCGTATACTAAGAACTGTAGTTTGATTTAGAACATCAATGCTTTTAGATAACGTGCCTGAACCGATCAACTTTTGATATAGGAAATGTTCAAAACATTATCCAACTATACAAAATTTTATCATTTCTTTACTAATAAAGAGATAGATATGATTTTGTATATCAGGTTCGGTATCTAATAACATTTGTTCAGAATCAATGTATTCGTAATACAGGGCGACAGTGACCAACAGACTTGGCTGCAATACATGCCCCGTTTTCTGTCTCATGAAACTTATCACCCGTTCTCAGTTCTCTACCTTTTTGTAGCCCTATGTAACAGATTACATATCTGGGATCCTGATCTGGTATCACATACCGAGGACGTAAAGGATACTGAGAAACAGTTCTTTGTAACGAACACACCCGAAGATGATGCATCATCATGCACTCTCCTCGTTTGGGCGGCACGGGAATTCTGGTAATCCCCAATTTCCTGCTCTGTCTTATAACAATTATAAGTTGGAGCGGGACCAACGTTCCCCAGCTCAGTATAACAAGCGGGTTCGGTCAATATTCCGTATTATTATCTTGATTAAGGCGTGATATGGTCGCTACCTGGAGAGAGAGAGAAGAAAACACTCAGCGTGCGCTCTTGCAAGAATAGATTGGTTATTATTTTATCTAATCAGGATGGCTCCCACTGCTTTTTATCAAATCTTCCTTCAAACCCTAAAAGGAAAGACTAGCCGGGATTAATTACACACTACAAGTTCGCCAATCTTTCAGCCAGGCCAGTGTCGGTACTTTGAGGGAGGTCCCCCGTGCTTTCGCACGAACCTAATTACTGTAAACCTCGTTTTCCCAGAGGCGTAACCCCGTTGACACCTTTCTAGACACCTACTTGATCGACTAATTGTAATGTATAAAACTCTCCCAGGAGTAACTCTTACTCGCAGCGGGTATCGGGATCCAACTATCTCATAGAAGGTATGCAATCTCATTGCAAATTTCAACACTTGAAATTCCCGATAATATTTTGCCCCTAGCTCGCTATGACCTTGACGGAGGCCAAACAACCCATAGTCTGCTAGTCAAGTTCAACCCGTCATTTCCTGATTGAATTAAACCCACCCGCACGACCCTTGACGGAGGCCAAACAACGCCGTACGAATACCCTAATCCAATCGCATCATATGCTAGCAGATAAGCACTAGTTAGCTACCGTACACTACGCCTTGACGGAGGCCAAACAACCGCAGCACGAATACTAACTAGTACGTATCTGAAATGACGGAGGGCTACGACAGGTTTTTCTAAAAACCCATTGCGTAATGAACTCGATATCGTTGTAGGATCGAATGATTTTAAAATGGAGTGCTTTTGAGGCTTTTCTAGTTTTGCTAAAGGAGTCACTCCCGGTGAAGGGATCGTCGGTCCTTTCCTCGTCGAATGAGGTGCGGGATATATCATATATATCGCTGTGCAAAGCAAAAACACTTAAAAGCAATCAAAAGACAAACCGAGTGTGTAGCATCTACCAGTTATTACTAAAGGAGTCACTCCCGGTGAAGGGATCTCGGTCCTTTCCTTATCGAATAAGGTGCAGGATATATCACATATACCGCTGTGCAAAGCAAGAACTGTAGCTACCTGTTTTATTTTGAAATTCGATTCTACAACATCTTAGGTTTCTTTTATTTCATTAATCACATTAATGAAGTCCCATCATTTAAGTACCTAAACATCACAGATAAATACGACGTACACTTATGCCATCCGCATTCGCCTCGATGTCCCCTCATGCACCGTTAGGTTAGGTAACTAACGGCAGAGCAGGGCAGGGCTAGCGCGGGTGTAAAACATAAGTAACATCTATATAATATATCATATATACTATATACTGTATCTATCACAGAACATCACATGATCACATCACAGATATCGCAGCAGAAGAATCATATGAAATATTGGATATACTAGGACGTCCGTGTTTTCAATACGAGCCAGTATAAAACACGGATTCCACGGTCGTGATGAATAGCCAAACCCACACCCCTAGACCCCTACGAGAGCGGCAAGCAACCCTACCAATTCTAGGGTTAGGAGACCCGGACTCGACTCCTCGAGTTGGTCTCCCTCTGGACCTCAGAACCCGGTTACTTGTGCTCCCCTCCTTGGGTCTATCCTAGTGCAGAAAAGTAAATAATATACAACAACGGTGACAACTTCCGCAACCTGGAAGCGCCCCAATAAAAGAATATTACATACAAGTTTTTACATGAATGAAAATGAAAAACACTCATCTCACATAAAAACCCCCGGCTATTCAAACACGACGATCCAATATAACATATCCAGCAACACATAACATCAGATGTCATCAACGTAAGTAAATATGTCCATCCCAATTGTCGTTGACATATAGCAACGAAACCGGCGATATCACATATTACACTTACGGTCACAGAAAAGAAAGTGTAAAACTACAACAGTTGGAATCCACAACCTCCTCAGACATCGCATGCCTGACCAAATGAATTCCTTAGACATCGCATGCCTAACAATTATAAACCCCGCATTTTAGTCTCAAAATCGAAAACACTTTTCAATATCAAGTCGGGAAATTCAACAAGATTCCCGACATCCTGATCGAATGCTCGTCGCAAACTTTAGTAGGCGGCCGCACCCCCGATACCGTCGACGAAGTGCACCAAGGCGGAACACCGCTACCGCGAGCACCCGAACGGATGCTTTCGGCGACGGGGTTCTCCTACAGTCACTTGGTCGGGGCTATGGAGTGAGGCTGTCTATTAAGTTTACCCGGCGAGTATCCGCGTACGCTACGTGATTGCGACGGACTTTTGATCACATCAAAATTCCGTGGCAACCGATCAAGTGAGACTAAACTGCTATGTTTATAATATTCATTCCGTTATCTCATAACTATTTGTGAATTCCAATTATTGTATCACATTCCGGATAAATAGAAAATGCTAAACTTTTCGATCGAACAATCGAACACCCAAGTTTTCCCGAAACAGATCAACACATGAAACAAGTCTAAAAACATTCAGTTCGTGCCTCAGTACCAACGGTCCAGCCGTAGAAGGGTCAAGCCAACGCCTCACATGTGGCACGCCGTACTGCCCCAAACCCGAAGGTTCAAAGGGTAGTTCAAGACGGTCACATAATCGAGTTAAGGTTTGTTGTCTTCTAGAGGGACCATCGTGTTACTTGCACTACTTAGAACGTGATTAAACTACAGAAATATCCAATACTTGGAAATTTCCCGACAGGGGAAAAATTGGGTATTTATATCCGGTCGAACTTTTTAACATATTCAAAAAATTATCCGGAACGACACATAGACAAAGTTTGACAATCCGATCGAATGTATGAACTCCCAATACAACCCAAAATACTCAACTGTTGATTTCAGATTAAAAATTCCCAGGAAAACCAGCACTGAAAAATAGGAGTTACTGTGCAAAATTCAATGGCAGATAAGACAAAAGTGCGGCGGAAGGGCCGCATTAGCACGCTAATGCCGCGGTTCCGCCGCACTTTAGAAAGATCATTAGGTAATTTTTGCATCGTAATTCTTAGATTTACCTGCTTGTTTTACTGCATATTTTTAATTTGCAAAAATCCACATTTTACAAAAATGTCCAGAGAGCATTTTAAAGTCGGGGTTTCGGGTCGATCGGACTTCTAACTCCGTCTACGCATCGCCTAAGGCTCTAGCTAGGCTCTGATACCACTGTAGGGTTCCTAGGCACCCCAAGGAGGTCTCACAAGGCATCGAACATGCCAAATTATAATTTTAACGGTGCCGAGAAACCCGACTACGGATCGTTTGCTAGATTTCTAGGCGAAAAAGCTAACTAGTTACCAATTAACTAAGAGATACGGAAATACAACCTTTGTAGATCCGGTGCTCTACCTCCATAGCTCCGCAACGAAGTCGTCTCCGCTGTCCAAAAGGAATCCGGGCTCTAGAGTCGGCTTCGTCAGAGAATGGACGGGCTAGGTCATCGATGTCCATGCCGAAGATGATCTACGTCGAGGCATCGCTAAATCAAGCTCCGACTTCACCAAGTCAAGAAACTTGTGAAGTAAACACACTCTACTACTTGGCAAGAGGTAGAGGATGAAGAAATAGGAAGTGGGTAGACTTTAGTTTTGGATTTCTCACTCTTTTTCATCACTTGCCATTAATGGAGCAAGCTTTCTTCATGTGAAGAAATGAAGAAGAAGAAGAAGCTAATTATGATAAGTTAATTCAAAAAGAAAAGAAATAACAATACTTATCATAATATTAACTCTAGTCAAGTGTAGAGAATGAATCATGGTTAGTGGGAATGGTTAGGGTTAAGGATGAGATAAGAATGGTTGACTTGATTAAAGTTTCATGAAGCTTCAACTAAACTCCAAAATAAGCCACCATTCTTATCTCCTTTCCATTTATTTTCCAAAAGAATAAACAAATAAATGAATAAATAAATAATGGGAGAAGAAACAAAACTCTAACCACTCTCACAACCATGGTTTAATCTTCACACAAATCCAAGTTAACATGTATCATCAAACATGATACAATCATGTGCACAAAACTATATCAAATATACAATGTGCACATCCGAGCGAGAAAATCCGTTTAAAGTGAACCGATACTAGTTAATGCAAAGTAATATATCAAATATATAATTATGCATTAAATCATTAAATCAACACTTGATTTAATGATCCGGTCATATCGCATATAACCGACTAATATCAACAGTAACAACTTATCGAATCAACACTTGACCCGATAACCCGGCTATATCGCATATAACCGATCAATGTCACATATCGCGAGAATCGAATACAGTATCACATACTGGTATCATTCTCGGTCCCGCACATATCTCATATGCACTCCTATTTCGTTTCGCTTGAGCCAGGAAACCTCTGTGTAGGACTCTAAAGACTCGTCAATACGCCGGCAGCAGGTGTTGATCATATCAAACACCCACAAGCCGCAAGCGGTCTGCCAAATGTAACGGTCACCCGGGTATTGAGCGATCTGAAGATCGACGAGCAAGCCCGCTCACACTCCAGTGAATCCGACCAGTAACACTACCGTACAGTCCGGTCTGATCGTCTGATATGTCGCATATCTCGCCTAGGGGTGGTAAACGTCAGACCCCAATAGCTCAATAAGTCGTGTCGATATGAGGTCTATAACTATTCGAGAAACTACTGGTAACACTTACCAGTAAATCTCAGTAACCCTGGCTAGGGATTTCCTGTTATAGCCAATCGAACACAGCGCGACATCAACCCCCTATACCGGGAGAGACGAATCCCCTCCTATCGCTCATTGCCTCCATGTGACTCGGGACTGTACCCAAAAACCACCGTTTTGCACGCCCTCTTGGACGTGGTAAGATGGAAATCAAAGCACAGTAGGAACCACACAAGACTCTATGACGATCTCGGGTCAACAGACTACTCTGTACCAGTGTCACCAGAGAACTGCCATCTGACGTGAGGTATAATACCATCTGGGAGTTCTCGGCGAGTCCGTCCAGTGTACCCAGTCTCTACTGAGCACCCGTATATCATCTCCGATGTCAAACACCAATGGATATGGGATCATCCATCGCCCATCTGTATGGGTCGAGAAGGTACACGCTAGTCTACTCTGGTATATCGATGCCCCGTCTCGATACACCCACGACTAGGGACTTTGAAGGATGTACTTATGGACTACCATGTCCCCACTAGTATGATCCGCATCATAGTCCAGGTAGTCAAGTACAGATCCTAAGGGCTTTACCAACATGTAACAGAGAGACAATCAGTATACACGTTAAGGTAAAGAGCAACCAGATAGCATACTATCATATTGAGCAAGAAAGTCCTCCCTATATATGTCCCGACATCCACTACAATATACATCCTATGTATAGTAATGGCCTCTAGGGCATACATATAACTAACACAAGTTGCACGAGCATGATTTATATGCTACACTCACACCGTTAGTGATTGCCATGACACTCACATTATAGGATTGCTAGAAATCATATATCATATTGATTCCGTTTTATTGACGTTGTCATGATTTGCCACATATCAGCATATGTTATATTCATACCATGTACACTATATACTCACGGTTGTGCATACTTTCATTGAAATATCACTACTTGTGCACAGGTACCCTTTTATTTCGTCGTAGTGCATATATATACATATATCTTGATATGTTTGCCCTTGTGCCCCTACACATCATATGTTCATACTTGGGCACACATGCAGCACATATCCATACTTGAGCTATATACATCATATATATTCATACTAGGCACATATACATCACATATTCATACTTGTGCCATATATATCATCTATTCATACTTGGGCACAGATACATCACATATTCATACTTGTGCCATATATATCATCTATTCATACTTGGGCACAGATACATCACATATTCGTACTTGTGCCATATATATCATCTATTCATACTTGGGCACAGATACATCACATATTCATACTTGTGCCACATATATTATCTAGTCGTACTTGGGCACAGGTACATCATATGTCCACATTAGTGCACGTGTACATTGCTGGATTCACTTAGCGTACTTATCCTTTCGCACATCCATACCTATACACATATTCATATGTTACGTACATGGATGATAGTGACTTGATTTGAAAACTAAGGGACCGCATGTGATATTTTCAAAACTGGACCTTTTAAAAAGGAGCGGTTTTCCCTTTCTTTTACTCTTGGTGTCATACGACGCATTATATGGGTTTACGCATTGGATTTGATTTATGTGATTTCTGGATTTAGGAACCGGAGTACTATTTTAAGAAAATACGCACAGTTTAAAAACCCGGTTTCCCTTGATATGATATTTCAGTGCGTTCACCATGTGTTTTCTCGGTGCTAGAGCGATATATGTGAACCCGAATCGAGGAGCTGGACGAGGCCGATTGCGGATACATGGTGGACTCGGTATGGTACCCCGGGGCGATAACGGATCGCTGTGCAGTAGACGGTGAGCCTGGCAGAGGGACTACTACCTACCGGTGATTGGTTGGACCTGGTGGTTATCCAGAGGATACTAACCAGAGTCGAGAGATGGATACGGGATAACTCGTACTGCCGGGGACGAGGGCCGATACCGCAGACGGAGACCGTGGGCTGACCCGGACTGACGGATGCCCGATATATGAGGATTTGCGTGTCGATGCTGGACACGAGTTTTCTTGATATTTGGGTGCCAATGTTGGGCACTCACGATTTTATGGGATTTACAGGATTTGAACGCCGATGTGGATGACGGCGCCTGAGTTGTACTGGGATTTGGGTGTACTGATAGACACCAGTTATTTTCCACGTTGATATTCCGTGTAGACATTATTTCTTCCCATACTCAGCATTCAGTACTTGACATCTCTTCCTGTAGCTAGCATACCTGATAGAGTACACATGCTTGCATATCATTGCGTACCCTGATCTTCATGTATAGGGTTGTTAGATTGCATTGCCATGCCTGATTTTCACATATCTTGCTCCTCACATGGAGATGTTATTAGATCACACTTGTTGCATGAGATTGAGCATCCAGTTCATCATATAGATGTTTATCTGTTGGCATAGGTTAGAGTATCGCAGCACGTGCATACTCGCGATTGCCTTTATATGTTATCTACTACTCACGAGTTGGCAACTCACCCCCGTTGTGCCACAGTGCTTGCAGGTTGCCCTTTGGAGTAGTCGCGGCTGGCTGTTTACCGTACCTTTTGACATAGATACCATTGCTGAGGCATGTTAGCCCTTTTGCTATTAGGTGGGTTTTGTACGGTATCTGTTTACTTTCAGTTGTATATTGATGTATCTAGTACTCTCCATCTACCTTCATGTATTGACTTAGAGACAGTTGTGAGGACGACGTATATTATTTGGTACTCTGGTGTCGAGCTCGTTGTGAGCCGACTTTATTTATGCAGTTCTATATTTCTTACTGACTTCATTCATTTTTACTCAGTCGTACATTATCATTGTGATGTTGTTTCCGCCGTTGGGCGTGATTTCTCCCGTTTGGGATACTTTATTTATTCCACATGTCATTTTACTTACATCTTGTCTTTTACCCGTTTCTTGGGACAAATTTTTATAAAGGAAATGTTGCCAATATTATTAAACAACACTTGAACTTAAAAAGGATTTCTACTAAATTAATTAAAGTTTTCTAAACATTTACAACTGTTTTTACAAAAATGTTTTAACACTCTCAATTTAATGGTTTTGATTTCTGGGTCTCGGCTTACTTAGTCGTGTTACGCCTGTAGACGTTACGTGGTTAAGTGCCGGTCACGGGCCGAACTTTGGGTCGTGACAAAGTTGGTATCAGAGCGTAGGTTTTACCTTCGGAGTGTAGGATGACCCTGGTATGATGGAGTAGGTAGCTGCAGCAGAGTGGCGTGGCGTGTGTATATTCCGCGGCATACTCACGACGCGGTACTCCGCCTAAGAGACCTTAGGACTTATTTATTGGAATTCCTTCTTGATTATATACATTCCTGCGATTCGATTTCCGTATCCTTATCAAGTCCTACCTTCCTTTTCAGCCACTATGCCGCCAAAGACTACGAGGGCACAGAGAGAAACCGCGAGGGCCGAGATGCGAGTTGACTCATCCGAGACGAGGACTGATCCGGGCAGTGCACCCGTTGCACCCGAGCAGACTTTCCCTCCTATGACATATCAGATCGCCACACTAGGGGCTGGTATGCAGGAGATGCGCCAGACAGTGGGATCCAGTATGCAGGAGATGCGCCAGATGATAGGATCGCTAGTTGAGACGTTTCGAGTGCAGCAACCAGAGGTATCTCCACCAGTCACAGGGACCGCGATGGTACCTACCGTACAGCCAGTTACCCCTGCAGCCACGGAGCTGATTACGGTATCGTTAGCAGAATTCATGAGGCTGAAGCCTCCGGTCGTCACAGGCACCGATCCAGCCGAGGACCCGCAGTCTTTCATTGATAGGATGGACCAGATATGCCGTTCACTCAGATGCTCAGATACGCGATGGGTAGAGTTCGCGAGCTTTCGATTGGAAAGTCTCGCGCAGAAATGGTGCGAATCAGTCGAGAAGGGTAGAGCAGCAGGTTTTCCTCCTATGACCTGGACGGAGTTTTTGACGATGTTCTTTGCCCGCTTCCTTCCCCAAAGTGTTAGGGATGCCCGAGCACGCATATTTGAGTCATTGCGCCAGACGCCAGAGATGACCGTGGCAGAGTACGATGTGCTATTCACCGAGCTATCAGTTTATGCTCCGTACCTAGTGGCTACTGAGGAGTTGCGAGTCAAGAGGTTTGTCCGAGGCTTGCTTACACCACTGTTCCTTGCGATCAGCGCACAACATTACGAGACATATGCAGCAGCTGTAGACGCAGCCCTACTAGTCGAGGCACGCCTTGCAGAGACTTCGGCAGTTCCAGGGCTGAAGAGAGTTCATACTGATATGCCGGCACAGAGACGGCCATTCAGGCGCCGCGACAGACACCTCGCAGGTGGCAGAGGCTCGAGACGAGGTCAGCTTTTCAGCTCTTATCTCCAGGAGGGTCAGCCAGTATCATCCGGATGTTTCCGATGCGGGAGTTCCTATCATCGTGTTCGAGAGTGTCCTGAGATACCCCAAAGGGAAGCAGCCGTACCGCATGTCACACTACCACCTTCACCACCCCAGAGGGAGTTGCCTATTGTACCCACAGTTGTTCCGCATCAGACTCAGGCACAGAGAGGCCGTGGTCGCGGAGGGTTTGTTCCTAGAGGGCAAGGCGGTCGAGGCAGAAGACAGCCAGCCACCGGCAGAGTACAGCCAGTTGCTAGTAGGGGACCGCTAGTTGCTGGTGGAAGACAGGCATGAGTTTTCGCGTTGACGCATCAGGACGCGCAGGCGTCCAATGCGGTGGTCTCAGGTACCCTATCAGTATGTTCTGTTGATGCACACGTATTGTTCGATCCCGGATCCACGGACCCGTATGTTTCCACACATTTTGTGCCAAGTTTGGGTAGAGAGTCCGGTCTGCTTGATCAGCCGCTTGTTGTGACCACTCCCGTGGGAGAGTCATTTGATGCTAGGCACGTGTTCCGATCCTGTGTTGTCCGTATTGGCGAGTGAGATTTGCCTGTCGACTTGATCCTTCTTGAGATGTTGGACTTCGACGTTCTTTTGGGCATGGATTGGTTAGCCACGTGCTATGCGTCTGTGGACTGCCGCGAGAAGACAATTAGATTTTGTTTTCCCGGCGAGTCGGCTTTTGTTGTGCAGGGGGACCGTGGTTCCGCCCCTCATAGATTGATTTCTTCTCTTCGCGCTGGACAGCTTTTAAGGAAGGGATGTCAGGGATTTCTAGCCTATGTTTACGATAATAGAGCCACAGATGTTCCATTGGACCAGGTTCCGATTGTATGTGAGTTCCCTGACGTGTTCCCTGACGAGCTTTCTGGGCTACCGCCTGAGCGTGATGTTGTGTTCTGTATTGATTTGATTCCCGGCACGGGGCCTATTTCTATACCGCCTTATCGGATGGCCCCGGCGGAGCTTAGTGAGTTGAAGAGTCAGTTGCAAGAATTGCTGCACAAGGGACTTATACGACCCAGTGTTTCTCCTTGGGGTGCTCCGGTCCTGTTTGTCAAGAAGAAGGACGGAAGCTTACGTTTGTGTATCGACTACCGGCTGCTGAACCGGGTGACCGTGCGGAACAGATATCCGTTGCCACGCATCGACGACTTGTTCGACCAGCTTCAGGGGGCAGGATATTTTTCGAGGATTGATTTGCGGTCGGGCTATCATCAGCTGCGAGTTCGACAGGAGGACATTCCGACGACAGCTTTCCGCACGCGTTATGGCCATTATGAGTTTTTGGTGATGTCGTTCGGACTCACCAATGCGCCAGCAGCCTTCATAGACTTGATGAACCGTATATTCAGGCCGTATCTCGACTTGTTCATCATCGTATTCATTGATGATATATTGGTGTATTCCCGGAGCAGAGAGGAGTACGAGCAGCACCTGTGGATCACACTGCAGACTTTGAGGGAACACCAGCTTTATGCAAAATTCTCCAAGTGCGCGTTTTGTCTGGACAGTGTGCACTTCTTGGGTCACGTGATTACACGGGATGGTATATGTGTAGACCAGAGAAAGATTGAGGCCGTTCAGAGTTGGCCCAGACCTACATCCGTTACTGAGATACGCAGCTTTTTAGGACTGGCCGGCTACTACAGGCGATTTGTCTAGGATTTCTCCCGTATTGCTGCACCCTTGACCGGATTTACCTGGAAGGGAGATCCTTTCGTTTGGACGGAGGAGTGCGAGCGCAGTTTCCAGCAGCTACGGACTTGTTTGACCACGGCGCCAGTGTTATCATTGCCTTCAGGATCAGGCGGATTTGTAGTCTATTGTGACGCTTCACGAGTGGGGCTAGGATGCGTATTGATGCAGCATGGTAGGGTGATCGCATATGCTTCCCGGCAATTGAAGAAACATGAACAGAACTACCCCACTCACGATTTGGAGATGGCTGCAGTGGTCTTTGCACTTAAGATCTGGCGACATTACCTCTATGGCGAGTCGTACTAGATATTCACTGATCATAAGAACCTAAAGTATATATTTCAGCAGCGAGACCTGAATCTCCGACAGCGCCGTTGGATGGAGCTGGTGAAGGACTACGATTGCGAGATCTTGTATCACCCGGGCAAGGCTAATGTAGTAGCGGATGCTTTGAGCAGGAGGCCCGAGGGTAGTCTATCGTGTTTGAGTGCAGTATAGAGGCAGTCGTCAGCAGATTGGCAGATATTATGCGACAGCCGAGTGCAGTTCGAGTTCATGCAGATCGGGGGACAGCTTGCGCATGTTCATGCATGCCCACAGTTGCTTGACCGTATATATGTGGCACAGCGCAGGGATGACCGTTGCTAAGAGATCATGGCACAGATTGGACAGGGAAGATTCTCCGTCGTGATCGATGATCAGGGGATATTAAGATTTGGGTCTAGACTGTGCGTACCAGATGCTGAGTGATTGCTGCTTGATATTCTTGAGGAGGCACATCGATCGGTGTACAGTGTCCACCCCGGTTCCACCAAGATGTACCATGATATGAGAGAGGTCTACTGGTGGGACGGAATGAAGAGGGACATCGCAGATTTCGTATCGAGATGCCTGACTTGTCAACAAGTCAAGGCCGAGCACCAGAGGCCCGCAGCAGAGCTACAGCCGTTACCCATTCCGGAGTGGAAATAGGAACAGATTTTGATGGATTTCGTTGTGGGTCTACCCAGGACTAGGCGGGGGTATGACTCCATTTGGGTGATCGTGGATCGTTTGACGAAAGCGGCTCACTTCCTACCAGTGAAGATGACTTTCGAATTTGCTCAGTACGCCCAGATTTACATCGACGAGATGGTACGACTGCATGGAGTCCCGACGTGTATCGTGTCCGACAGAGGCACCCAGTTTACCAGCCAGCTATGGCAGAGGCTTCAGGAGGCTTTGGTCACTCGCTTGAGTTTCAGCACAGCATTTCATCCGCAGACCGACGGACAGTTAGAGCGGACCATTCAGACTCTCGAGGACATGCTCCGAGCGTGCGTTTTAGACTTTGGTGGTAGCTGGGATCATCATTTACCCTTGATAAAGTTCTCCTACAACAATAGCTTCCAGGACACTATTCAGATGGCACCTTTCGAGGCTCTGTATGGGAGGAGATGTAGATCTCCCGTCTGCTGGACAGAGCTGAGTGAGAGCAGTATTTGTTAGTTATATGTATGCCCTAGAGGCCATTACTGTACATAGGATGTATATTGTAGTGGATGCTGGGACATATATAGGGAGGACTTTCTTGCTCGACATGATAGTATGCTATCTGGTTGAACTTTACCTTAACGTGTATACTGTTTGTCTCTCTGTTACATGTTGGTAAAGCCCTTAGGATGTGTACTTGACTACCTGGACTATGATGCGGATCATACTAGTGGGAACAGGGTAGTCCATAAGTACATCCTTCAAAGTCCCTAGTCGAGGGTGTATCAAGACGGGGCATCGATATACCAGAGTAGACTAGCGTGTACCTTCTCGACCCATACAGATGGGCGATGGATGATCCCATATCCATTGGTGTTTGACATCAGAGATGATATACGGGTGCTCAGTAGAGACTGGGTATACTGGACGGACTCGCCGAGAACTCCCAGATGGTATTATACCTCACGTCAGATGGCAGTTCTCTGGTGACACTGGTACAGAGTAGTCTGTTGACCCGAGATCGTCATAGAGTCTTGTGTGGTTCCCACTGTGCTTTGATTTCCATCTTACCACGTCCAAGAGGGCGTGCAAAATGGTGGTTTTTGGGTACAGTCCCGAGTCACATGGAGGAAATGAGCGATAGGAGGGGATTCGTCTCTCCCGGTATAGGGAGTTGATGTTGCGCTGTGTTCGATTGGCTATAACAGGAAATCCCTGTCCAGGGTTGCTGAGATTTACTGGTACGTGTTACCAGTAGTTTCTCGAACAGTTATAGACCTCATATCGACACAACTTATCGAGCTATTGGGGTCTGACGTTTACCACCCCTTGGCGAGATATGCGACATATCAGACGATCAGACCGGACTGTACGGTAGTGTTACTGGTTGGATTCACTGGAGTGTGAGCGGGCTTGCTCGTCGATCTTCAGATCGCTCAATACCCGGGTGGCCGTTACGTTTAGCAGACCGCTTGCGGCTTGTGGGTGATTGATATGATCATCATCTGCTGCCGGCGTATTGACGAGTCTTTAGAGTCCTACACAGAGGTTTCCTGGCTCAAGCGAAACGAAATAGGAGCGCATATGAGATATGTGCGGGACCGAGAATAATACGTGTATGTGATACCGTATTCCATTCTCGCGATGAATGTATCGAATGGTTGTATGCGATATAACCTAGTTATCGATTCAAGCGTTGATTCGATAAGCCGATACATTGTATACTAGTCGGTTGTGTGCGACATGACCGGATCATTGAATCAAGTGTTGATTTAATGATTTAATGTATAATTATATATTTGATATATTACTTTGCATTAACTAGTATCGGTTCACTTTAAATGGATTTTCTCACTCGGGTGTGCGCATTGCATATGCGATATGATTTTGTGCACTTGCTTGTATCATGTTTGATGATACATGCTTTTTGGTTAAGTGTAAAGTATTAAACCTTGGTTAATGAATAGGTTAGGGTTTATTATTTGTTATTCATTTATCTTATTTAATTATCCATTTATTTATGATAAATGAATAAAAGAAAATGAAATGAAATGGTTGCTAATTTTGGATTCTAGTTGAAGCTTCTTGATCTTTTGACTAAGTGACCATTTTGTCTCTAGCTTGACCCTAACCATTCCTTTAACCATGATTGATTCTCTACACATTACCATGGTTAAAGATTATGATAAGTATTCTTTTATTTTACATTTTCTAATTAACTTATCATAACAATTTCCTTCTTCTTCTTCATTTCTTCAAGTGAAGAAAGCTTGCCTCCATCAATGGCAAGTGATGAAAAAGAGTGAGAAATCCAAATCTAAAGTCTACCCACTTCCTATTTCTTCATCCTCTACCTCTTGCCAAGTAGTAGAGTGTGTTTTCTTCACAAGTTTCATTACTTGGTGAAGTGAGAGCTTGATCTTGCGATGCTTCGACGTAGATCATCTTCGGCATGGACATCGACGACCTAGCTCGCTTATTCTTCGACGAAGCCGACGCTAGAGCCCGGGAGTTCACTTGGACAGCGAAGGGACTTCGTTGCGGAGCTATGGAGGTGGAGCACCGGATCTACAAAGGTTGTATTTCCGTTACCCTTAGTTAAGTGTTAACTAGATTATATTTTCGCCTAGTTTTCTAGCAAACGATCCGTAGTCGGGTCTCTCGGCACCTAGAATTTTTGAAAATGGCATGTTCGATGCCTTGCGAGACCTCATTAGGGTGCCTAGGAACCCTACAGTGGTATCAGAGCCTAGCTAGAGCCTTAGGCGAAGTCTAGACGGAATTTGAAACCCGAACGAACCCGAAACCTAACACAAAAGGTGCTCTCTGGACAATTTTCAAAATCGTGATTTTTTCCAGATTAAAAATATTCAGAAAAATCAGCAGGAAGATATAAGGATAACTGCAAAAT
The DNA here is from genome assembly GCA_030015575.1 of Agapanthus africanus. Classification (NCBI taxonomy): domain Eukaryota; kingdom Viridiplantae; phylum Streptophyta; class Magnoliopsida; order Asparagales; family Amaryllidaceae; genus Agapanthus; species Agapanthus africanus. Next base: position 293,658,033 of record CM057347.1, read on the forward strand.
TCGAGCGCGTAATTCCATAATCTCGCCGCAGATCCGCGGCATGAGCATGCTCATGCGGCGGTTCCGCGGCAACTTTGTATCTTTGTGCTTCGAAATTTGCACCTAAATTCTTAGTTTTCAATTCTGGTTTTCCTGGGAATTTTTAATATTTTTTCAAGAGTTGAATTTTCTGCAGTTGTTTTGGGGATTCGGTGTTTCGATCGGAGTATCAAATTTTGTCTATGTGGCTTTCCGGATAAATATTAGAATATGTTAAAAAGTTCGACCGGATATAAACACCCAATTTTTCCCCTGTCGGGAAATTTCCAAGTGTTGGATTTTTCCGTAGTTTAACGACGTTCTAAGTAGTGCAAGTAACTCGATGGACCCTCTAGAAGACAACAAACCTTAACTCGATTATGTGACCGTCTTGAACTGCCCTTTGAACCTTCGGGTTTGGGGCAGTACGGCGTGCCACATGTGAGGCGTTGGCTTGACCCTTCTACGGCTGGACCGTTGGTACTGAGGCACGAACGGAATGTTGTTAGACTTATTTCATGTGTTGAGCTGTATCGGGAAAACTTGGGTGTTCGATTGTTCGATCGAAAAGTTTAACATTTTCTATTTATCTGGAATGGGATACAATAATTGGAATTCACAAATAGTTATGAGATAACTGAATGAATGTTATAAACATAGCAATTTAGTCTCACTTGATCGGTTGCCACGGAATTTTGATGTGATCAAAAGTCCGTCGCAATCACGTAGCGTACGCGGATACTCGCCGGGTAATCTTAATAGACAGCCTCGCTCCATAGCCCCCGACCAAGTGACTGTAGGAGAACCCCGTCGCCGATAGCATCCGTTCGGGTGCTCGCGGTAGCGGTGTTCCGCCTTGGTGCACTTCGTCGACGGTATCGGGGGTGCGGCCGTCTACTGAAGTTTGCGACGAGCATTCGATCAGGATGTCGGGAATCTTGTTGAATTGCCCGGCTTGATATTGAAAAGTGTTTTCGATTTTGAGACTAAAATGCGGGGTTTATAATTGTTAGGCATGCGATGTCTAAGTAATTCATTTGGTCAGGCATGCGATGTCTGAGGAGGTTGCGGATTCCAACTGTTGTAGTTTTACACTTTCTTTTCTGTGACCGTAAGTGTAATATGTGATATCGCCGGTTTCGTTGCTATATGTCAACGACAATTGGGATGCGCATATTTACTTACGTTGATGACATGTGATGTTATGTGTTGCTGGATATGTTATATTGGATCGTCGTGTTTGAATAGCCGGGGGTTTTTTATGTGAGATGAGTGTTTTTTCATTTTCATTCATGTAGAAAACTTGTATGTAATATTCTTTTATTGGGGCGCTTCCAGGTTGCGGAAGTTGTCACCGTTTGTATATTATTTACTTTTCCGCACTAGGATAGACCCAAGAAGGAGAGCACAAGTAACCGGGTTCTGGAGTCCAGTGGGAGACCAACTCGAGGAGTCGAGTCCGGGTCTCCTAACTCTAGAATTGGTAGGGTTGCTTGCCGCTCTCGTAGGGGTCTAGGGGTATGGGTTTGGTTATTCATCGCGACCGTGGAATCCGTGTTTTATACTGGCTCGTATTGAAAACACCGATGTCCTAGTATATCCAATATTTCATATGATTTTTCTGCTGCGATATCTGTGATGTGATCATGTGATGTTCTGTGATAGATACATTATATAGTATATATGATATATTATATAGCCGTTACTTATGTTTTACACCCGTACTAGCCCTGCCCCGCTCTGCCGTTAGTTACCTAACCTAACGGTGCACGAGGGGACATCGAGGCGAATGCGGATGGCATAAGTGTACGTCGTATTTATCTGTGATGTTTAGGTACTTAAATGATGGGACTTCATTAATGTGATTTATGAAATAAAAGAAACCTAAGATGTTGTAGAATCGAATTTCAAAATAAAACAGGTAGCTACAGTTCTTGCTTTGCACAGCGGTATATATGATATATCCTGCACCTTATTCGATAGGGAAAGGACCGAGATCCCTTCACCGGGAGTGACTCCTTTAGCAATAACTGGCAGATGCTACACACTCGGTTTGTCTTTTGATTGCTTTTAAGAGTTTTTGCTTTGCACAGTGATATATATGATATATCCCGCACCTCATTCGACGAGGAAAGGACCGACGATCCCTTCACCGGGAGTGACTCCTTTAGCAAAACTAGAAAAGCCTCTAAAACACTCCATTTCAAAATTCATTCGATCCTACAACGATATCAAGTTCATTACGCAATAGGTTTTCAGAAAAACCTGTCATAGCCCTCCGTCATTTCAGATAAGTAGTAGTTAGTATTCGTGCTGCGTTTGTTGGCCTTTGTCAAGGCGCAGTGTGCGGTAGCTAACTGGTGCTTATCTGCTTATGCATATAATGCAGATTGGGTTAGGGTAGTCGTGCGACCTTGTTGGCCTTTGTCAAGGGCCGTGCGGGTGGGTTTAATTCAATCAGGAAATGACGGGTTGAACTTGACTAGCATCCTATGGTTTGTTGGCCTTTGTCAAGGTCATAGGAGGTTAGGGGCAAAACATTATCGGGAATTTCAAGTGTTGAAATTTGCAATGAGATTGCATACCTTCTATGAGATAGTTGGATCCCGATACCCGCTGCGAGTAAGAGTTACTCCTGGGAGAGTTTTATACATTACAATTAGCCGATCAAGTAGGTGTCTAGAAAGGTGTCAACGGGGTTACGCCTCTGGGAAAACGAGGTTTACATTAATTAGGTTCGTGTGAAAGCACGGGGGACCTCCCTCAAAGTACCGACACTGGCCTGGCTGAAAGATTGGCGAACTTGTAGTGTGTAATTAATCCCGGCTAGTCTTTCCTTTTAGGGTTTGAAGGAAGATTTGATAAAAAGCAGTAGGAGCCATCCTGATTAGATAAAATAATAACCAATCTATTCTTGACAGAGTGCACGCTGAGTGTTTTCTTCTCTCTCTCTCCAGGTAGCGACCATATCACGCCTTAATCAAGATAATAATACGGATAATTGACCGAACCCGCTTGTTTTACTGAGCTGAGGAACGTTGGTCCCGCTCCAACTTATAATTGTTATAAGACCGAGCAGGAAATTGGGGAATACCAGATTTCCCGTGCCGCCCAAACGAAGAGAGTGCATGCTGATGCATCATCTTCGGGTGTGTTCATTATACAGAACTGTTTCTCAGTATCCTTTACGTCCTGGGTATGTGATACCAGATCAGGATCCCATATATGTAATTTGTTACATAGGGCTACAGACAGGTAGAGAACTGAGAACGGGTGATAAGTTTCATGAGACAGAAAACGGGGCAAGTGTTGCAGCCAAGTCTGTTGGTCACTGTCACCCTGTATTACCGATACATTGATTCTGAACGAATGTTATTAGATACCGAACCTGATATACAAAATCATATCAGTCTCTTTATTAGTAAAGAAATGATAAAATTTTGTATTGTTGGATAATGTTTTGAACATTTCCTATATCAAAAGTTGATCGGTTCAGGCACGTTATCTAAAAGCATTGATGTTCTAAATCAAACTACAGTTCTAAGTATACGGAACACACACAAGAGGAAGAGTTCAGAATTGAACGATTCCTTCTTGAGGTATTGTAGACTAGGTCAAATCAATATGACCCGACTAGCTAGAGTTACATAAAGATGCATATTTAAATTAGTTTGAATTTAAATCTTGTGAAACTCGCCAGTCATGTCACAAAGATAAGATGACCATAGCCCTGTTTATTGGAAACAGAGAAAGAGTTAGTGAACTCTTGGGATTGATACATGTTGATATATGTAGGTCCCCTGTCTACACATGCCAGGACTGGTTCTTTATACTTCATTACGTTCTCTGATGATCTCTTTAGATTCAGACATATGTTCCTGTTGAAACACAAGTCCGAACCTTTTGAGATATTCACAGAATATAAGTTAAAAGTAGAGAACCAAAATACGGGTATAAGTATTATGTCCTTTGATGTGATCAAGGAGGAGAATACTTGAACACGGAAATCCTGGACTATTCTAATGGAGAATGAGATTCTCTCTCAGCATTACTCCTCCGTATACACCATGGCACGATGGTATATCGGGGCGGAGCAATCACACCCTATATGATATGGTGTGCTCTATGATGAGTATTACTGAGTCACCTATTTCCTTTAGGGAGTTATGCACTTGAGAAGCTGCATACCTATTGAATAGGGTTCGAATCAAATCAGTTGCCTACCACCTCATATATGATATGGAAAGGGAAGAGCCCATATCTTAAGTTAGTTAAGATTTGGGGTTGTCCGGCCTATGTCTAAAAGAAAAATCCGGACAAGCTCGAGGAAAGGTCTGTTATGTAGAACTGGAAAGGTTCTAGCTATGCGAACTACAGCAGATGATTTGATAGAACCAAGGGATTCAGTAGATACCAACGAACCTCAGCCTCTCCGCCGATCTAGTAGGGTTCCTCACCCACCTGAGAGATACTTCGGTTTCTCTATGACAGTGGGAGCGAGGATTGCATCATGAGATGATGACCCAACTAGTTTCGAGCTGGCCATCAGGAGTGTGACTCTGTAAGAATGGCTGGATGCTTAGTTATCTGAGATGGAATCCATGTACACCAACAAAGTATGGACTTTGGTTGCTATATCTGAAGGGTTAAATCCCCATCAGGAGCAAGTATATCTTGAGAAGATTACTTGGTGTAGATGGAAAAGTTGAGACTTTCAAAGCTAGACTTATTAAAAGTTTGCATCATTTACCAGGTTTGGATTATGATGAAACCTTTTTCAAGTAGCTATGCTTAAGTCCATCCAGATCCTACTTGCCACGGCTACATACCATGACTACGATATCTGGTGGTTGGGTGCCATGACAGCTTTTCTAAATGTTGTTTTAGAAGAGTGCGTCTATAAGTACACGGCCAGAGGGCTTCGTAGACAGTGGGAGCAGCGGAAACGTGTGCAAGATGCTTTTTAGGATTAAAGCAGGCATCGCGGAGTTGGAACATCTGTTTTGATGAAGTAGTCAAAGAGTTTGACATCATCAAAATGGTAGATGAACCTTGTATAAACAAAAAGGTTGTAGGGAGTATGGTGGTGATCCTTGTAAAGTACGTGGATGACATACTCTTGATAAGAAAGGGGTTTCTTATGCTACGCTCGATCAATCTCCGCTTATCACAATGATTCTACATATAGGATCATGATGATACCTGCTAAATCCTGAGTTTTGGATCTATGAGATAGATCTAAATGGATGTTAAGATACTCACTAGCTGTAGTGAGATGGTATCAGTTGATCCTGGGGAGAATCACTGGAAGGGTTCCAGGGTGATAAAGACGACTGAATGTCAGTCGCAGGCATTGTCTTTACCCTCAGTAAAGGGACGGTATGTCGGAAGAGTTCCAAGCTAGATACCGTGACATACTAGACGATAAAGGAAGGATACATCGCTACTTAAGATGCTACCAAAGAGGCAGTCTGGGTGTATATTGGTTCATCAGATGTACTTAGTTCCTCCCATTGTGTGACAATGGAGTTGTGGCTTATGCCAAGGAACGTCCGTCCCATCAGTGATCCAGACATATTCTAAGGCAGTATCACTTGATCATGGAGATGGTTGATATCCAGGGAGATCGAGGTTAGGAGAGTAGACTCAGAGGACAACACAGCGGATCCACTCACAAAGGCCTGTTCCCAGAGAGAGACTTTTATGGGATGGTTGAGTATGAGATACTACAACCACTGCTACAGATGGCCCTAGTGCAAGTGGGAGATTGTTAGTTATATGTATGCCCTAGAGGCCACTACTGTACATAGGATGTATATTGTAGTGGATGCTGGGACATATATAGGGAGGACTTTCTTGCTCGACATGATAGTATGCTATCTGGTTGAACTTTACCTTAACGTGTATACTGTTTGTCTCTCTGTTACATGTTGGTAAAGCCCTTAGGATGTGTACTTGACTACCTGGACTATGATGCGGATCATACTAGTGGGAACAGGGTAGTCCATAAGTACATCCTTCAAAGTCCCTAGTCGAGAGTGTATCGAGACGGGGCATCGATATACCAGAGTAGACTAGCGTGTACCTTCTCGACCCATATAGATGGGCGATGGATGATCCCATATCCATTGGCGTTTGACATCAGAGATGATATACGGGTGCTCAGTAGAGACTGGGTACACTGGACGGACTCGCCGAGAACTCCCAGATGGTATTATACCTCACGTCAGATGGCAGTTCTCTGGTGACACTGGTACAGAGTAGTCTGTTGACCCGAGATCGTCATAGAGTCTTGTGTGGTTCCCACTGTGCTTTGATTTCCATCTTACCACCTCCAAGAGGGCGTGCAAAACGGTGGTTTTTGGGTACAGTCCCGAGTCACATGGAGGCAATGAGCGATAGGAGGGGATTCGTCTCTCCCGGTATAGGGAGTTGATGTTGCGCTGTGTTCGATTGGCTATAACAGGAAATCCCTGGCCAGGGTTGCTGAGATTTACTGGTAAGTGTTACCAGTAGTTTCTCGAACAGTTATAGACCTCATATCGACAAAACTTATCGAGCTATTGGGGTCTGACGTTTACCACCCCTAGGCGAGATATGCGACATATCAGACGATCAGACCGGACTGTACGGTAGTGTTACTGGTTGGATTCACTGGAGTGTGAGCGGGCTTGCTCGTCGATCTTCAGATCGCTCAATACCCGGGTGGCCGTTACGTTTAGCAGACCGCTTGCGGCTTGTGGTTGATTGATATGATCATCATCTGCTGCCGGCGTATTGACGAGTCTTTAGAGTCCTACACAGAGGTTTCCTGGCTCAAGCGAAACGAAATAGGAGCGCATATGAGATATGTGCGGGACCGAGAATAATACGTGTATGTGATACCGTATTCCATTCTCGCGATGAATGTATCGAATGGTTGTATGCGATATAACCCAGTTATCGATTCAAGCGTTGATTCGATAAGCCGATACATTGTATACTAGTCGGTTGTGTGCGACATGACCGGATCATTGAATCAAGTGTTGATTTAATGATTTAATGTATAATTATATATTTGATATATTACTTTGCATTAACTAGTATCGGTTCACTTTAAATGGATTTTCTCACTCGGGTGTGCGCATTGCATATGCGATATGATTTTGTGCACTTGCTTGTATCATGTTTGATGATACATGCTTTTTGGTTAAGTGTAAAGTATTAAACCTTGGTTAATGAATAGGTTAGGGTTTATTATTTGTTATTCATTTATCTTATTTAATTATCCATTTATTTATGATAAATGAATAAAAGAAAATGAAATGAAATGGTTGCTAATTTTGGATTCTAGTTGAAGCTTCTTGATCTTTTGACTAAGTGACCATTTTGTCTCTAGCTTGACCCTAACCATTCCTTTAACCATGATTGATTCTCTACACATTACCATGGTTAAAGATTATGATAAGTATTCTTTTATTTTACATTTTCTAATTAACTTATCATAACAATTTCCTTCTTCTTCTTCATTTCTTCAAGTGAAGAAAGCTTGCCTCCATCAATGGCAAGTGATGAAAAAGAGTGAGAAATCCAAATCTAAAGTCTACCCACTTCCTATTTCTTCATCCTCTACCTCTTGCCAAGTAGTAGAGTGTGTTTTCTTCACAAGTTTCATTACTTGGTGAAGTGAGAGCTTGATCTTGCGATGCTTCGACGTAGATCATCTTCGGCATGGACATCGACGACCTAGCTCGCTTATTCTTCGACGAAGCCGACGCTAGAGCCCGGGAGTTCACTTGGACAGCGAAGGGACTTCGTTGCGGAGCTATGGAGGTGGAGCACCGGATCTACAAAGGTTGTATTTCCGTTACCCTTAGTTAAGTGTTAACTAGATTATATTTTCGCCTAGTTTTCTAGCAAACGATCCGTAGTCGGGTCTCTCGGCACCAAGAATTTTTGAAAATGGCATGTTCGATGCCTTGCGAGACCTCATTAGGGTGCCTAGGAACCCTACAGTATTTTGGGGCTACAGATCGTACAGGAGACGACCGAGAAGATACAGCTGATTCGAGACAGGATAAGGACAGCTCAGAGCAGGCAGAAATCGTATGCTGATAGACGTCGCCGCAGCTTAGAGTTCGCAGTTGGCGATCACGTTTTTCTGAGGGTCTCTCCAATGAAGGGAGTGATAAGGTTTGGACGAAAGGGGAAGATTAGCCCCAGATTCATAGGTCCTTTCGAGATCCTCGAGCGAGTAGGCGCAGTAGCATATCGTTTGGCTCTTCCACCCAGTCTTTCAGAAGTTCACCCCGTCTTCCACGTGTCGATGCTACACAGATATCTTCATGACCCTTCCCACACGATCCAGCTTCAGACAATTCAGCTTGAACCCGACCTTTCGTTCACCGTGCAGCCAGTAGAGGTTTTGGATTGGCAGGTGAAGAAACTTTGATCTAGGGTCCTGCCGTCGGTGAAGGTTCTTTGGCGCAGACCGAATGGTGAGGAGATCACTTGGGAGGCCGAGGGGGAGATGCGGAAGAAATTCCCTCATCTCTTTGAAGGTACGCATAGTTATATATTTTTAATTCGGGGACGAATTTTCTTAAGGGGGAAGACTGTAACACCTGAGAATGTGTTTAGTGACTAATTATATTTTAATATGTGATTTCTAATAAAAAGTTTACCAAATTACTTTTCAAATATTTTATCAAAACCAATAAACATTTTTCTAGAATTTTCCTAAGCTTCCACAAACATGTGCATGTAAACTAGGGTTAGAAATTTGGGTTAAACCATGTTTAACAACCATGGTAGATTAACCCCACCATTATTAAGTTAAATGATTTTAATTAAGAATTTTGCTTTTAAAAATAAAAAGGGATTAAAATTTCTTTTGGTTGACTTGTGTTGAGAGAGAGAGTGCATGATGGCTTGGGCACATGCAAGCATTTATTAAGAGGAAGAGAATGGTGGCTTTAAGGAAGTGTCACACCCATTTCACTTCAACACTTTTTGCTTGTCTTTCAACTCTCATCCCCCACATCTCTCACTCACACACACACCATCATCTTATACCAACACTTCACCACAAACGCAACACAACACCAAACAACAACAGCCACAACTGTTGCTACAGCAGCACAAACAACACAAAAAATTTATAGCAGCAGCTTCTGCTGTAGTAAAAACAGTAGCAACAACTTCTGTAGTGAAGCAGAAACAGCAGCAGTAGCAAAGGAATTGCAAAACCTGGAGCTGTAGCAGCAGCACAACACCCTCCTCCTTCCTCCCTTCTCTTTCATCTAGGATCTCTAGAGGTATAACCCCTTAACTCAACTTCTATCTTACCAAGTTTTGGTTATCTAGCTTAGTTTAGTGTTTATTATATGTTTTAGTGCTAATTTTAGTTATTTTGAGTGAGATGTGGCCAAGTGATGGTTTTAATTGTTAGTATAGCCTAATTAGATGCTGTTGAGACCAGTTAACCATAGATTTGTCCCAGACTTCACAAAAATACCAGATTTGTTCGACTTGGTGTAATTTAGCGATTTTGTGGAACTTTTAGCCTTTTTAGAATCTGCTTTTGACCCGGGCCACTCAGGTGAAAATTGGGAAGTCTGTAGCACAGTGACCATGCCAGAAACACACACACAAAGAACGGGGACCCATCTCCCACCTTAGGCCGCCGATTTATTCAATCTGGCCGCAAATTGCGGCCAGAACAGGGGCTGGGGTGCTGGGGTTTTGCCCGTAGGTGTCTGTTGGGTAGCTTAGGGTGTTGGCATATGCAACATTTTGTGTTGGAACCAGAGTCAAAATCTGGAGCCTAAAACATGTTATTGACATCTTTCTTAAGCAAAATCTTAAGCTTTTTAAAATCTGCTTTAGACCCAGCGAGTTCAGAATTAAATTGAGTGGACAGTAGCATACTTGAAATGTCCTGAACACACCACCAGAGCACGACCCTACCAACCCAAACCCAGGCCGCCAAAATATTCTTTCTGGCTGCAAATTGCGGCCAGACTAGGGAGATAGGTCCCAGGGTTTTTAGGGTAGGTGTATGCTGCATTTTGTATGTCTCTGGTATATATAGATTTGTGATATTTTGACCTGGGTAAAATCTGGGGCAGTTTATCGTTTTCTGGTGTTTCTAGTTTGCGTGATACGCGAGTGGGTCTTGTGATTCAGCGTATCGCGGCGTGTCGGGTTAAGCGTTAGGCGCGTACAAACACGTTTCAGTGTATCACACACGCGCGTTAATTCGCGACGCGAGTTTCTCGTTTTGTTCCGATATCGCGTTTTGCGAGATTTTTGATTATATTTGGATTCTTGTGTAAATTCCAGGTTCGCAGGCGGGTACGTCAGACGCCGCCAGGGAAGGGAAGCAGGTGGTCGGCTATACTTAGCACGCGATTAGGTGAGTAGATTTAACATCTACGGGTAAATCGCTCGTATGGCGTTAAGCGTCAGGGCGTAATAAGATGTTTAGTTTTATGTGTTCATGTAGACATACTAGAGTAGCATACCTCCTGTTATAGATAGAACTGGTAGTATAGAACACTGCACTGTCACTAACGGTACAAGTTGCACGAGCACGATTTATATGCTACACTCACACCGTTAGTGATTGCCATGACACTCACATTATAGGATTGCTAGAAATCATATATCATATTGATTCCATTTTATTGACGTTGTCATGATTTGCCACATATCAGCATATGTTATATTCATTCCATGTACACTATATACTCACGGTTGTGCATACTTTCATTGATATATCACTACTTGTGCACATGTACCCTTATATTTCGTCGTAGTGCATATATATACATATATCTTGATATGTTTACCCTTGTGCCCCTACACATCATATGTTCATACTTGGGAACACATACAACACATATCCATACTTGTGCTATATACATCACATATATTCGTACTTGGCACATATACATCACATATTCAAACTTGTGCCATATATATCATCTATTCATACTTGGGCACAGATACATCACATATTCATACTTGTGCCATATATATCATCTATTCATACTTGGGCACAGATACATCACATATTCATACTTGTTCCACATATATTATCTATTCGTACTTGGGCACATGTACATCATATGTCCACATTAGTGCACGTGTACATTGTTGCATTCACTTAGCGTACTTATCCTTTCGCACATCCATACCTATACACATATTCATATGTTACGTACATGGATGATATTGACTTGATTTGAAAACTAAGGGACCGCATATGATATTTTCAAAACTGGACCTTTTAAAAAAGAGCGGTTTTCCCTTTCTTTTACTCTTGGTGTCATACGACGCATTATATGGGTTTACGCATTGGATTTGATTTATGTGATTTCTGGATTTGGGAACCGGAGTACTATTTTAAGAAAATACGCACTGTTTAAAAACCCGGTTTTCCTTGATATGATATTTCAGTGCGTCCACCATGTGTTTTCTCGGTGCTAGAGCGATATATATGAACCCGAATCGAAGAGCTGCACGAGGCCGATTGCGGGTACATGGTGGACCCGGTATTTTACCCCGGGGCGAGAACGGATCGCTGTGCAGTAGACAGTGAGCCTGGCAGAGGGACTACTACCTACCGGTGATTGGTTGGACCTGGCGGTTATCCGGAGGATACTGACCAGAGTCGAGAGATGGATACGGGACGACTCGTACTGCCGGGGCCGAGGGCCGATACCGCAGACGGAGCCCGTAGGCTAACTCGGACTGACAGATGCCCGATATATGAGGATTTGTGTGTCGATGCTGGACACGAGTTTTCTTGATATTTGGGTGCCGATGTTGGGCACTCACGATCTTATGGGATTTACAGGATTTGTGGGCCGATGTGGATGACGGCGCCTGAGTTGTACTGGGATTTGGGTGTACTGATAGACACCAGTTATTTTCCACGTTGATATTCCGTGAAGACCTTATTTCTTCCCATACTCAGCATTCATACTTGACATCTCATCCTGTAGCTAGCATACCTGATAGAGTACACATGCTTGCATATCATTGCATACCCTGCTCTTCATGTATAGGGTTGATAGATTGCATTGCGATGCCTGATTTTCACATATCTTGCTCCTCACATGGAGATTTTATTAGATCACACTTGTTGCATGAGATTGAGCATCCAGTTCATCATATAGATGTTTATCTGTTGGCATAGGTTAGAGTATCGTAGCACGTGCATACTCGCGATTACCTTTATATGTTATCTACTGCTCACGAGTTGGCAACTCACCCCCGTTGTGCCATAGTGCTTGCAGGTTGCCCTTTGGAGTAGTCGCGGCTGGCTGTTTACCGCACCTTTTGACATAGATACCATTGCTTCGGCGTGTTAGCCCTTTTGCTATTAGGTGGGTTTTGTACGGTATCTGTTTACTTTCAGTTCTATATTGAGGTATCTAGTACTCTCCATCTACCTTTATGTATTGACTTAGAGACAGTTGTGAGGACGACGTATGTAATTTTGTACTCTGGTGTCGAGCTCGTTGTGAGCCGACTTTATTTATGCAGTTCTATATTTCTTACTGTCTTCATTCATTTTTACTCAGTCGTACATTATCATTCTGATGTTGTTTCCGCCGTTGGGCGTGATTTCTCCCGTTTGGGATGCTCTATTTATTCCACATGTCATTTTACTTACATCTTGTCTTTTACCCGCTTCTCGGGACAAATTTTTATAAAGGAAATGTTGCCAAAATTATTAAACAACACTTGAACTTAAAAAGGATTTCTACTAAATCAATTAAAGTTTTCTAAACATTTACAACTGATTTTACAAAAATGTTTTAACACTCTAAATTTAATGGTTTTGATTTCTGGGTCTCGGCTTACTTAGTCGCGTTACGCCTGTAGACGTTACGTGGTTAAGTGACGGTCACGGGCCGAACTTTGGGTCGTGACATTTCTGAACTCTTTCTCTTGTGTTTGTTTTGTATATTAAGGACTGTATTTTGATTGAGAATGAATATTCCATTATGTAACGAGCCTGATCCAATCAACTTTTGATTTAGGAAGATGTTCATAACATTATCCTGTATTAAAAAATTATATCCTTCTTTACTTAATAAAGAAACTGATATAATTCTGCACATCATGTTCGGTATATAATAGCACTCATTCAGAATCAATGTATTACTACTTGGTAATACAAGGTGATATTCACCAACTGCTTTGGCTGCAATATGTGTACCATTCCCTACTGTTACGGAATGATCACCCTTTCCCAGTTCTCTACCTTTACATAGCCCATGTAACAAATTACATATGTGGGATCCCGATCCGGTATCTAATACCCAGGACTTAGGGTGAACTGTGAAACAGTTCTCAATAACTAACACACCCGAAGAAGGTGCATCAACATGCTTGTTCTTCGTTTGGGCTGCATGAGAAACCAGATATTCTCCTATTCCCTGATCAGTCTTATAGCACTTATAAGAAAAAATGGGACCAACGTTCCCCTGCTCAGTATAATAAGCGGGTTCAGTCAATACATCCATGTTATTATCTTGATTAAGGCCTGACATGGTTGCTACCTGGAGAGAGAGAGAAGAAAACACTTTAGCGTATGCTCTTGCAAGATTAGATTGGTTATTATCTTATCTAATCAGGTTGTCTCCCACTGTTTTTATCAAATCTTCCTTCAAACTCTAAAAGGAAAGACTAGCCGGGATTAATTACACCTTACAAGTTCACCAATCTTTCAGCCAGGCCAGTGTTGGTGATTTGAGAGAGGTTCCCCGTGCTTTCGCACGGACCTAATTAAAATAAACCCCGTTTTCCCAGAGGCATAACCCCGTTAACACCTTTCTAGACACCTACTTGATCGGCTAATTGTCCTGTGTAAAATTCTCCCAGGAGTAAATCTTACTCGCAGTGGGTATCGGGATCCAACTATCTCATAGGTGGTATGCAATCTCATTGCAAATTTCTTGATTGAAATAAACCCACCCGCACGACCCTTGATAAAGGCCAACAAGGTCATACGACTACCCTAATCCAATCGCATCACATGCTTAAACAGATAAGTACTAGTCAGCTACCGCACACTACGCCTTGACAAAGGCCAACAAACGCAGCACGAATAATAAATAGTCTTTATCTGAAATGACGGAGGGCTACGTAGGTTTTTCAGAAAACCATGAGCGTAATGAACTTGATATCGTTGTAGAAACAAGTGATTTTGAAAAGGAGTGTTTTTTAGGCTTTTCTAGTTTCGCTAAAGAGGTCACTCCCAGTGAAGGGAACTCGGCTCTTTCCCCATCGAATAAGGTGTAGGATATATCAAATATACCGCTGTGCAAAGCAAGAACTATAGAAGCTATCAGAAACTAAACCGTGAGTTTGTAACATCTGCCAATTTTGCTAAAGAGGTCACTCCCGGTGAAGGGATCTCGGCTCTTTCCTCATCGAATAAGGTGCAGGGTATATCATATATACCGCTATGCAAAGCAAAACTGTAGCTACCATTTTTATAAGGTTTTGATTCTACAACATCTTTTAGGTTTCTTTTCTTTTTATTATTCTCATTAATAAATTCTATCAGCTTATGCTTCCTAAGTATCACAGAAGAAACAAAAGCAATAATATTTATATAATATATATATATATATATAGTATAAGCATTCGTCTCAGGCAGTAATATGATCTCATCACAGAACATTGCAGCAGAAGATAACATATGAAATATTGGATATACCAGGACGTCCGTGTTTTATATCGAGCCTGTATAAAACACGGATTCCACGATCGCGATAAATAGCCAAACCCACATCCCTAGACCCCTACGAGAGCGGCAAGCAATACTGCCAATTCTAGGGTTAGGAGACCCGGTCTCAACTCCTCGAGATGGCCTCCCACTGTACCCTAGAACCCGGTTACTTGTTCTCCCCTCCTTAGGTCTACCTAATGCGGAAAAATAAATAATATACAATGGTGATATCAACCTCAGCCCGGAAGTTCCCCAATAAAAGAATATTACATACAATGAATTTTACATGAATGAAAATAAAACCCCCCATCTCACATAAAACCCCCGGCTATTCAGAATACGACGATCCAATATAACATATCACAGCAACACATAATATCTCATATCATCAACGTACGCAAGTATGCGTATCCCGATTGTCGTTGAAGTATAGCAACGAAGCAGGCGATACCCCACATACTACGCTTACGGTCACAGAAAAGAAAGTGTAAAACTACAACATTTGGAATCCACAATCTCTTTAGACATCGGAAATCCGAAATATCACATACTTCGCATTTCATGCCTAACTATATGAATTCCACATATTGCATCGCATTCCAGATAAATAGACAATATTAAACTTTCCGATCGAATAATCAAATACCCAATGTTTCCCAAATAGCTCAACACTTGAGCAGAGTCCAAAAAAACCAAGGACATGTCACAACCCCAGTGAACCAGCCGTAGAAGGGTCAAACCAACACCTCACATGTGGCAACGCCAAACTACTACAAACCCAAAGGTTCGGTGGAAGTTTTGACAGTCACATAATCGAGTTAAGGTTACGTTCTTCTAGAGGGTCCACAAATATGCTTGCATGTTTCTCTGTAAGTTTTAAACCCGGAAAAATTCCAACACTTGAAAGTTTTTCGTGTCGGGAAAAAGTGAATTATTGATATCCGTTCAAACATTTTAATACTTTCTAAATTATCCGGAAAACAGAACGAAGTTAAACTTTCCGATCGAATCAATGATTACAATATATCCCCAGAAAACTCAACACTTGAGTAAGATTAAAAATGCCCAATAGCATGTAGTAATAGCAACGGATGAACCCTACAAACACGAGACCCTAACACCCAAGTTCGGCCGTGGAACCGCCGTGTGAAGCAGGTTCCTGCCGCGGTTCCGCGGCGACTTGAGGGAGTTACGGGGTCGTGTTGCACAGTAATCCTTAGAATTCCCTGCTGAATTTTTTGAGTATTTTTAATACGGAAAAAACCAACTTTTTAGAAAATTTCCAGGGAGCGGGTCTAGTTCGATGTTTTGGATCGGAGTTTTATCTTCGTATACACGTCACCTAATCCTCTAGCTAGGCTCTGATACCACTGTAGGGTTCCTAGGCACTCATACAAGGGTCTATAAGGCATCAACCATGTCCGATTTAAAATTTAGACGTGCCGAACAACCCAAAGCGAGGATCTTAGCTAGATAATTAGGGTTAAACATGCAAGTAAACACTTTTACAACTAAGAGTGAGGGATTACAACCTTTGTAGTCCGCTCCTTCGCTTCATAATCAACGAGTAGAAGTACCTTTGCCGCGATCCATGATCTCCCGGACTCAAGAGAAGCTCCACAACCCGAATGATCCATGCTTGCTTGTAGTCTTCCTTCTCGAAGATGATCTACCTTGAAGTTTCTTTAACTCAAGCTCTCACTCACTAATCAAGAACACCCTAATCTAATTGGCTAGATTAGATGAGGATGATGAAGTAGGATTTATGCTCTCTTTTATTATCAAATTCTCACACTCATTCATCACAAAATAAAAACCTAGAAAGCTTTTTTAGGAGCTCAAGGAAGAAGAAGAAGAATGGATATCCTTTTGCGATAAATAATGAATTGTCGTTATAATTACAAATGCAACCATGGTTAAAGATGAAAGGCTAACCATTATAGAGACTTAACTAGGGTAAAAGGGTTTGGGTTGGGTTAGGAAATATCTCCAAAATATCAACTCATAATATCTTTGCAAGAAACAAAAGAAAAGCTTCTAGAAGCTTCATGAAAGAGCAAACCCAAATCAAACCCTAACCATATTTAATCTCCACTAATCATGTTGCATTAGTAATCATAACATGTTACAATATTGTATATCACATATATAATATATTTTTGTAACAAAAGAAAATAGTACAATTAACATATATCGCATATATATCAATGTATTATCCGGTGAGAAAATGAATCAATAAAGCGATCCAATATTAGATAATGTAAAGTAATATATCACATATATAATTATACATTAAATTATCGAATCAACACTTGATCCGACAATCCGGCTATTTCTCAAATAACCGACATATATATATATATATATATATATATATACCGATTCAACGCTTGATCCGATGACCCGGCTAGATCAAATATCAAGAGGATAGAATACGGTATCTCATATCATATTATTCTCGGTCCTGCACATATCATATATGTGCTCCTACTCCGTTTTGCCTGAGTCAAGAAATCTCTGTATAGGACTCTAAAGAATCATCAATACGCCGGCAGTAGGTGATGATCATATCAAACACCCACAAGGTGCAAGCGGCCATAACAGCCATCCAGGTATTGATCGATCAGAAGATCAACAAGCAAGCTTGTACATTCTCCTGTGATTCCAATCAGTAACACTCCCGTACTGTCCGGTCTCTTCGTCTGATATGTTGCATATCTAGTCTAGGGGTGGTATACGTCAGACCCTAGTAACCGATAAGTCGTGTCGATGTGAGGCTCATAACAGGTTGAGAAACTACTGGTAACACTTACCAGTAAATCTCTATAACAGCCCTGGCCAGGGACTTCCAGTTATAGCCAATCGAACACAGCACAACATCAACTCCCTATACCGGGAGAGACGAATCCCCTCCTATCGCTCATTGCCACCATGTGATTCGGGACTGTACCCAAAAGCCACCATTTTGCATGCCCTCTTGGACGTGGTAAGGTGGAAATCAAAGCACAGTGGGAATCACAGAAGGCTCTATGATGATCTCGGGTCTACAGACTAACATGTACCAGTGTCACCGGAGAACTTCCATCTGACGTGAGGTATAATACCATCTGGGAGTTCTCGGCGAGTTCGTCCAGTGTACCCAGTCTCCACTGAGCACCCGTACACCATCCTTGATGTCAAACACCGATGGATATGGGATCATCCATCGCCCATCATATGGGTCAAGATGCGTATACGCTAGTCTACTCTGGTATATCGATGCCCTGTCTCGATACACCCTCGACTAGGAACAGTTATAGGATGTACTTATCAACTACTCTGGCCCCACTAGTATGATCTCATCATAGTCCCAGTAGTTGAGCACATATCCTAAGGGCTTTATCAACATGTGAGAGTGAGACAATAAACTAATATAAGTCAACATGTTAAGATAAAGTGAAACCAAATAGCATACTATCATAACGAACAAGAAAGTACTCTCTATATATTCCAAGTATCCATTATAATATACATCATATGTACAACAATGGCATCTAGGGCATATATATAACTAACAGTGTACTCACCTCCAGTGAGTACCTGTATACTATCTTAGATGACATAACACAATTGGCTTCTGAGACCGGCCACCGCCCATCGTCGAGCTCTCGAAACGTACACTAGTTTACTCCGGAATATCGATGTCCAGTCTCGATACTCGCACGACTAGGGACATTTAAGGATGTGCTTATAGACCACCCAGCTCTCACGTATATGATCGCCATCATAATGCTGGTAGTCAAGCAAGAAACCTACGTGCTTCATCATTATGTATTAGCGACACGTAATAACAAGTAAAATGTATACACATCAATGATAAAAACAAACCAGATAGCATACTATCATTTCGAGTAAGATTGTTCTACCTGTATAGGTCCTCCCTCAATTATCATAATCGCGTGGCTGCAATTACAATAATTGCCTTGAGGGCACCATATCCAACAACTCCAAGAGAGTCTCCCCGTGCTTTCGCATGGAACTAATTGAATAACCTTATTTCCGTAAGGGCATGACCCCGTTAACACCTTTCTTAGACATTGTTGGATATGTATGCCCTAGAGGCCATTATTGTATATGTATACATGTGGATGCTTGGGCATATGTATGTACATGACAATCTTGCTCGATATGATGGTATGCTATCTGGTTTTTCTATATCTTAACATGTGCATATGTTTTACTTGTTATTATGTATCATCTACACATGTTGATAAAGCCCATAAGATCATTGCTTGCCTGCCTGTGTTATGATGGCGATCATACTTGTGGGAGCAGGGTAGTCGATAAGCACATCCTTAAAAGGTACCTAGTCATGGGAGTATTGAGACTGGGCATCGATATTCCGGAGTAGAATGGTGTATATATTTTTAAACCCCGACGAGGGGCAACGGTTGGTCCTACAGCCATTGGTCTTTTGCACCTAAGATCGTATACAGGTGCTCACTGGGGGTGAGTACACTGGACGGAATGGCCGAGAACTTCTAGATGGTACTATACCTATCGTCAGATAGCAGTTCTCAGGTGATATGAGTACAGGGTAGTCTTCCGACCTGAGATCGTCATTTGTCTCGTGTGATTTCACACCGTGCTTTGATCACTACCCTACCACGGCTCTACTGAGTCATGCAAACAGGTTTTGGTTGGGTACAGTCCCGAGCCAAATGGAGGCAGTGAGTGATTGTTTGGGATTCGTCTCTTCCGGTATAGGGAGTCGATATCGTACTGTGTTCTATTGGTCAGGACCATAAGACCTTGGCCAAGGCAATTGGGATTTACCGAGAGGTTGATCAGTAGTTTCCCGGATTGGTCCTGAGCCGCATCAGCACGAATTATCAAGTTTTTAAGGTTTGACGTTTACCACCCTAGACCCGGTATGCGATACTCTAAGACGAAGAGACCGGACTGCACGGAGATCGTCACAAATAGGCTCAGAAAGGATCCGGATGAGTTTGCTCGTCGGCCTTCCTTTTCGACAGGTACCCAAGTAGCCGTTACGTACAGCTAGTGCCGCTGACGTGCTTGTGGTTATGGATTTATCCAGTAACTCACTGCCGGCGTACTGTCGAGTCTTTAGAGTCCAACACAGAGGGTTTTCCTGGTTCAGGTGAAATGATGAAGTGACCGTATTGGATACGTGCAGGGTTCCAATCGATTGATTGTACTATGTACCAGAACTTTCGATCGGACAGTTGATAATACTAGCCGCCTCGGGTTTGAGCCGGATTATTAAATCCGGTATTGATTTAATAATTTACATATATATATTTCGATATGTATATTCTAGTATTATATTCTTTGTGTTATTCTATCTTGTCGGGCATTCGTGTTTTTGTGCAAATGCAGGTATGTTTATATACAGTAGACTACAGTCCGTATTTAATTACGGAAAATATTCTAGAAGGTGGACACCTCATCATGACTTTTTCCATTTATTCTTTAAGCGGAAATGAGGTGTAAAATAAAGGTAAGGGGAGTATGGTGAGAACCATGCCTCAATAGTTGATAAATGAATTCTTAATTCATTTGTGGCAACTATTGAAGCATGGTTGATACTCTTTTATTAAAAAATCATTTTACAAAACTAAAGTGAGGATTTTTTCTCTCACTTGGATGCTTCATTCTTGAGCTCACCATTTGCTTTGCTCTCCCTCTCCTTTGTTCTTGAGCTCCTCTACCTTCAAGTTCAACCTCCTCTCTACCTTCTTATGAGTTGAGAATCAAGAGAGGAGGTGAGATAGAAACAAACTTAGAACCCTAGACTGCATCCTAGAGTTCTTAGACTAAAAATCCAAGTTTTCTAGTTTCTCCATTTGATACTTAGTTTGATGCTAGAGTCATGGACTACATTCCTCAGGTGGATCATCTTCAATGGAGGGAGACGGATGATCAAGCTCGATCATGGAGGCCACTAGCTAAAGAAGAGAAGAGAAGACCGAAGGGCATGGATCTTTTGGTGAGACTCCTCTATCATAGTAGATAGCTCCTCATAGTTTGCTAGTTAGGTTTATGGTAGATCCCGTGTAATGAGTTATTCTAGCACCAGTTTTAAACTCTAGCAAAATTTTTGTTCCGCAAACGGCTACGGTAGATGGCCAAGGCGTTAGTGTAACCCAACAGATACCTCCTGGATCAGCTAATTGTAAAGTGGAAAACACTCCCAGGAGTAACACTTACTAACAGTGGGTATCAGGATCCAACTATCATATAGAAGGTATGCAATCTCATTGCAAATTCCCAATATTTGTTTTTACCCCTAATGACATATGATCTTGACGGAGGCTAACAAACCATAGGCCGCTAGTCAAGTTCAACCCATCATTTCATGATTTAATTAAACCCAACCACACGACTTTGGACGAAGGACAACAAGGTCGTACAACTATCTTAATCTAATCGCATCATATGCGGCAGATAAGAACTAATCAGCTACCGCACATTACGCCTTGAAGGAGGCCAACAAACACATCACGAATACTGAATAGCCCTTATCTGAAATGACGGAGGGCTATGAATGGTTTTGAAGAAAACCTTTAACGTAATGAACTTGATATCGTTGTAGAATCTAGAGATTTGAAAAGGAGTGGTTTAAGATCCGCTTTAAAAACCGAGAAGTTTTCAAAATAAACCAAGTGGGTTGTAGCATATGCTAGTTTTGCTAAAGAGGTCATTCCCGGTGAAGGGATCTAGGCTCTTTCCTCATCGAATGAGGTGCTAAATATTCATAATGGAATACCGCTATGCAAAGCAAGAACTAAAACTAACTTTTTAAAAAATTTGATTCTACAACATCTTTAGGTTTCTTTTCTTTTCATTAATCTCATTAATGACGTCCCATCATTTATGTTTCCTAAACATCACAGAAGAAACGAAAATAAAACACACATATATGCCATCTGCATTCACCACAGGGGCCCGGGTCTTCACCGTAAGGTTACTTAACTTACAGCAGGGTAGGATCAGGACTAGCGCAGATGCATAACATATATAGTATCTACTAGTATATCATATATATATATATAAGTAGCATTCATCTCACGCAGTTATATGATCACATCATATCACAGAAACCAGCAAAAGCAAACATATGAAATATAAGATATACTAAGAGGTTCGTGTTTTAGATTAAGCCAGTAATGAAAAACACAGATTGCATGGACGTGATGAATAGCCAAGCCCATATCCCTAGACCCCTACGAGAGCAGCAAGCAACCCTGCCAATTCTAGAGTTAGGCGACCCAGTCTCGACTCCTCAAGATAGCCTCCCACTGGACTCTAAAACCTGGTTACTTATGCCCCCCGCCATGGGTCTATCCTAACGCGGAAAAGTAAATTATATACATCAAATGGTGATATCAACCTCAACCCGGAAGTGTCCCAATATAATAATATTACATACAAATTTTTACATGAATGAAAATAGAAAAACTCTTATCTCATGCAAAACCCCCGGCTATTCAATCACGATGATCAAATATAACAAATCAACCAGAAACACAATAACATCATCTGAAATCAACATAAGTAAATATATGTATCCCTAATGTCGTTGACGTATAGCAACGAGATCGGGGATACTGTCACATATTAAACTTACGGTCGCAGAAAAGAAATGAAAACTACAATAATTAGAATCCGCATCATCCTTAGACATCATAAACCCGGATTATCACATATTCTAGATTTCATGCCTAACTATATAAACCTTGCATTTATGTCTCGAATTGAAAATACTTTGCAAAAACAAGTCGGGTAATTCAACAATATTCCCGATTAAAGATCGAATGCTCATCGGGAACTTTAGTAGATGGCCGCACCCACGAGGCCGTCAATGAAGTGCACTTAGGCGGAACACCGCGGCCGCGAGCACTCGAGTGGATGTTTTTGGCCACGGGGTTCTCCTATAGTCACTTGGTCGGGGCTATGGGCGTGGCTATCTAGTAGTGTCTCCCGGGGAGTGTTCGCGTACAATACGAGATTGCGACGGAGTTTTGATCCGAATTAAAACTCCGTAGTAATCCATCCAATGAGACTAAAACGCGAGATTTACAAATCGTTAACTAGTTTTCACAAAACTAACAAATGTGGATTCCAAAAATTGTATCACATATCCAAACTATCTAGACGATGTTAAACATTTTGATCGATATTTCAAACACCACCAATTCACAGAGAGCTCAACCACTTTAGTGTCTTTAAAAATTTCCAGAAAACCAAAACGACAACATGAAGCAGCAGAGGAAGAATGAGCCCCTAACTCACTAAGTCGGCGGGGAAACCGCGGCCAAGATTAGGTCTAGGCAGCGGTTCCATGGGCTCTTAGGTGAATTATGTGCTCGTTTTTCTTCTGCCTCCATATTATTACCTACATGATTTTCTGAATATTTTTAACTGTGAAAAATTCATCAATTGAAAAATTAGACAGAAACTTCACAATTCGACCTATGGGCTCTATCAACATGTAATAGTGATCTGTAATGTCACCTGAAACATGTACACGATGATAAAGACAAACCAGATAGCATACTATCATCTCGAGTAAGACTGTTCTACCAGTATAGGTCATCCCTCAATCATTGCAATCACATGCCTGTGATCCAATAATTGACTTGAGGGCACTATAGCCAACAGCGCTTACGCTCGTGCTTTTTCGATCGACCTATAACAGGCATGTGTAAGGTCCTCTTCTAGCTAAAGCTAGTCAATCTAGTGATCTCACATCGGGGTATCCAAATGAATCACATGTCCTAGTCATTCATCCATGGGTAACTAGCGATTTTCTATCATATCCCCAAGTATAAATTCGTGCTGCATTAGCTTCAATGATCTGGGAATGATATCTTATCAACTCAGCAACATCTGGCTCATCTGTCCGCACGGTAGACAACGTCTCAATCATCTGAAGTAGACGGTACATCAACAGTCTTCATATTCTTGCTGGCCTCTAGCAGTGGCCCGATCATTGTTCATATCAGATTTTTGCATTTTCATACCGCCCAATTTTTGTCACATTGCATATCCGTAGATACTCTTGAGCCGTGTTTGCTAGTCAATTGCAGGATACAGGTTCTCGGTTCTAAAACGGTGAAATTCTTGGAAAACACGAAAAAATCCGGGTTCCTGCCGACCACAGATAAAAACACGGTCTCTGCTCTTCATCCGTACGTTGCCAGATATCAATAGGAAGACAAAAGGTCAAATCAATGTCATTCTCATGCACAAGGCTCAATGGTAGCACAAAATCCAAGAGATCTACGCGGAGCTCGAGGCAAATCATGACAAAATCTTGACAAAAAGTCCACCTTTCCCTCAACAGAAATTCTGGAAGAAATATGGAGGTATTTTCAGAAAATCTATGAACCAGAGAACAGAGCACAAAAGACCAGGGAAGCACAGAGAAAACGACACCCTAACTCTACAGTAGAGCCGCGGATCCGCGGCCAAAGTGGGGTCCAGGCCGCGGATCCGCGGCCGTACTGGCGCCGCACCTGCAGAATTTTGGGGGGTATATTGGTCATTCTGTTTGGGTTCTGGTGGTTGCCCTAGATTTCCATTCTCCAGCCTATAAATAGCCCAGAAGTTTGAGAAGGAAGGGGTCCATTCTTGTATTTTCTTTTTCTAGGATTTAGTTTACATGTTCTTCTTCTTCTCATCTCTTCTCCATTAAACTTGTAGTGAGCTTTGTGAGGGAGGAATGGTAAATAAAGAAGATCATTTTATTATCATGCTTGTCTTGCTCTTTCTTTACTTGTTGTAATTTTAATTGTTAAGTAGTTGTTGTTATTTCCTTGTTGTTTCTTTCTTCTCTCTTTTCTTTATCATTCATACGACAATGATACTTACGCTCGATCCTCGCCAAGGTGAGGTCGCAAACAGTTAGTCGTATTCTTCTAATCTCCTTCTTTCTATCTTCCTCTTTTGTTTTGTTTTGTTCTTCCTTATCATGATGTGTGAGTAGTTAATACGTGTTAGGGTAGGATAAGGGAAGTTTGAGAGAAGGAAATCTCTCTCACTCTTTCCTTGCCCAACAGCTTAAATTGACTCCCGTTAATTGAACCACAATCCGCTCCTTACGGCACCCTATCCTACATGATAACGGTGATTCCGTAGTGAGACCGGTTGTGGTTGAATTAACCGGAGGTTATGGCAAAGAGCCAAGAACGGACGGACAAGCACCAAAAGGAAGACTTATGCGTTGGAAAGCCTAGCTTATACTCGCAAAGTCCTTCCTAGTCGTGCTAATCCCCGTTGTTGCCGATTACCGTAACACCGATATTAAGAGGGGCAACGAAAGATGTGGAGACTCCTAACTCAAACTAACCTAATCCTAACCCTAACATGCTCTCTTTAAATATCAACTCAACACTTAGATAACTACAAACAAAATCTGAACAACCGGACTTAACTCGTCGAAAAACACATAGAAAAAGATTCCCATCTCCCTGCGGACGACCCGTACTCAACCGGCTAGCTACGTGCGAAACCATCTTGATTGCGGTATTTAAACTAGAACTGGAACACGCACATACTCAAACAATCAAATGGCGCCGTTGCCGGGGAGACGGTAGTTTATTTCTTTGTGTAATTTCGGGTTAATTTGTAAGTATAAAAAAAAAACGAAAAAAAATATACTTTGTAAAAGAAACCATCTTGTTATTCTTGATTAGTTTTTGTGCAAGTGTGCAGGAAAATACGAAGTTCAAGATCGACGCCAAGGACGTTGAAAATACGGAGTTCAAGTACAGTGCCAAAGACGTGGGAAGATAGACCCACATTTCGCGGCTACACCGCGACGGACAAAACGAAGCATACGGTCTACTGTCAAGATCTGGAGCTAGTACAGTGAGCAAGTAAAAAATTCCAAAGATCCAGAAAAGCAGAGGAGACCCACAGAAGCACCCACACAAAAAATGAAGCCCCAACTCCTCATTCCTGCCGCGGATCCGCGGCAATAGAGGGCTTAGGCCGCGGATCCGCAGCCACTTGGTGCCCTTGGGCTGCCAACTTCTCTCTGTAAGTCCCTCTGCCTCTCTCCACTCTTCTGAACTCCACTGAACTGTGTTTTCTGCAGCCTTTTTTGCTCAAATTCTTCTCCCTCTTCCAATAAACTGTTCTTGTGCAGGATTCTTTGCGCCGCAAATTAAAAATTGTTTGCAGTTGATTTGTTACTGCTTTGCATTTCTTTAATACGGACTTAAGGGGCTTGAAACCAATCCAGATTGGGTGGGGATTTCATCACCCTTCCCAGGACCCCAAAAATCACTAAAGCATATGCATTGTCCATTGTAAATTAAAAAATACTAGACTTCAGCCCTAAGGACTTCGCGCTCATTAGGAGAAGATAAACCGTGTTTAGAACCTCGCTTAACCGTATATTGTTTACGGGGTGTCTAGGAAAGTGTTAAAGGCGCAACCGCCGAAAGAGAAAGGGTTATTTAATTAAGGAACTTCGCGAAAGCGTTGGATAACCTCCCCTTATCTCTGCACTTACCTGGCCTCGTGATCAGTGTATTTTTAAGCCTGTTTCTCGACACTGTTTAACTTCGACAATCAAGTTCAGGAGCAGGTCTAGTAGACCTAGGTTACCCTAGATCTAGGTGTGATTGTGTATATCTTGTTTGTGATTGCTTAAGCCGTATTTCCGTACATATTTCTGTAAAAATCTTTCTAAAAAAAGAAAAAAAAAATCAAAAACTTTTATAAAAACTTGCCCTTTTGTCGCCAAATCCATTTTCACCCACCACCCATCGCCTTTCTCATTGACGTTTTCTTACCCTCACCTTCTCCGCTTTGACTATACTAAACTCGTTTAGTGTATGTCCGCTTGGACTCGGGACACTAGCGCCCGTCTAGTCCGCGTTACGTTAGTCGCGACCGACTACGCGATCGACTCCGAAGTCGATACTCCGTCCACTCCTCTTTCACCCCTTCCTTTGCCGGCCAACTCCGACGTTGACCGGAATTCTGTTCATACATCTTCACCTTCACCTTCACCAACCTCTTCTTCCGCGATGTCGGGATTTAATCCGAACATCTCTTTGACCACCCCTGGATTGGCTCCACCTCCTACGGAGACCAATCTCCCACCACCTCCGCCTGTTGTAGCGCCGCAGCGAATTGCGCTCCAGGATCGTTTCTACCCCACCCGTTCTGCACTTCCTACCTGCCTTTCTCTTCCTCCGGCCAATGGGGACAACTTTGAAATTAAGCCCCATTTCATCAACATGCTTCCACGTTTTCATGGGCTTGAATCTGAAGATGCCTATATCTTCATCAATAAATTTCAAAACGTCTGTGCCATGATGAAAACAACCCAGCTGTCGGACGATGCTATACGTCTACGGGTCATTCCGTTCACTTTATGCGATCTCGCTGAAAAATGGCTGTATAGCACTGCTTCCCACTCAATCACCAGCTGGGACGAGTTTGTTAAAGTGTTTCTGAAAAAATTCTACCCAAATCATAAGACCGCAAGAATTCGAAATGAAATCAACCAATTCTCCCAGCTTCCTTCTGAACCCTTCTGGAAGTGCTTTGACCGGTACAAAGACCTTCTTGTTCAGTGTCCTCACCACGGTATAGAGAAATGGCAACTCTGCCAAACCTTATACGAGGGACTGAACCCAGCAACGAAGCAGTTGCTGGAAACCATCTGTCAGGGCCACTTCCTATCGAAATCTGACGAGGAAGCGTGGCAGTTCTTTGACGATCTTGCGGAGCAAACGCTACAGTGGGAGAGCACCAGACCGACTTCTTCTTCTTCTACCTCCACTTCTACCGGTCAGTCTAGGGTAGGAATCCACCAACTCGATGTCTCTATTGCGATGAAAGCTGAAATGGCTGCAATAACACGAAAGCTTAAAGCGATAGAGAGCAAATTTTCTGCTCCTGCCCCCACACCTGTTCTCCCCCTTCGTACCATCTGCGCTTGTTGTTCCGATCCTTCCCACTTGACCGAAGAGTGTCCTTACAATCCACCCTCGCAAGGACAGGATCAGGTTAATGCTGCCTTCCAGCAAAGACCGAGGAATGATCCATACTCTTCCACCTACAATCCCGGTTGGAGGAACCACCCCAATTTCGCCTGGAATCAGAATCAGAATCAATTCCAGGGCAACAATTTCCAAAGGGCCCCTCCACCGCAACAACAAGCGCCACAACAAACTCAGCATCAATATCAGCAGCCCTTCCAACCCCAACCTTTCCAAAACCAGACGAACAACTTTGTACCGAACAACTCTTTTCCACCAAACAACTTTGTTCCGTCAAACAACGATAAGGTTTCCTCGCTCGAGCGAAGTCTGGAGGCGTTTGTTAAACAATCGACTTAATCCACCGCCAACATCCAGTCTTCGATTCAATCCTTAGTGCAACACACTGCCGCACACGGGCAAAGCATCAAGACCATCGAGGCCCAGATTGCACAGCTGACCGCAGCTTTAAGCGAGCGAGAGAAGGGGAAGCTCCCGTCCCAGCCACTTCCAAATCCCGGTCACCCACATAATGCACATGTTGCTCTTGAACAACAAAACCATAATGTGAGTGCCGTGACCACACTGAGATCGGGAAGGATGCTGCAAAACAACATTGGCAAATGACTCAACGATGACGCCCCGGCTGCCGCTTCTTCTTCTTCTTCTTCTTCTTCTTCGTCTTCTGAGCCTATTCTCCGTTCTTCACAAGGCTCCCCTCCCTCTTCTTCTGCTCTGAACGGACCCACTTCTCACTCCACGAAGACACCTATTCTAGGATCCGTTCCAACTCCAAAATCTCCTCCTCCAGCATTAGACTCAACCAATTTTCAAAATGTTCCATTTCCAAACCGGTTGAGGTCTAACAAACAAAATCCACAAATGGAGAAGATTTTGGAGTTATTCAAGCAAGTTAACATTAACATTCCTCTTTTAGATGCTGTCCAACAAGTCCCATCTTACGCGAAAATCTTAAAGGACTTGTGCACGAAAAAGAGGAAGTCTCAGGTACCCAAGAAAGTTTTCTTGGCTAGTGCTGTGAGTGATGCCCTTACCCAATCTTTACCACAAAAACGGAAGGACCCTGGCTGTCCTACGATTTCAATTACTATTGGGGATAAGAACATCAACCGCGCACTATTAGATCTTAGTGCCAGTGTTAACTTGCTTCCGTATTCAGTATACGAGCAATTAGGCGTCGGAGAGCTGAAACCCACGCACTGCACTCTCCAAATGGCCGACCGATCGATCACCCATCCTAGGGGTGAGCTAGAGGACGTGTTGATAAGAGTCGGGGACTTCATATTCCCCGTTGACTTCATTGTATTAGATACACAGCCTGTAGCTAACCCCCGGAATCAAATTCCGGTGATACTCGGTCGACCATTTCTCGCAACCTCAAATGCTGTGATCAATTGTCGCAATGGTTCGATGAACCTCTCTTTTGGAAATATGACGATTGAACTCAACATTTTTAGGTTGGGGAATCAGCCCGCCGAACCTAATGCTCATATACTGGATGTCTGCTCGATCCAGGAGATCACCCCAGAAGAGTGTGAATTCGAGGAGTTTCTGTTTGAACACGATAATCTTAACGCCACTAGTGCGTTTCTCTTCGAACCTGCTGCTGCTTCTGCGCCCGACAACGAATACGAGTGTTTCACGTTCTTGAACGATCTTAGCCGCGCACAACCCAATTTTGAATCTTTCGACTTTCCGGATGAGTTACCTGAACCATCCAACTCGGTTGCCTACACTCGCTTTGAACCTTTGCTGGAGTCCTTTGAGTTCGAGACCTTTGCACCAGTCTTGCCTTCCATCATTTCACCTCCAACGCTCGAACTCAAGCCTTTGCCGTCTCATCTTAAGTACGCCTACTTAGGTGAGAACGAGACCCTTCCTGTCATCATCTCGGCTTCTCTAGCTCCCGAGCAAGAGAAAGCCCTTCTCGCGGTCTTGCACAGCAACATGCAAGCTTTTGGCTGGTCCATGGCGGACATCAAGGGGATTAGTCCCCTCATCGTTGAGCATCACATTCATCTGATGGATGATGCCAAACCAGCCCGGGATCCACAAAGACGTCTTAATCCAGTCATGAAGGAGGCTGTGAAGAAGGAGATCGTCAAATGTCTAGATAGTGGTATCATTTACCCTATCTCTGATAGCCAGTGGGTTAGCCCCATTCACGTTGTCCCCAAGAAGTCGGGCATCACGGTCATCACCAACGAGGCGAATGAGTTAATCCCTACTCGCACCCAAACTGGGTGGCGAGTTTGCATTGATTACAGAAAACTCAACGCCGCAACGCGGAAAGACCACTTTCCGCTACCCTTCATTGACCAGATGCTTGAACGATTGGCCGGACATGAGTACTATTGTTTTCTTGATGGCTACTCTGGCTATAATCAAATTCCCATCGCCGAAAAAGACCAGGACAAGACCACTTTCACTTGTCCTTTCGGCACGTTTGCATAACGACGCATGCCCTTTGGGTTATGCAATGCGCCCGCTACCTTCCAGCGGTGTATGATGGGAATTTTCTCTGACATGGTGGAAAAATTTCTGGAGATTTTCATGGATGACTTCTCCATCTTCGGCGACTCCTTTGACGAGTGTTTGCTGCATCTTGACGCTGTCCTTACCCGATGTAAGGACAAGAATCTCACTTTGAACTGGGAGAAATGCCACTTCATGGTGCGCGAAGGTATTGTCTTAGGACATATCATCTCGCAAAATGGCATAGAGGTTGACAAAGCAAAGATTGAAGTCATTTCCAATCTGCCTCCTCCCCGATGCGTCAGAGATATCCGAGCCTTCCTTGGCCATGCCGGTTTTTATAGACGGTTTATCAAGGACTTTAGCAAGATTGCTAGGCCCTTGACGCTTTTGCTGGCCAAGGACACGCCTTTCGACTTCAACTCGAGCTGTGTGACTGCATTCGAGTCACTGAAACGCTCACTCACTTCTGCTCCCGTTCTTTCTTCACCTGACTGGACGCACCCATTCGAGATTATGTGTGATGCATCCGACTTCGCCATCGGTGCTGTCCTTGGACAGCACATCAACAAGATGCCGCACGTAATCTATTACGCGAGCCGAACCCTGAACGACGCCCAACTCAATTATACAACAACTGAGAAGGAATTCTTGGCTGTTGTATTTGCTTTAGAAAAGTTCAGGCCCTACCTCATCGGCTCTCCAGTCATTGTCTACACGGACCATTCTGCTCTGCGCCATCTTTTTGCGAAGAAAGATGCAAAATCTCGGTTAATACGTTGGATCCTCTTGCTTCAAGAGTTTGACCTTGTCATTAAGGACAAACGAGGATGTGAAAACGTAGTTGCCGACCATCTCTCACGACTTCCTTCTTCGCCTTCGCTTCCAATTCCGATCAACGACGTTTTCCCGGATGAACAACTCTTGACAGTATCGTGCGAACCCTGGTTCGCAGATATTGTGAACTATCTGGCCACGGGATTACTACCGACTGAATGGTCGAGTCAGGACAGACTTCGCTTCTTATCCCAAGTAAAACACTTTTACTGGGACGAACCCTACTTGTTCAAGTACTGTCCCGACCAGATTATTCGTCGGTGTGTCCCTGATGAGGAATTCAAGAGTGTGCTGTCATTTTGCCACGATCAAGCGTGTGGCGGGCATTTTGGGCCCAGAAAGACAGCTGAGAAGATCTTGCAATGTGGTTTCTACTGGCCACAACTTTTCAAAGACGCTCACGACTATTGCAAGACTTGCTCCCGGTGCCAACACATGGGCCGGATATCCCGGAGGAACGAGATGCCGCTCCAACCGATCTTGGTTGTGGAGATTTTCGATGTTTGGGGGATAGACTTCATGGGGCCGTTTCCCAGCTCTTTTGGGAACTTGTACATTCTTCTAGCTGTTGATTACGTCTCTAAATGGGTCGAGGCTGTGCCCAGCCGGACTAACGACAACAAGCTTGTCGTTAGGTTCTTTAAGGAAAACATTTTTTCCCGGTTTGGGCACCCCCGAGCGATCATTAGCGACAATGGAAGTCATTTCTGCAATAAAACTTTCGAAGCCTTGATGCGGAAATACTCCATTAATCATAAGCTTTCTATGCCCTACCACCCCCAAACCTGCGGGCAGGCCGAAGTTTCCAATCGGCAGATCAAGCAGATACTGGAGAAGACGGTTTCCAAGAACCGTAAGGATTGGTCTCTGAAACTCACTGATGCCCTTTGGGCATTTAGGATCGCTTATAAGACCGACCTTGGCATGTCTCCCTATCGGCTTGTATACGGAAAAGCCTGCCACCTTCCTGTTGAAATCGAGCATCGCGCATTTTGGGCGATAAAGGAGCTGAATCTGTCTCTTGAAGATGCGGGCAGCCATCGGAAGCTGCAGTTGAACGAACTATGCGAGCTTAGGGATGAGGCTTACGATAACGCGGTTGTCGTTAAGAATCGAACGAAGGTGTTTCATGATAAACACCTTTTGCGCAAAACCTTCGTACCTGGTCAGCAGGTACTGCTTTACGACACCCGACTTCACTTCCATCCTGGAAAGCTCAGATCTCGCTGGAAAGGGCCGTATTTTGTGCGGAATGTGTATCCGCAGGGCGCTGTGGATTTGGAGAATCCAAAGGACGGTTCACTTTTCAAAGTAAACGGACACCGCTGCAAACCGTACCTTAGCGCCGAACCAACAGAGGAGCTCCTGTTCTTGCAGGAGCTGGTTTACCCTGAATGATCTTCCTCTGCCTACCTCCAAACTTCGGTTATCCTGCCTAGAACAGCGGACACTGTTCCAAATAAGTTTGGGGGTATGTACAAACCATTTTGTATATATTTGTGTATATTCTTATTCTTTTTCTTTTCTTTAAAAAACAAAAACAAATAAAAATTTGTGTATCGCTAACCGACAATTTTGACCCTTCAAATGCTCTCTTCATGCTACGACAGTGAGGACACTGTCCAGTTTAAGTTTGGGGGTACGCTCGGTACGCATTTCTTACCTTCGCATTCATATGTATATTTTGCATCTGCATATTAATATCCATAAAATCCATAAAAATTTGAAAATTTTCTAAAAAAATATAAAAACTTTTTTGTCAAGTTAGCTAGTGGAAGAACTCTGATTCAACATTCGACGGTTTTTGTTTGAAAAAAATAGGAATAACTAAATCTTATGTTTGGATTTTGAAAACCTGAAAGATAACTCTCCTTTGAAGTTAACTATAGCTGATATACGTCTTTACATCACACTACACGTGTCGTAAGATTTTGGGAATTAGATGACAAGTCTTTCATGTTTAAACTTTTAAACAGATAAATGATTTTCTGAGGATGAAATAGGTTTGTTCTGAAATAAGTAATGTCAAGAATAGTTTATGAAGTAAAGCGAATATGAAGGAATGTTATTGATGCCCTAATTGGAGCTAAGTCTGAAAAATAACCCATCGGAAACTTGATTGGAATGATTACACACCAAACCCACTAAACACGTCTTTTATCCAAAAAAATAATTGAACTGCCGGTTATATCTCCGTTCGTATTAAATCATCTGATTTTCACGCCAAACTGTCTTTTGTTTTTGGACCTAGGTAACTTGAGTAATTAAGTCCGCTGGGGTGTTTCTACACCTAATGCCCTAAAACCAACTGGTTTGGGTGCATTGGCCCAAAGCTCGCTAAGAAGCCTAGAAAGTCCAGTTTAAAACAAAGTCAAGCAAGTGTTCTCTCCGAGTTAAAATTCCTAACGGTTCTTTGTGTGAGAATAATCTTGATAAAAGACAGGCTTTTATAAAAATTTTAGCGGAGATATGAAGGTTTTATTCTATGATAAAGACTATTGCACGTTCACAGAGGTGTGTATGAAATGAAAACAAGTTAAAGGTGGAGTGAAAAATACGACTTAGTTTCCTGTTAAGGAAGATAGAAATTCTGAAGTTGAAACCTTACTGGAAAACGAAACTTGAAAAATGCTTAACTCTTTATAAAACTTATGTGATCCTTTTAAAATTGTTATCTGGGCTTTATTGTGCGACATGATGACTTTATTCGACCTTTCGGGAACTTAACGACACTATTTGCACTGCACGTAAAGACATGTAAAATCTGTAGTTGAATAAAAAGCGAGGTGTGAAAAATAAAGGTTCGATAGTCTAGACTTAGGATTATAGAATTGTTATTTTCTAAAAACAAAACTTTAGGGTTTGAATCTTAGTTATTTTGCAAAACCAACTTGACCGGATTTTGTGGGTAGTATCCGCTGAAAACCCTCAGGAGACAACACTCCTCCTACTAGGGACACCTAGAGGTTAAACGGCTTGTTGCACATGCTCAGTGCAATCGCGTTCCCTGCGAAAGTGAGGTTAGGAAATTTTTTGTGAATAAATGGGCTTTTTGCTCGGGACGAGCAAATGATAAGTTTGGGGGTATTTGTTCATATCAGATTTTTGCATTTTCATACCGCCCAATTTTTGTCACATTGCATATCCGTAGATACTCTTGAGCCGTGTTTGCTAGTCAATTGCAGGATACAGGTTCTCGGTTCTAAAACGGTGAAATTCTTGGAAAACACGAAAAAATCCGGGTTCCTGCCAACCACAGATAAAAACACGGTCTCTGCTCTTCATCCGTATGTTGCCAGATATCAATAGGAAGAAAAAAGGTCAAATCAATGTCATTCTCATGCACAAGGCTCAATAGTAGCACAAAATCCAAGAGATCTACGCGGAGCTCGAGGCAAATCATGACAAAATCTTGACAAAAAGTCCACCTTTCCCTCAACAGAAATTCTGGAAGAAATATGGAGGTATTTTCAGAAAATCTATGAACCAGAGAACAGAGCACAAAAGGCCAGGGAAGCACAGAGAAAACGACACCCTAACTCTACAGTAGAGCCGCGGATCCGCGGCCAAAGTGGGGTCCAGGCCGTGGATCCGCGGCCGTACTGGCGCCGCACCTGCAGAATTTTGGGGGGTATATTGGTCATTCTGTTTGGGTTCTGGTGGTTGCCCTAGATTTCCATTCTCCAGCCTATAAATAGCCCAGAAGTTTGAGAAGGAAGGGGTCCATTCTTGTATTTTCTTTTTCTAGGATTTAGTTTACATGTTCTTCTTCTTCTCATCTCTTCTCCATTAAACTTGTAGTGAGCTTTGTGAGGGAGGAATGGTAAATAAAGAAGATCATTTTATTATCATGCTTGTCTTGCTCTTTCTTTACTTGTTGTAATTTTAATTGTTAAGTAGTTGTTGTTATTTCCTTGTTGTTTCTTTCTTCTCTCTTTTCTTTATCATTCATACGACAATGATACTTACGCTCGATCCTCGCCAAGGTGAGGTCGCAAACAGTTAGTCGTATTCTTCTAATCTCCTTCTTTCTATCTTCCTCTTTTGTTTTGTTTTGTTCTTCCTTATCATGATGTGTGAGTAGTTAATACGTGTTAGGGTAGGATAAGGGAAGTTTGAGAGAAGGAAATCTCTCTCACTCTTTCCTTGCCCAACAGCTTAAATCGACTCCCGTTAATTGAACCACAATCCGCTCCTTACGGCACCCTATCCTACATGATAGCGGTGATTCCGTAGTGAGACCGGTTGTGGTTGAATTAACCGGAGGTTATGGCTAAGAGCCAAGAACGGACGGACAAGCACCAAAAGGAAGACTTATGCGTTGGAAAGCCTAGCTTATACTCGCAAAGTCCTTCCTAGTCGTGCTAATCCCCGTTGTTGCCGATTACCGTAACACCGATATTAAGAGGGGCAACGAAAGATGTGGAGACTCCTAACTCAAACTAACCTAATCCTAACCCTAACATGCTCTCTTTAAATATCAACTCAACACTTAGATAACTACAAACAAAATCTGAACAACCGGACTTAACTCGTCGAAAAACACATAGAAAAAGATTCCCATCTCCCTGCGGACGAGCCGTGCTCAACCGGCTAGCTACGTGCGAAACCGTCTTGATTGCGGTATTTAAACTAGAACTGGAACACGCACATACTCTAACAATCAATCATCTGGTGTAGATCTCAAGCACTCGCGTCAACGAAAATCTTAACACACAACAATTCAATGCATTCGTATGAAATTGAAATACGCCTGGTCAGTCTTCGCCCATGACAAGCTCGTTTTGAACGCAACTCTAGCCGCAGCTCTCTCTGCTCGTATAGCCATGGTAACAGAAACCACAATCCGATATTGATAAGGATAGATCATAGGAACGAATAGAAATGCAATGCATAAGAAATGTAAACCCTAAGGCTTCTTAAGTGAAGTAGCGTATCGTAAGTATGCCACAGAACATACACACGGTACGTCACATTACTTAAGCTACCTACTCCATCAACCAAGGTCAACCTACGCGATGAAAGTTCTGGTCTAATACCTCCTCGGCCAAGTCTAAGTTCTGTAAGGTCAAGTCTAGGTTCCGAATATACATACGCCCTAGACTCCGCATAGTCAAACCTAGACTCGAACCAAGATTAAACCTAACGCTCTGATACCAAGATTGTCATGACCCGGAAAATTCATGTGACTGGCACATGAATCAAGTGAAGCCTATAGAACCCTATCTAATTCAAGTAAGCCAAAAGCCCAGAAATCTAAACCTTTTAGGGAAAATAGTGGAGGTGTAGTTTTGAAAAAAGGTTTTACTGAAATCAAGTTCTTCTTTAAAACATAGATAATAGTATATGAAAACACAATGTTTGTAGCTATCTTAAAAACGTGTTTCGTCATTGAAAAATTCGGCAGCACCTCCTTTGTAAATTTTAACCCGAAAACGGTACAAGTAATATAATAAAGGCATCCCAAGCGGGAGCTATCTCTTCGCTAATTGGCGAAAACAACCATGCAAGTAAAGAAAATATACAACGCCGAAGGCGAGGATCAAAACTCAAAAAGAAAATAAAGAAAACAGGCATCATCAAGGAAATCTGTCATGCCCCGCTACCCAAGATACGGAATACAGGGGTGACAAGACTAGCCATGCTCCTAAGATCAAGGAAAAATCCTGTCGTAGTCAGATTTTGGCTTCTAGGATTATTTGGTAATCAGTAAAATACAATACAGGTAAAGAGAATGCAGTCACTAAAACTATTGGATATAAAGAAATCTGAGCTCAATGGAAGTAAACAAGAGGGCAACTAACCAGAGATATCAATGGAGAAATATAACTGGTTCACCGGTCTGGATCTTCACGGTCTTCTCGAGATCAGATGAATCCACCTCTATCACTGAGCATGCATACTCAGGTCGTCAGAGCGACACAATAGCCATATTATAATAATAACAAAGAGACATGGAAATAAAGTAATAACGGCGGAGATGATAAATGCAGGCAATCAATACATCAATAACCGATGCAATGTATGATCTGTGTCCCTATCGGTCTCTAGTCACTTTGAAATCAAGATGCGGAAAGAAGTGATCATGTTTAACGAGGGTCTCGTACATATCCGAGACTACGGCCCACTATTGCCCGGGACATAACCTTGTCAGCCGGACCGCTAGATCCAAACCTAATATATAAAAGTCGTTGTTCGAATGATCATCCTCTAAATCACTGACCTCGCTAAATACAATTTCCTTTCCACTTCGATTTTCCCCTTTTCCACAGGTTTCACTATCTATGAGTATGGGCTAGTTGTGTACAAGTACGCATCAATAATACGGTTTTTATTCACTATTCATTGTATTGTTCATTATCACGAATCACTCACTTTTTACTGGCGTACTTGACACAACCAAACCGATACTATTCACGTTCGACAATGCATTGTACGCTGAAACTTAATAATGACGCGCACTATCGCTAGAGGTATTATGGTCGGGTATAATATGTGCATTTATGCCGCTAAACAAATCGTGTGCAATGCAAGTTATTATGCGTCTTATGAACTTATAAAAAAATCGTTTTAAATCATACGTTCGGAATTAAGTAAAATGATACAAAAGAGGTAATAAGTAAACTCAGTCGGCAGTTCAACGAAATTGATTTCAAGTCAATTGGGTTTCGGGTTCGCAAATTACAATCGTTTCATTTTAAGTACTCACTGCTGGAAATTCAGTTCCTGAACTGAATGTCCATTACGCAACACAGTTTTTCACCCTGTTGGGATCAAAATTAGGCAATGCTATAGTTTGAAAAATATTTAGGTTTATCAGTTAGGTTTTCCAAAGCACCAGACGGATCGACAATATCCACTGTGTGCTCGGAGTAACACATTATTTAAGGTCTGGATGTACGTTCTGTCCCTGCTTGGGACTGCAAGTATGTACAGGTGGTTTAAAAATGTGATTAAAATAGTAAAACCGTTATAAAAATGAGAATGAAACTTCTTTCAATAGTTATCTAACGGATTTATCTTCGCTACAGTATATGGTTCCGCATAATATCATTTTCATACAGCAACATGAAAGCAGTTCAATTCGAATATCGGCAGCCAGTGCTGCTCTGGACTGCAGTCCAGAGCCGAATTCTCCCCAGATTTTCTTCATCATGACTTATTATAATCCAGTGGACAAAAAATATATTACAATACTTTATTCCGTCAGTTTTGATATGAGTCCTGAAACACAACAATCTGATCTATACATAATTTATTATAAAATTTACGGGTTAGTATGTATGAAAAATTCCAGATTTTACAACGGAAATCGGGGGTACCATTTTATGTGTGCGACGACGCTATTTTGCAACCAAATTTCTACAGGATATTCATTATCCTAACATGGGTTCATTAAATCCAAGTTCCTCTATTTTTAAAATAGGTTTCAGTCTAGGATACGTTCGAAAACTAGCTTAAGTAAACGGTTATCAATGACAAGTCGGCTTCTTACTTGACGAGCATGAGATTTGAACCATACGAATTATGAGCGTTTTTCAAACACGGGGTAAAAAGACACTAAATGTATTAATTCACTAAAAGCAATGACGTGTGCTCATAGTAGCAAATGATTCGATTACGGTATTCGATTCAAACATAAAATCATAATGTAACTACTTAACTAATAAATTCATATAGCATGTAAAAGCAAGCGGAATTCACTTTCCTGCGACGACCGACGGTCACGAAGATGATGATGGCGGCGGCGATGAGCTCGGTTCGAGGGGAAAGGGTAGCTTGGATCGGCTTAGAGTGAGGGGTGTTGTGGAGGAGGTCAACGGCGGTGGCTCGGGGTGCTCGGTGATGTATCGGTGGTGGCGACGATGAGGGGTGGAGCTCCGATGAGGTGATGGTGGCGACGATGAGGGGTGGAGCTCCGATGAGGTGATCGGTGATGAGTGCAGATGTGAGGTCAGGGCTGTGGGTTCGAAGGTAGCAGGGTTGGGTGGTGAGGTCTGGTTCTTGAGTTTTTGCGGGGATGCGGGTTGCCGGCTCGAAGTTCACGTCGGAGGTGAAGTTGAGGAGGAGGTGGTTGTAGTGTTGGGATAAGGGGTTGTCGAGGTCGACGGCGTGAGGTCGGGGAACGGAGGCGATGGAGTTCTGGCAACGGGTTCATGCAGGGGGTGCTCGGGAGCATGGGTTGTGCAGTCAGGGAAAGAAGGGGAGGAGAGATGAGGTGATCGAGAGGAGAGAAAGAGAGATAATAGAGAGAGAGAGTACGTGAGGTGAGAGGAGAGAGAGAACGTGGGTTTAAAATAATTAATTGAA
This sequence comes from Agapanthus africanus, assembly GCA_030015575.1. Taxonomy (NCBI): domain Eukaryota; kingdom Viridiplantae; phylum Streptophyta; class Magnoliopsida; order Asparagales; family Amaryllidaceae; genus Agapanthus; species Agapanthus africanus. The sequence goes on from CM057347.1 coordinate 293,697,432, forward strand.
AATTTTAAGAAGAAGAGAGAGAGAGATAAAGTAAAACGAGGCAGGGAAATAAATAATAGGAATAAGATTTTAAAAGAAAATAATGGGGAGTAATTGAGAGATTTACGTAAACAGTTATTATGCTTTTAATGGAATGTTTTTGAAATTTATGAGGGTATTGATCAGTCGAAAATATTGCATTTTTAACACATCAATTTCCCTACTCTATGTAATCATCTAAAGGTGTTTGGTATAAATATAGCACATATTAGCAATTCGTCTGTAAAATATCAAATTACATGTGTTATACATTATAATCAGCATTATTAGGGAAATTGTGTGTTTATTACTACACTCATGATCTTTTGTATATCAACACTTGTCTCGAGATTGTGTGCAGGAAATTCTCCAGGTCAAAAAGTCGGAACTGTTAAAAGTGTCGATAAAAATACATCGTCTTAAAGAATAAGAATCTTGCAGTAAACAGGAAAAAATAAAAATATTCCAGGTATCAGAAGAAGAATCCAAAATTGTCAGAAGAAGACCAAAGAAGTTTCATGCAGCGATCTCTATACTCGGCCGCGGATCCGCGGCCGAGTTGGCCGATCCGCCGCGGATCTGTGGCCTACTTGACACGTCATTAGCTCAGATTGTCTCCAGAAGCTTCTTCTCAACGTCCTCGCTTCTTCAGGATGCTTAAATTATCACGTGGCTTCTTCCAGAAGGCTCTGCATAACAAACTCACTCTAGAATATTCCTTGTAACAACCTTCCTCTAGAATATTCCCTCTAACAAACTCAATCTAGAAGTCTCTCTCTAACAACCTAGCTTTGGAGGGAATATTCAAATGAGGTAGTTATAAAAAGAGATCTAGATCTAGGGTTTTGGGGCTACACAATTGGGGGTTGAATATTGAGCCAAATTTACACAAGTTGAGTGACACAACTTGATACCAAAACCTTAGCCCAAATCCAAATCCAAAGCCAAATCAAGATCATTTTGAGAAGCAAATCAAGCGAGCCATCAACGATCCTTTATTCGTGAAGCCAATCTTCATCAAGAGCGTGAGACCTACGACGATCCAAGTCTCAAGGAGATCGAGCGGAGCGAACTTCGACGGATCTAGTTACCTCTTCAAAAGGAGCAATCGAGAGCAATATCTTGTAACCTCGACTTGAGGGAATGTGTAATTAGTCGTCGGATTTAATAAAGGTGATAATTGTAATTCTTGCTTTCTTTACATTCTTGCGTTATGAAACTTCTTGATTTTTGATTCATTGATTTTCATGATGTGTGAGTGAAATCTCCGCTTGTAAAGGAATCGAGAGAATAGGTAGATCTAATGGTGATGAAATCCTTTACTAGTTTTAAGTCTTATGAGAATTGTTAACTCTAGGAAAATGAATCATCGATGACCTAATTTGGAGCAAGATCACTTTAGTGATAACTTCGTTGCAAATTATAGATGAACGATTGATGATTTTCTTTGCTAGAGGTTAGATTTGAATGATGATCAATGAAAAGACAAGGGATAGTGAAGAAGAAACCCTAGTTTCTTCAATAGATCCCTAATCTTCATTCATCATCATCTCTTTAGCTACAATCCATCATTAGATTAAATTAGTTATAATTAGTATTCATCATGGCTACCAATTTGATCGATTCCTACAAGCTATTCTACAAATCTTGATAACTAAATTGATTGGGACATTTCTTGATTCTAAATCTATTTTCTTGATGTTTCTTGAGATCAAATCTTACAAATCTTGAATCAACTTTCTTGAATTTGTTTTTATCTTTTAAATTTCGACTCATCTAAAAAAAGATTGATCAAAACACACATCTCAATGGGCGATCCGTATTCATTAACGCGCTACATCGACACCATTAATTGATTGTGGTATAAATTTCTTTGGTTGTGAAACATTTTACTCAACACAACTTAGATGATCAATCAAATGGCGCCGTTGCCGGGGATGTGTGCTATTTTGTTCGTTTTTATTATTTGAGTTAAAAATTTATTATTCCATCAGAATTTTTAGATCAAAATCGCATCAAGCGCTTAACGATTAGTTGTGAATTTTTGCGAGGGAACTGGAATCATTGTAGCAGTGAGATCAAGATTCAGAGAAGTTTTACAAAGTCAAGAGAAGCATAGAAAGCTGAGGAAAAGTTTCAAACCCTAATCCCTCCATGAAGCCGCGGTTCCGCGGCCAATGAGGCGTTTTTGCGGTGGAACCGCCGGTGTTTAGGGTTTTCACAGTGTGAAATTTCTCAAGTTTGCTTTCTGTACTCTCCTTTTCTCTCTGATCTTCTCCAATAACCATTTTCTGCAGGATTCTTTGCAAAATTTGCAGCGCCGCTAAAAGAAAAATTTGTTGCGTGTTTTGAACTTGGTTGTTTGCATATTTTAATACGGAAATTAAGGGGTAAAGAACAAATTCAGATTAGGTAGGGAGTTCATTACCCTTCCAAGCCCCAAAAATCACAAACTTGCATCCGCATCACCCTCAGTAACTAAAAAATATCTAGACAAGTCTCTAAGGACCGTCGCACTCAATTAGGACAGAAGGAGGTCGTGGGTATTCTATTGCTTATCCGCGTTTCTTTTGTGGTGTCTAAGGCAAGTGCGTCTAAGGCAAGTGGTTACTTAACTAGGTCCACTACTTACATAGTGGAGAACCTCCCACTTACCTGGCACTTACCTGGCCACAGAAGGGGCAAAGAAGAGGTAGAGGATCTATCCTGCGATTTCTTTTCCGGAAGTCTAGGAGCGGTCTATAGACTTAACCTAGGTGACCATTAGATCTAGGGTTGTGTGTGCATTTATTGTGATTTGATTTTTTTTTTAAAAAGAACCGTATTTTTCAAAATAAACACCAAACCATCTTTCCATTAATTATCACAACGCTGCCACTTGTGCTAAACCATTAGTGCCAGCTAGGCTGGACACGGATTCTAGTGCCCGTCTTGTCTGCGTTTCCCCCATCGACCCCAAAGTCGGTATTTCTACATTTTCTTTTTCCCACCACCACCGCGATGGACGGATATCCATTAAACTTTAGCACCACTCTGCCACCGCCCGCAGGTGCGCAGAATCCTCCACGCATTTCTCTCCAAGAGAGATGCTATCCTACACGTGTTCTCCTTCGCACCTATCTTTCTATTCCACCTGCCAACGGGGAAAAGTTTCAAATTAAACCCCAATTTATCAAACTGTTACCCAAATTTTACGGGCTCGAGTCTGAAGACGCATACGTTTTTATCACCAAATTCGAAAACGTAGGTGCTTTTATAGGTACTTCACAGCTTTCCATGGATGCTATGCGTTTACGTCTTCTCCATTCACATTGTGTGATTTTAGCCGAGAAGTGGTTTTAAAACACACCCGCACATTTGATTTCAAAATAGGATGAATTTGTTGCAGCATTCCTTAAGAAATTTTATCCCAATCACAAGACCGCCCGTATTCGGAGCGAAATCTTCAAATTTACCCAACTTCCCAATGAACCATTTTGGAAATGCTTTGAACGGTTCAAAGATCTTCTTATCCAATGTCCTCATCATGGAATCCCTAGATGGGATTTGTGTCGAATTCTTTATGAGGGTATTGATCTCACGACAAAACAAATGCTTGAAACCATGTGTCAATGTCAATTCATGTCTGAAGATGATGGTGAAGCTTGGAAATATCTAGAAGATTTAGCTCAAACACATTATAATGGGAAAGTGTTAGACCACCATCACCTAGGGAAGATATCAATCAGCTCGATGTTTCCGTCACAATGAGAGCCGAAATGGCCGCAATACAAAGGAAGCTCGACGCTATAGAAACAAATTCTCTTCAGCCTCCCTAAACCAATACACACTTCCCAAAACCGTGTGTGGCTGCTGCTCAAAACCATCACATTTAACGGAAGAATGTCCTTTTAATTCTCCGTTTCAAGGTCACACTAGTGCTACATTTCAGCAAAGACCTGGAAACGATCCTTCTTCTTTCTCATATAATCAAGATTGGAGGAATCGCCCTGATCTTTCTTGGATCCAACACCAAACTCAATACACAGATCCAAACCAGAATAACTATCAATGGGTACCTCCACAGCAACAGCAACCACCACAACTGAGTCAGCACCCCTACCAACCACAAAATTTTCAAAACCCGGCCAACAATTTTGATCCTTTTTCTGCCGGAACCAATAGCACCTCTGCACTTGAACAAACCATGAGTTCGCTTCTGACAAATTCTATTCAAATGTCGGCTGATTTTAAGTCTTCTATTGATGATATAAAGAAAACCTCCGCCTCCCAAGGTGAGATTATTAAATCGATGAAAGCACAAATCGCACAACTGACTGAAGTAATGAGTGCTAGAGAGAAAGGGAATCTTCCAGCTCAACCTTTACCTGATCCTGGACCTTCACATTATACTAATGTGAATTCACTTACCACGTTGAGATCTGGAAGAGTGCTAGACAATCATGTGGGTGAACAGATTGATATTGAGGAATCAATTGAATCCCAGGCTTCCACTTCCAGTTCTACTTCTTACCCTATTTCGTCTAATTTACCTTCTTCCTCCGAGCCTATTCTCCATTTTTCCTAAGGCCCGAACCTTCCACCCACTTCATCCTTCCCACCCCCACAAACTTCTCCACAAATGTTGGACCCAACACTTATTGATAGAGCTCCATTTCCAAACAGATTGAGGGCCAACAAACCCAATGCCCAAATGGAGAAGCTTGTGGAAATGTTTAAGCAAGTTAACATCAACATCCCTCTCCTAGATGCAATACAACAAGTTCCGTCCTATGCGAAAATTCTTAAGAACTTGTGCACTAGGAAGAGGAAGATTCAAGTGCCAAAAAGTGTTCATGTCGAATACTGTAGACACAACTTTTCCCCAATAATTACTAAGGAAAGGTAAGGACCCTGGCTGTCCTACTATTTCTATTTCTATTGGGGATAAACACATTAACCGTTCTTTACTTGACCTTGGCTCTAGCGTTAACTTGCTTCCATATTCAGTCTATGAGCAATTAGGTATCGGAGTGTTAAAGCCCTCGAACATAACTTTCAAGATGGCGAACCGATCAATCACCAAACCTAGGGGTGAACTTGAGGATGTGTTGATAAAAATCGGGGAATTTGTATTCCCTGTGGACTTTATTGTTCTTGATACACAGCCTGCAGTGAAACCATGGAACTAAATTCTGGTGATTCTAGGTCATCCCTTTTTGGCTACTTCCAACGCTGTAATCAACTGTAGAAACGGCTCTATGAACCTATCTTTCGGGAATAGGTCATTTGAGCTCAACATTTACAAGTTGGGAAGTCAACCCTCCGATCCTCATGCTCGAGTATGTTCTGTCGAGTTAATGGATGTCGACAGCAGCGAATTTGATCAGCTTCACTATACAGATCCAAACTTCCTTTATACGTTGTTGTTTGACCCATCATATATATACGGACCCTTCTTTTGAGTTGTTCAGGTCAACATCTAACGCTTATTCTGAATTTTTCATGGAGTCTGGGTATCATCCCATTCTTTCCAATGACATTATTCTTCGGGATATCGATGAAAGCTTCGCTGATGAACTTGCATTTTTAGCACACGGGTGTTGAGATGAATCATCTCCAAAACAAAGAAATTGAACCTCCACCCCTTCTTCTTGACAATCATGAGAATGCAAGTAATCCATCATTATCATCACGGTGTCGTCTCTCCAATTTGAGACGCAAATCAATTCCATCCCACCTCTTGTTTCTTCCACACTTTTTCCTGGCTCTTTTCAACTTCCACCAACCGGTGCACTACACATATAAAATCTTTGAATAGTTGGTGTTGACTTTCGTTCTTTATAAAGCTTTGCATTGACCAATAATTGTAACCCCCTCTTGTGATTTTAAAATGTTTAACTCAAGTTTGGGGAGGGGGGTATATTTGGCTCTTGAAAATAAAAGTTTTCCTCAATATTATGAGCCAAAAATAAGTTTGGGGAGATTTTCACGTCCATATTTCTTGTCCCCGCTAATAAATTTTCCTCCCAAGCCTACAGGTTTTTGAGATTTAACGGATGACAACAGTGAGGACACTGTTCTAAACAAGTTTGGGGGAGGTTTGTGCTTATTTACGCATCATTTTGTATCATACCTTGCATAAGCACAATACATATAATAAAAAAATAATAATAAATAATAAAAATAAAAATAAAAAAATTGTACATAAATAAGATAATAAAAGATTAGATAGTGAAAAATTACATCTAAAAGATTGGAAAAGTTTGAGAAAACCAAGAAAATTAGAATTTTTCTTAAACGAATTAGTAATAAGTAGTTATGAGCCGTTGTCCCAAGGGTTAGTAAGATGAAAGAAGTCACTAATCTGAGGATAAAAATAAGTCTGAAAAATAGTTCCTATTCTGAAAGCCAAACATTTGAACGTTGATACCCTACTATATGCACTTACACACGTCTTGAAACTCAGGACAGTAGAGGATACCTTGAAATGCTCTTGTCTAAAATCCAAAGTATGAAAGAAATAATAAATGAAGAAAATATAAAATGGTGTAGCAAAATGAACACTGGTTTTGTTATCACCAAGGCAGCAATAAAAAATATAGCGAGGGTGCTTCATCAGTTGGATATAGTGCCCTTAAAGTCAATTATTGGATCGCAGGTACGTGATTGCAATGATTGAGCGAGGACCTATACTGATAATAAAGTCTTGGTCGAGATGATAGTATGCTATCTGGTTTGTCTTTATCATCGTTTACATGCTTTAGCTCACTATTCCAAGTTGATAGAGCCCATAGGATTCTTGCTTGACTGCCAGCAGTATGATGGCGATCATATACGTGGGAGCTGGGGTCTATAAGCACATCCTTAAAGTGTCCCTAGTCGTGGGAGTTTCGAGACAGGGCATCGATACTCCAGAGTAGACTAGTGTATACAGTCGAGACCCCGACGAGGGGCGGTGGCCGGTCTCACAAGCCATTGGTGCCAGTTGGTCACCTAAGATGTATACAGGTGCTCATTGGGTTATGAGTACACCGGACAGGACTCACCGGGAACATGCTAGTTAGTATTATATATATCATTAGATAGCAGTTCCCAGGTGACATGTGTACAGGTTAGTCTGTCGACCTGAGATCGTCATTTGTCTCATGTGAGTTCCCACTGTGCTTTGATTACTACCCTACCACGGCTCAAAGGAGTCGTGCAAACAGGTTTTAGTTGGGTACAGTCCCGAGCCACATGGAGGCAGTGAGTGGATCGTCAGGATTCGTCTCTCCCGGTATTGGGGGTGAGATCGCACTGTGTCTATGAGAGCCATTACACGAAATCCCTGGCCAGGGTAATCGAGATTTACTTGTAGGGTTCCTAGGCACTCTCAAGAGGTCTCACAAGGCATCAACCATGCCAATTTCAAAAAATTACGGTGCCGAGAAACCCTAATACGGATCGTTGGCTAGAAATCTAGGCGAAAATGAAACTAGTTAACAACTTAACTAAAGTTTAAACGGAAATACAACCTTTGTAGATCCGGTGCTCCACCTCCATAGCTCCACAATGAAGTCCCCTCGCTGTCCAAATGAATTCCCGGGCTCTAGCGTCGGCTTCATCGGAGAAAGAGCGGGCTAGGTCATCGACGACGTGCCGAAGATGATCTACGTCGAGGCATCGCTAGATCAAGCTCCAACTTCACCAAGTCATGAAACTTGTGAAGGAAACACACTCTACTACTTGGCAAGAGGTAGAGGATGAAGAAATAGGAAGTGGGTGTTAGTGTATATGCCCTAGAGGCCATTACTGTATCATACTAGTTTGTATATTACTTAATGGAAGCTTGGGATATTCACCTTGTATAAACAATCTTGCTCAATATAGTAGTATGCTACTTGGTTTGTTTCTACTTCAATTTGTACATGTGTTTATTTTTGTATATCACCTATACACATTAGTGGAGCCCTTAGGATCTTTGCTTGATTACCAGCGTTGTGATGGCAGTCACACTAGTGGGGGCTGGGTAATCTATAAGCACATCCTTATACAGGTCCCTAGTCGCAGGACTATCGAGACAGGGCATCGATACTCCGGAGTAGACTAGCGTATGCGCTTCTCATCCCAGTGTGGGAGATGGTCTGTCCCACAGCCATCAGTACGTCGTACTGGAGATAGTATACGGGTGCTCGTTAGGTTACGAGTACACCGGACAGGACTCGTCGGGAACTGACCAGTTGGTATTATACCTATCGTCAGTTATCAGTTCCTAGGTGACATGAGTACAGCTTAGTCCGCTGACTTAACACTGGCACTTCGCCTCGAGTGTGTTCCCACTGCACTTTGATCACTACCCTACCACGGCTCAAAGGAGTCATGCAAACAGGTAGTAGTTGGGTGCAGTCCCGAAGCACTTGGAGGCAGTGACGGTTAGACAGGATTCGTCTCTCCCGGTATTGGGGGTTGACATCGCGCTGTGTCTAGGAGAGCCATTACACGAGTAGTCCCTGGCCAGGGCAAGCGAGATATACTGGTAGGCTTCCAGTGTTATCTCAGGGTGTTTTGGGCTTCACTCCGACACGACTTGTACCGCTATTAGGGGACTGACGTTTACCGCCCGCTAGGCCGCCATGCGATGTATCAGACGAACAGACCGGACTGTACGGAGAATGTCACATTCAGACTCAGTAGGAGTTCAGATGGGGTTCACCTCGTCAGCCTTCTTGTCGGCTTCTACCTGGGGACCGTTACGCACAGCTAGTGCCGCTTGCGGTCTGTGGTTAAACCCACTGCCAGCGTAGTGTCGAGTCTTTAGAGTCCCACACAGAGGGTATTCGCCTTTGGGCAAAACAGAGTAGAGGTCGCATGGTTTTGCGACAGGGTTCGTTCTCATCCGCGCACTTGTGCACGTTTGGAGTCCGGACGGATATTGCCAGCGGGCTCTAGTTTGAGCCGGATACTGGTATATGTTTTGGGGTTACTTTTATCTCTCAGTATTCATGTTCCTCGGAACAAGAATACAGGTGTGTATGCACAGTTGTTTGAGGCGGAAGAAGAGGTTTTTCATTAGGGTTTCGGAACGGGTGCGCATGCACAGTTGACAGTCGTCTTTTTTCCAAACCCTAATGAATTAGTGAGATATCAATTAATAATAGTAATTAAATAAAATTATGTTATGGTTGGTTTTGTTGACTTGTTGACCATGGTTGACTTGTTGACCATGGTTGAATGTTTGACCATCATCATTACTTTGCAAGGATGCTCCTTGATTCTAGCTTACATTTCATTTAATGAAGTATGATAGTGGTCATTCCAAAACAACCATCAACTATTCTCATTTGAATTATTATTATTATTTAGATAATTCTTTTTCTTTTTGATATGGTTGCAAAAGAAAAAAAGAGAGCTCATTCTATCATAACCATTCTCTCTCCTCACTTCATCTTCTTCTTCCTCAAGCTCAAGGAGAATCCTTCTCATGTGTTGAGAATCCCTCTCCTTGAAAAGAAAACAACCCCTAGACACTCTCTACTCACTCTAGGATCAAGGGTTTAGCAAGCCGGAGATTCTAGTTCACTCAAAGTTCGAGGAAGAGCCCGAAGGTTGAACCCTCAGGTGGATCCATCTTCGACGGAAGAAGGCGATGAGGAAAGAACCATCAACCTCTACAAAGTTTGAAGAAGAAGGAGTTCAAGTTTAGGTATAACCATCTTTCCGAGTAGCTAACTCTCTTTAGCTTGTTTGCTAGTTTTAGTTTAGGAAAAGATCCCGACTTTGTTAGTCCATGTTGCCCCATGCGCTAAAAATTTGATTTTTATACCGTTTCCGCCTCCCCGCAAGAACCGGGGGTCGCAACGTGGACTTACAGTGGGTTCACTTTAGAATTGGATTTCTCACTTGTTTTCATCAATCACCATTGATGAAGTAAGGTTTCTTCATGTGTCAAGATGAAGAAGAAGATGGAAATGTGTTATGATAAGTATATATTAAATAGAAAATAAATCAAATACTTATCATAAACTAACCATGGTCTAGTGTAGAGAATGAATTATGGTTAAGTGGGATGGTTAGGGTTAAGCATGAGACAAAATGGTTACTAAAGTCAATGCTTCAAGAAGGTTCAAAGAATAAAACAAAACTAGCAACCATTCTTCTCATTATCATTTCCATAATAAATAAATAAATAAATACATATGAAAATCTAAACCCTAATCATTTAAATAACCATGGTTCAATCTTTACACAAACTCAAGTAAATTTATATCATCAAACATGATACACCCAAGTGCACAAAATCATATCGCATATACAATGCGCACATCCGAGTGGGAAAATCCATCTTAAGTGAACCAATACTAGTTAATGCAAAGTAATATATCAAATATATAATTATACATTAAATCATTAAATCAACACTTGATTTAACGATCCGGTCATATCGCATATAACCGACTAATATCCAATGTATCGATTTATCGAATCAACCCTCGATTCGATAACTAGGTTATATCGCATATAACCATTCGATACATTCATCGCGAGAATGGAATACGGTATCACATACATGCATTATTCTCGGTCCCGCACATATCTCATATGCGCTCCTATTTCGTTTCGCTTGAGCCAGGAAACCTCTGTGTAGGACTCTAAAGACTCGTCAAAACGCCGGCAGCAGCTGATGATCATATCAATCACCCACAAGCCGCAAGCGGTCTGCTAAACGTAACGGCCACCCGGGTATTGAGCGATCAGAAGATCGACGAGCAAGCCCGCTCACACTCCTGTGAATCCAACCAGTAACACTACCGTACAGTCCGGTCTGATCGTCTGATATGTCGCATATCTCGCCTAGGGGTGGTAAACGTCAGACCCCAATAGCTCGATAAGTCGTGTCGATATGAGGTCTATAACAGTTCGAGAAACTACTGGTAACACTTACCAGTAAATCTCAGCAACCCTGGCTAGGGATTTCCGGTTATAGCCAATCGAACACAGCGCAACATCAACTCCCTATACCGGGAGAGACGAATCCCCTCCTATCACTCATTGCCTCCATGTGACTCGGGACTGTACCCAAAAACCACCGTTTTGCACGCCCTCTTGGACGTGGTAAGATGGAAATCAAAGCACAGTGGGAACCACACAAGACTCTATGACGATCTCGGGTCAACAGACTACTCTGTACCAGTGTCACCAGAGAACTGCCATCTGACGTGAGGTATAATACCATCTGGGAGTTCTCGGCGAGTCCGTCCAGTGTACCCAGTCTCCACTGAGCACCCGTATATCATCTCTGATGTCAAACACCAATGGATATGGGATCATCCATCGCCCATCTGTATGGGTCGAGAAGGTATACGCTAGTCTACTCTGGTATATCGATGCCCCGTCTCGATACACCCACGACTAGGGACTTTGAAGGATGTACTTATGGACTACCATGTCCCCACTAGTATGATCCGCATCATAGTCCAGGTAGTCAAGTACACATCCTAAGGGATTTACCAACATGTAATAGAGAGACAATCTGTGTACACGTTAAGGTAAAGAGCAACCAGATAGCATACTATCATGTCGAGCAAGAAAGTCCTCCCTATATATGTCCCAGCATCCACTACAATATACATCCAATGTACAGTAATGGCCTCTAGGGCATACATATAACTAACATTACTGGTCGGTATTCCAGTAGTATCTCAGGGTGTTCTGGGATACTCTCTGACACGACTTATACAGCTATTGGGTGTCTGACGTTTACCAGCCCCTTAGGCCCTATATGCGATACTCATAGACGAACGGACTGGACTGTACGGATATTGTCATTGTCAGGCTCAGTAGGGTTTTCTTGATGAGTTCACTCATCAGCTTCCCTTCCGATCAATACATGGGCAACCATTACGTACAGCTAGTACCTCTGACGTGCTAGTGGTTATACCTAGTGCCAGTGTATTGATGAGTCATTAGAGTCCCACACAGAAAGTTTCCCAAGTTCGGGCAAAACGTTGTAGAGGCTGTAGGGTTCCTAGGCGCACTAATGAGGTCTCACAACAGATCAAACATGCCCAATTCAAATTTTTTCATGTGCCTACAAACCCTAATACGGATCGTTAACTAGATGATGAGGTGATGCAAGCAAGTAAACGACTTTATTGCTAAAGGAAAGTGACTACAACCTTTGTAGATCCGGTCCACCTCCATAGCTCCGCGTTGACGTCCCTCCGCTGCGATCATCGGATCCCGGACTCTAGTAATGGTTTGGTCGAAGAAATAATCGGGCTAGGTCGTCGACTTTGATGCCGAAGATGATCTACGTCGAAGCAACACAAGATCAAGCTCCAACTTCACCAAGCCATGAAACTTGTGAAGAAAACACCCTATACTACTTGGCAAGTGGTAGAGGATGAAAAAATAGAAAGTGGGTTCACTTTAGAATTGGATTTCTCACTCTTTTTCTTAAGTCACCATTGAAGCTAGCAAGCTTCTTTCTTCTTGAAGAAGAAGAAGAAGAAGAAAAAGAATATGATAAGAATTTCTAAAAAAGAAAATAAAGTCATTCTTATCATATTAGCAACCATGGTTAAGTGTAGAGAATAAACTAAGGTTAAGCAAATGGTTAGGGTTAAGGAAAGAAACAAAATGGTCAAAGTCTTTCAAAGCTTCAAGAAGCTTCAAAGAAAATCCAAAGTTTGCCACCATTTTATTTCTTTCTCAAATGAATAAATAAATAACTGAATAATTTAATGAAGCAAATGAAACCCTAACCATTGACCAACCATGGTTTAAACCAAACATACACCCAAGTTTGCATGTATCATCAAACATGATACAAACTTGTGCACAAAAATATATCACATATACAATATGCTCAAACAAGTGAGAAAAACATCTTAAGTGAACCAATATTAGTTAATGTAAAGTAATATATCAAATATATAATTATACATTAAATCATTAAATCAACACTTGATTTAACGATCCGGTCACATCACATATGACCGACTAATATCCAATGTATCGACTTATCGAATCAATCCTCGATTCGATAACTAGGTTATACCGCATACAACCAATCGATACATTCATCGCGAGAATAGAATACGGTATCACATACACGCATTATTCTCGGTCCCGCACATATCTCATATGCGCTCCTATTTCGTTTCGCTTGAGCCAGGAAACCTCTGTGTAGGACTCTAAAGACTCGTCAATACGCCGGCAGCAGGTGATGATCATATCAAACACCGACAAGCCGCAAGCGGTCTTCTAAACGTAACGGCCACCCGGGTATTGAACGATCAGAAGATCGACGAGGAAGCCCGCTCATACTCCTGTGAATCCAACCTGTAACACTTACCGTACAGTCCGGTCTCGTCGTCTGATATGTCGCATATCTCGCCTAGGGGTGGTAAACATCAGACCCCAATAGCTCGATAAGTCGTGTCGATATGAGGTCTATAACAGTTCGAGAAACTACTGGTAACACTTACCAGTAAATCTCAGCAACCCTGGCCAGGGATTTCCGGTTATAGCCAATCGAACACAGCGCAACATCAACTCCCTATACCGGGAGAGACGAATCCCCTCCTATCGCTCATTGCCTCCATGTGATTCGGGACTGTACCCAAAAACCACCGTTTTGCATGCCCTCTTGGACGTGGTAAGGTGGAAATCAAAGCACAGTGGGAATCACACAAGACTCTATGACGATCTCGGGTCAACAGACTACTCTGTACCAGTGTCACCAGAGAACTGCCATCTGACGTAAGGTATAATACCATCTGGGAGTTCTCGGCGAGTCCGTCCAGTGTACCCAGTCTCCACTGAGCACCTGTATATCATCTCTGATGTCAAACGCCAATGGATATGGGATCATCCATCGCCCATCTGTATGGGTCGAGAAGGTATACGCTAGTCTACACTGGTATATCGATGCCCTGTCTCGATACACCCATGACTAGGGACCTTAAAGGATGTACTTATGGACTACCATGTCCCCACTAGTATGATCCGCATCATAGTCCAGGTAGTCAAGTACACATCCTAAGGGCTTTACCAATATGTAACAGAGAGACAATCAGTGTACACGTTAAGGTAAAGAGTAACCAGATAGTATACTATCATGTCGAGCAAGAAAGTCCTCCCTATATATGTCCAAGTATCCACTACAATATACATCCTATGTATAGTAATGGCCTCTAGGGCATACATATTACTAACAATCTCCCACTTGCACTAGGGCCATCTGATAGTAGTGGTTGTAGTATCTCATACTCAACCATCCCATAATAGTCTCTCTCTAGGAAAAGGCCTTTGTGAGTGGATCCGCCGTGTTGTCCTCTGAGAAATTTCCACAGAGAGAAATTTCCTTCTCTGGCCGAGACCATTGAAAGCTCATTCTTTTCCTCTAAAAACAATTCCATGCTCACAACCTCTTCTTGGCAACTCCAATTTAGCTTCATCCAATCACTTGGGTGCCTTGAGACAATATATTCCATACTCACTCTACTTCCTTCTTAGACATGTCGGCTAGCAAACTTCATGTCCGAGTTGCCTCGGTACAGAGGCGGGAGCCCATATAAAGATTCAATGACGTGGTGCCACTTTGACGAGCGAGATCGGAGAGCGGAGTTCGTCAACGCAGCAGCGAGGAGCTTGGAGCATAGATTGAAGACCGAAGGACACGGATCGATCGGTATAATCTTTCCAAACTCTTTTACAGTTTCATAGTTTACAGTTAATGGAACGATCCGGGTATTTGGGCTGCTGTGGCGCCGGTTTTGAAAAAAGTTTTTGTTCCGCATTTGGCGTCGGTTTGACGGCCGGGGCACCGTCGTGGCCCAACATGGTATCAGAGACACCCATTAACCGTAAACTAGCTTGTTTAGACAATGTTAAAATATTGAAACCGAAACAACCCCGAAACAATACTGATGACTTGTTATGAGTGTGAAGGCAAATTTCTTGGCTGAATTTTAGTGGTTGTTGCTGATTTTTTCTTGGCTGAATTTTAATGGCTGTTGTTGTTTTTATTGTGGCTGAATTTTAGTGTGAAGGCAAATTTCAACAGCCACTCTAATTAATTCACACTCCACTTCAATTTCTAGAGCCACATTTTTTTTCTTTACAACACTTGGCTGGCCATTTGATCACATTTTGGCTTCGTGTTTTGGGGTGTGCTCTGGTCTCTGGAAATTTGATTTAGTGGTATTGTTTGTTTAGCCCAGTTTGGATAATATTTTATCAGTTTGTTTGGGGCTATTCGAGGGTTATTTCGAAGTCGATATTTTTTTAATATTGTTTAAAGTTAGCAGTACATTACATTTCTATCTGTGACTGTGAATGTCATTTGATCGGTAAATCTTGTCTAATTGCTATAGTCCTTTTAGATGGATTTGCGAACGTGACATTCACGTTGATGTTCTGTGCTGTGCTGTGATGTTGCGGATTTGTCGTGGTGGATAACTTGGTGCAATATTAGTGCTTTTTAGTTTTATTTGTACATTTGATATTGTGGGGCGAGCATCCGACATGTGGACTACCGTCACTACCTGTTTGTATATTATTCTTTTGGGGCACGACCGGGTTGAGGTCGATGTACCCGTTGTATGTATTTTCTTTTCTGTACTAGGATTACCCCGCGGTGGGGTGCACGGATAGCCGGGTTCTAGAGGGCAACGGGCCCGCATATCATGGCATTGAGACGGAGGGGGCTTCACTCTAGAATTGGCGGGCTATTCGCCGCACTCGTAGGGGGTACAGGTTGACCAAAGGAGGGGTGCTCAAGTTACCGGATTCCGTGAAGTGCTGGGTGGTCCATTCACTTTGCTGAAGGGAGCTGCCTCGCTTCAGGTTTTGGCGGGTAACTTGCCGCACTCGTAGGGGTCTAGGTTTTCATTGCACAGGCTATCTACACGACCAGGGGAACATCGGGTTTCATTTGCGGCTCTATGAAACCCGGGGATCCCAGATTATCTGTATTGTTCTGTGATGCTTATTACTTTTCTGTGATATTGCATTTATCATACCTGGAGCGATTATTATATATCGATATATATTAGTAGATGTTGTATATATTTTGCACCCGCGCTAGTTCAGTCCCCGCTCTGCCGTTAGTTAAGTAACCTAACGGGTGATGACGTGACCCAGTGACGAATGCGGATGGCATATACGTGTAAGTCTACGGTAGCGCCGCGGCCGTCTACAGACGCCAAATGCGGAACAAAAACTTTTTAACTGGCGCTATCGTAAACTTTAACCCGGATCTGCCATTATTGCTTAACTAACAAACTGTAAAGAGAGTAGAAAGGTTATACCGAACGATCCGAGTCCTTCGTTCTTTAACCATCATCCCACGCTCCGTTGCGGCTGCTTCGATCTCGTCGATCTCCGATCTGCTCGTCCAGGTGGCACCACGTCAACGATTCTTTAAACGGGCTCCCGCCTCTGACTCGAGGCAACTCGGTCGTTAAGTTTGCTAAAAGAGATGACCAAGATTGATGTAGAGAATGAGTAGAAGACTTTTTCTCGTTCCGTCCAAAACTATGGACGAACGGTTAATGAAGTTGCCAATTGATTCGGGTGATGGAATGAAATGAGCTATGAAATTTCCATACACCCCAAAACTATCATAATCTTTTCACCAAATGAATCAAGCATGTGTGTTTGGGAGAGGAAGGGGGCCAGCCATGATATAGGAATGGGGGGGTGAGTGTAGGAGGGAAGAGGGTGACAACAAGGATAAAATATCTAGTGTGAACACAAAGTGTGAACACAAAGTATGAACACAATAAATGCAACTAATGAATCACTAATCCTTGTCACCAAAACCATTAATGCAACATATGAGTCATAAGCCTAATCACCACTTCTAGAACCTTCTAGAAGCATGACTCACCCTCATCCAAGAAAAGATAAATCCGTCTTTAACCGAATGTTAAAAGACGGCTGATAGAAAACTGGAAACTGCCAACTTCCAAAAGCGATCCCGAAACGAATTTCAGGATAACCCCGTAACTGTATAAATATACCCGCATTTGTATTACGACCGAATACAAATGCAACTGAGACAAAGATATTATATCTACTCAATATAATACTCGGATCCGGCTTAAACCAAAGCCCACCAGTATTATCTGCCCGAAATATAACACGTTCGTAAACGCACGTGCATTTTCCGAACCCTGCCCTAAAACCATACGGCCTCTACAACGTTTCGCCCGAACTTGGGAAACTATCTGTGGGGGACTCTAATGACTCATCAGTACCCTGGCAGTGGGTTTAACCACAAACCGTCAGCGGCACTAGCTATGCGTAATGGCTGCCCATGGACTGACCTCAAGGGAGGCCGATGAGCGAATTCATCCGGAAACCCTACTGAGCCTAACAGTGACTATGTATATACAGTCCGGTCCGCTCGTCTATGAGTATCGCATATCTGCCTAGGGGGCTAGTAACGTCAGACCCCGAATAGCAGTATAAGTCGTGTCGGAGTGTAGCCTAATAACACCCTGAGATACTACTGGAGTACCTACCAGTAAATCTCCTGCCACGGCCGTGGGCTTTGTGTAATGGCTCTCCTAGACACAGCACGATCTCACCCCCAATACCGGGAGAGGCGAATCCCCTGCCGATCCGCTCACGTGCCTCCATGTGGCTCGGGACTGTACCCAAAAACTACCTGTTTGCACGACTCCTTTGAGCCGTGGTAGGGTAGAAATCAAAGCACGGTGGGAACTCACACGAGACAAATGACGACCTCAGGTCGATGAACTAACCTGTACACATGTCACCAGGGAACTGCTATCTGACGATATGTATAATACCAACTAGCAGGTTCCCGGCGAGTCCTGTCCGGTGTACTCATAACCCAATGAGCACCTGTATACATCTTAGGTGATCCAACTGACACCAGTGGCTTGTGATACCAGCCACTGCCCCTTGTCGGGGTCTCGACTGTATACACTAGTCTACTCCGGAGTATCGATGCCCTGTCTCGAAACTCCCACGACTAGGGACTACAATTAAGGATATGCATATAAACTACCCAACTCTCACGTATATGATCGCCATCATACTGTTGGTAGTAAGCAAGATCCTAAGGGCTCTATCAAAGTGTAACATGTAATCAGTCACCTGAACATGTACACGACTGATAAAGGCAAACCAGATAACATACTATCATCTCGAGTAAGACTGTCCTACCGGTATAGGTCCTCCGCAATCATTGCAATCACGTACCTGCGATCCAATAATTGACTTTGAGGGCACTATCTCCAACAATCTCCTACTTGCACTTAAGGCTAATTATTGCGATGTCGACTACTCACAGCCCGTGTGAAACCGAACATCCAACTCCTCTACTAATCAGTTTCACAAAGTCCGTTTGTAAAACTATTATGTTCGAGAAATAGCCTCAGTGAGTGGATCTGCCTAGATGTTTCTTTCTATATCTCTCTTAATCTCAAGTTCGCGGAGAAAGCCATCTCCCGAATTGAGTAATACCTGTCTTAGATTTTGTCTGGATATCTGATGGGACCTAGTTCATAAATGAACTCTAAATCCAAACTTCTTAGACTGTATCGATCACTGAACCTAATCAGAATCCTGCACCAAGCCTCCCACAGTATCCTCTTGGACTACCTGTCCATAATACTGTCCCTCATCAGAGGGAAAACTATAACTCTGACAATCACTCTGTTAACCATGTCACCTTTGAAGCCTGGAATGATAACCATCTCCCCAAGGAGGCTGCCGTCATCAAATCCGTAGAACATGCATTTATGTTCTAAAACCGCTTCCTTATGTTTCTCCAGGATTGGATTAATATAAACTCATCGCATCTAGTGCAAAAACAACATCTGGTGTGGTACTTGACATCTCATGATTGACTCAGTTGCCTAAGTAAGTGATCTGTCAATCATGCCCATCCCTCTCCCCTTTAGTCTGTAAGACACCTTTAGAGAGGGTGACTCCATCACCTGCAGGTACACCACCATGCCAGGACTCAACTATTCTAAAAACTATTAGAATACTGTCAAAGTACCCACATTGGGAAACTACCCAAATCCAGATCTAAAACCATAGATCTAGAAACCAGAATGTCTGATATTATATCCATATCCTGTCTGGAGAAACAACTGTGTGACGACCACAGTACAACCGATCGTAGTATAGGAATTTTACTTCCTACTCTGTGTATATCATCCAAATACCATGACATCACACACTACTACCTTCTTAACAGATCCATTCCCTATTCTGATGAAGTCAAACCCATGACTGTCACATCAAAAATAGATGATCTATCTCCGCTATAACTGCTCTAGTCTATAAATAGACATAAGCTACTTGCCCACTATACTTCTGCTGCTCCCACTGACTACGACAACCCTCCTACCGGGTCTCATAGCCTGGAACAACAGTAGTGTCAAGTCTGGGTAGATAAGAACCTGCCTGTCACCGTCCTTGAGGCTACCGAAGTACCTCTCGGGTGTCTGAGGTTACCCACCATATCTGCGGAGTGGCTAATAGAATGTCAAACCTGATTGAATATATAGGTCCTATTAAATTTTCCGTAATCGTTCGCGGTTCTGGAATCACTTCCAGTTCTACCATACTCCCACTACTGTTTTCTGAAAAAATCCATTTTACTAAAACTGTGGCGAGTCAAGAACAATATCACTATTGATGTTCCAAATGGTAGAAAATCAACCCTCGTCATACCCAGGGTCAACCCACAAACAGCCATTACAGAAACGTGCCCTGAGTTATCCAGAGTCTGGTTTTAAGCATAAGCTGGACAACTCCCCGTACCTTAACATCTTTTAAGGTATGAACCATTCTATATCCAATATAGAAACTTTGGCACTTATTTAATTGGAACCAGATTCAATCATGCAGCTGTCTCCAGTGCATATCAACTTAATGAAAAAAGGCTACTCAGCATTACTCAACTAAGGAATCCATCCAATTATGAGTAACCCGAAAGAGAAACAAGTTTCTCAAAACTATTACTATCATCTGAATACCAATCAGAAGAATCTACATCTTCGATCTCTTTGAAGAATCCCGATACTTGTGACATCTGGTTCTCTACTTTATTCTTATACCCACAACTTCTCAAAACTTAGACCTTGTATTTCTACGAAACACTTGTCTAAAAACTAGAGAAGTCATAAGTAAACAGAACATAGTACGAGGACCTACCCCTTTGTCATGATGGACACTTGGACAACATACAATACTCTGTATAAGTTCGCTGAGTTAAACAACTCAAAACCTGTGCGTCGTAGGTTGAAAACTGTACCCTGGCGATTTCCTCAAATATCACCAATTACAACGAATTCCGATATAATGAGGATAATCACCTAATTCCCAATAACTTACTCCCACTCATCATTCGTAAAACCATACAGATATGAGAATGAAACCTGGTAAAATACATACACTTGGAGTAAGTATCTAATCGGGAAAACAGTTTTGCTTTAACAATGCACTGAAACATGAAAATGTTTCGTAGGGGTATCCTGGTATTCCTAGCAATGCCTCTTCTATAATCCAATTCATGACTTCAACCGTATATTTTATTGCCATCTCTCCAAATCCCTTTATTTGTCTTTAGTCGTTACCTTCTGTACACCTTCGTTAGGCTAAATGGTTTTCTTCCTTTCCTACCGTTCGGCACCAGCCTATGGTTTAGAAGAAGACTATCCAGTAAGCATAATAGGTGTACCCTCCTAAACCAAGGAGTACTCACAACTTGAGAGAAGGTGATGATAAAAGACAATTGAATAATACCTTATTCTGTTTAAAGGTGAAATAGGAGTGGCGATGAAGTACGCGGTTTGGTCGTGAATGATATCAGTCGCAATTTACTTTGCCCACTTTCTAATCCTTTTATTTTGTCTGTATATATTACCTTCTGCACACCCTACTTAGGCTAATTGATTTTCTTCATTCCCTACCTTTAAGCACCTGCCTATGGTTTGGAATAAGACTTCCAATAAGCGTAATAGGTGTACTCTCCTAAACCAAGGAGCCCTCGCAACCAGAGAAAAGGTGATAATAAAAGACAACTGAATAAACCAATTCTATTTCTCCTGAACCTTGATCCATCCTTGAAGAAATTCCTTCGAGTTCGTATATAACCATACAATGGATCTATCCAATGGAAGTGGATGTCCGTAGTAATACGGGGTGTTCTGAGAAATTCAAAAGGGTAAAAGAAGGAGTGGCAATGACTTATGCAACTCAGACAATCCAAAAGCCAGTATATTAAGAAGGTTCGGTCAACTTGGTCACTGAGTCATAGTCTAGGGTCGGTCAAAGGTCGCTGCCAAAGAGAGAGAGAAAAGAAACACTCTGCGTGCACTCTAACCTAGATCAGAATGGTTATCACTTTATCTAATCTGGAAACCTCCCACTGTCCTGTCAAATTCTCCTCCAAACCTGAAAGAAGAATCAATTGGGATCACCCGAAGAGTAAACCAACTCATCAGTGGGAATCGGGATCCAACTCTCATCGCATGATAACGTGATGGAATGCATCCACATTACTCATACTCCAGAAGGTATGCGCATACTTGGCAAGTTTCAGTTTCTCTAGAAACTCCCGATATGATTTTTGCCCCATGCTCTTATGACCTTGGCGTTGGTCAAAATGTCATAAGTCACATGCCAAGTTCTACCCGTCACTATCTTGTCAATTTGAACCCACCCGCACATGCCCTTGACGTTGGCCAAAATGGCAGAACGACTGTCCCAAACCAACTCATCTATCTATGCAACAATTGAATACCCAGCAGCTACCAAACACTATGCCTTGGCGTTGGTCAAAATACATAGCTTGAATACTACTGAATACCCAAAAGAAGTGACGGAGGGCTACAGCTGGTTTTTGGCGAAAAACCTTTTAACGTAACGAACTTGATATCACTGAAGGAACCTGATAGCTTTTTAAAATATAGTGGCGAAAACCTTTTGCTAAAGAGGTCACTTCCGGTGAAGGGATCTCGGCTCTTTCCCCATGGAATGAGGTGCAGGATATTCCACTGAATACCGCGGTGCAAAGCAACTTGTAATCGACAATAGTGACGTTATTACCCTGACGCAAACTTCTGCCTAAGGGGTCAGTCCCGGTGAAGGGATATCGGACCTTGCCCTGTCGAATGAGGTGTAGGATATTCCACTGAATACCGCTATGCATAACAAAAGGAAACGTCTTTGTAATAACACTTTTTAAATTTGTTCCAACAACTGCCAAATAGGTTTGCTTTACTTTGCATTGATCAGAATCAACGCAGTCCCATCAATCAATCACACCAGAAAAGAACGAAAATAAAATGTACATATATGCCATCCGCATTCGTCACTGGGTCCCGTCATCACCCGTTAGGTTACTTAACTAACGACAGAGCGGGGACTGAACTAGCGCGGGTGTAAAACATATACAACATCTAATAGTATATAAACCAATATACAATAATCGCTCCAGGCGTGATAATATGCAACATTACAGAAAAGTAATAAGCATCACAGAACAATACAGATAATCTGGGATCCCCGGGTTTCACAGAGCCGCTGCTGAAACCCGACGTTCCCCTGGTCGTGTGGATAGCCTGTACAATGAAACCTAGACCCCTACGGGTGCGGCAAGTTACCCGCCAAAACCTTAAGCGAGGCAGCCCCCTATAGCAAAGTGAATGGACCACCCTGCACTTCACGGAATCCGGTAGCTTGAGCACCCCTCCTTGGGTCAACCTGTACCCCTTACGAGTGCGGCGAATAGTCCGCCAATTCCAGAGTAAGGCCCCTCTGCCTCTCAAAGCCATGAGATGCGGACCCGTTGCCTTCCAGAACCCGACTATCCGTGCACTCCGTCGCGGGGTAAAACTAGTACAGAAATGAAAAAATAGTACAACAGGTACATCGACCGCAACCCGGTCGTGCCCCAAAAGAATATTATACAACAGGCAGTGACGGCAGTCCACATGTTGGACGCTCGCCCCGCAATATCAAATGTACAAATAAATCCAAACTGCACTATCATTGCACACTGCTATCCATCACGACAAATCCGCAATATCACAGCACAACACAGAACATCAACGCGAATGTCACGTTCGCAAACCCGTCTAAAAGAACTATAGCAATCAGACGCGGTTTACCGATAAAATGACATTCCCAGTCGGAGATATAATGTAAGCACTGTAAACTAACATGTTTAAATTTCGATCGACTAAATATCACGAAGTGGGCCCCACGAACATCTGTTGAACAGTAACAAAATCTGGGCCCAAAAGATATATACCAAAAACCCCAAAATCCAGACAAGAACCCACTGTGCAAATTTGGAGCCATGATCTCAAAGAATGGCCGCGGATGCGCAGTCAAACCATAGGTTTGACCGCGATTCCGCGGCGGTCTCGTTGAATCACGTGCCCAAATTTTTACGGTGTGCTTATAAAACCCTGCACAGATTTCTGTGATATATAAAATAATTTTTTGAACCCTTTAAAAATCAACAGAAACTGTGAAAATGAATTTTGCTGTTTTCGATATCCGGTTCGATCGATATTTTAAACGAGTTAGCAAAAGTTAGTAAAGCAAAATGGTGAGGCTCTGATACCACTGTAAGTCTACGGTAGCGCCCCGGCCGTCTATAGACGCCAAATGCGGAACAAAAACTTTTTAACTGGCGCTACCGTATACTTTAACCCGGATCTGCCATTATTGCTAAACTAACAAACTGTAAAGAGAGTAGAAAGGTTATACCGAACGATCCGAGTCCTTCATTCTTTAACCATCATCCCACGCTCCGTTGCGGCTGCTTCGATCTCGTCGATCTCCGATCTGCTCGTCCAGGTGGCACCACGTCAACGATTCTTTAAACGGGCTCCCGCCTCTGACTCGAGGCAACTCGGTCGTCAAGTTTTCTAAAAGATATGACCAAGATTGATGTAGAGAATGAGTAGAAGACTTTGTCTCGTTCCGTCCAAAGCTATGGACGAACGGTTAATGAAGTTGCCAATTGATTCGGGTGATGGAATGAAATGAGCTATGAAATTTCCATACACCCCAAAACTATCATAATCTTTTCACCATATGAATCAAGCATGTGTGTTTGAGAGAGGAAGGGGGCCGGCCATGATATAGGAATGGGGGGGTGAGTGTAGGAGGGAAGAGGGTGACTACAAGGATAAAATATCTAGTGTGAACATAAAGTGTGAACACAAAGTATGAACACAATAAATGCAACTAATGAATCACTAATCCTTGTCACCAAAACCAATAATGCAACATATGAGTCATAAGCCTAATCACCACTTCTAGAACCTTCTAGAAGCATGACTCACCCTCATCCAAGAAAAGATAAATCCGTCTTTAACCGAATGTTAAAAGACGGCTGATAGAAAACTGGAAACTGACAACTTCCAAAAGCGATCCCGAAACGAATTTCAGGATAACCCCATAACTGTATAAATATACCCGCATTTGTATTACGACCGAATACAAATGCAACTGAGACAAAGATATTATATCTACTCAATATAATACTCGGATCCGGCTTAAACCAAAGCCCACCAGTATTATCTACCCGAAATATAACACGTGCGTAAACGCACGTGCTTTTTCCGAACCCTGCCATAAAACCATACTGCCTCTACAACGTTTCGCCCGAACTTGGGAAACTGTCTGTGGGGGACTCTAATGACTCGTCAGCACCCTGGAAGTGGGTTTAACCACAAACCGTCAGCGGCACTAGATATGCGTAACGGCTGCCCATGGACTGACCTCAAGGGAGGCCGATGAGCGAACTCATCCGGAAACCCTACTGAGCCTAACAGTGATTATGTATATACAGTACGGTCCGTTCGTCTATGAGTATCGCATATCTGCCTAGGGGGCTAGTAACGTCAGACCCCGAATAGCAGTATAAGTCGTGTCGGAGTGTAGCCCAATAACACCCTGAGATACTACTGGAGTACCTACCAGTAAATCTCCTGCCACGGCCGTGGGCTTTGTGTAATGGCTCTCCTAGATACAGCACGATCTCACCCACAATACCGGGAGAGGCGAATCCCCTGCCGATCCGCTTACGTGCCTCCATGTGGCTCGGGACTGTACCCAAAAACTACCTGTTTGCACGACTCCTTTGAGCCGTGGTAGGATAGAAATCAAAGCACAGTGGGAACTCACACGAGACAAATGACGACCTCAGGTCGATGAACTAACCTGTACACATGTCACCAGGGAACTGCTATCTGACGATATGTATAATACCAACCAGCAGGTTCCCGGCGAGTCCTGTCCGGTGTACTCATAACCCAATGAGCACCTGTATACATCTTAGGTGATCCAACTGACACCAGTGGCTTGTGAGACCGGCCACCGCCCCTTGTCGGGGTCTCAACTGTATACACTAGTCTACTCGGGAGTATCGATGCCCTGTCTCGAAACTCCCACGACTAGGGACCACAATTAAGGATATGCATATAAACTACCCAACTCTCACGT
Source organism: Agapanthus africanus (assembly GCA_030015575.1). Taxonomy (NCBI): domain Eukaryota; kingdom Viridiplantae; phylum Streptophyta; class Magnoliopsida; order Asparagales; family Amaryllidaceae; genus Agapanthus; species Agapanthus africanus. The sequence goes on from CM057347.1 coordinate 293,722,929, forward strand.
ATATGATCGCCATCATACTGTTGGTAGTAAAGCAAGATCCTAAGGGCTCTATCAAAGTGTAACATGTAATCAGTCACCTGAACATGTACACGACTGATAAAGGCAAACCAGATAGCATACTATCATCTCGAGTAAGACTGTCCTACCGGTATAGGTCCTCCGCAATCATTGCAATCACGTACCTGCGATCCAATAATTGACTATGAGGGCACTATCTCCAACAATACGTACATTTTATTTTCGTTCTTTTCTGGTGTGATTAATTGATGGGACTGCGTTGATTTTTATCAATGCAAGGAAAAACAAAACTATTTTTGATGTTGTTGGAGCAATTTTTTCAAAAGTTGTTATTACAAGGGCGTTCTCTTTTGTTTTGCACAGTGGTATTCGGTTATGAATATCCAGCATCTCATACGACGAGGCAAGGGCCGAGATCCTATCATCGCGAGTGACCCCTTGGACAAAGGTTTGCGTCAGGGTAATAACTTCACTATAGTCGATTATTTTTTGCTTTGCATCGTGGTATTCAGTTTGGAATATCCTGCACCTCATTCGACGAGGAAAGAGTCGAGATCCCTTCACCGGGAGTGACCTCTTTAGCAAAAGTTTTCGCTACTATATTTTTATAAAACCACTTGGATTCCATCAACGATATCAAGTTCATTACGCTAAAGCTTTTTCGCAAAAAACCAGCCGTAGCCCTCCATCATTTCAGATAGGTATCTCATAGTATTCGTGCTATGTACGTTGGTCTCTATCAAGGCATAGTGTACGGTAGCTGCGTGATACTTGTCTGTAGCATGGATATGCGATTATCTAGGACAGCCGCACAGTCACGTTGGTCTCTATCAAGGGCTTGTGCGGGTGGGTTTAGATCAATCTTGGATAATGACGGGTTGAATTTGACTAGCGACTTATGGCACGTTGGTCTCTATCAAGGCTATGAAGTCGTTGGGGGTAAAAATCATATCGGGAGTTTCAAACATACAGGAAACTTGCCAGGCATGCGCATACCTTCTGGAGTATGATAACATGAGTGGATTCCATCACGTTATCATGCGATGATAGTTGGATCCCGATTCCCACTGATGAGTTGGTTTACTCCTCGGGTGACCCCGACTAATTCTTCTTTCAGGTTTGGAGGAGAATTTGAGAAAACAGTGGGAGGTTTCCTGATTAGATAAAATGATTAACCATTCTGATCTAGGTTAGAGTGCACGCAGAGTGATTCTACTTTTTCTCTCTTTGACTACGACCATGACCCGACCCTAGACTATAACTCAGTGACCAAGTTAACCGAACTTTCTTAAAACACTGGCTTTTGGATTGTCTGAGTTGCATACATCATTGCCACTCTTTCTTTTACCCTTTGAGTTTCTCCAGAACACCCCGTATTATTAAGAACATCCAATTCCATTGGATAAATCCATCGTATGGTTATATACGAACTCGGAGGAACTTCTTCGTGGATGGATTCTGGTTCTTGGGAGATTGAATAGGATTATTCAGTTGTCTTTTCCATTTACCTTCTCTCAAGTTGTGAGGGCTCCTAGGATTAGGAGAGGGTACATCTATTACGCTTATTGGATAGTCTTCTTCCAAACCATAGGCAGGTGTCGAAAGGTAGGGAATGAAGAAAACCAATTATCCTAAGTTAGGTGTACAGAAGGTAATAAGTAAAGACAAGTAAAGGGATTAGAAAGAGGGCAAAGTAAATTGCGACTGCTATCATTCACGACCAAACCACAAATTTCAACGCCACTCCTAATTCACCTTTGTATTTCTCCAGAACACCCCGTATCACCACGAACATCCAATTCCATTAGATAAATCCATCGTATGGTTATATACGAACTTGGAGGAACTTCTTCGAGGATGGATTCTGGTTCTGGAGAGATTGAATAGGATTATTCAGTTGTCTTTTATCCTTACCTTCTCTCAGGTTGCGAGTACTCCTAGGATTAGGAGAGTACACCTATTATGCTAATTGGATAATCTTCTTCCAAACCATAGGCTGGTACCGAACGGTAGGGAAGGAAGAAAACCACCTATCCTAACGATGGTGTACAGAAGGTAATGAGTAAAGACAAATAAAGAGAATTAGAGAGATGGCAGGGAAATATACGGTTACAGTCATGAATCTGATAATGGAAGAGGCATTACTAGGAATACCAAGATACCCCATCGAAACATATTCATATTTCAGTTTCACTGTGTATTGTTAATAGAAAACTGATTTCCCAAGGTTATGTATTTACAAGGTTTGATTCTCACGTCTGTATGGTTTTACAGATGATGAGTGGGAGTAAGTTATTGGTGTTAGTTATGTATATGACCTAGAGGCCATTGTTGTACATATGATGTATATTATGATGGATGCTTGGATATATATAGAGAGGACTTTCTTGCTCGTTATGATAGTATGCTATTTGGTTTCACTTTATCTAAACATGTTGACTTGTATTGGTTTACTGTCTTACTCTCACATGTTGATAAAGCCCTTAGGATCTGTACTCGACTACTGGGATTATGATGAGATCATACTAGTGGGGCCATGGTAGTCGATGAGTACATCCTATAAATGTTCCTAGTCGAGGGTATATCGAGACGGGGCATCGATATACCAGAGTAGACTAGCGTATACGCATCTTGACCCATATGATGGGCGATGGATGATCCCATATCCATCGGTGTTTGACATCAACGATGGTGTACGGGTGCTCAATGGAGACTGGGTACACTGGACGGACTCGCCGAGAACTCCCAGATGGTGATATACCACACGTCAGATGGCAGTTCTCCGGTGACACTTGTACAGGGTAGTCTGTAGACCCGAGATCGTCATAGAGTCTTGTGTGATTCCCACTGTGCTTTGATTTCCACCTTACCACGTCCAAGAGGGCATGCAAAACAGTGGCTTTTGGGTACAGTCCCGAATCACATGGAGGCAATGAGCGATATGAGCGGATTCGTCTCTCCCGGTATAGGGAGTTGATGGTGTGCTGTGTTCGATTGGCTATAACTGGAAGTCCCTGGCCAGGGCTAAAATAGAGATATACCGGTAAGTGTTACTAGTAGTTTCTCGACCTGTTATGAGCCTCACATCGACACGACTTATCGGTTACTGGGGTCTGACGTATACCACCCCTAGACTTGATATGCGACATATCAGACGAACAGACCGGACTGTACGGGAGTGTTAATGATTGGATTCACAGGAGAATGGACATGCTTGCTTGTTGATCTTCTGATCGCTCAATACCTGGGTGGCTATTACGTTTAGCTGACCGCTTGCAGCTTGTGGGTGTTTGATATGATCATCACCTGCTACCGGCGTATTGACGATTCTTTAGAGTCCTACACAGAGGTTTCTTGGCTCAGGCAAAACGGAGTAGAGGCACATATATGATATGTGCAGGACCGAGGATAATGCGATATGAGATACCGTATTATATTCTCGTGATATTTAGATATGAATCGGGACATCGGATCAAGTGTTGATTCGATGAATCGGTACATGATATATTAGTCGGTTATATTCGATATAGCCGGATCGTCGGATCAAGTGTTGATTCGATGATTTAATGTATAATTATATATATGATATATTGTATTACATTATCTAATATTGGCTCGATTTATTATTTCATTTTCTCACCAGATTAATACATTGATATATATGCGATATATGTTAATTGTATTATTTTCTTTTGTTGCAAATATATAATATATATGTGATATATATTATTGTGACATGATATGATTTATTATAAAACATGTTTAAGGATAATAAAAAGGGATTAGGGTTTGATTAGGGTTAGCTCCTTCTTGTTCATTTTAGAAGGATTCTATTTTGTCTTGGTTAAGATATTATGGTTGATACTTATTCTTAACCTAACCAAACCCTAACTCTAGTTTATTCTCTACAAGTTTTAGCCCCTCATCCTTGACCATGGTTTAATAATCTATCATATATTCTTTACTACTATTCATCACAAAAGGATTATCATTTTTGATTCATCATCTTCTTCTCTCTTAGCTTTGAGAAAGCTTACTAGTTAATTCTCTTGTGATAATTTCTTGTGAGAAAGTGAATTAAAAAGAAAGCATAAATACTACTCCATCATTCTCATCTAATCTAGCCCATTAGATTAGGGTGTTCATCTCTTTAGAGTGAGAAAGCTTGGGTTATAGCAATTTCGACGTAGATCATCAGAGAATCGGAACACTTCAAGCTAGCATAGATCGTTCGAGTCGTGGAGCCTCTCTTGAGTCCGGGAGATCGTGGATCGCGGCGAAGGGACTTTTACTCGGAGCTTGTGAAGCGAAGGAGCGGACTACAAAGGTTGTAATCCCTCACACTTAGCTTTAAAGATGTTATCTTGCATGCTAAACCCTAATAATCTAGCAAAGATCCCGTCTTCGGGTTGTTCGGCACATGTAAAATTTTATTCGGGCATGTTTGATGCTTTATGAACCTTCACAAGTGTGCCTAGGAACCCTACAGTGGTATCAGAGCCTAGCTAGAGCATTAAGCGACGTGTTTACGAAGTTAAAGCTCCGATCGAACCCGAACCGACAAAGTTAACCCCCTCTCTGGATATTTTTCAAAATCTGGGTTTTTTCTGAATTAAAAATACCTGAAAAATACAGCAGGAAAAAATAAGAACTTCCCTGAAAAATGAGCCCCTGATCCGTACAAACCGCCGCGGAACCGCGGCCGTACCTCGCTTGGGCCGCGGAACCGCGGCAGTATTATGGAATCAAGGAATCGTTTTGGCACAGTAATTCCTATTTCTGTGATATATATTTTATGGGTATTTTTATTCTGACTCAAGTGTTGAGTATTCTGGGGTTTATTTTGTAATCGTATATTCGATCGGAAAATTTAAATTCGTTTTTATTTCCGGATATTTAGAAACTGTTAAAAAGTTCGAACGGACATCATTAACTCACTTTTTCCCGACACGAAAAATTTTCAAGTGTTGAATCTTTTTTCGAGTTTAAATCTTTCGCAAATGCCTGCAAGTTTTGTGGTGGACCCTCTAGAAGACAACAACCCTTAACTCGATTAAGTGACCGTCTTGAACTGCCTTTTGAACCTTCGGGTTTGGGGAAGTACGGCGTGCCACATGTGAGGCGTTGGCTTGACCCTTCTACGGCTGGACCGCTACTACTGTGACACATTCCGGATTATTTGAACTCCGCTCAAGTGTTGAGCAATTTAGGAAATTTTGGGTATTTGATTATCTGTTAGGAAAGTTTAATACTGTCTATTTATCTAGAATGTGATACAATATGTGGAATTCATTGTGTTAGGCATGAAATGCGAAGTATGTGATATTTCGAATTTACGATGTCTAAAGTGATTGTGGATTCCAAATATTGTAGTTTTACAATTTCTTTTCTGTGACTGTAAGTGTAGTATGTAGTTGTATTGCCGATTGTCGTTGCTATACATCGACGACGATCGGTGTATGCATACTTACTTACGTTGATGATATGAGATATTATGTATTGCTGAGATATGATGTGCAGGATTGTCGCGATTGAATAGCCGGGGGTTTTATGTGAGATGAGAGTTTTATATTTTCATTCATGTAAATTCAAATGTAATGTAATATTCTTTTATTTGGGGCACTTCCGGGTCGAGGTTGATGCCACCAGTGTTGTATATTATTTACTTTTCCGCATTAGGTTGGACCCAAGGAGGGGAGCACAGGTGACCGGGTTCTGGGGTTCAGTGGGAGGCCATCTCGAGGAGTCGAGACCGGGTCTCTTAAACTCCAGAATTGGTAGGGTCGCTTGCCGCTCTCGTAGGGGTCCAGGGTGTGGGCTTGGCTATTCATCGCGACTGTGGAATCCGTATTTTCTATTGTTGGCTAAATACTAAATACGGACGTCCTAGTATATCCCACATTATATCTATGTTTCTGCTGCGATATCTGTGATGTGATCATTTGATATGTTGAGATGGATACAGTATATAGTATATATGATATATTATATAGACGTTACTTATGTTTTACACCCGCACTAGCCCTGCCCTGCTCTGTCGTTAGTTACCTAACCTAACGGTGCACGAGGGGACATCGAGGCGAATGCGGATGGCATAAGTGTACGTCGTATTTATCTGTGATGCTTAGGAAGCATAAGCTGATGGGATTTTTTATTAATGAGATTAATAAAAAGAAAAGAAACCTAAAAGATGTTGTAGAATCAAAACTTTATAAAAAGGGTAGCTACAGTTTTGCTTTGCATAGTGGTATATATGATATACCCTGCACCTTATTCGATGAGGAAAGAGCCGAGATCCCTTCACCGGGAGTGACCTCTTTAGAGAAACTGGCAGATGCTACAAAACTCGGTTTGTTTTTTGATTGCTTTTAGAGTTTTACTTTGCACAGTGATATATATGATATGTCCTGCACCTTATTCGATGAGGAAAGAGCCGAGATCCCTTCACCGGGAGTGACCTCTTTAGCAAAACTAATGAAAGCCTCAAAAACACTCCATTTCAAAATTTCACATGATTCTACGACGATATCAAGTTCATTACGCTCATGGTTTTCTGAAAAACCTGCGTAGCCCTCCGTCATTTCAGATAAAGACCAGTTAGTATTCGTGCTACGTTTGTTGACTATGTTAAGGCGTTGTGTGCGGTAGCTAATTAGTACTTATCTGCTAAAACATGAGATGTGATTGGATTAGGGTAGTTGTAAGACTTTGTTGACTATGTTAAGGGTCGTGCAGGTGGGTTTAATTCAATCGGGAAATGACGGGTTGAACTTGGCTAGCAATTATGATTTGTTGACTATGTTAAGGTCATAAATTGCTAGGGGCAAAATATTATCGGGAATTTCAAGTGTTGAAATTTGCAATGAGATTGCATACCTTCTATGAGATAGTTGGATCCCGATACCCACTGCGAGTAAGAGTTACTCCTGGGAGAGTTTTACACAGGACAATTAGTCGATCAAGTAGGTGTCTAGAAAAGTGTTAACGAGGTTACGCCTATGGGAAAACGAGGTTTACTTTAATTATGTCCGTACGAAAGCACGGGGAACCTCCCTCAAGTACCGACACTGATCTGGCTGAAAGATTGACGAAATTGTAGGGTGTAATTAATCCCGGCTAATCTTACCTTTTAGGGTTTGAAGGTAGATTTGATAAAAACAGTGGGAGACATCCTGATTAGATAAGATAATAACCAATCTAATCTTGCAAGAGCATACGCTAAAGTGTTTTCTTCTCTCTCTCTCCAGGTAGCGACCATGTCAGGCCATAATCAAGATAATAATATGGATGTATTGACTGAACCTGCTTATTATACTGAGCAGGGGAACGTTGGACCCGTTCTTTCTTATAAGAGTTATAAGACTGAACAGGGAATAGGGAAATATCTGGATTCTCAAGCCGCCCAAAAGAACATGCATGTTGATGCATCTTCTTCAGGTGTGTTAGTTATTGAAAACTGTTTCTCAGTTCACCCTACGTCCTGGGTATTAGATACCGGATCAGGATCCCACATATGTAAATTGTTACATGGGCTACGAAAAGGTAGAGAACTGGGAACAGGTGATCATTCCGTTCAAGTAGGAAACGGTGCAAGTATTGCAGCCAAAGCAGTTAGCGAATATCACCTTGTATTGCCAAGTCGTAATACACTAATTCTAAATGAGTGCTATTATATACCGAACATGATGTGCAACATTATATCAGTCTCTTTATTAAGTAAAGAAGGATATAATTTTGTAGTAAAGGATAATGTTATGATCAAAAGTTGATTGCATCAGGCTCGTTACATAATGGCATATTCATTCTAAATCAGAATACAGTCCTCAATATACAAAACACACACAAGAGGAAAAGTTCAGAAATGAACGAATCCTTCTTGTGGCATTGTAGACTTGGTCATATCAATGCGACACGACTGGCTAAGTTACATAAGGATGGTTATTTGAATCCGTTCGAATTATCATCTTATGATACTTGCCATTCATGTCTCAAAGGAAAAATGACCAAAGCTCTGTTTAGTGGACACGGAGAAAGAGTTACTGAACTCTTAGAACTGGTACATAGTGATGTATGCGGTCCCATGTCTACGCATGCCAGGAATGGTTCTTCCTACTTCATTACATTCACTGACAATCTCTCTAGATTCGGACATGTGTTCCTAATGAAACACAAGTCTGAAGCTTTTGAGAAATTCAGAGAATATAAGCACGAAGTAGAGAATCAAACGGGCAAAAGTATTAAGATTCTTCGATCTGATCGAGGAGGTGAATACTTAAGCAATGAGTTCCTAGATTATTTAAAAGAGAATGGGATTCTCTCTCAGCTTACTCCTCCTTATACACCACAGCACAATGGAGTATCGGAACGGAGGAATCGCACCCTATTAGATATGGTGCGCTCTATGATGAGCGAGGCTGAGTTGCTTATTTCCGTCTGGGGCTATGCGCTTGAGACAACAGCATACCTATTGAATCAAGTTCCATCTAAATCTGTGCCTACCACACCATATGAGATATGGAGTGGGAAGAGACCATATTTTAAACGAGTTAAGATATGGGGTTGTCTGGCCTATGTCAAAAGGCAAAATCCAGACAAACTCGAGGCACAGTCAGTTCTTTGCAAGTTTGTGGGATATCCTAAGAATTCCCAAGGATATTTTTTCTACCTCGCTGAAGAACAAAAAGTGTTTGTTTCTCAATATGCCACCTTTTTGGAAAAGGAATTTCTTGCAAAAGAAATTATTGGCAAAGAGGTAGAGCTGGAAGAGGTTCCAGAAACACAAATTGCAACTGAAGATTTAGTAGAACCAGAGGATTCAGTAGTACCCGACGAACCCCAGCCTCTCCGCCGATCTAGTAGGGTTTCTCGTCCACCTGAGAGATACTACGGTTTTCTCATTGATGGTGGAAGCGAGGATTGCATCATGGAAGATGATGACCCGACTAGTTTCGAGCAGGCCATCACGAGTGGTGACTCTGTGAAATGGCTGGAAGCAATGCGATCTGAGATGGAATCCATGTACACCAATAAAGTATGGATTTTGGAAAATGCTCCTGAAGGGGTAAAACCCATTAGGAGCAAGTGGATTTTTAAAAGGAAATTTGGTGTAGATGGAAAAGTTGAGACTTTCAAAGCTAGACTTGTAGCAAAGGGTTTTCGTCAACGACCAGGTGTGGACTATGACGAAACCTTTTCTCCAGTGGCTATACTTAAGTCCATCCGGATCTTACTTGCCATTGCTGCATACCATGACTACGAAATTTGGCAAATGGATGTTAAGATCGCCTTTCTAAATGGTGATTTAGAAGAGTGCGTGTACATGACTCAGCCAGAGGGCTTCGTAGATAGTGGGAGCAGCGGAAAAGTGTGCAAACTGCTTAAATCCATTTATGGGTTAAAGCAAGAATCGCGGAGTTGGAACATCTGTTTTGATGTTGTAGTCAAAGAGTTTGACTTCATCAAAAATATAGATGAACCTTGTATCTATAAGAAGGTAGCAGAGAGTAAGGTTGTCTTCCTCGTATTGTACGTGGATGACATACTCTTGATAGGAAATGATATTCCTATGCTGCAATCAGTCAAGCTCTTCTTATCACAAAGATTTTCAATGAAAGATCTAGGTGATGCCTCCTGCATATTGGGGATTAGGATCTATAGAGATAGATCCAAACGGATACTGGGATTGTTCCAATCCAGGTACATTGACACCATACTAAAGAGGTTTAGTATGGAAGAATCCAAGCGTGGGAACCAACCCACGATTTCTGGACTCACTCTCTTCAAAGAGATGTCTCCCAAGACTGATTTGGAGAGAGCTCACATGCAAGGGATACTCTATGCTTCGGCAGTAGGCTCTATCATGTATACGATGCTATGTACCAGACCCGATGTAGCATACTCACTAAGTGTAGTGAGTCGGTATCAAGCAGATCCTAGAGAGAGTCACTGGACAGCTGTGAAGAACATTCTCAAGTACTTGCGAAGGACTAGAGACATGTTCTTGGTGTATGGTAATGGAGAACTCCGGGTGGAGTCCTTTACCGATTCTATCTTCCAAAGTGATAAGGATGACTCTAAGTCGCACTCGGGATTTGTCTTTACCCTCAATGGAGGGGCGGTATGTTGGAAGAGTTCAAAACAGGATACCGTTGCAGACTCGACGATGGAGGCTGAATACTTCGCTGCCAACGATGCTGCCAAAGAGGCTGTCTGGATGAAGAAGTTCATCACTGAACTTGGTGTGGTCCTATCCATTGAACATCCAATACTTCTGTATTGCGATAACAATGGAGCTGTGGCTTTGGCTAAGGAACCCAGATCCCATCAGAAGTCCAGACATATTCTGAGGCGGTATCACCTGATCAGGGAGATAGTTGATCGCCGGGAGATCGAGGTCAGGAGAGTAGATACGAAGGACAACACTGCGGATCCACTCACGAAGGCCATTCCCCATATACAGTTTGAGAGATTATTCGGGATGCTAGGTATGAGATACTACAAAGGCTGGCCTTAGTGCAAGTAGGAGATTGTTAGTTATGTATATGCCCTAGAGGCCATTGTTGTACATATGATGTATATTATGATGGATGCTTGGATATATACAGAGAGGACATTCTTGCTCGTCATGATAGTATGCTATTTGGTTTCACTTTATCTAAATTTGTTGACTTGTATTGGTTTACTGTCTTACTTTCACATGTTGATAAAGCCCTTAGGATCTGTACTCGACTACTGGGATTATGATGAGATCATAATAGTAGGGCAATAGTAGTCGATGAGTACATCCTATAAATGTTCCTAGTCGAGGGTATATCGAGACGGGGCATCGATACACCAGAGTAGACTAGCGTATACGCATCTTGACCTATATGATGGGCGATGGATGATCCCATATCCATCGGTGTTTGACATCAAGAATGGTGTACGGGTGCTCAGTGGAGACTGGGTACACTGGACGGACTCGCCGAGAACACCCAGATGGTGATATACCACACGTCAGATGGCAGTTCTCCGGTGACACTGGTATAGGGTAGTCTGTAGACCCGAGATCGTCATAGAGTCTTGTGTGATTCCCACTGTGCTTTGATTTCCACCTTACCATGTCCAAGAGGGCGTGCAAAACGGTGGCTTTTGGGTACAGTCCCGAATCACATGGAGGCAATAAGCGATATGAAGGGATTCGTCTCTCCCGGTATAAGGAGTTGATGTTGTGCTGTGTTCGATTGGCTATAACTGGAAGTCCCTGGCCAGGGCTGATATAGAGATATACTGGTAAGTGTTACTAGTAGTTTCTCGACCTGTTATGAACCTCACATCGACACGACTTATCGGTTACTGGGGTCTGACGTATACCACCCCTAGACTTGATATGTGACATATCAGACGAACAGACCGGACTGTACGGGAGTGTTACTGATTGGATTCACAGGAGAACGGACAGGCTAGCTTGTTGATCTTCTGATCGCTCAATACCTGGGTGGCTGTTATGTTTAGATGACCGTTTGCAGCTTGTGGGTGTTTGATATGATCATCACCTGCTACCGGCGTATTGACGATTCTTTAGAGTCCTACACAGAGGTTTCTTGGCTCAGGCAAAACGGAGTAGAGGCAGATATATGATATGTGCAGGACCGAGGATAATGCGATATGAGATACCGTATTATATTCTCGCGATATTTAGATATGAATCGGGACATCGGATCAAGTGTTGATTCGATGAATCGGTACATGATATATTAGTCGGTTATATTCGATATAGCCGGATCGTCGGACCAAGTGTTGATTCGATGATTTAATGTATAATGATATATATGATATATTGTATTACATTATCTAATATTGGCTCGCTTTATTATTTCATTTTCTCACCAGATTAATACATTGATATATATGCGATATATGTTAATTGTATTATTTTCTTTTGTTGCAAATATATAATATATATGTGATATATATTATTCTGAAATGATATGATTTATTATAAAACATGTTTAAGGATAATAAAAAGGGATTAGGGTTTGATTAGGGTTAGCTCCTTCTTGTTCATTCTAGAAGGATTCTATTTTGTCTTGGTTAAGATATTATGGTCTATACTTATCCTTAACCTAACCAAACCCTAACTCTAGTTTATTCTCTACAAGTTTTAGCCTCTCATCCTTGACCATGGTTTAATAATCTATCATATATTCTTTACTACTATTCATCACAAAAGGATTATCATTTTTGATTCATCATCTTCTTCTCTCTTAGCTTTGAGAAAGCTTACTAGTTAATTCTCTTGTGATGATTTCTTGTGAGAAAGTGAATTAAAAAGAAAGCATAAATACTACTCCATCATCCTCATCTAATCTAGCCCATTAGATTAGGGTGTTCATCTCTTTAGAGTGAGAAAGCTTGGGTTATAGCAACTTCGATGTAGATCATCGGAGAATCGGAACACTTTAAGCTAGCATGGATCGTTCGAGTCGTGGAGCCTCTCTTGAGTCCGGAAGATCGTGGATCGCGGTGAAGGGACTTCTACTCGGAGCTTGTGAAGCGAAGGAGCGGACTACAAAGGTTGTAATTCCTCACACATAGCTTTAAAGATGTTATCTTGTATGCTAAACCCTAATAATCTAGCAAAGATCTCGTCTTTGGGTTGTTCGGCACATGTAAAATTTTATTCGGGCATGTTTGATGCTTTATGAACCTTCACAAGTGTTCCTAGGAACCCTACAATTGGGAATTAGGTGATCATCCTCATTATATCGGAATTCGTTGTAATTGGTGATATTTGAGGAAATCGCCGGGATACAGTTTTCAACATACAGCGCACAGGGTTTGAGTTATTCAACTCAGGGGACTTATACAAAGTATTGTATATTGTCCAGTGTCCATTAAGACAAAGGGGTTGGTCCTCGTACTGTATTTTTTTTACCTGTGACTTCTCGAATTTTAGACAAGTGTTTTGTAGAAATACAAGGTCCAAGTTTGAGAAGTTATAGGTGCAGGAATAAAGTAGAGAACCAGGTGTCTCAAGTATCGAGATTTTTCAAGGTGATAGAAGATGTAGATATTTGTGTTTGGTATTCAGTTGATAGTAATGATTTTGAGAACTTGCTTCTCTTTCAGGTTACTCATAATTGGATGCACTCCTAAGTTGAGTAATGTTGATCGGCCTCTCTCCGTTTAGTTGACATGCACTGGAGATAGCTGCATGATTTGAATCTGGTTTCAATTAAATCGGTGCCTCTATTTCTATATTGTATATAGAATGGTTCGTATCTTAACGATGTTAAGGTACGGGGAGTTGTCTGGCTTATGCTTAAAACTAGACTCCGGATAACTCAAAGCACGTTTCTGTAATGGCTGTTTGTGGGTTAACCCGGGCTTTGACGAGGGTTAATTTTCTACCATCTGGAAGATCAATAGTGATATTGTTCTTGACTCGCCAAAATTTTATTAAAATTGATTTTTTCAGAAAACAGTAGTGGGAGTATGGTAGAACTGGAAATGATTTCAGAACCAGAAACGATTACGGAAAATTTAATAGGACCTAAAGATTCAATCAGGATTGACATTCCATTCGCCACTCCACAGATATGGTGGGTAACCTCAGGCGCCAAAGAGGTACTCCGGTATCCTCAAGGACGGCGACAGGGAGGTTCTTGTTTACCCAGACTTGCTATTGCTGCTGTTCCAGACTATAAGACCCGGCAGGAGGATGAATATAGTATCGTTCTAAACTAGCTTTAGAAGTGTACGTGCATATGATTCTGCCAGAGGGTTGTTGTAGTCAGTGGGAGCAGCAGATGCATAGTGGATAAGTAGCTTATGTCTATTTATGGACTAAAGCAAATATAACGGAGATAGATCATCTATTTTTGATGTGACAGTCATGGGCTTTGACTTCATCAGAATAGGAGATGTATCTGTTAAGAAGGTAGTAGGGTGTGAAGTCCTGGTACTTGGATGACATACACATAGTAGAAAGTGAAATTCCTACATTACGATCGGTTATACTGTGGTTGTCACACAGTGTTTTCTCCACATACGATATGGATATAATATCAGGCATTCTGGTTACTAGATCTAAGGTTTTAGATCTAGATTTGGGAAGTGTCCCAATCTGGGTACTTAGACAGTATTCTAAAGGTATTTTAGAATGGACGACTCCTGGCACGGTAATATACCAGCAGGTAATGGAGTCACCCTCTCTGAAGGTGTCTTACAGACTAAAGGGGAGATGGATGTGCATGATTGGCATATCATTTGCTTAGGCAATTGAGTCAATCATGAGATGTCAAGTACCACATCATATGTTGTTTTTGCACTAGATGCAATAATTTGATATTAATCCAATCCTGGAGAAACGTTCGGAAGCAGTTTTAGAACATAAGTGGTTGTTCTAGGGATTTGATAACGACAGCCTCCTTCGGGAGACAGTTATAATTCCAGGCCTCCAAGGTGACCCGGATGACAGAGTGACTGCCAGAGTTATAGTTTTCCCTCTGACGAGGGACAGTAGTTTGGAAAGGTGGTCCAACCGGATACTGAGGGAGGCATGGTGCAGGATACTGATTAAATTCAGATGTCGATACAGTCTAAGAATTTTGATGGATTTGGAGTTCATTTATGAACTGGGTCCCATCAGATATCCAGACATATTCTAAGACAGGTATTGCTCATTTTGGGAGATGGCTTTCTTAGCGAACTTGAGACAAAGAGAGACATAGAAAGAAACATCAGGGCGGATCCACTCACTGAGGCTATTTCTCGAACACAATAGTTTTACAAATGAGCTTTGTAAAACTGATTAGTAGAGGAGTTGGATGTTCAGTATCACACGAGCTATGAGTACACGACATCGCAATAATTAGCCTTAAGTGCAAGTGGGAGATTGTTGAATATAGTGCCCTCAAAGTCAATTATTGGATCGCAGGTACGTGATTGCAATGATTGAGTGAGGACCTATACCGATAATACAGTCTTACTTGAGATGATAGTATGCTATCTGGTTTGTCTTTATCATCGTTTACATGCTTTAGTTCACTATTGCATGTTGATAGAGCCCATAGGATTCTTGCTGACTGCCAGCAGTATGATGGCGATCATATACGTAGGAGCTGGGGTCTATAAGCACATCCTTAAAGTGTCCCTAGTCGTGTGAGTTTCGAAACAGGGAAACGATACTCCAGAGTAGACTAGTGTATACAGTCGAGACCCCGACAAGGGACGGTGGCTGGTCTCACAAGCCATTGGTGTTAGTTGGTTCACCTAAGATGTATACAGGTGCTCATTGGGTTATGAGTACACCGGACAGGACTCGCCGGGAACATGCTAGTTTGTATTATACATATCGTCAGATAGCAGTTCCCAGGTGACATGTGTACAGGTTAGTCTGTTGACCTGAGATCGTCATTTGTCTCATGCGAGTTCCCACTGTGCTTTGATTACTACCCTACCATGGCTCAAAGGAGTCGTGCAAACAGGTTTTAGTTGGGTACAGTCCCGAGCCACATGGAGGCAGTGAGCGGATCGTCAGGGATTCGTCTCTCCCGGTATTGAGGGTGAGATCGCGCTGTGTCTAGGAGAGCCATTAAACGAAATCCCTGGATAGGGTAATCAACATTTACTGGTAGGTATTCCAGTAGTATCTCAGGGTGTTCTGGGCTACTCTCTGACACGACTTATACAGCTATTGGGGGTCTGACGTTTACCAGACCCCTAGGCCCTATATACGATACTCATAGACGAACGGACCGGACAATACGGATATTGTCACTGTCAGGCTCGGTAGAGTTTTCTGGATGAGTTCACTCATCAGCTTCCCTTCCGATCAATACATGGGCAACCGTTACGTACAGCTAGTACCTCTGACGTGCTAGTGGTTATACCCAGTGCCAGTGTATTGATGAGACATTAGAGTCCCCCACAGACAGTTTCCCAAGTTCGGGTGAAACGTTGTAGAGGCCGTATGGATTTGTGGCAGGGTCCGATCATATCCGTGCACTTGTGCACGGATCAGGATCGGACGGATAATACTAGCGGGCTTTGGTTTAAGCCGGATCCTAGTATTATATTGTAGGAATAATTTTGTCTCATTGCATTCGTATTCGGTCGGAATACAAATGCGGGTATGTATTTAAAGTTGGGGTGTAATCTCGTAATTCGTTACGGGATTATTTTCGGAGTTGCCAGTTTTCTTTTTCCATATTAAACGTCACCGTCTATGTTTAATATATGTGAGCATTGACTATTGACCTTTAACCTTTTTTTTCTTTTGCAATTACATGCACTGTGGGGGGTGGGGGCCGCCGAGCACCGTTCGGCATAGGCATGGGCATCATTGCTTTGAGGCATGGGCTTTTGTTTTGATGGCTGATTTTGGGGTGGGGGTGGGGTTCTCTGCAATTTCGCCAGCTTGATTTGGCAGGGGGTTATTTGTGGTGAGGGAGGGCATTCATTTTGGTAGTGGTAGTGGGTAGGTCTTTCTTGCAAGATATATATTCATTCTTGCTTCATTATTTTAGATACAACCCCATTTCAACATGATTCCACAGAGAGAAATTTCCTTCTCTGGCCGAGACCATTGAAAGCTCATTCTTTTCCTCCAAAAACAATTCCATGCTCACAACCTCTTCTTGGCAACTCCAATTTAGCTTCACCCAATCACTTGGGTGCCTTGAGACAATATATTCCACACTCACTCTACTTCCTTCTTGGACATGTCGGCTAGCAAACTTCATGGCCGAGTTGCCTCGGTACAGAGGTGGGAGCCCATATAAAGATTCAAAGAAGTGGTGCCACTTTGACGAGCGAGATCGGAGAGCGGACTTCGTCAACGCAGCAGCGAGGAGCTTGGAGCAAAGATTGAAGACCGAAGGACACGGATCGATCGGTATAATCTTTCCAAACTCTTTTACAGTTTCATAGTTTACGGTTAATGGAACGATCCTTGTATTTGGGCTGCGGTGGCGCCGGTTTTGAAAAAAGTTTTTGTTCCGCATTTGGCATCGGTTTGACGGCCGAGGCGCCGCCGTGGCCCAACATCATCACCTAGTGCCTTAGACCAACTGGTTTGGGAGTCACTGCTAAGCCTTAGGTGTTGTAAGACGAGGAAAATACTAATACGCCGAATCAGCAAGCACATGAGTAATCGGTTGGTTAGTACCTCAAGAAATATTAACGGTCGCATGAAAAATGTGTGAGTAAATCCATCTAAATATTCACCGATTAAAATGTATTGAGGTAGATGGACAAGAGTATGATAGCTTGAATTGAATTCTCCGAGTGTAGGGATGTTCTTTACACACACGTAGGGGTATATGATCGATGTTTGGAAGAAAGATAGGAATGAAGAATAAAGACGATATTTTATTGAGGGATGATGTGATTTCTAACATCTTTTTATAACTATTAAGATAGGACTCATGACAACCGAAAAGCTAGTATTAGTTGGAAACTCTAATTTTCAAAGTCTTTCTTTTACAATTCTTATCTTTATATGTAACTTTCACTGTCTTCCTTTTATTATGGGATTTTGTGGGTGCAATCCGTTGAAAACCCTCAGGAGACAACACTCCTCCTATTAGGGACACTTAGAGGTTTAAAGGCTTGTTGCACGTGCTCAGTGCAATCGTGTTTGCCTACGAAAGTGTGCAAGTTAGTTTTTCTTTTTCTTATATTTTCTCCTTCACCTAAATAAAAGATGTTTGCTCGAGACGATCAAAATTAAGTTTGGGGGAATTTGATCAGTCGAAAATATTGCATTTTTAACACATCAATTTCCCTACTCTTTGTAATCATCTAAAGGTGTTTGGTATAAATATATCACATATTAGCAATTCGTCTGCAAAATATCAAATTACATGTGTTATACATTATAACCAGTATTATGAGGGAAATTGTGTGTTTATTACTACATGCATGATCTTTTGTATATCAACACTTGTCTCGAGATTGTGTGCAGGAAATTCTCCAGGTCAAAGAGTCAGAACTGTTAAAAGTGCCGATAAAAATACATCAGGTCAAAGAATAAGAATCTGGCAGTAAACAGGAAAAAATAAAAATATTCCAGGTATTAGAAGAAGACTCCAAAATTGTCAGAAGAAGACTAAAGAAGTTTCATGCAGCGATCTCTCTACTGGGCCGCGGATCCGCGGCCGAGTTGGCCGATCCGCCGCGGATCCGCGGCCTACTTGACACATCATTAGCCCAGATTGTCTCCAGAAGCTTCTTCTCAACGGCCTCGCTTCTTCAGGATGCTTAAATTATCACGTGGCTTCTTCCAGAAGGCTCTGCATAACAAACTCACACTAGAATATTCCTTATAACAACCTTCCTCTAGAATATTTCGTCTAACAAACTCATTCTAGAAGTCTCTCTCTACAACCTAGGTTTGGAGGGAAGATTCAAATGAAGTGGTTATAAAAAGAGATCTAGATCTAAGGTTTTGGGGTTACACAATTGGGGGTTGAATATTGAGCCAAATTTACACAAGTTGAGTGACACAACTTGATACCAAAACTCTAGCCCAAATCCAAATCCAAAGCCAAAACAAGATCATTTTGAGAAGCAAATAAAGCGAGCTGTTCAGTTGATAAAACTGCACATTTGTTATTACATTTTTCTCTACTATTTCTATATTAGAAAAAGTGTTTATTATAATATATGATACATATGAGGGCTTATCTGTAAAAATACTATTTTCATGTGTTGATATATTATAATTAACATTTGGTAGGAAAATGTATGCAAAAATACCATTGACCAAATCTTAATGTTGAAATTAATATCTCAATAAAACAAACTCTACTAATATTATTTGTGGAGTTGTTGTGCAGAATTTTCAGGGATAAAATCAAGGGAATCAAAGTTGTTTAAGCAAACCTGCCTAATTAAGAAAGCAAACTAAGAAATCAAGTCTGGCAGTAACTACGAGAAGATTTTCAGTTCCTGAGATTCAAAAGATCGCCACTTGTCAATATAGATGAAGCCCAGATAAAAAAGAACAGAAGATACCACTGTTTGGCCGCGGATCCGCGGCCAAACCCTCTGTTGGCTGCGGATCCGCCGCGTTCTAGAAGATTTGTGAGCTGGGATTTTTTCTGTTAAATCTTAACCTCTGGCTTCCAAATTTGGAAGCTAGGTTTCTGGCTTTTGGAGTATAAATAATGACCGAGAGCCACTTGGAAAAATCATCAAGTCGACGCGATCACGAAGTCCAAGACGGCTCACGCATCCAGAATGATCATCAACGGTTCATCTACCTCCTTAGAAGAGATCGAGAAGCAAACTAGTATTTGTAATCATTTTCTAATGAAACAAAGTGTAATGAGTTTGGTTGATTAATAAAGGTAGTTCTTTTTCTTATTCTATTTCTTTGTAGTTTCATAATGAATTCTCTCTCCATCTCTTTTTCTCCCAACATGCGCGAGTAATTCTCCGCTTGTTAGGGTTCGTAGGATTAGGGTAGGTTAATGGATGATGAAAATACTTAAACTCTTTTTACGTCCTATAAAGATTATAAACTTTATCAAAAGAATCATTAACATCCTAATCGGGCACGCTACCAATTCATTGTTAGTCTCGACCGTGATTAGAGATTAGATTAATGATTATTTTGGTAAAGGCTAGATATGAACGGAGTTCCGTGTCGAGATAGGGTTAAGAGTGGGATTCCTTTTCCCTCCAGAAACCCTAATCTACATGCATCACTGTCGTTCTAGTTTTAAATCTATTAAAGGATAGAAAGAGTAATTTTTAATTAATCATCCATAACTACTAAATCCTAATGAACCCTACAAGCCCTCTTCTTATATAAAATTACATCCGTAGTTAATCTAGATCTATATTTTACATCTGTGTTTAACGTAGATCTAGATCCTACAACCATTCTACAATCTTATTTCTTCCTCCTCTCTTTCTCAACACATCTAAAGTAAGAATAAAAGGTTCAACGTTTCCCAGAGGACGACCCGTACTCATCTCGGTCTAGCTACACGCGACACCGTTATTGATTGCGGTTAACTACTACATACACATAGATCACATCAATCAAATAGCACCGTTGCCGGGGATACGTGCGTAATTTTTTTATTCTTATTATTTGTGTTGAATTCTTATCCGATCTATATCATAATTAAAACAAAACTGCAAATTGCATATTTAATGATTTCTGTGTGAGTTTTGCAAGGAGATCTAGAGTCACAGACTTGAGGACACAGAGAGCCAGAGACATTCTTAGAGATCCAGAGGAGTACAGGAGACCACGTAGCAAATTTCATCAAGTGATCCATCCTTCTTGCGGCGGATCCGCGGCAGATAGCCCATATTCGTAGCGGAAGCACGGCAGGTTTAGAGATCTATGGCTTCAATCTTCTCTGGTAAGATTCTAACCTCTTTCTCTCTCCTCTCAAATCCAATAAAATCTCTTTTCTGCAGGATTCTTTGCAAAATATTGCCGCTCAAAAAAAATCTTTTTGTAATGTTTTGTGATTGGTTTTGTTTCGCATATTTTAATACAGACTTTATGGGCAAAGACCAAATCCAGATTAGGTGGTGATTTCATCATCCTTCCTAAGCCCTACAAATCAAAAACCAAGCATCTGCATCAACCCTACATTAATTTAAAAAATATCTAGACCAGACTCTAAGGACAGTCACGCTCAATAAGGACAGAGGAAGGTCGTGGGTAATCTATCGCATATCCGCATTACTTTTGTGGTGTCTAGGAAAGTGTGTCTAAGATAAGTGGTTACTTAATTAGGACTACTACTTACGTAGTGGACAACCTCCCACTTACCTGGCACTTACCTGGCCACAAGGGTAGTAAAGAGGCGGTAGAGGATTGATCCTGCGGCTTGTCCTTTGGAAGTCTAGGAGCGGTCTAGAGACTGGACCTAGGTAACCTTAATTCTAGGGTTGTTTGTGCATTTTTGTGTGATTTGTCTTAAGTCCCACTTTTTTCAAAACAGACCAATTTTAAAGCACACACACGCTGCCACTTGCACTAAATCCACTTAGTGCATATTTGGCTGGACACGGGATTCTAGTGCCCGTCTTGTCCGCGTTCCTGCTATCGACGCCGAAGTCGGTACTTCTTCATCTTCTTTTCCCCCACCACACACGACGACCGAGATGGACGGTACTCTATCAGATTATAACACCACGCTGCCACCGCCTGTAGGTATGCAGAATCCACCGCGCATCTCTCTCCAAGAGAGATGCTATCCTATCCGTGGTCCTCTTCCCACTTGTCTATCTATTCCACCAGGTAACGGGGATAATTTTGAAATTAAACCCCACTACATCAATCTGTTGCCCAAATTTCATGGGCTTAAGTCGGAAGACGCGTACATTTTCATCACTAAATTCGAAAACGTATGCGCAATGATAGGTACTTCACAACTGACTGTGGATGCTATGCGCTTGTGTCTTCTCCCATTCACTCTGTGCGACTTGGCAGAAAAATGGCTTTATAATACTGTCGCACACTCTATCAGTAACTGGGATGAATTCGTAATAGCATTTCTTAAGAAGTTTTACCCAAACCATAAGACCTCCCGTGTTAGGAGCGAGATCAACCAGTTTACCCAGCTTCCCAATGAACCATTTTAGAAGTGCTTTGAACGTTTCAAAGATCTGCTTGTCCAATGTCCTCATCATGGAATCAATAGATGGGATTTATGCCGAATTATATATGAGGGCATTAATCCAGCGACAAAGCAGATGCTTGAAATAATGTGTCAATGCAATTTTATGTCTAAAGATGACGGTGAAGCATGGAAATATCTGGAAGACCTCGCTGAAAACACTCTGCAGTGGGAAAGTGTAAGACCACCTTTATCTAGGGGAACTATTCATCAGCTCAATGTTTCCATCACAGTAAAAGCCGAAATGGCAGAGATGCAGAAGAAACTCGACGCTATTGAGAACAAATTTTCATTAGCCTCCCTAAACCAGGTTACGCTTCCTAAAACTGTGTGTGGTTGCTGTTCAGATCCTTCACACTTGACGGAAGAATGTCCTATGAATGCATCGTTTTAAGGTCACAAGCAAACTAATGCTGCCTTTCAGGAGCTACCTAGAAACGATCCTTTTTCTTCCACGTACAATCAAGGATGGAGGAATCATCCTAACTTTGCTTGGAACCAAAACCAACAAAGCAATTATTAAAGACCTCCTCCACAGAAACCACAACCACAAAGTCAGCACCCCTTTCGGTCACAAAATTTTCATAATCCGGCCAACTCTTCTGCACCACAATTGGCCGGTACTGATAACTCTTCACTCGCACAAACTTTGGATTTGGTTATGAAATATTCCATGCAAATGTCGGCTAATATGAAGTCTTCTATTGATACCCTAACGAAAGACTCCGCCTCCCACGGTGAGAGTATTAAATCAATAGAAAACCAAATTGAACAGTTGAACACCGCAATGAGTGCGAGAGAGAAAGGGAAACTCCCATCTCAACCCATACCTAGTCCTGGCCACTCACAAAGTTATAATGTGAGTGTCATTACTACGTTGAGATCGGGAAAAGTGCTAAATAACCGAGTAGGTGAGCAATGTGATGATGTTAGTAACACCAATGATACCCCAGCTTCTTCTTCTTCCCCTAATTCGTCTAGTCTCCCACCTTCACCCGAGCCTATTCTCCGTTTTCCCCAAGGCTCGAACACTTCGCCCATTTCCTCGAATCTACCTAAAACGATCCCCACTCCAATTCTGGGATCCACTCCATCCCCACAATCCTCTCCAATGTTGGACCAAACCCTTATTGATAAAGCACCTTATCCAAACAGGTTAAGGGGCAACAGACCAAGTCCACAAATGGAGAAGATTGTGGAAATTTTTAAGCAAGTTAATATAAACATTCCTCTCCTAGATGCTATTCAACAAGTTCCATCATATGCGAAAATCCTAAAGGACTTGTGCACTAGGAAGAGAAAACTTCAAGTACCTAAAAAAGTTTTCCTTGCGAGTAATGTGAGCACTGCTTTTACACAACAATTACCTAAGAAACGAAAGGACCCCGGAAGTCCTACAATTTCTATTTCTATTGGGGGTAAAAATATCAATCGTGCTCTACTCGATTTAGGTGCTAGTGTTAACTTGCTTCCGTATTCTGTTTATGAGCAATTAGGGATCGGAGAGTTAAAACCTGTGCATTTTACTCTTCAGATGGCCGATCGATCTATCACCCAACCTAGGGGTGAGCTAGAGGATGTGTTAATCAAAGTCGGGAAATTTATATTTCCTGTGGACTTTATCGTTATAAATACACAACCTGTAGAAAACCTACGAAATCAAATCCCGGTGATACTCGGTCGACCCTTCCTAGCAACTTCCTACGCAGTAATCAATTGTAGAAATGGCTCTATGACCCTATCCTTTGAAAAGAAGTCAATTGAGCTTAACATTTACAAGTTGGGAAGTGAACCCTCCGAACCCTATGCTCATGTGTGTTCTATCAAATTAATGGATGTCGACAGCAGCGAATTTGATCAACCTCATGATACTGACTCTTTTCATATGTTGTTGCTTGACCTAACCATGTATTATACATAAACGGATTCTTCCACCGAGTTGTCCGGGTCAACATCTAACGCTGATGAGGAACTTTTTATAGAGTCTGACGATCACCCTGTTTTCCTGATGACATTATTCTTCGGGGTATCGATGAATGCTTTGAGGAAATTTTCGCTGATGAACTCACATTTTTAAAAGATACAAGTGTTGAGATGAATCAACTCCAAGATAAAGAAATTGAACCTCCACCCCTTCTTCTGGACAATCATGATAATGCGAGTAATCCATCATTACTATCACTGTGTTGTCTCTCCAAATTGAGACGCAATCTTTTTCCATTAAACCTCTTATCACTTCCCCACTTCTTCACGTCGAAAGGTGACATGTCCTTCCACCAACCTTGGTGCTTCATTGATAAAATTTTTGAATGGTTGGTGTTGACCTTCGGTCTTTGCAAAGCTTGGTATTGACCAATAACCTTGACCCCCTCGTGTGATTTTAAAAGATTAACATTGTTTAAATCAAATTTGGAGGGCGGTATATTTTGGCTCTTGAAAGAAAAAGAATTTTTAAAAGATTGTGAGCCAAAAATAAGTTTGGAGGAGGATTTCACTTGCATTATTTCTTGTCCCCTTTTTCCTCCCAAGTCTACAGGTTTTTGAGCTTAACGAATGACATCAGTGAGGACACTGCTGTAAACAGGTTTGGGGGAGGTTTGTGCTTATTTACGCATCAATTTGCATCATACTTTGCATATGCACAACATTTTCAAAAATTTTAAAAATTTTCTTTTATAACAAAAGAGTAGAAAGTGAAAAATTACATCCAAAAAATAGGAATAGTTTAAGAAAACTAGAAGTTTTCTTAAACGAACTGGTAATAAGTAGTTATGAGCCGTTGTCCCAAGGGTTAGTAAGATGAAGGAAGTCACTAATCTGAGGATAAAAATAAGTCTGAAAAATAGTTTCTATTCTGGAATCCAAACATTTGAATGTTGATACCCTACTATATGCACTTACACACGTCTTGAAACTCGGGATAGTAGAGGATACCTTGAAATGCTCTTGTCTAAAAACCAAAGTATGAAGAAAATAAAAAAATTAACAAAATATAAAATGGTGAAGAACAAAAAAAAATGAACACTGGTTTTGTTATCGCCAAGGATGCAATAAAAAAATATAGCGAGGGTGCTTCATCAACTAGTGCCTTAGACTAACTGGTCTGGGAGTCATTGCTAAGCCTTAGGTGGTGCAAGACGAGGAAAACACCTAATAAGCAAGCACATGAGTAATCGGTCGGTTAGTATCTTAAGAAGTATTAACGGTCGCATGAAAAGGTGTGAGCAAATCCATATAAATATTCATCAAATTAAAAAGTACTGAGGTAGATGGACAAGAGTATGATAGCTTGAATTGAATTCTCCGAGTGTAGGGATGTTCTATTCACACACGTAGGGGTATATGATCGATGTTTGGATGAAAGATAGGAATGAAGAATAAAGACGATGTTTTATTAAGGAATGAAATTATTTCTAACACCTTTTCATGACTATTAAGATAGGGCTCATGACAACTGAATGGTTAGTGTAGTTGGAAACACTTATTTTCAAAGTCTTTCTTTTATGGTTCTTATCTTTATATGTAAATTTCACCATCTCTCTTTTATTATAGGATTTTGTGGGTGTAATCCGCTGAAAACCTGCTGAAAATCCTCAGGAGACAAAACTCCTCCTACTAGGGACACCATAGGTTTAACGGCTTATTGCACATGCTCAATGCAACCGTGTTTGCCTACGAAAGTATGCTTAGTTTTCTCCTTTCTTTTTCTCCTTCTCTTGAATAAACTAGTTTGCTCAGGACGATCAAAGATAAGTTTGGGGGTATTTGTTCAGTTGATAAAACTGCACATTTGTTATTACATTTTTCTTACTATTTCTTTATTAGAAAAGGTGTTTATTATAATATATGATACATATGAGGGATTATCTGTAAAAATACTATTTTCATGTGTTGATATATTATAATTAACATTTGGTAGGAAAATGTATGCAGAAATACCATTGACCAAATATTAATGTTGAAATTAATATCTCAATAAAACAAACTCTATTAATATTATTTGTGGAGTTGTTGTGCAGAATTTTCATGGCTAAAATCAAGGGAATCAAAGTTGTTTAAGCAAACCTGCCTAATTAAGAAAGCAAACTAAGAAATCAAGTCTGGCAATAACTACGAGAAGATTTTCAGTTCCTGAGATTCAAAAGATCGCCACTTGTCAATATAGATGAAGCCCGGATAAAAAAAGAAAAGAAGATACCGCTGTTTGGCCGCGGATCCGCGGTCAAACCCCCCTGTTGGCCGCGGATCCGCCGCGTTCTAGAAGATTTGTGAGCTGGGATTTTTTCTGTTAAATCTTAACCTCTGGCTTCCAAATTTGGAAGCTAGGTTTCTGGATTTTGGAGTATAAATAATGACCGAGAGCCTCTTGGAAAAATCATCAATTCGATGCGATCACGAAGTCCAAGACGGCTCACGTATCCAGAATGATCATCAACGGTTCATCTACCTCCTTAGAAAAGATCGAGAAGCAAACTAGTATTTGTAATCATTTTCTAAGGAAACAAAGTGTAATGAGTTTGGTTGATTAATAAAGGTAGTTCTTTTTCTTATTCTATTTCTTTGTAGTTTCATTATGAATTCTCTCTCCATCTCCTTTTCTCCCAACATACCCGAGTAATTCTCCGCTTGTTAGGGTTCGTAGGATTAGGATAGGTTAATGGATGATGAAAATACTTAAACTCTTTTTACGTCCTATAAAGTTTATAAACTTTATCAAAAGAATCATTAACATCCTAATCGGGCGCGCTACCAATTCATTGTTAGTCTCGACCGCGATTACAGATTAGATTAATGATTGTTTTGGTAAAGGCTAGATATGAACGGAGTTCCGTGTCGAGATAGGGTTAAGAGTGGGATTCATTTTCCCTCCAGAAACCCTAATCTACATGCATCACTGTCGTTCTAGTTTTAAATTTATTAAAGGATAGAAAGAGTAATTTTTAATTAATCATCCATAACTACTAAATCCTAATGAACCCTACAAGCCCCCTTCTTATATAAACTTACATCCGTAGTTAATCTAGATCTATATTTTGCATCCGTATTTAACGTAGATCTAGATCCTACAACCATTCTACAATCTTGTTTCTTCCTCCTCTCTTTCTCAACACATCTAAAGTAAGAATAAAAGGTTCAACGTTTCCCAGAGGACGACCCGTACTCATCTCGGTCTAGCTACACGCGACACCGTTATTGATTGCGGTTAACTACTACATACACTTAGAACACATTAATCACGAGCCATCAACGATCCTTTATTCGTGAAGCCAATTTTCATCAAGAGCACGAGATCCACGATGATACAAGTCTTAAGGAGATCAAGCGGAGCGAACTTCAACGGATCTAGTTACCTCTTCAAAAAGAGCGATCGAGAGCAACATCTTGTAACCTCGAATTGATAGAATGTGTAATTAGTCGTCGATTTAATAAAGGTGATAATTGTAATTCTTTCTTTCTTTACATTCTTGCGTTATGAAACTTCTTGATCTTTGATTCATTAATTTTCATGATGTGTGAGTGAAATCTCCGCTTGTAAAGGAATCGGGAGAATAGGTAGATCTTATGGTGATGAAATCCTTTTACTAGTTTTAAGTCTTATGAGAATTGTTAACTCTAGGAAAATGAATCATCGATGACCTAATTTGGAGCAACATCACTTTAGTGATAATTTCGTTGCAAATTAGAGATGAACGATTGATGATTTTCTTTGCTAGAGGTTAGATTTGAATGATGATCAATGAAAAGACAAGGGATAGTGAAGAAGAAACCCTAGTTTCTTCAGTAGATCCCTAATCTTCATTCATCATCATCTCTCTAGCTACAATCCATCATTAAATAAAATTATTTATAATTAGTATTCATCATGGCTACCAATTTGATCGATTCCTACAAGCTATTCTACAAATGTTGATAACTAAATTGATTGGGACATTTCTTGATTCTTGATCTATTTTCTTGATGTTTCTTGAGATCAAATCTTACAAATCTTGAATCAACTTTCTTGAATTTTCTTTTATCTTTTAAATTTCGACTCATCTAAGACAAGATCGATAAAAACACATATCTCAGTGGACGATCCGTATTCATTAACGCGCTACATCAACACCATTAATTGATTGCGGTATAAATTTCTTTGGTTGTGAAACATTTTACTTAACACAACTTAGATGATCAATCAGGTATGATTTGGGTTTTAAATTAGAATAAGTTTTAAATTTAAAAAGGTTGAATGGAATTTGTTGGGGGAAAATGGAGGGTTTGGGCTAATGGGTTTGGGCCTTGGGTTAGGTCCATAGGAAACAAAATAATTAGAATATAATATAAAATTTAAAAATAGGTAAAACATTTTATTTGAATATAGGTATTGGCGTAGATAAAGACCGGGTATTACATCATACCACCCTTATAAAAATTTCGTCCTCAAAATTAAAACAACAATAAGCTATAAAAATTAAGCGAAAGCAATTAGAAAAATCAAACATTTACATGTAGGGAAATAGAGCATTTAAAGGGAATAATACCTTTCAAGTTCCAAAAATAATAAATAGTAATAGTAATAGACTATATATACCCAATTATGATGAAGAACAGCGTAACAATAGTGATCAATAGCGAAAGATTGACTGATAGGTCTTGAAGAACAAAGACACGTCACTAGGGTTACAAATCAGGCAATTACAAAAGATTTGAGGGTACTCATATAGTGAACTATAAAGAAAAAAAATAAATATAAAGCTAAAAATAAGCGAGCTAGTAAACAAGCTAGTTAACAACAATTAGTGTATAAGCCCGGACTGAACTATATGTGCCAATGTACGGAGAAATAAAATACAAGAATGTGAATATAATAGTAATATAGGTACATGTAAATAAACACGAATTAGCATGCTTAATAACTAAAAAACATTATTTCGGTAATACTAAATCAATCAAAATACATTTATAGATGACCAACACAACACGAACATGGTGGAAATTGTTAGCATAAAATAAGAATGAAAGAAGGAGGATACTATATAGAAAAGTCAAGATGAATCTAATTTTAAGGAAAAATAAACTGATAATAATATATATTTTGAGAGTTAAACAAAAAGACACCAACAAGCAAAATGAATATATGAATGATAATATCATATTAAACAATAAAACGTTAAAGGAATTATGGAATAGAAAATAACTCGAAGTGACATCCGGTAATTGAAGCAGATAAAATCAAAACAAAAGGCATGAAGAAGATGATTACATAATAAAACAACGATAGTATGAAAATCATTGGTAGGAAAAAGCCTCTAGAAAATAAAATATACCGTGTATGTTAGAACAATTGGAATTTAAAAATAGTAGAGTAATTAAAGAAATTGAGTAAATATGAGTAGCTAATAATACGCAAATTAGAAAAACATAACTAAATACAAAAATAGAGAGAAACTAAATTTGGTATAACAAATGTCACTGGATATAATTACAGTAATAGAAAATAATACTAGTAAGGTATAGTAAACTAGCCAGAGTATAGATTGTGATAAGATGCGACCTAATCGAAAATGGAATCAGGAATACGGTGCTAACCACAGTGTCAGCTAAGCTGGGGGTCAAGTGACTACAATGTTCAAGGATGGGATAAAAGTAATATCTTACAAGGGAAAGAAATTTTGTATGAAGGATCAATCAATGCATCAAATGGATTTTAAAGGTACAATACTCTAGGAAAATTTCATCGAACCGAAACTTTATTATTCAAATTTTTTTTAAGAAAGTACACTTGAAAGATAAAAGTAGCCCTAAACTATACATTGCTTTTATTGGTCAGATAAAAGGAAATGAAGTCACGTCATTCGCGATTGTGGAAGTTCAACAAGTGGCGATAAGCTCTCGCGCTAAGATAGGGGCGTCCGATCCCATAGTGCTTTGTTTGGATATCTTCTTGAGGTTCTTCAGCCTCGAGTTCCTCTTCACTCGAGATTTCATCCTCCGATTCTTCCTTGGCTGGAGCTTCGTCTTCAGATTCCTCCCCTATATGGTTTTCTTCTCCTGGCTCTTCCTCTTCGGCAGGAGCTTCCTCATCGGAATCCTCCTCCATATGCTCTGCCTCTTCCGAGTCCTCTTCTGGATCATCTTCCATAAGGTCTTCCTCAGGATTCTCCTCTTCAGGATCCTCATCTGGATCCTCCTCTACTACATTTTCCTGTGGATCCTCTTCTATTGGGTCTTCTTCGGGATCTCCTCCTAAGGGACTTCTTTTGGGTCCCCTTCCACTGCATTTTCCTGTGGATTCTTGTAATATTTCAGAAAAATAAAAAATTAGTTTTGGGAATTTTTGTAATTAAATAACAAAATATTGAATATTTTAAATAAGGCGGTATAACTAAATACCGATATATTAGGAAAAATTTGGAAAATTATGGAAATTACGAAAAAGAGGGTGCTTTATATGATTTAACCAAATTATGAAATTTTATAAATTATTATACACTAATTTTATGCTAATCGCGATTAAAAATCGCTTATCGGGCTTTAAGCGTGTTTTGTGCACATGACATGCACATGTCATTTTAGCACTTGTTACTTTTTTTCCTACATGATTTTGGGTGTATGGTTATTGATTTGGGTTTACTATTGCAAAGAGAAGGAAATAAAAGAAAAGAAAAGGAAAAGATAAAAAGAAAACAAAAGAAAAAGGGATATGATTAAACAATAAGGTATGGGTGAGAGAGAGAGGTGAGGGGTCTCCTTTGACTTAGCCATTCTCTTTCCCTCTTCATTCTCTTCATCTTTCTCCTCCCTCTTCACCATGGCAGCACCCCCCTTTCCCCTCCACTTCAAACCCTAACTTCATCATCAAATCTCCATCAAAACCCCACTCCACTGCACAAAAAATATGCACAAGCTCTCAATCAACCCTTTGGACCAAGAAAGTTGGAATTTTGGCGCTGTAGAGAATTCATGAGTGCATAAGGAGGTAATTATCCTATCATTAGTGTAGAATTTCCATTGCTTTAGCATCCATGTTAAATTAGAATCGATATTGTATAGTTTTGGGAGCTTTGAAAACTTTAAGTTAAGGATTAGGGTTTGAGTTGAAACCAAAGGTGAAATTAAGGCTAGCAGAGACTACACAACCCCTGTGGTGATTGATTGGAGACCTAAACCAGAGACTAGAACCCATTTTATCGAACTTAGAAACCCGATATCGGAAGAATTGTGGATTCTGTGTGTGTATATTGAAATCTGCTAACACACGGGGCCTCTGAAAATTATTTAGCAAATACAGAGTGATGTGCAGGCAACCAGGAGTGTACCACCAAAACCCTAGCCCCTAACCATCAAACTTGGCTGCAAATTAATTCATTCTGGCCACAATTTGCGGCCAGAGTAGTTTGGAATTTATTCGTTTTTGTTCCAGGGCCTTATCTCCAGTAAAGTAGACCCTTGCCATATGCAAAATTGGCTGTTTTGACCTAAGGTAAAATCTGGGATCATTTTCTTGTGTTGGCGCATTGTTTTACGGCTTGTTTTAACATGGATTTTGGTATTTGATAATTCGTTTCCGTCGTGTGGAATTTGAACGTCAACGACTAGGGTTATTGGTCGTGTTTGCATGCGAGGCTATAGGTTTTTACCTATGAGTGTAGCGTGTGCCGTTTTTGGTTTTCCGATATGATTTTAATACGCATTTGTGATTGGATTATATGTGTAGGTACCCCACGTGATGTCGAGACGTTGAAGATGAAGTTGGCGACATCGACATCGGCACACAAGAAGCAAGGTGAGTAGATATATATCTACGAGGGAAGTCGGGTGGATGGCGTATAGCACCCCCGCATTTCGTAGTATAGTTGTTATATATGGATATATAAGTGGTTTATGATCCCGCAGTTTGTAGTATAGTTGTTATATATGGATATATAAGTGGTTTACGATACATGGATGATTATCAAGATATGATCATATGTTCATGGTAATTTTGGTGTTATTAGAAGTGAACTAGCATAGCTTCTTTGTCGTGAAACCTAGAATAGGTTTACACCCACACACACACACCTGCATTCATTTTATTACCTGTGCGTATATGTGCGTATATGTGGATATGTATATATATATACACACACACACACACACATGGGTATGGGACTATGTATATATATATACGTATACATATACACGGATTATGAGGATAGTACTTGGGATTGGAGATGAGTTGATGAGATTGGGCTTGAGGCCGTGAGATCAGTGATGTGATATGGTTCGTATTTGAGATACGACGTGATGTTTTAGCGGGTCATTTCGACGTGGTGTTTTCAGACACACGCCTGTATATACATTTATGGTATCAGTATTGTACTGGACGTAGATCAGTACCCTCGATCATGATATTTGATAAAGAGGATACAAGATGAATAATGTGATTGATGTGACATTGACCCGTACCTAGATTTAGGATGCCGTACGACGGATTTACCGTACGAGCTATATTGATGTTAGATCTGCACTCTTGACTCCAGGATGTCATATTGTATTAGGGTATCGTATGGGATACTATTGAGGTGGGATCACCGACTATTATTATATATATGTATCGACTCAGATGTTAGGCGGTTTACTTACCTTTCGATCAGCCTGTTAGTTTGGCCCGGTAGTTTACTTGTAAATGATGGATTAGACTCGAGTACCTATTTCAAAACTAACAAATCGTGAGTATTTTAATGATAGGCCAAGGGATTCTACGGATATTTCAAAGGACGTATCTTTTCTTAAAACACTGTAGCCCTCATTTTCAAAACACCACGATTCGTGTTATTTCAAATGGCAAAACTGTATGACTCATATTTATATAAATGCAGATTAGATATCATTATGTTATTGTTCAGCTCCCGCATATTCTTGCTGTTCGCATCGCATCGCATGCTTATATTGTATGCTCATATGCTATTATTGAGATCCTACTGTCAGGACACTAGCACCATTACCGATGATGCGAATGTTCCACATACACTTACTTGCCGGCTCACACACATCATCATCGGTAATTGCCATGTCACGAACACTTTAGAGAATATTACTAATTGACATAGCTTGTTAACTGATAGTTCGACATGGTATTAGCGTACTCGTCTTTATATGCTAGTTTAGACATTGCAGTTATTACCTGCTACTGCATGCATATTATTATTCACTGTTATGCAGTATTACGGAGTTTTATGCCGATATTCACTATTTACGTGCTATTGATGATTGGATTTCGTATTATCATGAGATTTCCTGGATTTGGGAGAAAACCGAAAGAATATATATAAACTTATCTCTCTCTCCCTCTCTCTTTTTAAAATGAAAAGTGCGGTTTTCTCATGATGTATGAGTCGTTCACCATGATGTTCTCTCGGTTATGAGATGGATTTCGAGACCTGGTACGAGCAGTTGGATGAACCGTCTGCAGGTACATGGTAGACCCGGTAAGGTACCCCGGGGCAAGAAGCTCGAGGTGTAGACGATGAGCCCGGCTGGGGTAGACTGCCTACCGGTGATTTTACCTGGCGCGTCGGATATCCGGAGGATACCGTTCGTAATCGTATGATTGATGATAGGGGCCGATCCGGACTGACGGAGCCCTAGATAGTGATATTTGAGACACTGAGATTTGAGATTTGAGATATTGAGGTTTTGAGATTTGATGATACAGGCCAGTCCAGATAGCCGGAGCCTGAGATATTGAGATATTTGGATTTATGTTTTGTGTCGATGCTAAACACTGTTTATGTTGATTTTATTGATGATACCTCGTTTTAATTATATAGAAATCTCACTAAGTTATGAAAACATTTTCTTCATTTACATGTATTCTGTTTTCGTGCATTCATACCTCATTCATATAATATGTTGTTACCTGAGGCACTGACACGAGCATATGGGATTACACTTATGTATAGATATTTACCCTTATCACCTTTTCTCGCTTCAGACTTATCATTTGAGGTTATATATATGTATATTGATAGTATTGACCTAGGATTGTGTCATACATACGATTTCTACTCGGTGATCTTTTCTACTCACAAATTGGCAACTCACCCCCGTTTTTCCACAGTTTCTTGCAGGTTTTGCCGTACAGGGTTCGTTACGGCTTTGCTGGCACACTGCTTTCTTTCTGGGTGATTTGCTTTGGTAGGTGGGTTCACTTGCATCGTGACCACCATTATACCTTGTATATTATTTATTTCAGTTGTATCTAGTAAAACTCCATCAACCAGACATGTATATTTTATTGGCTTAGAAACCAGTGATGTTTATTCTTTCGACCTTAGAGTCGCGCGTTGTATTATTATGGATTTCATATTGTTTAGAGTTTCCTTTCAGTTTTGATCCTCGCCGTTCGGCGTTGTATATTATATTGCTTGCGTGGTTGTGGCCGTCGATTAACGAAGAGCTAGCTCCCGCTTGGGGATGCCTTTTATCATTATGTATATATTTATCATGTTGTACCCCGTTCGAGGCTAGTATTTACAAAGGAAACTCTGCCGAAATTTTTAGAAAAGACTTGTCATTTTAAAAATGCATATTTCGGCTTATGTTGTTAAATTACTTGATTTAAATTGGTTTTTCCTTCACTCTACAGCTTTACTTGGTTTGGATTTCTGGGTTTTGGCTTACTTAGATTACGTAGGCCTCGAGACGTTTCGTAGTTTAAATGCCGGTCATGTTCCGTACTTTTCGGATCGTGACAAAGTTGGTATCAGAGCGTTCGGTTTTACCTTCGGAGTGTAGGATGACCCTTGGTTGATGGAGTATGTAGCTTGAGTAGAGTGACGAACCGTACGTATGTTCATTCGTATGATCTATCCTCATCAGTACCAGTTTATGGTTTTGTTGCGACGATTACGGACAGGGAGAGCTACGGCTAGAATTGCGGTCAGCACGAGCTCGTCACGGACGAGGACTGACCAGGGCGTGATTCCAAGGACATACGATTGCATAGAGCGGCGTCGTTTTATTGTGTTTTCGTGCCATGAGCGTTGGATGGATCGCTGTTATGAGATTTCTCGGGCATGCAGAATTGCACCAGAAGATTGAACCACTGATAGAGGCCAGCTAGAATGTGATGACCATTGATGTATCGCTTATTCATGATGATTGAGGCACTGTTCAGCGTGCAGATGAATGAGTCAGTTGTTGCTGCGAAAGACAAGATATCGCCTTAGATGTTGGAGCTATTGCAGTACGAGTTGTACTTAGAGATATGATAGAAGGTCGCTAGTCACCCGAGGATGAATGACCAGGACATTTGGTTTGTTCGCTTACCCCGATGCGAGGTCATCAGATAGATTGATTCCAGCTAGAGACGACTTCACGCCGGTACGTTGAGAGTCGATAGAGGCGATCAAATGTCAGAAACCCATATTCCAAGTTTAAAGTATTCGGAAAAACATGCAAGAAATTCTATGGACCCTTTAGAAGAATAAAACCCTAACTTGACATAATGACCGTGTGAAAGCCTTTGAACCTTAGGGTTTGCGGAAGTTCCGCGGTGCCATTAGTAAGGCTTGGGTTTGCCCTTCTACGGCTGGTCCACCGATGTTGTGGTATGTACTCGATACAATTAAACCGCACCCAAGATATTGAGCTCTTGGCGGATTATAAGGTTTTGACGAATCAATCGAATGGTTCGACTTCATTCGGATGCTATGTGGTGAGATGCATTTCTTGGGAGACTCCAGATATGAGTATAGCCATTGGAGCACAGTCCATGCAGCCACGAAGAGACGATTTCGGAGTAGTCGACATTAGATAAAAGCGGAGTAAGAGGTTCGTACGAGATCTCGATGAGATGGCGTTCCACTCCGCCGACATCAGAGATGTGATACGCATGCAAAGGCGTTGTATATGGATATATCTTCCAGAAGAAGTCACGATGAGTATGCAGCCGTTCCGAAACAAGAAACGGATTTATTGAGGGGTGATAACTTCCGGACAGTTCGGCAGACACGGGATTTGAGAGAGACCTCAACAGGACCTTTCTGGAATAAATTATGAGAAGACTTGGACTCAGGAGTGGTCATTTTACGCATACCCAGCAGGCCAGAGTTCGGTATCGTCGACGAGACATGTTATGAGTGACCATGACAGTTGGCCAGAGATTTTTAGAGGATGTGCTTGAGCGGGACTATTCTTCCATACTTGATTTCGGTATTTGGGCGATCTATTCGCATGATTGAGTGTTGATGACCGAGTTTTATGATATTTGTTTTCGTGCACCATGGTTGCACCTACTGGGTATTTATGATTTGTGCACAGTTATTGCACTTGATGTCGTTTTGTGCCTTGGCTTCACATGTTTATGACTTCATGGATTTCGATTGTGATACACGATATTTGTTTTGAGCACCTTGTGCACCTGATTGGATTCTTGCGCATATTTGACGCGCTTGGATTGGATTTTTACGCATGTTCGGCGCTTGATATTGGATTTCATGATTTCGTGCATGTTGGATGCACACGATTTAGATTTTATTCGTGCATGATGGAAGTCACCTGATTTGGATTTTCGCGCATGTTGGGCGCATGTTATGAGATGCGATTTTGGTGCACACCAGATGCACTAAATCGGGATTCCTTGTGCATATCTGATGCACCTGATTTTTCTGTCTGGCACACACGTTGCCTCTGACAGGTGTTTTGTGCACACCCGGTGCACATAGATGTTATTTCTGTGCACATGTATGGCACATATATGGATTTTGATTTCCGTGCGCACCAGACGCACGTAGCATTCATATGCACATTTTGGGATTGATTTCTTATGGAGCAGTGCGTTTTTATGATATTTACTATTATTTCGTACTAAGCAGGACTAGTCAGAGGACAGTACCTGGATGTATTTTGCATGCATTGATAGTTATCGAAGAGATTTCCAAAAAGAGAGCTATAGTCTCAGTATTTACCTACGTGTCTGATATAACACGAAACGTTTAAAACAAGAGAACCCTTCTAAATTGTTTTCAAAAACGACGGGACGTGCATATTAAACAAAAGATATATATAGAGAGAGTTATTTTCTTACTAGAGACGTCCGCCATTGTGCAGTGTTATGCGCATCGCACAGCGACTTAACACGGTTTGGCATGCATTTCCTTCAGGTTTTTATATGTATAGTGTTGATGTATATCATATTGGTTTTCGTATTGGATTTAGACATTGATGTCTTCCCCATGACTCCGATGATTGCGGGATGCTTGATGGAGTTTTGTTTTGAGTTATCTGCTCATTGTTCATGCGCACTCACTGCGCTACGATGTGTTTTATGTATTGATGGTTTCAGAGCCCCGATGACTTGGACTTTTTACTGAAATGATTTAGTATTGGGGGGTTTAAATTTAAATTCGGGAACCGAATTTCTTTAAGGGTGGAAGACTGTAACATTTCAGAAAAATAAAATATTAGTTTTAGGAATTTTTGTAATTAAACAATAAAATATTGAATATTTTAAATAAGGCGGTATAATTAAATACCGATAAATTGGGAAAAATTTGGAAAATTATGGAAATTACTAAAAAGAGAGTGCGTTATGTGATCTAAGCAAATTATGAAATTTTATAAATTATTATACACTAATTTTGTGCTAATCGCGATTAAAAATCGCTAATCGGGCTTTAAGCGTGTTTTGGGCACATGACATGCACATGTCATTTTAACACTTGTTACTTTTTTCCTACATGATTTTGGGTGTATGGTTATTGTTTTGGGTTTACTATTGCAAAGAGAAGGAAATAAAAGAAAAGGAAAGGAAAAGATAAAAAGAAAACAAAAGAAAAAGGGATATGATTAAACAATAAGGTATGGGTGAGAGAGAGAAAGAGGTGAGGGGTCTCCTTTGACTTAGCCATTCTTTTTCCCTCTTCATTCTCTTCATCTTTCTTCTCCCTTTTCACCATGGCAGCACCCCCCTTTCCCCTCCACTTCAAACCCTAACTTCATCATCAAATCTCCATCAAAACCTCATTCCCATTTCATAAAAAATGTGCACAAGCTCTCAAGCAACCCTTTGGACCAAGAAAGTTGGAGTTTTGGCGCTGTAGAGGATTCATGAGTGCATAAGGAGGTAATTATCCCATCATTAGTGTAGAATTTTCATTGCTTTAGCATCCATGTTAAATTAGAATCGATATTGTGTGGTTTTGGGGACTTTGAAAAGTTTAAGTTGAGGATTAGGGTTTGAGTTGAAACCAAAGGTGAAATTAAGGCTAGTAGAGGCTACACAACCCCTGTGGTGATTGATTGGAGAATTAAACCAGAGACTAGAACTCATTTTAGCGAATTTAGAAACCCGATATCAGAAGAATTGTGGATTCTGTGTGTGTATATTGAAATCTGCTAACATCCGGAGCCTCTGAAAATTATTTAGCAAACACAGAATGATGTGCAGGCAACCTGGAGTGTACCACCAAAGCCCTAGCCTATAACCATCAACCCTGGACACAAATTAATTCATTCTGGCCGCAATTTGCGGCCAGAGCAGTTTGGAATTTATTCGTTTTTGTTCCGGGGCCTTATCTCCAGTAAATTAGACCCTTGGCATATGCAAAATTGACTGTTTTGACCTAGGGTAAAATCTGGGATCATTTTCTTGTGTTGGAAAATTGTTTTACGACTTGTTTTAATATGGATTTTAGTATTTGATAATTCGTTTTCGTCGTGTGGCGTTTGAACGTCAACGACTAGGGTTATTGGTCGTGTTTGCATGCGAGGCTATAGGTTTTTACCTATGAGCGTAGGTGTGCCGTTTTTGGTTTTCGGATGTGATTTTAATACACATTTGCGATTGGAATATATGTGTAAGTACCCCACGTGATTTCGAGACGTTGAAGATGAAGATGGCGATATCGGCATCGGCACACAAGAAGCAAGGAGAGTAGATATATATCTACAGGGGAAGTCGGGTGGATGGCGTATAGCACCTCCGCAGTTCATAGTATAGTTGTTATATATGGATATATAAGTGGTTTATGATACGTGGATGATAATCAAGATATGATCATGTGTTCTTGGTTAGTTTGGTGTTATTAGAAGTGAACTAGCATAGCTTCTTTGTCACGAAACCTAGAATAGGTTTACACTCACACGCACACAACTGCATTCATTTTATTACTTGTGCGTATATGGGGATATGTACACACACACACACACATGGGTATGGGACTATGCGTGTGTGTATGTGTGTATATATATACGTATACATATACACGGATTATGAGAATAGTACTTGGGATTGGAGATGAGTTGATGAGATTGGGCTTGAGGCCGTGAGATCGGTGATGTGATATGGTTCATATTTAAGATACGACGTGATGTTATAGCGGGTCATTTCGACATGGTGTTTTCAGACACACGCCTGTATATACATTTATGGTATCAGTATTGTACTAGACGTTGATCAGTAGCCCCGATCATGATATTTGATAAAGAGGATACCAAATGAATAATGTGATTGATGTGACATTGACCCGTACCCAGATTTGGGATGCCGTACGACGGATTTACCGTACGAGCTATATTGATGTTAGATCCGCACTCTTGACTCGAGGATGTCATATTGTATTAGGGTATCGTATGGGATACTATTGAGGCGGGATCACCGACTATTATTATATATATGTATCGACTCAGATGTTAGGCGGTTTCCTTACCTTTCGATCAGCCTGTTAGTTTAGCCCAATAGTTTACTTGTAAATGATGGATTAGACTTGAGTCATACCTATTTCAAAACTAATGAATCGTGAGTATTTTAAAGACAGGCCAAGGGATTCTACGGATATTTCAAAGGACGTATCTTTTCTTAAAACACCGTAGCCCTCATTTTCAAAACACCACAATTCGTGTTATTTCAAATGGCAAAACTGTATGACTCATATTTATATAAATGCAGATTATATATCATTATGTTATTGTTCAGCTCCCGCATATTCTTGTTGTTCGCATCGCATAGCATGCTTATATTGTATGTTCATATGCCATTATTGAGATCCTGCTGTCAGGACACCAGCACCATTACAAATGATGCGTATGTTCCACGTACACTTACTTGCCGGCTCACACACATCATCATCGGTAATTTCAATGTCACGAACACTTTAGAGAATATTACTCATTGACATAGCTTGCTTGTTAACTGATAGTTCGACATGGTATTAGCGTACTTGTCTTTATATGCTAGTTTAGACATTGCAGTTATTACTTGCTACTGCATGCATATTATTATTCACTGTTATGCAGTATTATGGATTTTTATGCCGATATTCATTGTTTACGTGCTATTGATGATTGGATTTCGGATTTCATGATATTTCCTGGATTTTGGAGAAAACCGAATGAATATATATAAACTTCTCTCTCTCCCCTCTCTTTTTAAAATGAAAAGTGTGGTTTTCTCGTGATGTATGAGTCGTCCACCATGATGTTTTCGCGGTTATGAGATGGATTTCGAGACCCGATTCGAGGAGTTGGATGAACCGTCTGCGGGTACATGGTGGACCCGGTATGGTACCCCGGGGCAAGAAGCTCGAGGTGTAGACAATGAGCCTGGCAGGGACAGACTGCCTATCGGTGATTTTACCTGGCACGTCGGATATCCGGAGGATACCGTTCGTGGTCGTGTGATTGATGATAGGGGCCGATCCAGACTGATGGAGCCCTAGATAATGAGATTTGGGACACTGAGATTTGAGATATTGAGGTTTTGAGATTTGATGATACAGGCCAGTCCGGATAACCGGAGCCTGAGATATTGAGATATTGGGATTTATGTTTTGTGTCGATGCTAGACACTGTTTATGTTGATTTCATTGATGATACCTCGTTTTAATTATACAGAAATCTCAATAAATTATGAAAGCAATTTCTTCATTTACATGTATTCTATTTTCATGCATTCATATGATATGTTGTTACCTGATGTTAGGTTTCCCTAGCACCTACCTATGAGTATGGACGCTTCGCACATGCTACATTAAAATTTCTAGAGGTGCTAAGCAAACTAAGCATGGATCTTTAACTAGAATAGCTTGGGTAACAACACAAGAATCACATACTAGAACTATATTTACACTAAGTGAAATGAATACAACCTTTGTAGTCCTCTTTGTAGTGACTCCTAGGATCGTTGAGAGGTTCGAAAGGCTTGCTAGTAAGCTCGTACGTCCACGATGATCCACCCGAAGTTCACTAGCTCCAAGCTTGTAGCTCCACTTGATGCAAGAAGAAGTTGAAGCTAAACACTCTAAACTAATTGGCTAGATTAGAGTAGAATGATGAAGTGGTGAGTTTTCTTTTATCAAAACCCTTTCTTTTTATCTCTCTCTCACTATGGAAAAACCTAGAGAGCAAGGAGGAAGAAGAAGATGAAGGAAAAAGCTTTTTTTAAATGATAAAGCTTGTGAAAGAAAAATAGAAAATATAGTATATATATTTTCTATCTCTCTCTCAACCATGGTTGCTATAATATCTAGATATTTTAATGAGTGAGTTAAAACCCAAAAGAAATAATTAATCCAAGGATAAAGGTTAGGTGAAGTGAGGTTAACACAAGAAGAGTGTAGAAGATAACCTTGGATTAATTTTTTTCTTTTCTTTTGTTTTAAAACAAATACAAATAAATATCAATATATTATATTTCCATGTAAGTCTTATATTGCCTTCAAGTATGTATCATCAACCATGATACTTTTGTATGTATGTATCCATGCACATCAACATGTGCATGCTTGCACATCATCATATGCATACATGCATGCATTCTTCCTCTTTAATAAAAAGAATTTGACTAAAGAATTAAAATAAAACTAAAAGTCAAAATGTTAAATCAACAATTGATTTAACAATCCGGTCATATCACATACGACTAGACCAATAGAAAAACTCCCGACTAAAATACGGTATCACATAGTCGTATTTGATCGGGTCTTTGCACATATCTCATATGCACACCACATCTTTTCGCCTGGGCTAGGAAACTTCTGTGTGGGACTCTAAGACTCGTCAATACGCCGGCAGTGAGTGGTGATCATATCAAACATCCACAAGCCGCAAGCGGTCAGCTAAATGTAACGGCCACCCGGGTATTGAGCGATCAGAAGAAAAACAGCAAAGCTGTCAAAACTCCCGTCGAGCCATCTGGAAACACTTACCGTACAGTCCGGTCTCCTCGTCAAATATGTTGTATATCAAGTCTGGGAATGGTGTCGTCGACCCTAATAACTCAATAAGTCATGCCGGTATATAGCTGATAACAGATCGAGAAACTACTGATAACGCTTATCAGTAAATCTCAGTAGCCCTGGCCAGGGACTTCCTGTTATAGCCAATCGAGCATAGCACAACATCAACCCCCAATACCGGGAGAGACGAAATCCCTCCTATCGCTCATTACCTCCATGTGTCTCAGGACTTTACCCAAAGACCATCCGTTTGCATGACTCAGTAGAGTCGTGGTAGGGTGGAGATCAAAGTACAGTGGGAGGACACACAAGACTCTATGACGATCTCGGGTCTACAGACTAACCTGTACCAGTGTCACCTGAGAACTGCTATCCGACGATAGATATAATACCACATAGGAGTTCTCTGTGAGTCTGTCCAGTGTACCCAGTCTCCACTGAGCACCCGCATACAATCTTTGGTCCTCACCAGATGGATATGAGAACATCCATCGCCCATCATATTGGACAAGAATGGTATACGCTAGTCTACTCTGGAATATCGATGCCCCGTCTCGATACACCCTTGACTAGGAACGGTTCAAGGATATGCTTATAAACTACACGTGCCCCACTAGTATGATCCGCATCATAATCACAGTAGTCAAGCAAATATCCTCAGAGCTTTATCAACATGTGCAAATGAATAAAAGCATGATCAAGTCAACATGTCAGATAAAGTAAACCAGATAGCATACTATCTTGTCGAGCAAGAAAGTAATCTATATATATACATGTCCAAGCATCCACTATACATATAATAGCCTCTAGGGCATACATATATCCAACAATCTCCTACTTGCACTAAGGCCAGTTATTGGCGTATCTCATACCCAACATCTCAAAAAGTCGCTCATGCTGCGGCTGTGGAAGGGCCTTGGTGAGTGGATCTGCGGTGTTATTCTTTGTCTCTACTCTCCGAATCTCGATCTCGTGGCGATCTATAATCACCCGGATCAAATGATATCGCCTGAGAATGTGTCTGGATTTCTGATGGGACCTTGGTTCTTTGGCTAACGCCATAGCCCCATTATTATCACAATACAATGGTATTGGATCAATAATGCTTGGAACTACTCCTAGTTCCACGATGAACTTCCTCATCCAGACGGCTTCCTTGACAGCATCATTTGCAGCAATATACTCAGCTTCCATCGTGGAGTCTGCAACGATATCCTGTTTAGAACTCTTCCAACTAACTGCCCCTCCATTGAGGGTAAATACAAATCCTGAGATAGATTTGCTGTCAGCCTTATCGCTTTGGAAGCTGAAATCGGTAAAGGCCTCCATTTGGAGATCTCCATTACCATACACCAAGAACAATTCTTTAGTCATTCGTAAGTACTTAAGATTGTTCTTCACTGCTATCCAATGTTTCTCCCCTTGGTTGGATTGATACCTGCTTACTACAGCTAGTGCATAAGCTACATCAAGGCGAGTACATAACATCGCATACATTATAGATGCTACGGCTGATGCGTAGGGTATAATGCTCATGCGAGCTCTCTTTTCATTAGTCTTCGGACAGAAGTCTTTGGAGAGAGTGATTCCATGACAAGCGGGTAAGGAACCACGCTTGGAATCTTCCATACTAAACCTTTTTAGGATGGTGTCAATGTACTTTGATTAAGACAGTCCCAATAACCTCTTGGATCTATCTCTATAGATCCTTATGCCCAAAATGTACGATGCATCACCCAGGTCCTTCATGGAGAACCTTTGTGATAAGAATAGTTTGACCGATTATTGCATAGGAATATCATTTCCTATCAGGAGAATGTTATCCACGTACAATACGAAGAATGTGACAGTATTCCCTACAATCTTCTTATAAATGCATGGTTCATCTATATTTTTGATAAAATCAAACTCTTTGATTGTATCATCAAAACAGATGTTCCAGCTCTGTGAGGCCTGCTTAAATCCATAAATGGATTTAAGCAATCTACATGCTTTCCCGCTGCTCCCACTGTCAATGAAGCCCTCTGGATAATCCATAAAAACGCATTCTTCTAAATCACCATTCAGAAATGCAGTTTTAACGTCCATTTGCCAGATTTCATAATCATAGTGAGCAACAATAGCAAGTAGGATCCTAATGGATTTAAGCATTGTTACTGGAGAGAAAGTTTCATCATAATCCAATCCTAGTCTTTGACGAAAACCTTTCGCTATAAGCCTTGCTTTATAGGTCTCTACCTGTCCATCTACACCAATCTTTCTCTTAAAGATCCATTTGCACCCAACGGGTTTTATCCCAGGAGGTGCAATGTCCAAAGTCCATACTTTGTTGGTGTACATGGACTCCATTTCGGATCTCATGGCTTCCAGCCACTTCACAGAGTCACCACTCATGATAGCTTGCTGAAAACTAGTAGGGTCATCATCATCCATGATGAAATCTTCTCTATCACCATCAATGAGAAACCCATAGTATCACTCCGGTGGGCGAGAAGTTCTACTAGATCTCCGGAGCGGCTGAGGTTCTTGAAATTCTACTGCAACATCAGTTTCAACCAATTCGTCCTGAGTAATTTGTGTCTCTAGAACCTCTTCTAGTTCTACCGCATTGCCATCAGTACTTTCTGTAAAGACTTCATTTTCCAAAAATGTGGAATGCTGAGCAACAAACACCTTTTGTTCCTCCTTGTGGTAGATATCCATACGAATGTTTTTGATATCCCACAAATTTACACATGACCGATCGTGTCTCGAGTTTATCCGGATTCTGCTTTTTGACATAAGCCGGACAACCCCAAATCCTAACTCTTTTAAGAGATGGTCTCTTTCCACTCCATATCTCATATGGAGTGGTAGACACGGTCTTGGTTGAAATCCTGTTTAACAGATACATTGCCGTCTCCAATGCATGCCCCCAAAAAGAAAGTGGTAACTCAGCATCACACATCATAGACGGTACCATATCCAGTAGGGTACGATTCCTCCATTCTGACACAAC
Organism: Agapanthus africanus; assembly: GCA_030015575.1. Classification (NCBI taxonomy): domain Eukaryota; kingdom Viridiplantae; phylum Streptophyta; class Magnoliopsida; order Asparagales; family Amaryllidaceae; genus Agapanthus; species Agapanthus africanus. Next base: position 293,767,781 of record CM057347.1, read on the forward strand.
GTTGTGCAGTGGTGTGTAAGGAGGAGCTGAGAGAGAATCTCATTCTCTTTTAAGAAGTCTGAAAACTTTGTACTTAAGTACTCTCCACCTCGATCTGATCGAAGTTTCTTGATGCTCATACCTGTTTGTTTTTCTACCTCAAGTTTGTACTCCTTGAATTTCTCGAAAGCTTCGGATTTTTGCTTTATCAAAAACACGTGTCTGAATCTTGAGAAATCATCAGTAAAAGTAATGAAGTATGAAAAACCGCCTCTAGCATGTGTAAACATTGGTCCGCATACATCACTATGTATGAGGCCTAAGAGTTCCACAGCTCTTTCTCCGTGTCCAGTAAATGGAGTTTTGGTCATTTTACCTTTAATATAGGACTGGCAAGTCGCATAAGATTTATATTCAAAAGGATTTAAATATCCATCTTTATGTAGCCTGTTTAGTCTGGTTTCATTAATATGACCAAGTCTACAATGCCAAAGAAAAGCTTCATTTATATCTGAAAGTTTTGTTTTATTAGTATGTTGTATATTGAAAACTGTGTGTTGGTTCAGGACGTAAATACCGTTATTTAATGTACCATACCCAATCAACTCTTGATTTAAGTTAATGTTCATAACATTATTCTACAACACAAAATGATATCCTTCATTGTCCAAAATAACACGGGTTCGAAACCAATATACAACCCGAAGGCAAACCCAGATGATACTCTCCTACGGATACAGCATATACATTGGAACCATTTCTAACCCGCAGAGTATGGTCTCCAGTCTTCAAAACTCTACTGTTTCTCAACCCTGCACACAATTGCAGATGTGAGAACCAGAACCGGTATCTAATACCCAAAATATAGAGTTAATTGAAAAATAGTTCTCAGTTACAAATATACCTGAAGCGGAAGCATCAATATGCTTCCTCTTCTTGAGATCAGCAAGATACACAGCACAGTTGCGATTCCAATGTCCCGACTTGTGACAGTAAAAACATTCCCCTTTCCCACTTCCCGCGGCCCCAGATGTGTCTTTCCCCTTCGCCTTTTTGACTCCACCTTTCTGTTTGATGGGTTTTTTCTTCTTCTTTCCCTTGGCCTTGGCTTTTGGGACGGAAGAGGAAGATGGCCCAGCAATCAGAGCGGGAGTCTTCGTTGTTTTCAGCGTGCTCTCTGCATTTCTCAACATATTAAGAAGTTCAGGAAATGATTTCACCAAATCGTTCATATTGAAATTTACTATGAATAGAGCAAAGGCGGGGGGAGAGACTGCAGAACAATATCCGTACACTGCTCATTATCCATGTTCCATCCTAGTTCCTCGAATTCTTCAATAAGACCAATCATCTTTAAGACATGGTCTCCTACTGATGCACCAGGGGCCATTCGCATCTGAAACAACTTTCCAGATGTCTCGTATCTCAAAGTATGAGATTGCTCTTCATACAACTCCTTTGTATGAAGAAAGATGGATTGCACATCCATCTTCTCGTGTTGTTTCTGATGGATGTTGTCCATAGAAGCAAGCGCGAGGCACTTGGCCGTGTTGCAGTCAATATCCCATGTTTTTCGGATCTCCCTATCCGAAACAGAAGATTTAGGTCCTGGGATGGGTGGGGCTTTGTTGGTGAGGACATATGATACTTTATCATATGTGAGTGCAATGTTCAAGTTCCTCAACCATTCTTTATAGTTCGGTCCAGTCAGTTTGTTTTTCTCGAGTAGAAGCTTAAGTCTCGTCATCGGTATCTGCCATTAGGAGAGAGAAAAGAATACACTCAGCGAAATGCTCTTGCAAAGAATTAGATTGGTTATTATCTTATCTAATTGATGTCTCCCACTGCTTTTATCAAATTTTCTATCAAAACCTGAAAAGAAAACTAGCCAGGATTAATTACATTCTACAGTTTCGGTAACCGGTCAGCCAGGCCAGTGTTGGTAATTTGAGGGAGGTTCCCCGTGCTTTCGCACGGACCTAATTAAAATAAACCTCATTTTCCCAGAGGTCAAACCCCGTTGACACCTTTCTAGACACCTACTGGATTAGCTAATTGCAAAATGCAAAACTCTCCTGGGAGTAACTCTTACTCACAGTGGGATCGGAATCCAACTATCATATACAAGGTATGCAATCTCATTGCAAATTTTAACTCTTGAAACTCCCGATATGGTTTTTACCCCTAGCTGCTTATGACCTTGGCTATAGTCAATATATCATAAGCACTAGTCAAGTTCTACCGTCATTTCGTGATTAATTAGGCCCACCCAAATGAGCCTCGGCTATGGTCGACATAATCATGTGACTGTCCTAACTAATCGCATCATATGCGGTGTAGGAAGACATCACTTAGCTACCGTACACTACGCCTCGGCTTTGGTCGACATACGTAGCATGAATACAAGTACTCTGCTTCCTAAAATGACGGAGGGTTGCGGATGGTTTTTATGAAAACCTTTAACGCTTTGAACTTGATCTCGTTGTAGAATCAAAATGGTATAGAAAAGGAGTGGCTGAAGCTGCGCATCTTTTTAAACTTGCATTTTTCATAAAAAAGGCCGAGTGGGATTCAAATCCGATTCTACAACATCTTTAGTTTTCTTTTACTTTACATTAATCTCATTAATATAGTCCCATCATTTAAGTTCCTAAGCCATCACAGAAAAGAAACGAAAATAGAACGTATACTTATACCACCCGCATTCGCCATAATGTCTCGTTATGCACCGTTAGGTTACTTAACTAACGGCATAGCGGGGCGGGACTAGCACGGGTGTAAAATATAAGCAACGTTTATTATATATCATATATATAATAATAATTCATTCGTCTCAGATACTAAGTAATCACATTACAGAATATCAACAGCAGCAGAAGCACATATGAAAATAAAAAGGATATCTAGGAGGTCCGTATTTTGTATTCAGCCAGCAATAGAAAATACGGATTCCACGGTCGCGATGAGTAGCCAAGCCCACACCCTTAGACTCCTATGAGAGCAGGAAGTGATCCTGCCATTTCTAAAGTTTAGGAGACCCGGTCTCGACTCCTCGAGATGGCCTCCCACTGAACCCTAGAACCCGATCACTTGTGCTCCCCTCCTTGGGTCTATCCTTATGCGGAAAAGTAAATAATATACAATAATGGTGACATCTTCCTCAACCCGAAAGTGCCCCAAATAAAAGAATATTACATACAATTGACTTTTACATGAATGAAAATTAAAACTCTCATCTCACATAAAACCCCTGGCTATTCAATCGCGACAATCCTGCATCATATCTCAGCAACACATAATATCTCATATCATCAACATAAGCAAATATGTGTATCCCGATTGTCGTCGATGTATAGCAACGAAGCCGACGATACACCACATACTACGCTTACGGTCGCAGAAAAGAAAGTAAAAAACAACAATTGCAATCACAGATATCAAGACGATGTTTAACGTTTCGATCGAATCAACAAACACCCACGTTTTACCCCAAGAGCTCAACACTTGAGCAAAGTTACAAATACCTAAAATCGCGCCACAGTGTCTTATGATCCAGCCGTAGAAGGAGTTAACCAACGCCTCACCTATGACACCACGGCACTACGGCAAACCCGAAAGTTCGTTCGTAGTTCCATGGGCATAGAATCGAGTTAAGGTTATTATGATCTTCTAGAGGGTCCATAGGATACTTGCGCTACTATTGAATATAAAGTTAACTTAGGAAAACACAACACTTGGAAATTTAAGCGGGGTAGAAAGTAGGGTGTCCGATGTTCGTTCGAAATGCTAAAAGTAGTCTAGGTTACCAATTTAGTGTTAAAAATACGACTACGAATCACTACGAATTAGCCCCAAGTCTAAACAATCATCACATGAAAATTGGGCTAAATAAAAAATACCACAAAACCTAAAATGAACCCAAAAGAGCACTAGAGCAATACAGAGGGGTTCTGGGTGTAGGGGCCCGCCTGGCCGGAAAAAATGCTAGGGTGGCCGGCCAAAATTCGATGACCCCCCCCCCCCCGTATTTCACCTGTGTGCTTATGTCAGTCCAAATATGACTCTGTACCTGTTTCAAAAAAATTTAAACGACTTTCAAAAAAATTTCCAGAAAGCATATCAAGGATTCCGTAATATCGTAATTTCGTAGTCGGATTCTTTTTCGTATTTATTATAACACCAAGTCCAGAATTCTAGCTTAGCTCTGATACCATTGTTAGGTTTCCCTAGCACCTACTTATGAGTATGGAAGCATCACACATGCCACTTTAAAATTTCTAGAGGTGCTAAGCATACTAAGCATGGATCTTTAGCTAGAATAGCTACGGTAACAACACAAGTATCACATACTAGAACTATATTTACACTAAGTGAAAGGAATACAACCTTTGTAGTCCTCTCTGTAGTGACTCCTAGGATCGTTGAGAGGTTCGAAAGGCTTGCTAGTAAGCTCGTATGTCCACGATGATCCACCCGAAGTTCACTAGCTCCAAGCTTGTAGCTCCACTTGATACAAGAAGAAGTTGAAGCTAAACACTCTAAACTAATTGGCTAGAGTAGAGTAGAATGATGAATTGGTGAGTTTTCTTTTGTCAAAACCCTTTCTTTTTATCTCTCTCTCACAATGGAAAAACCTAGAGAGCAAGGAGGAAGAAGAAGATGAAGGCAAAAGCTTTTTTGAAATGATAAAGCTTGTGAAAGAAAAATAGAAAATATAGTATATATATTTTCTATCTTTCTCTCAACCATGCTTGCTATAATATCTAGATATTTTAATGAGTGAGTTAAAACCCAAAAGAAATAGTTAATCCAACGTTAAAGGTTAGGTGAAGTGAGGTTAACACAAGAAGAGTGTAGAAGATAACCTTGGATTAATCTTTTTCTTTTCTTTTGTTTTAAAACAAATACAAATAAATATCAATATATTATAGACCCATGTAATTCTTATATTGCCTTCAAGTATGTATCATCAACCATGATACTTTTGTATGCATGTATCCATGCACATCAACATGTGCATGCTTGCACATCATCATATACATACATGCATGCATTCTTCCTCTTTAATAAAAAGAGTTTGACTAAAGATTTAAAATAAAACTAAAAGTCAAAATGTTAAATCAACAATTGATTTAACAATCCGGTCATATCACATACGACTAGACCAATAGAAAAACTCCCGACTAAAATACGGTATCACATAGTCGTATTTGATCGGGTCTTTGCACATATCTCATATGCACACCACATCTTTTCGCCTGGGCTAGGAAACTTCTGTGTGGGACTCTAAGACTCGTCAATACGCCGGCAGTGAGTGGTGATCATATCAAACATCCACAAGCCGCAAGCGGTCAGCTAAATGTAACGGCCACCCGGGTATTGAGCGATCAGAAGAAAAACAGCAAAGCTGTCAAAACTCCCGTCGAGCCATCTGGAAACACTTACCGTACAGTCCGGTCTCCTCGTCAAATATGTTGTATATCAAGTCTGGGAATGGTGTCGTCGACCCTAATAACTCAATAAGTCATGCCGGTATATAGCTGATAACAGATCGAGAAACTACTGATAACGCTTATCAGTAAATCTCAGTAGCCCTGGCCAGGGACTTCCTGTTATAGCCAATCGAGCATAGCACAACATCAACCCCCAATACCGGGAGAGACGAAATCCCTCCTATCGCTCATTACCTCCATGTGTCTCAGGACTTTACCCAAAGACCATCCGTTTGCACGACTCAGTAGAGTCGTGGTTGTTAGTTATATGTATGCCCTAGAGGCCATTACTATACATAGGATGTATATTGTAGTGGATGCTTGACATATATAGGGAGGACTTTCTTGCTCGACATGATAGTATGCTATCTGGTTGCACTTTACCTTGACATGTACACTGATTGTCTCTCTGTGACATGTTGGTAAAGCCCTTAGGATGTGTACTTGACTACCTGGACTATGATGCGGATCATACTAGTGGGGACATGGTAGTCCATAAGTACATCCTTCAAAGTCCCTAGTCATGGGTATATCGAGACGGGGCATCGATATACCAGAGTAGACTAGCGTATACCTTCTCGACCCATACAGATAGGCGATAGATGATCCTATATCCATTGGTGTTTGACATCAGAGATGATATACGGGTGCTCAGTGGAGACTGGGTACACTGGACGGACTCGCCGAGAACTCCCAGATGGTATTATACCTTACGTCAGATGGCAGTTCTCTGGTGACACTGGTACAGAGTAGTCTGTTGACCCTAGATCGTCATAGAGTCTTGTGTGGTTCCCACTGTTCTTTGATTTCCATCTTACCATGTCCAAGAGGGCGTGCAAAACGGTGGTTTTTGGGTACAGTCCCGAGTCACATGGAGGCAATGAGCGATAGGAGGGGATTCGTCTCTCCCGGTATAGGGAGTTGATGTTGCGCTGTGTTCGATTGGCTGTAACCGGAAATCCCTGGCCAAGGTTGCTGAGATTTACTGGTAAGTGTTACCAGTAGTTTCTCGAACTGTTATAGACCTCATATCGACACGACTTATCGAGCTATTGGGGTCTGACGTTTACCACCCCTAGGCGAGATATGCGACATATCAGACGACGAGACCGGACTGTACGGTAAGTGTTACTGGTTGGATTCACAGGAGTGTGAGCGGGCTTCCTCGTCGATCTTCTGATCGCTCAATACCCGGGTGGCCGTTATGTTTAGCAGACCGCTTGCAGCTTGTGGGTGTTTGATATGATCATCACCTGCTGCCGGCGTATTGACGAGTCTTTAGAGTCCTACACAGAGGTTTCCTGGCTCAAGCAAAACGAAATAGGAGCGCATATGAGATATGTGCGGGACCAAGAATAATGCATGTATGTGATACCGTATTCTATTCTCGCGATGAATGTATCGATTGGTTGTATGCGATATAACCTAGTTATCGAATCAAGGATTGATTCGATAAGTCGATACATTGGATATTAGTCGGTTATATGCGATATGACCGGATCGTTAAATCAAGTGTTGATTTAATGATTTAATGCATAAATATATATTTGATATATTACTTTGCATTAACTAGTATCGGTTCACTTAAGATGGATTTTCTCACTCGCATGTGCACATCGTATATGTGAGATATTTTTTCTGTGCACTTGAACGTATCATGTTTGATGATGCAAGATTGCTAGGGTATGTGTGAAGAGTTAAACCTTGGTTAAGTAAATGGTTAGGGTTTTATTTTATTCATTCATTTATCTTTTTATTTGGATTAAAAGAAAAGAGAAAAGAAAAACAAAAGGTTTCTTTCTTTCATGAAGCTTGTTGAAGCTTCATGAAGCTTTGACCAAAGAAACCCTTTTGTCTTCATCTCATTAACCCTAACCATTCATTTAACCTTAGTCAATTCTCTACACATAACCATGGTTAATATTATGATAAGAATGATTTTATTATTCATTTTAGAATAACTTATCATAATATTCCTTCTTCTTCTTCATCATCAACATGAAGAAAGCTTGCTCCATCAATGACAACTTGAGCTAATGAGTGAGAAATCCAATTCTAAAGTGAACCCACCTCCTATTTCTTCATCCTCTACCTCTTGCCAAGTAGTATAGGGTGTTTCCTTCACAAGTTTTCAAGGCTTGGTGAAGTTGGAGCTTGATCTTGTGATGCCTCGACGTAGATCATCTTCGGCATCGAACCGACGACCAAGCCCGCCCATTTCTCCGATGAAGCCGATGCTAGAGTCATGGATTTGATTTGGACAGCGGAGGGACCTCATCACGGAGCTATGGAGGTGGAGCACCGGATCTACAAAGGTTGTATTTCCGAACACTTAGTTAAGTTGTTAACTAGTTGCTTGTTTCGCCTAAATATCTAGTTAACGATCCGTATTAGGGTTTCTCGGCACTTGTAATTTTTGAAATTGGCATGGTTGATGCCTTGTGAGACCTCATTAGTGTGCTTAGGAACCCTACAGTGGTATCAAAGCCTAGCTAGAGCCTTAGGCGATGCGTAGACGGAGTTAGAAATCCGATCGAACCGAAACCCCATTGCAAAATCGCTCTCTGTACATTTTTCAAAACTGTTGAATTTTGTGAATTAAAAATATGCAGAAAAATAAGCAGGAAAAACTAAGAATTACTGTGAAGTTTGGGCTCCTAATTCCATAATTCAACCGCGTAACCGCGGCCAAACCAGGGGTTTGGCGGCGTTTCCGCGGCCCAAATTTGCACTTAGTCCCTCAAATTTCATATATTTATTCTTAGGTCCTTTCTTGGCAATTTTTTATGTGAATTTTTTAATTCCACTCAAGTGTTGAGTTTTCTAGGGTTTTATTGGGGATTCGTTAATTTGATCGGATAATTTAACTTCGTTTATGTTTTTCCGGATATTTTAGAAACTGTTAAAAAGTTCGACTGGATATAAATACCCACTTTTTCCCCTGCCGGGAAATTTCCAAGTGTTGGATTTTTCCGTAGTTTAATAACGTTCTAAGTAGTGCAAGTAAAGCGATGGTCCCTCTAGAAGAAAACAAACCTTAACTCGATTATGTGACCGTCTTGAACTGCCCTTTGAAACTTAGGGTTTGGGGCGGTACGGCGTGCCACATGTGAGGCGTTGGCTTGACCCTTCTACGGCTGGACCGTTGGTACTGAGGCATAAACTGGATGTTTTTTTAAACTTATTTCATGTGTTGATCTGTTTCGGAAAACTTGGGTGTTTGAATGTTCAATCGGAAAGTTTAACATTTTCTATTTATCTGGAATGTGATACAATAATTGGAATTCACAAGTAGTTATGAGATAACTGAATGAATGTTATAAACATAGCAGTTTAGTCTCACTTGATCGGCTGCCACGGAATTTTGATGTGATCAAAAGTCCGTCGCAATCACGTAGCGTACGCGGATACTCGCCGGGTAAACTTAATAGACAGCTACACCCCATAGCCCCGACCAAGTGACTGTAGGAGAACCCCGTCGCCGAAACCATCCGTTCGGGTGCTCGCGGCAGCGGTGTTCTGCCTTGGTGCACTTCGTCGACGGCGTCGGGGGTGCGGCCGTCTACTAAAGTTTGCGACGAGCATTCGATCAGAATGTCGGGAATCTTGTTGAATTGTCCGACATGATATTGAAAAGTGTTTTCGATAATGAGACTAAAATGCGGGGTTTATAATTGTTAGGCATGCGATGTCTAAGGAATTCATTTGATTAGGCATGCGATGTCTATGTAGGTTGCGGATTCCAACTGTTGTAGTTTTACACTTTCTTTTCTGTGACCGTAAGTGTAATATGTGATATCGCCGGTTTCGTTGCTATATGTCAACGACAATTGGGATGCGCATATTTACTTACGTTGATGACATGTGATGTTATGTGTTGCTGGATATGTTATATTGGATCGTCATGTTTGAATAGCCGGGGGGGTTTTATGTGAGATGAGTGTTTTTCATTTTCATTCATGTAAAAACTTGTATGTAATATTCTTTTATTGGGGCACTTCCAGGTTGCGGAAGATGTCACCCTTTGTATATTATTTGCTTTTCCGCACAAGGATAAGACCCAAGGAGGGGAGCACAAGTAACCGGGTTCTGGAGTCCAGTGGGAGACCAACTCGAGGAGTCGAGTCCGGGTCTCCTAACTATAGAATTGGTAGGGTTGCTTGCCGCTCTCGTAGGGGTCTTGGGGTGTGGGTTTGGCTATTCATCACGACCGTGGAATCCGTGTTTTATACTGGCTCGTATTGAAAACACGGACGTCCTAGTATATCCAATATTTCATATGATTCTTCTGCTGCGATATCTGTGATGTGATCATGTGATGTTCTGTGATGGATACTGTATATAGTATATATGATATATTATATAGACGTTACTTATGTTTTACACCCGCGCTAGCCCTGCCCCGCTCTGCCGTTAGTTACCTAACCTAACGGTGCACGAGGGGACATCGAGGCGAATGCGGATGGCATAAGTGTACGTCGTATTTATCTGTGATGTTTAGGTAACTTAATGATGGGACTTCATTAATAAGATTAATGAAATAAAAGAAACCTAAGATGTTGTAGAATCGAATTTCAAAAATAAAACAGGTAGCTACAGTTCTTGCTTTGCACAGCGGTATATATGATATATCCTGCACCTTATTCGATGAGGAAAGGACCGAGATCCCTTCACTGGGAGTGACTCCTTTAGCAATAACTGGCAGATGCTACACACTCGGTTTGTCTTTTGATTGCTTTTAAGAGTTCTGCTTTGCACAGTGATATATATGATATATCCCGCACCTCATTCAACGAGGAAAGGACCGACGATCCCTTCACCGGGAGTGACTCCTTTAGCAAAACTAGAAAAGCTTCAAAAACACTCCATTTTAAAATCATTTGATTCTACAACGATATCAAGTTCATTACGCAATAGGTTTTCAGAAAAACCTGTCGTAGCCCTCCGTCATTTCAGATAAGTAGTAGTTAGTATTCGTGCTACGTTTGTTGGCCTGCGTCAAGGCGTAGTGTGCGGTAGCTAACTAGTATTTATCTGCTTTTGCATATGATGCAGACTGGATTAGGGTAGTCGTGCGACTTTGTTGGCCTGCGTCAAGGGTCGTGCGGGTGGGTTTAATTCAATCAGGAAATGACGGGTTGAACTTGACTAGCGCACTATGGTTTGTTGGCCTGCGTCAAGGTCATAGGACGCTAGGGGCAAAATTATCGGGAATTTCAAGTGTTGAAATTTGCAATGAGATTGCATACCTTCTATGAGATAGTTGGATCCCGATACCCACTGCGAGTAAGAGTTACTCCTGGGAGAGTTTTACACATTACAATTAGCCGATCAAGTAGGTGTCTAGAAAGGTGTTAACGAGGTTACGCCTCTGGGAAAACGAGGTTTACATTAATTAGGTTCGTGCGAAAGCACGGGGGACCTCCCTCAAAGTACCGACACTGGCCTGGCTAAAAGATTAGCGAACTTGTAGTGTGTAATTAATCCCGGCTAGTCTTTCCTTTTAGGGTTTAAAGGAAGATTTGATAAAAAGCAGTGGGAGCCATCCTGATTAGATAAAATAAAAACCAATCTGATCTTGCAAGAGCGCACGCTGAGTGTTTTCTTCTTTCTCTCTCCAGGTAGCGACCATATCACGCCTTAATCAAGATAATAATATGGATGTATTGACCGAACCCGCTTGTTATACTGAGCTGGGGAACGTTGGTCCCGCTCCAACTTATAATTGTTATAAGACAGAGTAGGAAATTGGGGATTACCAGAATTCCCGTGCCGCCCAAACGAAGAGAGTGCATGCTGATGCATCATCTTCGGGTGTGTTCATTACAATGAACTGTTTCTCAAATGTCCTCTACGTCCTGGGTATTTGATACCGGATCAGGATCCTAGATATGTAATCTGTTACATAGGGCTACAGATAGGTAGAGAACTGAGAACGGGTGATAAGTTTCATGAGGCAGAAAACGGGGCAAGTGTTGCAGCCAAGTCTGTTGGTCACTGTCACCCTGTATTACCAATACATTGATTCTGAACGAATGTTATTAGATACCGAACCTGATATACAAAATTATATCAATCTCTTTATTAGTAAAGAAATGATAAAATTTTGTATAGTTGGATAATGTTTTGAACATTTCCTATATCAAAAGTTGATCGGTTCAGGCACGTTATCTAAAAGCATTGATGTTCTAAATCAAACTACAGTTCTTAGTATACGGAACACACACAAGAGGAAGAGTTCAGAAATGAACGAATTCTTCTTGAGGCATTGTAGACTAGGTCATATCAATGCGATCCGACTGGCTGAAGTTACATTTTAGATGCATATTTAAATCAGTTTGAATTTACATCTTATGAAACTTGCCAGTCATGTCACAGAGATAAGATGACCATAGCTCCGTTTATTGGAAACAGAGAAAGAGTTAATGAACTCTTGGGATGATACATGTTGATGTATATAGGTCCCCTGTCTACACTTGCCAAGACCGGTTCTTTATACTTCATTACATTCTCTGATGATCTTTCGAGATTCAGACCTATGTTCCTGTTGAAACACAAGTCCGAACCTTTTGAGATATTCACAGAATATAAGTTAGAAGTAGAGAACCAATACGGGTATAAGTATTACGTCCTTTGATGAGATCAAGGAGGAGAATACTTGAGCACGGAAATCCTGGACTATTCTAAAGGAGAATGAGATTCTCTCTCAGCATTACTCCTCCGTATACACCATAGCACGATGGTATATCGGGGCGGAGCAATAACACCTTATGTGATAAGGTGTGCTCTATGATGAGTAATACTGAGTTACCTGTTTCCTTTTTAGGAGTTATGCGCTTGAGAAGCTGCATACCTATTGAACAGGGTTCAAATCAAATCAGTTGCCTACCATTTCATATGTGATATGATAAGGGAAGAGCCCATATCTTATGTTAGTTAAGATTTGGGGTTGTCCGGCCTATGTCTAAAAGCAAAATCCGGACAAGCTCGAGGCAAGATCTGTTATGTAGAACTGGAAATGTTTCAGCTATACAAACTGCAGCTGATGGTTTGATACAACCAAAGGATTCAATAGTTACCAACGAACCTCAGCCTCTCCGCCGATCTAGTAGGGTTCCTCACCCACCTGAGAGATACTTCGGTTTCTCTATGACAGTGGGAGCGAGGATTGCATCATGTGATGATGACCCAACTAGTTTCGAGCTGGCCATCAGGAGTGGGACTCTGTAAGAATGGCTGGGTGCTTAGCTATCTGAGATGGAATCCATGTACACCAACAAAGTATGGACTTTGGTTGCTATATCTGAAGGGTTAAATCCCCCTCAGGAGCAAGTATATCTTGAGAAGATTACTTGGTGTAGATGGAAAAGTTGAGACTTTCAATGCTAGACTTGTTAAAGCTTTTCGTCATTGACCAGGCGTGGATAATGATGAAACCTTTTCAAGAGGCTATGCTTAAGTCCATCCAGATCCTACTTGCCACGGCTACATACCATGACTACGATATCTGGCGGTTGCGTGCCATGACTGCTTTTCTAAATGATGTTTTAGAAGAGAACGTCTATAAGTACACAGCCAGAGGGCTTCGTAGACAGTGGGAGCAGCGGAAACGTGTACAAGATGCTTTATAGGATAAAGCAGGTATCGCGGAGTTGGAACATCTGTTTTGATGTGTTAGTAAAAGAGTTTGACATCATCAAAATGGTAGATGAACCTTGTATAAACAAAAAGGTAGTAGGGAGTATGGTGGTGATCCTCGTAGAGTACGTGGATGACATACTCCTGATGGGGAAGGAGTTTCCTATGCTACGCTCGGTCAATCTCCGCTTATCACAATGATTCTCTATATAGGATCAAAGTGATACCTCCTAAATCCTGGGTTTTGGATCTATGAGATAAATCTAATTGGATGTTAGGATTCTCACTAGTTGTAGTGAGATGGTATCAACCGATCCTGGGGAGAATCACTGGAAGGGTTCCAGGGTGATAAGGACGACTGAAAGTCAGTCACAGGCATTGTCTTTACCCTCAGTAAAGGGACGGTATGTTGGAAAAGTTCCAAGCTAGATACCGTGGCATACTAGACGATAAAGGCTCGATACATCGCTACTTAAGATGCTACCAAAGAGGCAGTCTGGATGTATATTTGTTCATGAGATGAACTTAGTTCCTTCCATTGTGTGACAATGGAGTTGTGGCTTATGCCAAGAAACACCCGTCCCATCAATGATCCAGACATATTCTAAGGCAGTGTCACCTGATCATAGAGATAGTTGATCTCCAGGGTGATCGAGGTTAGGAGAGTAGACTCAGAGGACAACACGGCGGATCCACTCAAAAAGGCCTTTTCCCAGAGAGAGACTTTTATGGGATGGTTGAGTATGAGATACTACAACCACTGCTATCAGATGGCCCTAGTGCAAGTGGAAGATTGTTAGTTATATGTATGCCCTAGAGGCCATTACTGTACATAGGATGTATATTGTAGTGGATGCTTGACATATATAGGGAGGACTTTCTTGCTCGACATGATAGTATGCTATCTGGTTGCACTTTACCTTGACGTGTACACTGATTGTCTCTCTGTTACATGTTGGTAAAGCCCTTAGGATGTGTACTTGACTACCTGGACTATGATGCGGATCATACTAGTGGGGACATGGTAGTCCATAAGTACATCCTTCAAAGTCCCTAGTCGTGGGTATATCGAGACGGGGCATCGATATACCAGAGTAGACTAGCGTATACCTTCTCGACCCATACAGATGGGCGATGGATGATCCCATATCCATTGGTGTTTGACATCAGAGATGATATACGGGTGCTCAGTGGAGACTGGGTACACTGGACGGACTCGCCGAGAACTCCCAGATGGTATTATACCTTACGTCAGATGGCAGTTCTTTGGTGACACTGGTACAGAGTAGTCTGTTGACCCGAGATCGTCATAGTGTCTTGTGTGGTTCCCACTGTGCTTTGATTTCCATCTTACCACGTCCAAGAGGGCGTGCAAAACGGTGGTTTTTGGGTACAGTCCCGAGTCACATGGAGGCAATGAGCGATAGGAGGGGATTCGTCTCTCCCGGTATAAGGAGTTGATGTTGCGCTGTGTTCGATTGGCTGTAACCGGAAATCCCTGGCCAGGGTTGCTGAGATTTAATGGTAAGTGTTACCAGTAGTTTCTCGAACTGTTATAGACCTCATATCGACACGACTTATCGAGCTATTGGGGTCTGACGTTTACCACCCCTAGGCGAGATATGCGACATATCAGACGACGAGACCGGACTGTACGGTAAGTGTTACTGGTTGGATTCACAGGAGTGTGAGCGGGCTTGCTCGTCGATCTTCTGATCGTTCAATACCCGGGTGGCCGTTACGTTTAGCAGACCGCTTGCGGCTTGTGGGTGTTTGATATGATCATCACCTGCTGCCGGCATATTGACGAGTCTTTAGAGTCCTACACAGAGGTTTCCTGGCTCAAGCAAAACGAAATAGGAGCGCATATGAGATATGTGCGGGACCGAGAATAATGCGTGTATGTGATACCGTATTCTATTCTCGGGATGAATGTATCGATTGGTTGTATGCGATATAACCTAGTTATCGAATCAAGGATTGATTCGATAAGTCGATACATTGGATATTAGTCGGTTATATGCGATATGACCGGATCGTTAAATCAAGTGTTAATTTAATGATTTAATGCATAAATATATATTTGATATATTACTTTGCATTAACTAGTATCGTTTCACTTAAGATGGATTTTCTCACTCGCATGTGCACATCGTATATGTGATATATTTTTTCTGTGCACTTGAACGTATCATGTTTGATGATGCAAGATTGCTAGGGTATGTGTTAAGAGTTAAACCTTGGTTAAGTAAATGGTTAGGGTTTTCTTTTATTCATTCATTTATCTTTTTATTTGGATTAAAAGAAAAGAGAAAAGAAAAACAAAAGGTTTCTTTCTTTCATGAAGCTTGTTGAAGCTTCATGAAGCTTTGACCAAAGAAACCCTTTTGTCTTCATCTCATTAACCCTAACCATTCATTTAACCTTAGTCAATTCTCTACACATAACCATGGTTAATATTATGATAAGAATGATTTTATTATTCTTTTTAGAATAACTTATCATAATATTCCTTCTTCTTCTTCTTCATCATCAACATGAAGAAAGCTTGCTCCATCAATGGCAACTTGAGCTAATGAGTGAGAAATCCAATTCTAAAGTGAACCCACCTCCTATTTCTTCATCCTCTACCTCTTGCTAAGTAGTATAGGGTGTTTCCTTCACAAGTTTTCAAGGCTTAGTGAAGTTGGAGCTTGATCTTGTGATGCCTCGACGTAGATCATCTTCGGCATCGAACCGACGACCAAGCCCGCCCATTTCTCCGATGAAGCCGATGCTAGAGTCATGGATTTGATTTGGACAGCGGAGGGACCTCATCACGGAGCTATGGAGGTGGAGAACCGGATCTACAAAGGTTGTATTTCCGAACACTTAGTTAAGTTGTTAACTAGTTGCTTGTTTCGCCTAAATATCTAGTTAACGATCCGTATTAGGGTTTCTCGGCACTTGTAATTTTTGAAATTGGCATGGTTGATTCCTTGTGAGACCTCATTAGTGTGCCTAGGAACCCTACAGTCGTGGTAGGGTGGAGATCAAAGTACAGTGGGAGGACATACAAGACTTTATGACGATCTCGGGTCTACAGACTAACCTGTACCAGTGTCACCTGAGAACTGCTATCCGACGATAGATATAATACCACAATGGAGTTCTCTGTGAGTCTGTTCAGTGTACCCAGTCTCCACTGAGCACCCGCATACAATCTTTGGTGTCATCTCACCAGATGGATATGGGAACATCCATCGCCCATCATATGGGACAAGAATGGTATACGCTAGTCTACTCTGGAATATCGATGCCCCGTCTCGATACAGCCTCGACTAGGAACAGTTCAAGCATATGCTTATAAACTACAATTGTTCCACTAATATGATCCGCATCATAATCACAGTAGTCAAGCAAATATCCTCAGGACTTTATCAACATGTGCAAATGAATAAAAGCATGATCAAGTCAACATGGCAGATAAAGTAAACCAGATAGCATACTTTCATGTCGAGTAAGAAAGTAATCTATATATATATACATGTCCATGTTAGTTATATGTATGCCCTTGAGGCCATTACTGTACATAGGATGTATATTGTAGTGGATGCTTGGACATATATAGGGAGAACTTTCTTGCTCGACATGATAGTATGCTATCTGGTTGCTCTTTACCTTAACGTGTATACTGATTGTCTCTCTGTTACATGTTGGTAAAGCCCTTAGGATGTGTACTTGACTACCTGGACTATGATGCGGATTATACTAGTGGGGACATGGTAGTCCATAAGTACATCCTTCAAAGTCCCTAGTCGTGGGTGTATCGAGACGGGGCATCGATATACCAGAGTAGACTAGCGTACACCTTCTCGACCTATACAGATGGGCGATGGATGATCCCATATCCATTGGTGTTTGACATCAGAGATGATATACGGGTGCTCAGTGAAGACTGGGTACACTGGACGGACTCGCCGAGAACTCCCAGATGGTAATATACCTTACGTCAGATGGCAGTTCTCTGGTGACACTGGTACAGAGTAGTCTGTTGACCCGAGATCGTCATAGAGTCTTGTATGGTTCCCACTGTGCTTTGATTTCCATCTTACCACGTCCAAGAGGGCGTGCAAAACGGTGGTTTTTGGGTACAGTCCCGAGTCACATGGAGGCAATGAGCGATAGGAGGGGATTCGTCTCTCCCGGTATAGGGGGTTGATGTTGCGCTGTGTTCGATTGGCTATAACAGGAAATCCCTGGCCAGGGTTGCTGAGATTTACTGGTAAGTGTTACCAGTAGTTTCTCGAAATGTTATAGACCTCATATCGACACGACTTATCGAGCTATTGGGGTCTGACGTTTACCACCCCTAGGCGAGATATGCGACATATCAGACGATCAGACCGGACTGTACGGTAGTGTTACTGGTTGGATTCACTGGAGTGTGAGCGGGCTTGCTCGTCGATCTTCAGATCGCTCAACACCCGGGTGGCCGTTACGTTTAGCAGACCGCTTGCGGCTTGTGGGTGTTTGATATGATCATCATCTGCTGCCGGCGTATTGACGAGTCTTTAGAGTCCTACACAGAGGTTTCCTGGCTCAAGCGAAACGAAATAGGAGAACATATGAGATATGTGCGGGACCGAGAGTAATGCGTGTATGTGATACTGTATTCGATTCTCGCGATGTGACATTGATCGGTTATATGCGATATAGCCGGGTTATCGGATCAAGTGTTGATTCGATAAGTTGTTACTAATGATACTAGTCGGTTATGTGCGACATGACCGGATCATTGAATCAAGTGTTGATTTAATGATTTAATGTATAATTATATATTTGATATAATACTTTGCATTAACTAGTATTGGTTCACTTAAGATGGATTTTCTCACTCGGTTGTGCGCATTACATATGCGATATGATTTTGTGCACTTGTTTGTATCATGTTTAATGATACATGCTCATTAGGGTTTGTGTAAAGAATTAAACCTTGGTTAAAGAAATGGTTAGGGTTTTTATTTGCTTATTCATTTATTCATTTGTTTATTTTTTGGAAAAATATTAACATAAGATGAAATGGTGGCCTTCTTTGTTTTATTCATGAAGGTTCATGAAGTATTGACCTTGTGACCATTTTGTCTCATGCTTAACCCTAACCATTCCTTTCAACCATGATTAATACTCTACACTAAACCATGGTTTCATGATGATAAGTATTCTTTTAATTTTCTTTTTGAAAAACAACTTATCATATTATCATCTTCTTCTTCTTCATCTTCTTCAAAGAAGAAAAAGCTTTCTTCATCAATGGTGATTGATGAAAATGAGTGAGAAATCCAATTCTAAAGTGAACCCACTTCCTATTTCTTCATCCTCTACCTCTTGCCAAGTAGTAGAGTGTGTTTCCTTCACAAGTTTTCTAGACTTGGTGAAGTTGGAGCTTGATCTAGCGATGCCTCGACGTAGATCATCTTCGGCACGTCGTCGATGACCTAGCCCGCTCTTTCTCCGATGAAGCCGACGCTAGAGCCCGGATTTTGATTTGGACAGCGAGGAGACCTCATCGTGGAGCTATGGAGGTGGAGCACCGGATCTACAAAGGTTGTATTTCCGTATTCTTGTAGTTAAGTGTTAACTAGTTGCTTTGTTTCGCCTGTTTATCTAGCCAACGATCCGTATTAGGGTTTCTCGGCACAGTTAAAATTTGAAATTGGCATGGTTGATGCCTTGTGAGACCTCTTGGGAGTGCCTAGGAACCCTACAGCGGTATCAGAGCCTAGCTAGAGCCTTAAGCGAAGTCCTGACGGAGTTTGAAGTCCGAACGAACCCGAAACCCTATTCCAAACATGCTCTCTGTCCTTTTTTGAAAATTGAGGATTTTTCGAAATTAAAAATATGCAGAAAACAAAGCAGGAATATCTAAGAATAACTGTGAAGTTCGACAACATGATTCCATTATAGTGCGGCGGAACCGCGGCATTAGCATGCTAATGCGGCGGTTCCGCGGCTACTTTGACTTTTCTCCAGTTGACTTATGCACAGTAATTATTAAATTCTTGTTCTGTATTTTCTGGGTATTTCTAATTTGAATTCAAGAGTTGAATTTTCTGGGGTTGTTTTGGGGATTTGGTGTTTCGATCGGAGTATCAGATTTTGTCTATGTGGCTTTCCGGATAAATTTTAGAATATGTTAAAAAGTTCGACCGGATATAAATACCCAATTTTTCCCCTGTCGGGAAATTTCCAAGTGTTGGATTTTTTCGTGGTTTAAAGACGTTCTAAGTAGTGCAAGTAACTCGATGGACCCTCTAGAAGACAACAAACCTTAACTCGATTATGTGACCGTCTTGAACTGCCCTTTGAACCTTCGGGTTTGGGGCAGTACGGCGTGCCACATGTGAGGCGTTGGCTTGACCCTTCTACGGATGGACCGTTGGTACTGAGGCACGAACTGAATGTTTTTTAGACTTGTTTCATGTGTTGATCTGTATCGGGAAAACTTGGGTGTTCGATTGTTCGATCGGAAAGTTTAACATTTTCTAATTATCTGGAATGGGATACAATAATTGGAATTCACAATAAGTTATGAGATAACTGAATGAATGTTATAAACATAGCAGTTTAGTCTCACTTGATCGGTTGCCACGGAATTTTGATGTGATCAAAAGTCCGTCGCAATCACGTAGCGTACGCGGATACTCGCCGAGTAAACTTAATAGACAGCCTCACCCCATAACCCCGACCAAGTGACTGCAGGAGAACCCCGTCGCCGAAAGCATCCGTTCGGGTGCTCGCGGCAGCGGTGTTCCGCCGTGGTGCATTTCGTCGACGGTGTCGGGGGTGCGGCCGTCTACTAAAGTTTGCGACGAGCATTCGATCAGGATGTCGGGAATCTTGTTGAATTGCCCGACTTCATATTGAAAAGTGTTTTCGATAATGAGACTAAAATGCGGGGTTTATAATTGTTAGGCATGTGATGTCTAAGGTATTCATTTGATTAGGCATGCGATGTCTATGGAGGTTGCGGATTCCAACTGTTGTAGTTTTACACTTTCTTTTCTGTGACCGTAAGTGTAATATGTGATATCACCGGTTTCGTTGCTATATGTCAACGACAATTGGGATGGACATATTTACTTACGTTGATGACATGTGATGTTATGTGTTGCTGGATATGTTATATTGGATCGTCGTATTTGAATAGCCGGGGGTTTTTATGTGAGATGAGTGTTTTTCATTTTCATTCATGTAAAAACTTGTATGTAATATTCTTTTATTGGGGCACTTCCAGGTTGCGGAAGATGTCACCGTTTGTATATTATTTACTTTTCCGCACTAGGATAGACCCAAGGAGGGGAGCATAAGTAACCGGGTTCTGGAGTCCAGTGGGAGACCAACTCGAGGAGTCGAGTCCGGGTCTCCTAACTCTAGAATTGGTAGGGTTGCTTGCCGCTCTCGTAGGGGTCTAGGGGTGTGGGATTGGCTATTCATCACGACCGTGGAATCCGTGTTTTATACTGGGTCGTATTGAAAACATGGACGTCCTAGTATATCCAATATTTCATATGATTCTTCTGCTGCGATATCTGTGATGTGATCATGTGATGTTCTGTGATAGATACTGTATATAGTATATATGATATATTATATAGGCGTTACTTATGTTTTACACCCGTGCTAGCCCTGCCCCGCTCTGCCGTTAGTCACCTAACCTAACGGTGCACGAGGGGACATCGAGGCGAATGCGGATGGCATAAGTGTACGTCGTATTTATCTGTGATGTTTAGGTACTTAAATGATGGGACTTCATTAATGAGATTAATGAAATAAAAGAAACCTATAGATGTTGTAGAATCGAATTTCAAAATTAAAACAGGTAGCTACAGTTTTTGCTTTGCACAGCGGTATATGTGATATATCCTGCACCTTATTCGATAAGGAAAGGACCGAGATCCCTTCACCGGGAGTGACTCCTTTAGCAATAACTGGCAGATGCTACACACTCGGTTTGTCTTTTGATTGCTTTTAAGTGTTTTTGCTTTGCACAGTGATATATATGATATATCCCGCACCTCATTCGACGAGGAAAGGACCGACGATCCCTTCACCGGGATTGACTCCTTTAGCAAAACTAGAAAAGCCTAAAAAACACTCCATTTCAAAATTCATTCGATTCTGCAACGATATCAAGTTCATTACGCAATAGGTTTTCAGAAAAACCTGTCGTAGGCCTCCGTCATTTCAGATAAATCCTGTTTAGTATTCGTGCTGCGTTTGTTGACCTTGTCAAGGCGCAGTGTGCGGTAGCTAACCAATATTTATCTGCTTATGCATATGATGCAGATTGGGTTAGGGTAGTCGTGCGGCCTTGTTGACCTTGTCAAGGGTCGTGCGGGTGGGTTTGATTCAATCAAGAAATGACGGGTTGAACTTGACTTGCGGTCTATGGTTTGTTGACCTTGTCAAGGTCATAGATGGTTCGGGGCAAAATATTATCGGGAATTTCAAGTGTTGAAATTTGCAATGAGATTGCATACCTTCTATGAGATAGTTGGATCCCGATACCCGCTGCGAGTAAGAGTTACTCCTGGGAGAGTTTTATACATTACAATTAGCCGATCAAGTAGGTGTCTAGAAAGGTGTCAACGAGGTTACGCCTCAGGGAAAACGAGGTTTACATTAATTAGGTTTGTGCGAAAGCACGGGGGACCTCCTTCAAAGCACCGACACTGGCCTGGCTGAAAGATTGACGAACTTGTAGTGTGTAATTAATCCCGGCTAGTCTTTCCTTTTAGGGTTTGAAGGAAGATTTGATAAAAAGCAGTGGGAGCCATCCTGATTAGATAAAATAATAACCAATCTATTCTTGCAAGAGCGCACGCTGAGTGTTTTCTTCTCTCTATCTCCTAGTAGCGACCATGTCACGCCTTAATCAAGATAATAATACGGATTATTGACCGAACCCGCTTGTTATACTGAGCTGGGGAACGTTGGTCCCGCTCCAACTTATAATTGTTATAAGACAGAGCAGGAAATTGGGGAATACCAGATTTCCCGTGCCGCCCAAACGAAGAGAGTGCATGGTGATGCATCATCTTCGGGTGTGTTCATTATAAAGAACTATTTCTCAGTATCCTCTACGTCCTGGGTATTTGATACCAGATCAGGATCCCAGATATGTAATCTGTTACATAGGGCTACAAAAAGGTAGAGAACTGAGAACGGGTGATAAGTTTCATGAGGCAGAAAATGGGGCAAGAGTTGCAGCCAAGTCTGTTGGTCACTGTCACCCTGTATTACAAATACATTGATTCTGAACAAATGCTATTAGATACCGAACCTGATATACAAAATCATATCAGTCTCTTTATTAGTAAAGAAATGATAAAATTTTGTATTGTTGGATAATGTTTTGAACATTTCCTATATCAAAAGTTGATTGGATCAGGCACGTTATCTAAAAGCATTGATGTTCTAAATCAAACTACAGTTCTTAGTATACAGAACACACACAAGAGGAAGAGTTCAGAAATGAACGAATCATTCTTGAGGCATTGTAGACTAGGTCATATCAATGCGACCCGACTGGCTGAAGTTACATTTTAGATGCATATTTAAATCAGTTTGAATTTACATCTTGTGAAACTTGCCAGTCATGTCACAGAGATAAGGTGACCAAAGCTCTGTTTATTGGAAACAGAGAAAGAGTTAGTGAACTCTTGGGATGATACATGTTGATGTATAAAGGTCCCCTGTCTACACATGCCAAGACCGGTTCTTTGTACTTCATTACATTCTCTGATGATCTCTTTAGATTCAGATATATGTTCTTGTTGAAACACAAGTCCGAACCTTTTGAGATATTTACAGAATATAAGTTAGAAGTAGAGAACCAATACGGGTAAAAGTGTTATGTCCTTTGATGAGATCAAGGAGGAGAATACTTGAGCACGGAATTCCTGGACTATTCTAAAGGAGAATGAGATTCTCTCTTAGCATTGCTCCTCCGTATACACCATAGCACGATGGTATATCGGGGCGGAGCAATCACACCCTATATGATAAGGTGTGCTCTATGATGAGTACTACTGAATTACCTATTTCCTTTTTGGGAGTTATGCACTTGAGAAGTTGCATACCGATTGAATAGGGTTCAAATCAAATCAGTTGCCTACCGCTTCATATGTGATATGGAAATGGAAAGAGCCCATATCTTAAGTTAGTTAAGATTTGGGGTTGTCCGGGCTATGTCTAAAAGCATAATCCGGACAGGCTCGAGGCAAAGTCTGTTATGTACAACTAGAAAGGTTTCAGCTATACCAACTGCAGCTGATGATTTGAAAGAACCAAAGGATTCAATAGTTACCAACGAACCTCAGCCTCTCCGCCGATCTAGTAGGGTTCCTCACCCACCTGAGAGATACTTCGGTTTCTCTATGACAGTGGGAGCGAGGATTGCATCATGAGATGATGACCCAACTAGTTTCGAGCTGGCCATCAGGAGTAAGACTCTGTAAGAATGGCTGGATGCTTAGTGATCTGAGATGGAATCCATATACACCAACAAAGTATGGACTTTGGTTGCTATATCTGAAGGGTTAAATCCCCATCAGGAGCAAGTATATCTTGAGAAGATTACTTGGTGTAGATGGAAAAGTTGAGACTTTCAAAGCTAGACTTGTTAAAGGTTTTCGTCATCGACCAGGCGTGGATAATGATGAAACCTTTTCTAGTACCTATGCTTAAGTCCATCCAGATCCTACTTGTCACGGCTACATACCATGACTACGATATCTGGTGGTTGGGTGTCATGACAGCTTTTCTAAATGATGTTTTAGAAAAGGGCGTCTATAAGTACACAGCCAGAGGGCTTCGTAGACAGTGGGAGCAGCGGAAACGTGTACATGATGCTTTATAGGATAAAGCAGGCATCGCGGAGTTGGAACATCTGTTTTGATGTATTAGTCAAACAGTTTGACATCATCAAAATGGTAGATGAACCTTGTATATACAAAAAGGTAGTAGGGAGTATGGTGACGAACCTCGTAGAGTACGTAGATGACATACTCTTGATAGGGAAGGAGTTTCCTATGCTACGCTCGATCAATCTCCGCTTATCACAATGATTCTCCACATAGGATCAAAATGATACCTACTAAATCCTGGATTTTGGATCTATGAGATGGATCTAAATGGATGTTAGGTTACTCACTAGTTGTAGTGAGATGGCATCAGTTGATCCTGGGGAGAATCACTAGAAGGGTTCCAGGGTGATAAAGACGACTG
The DNA here is from genome assembly GCA_030015575.1 of Agapanthus africanus. Lineage (NCBI taxonomy): Eukaryota > Viridiplantae > Streptophyta > Magnoliopsida > Asparagales > Amaryllidaceae > Agapanthus > Agapanthus africanus. Next base: position 293,792,161 of record CM057347.1, read on the forward strand.
AATGTCAGTCACAGGCATTGTCTCTACCCTCGGTAGAGGGACGGTATGTTGGAAGAGTTCCAAGCTAGATACCGTGGCATACTAGACGATAAAGGCAGGATACATCGCTATTTAAGATGCTACCAAAGAGGCTGTTTGGGTGTATATTGGTTCATGAGATGAACTACGTTCCTACCATTGTGAGACAATGGAGTTGTGGCTTATGCCAAGGAACGACGGTCCCATCAGTGATCCAGACATATTCTAAGGCAGTGTCACCTGATCATGGAGATGGTTGATCTCCAGGGTGATCAAGGTTAGGAGAGTAGACTCAGAGGACAACACAGCGGATCCACTCACAAAGGCCTGTTCCCAGAGAGAGATTTTTATGGGATGGTTGAGTATGAGATACTACAACCACTGCTATCAGATGGCCCTAGTGCAAGTGGGAGATTGTTAGTTATATGTATGCCCTAGAGGCCATTACTATACATAGGATGTATATTGTAGTGGATGCTTGGACATATATAGAGAGGACTTTCTTGCTCGACATGATAGTATGCTATCTGGTTGCTCTTTACCTTAACGTGTACACTGATTGTCTCTCTGATACATGTTGGTAAAGCCCTTAGGATGTGTACTTGACTACCTGGACTATGATGCGGATCATACTAGTGGGGACATGGTAGTCCATAAGTACATCCTTCAAAGTCCCTAGTCGTGGGTGTATCGAGACGGGGCATCGATATACCAGAGTAGACTAGCGTACACCTTCTCGACCCATACAGATGGGCGATGGATGATCCCATATCCATTGGTGTTTGACATCAGAGATGATATACGGGTGCTCAGTGAAGACTGGGTACACTGGACGGACTCGCCGAGAACTCCCAGATGGTAATATACCTTACGTCAGATGGCAGTTCTCTGGTGACACTGGTACAGAGTAGTCTGTTGACCCGAGATCGTCATAGAGTCTTGTGTGGTTCCCACTGTGCTTTGATTTCCATCTTACCACGTCCAAGAGGGCGTGCAAAACGGTGGTTTTTGGGTACAGTCCCGAGTCACATGGAGGCAATGAGCGATAGGAAGGGATTCGTCTCTCCCGGTATAGGGGGTTGATGTTGCGCTGTGTTCGATTGGCTATAACTGGAAATCCCTGGCCAGGGTTACTGAGATTTACTGGTAAGTGTTACCAGTAGTTTCTCGAAATGTTATAGACCTCATATCGACACGACTTATCGAGCTATTGGGGTCTGACGTTTACCACCCCTAGGCGAGATATGCGACATATCAGACGATCAGACCGGACTGTACGGTAGTGTTACTGGTTGGATTCACTGGAGTGTGAGCGGGCTTGCTCGTCGATCTTCAGATCGCTCAATACCCGGGTGGCCGTTACGTTTAGCAGACCGCTTGCGGCTTGTGGGTGTTTGATATGATCATCATCTGCTGCCGGCGTATTGACGAGTCTTTAGAGTCCTACACAGAGGTTTCCTGGCTCAAGCGAAACGAAATAGGAGCGCATATGAGATATGTGCGGGACCGAGAGTAATGCGTGTATGTGATACTGTATTCGATTCTCGCGATGTGACATTGATCGGTTATATGTGATATAGCCGGGTTATCGGATCAAGTGTTGATTCGATAAGTTGTTACTAATGATACTAGTCGGTTATGTGCGACATGACCGGATCATTGAATCAAGTGTTGATTTAATGATTTAATGTATAATTATATATTTGATATATTACTTTGCATTAACTAGTATTGGTTCACTTAAGATGGATTTTCTCACTCGGTTGTGCGCATTACATATGCGATATGATTTTGTGCACTTGTTTGTATCATGTTTAATGATACATGCTCATTAGGGTTTGTGTAAAGAATTAAACCTTGGTTAAAGAAATGGTTAGGGTTTTTATTTGCTTATTCATTTATTCATTTGTTTATTTTTTGGAAAAATATTAACATAAGATGAAATGGTGGCCTTCTTTGTTTTATTCATGAAGGTTCATGAAGTATTGACCTTGTGACCATTTTGTCTCATGCTTAACCCTAACCATTCCTTTCAACCATGATTAATACTCTACACTAAACCATGGTTTCATGATGATAAGTATTCTTTTAATTTTCTTTTTGAAAAACAACTTATCATATTATCATCTTCTTCTTCTTCATCTTCTTCAAAGAAGAAAAAGCTTTCTTCATCAATGGTGATTGATGAAAATGAGTGAGAAATCCAATTCTAAAGTGAACCCACTTCCTATTTCTTCATCCTCTACCTCTTGCCAAGTAGTAGAGTGTGTTTCCTTCACAAGTTTTCTAGACTTGGTGAAGTTGGAGCTTGATCTAGCGATGCCTCGACGTAGATCATCTTCGGCACGTCGTCGATGACCTAGCCCGCTCTTTCTCCGATGAAGCCGACGCTAGAGCCCGGATTTTGATTTGGACAGCGAGGAGACCTCATCGTGGAGCTATGGAGGTGGAGCACCGGATCTACAAAGGTTGTATTTCCGTATTCTTGCAGTTAAGTGTTAACTAGTTTCTTTGTTTCGCCTATTTATCTAGCCAACGATCCGTATTAGGGTTTCTCGGCACAGTTAAAATTTGAAATTGGCATGGTTGATGCCTTGTGAGACCTCTTGGGAGTGCCTAGGAACCCTACAGTCCAAGCATCCACTATACATATAATGGCCTTTAGGGCATACATATATCCAACACCTGAGGCACTGACACGAGCATATGGGATTACACTTATGTATAGATATTTACCCTTGTCACCTTTTCTCGCTTCAGATTTATCATTTGAGATTATATATATGTATATTGATCATATTAACCTAGGATTGTGTCATACATACGATTTCTGCTCGGTGATGTTTTCTACTCACGAGTTGGCAACTCACCCCTGTTGTGCCACAGTTTCTTACATGTTTTGCCGTACAGGGTTCATTACGGCTTTGCTGGCACACTGCTTCCTTTCCGGGTAATTTGCTTTGGTAGGTGGGTTCACTTGCATCGTGACCACCATTATACCTTGTATATTATTTATTTCAACTGTATCTAGTAAAACTCCATCAATCAGACATGTATATTTTATTGGCTTAGAGACCAGTGATGTTTATTCTTTTGACCTTAGAGTCGCGCGTTGTATTATTATGGATTTCATGTTGTTTAGAGTTTCCTTTCAGTTTTGATCCTCGCCCTTCGGCGTTGTATATTATATTGCTTGCGTGGTTGTGGTCGTCGATTGACGAAGAGCTAGCTCCCGCTTGGGGATGCCTTTTATCATTATGTATATATTTATCATGTTGTACCCCGTTTGGGGCCAGTATTTACAAAGGAAACTCTGCCGAAACTTTTAGAAAAGACTTGTGATTTTAAAAATGCATATTTCGGCTTATGTTGTTATACTACTTGATTAAAATTGGTTTTTCCTTCACTCTACTGCTTTACTTGGTTTGGATTTCTGGGTTTTGGCTTACTTAGATTACGTACGCCTCGAGATGTTTAGTAGTTTAAGTGCCGGTCATGTTCCGTACTTTTCGGATCGTGACAATTCTCTTCTCTTGGGTCTTCTTCGGGATCCTCTTCTTCAGAGGCCTCTTCTAGGTCCTCCTCTTCATTGTCTGAATCATTAATCATATTGATCTCTAGAACTGCGACATCGACTCCCTCGTCCTCAGGTCCATTGTCGTCGAAAATGACCTGTGGGCCATCGACCTCGTCTTCAGAACTCACTAATATACAGTCGAAAGAAACGCAGGACCGAGTGTCCTCGGTGTTGCTTTATGGTTGGCCATAGCCTGAAAGTAAGGGTCATGATCAGATAGTGGAATATGAAAGAAAATAACAACTCTTGATGCAGGACACGAGGTAAAGATAAGGTAGATAAGATTCAAAACATGAACTTGAATGGTGATGCAAAAGTAGTATATGGAAGTGAAAGCAAGGAAACAAAGTATAATTCAAGGGATCCCTAAATTGAATCGCAATCTTATTCTAAACCCGGTGCTCTGATACCAACAAAACCATGTCACGCCCCGCTTCCCAAGATACGGAATACAGGGGTGACAAGTCCAGCCATGCTCCTATGATCAAGGAAAAATCCTGTCGTAGTCACATTTCGACTTCTAACATTATATGGTAATGAGTAAAATACAATACGGGAAAAGAGAATGCAGTCACTAAAACTATTGGATATAAAAAAATCTGAGCTTAATGGAAGTAAACAAGAGGGCAACTGACCAGGGATATCAATGGAGAAATGTAACTGGTTCACTGGTCTGGATCTTCACAGTCTTCTCAAGATCAAACGAATCCACCTCTATCATTGAGCATGCATACTCAGGTCGTCAGAGCGACACAATAGCCATATTATAATAATAACAAAGAGACAAGGAAATAAAGTAATAACGGTGGAGATGATAAGTGCAGGCAATCAATACGTCAATAACTGATGCAATGTATGATCTGTATCCCTACCCGTCTCTAGTCACTTTGAAATCGAGATGCGGAAAGGAGTGATCATGTTTAACAAGGGTCTCGTACATACCCGAGACTACGGCCCACTGTTGCCCGGGACATAACCCTGTCAGCCGGACCGCTAGATACAAACCTAATATATAAGAGTCGCCGTTCGAATGATCATCCTTTAAATCACTGACCTCGCTAGATACAATTTCCTTTCCACTTTGATTCCCCATTTTTCTCCAGGTCTCACTATCTATGAGTATGGGCTAGTTGTGTACAAGTACGCATTAATAACACGGTTTTATTCACTATTCACTGTATTGTTCATTATCACGAATCACTCACTTTTCACTGGCGTACTTGACACAATCAAACCGATACTATTCACGTTCAACAATGCATTGTACACTGAAACTTAATAATGATGCGCACTATCGCTAGAGGTATTACGGTCGGGTATAATATGTGCATTTATGCCGCTAAACAAATCGTGTGCAATGCAAGTTATTATGCGTCTTATGAACTTATAAAAAAAAGCATTAAATCATACGTTCAGAATTAAGTAAAATGATACAAAAGTAGTAATAAGTAAACTCATTCGGCAGTTCAACGAAATTGATTTCAAGTCAATTGGGTTTCGGGTTCGCAAATTACAGTCATTTCATTTTAAGTGTTTACTGCTGGAAATTCAGTTCCTGAACTGAATGCCCATTTCGTAATACAGATTTTACCCTTTTGGAGTCAAAATTAGTCGACGCTATAGTTGAAAAATATTTAGGTTTATCAGTTAGGTTTCCAACGCATCAGACGGATCGACAATATCCACTGTTTTCTCGTAGTTACACATTATTTAAGGTCTGGATGTCGTTCTGTCCCTGCTTGGGACTGCAGTATGTACAGATGGTTTAAAATGTGATTAAAATAGTAAAAGGTGATAAAAATGAATGAAACTACTTTAAATAGTTAGCTAATGGATTTATCTTCGCTAAGGTATAGGGTTCCGCATAATATCATTTTCATAATGCAATGTGAAAGCAGTTCAATTCGTATATCGACAGCCAGTGCTGCTCTGGACTGCAGTCTAGAGCCGTAATTCTCCCAGATTTTCTTTAACATGACTTATTAGATGCCAGTGGAAAAAAAATATTACAGTAGGTTATTCTGTCAGTTTCGATATGAGTCCTAAAACACTACAATCCGATTTATACATAATTTATTATAAAATTTACGGTTTAACATGTATGAAAATTCCAGATTTTACGACGGAAATCGGGGGTACAATTTTATGTGTGCGACGACGCTATTTTGCAACCAAATTTCTACAGGATATTCATTATCCTAACATGGGTTCATTAAATCCAAGTTCCTCTATTTTAAAATAGGTTTTAGTCTAGGATACGTTCGAAAACTAGTTTAAGTAAACGGTTATCAATGACAAGTCGGCTTCTTACTTGACGAGCATGAGATTTGAACCATATGAATTATGAGCGTTTTCAAACACGGGGTAAAAGTCACTAAATGGATTAATTCACTAAAAGCAATGACACGTGCTCATAGTAGCAAATGATTCGATTACGGTATTCGATTCAAGCATAAAATCATAATATAACTACTTAACTAATAAATTCATATAGCATGTAAAAGCAAGCGGAATTTACTTGCCTGCGAAGACCGACGGTCACGAAGACGATGATGGAGGAAGCGATGAGCTCGGTTTGAGGGAAAGGGTAGCTTGGCTCGGCTTGGAGTGAGGGGTGTTGTGGAGGAGGTCAACGGTGGTGGCTCAGGGTGCTTGGTGATGTATCGGTGGTGGCGACGATGAGGGGTGGAGCTCCGGTGAGGTGATCAACGGTGAGTGCAGAGGTGAGGTCGGGGCTGTGGGATCGAAGGTAGCGGGGTTGGGTGGTGAGGTCAGGTTCTTAAGTTGTTGCGGGGATACGGGTTGCCGGCTCGGAGTTCACGTCGAAGGTGAAGTTGAGGAGGAAGTGGTTGTGGTGTTAGGAGGAGGGGTGGTCGAGGTTGACGACGTGAGGTCGGGGAACGGAGGCGATGGAGTTCTGGCGACGGGTTCGTGCAGGGGGTGCTCGGGAGCGTGGGTTGTGCAGTCGGGCAAAGAAGGGGAGGAGAGAGGAGGTGATCGAGAGGGGGGAGAGAGAGAGATAATAGATAGAGAGTACGTGAGGTGAGAGGAGAGAGAGAACGTGGGTTTAAAATAATTAATTGAAAATTTTAAGAAGAAGAGAGAGAGAGAGAGTAAAACGAGGCAGGAGAAATTAATAATAGGAATAAGATTTTAAAAGAAAATAATAGGGAGTAATTGAGAGATTTATGTAAACAGTTATTAGGTTTTTAATGGAATGTATTTGAAATTTATGGGGGTATGATTTAGGTTTTAAATGAGAATAAGTTTTAAATATAAAAAAGGTTGAAAGGAATTTGTTAGGAGAAAATGGAGGGTTTGGGCTAATGGGTTTGGGCATTTGGTTAGGTCCATAGGAAACAAAATAATTAGAATATAATATAAAATTTAAAAATGGGTAAAACATTTTATTTGAATACAGGTATTGGCGTAGATAAAGACTAGGTATTACAAAACCAGAAAAAAAAACATATACATGAGCGTGACTCTAAGGCCGAAAGAATAAATAATGGTGTATCTAAGTCTACAAATATATATAGTCTGGTTGATGGAGCTTTTAACTAGATACAACTGAAATAAAATATACAAGTATATAATGCTGGTCACGATGCAGAGTATCCCACCTATCGATGCAATCACAAGGAAGAAGGCAGTGTGCCAACAAGCTGCTGCGGAACCTGTACGGCCAAACCTGCAAAAAACTGTGGCACAACTGGGGTGAGTTGCCAACTCGTGAGTAGAAGACATCATCGACTAGAAATCGCATGTCAGACGACCTCCTAGTTCATACAATACGCTAAATATATAAATAGACATCGATTAATAACAAGGGTAACATTATAAGCTTGTGCATAAGTGTAATACCAAGTACTCGTGTCAGTGTCACAAAGTAGCAACATGTCATATATGATGTATGAATGCATCATGAATGAATGATCAACATGAAATCAGGATATATCTGTATGAGAAAACTGTGTTCTTATCTTAGTAAAATTTTAGTATAAAAACTGGAGTATCATCAATGAAATCGACAGAAATCCATGTCAAACATCGACACAATATATACATCAATATCTCGGTAGCCATCTCTCAGATCGGCCATCAAATCTGTCAAATCACACGACTCCGGTCGGTATCCTCCAAATAACTGCCGGGTCAATAATCACCGGTAGGTAGTGCTCCCCTACCGGGCTCAACATCTCTCTATATGGCCTTCTTGCCTCGGGGTACCTCACCGGGTCCACCATGTACCTGCAGACGGTGCAACCCCCTCCTCGAATCGTGTATGTGTATACACGTGGCTCAAGAACCGAGGAAACTCATAGTGGACGCCACACACATCATATCACGAGAAAACCGCAATTTGCATTTTAAAATGATAATAGGTTTATAAAATACTTGTGGTTTCTCCAAATCCAGAAATCTTATGAAATACCGAAATTTTCATAATCATGAATCAATGAGAAAACAATGAATATCGGCCATAAGCCCTTCAACAATGCATAACAGAATGAATACATAAATGTATGCGGCATCTAAATAAGAAATGAATATCTAAACTAATATGTGAGAGCAAGAATACTAACAATATGAATAAACTACCGGCTAGCAGGTTATACCGGTGAAGTAACATCTTCTAATGTGTACGCGACATAGCAATTACCGATGATGATGTGTGTGAGCCGGCTAATAAGTGTACGTGCAACATACGCATCATCGGTAATAGTGCAGGTATCCTAGCAGACGAGATCATAACAGAAAGTAAACAGCAAAAGAAACAATGAGGTACACCAACTACATACGAGCCATACCGTTTATCATGTTTAAATAGCACGAATCATTGTTTTTAGAAAAGTAGGGACTACGGCGTTTTGAGAAAATAGAGGTCTTTTGAAAATCCGTATCAACTCTCGTTTATACTTTGAAAAAGCCTATGATTAGTCGATTTTGAAAATAGGTATGACTCGAGCCTAAGTTAACCTATATCTACGTATCTAAAGACTAAACTAAGAACCTAGTTGAAGTTGATAAGAAATCTATAATATCCCGAGCCGATATATCTAATAATCGGCGATCCAGCCTCATATCATCATGTACGGTAATTATACATCGTACGACATCCTCGAGTCAAAAGCGCAGATCAATCATCATATACATCTCGTACGGTAATATCCATCGTACGGCAATATCCATCGTACGGCACCCTAAAATCAAGGGTATGAGTCAAATATCATTATAAATCATCATTCGCACAGTATCAATCTTCGTACTATATCAATATCATATCAGTGGTACGAATCTAAGGTCTCGTACAATCTATTGTATCACCAAAATACATGTTATCACATGCTTGCATAAATATTGCCCAACAATCCTTTATTATATCATATCATATACGTTTCCTCGACTCAATCACATATCATAGCCTCACGGCATCATTCCCGATCATATCGACTCATATCCATATAACATATACTATCCTTATCTCACGTGTATATGTATGTGTGTGTGTATAATCACACACACACACACACACACACACACATATACACATATACACGCATCTACCAAGTGTGTGTGTGTGTGCACACGCGTGTGTATGACTACACATATCCTAAAGTTCAAGACTAAGGTAAAAATCCTTCTATGAACACGCTTATTCTAATCCTACGGTTTCCTAAAACCCTATTCGCGAAGTATCCAACTCTTGTACCAACAGATATATATAATATATATAACCTATCATACGGTTGCGAGGGTGCTATACGCTATCCACCCGACTTCCCCCGTAGATATATATCTACTCACCTAGATCGTCGCTTGCAGAAGTCGATGACGCCTTGCTCTTCATCGTTGTCCCGAAGTCCACGCGGAGGTACCTACATTTCAAATGAGTCACATCGTAAACAAGAATCCAACACTAGAAAACCGGTACGCCACACGAAGTACACATAGGTTAGAACCTACGGACTACGCATGCAAGAATATCCAAACAACTCTCGACGTTGTCGTACAAACGTCAATCGACCGAGATAAAACACAAATACCAAAACCCAAGTCATTAAAAGTCGTAAAACGAAATCAACAACTCAAGAAAACACCTACATATTCTGCCTCAGGTCAAATTGGGACATTTAGCATATAGGATAGGTCTAAATAACAGAAGATTGAACCATGAACCAAGAACGAACCAAATCCCTCATGCCCAGGCCGCAATTTGTGGCCAGATGGGTTAAATCCACGGCCAAATTCTTAAAATGGGGTCTCCGGTCTCAGGTGTAGCTCCTAGGTGGCCTGCACATCTCACTGTAATCAATAAATATTTTTTAGGGTTCACTAGTTGCAGCAGATCCTAAGATATCATCATAATTCCGACAAAACCCGATATCGACAAATTCAAAGTTCATGGTTTGGGGTTTACTCTCAGTTTTAGTCCAAAATACTAACACTACAGGGGTTTGTGGTCTCTACTAAACCTCAATTACACTTCACAATTCATAAATCTCCTAACCCTCATCTAGGAGTTTTCAAACATCATTAAACCTCATTCGTTTGCTCTAAACTATAATAGGAGTTAAAGAAACTCTAATTCTAAACTAAGTGTGTAGGAATATACCTCATTTGGCAACTCAAGAATTTTCTTGATTTGCCCAAAGTCTTCAAAACTTCAACTTGCTTGGTCCAAGATGTTTGTAAGGGGCTTGGGATCATTTTTTGTGAAGGGAATGCGGTGTTTTGAAATGGTTTTGAGGGTGGCCATGGGGAAATAGAGGAGGTGAGGGAGATGAAGAATGAGGAGGTGAAAAGGGTGAGATGTAGGTGAAGAAAATGATGAAGGGTGTGAGGCATGGTAGAAGGATAACCCCCCTCTCTCTCTCCCTTTCTCTCTCTTGCTATACCTCCATCTCCCCCATCCAATAAAATATCTCCATTTTCCATTTTTCTTTTCCTTTTTTTTTGACCAAAACAAAATCCATTTGGAAAAGCCATGGTGCATACGTAAAATGTAACAAGCCTTTTGAAACATGCTTTGTAGCATGCCATACACACAAACATGATTAGTAAATATTAATCAAGTTTAGTAATAATCTTGTATTGAAATAATTGTATAAATAGTTATAAAATATCCAAATCAACTTAACACCTCCCAAATCAATAATTATATAAATTTTCCAAAAATTTTCTAAACTATCGATATATAATTATACCATTTCATTAAAACTAATTTCTATACATTAAAATATTCATAATATTTATTATTTTAATTATTTAAATTCCTAAAAATAATATTTTATTTTCTGAAATGTTACAATTAACTTAGACACACCCCCACGAGCCCTTGACAGAGGTCAACATGACTGTGCGACTGTCCTAAATAATCGCATATCTATGCAACAAACAAGCATTACCCAGCTACCAAGCACTTTGCCTAGACAGAGGTCAACATACACAGCATGAATACTAAGTAATACCTGTAAGAAATGACGGAGGGCTACGACTGGTTTTTGGCGAAAAACCTTTAACGTAATGAACTTGATATCATTGAAGGAATCCAAGTGGTTTTTCAAATATATAGTGGCGTAAACTTTTGCTAAAGAGGTCACTCCCTGTGAAGGGATCTCGGCTCTTTCGTCGTGGAATAAGGTGCAGGATATTCCAAACTGAATACCACGATGTAAAGCAAAAGAATCAACTATAGTGAAATTATTACCCTGACACAAACTTTTGCCCAAGAGGTCACTCCCGATAAAGGGATCTCGGCTCTTGCCTCGTCGAATGAGATGCTGAATATTCATAACCGAATACCACTGTGCAAAGAAAAAGAGAACGTCTGTAATGTCAGTTTTTTAAAAACTTGGTTCCAACAACATCATATTTAGGTTTGTTTTCCTTGCATTGATCAGAATCAACGCAGTCCCATTAATTAAAGATATCACACCACAGAAAGAAACGGAAAATACAATGTATGTATATGCCATCCGCATTCGCCACTGGGTCCCGTCATCACCCGTTAGGTTACTTAACTAACGGCAGAGCGGGTACTGGACTAGAGTGGGTACAAAACATATACAACATCTACTAGTATATATAATTATATATAACATTCGTCTCAGGCATGATATAAAGCAACATCACAGAATCTCAGCCAACAACACGCAGTGGTGGATAACCTTAGAGTCTCGGGTTTCACTTGAGCCGCAAATGAGACCCGACGTTCCTTGTCGTGTGGATAGCCTGTGTAATGAAAACCTAGAACACTACGAGTGCGACAAGTTACCTACCAATCACAGAAGCAAGGCAACCCTAATCAACAACGTGAATGGGCAACCCAGCACTTCATGGAATCCGGTAACTTGGGCACCCCTCAATGGGTCAACCTGTACCCCCTACGAGTGTGGCAAATAGCCCGCCAATTTTAAAGTAAAGCCCCCTCCGTCTCAACGCCATGAGATGCAAGCCCGTTGTCCTCTAGAACCCGTCTATTCATGCACTCCGCCTTAGGGTAATCTTAGTACAGAAAAGAAAAAAATATGTACAAGGGTGACATCGAGCTCAACCCAATCGTGCCCTAAACAAATAATATACAAACTGGCAAAGACGATAGTCCACATGTCGGACGCTCACCCCGCAATATCAAATGTACAAATGAATCTGAACTGTACTACCATTGCACCACTGGCTATCCACCACGACGATCCAACCACAACCACAGCACAACACAAAATATCAACGTGAATGTCATATTCGTAAACCCATCTAAAAGAACATATAGCAATTAGACGAGTTATACCGCTCTATTGACATTCACGGTCGCAGATAATAATGCATGTACTGAAAAATTTTAAACAGTGTTAAAAATAACGACTTCAAAATACCCCGGATTGTCCCTAAAAAAATATTACATAATATGAAATATAGGCAAAAACAAACAATACCAAAAACCAAATTTTCCAGAGACCAGAACACAAAAAAAAAAATTCAAGTCCCAATTCTACATCCAGACAAGCCAGGCCGGGAAATTCCTCAATCTCGCTGGGCCAATTTTGTCATTTGGGGCTAAGGTTTTGAGTGTGTTCTAGTTGTCACATAAATAACCTTATGCAATTGTTTAAAAAAAAATTTGAAGATTAGAAAAAATCGACAGAAACTGGAAGATTACGGGTATTGTTTCGGAGTTATTTCAGTTTCGATAATTTAAACATCGTTTAAACTACTAGTGAGGGGTTAATGGGTTGGCTCTGATACCATGTTGGGTTATGCAAGCGCCCTAGCCATCAAACCATGGCCTATTGCAGAACAAAAATTTATAAAATCGACGCTAACACAACCCGCTGCCCGGATATACCATTAACCCTAAACTAGCAATATAAAGAGATAGGAATAGTTATACTGAATTGATCCGTGTCCTTCAGTCTTCAACCACCTTCCCAAGCTCCTAGAGGCCACCATGATCAAGCTTAATCTCCAATCTCCCTCCATCGAAGATGATCCGCCCGAGAATTTGTATTCCGAGCTCCTACCTCAATAGCCGAGGTAACTAGGGTACCTAGTTCGCTAAACTAGATAGCCTAGAGGATATAGAGTGTGGTGATGGATAAATTTGTCTCATAACACCCTAGATTTCTCAACACATAAGACTTGAAGGATGGAGGTAGAAGAAGCTTGAGGATGAGAGTGAGTGAGGCAACTCAAGAAAAAATGGCTAAGTCATTTGTTGTGAGATATATGTTGTGTGCAATAATTGAAGCCATCCAATAAATATCCCATGTCTCTAAAATATCTTAAGTCAACCCAAAATATCTCAAGTCAACAAAAATCTCACAACAAACAAAAAACTAAGCATGCTAGAATAGTAACCATGAGCCACTACTAAGCCATGCCTCAATAATGCAATAAAACACTTCATCCTCTCTATCTCATTAACCATTTAATCCTAAATGATTAAAACTAAATGAGGTGGTATCTTCTAGAAGTACCTTGTAATAAATTACAAGAATACCCCTCATCCGTATATACATACCTGCATCCGTATTCCGAAAAATACGAATACAAAAAGATGAAAATAATCTAACAATATAATACTAGAATCCGGCTTAAACCAAAGCCACTAGTATTATCCGTCTGAATCCTAATACGTGCACAAGTGCACGTATTTGATCGAACTTTGCCGTAAAACCATACGGTCTCTACATCGTTTCGCCCGAAGCAGAAAACCTTTTTGTGGGACTCTAAAGACTCGTCAATACGCTGAAAGTGGGTTTAACTACAAGCACGTCAGCGGCACTAGCTGTACGTAACGGCTACCCAAGTATTGAGCGAAAGGGAGGCCGAAGAGAAAACTCATCCGAACACCTGCTGAGCCTGTCCGTGACAATATCCGTCCAGTCCTGTCTGTTCGTCTAAGAGTATCGCATATCGAGTCTAGGGGGTGGATAAAGTCAGACCCCTAATAACACGACATTTCGTGTCGGTATGAAGCCCATCAGCAACTGAGAAACTACTGATCCAAATCAGTAATTCTCGACTACCTTGGCAAAAGATTTCTGGTGATGGCCACCCGTGCACCACGCGACATCAACCCCCAATACCGGGAGAGACAAATCCCCGACGATCCGCTCACTGCCTCCATATGGCTCAGGATTGTACCCAACTAAAACCTGTTTGCACGACTCGTTTGAGCCGTGGTAGGGTAGTAATCAAAGCACAGTGGGAACTCACATGAGACAAATGACGATCTCAGGTCGACATACTAACCTGCACACATGTCACCTGGGAACTGCTATCTAACAATATGTATACTACCAACAAGCATGTTCCCGGCGAATCCATCCAGTGTACTCATAACCCAATGAGCACTTGTATACTATCTTAGGTGAACAAATTAACACTAATGGCTTATAAGACCTGGCCACCGCCCCTCGTCAAGGTCTCGATCAGTATACACTAGTCTACTCTGGAGTATCGATGCATAGTCTTGAAACTCCTACGACTAGGGACATTTAAGGATGCGCTTATAGACCACCCAGCTCCTACGTATATGATCACCATCATAATGCTGGTAGTTAAGAAAGAATCCTATGGGCTCTATCAACATGTAATAGTGATCTGTAATACCATATAAAGCATGTACATGATGATAAAGACAAGCCAGATAGCATACTATCATCTTGAGTAAGACTGTTCTATCCATATAGGTCCTCCCTCAATCTTCACAATCGCATGCCTGCGATTCAATAATTGACTTGAGGGCACTATAGCCAACATTGTTCTCTGTCTCTACTCTCCGCACCTCGATCTCCCGGCAATCAACGATCTCCCTGATTAGGTGGTACCGCCTCAAAATATGTCTGGACTTCTGATGGGACCTTGGTTCCTTCGCTAATACTATAGCCCCATTGTTGTCACAATACAGAGGTGTTGGATTAACAATGGACGGAACCACCTAAAGCTTTATAATGAACTTCTTCATCCAGACTACTTCCTTCATGGTGTCACATACAGCGATATACTCCGCTTCCATCGTGGAGTCAGCAACGGTGTCCTGCTTAGAGCTCTTCCAATAGACCGCCCCTCCATTGAGGGTAAAGACATAACCTGACATGGACCTGGAGTCATCCTTGTCACTCTGGAAGCGAGAGTCGGTGAAGGCCTCGATCTGGAAGTCTTCACTGCCGTAAACCAAGAACATCTTCTTAGTCCTTCTCAGGTACTTGAGAATGTTCTTAACTGTTGTCTAGTGCTTCTCCCCTGGGTTTGACTGATTCCTGCTTACAACGCTCAGTGCATAAGCTACATCTGGTCTGGTACACAATATCGCATACATTATAGAGCCTACCAAAGAAGAATAGGGTATAATAGTCATGCGATCCCTTTCCAAATCAGTCTTGGGAGACATCTTTTTAAAGAGGGTGATTCCGTGACAAGCCAGTAGATTACAGCTTTTTAAATCTTCCATACTAAATCTTTTAAGTATGGTGTCGATGTACCTTGACTGAAAGTCCCAATATCCTTTTAGATCTATCACGATAGATCTGGATCCCCAGAATTTAAGAGGCATCACCAAGGTCCTTCATGGAGAACCTTTGTGACAAGAATCCTTTGACTGATTGTAGCATAGGAATGTCATTTCCTATCAGGAGAATGTCATCCATGTACTATACGAGAAATACCACAATTCTCGCTACAATTTTACAATAAATGCATGGTTCATCTGGATTTTTGATAAAGTCGAATTCCTTGACCGTCTCATCAAAACAGATGCTCCAACTCCGCGATGCCTGTTTTAATCCATAAATAGATTTAAGAAACTTGCACACTCTTCCGCTGCTCCCACTCTCTATAAAACCCTCCGGCTGATCTATATAAACACGCTCTTCTAAATTTCCATTCAGAAAAGCGGTCTTTACGTCCATTTGCCAAATTTCATAGTCGTGGAAGGCAGCAATGGAAAGAAGGATCCGAATGGATTTGAACATAGCCACTGGAGAAAAGGTTTCATCATAGTCCAAACCAGGTCTTTGAAGAAAATATTTTGCAACAAGTCTAGACTTATAGGTTTCAACCTATCCGTCTACACCAATCTTCTTTCTGTAGATCCATTTGCAGCCTACAGGTTTTTCCCCATCTGGAGCAATGTCCAAATTCCATACTTTGTTGGTGTACATGGACTCCATTTCGGTCCGCATTGCATCCAGCCATTTTACCAAGTCTTTGCTCCTAATGGCTTGCTGGAAACTAGTTAACTCATCATGGTCGATGATGTAATCCCCTCTATCCCCGTCTATGAGAAAACCGTAGTATCTCTCGGACGGATGAGACTGCCTACTAGTCCTGCGAAATGGCGCGGGGATGTCCAGTTCTTCCAAAACTTTTGGTTCCACCATGCTTTCAGTAATAGCTTATGGTTCTGGAATTTCTTCCTGTTCTATTACGCTCCCACTTATTTCTTTTTCAAGAAATTGAGTTTCCAAAAATTGGGCATGCCGAGAAACAAAGACCTTTTGTTCCTCCACGTAATAGAAAAAATACCCCCTGGAGTTCTTTGGGTATCCCACAAACTTACACAGTACTGAGCGTGCCTCGAGCTTGTCCGCATACTGCTTTTTTAAAAAAGCTGGACATCCCCATATCTTTAGATACTTAAGATAGGGTTTTTTCCCACTCTCCACATCTGATATGGTATGGTAGGCATTGACATAGTAGAAACCTTGTTCAAAAGATATGCAACTGATTCTAGTGCATAACCCCAGAAGGATCGCGGTAACTCAGCGTTACTCATCATGGAATGTACCATATCCAATAAGGTTCGATTCCTCCTTTCCGATACACTGTTGTGTTGAGGTGTGTGTTGGATATGTATGCCCTAAAGGCCATTATTGTATATGTATACATGCGGATACTGGGGATATGTATGTACAGGACAATCTTTCTCAGTTATATAGTATATTATTTCAGTTGTCTTTATCAGGATATGTGTAGTTGTTTTTATTGATGCTTTATACAGCTTGCACATATCGATAAAGACTTTATATAGTAGTATACTATTATGGTTTGACTTTATCTTAACATGGCATATGTTATACACGTTATTACATATTACGGTTACATGTTGATAAATCCCGTAGGATCTTGCTTGACTACCTGCGTTGTGATGGCGATCATACTTGTGGGAGCTGGGTAGTCTATAAGCACATCCTTGAATGTCCCAAGTCACAGGAGTATCGAGATCGGGCATCGATACTCTAGAGTAGACTTGCGTGTACGTTTTTAGACCCCGATGAGGGGCGGTGATCGGTCCTACAACCATTGGTGTGATCACCTAAGATTGTATACGGGTGCTTACTGGAGGTGAGTACACTGGACGGATTCGCTGAAAACCTCTAGATGGTATTATACCTATCGTCAGGTAGCGGTTCTCTTGTGACATGTGTACAGGTTAGTCTTTGGACCTGAGATCGTCATTTGTCTTGTACGAGTTCCCACTGTACTTTGATCACTATCCTACCATGGCTCTACTGAGTCATGCAAACAGGTTTTGGTTGGGTACAGTCCCTAGCTACATGGAGGCAATAAGCGATTGTCAGGAATTTGTCTCTCCAGGTATTGAGAGTTGATATCGCACTGTGTTCGATTAGTCAGGACCATAAGATCTTGGGCAAGGCAGTTAGGATTTACTGATAGGTTGATAAGTAGTTTCCCGGATTGGTCATGAACCGAATCAGCACGAATTATCGGGTTATTAGGGTCTGACACTTACCACCCCCTAGATTCGGTATGCAATACTCTTAGACGAAGAGACTGGACTGTACGGAGATTGTCACGGTGTAACATTTCAGAAAATAAAATATTATTTTTGGGAATTTAAATAATTAAAAATGATAAATTTCAAGAATATTAATAAGTATGAGAATTAGTTTTAATAAAAGGGTATAATTATATACCGATAGTTTGGAAAATATTTAGAAAAATTAATATAATTATTGATTTGGAAGGTGTTAAGTTGATTTGGATATGTTATAAATATTTATACAATTATTTGTATACGAGTTATTACTAAACTTGATTAATATTCACTAATTATGCATTAATCTAGTTTATGTATTATGCATGCAACAAATCATGTTGCAAACACTTGTTATTCCTTTTGTGACTTGAACCATGGCTTTTTCTTTTCCAAATGGTTTTGTTTTGGTTCTAATAAATAAAAGAAAAGAAAAGAATTTAAGGAGAGGGTGGGGACATGTGAGCATGGCTAGGAGAGAGAGAGTGAGAGAGAGAGAGTTTTACACTCTTCTACTTCATTCTTCATCTCTTCTCTTTTCTTCTTCTCCTCATGCTTCACCTACTTCATCCTCCACCACCTTTCAACCACAAACCACCCTAAAGCTCAAACAAAACACCATACTTCCTTCACAAAAAATGATCCTAACCTCACTACCAACCCTATGGATGGATCAAGTCAAAACTTTGGGCACTTTGGGCAACTCAAGAAAGTTCTTGAGTTGCCAAATGAAGTATAATCACTTCCTTTTTAGTTAAGTGTTGGTGTTTCTTATATCCTACCCTAGTTTAGAGGTGAACCAATGTGGTTTAATGAACTTTGAAAATTTCTAGTTGAGGGTTAGGTGATTCCTTGACTTATGAAGGTAGATTAGGGCTTGGTTAGGGACCACAACCTTTGTAGTGTTAGTTTCATGGAGCAAAACAGAGAGTAAAACCCAAGACTTGAGTTAGAAATATTTCAAATGTCGGTTTTGTAGATATTTTAGGGACTACAGGGAATCTGGAGCAACTTGAGGTGTTTGTAGAAAAATCAAACAAGTAAATTAACTTGGTTATACCAATAGGAGACCACCACGAGAAGACGAGACCCAAATTCCAAAATTGGGCCGGCGACATCAGGACAATGGGCATTCTCACCGGGCTATTTGTGGACATTGGAGTGGGGATTTGGCCTGTAGCTCACTTACCTTATAACATAGCCTCTGTATTGTTTGTTTAGTCCCTAATTTCCTGAGTCAAAATCTGGGGCTAGTTTTCTAACTTGTTGTTTTGAGTTTTGTGGATTTTAATAACTTGAGTTTTGATATTTGTGTTTTATCTCGATCGATTGGCGTTCGTATGTCGATATTGAGAGTTGTTGGCTATTCTCGCATACGTAGACCATAGGTTCTAACCTATGTGTGTTTCGTGTGCCATTTTAGTTTTCATGTTGATTCTTGTTTACGATTCTACGTATTTGAAATGTAGGTACCTTCATATGGACTTCGGGATGACGAGGAGAGAGTGGCGTCATTGACTTCGGCAAGCGAGGATCAAGGTGAGTAGATGTATATCTACGGGGGAATTCGGGTGGATGGCGTATAGCAGCCCCGCAAATTCATCGATTAGGATGTGTATGGTATGTATATGGGTAGTGCGGATACTTAGAAATAGGATTTTCTAGGAGACCTTAAGTGAGATGAAATGTACTTGGAAGAAGATTGCTCTTAGTTAGTTTCTAGTCGCGGACCCGCTTGTCACACACACACACACACACGCACACACACGCGCGCACGCACACACACACGAGATATGGTGTGGGTGTATATGTGTGTGTGTGTGTGTGTGTATGTATATGTATATATATATATCTATATATGTATGTATGTATGTATGTATGTATATTGATGCGTTGATATGTATGTGTGTGTATATATATATATAGTATACATATACGTATAAGATGAGGATATAAGATGTTAAAAGGATATGAGTCGATATGATCGGGCATGATGCCGTGAGTTGTTGATTTGTGATTGAGTCGTGATATGATATATGATATGATATTATAATGAATCGTTGGGCGATGTGTATTCATGCATACGATAATATGTGTTTGATGATATTAGAATGTACGAGACTTTAGAACAGTACCCCTGATCATGATATTGTATGATGATGATACCATATGAATGATGATGTATACATGATATTTGACGCGCACCCCCGATTTTGGAGATGCCGTATGATGGATTTTACTGTACGAGGTATATATGATGATTGATCTGCATTCTTGACTCGAGGATGCCGTATTATGTATTATACAGTACGTGACGCTATGAGGCTGGATCGCCGACTACTAGGTATATCGACACAGAATTTAGGTAGATTTTCTTACCCTTCTGAATAGGTTCTTAGTTTAGTCTCTTAGTTGTTTAGGTAGATGCTAGACTAGGCTCGAGTCATACCTATTTTCAAAACTAGCGAATCGTGAGTATTTTCAAAGACAGCATGAAAGATAATACGAATTTTTCAAAGGACATCTTTTCTCAAAAACCCTGTAGCCCCTACTTTTCTAAAAACCACGATCCGTGCTATTTCAAAACACTAAAACCGTATGACTCGTACACTGATACGTATATTTTATGATGCTACTTTTACTGTTCACTTTTCTGTTATTTTTTTGTCGTTCTC
Organism: Agapanthus africanus; assembly: GCA_030015575.1. Taxonomy (NCBI): domain Eukaryota; kingdom Viridiplantae; phylum Streptophyta; class Magnoliopsida; order Asparagales; family Amaryllidaceae; genus Agapanthus; species Agapanthus africanus. The sequence continues at coordinate 293,812,712 of CM057347.1, forward strand.
ATTGCATTGCATATTTATTACATGTGTTTTCTTTAGCTATTATGAATCCTGTCTGTTAGGACATCGGCACCATTACCGATGATGCGTATGTTCCACGTACACTTGCTTACCAACTCATACACATCATCATCGGTAATTGCCATGTCACGTACAATTTAGAAAACTTTACTTCACTGGTATATCCTTCTAGCTGGTAGTTTCAACATATTCTTAGTATGCTTGTTCTCATATGCTAGTTTGGATATTGCATTCCTTACTTAGATACCCCATGCATTTATATATTCATTCTGTTATGCAATATTATGGGGCTATATTCCAATATTCACTGCTTATTGACTCTTGATTTTGGGATTTTGGATTTCCATGAGATTTCTGGATTTGGGGGGAAACCGCAAAGATTTTATAAACTCGTTACCATTTTAAAAATGCAAGTTGCGGTTTTCTCGTGATATGATGTATATGGAATCCACCATGAGTTTTCCTGATTGAGTTAGTTTTTGAGACCCGATTCGAGGAGTAGGATGAACCGTTTCGGGTACATGGTGACTCGGTAAGGTACTTCGGGGCAAGAAGCTCGACTTGTAGACGATGAGCCTGGCAGGGGTAGACTACCTATCGGTGATATTTGGCGCGGCAGATATCCGGAGGATACCGACCGTAGTCGTGAGATTGAATGATATGGGCCGATCCGGACTGACGGAGCCCTGGATTTGAGGATTTTGTGCCGATGTTTGACACGGATTTCTGTCGATTTCATTGATGATACTCCAGTTTTTATACTAAAATCTTACTGAGATAAGAACATAGCTTTCTCATACAGATATATTCTGGTTTCATACTTGATGTATTCATACATCATATATATGACATGTTGCTACTTGAGGTATTGACACGAGTACTTGGTATTACACTTATGCTTAGATTATTACCCTTGCCACTACTAGATGTTTCAGTGTTATAATTGGGTATGTTACTGTATGACCTTGGAGATCGCCATACATGCGATTTCTACTCGGTGATGTCTTCTACTCACGAGTTGGCAACTTACCACTGTTGTGCCACAGTTTCTTGCAGGTTTAGCCGTATAGGTTCCATAGAGGATTCGCTGGCACACTTCCTTCCGGGTGATTGCTTGGGTAGGTGGGTTCACTTGCATCGTGACCACCATTATACTTTTACTTATTTCAGTTGTATCTAGTTAAAGGCTCCATCAACCATATTTGTATATTTGGTAGACTTAGATAACCACAGTTGTATATTCTTTCGGCCTTAGAGTCGCGCTTATGTATTTATTGTCGTTTCTGGTTTTTCTTGATGATGTTCAGTTTTCTTGTTTTCTTTCTGAGTTTTGATCCTCCCCTTCGACGTTGTATATTTATATTATCTTGTGTGGTTGTTCCGCCATTTGGCGAAGAGCCAGCTCCCGCTTGGGGATGCATATTATATATTTTATGTATTCGTTTTCGGGTTAAAAATTACAAAGGAGGTGCTGCCCAAATTTTAAATGACAAAATGTTTTCAAATAGATACAAACATTGTGTTTTCGTGTACTATTATCTATGTTTTAAAGAAGAACTTGATTTCAGTAAATCTTATTTCAAAACTGCACCTCCACTATTTTCCTCTAATAAGGTTTAGATTTCTGGGCTTTTGGCTTACTTGTATTAGGTGTGGTCCTATAGACTTCATCTGATTCAAGTGCCAGTCACGTGCCTTTTTTGGGTCGTGACAAAGTTGGTATCAGAGCATTAGGTTTAACCTTGGTTCGAGTCTAGGTTTGACTATGCAGAGTCCAGGTCGCACGCGCGCGCGTGTGTGTATTCGGAACCTAGGCTTGACCTTACGGAACTTAGACTTGGCCGAGGGGGTATTAGACCCGAACTTTCGTCGCGTAGGTTGATCTTGGTTGATGGAGTAGGTGACTTAAGTAGAGTGACGTACCGTGTATATGTTCCGCGGCATACTTACGATACGCTACTCCTCTTAAGAAGCCTTAGGATGTACATTTCCTAGGCGCTCTATTTCTATTCGTTCCTATGATCTATCCTCATCGATGTCGGATTGTGGTTTCTGTTACCACGGTTACACGAGCAGAGAGAACTGCGGCTCGAGTTGCGGTCAGCACGAGCTCATCAGGGACGAGGACTGACCAGGTTGTTTTCCGGTATCATACGAAACACGTCGATATATGGTTATTAGGATTTTTCCGTTGACACGCGTTCGAGATCTGCCCCAGATGATTGGGCTATTGCCAGAGGCTAGCTGTATTGTAAAGACTACTAGGGTACCGTTAACTCCAGATGGTTGAGGAATTGTCTACCGTGCGGACAGAGGAGCCAGTTGCTGCTGAATTTGATAAGATATCGGCCCCAGACGTTTGAAAGCTATTGCAGCATGCGGCAACACTCAGGAATATGATAGAAGATCGCTAGTCACCCTTGGATAAGACTAGGACCTTTTTGCTCGCTTAGATACTTTAATGCGAGGTCATAAATTGACTAACTTCACCCAGAAAAGGCCATCACCCAGATGCGTTTTGAGTCGATCGAGAACGAACGAGCGTAAGCGCATCACTCCGATGGTTTGGATGAGTCCCCGAGAATGTAATTGGCAAGATGCCTACTACAGGATATTTAAGATGCCGACTTCGTAGCTTCGTAAAGGAGACTCTAGATATGAGTACAGTCATTTAGAGCGCAGTTTACACAGCTACGAAGAGGTAATTCCAAATTGGTCCACATTGAAGAAAAGCGGAGTAAGAGGTTCGTACAAGATCTTAACTAGATGATGTTCCACTCCGTTGACATCAGAGACTGGATGCCTATGCAGAGGTGTTGAGTGCAGCCGTAATTCCAGAGAAAAGTCATGAAGAGAATGCAGCTGTCCCGGAACAAGAAATGGATAAAGTAAAGGATGATAACTTCCGGGCGGTCCGGCAGGGACTAGATTTGGGGAAGACACCGACAGAATCTTTCTAGAATACTACACAAGAAGACTTGGACCAAGGATCGGTCGTATCATGCACACTCAGTGGGCCAGAGTTTGCCATCATTGACAAGATACGTTATGAGTGACCATGTTAATTGGTCAAGAGATCTTCAGAGGATGCGCCAGAGCAGAACTGTTTCCGTCATCACTCCGTATCGGGCCATCAAATCGAGGAGTTATGTAACTGGTAATCCACGGAGAGAGATGAGAACCTAAGGGCAGAAGGCGCCAGACCGTGAACAGGAGGCAAGTAGATACTTGCTTTGCTAGCTTTGGATGCACCGACACCCTTCGACTTTGAAGGAGGGGCACATCGACGATAGTATTTATGATTTGCGATTTGGTGATTCGAATATCATGTTTCCGTTGTTTTGGATTTTCAGTATTTTGACGATTTGCTTTATGATTGATATTTCTTATGTGCACCACAGTTGCACTTGATTCGTGTTTTGTATATCAGTTGTGTTGATTGTTATTTTCATGCATATTCATTGCACTTGATTTTGATTCATGCACATAGTGTGCACATGAATTGAATTATTGCATTCGGTATAGTTACATGAGTATTCAGTATTGGTATGATTTTGTGCACGCAGATGCACATGCTTGTGAGTTTATATACCACGGTATACTCGATTTGATTTGGTATATGTCATGTACCGTTGATTTCGATTTTGATACTCGATTTTCGTTTTCGTACACCTATTGTACTCGATAGAGATTCTTGTGCGCACTTGATGCGATTTTGTGCACACCAAAAGCACTAAATCGAGATTCTTCGTGCATATCAGATGCACCTGATATTGTTGCCATGCTTATCAAATGGCATTTGATTGACAGCGTGACTGTGCGCGCCGTATTTTATGTTCTAAAGTTAACTGCAATCAGGACGGCGTCGCGTGTAGCTAGCCGCGATGAGTACGGGTTGTCCGTAGGGAGACGGTGCGTTTTACGCTCTTGTTATCATGAGTTAATGCGCAGACCAGAATGGTTCGATTCTAACCAAAGTGTATATATGCAAAGTAAAAATTGTTAGGATTAGATTGTAAGTGCACGGCGGTGCCCCGGCCGTCTTAACGAGGCCAAAATGCGGAAACGATACTTTTACGAAACTTGTAAACCGGCACCACCGCGCACTAAAATACCGGATCAGACCATTAACCTACTCCTAGCTAACTAGAGAAGGGGTAGAGAGATATACCGAGCGATCCGTGTCCTTCGGTCTTCTCGTCGTCGACTCGATCACCCCGCGGAAACTCCGGTCTTCATCTCCTCGTCGGAAGGGCACCACATCGCCGGGTTCTTTTACGGGCTCCCACCTCTGGACCGAGGCAACTCGGACACGAAGTTGGCGAGTCGACGTGTCCAAGAATTGCTGTAGAATAGTGTGGAACTCTATGTCTCTTGGGGTTTATATGAAGTTGCCCTTTGAAGGAGTGGAGGAATGGACAATGGAGATTAGCTTTTGAATTGTGATGTGGGATTTTATGTGAGCTCATGAGATTAAAAACCCCACACTCAAAATTGGGCAGCCCCCTCTCAAGGAAATGGCCGGCCTCCTCTTGTAGAATGAGAGAGGAGAGAGAGTTCTCCAAAAAGGGGGTGAGCAAATAATAATGTATGAAAGAGAAAGGGTGATGATTAGAGAATCAAATGATCACAACAAAAGTTTCCTCTTCAACAACCATCTCACATCTCATCACAAAAAGTCAAGCAATGATGGAAAATCATGAACCAAGAAGTCAATGTTTGGTGGAACCATCATGAAACTACAACTTGCAAATAACACCCTCCACTAATCAAATTTGCATGCTTGCAAATAACCCCCTCACCACCAATTTCTAGCCAAAGAAAGAAACAAAGGAAAATGGCCGAAACGGAAAGCAAACTGGCAACTCCAAAAAAAACTGATCCCGTAATAAATTACAGGAAAACCCCGTGACTGTATATACATACCCGCATTTGTATTCCGACCGAATACAAATGCAATGAGACAAAATCTACACTGTACAATACTAGGATCCGGCTTAAACCAAAGCCCCTAGTATTATCCGTCCGATCATGATCCGTGCAATACCACATGTACATGATCGAACCCTGCCATATCTCCATATGGCCTCTACAGCGTTTCGCCCGAAACTTGAGAAACTGTCTGTGGCGGACTCTAAAGACTCGTCAATACTTTGGTTGTGGATTTAACCACTAGCACGTCAGAGGTATTAGCCATACGTAACGGGCTACCAGGTATTGACCAAAAGGGACGTCGATGAGCGAACTCATCCTGACACCCTACTGAGCCTGTCAGTGACAATATCCGTACAGTCCGGTCCGTTCGTCTATGAGCATCGCATGGAGGGCCTAGGGGGTTGGTAAAAGTCAGACCCCCCAAAAGCGGTACAAGTCGTGTCGGGGTGTAGCCCAGAACACCATGAGATACTACTGGAATACCTACCAGTAAATCTCCGGCCTTGGCCAAGGACTTCGTGTAATGGCTCTTCTAGACACAGCGCGACCTCACCCCCAATACCAGGAGAGACGAACCCCTGCAGATCCGCTCACTGCCTCCATGTGGCTCGGGACTGTACCCAACTAAAACCTGTTTGCACGTCTCCTTTGAGCGTGGTAGGGTAGTAATCAAAGTACAGTAGGAACTCACACGAGACAAATGACGATCTCAGGTCGATGAACTAACCTGTACATATGTCACCAAGGAACTGCTATCTGACGTCAGGTATAAGACCAACTAGCATGTTTCCGGCGAGCCCTGTCCAGTGTACTCATAACCCAATGAGCACCTGTATACATCTTAGGTGAACCAACTGACACCAGTGGCTTGTGAGACCGGCCACCGCCCCTCGTCGGGGTCTCGACTGTATACACTAGTCTACTCTGGAGAATCGATGCCCTGTTTCGAAACTCCCATGACTAGGGACCTTTTAAGGATGTGCTTATAGACCCCAGCTCCCACGTATATGATCGCCCTCATACTGCTGGCAGTCAAGCAAGAATCCTAGGGGCTCTATCAACTTGTAATAGTGATCAGTAAGGTCACCTAAAGCAGTACACGATGATAAAGATAAACCAGATAGCATACTATCATCTTGAGTAAGACTGTCCTACTGGTATAAGTCCTCCCTCAATCATTGCAATCACGTGCATGTGATCCAATAATTGACTCTGAGGGCACTATATCCAACAATCTCCCACTTGCACTCAAGGCTAATTATTGCGATGTCGCATACTCACAGCCCGTATGATACCGAACACCCAACTCCTCTACTAGTCAGTCTCACAAAACACGTTTATGAAACTATTGCGTTCGAGGAATAGCCTCAGTGAGTGGATCCGCCTTGATGTTTCTTTCTATGTCTCTCTATATCTCAAGTTCGCGGAGAAAGCCATCTCCCAAAATGAGCAATACCTGTCTTAGAATGTGTCTGGATGTCTGATGGGACCTAGCTCATAAATGAACTCCAAATCCAAACTTCTTAGACTGTATCGTCAACTGAACTTAATCAGTATCCTGCGCCATGCCTCCCTCAGTATCCACCTGGACCACCTGTCCAAAATACTGCCCCTCGTCAGAGGGAAAACTATAACTCTGATAGCCACTCTGTCATCCAGGTCACCTTGGAAGCCTGGAATGATAACTGTCTCCCGAGCGAGGCTGTTGTTATCATATCCCTAGAACATCCACTTATGTTCTAAAACTGCTTCCGACCGTTTCTCCAGGATTGGATTAATATCAACTTACCGCGTCTATTGCAAAAACAACATCTGGTGTGGTACTTGACATCTCATGATTGACTCAATTGCCTATGCAAGTGATCTGCCAATCATGCATATCCCTCTCCCCTTTAGTTTTTAAGACACCTTTAGAGAGGGTGACTCCATTACCTGCAGGTACACTACCGTGCCTGGAGTCGTCCATTCTAAATACTCTTAGAGTGCTGTCTAAGTACCCAGATTGGGACACTTCCCAAATCTAGATCTAAAACCATAGATCTAGTAACCCGAATGTCTGATATGATATCCAAGTCCTATGTGGAGAAACTACTGTGTGACAACCAAAGTATAACCGACCGTAGTATAGGAATTTCACTTCCTACTCTGTGTATGTCATCCAAATACCAGGACATCACACCCTACTACCATCTTAACAGATCCATCTCCTATTCTGATGAAGTCAAACCTATGACTGTCACATCAGAAATAGATGATCTATCTCCGCTATTCTGCTTTAGTCCATAAATAGACATAAGCTACTTGTCCACCAATGCTTCCGCTGCTCCCACTGACTACGACAACCCTCTGGCAGAATCATATACACGTACACTTCTAAAGCCAGTTCAGAACGACGCTATACTCATCCTCCTGCCGGGTCTCACAGTCTGGAACAACAGCAATGGAAAATCTAGGTAAACAAGAACCTCCCTGTCACCGTCCTTGAGGCTACCGAAGTACCTCTTGGGTGCCTGAGGTTACCCACCTTATCTGCGGAGTGGCCAATGGAATGTCAAATCAGATTGAATGTTTAAGTTCTTAACAAATTTTCAGTAATCGTTTGCGGTTCTGGAATCACTTCCAGTTCTACCATACTCCCACTACTGTTTTCTGAAAAAATCCATTTTTATTAAAACTTTGGCGAGTCAAGAACAATATCACTATTGGTCTTCCAGATGGTAGAAAGTCAACCCTCGTCATAGCCTAGGTCAACACACAAACAGCCATTACAGAAACGTGCCTTGAGTTATCCAGAGTCTGGTTTTAAGCATAAGCCGGAAAACTCCCCGTACCTTAACAATGTTAAGATATGAACTGTTCTATATCCAATACAGAAACAGAGGCACTGATTTAATTGAACCAGATTCAAATCATGCAGCTGTCTCCAGTGCATGTCAACTAAATGGAGAGAGGCCGATCAGCGTTACTCAACTTAGGAATGCTTCCAATTATGAGTAACCCGAAAGAGAAGTAAGTTCTCTTAATCATTACTATCAACTGAATACCATACATAAGTATCTACATCTTCGATCTCCTTGAAGAATCCCGATACTTGCAACGCCTGGTTCTCTACTTTATTCTTATACCTATAACTTCTCAAAACTCAGACCTTGTGTTTCTACGAAACACATGTCTAAGAACCAGAGAAGTCACAAGTAAACAGAATACAGAACGAGCACCAACCCCTCTGTCCCCATGGACACTGGACAACATACAATACTCTGTATAAGTCCCTTGAGTCTAATAACTCATTCCCTGTGTGTCGTAGGTTGAAAACTGTACTTATGGTTAAGAAGAATTACACCGCTGTTTAATGCTCCTTACCTAACCATCCACTGATATAAGTAAATGTCATGGAAATAATTTCAAAAAGGTATATCTCACTCTATAAAAATAGACGTACAGATATATCAATTTGAAATTGGTGCATAACAGCGGATATTCAAAACCAAATATTTGCCGTCCGGCAAACTACCCAGGCGATTTCCTCAAATATCACCAATTACAACGAATTCCGATATATTGAGGATAATCACCTAATTCCCAATAGCTTACTCCCACTCATCATCTGTAAAACCATACAGATGTGAGAATCACACCTGGTAAATACATACCCTGGAGCAAGGGCTAATTGGGAAATCAGTTTTCTTTTAACAGTATACAGTGAAACTGAAACATTGAAATGTTTCGTAGGGGTATCCGGGTATTCCTAGTAATGCCTCTTCCATTATCCAGATTCACAACTGTAACCGTATATTTCTTTTCCATCTCTCCAAATCCCTTCATATGTCTTTGGTCATTACCTTCTGTACACCCTCTCAGGCTAAATGGTTTTCTTCCTTCCCTACCTTTTGGCACCAGCCTATGGTTTGGAAGAAGACTATCCAATAAGCATAATGGGTGTACTGTCCTAATCCTAGGAACACTCGCAATGCGAGAGAAGGTGAAGATAAAAGACAACCAAATAAACCTTATTCCTATTTCTCCTGAACCAGAATCCATCCCCGAACTGGAACAAGTTCCTTTCAAGTTCGTATATAACCATATGATGGAGTATCTAATAAACTGTGGATCTTCGTAGTGATACGGAGTGTTCTGGAGAAATACAAAGGTGAAGTGGGAGTGGTAATGAAATACTTGGTTTGGTCGTGAATAGCAGTCGCAATTTACTTTGCCCTCCTTCTAATCCCTTTATTTGTCTTAACTTAATACCTTCTGTACACCATCGTTAGGCTAATTAGTTTTCTTCATTCCCTACCGGTCGGCACCTGCCTATGGTTTGGAAGAAGACTATCCAATTTGCGTAATAGGTGTACTATCCCCTAATCTAAGGGGCACTCGCAACCTGAGAGAAGGTAAAAGGAAAAGACAACTGAATAGTCCTATTCATTTTCTCCAGAACCAGAAACCATCCTCGAATCTGGAACAATTTCCTTCGAGTTCGTATATAACCATACGATGGTTTTATCCAATGGAAGTGGACGTTCGTAGTTATACGGGGTGTTCGGGAGAAAAGGGTAAAAGTAGGAGCGGCAATGAGGTTTGCAACTCTGACAATCCAAAAGCCAGTGTTTAAGAAGGTTCGATCAACTTGGTCACTGAGTCATAGTCTAGGGTCGGGTCATGGTCGCTGCCAAAGAGAGAGAGAAAAAAAACACTCAGCATGCACTCTAACCTAGATTAGAATGGTTATCAATTTATCTAATCAGGAAACCTTCCACTGTAACATCAAATTCTCCTCCAAACCTGAAAGAAGAATTAATCGGGATCACCCGAGGAGTAAACCAACTCATCAGTGGGAATCGGGATCCAACTATCATCGCATGATAACGTGACGGAATCCGCTCACGTTATCACACTCCAGAAGGTATGCGCATATCTGGCAAGTTTCAGTTTCTTTATAAACTCCCGATGTGATTTTTGCCCCATGCTCTTATGACCTTGACGAAGGCCAACAAATCATAAGTCACATGTCAAGTTCTTCCCGTCACTATCCAGGTTAATTTGAACCCACCCGTACAAGCCCTTGACTTTGGCCAACAAGGCTATACGACTGTCCCAAACCAACGCATCTATCTATGCAGCAGAAAGGTAACAAGCAGCTACCATACACTATGTCTTGACGAAAGCCAACAAACATAGCATGAATACTACGTGCTACCCGTCTGGAATGACGGAGGGCTACGAATGGTTTCTGGCGAAAAACCTTTAACGTAATGAACTTGATATCGTTGAAGGAACCGGATAGCTTTTATAAAAATATAGTAACGAAAACCTTTGCTAAAGAGGTCACTCCCGGTGAAGGGATCTCGGCTCTTTCCCCGTAGAATGAGGTGCAGGATATTCCAACTGAATACCACGATGCAAAGTAAAAGTAATCGGCTATAGTGAAGTTATTGCCCTGACGCAAACTTCTGTCCAAGGGGTCACTCCCAGTGAAGGGATCTCGGCCCTTGCCTCGTCGACTGAGGTGCTGGATATTCATAACCGAATACCACTGTGCAAATCAAATGAGAACGTCCTTGCAATAACAGCTTTTTGAAAAATTGTTCCAACAACATCAGAATAGGTTTGTTTAGCTTGCATTGATCCGAATCAATGCAGTCCCATCAATTGATCACACCAATAAAGAACGAAAATAATGATGTACGTATATGCCATCCGCATTCGCCACTGGGTCCCGTCATCACTCGTTAAGTTACTTAACTAACGACAGAGCGGGGACTGGACTAGCGCGGATGCAAAACATATACAACATCTACTAGTATATATATCAATATATAATATTCGCTCAAGGCGTGATAAAATGCAACATCACAGAAATGTAATAAGCATCACAGAACAATACAGATATCTGGGATCCCCGGGTTTCATAGAGCCGCTACTAAAACCCGACGTTCCCCTTGTCGTGTGGATAGCCTGTGCAATGAAAATCCTAGACCCTTACGGGCGCGGCAAGTCACCCGCCAAAACCTGAAGCGAGGCAGCCCCCTTCAGCAACGTGAATGGACCACCCAGCACTTCACGGAATCCGGTAACTTGGGCACCCCTCCTTGGGTCAACCTATACCCCCTACGAGTGCGGCGAATAGCCCGTCGATTCTAGAGTGAAGCCTCCTCCGTCTCAACGCCATGAGATGCGGGCCCGTTGCCCTCTAGAACCCGGCTACCCGTGCACCCCTCCGCGGGGTAATCCTAGTACAGAAAGTAAAATATACATACAACGAGTACATCGACCTCAGCCTGGTCGTGCCCCAAAAGAATAATATACAAACAGGAAGTGATGGCAGTCCACATGTCGGACGCTCGCCCCGCAATATCAAATGTACATAAAATACCAAAACTGTACTAATATTGCATCCAGGCTATCCCCCATGACCAATCCGCAACATCACAGCACAACACAGAACATCAACGTGAATGTCACATTCGCAAATCTGTCTAAAAGGGTTATAGCAATTAGACAGGATTTACCGATCAAGTGACATTCATGGTTGCAGATATAATGTAAATACTGTGAACTAACATGTTTAAAATTTTCGATCGACTAAATTTCCCGAAGTGGGCCCCAAGCACAACTGTAGCGCTCAAAAAACATCTGGGCCCAAAAAGAATATACCAGAAACCCTATTTCCATGTCAGAGAGCCACTGTAAAAATTTGATGCAGTGAAGCCAAAATTCGGCGGTGGATCCGCGGCCAAAACGTGGTTTTGGCCGCAGATCCGCCGCGCTATAGTAACTTTAGCTTTCCAACTTCTCACAGAATGCATAAAAAACCCTGCACGTATTTTTACAATGTACCAAAATTTTTTTAAAGCCCTGGAAAAATTCGACAGAAACTTGACATGGAAACGCGGTTTTTTGAAAATCCGTTCGATCGAACTTGTAAACATGTTAGAGCAAGCTAGACTAGGTTAATGGCGTGCCTCTGATACCAGTGTAAGTGCACGACGGCACCTCGGCCGTCTTAACGAGGCCAAAATGCGGAAACGATACTTTTATGAAACTTGTAAACCGGCACCACCGCGCACTAAAATTCCAGATAGGGCCATTAACCTACTCCTAGCTAACTAGAGAAGGGGTAGAGAGATATACCGAGCGATCCATGTCCTTCGGTCTTCTCGTCGACGTCCCGATCTTCCCACGGAAACTCCGGTCTTCATCTACTCGTCGGAAGGGCACCACATCGCCGGGTTCTTTTACAGGCTCCTACCTCTGGACCGAGGCAACTCGGGCACGAAGTTGGCGAGTCGACATGTCCAAGAATTGCTGTAGAATAGTGTGGAACTCTATGTCTCTTGGGGTTTATATGAAGTTGCCCTTTGAAGGAGTGGAAGAATGAACAATGGAGATTAGCTTTTGAATTGTGATGTGGGATTTTATGTGAGCTCATGAGATTAAAAACCCCACACTCAAAATTGGGCAGCCCCCTCTCAAGGAAATGGCCGGCCTCCTCTTGTAGAATGAGAGAGGAGAGAGAGTTCTCTAAAAAGGGGGTGAGCAAATAATAATGTATGAAAGAGAAAGGGTGATGATTAGAGAATCAAATGATCACAACAAAAGTCTCCTCTTCAACAACCATCTCACATCTCATCACAAAAAGTCAAGCAATGATGGAAAATCATGAACCAAGAAGTCAATGTATGGTGGAACCATCATGACACTACAACTTGCAAATAACACCCTCCACTAATCAAATTTTCATGCTTGCAAATAACCCCCTCTCCACCAATTTCCAGCCAAAGAAAGAAACAAAGAAAAATGGCCGAAACGGAAAGCAAACTGGCAACTCCAAAAAAAAATGATCCCGTAATAAATTACAGGAAAACCCCGTGACTGTATATACATACCCACATTTGTATTCCGACCGAATACAAAAGCAATGAGACAAAATCTACACTGTACAATACTAGGATCCGGCTTAAACCAAAGCCCGCTAGTATTATCCGTCCGATCATGATCCGTGCAATACCGCACGTACATGATCGAACCCTGCCATATCTCCATACGACCTCTACAGCGTTTCGCCCGAAACTTGAGAAACTGTCTGTGCGGGACTCTAAAGACTCGTCAATACTTTGGCTGTGGATTTAACCACTAGCACATCAGAGATATTAGCCATACGTAACGGGCTACCAGGTATTAACCAACAGGGACGTCGATGAGCGAACTCATCCTGACACCCTACTGAGCCTGTCAGTGACAATATCCGTACAGTCCGGTCCGTTCGTCTATGAGCATCGCATGGAGGACCTAGGGGGTTGGTAAAAGTCAGACCCCCAAAAGCGGTACAAGTCGTGTCGAAGTGTCGCCCAGAACACCCTGAGATACTACTGGAATACCTAGCAGTAAATCTCCTTCCTTGGCCAAGGACTTCGTGTAATGGCTCTCCTAGACACAGCGCGACCTCACCCCCAATACCGGGAGAGACGAACCCCTGCAGATCCGCTCACTGCCTCCATGTGGCTCGGGACTGTACCCAACTAAAACCTGTTTGCACGTCTCCTTTGAGCGTGGTAGGGTAGTAATCAAAGTACAGTGGGAACTCACACGAGACAAATGACGATCTCAGGTCGATGAACTAACCTGTACACATGTCACTAGGGAACTGCTATCTGACGTCAGGTATAAGACCAACTAGCATGTTCCCGGCGAGTCCTGTCCGGTGTACTCATAACCTAATGAGCACCTGTATACATCTTAGGTGAACCAACTGAGACCAGTGGCTTGTGAGACCGGCCATCGCCCCTCGTCAGGGTCTCGACTGTATACACTAGTCTACTCTGGAGTATCGATGCCCTGTCTCGAAACTCCCACGACTAGGGACCTTTTAAGGATGTGCTTATAGACCCCAGCTCCCACGTATATGAGCGTCCTCATACTGCTGGCAGTCAAGCAAGAATCCTAGGGGCTCTATCAACGTGTAATAGTGATCAGTAAGGTCACCTAAAGCAGTACACGATGATAAAGATAAACCAGATAGCATACTATCATCTTGAGTAAGACTGTCCTACCGGTATAGGTCCTCCCTCAATCATTGCAATCACGTGCATGTGATCCAATAATTGACTCTGAGGGCACTATATCCAACATAGATAGGTTAGTGTAAGTTAGGGAAATCCGTACTCAATCCTTTGAGCCGAACTTGACCAATGAAGCTAGAGCAATCGGCAACAACGTGGATTAGGGTGCTTAAGCGTGGTATTTGTGAAATCCGGCTTATTGACCCTTGTCTGTCCGTTCTTGTCTCTTGACTTTCGCCTCCGTCCAAACCAAACGCAACCGGTCACGGTTAGGGATCACCGATACCTTGGTATGGTAGGGTGCCTAACGAAGCGCTTGCGTAAGGTTTGGGCAGAGTTCAATTGGAAAATATCGGGCAAAGAAAATGAGAAAAGATATCTTAACTTACAATACCATTCTTTTTCCTAACAACACCATATTCACAAACCATCAAAACAACAAAAAGAAAGAGCAAAATAAATGATACAAAGAAAAGAATAGAACAACATTGAAAGTAAGTAAATGGCAAGAAATAAATTGCATGTAAGTAAATGGCAAGAAAATACTAAGAACCCAAAAATGAAAGCTTTATTAATTTCAAGTGATGATACAAATCTTGAGTTCAATAACCAAAACTTAAACTTACAAGCCCAATGAAGAGGTTACAAGATCAAGAGGAGGCAAAGAACTCAAGGTGAACTAGTTATGTACAAGAACAAAATGAAATAAGAGACAAAAAGTAAACTCTATCTCAAAGTATAAAAGTATTGGCTCCAAAGTATATCCCTTCCCTTACTCACTGATCTGTATTTATAGGCTCAAAATAAGATTGAAAAAGTAATAAAAATAAGATGATGTGACTGCAAGGGATGGACAGAAGAAAGATGGCGACAGTTGGAGCTAGGGGGACCGGTGGGGCTGGTTGTTTTGGACATGTCGCCAGTCTATATCCGAGCAAATTGGCTCGTGCTTGTTGTATGATGTTGTGTTTTCTCGACAACTCCACTGGTGCTGCTTGATTTTTCTATATGAACCTGGTCTTCATTTAGGGATTTGGATAGAAACATGTAGCTTTATATCACATCACATCTTTTTGCATTTATCATTCTTGTCCCCCTTGTGTGCCTACCATGTGCCATGGCAGCCACCACCTAGGCCCAAGTGTCAAAGAGTTATGTGCACACTTGTATTGTGTTGGACCAAAATTGTGTACACATTTATTTGTTGCAAAAGAACTCTATGGATATTGATCGGTTTGTAGTTTCGGTTGCAGTGTCGGCTCACAAATGTTATATCCGTGATTTTGAGTGTATTTCTAGTATTGTGTCACGGATACCTGTAATCTGTATTTATTGAGCAGAAACTGGTTAATAGTACCGATCTATAACAAAACAGATAATGAATGAGTGGTATTGAAATACAGTTTTCTGTGATAAACAAATACCCCCAAACTTATTTTTTACTCGTCCCGAGAAAAACAAAATCATAGCCTCACTTTCGCAGGGAACGCGATTGCACTGAGCTCGTGCAACAAGACGTTAAACCTCTAGGCGTCCCTATTAGGAGGAGTTTTGTCTCCTGAGGGTTTTCAGCAGATTACACCCACAAAATCCCGTCAAGCTAGTTTCATAAGTTACCCTCAATTCTACTCCTACAGTTTTAGTATCTAGGGTAGAAATTCTATCATCCTAAGTTAGAAATATTCAACCCTTATGTTTCACGCCTCCTATTTATTCAACCTCAGATCCTATACATTTTTACATTTTAGAAAGATCTCGGATTCTCTTGAGTTTTCCTTCTAAAGTGCGGTCTCCAATCAGGGATTTTTATAATCTTTACGGAAAACATAAATTTTATTCTTTATTCCTATCTTTCCTCTAAACATCAATTGTATACCACTACGTATGTGTAAAATTTCACCCTTACACTTAAAAATTCAATTCAAACTATAGTATCCTTGCCCTCATACCTAATATTACTTCTTTTCGTTAATGATGGACGGTTTTGCTCACACACCTTTCATGCGACTATTAATGCTTCTTGAAACACTAACAGCCGATTACTGAATGTGTGGGCTTAAAGCTTAAATAGCAGTTTCCAGGTCTTGACTTTATGTATTTTTTTTTCTTTTTCTAATTTTATCTTTTTCAAGACCGGATATATTTTTCAATGATGCTCTTTTGGTGGTTAGCTTTAAATGCCGTTTTTTTCTTTCATACTGGGTTTTCAGGCAAGAGTATTTCTAGGTATCATCTACTATCCCAAGTGTCAAGGTGCGTGTTGTAGGGTTACTTACCGCGGCAGCAAGGTTTCGGGAGGCATCGTCCATGCCGTTTTCAAATTTTTACCGTACTAAAGAACCCTAACCCTAGAATCTTAACTAGAAATTTAAACAATACAACTTGCTAACATCTTTACATACTAAGTGAATGAGGAATACAACCTTTGTAGACCGGTCCTTCACTTCTAATGCTCCGTGTAGTAGTCCCTTCGCTCTAGTGAGCACCCGAACTCTAGTAAGGGTTCATATGAAGAAATGAACATTCTTGCTCGAAGTCTTCGAGCCCGAAGATGATCTACGTCGAGGAGACTCAAGCTAATGCTACCTCTTCACTAATGGTAGATTAGTGAAGAAAACACCCTAAACTAAATGGCTAATAGTAGAGGATGATGAAGTAGGAAATGGGCTCACTCTAGATTTGTTTTTCTCACAATATTTTCTCACCTTGAGAAAAGCTAGCAAGCTTTCTCAATGAAGGAGAAGATGAAGAATCAAGATGAGGGAATGAACTCATGAGGTGAGAATAGCAACCATGGGTGAGTTAGTATCATACACTAACTCTTGTAGAGATTAAACTATGGCTAATCAATAATGGTTAAGTTAATAAATATCTACAAGTAAAACAAAATTAGTGGACTTGGTCAATGGTTCCACAAGCTTCTACAAGCTTCAACCATGTGAATTATTCCATCTAATTTTGATTAACCTTAAATAAATAAAACCCTACATTATATCAAGTATGGTGTGAGTCTCATACACCCATGCTGCATGTGGCATCAAGCATGACACAAAATAATGTACATTAATATATATCACATATATACTAAGTGTACACAAGTGAGAAAAAGAAATGTTTAAGTGAACCAATCTTAGTTAATGTAAATTAATATATCACATATATATTTATACATCAAATTATTAAATCAACACTTGATTTAATAATCAGGCTATATCACATACAACCGGCTAATATCAATTGTAATAATCTATCGAATCAACACTTGATCCGATAACCCGGTTATATCACATATAACCGTCCGATATCACATATCGCGAGAATAGAATACGGTATCACATACACGTATTAATCTCGGTCCCGCACATATCACATATGTGCTCCTATTTCGTTTCGCATGAACCAGGAAACCTCTGTGTAGGACTTTAAAGACTCGTCAATACGCCGGCAGTAGGTGATGATCATATCAAACACCCACAAGTTGCAAGCGGTCTGCTAAACGTAACGGCCACCCGGGTATTGAGCGATCAGAAGATCAACAAGCAAGCCTGCTCATACTCCTGCGAATCCAATCAGTAACACTACCGTACAGTCCGGTCTCTTCATCTGATATATCGCATATCACAGCCTTGGGTGGTATAACGTCAGACCCCAATAGCCTGATAAGTATGCCGATGCAAAGTCCATAATGGTTCGAGAAACTACTGATAACACATACCAATAAATCTCAGCAACTCTGGCCAGGGATTTCATGTTATGGCCAATCGAGCATAGCACGACATCAACCCCCAATACCGGGAGAGACGAATCCCCTCCTATCGCTCATTGCCTCCATATGACTCGGGACTGTACCCAAAGACCACCATTTTGCATGACTCAGTAGAGCCGTGGTAGGATGGAAATCAAAGCACAGTGGGAGACACACAAGACTCTATGACGATCTCGGGTCGACAGACTAAACTGTACCAGTGTTACCAGAGAACTGCTATCTGACGATAGGTATAATACTATCTAGGAGTTCTCGGTGAGTCCGTTCAGTGCACCCAGTCTACACTGAGCACCCGTACACCTTCTCTGATGTCAAACACCAATGGATGTGGGATCATCCATCGCCCATTATATGGGTAAAGAAGCGTATGTGCTAGTCTACCTATGGAATATCGATGCCATGTCTCGATACACCCTCGACTAGGAACAATTATAGGGTGTACTTGTGGATCACCATTGGCCCCACTAGTATGATCTCCATCATAGTCCTGGTAGTCAAGTACAAATCCTAAGGGATTTATCAACATGTGAGAGCAAGACAACATCACTTATACAAGTCAACATGTTAAGACAAAGAGCAACCAGATAGCATACTATCATGTCGAGCAAGAAAATCCTCTATATATATATCCAAGCATCCACTATAATATACATCTCATGTACAATAATGGTCTCTAGAGTATACATATAACTAACAATCTCCCACTTGCACTAAGGCCATCTGTTGTAGTGTCCAATACCTAACAATATAGCAGTGGTTGTAGTATCCCATACTCAACCATCCTAAAATCTCTCAAATAGTATTTGGGGAAGCAGGCCTTGGTGAGTGGATCCGCCGTGTTATCCTTCGTGTTAACTCTCCTTACCTCGATCCATTGGAGATCAACCATCTTCCTGATCAGGTGATACTAGCCTCAAAATATGTCTGGATCGCTGATGGGACCGGTGTTCCTAGGCTGAAGACACGACTCCATTGTAGTCACAATAACAGTTATTAGACACTCAATGGTAGGAACCATGTTCATCTCATGAACAAGTAATGCCCAGACAGCCACTTTGGCAGCATCGTTGATAGCCATGTATTCAGCCTTTATCGTCTAGTATGCCACGGTAACTTGCTTGGAACTCTTCCAACATACTGTCCCTCCACTGAGGGTAAAGAAAATGCATGTGACTGACTTTCAGTCGAACTTATCACTCTGGAAGCTGAAACCAAGAAATTTCTTTTAGTGGTTCTCAAATACTTAAGAATGTCCTCCACAGCTGTCCAGTGATTCTCCCATGATCCGATTGATTCCTGATCACTACACTTAGTGAGTCATCTACATCTGGTCTGGTACATAACATCTCATACTGTGATAGAGCCTACTGCCGAAACATAGGGAATCCCTTGCACGCGAGCTCTCTCCAAATCAGTCTTGGAAGACATCTTTTTGGAAAGAGTGATTCCTGTGTAAGTGGACGAACCACCATACTTAGAATCCTCCATACTAAACCCCTTTAGTATGGTGTTAATGTACCTGGATTTGGGACACTCCCAATATCCACTTAGATCTATGATCATAGATAATATTCCACAAGATGTAGTAGGTATCATCCAGATCTTCCATGGAGAATCCTCGTGATAAGTGGAGCTTGACCGAATGTAGCATAGGAAACCATTTCCTATCAAGAGTATGTCATCTATGTACAATACGTGTAAGACAACCTCACTCTCTACAACCTTCTTGTATATACAAGGTTCATCTACCATTTTGATGAAGTCAAACTCTTTGACTGCCACATCAAAACAGATGTTCCAACTCCGCGATGCTTGCATTGATCATGATGGACTTAAGCATAGCTTTGAAAGTCTCAACTTTTCCATCTACATCAAGAATCTTCTCAAGATCCATTTGCACCTAATGGGTTTTACCCCTTCAGGTGCAACATGCAAAGTCATACTTTGTTGGTGTACATGGATTCCATCTTTGATCGAATAGCATCCAGCCTTTCACAGAGTCCCCACTCGTGATGGCCTGCCTGAATCTAGTTGGCCCATCATCTACTATGATGCAATCCTCGCTCCCACTGTCGCCGAGAAGACCGTAGTATCTCCCAAGCGGATGAGGAACCCTACCAGATTCGTGGAGAGGCTGAGATTCGTTGGAGACTATTGAATCCTTTTTGGTTCCACTAAATAATCAGGAGTTAGTTTGTCAAGCTGGAACAATTTCCAGTTCTACCTCATGACCACTAATTTCTTCACAAGAAATTCCTTTTCTAAAAAGGTGGCATGCCGAGAAACAAAACACATTTTGCTCCTCAGAGTGGTAGAAGATATTCCCTCGCAAATGTTTGGGATATCCTAACAAACTTATACAGAACTGACCTTGCCTCGAGCTTGTCCGGATTCTGCCTTTCAACATAGGCCGGACAACTGTTCATACTATAATATTGCATTATTGTACTCCCCATTTTTATTCGTTTTATAAATAAACAGGTACTCTTGACGCACGTTTGTTGCATATTACAGGATACAAGCTCTTGGATGCGAATACAGTGAAAAAGACGAAAGTTGATACAGAAAAGGGACTTTTGACCAACAAGTAGACGGATCCTAGTCAAGCCTAGACGAAGAACAGTGCAAGGTCCAAAATGTCAAGGCAAACGGTTAAAAGATCGCTATAAGTTTTCACTGAAAAATCTGGAGAAGAATAAAAAGCCAAACAGAGAAAAGTAGTGAAGAATAAAGAAGCCCAAATAACCAGTATGCATCCCAGGAAGTTTGGTGAGATGATCTTACCAAAGGGCCGCGGAACCGCGGCCCAAGCCTACATTTGCCGCGGTTCCGCGGCCATTAAGTGCCCGTGTCGGTGGAAACTTCTCGTTTCGGTGCGTCGGTGCGGGGGTTTGGATTTTTAGTGGGCAAATCTGTAATTGCACATGTGCGAATCCCGTAACCCTAAATTCCCCTGTTTAATTATAAATTGTAATCAGAAATTGTAAAACCCTATGCCTCTTTTCATTTCACAAATTCATATCTGGTCTGTATTATTGCTTGGAGAGAGCCATCAATAAAAACTAGTAAGTTATTTTTAATTCTTTGTTTTAATTCTCTATTAATTAGAATGTCTTTTAATCCCCTAATGAGCGAGTAATCTCCTCGCTTGTTAGGGTTAGCCTTAAGGAAAGGTTTGAGAGATGAGATCTCTCACCCCTTTCATGCCCCTTCACAACTAAGAATTAGAACTCCATGCATGCACGCACAACCGCTCCCTACGGCACCTTATCCCTCGAGGTAATGGTGACACCGTAGTATAAAGGACCGGTTGCGAGTGTTTTCCATGGAGGTTAGGGTAATTATCGATAAAGGAAGGACAAGAATCTAGAGGAAGAAACATCTTTCCAAAAGATTCTAATCCACTTTATTGATAATTACTATAACATCTAATAGATCTAAAATAAGGCATTGAAAGCGGTGAGGAAACCTTTAATCTCCCAACTTCCCCTAAGCCTAACCCCAGCAAGACTTTAATTTATATTAATTTAGTTTATTGATAGATCTAGATTTTAGACATAATAAATCAATCCAAACAACATTTGGAATCAACTCGTAAAAACACATTAAGAAAATTACACATCTCTGTGGATCGACCCGTATTCACCGGCTAGCTGCAAAGCGACGCCGTTTCTGATTACGGTTAACATAATAATTTTTGGACTAATCAAATGGCGCCGTTGCCAGGGATGGCGTAAAAAATTTTCTGTGTAATTTCGGGTTGATATAAATTTTAAAAAAATTATAAAAATCTGAAAATAAAAAAAAAGAAATAAAAAATTATCAATTTTGATCTGTTTAAAGGGTGTATCTTTTGAATCTTACAGGAACAGCGAAGAATCGCGGATCTGGAAATTCATAGTGGGCAAAACAAAATAAATCATATCAGAACAGAGAGGGAAGATCACAACAGAGCCACAAAAATTTTTTGAGCCACTGATCTCCTCATGCCGCCGCGTTTCCCCGGCAAAACTACCCCCCAGACCGCGGTTCCGCCGCGACTTGGCCACGTCAGCGCACCAAATTTTCTGGGTTTGTTTCTCCTTCTCCCCTCTGTCAACCTACAATATATCCACTGTGAAAATTTTCTGCAGGATTTCTTTGCGCTAAAAATCTTCTCTCCCCTTCTAAATAACAGATTTTCTGCAGGTTTCTTTGCGCCGCGCTAAAAAAATTGATTGCAAGTGAATTTACAGTTTTGCATAATTTAATCGGACTTTAAGGGGGCTAATTGACCAAACTCAGATTGGGTGGGGATTTCATCACCCTTCCCAGGACCCCAGAAATCACCTTAAAGCATTTTGCATCGACCACAATTAATTAAAAATTATTAGACTCAGCCCTAAGGACGTCGAGCTCAATAGGAAAAAGGACTAGTATAGGCATCGACCGTTTATCCTAACTGACTTTGCGGTGTCTAGGCAAGTGTGTCTAGGCTAGTGGTTATTAATTAGGCCCACTACTGTGGTTCCTTCCCACTTACCTGGCACTTACCTGGCCGCAAGTGTCGGTGAAGAGGCGGTTTGAGGTCCTATTTCTAGCCCTAGTTAGGAGCTGTCTAGCAGACCTAGGTGACCCTAGATCTAGGCCTGATTGTGCATGTGTGGTTGATACATTTGTGTCACAGTCCCTTTTCAAAAACCTCTTTGCAAACATTCTCACATAAAAAAAAAGAAAAATCTTTTCAAAACTTGCAACTTGTCGCTAAAGAAAACTTGCAACCCACTTCCATCACTTCTTCTCATTGACGTTATCTTACCTCCACATTCTGTCTTTCTTTTTTATGACTACACTACCCCTTTAGTGTATGTCACTCTGGACTAGGGATACTAACGCCCGATTAGTCCGTGTTTCGTTGGTACCGACCGACGAACCTTTCGACACCGAAGTCGAAATTCCCTCCATTTCCTTACCTCCACCTTCAAATTCTTCTTTCGAAGGTATGTCGGGATTCAACCCCAACAATACCTTACCGACGGGAATGATTCCACCTCCGTTAGGTGCGAATAACCCGAATCTTCCGCCTGTTGTAGTGCCCCAACGAATCGCGCTCCAGGATCTCTTTTACCCCGTCCGCACTTCCTTACCTACATGTCTTTCACCCCCACCGGCAAATGGGGACAATTTTGAAATAAAACCACAGTTCATCAATATGCTGCCAAAATTTCATGGTTTGGAATCTGAAGATGCATATATCTTTATCAATAAATTCCAAAATGTGTGCGCTATGATGAAAACGACCCAACTTAGTGATGACGCTATAAGGCTAAGGGTCATTCCTTTTACCTTATGTGACCTAGCCGAGAAGTGGCTATACAGCACCGCATCACATTCCCTTAGAAATTGGGACGAGTTTGTGAAAGCTTTTCTGAAAAAGTTCTATCCTCATCACAAAACTGCTAGAATCCATAACGAGATTATACAATTTACACAGCTTCCTTCCGAACAATTTTGGAAGTGCTTCGAGAGATTTAAAGACCTACTCGTTCAATGCCCTCATCATGGGATCGAAAGTTGGCAACTTTGCCAAACATTATACGAGGGATTGAACTCGGCAACGAAGCAGTTGCTAGAAACCATATGTCAAGGTCATTTTCTCTCCAAGTCTAGCGACGAAGCGTGGCAGTTTCTTGAGGATCTTAGTGAGCAAACAATTCGGTGGGAGAGTACCAAGACCACATCATCTTCTTCTAGTGGTCAATCTAGGGCAGGCATACATCAAGTAGATATGTCGATTGCTATGAAGGACGAGATGGCCGCACTTATGAAAAAGCTAGAAGCCATTGAGACCAAAATCTCATCGCCTTCTCCTGCCCCTGTTATGCCTCCAAGAACTGTTTGTGCTTGTTGTGCGGATCCATCGCACCGTACCGAAGAGTGTCCTTACAATCCACCTATTCAAGGACAGGATCAAGTCAATGCTGCATTTCAGCAACGACAAAGAAACGATCCGTACTCTTCGAAATACAATCCGGGGTGGAGGAGTCACCCAAATTTCGCTTGGAACCAAAATCAACAATTCCAAGGAAATAACAATTTTCAAAGACCTCCTCCTCCACAACAACAACAAGCACCTTCACAAACTCAAAACCAACAACCTTTCCAACAACAACCTTATACAAATCAAACTAACAATTTGGTTCAACCAAATGATGATAAGGTTATCTCGCTAGAAAAAAGTCTAGATGCATTTCTCAAGCAATCTACAGAATCCGCAGCAAGATTTGAAAATTATGTTCAATCTTTGATGCATAACAATGCTTCACAAGATCAAAGTATCAAATCTATTGAGGCACAAATTGCACAATTAACTGCTGCGTTGAGCGAGAGAGAAAAGGAAAAGCTTCCATCTCAACCATTGCCAAATCCCGGTCACACACAAAACGCATATAACAATCACAATGTAAATGCGGTGACCACGTTGAGATCCGGAAGAGTGTTGCAGAATAATGTGGGTACTAGTGATGACATCCCCGCCGGTGGTTCTTCTTCTCCTTCTTCTCCTCCTTCTCCTCCTTCCTTTTCACCCTCATTTCCTCTGGTAGAGCCTATTCTTCATTCTTCAAAAGGCTCTTCTTCTTCTAGTCCGAACGGACCCACACTGGGATCCGTTCCTACTCCACATTCTACTCCACAGACATTTGACTCAACAAATTTTCTAAATGCTCCATTTCCAAACAGGTTGAGTCCCAATAAACCAACTGCACAAATGGAGAAGATTGTGGAGTTATTTAAGCAGGTTAGCATAAATATACCTCTCTTGGATGCAATCCAACAAGTCCCTTCATATGCGAAAATCTTAAAGGGCTTATGCACCTCGAAGAGAAAGGCATCTCAAGTACCCAAGAAAGTACTAGTGGCTAGTGCAGTGAGCAATGCTATTAACCACCCTCAAACCTTACCCCAAAAACGAAAAGACCCCGGCTGTCCTACGATTTCAATCACAATTGGGGATAAGAAAATTAATCGAGCACTTTTAGATCTTGGGTCTAGTGTTAACCTGCTTCCCTACTCCGTGTACGAACAATTAGGGGTTGGAGAGTTGAAACCCACTCGTTGTACTCTCCAAATGGCTGATCGATCAATCACCCATCCAAGGGGTGAGCTAGAGGATGTGTTGATCAAAGTTGGGGAGTTCATATTCCCCGTTGATTTTATTGTTATGGATACACAACCTGTTGCTAACCCACGGAACCAAATTCCGGTGATCCTCGGTCGACCATTTTTGGCCACTTCCAATGTTGTAATAAACTGTCGCAATGGCTCCATGACTCTATCCTTTGGGAAGATGTCTAGTGAGTTCAATATTTATAAGATGGGAAGTCTGCCCCCCATGCCTAAAACTAGTACACGAGAAGTTTGCTCTATTCACGAAATCACGCAGGAAGACTGCGAGCTTGAAAGTTTCTTGTTTGATGAAAACCGTTTTGACGCCACTAGTGCGTCCCTCCTTGAGCCTACCACCGTTGACACAACCAATATGGATTATGAATGTTTCACTTTTTCGGATGATAACGACTCACAGCCCGAATATGAGTCTTTTGAATTTTTGGATGAGTTAGTTGAACCATCCGAATCGGTTGTTTGCAGTGATTTCGAACCTGTGTTGGAGTCCTTTGAGTTCGAGGTAGATTCCGCAATGATTCTTTCGCCTCCGAAACTCGAACTCACTCCCTTGCCGTCTCACCTTAAATATGCTTACATAGGTGAGAATGAGACCTTTCCCATTATCATATCGGCTTCTCTAGCCCTTGAGCAAGAGAACGCCCTTTTGATGGTCTTACAAGATAGGCGGCAAGTGTTTGGTTGGACTATGGCGGACATCGAGGAGATCAGTTCCCTTATAATTGAATATCATATGCAATTGATGAATGATGCCAAGTCAATAGAGGACCCACAGGAACATTTTGGGGGTATTGTGGTGAGTCAACCTCCTCCTTTAGAAGTTGAACCACCCCCATTTCTTTTAATAAGCTACAAGAATGCCAATATTCCACTGATTGCTGATCATTTACATTCTCGTTTTGATTCATCGCCACCTCCTGTATATTCACCTCCACACCTTCCATACCACCACTTCTATCTTCCCCAATTATTTTTGGATCACTACAACTTATTCTTCCACCAACCGATACTCTTTACTGATAAATTTTTCAACTGGTTGGTGTTGACGTTTGGTCTATACAAAGTTTGGCAGTAATGTCTAACATAGTTTAAATGAAGTTTGGGGGAGGGACTTTCTGTATATATTTTTGTTTTCCTCAACAATAAAAAAAATTATAAATAAATAAACAGGGAAGCGCCGGTATTTTGACCTTCTTGGTTTAGCATGACAGTGAGGACACTGTCAAGTTCAAGTTTGGGGGTATGCTCGGTACGTCTTCTTCCTTCGCATCCATTTGTATATATTTTTGCATTTGCATATTTATTTGAAAACCCAAAAAAATTGAAAAAATTCAAAAATTATAAAAATAATTGTATTCAACTTTGGCCATATTTAACTTGAGTTTGACAAATAGGTTAACTGGCTAGGAACAACTAGATCTTAGACTTAGTAAATTAAAAACCCTAAAAATAACCTTCCTTAAAATTTAACGGTAGAAAGTATATGCCTTGTAGTTTATTTAGAAATAGGCAAATTTTGGGTTCACTTCTTGGGCTAAGTCAAAACAAGGGAAGAGTATTGATGTTCTTATTAGAGTATAAGTTTGAAAAATAGTTCCTAGCTTAAGTCTAGATTCTGAAAATGAATACCCTACAACTTGCACAATCACGCACCTTGAAACTTGGAATAGTAGAAGAGACCTTGAAATGCTCTTGTCTAAAGTCCTTGGTACGATGAAAAAAAAAAGAAAAAAAGGGGTGAATAAAGAAAAAAATGGACACTGGTTTTTGTGATTACTTAAGGCGGTAAAAATAGAAAAAATATTTAGCGAGGGTGCCTTATTACCTAGTGCCTTAGACCAACTGGTTTGGGAGTCACTGCTAAAGCCTTGGGTGTTGCAAAACTAGGAAGTATGCCTTAAAGTGCTAACGCATCTTGTAATCGGTTGTTGGTATCTCAAGAAGTATTAACGATCGCATGAAGGATGTGTAAGCAAATTTCATTTAAAAATTCACTAATTAATAAGTGCTTTGGATAATGGACGAGAGTACGATTGCTTGATTTGAATTTCCAAGTGTAGGGGTGGTCTATACACACACGTGGGGATATGTGATTAGAGTTTAGATAAGAGAAAGGAATGAAAGATAGAACTTGTATCTTTAATAGAGTTGATAGAAATTCCTAAGTGAAGATGAAACCCTAGAAGGAAGACTTAAGAGATGCCGAAAGCTAAATAGGTCTACATAACATATAATCTTAAGTTAAATAATGAGGAAGCGTGAAGAATGTGGGTGGATAATTTACGAGTCAAAAGATAATAGAATTCCTTGTTAGAAAACCTAATTGGAGAACAAAAGTAAATGGGCCGAGTTGATAGGATTTTGTGGGCGTAATCCACTGAAAACCCTCAGGAGACAACACTCCTCCTACTAGGGACACCTAGAGGTTTAACGGCTTGTTGCACATGCTCATTGCAATCGCGTTTCCCTGCGAAAGTGTGGTTAGGATTTTAGTGAATAAAAAATAAGTTTGCTCGAGGACGAGCAAAAGATAAGTTTGGGGGTATTTGTTCATACTATAATAATGCATTATTGTACTCCCCATTTTTATTCGTTTTATAAATAAACAGGTACTCTTGACGCACGCTTGTTGCATGTTACAGGATACAGGCTCTTGGATGCGAATACAGTGAAAAAGATGAAAGTTGATACAGAAAAGGGACTTTTGACCAACAAGTAGACGGATCCTAGTCAAGCCTAGACGAAGAACAGTGCAAGGTCCAAAATGTCAAGTCAAACGGTTAAAAGATCGCTACAAGTTTTCACTAAAAAATCTGGAGAAGAATAAAAAGCCAAACAGAGAAAAGTAGTGAAGAATAAAGAAGCCCAAATAACCAGTATGCATCCCAGGAAGTTTGGTGAGATGATCTCACCAAAGGGCCGCGGAACCGCGGCCCAAGCCTACATTTGCCGCGGTTCCGCAGTCATTAAGTGCCCATTGTTGGGGTAAAAATTTACACCCCCGTTGACCGAGTCAAAGTCAAGGTCAACCCCAAGCCAGGTGGGCCCAAGCCCGGGTCAAGTGGGCCCATGCCCGGGTCGAGTCCGAAACGTGAAGCGGCCGACCCTCCCCATGCTAAAATATAAATCATGTCATAAATAATTTTTATGTAATTTTTTTTATGCATGAATGTAAACAAAATGGGCATAAAGCCAATATTTTGTAAGCCCATGGCTTATGTGCAAAAATGAAATGGCACATGAGCCATGGGATGGCAAAATGCCATTTTGTGAAGCCCAATGGGCTATGTGTAAAATGTATGGCCTATAAAGGCAAAGATAATGAAAATATCTAACAACTTTTTCTCTCTCCAAAAAAGTTTCAGATCTGAGATCTCTTCTTCTTCTTCAAGGTTCCAAAGCCTTCATCTTTCTCTTGAATTAAATCAAGAGTTTTAATTTTCTTTTTATAAAACAAATTAGTTTTTCATCACAAAACCCACAAAGGGGAACTTGGTTCTGTCATCAGATCTCAAAAAGGAGAGATTTTGAGATTTCACATCTCTTGATCTTCAAGATCCAGCAAGCAACAGGAGGAAGAAGAAGAACCCCTTCCATTAACCCCAAAACACATTCAGGAGTCCAACTCCTCTCTGATTTCTCTTTCGAGAAATCTTTTTTCGAGGCTAAAAGCCTCTTATCCTCGCCGGCGCGCAGCGCAAGTGCGCAAAGCGCCCGCGTGCCGACACGTGGCGCGCGCGCTTGCGCAAGTGCGCAAAGCGACCGCGTGCCGACACGTGGCGCGCGCGCTTGCGCATCTGCGGGCTTGCGCAAGTGCGCAAAGCGCCCGCGTGCCGACACGTGGCGCGTGCGCTTGCGCATCTGCGCGCTTGCGCAAGTGCGCAAAGCGCCCGCGTGCCGACACGTGGCGCGCTTGCGCACCTGCACGCAGCGCTCTTGCGCAAAGCGCCCATGTGCCGACACGTGGCGCGCGCGCGCCTAAGCACACAGCACCTAAGCGCACAGCGCTCAAGGCGCTGGCCCCACGCATCCCTTGGATGTCTTTCCCCCCCTTTTGTTTATATATACATGTATATATATACATATGTACACATACACATACTCTGCAACATTCTCCCCCTCCAAAAAATTTTTTGGGCCGGGGCGCTGCCCCGAACCCCGCAAGGGGGCTGCTAGCCCCCTTGACCCCCAGCCCGCTATCCGGGTAGCGGGACCCCCGTAAAAACTCCGCGTGGCTCCCGATGTATCCAAAACCCCCTTTTAAAACAACACACACGCACACTGCACATTGAGTTTGCATGACCAGTTTAACCCGTTAATCGGAGGTTCCCTCGCCCCAAAGGCGAGGGGTAATTAACGGCAGCTTAGTCCGCGGCTGCCGGAGATTCGGATCCCCACAATCATTAAACCCCAGCCTACCCTAGGCAGGGGGAATCTGTAGTACGCCTGACAAGCGTGCGCGTATTCCCATCTCAATGGGATGACGAAAAACACCATACAGGTTCTGGCACGCCCGGTGGGACCAATCTCTCCTCCCATATTTCGGGTTAACGTTCATGCGAACTCAATCAATATACATATCTGTATTTATACTAAAATAATGCTCTTTCATGCAGGTTCTCAAGCAATCACTTCTCAACGATGTCTCCAAAAACCTGCTCAGCTCTCAACACGGCTCCCATCTCATACACGATGAAGATAGACTCCAGGACGGTCCTTCCGGCCAGTCTTGGGCGACAATGGGAGGAGCCGCTGCTACCATTCGGCTCTATCATGTTCATGCCAGTTGGAGCCATCCCAGCTCCTCAAGCCCCGGTAGCAGACAAACCAGTCCCGAAAGGCAAGAGACCAAATGTGGTGATCTTAAGGGCGCCCCAACCCAAACGCAAGTCGGTGTCTGAACGAATTTCCTTGACCCCAGCTGGGGGCAAGGCCATCAACACCGACAAAGCAACAAGGCCTCTCGAGCAAGCTCTGGCGGTGCCCTTGACAACTGCTCGATCGGGTGTCTTCTCTAAACTCCCCTCTGATCAACTCACAATGGCTTCCCGGGTAGCAGATGTCGGCCAAGCCTTCAAAATCGAGAAGCTGAGGGAGAAAAGGCTCAGATATAGAGCCAACAAAAGGGCTAGGGCTACTGCCAGGCTAAACCTCATGAGGTTCGAAGAACAGGGTTACCCCACCAAAGATGAGGGGATGGCTGAATGTGTTATCCACACTGTCTACGTGGTAGGCACGCGCAGCAAGAGCAAGGACGGGACTACCACATCTCAAATCCAATCTGGCTTTAATGTGGTTGCCACTTCCCAAGAACAGCCGCCTCCGCTGGATGATGAAAACCCTCTCGATGAGGCTGATAGGCAGAGAGAGCCCTCAATTCATAAGGAGTCAGGCTCGGAAAGAGAAGATGAGCCAACTTTCCGTCCTAAGACCACAGAGCAGCAACTTCTCCAAGAGCTCCGAAAACAGCTCAGAAGCAAAGATAAGGAGATGGCCAAGCTCTACTCAAAGATCGACGACTTGACAAATGTCGTCTTACGGCTTACGACCCAACTTGCCTCTCAGCCGCCCAATCAAGCACAGGGCTCAGCTCATGAACCGGGAAACGGTGTCCCAAAGCAACCGACGCCTATTCCCTCAAATCCAAAAGTGGGCGGACCTCATGAAAGTCAATCGCATCCTATCTCAGGAAATGTCTTGGCTACCGATGACAGTAGCCCGCTAACTCAAGATCAAATCATGGATATGGTTGCCAGCAAAGTCAAAACATTGGTGGCCGAAGCCGAAGCGCAAAAAGACATCAGCAGTAGTGGGAGACCATATCCTGCTCAGTATGATCTGGTGGAATTTCCTAGCGGCTATGTCATCCCTAAATTCG
Source organism: Agapanthus africanus (assembly GCA_030015575.1). Lineage (NCBI taxonomy): Eukaryota > Viridiplantae > Streptophyta > Magnoliopsida > Asparagales > Amaryllidaceae > Agapanthus > Agapanthus africanus. The sequence continues at coordinate 293,843,535 of CM057347.1, forward strand.
GAAGATTCGATGGGACGGGAAATGCGAATCAACACATCGCCCACTTCAAAGCCTCTTGCGGGAATACTGGGGGCAATGATGCGCTTCTCCTCCGCCAGTTCGTTAATAGCCTGACCGATGTTGCTTTCGACTGGTACGCGAGCATACCAGATGGCTCCGTTACTACTTTCGTCCAAATGGAATCTTTGTTTCGACAAAGGTTCATGAGCATCAGCGATAAGATCACCATTGCCGAGCTCGTAAGGACCAAGCCCAAGAACAACGAAAGCAACACGGATTTTATAACCCGATGGCGCAATCTCTCCGTCAAATGTGAACTACCGATAGAGCAGGACCAATCTGTCAGTCTCCTCGTCGGAAATCTCAACAATTGGATGGCCCCGTTTCTATGCACCGCGGGTCTCAAAACATTCCAAGAGCTGACCAGGAAAGTTCAGATGCTGGAGCGCTCAAAGCAGGAGTCCTCCTCGGATTCCCAAAATAACAATAGGTCATGGAGAAACCGAAAGGACGATAATCGCAAAGGCGGAAATTCCGACGATTCTGAGTCTTTCAATGCCTCGGCTAACCGAAATAAGCAAGGGTTGAGCGGGCCTAGCGCCAACCAGCCTCGGAAGCCAATGTTCGGAGAGGGAGGAGAATCTCCACTGAAAGAGAAGCTGGATAAGGTCTATTCCTTCAGAAGGGACAAAATCCGTAAAATATTCAAAGACGCCCTGAAGAACGGTCTACAACTGCCAGAGTCAAAAAGACCGCAGGAAGCGAATAGGACCGACGACCCCAAATACTGCCCCTATCACAGAGTGATAGGCCATGCCATTGAGGACTGTTTCGTCTTCAAAGATTGGGTCGAAAAGCAATACAAGGCAGGAGAGATAGAACTGTCCAAAGGCGTGTTAACAAACAGTCAGGCTGCAACCGCCAATTTCATACAAACAGAGACCGAAGTTCTTCGTGAAACCGATTCTCTCAGGCATCTGCCTTTCTCTGAAAACAATCGACCACCACGTCATTAAACTGGGAACAATCGACCTCTAAGTCGTTAAACTGGGAATGTAAAAAAAAATGTAAATAAAAAAAAATGTGTAAATAAAAGAAAAATAAAGAAAAGCCGAAATGATGGGGCAACTCGCAATAAAAATCAGCGAGTAAAAATGAAAATGAAAATAAAGCCGAAATGATGGGGCAACCGCGAATAAATAGCCGAAATGATAGGGCGATCGTGACCTTCGCGATAAGAGAAGCTGAAATGATAGAGCAATCGCGGTAAAATTTAAAAAAAAAAAAAAACAACAAAAAAAAAACAAGGGCGGATGATGAGTTGCTCCTGGCATTATTCCAGTGCAGCAATGCAGACGCCAAACAAAATCCAATTTCCCAAAATTTCTTTCAGCCCTACGGCCAGTCCCCAAATTGACTACCGTATACAATCCACGGGCTCAAATAATTCTCAGCATACCCATGCCCCACCGCAACCACCAGTTACGCGGCTGGTCTCCGCCTTTGAAATTATGCTTCATTGGAAAGACCCACTCATGTGTCCTCACGATGCATGAGGAGAACAAACCTTCGTGAGATCCTTACGACTCACCAAGGAAAAACACACTTAGGAGTCCTCACGACTCTTAAGAAGAAAATACACCTGCGGGATCCTTACGACTCGTAGGGAGAAAATGCTTTTATGGGACCCTCACGGCCTAAAAAATTGAAAAGTCTTAGGTGATAGGGATCCAAACCTGTCTCCTAAGCCATCGCTCCCCAATCCCCAAGTGGCGAATGATGAGTCGCTCCTGGTACCATATTCCAGTGCAGCGATGCAGACGCCAACCAAATTCCAAATCCCAATCCCCAACGGCGAATGATGAGTCGCTCCTGGTACCATATTCCAGTATAGCGATGCAGACGCCAACCAAATTCCAAATCTCATACCAACGGCGAATGATGAGTCGCTCCTGGTACCATATTCCAGTGCAGCGATGCAGACGCCAACAAAGTCCTGAAATGTTTCTGGCCCTACGGTCTGGATCATGCATCCTGCAAAACCGTATACAATCCACGGGCGTAAAACAATCCCAATCTCTCCCAAGTCCTCCCGGGGCAAATGATGAGTTGCTCCTGGCATCATTCCAGTGCAGCAATGCTGATGCCAAACAAAAACCAATTCCCAAATCCTCTCAGGCAAATGATGAGTTGCTCCTGGCATTATTCCAGTGCAGCAATGCAGATGCCAAAACAAAAAAAATTCCCCAAACCCTCTCATGAAAAATGATGATTCGCTCTAGGTACCATATTCCAGTGTAGCGATACTGATGTCAACCCAAATCAAATCAATAAACAAGCTCTGCATCGGAATCATGCTTCGTCTCAGAATGTGCACCCCGTGTCGAAATGATGGTTCGCCTCGGTGTATCTGCCTTCCCTGTCGGAATTATGCTTCGGCTCGGAATCAACCAACGACCTCCTCGTCAGAATTATGCTCCGCCTCGGAATCAAGTCAACCAGCAAGCTCTGCGTCGGAATCAAGCTTCGTCTCAGAATGTGCACCCCGTGTCGAAATGATGGTTCGCCTCGGAGTATCTGCCTTCCCTGTCGGAATTATGCTTCGGCTCGGAATCAACCAACGACCTCCTCATCGGAATTATGCTCCGCCTCGGAATCAAGTCAACCAGCAAGCTCTGCGTCGGAATCAAGCTTCGTCTCAGAATGTGCACCCCGTGTCGAAATGATGGTTCGCCTCGGAGTATTTGCCTTCTCTGTCGGAATTATGCTTCGCCTGGGAATCAACCTCCGCATCGAAATTATGCTTCGGTTAGAATGTCTGTCACCCTTCGGAATGATGCTCCAAATCTTGGAATTATGCTCCGCAAATTGGAATGATGCTCCGCTCATCGGAATGATGCTCCGATCCTTGGAATTATGCTCCGCCCTTCGGAAAGATGCTCCGAACACTGGAATCATGCTCCGCTCTTCGGAATGATGCTCTGATCCCCGGAATAATGCTCCGAATCCTGGAATTATGCTCCGCTCTTCGGAACGATGCTCCGAGCCCTGGAATAATGCTCCGCCCATCGGAACGATGCTCCGATCTCTGGAATTATGCTCCGCTCTTCGGAATGATGCTCCGATCCCTGGAATGATGTTCCACCTCGAAGTTCAGCTTCAAGATCCATCAATTTCATGCACACAACTCAAATGTACGGTGTGCATTTATTGATGGGGGGCACTTTGTTGGGGTAAAAATTTACACCTCGGTTGACCGAGTCAAAGTCAAGGTCAACCCCATGCCAGGTGGGCCCAAGCCCGGGTCAAGTGGGCCCATGCCCGGGTCGAGTCCGAAACGTGAAGCGGCCGACCCTCCCCATGCTAAAATATAAATCATGTCATAAATAATTTTTATGTAATTTTTTTTATGCATGAATGTAAACAAAATGGGCATAAAGCCAATATTTTGTAAGCCCATGGCTTATGTGCAAAAATGAAATGGCACATGAGCCATGGGATGGCAAAATGCCATTTTGTGAAGCCCAAGGGGCTATGTGTAAAATGTATGGCCTATAAAGGCAAAGATAATGAAAATATCTAACAACTTTTTCTCTCTCCAAAAAAGTTTCAGATCTGAGATCTCTTCTTCTTCTTCAAGGTTCCAAAGCCTTCATCTTTCTCTTGAATTAAATCAAGAGTTTTAATTTTCTTTTTATAAAACAAATTAGTTTTTCATCACAAAACCCACAAAGGGGAACTTGGTTCTGTCATCAAATCTCAAAAAGGAGAGATTTTGAGATTTCACATCTCTTGATCTTCAAGATCCAGCAAGCAACAGGAGGAAGAAGAAGAACCCTTTCCATTAACCCCAAAACACATTCAGGAGTCCAACTCCTCTCTGATTTCTCTTTTGAGAAATCTTTTTTCGAGGCTAAAAGCCTCTTATCCTCGCCGGCGCACAGCGCAAGTGCGCAAAGCGCCCGCGTGCCGACACGTGGCGCGCGCGCTTGCGCAAGTGCGCAAAGCGACCGCGTGCCGACACGTGGCGCGCGCGCTTGCGCATCTGCGCGCTTGCGCAAGTGCGCAAAGCGCCCGCGTGCCGACACGTGGCGCGCTTGCGCACCTGCGCGCAGCGCTCTTGCGCAAAGCGTCCACGTGCCGACACGTGGCGCGCGCGCGCCTGAGCGCACAGCACCTAAGCGCACAGCGCTCAAGGCGCTGGCCCCACGCATCCCTTGGATGTCTTTTCCCCCCTTTCGTTTATATATACATGTATATATATACATATGTACACATACACATACTCTGCAACATTCTCCCCCTCCAAAAACATTTTTGGGCCGGGGCGCTGCCGCGAACCCCGCAAGGGGGCTGCTAGCCCCCTTGACCCCCAGCCCGCTATCCGGGTAGCGGGACCCCCATAAAAACTCCGCGTGGCTCCCGATGTATCCAAAACCCCCTTTTAAAACAACACACACGCACACTGCACATTGAGTTCGCATGACCAGTTTAACCCGTTAATCGGAGGTTCCCTCGCCCCAAAGGCGAGGGGTAATTAACGGCAGCTTAGTCCGCGGCTGCCGGAGATTCGGATCCCCACAATCATTAAACCCCAGCCTACCCTAGGAAGGGAGAATCTGTAGTACGCCTGACAAGCGTGCGCGTATTCCCATCTCAATGGGGTGACGAAAAACACCCTACACCCGTGTCGGTGGAAACTTCTCGTGTCGGTGCGTCGGTGCGGGGGTTTGGATTTTTAGTGGGCAAATCTGTAATTGCACATGTGCGAATCCCGTAACCCTAAATTCCCCTGTTTAATTATAAATTTTAATCAGAAATTGTAAAACCCTATGCCTCTTTTCATTTCACAAATTCAGATCTGGTCTATATTATTACTTGGAGAGAGCCATCAATAAAAACTAGTAAGTTATTTTTAATTCTTTGTTTTAATTCTCTATTAATTAGAATGTTTTTTAATCCCCTAATGAGCGAGTAATCTCCTCGCTTGTTAGGGTTAGCCTTAGGGAAAGGTTTGAGAGATGAGATCTCTCACCCCTTTCATGCCCCTTCACAACTAAGAATTAGAACTCCATGCATGCACGCACAACCGCTCCTTACGGCACCTTATCCCTCGAGGTAATGGTGACACCGTAGTATAAAGGACCGGTTGCGCGTGTTTTCCATGGAGGTTAGGGTAATTATCGATAAAGGAAGGACAAGAATCTAGAGGAAGAAACATCTTCCCAAAAGATCCTAATCCACTTTATTGATAATTACTATAACATCTAATAGATCTAAAATAAGGCATTGAAAGCGGTGAGGAAATCTTTAATCTCCCAACTTCCCCTAAGCCTAACCCCAGCAAGACTTTAATTTAGATTAATTTAGTTTATTGATAGATCTAGGTTTTAGACATAATAAATCAATCCAAACAACATTTGGAATCAACTCGTAAAAACACATTAAGAAAATTACACATCTCTGTGGATCGACCCGTATTCACCGGCTAGCTGCAAAGCGACGCCGTTTCTGATTACGGTTAACATAATAATTTTTGGACTAATCAAATGGCGCCGTTGCCGGGGATGGCGTAAAAATTTTTCTGTGTAATTTCGAGGTGATATAAATTTTAAAAAAATTATAAAAATCTGAAAATAAAAAAAAGAAATAAAAAATTATCAATTTTTATCTGTTTGAAGGGTGTATCTTTTGAATCTTGCAGGAACAGCGAAGAATCGCGGATCTGGAAATTCACAGTGGGCAAAACAAAATAAATCATATCAGAACAGAGAGGGAAGATCACAACAGAGCCACAAAAATTTTTTGAGCCACTGATCTCCTCATGCCGCCGCGTTTCCCCGGCAAAACTACCCCCAAGACCGCGGTTCCGCCGTGACTTGGCCACGTCAGCACACCAAATTTTCTGGGTTTGTTTCTCCTTCTCCCCTCTGTCAACCTACAATATATCCACTGTGAAAATTTTCTGCAGGGTTTCTTTGCGCTAAAAATCTTCTCTCCCCTTCTAAATAACAGATTTTCTGCTGGTTTCTTTGCGCCGCGCTAAAAAAATTGATTGCAAGTGAATTTACAGTTTTGCATAATTTAATCGGACTTTAAGGGGGCTAATTGACCAAACTCAGATGGGGTGGGGATTTCATCACCCTTCCCAGGACCCCAGAAATCACCTTAAAGCATTTTGCATCGACCACAATTAATTAAAAAATATTAGACTCGGCCCTAAGGACGTCGAGCTCAATAGGAAAAAGGACTAGTATAGGCATCGACCGTTTATCCTAACTGACTTTGCGGTGTCTAGGCAAGTGTGTCTAGGCAAGTGGTTATTAATTAGGCCCACTACTGTGGTTCCTTCCCACTTACCTGGCACTTACCTAGCCGCAAGTGTCGGTGAAGAGGCGGTTTGAGGTCCTTTTTCTAGCCCTAGTTAGGAGCTGTCTAGCAGACCTAGGTGACCCTAGATCTAGGCCTGATTGTGCATGTGTGGTTGATACATTTATGTCACAGTCCCTTTTCAAAAACCTCTTTGCAAACATTCTCACATAAAAAAAAAAGAAAAATCTTTTCAAAACTTGCAACTTGTCGCTAAAGAAAACTTGCAACTCACTTCCATCACTTCTTCTTCTCATTGACGTTATCTTACCTCCACATTCTGTCTTTCTTTTTTCTGACTACACTACCCCTTTAGTGTATGTCACTCTGGACTAGGGATACTAACGCACGATTAGTCCGTGTTTCGTTGGTACCGACCGACGAACCTTTCGACACCGAAGTCGAAATTCCCTCCATTTCCTTACCTCCACCTTCAAATTCTTCTTTCGAAGGTATGTCGGGATTCAACCCCAACAATACCTTACCGACGGAAATGATTCCACCTCCGTTAGTTGCGAATAACCCGAATCTTCCGCCTGTTGTAGCGCCCCAACGAATCGCGCTCCAGGATCTCTTTTACCCCGTCCGCACTTCCTTACCTACATGTCTTTCACCCCCACCAGCAAATGGGGACAATTTTGAAATAAAACCACAGTTCATCAATATGCTGCCAAAATTTCATGGTTTGGAATCTGAAGATGCATATATCTTTATCAATAAATTGCAAAATGTGTGCGCTATGATGAAAACGACCCAACTAAGTGATGACGTTATAAGGCTAAGGGTCATTCCTTTTACCTTATGTGACCTAGCCGAGAAGTGGCTATACAGCACCGCATCACATTCCCTTAGAAATTGGGACGAGTTTGTGAAAGCTTTTCTGAAAAAGTTCTATCCTCATCACAAAACTGCTAGAATCCGTAATGAGATTATACAATTTACACAGCTTCCTTCCGAACTATTTTGGAAGTGCTTCGAGAGATTTAAAGACCTACTCGTTCAATGCCCTCATCATGGGATCGAAAGTTGGCAACTTTGCCAAACATTATACGAGGGATTGAACTCGGCAACGAAGCAGTTGCTAGAAACCATATGTCAAGGTCATTTTCTCTCCAAGTCTAGCGACGAAGCGTGGCAGTTTCTTGAGGATCTTAGTGAGCAAACAATTCAGTGGGAGAGTACAAAGACCATATCATCTTCTTCTAGTGGTCAATCTAGGGCAGGCATATATCAAGTAGATATGTCGATTGCTATGAAGGCCGAGATGGCCGCACTTATGAAAAAGCTAGAAGCCATTGAGACCAAAATCTCATCGCCTTCTCCTGCCCCTGTTATGCCTCCACGAACTGTTTGTGCTTGTCGTGCGGATCCATCGCACCGTACCGAAGAGTGTCCTTACAATCCACCTATTCAAGGACAGGATCAAGTCAATGCTGCATTTTAGCAACGACAAAGAAACGATCCGTACTCTTCGACATACAATCCGGGGTGGAGAAGTCACCCAAATTTCGTTTGGAACCAAAATCAACAATTCCAAGGAAATAACAATTTTCAAAGACCTCCTCCTCCACAACAACAACAAGCACCTTCACAAACTCAAAACCAGCAACCTTTCCAACAACAACCTTATACAAATCAAACTAACAATTTGGTTCAACCAAATGATGATAAGGTTATCTCGCTAGAAAAAAGTCTAGATGCATTTCTCAAGCAATCTACAGAATCCGCAGCAAGATTTGAAAATTATGTTCAATCTTTGATGCATAACAATGCTTCACACGATCAAAGTATCAAATTTATTGAGACACAAATTGCACAATTAACTGCTGCGTTGAGCGAGAGAGAAAAGGAAAAGCTTCCATCTCAACCATTGCCAAATCCCGGACACACACAAAACGCATATAACAATCACAATGTAAATGCGGTGACCACGTTGAGATCTGGAAGAGTGGCAGAATAATGTGGGTACTAATGATGACATCCCCGCCGGTGGTTCTTCTTCTCCTTCTTCTCCTCTTTCTCCTCCTTCTTTTTCACCCTCATTTCCTCTGCTAGAGCCTATTCTCCATTCTTCAAAAGGCACTTCTTCTTCTAGTCTGAACGGACCCACACTGGGATCCGTTCCTACTCCACATTCTACTCCACAGACATTTGACTCAACAAATTTTCAAAATGCTCCATTTCCAAACAGGTTGAGTCCCAATAAACCAACTGCACAAATGGAGAAGATTGTGGAGTTATTTATGCAGGTTAGCATAAATATACCTCTCTTGGATGCAATCTAACAAGTCCCTTCATACGCGAAAATCTTAAAGGACTTATGCACCTCGAAGAGAAAGGCATCTCAAGTACCCAAGAAAGTGCTAGTGGCTAGTGCAGTGAGCAATGCTATTAACCACCCTCAAACCTTACCCCAAAAACGAAAGGACCCCGGCTGTCCTACGATTTCAATCACAATTGGGGATAAGAAAATTAATCGAGCACTTTTAGATCTTGGGTCTAGTGTTAACCTGCTTCCCTACTCCGTGTACGAACAATTAGGGGTTGGAGAGTTGAAACCCACTCGTTGTACTCTCCAAATGGCTGATCGATCAATCACCCATCCAAGGGGTGAGCTAGAGGATGTGTTGATCAAAGTTGGGGAGTTCATATTCCCCGTTGATTTTATTGTTATGGATACACAACCTGTTGCTAACCCACGGAACCAAATTCCGGTGATCCTCGGTCGACCATTTTTGGCCACTTCCAATGCTGTAATAAACTGTCGCAATGGCTCCATGACTCTATCCTTTGGGAAGATGTCTAGTGAGTTCAATATTTATAAGATAGGAAGTCTGCTCCTCATGCCTAAAACTAGTATACGAGAAGTTTGCTCTATTCACGAAATCACGCAGGAGGACTGCGAGCTTGAAAGATTCTTGTTTGATGAAAACAGTTTTGACGCCACTAGTGCGTCCCTCCTTGAGCCTACCACCGTTGACACAACCGATATGGATTATGAATGTTTCACTTTTTCGGATGATGACGACTCACAGCCCGAATATGAGTCTTTTGAATTTTTGGATGAGTTAGTTGAACCATCCGAATCGGTTGTTTGCAGTGATTTCGAACCTGTGTTGGAGTCCTTTGAGTTCGAGGTAGATTCCACAATGATTCTTTCGCCTCCGAAACTCGAACTCACGCCCTTGCCGTCTCACCTTAAATATGCTTACATAGGTGAGAATGAGACCTTTCCCATTATCATATCGTCTTCTCTAGCCCTTGAGCAAGAGAACACCCTTTTGATGGTCTTACAAGATAGGCGGCAAGTGTTCGGTTGGACTATGGCGGACATCGAGGAGATCAGTTCCCTTATAATTGAATATCATATGCAATTGATGAATGATGCCAAGTCAATAGAGGACCCACAGGAACATTTTGGGGGTATTGTGGTGAGTCAACCTCCTCATTTAGAAGTTGAACCACCCCCATTTCTTTTAATAAGCTACAAGAATGCCAATATTCCACTGATTGCTGATCATTCACATTCTCGTTTTGATTCATCACCACCTCCTGTATATTCACCTCCACACCTTCCATACCACCACTTCTATCTTCCCCAATTATTTTTGGATCACTACAACTTATTCTTCCACCAACCGATACTCTTTACTGATAAATTTTTCAACTGGTTGGTGTTGACGTTTGGTCTATACAAAGTTTGGCAGTAATGTCTAACATAGTTTAAATAAAGTTTGGGGGAGGGCCTTTCTGTATATATTTTTGTTTTCCTTAACAATAAAAAAAAAAATTATAAATAAATAAACAGGGAAGTGCCGGTATTTTGACCCTCTTGGTTTAGCATGACAGTGAGGACACTGTCAAGTTCAAGTTTGGGGGTATGCTCGGTACGTCTTCTTCCTTCGCATCCATTTGTATATATTTTTGCATTTGCATATTTATTTGAAAACCCATAAAAATTGAAAAAATTCAAAAATTATAAAAATAATTGTATTCAACTTTGGCCATATTTAACTTGAGTTTGAAAAATAGGTTAACTGGCTAGGAACAACTAGATCTTAGACTTAGTAAATTAAAAACCCTAAAAATAACCTTCCTTAAAATTTAACGGTAGAAAGTATATGCCTTGTAGTTTATTTAGAAATATGCAAATTTTGGGTTCACTTCTTGGGCTAAGTCAAAACAAGGGAAGAGTATTGATGTTCTTATTAGAGTATAAGTTTGAAAAATAGTTCCTAACTTAAGTCTAGATTCTGAAAATGTATACCCTACAACTTGCACAATCACGCACCTTGAAACTTGGAATAGTAGAAGAGACCTTGAAATGCTCTTGTCTAAAGTCCTTGGTACGATGAAAAAAAAAGAAAAAAAAAGGGTGAATAAAGAAAAAAATGGACACTGGTTTTTGTGATTACTTAAGGCGGTAAAAATAGAAAAAATATTTAGCGAGGGTGCCTTATCACCTAGTGCCTTAGACCAACTGGTTTGGGAGTCACTGCTAAAGCCTTGGGTGTTGCAAAACTAGGAAGTACGCCTTAAAGTGCTAACGCATCTTGTAATCGGTTGTTGGTACCTCAAGAAGTATTAACGATCGCATGAAGGATGTGTAAGCAAATTTCATTTAAAAATTCACTAATTAATAAGTGCTTTGGACAATGGACGAGAGTACGATTGCTTGATTTGAATTTCCAAGTGTAGGGGTGGTCTATACACACACGTGGGGTTATGTGATTAGAGTTTAGATAAGAGAAAGGAATGAAAGATAGAACTTGTATCTTTAATAGAGTTGATAAAAATTCCTAAGTGAAGATGAAACCCTAGAAGGAAGACTTAAGAGATGCCGAAAGCTAAGTAGGTCTACATAACATATAATCTTAAGTTAAATAATAAGGAAGCGTGAAGAATGTGGGTGGATAATTTGCGAGTCAAAAGATAATAGAATTCCTTGTTAGAAAACCAAATTGGAGAACAAAAGTAAATGGGCCGAGTTGATAGGATTTTGTGGGTGTAATCCGCTAAAAACCCTCAGGAGACAACACTCCTCCTACTAGGGACACCTAGAGGTTTAACGGCTTGTTGCACGTGCTCAGTGCAATCGCGTTTCCCTGCGAAAGTGTGGTTAGGATTTTAGTGAATAAAAAATAAGTTTGCTCGAGGACGAGCAAAAGATAAGTTTGGGGGTATTTGTTCATACTATAATAATGCATTATTGTACTCCCCATTTTTATTCGTTTTATAAATAAACAGGTACTCTTGACGCACGCTTGTTGCATGTTACAGGATACAGGCTCTTGGATGCGAATACAGTGAAAAAGACGAAAGTTGATACAGAAAAGGGACTTTTGACCAACAAGTAGACGGATCCTAGTCAAGCCTAGACGAAGAACAGTGCAAGGTCCAAAATGTCAAGGCAAACGGTTAAAAGATCGCTACAAGTTTTCACTGAAAAATCTGGAGAAGAATAAAAAGCCAAACAGAGAAAAGTAGTGAAGAATAAAGAAGCCCAAATAACCAGTATGCATCCCAGGAAGTTTGGTGAGATGATCTCACCAAAGGGCCGCGGAACCGCGGCCCAAGCCTACATTTGCCACGGTTCCGCGGCCATTAAGTGCCCGTGTCGGTGGAAACTTCTCGTGTCGGTGCGTCGGTGCGGGGGTTTGGATTTTTAGTGGGCAAATCTGTAATTGCACATGTGTGAATCCCGTAACCCTAAATTCCCCTGTTTAATTATAAATTGTAATCAGAAATTGTAAAACCCTATGCCTCTTTTCATTTCACAAATTCAGATCTGGTCTGTATTATTGCTTGGAGAGAGCCATCAATAAAAACTAGTAAGTTATTTTTAATTCTTTGTTTTAATTCTCTATTAATTAGAATGTCTTTTAATCCCCTAATGAGCGAGTAATCTCCTCGCTTGTTAGGGTTAGCCTTAGGGAAAGGTTTGAGAGATGAGATCTCTCACCCCTTTCATGCCCCTTCACAACTAAGAATTAGAACTCCATGCATGCACGCACAACCGCTCCCTACGGCACCTTATCCCTCGAGGTAATGGTGACACCGTAGTATAAAGGACCGGTTGCGCGTGTTTTCCATGGAGGTTAGGGTAATTATCGATAAAGGAAGGACAAGAATCTAGAGGAAGAAACATCTTCCCAAAAGATTGTAATCCACTTTATTGATAATTACTATAACATCTAATAGATCTAAAATAAGGCATTGAAAGCGGTGAGGAAACCTTTAATCTCCCAACTTCCCCTAAGCCTAACCCTAGCAAGACTTTAATTTAGATTAATTTAGTTTATTGATACATCTAGGTTTTAGACATAATAAATCAATCCAAACAACATTTGGAATCAACTCGTAAAAACACATTAAGAAAATTACACATCTCTGTGGATCGACCCGTATTCACCGGCTAGCTGCAAAGCGACGTCGTTTCTGATTACGGTTAACATAATAATTTTTGGACTAATCAACAACCCCATATCTTAACTTGTTTAAGACAAGGTCTCTTCCCATTCCATATCTCATATGTAGTGGTAGGCCATGATTTGGATGGAACCCCATTCAATAGGTATGCAGCTTCTCATGTGCATAGCTCCAAAAGGAAACAGGCAACTCAGCAGTACTCATCATAGAGCGCACCATATTTCATAGGGCGCGATATCTCTGCCCCGATACACTGTTGTGATGTGGTGTATACAAAGCAGTAAACTGAGAGAGAATCGCATCTGCTTTAGAAGATCCAGAAACTCCATGCGCAAGTATTCTCCTCCTTGATCACATCGAAGGACTTAATACTTTTACCCGTCTGGTTCTTAACTTCAATCTTCTTTTCTTTGAATTTCTCAAAAGTTTTAGACTTGTGTTTCAACGGGAATATATGTTCGAATCTTGAGAGATGATTAGTGAATATAATGAAGTACAAAGAACCATCCTTGGCATTTGCAGACATAGGATCATATACATCATCATGTATCCGTCCCAAGAGTTCAGTAACTCTTTCTCTGTTTCTAGTAAACGGAGTATTGGTCATTTTACCTTTGTGACAAGACTGACAAGTATCATAAGATGAAAATTCGAAAAGATTCTTATATTCATCTTTATGTAACTTAGTTGGCCGTGTCGCATTGATATGACCTAGTCTATAATGCCACAAAGAAGGATTCGTTCATTTCTGAACTACTCCTCTTGTGTGTGTTCTATATACTTTGAACTATGGTTTGATTTAGAACGTATATGTTATTATATAACGTGCCTGATCCATTCAACTCTTAATTCAGGAAAATGTTCATAACATTATCCTACAATACATAATTATATCCTTCTTTGACTCATTAAAGAAACCGATGTAATATTGTATATCAGGTTCGTTATGTAATAATATTCGTTCAGAATCAATGTATTAATACAAGGTGATATTTGCCAACTAATTTGGCTGCAACATTTGCACCATTCTCTACACTTAGAGACAATATCACCCATTCCCAGTTCTCTACCTATCTGTAGCCCATGTAACATATTACATATGCGGGATCCTGATCCGGTATCACATACCCAGGACGTAGAGGATATTGAAAAACAGTTCTCGATAAAGAACACACCCGAAGAAGATGCATCAACATGCACTTTCTTCGATTGGGTGGCATGGGAATCCGGATATTCCCCTATTTCCTGCTCGGACTTATAACAGTTATAAGATAGAGCGGAACAAACGTTCCCTAGCTCAGTATAATAAGAAGGTTCGGTCAACGCATCCATGTTATTATCTTGATTATGGCATGACATGGTCACTACCAGGAGAGAGAGAGAGAAGAAAACACTCTGCGTGCGCTCTTGCAAGATTAGATTGGTTATAATTTTATCTAATCATGATGGCTCCCACTGTTTTTATCAAATCATCCTTCAAACCCAAAAAGGTAATACTTGCCGGGATTAATTACACCCTACAAGTTTGCCAATCTTTCGGCCAGGCCAGTGTCGGTACTTTGAGAGAGGTTCCCCGTGCTTTCGCACGGACCTAATTAAAATAAACCTCATTTTCCCAGGGGCGTAACCCCGTTAACACATTTCTAGACACCTACTTGATCGGCTAATTGTAATGTGTAAAAATCTCCCAGGAGTAACAATTACTCGCAGTGGGTATTAGGATCGAACTATCTCATAGAAGGTATGCAATCTCATTGCAAATTTCAACTCTTGAAACTCCCGATAGATGTTTTTACCCCTAGTACTTATGACCTTGGCTATGGTCAACATAATCATGTGACTGTCCTAATTAATCGCATCATATGCTATGTAGGAAGACATCACTTAGCTACCGTACACTATGCCTTGACTATGGTCAACATACGCAGCGTGAATACTGAGTACTCTACTTCCTAAAATGACGGAGGGTCTGCGGATGGTTTTTATGAAAACCTTTAACGCTTTGAACTTGATATCGTCGTAGAATCGAGTGATTTTGAAAATGAGTGTTTTCGAGGCTTTTACTAGTTTTGCTAAAGAGGTCACTCCCGGTGAAGGGATCTCGGCTCTTTCCTTATCAAATAAGGTGCAGGATATTTCACAAATACCATTATGCAAAGCAAAAACTATAGAAGCAATCAAAAGACAAACCGAGTGGGTTGTAGCATGTGCTAGTTTCGCTAAAGAGGTCACTCCCGGTGAAGGGATCTCGGCTCTTTCCTTATCGAATAATGTGCTGGATATTCTTCAAGGAATACCGCTATGCAAAGCAAGAACTAGAGCTACCAGTTTTTAAAACAAGTTTCTACAACATCTTTAGGTTTCTTTTATTTCATTAATCTCATTAATGAAGTCCGATCAATTATGCTTCACAAGCATCACAGAAGAAACGAAAGCATCAATGTTTATTATATCACATATATATAATATAAGCAATCGTCTCAACATATCTAGTGATCACATCACAGAATATCAGCAGAAGAAGAATATATATGAAATATTAGATATACTAGGAATTCCGTGTTTTAAATTAAACCAGTATAAAACACGGATTCCACGGTCGCGATGAATAGCCAAACCCACATCCCTAGACCCCTACGAGAGCGGCAAGCAATCCTACCAATTCTAGAGTTAGGAGACCTGGTCTCGACTCCTTGAGATGGTCCCCCACTGGACCCTAGAACCCGGTTACTTGTGCTCCCCTCCTTGGGTCTATCCTAATGCGGAAAAGTAAATAATATACATCATTGGTGACATCATCCTCAACCCGGAAGTGCCCTAATAAAATAATATTACATACAACCTTTTACATGAATGAAAATGAAAAACTCCCATCTTAAATAAAAAAAACCCCGGCTATTCAAAACACGACGATCCAATATAACATAACACAGCAACACATAACATCACATGTCATCAACGTCAGTAAATATGCGTATCCCAATTGTCGTTGACGTATAGCAACAAAACCGGCGATACACCACATATTACACTTACGGTCGCAGAAAAGAAAGTGAAAAACTACAACAATTGGAATCCGCAACCACCTTAGACATCATAAACCCAATTTATCACATACTTTGGATTTCATGCCCAACTAAATAAATTCCTTAGACATCACATGCCTAACAATTATAAACCCCGTATTTTAGTCTCAATATTGAAAACACTTTCTAATAAACTGTCGGGTAATTCAACAAGATTCCCGATAACCTGATCGAATGCTCGTCGGAAATTTTAGTAGACGGCCGCACCCCCGATACCGTCGACGAAGTGCACTAAGGCGGAACACCGCGGCCGCGAGCACCCGAACGGATGCTTTTGGCGATGGGGTTCTCCTACAGTCACTTGGTCGGGGCTATGGAGCGTGGCTATCTAGTAAGGTTACCCGGCGAGTATCCGGGTACACTACGTAATTGCGACGGAATTTTGATCCACATCAAAATTTCGTGGCAACCGATCAAATGAGACCAAACTGCTAGATTTATAAAATTCAAACTAGTTATCTCATAACTAATTATGTGGATTCGAAATATTGTATCACAATCACAAAAAGTTAGACAAAGTTAAATTTTTCGATCGAATAAACAAACACCCAAATTTTCCCGAAAAGCTCAACACTTTAGCGGAGTTCAAAAAGTACTCAGAAACTGCCACAGCTCCTATGAATCATCCGTAGAAGGGCCGATCCATGCCTCACTCATGTCACCACGGAACTGCGGGTAACCCTAGGGTATGACCATGGTTCCGCGATCCAAAAAGTAGAGTTTGGGTATCGTTCTTCTAGAGGGTCCACAAAATCGCTTGCATGATTTTCTGAAGATTTTAAACTCGGAAAAAATCCAACTCTTGAAAATTTCCAGCGAGGGAAAATATGGATTATTGATATCCGTTCGAACTTTTTAACATCGTCTAAATAACCCGAATAGATGTTAGAATTACGATTACGAAACACTCTGAATTGCCCTTGCAGAAAGTTAACATTACATGCAAATTTAGCAAAAACTAGCAACACCTGAAACACCAAAACCCAGAGACTGGAACCCCCTAAAAATTTGAAGCCCAAACTCCCTAAAAGACCTGGTGAGCTCGGTTTTAGAAACTATGTGGCCGTCCAAAATCAGTCCAAATTGCTTCAAATTTCTATGGTGTTCATGTTATATCACATACATCATTCTGTAGTTGCTAAAAAATTTTAATAGGCCATTTAAAATTCGACAGAAACCAGGTTTTCATGTTTTAAGTTTCCGAGTAGTTTCGGTTTCGTAATCTAACAAACACCGTTTAAATCTCTAGCTTGGCTCTGATACCACTGTAGGGTTACTTTGCTCAGCAGCAATGTTTCGGGAGGTATCGTCCATACCGTTTTCAAATTTTTGCCGTACTAAAGAACACTAACCCTAGATTCTTAACTAGAAATTTAAACAATACAACATGCAAATATCTTTACATACTAAGTGAATGAGGAATACAACCTTTGTAGACCGGTCATTCACTTCTAAAGCTCCGTGTAGTAGTCTTTTCGCTCTAAGTAGTGAACACCCGAACTCTAGTAAGGGTTCACATGAAAAAATGAACATTCTTGCTCGAAGTCTTCGAGGCCAAAGATGATCTACGTCAAGGAGACTCAAGCTCATGCTACCTCTTCACTAATGGTAGATTAGTGAAGCAAACACCCTAAACTAAATGGCTAATAGTAGAGGATGATGAAGTAGGAAATGGGCTCACTCTAGATTTGTTTTTCTCACAATATTTTCTCACCTTGAGAAAAGCTAGTAAGCTTTCTCAATGAAGGAGAAGATGAAGAATCAAGATGAGGGAATGAACTCATGAGGTGAGAATAGAAACCATGGGTGAGTTAGTGTCATACACTAACTCTTGTAAAGATAAAACCATGGTTAATCAATAATGGTTGGGTTAATAAACATCTACAAGTAAAACAAAATTAGTAGACTTGGTCAATGGTCCCACAAGCTGCTAAAAGCTTCAAACATGTGATTTATTCCATCTAATTTCGATTAACCTTAAATAAATAAAACCCTACATTATATCAAGCATGGTGTGAGTCTCATACACCCATGTTACATGTGGCATCAAGCATGACATAAAATAATATACATTAATATATATCACATATATACTAAGTGTACACAAGTGAGAAAAAGAAATATTTAAGTGAGCCAATATTAGTTAATGTAAATTAATATATCACATATATATTTATACATCAAATTATTAAATCAACACTTCATTTAATACTCTGGTTATATCACATACAACCGGCTAATATCAATTGTAACAATCTATCGAATCAACACTTGATCCGATAACCCGGCTATATCACATATAACCGTCTGATATCACATATCGCGAGAATAGAATACGGTATCACATACACTTATTAATCTCGGTCCCGCACATATCACATATCTGCTCCTAATTCATTTTGAATGAACCGGGAAACCTCTGTGTAGGACTCTAAAGACTCGCCAATATGCTGGCAGTAGGTGATGATCATATCAAACATCCACAAGCCTCAAGCGGTCTGCTAAACGTAACGGCCACTCGGGTATTGAGCGATCAGAAGATCAACAAGCAAGCCTGCTCATACTCCTGCGAATCCAATCAGTAACACTACCGTACAATCTGGTTTCTTCGTCTGATATGTCGCATATCACAGCCTGGAGGTGGTATAACGTCAGACCCCAATAGCCTGATAAGTCATGCCGATGCAAGGTCCATAACGGTTCGAGAAACTACTAATAACACTTACCAGTAAATCTCAGCAACCCTGGCCAGGTATTTCATGTTATGGACAATCGAGCATAACGCAACATCAACCCCCAATGCCGGGAGAGACGAATCCCCTCCTATCGCTCATTGCCTCCATGTGACTTGGGACTGTACCCAAAGACCACCGTTTTGCACGACTCAGTAGAGTCATGGTAGGGTGGAAATCAAAGCACAGTGGGAGACACACAAGACTCTATGACGATCTCGGGTCGACAGACTAACCTATACCAGTGTCACCAGAGAACTGCTATCTGACGATAGGTATAATTCCATCTAGGAGTTCTCGGTGAGTCCGTTCAGTGTACCCAGTCTCCAATGAGCACCCATACACCTTCTTTGATGTCTAACACCAATGGATGTGGGATCATCCATCGCCCATTATATGGGCCAAGAAGCGTATATGCTAGCTACCTCTGGAATATTGATGCCCTGTCTCGATACACCCTCGACTAGGAACAATTATAGGGTGTACTTGTGGACCACCATTGGCCCCACTAGTATGATCTCCATCATAGTCCTGGTAGTCAGGTACACATCCTAAGGGCTTTATCAACATGTGAGAGCAAGACAGCATCACTTATACAAGTCAACATGTTAAGACAAAGAGCAATCAGATAGCATACTATCATGTCGAGCAAGAAAGTCCTCTCTATATATATCCAAGCATCTACTATAATATACATCTCATGTACAATAATGGCCTCTAGGGCATACATATAACTAACACGTGTATGTGCAGTTTGTAGGGTATATACATTCTAAATTTGGACTCAATAATAGAAACTATTTTTCAGACTTATCCTTCAGTAAAGCTTTCAATACTTTCCTTTCATCTCGACTTAACTCAAGAACTGGACTCAAGATTACCTACTTCTATAAAAAAAACTGCAAAGACGTTTAATTACTAAGGTTAAACAGAAGGAGAGTTATTTTTAGGGTTTTTAATTCCTAAGCCTAGGATTTAGTTTATTTTTAACGTATCAACAAAACTTTCGGAAATAGAAATCTAAGTTACCCTGTTAGCTTATTTGACGACAAAGTTTTTATATTTTTGTAAAAATTTTCGATTTTTATGGGTTTTAAATAAGTATGCAAATGCAAAATATACACATGAATGCGAAGGTAGAAAGCTTACCGAGCACACCCCCAAACTTAAACTTGGCAGTGCCCTCACTGTCAGGCTGCACCAAGAGGGTCAAAATTGTCAGCGCTACCATGTTTTTTATTTTTATTTTTTTCTATTTTTTTATAACAGAAAAAAAGGAAAACAAAATATAAATACACAAAAAGATCCCCCCAAACTTAAGTAAAATAGTGTTTCCACTGTTTAGGCGTTTAAAGTTCAGAGTCAGGGGGAAGAGAACAGTATCAATCTATACAAGGCCTTACACAGGCCAAAAGTGAGCACCAACCATTCAAAAATTCTATCACTATAATGTGGAGATTGGTGAAAGAATGTGGAGAGGAAAGAAATGGAGAATACGCGAGACCGTATTGGGATAGAAGTGGTATACGGTCTCGGTGGAGGAGAAGAATGGCGGAGGGGAGAAAGAAATGGAATACGAACTTGAGGGTGGAAATTGAGTGAATAAATTAGCACAATTTGTAATGATCGATGTATAAAAATCGATTGTACTAATCTATCAACCCGTTGAGAAATAGGGTCAAACCTCTCAAGATTCGTGAGAAAACATGGGTAAACCGGACTTAGTAAACCAAAAATAAGAAAAGAAGGTAATACGGTGGCTTATGAAGTGGGAACGATGGAAAGAATAGAGGGAAGTGATTGAGGAAGGGTATCAGTTAAAGGTTCAAGAGGGTGTACACAGTCAGTGAAAGGGACATGATGAATTGGAAAACTCATCAAGTAAAACTGGTTCATCCTTTAAAATATCCTCAAAATTCTCCTCAAAAATTAGCTCATCCATGCATTTATCATCAATATCAAGACACATATGGAGTTCGGGAAAAATAGTTAATGACTCGGGATGATGTCCACACGGAAGTGAAAGGACTTGATGAATTGGAGAGACAAACTCATCCAAAGCTATGGATTCATCATCCAAAATATTCCCATCATCGATATCCTCAATCAAGTGAAATTCAAATTTTTCAGACACCTCATCAAAAGCATGGATTTCAATCAATTGTGGTTCTAAGATGGAGGTGTAAAGGTCAAAGGGATTGGGTGTGGTTTCACTTGACAGGGTCCCTTCACAATCTGGTAAATCAAATACTATAAAGTCGCACAACTCATTAAACATTCTATCTTCAATTGGTGAATCATTTGGGACACTCGATAGACTTTCAAAATCATAGTTTTGGAATTCAATTTGCAATAGGTAGGTTTGATTTGAAAGGGTGTACCTCTCACTCTCACGACTTAAATCCTCAATCTGTCCAATCGCCTCATCATACATTGGAAACTTCGGCGCTAGTTGGAAACTAGCCACTGGTTCGTTAAGTTGTATGAGGGCATCCATGGACACATTCAAATCCATCATCTATTAGCACGATGCCACCCGAAAGTCTTTTAATGATTGTTCCAGACTAGACATGGGTTGTGAAGGTGTTTCAGTAAAAGATTCAAAGTTGTTTGGATACTGGAAACTCCCAAAAGGTTGTTTAGAAGCAATGTCTAGGGAACGTGTAAAAGTCAGGTAGGATTGATAGGAATTGAATGGTTGGACAGGAGTAAGATCAACATTCGGATAAGAAGGTGATTGGAATTATTGATCAAATGAATTGGCAGTGGTGAAAGGAGTGAAAGATCGGCTACGGGATTGTTCAATTCTATCGACAATGGACATGGGTCTTGGAGTTGCAATATGACTCGCAAAAGGGGTATCAATGTAAGAAGGTGGGAGAGGTTGAAATGGTTGATACAAAGTGGATTGCAGAGTCTAATTGTTTGTCCTAGACGCGTCTATCCGATCTTTCAAAGAAAGTTTGGGTATGGAGGGATCGTTCGAAATTCGACCAAAGCAAGAACCGCAGGAAGTAATGTCTGGCTGTGGGTACCAAAGTTCGGCAAGAGTTGGTTTATGTGGGGTACCCATGATATGAAAGGAAGAAAAGGAGAGGAAAAAGAATGTGAATTTTTTTATTATTATTTTATATGTTAGTTATCAAAAAATGTATGAAATATGCACACAAAAAGAGGAGAAGAAAAATAATCACGACACACAATACCACACACCTAATCGGCCTAGGGTTCACCTAGGTCAACTAGATCTGCTTAAGAACTTGATTGTTGATGTAAAACTATGTTGAGAAACGGGCTCAAGATATACTGATCACAAGGCCAGGTAAGTACAGAGATAAAGGGAGGTTTTCCAACGCATTCGCGAAGGTCCTTAATTAGATAACCCTTTCTCTTTTGGCGGTTTCGCCGTAAACAGTTTCCTACACACCCCGTGAACGATATACCGTTAAGCGGTGTTCTAAACACAGTTAACTTCTCCTAATGAGCTCGAAGTCCTTAAAGGCTTAAAGTCTACCTTCTTTTAAAATTTGTGCAGATAAACGTTATGCTCAATTTCGTGATTTGTGGGCCACGGAAAAGGTGGTGAAATCCTTTACCGTATGTTGTGGGGTTCGCTTGCCCTTAAGTCTGTATTAATGGATGTAATGCGCAAATCAATGAAAAAGTTATTCAAAATATCAAACAACCGTTTTTATGTTTAAGCACGGCACTGTAACAAATACGGGTTAGTCACTTTTAGGGTTTGACAGCAAACTTGCAAAGAATCCTGCAAAGATAGTATATTGGATGCGTCGGATTTGAGAAGAAGGTGTTTAGGAAATATGTACCGAAAATTTTTCGGGTTAAGAAGCCCTCGTTGAATTGAATCTAAGTAGCTTGAAAAAGTTCGCTTGCGCGGGTCAAACTACCCAGATCTTTGGCAGTGTATTTCGCAATCACCTTAACTTTGAATGTACACTTTGTTCCACACGATCGTAGTTCGCAAATCCGTAAAAATATGAAAATGTCGGAAAAATGGATTATTAGTGCGAAAAAGCGATATGAATGCCTAAACTCCTGCACACTCAAAATTATAAAAATCAAACCATAAAATTGGGACAAAATTAGAACACTAGAGCAGAGAGACAAATTTTGGAGCAAACAGAGATGTTTAGACCGGAGGCGCTGGATATTTGGGGTAAGTCGCCGATTTTCTTGTAGAATTTGGGCTCTAAATTTCTACAGGTATCTCAGTGTTCCACTAGTGTCTCAATGCTATTGTTTAACTTTTCTTATTTAGTCCTAGAGTGCTAGCAGGTCAAAAATCTAGAGAGCAAAAGGTTAGATATGTTAATTTTGTTTTGGTTTTGAAAATATTTGAGTTTTAGTTTGTTTTGAGAATGGCATTAGATTTATAAACAAGATGTACAGTGATTAACCCGAAATAACAAGAAAAAAAACGTTACCGTCTCCTCAGCAATGGCGCCATTTGATTGGCAACGTGGCAGCACGCGCCGTATTTTAAGTGTAAAGTTAACCGCAATCAGGACGGCGTCGCGTGTAGCTAGCCGCGATGAGTACGGGTCGTCCGCAGGGAAACGGTGCATTTTACGCTCTTGTTATCACGAGTTAATGTGCGGGTCGGAATGGTTCGATTCTAACCAAAGTGTATATATGCAAAGTAAAAATTGTTAGGATTAGATAGGTTAGTGTAAGTTAGGGAAATCCGTACTCAATCCTTTGAGCCGAGCTTGACCAATGAAGCTGGAGCAATCGTCAACAACGTGGATTAGGGTGCTTAAGCGCGGCATTTGTGAAATCCGGCTTATTGACCCTTGTCCGTCCGTTCTTTTCTCTTGACTTTCGCCTCCGGCCAAACCGAACACAATCGGTCATGGTTAGGGATCATCGATACCTTGGTAGGGTAGGGTACCTAAAGGAGCACTTGCGTAAGATTTGGGCGGAGTTCAATTGGAAAATATCGGGTAAAGGAAATTGGAAAATATCGGATAAAGGAAATAAATGATATCGGGTAAAGGAAATATCGGGAAAAGAAACCTTAACTTACAATACCATTCTTGATCCTAACAACACCATATTCACAAACCATCAAAACAACAAAAAGAAAGAGCAAAATAAATGATACAAAGAAAAGAATAGAACAACATTGCAAATAAGTAAATGGCAAGAAATAAATTGCAAGTAAGTAAATGGTAAGAAAATACTAAGAACCTAAAATGAAAGCTTTATTAACTTCAAGTGATGATACAAACCTTGAGTTCAATAACCAAAACTTAAACTTGCAAGCTCAATGAAAATGTTGCAAGATCAAGAGAAGGCAAAGAACTCAAGGTGAACTAGCTATGTACAAGAACAAAATGAAAAGAGAGACAAAGAGTAAACTCTATCTCAAAGTATAAAAGTATTGGCTCCAAAGTATATCCCTTCCTTTGCTCACTGATCTATATTTATAGGCTCAAAATAAGATTAAACAAGTAATAAAAATAAGATGATGTGACTGCAAGGGATGGACAGAAGAAAGATGGGGACAGTTGGAGCTAGGGGGACCGGTGGGGCCGGTTGTTTTGGACATGTCGCCGGTCTATATCCAAGCAAATTGACTCGTGCTTGTTGTGTGATGTTGTGTTCTCTCGACAACTCCATTGGTGCTGCTTGATTTGTCTATATGAACCTGGTCTGCATTCAGAGATTTAGAGGGAAACATGTATCCTTATATCACATCACATCTTTTTGCATTATCATTCTTATCCCCCCTGTGTGCCCACCATGTACCATGGCAGCCACCACCTAGGCCCAAGTGCCAAAGAGTTGTGTGCACACTTTTATTGTGTTGGACCAAAATTGTGTACACATTTAGTTGTTGCAAAAGAACTCTTTGGATATCGATCGGTTTGTAGTTACGGTTGCAGTGTCGGCTCACAAACATTATATCCGTGATTTTGAGTGTGTTTCCAGTATTGTGTCACGGATACCTGTAATCTGTATTTACTGAGCAGACACTGGTTAATATTACCGATCTATAACAAAACAGATAATGAATGAGTGGTATTGAAATGCAGTTTTCTATGATAAACAGCATGAATTCCAAAGTATGTGATACATCAGGCTTATGATGTCTAAGGTGGTTGCGAATTCCAATTGTTGTAGTTTTCACTTTCTTTTCTGCGACCGTAAGTGTAATATGTGGTGTATCGCCGGTTTCGTTGCTATATGTAAACGATAATTGGGATACGCATATTTAATTACGTTGATGACATGTGATGTTATGTGTTGCTGTGATATGTTATATTGGATCGTCGTGTTTGAATAGCCGGGATTTTTATGTGAGATGAGAGTTTTTCATTTTCATTCATGTAAAAACTTGTATGTAATACTCTTTTATTGGAGCACTTCCGGGTAGAGGATGATGTCACAATTGATGTATAATATTTACTTTTCCGCATTAGGATGGACCCAAGGTGGGGAGCACAAGTAACCGGGTTTTAGGGTCCAGTGGGAGACCATCTCGAGGAGTCGAGACCGGGTCTCCTAACTCTAAAATTGGTAGGGTTGTTTACCGCTCTCGTAGGGGTCTAGAGATGTGGGTTTGGCTATTCGTCATGACCGTGGAATCCGTGTTTTTTACTGGCTTAATTTAAAACACGGAATTCCTTGTATATCCAATATTTCATATGTGGACTTCTACTGCTGATATTCTCTGATGTGATCACTTTATATGATGAGACGAATGTTGTTATTATATATATGATATATAATAAACGTTGCTTATGTTTTACACCCGCGCTGTCCCGCCCCGCTTTGCCGTTGTTTAAGTAACCTAATGGTGCATAACGGGACACTGTGGCGAATGCAGATGGCATAAGCGTACGTTCTACTTTCGTTTCTTTATCTGTGATGCTTTGGAAGCATAAATGATGGAACTTCATTAATGAGATTAATGAAAGAGAAAGAAACCTAAAGATGTTGCAGAATCCTGTTTTAAAAACTGGTAGCTCTAGTTCTTGCTTTACATAGCGGTATTCTTTGTAGAATATCCAGCACCTCATTCGATGAGGAAAGAGCCGAGATCCTTTCACCGGGAGTGACCTCTTTAGCGAAACTGGAAGATGCTATAACCCACTCGGTTTTTTTTTTGATTGCTTTTTTAGTTCATGCTTTGCATAGAGGTATTTGTGACATATCCAGCACCTCATTCGATGAGGAAAGAGCCAAGATCCCTTCACCGGGAGTGACCTCTTTAGCGAAACTAGTAAAGGCCTCAAAAACACTCCTTTTTAAAATCACTCGACTCTACAACGACATCAAGTTCATTACGCAAAAGGTTTTCTTAAAAACCTGTCGTAGCCCTCCGTCATTTCAGATAAGTACTACTTAGCAGTCGTGCTATGTTTGTTGGCCTCCGTTAAGGCGTAGTGTGCGGTAGCTAACTAGTGCTTATCTGCAACATAAGATGAGATTGGATTAGGGTAGTCGTGCGACTTTGTTGGCCTCCGTCAAGGGTCGGGCGGGTGGGTTTAATTCAATCATGAAATGTACGGGTTGAACTTGACTAGCAACCTATGGTTTGTTGTCCTCCGTCAAGGTCATAGGACGCTAGGGGCAAAATATTATCAGGAATTTCAAGTGTTGAAATTTGCTATGAGATTGCAAACTTTATATGAGATATTTGGATCCCGATACCCACTGCGAGTAAGAGTTACTCCTGGGAGAATTTTTGCAAATTATTATTAGCCGATCAAAGTAGGTGTCTAGAAAGGTGTTAACGGGGTTACGTCCCTGGGAAAACGAAATTTATTTTAATTAGGTCCGTGCGAAAGCACGGGGAACCTCCCTCAAAGTACCAACACTGGCCTGGCCGAAAGATTGGCGAACCTGTAGGGTGTAATTAATCCCGGCTAGTCTTACCTTTTAGGGTTTGAAGGAAGATTTGATAAAAACAGTGGGAGCCATCCTGATTAGATAAAATAATAACCAATCTAATCTTACAAGAGTATACGCTGATGTTTTCTTCTCTCTTTCCTGGTAGCGACTATGACATGCCTTAATCAAGATAATAATATAGATGTATTGACCGAACCTGCTTATTATGCAGAGCTGGGGAACGTTGGTTCCGCTCTATCTTATAAATGTTATAAGTCCGAGCAGGAAATAGGGGAATATCCGGATTCCTACACGACCCAATCGAGGAATGAGCATGTTGATGCATATTCTTCGGGTGTGTTCGTTACCGAGAACTGTTTCTCAATATCCTCTACGTCCTAGGTATGAGATATCGGATCAGGATCCCACATATATAATCTGTTACATGGGCTACAGAAAGGTAGAGAACTGGGATTGGGTGATATGTCTCTAAGTGTTAGAGAATGGTGCAATTGTTGTAACCAAATTAGTTGGCAAATATCACCTTGTATTACCAAATGGTAAATACAATGATTCTAAACAAATGTTATTAGATACCGAACCTGATATACAACATTACATCAGATTCTTTATTAAGTTAAAGAAGGATATAATTTTGTATTACAGGATAATGTTGTGAACATTTTCCTTAATCAAGAGTTGATTGGATCAGGAACGTTATGTAATAGCATATACGTTCTAAATCAAACCACAGTTCAAAGTATATAGAACACATACAAGAGGAGTAGTTCAGAAATGAACGAATCCTTCTTATGGTATTGTAGACTAGATCATATCAATGCAACACGACCAGCTCAGTTATATAAGGATGAATATTTGAATCCGTTCGAATTTTCATTTTATAATACTTTCCAATCTTGTCACAAAGGTAACGCGACCAATACTCCGTTTACTGGTAACAGAGAAAGAGTTGCTGAACTCTTTGGACTGATACATGGTGATATATACGGTCCTATGTCTACAAATGCCAGGGTTGGTTCCTCGTACTTCATTATATTCACTGACCATCTCTCAAGATTCGGACATATGTTCCTGTTAAAACACAAGTCTGAGACTTTTGAGAAATTCAACGAATATAAACTTGAAGTTGAGAAACAGACGGGTAGAACTATTAAGTCCTTCGATGTGATCGAGGAGGAGAATACTTGAGCATGGAGTTCCTGGATTTTTTAAAAGAGAATGGGATTCTCTCTAAGCTTACTCCTTCGTGTACACCACAGCACAACGGTGTATCGGGGTGGAGGAAATGCACCCTATTAGATATGGTGCACTCTATGATGAGTACTGCTGAGTTGCATGTTTTCTTTTGGAGTTATGCACTTGAGAAGTTGCATACCTATTGAATAAGGTTCCAACCAAATCAAGTACCTACCACTCCATATGTGATATGGTATGGGAAAAGACGATGTCTTAAACGAGTTAAGATATAGGGTTATCCGGCCTATGTTGAAAAGCAAAATCCGGACAAACTCGAGACAAGGTCAGTTCTGTAACTTTGTTCGATATCCCGAACATTTGCGAGGGTATATCTTCTACCACACTGAGGAGAAAAAGGTGTTTTATTTCTCAGCATGCCACCTTTTTAGAAAAGGAATTTAGTATGGAAGAAATTAGTGGTCATGAGGTAGAACTGGAAGGAGTTCCAGGTAGACAAACTAACAGCTGATGATTTGGTGAAACCAAAAGATTCAATAGTCTCCAACGAACCTCAGTCTCTCCACGAATCTGGTAGGGTTCCTCATCCACCTGAGAGATACTACAGTTTCCTCTATGACGGTGGAAGCGAGGATTGTATCATGGTAGATGATGACCCAACCAGGTTCAGGCAGGCCATCACGAGTGGGGACTCTGTGAATTGGCTGGATGCTATGCAATCAGAGATGGAATCCATGTACACCAACAAAGTATGACTTTGAATGTTGCACCCGAAGGGGTAAAACCCATCGGGAGCAAGTGGATCTTGAGAAGATTCTTGGTGTAAATGGAAAAGTTGAGACTTTCGAAGCTAGACTTGTAGTAAAAGGTTTTCGTCAATAACCAGGTGTGGATTATGATGAAACCTTTTCTCCAATGGCTATGCTTAAGTCCATCAGAATTAAAGCACGCATCGCAGAGATGGAACATCTGTTTAGATGTGGCAGTCAAAGAGTTTGACTTCATCAAAAAGGTAGATGAACCTAGTATATACAAAAAGGTTGTAGAGAGTAAGGTTTCTTCCACGTATTGTATGTAGATGACATACTCTTGATAGGAAATGTTTTCCTATGCTACACTCGGTCAAGCGCCTCTTATAATGAGGATTCTCCATGAAAGATCTAGATGATACCTACTACATCATAAGGATTATGATCTATAATGATATATCTAAGTGGATGTTGGGAGTGTCCCAAATCCAGGTATATTAACACCATACTAAAATGGTTTAGTATGGAAGATTCTATGCGTGGTGGTTCGCCCACTTACTCAGGAATCACTCTCTCCAAAAAGATGTCTTCCAAGGCTGATTTGGAGAGAGCTCGCGTGCAAGGGATACCCTATGCTTCGGCAGTAGGCTCTATTATGCATACGATATTATATACCAGACCAGATGTAGCTGACTCACTAGTAGTGATCAAGAATCAATCGGATCTTCGGAGAATCACTGGACAGCTGTGAAGAACATTCTTAAGTACTTGAGAAGCACTAAAGAAATGTTCTTGGTGTTTGGTAACGGTGAACTCCAGTGGGAGTCCTTTACCAATTCGAACTCCCAAAATGATAAGGTCGACTGAAAGCCAGTCTCGAGCTTTGTCTTTACCCTCAGTGGAGGGATGGTATGTTGGAAGAGTTCTAAGCTATATACCGTGGCAAACTAGATGATAAAGGCTGAATACATCGCTGCCAACGATGCTGCCAAAGTGGCTGTCTGGATATTTCATGTTCATGAGATGAACATGGTTCCTACCATTGAGCGTCCAATAATTGTTATTGTGACAACAATGTGTTAGTGTGATATGCCCTAGAGGCCATTATTGTATAGTACTAGTTTGTATATTACATTTGGAAGCTTGCAATATATACACGAATTGACATTCTTGCTCAATATGGTAGTATGCTACTTGGTTTGTATCTATCTTAATATGTGTATATGTTTCTTTGACATATTGCTAATACATATTGATAGAGCCCTTAGGATCTTTTGCTTGACTACCAGCGTTGTGATAGCAGTCAGACTAGTGGGGGCTGGGTAGACTATAAGCACATCCTTATATAGGTCTCTGGTCGTAGGATTATCGAGACAGGGCATCGATACTCCAGAGTAGACTAGTGTGTACGTTTCTCATCCCAAGAGGGGAGATGGTCTGTCCCACAGCCATCAGTACGTCGTACTGGAGATAGTATGCAGGTGCTCGTTAGGTTACGAGTACACTGGACAGGACTCGCTGGGAACTGTTGGTTGGTATTATACCTATCGTCAATTATCAGTTCCCAGGTGACATGAGTACAGCTTAGTCCGTCGAATTGATACTGTCACTTCGCCTCGAGTGTGTTCCCACCGTTCTTAGATTACTACCCTACCACGGCACAAATGAGTCATGCAAACAGGAAGTAGTTGGATGCAATCCCGAAGCACTTGGAGGCAGTGACGGTTAGACAGGATTCGTCTCTCCCGGTATTGGGACTTGATATCGCGCTGTGTCTAGGAGAGCCATTATACAAATTCCCTAGCCAGGGCAAGCGAGATTTACTGGTAGTGTTTCCAGAAATTTCTCAGGGTGTTCTGGGCTACACTCCGACATGACTTGTACCGCTATTAGGGGACTAACTTTTTCCACCCCCTAGGCCCGACATGCGATACTCTCAGACGAACAGACCGGACTGTACGGAGATTGTCGCATTCAGGCTCAGTAGGAGTTCGGATGGGTTCACCTTATCGGTCTTCTTATCGGCATCTACCTGGGGACCATTACGTACAGCTAGTACCGCTTGCGGTCTGTGGTTAAACCCTCTGCCAGCGTATGATCGAGTTTTTAGAGTCCCACACAGAGGGTTGTTCGCTTTTGGGCAAAACAGAGTAGAGGTCGTATGGTTTTATGACGGGGTTCGTTCACATACGCGCACTTGTGCACGTTTGGTGTCCGGGCAGTTATTACTAGCGGGCTTTGGTTTAAACCAGATCCTAGTATTTGTTTTGGGATTGGTTTTGTCTCATTGTATTCGTGTTTCTTCAGAACACGAATGCGGGTACGTACGTACAGTTGACAGAGGAGGAGAGGGAGAAACCTCATTAGGGTTTTTGACCGTTGACTTTTTCAAAACCCTAATGAGAATGAGAAATATGATTAATAATATTAATTAAGAATAATTGTGCCATGGTTAGGGTTGGGTTGACCATTTGACTTGTTGACTTTTGTTGACCTTGATATTTTCTTTTGTTAAGCAAAAGATGCTTCTTGAAGCTTGCATTAGCATTAAATGTGAAATGATAATGGTCAAATCAACTAACCATCACAATTTTCTTAATTATTAATATTATTCTCATATATCTCTCATATGAGAGCAAGGTTGTTTTTTGAGACTCTCATTCTCTCATGCTCTTTCTCTCTCTTGCAAAGCTCTCTCCTCTTCCTCTCTCAAAGCTCTCTTGTTTCATGAGTTGAAAAACATGAGCTTTGTGAGATAAAACCATCAAGACAACTATCTACTCATTCTAGGGTTCTTAGTCTAGCAAGCCAAGCACTCTAGTTACTTCTTGGTTGAGGTAGGAGCTCAAGGTAAAGTCCTTCGGGTGGATCTTACTTCGGCAAGGAGAAAACGAAGAGGAGGAGTCGTCTACACCACTCCAAGGAGCTAGCAACAAGGAGGACCACAACAAGAAGAGAAGGAGTTCAAGAACTAGGTATAACCTGTTAGTTATATGTATGCCCTAGAGGCCATTACTATACATAGGTTGTATATTGTAGTGGATGCTGGGACATATATAGGGAGGACTTTCTCGCTCGACATGATAGTATGCTATCTGGTTACTCTTTACCTTAACGTGTATACTGATTGTCTCTCTGTTACATGTTGGTAAAGCCCTTAGGATGTGTACTTGACTACCTGGACTATGATGCGGATCATACTAGTGGGGACATGGTAGTCCAGAAGTACATCCTTCAAGGTCCCTAGTCATGGGTATATCGAGATAGGGCATCGATATACCAGAGTAGACTAGCGTATACCTTCTCAACCCATACAGATGGGCGATGGATGATCCCATATCCATTGGTGTTTGACATCAGAGATGATATACGGGTGCCCAGTGGAGACTGGGTACACTGGACGGACTCGCCGAGAACTCCCAGATGGTATTATACCTTACGTCAGATGGCAGTTCTCTGGTGACACTGGTACAAAGTAGTCTGTTGACCCGAGATCGTCATAGAGTCTTGTGTGGTTCCCACTGTGCTTTGATTTCCACCTTACCACGTCCAAGAGGGCGTGCAAAACGGTGGCTTTTGGGTACAGTCCCGAATCACATGGAGGCAATGAGCGATAGGAGGGGATTCGTCTCTCCCGGTATAGGGAGTTGATGTTGCGCTGTGTTCGATTGGCTATAACCGGAAATCCCTGGCCAGGGTTGCTGAGATTTACTGGTAAGTGTTACCAGTAGTTTCTCGAACTGTTATAGACCTCATATCGACATGACTTATCGAGCTATTGGGGTCTGACGTTTACCACCCCTAGGCGAGATATGCGACATATCAGACGACGAGACCGGACTGTACGGTAAGTGTTACTGGTTGGATTCACAGGAGTGTGAGCGGGCTTGCTCGTCGATCTTCTGATCGCTCAATACCCGGGTGGCCGTTACGTTTAGCAGACCGCTTGCGGCTTGTGGGTGTTTGATATGATCATCATCTGCTACCGGCGTATTGACGAGTCTTTAGAGTCCTACACAGAGGTTTCCTGGCTCAAGCGAAACGAAATAGGAGCGCATATGAGATATGTGCGGGACCGAGAATAATGCGTGTATGTGATACCGCATTCTATTCTCGCGATGAATGTATCGAATGGTTGTATGCGATATAACCTAGTTATCGAATCAAGGATTGATTCGATAAATCGATACATTGGATATTAGTCGGTCATATGCGATATGACCGGATCGTTAAATCAAGTGTTGATTTGATGATTTAATGCATAATTATATATTAGATATATTACTTTGCATTAACTAGTATTGGTTCACTTTAAATGGATTTTCTCACTTGGAGTTCACAAGTTGTATATGTGATATACTTTTGTGTACTTGATTGTATCATGTTTGATGATACATGCTTACTTGAGTTTGTGTAAAGATTAAACCATGGTTATTTAAATGGTTAGGGTTTTGGTTTTCATATCTATTTATTCATTTATTTATTTCTTTTTGGAAAATGAAAAGCATAAAGAGAAAATGGTGGCTAACTTTGTTTGTTGTTGAAGCTTCATGAAGCTTTGACTAAGTGACCATTTTGTCTCATGCTTAACCCTAACCATTCCATCTAACCTTAGTTAAATCTCTACACTAAACCATGGTTTGTATATGATAAGAATTGATTTTTCTTTTCTTTTTTCACAATTCTTATCATATCATTATCTTCATCTTCTTCTTCTTCTTCAAGAAGAAAAAGCTAGCTACCATCAATGGCAACTAGTGAAAATGAGTGAGAAATCCAATTCTAAAGTGAACCCACCTCCTATTTCTTCATCCTCTACCTCTTGACAAGTAGTATAGGGTGTTTTCTTCACAAGTTTCATGACTTGGTGAAGTGGGAGCTTGATCTTGCGATGCCTCGACGTAGATCATCTTCGGCACGAAGCCGACGACCTTGCCCGCCCATTTCTCCGATGAAGCCGACGCTACAGCCCGGGATTCCATTTGGACAGCGAGGAGACTTCATTGCGGAGCTATGGAGGTGGAGGACCGGATCTACAAAGGTTGTATTTCCGTTTACACTTTAGTTAAGTTGTTAACTAGCTCGTTGTTTCGCCTAAAATCTAGTTAACGATCCGTATTAGGGTTTCTCGGCACCCGTAAAATTTGAAATTGGCATGGTTGATGCCATGTGAGACCTCATTAGCGTGCCTAGGAACCCTACAGTGGTATCAGAGCCTAGCTAGAGCCTTAAGCGATGCGTAGACGGAGTTAGAAATCCGATCGAACCGAAACCCCATTGCAAAATCGCTCTATGTACATTTTTCAAAACTGTTGAATTTTGTGAATTAAAAATATGCAGAAAAATAAGCAGGAAAAACTAAGAATTACTGTGAAGTTGTGGCTCCTAATTCCATAATTCGACCGCGGAACCGCGGCCAAACCAGGGGTTTGGCGGCGCTTCCGCGGCCCAAATTTGGACTTAGTCCCTCAACTTTCATATATTTATTCTTAGGTCCTTTATTGGCAATTTTTTATGTGAATTTTTTAATTCCACTCAAGTGTTGAGTTTTCTAGGGTTTTATTGGGGATTCGTTAATTTGATCGGATAATTTAACTTCGTTTATGTTTTTCCGGATATTTTGGAATATGTTAAAAAGTTCGACCGGATATAAATACCCAATTTTTCCCCTGCCGGAAAATTTCCAAGTGTTGGATTTTTCCGTGGTTTAAAGACGTTCTAAGTAGTGCAAGTAACGCGATGGACCCTCTAGAAGACAACAAACCTTAACTCGATTATGTGACCGTCTTGAACTGCCCTTTGAACCTTCGGGTTTGGGGCAGTACGGCATGCCACATGTGAGGCGTTGGCTTGACCCTTCTACGGCTGGACCGTTGGTACTGAGGCACGAAGTGAATGTTTTTAAACTTATTTCATGTGTTGATCTGTTTCGGGAAAACTTGGGTGTTCGATTGTTCGATCGGAAAGTTTAACATTTTCTATCTTATTCGGAATGTGATACAATAATTGGAATTCACAAGAAGTTATGAGATAACTGAATGAATGTTATAAACATAGCAGTTTAGTCTCACTTGATCGGTTGCCCCGGAATTTTGATGTAATCAAAAGTCCGTCGCAATCACGTAGCGTACGCGGATACTCGCCGGGTAAACTTAATAGACAGCCTCACTCCATAGCCCCGACCAAGTGACTGTAGGAGAACCCCGTCGCCGAAAGCATCCGTTCGGGTGCTCGCGGCAGCGGTGTTCCGCCTTGGTGCACTTTGTCGACGGCGTCGGGGGTGCGGCCGCCTACTGAAGTTTGCGACGAGCATTCGATCAGGATGTCGGGAATCTTGTTGAATTGCCCGACTTAATATTGAAAAGAGTTTTCGATAATGAGACTAAAATGCGGGGTTTATAATTGTTAGGCATGCGATGTCTAAGGAATTCATTTGATTAGGCACGCGATGTCTATGCAGATTGCGGATTCCAACTGTTGTAGTTTTACACTTTTTTTCTGTGACCGTAAGTGTAATATGTGATATCGCCGGTTTCGTTGCTATATGTCAACGACAATTGGGATGCGCATATTTACTTACGTTGATGATATGTGATGTTATGTGTTGCTGGATATGTTATATTGGATCGTCGTGTTTGAATAGCCGGGGGTTTTTATGTGAGATGAGTGTTTTTCATTTTCATTCATGTAAAAGCTTGTATGTAATATTCTTTTATTGGGGCACTTCCAGGTTGCGGAAGATGTCACCGTTTGTATATTATTTCCTTTTCCGCACTAGGATAGACCCAAGGAGGGGAGCACAAGTAACCGGGTTCTGGAGTCCAGTGGGAGACCAACTCGAGGAGTCGAGTCCGGGTCTCCTAACTCTAGAATTGGTAGGGTTGCTTGCCGCTCTCGTAGGGGTCTAGGGGTGTGGGTTTGGCTATTCATCACGACCGTGGAATCCTTGTTTTATACTGGCTCGTATTGAAAACACGGACGTCCTAGTATATCCAATATTTCATATGTTTCTTCTGCTGTGATTTATCTGTGATGTGATCATGTGATGTTCTGTGATAGATACTTTATATAGTATATTTGATATATTATATAGACGTTACTTATGTTTTACACCCGCGCTAGCCCTGCCTCGCTCTGCCGTTAGTTACCTAACCTAACGGTGCACGAGAGGACATCGAGGCGAATGCGGAAGGCATAAGTGTACGTCGTATTTATCTGTGATGTTTAGGTACTTAAATGATGGGACTTCATTAATGTGATTAATGAAATAAAAGAAACCTAAGATGTTGTAGAATCGAATTTCAAAATAAAACAGGTAGCTACAGTTCTTGCTTTGCACAGCGGTATATGTGATATATCCTGCACCTTATTCGATGAGGAAAGGACCGAGATCCCTTCTATGTATGCCCTAGAGGCCATTACTGTACATAGGATGTATATTGTAGTGGATGCTGGGACATATATAGGGAGGACTTTCTTGCTCGACATGATAGTATGCTATCTGGTTGAACTTTACCTTAACGTGTATACTGATTGTCTCTCTGTTACATGTTGGTAAAGCCCTTAGGATGTGTGCTTGACTACCTGGACTATGATGCGGATCATACTAGTGGGGACATGGTAGTCCATAAGT
The DNA here is from genome assembly GCA_030015575.1 of Agapanthus africanus. Lineage (NCBI taxonomy): Eukaryota > Viridiplantae > Streptophyta > Magnoliopsida > Asparagales > Amaryllidaceae > Agapanthus > Agapanthus africanus. Next base: position 293,879,608 of record CM057347.1, read on the forward strand.
ACGTCCTTCAAAGTCCCTAGTCGAGGGTGTATCGAGACGGGGCATCGATATACCAGAGTAGACTAGCGTATACCTTCTCGACCCATACAGATGGGCGATGGATGATCCCATATCCATTGGTGTTTGACATCAGAGATGATATACGGGTGCTCAGTAAAGACTGGGTACACTGGACGGACTCGCCGAGAACTCCCAGATGGTATTATACCTCACGTCAGATGGCAGTTCTTTGGTGACACTGGTACAGAGTAGTCTGTTGACCCGAGATCGTCATAGAGTCTTGTGTGGTTCCCACTGTGCTTTGATTTCCATCTTACCACGTCCAAGAGGGCGTGCAAAATGGTGGTTTTTGGGTACAGTCTCGAGTCACATGGAGGCAATGAGCGATAGGAGGGGATTCGTCTCTCCCGGTATAGGGGGTTGATGTTGCGCTGTGTTCGATTGGCTATAACAGGAAATCCCTGGCCAGGGTTGCTGAGATTTACTGGTAAGTGTTACCAGTAGTTTCTCGAACAGTTATAGACCTCATATCGACACGACTTATTGAGCTATTGGGGTCTGACGTTTACCACCCCTAGGCAAGATATGCGACATATCAGACGATCAGACCGGACTGTACGGTAGTGTTACTGGTCGGATTCACTGGAGTGTGAGCGGGCTTGCTCATCGATCTTCAGATCGCTCAATACCCGGGTGGCCGTTACGTTTAGCAGACCGCTTGCGGCTTGTGGATGTTTGATATGATCATCATCCGCTGCCGGCGTATTGACGAGTCTTTAGAGTCTTACACAGAGGTTTCCTGGTTCAAGCGAAACGAAATAGGAGCGCATATGAGATATGTGCGGGACCGAGAATAATGCGTGTATGTGATACCGTATTCCATTCTCGCGATGAATGTGTCGAATGGTTGTATGCGATATAACCTAGTTATCGAATCAAGGATTGATTCGATAAGCCGATACATTGTACACTAGTCGGTTGTGTGCGACATGACCGGATCATTGAATCAAGTGTTGATTTAATTATTTGATGCATAATTATATATTTGATATATTACTTTGCATTAACTAGTATCGGTTCACTTTAAATGGATTTTCTCACTCGGGTGTGCGCATTGCATATGCGATATGATTTTGTGCACATGATTGTATCAAGTTTGATGATACATGCTTTTTGGTTAAGTGTAAAGTATTAAACTATGGTTAAGTGAATGATTAGGTTTTTTACTTATTCATTTATTTGTTCATTTATTCTTTTTGGAAAAATGAATAGCATAAAGGAAAATGGTGGCTTGTTTTGGATTCTAGTTGAAGCTTCATGAAACTTTGACCTAAGTAACCATTTTGTCTCATGCTTAACCCTAACCACTCCATTAACCCTAGTTTAATCTCTACACTTGACCATGGTTCATGTTATGATAAGTATTGATTTTCTTTTTCAATAATTATTCAACTTATCATATCATTTCTTCTTCTTCTTCCTTGAACTCAAGAAGAAAACCTTGACCTCATCAATGGTGATTGATATTTTTTGAGTGAGAAATCCAATTCTAAAGTTAACCCACTTCCTATTTCTTCATCCTCTACCACTTTCCAAGTAGTAGAGTGTGTTTTCTTCACAAGTTTCTTGACTTGGTGAAGTCGGAGCTTGATTTAGCGATGCCTCGACTTAGATCATCTTCGGCATGTACATCGACGACCTAGCTTGCCCATTCTCCGACGAAGCCGACGCTAGAGTCCGGATTTGATTTGGACAGCGGAGAGGACCTCATCTCGGAGCCGTGGAGGTGGAGGACCGGATCTACAAAGGTTGTATTTCCGTATCTCTTAGTTAATTGTTAACTAGTTATCTTTTCGCCTAGTTTTCTAGCAAACGATCCGTAGTCGGGTCTCTCGGCACCTAGAATTTTTGAAATTGGCATGTTCGATACCTTGTGAGACCTCACTAGAGTGCCTAGGAACCCTACAGTGGTATCAGAGCCTAGCTAGAGCCTTAGGCGAAGTCCAGACGGAATGTGAAGTCCGATCGAACCGAAACTCGACCCAAAAATAGCTTTCTGGACATTTTCTGTTTTTCGGGATTTTTCGAAATTAAAAATTGCTAAAAAATTCAGTAAGAAAAAATAAGAATTACGATGCAAAAATTATTGGATGAACAGTAACTTAGGCGGCGGAACTGCGGCATAAGCCGTGCTTATGCGGCGGTTCCGCGGCTCCATCATGACGTCATCCCTTACTGTTTGCACAGTAATACCTGATAAATTCTGCTGAGTTTTCTGGGAATTTTTAAAATTTATTCAAGAGTTGAATTTTCTGGAGTTGTTTTGGGAATTCGGTGTTTCGATCGGGGTATCAAATTTTGTCTGTGTGGCTTTCCGGATAAATTTTTAGAATATGTTAAAAAGTTCGACCGGATATAAATACCCAATTTTTCCCCTGTCGGGAAATTTCCAAGTGTTGGATTTTTCCGTAGTTTAACGACGTTCTAAGTAGTGCAAGTAACGCGATGGTCCCTCTAGAAGACAATAAACCTTAACTCGATTATGTGACCGTCTTGAACTGCCCTTTGAACCTTCGGGTTTGGGGCAGTACGGCGTGCCACATGTGAGGCGTTGGCTTGACCCTTCTACGGCTGGACCGTTGGTACTGAGGTACGAACTGAATGTTGTTAGACTAGTTTCATGTGTTGATCTGTATCGGGAAAACTTGGGTGTTAGAATGTTCGATCGGAAAGTTTAACATTTTCTATTTATCTGGAATGGGATACAATAATTGGAATTCACAATAAGTTATGAGATAACTAAATGAATGATATAAACATAGCAGTTTAGTCTCACTTGATCGGTTGCCACGGAATTTTGATGTGATCAAAAGTCCGTCGCAATCACGTAGCGTACGCGGATACTCGCCGGGTAAACTTAATAGACAGCCTCACTCCATAGCCCCAACCAAGTGACTGTAGGAGAACCCCGTCGCCGAAAGCATCCGTTCGGGTGCTCGCGGCAGCGGTGTTCCGCCTTGGTGCACTTCGTCGACGGTATCGGGGGTGCGGCCGTCTACTGAAGTTTGCGACGAGCATTCGATCAGGATGTCGGGAATCTTGTTGAATTACCCGACTTGATATTGAAAAGTGTTTTCGATTTTGAGACTAAAATGCGGGGTTTATAATTGTTAGGCATGTGATGTCTAAGGAATTCATTTGGTCAGGCATGCGATGTCTGAGGTGGTTGCGGATTCCAACTGTTGTAGTTTTACACTTTCTTTTCTGTGACCGTAAGTGTAATATGTGATATCGCCGGTTTCGTTGCTATATGTCAACGACAATTGGGATGCGCATATTTACTTACGTTGATGACATGTGATGTTATGTGTTGCTGGATATGTTATATTGGATCGTCGTGTTTGAATAGCCGGGGGTTTTTATGTGAGATGAGTGTTTTTCATTTTCATTCATGTAAAAACTTGTATGTAATATTCTTTTATTGGGGCACTTCCAGGTAGTGGAAGTTGTCACCTGTTGTATATTATTTACTTTTCCGCACTAGGATAGACCCAAGGAGGGGAGCACAAGTAACCGGGTTCTGGAGTCCAGTGGGAGACCAACTCGAGGAGTCGAGTCCGGGTCTCCTAACTCTAGAATTGGCAGGGTTGCTTGCCGCTCTCGTAGGGGTCTAGGGGTGTGGGTTTGTCTATTCATCACGACCGTGGAATCCGTGTTTTATACTGGCTCGTATTGAAAACACGGACGTCCTAGTATATCCAATATTTCATATGATTCTTCTGCTGCGATATCTGTGATGTGATCATGTGATGTTCTATGATAGATACAGTATATAGTATATATGATATATTATATAGACGTTACTTATGTTTTACACCCGCGCTAGCCCTGCCCCGCTCTGCCGTTAGTTACCTAACCTAACGGTGCACGAGGGGACATCGAGGCGAATGCGGATGGCATAAGTGTACGTCGTATTTATCTGTGATGTTTAGGTACTTAAATGATGGGACTTCATTAATATGATTAATGAAATAAAAGAAACCTAAGATGTTGTAGAATCGAATTTCAAAATAAAACAGGTAGCTACAGTTCTTGCTTTGCACAGCGGTATATGTGATATATCCTGCACCTTATTCGATGAGGAAAGGACCGAGATCCCTTCACCGGGAGTGACTCCTTTAGCAATAACAGGCAGATGCTACACACTCGGTTTGTCTTTTGATTGCTTTTAAGAGTTTCGCTTTGCACAGTGATATATATGATATATCCCGCACCTCATTCGACGAGGAAAGGACCGACGATCCCTTCACCGGGAGTGACTCCTTTAGCAAAACTAGAAAAGCCTCAAAAGCACTCCATTTTTTTTAAAATCATTTGATTCTACAACGATATAAAGTTCATTACGCAAAAGGTTTTCTTAAAAACCTGTCGTAGCCCTCCGTCATTTCAGATAGGTAATAGTTAGTATTCGTGCTGCGTTTGTTGACTCAGTCAAGGCGTAGTGTGCGGTAGCTGATTATTGTTTATCTGCAAAGCATATGATGCGATTGGATTAGGGTAGTCGTGCGGCCTTGTTGACTCAGTCAAGGGTCGTGCGGGTGGGTTTAATTCAATCGAGAAATGACGGGTTGAACTTTACTTGCGGTCTATGGTTTGTTGACTCAGTCAAGGTCATAGATCGCATGGGGCAAAATATTATCGGGAATTTCAAGTGTTGAAATTTGCAATGAGATTGCATACCTTTTATGAGATAGTTGGATCCCGATACCCGCTGCGAGTAAGAGTTACTCCTGGGAGAGTTTTATACATTACAATTAGCTGATCAAGTAGGTGTCTAGAAAGGTGTCAACGGGGTTACGCCTCTGGGAAAACGAGGTTTACATTAATTAGGTTCGTGCGAAAGCACGGGGGACCTCCCTCAAAGTACCGACACTGGCCTGGCTGAAAGATTGGCGAACTTGTAGTGTGTAATTAATCCCGGCTAGTCTTTCCTTTTAGGGTTTGAAGGAAGATTTGATAAAAAGCAGTGCGAGCCATCCTGATTAGATAAAATAATAACCAGTCTATTCTTGAAAGAGCGCACGCTGAGTGTTTTCTTCTCTCTCTCTCCAGGTAGCGACCATATCACGCCTTAATCAAGATAATAATACGGATTATTGACCGAACCCGCTTGTTATACTGAGCTGGGGAACGTTGGTCCCGCTCCAACTTATAATTGTTATAAGTCAGAGCAGGAAATTGGGGAATACCAGAATTCCCGTGCCGCCCAAACGAAGAGAGTGCATGCTGATGCATCATCTTCGGGTGTGTTCATTACAAAGAACTATTTCTCTGTATCCTCTACGTCCTGGGTATGTGATACCAGATCAGGATCCCAGATATGTAATCTGTTACATAGGGCTACAGATAGGTAGAGAACTGAGAACGGGTGATAAGTTTCATGAGGCAGAAAACGGGGCAAGTGTTGCAGCCAAGTCTGTTGGTCACTGTCACCCTGTATTACCAATACATTGATTCTGAACGAATGTTATTAGATACCGAACCTGATATACAAAATCATATCACTCTCTTTATTAGTAAAGAAATGATATAATTTTGTATTGTTGGACAATGTTTTGAACATTTCCTATATCAATAGTTGATCGGTTCAGGCACGTTATCTAAAAGCGTTGATGTTCTAAATCAAACTACAGTTCTTAGTATATGGAACACACATAAGAGGAAGAGTTCAGAAATGAACGAATCCTTCTTGAGGTATTGTAGACTAGGTCAGATCAATGTGACCCGACTAGCTAGAGTTACATAAAGATGCATATTTAAATTAGTTTGAATTTACATCTTGTGAAACTCGCCAGTCATGTCACAAAGATAAGATGACCATAGCTCCGTTTACTGGAAACAGAGAAAGAGTTAATGAACTCTTGGAACTGATACATGATGATGTATGTAAGGTCTCCTGTCTACACATGCCAGGACTGGTTCTTTATACTTCATTACGTTCTCTGATGATCTCTCAAGATTCAGACATATGTTCCTGTTGAAACACAAGTCCGAACCTTTTGAGGTATTCACAGAATATAAGTTAGAAGTAGAGAACCAATAAACGGGTATAAGTATTATGTCCTTTGATGAGATCAAGGAGGAGAATACTTAAGCACGGAAATACTGGACTATTCTAAAGGAGAATGAGATTCTCTCTCGGCATTACTCCTCCGTATACACCATAGCACGATGGTATATCGGGGTGGAGCAATCACACCATATATGATATGGTGTGCTCTATGATGAGTACTACTGAGTTTCCTATTTTCCTTTAGGGAGTTATGCACTTACGAAGTTGCATACCTATTGAATAGGGTTCCAATCAAATCAGTTGCCTACCACTTCATATATGATATGGAAAAGGAAGAGCCCATTTCTTAAGTTAGTTAAGATTTAGGGTTGTCCGGCCTATGTCTGAAAGCAAAATCCGGACAAGCTCGAAGGCAAGGTCTGTAATGTAGAACTGGAAAAGTTCCAGCTATACAAACTACAGCAGATGATTTGATAAAACCAAAGGATTCAGTAGAGAACAACGAACCTCAGCCTCTCCGCCGATCTAGTAGGGTTCCTCACCCACCTGAGAGATACTTCGGTTTCTCTATGACAGTGGGAGCGAGGATTGCATCATGAGATGATGACCCAACTAGATTCGAGCTGGCCATCAGGAGTGAGACTCTGTAAGAATGGCTGGATGCTTAGCGATCTGAGATGGAATCCTTATACACCAACAAAGTATGGACTTTGGTTGCTATATCTGAAGGGTTAAATCCCCATCAGGAGCAAGTATATCTTGAGAAGATTACTTGGTGTAGATGGAAAAGTTGAGACTTTCAAAGCTAGACTTGTTAAAGGTTTGCATCATTGACCAGGTGTGGATCATGATGAAACTTTTTCTAAGGATCTATGCTTAAGTCCATCAAGATCCTACTTGTCACGGCTACATACCATGACTGCGATATCTGGTGGTTGGGTGTCTTGACTGCTTTTCTAAATGATGATTTAGAAGAGAGCGTCTATAAGTACACAGCCAGAGGGCTTCGTAGACAGTGGGAGCAGCGGAAACGTGTGCAAGATGCTTTATAGGATAAAGCAGGCATCGCGGAGTTGGAACGTCTGTTTTGATGGATTAATCAAAGAGTTTGACATCATCAAAATGGTAGATGAACCTTGTATAAACAAAAAGGTAGTAGGGAGTATGGTGGTGATCCTCGTAGAGTACGTGGATGACATACTCTTCATAAGAAAGGAGTTTCTTATGCTACGCTCGATCAATCTCCGTTTATCACATGGATTCTCCACATAAGGATCAAAGTGATACCTACTAAATCCTGGATTTTGAATCTATGAGATAGATCTAAATGGATGTTAGGATTCTCACTTGTCGAAATGAGATGGTATCATATGATCCTGGGGAGAATCACTGGAAGTGTTCCAGGGTGATAAAGACGACTGAATGTCAGTCACAGGCATTGTCTTTACCCTCAGTGGAGGGACGGTATGTTGGAAGAGTTCCAAGCTAGATACCGTGGCATAGTAGACGATAAAGGCAGGATACATCGCTACTTAAGATGCTACCAAAGAGAATGTTTGGGTGTATATTGGTTCATAAGATGAACTACGTTCCAACCATTGTGAGACAATGGAGTTGTGGCTTATGCCAAGGAACGTCCGTCCCATCAGTGATCCAGACATATTCTAAGGCAGTGTCACCTGATCATGGAGATGGTTGATCTCCAGGGAGATCGAGGTTAGGAGAGTAGACTCAGAGGACAACACAGCGGATCCACTCACAAAGGCCTGTTCCCAGAGAGAGACTTTTATGGGATGGTTGAGTATGAGATACTGCAACCACTGCTACAGATGGCCCTAGTGCAAGTGGGAGATTGTTAGTTATATGTATGCCCTAGAGGCCATTACTGTACATAGGATGTATATTGTAGTGGATGCTGGGACATATATAGGGAGGACTTTCTTGCTCGACATGATAGTATGCTATCTGGTTGAACTTTACCTTAACGTGTATACTGATTGTCTCTCTGTTACATGTTGGTAAAGCCCTTAGGATGTGTGCTTGACTACCTGGACTATGATGCGGATCATACTAGTGGGGACATGGTAGTCCATAAGTACGTCCTTCAAAGTCCCTAGTCGAGGGTGTATCGAGACGGGGCATCGATATACCTGAGTAGACTAGCGTATACCTTCTCGACCCATACAGATGGGCGATGGATGATCCCATATCCATTGGTGTTTGACATCAGAGATGATATACGGGTGCTCAGTAAAGACTGGGTACACTGGACGGACTCGCCGAGAACTCCCAGATGGTATTATACCTCACGTCAGATGGCAGTTCTCTGGTGACACTGGTACAGAGTAGTCTGTTGACCCGAGATCGTCATAGAGTCTTGTGTGGTTCCCACTGTGCTTTGATTTCCATCTTACCACGTCCAAGAGGGCATGCAAAACGGTGGTTTTTGGGTACAGTCCCGAGTCACATGGAGGCAATGAGCGATAGGAGGGGATTCGTCTCTCCCGGTATAGGGGGTTAATGTTGCGCTGTGTTCGATTGGCTATAACAGGAAATCCCTGGCCAGGGTTGCTGAGATTTACTGGTAAGTGTTACCAGTAGTTTCTCGAACAGTTATAGACCTCATATCGACACGACTTATTGAGCTATTGGGGTATGACGTTTACCACCCCTAGGCGAGATATGCGACATATCAGACGATCAGACCGGACTGTACGGTAGTGTTACTGGTCGGATTCACTGGAGTGTGAGCGGGCTTGCTCGTCGATCTTCAGATCGCTCAATACCTGGGTGGCCGTTACGTTTAGCAGACCGCTTACGGCTTGTGGATGTTTGATATGATCATCATCCGCTGCCGGCGTATTGACGAGTCTTTAGAGTCCTACACAGAGGTTTCCTGGTTCAAGCGAAACGAAATAGGAACGCATATGAGATATGTGCGGGACCGAGAATAATGCGTGTATGTGATACCGTATTCCATTCTCACGATGAATGTGTCGAATGGTTGTATGCGATATAACCTAGTTATCGAATCAAGGATTGATTCGATAAGCCGATACATTGTATACTAGTCGGTTGTGTGCGACATAACCGGATCATTGAATCAAGTGTTGATTTAATTATTTGATGCATAATTATATATTTGATATATTACTTTGCATTAACTAGTATCGGTTCACTTTAAATGGATTTTCTCACTCGGGTGTGCGCATTGCATATGCGATATGATTTTGTGCACATGATTGTATCATGTTTGATGATACATGCTTTTTGGTTAAGTGTAAAGTATTAAACTATGGTTAAGTGAATGATTAGGGTTTTTACTTTTTCATTTATTTGTTCATTTATTCTTTTTGGAAAAATGAATAGCATAAAGGAAAATGGTGGCTTGTTTTGGATTCTAGTTGAAGCTTCATGAAGCTTTGACCTAAGTAACCATTTTGTCTCATGCTTAACCCTAACCACTCCATTAACCCTAGTTTAATCTCTACACTTGACCATGGTTCATGTTATGATAAGTATTGATTTTCTTTTTCAATAATTATTCAACTTATCATATCATTTCTTCTTCTTCTTCCTTGAACTCAAGAAGAAAACCTTGACCTCATCAATGGTGATTGATGTTTTTTGAGTGAGAAATCCAATTCTAAAGTTAACCCACTTCCTATTTCTTCATCCTCTACCACTTGCCAAGTAGTAGAGTGTGTTTTCTTCACAAGTTTCTTGACTTGGTGAAGTCGGAGCTTGATTTAGCGATGCCTCGACGTAGATCATCTTCGGCATGGACATCGACGACCTAGCTTGCCCATTCTCCGACGAAGCCGACGCTAGAGCCCGGATTTGATTTGGACAGCGGAGAGGACCTCATCTCGGAGCGGTGGAGGTGGAGGACCGGATCTACAAAGGTTGTATTTCCGTATCTCTTAGTTAATTATTAACTAGTTATCTTTTCGCCTAGTTTTCTAGCAAACGATCCGTAGTCGGGTCTCTCGGCACCTAGAATTTTTGAAATTGGCATGTTCGATGCCTTGTGAGACCTCACTAGAGTGCCTAGGAACCCTACACCCATCACCGGGAGTGACTCCTTTAGCAATAACTGGCAGATGCTACACACTCGGTTTGTTTTCTGATTGCTTTTAAGAGTTTTTGCTTTGCACAGTGATATATATGATATATCCCGCACCTCATTCGACGAGGAAAGGACCGACGATCCCTTCACCGGGAGTGACTCCTTTAGCAAAACTAAAAAAAAGCCTCAAAGACACTCCATTTCAAAAATCATTTGATTCTACAACGATTTCAAGTTCATTACGCAATAGGTTTTCAGAAAAAAAACCTGTCGTAGCCCTCCGTCATTTCAGATAAGTACTAGTTAGTATTCGTGCTGCGGTAGTTTGGCATTCGTCAAGGCGTAGTGTACGGTAGCTAACTAGTATTTATCTGCTTTTGCATATGATGCAGATTGGATTAGGGTATTCGTACGGCGTTGTTTGGCATTCGTCAAGGGTCGTGCGGGTGGGTTTAATTCAATCAAGAAATGTACGGGTTGAACTTGACTAGTGGACTATGGGTTGTTTGGCATTCGTCAAGGTCATAGAACACTAGGGGCAAAATTATCGGGAATTTCAAGTGTTGAAATTTGCAATGAGATTGCATACCTTCTATGAGATAGTTGGATCCCGATACCCGCTGCGAGTAAGAGTTACTCCTGGGAGAGTTTTACACATTACAATTAGCCGATCAAGTAGGTGTCTAGAAAGGTGTTAACGAGGTTACGCCTCTGGGAAAACAAGGTTTACATTAATTAGGTTCGTGCGAAGCACGGGGGACCTCCCTCAAAGTACCGACACTGGCCTGGCTGAAAGATTGGCGAACTTGTAGTGTGTAATTAATCCCGGCTAGTCTTTCCTTTTAGGGTTTGAAGGAAGATTTGATAAAAAGCAGTGGGAGCCATCCTGATTAGATAAAATAATAACCAATCTATTCTTGCAAGAGCGCACGCTGAGTGTTTTCTTCTCTCTCTCTCCAGGTAGTGACCATATCACGCCTTAATCAAGATAATAATATGGATATTTGACCGAACCCGCTTGTTATACTGAGCTGGGGAACGTTGGTCCCGCTCCAACTTATAATTGTTATAAGACAGAGCAGGAAATTGGGGATTACCAGAATTCCCGTGCCGCCCAAACGAAGAGAGTGCATGCTGATGCATCATCTTCGGGTGTGTTCATTACAAAGAACTGTTTCTCAGTATCCTCTGCATCCTGGGTATTTGATACCGGATCAAGATCCCAGATATGTAATCTGTTACATAGGGCTACAAAAGGGTAGAAAAACTGAGAATGGGTGATAAGTTTCATGAGACAGAAAACGGGGCAAGTGTTGCAGCCAAGTCTGTTGGTCACTGTCACCCTGTATCCCAAATACATTGATTCTGAACGAATGTTATTAGATACCGAACCTGATATACAAAATCATATCAATCTCTTTATTAGTAAAGAAATGATAAAATTTTGTATAGTTGGATAATGTTTTGAACATTTCCTATATCAAAAGTTGATCGGTTCAGGCACGTTATCTAAAAGCATTAATGTTCTAAATCAAACTACAGTTCTTAGTATACAGAACACACACAAGAGGAAGAGTTCAGAAATGAACAGATCCTTCTTGAGGTATTGTAGACTAGGTCATATCAATGCGACCCGACTAGCTTAAGTTACATATAGATGCATGTTTAAATCAGTTTGAATTTACATCTTGTGAAACTTGCCAGTCATGTCACAGAGATAAGATGACCATAGCCCTGTTTATGGGAAACAGAGAAAGAGTTAATGAACTCTTGGGATGAAACATGTTGATGTATAAAGGTCCCCTGTCTCCAAATGCCAAGACCGGTTCTTTGTACTTAATTACAGTCTCTGATGATCTCTCAAGATTCAGACATATGTTCCTGTTGAAACACAAGTCCGAACCTTTTGAGATTTTCACAGAATGTAAGTTAGAAGTAGAGAACCAATACGGGTATAAGTATTATGTCCTATGATGAGATCAGGGAAGAGAATACTTGTGCATGGAATTCCTGGACTTTTCTAAAGGAGAATGAGATTCTCTCTCAGCATTACTCCTCCGAATACACCATAGCACGATGGTATATCAGGGCGGAGCAATAGCACCCTATGTGATATGGTGTGCTCTATGATGAGTACTACTGAGTTACATGTTTCCTTTTGGGAGTTATACACTTGAGAAGCTGCATACCTATTGAATAGGGTTCAAATCAAATCAGTTGCCTACCACTTCATATTTGATATGATAAGGGAAGAGCCCATCTCTTAAGTTAGTTAAGATTTGGGGTTGTCCAGCCTATGTCTGAAAAGAAAAATCCGGACAAGCTCGAGGCAAGGTCTGTATTGTAGAACTGGAAAGGTTCCAGCTATACAAACTACAGCAGATGATTTGATAAAACCAAAGGATTCAATAGTTACCAACGAACCTCAGCCTCTCCGCCGATCTAGTAGGGTTTCTCACCCACCTGAGAGATACTTCTGTTTCTCTATGACAGTGGGAGCGAGGATTGCATCATGAGATGATGACTCAACTAGTTTCGAGCTGGCCATCAGGAGTGGGACTCTGTAAGAATGGCTGGATGCTTAGCGATCTGAGATGGAATCCATGTACACCAACAAAGTATGGACTTTGGTTGCTATATCTGAAGGGTTAAATCCCCATCAGGAGCAAGTATATCTTGAGAAGATTACTTGGTGTAGATGGAAAAGTTGAGACTTTCAAAGCTAGACTTGTTAAACCTTTTCGTCATCGACCAGGCGTGGATTATGATGAAACCTTTTCAAGTGGCTATGCTTAAGTCCATCCAGATCCTACTTGCCACGGCTACATACCATGACTACGATATCTGGTGGTTGGGTGTCATGACTGCTTTTCTAAATGATGTTTTGGAAGAGAGCGTCCATAAGTACACAGCCAGAGGGCTTCGTAGACAGTGGGAGCAGCGGAAACGTGTGCAAGATGTTCTATGTGATAAAGCAGGCATCGCGGAGTTGGAACATCTGTTTTGATGAGTTAGTCAAATAGTTTGACATCATCAAAATGGTAGATGAACCTTGTATATACAAGAAAAGTAGTAGGGAGTATGGTAGTGATCCTCGTAGAGTACGTGGATGACATACTCTTGATAGGGAAGGAGTTTCCTATGCTACGCTCGGTCAATCTCCGATTATCATAAAGATTCTCCATATAGGATCAAAATGATACCTCCTAAATCCTGAGTTTTCATCTATGAGATAGATGTAATTGGATGTTAGGATACTCACTAGATGTAGCGAGATGGTATCAATCGATCCTGGGGAGAATCACTGGAAGGGTTCCAGGGTGATAAACACGACTGAATGTCAGTCACAGGCATTGTCTTTACCCTAAGTGTAGGGACGGTATGTTGGAAGAGTTCCAAGCTAGATACCATGGCATACTAGACGATAAAGGCTCGATACATCGCTACTTAAGATGCTACCAAAGAGGCAGTCTGGATGTATATTTGTTCATGAGATGAACTTAGTTCCTCCCATTATGTGACAATGGAGTTGTGGCTTATGCCAAGGAACGTCTGTCCCATCAGTGATCCAGACATATTCTAAGGCAGTATTACCTGATCATGGAGATGGTTGATCTCCAGGGGATCGAGGTTAGGAGAGTAGACTCAGAGGACAACACGGCGGATCCACTCACGAAGGCCTATTCCCAGAGAGAGATTTTTATGGGATGGTTGAGTATGAGATACTACAACCACTGCTACAGATGGCCCTAGTGTAAGTGGGAGATTGTTAGTTATATGTATGCCCTAGAGGCCATTACTATACATAGGTTGTATATTGTAGTGGATGCTGGGACATATATAGGGAGGACTTTCTCGCTCGACATGATAGTATGCTATCTGGTTACTCTTTACCTTAACGTGTATACTGATTGTCTCTCTGTTACATGTTGGTAAAGCCCTTAGGATGTGTACTTGACTACCTGGACTATGATGCGGATCATACTAGTGGGGACATGGTAGTCCAGAAGTACATCCTTCAAGGTCCCTAGTCGTGGGTATATCGAGACAGGGCATCGATATACCAGAGTAGACTAGCGTATACCTTCTCGACCCATACAGATGGGCGATGGATGATCCCATATCCATTGGTGTTTGACATCAGAGATGATATACGGGTGCCCAGTGGAGACTGGGTACACTGGACGGACTCGCCGAGAACTCCCAGATGGTATTATACCTTACGTCAGATGGCAGTTCTCTGGTGACACTGGTACAGAGTAGTCTGTTGACCCGAGATCGTCATAGAGTCTTGTGTGGTTCCCACTGTGCTTTATTTCCACCTTACCACGTCCAAGAGGGCGTGCAAAACGGTGGCTTTTGGGTACAGTCCCGAATCACATGGAGGCAATGAGCGATAGGAGGGGATTCGTCTCTCCCGGTATAGGGAGTTGATGTTGCGCTGTGTTCGATTGGCTATAACCGGAAATCCCTGGCCAGGGTTGCTGAGATTTACTGGTAAGTGTTACCAGTAGTTTCTCGAACTGTTATAGACCTCATATCGACATGACTTATCGAGCTATTGGGGTCTGACGTTTACCACCCCTAGGCGAGATATGCGACATATCAGACGACGAGACCGGACTGTACGGTAAGTGTTACTGGTTGGATTCACAGGAGTGTGAGCGGGCTTGCTCGTCGATCTTCTGATCGCTCAATACCCGGGTGGCCGTTACGTTTAGCAGACCGCTTGCGGCTTGTGGGTGTTTGATATGATCATCATCTGCTACCGGCGTATTGACGAGTCTTTAGAGTCCTACACAGAGGTTTCCTGGCTCAAGCGAAACGAAATAGGAGCGCATATGAGATATGTGCGGGACCGAGAATAATGCGTGTATGTGATACCGCATTCTATTCTCGCGATGAATGTATCGAATGGTTGTATGCGATATAACCTAGTTATCGAATCAAGGATTGATTCGATAAATCGATACATTGGATATTAGTCGGTCATATGCGATATGACCGGATCGTTAAATCAAGTGTTGATTTGATGATTTAATGCATAATTATATATTAGATATATTACTTTGCATTAACTAGTATTGGTTCACTTTAAATGGATTTTCTCACTTGGAGTTCACAAGTTGTATATGTGATATACTTTTGTGCACTTGATTGTATCATGTTTGATGATACATGCTTACTTGAGTTTGTGTAAAGATTAAACCATGGTTATTTAAATGGTTAGGGTTTTGTTTTTCATATCTATTTATTCATTTATTTATTTCTTTTTGGAAAATGAAAAGCATAAAGAGAAAATGGTGGCTAACTTTGTTTGTTGTTGAAGCTTCATGAAGCTTTGACTAAGTGACCATTTTGTCTCATGCTTAACCCTAACCACTCCATCTAACCTTAGTTAAATCTCTACACTAAACCATGATTTGTATATGATAAGAATTGATTTTTCTTTTCTTTTTTCACAATTCTTATCATATCATTATCTTCATCTTCTTCTTCTTCTTCAAGAAGAAAAAGCTAGCTACCATCAATGGCAACTAGTGAAAATGAGTGAGAAATCCAATTCTAAAGTGAACCCACCTCCTATTTCTTCATCCTCTACCTCTTTCCAAGTAGTATAGGGTGTTTTCTTCACAAGTTTCATGACTTGGTGAAGTGGGAGCTTGATCTTGCGATGCCTCGACGTAGATCATCTTCGGCACGAAGCCGACGACCTTGCCCGCCCATTTCTCCGATGAAGCCGACGCTAGAGTCTGGGATTCCATTTGGAAAGCGAGGAGACTTCATTGCGGAGCTATGGAGGTGGAGGACCGGATCTACAAAGGTTGTATTTCCGTTTACACTTTAGTTAAGTTGTTAACTAGCTCGTTGTTTCGCCTAAAATCTAGTTAACGATCCGTATTAGGGTTTCTCGGCACCCGTAAAATTTGAAATTGGCATGGTTGATGCCATGTGAGACCTCATTAGCGTGCCTAGGAACCCTACATAACCATCTTACCTAGTAGCTAGAACTTGTAGTTAGTTTGTTAGTTTTTGTTTAGCAAAGATCCTTCATGGTTAGTCTATGTTTCCTTGTGATAAAAATCTGATTTTTACTCTTTCCACCTCCCCGTAAGTACCGAGGTGGGTTACATAGACTTACAGTGGTATCAGAGCCTGGCTAAACAACAACTAACATGTTAGCAAAGTGTTTAGAACTTCGATCCGGAAAAACTTGCAAAATACAACAAAATTTAGTGTTTTCTGCCGATTTCAAAAACAGGTCTAAAAATATTTCCAGAGACCTGAAAAATACGTGCAGGGTTTTTTAGGAACACCCAAGAAAAACGAGCTCATGCCTCGGTCAGACTGCCGCGGAAGCGAGGCGAAACCAAGCGTTTTGCCGCGGATCCGCGGCCAAGTCGACTCAGAGTCAACTCTTTTTTCCTGCAGTGTGTCCAGCTTGATGTTTTGTGATTTTTCAGATACTTTGTTTCTGCCCAGATTCTTCTGAGAACAGTATTGTATTTTGGGTAGTTTCAAATTGGAAAATTGATCGAAATTCTATAAACTTTAGCTAATTGATTATATATGTAATGTGATATATGTACTGAACGTCGACTAATCGCTATACGTCGATTAGTGGGGGTTGTACATATCTGTGATCTGTGATGTTGGATTGTGTATTTTTACTCTTTCCACCTCCCCGTAAGTACCGGGGTGGGTTATATAGACTTACAGTGGTATCAGAGCCTGGCTAAACAACAACTAACATGTTAGCAAAGTGTTTAGAACTTCGATCCGGAAAAACTTGCAAAATACATCAAAATTTAGTGTTTTCTGCCGATTTTAAAAACAGGTCTAAAAATATTTCCAGAGACCTGAATAATACGTGCAGGGTATTTTAGGAACACCCAAGAAAAACGAGCTCATGACTCGGTCAGACTGCCGCGGAAGCGCAGCGAAACCAAGCGTTTCTCCGCGGATCCGCGGCCAAGTCGACTCAGAGTCAACTCGTTTTTCCTGCAGTGTGTCCAGCTTGATGTTTTGTGATTTTTCAGATACTTTGTTTCTGCCCAGATTCTTCTGAGAACAGTATTGTATTTGGGGTAGTTTCAAATTGAAAAATTGATCGAAATTATATAAACTTTATCTAATTGATTATATATGTACTGAACGTCGACTAATCGCTATACGTCGATTAGTGGGGGTTGTACATATCTGTGATCTGTGATGTTGGATTGTGTATATGAACTTGTTGGATTGTCATGGATGAATAGCCGGGGTTGTGAGATGAGTGTTTATTTATCTTTCATTTGATGTAAATTGTAAATTGATGTAATATTATTTTTATGGCCGCACATCCGGGTTGAGGTTGTAGCCGCCATTGTATATTATTTCTTTTACTGTTTTTGCTCCTAGGATAGACCCAAGGTGGGGTGCACAAACTACCGGGTACTTTGAAGTGCCGAGTGGCCTACTCACGTTGTTAAGGGAGGTTGCTTCACTTCGGGTACTTGGCGGGTAGTTTGCCGCACCCGTAGGGGTCTAGGGTGGGGTTTCGCTATTCATCGCGACCGTGTAATCCGTCTTTCATTGCAGGCTCGAACGAAACGCGGATTCCTAGCATATCCAATATGTTCATCTGTGATCTGGAATGGCTATCATTGCGTCTGACGAATGTATATATCTATATATGATATCTAGTAGGCGTTGCTTATGTTTTGCATCCGCGCTAGTCCAGCCCCCGCTCTGTCGTTAGTTAAGTAACCTAACGGGTGATGACGGGGCTCCATGGTGAATGCGGATGGCATAAGCGTACGTCATATTTTCGTTGATTACTGTAATGGTAGGATTAATTGATGGGACGCATTATATTAATGCAAAGAAAATAAACCAAAGTTAAATCGTTGGAACAATTTCAAAACCACTCGATTTTTTCCAAAACAGAAAACTTTTAAAAATGCGAAGCTTAAACCACTCCTTTTAAAAGCTATCAGGTTCCTTCGATTATATCAAGTTCACTACGTTCACGGTTTCGCCAAAACCATTCGTAGCCCTCCGTCATTTCATATGGATAGTCAATAGTATTCATGCTATGTTTGTTGGCCAAAGTCAAGGTATAGTGATTGGTAGCTATTGGATATTCATATGCAGCATAGATAGATGCGTTGGTTTGGGACAGCCGTACTGCCTTGTTGGCCAAAGTCAAGGGTAGGTACGGGTGGGTTCAAATTAATCTAGAAAATGATGGGTAGAACTTGACATGTGACTTATGATTTGTTGGCCAAAGTCAAGGTCATAAGAGCATGGGGCAAAAATCCACATCGGGAGTTTCTAAAGAAACTGAAACTTGCTAGTTTTGCATACCATTTGGAATGTGATGATTTTGGTAGGATTCCTTCAGCTTTGTCACACGATGATATTTGGATCCCGATCCTGCTGTGAGTATATGCTACTCCTCGGGAAACTTTCTCACTTAACGATCAATACTATAAACCAAGTAGGTGTCTAGAAAGGTGTTAGCGGGGCTACGCCCATAGGGAAAAGAGGTTATTTAATTAAGGAACTTCGCGAAAGCGTCGTAAAACCTCCCTCGAAGTACCGACACTGGCCTGGCTGAACAGTTAAGCAAGTATTGTACGGTGAGATTGATCCAGACTAATTTTTCTTTTATGGTTTGAGGAAGGATTCGAGAAATAGTGGGAGCCATCCTGTTTAGACAAACTAAAAACCACTCTAAACTTGCAAGAGCATCATGCTAAAGTGTTTCTTCTCTCTCTCCGAATTGCAGCGACCAAACATCATGACCGGCCTTAAGTTACTACTAGATAAAAATATACTGACATGGCCAAACTATAAAGATTGGCTCAGGAATGTCAAAATGGCAATCACTTATAACAAGTTGGGGTATCTCCTTACCACCAAAGCCCCCGCCGTCCCAGGTCCAGAATCCAGCGTCGCAGATAAGGAAATCTGTAATACCTGGGAGATTGACTACGCGAAGGCCAAGTACCTCGTGCTTGCCTCTATGGACAATGAACATCAGAGGAGGCACGAGAATATGGACCTTGAATCCATATTTCTCCATACTAAGGAACTATATAGAGAGCAATCCCGTATCGCCAGATACGAAAGCTCAAAAAAGTTGTTTTCAGCGAGGTTGGCCGTCGGATCATCTGTAGCGGAACACGTACTTAAGATGATTGGCCACATTGAAGAGGTCAGGGACCTCGGGACCACGTTAGAGAACGAGCTCTACACTGACTTGATTCTCCAGTCCCTTCCTTCCACCTACGCCCAGTTTATCCTGAACTTCAACATGCAAGGAAAAGAAGTTGAACTTCCGGAACTCCTCAACATGTTGAGGAGTGCAGAGGGAACCCTACAGAAAGTCAGGGAAACACCCGCTTTGTTTGTTGGAGGAGATTCTTCTTCTAGGTCCAAAGCGAAAGCCAAAGGAAAGAAGAAGAAGGCCCCCACCAAACCAAGGGGTGGCGTTAGTAAAGTGGATGCCAAGGGAAAGGCAAAGGTAGCAAAGGTAGCGGGACAGCTTGTGGGAAAGAAAGAGTGCTTTTATTGTCACAAGAAAGGACACTGGAAGAAATATTGCAGGGCTTGGAAGGCAAAGAACCAGGACCCGAAGCATGTTATGGCTTCGGCTTTAGGTGCGTATGTTACTGAAAACTGTCTATCAATCAACTCTACTTCCTGGGTATTGGATACCGGATCAGGATCTCATATCTGTAATTCTTTGCAGGCACTGAGAAGGCGTAGAGTTTTGAAGGCAGGTGATATGACCCTCAGAGTTGCAAACAGAGCAGGCATGGATGCTGAGTCCGTAGGGGACTATCACTTGGGATTGACAGATGGACATGTTTTGATTTTGCGCGACTGTTATTTTGTACCCAGTTCGACTTGTAATATCATATCTGTATCTTTAATGTCTAAAGAAGGTTATAATTTTGCATTTGTAAGCAATGTTGTGAACATTCACCTTAATCATGTTTTGATTGGGTCGGGTACATTAAGCAACGGTATATACGTATTAAACCAACCGCAGATTTTCAATACCCAGAATACACACAAAAGAAAGTCTCCAGAAATAAATCATGCTTTCTTATGGAATTGTAGACTGGGTCACAACAATGAGACAAGGTTGACTAAGTTGCATAAAGAAGGATATTTGGATCCGTTCGAATATCAATCATATGCAACTTGTCAATCATGTCTCAAAGGAAAGATGACAAAGACTCCGTTCACTGGACATTGAGTAAGAGCGAGCGAGCTCTTAGGACTCGTACACAGCGATGTATGCGGTCCAATGTCTACACATGCGCGGAGTGGTTATTCTTACTTCATTACTTTTACGGATGATTTTTCGAGGTATGGACATGTCTTCTTAATGAAGCATAAATCTGATGCCTTTGAAAAATTCCAGGAAGACAAGAATGAAGTAGAAAAACAAACAAGCAAAAGTATCAAGACACTAAGATCTGATTGAGGTGGTGAATACTTGAGTGCCGAGTTCCTGGATTACCTAAAAGAGAATGGAATTCTCTCTCAACTTACTCCTCCGTACACACCACAACACAATGGTGTATCGGAGAGACGGAACCGAACCCTATTGGATATGGTACGTTCCATGATGAGTAACGCTGAGTTACACAATATTTCTGGGGATATGCACTAGAATTAGCTGCATATCTTTTGAACCGAGTTCCAACTAAGTCAGTGCCTACCACACCATATCAAATGCGGAGTGGGAAGAAACCCTATCTTAAACACATTAAGACATGGGGATGTCCATCTTTTGTCAAAAAGCAGCATGCGGACAAACTCGAGGCACGCTCAGTACAGTGCAAGTTTGTGGGATATCCAAAGAACTCCAAGAGATATTTCTTCTATTACGCAGAGGAACAAAAGGTATTTGTTTCTCGTCATGCCTGCTTCTTGGAAACTGAATTTTTAGAAAATCAGATAAGTGGGAGCGCAATAGAACTGGAAGAAATTCCAGAACTACAAGCTGTTACTGAAAGCTTAGTAGAACCAGAAGGTTCGAAAGGACAGGACATTCCTGCGCCACTCCGCAGGAGTAGTAGGCAGTCTCATCCGTCCGAGAGATACTACGGCTTTCTCGTAGACGGGGGTAGAGAAGATTGCATCATTGATAATGATGAGCTGACTAGTTTCTTGCAGGCCATTCAGAGCACTGACTCGGTAAAATGGCTGGATGCAATGCGTACCGAGATGGAGTCCATGTACACCAACAAAGTATGGACTTTGGACGTTGCTCCAGAAGGGGTAAAACCCGTAGGATGCAAATGGATCTTCAAAAGGAAGATTGGTGTAGATGGACAGGTTGAGACCTATAAGGCTAGACTTGTTGCAAAGGGTTTTCGTTAAAGACCTGGTTTGGACTATGACAAAACCTCTTCTCCAGTAGCTATGCTCAAATCCATTCAGATCCTTCTTGCCATTGCTGCCTTCCACGATTATGAGATTTGGCAGATGGACGTAAAAACTGCTTTTCTAAATGGAAATTTACAGGAGTGTGTCTATGTGGACCAGCCAGAGGGTTTCATTCAGAGTGGGAGCAGCGGGAAGGTGTGCAAGTTGCTGAAGTCCATTTATGGACTGAAGCAGGCATCGCGGAGTTGGAACATCTGTTTTGATGAGACGGTCAAAGAATTTGGCTTTATCAAAAATCCAGATGAACCATGTATTTATAGTAAGATTGTAGCATGAACTGTCGTATTCCTCGTTTTATACGTGGATGACATTCTCTTGATAGGAAATGGCATTACTATGCTACAATCTGTCAAAGGGTTCTTGTCACACAGGTTCTCCATGAAAGACCTGGGTGATGCCTCTTACATTCTGGGGATCTGGGTCTATCGTAACAGGTCCAAAAGGATATTAGGACTTTCACAGTCCAGGTACATCGACACCATACTGAAAAGGTTTGGTATAGAAGATTCCAAGCCCGGTAATTTACCGGCTTGTCACGGGATCACCCTCTCCAAAGAGATGTCTCCCAAGACTGATTTGGAAAGGGATCACATGTCTATTATACCCTACGCCTCTGCGGTAGGCTCTATAATGTATGCGATGTTGTGTACCAGACCAGATGTAGCTTATGCACTGAGTGTAATAAACCGGTATCAGTCAAACCCTGGGGAGAAGCACTGGATAGCGGTAAAGAACATTCTGAAGTACCTGAGAAGGACTAAGGATATATTTTTGGTTTACGGCGAAAAAAACCTCCAGATCGAGGCCTTTGCTGACTCCAGCTTCCAGAGTGACAAGGATGACTCCAAATCCATGTCGGGTTATGTCTGTACCCTCAATGGAGGGGCAGTGTGTTGGAAGAGTTCCAAACAGGAAACTGTTGCTGACTCGACGATGAAAGAGGAATATATCGCAGCATCTGATGCCGCAAAAGAAGCCGTCTGGATAAGGAAGTTCTTGACAGAACTTCAGATGGTTCTGTCCATTGTTGATCCAATACCTCTGTATTATGACAACAACGGGGCTATAGCTTTAGTAAAGGAACCCAGGTCCCATCAGAAGTCCAGACACATCTTGAGGCGGTATCACCTGATCAGGGAGATCGTGGATCGCCGGGAGATCGAGGTTCGGAAGGTTGCTACAAAAGATAACACTGCAGATCCATTCACAAAGGCCATTCCTCAGATGCAGTTCGAGAGGCTATTCGAGATGATAGGTTTGCAATATGCCAGCACATGGCCTTAGTGCAAGTGGAAGATTGTTAGTGTGATATGCCTTAGAGGTCGTTATTGTATAGTACCAGTTTGTATATTACATTTTGGAAGTTTGGGATATATACACGGATTGACATTCTTGCTCAATATGGTAGTATGCTACTTGGTTTATATCTATCTCAATATATGTATGTGTTTCTTTGACATATTTCTAATATATATTGATAGAGACCTTAGGATCTTTTGCTTGACTACCAGCGTTGTGATGGCAGTCAGACTAGTGGGGGCTGGGTAGTCTATAAGCACATCCTTATACAGGTCCCTGGTCGTAGGATTATTGAGACAGGGCATCGATACTCCAGAGTAGACTAGTGTGTACGTTTCTTATCCCAGGAGGGGAGATGGTCTGTCCCACAGCCATCAGTACATCGTACTGGAGATAGTATGCAGGTGCTCGTTAGGTTACGAGTACACTGGACAGGACTCGCTGGGAACTGTTGGTTGATATTATACCTATCATAAGTTATCAGTTCCCAGGTGACATGAGTACAACTTAGTCCGTTGAATTGATACTGTCACTTCGCCTCGAGTGTGTTCCCACTGTTCTTAGATTACTACCCTACCACGGCTCAAATGAGTGGTGCAAATAGGTGGTAGTTAGATGCAGTCCTGAAGCACTTGGAGGCAGTGACGGTTAGACAGGATTCGTCTCTCCCGGTATTGGGAGTTGATATCGCGCTGTGTCTAGGAGAGCCATTACACAAAGTCCCTAGCCAGGGCAAGCGAGATTTACTGGTAGTGTTTCCAGTAATTTCTCAGGGTGTTCTGGGCTACACTCCGACACGACTTTTACTGCTATTAAGGGACTGGCATTTACCGCCCCTATGCCCGACATGCGATACTCTCAGAAGAACAGACCGGACTGTACGGAGATTGTCACGTTCAGGCTCAGTAGGAGTTTGGATGGGTTCACCTCATCGGTCTTCTTATCGGCATCTACCTGGGGACCGTTACGTTCAGCTAGTACCGCTTACGACCTGTGGTTAAACCCACTGCCAGCGTAGGGTCGAGTCTTTAGAGTCCCACACAGAGGGTTGTTCGCTTTTAGGCAAAACAGAGTATAGGTCGTATGGTTTTACGACGGGGTTCGTTCACATACGCGCACTTGTGCACGTTTGGTGTCCGGGCAGTTATTACTAGCGGGCTTTGGTTTAAGCCAGATCCTAGTAATTGTTTTGGGATTGGTTTTGTCTCATTGTATTCGTGTTTCTTCGGAACACGAATGCGGGTACGTACGTACAATTGACAGAGGCGGAGAGGGAGAAACCTCATTAGCGTTTTTGACCGTTGACTTTTTCTAAACCCTAATGAGAATGAGAAATATGATTAATAGTATTAATTAAGGATAATTGTGCCATGGTTAGGGTTGGGTTGACCATTTGACTTGTTGACTTTTGTTGACCTTGATATTTTCTTTTGTTAAGCAAAAGATGCTTGAAGCTTGCATTAGCATTAAATGTGAAATGATAATGGTCAAATCAACTAACCATCATAATTTTCTTAATTATTATTATTATTCTCATATGAGAGCAAGGTTGTTTTTTGAGACTTTCATTCTCTCATGCTCTTTCTCTCTCTTGCAAAGCTCTCTCCTCTTCCTCTCTCAAAGCTCTCTTGTTTCATGAGTTGAAAAACATGAGTTTTGTGAGATAAAACCATCAAGAAAACTCTCTACTCATTCTAGAAAGTCAAGCACTCTAGTTACTTCTTGGTTAAGGTATGAGCTCAAGGTAGAAGCCTTCGGGTGGATCTTTCTTTGGCAAGGAGAAGACGAAGAGGAGGAGCCGTCTACACCACTCCAAGGAGCTAGCAACAAAGAGGACCACAACAAGAAGAGAAGGAGTTCAAGAACTAGGTATAACCATCTTACCTAGTAGCTAGAACTTGTAGTTAGTTTGTTAGTTTTTGTTTAGCAAAGATCCTTCATGGTTAGTCTATGTTTCCTTGTGATAAAAATCTGATTTTTACTTTTACTCTTTCCGCCTCCCCGTAAGTACCGAGGTGGGTTACATAGACTTACACAATAGAGGTATGGCTTTGGCCTAGGAACCCCGGTCCCATCAGCGATCTAGACATATTCTGAGGCAGTATCACATGATCAGGAAGATGGTTGATCTCTAAGGGATCGAGATAAGGAGAGTTGACGCAAAGGATAACACGGCGGATCCACTCAAAAAGGCCTTTCCCTAGAGAGACTTCTATCAGACATTGAGTATGAAATACTACAACAACTGGCTCTAGTGCAAGTGGGAGATTGTTAGTTATATATATGTCCTAGAGGCCATTATTGTATATATGATGTATATTATAGTGCATGCTTGGACATATATAGGGAGGACTTTATAATATCATACTAGTGGGGCCCTTAGGATGCTATCTGGTTACTCTTTATATTAACATGTACACTTATTGTCTCTCTGTTACATGTTAATAAAGCCCTTAGGATGAGTACTAGACTACCGAGATTATGATGTAGATCATACTAGTGGGGCCCGGGTAGTCGGTAAGTACATCCTTCAATTATTCCTAGTCGTGGGAGTATCGAGACGGGGCATCGATATTCCAGAGTAGACTAGCGTATACGTTTCTCGATCCATGTGATGGGCGATGGTTGCTCCCATATCCATTGGTTTTTGACATAAGAGATGGTATACGGGTGCTCAGTGGAGACTAGGTACACTGAACAGACTCACCGAGAACTCCTAGATGGTATTATACCTCACGTCAGATAGCAGTTCTCCGGTGACACTGGTACAGGTTAGTCTGTAGACCTAAGATTGTTATAGAGTCTTGTGTGATTCCCACTATGCTTTGATTTCCACCTTACCATGTTCAAGAGAACGTGCAAAACGGTGGTATTTGGGTACAGTCCCGAGTCATATGGAGGCAATGAGCGAATGGAGGGGATTTCGTCTCTCCCGGTATCGGGGGTTGATGTTGCGCTATATTTGATCGGCCATAACAGGAAATCCCTGGCCAGGATTGCTGAGATTTACTGGTAAGTGTTATCAGTAGTTTCTCGAACCATTATGGGCCTCACATCGGTGTGACTTATCAGGCTATTGGGGTCTGACGTTTACCATCCCAAGGCTGAGATATGCGACATATCTGATGAAGAGACTGGACTGTACGATGGCGTTACTTATTGGATTCGCAGGAGTATGAGCAGGCTTGCTTGTTGATCTTCTGATCGATCAATACCCAAGTGGCCGTTACGTCTAGCAGTACCGCTGACAGCTTGTGGGTGACTGATATGATCATCACCTACTGCCGGCGTATTGACGAGTCATTAGGGTCCTACACAGAGGTTTCCTGGCTCAAGCGAAACGAAGTGAGAGCACATATGTGATATGTGCGGGACCGAGATTAATACGTGTATGTGATACCGTATTCTATTCTCGTGATATGTGATATCGATCGGTTATATGTGATATAGCCGGGTTATCGTATCAAGTGTTGATTTGATAAGTTGATACAAATGATATTAGTCGGTTATATGTTAAATAGATGGATTATTAAATCAAGTGTTGATTTAATAATTTAATGTATAATTATATATTTGATGTATTAATTTACATTGACTAATATTAGCTCACTTAAGCATTTCTTTTTCTCACTTGTGTACACTTAATATGTGTGTGTGTATGATATATATTTTTGTATCATGCTTGATGATACATGCTACATGGGTATATGAGACTCACACCATGCTTATGATAATGAAAGGTTTTATTTATTTAAAGTAAATTAGAATTATACGGAAATTAGTCATGGTTTGGAGCTTAGTGGAAGCTTATGGAACTATTGACATAGTCCACTAATTTTGTTTTACTTAAGATATTTATTAACCCAACCATTATAATTAGCCATGGTTTAGTCTCTACATGAGTTAGTATATAATATTAAGTCACCCATTGTTGCCATTCTACACTTGCTTCTCTCCATGGTTGCTTTTCTTCATCTCCTTCCTCAAGCTCTCTAGCTTTTTGGGAGGTGAAGAAAATTAGTGAGAAAAATATTTCTAAAGTGAGCAAAATTCCTACTTCATCAATCTACACTAGACTAGCTATTTAGTTTAGGTTGTTTCCTTCACTAATTCCTAATTAGTGAGGAGGTAGCTTGAGTTAGTGTCTTCTCGACGTAGATCATCTTCGGCCTCAAAGACTTCAAGCAAGTTTGTTCCTTTCATCTTGTGAAGCCTTTCTAGGGTCCGGGAGTTCACTACTTGGAGCGAAGGGACTACTACACTGAGCTTTTGAAGTGAAGGACCGGTCTACAAAGGTTGTATTCCTTGTTCACTTAGATGTAAAGATGTTTACATGCTAGTTTCGTCTCATTCTCTAGTTAAGATTCTCGGTTAGTGTTCTTTAGCGTGCCAATTTTTTTCAAAACGGCATGGTTGATGCCTCCTAAAACCTAGTGGCAGTGCTACGGAACCCTGCAGCGTAGCCCCGCTAATACCGTTCTAAGAACCTACTTGGTTTATAGCATTGATTGTTTTAGTGAAAAAATCTCCCGAAGAGTAACGGATACTCATAGTAGATCGGGATCCAAATATCATCGTGTGACAATTTTGAAGGAATCCTACCAAAATCATCATACTCCAAATGGTATGCAACACTAGCAAGTTTCCTTTTCCTTTGAAACTCCCGATGTGGATTTTTGCCCCAAGCTCTTATGACCTTGATGAAGGACAACATATCATAAGACACAAGTCAAGTTCTACCTATCATTATCCAGGTTAATTTGAACACATCCGTACAAACCCTTGACGAAAGCCAAAATAGTTGTACGACTGTCCCAAATCAATGCATCTATCTATGCTACAGATGCATACCTAGCAGCTACCAATCACTATGCCTTGGCGAAGGTCAAAATACATAGCTTGAATACTACTGAATACCCATCTGAAATGACGGAGGGCTACGGATGGTTTTTGCGAAACCGTGAACGTAATGAACTTGATATAGTCGAAGGAACCATGATAGCTTTTAAAAGGAGTGGTTTAGGCTCCGCATTTAAAAGTTGTTTTTCCAAAAACCGAGTGATTTTGAAATTGTTCCAACGATTTAAACTTTGGTTTGTTTTCCTTTCATTAATCAATATTAATGTGGTCCCATCATTTAACCCTATCATTGCAGAAAAGAAACGAAAATAGAACATACGCTTATACCATCTGCATTCGCCACGGGGGCTCCGTCATTCACCGTTAGGTTACTTAACTAACGGCAGAGCGGGGGCTGGACTAGCGCGGGTGCAAAACATAAGAAACACTTATTATATATATAATATATATATAGCCATTTGTCTCCCGCAATAATAGGCATTCCAGATCACAGATCACAGATGAATATATTGGATATACTAGGAATTTCGTGCTTCGTTTTAGCCTAGAACAAAAGACAAATTACACGGTCATGATGAATAGCCAAACCCTACCCTAGACCACTATGGGTGCGGCAAACTACCCGCCAAATTCCCGAAATGAAGCAACATCTCTCAATAAAATGAGTAGGCCACTCGGCACTTCAAGAACCTGATAGTTTGTGCACCCCACCTTGGGTCTATCCTAGGTACAAGAAAAAGTAAATAAAATAATACAACGGTGGCTACAAGCTCAACCCGGATGTGCCCCGCAAAAATAATATTACATCAATTTACAAATTTACATGAATGAAAGAAAAGAAAACACTCTTCTCACATCCCCCGGCTATTTATCCACGACGATCCAATACTTCATATACACAAACCAGTACAATACAGATATGTGCAACCCCCACTAATCGACATATAGCGATTAGCAGATGTTTAGCAACACATATATAATCACTGAATCACATATTAGCTAAGAACTTAGAATTTCGATCGATAAACTTTATCCGTGTTTACCCCATGCACAAACCAGTACACAAACAATCTGGGTAAAAACCAAATATACCAAAAATCATAATTCTAAGAACCAAAACCACATAAAAAAATTGGGAGCAACTCGGCCACAACTCGGCGGCGGTTCAGCCGCCAAATAACCTATTTAGCAGCGCTTCCGCCACAAAGTTGATGAGTTAGGTGCTCAGATTTTTTTTTAGGTCTTAGAAATGCCTGCATGTATTTTTAAGGTCACTAAAATAATTTTTTGAACAGTTTTTAAAAAATCGACAGCAAGCAAATCTCGGAAATCTAATTTCGAGTATTTTTTTTGTCGATCGAAGTTCTAATCACTGGCTAACAAGTTAGTTAAGGTTTAGTAAGCTCTAATACCACTGTAAGTCAATGTCGCACACCCAACGCACTTTTAGGGTGGCAGAATTTACAAAAAAATATTTTTTCATACAATACAACACCGACTAACTCCAGGATCTTAACAGAAACCTTAACTAGCTATTCTACTAGGAGGTTCTAACTATTATGTTAATATTTATACTTCCTTTATTCTAGTCCTTTGGGTCTTCTTCTACCCCTCTCCTTGAGCTCCTCGAAGATCCGGATCGCGTTTGATCGTCGGCCTCCTCATGTCGAAGATGATCCACCCGAGAGTCTTTACTTCAAGCTCCAACCTCTAAACCGAGGTAACTAAGGTACCTAGTTTGCTAAGCTAAGTAGCTTAGAAGAGGTAGAGTATCTTATGGAGTATTTAATCTCACTTGACCCTATAGTTTACAACTCATGTGAGGGATTAGGGTCTTGAGGAAGAAAGAGAGAAAAAATGGAGAGAGAAAGTGAAACTACAAATGAGCTAGGGTAAAGTCAAGTGAAGAGTGGCTCCTACACTCATCTCACTCAAGCATGCAATATTTTGCAATTGAAAATATCAACCATTCTTGAATAGCGAGTCCAAACCAATAAAATAACATAAATGAACCATGCTTCACCATACCACAAATATCTCCATTTTCCACCTCATTAATCCATTTCTCAAAATAGATAAATCCAAATAATGAGGTGTCCCCTTCTAGAAGCATGTCTTGTGAAATTATAAGAATGCCCTTGTTCACCGCCGAAAACCGTGACCGGGACGTTGGGACGTCCGGCCTGAATTTTGGGGACAGATGCTATTTGGATTTATCCGTCCACCTCTCCAAAGATGCCAAGTTGATTTATGGCACCATGCATCGAAGGTTTAGACGGATGCGGCCATTGTAGCAGACTTCATCAGATTCCCCCTCATTGTGAGGGGTTTTTCATTATGGTGACGCTCTTCCCTGTAGGCGCAAGCCCCTGCAGTTAATTACACTACCGCATCGCGGTAACCACTTTCTCCTGCTCCAGAAGGTTACTTCGTATCGTGTGTGTTCATTTTATTTTGGTTGCCCGTGGATTGTATATGAAGGGTTTCCTTAGCACCACTACTAGGGTTTGGTAGCATCACACATGCCATATTAAAAATTTAGAGGGTGCTAAAGAAACTATCCTAAGGATCAAACTAGAAAAGCTAGGGTAACACTAAACTTTTAAAACAATCCACAAGTAGTTAAGTGCTAGGTTTAGAGAATACAACCTTTGTAGCTCCCTTGGCTAGACTCCTTGGCTACTTGAGAGTTGGAAGAAGCTTGCTTGAGATCCTCCAAGTCCACGACGATCCACCCGGAGTCCTCTTTGTCCAAGCTCAAAGCTCCACTTGATCAAGATGATGAAGTTGAAGCTAACACTCTAAACAAGTGGGCAAGAGTAGTATAGAATGATGATGTGGTTTGTTTTCTCACTTCAAAACCCTAACTTGATCACTCTTTCACTCACTATCAAAACCTAAAGAGCAAGAGAGAGGGGAAGAAAAAGATGGCAATATGAGAGCTCAAGATAATGATAAAGCTTAGGATAAAAATGATAAATGAATATATATATATATATATATATATATATATTCCTCTTCTCATTCTTAACCTAGTTAATAAATATCTAGATATTTCTTTTGGAGCAAAAATGGCCATGGAAAAATAACTCATGGTTAACCTTAGGTTTAGTGTAAGAATAAAATAATCAACCATGAGTGATTATCCACTTCCATTAATCTCAAAAATAAATACCAAAATATTTACTAACAT
Source organism: Agapanthus africanus (assembly GCA_030015575.1). Taxonomy (NCBI): domain Eukaryota; kingdom Viridiplantae; phylum Streptophyta; class Magnoliopsida; order Asparagales; family Amaryllidaceae; genus Agapanthus; species Agapanthus africanus. Next base: position 293,910,553 of record CM057347.1, read on the forward strand.
GTAAGTCTTATATTGCAACCATCAAGTGTATCAACAACCATGACACACATGTGTATGCGTGTATGTGTGCATGCACATCCATATGTGCATCAATGTAAACATGTTCATACATGCATGCATACACCAAAAGACAAAAGGGTTTAAAATGAAAATGCTAATGATCAATATTAAATCAACACTTGATTTAGCAAACCGTTCATATCTCATACGACCTGACTAATAGAAAACCGCCCGATTAATATACAGTATCTCATACGCGTATTTAATCGGGTCCCCGGGCATATCACATATGCACACCACATCGTTTCGCCTGGACTAGGTAACTCCATTGTGGGACTCTAAGACTCGTCAATAGGCCGGCAGTGGGTGATGATCATATCAAGCACCCCCAAGCCGCAAGAGGTCAGCTAAACGTAACGGCCACCCGGGTATTGAGCGATCAGAAGAAAACAAGCGATCCTGTCACAACTCCCGTCGAGCCGACCGACAACAATACCGTACAGTCCGGTCTCTTCGTCAGATATGCTGCATATAGAGTCTGGGGATGGTAACGTCGGCCCCAATAACTAATTAAATCGTGCCGATGAATGGTCTATAACAGATCGAGAAACTACTGATAACACTTATCAGTAAATCTCAACAGCCCTAGCCAAGGACTTACTGATATAGCCAATCGAGCACAGCACAGCATCAACTCCCAATACCGAGAGAAACGAAACCCCTCCTATCGCTCATCGTCTCCATGTGTCTCGGGACTGTACCCAAAAGTCACCTGTTTGCACGACTCAATAGAGCCGTGGTAGGGTGGTAATCAAAGTACAGTAGGAGAACACACAAGACTCTATGGCGATCTCGGGTGTACAAACTAACCTGTACCGGTGTCACCTGAGAACTGCTATCCAACGATAGATATAATACTATATAGGAGTTCTCTGCAAGTCCGTCCAGTGTACCCAGTCTCCATTGAGCACCCGTATATGATCACGATGTCAAACATCAATGGATGTAGGAACATCCATCGCCCATCATACGGGTCTAGTATCATATACGCTAGTCTACTCTGGTATATCGATGCCCCATCTTGATACACCTACGAATAGGGACATTTTAGGATATGCTTATAAACTACAGACGTCCCACTAGTATGATCTCCATCATAATCACAGTAATCAAGCAAATATCCTCAGGGCTTTATCAACATGTGTAAATGAGTAAAAGCATGATCAAGTCAACATGTCAGATAAAGAAGAACCAGATAGCATACTATCACGTCGAGCAAGAATGTCATCTGTATATATATATATATATACATGTATAAATACATCCACTATCATATAATGGCATCTAGGGCATACATATATCCAACAATCTCCCGCTTGCACTAAGGCCAGTTATTGGCGTATCTCATACCCAACATCTCAAAAAGTCGCTCTTGCTGCGGCTGAGGGAGGGCCTTGGTGAGTGGATCCACAGTGTTATTCTTTGTGTCTACTCTCCTAATCTCGATCACGCGGCGATCTACAATCTCCCGGATCAAATGAAAGCGCCTCAGGATGTGTCTGGACCGCTGATGGGACCTGGGCTCCTTGGCTAACGCCATAGCCCCATTATTATCACAATACAATGGTATTGGATCAATAATGGTTGGAACTACTCCTAGCTCCGAGACGAACTTCCTCATCCAGACGGCTTCCTTGGTGGCATCATTCGCAGCAATGTACTCAGTTTCTATCGTAGAGTCTGCAACGGTATCATGTTTGGAACTCTTCCAACTTACTGCCCCTCCATTGAGGGTAAATACAAAACCAGAGATAGATTTGCTGTCGTCCTTATCACTCTGGAAGCTCGAATCGGTAAAGGCCTCCATTTGGAGATCTCCATTACCATACACTAAGAACAATTCTTTAGTCATTCGCAAGTACTTAAGAATGTTCTTCACAGCTATCCAGTGATTCTCCCCTGGGTTGGATTGATACCTGCGTACTACACTAAGTGCATAAGCTACATCTGGGTGTGTACATAACATCGCCTATATTATAGATCCTACTGCCGAAGCATAGGGTATAATGCTCATGAGAGCTCTCTCTTCATCGGTCTTTGGGCAAAAGTCCTTGGATAGAGTGACTCCATGGCAAGGGGGTAAAACACCCCGCTTGGAGTCTTCCATACTAAACCTCTTTAGGATGGTGCTGGCGTACTGATTGAAAGATTTTTATTTTGCATCAAAAAATTTGTTAACCGCAATCAAGAACAGCATCGCTTGGTAGCTATCCGGTGAGTACGGGTCGGTCCACAGGGATTTTGTGAATTTCCTAATTGCTCTAACGAGTTAATTCCGATTGGTGTCGGATTGATTAAATCTAAAAACTAAATTAATCTAGATCTAAATCTTGCTAGGGTTAGGTTTAGGGTAAGTTTGGAAAGTCAATAAATATCACCGCTTTCTATACCCAAATTAAGATCTATGAGGAGTTTTGGTAATTATTAATAAAGGGGATTAGTACCATCGGGAAGAAACGGTGTTTCTTTCTCTAGGTTACCGTTTCTTCCTCTAGGTTCTTATCCTTCCTTTCTTAATCCTTACCCTAACCTCCATGGAAAACACGCTCAACCGGGCCTTTATACTACGGTATCACCGCTACCTCGTGGGATAGGGTCCCATAGGGAGCGGTGTGTGCATGTATGCATGGAGTCCTATTAATTACGTGTGATGGGCAAGAAAGGAGTAAGAGATCTTCATCTCTCAAGCCTTCCCCAAAGCTAACCCTAACAAGTAAGGAGACTACTCGCTCATTAGGGAATTGAAGAACATATCTAAACTATCTATCTAGGACAATGAATTAAAGATCTAACTAGGGCAGAGAAGAAATTATACTAGGGCAATGAAATAAAATTAACTAGGGCGATGAAAAGAAAACTTACTCCTAATTTATTGATGCACTCTTCATTCTTTACAAATCTGAATTTAAGATTTACAATGAGGCACAAGAAGAGGCATACCTCAAAAGAGTTATTAGGGCTTCTATTTATAGATTCATAGAAAACCCTAGGTTTACAATCGACGCACATCTGCTATTACAAAAACACCCCTTAAGAAAAAGACCTAGTCAACGCACGCCATCAGTCGTCAAAGTTCGCGTCGACTCGGGCTCCACATGGACGCGGTTCCGCGGCCAAAGCCCACGTTTGGCCGCGGTTCCGCCGCCGTATATGGGCCTTGTGGGCTCTTCTTCTCAGGTACTGTTCTGTTGTATTTTTCCTGTTATTTTCTTCAGTTTGTTTCTCAAGTTGGCTTCTAGTTCTCTTCTAGATTTCCACAGTGAATAATTGTAGTGGACTTTTACCGTTGCTTCATGACGAAGTCTTGAACCTTGTGCTGCTTTTGTTCTTTGTGAACTTGTTAATTGATCTTCAATGTTCCTCAAGATGTGAGCACGATCAAGATTCCACCATTTATCGGTCGTAGTCTCACTTTTGTATCATCTTTTGTCTTTTTCACTGTTTTAGTCCCGAGAATCTGTAACCTGCAACTATGTAGCAGACATAGGTCAAAAGCACCTGTTTATTTGTAAACTGAATAAGAATGGGGTCTATAAGAATGCTAAATTATGGTATGAACAAATACCCCCAAACTTATCTTTTGCTCGTCCTCGAGCAAACCTAGTTTTATTCTCAACAAAAACCTAACCTCACTTTCATGGGGAAACGCGATTGCACTGAGCTCGTGCAACAAACCGTTAACCCTCTAGGTGTCCCTAGTAGGAGGAGTGTTGTCTCCTGAGGGTTTTCAACGGATACTACCCACAAAATCCTATGAATTCGGCCCATTGACTTTTTATTCTCCAATTAGGTTTTCTAACAAGGAATTCTATTATCTTCGACTCGTAAATTATCCACCCATATTCTTCACGCTTCCTTATCATTTAACTTAAGATTATATATATACTTGTGAATTTACTTAGCTTTTGGTATCTCTTAAGTTTTCCTTTTAGGGTTCTATCTCAACTTAGGAATTTTTATCATCTCTACTAAAGATACAAGTCATATTCTTCATTCCTATCTCTTATCCGAACCCCAATCACATTGTCATGACCCGAAAGTACAAAACGTAACTGGCACTTAGATTACGAAGCGTCTAGAGGCGCAACGTAACCTAAGTAAGCCGAAGCCCAAAAATCTAAACCATAAAAAGAAGAAGAAATAAAAGAAAACATGTAGAAAACAAGCTTAAAAGCAACATCCAATTTTCTCAAAAATTTAGGCAGAGTCTCTTTTGTAAAAACTGACCTCAAACGGGTACAAACAAGAATAATAAATATACAAACAATAAAAAGCATCCCTAAACGGGAGCTAGCTCTACGCCAAAAGGCGGAAACAACCACATCAATGCACAATAGTATACAACGCCAAAGGGCGAGGCTCAAAACTCAAAAGAAAAAAAAACCACCAGATATCATAATAATACAAGCGCGACTCTAAGGTCGAAATAAACAACTGATCCAGTAAACTATCAAGTAATACAAGTTTGGTTGATGGAGCTTACTAGATACAAATGAAATAATAAAAGTACAACGGCGGTTCAGATACAAATGAACCAACCTACCGCGCAAATCACCCTGAATGAAAAGATGTGCCAGCAAGCTGCCAGGAAAACCTGTACATCGAACCTGTAATAAAATTTGGCACAACGGGGGTGAATTGCCAACTCGTGAGTAGAAGATATCTGCGAAAAGAAATCGAATGCACGACGCTGTCCTAGGTCATAATAATATACTAATATACTACTAGTCATCAAGTAAGACGGGATAATACGCTACGTGTAAGTGCAAATGCTCCGTGCTCGTATCAGTGCCTCATATAGTACTATGTCATGTGAATGAGTATGCATGCACCATGAATGTGAAATAACCAATCCTGAAATCTAGATATATCTGTATAAGAAATCTTTAGCTTTTATCATGGTAAAATGTGTATAGAAATCTGAAATATCAACGATGAAATCCATGAAAATCCGTGTCAAGGATCGACACAAAACATGTAAATCTCAAGTCTCAATACCTTATAATCTCAATGTCTCATAGTCTCAATATCTCAGGCTCCGTCAGTCTGGATCGGCCCATATCATCAAATCTCACGACATCGGTCGGTATCCTCCGGATATCCGCCGCGCCAGACATCACCGGTAGGCAGTTCTCCCCTGCCAGGCTCATCGTCTACAACTCGATCTTCTTGCCCCGGGGTACCATACTGGGCTCACCATGTACCCGAGACGGTTCATCCACTCCTCGAATCGGGTCTCGAAATCCAACAGAAAACATGAAATCTCATGGTGGACGACACATACATCACGAGAAAACCGCATCTTATGTTTTAAAAAAAAAGGAGGAGAGAGAGAGAAGTTTTTATATATTCTTGCGGTTTTCCCCAAAAATCCAGAAATCTCATAAAAATCCAAAATCCCAAAATCATGAGTAAGTATGTGCATATGCCCCATAATACTGCATGATAACATGAAAATGCGAATGCATGAAATGTCTAAGTAATAAATACCATATCTATACTAACACCAGAGAGTAATCACAATATTATATCGATCTAGATGTTAGCTGATTGTATCAATAAAAGATAATATGATCTAAAGTGTACGTGACATAGCAATTACCGATGATGATGTGTGTGAGCCGGCAAATAAGTGTGCGTGGAATATGTGCATCATGGGTAATGGTGCTGGTGTCCTAACAGGCAAAGTTTTATACTGGTTATAGAAACATATGTATGAACATGCAACATTATGATTACGGTATAAATGTAAAGACGGATGTGTAATAACCATCCATCTGTGGTATACAAGTACAACTACCACTATATGACTCGAACCTAAACCAGTGTCCATCTAACCTCCTAAGGAACTAAACCTAAGAAACTAGTCGATAAGAAATAAGAGTACACCTAAAATCTGAGTCCGTATCTCTAATAGTCGGCGATCCAGCCTCAATAGCGTCACGTACATAGTAGGGCTTCCTCGAAACAAGAGTGCGGATCGATCATCATATCTATGCCTCGTACGGTAAAATCCATCGTACGACATCCCAATATCGGGGTACGGGTCAAGTATCACCTACGTGTCTCATCATTCGTATGATATCATCATCAACTCATGTCAAGATCAAGGTTCTATACTGTAATCGCATACATCAATCATATATTATTGCCAGTATAAATAAACATCGTAATTTATCTTCAGAAATATCATGTCATATGTATCATATTGTGATTAAGTCACACTTAGATCATATCGTAATCAAGTCACACCTATATGATATCGTAATCAAGTCACACATATATGATATCGAAATCAAGTCACGCCTATATGATGTCGTAATCAAGTCACACCTATATGATATCATATCAGAATTTCAGGCACAGGTTACGGTCCGGGATCTATTTTAGAGTCCCATATACTTCAATATCATCACCACCCTTTATTATTGTTCAAGTATACAAATCCATTATCTCATTTTCTAACGATCCGCTAACATCATAACACGACTGTATAGCCAAGAATCACGGCATCGGCCCAGTTATATTGTTTTATCCCCGTGTATCATATCACATCCTTAAATCACATATACGTATTGTGTATATATATATACCTACACCCAGTCCTATATATATATATATATATATATATATATATATATACATACACGTATACACCACGTCGAGTCTCAGTGTGTGCGTGTGTGTGTATCTACTTGAAACCTATGAATCTCTTCCAAGGTATTCATCCTCTGGTATGGTCTTTCTAAATCAGTCTAGTCCAACCTAGGGTCATTACTAGTGTCCTACTCATCAAGAATCTAAGCTCACGTCTGGCTTCCTAATGACAATAAGTACTATTTCTATTCTACGTTTGCGGGGGTGCTAAACGCCATCCACCCGACTTCCCCCCATAGATATACATCTACTCACCTGGTCCTTGTCTGCCGAAAATGATGTCGCCATCCTCTTCTTCATCGCCCGCAGTCCACGTAAGGGGTACCTTCACAACATGAAATCCAAACATGAAAATAAGCCTCCAAAATGAATGCTTTCCATCTCCAAAATCCATGTAAAGATGAGCAAAGAATAGAGGGTAGGAATTTATTAGGATTTTTTTATTGAATTTTTAATGAATTTTGATGATTTTTAATGCAAAAATGATGGGGGGAAAATTTTGGGGCTGCCCATGGAGGTGAGGTCGGCCATGAGGTGAGGAAAAGAGAGGTGAGTGAGAAAAGATGAAGAAAAGTGTAGAAGATTTCACAAAAATATCACACAATTAAGTCTTTTCATGAATTTATTTAAAAATTCTTTATTTTCTTCACTTCATTTGACCTAGAATGGTCTAGAACCATTGTAAAATTTTGAAAATAAATTTTGCATGAAACACACTTGATTCTAAGATACAATGGTTCATTTTTGCAAATTTAACTCATTCAAATTTGAAATAATTAATTTAAGAAAAATATTTAATTAAACTAAAAATTTATAAGTGGCTAAATAAACACCATTTACTAGTAATAACATAATTAAAATAGGTATTTTCAAATTTATAGTGAAAAATAATTACGGTTTAGTTTTATGAAAACTACGTTTTACTTTACTGAAAATTATAAAATTCACTTAAACGATTTTATTTATTTAATTAATTATTTAATTATTTTTAAAATGTTACAATCTTCCACCCTTTAAGAAATTCGGTCCCCGAATTTAAATTAAACCCCCCCCCCAATTACTAAAACATTCAGCCAAAACACTCAAATCGTCGGGGCTCCGTAATCATCAATACATAACTAAAATCAACTCCGTCAAGCATAACGCAATCATCGGAGTTATGGCGAAAATAAAATATTAAAACCCAATACGAAAACCAACATAATATACATCAAAATTACAACTTATATATAGTGCGCATCACAGTAAAATCGTCCAAATATCTGGATAAAGAAGCATGCAAGAGCCCCTTTTGAAAATCGCCATGTGATGCACGTGTCACAGCATAAGTAGCGGACGTTTATTTTAAAAAAATAGTTATATATATATATATATCTTTTATTTAACATACACGTCCCGCCTCGTTACCAAATCAATAGTAATGATTATAAAAACATACTGATCAAACTGAAATCAATCCCAATCACATCATAAAAATATCATGTGCGTCCGGTGCGCACTGAAATCGAAACCAAATACAGATGCCACGAATTCACACAAAAACAAAACTGAGTGCAACAGGTATGCACCAAAAACATCTGTCAAGTGCAACGGGCGTGCACGACTCTAATATCAGGTGCATCTAATCTGCACAAAACCACGATTTAGTGCATCTAGTGTGCACAAATCGTATCAGGTGCACCGAATATGCGCAAGAATCTTAATCAGGTGCACATGGTGCACGAAAACATACACCGAATATCAAAATCGAAATCACAGTATGAAAATGCATGAAAACTAGGTCGAAGTATATGTCAAAATCATGTGTAACCATATTCACGAAATCAAATCAAAATCTCAAAATGTATTAAAACCAAATCAAGTGCACTGGGTATGTACTAAACAACATCAATACAACTGATATATGAAACACAGATAGAATGTAATGAAGGTACACATAAGAAATACCAATCGTAGAACAAAGTCCCTAAAATACCAAAATCCAATCAACGAAAATATGAAATTCAAATCACAATTGTAAACACTATCGTCAATGTGCGCCTCTTCCCCCTTTCCTCTGGTGTCGATTGCTTCGAACTCGTCTCTTCATAGGTGTGCTGACTGCGCTACCAACGGCAATACTCATATCTAGAGTCTCCCACGTAGTCAATCCTTTCACCTGATATCCGGACTATATTAAACTTTTCGATCGATCCATCAAAATCCCATAATTCCCTGAGAGCTCAACACTCAAGTACAGTTTAAAAATATCCGGTACATACCCCAGCATCGATGGTCCAGCCATAGAAGGGCAAACCCAAGCCTCACTAATGGCACCGCGGAACTGCCGTAAACCCTAAGGTTTAAGGGCGTTCTCGTGGTCATTATGTCGAGTTAGGGTTTCATTCTTCTAGAGGGTCCATAGAAATACCTGTATGTTCTTCCGAATACTTTAAACTTAGGAAAATGGGTTTCTGACAATCGTTCGAATTCTTTAATTTCGTCTGGACGGCATGTGAATACCCTTCGTCCGCACGCTAAACAATGCTTCACTCCTCAAGAATAACCAATACCCGAATAGTTATCGCATTCGGGCCGCAGCTCCCTCTGCCCGTGCTCCCGTGGTAACAGAAACCACCCTCCGATATCGACGAAGATAGATCAAAGGAACGAATGAAATGCGGTGCAAACAAATATACATCCTAAGGCTACTTAAGAAGAGTAGCGTATCGTAAGTATGCCGCGGATCATACCCACGGTACGTTACTCTACCTAAGTCGCCTACTCCATCAACCAAGGGTCATCCTAGACATATACAAGGTTAAACCTAGCGCTCTAATACCAACTTTGTCACGACCCGAAAGTACGGAACGTGACCGGCACTTAGATTACGAAGCGTCTAGAGGCGCAACGTAACCTAAGTAAGCCGAAGCCCAGAAATATAAACCATAAAAAGAAGAAGAAGTAAAGGAAAACATGTAGAAAACAAGTTTAAAAGCAACATCCAATTTTCTCAAAAATTTCGGCAGAGTCTCTTTTGTAAAAACTGGCCCCAAACGGGTACAAACAAGAATAATATATATACAAACAATAAAAAGCATCCCCAAACGGGAGCTAGCTCTACGCCAAAAGGCGGAAACAACCACATCAATGCACAATAGTATACAACGCCAAAGGGCGAGGCTCAAAACTAAAAAGAAAACAAAACCACCAGATATCATAATAATACAAGCGCAACTCTAAGGTCGAAATAAACAACTGATCCAGTAAATTATCAAGTAATACAAGTTTGGTTGATGGAGCTTACTAGATACAAATGAAATAATAAAATTACAACGGCGGTTCAGATACAAATGAACCAACCTACCGCGCAAATCACCCTGAATGAAAAGATGTGCCAGCAAGCTGCCAGGAAAACCTGTACATCGAACCTGTAATAAAATTTGGCACAACGGGGGTGAGTTGCCAACTCGTGAGTAGAAGATATCTGCGAAAAGAAATCGAATGCACGACGCTGTCCTAGGTCATAATAATATAATAATATACTACTAGTCATCAAGTAAGACAGGATAATACGCTACGTGTAAGTGCAAATGCTCCGTGCTCGTATCAGTGCCTCATATAGTACTATGTCATGTGAATGAGTATGCATGCACCATGAATGTGAAATAACCAATCCTGAAATCTAAATATATCTGTAAAAGAAATCTTTAGCTTTTATCATGGTAAAATGTGTATAGAAATCTGAAATATCAACGATGAAATCCATGGAAATCCGTGTCAAGCATCGATATAAAACATGTAAATCTCAAGTCTCAATACCTCATAATCTCAATATCTCATAGTCTCAATATCTTGGGCTTCGTCAGTCCGGATCGGCCCATATCATCAAATCTCACAACAACGGTCGGTATCCTCCGGATATCCGCCGTGCCAGACATCACCGGTAGGTAGTCCTCCCCTGCCAGGCTCATTGTCTACAATTCGATCTTCTTGCCCCGGGGTACCATACCGGGCCCACCATGTACCCGAGACGGTTCATCCACTCCTCGAATCGGGTCTCGAAATCCAACAGAAAACATGAAATCTCATGGTGGACGACACATACATCACGAGAAAACCGCATCTTATGTTTTAAAAAAAAAGGAGGAGAGAGAGAGAAGTTTTTATATATTCTTGCGGTTTTCCCCAAAAATCCAGAAATCTCATAGAAATCCAAAATCCCAAAATCATGAGTAAGTATGTGCATATGCCCCATAATACTGCATGATAACATGAAAATGCGAATGCATGAAATGTCTAAGTAATAAATACCATATCTATACTAACACCAGAGAGTAATCACAATATTATATCGATCTAGCTGTTAGCTGATTGTATCAATAAAAGATAATATGATCTAAAGTGTACATGACATAGCAATTACCGATGATGATGTGTGTGAGCCGGCAAATAAGTGTGCGTGGAATATGCGCATCATCGGTAATGGTGCTGGTGTCCTAACAGGCAAAGTTTTATACTGGTTATAGAAACATATGTGTGAACATGGAACATTATGATTACGCTATAAATGTAAAGACGGATGTGTAATAACCACTCATCTATGATATACAAGTACAACTACCACTATATGACTCGAACCTAAACTAGTGTCCATCTAACCTCCTAAGGAATTAAACCTAAGAAACTAGTCGATAAGAAATAAGAGTACACCTAAAATCTGAGTCCGTATTGTTGGGTTAGCCTAGCACCTCAAGAAGGGTTTGGAAGCATCACATGAACCAAAGGTGGAGTCTTTAGGGTGCTAAGTTAACAAGCATCGGATCGTTCCTAAAAAAATTAGGGTTTCTAAATATTTCACATCACCATATGAAAGAAAGGCTAGGGTTTTGAGAGTACAACCATTGTAGCTCCCTACGCTAGACTCCTCGGCTACTTGGGGTTTGAAAAAGCTCCGCTTGAGCTCCTCGAGGTCACCGATGATCCACCCGGAGTCCGCTTTGTCCAAGCTTGCAACTTTATCCGATCAAGTGAACGAGATGAAGCTAACACTCTAAACAAGTTGGCTAAACTTGTGTAGAATGATATTGTGGTTCTTATTCTCACTTCAAAATCCAATCTTGATGAGTATATTGCTCACTACAAAAAAAACTAGAGAGAAAAAGGAGAGAGGAAGAAGAAGATGATGGCAATTTTAGAAGAAGATAAGTTCAACTCTTCAAAGAAAAAAGAAAATATATCAATATATATTTTTTATCTCTCATCTCAAACCATGGTTGAATCATTATTGTACTTGAGTTAAAAACTAAAAGGAAGAGTAAACCATGGTTAAATGGTGGGTGAGTAAGGTTAGGTCAAGAAGAGTGTAGAAACAATCCAAAACTAACCCTTTTTCTTTTTCCTTTTGTTTTTAGCTTAAATACAATAATATTCCATATAAAACCCCCATGGTGTGAGTCTTATATTGCCACCATTTTCTTTGTATAAACAACCATAATTGATGATGTATGTATGTATGTATGTATGTATGTATGCACATCCATATGTGGATGAATTTATAAAGAAACTATACATGCAAGCATACATCCATCATACTCAAGAAAGGATTTCAAGTGAGAAGCTAATGGTTAAATGATAAATCAACACTTGATTTATCAATCCGGTCATATCACATATGACCCCTACTAAAAGCAAGCCGCCCGACCAATATACGGTATCCTATACGCGCATTTTAATCGGGTCCATGCGCATATCGCATACGCGCACCACAACGTTTCGCCTGGACTAGGAGACTCCATTGTGGGACTCGGAGACTCGTCAATACGCCGGCAGTGGGTGATGATCATATCAAGCACCCCCAAGCCGCAAGCAGTCAGCTAAACGTAACGGCCACCCGGGTATTGAGCGATCAGAAGAGAACAAGCGAACCTGCTACAACTCCCGTCGAGCCAATCGGCAACACTTCCCGTACAGTCCGGTCTCCTCGTCTGATATGTCGCATATCAAGTCTAGGGGTGGTAAACGTCAGACCCCAATAACTGATAAGTCGTGCCGATGTGAGGCTCATAACGGGTCGAGAAACTACTGGTAACACTTACCAGCAAATCTCTGAATCAGCCCTGGCCAGGGACTTCCCTGTTACGGCCAATCGAGCACAGCGCAACATCAACCCCCAATACCGGGAGAGACGAAACCCCTCCTATCGCTCATTGCCTCCATGTGACTCGGGACTGTACCCAAAAACCACCATTTTGCACGCCCTCATGGACGTGGTAAGGTGAAGATCAAAGCACAGTGGGAATCACACAAGACTCTATGACGATCTCGGGTCTACAGACTAACCTGCACAAGTGTCACCTGAGAACTGCCATCTGACGTGAGGTATAATACCATCTGGGAGTTCTCGGTGAGTCCGTCCAGTGTACCCAGTCTCCACTGAGCACCCGTATACCTTCTCTGATGTCAAACACCAATGGATATGGGATCATCCATCGCCCATCTCATGGGTCGAGAAGCGTATACACTAGTCTACACTGGTATATCGATGCCCCGTCTCGATACACCTACGACTAGGGACCTTGAAGGATGTACTTATGGACTACCATGTCCCCACTAGTATGATCTGCATCATAGTCCAGGTAGTCAAGTACACATCTTAAGGGCTTTACCAACATGTAACTATAAGACAGTTTAAAGAGACTAGTATACATGTTAAGATAAAGAGCAACCAGATAGCATACTATCATATCGAGCAAGAAAGTCATCTCTATATATGTCCAAGCATCCAATATAATATACATCATCTGTACAATACTGGCCTCTAGGGCATACATACAACTAACGATCTCCCACTTGCACTAGGGCCAGCTGCTGTAGTATCGCATACCGAGCATCCCGAAGAGTCTCTCAAACTTTATCTGGGGAATGGCCTTCGTGAGTGGATCCGCCATGTTGTTATTCGTGTCAACCCTCCTGACCTCGATCTCCCGGCGATCAACTATCTCCCGGATCAGGTGATACCACCTCAGAATATGCCTGGATCGCTGATGGGACCTGGGTTCCTTGGCCAAAGCCACCGCTCCATTGTTATCGCAATACAAAGGTATTGGATGCTCAATGGATGGAACCACTCCAAGTTCAGTAATGAACTTCTTGATCCAGACAGCCTCTTTGGCAGCATCGTTGGCAGCGATGTATTCAGCCTCCATCGTCGAGTCTGCCACGGTTTCCTGCTTAGAACTCTTCCAGCTAACCGCCCCTCCGTAAAGGGTAAAAACAAATCCCGACTGCGACTTAGAGTCGTCCTTATCACTCTGGAAGCTCGAATCGGTAAAGGACTCCACTTGGAGTTCTCCGTTACCATACACCAAGAGCATCTCTTTAGTCCTTCGCAAGTACTGTTAGTTATATGTATGCCCTAGAGGCCATTACTGTACATTGGATGTATATTGTAGTGGATGCTGGGACATATATAGGGAGGACTTTCTTGCTCGACATGATAGTATGCTATCTGGTTGCTCTTTACCTTAACGTGTACACTGATTGTCTCTCTGATACATGTTGGTAAAGCCCTTAGGATGTGTACTTGACTATCTGGACTATGATGCGGATCATACTAGTGGGGACATGGTAGTCCATAAGTACATCCTTCAAAGTCCCTAGTCGTGGGTGTATCGAGACGGGGCATCGATATACCAGAGTAGACTAGCGTATACCTTCTCGACCCATACAGATGGGCGATGGATGATCCCATATCCATTGGTGTTTGACATCAGGGATGATATACGGGTGCTAAGTAGAGACTGGGTACACTGGACGGACTCGCCGAGAACTCCCAGATGGTATTATACCTCACGTCAGATGGCAGTTCTCTGGTGACACTGGTACAGAGTAGTCTGTTGACCCGAGATCGTCATAGAGTCTTGTGTGGTTCCCACTGTGCTTTGATTTCCATCTTACCACGTCCAAGAGGGCGTGCAAAACGGTGGTTTTTGGGTACAGTCCCGAGTCACATGGAGGCAATGAGCGATAGGAGGGGATTCGTCTCTCCCGGTATAGGGAGTTGATGTTGCGCTGTGTTCGATTGGCTATAACAGGAAATCCCTGGCCAGGGTTGCTGAGATTTACTGGTAAGTGTTACCAGTAGTTTCTCGAATTGTTATAGACCTCATATCGACACGACTTATCGAGCTATTGGGGTCTGACGTTTACCACCCCTAGGCGAGATATGCGACATATCAGACGATCAGACCGGACTGTACGGTAGTGTTACTGGTTGGATTCACTGGAGTGTGAGCGGGCTTGCTCGTCGATCTTCAGATCGCTCAATACCCGGGTGGCCGTTACGTTTAGCAGACCGCTTGCGGCTTGTGGGTGTTTGATATGATCATCACCTGCTGCCGGCGTATTGACGAGTCTTTAGAGTCCTACACAGAGGTTTCCTGGCTCAAGCGAAACGAAATAGGAGCGCATATGAGATATGTGCGGGACCGAGAATAATGCGTGTATGTGATACCGTATTTCATTCTCGCGATGAATGTGTCGAATGGTTATATGCGATATAACCTAGTTATCGAATCGAGGGTTGATTCGATAAGCCGATACATTGGATACCAGTCGGTTATGTGCGACATGACCGGATCATTGAATCAAGTGTTGATTTAATGATTTAATGTATAATTATATATATATTTGATATATTACTTTGCATTAACTAGTATCGGTTCACTTTGAATGGATTTTCTCACTCGGATGTGCGCATTGCATATGCGATATGATTTTGTGCACTTGTTTGTATCATGGTTGATGATGCATGCCTACTTGGTTAAGTGCAAAGAATTAAACCATGGTTAACTAAATGATTAGGGTTTTATTTTCTTAAATTATTCATTTATTCCTTTTTGGAAATTATTTTGCATAAGAAGAATTGGTGGCTTTCTTTTATTCTTTCATGAACTTTCATGAATGTTTGACTTTGTCACCAATTTTGTCTCATGCTTAACCCTAACCATTTCTTTTAACCATGATTGATTCTCTACACCTAACCATGGTTCTAATATGATAAGTATTCATTTCTTTTCCAATTTTAAATAACTTATCATATCATTATCTTCTTCTTCTTCATCTTCAACCTTGAAGAAAGCTTTCTACCAACAATGGTGGAATGTGAAAATAAGTGAGAAATCCAATTCTAAATTGAACCCACTTCCTATTTCTTCATCCTCTACCTCTTGCCAAGTAGTAGAGTGTGTTTCCTTCACAAGTTTTCAAGACTTGGTGAAGTTGGAGCTTGATCTAGCGATGCCTCGACGTAGATCATCTTCGGCATGGACATCGACGACCTAGCTTGCCCATTCTCCGACGAAGCCGACGCTAGAGCCCGGGAACTCATTTGGACAGCGAGGGGAGTTCGTTGTGGAGCTATGGAGGTGGAGCACCGGATCTACAAAGGTTGTATTTCCGTATTCTTTATAGTTAAGTTGTTAACTAGTTTCTAGTTTCGCCTAAACTTTAGCCAACGATCCGTATTAGGGTTTCTCGGCACCTAGATTTTTTGAAATTGGCATGGTTGATGCCTTGTGAGAACTCTTGAGAGTGCCTAGGAACCCTACAAGTACTTGAGAATGCTCTTCACAGCTGTCCAGTGACTCTCTCCAGGATCAGCTTGATACCTACTCACTACACTTAGTGAGTATGCTACATCTGGTCTGGTACATAGCATCGAATAGATGATAGAGCCTACAGCCGAAGCATAGGGTATCCCTTGCATGCGAGCTCTCTCCAAATCAGTCTTAGGAGACATCTCTTTGGAGAGAGTGACTCCAGAGATCGTGGGCAAGTTCCCACGCTTGGATTCTTCCATACTAAACCTCTTTAGTATGGTGTCAATGTACCTGGATTGGGACAATCCCAATATCCGTTTGGATCTATCTCTATAGATCCTAATTCCCAATATGCAGGAGGCATCACCAAGATCTTTCATTGAGAATCTTTGTGATAAGAAGAGCTTGACCGATTGCAGCATAGGAATATCATTTCCTATCAAGAGTATGTCATCCACGTACAATACGAGGAAGACAACCTTACTCTCTGCCACCTTCTTGTAGATACAAGGTTCATCTGGGTTTTTGACGAAATCAAACTCTTTGATAACGACGTCAAAGCAGATGTTCCAAGTCCGCGATACTTGCTTTAATCCATAAATGGATTTAAGCAGCTTGCACACCTTCCCGCTGCTCCCACTGTCTACGAAGCCCTCTGGCTGAGTCATGTACACGCACTCTTCTAAATCACTGTTTAGAAAGGCGGTCTTAACATCCATTTGCCAGATTTCATAGTCATGATATGCAGCGATGGCAAGCATGATCCGGATGGATTTAAGCATAGCCACTGGAGAAAAGGTTTCGTCATAGTCCACACCTGGTCTTTGACGAAAACCTTTTGCAACAAGTCTAGCTTTGAAAGTCTCCACTTTCCCATCTACACCAAGTTTTTTCTTGAAGATCCACTTGCTCCCAATGGGTTTTACCCCTTCAGGAGCATTTTCCAAAGTCCATACTTTGTTGGTGTACATGGATTCCATCTCGGACCGCATAGCATCCGGCCATTTCACTGAGTCCCCACGCGTGATGGCCTGCTCGAAGCTAGTTGGGTCATCATCCTCCACGATGCAATCCTCGCTCCTACCATCCATGAGAAAACCGTAGTATCACTCAGGTTGGCGAGGAACCCTACTAGATCGGCGGAGTGGCTGGGGTTCATTGGAAACTGCTGAATCCTCTGGTTCCACTAAATCTTCTATTGTGGTTTGTTCAGCTGGAACATCTTCCAGTTCTACCTCAGGGCCACTAATCTTTTTTGCAAGAAATTCCTTTTCTAAAAAGGTGGCATGTTAAGCAACAAATACTCTTTGTTCCTCACTGTGGTAGAAGATATACCCTCGCGAATGCTTGGGATATCCAACAAATTTACACAAAACAGACCTTGCCTCGAGTTTGTCCGGTTTTTGTCTTTTGACATAGGTCGGGCAACCCCATATCTTTATAAAATTAAGATATAGTCTCTTCCCCTCTCATATCTCATATGGGGTGGTAGGCACAGATTTGGTAGGAACCCTATTCAGTAGGTATGCTGCTGTTTCCAGTGCATATCCCCAGAAGGAAATAGGTAACTCAGCTACACTCATCATAGAGCGCTCCATATCCAATAGGGTGCGGTTCCTCCGTTCTGATACACCGTTGTGTTGTGGTGTATATGGAGGAGTCAACTGAGAGAGAATCCCATTCTCTTTTAGGAAGTCCAGGAATTCAATGCTCAAGTATTCACCTCCTCGATCAGATCGTAGGATTTTAATACTTTTTCCGGTTTGGTTCTCGACTTCTTGTTTATATTCTCTAAATTTCTCAAAAGCTTTTGATTTGTTTTTCATCAGGAACACATATCCGAATCTAAAGAGATCGTCAGTGAATGTAATGAAGTACGATGAACCATCCCTGGCATGTGTAGACATGGGACCGCATACATCACTATGTATCAGTCCCAAGAGTTCAGTAACTCTTTCTCCGTGTCCCGTAAACGGAGTTTTGGTCATCTTGCCTTTAAGACATGACTGGCAAGTGTCATAAGATGAAAATTCAAACGGATTCAAATATCCATCCTTATGCAACTTAGCCAGTCGTGTCGCATTTATATGACTGAGTCTACAATTCCATAAAAAGGATTCGTTCAGTTCTGAACTCTTCCTCTTGTGTGTGTTTGTTATGCTCAGAACTGTTGATTGATTTAGAACATAAATGCCATTACATAACGTGCCTGATCCAACCAACTTTTGGTTACGGAAAATGTTCATAACATTATCCTGTAATACAAAATTATATCCCTCTTTACTCAACAAAGAAACCGATATAATGTTGCATATCAGGTTCGGCATGTAATAGCATTCGTTCAGAACTAATGTATTACCAGTTGGTAATCCAAGGTGATATTCCCCGACAGTCTTAGCTGCAACAATTGCACCATTTCCAACTTTTATGTCTTTATCACCTTCTCCAAGTTCTCTACCTTTCCTAAGCCCATGTAACTGATTTCATATATGGGATCCGGACCCGATATCTAATACCCAGGACGTAGGGCAAATAGAGAAACAGTTCTCTGTAACGAACACACCCAAAGAAAATGCATCAACATGTACTTTCTTCATTCGGGTGGCATGGGAATCCTGGTATTACCCTATGTCCTGTTCATTCCTATAACTCTTATAAGAAAGAACGGAACCAACGTTTCCCAGCACAGTATAACTTGCGGGTTCGGTCAATACATCTATATTATTATCTTGATTAAGGCATGACATGGTCGCTACCTGGAGAGAGAGAGAAGAAAACACTTTAGCGTATGCTCTTGCAAGATCAGATTGGTTATTATCTTATCTAATCAGGATGGCTCCCACTGGTTTTTATCAAATCTTCCTTCAAACCCTAAAAGGAAAGACTAGCTGGGATTAATTACACCCTACAACTTCGCCGATCTTTCAGCCAGTCCAGTGTCGGTACTTTGAGGGAGGTTCCCCGTGCTTTCGCACGGACCTAATTAAAGTAAACCTCGTTTTCCCAGAGGCGTAACCCCGTTGACACCTTTCTAGACACCTACTTGATCGGCTAATTGTAATGTGTAAAACTCTCCCAGGAGTAACAATTACTCACAGTGGGTATCGGGATCCAACTATCTCATCGAAGGTATGCAATCTCATTGCAAATTTCAACACTTGAAATTCCCGATAATATTTTGCCCCAAGCATCCTATGACCTTGACGGAGGTCAACAAACCACAGGGTGCAAGTCAAGTTCAACCCGTCATTTCTTGATTGAATCAAACCCACCCGCACGACCCTTGACGGAGGTCAACAAGGTCGTACGACTACCCTAATCCAATCTGCATCACATGCATAAGCAGATAAATACTAGTTAGCTACCGCACACTACGCCTTGACGGAGGTCAACAAACGTAGCACGAA
This sequence comes from Agapanthus africanus, assembly GCA_030015575.1. NCBI lineage: Eukaryota > Viridiplantae > Streptophyta > Magnoliopsida > Asparagales > Amaryllidaceae > Agapanthus > Agapanthus africanus. The sequence goes on from CM057347.1 coordinate 293,930,258, forward strand.
TACTAAGTAGGATTTATCTGAAATGACGGACGGCTACGACAGGTTTTTCTGAAAACCTATTGCGTAATGAACTTGATATCGTTGTAGAATCGAATGAATTTTGAAATGGAGTGTTCTTGAGGCTTTTCTAGTTTTGCTAAAGGGGTCACTCCCAGTGAAGGGATCGTCGGCCCTTTTCTCGTCGAATGAGGTGCGGGATATATCATATATATCACTGTGCAAAGCAGAAACTATAGAAGCAATCAAAAGACAAACCGAGTGTGAAGCATCTGCCAGTTATTGCTAAAGGGGTCACTCCCGGTGAAGGGATCTCGGCCCTTTCCTCATCGAATAAGGTGCAGGGTATATCATATATACCGCTATGCAAAGCAAAACTGTAGCTACCCTTTTTATTTAAAAATTTGATTCTACGACATCTATTAGGTTTCTTTTCTTTCATTAATCACATTAATGAAGTCCCATCATTTAAGTCACCTAAACATCACAGATAAATACGACGTACACTTACGCCATCCGCATTCGCCTCGATGTCCCCTCGTGCACCGTTAGGTTAGGTAACTAATGAAAGAGCAGGGCAGGGCTAGTGCGGGTGTAAAACATAAGTAACGCCTATATAATATATCATATATACTATATACTGTATCCATCAGAACATATCAAATGATCACATCACAGATATCGCAGCAGAAACATAGATATAATGTGGGATATACTAGGACGTCCGTATTTAGTATTTAGCCAATAATAGAAAATACGGATTCCATAGTCGCGATGAATAGCTAAGCCCACACCCTGGACCCCTACGAGAGCGGCAAGCGACCCTACCAATTCTGGAGTTTAGGAGACCCGGTCTCGACTCCTCGAGATGGCCTCCCACTGAACCCCAGAACCCGGTCACTTGTGCTCCCCTCCTTGGGTCCATCCTAATGCGGAAAAGTAAATAATATACAACACAGGTGGCATCAACCTCAACCCGGAAGTGCCCCAAATAAAAGAATATTACATTACATTTGAATTTACATGAATGAAAATATAAAACTCTCATCTCACATAAAACCCCCCGGCTATTCAATCGCGACAATCCTGCACATCATATCTCAGCAACACATAATACACATATCATCAACGTAAGTAAGTATGCGTACCCCAATTGTCGTTGATGTATAGCAACGAAACCGGCGATATCGACATACTACACTTACGGTCACAGAAAAGAAAGTGTAAAACTGCAATATCTGGAATCCACATTCTCCTTAGACATCATAAATGCGAAATATCACATACCTCGTATTTCATGTCTTATAATATGAATTCCACACATTGCATCACATTCCAGATAATTGGACAGTATTAAAGTTTTCGAACGAACGATCAAATACCCAAGATTCACTAAAGCTCAACACTTGAGCGGAGTTCAAAAACCGGAGTGTGACACAGTAGTAGCGGTCCAGCCGTAGAAGGGTCAAGCCAACGCCTCAGAAGTGGCACGCCGTACTGCTCCAAACCCTAAGGTTCAAAGGGCAGTTCAAGACGGTCACATAATCGAGTTAAGGTTTGTTGTCTTCTAGAGGGACCACCACAAAACTTGCACGTATTTCCAAAATATTTAAACCCCGTGAAAAGTGAGCAAACGATACTCGTTCAAACACTTCAATACTTTCTAATTTATCCGGAAAAACCACGAAATGAAAATTTCGATCGAATCGACGAGTCCAAAACCAACTCCAGAATTTTCAGAACTTAATTCAGATTAAAAATACTCCAAAAACATAAACAAGCAGATTCATGAGTTACTGTACAAAAACCAGACCATGATTCAACAGAACGGCCGCGGAACCGCGGCCTAAGAAGGCTATTGCCGCGGTTCCGCGCTCATATTTACTGTTCATGATCTCGATTTTCACAGTAACTCTTATATTTACTTGCTGAATTTTTTGCATATTTTTAATTCTGAAAATAACCAGATTTTAAAAATTGTCCAGAGAGCATTCTAAAAGGCCGTATTTCGGTTCGATCGGAGTTTTAACTTCGTAAAAATGTCGCCTAATATTCTAGGTCGGCTCTGATACCAATGTTGGGTTAGCCTAGTACCTCAAGAAGGGTTTGGAAGCATCACATGAACCAAAGGTGGAGTCTTTAGGGTGCTAAGTTAACAAGCATCGGATCGTTCCTAGAAAAATTAGGGTTTCTAAATATTTCACATCACCATATGAAAGAAAGGCTAGGCTTTTGAGAGTACAACCTTTGTAGCTCCCTACGCTAGAATCCTCGGCTACTTGGGGTTTGAAAAAGCTCCGCTTGAACTCCTCGAGGTCACCGATGATCCACCCGGAGTCCGCTTTGTCCAAGCTTGCAACTTTATCCGATCAAGTGAACAAGATGAGGCTAACACTCTGAACAAGTTGGCTAAACTTGTGTAGAATGATGTTGTGGTTCATATTCTCACTTCAAAATCTAATCTTGATGAGTATATTGCTCACTAAAAAAAACTATAGAGCAAAAGGAGAGAGGAAGAAGAAGATGATGGCAATTTTAGAAGAAGATAAGTTCAACTCTTCAAAGAAAATAGAAAATATATCAATATATATTTTTTATCTCTCATCTCAAACCATGGTTGAATCATTATTGTACTTGAGTTAAAAACTAAAAGGAAGAGTAAACCATGGTTAAATGGTGGGTGAGTAAGGTTAGGTCAAGAAGAGTGTAGAAACAATCCAAAACTAACCCTTTTCTTTTTCCTTTTGTTTTTAGCTTAAATACAATAATATTCCATATAAAAAACCCATGGTGTGAGACTTATATCGCCACCATTTTCTTTGTATAAACAACCATAATTGATGATGTATGTATGTATGTATGTATGTATGCACATCCATATGTGGATGAATCTATAAAGAAACTATACATGCATGCATACATCCATCATACTCAAGAAAGGATTTCAAGTAAGAAGCTAATGGTTAAATGATAAATCAACACTTGATTTATCAATCCGGTCATATCACATATGACCCCTACTAAAAGCAAGCCGCCCGACCAATATACGGTATCCTATACGCGCATTTTAATCGGGTCCATGCGCATATCGCATACGCGCACCACAACGTTTCGCCTGGACTAGGAGACTCCATTGTGGGACTCTGAGACTCGTCAATACGCCAGCAGTGGGTGATGATCATATCAAGCACCCCCAAGCCGCAAGCAGTCAGCTAAAGGTAACAGCCACCCGGGTATTGAGCGATCAGAAGAGAACAAGCGAACCTGCTACAACTCCCGTCGAGCCAATCGGCAACACTTCCCGTACAGTCCGGTCTCCTCGTCTGATATGTCGCATATCAAGTCTAGGGGTGGTAAACGTCAGACCCCAATAACTGATAAGTCGTGCCGGTGTGAGACTCATAACGGGTCGAGAAACTACTGGTAACACTTACCAGCAAATCTCTGAATCAGCCCTGGCCAGGGACTTCCCTGTTACGGCCAATCGAGCACAGCGCAACATCAACCCCCAATACCGGGAGAGACGAAACCCCTCCTATCGCTCATTGCCTCCATATGACTCGGGACTGTACCCAAAAACCACCGTTTTGCACGCCTTCATGGACGTGGTAAGGTGGAGATCAAAGCACAGTGGGAATCACACAAGACTCTATGACGATCTTGGGTCTACAGACTAACCTGCACAAGTGTCACCTGAGAACTGCCATCTGACGTGAGGTATAATACCATCTGGGAGTTCTCGGCGAGTCCGTCCAGTGTGCCCAGTCTCCACTGAGCACCCGTATACCATCTCTGATGTCAAACACCAATGGATATGGGATCATCCATCGCCCATCTCATGGGTCGAGAAGCGTATACGCTAGTCTACACTGGTATATCGATGCCCCGTCTCGATACACCTACGACTAGGGACCTTGAAAGATGTACTTATGGACTACCATGTCCCCACTAGTATGATCTGCATCATAGTCCAGGTAGTCAAGTACACATCCTAAGGGCTTTACCAACATGTAACTATAAGACAGTTTAAAGAGACTAGTATACATGTTAAGATAAAGAGCAACCAGATAGCATACTGTCATATCGAGCAAGAAAGTCATCTCTATATATGTCCAAGCATCCAATATAATATACATCATCTGTACAATACTGGCCTCTAGGGCATACATACAACTAACACGTATCTCTAATAGTCAGCGATCCAGCCTCAATAGCGTCACGTACATAGTACGGCTTCCTCGAAACAAGAGTGCGGATCGATCATCATATCTATGCCTCGTACGGTAAAATCCATCGTACGACATCCCAATATCGGGGTATGGGTCAAGTATCACCTACGTGTCTCATCATTCGTATGATATCATCATCAACTCATGTAAAGATCAAGGTTCTATACTGTAATCGCATACATCAATCATATATTATTGCCAGTATAAATATACAACGTAATTTATCCTCAGAAATATCATGTCATATGTATCATATTGTGATTAAGTCACACTTAGATCATATCGTAATCAAGTCACACCTATATGATATCGTAATCAAGTCACACATATATGATACCGAAATCAAGTCACACCTATATGATGTAGTAATCAAGTCACACCTATATGATATCATATCAGAATTTCAGGCACAAGTTACGATCCGGGTTCTATTTTAGAGTCCCATATACTTCAATATCATCACCACCCTTTATTATTGTTCAAGTATACAAATCCATTATCTCATTTTCTAATGATCCGCTGACATCATAACACGACTGTATAGCCAAGAATCATGGCATCAGCCCAGTTATATTGTTTCATCCCCGTGTATCATATCACATCCTTGAATCACATATACGTATTGTGTATATATATGTACCTACACCTAGTCCTATATATATATATATATATATATATATATATATATATACATATACGTATACACTACGTTGAGTCTCAGTGTGTGCGTGTGTGTGTATCTACCTGAAACCTACGAATCTCTTCCAAGGTATTCATCCTCTGGTATGGTCTTTCTAAATCAGTTTAGTCCAACCTATGGTCATTACTAGGGTCCTACTCATCAAGAATCTAAGGTCACGTCTGGTTTCCTAATGACAATAAGTACTATTCCTATTCTACGTTTGCGGGGGTGCTAAACGCCATCCACCCGACTTCCCCCCATAGATATACATCTACTCACCTGGTCCTTGTCTGCCGAAAATGATGTTGCCATCCTCTTCTTCATCGCCCGCAGTCCACGTGAGGGGTACCTCCACAACATGAAATCCAAACATGAAAATAAGCCTCCAAAATGAATGCTTTCCATCTCCAAAATCCATGTAAAGATGAGCCAAGAATAGAGGGTAGGAATTTATTAGGATTTTGTGGATTTTTTTATTGAATTTTTGATGAATTTTGATGATTTTTAATGCAAAAATGATGGGGGGAAAATTTTGGGGCTGCCCATAGAGGTGAGGCCGGCCATGAGGTGAGGAAAAGAGAGGAGAGTGAGAAAAGGTGAAGAAAAGTGTAGAAGGTTTCACAAAAATATCACACAATTAAGTCTTTTCATGAATTTATTTAAAAATTCTTTATTTTCTTTACTCCATTTGACCTAGAATGGTCTAGAACCATTGTAAAATTTTGAAAATAAATTTTGCATGAAACACACTTGATTCTAAGATGCAATGGTTCATTTTTACAAATTTAACTCATTCAAATTTGTAATTTACACTAATTTAGTGTAAAAATAAAGCTTATGTTAATATTTAAAATAATTAATTTAAGAAAAATATTTAATTAAACTAAAAATTTATAAGTGGCTAAATAAACACCATTTACTAGTAATAACATAATTAAAATAGGTATTTTCAAATTTATAGTGAAAAATAATTACGGTTTAGTTTTATGAAAATTACGTTTTACTTTACTGAAAATTATAAAATTCACTTAAACGGTTTTATTTATTTATTTAATTATTTAATTATTTTTAAAATGTTACACACATACCCCTACGTGTGTGTATAAATCACCCCTACACTTGGAAATTCAAATCAAGCAATCATACTCTTGTCCATTGTCCAAAGCACTTCTTAATTGATGAATTTTTTGATGAATTTCGCTCACACATCCTTCATGCGACTGTTAATACTTCTTGAGGTACCAACAACCGATTACAAGATGTGTTTGCACATTAAAGTATAATTCCTAGTCTTTTAATACCTAAGGCTTTAGCAGTGACTCCCAAACCAGTTGGTCTAAGGCACTATGTGATGAAGCACCCTCGCTAAATATTTTTTCTATTTTGCAGGCTTAAGTAATTACAAAAACCAGTGTCCATTTTTTTATCTCTTTATTCACACTTGTATTTTTATTTTATTTTTTTTCATACTAAGGACTTTAGACAAGAGCATTTCAAGGTCTCTTCTACTATTCCAAGTTTCAAGGTTCGTGTTTGTGCAATTTTGTAGGGTATATATTTTCAGAATTTAGACTTAAGCTAGGAATTATTTTTCAAACTTATACTCTAATAAAAATATCAATACTTTTCTTTTGTTTTAACTTAGTCCAAGAAGTCAACTCGAAATTTGCTTATTTCTAAATAAACTACAAAGACATATACTTTCTATCGTTAAACTCAAAGAAAGGTTATTTTTAAGGTTTTTAATTTACCAAGTCTAAGATCTAGTTGTTCCTAGCTAGTAAACCTATTTGTCAAACTCAAGTCAATTATGGCCAAAATTGAATACTTTAATTTTTATAATTTTCAAAATTTTCAGTTTTTTATGGGTTTTAAAATAAGTATGAAAATGTAAAAATATACACATGAATGCGAAGGAAGAAGGCTTACCGAGCATATCCCCAAACTTAAACTTGACAGTGTCCTCACTGTCATGCCACACCAAGAGGGTCAAAAATGTCGGCACTCCCCTGTTTATTTATTTATAAAAAAAATTTATTTAAAAGAAAAACAAAAATATATATACAAAAAGGCCCCCCAAACTTCATTGAAACAATGTTAAACGTCATCGCCAAACTTTGCAAAGACCAAACGTCAACACCAACCAGTTGAAAAATTTATCTGTATAGAGTATCAGTTGGTGGAAGAACATGTTGTACCGATCCAAAAAGAATTGGGGAAGATAGACGTGGTGGTATGGAAAGTGTGGAAGTGAATAGATAGGAGGTGATGATGAATCAAAACGAGAATGTGAATGATCAACAATCAATGGAATATTGGCAGGTTCAACTTCTAAAGGAGGAGGTTGATTATCCACACTATCCCCAAGATATTTCTGTGGATCCTTTATCGACTTGGAATAATCCATCATATGCATATGATATTCAATTATGAGGGAACTAATCTCCTCGATGTCCGCCATAGTCCAGCCGAAAGCTTGCCGCTTATCTTGTAAGACCATTAAAAGGGCTTTCTCTTGCTCGAGGGCTAGAGAGGCCGATATGATAACGGGAAAGGTATCATTCTCACCTAGGTAAGCATATTTACGGTGAGACGGCAAGGGCTTTAGTTCGAGTTTCGGAGGCAAAACAATCAAAGGTAAAATTGGGGAATCTACCTCGAACTCAAAGGACTCCAACACTGGTTCGAAATCACTGCAAACAACCGATTCGGATGGTTCAACTAACTCATCCAAAAATTCAAAAGACTCATATTCGGGCGGTGAGTCGTCAAAATCATCCGAAAAAGTGAAACATTCATAATCAATATCAGTTGTGTCAACTGTGGTAGATTCAAGGAGGGACGCACTAGTGGCTTCAAAACTGTTGTCATCAAACAGAAATCTTTCAAGCTCGCAGTCCTTCTGCGTGATTTCGTGAATAGAGCAAACTTCTCATGTACTCGTTTTAGGCACGGGGGGCAGACTTCCTATCTTGTAAATATTGAACTCACTAGACATCTTCCCGAAGGATAGAGTCATGGAGCCATTGCGACAATTTATTACGGCATTGGAAGTGGCCAAAAATGGTCGACCGAGGATCACCGGAATTTGGTTCCGTGGATTAGCAACAGGTTGTGTATGCATAACAATAAAATCAACGGGGAATATGAAATCCCCTACTTTGATCAACACATCCTCTAACTCACCCCTAGGATGGGTGATTGATCGATCAGCCATTTGGAGAGTACAACGAGTGGGTTTCAAATTTCCAACCCCTAATTGCTCGTACACGGAGTAGGGAAGCAGGTTAACACTAGACCCAAGATCTAAAAGTGCTCGATTGATATTCATATCCCCAATTGCTATTGAAATTGTAGGACAGCCAAGGTCCTTTCGTTTTTGGGATAAGGGTTGAGGTTGGTTAATAGTATTGCTCACTGCACTAGCCACTAGCACTTTCTTGGGTATTTGAGACTTTCTCTTCGAGGAGCATAAGCACTTTAAGATTTTCGCGTATGAAGGGACTTGTTGGATTGCATCCAAGAGAGGTATATTTATGCTAACCTGTTTAAATAACTCCACAATCTTCTCCATTTGTGGAGTTGGTTTATTAGATCTCAACCTGTTTGGAAATTGAGCATTTTGAAAATCTGTTGAGTCCAAAGTCTGTGGAGTGGACTGTGGAGTAGGAACGGATCCCTGTGTGGGTGTGTTCATGAAGTGAGAAGTGGGTCCGTTCGGATTAGAAGAAGAAGAGCCTTTTGAGGAATGAAGAATAGGCTCTAACGAAGAAGATGAAGGTGAAGAAGAAGAAGGAGATGAAGAAGAACCACCGGCGGGGGTTTCATCAATAATACCCACATTATTTTGCAACATTCTTCCAGATCTCAACATGGTCACCGAATTTACATTATGATTTTGATAATCATATGTGACATGTGCGTTGTTTGTGTGATCGGGATTTGGCAATGGTTGAGATGGAAGCTTTCCCTTTTCTCTCTCGCTCAACGCAGCAATTAGTTGTGCAATTTATGCCTCAATAGATTTGATGCTTTGATCGTGTGAAGCATTATTGTGCACCAAAGACTGGATGGAAGTCTCCAACCTTGCTGCGGATTGTGTAGATTGTTTGAGAAACGCATCTAGACTTTTTTCTAGCGAGATAACCTTATCATCAGTTGGTTGAATAAAATTGTTTTGAGGGTAAAAGTTGTTAGGCATAAAATTGTTCGTTTGATTTGGATAAGGTTGTGGTTGGAAAGGTTGCTGGTATTGAGTTTGTTGGGGTGCTTGTTTTTGTGGAGGAGGAGGCCTTTGAAAGTTATTGTTTCCTTAGAATTGTTGATTTTGATTCCAAGCAAAATTTGGGTGACTCCTCCAACCCGGATTATAGGTCGAAGAGCAAGGATCATTTCTTTGTCGTTGCTGAAAGGCAGCATTGACTTGATCTTGTCCTTGAACAGGTGGATTGTAAGGACACTCTTCGGTAAGTTGTGATGGATCCGAACAACAAGCACAAACAGTTCGTAGGGGTAAAGCAGGGGCAGGAGAAGGCGATGAGATTTTGGTCTCAATGGCTTCTAGCTTTTTCGTAAGTGCGGCCATCTCGGCCTTCATAGCAATCGACATATCTAATTGATGTATACCTGCACTAGATTGATCAATAGAAGAAGTGAGGTGGTCTTGGTGCTTTCCCACTGAAGTGTTTGTTCAGCAAGCTCCTCGAGAAACTGCCATGCTTCCTCACTAGATTTGGTTAGAAAGTGACCTTGACAAATGGTTTCTAGCAACTGCTTCGTTGCAAGGTTCAATCCCTCGTATAATGTTTGGCAAAGTTGCCAATTTTAGATCCTATGGTGAGGGCATTGAACAAGTAGGTCTTTGAATCTTTCAAAACACTTCCAAAATGGTTCGGAAGGAAGCTGGGAAAATTGTATAATCTTATTGTGAATTCTTGAGGTATTGTGATGAGGATAAAACTTTTTAAGAAAAGCTTTAACAAACTCGTCCCAATTTCTAATTGAATGTGATGCTGTGCTGTATAACCACTTCTCGGCTAAGTCACATAAGGTGAAAGGAATGACCCTTAGCCTTATAGCATCATCTGATAATTGGGTTGTTTTCATCATGGCGCAAACGTTTTGGAATTTGTTTATGAAGATGTAGGCATCTTCAGATTCCAGTCCGTGAAATTTTGGCAGCATGTTGATGAAGTGGGGTTTTATCTCATAGTTGTCCCCATTTGCCGGTGGGAGTGAAAGACAGGTAGGTAAGGCGGTGCAGACAGGGTAGAAGAGATCCTGGAGCGCGATTCAATGGAGCGCTTCAACAGGTGGGCGTTGAGGGTTATTCGCACCTAACGGAGGTGGAATCAGTCCCGTGGGTAAGGTGTTGTTGGGATTATATCCCGACATACTTTCGGAAGAAGAATTTGAAGGTGGAGGTAAGAAAGTGGAAGGAATTTCGACTTCGGAGTCGAAAGCTTCGTCGGTCAGTACCAACGAAATACGGACTAATCGGGCGCTAGTGTCCTTAGTCCACACGAACATACACTAAAGAGGTAGTGTAGTCAAAAAGGTGAAAAACAGAATGTGGGGGTAAGAAAATGACAATGAGAAGAAAGTGGGTGGTGGTGGGGCGCACGGATTTTAAGCGACAAGTTCCAAGTTTTTATTAAAAAAAAATTCCTTTTTCCTTTTTCCTTTTTCTCTTTATTTGGAACTTTTTACAAAAAAGATTTTCGATAAAGGTCTTAGACACACTTTCAATCAACCACAAACGCACAATCAGGCCTAGATCTAGGGTCACCTAAGTTAGCTAGACAGCTCCTAACTGTTCCAAAGGGCTAGAAATAGGACCTCAAACCGCCTCTTCACCGCCAATTGCGGCCAGGTAAGTGCCAGGTGAGTGGGAGGCTCTCCACTACAAGTAGTGGCCCTAATTAAGTAACCACTCGCCTTAGACACACTTGCCTAGACACCGCAAAGTCAGGTTAGGATCAACGGTCGATGCCTACAACTAGTCATCTGTCCTATTGAGCGCGACGTCCTTAGGGCTGAGTCTAGTATTTTTTAATTAAATATTGGTCAATGCATATGCCTTATGTGATTTTTGGGGTCCTGGGAAGGGTGATGAAATCCCCACCCAATCTTGATTGGTCTCAAACCCCTTAAAGTCAGATTAAATATATGCAAAACAGTAACAACCACTTGCAATCAAAAAATTTTATTTTAAGCGCGGCGCAAAGAATCCTGCACAAGATCAATTATTGAAAGGGGGAGAGATTTTTTAGCGCAAAGAATCCTGCAGGAGATTTGACAAAAGATATATCGGGATTTGTAGAGGAGAGAGAAAGAAAAATTACAGTGCTTTTTTCACCTGCCGAAGTCACCAGGCCACCGCGGTTTAGCGGTCGGAAGGGGGGTCGCGCGACGGAAAGGCGGTCACGTGACTGGTTCAGATCCCGAGGTTTTTTCTGTTGTTCTGCTATTGAAATCCCCTTCTGTTCAGATCTTCAACTTTCTGTTTCGCTCTCTGGATTTTTTCAGATCCGAACTTGTACGTCGATCCTGCAAAGATTCACACAAGAAACCCTTCAAACAATAAAAGATGATAGAATTTTTATCATTTTTTTTATTTTCTGTTTTTATGATTTTTTTAATTTATATTAACCCAAAATTGCAAAAAGAAAATACTAAGCCATCCCCGGCAACGGCGCCATTTGATTGAAAGATTTTTATTTTGCATCAAAGAATTTGTTAACCATAATCAAGAACGGCGTCGCTTGGTAGCTAGCCGGTGAGTACGGGTCGGTCCACAGGGATTTTGTGAATTTCCTAATTGCTCTAACGAGTTAATTCCGATTGGTATCGGATTGATTAAATCTAAAAACTAAATTAATCTAAATCTAAATCTTGCTAAGGTTGGATTTAGGGTAAGTTTGGAAAGTCAATAAATCTCACCGCTTTCTATACCCAAATTAAGATCTATGAGGAGTTATGGTAATTATTAATAAAGGGGATTAGTACCATCGGGAAGAAATGGTGTTTCTTCCTCTAGGTTATTGTTCTTCCTTTCTTAATCCTTACCCTAACCTCCATGGAAAACACGCTCAACCGGGCCTTTATACTACGGTATTACCGCTACCTCGTGGGATAGGGTGCCGTAGGGAGCGGTGTGTGCATGTATGCATGGAGTCCTATTAATTACGTGTGATGGGAAAGAAAGGGGTGAGTGATCTTCATCTCTCAAGCCTTCCCCAAAGCTAACCCTAACAAGCGAGAAGACTACTCGCTCATTAGGGAATTGAAGAACATATCTAAACTATCTATTTAGGGCAAAGAATTAAAGATCTAACTAGGGCGGATAAGAAATTATACTAGGGCAATGAAATAAAATTAACTAGGGAAAACTTACTCCTAATTTATTGATGCACTCTTCATTCTTTACAGATCTGAATTTGAGATTTACAATGAGGCACAAGAAGAGGCATACCTCAAAAGAGGTATTAGGGCTTCTATTTATAGATTCATAGAAAACCCTAGGGTTACAATCGACGCACATCTACTATTACAAAAATACCCCCTAAGAAAAAGACATAGTCAACGCACGCTATCAGTCGTCAAAGTTCGCGCCGACCCGGGCTCCATATGGCCGCGGTTCCGCGGCCAAAGCCCACGTTTGGCCGCGGTTCCGCGGCCGTATATGGGCCTTGTGGGCTCTTCTTCTCAGGTACTGTTCTGTTGTATTTTTCATGTTATTTTCTTCAGTTTGTTTCTCAAGTTGGCTTTTAGTTCTCTTCCAGATTTCCACAGTGAATAATTGTAGTCGACTTTTACCGTTGCTTCGTGACGAAGTCTTGAACCTTACGCTGCCTTTGTTCTTTGTGAACTTGTTAATTGATCTTCAATGTTCCTCAAGATGTAGGCACGATCAAGATTCCACCATTTATCGGTCGTAGTCTCACTTTTGTATCATCTTTTGTCTTTTTCACTGTTTTTGTCCCGAGAATCTGTAACATACAACTATATAGCAGACATGGGTCAAAAGCACCTGTTTATTTGTAAACTGAATAAGAATGGGGTTTATAAGAATGCAAAATTATGGTATGAACATGTACCTGGTTTGGGACAATCCCAATAAGCTCTTGGATCTATCCCTATAGATCCAAATGCCCAGAATGTATGTAGCATCACCCAGGTCCTTCATGGAGAACCTTAGCGATAAGAAAGATTTGACCGACTGTGGCATAGGAATATCATTATCTATCAGAAGAATGTCATCCACGTAGAATACGAGGAATGTGATAGCTCTCCCTACAGCCTTCTTATAAACACAAGGTTCATCTGAATTTTTGATGAAATCAAACTCTTTGATAGCATCATCAAAACAGATGTTCCAACTCTGTGATGCCTTCTTTAATCCATAAATGGATTTAAGCAATCTACATGCTTTCCCGCTGCTCCCACTGTCAATGAAGCCTTCTTGCTGATCCATATAAACGCATTCATCTAAATATCCATTTAGAAATGCAGTTTTAACGTCCATCTGCCAGATTTCATAGTCGTAGTGAGCAGCAATAGCAAGTAGGATCCGAATGGATTTAAGCATGGCTACGGGAGAAAAAGTTTCGTCATAGTCCAGACCCGGTCTTTGACGAAATCCTTTCACCACAAGTCTTTCCTTATAAGTCTCCACATGCCCATCTACACCAATCTTTTTTTTAAAGATCCATTTGCACCCCACGGGTTTTACCCCACGGGGTACAATGTCCAAATTCCACACTTTATTGGTGTACATAGACTCCATTTCAGATCTCATGGCATCCAGCCACTTCACAGAGTCTCTACTCATGATAGCTTGCTGAAAACTGGTAGGATCATCATCCTCCATGATGCAGTCTTCTCTGTCACCATCAATGAGGAAACCGTAGTACCTCTTCGGTGGGCGAGAAGTCCTACCAGACCTACGGAGTGGCTAAGGTTCATCAGTTTCTGTTACAACAGCCGGTTCAACCAAGTTGTCTAATGTAATTTGTGTTTCTAGAACCTCTTCTAGATCTACCACATTGCCATCAGTATTTGTAAAAAATTCATTTTCTAAAAATTTGGCATTCCGGGAAACAAACACCTTTTGTTCCTCCTTATGGTAGAATAGATATCCATAAGAATTCTTTGGATATCCCACAAATTTACACATGACTGACCGTGTCTTGAGTTTGTCCGGATTCTGCTTTTTGACATAGGCCGGACAACCCCAAATCTTAAATTGCTTAAGAGATGGTCTCTTCCCATACTATCTCATATGGTGTGGTAGACACGGTTTTAGTTGGAACCCTGTTCAGTAGAAACGCTGCAGTCTCCAATGCATGACCCCAAAATGAGACGGGTAACTCAGCATCACTCATCATGGAACGAACCATATCTAATAGGGTCTGATTCCGTCGTTCTGACACACCATTATGCTGTGATGTGTAAGGAGGAGTGAGTTGAGAGAGAATCCCATTCTCTTTTAGGAAGTTCGCAAACTCTGTACTGAGATACTCCCCACCTCGATCTGATCAAAGCATTTTGATACTCAAGCCGGTTTGTTTTTCTACTTCAAGTTTATATTCAGTTAATTTCTCAAAAGCTTCAGACTTGTGCTTTAATAAAAATACATGACCGAATCTTGAGAAATCATCAGTGAAAGTAATGAAGTATGAAAAACCGCCTCTTGCCTATGTAGACATTGGCCTACATACATCTCTATGTATGAGGCCTAAGAGCTCAGTGGCTCTTTCTCCGTGTCCTGTAAATGAAGTTTTGGTCATTTTACCCTTGATACAAGACTGGCAAGTCGCATAAGATTTATATTCAAAGGGTTTTAAATATCAAACTTTATATAGCTTGTTTAGTCTTGTTTCGTTAATATGACCAAGTCTACAGTGCCAAAGAAAAGCTTCATTTATTTCTGAAAATTTTCTTTTAGAAGTGTGTTGTATGCTGAAAACTGTGTGTTGATTTAGGACGTATATCCCATTATTAAGTGTACCATACCCAACCAACATTTGATTCAGGTGAATGTTCATAACATTATTCTGCAATACAAAATTATATCCTTCATTGTCTAACAAAGAAATGGATATTATATTACAAAGCATACTAAGTACATAATAACATGGGTTCAAAACTAATATACATCTAGACGGCAACCCCAAGTGATACTCTCCCACTGCGACTGTATGTATATTGGAAACATTTCCAACGCGGAGAGTATGGTCACCTGTCTTGAAAACCTTGTTATTTCTCAGCCCCTGCATGGAATTGCAAATGTGAGAACCTAAACCGGTATCTAATACCCAGGAAGAAGAGTTTATTGAAAAACAGTTTTCTGTCACAAACACACCTGAAGCATAAGCATCCCCATGCTGCTTCTTCTTGAGCTCCAAGTACTCAGTGCAATTGCGCTTCCAGTTTCCCGCTTTGTGGCAGTGATAATATTCCCCTTTCCCCGATTCCCCAGCTTTGGACTTGTCTTTCCCCTTAACCTTTTTAACTCCACCTCTAGGTTTGGTGGGTTTCTTCTTCATCTTTCCCTTGGCCTTAGCCTTCAGGTGAGAGGAGGAAGATGGCCCAACAGTCAAAGCGGGAGTCTTCACTGACTTCAGCGTGCTCTCTACACTCCTTAATATATTAAGGAGTTCAGGTAGTTCCTTCTCCATGTTGTGCATGTTGAAGTTAACAACAAATTGAGCAAAAGTAGAGGGAGAGACTGCAGAATAATATCAGTATATTGCTCATTGTCCATTGTCCAGCTAAGGTCCTCAAGCTTTTCTATGAGAGCTATCATCTTCAGAACATGGTCTCCTACTGGTGTGCCAGGGGCCATCCGCATCTGAAACGGCTTTCGTGACGCTTCGTATCGTAAGACACGAGATTGGTCCCCATACAACTCCTTTGTATGAAGAAATATGGCTTGGACGTCCATATTCTCGTGCTGCTTCTGATGTGTGTTATCCATCGATGCAAGCGCGAGGCATTTGGTCGTGGCACAGTCAGCGTCCCATGTCTTGCGGACTTCCTTATCCGCAACTGAAGATTTAGGACCTGGGACGGGTAGGGCTGGAGCCGTGAGGACATATGATACCTTATCATAAGTCAAGTCACTGTTAAGGTTCCTCAGCCAGTCTTTATAATTGGTCCCATTCAGTTTATTTTTATCTAGTAGAAACTTGATTCTTGTCATTGGTATCTGCCATTAAGAGAGAGAAAAGAATACACTCAACGAAAGCTCTTGCAAAGATCAGATTGGTTATTATCTTATCCAATCGATGTCTCCCACTGCTTTTATCAAATTTCCCTTCAAACCTTAAAAGGAAAACTAGCCAGGATTAATTACAGTCTACAACTTCGCTAACCATTCAGCCAGGCCAGTGTCGGTACTTGAGGGAGGTTCCCCGTGCTTTCGCACAGACCTAATCAATATAAACCTCGTCTTCCCAGAGGTGTAGCCTCGTTAACACCTTTTTATACACCTAATGGGTTAGCTAATTGTAAACTGCAAAACTCTCCTGGGAGCAACTATTGTCCACAGTGGGATCGGGATCCAACCATCATATGGAAGGTATGCAATCTCATTGGAAATTTCAACTATTGAAATTCCCGATGTGGTTTTTACCCATAGCACTCATAACCTTGACTATAATCAACATATCATAAGCACTAGTCAAGTTCTACCCGTCATTTCTTGATTAATCAGATCCACCCATATGACCTTTGACTATGATCAACATAATCACATGAATGTCTTAACTAATCACATCATATGTTTTGTAGGAAGACATCACTTAGCTACCATACACTACGCCTTGACTATAATCAAAATACGTAGCACGAATACTAAGTACTCTACTTCATAAAATGACGGAGGGTTGCGGATGGTTTTTAAGAAAACCTTTAACGCTTTGAACTTGATATCGTCGTAGAATCAAATGGTTTTCAAAAGGACTGGCTTAAGCTCCGCGGTTTTGAAATGTAGCTTTTTCGTAAAAAGCCAAGTGGTTTTCAAATCCGATTCTACAACATCTTTTTAAGTTTTTTTTCTTCACATTAATCATATTAATATTGTCCCATCATTTAAGTCCTTAAGCCAATCACAGAAAAGAAACAAAAATACAACGTACGCTTATGCCATCCGCATTCGCCACAATGTTCCGTTATGCACTGTTAGGTTACTTAACTAACGGCATACCGGGACGGGACTAGTGCGAGTGCAAAACATAAGCAACGCCTACTATATATCTCATATATAATATTGCATTCGTCTCAGATAGATTAAGCGATCACATCAAAGAATATAGGCAGCAAAAACATAGATATGATCATATAGGATATACTAGGATTTCCGTATTTAGTATTTAGCCAACTATAGAAAATACGGATTCCACGGTCGTGATGAATAGCCAATCCCACACCCTAGACCCCTACGAGAGCGGTAAGCAACCCTACCAATTCTAAAGTTAGGAGACCTGGTCTCGACGCCTCGAGATGGTCTCCCACTGGACTCTAGAACCCGGTCACTTGTGCTCTCCACCTTAGGTCTACCCTAATACGGTAAAGTAAATAATATACATCAATGATGACATCACCCTCAACCCGAGTGTGCCCCAAATAAAAGAATATTACACTACAAATGAATTTTATATGAATGAAAAGAAAAACTCTCATCTCACATAAAAAAACCCGGCTATTCGATCACGACAATCCTATACATCATAGCACAGCTGTTGGATATAGTGCCCTCAGAGTCAATTATTGGATCACAGGCACATGATTGCAATGATTGAGGGATGACCTATACCGGTAGGACAGTCTTACTCAAGATGATAGTATGCTATCTGGTTTATCTTTATCATCGTGTACTGCTTTAGGTGATCTTACAGGTCACTATTGCGCGTTAATAGAGCCCTTAGGATTCTTGCTTGATGGCCAGCAGTATGATGGCGATCATATACGTGGGAGCTGGGGTCTATAAGCACATCCTTAAAAGGTCCTTAGTCATGGGAGTTTTCGAGACAGGGCATCGATACTCCAGAGTAGACTTGTGTATACAGTCGAGACCCCGACGAGGGGCGGTGGCCGGTCTCACAAGCCACTGGTGTCAGTTAGTTCACCTAAGATGTATACAGGTGCTCATTGGGTTATGAGTACACCGGACAGGACTCGCCGGGAACATGCTAGTTGGTATTATACCTGACGTCAGATAGCAGTTCCCTGGTGACATGTGTACGGGTTAGTTCATCGACCTGAGATCGTCATTTGTCTCGTGTGAGTTCCCACTGTACTTTGATTACTACCCTACCACGTCTCAAAGGAGTCGTGCAAACAGGTTTTAGTTGGGTACAGTCTCGAGCCACATGGAGGCAGTGAGCGGATCGGCAGGGGTTCGTCTCTCCCGGTATTGGGGGTGAGGTCGCTCTGTGTCTGGGAGAGCCATTACACAAAGTCCTTGGCCAAGGCAGGAGATTTACTGGTAGGTATTCCAGTAGTATCTCAGGGTGTTCTGGGCTACACTCCGACACGACTTGTACCGCTTTTGGGGGTCTGACTTTTACCAACCCCCTAGGCCCGCCATGCGATGCTCATAGACGAACGGACCGGACTGTATGGATATTATCACTGACAGGCTCATTAGGGTGTCAGGATGAGTTCGCTCATCGACTTCCCTTTTGGTCAATACCTGGTAGCCCGTTACGTACGGCTAATATCTCTGACGTGCTAGTGGTTAAATCCACAGCCGGTGTATTGACAAGTCTTTAGAGTCCCCCATAGACAGTTTCTCAAGTTTCGGGCAAAACGCTGTAGAGGCCGTATGGATTTATGGCAGGGTTCGAACGTACGCATGCACTTGTGCACGTGTCATGGTTCGGACGGATAATACTAGCAGGCTTTGGTTTAAGCCCGATCCTAGTATTGTACAGTGTAGATTTTGTCTCATTGCATTTGTATTCGGTCGAAATATAAATGCGGGTATGTATATACAGTCGCGGGGTTTTCCTGTAATTTATTACGGGATCGCTTTTTTGAAGTTGCCAGTTTGCATTCCATTTCGGCCATTTTCCTTTCTTTCTTTCCTTGGCTGAATTTTCCATGGAGGGGCTTATTTGCAAATGTGCAAATTAGCAAAGTGGAGGATGATTTTTGTGGTGGAGGGTTCATGATGGTTCTAGCATATTTAGATTCCTTTTTGTGCTCATGGCATGCATTGATTATGAAAGGATTGAGGTGGTTTTTGTTGTGACTAAATTTCCTCATTATCATGATACCTTTTTCTTATGCTCACCCCACCTTTTCTTGTGCTCACCTCCCTTCACTAGCTCCCTCTCTCTATTTTTGGCCGGCCACAAGTTTGGGGGGCTGTCCAATTTTTGTGGGGGAAATTCATTCTCATTTGCTTGCCACAAAAATTCCTAAGCTCATCTCAAAAGCTCATTCCTCCACCTTCATATCCAAAAGGAAACTTCAATTAACCGTTGAGACATATCATTCTACACTCAGTCTACAGTAATCTTGGACACGTCGGCTAGCCAACTTCGTGTCCGAGTTGCCTCGGTTTAGAGGTGGGAGCCCGTAAAAAGACTTCTCGATGTGGTGCCCTTTCCAACGAGGAGATCAAGTCCGGAGATGCCGCGAGGAGCTTGGAATGGTGGCCGAAGACCGAAGGACACAGATCGCTCGGTATAGCTCTCTACCCTTTCTCCAGTTAGCTAGTAGTAGGTTAATGGTCTTATCTGGGTTTATAGTCCGCGGTAGCGCCGGTTTCTAGTTAAAGAAAAGTTTTTGTTTCTGCATTTTGGCCTCGGACAGACGGCCGAGCGCTACCGTAGACTTACATGGTATCAGAGCCATGCCATTAACCTTTACTAGCTTGCTCTAACGTGTTTAGAACTCGATCGAACGAAATTTCCAAAAACTGCATTTCCAAATTCACAGTTTCTGTCGATTTTCTATTGTCGTCAAAAAATTATTTGGTGTATTGCAGAAATACGTGCAGGGTTTTTTAAGACATCTAGGAAAATTTGGTAGCAAGATGCTACAGTATAGCCGCAGAACCGCGGCCATACCCTAGTTTTGGCCGCGGTTCCGCCGCCATTTACTGGCCTCTCTGCTGCAAATTTTCTACAGTGATCTTAATCTTGGAAATGGGGTTTTTGGTATATTCTGTTTGGGCCCAGATTTATTTTAAGTGCTACAGTTGTGCTTGGGGCCCACTTCGGGAAATTTAATCGATCGAAAATTTTAAATATGTTAGTTCACAGTATTTACATTATATTTGCGACTGTGAATGTCATTTGATCGGTAAATCCTGTCTAATTGCTATAGCCTTTTTAGACGGATTTGCGAACGTGACATTCACGTTGATGTTCTGTGTTGTGCTGTGATGTTGCGGATTTATCATGGTGGATAGCCTGGATGCGATGTTAGTACGGTTTGGTTGTATATGTACATTTGATGTTACAGGGCGAACGCCCGACATGTGGACTGCCGTCACTGCCTGTTTATATATTATTCTTTTGGGGCACGACCGGGCTGAGGTCGATGTACCCATTGTATATTTTACTTTCTGTACTAGGATTACCCCACGGAGGGGTGCACGGGTAGCCGGGTTCTTGATTAGTTTCAAAGATATATAAGTTAACCGTAATCAGAAACGGCGTCGCTTTGCAGCTAGCCGGTGAATACGGGTCGATCCACAGAGATGTGTAATTTTCGTAATGTGTTTTTACGAGTTGATTCCAAATGTTGTTTGGATTGATTTATTAAATCTAAAAAAAACTAGATCTATCAATAAACTAAATTAATCTAAATTAAAGTCTTGCTAGGGTTAGGCTTAGGGGAAGTTGGGAGATTAAAGGTTTCCTCACCGCTTTCAATGCCTTATTTTAGATCTATTAGATGTTATGGTAATTATCAATGATGTGGATTAGAATCTTTTGGGAAGATGTTTCTTCCTCTAGATTCTTGTCCTTCCTTTATCGATCCTTACCCTAACCTCCATGGAAAACACGCGCAACCGGTCCTTTATACTACGGTGTCACCGTTACCTTGAGGGGTAAGGTGCCGTAGGGAGCGGTGTGTGAGTGTATGCATGGAGTTCTAATTCTTAGTTGTGAAGGGGCATGAAAGGGGTGAGAGATCTCATCTCTCAAACCTTTCCCTAAGGCTAACCCTAACAAGAGAGGAGATTACTCGCTCATTAGAGGATTAAAAGGCATTCTAAATTAAAAGGGAATTAAAGCGAAGAAATAAAAATAACTTACTAATTTTTATTGATGGCTCCCTCCAAACAATAATGCAGAATAGATCTGAATTTGTGAAATGAAAAGAGGCATAGCGTTTACAAACTTGTGATTACAATTTATAAGTAAACAGGGAAAACTAGGGTTACAGATTCTCGCGTATGTGATTTTACATATATGCCCACGAAAAATCCCAACCCATGCGCCGACGCACCGACACGAGAAAACTGCACCGACACGGGCTTTAAATGGCCGCGGAACCGCGGCATTAGTGGGCATGGGCCGCGGTTCCGCGGCCCTTTGGTGAGCTCAGCTCACCAAATTTCTTGAGCTGCATTCTGGTGTCTTTTACTCTCTATTTCTTCAGTACTTTTCTCTATTTGGATTCTGGATCTTCTCTAGATTTTTCAGTGAAATTTGTAGTGGTCTTTTAACAGTTTCCTTTAACATTTCAGACCATGCATTGCCTTGTGAATTGTTCTTCGTCTAGGCTTGAGTAGAATTCTTCTACTTGTGGGTCAAAAGTCTCTCTTTTGTATCATCTTTTGTCTTTTCTCACTGTCTTCGCTCCAAGAGCCTGTATCCTGTAATATGCAACAAACGCGCGTCAAGAGTACCTGTTTATTTATAAAACGAATAAAAATGGGGAGTACAATAATGCAATATTATAGTATGAACAAATACCCCCAAACTTATCTTTTGCTCGTCCTCGAGCAAACTTATTATTTTATTCTCGATAAAACCTAACCTAGCAGCACTTTCGCAGGGAAACACGATTGCACTGAGCTCGTGCAACAAGTCGTTAAACCTCTAGGTGTCCCTAGTAGGAGGAGTGTTGTCTCCTGAGGGTTTTCAGCGGATTACACCCACAAAATCCTATCAACTCGGCCCATTGACTTTTGTTCTCCAATTAGGTTTTCTAAGAAGGAATTCTATTATCTTTTGACTCGCAAATTATCCACCCATATTCTTCACACTTCCTAATTATTTAATTTAAGATTATATATGTTATGTAGACCTACTCAGCTTTCGGCATCTCTTAAGTTTTCCTTCTAGGGTTCTATCTCCACTTAGGAATTTCTATCAACTCTACTAGAGATACAAGTTCTATTCTTCATTCCTTTCTCTTATCTAAACTCTAATCACATATCCCCACGTGTGTGTATAGATCACCCCTACACTTGGAAATTCAAATCAAGCAATCGTACTCTCGTCCATTGTCCAAAGCACTTATTAATTAGTGAATTTTTAATAGAATTTTGCTTCCACATCCTTCATGCGACTGTTAATACTTCTTGAGGTACCAACGACCGATTACAAAATGTGTTTGCACATTTAAAGCGTACTTCCTAGTTTTGCAACCCCCAAGGCTTTAGCAGTGACTCCCAAACCAGTTGGTCTAAGGCACTAGGTGATGAAGCACCCTCGCTAAATATTTTTCTATTTTTCACAGCCTTAAGTAATCACAAAAACCAGTGTCCATTTTTCTTTATTCACTTTTTTTTTCTTTTTCATTGTACTAAGGACTTTAGACAAGAGCATTTCAAGGTCTCTTCTACTATTCCAAGTTTCAAGGTGCGTGATTGTGCAAATTGTAGGTATACATTTTCAGAATCTAGACTTAAGCAAGGAACTATTTTTCAAACTTATACTCTAATAAAAGCTTCAATATCTTTCCTTCGTTTCGACTTAGCCCAAGAAGTGAACCCAAAATTTGCTTATTTCTAAATAAACTA
Organism: Agapanthus africanus; assembly: GCA_030015575.1. NCBI lineage: Eukaryota > Viridiplantae > Streptophyta > Magnoliopsida > Asparagales > Amaryllidaceae > Agapanthus > Agapanthus africanus. The sequence continues at coordinate 293,953,161 of CM057347.1, forward strand.
CAAGGCATATACTTTCTACCGTTAAACTTTAAGGAAGGTTATTTTTAGGATTTTTAATTTACTAAGTCTAAGATCTAGTTGTTCCTAACCAGTTAACCTATTTGTCAAACTCAAGTCAATTAGGCAAAATTGAATACAATGATTTTCATAATTTTTGAAATTTTTCAATTTTTATGGGTTTTCAAATAAGTATGCAAATGCAAAAAATATGTACAAATGAATGCGAAGGAAGAAAACGTACCGAGCATACCCCCAAACTTGAACTTGACAGTGTCCTCACTGTCATACTAAACCAAGAGGGTCAAAATGTCGGCACTCCCCTGTTTATTTATTTATATTTTTTTTATTGTTAAGAAAAACAAAAATATATATAGAAAGGCCCCCCCTAACTTCATTTGAACTATGTTAGACATTACTGCCAAACTTTGCACAGACCAAACATCAACACCAACCAGTTGAAAAATTTATCTGTAAAGAGTATCGGTTGGTGGAAGAATAAGTCGTAGCGATCCAAAAAGAATTGGGGAAGATAGAAGTGGTGGTATGGAAGGTGTGGAGGTGAATAGACAGGAGGTGGTGATGAATCAAAACGAGAATGCGAATGATCAGCAATCAGTGGAATATTGGCATTCTCGTAGCTTATTAAAAGAAATGGGGGTGGTTCAACTTCTAAAGGAGAAGGTTGACTAACCACAATATCCCCAAGATAATTCTGTGGATCCTTTATTGACTTGGTATCATCCATCATATGCATATGATATTCAATTATGAGAGAACTAATCTCCTCAATGTCCGCCATAGTCCAACCGAAAGCTTGCCGCCTATCTTGTAAGACCATCAAAAGGGCGTTCTCTTGCTCAAGGGATAGAGAAGCCGATATGATAACGGGAAAGGTCTCATTCTCACCTATGTAAGCATATTTAAGGTGAGACGGCAAGGGCATGAGTTCGAGTTTCAGAGGTGAAACAATCATAGGCAAAATTGGGAAATCGACCTCGAACTCAAAGGACTCCAACACGGGTTCGAAATCACTGCAAACAACCGATTCGGATGGTTCGACTAACTCATCCAAAAATTCAAAAGACTCATATTCGGGCTGTGAGTCGTCATCATCCGAAAAAGTGAAACATTCATAATCAATATCGGTTATGTCAACGGTGGTAGGCTCAAGGAGGGACGCACTAGTGGCGTCAAAACTGTTTTCATTAAATAGAAATCTTTCAAGCTCGCAGTCCTCCTGCGTGATTTCGTGAATAGAGCAAACTTCTCATGTACTAGTTTTAGGCACGGGGGGCAGACTTCCTAACTTATAAATATTGAACTCTTTAGACGTCTTCCCGAAGGATAGAGTCATGGAGCCATTGCGACAGTTTATTACAGCATTGGAAGTGGCGAAAAATGGTCGACCGAGGATCTCCGGAATTTGGTTCCGTGAGTTAGCAACAGGTTGTGTATCCATAACAATAAAATCAACGGGGAATATGAACTCCCCAACTTTGATCAACACATCCTCTAGCTCACCCCTTGGATGGGTGATTGATCGATCAGCCATTTGGAGAGTACAACGAGTGGGTTTCAACTCTCCAACCTCTAATTGTTCGTACACGGAGTAGGGAAGCAGGTTAACACTAGACCCAATCAAGAACTATCTATAACCGCAATCAAGAACGGCGTCGCATGAAGCTAGCCGGTGAGTACGGGTCGGTCCACAGGGATGTTGTGAATCTCCTAATCGCGCTTACGAGTTAATTCCGAAGGGTGTTCGGATTGATTATTAAATCTAAAAACCTAATTATACTATATTACGATTATCTAGATCTAGTCTTGTTAGGGTTAGGTTTAGGGATGGTTTGGAAATGCAAGTAAATCTCAACGCTTTCTCTACCCTAATCAAGATCTATGAGGAGTTATGGTAATTATCAATAAAGGGGATTAGATCCATTCGGGAAGGTGTTCCTTCCTCTAGGTTCTTGTCCTTCCTTTAGAGATCCTTACCCTAACCTCCATGGAAAACGCGCGCAACCGGGCCTTTACACTACGGTGTCATCGCTACCTCGAGGGGTAGGATGCCGTAGGGCGCGGTCTGTGCGTGTATGCATGGAGTCCTATTGTAAATATTTGATGGGTAAGAAAGGGATGAGAGATCTCATCTCTCAAAATCCTCCCCCAAAGCTAACTCTAAGCAATTTATCTATGGCAAGAATTTAAATCTACCTAGAGCAAAGAATTGAAATCTAAACTAGAGCAAGGAATTAAATCTACTTACAGATGCATCTCTCCAATCATCAACGCAGGTTTGTCAGATCTGAATTTATGAGTTGAAAAGAAACACCAATGCTCTCCATAAAGAGATCTGAATTTATTATTTAAAAGGAGGCATAAAGTTTACAATGATTTTTGAGTCCCTATTTATAGAAGATAGGAAACCCTAGGTTACATTTTGATCCGCATGTCTAAATTTACAAAAATAGCCCTAGGTCAACTTTTTAGCGCCGCTAAACATTTTGGTAAAAAAATATCCGCGTACGGGCACAATATGGTCGCGGAACCGTGGCAATAGCAGGCTTGGGCCGCGGTTCCGCGGCCCTTTAGAAAGATTAGGTGCTAAAAATTTAGGGTTTTGTTCTTGGTCTTATTGGGCTTTTGGTTCTTTGGTTCTTTTATCAATTGGGCTTCTACATTGGTTCCAGATCTTCAGTGAACAATTTGCAATGGATTTTTAACTGTTCGTTTTGTAATTTTGGACCTTGCATTGCCTTGTTGATTGTGAACTGTTCTTCGTTGTAGGCTTGATCAAGAGTCTTCTGTTTGTTGGTCAAAGTCCACTTTTTCATCGTCTTTACATCGTTTTCACTGTTTTCTGTCCAAGAACCTGTAACCTGTAACATGTAGCAGACATGCGTCAAAAGCACCTGTTTATTTATAAAAATAATAAGAATGGGGAATATAATAATGCAATATTATGGTCTGAACAAATACCCCAAACTTATCTTTTGCTCGTCCTCGAGCAACTTATTTTTTTATTCACTAAAATCCTAACCGCACTTTCGCAGGGAAACGCGATTGCACTGAGCACGTGCAACAAGCCGTTAAACCTCTAGGTGTCCCTAGTAGGAGGAGTGTTGTCTCCTGAGGGTTTTCAGCGGATTACACCCACAAAATCCTATCAATTCGGCCCATTGACTTTTGTTCTCCAATTAAGTTTTTCAACAAGGAATTCTATTATCTTATACTTATAAATTATCCACCCACATTCTTCACACTTCCTCATTATTTAACTTAAGATTATATATGCTCTGTAGACTTACATAGCTTTCGGCATCTCTTAAGTTTTACTTCTAGATTTCCATCTCCACTTAGGAATTTCTATCAACTCTACTAGAGATACAAGTTCTATTCTTCATTCCTTTCTCTTATCTAAACTCTAATCACATATCCCCACGTGTGTGTATAGATCACCCCTACATTTGGAAATTCAAATCAAGCAATCGTACTCTCGTCCATTGTCCAAAGCACTTATTAATTAGTGAATTTTTAATAGAATTTTGCTTCCACATCCTTCATGCGACTGTTAATACTTCTTGAGGTACCAACGACCGATTACAAAATGTGTTTGCACATTTAAAGCGTACTTCCTAGTTTTGCAACCCCCAAGGCTTTAGCAGTGACTCCCAAACCAGTTGGTCTAAGGCACTAGGTGATGAAGCACCCTCGCTAAATATTTTTCTATTTATCACAGCCTTAAGTAATCACAAAAACCAATGTCCATTTTTCTTTATTCACTTTTTTTTTTCTTTTTCATTGTACTAAGGACTTTAGACAAGAGCATTTCAAGGTCTCTTCTACTATTCCAAGTTTCAAGGTGCGTGATTGTGCAAATTGTAGGGTATATATTTTCAGAATCTAGACTTAAGCTAGAAACTATTTTTCAAACTTATACTCTAATAAAAGCTTCAATATCTTTCCTTCGTTTCGACTTAGCCCAAGAAGTGAACCCAAAATTTGCCTATTTCAAAATAAACTATAAGGCATATACTTTCTACGGTTAAACTTTAAGGAAGGTTATTTTTAGGGTTTTTAATTTACTAAGTCTAAGATCTAGTTGTTCATAACCAGTTAACCTATTTGTCAAACTCAAGTCAATTAGGCAAAATTGAATACAATGATTTTCATAATTTTTGAAATTTTTCAATTTTTATGGGTTTTCAAATAAGTATGCAAATGCAAAAAATATGTACAAATGAATGCGAAGGAAGAAAACGTACCGAGCATACCCCCAAACTTGAACTTGACAGTGTCCTTACTGTCATACTAAACCAAGAGGGTCAAAATGTCGACACTCCCCTGTTTATTTATTTATAATTTTTTTTATTGTTAAGAAAAACAAAAATATATACAGAAAGGCCCCCCCAAACTTCATTTAAACTATGTTAGACATTACTGCCAAACTTTGTACAGACCAAACATCAACACCAACCAGTCGAAAAATTTATCTGTAAAGAGTATCGGTTGGTGGAAGAATAAGTCACAGCGATCCAAAAAGAATTGGGGAAGATAGAAGTGGTGGTATGGAAGGTGTGGAGGTGAATAGACAGGAGGTGGTGATGAATCAAAACGAGAATGCGAATGATCAGCAATCAGTGGAATATTGGCATTCTCGTAGCTTATTAAAAGAAATGGGGGTGGTTCAACTTCTAAAGGAGAAGGTTGACGAACCACAATATCCCCAAGATAATTCTGTGGATCCTTTATTGACTTGGCATCATCCATCATATGCATATGATATTCAATTATGAGAGAACTAATCTCCTCAAGGTCCGCCATAGTCCAACCGAAAGCTTGCCGCCTATCTTGTAAGACCATCAAAAGGGCGTTCTCTTGCTCAAGGGCTAGAGAAGCCGATATGATAATGGGAAAGGTCTCATTCTCACCTATGTAAGCATATTTAAGGTGAGACGGCAAGGGCGTGAGTTCGAGTTTCAGAGGTGAAACAATCATAGGCAAAATTGGGAAATCGACCTCGAACTCAAAGGACTCCAACACAGGTTCGAAATCACTGTGAACAACCGATTCGGATGGTTCGACTAACTCATCCAAAAATTCAAAAGACTCATATTCGGGCTGTGAGTCGTCGTCATCCGAAAAAGTGAAACATTCATAATCAATATCGGTTGTGTCAACGGTGGTAGGCTCAAGGAGGGACGCACTAGTGGCGTCAAAACTGTTTTCATTAAATAGAAATCTTTCAAGCTCGCAGTCCTCCTGCGTGATTTCGTGAATAGAGTAAACTTCTCGTGTATTAGTTTTAGGCACGGGGGGCAAACTTCCTAACTTATAAATATTGAACTCACTAGACGTCTTCCCGAAGGATAGAGTCATGGAGCCATTGCGACAGTTTATTACAGCATTGGAAGTGGCGAAAAATGGTCGACCGAGGATCACCGGAATTTGGTTCCGTGAGTTAGCAACAGGTTGTGTATCCATAACAATAAAATCAACGGGGAATATGAACTCCCCAACTTTGATCAACACATCCTCTAGCTCACCCCTTGGATGGGTGATTGATCGATCAGCCATTTGGAGAGTACAACGAGTGGGTTTCAACTCTCCAACCCCTAATTGTTCGTACATGGAGTAGGGAAGCAGGTTAACACTAGATCCAAGATCTAAAAGTGCTCGATTAATTTTCTTATCCCCAATTGTGATTGAAATCGTAGGACAGCCGGGGTCCTTTCGTTTTTGGGGTAAGGGTTGAGGGTGGTTAATAGCATTGCTCACTGCACTAGCCACTAGCACTTTCTTGGGTATTTGAGATGACTTTCTCTTCGAGGTGCATAAGCCCTTTAAGATTTTCGCGTATGAAGGGACTTGTTGGATTGCATCCAAGAGAGGTATATTTATGCTAACCTGCTTAAATAACTCCACAATCTTCTCCACTTGTGCAGTTGGTTTATTGGGACTCAACCTGTTTGGAAATGGAGCATTTTGAAAATTTGTTGAGTCAAATGTCTGTGGAGTAGAATGTGGAGTAGGAATGGATCCCGGTGTGGGTCCGTTCGGATTAGAAGAAGAGGAGCCTTTTGAAGAATGGAGAATAGGCTCTAGCGGAGGAGATGAGGGTGAAAAAGAAGGAGGAGAAGAAAGAGAAGATGACGATGGAGAAGAAGAAGAAGAAGAACCACCGGCGGGGATGTCATCACTAGTACCCACATTATTCTGCAACACTCTTCCGGATCTCAACGTGGTCAACGCATTTACATTGTGATTGTGATATGCGTTTTGTGTGTGACCAGGATTTGGCAATGGTTGAGATGGAAGCTTTCCCTTTTCTCTCTCGCTCAACGCAGCAGTTAATTGTGCAATTTGTGCCTCAATAGATTTGATACTTTGATCGTGTGAAGCATTGTTATGCATCAAAGACTGAACATAATTTTCAAATCTTGCTGCGGATTCTGTAGATTGCTTGAGAAATGCATCTAGACTTTTTTCTAGCGAGATAACCTTATCATCATTTGGTTGAACCAAATTGTTCGTTTGATTTGTATAAGGTTGTTGTTGGAAAGGTTGCTGGTTTTGAGTTTGTGAAGGTGCTTGTTGTTGTTGTGGAGGAGGAGGTCTTTGAAAATTGTTATTTCCTTGGAATTGTTGATTTTGGTTCCAAGCGAAATTTGGGTGACTCCTCTACCCCGGATTGTATGTCGAAGAGTACGGATCGTTTCTTTGTCGTTGCTGAAATGCAGCATTGACTTGATCCTGTCTTTGAGTAGATGCATTATAAGGACACTCTTCGGTTAGATGCGATGGGTCCGCACAACAAGCACAAACAGTTCGTCGAGGCATAAAAGGGGCAGGAGAAGGCAATGAGATTTTGGTCTCAATGGCTTCTAGCTTTTTCATAAGTGCGGCCATCTCGGCCTTCATAGCAATCGACATATCTACTTGATGTATGCCTGCCCTAGATTGACCAATAGAAGAAGATGATGCGGTCTTGGTACTCTCCCACTGAATTGTTTGCTCACTAAGATCCTCAAGAAACTGCCACGCTTCGTCGCTAGACTTGGAGAGAAAATGACCTTGACATATGGTTTCTAGCAACTGCTTCGTTGCCGAGTTCAATCCCTGGTATAATGTTTGGCAAAGTTGCCAACTTTCGATCCCATGATGAGGGCATTAAACGAGTAGGTCTTTAAATCTCTCGAAGCACTTCCAAAATGGTTCGGAAGGAAGCTATGAAAATTGTATAATCTCGTTACGGATTCTAGCAGTTTTGTGACGAGAATAGAACTTTTTCAGAAAAGCTTTCACAAACTCGTCCCAATTTCTAATGGAATGTGATGCGGTGCTGTATAGCCACTTCTCGGCTAGGTCACATAAGGTAAAAGGAATGACCCTTAGCCTTATAGCGTCATCACTTAATTGGGTCGTTTTCATCATAGCGCACACATTTTGGAATTTATTAATAAAGATATATGCATCTTCATATTCCAAACCATGAAATTTTGGCAGCATAGTGATGAACTATGGTTTTATTTCAAAATTGTCCCCATTTGCCGGTGGCGGTGAAAGACATGTAGGTAAAGAAGTGCGGACGGGGTAGAAGAGATCCTGGAGCGCGACTAGTGCGGGCGCTGCAACAGGCGGAAGATTCGGGTTATTCGCACCTAACGGAGGTAGAATCATTCCCGTCGGTAAGGTATTGTTGGGGTTGAATCCCAACATACCTTCGAAAGAAGAATTTGAAGGTGGAGGTAAGGAAATGGAGGGAATGTCGACTTCGGTGTCGAAAGGTTCGTCGGTCGGTACCAACGAAACACGGACTAATCGGGCGTTAGTATCCCTAGTCCAAAGTGACATACACTAAAGGGTAGTGTAGTCAGAAAAAAGAAAAAACAGAATGTGGAGGTAAGATAACGTCAATGAGAAGAAGTGGTGGAAGTGAGGTGCAAGTTTCCTTTAGCGACAAGTTGCAAGTTTTGAAAATATTTTTCTTTTCTTTTTTATGTAAGAGTTTTGCAAAGATATTTTTGAAAAGAGACTTATGACACAAATGCTATCAACCACACATGCACAATCAGGCTTAGATCTAGGGTCACCTAGGTCTGCTAGACAGCTCCTAACTAGGGCTAGAAATAGGACCCCAAACCGCCTCTTCACCGTCAATTGCGGCCAGGTAAGTGCCAGGTAAGTGGGAAGGAACCACAGTAGTGGGCCTAATTAATAACCACTAGCCTAGACACACTTGCCTAGACACCGCAAAGTCAGTTAGGATAAACGGTCGATGCCTATACTAGTCCTTTTTCCTATTGAGCTCGACGTCCTTAGGGCTGAGTCTAGTATTTTTTAATTAATTGTGGTCAATGCAAATGCTTTAAGTGTTTTCTGGGGTCCTGGGAAGGGTGATGAAATCCCCACCCAATCTGAGTTTGGTCAATTAGCCCCTTAAAGTCCGATTAAATTATGCAAAACATTAAATTCACTTGCAATCAAATTTTTTTAGCACGGCGCAAAGAAACCTGCAGAAAATCTGTTATTTAGAAGGGGGAAGAGAAGATTTTTAGCGCAAAGAAATCCTGCAGAAAATTTTCACAAAAGATATATGGGGGTTGACAGAGGAGAGAGGAAGAAAACAAACCATGCAATTTTTACGCAGAGAGGCTAACAGAACGCCGCGGAACCGCGGTTTTGATGGGGTATATGCGGCGGAACCGCGGTCTCTTGGGGGGTTCGGGTCTCCAGAAAAATTTTATGGCTCTGTTGTGTCAATCCATCTCTGTTCCGATGTGCACTTTTCTGATTTGTCTTCTGTAAAATTCCAGATCCGCGATTCTTCGCTGTTCCTGCAAGATTCAAAAGATAAACCCTTCAAACAGATCAAAATTGATAAAAAAAAAAATTTTTTTTCTATTTTCGGATTTTTATAATTTTTAAAATTTATATCAACCCGAAATCACACAAAAGAAATTTTACGCCATCCCCGGCAACGGCGCCATTTAATTTAATCTTCAAAAAATATCTATAACCGCAATCAAGAACGGCGTCGCATGAAGCTAGTCGGTGAGTACGGGTCGGTCCACAGGGATGTTGTGAATCTCCTAATCGCGCTTACGAGTTAATTCCGAAGGGTGTTCGAATTGATTATTAAATCTAAAAACCTAATTATACTATACTACGATTATCTAGATCTAGTCTTGTTAGGGTTAGGTTTAGGAATGGTTTGGAAATGCAAGTAAATCTCAACGCTTTCTCTACCCGAATGAAGATCTATGAGGAGTTATGGTAATTATCAATAAAGGGGATTAGATCCATTCGGGAAGGTGTTCCTTCCTCTAGGTTCTTGTCCTTCCTTTAGAGATCCTTACCCTAACCTCCATGGAAAACGCGCGCAACCGGGCCTTTACACTACGGTATCATCGTTACCTCGAGGGGTAGGATGCCGTAGGGCGCGGTGTGTGTGTGTATGCATGGAGTCCTATTGTAAATATTTGATGGGTAAGAAACGGATGAGAGATCTCATCTTTCAAAATCCTCCCCCAAAGCTAACTCTAAGCAATTTATCTACGGCAAGAATTTAAATCTACCTAGGGCAAAGAATTGAAATCTAAACTAGAGCAAGGAATTAAATCTACTTACAGATGCATCTCTCCAACCATCAACGCAGGTTTGTCAGATCTGAATTTATGAGTTGAAAAGAAACATCGATGCTCTCCATAAAGAGATCTGAATTTATTATTTAAAAGGAGGCATAAAGTTTACAATGATTTTAGAGTCCCTATTTATAGATGATAGGAAACCCTAGGTTACATTTTGATCCGCATGTCTAAATTTACAAAAATAGCCCTAGGTCAACTTTTCAGCGCCGCTAAACATTTTGGTAAAAAAATATCCGCGTACGGGCACAATATGGCCGTGGAACCGCGGCAATAGCAGGCTTGGGCCGCGGTTCCGCTGCCCTTTAGAAAGATTGGGTGCTGAAAATTTAGGGTTTTGTTCTTGGTCTTATTGGGCTTCTGGTTCTTTGGTTCTTTTATCAATTGGGCTTCTACATTGGTTCCAGATCTTCAGTGAACAATTTGCAATGGATTTTTAACCGTTCGCTTTATAATTTTGGACCTTGCATTGCCTTGTTGATTGTGAACTGTTCTTCGTTGTAGGCTTGATCAAGAGTCTTCTGTTTGTTGGTCAAAGTCCACTTTTTCATCGTCTTTACATCGTTTTCACTGTTTTCTGTCCAAGAACCTGTAACCTGTAACATGTAGCAGACATGCGTCAAAAGCACCTGTTTATTTATAAAAAGAATAAGAATGGGGAATATAATAATGCAATATTATGGTCTGAACAGTTCTAGAGGGAAACGGGCCCGCATCTCATGGCTTTGAGACGGGGGGGTTCACTCTAGAATTGGCGGGCTATTCGCCGCACTCGTAGGGGGTACAGGTTGACCCAAGGAGGGGTGCACAAGTTACTGGATTCCATGAATTGCTGGGTGGTCCATTCACTTTGTTGAAGGGGGCTGCCTCGCTTCAGGTTTTGGTGGGTAACTTGCCGCGTCCGTAGGGGTCTAGGATTTCATTGCACAGGTTATCCACATGACCAGGGGAACGTCGGGTTTCAGTAGCGGCTCTATGAAACCCGAGGATCCCAGATATCTGTATTGTTCTGTGATACTTATTACATTTCTGTGATGTTGCATTTTATCACGCCTTGAGCGAATATTATATATTGATATATATACTAGTAAATGTTGTATATGTTTTGCATCCGCGCTGGTCCAGTCCCCGCTCTGTCGTTAGTTAAGTAACCTAACGGGTGATGATGGGACCCAGTGGCGAATGCGGGTGGTATATACGTACATCGTATTTTCGTTCTTTTGTGGTGTGATCAATTGATGGGACTACGTTGATTCGGATCATTGCAAGCTAAACAAACCTATTCTGATGTTATTGGAACAATTTTTCAAAAAGCTGTTATTGCAAGGACGTTCTCTTTTGCTTTGCACAGTGGTATTCGGTTATGAATATCCAGCACCTCAGTCGACGAGGCAAGGGCCGAGATCCCTTCACCGGGAGTGACCCCTTGGACAAAAGTTTGCGTCAGGGCAATAACTTCACTATAGTCGATTACTTTTGCTTTGCAACGTGGTATTCAGTTGGAATATCCTGCACCTTATTCTACGGGGAAAGTGCCGAGATCCCTTCACCGAGAGTGACATCTTTAGCAAAGGTTTTCGCTACTATATTTTTATAAAAGCTATCCAATTCCTTCAACGATATCAAGTTCATTACGTTAAAGGTTTTTCGCCAAAAACCATTCGTAGCCCTCCGTCATTTCAGAAAGGTAGCACTTAGTATTCATGCTATGTATGTTGGCCTTCGTCAAGGCATAATGTATGGTAGCTATTTGTTACTTTTCTGCTGCATAGATAGATGCGTTGGTTTGGGACAGTCGTACTACTATTTTGGCCTTCGTTAAGAGTATGTACGGGTGGGTTCAAATTAACCTGGATAATGACGGGTAGAACTTGACATGTGACTTATGATATGTTGGCCTTCGTCAAGGTCATAAGAGCATGGGGTAAAAATCACATCGGGAGTTTCTAAAGAAACTGAAACTTGCCAGATATGCGCATACCTTCTGGAGTGTGATAACGTGAGTGGATTCCATCACGTTATCATGCGATGATAGTTGGATCCCGATTCCCACTAATGAGTTGGTTTACTCCTCGGGTGATCCCGACTAATTCTTCTTTCAGGTTTGGAGGACAATTTGACGATACAGTGGGAGGTTTCCTGATTAGATAAAGTGATAACCATTCTGATCTAAGTTAGAGTGCACGCTGAGTATTTCTTTTCTCTCTCTATTTGGCAGCGACCATGGACCGATTCTTGACCATGACTCAGTGACCAAGTTGACCGAACCTTCTTAAACACTGGCTTTCGGATTGTCAGATTTGCATACCTCATTGCCACTCCTACTTTTACCCTTTTCTCCAGAACACCCTATATTACTACGAACATCCACTTCCATTGGATAAAACCATCGTATGGTTATATAAGAACTCGAAGGAACTTGTTCCAGATTCGAGGATGGTTTCTGGTTCTGGAGAAAACGAATAGGACTATTCAGTTGTCTTTTCCTTTTACCTTCTCTCAAGTTGCGAGTGCTCCTTGGATTAGGGGATAGTACACCTGTTGCGCTTATTGGATAGTCTTCTTCCAAACCTTAGACTGGTTCCGAACGGTAGGGAATGAAGAAAGCCGATTAGCCTAAGTGTGGTGTACAGAAGGTATTAAGTAAAGACATATAAAGGGATTAGAAGGAGGGCAAAGTAAATTGCGACTGCTATTCACGACCAAACCAAGTATTTCATCGCCACTCCTACTTCACCTTTGTATTTCTCCAGAACACTCCGTATCACTATGAAGATCCACAATTATTTGGATACTCCATCGTATGGTTATATACGAACTCGAAAGGAACTTGTTCCAGTTCGGGGATGGATTCTGGTTCAGGAGAAATAGGAATAAGGTTTATTCAGGTGTCTTTTATCTATACCTTCTCTCGGGTTGCGAGTGCTCCTAGGATTAGGACAGTACACCCATTATGCTTATTGGATAGTCTTCTTCCAAACCATAGGCTGGTGTCGAAAGGTAGGGAAGGAAGAAAACCATTTAGCCTAAAAGGGTGTACAGAAGGTAATGACTAAAGACATATAAAGGGATTTGGAGAGATGGCAAAGAAATATACGGTTACAGTTGTGAATCTGATAATGGAAGAGGCATTACTAAGAATACCCGGATACCCCTTCGAAACATTTACATGTTTCAGTTTCACTGTGTATTGTTAATAGAAAACTGATTTCCCAATTAGTACTTACTCCAGGGTATGTATTTACCAGGTTTGATTCTCACATCTGTATGGTTTTACAGATGATGAGTGGGAGTAAGTTATTGAGAATTGGGTGATCATCCTCATTATATCGGGATTCGTTGTAATTGGTGATATTTGAGGAAATCGCCTGGGTTATTTGCCGGACGGCAAATATTTCATTTTGAATATCCGTTGTTATGCACCAATTTCAAATTGATATATCTGTACATTTATTTTAATAAAGTGAGATATAACTTTTTGAAATTATGTCGATGACATTTAACTATATCAGTTGATGGTTAGGTAAGGAGCATTAAACAGCGGTGTATTCTTCACAACCATAGTACAGTTTTCAACCTACAATGCACAGGGTTTGAGTTATTCGACTCAGGAGACTTATAAAGAGTATTTTATGTTGTTCAGTGTCCATTAGGACAAAGGGGTTGGTCCTCGTGCTATATTCGGTTTACTTATGATTTCTCTAGTTTTTAGACAAGTGTTTCGTAGAAACACAAGGTCAAAGTTTTGAGAAGTTAAAGGTATATGAATAAAGTAGAGAACCAGGTGTTGCAAGTATCGGGATTCTTCAAGGTGATCGAAGATGTAGATACTTGTGTATGGTATTCAGTTGATAGTAATGGTTTTATGAGAACTTGCTTCTCTTTCAGGTTACTCATAATTGGATGCACTCCTAAGTTGAGTAACGTTGATCGGCCTTTTTCCATTTAGTTGACATGCACTGGAGACAGCTGCATGATTTGAATCTGATTCTAATTAAATCAGTGCCTCTGTTTCTGTATTGGATATAGAACAGTTCATATCCTGACATTGTTAAGGTACGGGGAGTTGTCCGGCTTATGCTTAAAACCAGACTCTGGATAACTCAAGGCACGTTTCCGTAATGGCTGTTTGTGGGTTGACCCGGGCTATGACGAGGGTTGACTTTCTACCATCTGGAAGATCAATAGTGATATTGTTCTTGACTTGCCACAGTTTTAGTAAAATGGATTTTTTCAGAAAACAGTAGTGGGAGTATGGTAGAACTGGAAGTGATTCCAGAACCGTAAACGATTACTGAAAATTTAATAGTACCTAAAGATTCAATCTGGCTTGACATTCCATTGGCCACTCCGCAGATATGGTGGGTAACCTCAGGCACCGGAGAGGTACTTCGGTAGCCTCAAGGACGGTGACAGGGAGGTTCTTGTTTACCCAGACTTGCCATTGCTGTTGTTCCAGACTATGAGACCCGACAGGAGGATGAGTATAGCGTCGTTCTAAACTATCTTTAGAAGTTTACGTTTATATGATTCTGCCAGAGGGTTGTCGTGGTCAGTGGGAGCAGCGGAAGCTAAGTGAGGACTTGACACTACTGTTGTTCCAGGCTATGAGACCCGGCAGGAGGATGAGTATAGCGTTGTTCTAAACAAGCTTTAGAAGTGCACGTGTATATGATTCTGCTAGAGGGTTGTCATAGTCAGTGGGAGCAGCAGAAGCACAGTGGACAAGTGGCTTATGTCTATTTATAGACTAAAGCAGACATAGCGGAGATAGATCATCTATTTCTGATGTTACAGTCATAGGTTTGACTTCAGCAGAATAGGGGATGGATCTGTTAAGAAGGTAGTAGGGTGTGATATCCTGGTATTTGGATGACATACACAGAGTAGGAAGTGAAATTCCTATAATACGATCGGTTATACTTTGGTTGTCACACGGTGGTTTCTCCATAAAGGAATTAGATATTATATCAGACATTATGGTTACTAGATCTATGGTTTTAGATCTAGATTTAGGAAGTGTCCTAATCAGGGTACTTAGACAGCATTCTAAAAGTGTTTTAGAATGGACGACTCCTGGCACGGTAGTGTACCTGCAGGTGATGGAGTCACCCTCTCTAAAGGTGTCTTACAGACTAAAGGGGAGAGGGATGTGCATGATTGGCAGATCACGTTCTTAAGCAATTGAGTCGATCATGAGATGTCAAGTACCACACCAGATGTTTTTGCACTAGATGCAATAAGTTGATATTGATCCAATCCTGAAGAAACATTCGGAAGCAGTTTTAGAACATAAGTGGATGTTCTAGGGATATGATCACAACAGCCTCATTCAGGAGACAGTTATTATTCCAGGCTTCCAAGGTGACCTGGATGACAGAATGGCTGTCAGAGTTATAGTTTTTCCTCTGACGAGGGGCAGTATTTTGGACAGGTGGTCCAAGCGGATACTGAGGGAGGCATGGCGCAGGATACTGATTGGTTTCAGTTGACGATACAGTCTAAGAAGTTTGGATTTGGAGTTCATTTACGAACAAGGTCCCATCAGACATCCAAACATATTCTAAGACAGGTATTGCTCATTTCGGGAGATGGCTTTCTCCGCGAACTTGAGATAAAGAGAAATATAGAAAGAAACATCAGAGCGGATCCACTCACTAAGGCTATTCCTCAAACGCATTAGTTTCGCAAACGGGTTTTTGTGAGACTGATTAGTAGAGGAGTTGGGTGTTCGGTATCACACGGGCTGTAAGTATGCGACATCGCAATAATTAGCCTTGAGTGCAAGTGGGAGATTGTTGGATATAGTGCCCTCAGAGTCAATTATTGGATCACAGGCACGTGATTGCAATGATTGAGGGAGGACCTATACCGGTAGGACAGTCTTACTCAAGATGATAGTATGCTATCTGGTTTATCTTTATCATCGTATACTGCTTTAGGTGACCTTACAGGTCACTATTGCGCATTGAGAGAGCCCTTAGGATTCTTGCTTGACGGCCAGCAGTATTGTCACGCCCCGCTTCCCAGAGTACGCAAGATTGGGCACGTGACATAGCCAACCATGCTACCTGTGGGTAGGAAGTATCCATCCACAGTCACATTACGGTTGTAAGGATATCAAGAACAAGATAATAAGCTAATCTAATACATGTCCAAATCCATAATAACAAGAATCAATAAACAATAAGTGCGGAAGCTAATGATCCAATA
Organism: Agapanthus africanus; assembly: GCA_030015575.1. Classification (NCBI taxonomy): domain Eukaryota; kingdom Viridiplantae; phylum Streptophyta; class Magnoliopsida; order Asparagales; family Amaryllidaceae; genus Agapanthus; species Agapanthus africanus. The sequence goes on from CM057347.1 coordinate 293,969,021, forward strand.
CAATAATGGAAAGGTACGTCCCATAATGCGGGATCGAACCTGGAAATAAAATGCAATAAATGAACTAACCACTGCAGAACTCACAGATCAGCCTGCTGGCTGAAGTACTCCTGCTCGGTCAGCGACAGTGGTAAAGAATCTGGGCCATGCAAAACCCAGACGTCAGCGCGTCATGTCAACCAAATAATATAACAAATATGGTGATAAGCAATGCAGGTATGAACATGAATAAAGCAGTACTAGGAAATAACAGTGCAGGGTAAAGTGCAATGGTGACTGAACTGTCCTATCAGGTTTCTACTCTATAGTCTTTGAAATCAATTGATGAATCGTCGATGTAACTCAATAGTATCCCGTGCGTGCCCGGGACCACGGTCAAGATCCTCGGGGTTGAATCCGAGACGTGCCGCTAAGCAGTAAAAGGTAGTAGGATGGGCGAGTGATGTCAGCATCAACACTCCGGGGCTGGCCAAGCCCGTAAGACTGATCAGAACAATGTATCGAACTGTTGAGTTACAAGTCGGTTTCACCTTTGATTTCCCCATACCCCCAAGCTATGTATGTCAGGTCAGGTATTCAGTAGTCACGGACTAATGCCAACACAAAATCCGGTAAGAGTAGGTCTGTCTGGATAGACAGCGGGAATGGTCAGTTTTGTCGGCATTAGGCATGAGATCAGGTAACAGGTAAAGCCATGGTACATCAGGTCAACCAGGTAATGTATAAAGGTGTCATGTCATGTCAAGAGTGTACGGTACCATGTCATGTCAAGTAGGAAGTGTAACAGGTCATGTCAGGAAGCACAAGATGTCATGTGGGTGCTCATAATCAAACTAACATAAACATGTGTATAAATAAACAAGCATGAGTACTATCAGAACAATAACTGGAACATGTAATATGATATGCCAATAGATATAATTTCAAGGATATGGATGCACAGTTATCGATTAGGGTTACATTTATAGTTCCAATATTAATTAGGATACAATTTATTAAACATGGAGTGTTAATATCACATTATTATGTAGTGATGTGATCTATGGATGCAATTATATGTATCTTAAATGCGATGGATGCAAACGGGTATCCGAAAAGTTATAAAACTATAAAATGGTAATGTGGGATGTACAACTAAACAATATGTGATATAATAATATTAATATGGATAGCATATTCAAAGCGATTAGTAACTATAAAAGATGTATTGATTAACCATGCATAAGAAGGTTCCGTTCAGAAATTTAGCGTCACCCTAATTTGTAAAATAGCTTAAAAATAACAAATGTTCTCCAAAAGAGACGTATCTTATACCAAAACAAAGATAATTAAATAAGGTTTTCAGTTTTATAAGTATAAGGATCTCAGGTTATCCCTACAAAAAGTTATGAATATTCAAAGTTGAAAGTTTGCTGCTGGAATTTCCCTGGACAGCAGTTTAGAGACGTGTTCATTTGCATTTTACGTTAATTAAACAATTTATTTTGCAAGTAAATATTTCATAGAGTTATAGTATTCTGAATTAGCTTCGTAACGAACTAAATAACGTATCCTAATGATTTTTCTATGATTTATAATGAATTTTATAAGATAAGGTGTACAGTAAATTTCAGATTTGTCATATCCGATTTTTCAACGACATTTCATATGTAAACTATAAGATTTTCAAATGTATAATATTATAAAATGAAGATTATAAAAGTATATAGCATGTAGCAAGATTAACTTGCCTCGATGGGTCGCGAATCGGGAAAACGGAACGTTAACCGTCGGCGGGGAAAACTCGCGACGGCGCACGGTTCACGGAATGAACCCAAACGACGAACAAAGGAACCACACGGGTCGGGGTATCTCGCTGGAACGTCGAGAAACGTCACCGGCACGACGGAATTCCGGTAACAAAAGAACAGTTAAAAGAAATGAGAAACGAGACATGAAGCAAGAAGAGAAAAATGATAAAGAGAAGTACGAGAGAATATATAAGGGGTAGAGAGAGAGAAAGTGGAAAGAGAGAGAAGAAGGAGAGAGAGAAAGTGGGGACCACGGGGTTAAAGGGGAGGTTGCGATTGGCTGAGAGAATAAATTGAGAAGGATATAAAAGATTATAAAAATATTATATGGTTAACTTAAAGATTTAAAAGATAGGTAATGAACAGTAAGATATCAGATTAGTTAGAAAAATATATGCGAAGGTTTTAATAATATTAAAAATTTGGGATTTTGGCGCCAAATGAAACATTTCCAAATTGCGCCCGGGTTGGGTCCAAAAATTCGAAATTCAAATAATAGGATTTTAAGCGGGTTCCAAATTTTAAAATGAAATGTTTTATGATTAAAAAGCATACTCTCAAAACGGACACACGTGCGTGCACGTAGCCATCCAAACTTGCCCGTTTTACTGAACGGGACGAGAACACAATGCACGGACGCTACCACGAGGCTAGGGGTGTCAAATAGGCCAAGATGAATATTTTCAATTTTATTTTAGATGCTAAAATTTGTTATATGTAGAAATGACTTTGCCGGGTAAATTTTACAGTAAGCAACAAACAAGCAAATTAAATGAAATGAGTACCACATTATGCTCAAACAGTAACTGAAAATAGTAGCATTGGGCTCGGGTGTTACATTATACCCAACTACAAAAAGAATTTCGTCCTCGAAATTCCAAGAATACAAAGATAGATAACTACAAGAAAAGGTGAGGAAACTTCTGCCGGATTACATCTTCTCGTTCCCAAGTGGATTCTCCATGCGATCGATTACCCCAAGAAACTAGCACAAGAGGGGTAACCTTGTTCTTAAGAACCTTTTCTCTTCGATCCTTGATTTCAACTGGTCGCCCTTCAAAAGTTAGGTCCTCCCGTACGGTCAACTCCGAATGATCCAATACGTGGGTTTCATCTCGAACATACCTCCGTAGTTGAGATACACGAACCACATCGTGCACACCTGCCAAGGACTGTGGTAACGCCAAACGGTACGCTACCTCTCCAACACGCTCCAATATCTCGAAGGGTCCAACGAATCGAGAACCAAGCTTTCCCCGACTCCCAAAGCGAATCACCCCTCTAGTCGGTGATATCTTCAAGAATACCAAATCACCCACGGTGAACTCCAGAGGTCTTCTTGACATATCTGCCCAACTCTTCTGTCGGTCCTGTGCTGCCTTCATATGATTTCTGATAGGGTTAACCTTCTCAACTGTCTGCACAACCAAATCTGGTCCCAATAATCTTCGTTCACCGACATCGTCCCAACAAACAGGTGAACGGCATTTACGACCATACAAAGCTTCAAATGGAGCCATCTGAATAGTTGCCTGAAAACTGTTGTTGTAAGACAACTCCACCAAAAGTAGATGATCCTCCCAAGACCCCTTGAAGTCCAACCTGCATGTTCTCAACGTATCCTCAAGAGTTTGGATCGTTCTCTCCGACTGACCATCAGTTTGAGGATGATAAGCTGTGCTAAACTTCAATCGAGTCCCCAAACTTTCCTGTAAACTCCTCCAGAAATGTGACAAGAACCGAGTGTCCCGATCGGACACGATGCTCACCGGTACTCCATGCAATCTTACAATCTCTTGCATGTACCGCTCTGCCAAAGTCTCCGTTGATTGACCAACCCGAAAAGGAATAAAGTGAGCTGCCTTGGTCAACCGATCGACAATCACCCATACTGCATTGTTTCCCTTTGGACTCCGTGGTAAAGCCGTCACGAAATCCATGGTTATATGTTCCCACTTCCACTGAGGAATCGGAAGTGGTTGCAACAAACCAGCAACCCTTTGGTGTTCAGCCTTGACTTGCTGACACACCAAGCACTTAGCCACGAAGCGAGCAATCTCCCGTTTCATGCCTTCCCACCAGAAATGCTGTCGAATATCTCGGTACATCTTTGTACCTCCCGGATGTATAGAGTAAGCTGAACTGTGTGCCTCCTTCATAAGCTCTTCACGTACATCATCCTTTGGCACACACAAACGGCTACCATACCTCAACGAACCATCTTCGTGGACCAGTAAATCTCTTCGTAGTCTAGCCTCAACCTGCTCTCGAAACTTCTGCAGTCTAGGATACTGCGATTGTGCCGCTTTAATCTTCTCAACCAAGGACGACTGTACTTGCAACTGCATCAACTGTCCCGTAGAATGTGGTAGCACAACCTCCAAGTCGAATGTTTGAAAATCTGCAATGATCTCCTTCTGCGTAGTTAATACCTGAATTGCTGGTAACCGACTAAGCGCATCCGGTACAACATTAACCTTCCCCGGATAGTACTTAAGATCAAGATCGTAGTCATCCATCAACTCCAACCATCTATGTTGCCTCATGATAGGCTCCTTCTGCGTGAACACGTACTTCAAGCTCCTATGATCTGTAAAAACTTCGACTCTTACGCCCAAAAGGTAGTGTCTCCAAATCTTCAAAGCGAAAATCACAGCCGCAAGCTCCAAGTCATGAGTTGGATAATTCTTCTCATGGGTCTTCAGTTGTCTTGATGCGTATGCTACGACCTTCCCATGCTGCATCAAAACACATCCCAATTCTTTCCCAGATGCGTCGCTATGAATCATCAGTCCTCCGGAATTGTCTGGTACGGTCAGGATAGGGGCCGTTATCAACTTCTGCTTCAACGTCTCAAAGCCAACGCACACTTATCCGTCCATACAAAAGGTACCTCCTTACGCATAAGCTTGGTCAGCGGTTCTGCCAAACGAGCAAAGTTCTCCACAAATCTCCTGTAGTATCCGGCTAATCCAAGGAAACTTCTTATCTCAGCTACATTCCTTGGAATAGGCCAATCTCGAACTACTGCAATCTTTTCGGGATGGACGGCGATTCCATCACCCGACACGACATGTCCCAGAAATTTCACTTCTTCCAGCCAGAATTCGCACTACTCATCTTCGCATAAAGCTTCTCCTGTCTCAACATCTGCAGGACCTAATGATATCCGGATCGCAAATCCAGTTTCGAGAATACTCTCACGCCACTAAGCTGCTCAAAAGTCCTCCAATGCGAGGGATCGGGTACTTGTTCTTAATAGTCGCCCGGTTCAATTCTCGATAATCAATGCACATCCTTCTCGTGCCATCCTTCTTCTTTACTAAAAGAACTGGAGCTCCCAAGGCGAGTTGCTGCTTCGAATCCAACCCTTCTCAAGTAATTCACCAACTTGCTTCTTAACTCCTTCCAATTCCACTGGTGCCATTGGATAGTAAGCTTTAGACACTGGCGCTGCACCAGGACTAAGGTCAATCGTGAACTCCACGTCTCGCTTCGGCGGTAAGCCTGATATATCTTCAAACACGTCCATAGAATCATGAACAACAGCCGGCTCTTTACTTTCATCACTTCTATTGATGCAAGAACATTGTTTGTCGGCCTAGCCCTAAACTCGACCGGCCCGACAGAACTGCTTCCTTACCGCAACTGCTGTCTGCTGTGAACTCCCAATTTTCCTGATATGCTCTGCTGTTCTCGAGCTGCCGTAAGAACCTGTGAGAAAGTGGTCAAACCCAGGGAGACGGTTTGCCTTTGGATGTCCACATCCAAGCTGCGCATGGACCTTCGTGCCCTGTCTGCATCGTTGGCGACTAAAGGTCCAGCGAAACTGCTGAGTCTCGTCCACTCTGCTGCATGCACGTCCACGGGTGCTCCATTCTGCCTCAGCCCAATAAATTTCTCTTCCATTTCCTCTCGTGCAGTCCGCGGAAAGAACTTCTCCAGGAAACTCTTAGAGAAATCCGCCCAACTGCTTGGCTTGGGCAAACGGTTCTCCTCCACAAGCCACCACTCTCGGCGTAATCCACTAGTTGAATGCGCACCACATCAACTCCTTTGTCCTCTGGAATCTGTGCCGCAATCAGCAAATTCTCCGTGCTGACTAGCCACTGCTCGGCTGGCACGGCTCCTCCAAACCAGTGAAAGTAGTAGGACCCACACGTCTGAACTCTGCCACGGTCCCTACTCGGTCAACTGGTCTAGTTCCAATCTTGTTCACAGACTGCTGAACGATCTGCAAACCTTCCTGAAACGAGTCCGCTTGCTGCTGGATCAGCTCGGGCTGTTTCTTTGATTTCCAGCATTCCTCTTATCACTCCAAGCATGGCGGCTTCGTTCACACGCCTCTGGTACGTCTTCAACTTCTTACCTGTCATAATCCTGAACTCAAAACACCCCATATTAGCATGATGATAGATTCTGAATATGGATCAAGGCTAGAACTCCAAGATACTTAAATAGAGTACAGCATTGTAGCTATGCCGCGGTATCATAGCCGCAATCACTTAACTCCACCCAAGTCGCCCAAGTCCTAGGGATAACAAGAAATCAGGTTTTCGAGTTGACAATGCAAAGTAAGTTTGCACGTCGTAAAAGATATAATCCGGAAGAATGTGATTCAAGAATGGTAAAACGGTCAAGGTGGCAGGACATGTTTCCTAATCACGGGCATTCTGATTCGTGTATCGGGTGCAATACCCAACTACAAAGAATCAACCCAATTAACCTATGGCTTTGATACCAAAAGAACCATGTCACGCCCCGCTTCCCAGAGTACGCAAGATTGGGCACGTGACATAGCCAACCATGCTACCTGTGGGTAGGAAGTATCCATCCACAGTCACATTACGGTTGTAAGGATATCAAGAACAAGATAATAAGCTAATCTAATACATGTCCAAATCCATAATAACAAGAATCAATAAACAATAAGTGCGGAAGCTAATGATCCAATACAATAATGGAAAGGTACGTCCCATAATGCGGGATCGAACCTGGAAATAAAATGCAATAAATGAACTAACCACTGCAGAACTCACAGATCAGCCTGCTGGCTGAAGTACTCCTGCTCGGTCAGCGACAGTGGTAAAGAATCTGGGCCATGCAAAACCCAGACGTCAGCGCGTCATGTCAACCAAATAATATAACAAATATGGTGATAAGCAATGCAGGTATGAACATGAATAAAGCAGTACTAGGAAATAACAGTGCAGGGTAAAGTGCAATGGTGACTGAACTGTCCTATCAGGTTTCTACTCTATAGTCTTTGAAATCAATTGATGGATCGTCGATGAAACTCAATAGTATCCCGTGCGTGCCCGGGACCACGGTCAAGATCCTCGGGGCTGAATCCGAGACGTGCCGCTAAGCAGTAAAAGATAGTAGGATGGGCGAGTGATGTCAGCATCAACACTCCGGGGCTGGCCAAGCCCGTAAGACTGATCAGAACAATGTATCGAACTGTTGAGTTACAAGTCGGTTTCACCTTTGATTTCCCCATACCCCCAAGCTATGTATGTCAGGTCAGGTATTCAGTAGTCACGGACTAATGCCAACACAAAATCCGGTAAGAGTAGGTCTGTCTGGATAGACAGCGGGAATGGTCAGGTTTGTCGGCATTAGGCATGAGATCAGGTAACAGGTAAAGCCATGGTACATCAGGTCAACCAGGTAATGTATAAAGGTGTCATGTCATGTCAAGAGTGTACGGTACCATGTCATGTCAAGTAGGAAGTGTAACAGGTCATGTCAGGAAGCACAAGATGTCATGTGGGTGCTCATAATCAAACTAACATAAACATGTGTATAAATAAACAAGCATGAGTACTATCAGAACAATAACTGGAACATATAATATGATATGCCAATAGATATAATTTCAAGGATATGGATGCACAGTTATCGATTAGGGTTACATTTATAGTTCCAATATTAATTAGGATACAATTTATTAAACATGGAGTGTTAATATCACATTATTATGTAGTGATGTGATCTATGGATGCAATTATATGTATCTTAAATGCGATTGATGCAAACGGGTATCCGAAAAGTTATAAAACTATAAAATGGTAATGTGGGATGTACAACTAAACAATATGTGATATAATAATATTAATATGGATAGCATATTCAAAGCGATTAGTAACTATAAAAGATGTATTGATTAACCATGCATAAGAAGGTTCCGTTCAGAAATTTAGCGTCACCCTAATTTGTAAAATAGCTTAAAAATAACAAATGTTCTCCAAAAGAGACGTATCTTATACCAAAACAAAGATAATTCAATAAGGTTTTCAGTTTTATAAGTATAAGCATCTCAAGTTATCCCTACAAAAAGTTATGAATATTCAAAGTTGAAAGTTTGCTGCTGGAATTTCCCTGGACAGCAGTTTAGAGACGTGTTCATTTGCATTTTACGTTAATTAAACAATTTATTTTGCAAGTAAATATTTCATAGATGTATAGTATTCTGAATTAGCTTCGTAACGAACTAAAGAACGTATCCTAATGATTTTTCTATGATTTATAATGAATTTTATAAGATAAGGTGTACAGTAAATTTCAGATTTGTCATATCCGATTTTTCAACGACATTTCATATGTAAACTATAAGATTTTCAAATGTATAATATTATAAAATGAAGATTATAAAAGTATATAGCATGTAGCAAGATTAACTTGCCTCGATGGGTCGCGAATCGGGAAAACGGAACGTTAACCGTCGGCGGGGAAAACTCGCGACGGCGCACGGTTCACGGAATGAACCCAAACGACGAACAAAGGAACCACACGGGTCGGGGTATCTCGCTGGAACGTCGAGAAACGTCACCGGCACGACGGAATTCCGGTAACAAAAGAACAGTTAAAAGAAATGAGAAACGAGACATGAAGCAAGAAGAGAAAAATGATAAAGAGAAGTACGAGAGAATATATAAGGGGTAGAGAGAGAGAAAGTGGAAAGAGAGAGAAGAAGGAGAGAGAGAAAGTGGGGACCACGGGGTTAAAAGGGAGGTTGCGATTGGCTGAGAGAATAAATTGAGAAGGATATAAAAGATTGTAAAAATATTATATGGTTAACTTAAAGATTTAAAAGATAGGTAATGAACAGTAAGATATCAGATTAGTTAGAAAAATATATGCGAAGGTTTTAATAATATTAAAAATTTGGGATTTTGGCGCCAAATGAAACATTTCCAAATTGCGCCCGGGTTGGGTCCAAAAATTCGAAATTCAAATAATAGGATTTTAAGCGGGTTCCAAATTTTAAAATGAAATGTTTTATGATTAAAAAGCATACTCTCAAAACGGACACACGTGCGTGCACGTAGCCATCCAAACTTGCCCGTTTTACTGAACGGGACGAGAACACAATGCACGGACGCTACCACGAGGCTAGGGGTGTCAAATAGGCCAAGATGAATATTTTCAATTTTATTTTAGATGCTAAAATTTGTTATATGTAGAAATGACTTTGCCGGGTAAATTTTACAGTAAGCAACAAACAAGCAAATTAAATGAAATGAGTACCACATTATGCTCAAACAGTAACTGAAAATAGTAGCATTGGGCTCGGGTGTTACAAGTATGATGGCGATCATATACGTGGGAGCTGGGGTCTATAAGCACATCCTTAAAAGGTCCCTAGTCGTGGGAGTTTTCGAGACAGGGCAACGATACTCCAGAGTAAACTAGTGTATACAGTCGAGACCCCGACGAGGGGCGGTGGCCGGTCTTACAAGCCACTGGTGTCAGTTGGTTCACCTAAGATGTATACAGGTGCTCATTGGGTTATGAGTACACTGGACAAGACTCAACGGGAACATGCTTGTTGGTATTATACCTGACGTCAGATAGCAGTTCCCTGGTGACATGTGTACAGGTTAGTTCATCGACCTGAGATCGTCATTTGTCTCGTGTGAGTTCCCACTGTACTTTCATTACTACCCTACCACGGCTCAAAAGAGTCGTGCAAACAGGTTTTAGTTGGGTACAGTCCCGAGCCACATGGAGGCAGTGAGCGGATCGGCAGGGGTTCGTCTTTCCCGGTATTGGGGGTGAGGTCGCGCTGTGTCTGGGAGAGCCTTTTCATAAAGTCCTTGGCCAAGGCAGGAGATTTACTGGTAGGTATTCCAGTAGTATCTCAGGGTGTTCTGGGCTACACTCCGACACGACTTGTACCGATTTTGGGGGCTGACTTTTACCAACCCCCTAGGCCCGCCATGCGATGCTCATAGACGAACGGACCGGACTGTACGGATATTGTCACTGACAGGCTCAGTAGGGTGTCAGGATGAGTTCGCTCATCGACTTCCCTTTTGGTCAATACCTGGTAGCTCGTTACGTACGGTTAATACTTCTGACGTGCTAGTGGTTAAATCCACAGCCGGTGTATTGTCGAGTCTTTAGAGTCCCCCACAGACAGTTTCTCAAGTTTCGGGCGAAACGCTGTAGAGGCCGTATGGATTTATGGCAGGGTTCGAACGTACGCATGCACTTGTGCACGTGTCATGGTTCAGACGGATAATACTAGCGAGCTTTGGTTTAAGCCGGATCCTAGTATTGTACAGTGTAGATTTTGCCTCATTGCATTTGTATTCGGTCGAAATACAAATGCGGGTATGTATATACAGTCGCGGGGTTTTCCTGTAATTTATTACGGGATCGCTTTTTTGAAGTTGCCAGTTTGCATTCCGTTTCGGCCATTTTCCTTTCTTTCTTTCCTTGGCTGAATTTTCCATGGAGGGGCTTATTTGCAAATGTGCAAATTAGCAAAGTGGAGGGTGTTTTTATGGTGGAGGGTTCATGATGGTTCTAGCATATTTAGATTCCTTTTTGTGCTCATGGATTGCATTGATTATGAAAGGATTGAGATGGTTTTTGTTGTGACTAAATTTCCTCATTATCATCACACCTTTTCTTATGCTCACCCCACCTTTTCTTGTGCTTACCTCCCTTCACTAGCTCCCTCTCTCTATTTTTGGCCGGCCACAAGTTTGGGGGGCTGTCCAATTTTTTGTGGGGGAATTCATTCTCATTTGCTTGCCACAAAAATTCCTTAGCTCATCTCAAAAGCTCATTACTCCACCTTCACATCCAAAAGGCAACTTCAATTAACCGTTGAGACGTATCATTCTACACTCAGTCTACAGCAATCTTGGACACATCGGCTAGCCAACTTCGTGTCCGAGTTGCCTCGGTTCAGAGGTGGGAGCCCGTAAAAAGATTTCTCGATGTGGTGCCCTTTCCGACGAGGAGATCAAGTCCGGAGATGCCGTGAGGAGCTTGGGATGGTGGCCAAAGACCAAAGGACACGGATCGCTCGGTATAGCTCTCTACCCTTTCTCCAGTTAGCTAGTAGTAGGTTAATGATCCGATCCGGGTTTATAGTCCGCGGTAGCGCCGGTTTCTAGTTAAAGAAAAGTTTTTGTTTCCGCATTTTGGCCTCGGACAGACGGCAGGGGCGCTACCGTAGACTTACAACAGCAACACATAACATCACATGTCATCAACGTAAGCAAGTATGCGTACCCCAATTGTCGTTGACATATAGCAACGAAACCGGCGATACACATACTACACTTACGGTCGCAGAAATAAGTATCACATACTACTAGGCGATGTCAAACGCTTCGATCGAATTAGCGAACACCCATATTCCCCAGCAAGCTCAACACTTGAGCACCGTTAAACAATTCCCAAAAACTTTGCCACGGTACTTTATGGACCAGCCGTAGAAGGGCAAACCCAAGCCTCATTTGTGGCGCCACTAACTACGGTAAACCCTAAGGTTTAGCAGCAGTTCTATGGTCACATCTCGAGTTAGGGTTTCATTCTTCTAGAGGGTCCATAAGAATACCTGCATTATATATTGAGTACGTTCAACCTAAAAAATACCAGTATTTGATAATTGTTCGACCTGTTTAACGTCGTCTAGGTTACCAATACAATGCTAAAAAATATGAATACGAAATACTCCGCAAAGAGTCCATTACCAAACTAACATCACATGGAACTTTGGAATACCCAAACAATACCAGAAACCCCAGATCAAGAACTACAGAGCACTGGAGCAAATCGAGGTGAAGGGGAGCACAAAAATCCGGCGACGCCGGAAAATGTCCCTTGGTCGCCGGTCAGGAACCGAGCATGTCACGTCCCGAAAGTACGGAACATGACCGGCACTTAAACTACGAAACGTCTCGAGGCGTACGTAATCCAAGTAAACCGAAAACCCAGAAATCCAAACCAAGAAAAGTAGTAGAGTGAAGGAAAACCAATTTAAATCAAGTAGTTTTAATAGCATAAGCCGAATTATGCGTTTTTAAAAACCTCAAATATTTCCTGAAAATTTCGGCAGAGTCTCCTTTGTAAATACTGGCCCCCAAACGGGATACAACATGAATAGTATACGAAATCAATAAAAGGCATCCCCAAGCGGGAGCTAGCTCTTCGTCAATCGACGGTCACAACCACACAAGCAATATAATATACAACGCCAAGAGCGAGGATCAAAACTCAAAAGGAAACTCAAAACAACAAGAAATCCACAGAAATATAACGCGCGACTCTAAGGTCGAAAGAATAACATCACTGGTCTCTATCTCAAAAATAAATACATGTTTGGTTGATGGAATTTCTAGATACAACAGAGTAATAATATACATGGTAAATAATGGGGGGTACGATACAAATAAACCCACCTACTAGAAATTCACCCGGAAAAGGAAGTAATGCCAGCAAAGCCGTAATGAAACCTGTACGGCAAAACCTGCAAGAAACTGTGGCACAACGGGGGTGAGCTGCCAACTCGTGAGTAGAAAAACATCTATGAACAGAAATCGCATGAACAACGCAATCCTAGGTTATATGATCATAATATATCCTCAAATATATAACCAGCAGCCTATAACAATGGCTAGGGTAAATATCAATCCCAAGTGTAATCGCATGTGCCCGTGCCAGTGCCTCGGCTAGCAATATATCATATGGATGATGTATGAATGCATGAAACAGAATGCATGTACTGAAGAAAACTGCTTTCATAAATTAGTGAGATTTCTGTATCTTTTTAAAAACGAGGTATCATAAATGAAATCAGCATAAACAGTGCCTAGTATCGACACAAAACAAGTATCCAAATCTCTCGATATCTCTGTGTCACAATCTTTATACCTCGATATCTCAAAATCTCTGTATGTCAATCTCACTATCTAGGGCGCCGTCAGTCCAGACCGGCCTCTACCATCGATCTCAAGACCACAACGGTATCCTCCGGATATCCGACGCGTCGGGTAAAATCACCGGTCGGTAGTGCTCCCCTGCTAGGCCAACGCCATCATCTGCGATCCTCTTGCCCCGGGGTACCGTACCGGGTCCACCATATACCCGAAACGGTTCCTCCACTCCTCGAACTCGGGTCTCGAAATCCATCAGCAAACTCATGGTGGACGACTCATACATCATAGGAAAACCGCACTTTTCTTTAAAAAAAGAGAAAGAATTTTATAAGTGTTTTTGCGGTTTTCCTCCAAATCCCAGAAATCACATGAAATCCGAATCCAAGTTATCAATAACATGTAAACAGTGGATATAGCATGAAAATCCATGAATGCGGCACAACAGTGAATAATAACATGCATGAAGTAGCAAGTAGTAACTACAATGTCTAAACTAGCATATAAGGCAAGTACGCTAATGTCATGTCTAAACTATTAGCTAACAACCTATGTCAAATGCAATAGTATTTTCTAAAGTGTTCGTGACATGGCAATTACCAATGAAGATGTGTATGAGCCGGCAAGTAAGTGTACGTGGTACATACGCGTCATCGGTAATGGTGCTGGTGTCCTAACAGCATGATATCAACAATAGAATATGAAACATAATATAAGCATGCGATGCGGAGTGAACAACAATAATGAGCGGGAGCTAAATACTAGACACAAAGATGACAATCTATATTTAATATAAATCTAGTCTACAACTACACTAAACTAAAGGGCTAAGCTAACTGGCTACTGAAGGTAAGGAAACCGCCTAACACCTGAGTCGATACATATATATATATATATATATAGAGTAAAATGGATCTGTGGTTGAGTGCAGAGAGCTTCTCTGTGGCTGCGCATTATACGTTTGGTTTTTCTCACACGTGGGCTCGTTCCTTCTCTCTTTCTCTTTGCGATAAAAATAAAAAAAGAAATTTCTAAAGCCCTAAATTGGAGCTCCTCTCCTCCTCTCTCCATCTCAGAGAGAGAGAGAGAGAGATCCCGCGCAACTCCGTGGCCCTCGCTCTCTCCAAGATCGTCATTGGCCCTCTCGTTTCTCTCTCGCTCGACTCGCCCAGGATTTCGCCTCTCTCTGCCCCAACCGGATCCTGAACCTCTCCCCGCTCGATCGCGGATCTCTCTTGCTTCAATCGAGATCGGATTATTTTGAGTTTCTGTTATTCCATATTGCAGCCTAGGGTTTTGCTGCCTAGGTATGGATTATTTGATAATTTTTTCCCAAATGATTTAATAATTGTTGCTGATAATACTTGCTTAATTAAATCATGTAAAAGAATAAACCTTATGTGCTTATTTTGTAAATTTATTGTGTATGAATGAAAAACAGTCCCGACTTTGCTAGTGATAGGCAGTCACCACGCACAAATTAGCGTTGGATTAATAGATGGTATTGACAGTAATGACTTGTTCGACCATAACGAGGATGATCATTTGAAATATAGAAAAATTCGAGAGCATACATGATTGTATGATTCAAGATGTTCCACACATTGGTATGCAGTTTGCGACCAGAGAAGAAAAGAAAATTTTGTTGATGCTCATAAGGCATTTGAGATTTTGTGGATCTAAAATTTGCTTTATTACATGTTTTTAAGTATGTCGTTATCTTTTGGTTGCTTCATTTTTCAGGGGTTGCTATCAATTGCTAAAGAAGGGCACGATTAAAGTAGAGCGGAAAGCTGAATCATTGGACTACAACTGAATTTTTTGATTGCTTTTGTTGTTAACTTCTACTGAAAGCATATGCCGAAATTTATTTGAAGCATCAGATTTTGTGCAACTCATGACAAATGTTTGTAATTCACGTTTTATAACAAGAAATTTATTGGATGCTATTTTAATTTTAGTTTTCACTTCGTGTCATACTTTCATATATTGATATTCCATGATATATTGATTCAAGCTTTATGACTTTGTCAATGACATGCTTGTTGATATTTAGTAGTGCACTAATATCTGTTGTCAAGACTTAAGCTCAGGTCGAGGTCCAGATCCGGTTTCGATCTCAGAATTAGAGAGAGGGAGTGAGAATTTTCGAGAGGAGTGAGAGAGAGAGAGAGAACGTGGTGAGAGTGAAGTAGAGGGAGATGAGCGAGTGGATCGAGGTCGTCGTGGCCGTTGGGGAAGTGGCCACTGAGGGGTGTCGGCACGAGCAAGAAGGGAGAGAGTCGTTGGGGTGTTGCAAGGGAACGTGGGTGGCTGGGTCATCCCGCACGCGAGTCCGGCGGAGGTTGTTGGGGGGAGCACGGTTGTTGCGGAGGTGGGCGCGAGAAGCGGGCGTGGGTGCGAGCGAGAAGGGGAGAGACGTTGGCGGGATAGGAACGAGAACGAGGGAGAAGAAGAAGCGGGTTGGAGCGGGTCGGGTCGGGTGAGTCGGGCCGGGTTAGGGTTTTGAAATTAGGATTTGTTTTAGAGTTAGGTAATAATTTAGTAAATAAAATAATAATTTTTTTTTAAATGTGTAAAAATTCTAGGAAAAATATGAAAATACGGGAAATAAATATACGGAAGCTGGGAATTTACATCGTCGTACCATCTCAGGTTCCTCTTCGCTACAGGATGTCGAGGCTCTGACGGTTCGCTTCATCGGCGGCAGGCAGCTGAGACGGTTATGGCTGTGATGGTCCATACTTATACTCATCAGGATACCGAGACGGCGCCGCCTGTCTTCGTCTAGGTCGTGCATACGTGATAGGAATGGCAGGTGGACACAACTGGTGTATGCACGGATGGTGTAGGCACGGATGGCTGGGGCGCGGGTGGTGCAGGGACGGGTGGCGGAGGCATGGGTGGTGCAGGTACGGCCGGTGCCAAAAGTTGTAAGGAAAGGTCGCGGCTGAGCTTAAAAGCGCCTTGTTATACAGTCTAATAACTAGCCTTCCCACTCAGGACAGATCGAACCAAGTCTTTATCGGTGTACTTGGTCGTGTTAGTCTTTATTGGTTTAAAAGAAACTCTATGTTTAATTGACCAAACGCCGACTGCCTGAATTAACTTCTCCTTATTCTCGAACAAATTGCCGACGTTCAACCCACTTTCAATATTGACTGCCGAGATCCTATCCGCACGAAAGTTGACATTCTCCATTACCGATATAGATAACATGTGAGTATTTGTCATGTTATCGGCAAGTGGATTTTCAAACTCAACGAAGTCATTGTTAACACATGAATTAGTAATCCACTGCCTATCATTCTCATCAGCAAGGACATGCAATTTGCATGCTTTCTTATACTTGAATCTCATCCTCATCACTAGCGTCGTCGTCATCATCATCATCATCATCACTTTCATCTCCATTATGTTCCAACACCGCTGGATCCGTAGTAGGTATATCGATTGGATGTGTGGAACCAACATTAGGGACTTGCATGATACTTGATGTTCCGGCTTCATACCGATGAAATCCCGACCTATCGTCTGCAAACGGTGCCATCCCGTATTGTATTCCGTCTTGTATGACTGCATGTGCTCGGTATTTTAAGGCATAATATTGAAGCCGAAGCTTAGCGCTGGCATGCAATTAAAACCGAAGCTTGGCGGTGACATGCAATTAAATCGGGTGGCGGTACATAAGAACTGCACACAAATTTATGAATACTTAGTAACTATAGCATACCTCTACTATCAATAAATGGTGATATGCTAAATGTATATATGGTATAAAGATATGCAAGATAATACTTACTTCGTAAACTGCCAATTCACCGGCGTCCTTCCTGATGTGCCTTCACCTACGTTACTTTGATCTATATACTGTTCATCATTGGCAGAAGACATAAATCCGGTAGAATCAGCATTCATATTGAGCATGCGTGTCATTTCTTCTTGCAGGTATTTCTCGGATGCTCAAAAAGAAGGATCAGACACTTCAGAATAAGGTTAGGGCAGTTGAGCGGACGTTAATATCTCCTTCACAAACAGCTAGATCGATTTTGATTCCGATGCAAGCATGACTTGTGTATCCTCATTATCGGATACTTCAATGGCGGTATATTCATGCTCCGTCGGCCATTTACATATTAAGGAGATATGGAACTCTAACTGATTGATTTTGGTAGCTTTGTACACCACTTAGCACAGCTCGTTGTATTTGCTAGACTTCTTGACTCTAGTCATCTTAGTTTTTCCACCGACATATTCAGAAATATTATTTTTTCCAATCGTTAATTGGTCACCAAAATAGCAAATTAGATGGATGTAATTATCCGTCATTTTTCCACCTGCCAGAAATATTGACACATTTTGGGAGTTCTCATCAAACTACCTACTTATTTATTTTCACAATTATACTCAATTAATTACATAACATTACAATAAAATTCATATTTATGACATGCAACAAGTTGCAAGAACTTGTATTCTATTCATTGATCCGTCATAGTAAAATCGGGGAAAACCCCTAATATATATCCAATTTATTCGTATTGCTTACCAATACGAAATTTTAACCAATTTTTTTTTAAAATTATTTTTAAATAAAATTAGAGTTTAGCTAACTTTCGAGATGTTCACAATGGTGATAATGATGGCGAGAATAAAGGTGATTGTTCGTCCATGAATTTCTAATTAAACTTGCACAAACGAGAGACGGTGAGATCGAGAAACTTGAGCGAGCGAGGGAAATGAGAGAGACAGAGGGGGAGAGATGAGAGAGAGGGAAGCCAGAGAAGGCTGGGGGGAGGTCGGAGGAGGGAGGTGGGTGGGAGGAAGAGAGAGAGAGAGAGAGAGAGATGGATCGAGAGAGAGAGATCGAGTATCGGAGAGAGAGAGAGATGAGAGTGTAGTGAGAAAAGAGGAAAGTGGTGTCGAGTTAAATGGAGGAATGAGCACATTTTGAAAGTGCGCCCCATTATTTTTTACTAAAATTTTTAGGGGTGCAATTAGAAACTGCGTCCATAACATTTGTAATGGGCGCAACTTGAAACTGCGCCCAATACATTTGTCTGATGCGTATTTTCAAACCGCGCCCATACAAAAAAAAATTCATTTCACGCCAGCACCAGCGCTGACGTGGCGTCTATGAGGCAAAAGGTGGTCTCCTTTTATAATTATTTTTGAAAGTGATTTTTTTTCTAATTATTATTTAAATTTGGTTTACTAAAAAAAACTTGTCCACACGGTGAGAAAAGAGGAAAGTGGTTTTTTTTACAGGGGGTTATGGTGGTTGTCTTGGCTTGAGCATTATTGAGAATTCCTGAGAAATATGTTGGGCCGTCTCTGATTTTGTTTGGGACTTAGCAATGAAGATACCAAACTTCTTATAATTCACCGGGAAAATGTTGGCTTTATATTTTGGGATTTAGTCAAGTTTATTGCTTTGGCTATGAAATTGCCGATTTTCTTTATTTTCTTGACTATTCAAATTATTCAGAATACATGAGGGAAATGAGGGTTTGGCTTCGATTTTTGTCAAAATATATTTATTTGGGATGTTAACTCACCTATATAGAATACAATGCTTGAGCTTCAGACTTACAGGTCATTTGTTATTTGGCAACCATTTTCCATGAATAAATGAAAGGCTAGTTACCTATGTTTGAAGCGATGAGATATAATTGTATCTAGGTTCAAGGAAAATATTTTGATTCAACCGGCGTGGCAAATCAGTTGCAGCCATAAATCCGTTTTTATCGATAAATGTTAATCTGAGCCACTAATGCTTGCATCAATTTTGTCCATGTTTTTGTTCTTGTTATCAATTAATTTTTGTGCCATGGAAGGACAAATTGAGTCGTTGAAAGAAAGAATCAACGTTGAATCTATTATGATCATCTGCTTATGAAGGATGCCGTCCATGGACGCTATATAAATGTTAGAACTGCGAAAGGATTATAATCTCTGCTATTTAGCAAAGTGTTGGCGAAATGAGTACTGTCAAAGGATTTAATCTCTACTACTTAGCGGAGCGTTTACGAAGCGAAAGGAATATGTAATGAGCTTGAATTGTTTTAATGTATTGAAGGATAGTAAAGTTTATATAGAAATTTGTATGATGGAAGTATTTTTAGATGAAAAAATTAATGTATGTAAGCCTTTTAATCATGGGCGTAATAAGAAAATTAATGTATTAAATGTTGTTTGGTTCATATTGTGCATTATATTTTTTTTCCTCTTAGTTTTCTTAATCCCTCTGTATGTGATTGCAATAGATTATTATCATCATTGGTGTATGTTGAATGGTGTAAAGGCTATTATACTTTATGATTCATGTAGTCATGCAAAAGACAGTTATGCAGATGACCCTGAAACATGAACATGAACCCTACCCTTGAACCTGAAACCTAAACACCGCTCTTTATTCTCAAAATGAAACTAAAATCTGAACTCTGCCTTTAAACCTGTGCTTTGCTCTTAAAACTGAACCTAAAGCCTTAAAACTGAAAACTCAATTCTGAGATCGAAACCGGATCTTGGACCTCGACCTGAGCTCAAGTCTTGACAACAGATATTAGTGCACTACTAAATATCAACAAGCATGTCATTGACAAAGTCATAAAGCTCGCATCAATATATCATGGAATATCAATATATGAAAGTATGACACCAAGTGAAAACTAAAATTAAAATAGCATCCAATAAATTTCTTGTTATAAAACATGAATTACAAACATTTGTCAGAAGTTGCACAAAATCTGACACTTCAAATAAATTTCGGCATATGCTTTCAGTAGAAGTTAACAACAAAAGCAATCAAAAAATTCAGTTGTAGTCCAATGATTCAGCTTTCCGCTCTACTTTAATCGTGCCCTTCTTTAGCAATTGATAGCAACCCCTGAAAAATGAAGCAACCAAAAGATAACGACATACTTAAAAACATGTAATAAACCAAATTTTAGGTCCACAAAATCTCAAATGCCTTATGAGCATCAACAAAATTTTCTTTTCTTCTCTGGTCGCAAACTGCATACCAATGTGTGGAACATCTTGAATCATACTATCATGTATGCTCTCGAATTTTTCTATATTTCAAATGATCATCCTCGTTATGGTCGAACAAGTCATTACTGTCAATACCATCTATTAATCCAACGGTAATTTGTGCGTGGTGACTGCCTATCACTAGCAAAGTCGGGACTGTTTTTCATTCATACACAATAAATTTACAAAATAAGCACATAGGGTTTATTCTTTTACATGATTTAATTAAGCAAGTATTATCAGCAACAATTATTAAATCATTTGGGAAAAAATTATCAAATAAGCCATACCTAGGCAGCAAAACCCTAGGCTGCAATATGGAATAACAGAAACTCAAAATAATCCGATCTCGATTGAAGCAAGAGATCCGCGATCGAGCGGGGAGAGGTTCAGGATCCGGTTGGGGCAGAGAGAGGCGAAACCCTGGGCGAGTCGAGCGAGAGAGAAACGAGAGGGCCAATGACGATCTTGGAGAAAGCGAGGGCCACGGAGTTGCGCGGGATCTCTCTCTCTCTCTCTCTCTCTCTGAGATGGAGAGAGGAGGAGAGGAGCTCCAATTTAGGGCTTTAGAAATTTCTTTTTTTATTTTTATCGCAAAGAGAAAGAGAGAAGGAACGAGCCCACGTGTGAGAAAAACCAAACTTATAATGCGCAGCCACAGAGAAGCTCGCTGCACTCAACCACAGATCCATTTTACTCATATATATATATATATATATATATTAGTCGGTGATCCCGCCTCGATAATATATATATATATATATATTAGTCGGTGATCCCGCCTCGATAATATCACATCTGATACCATATCTATAATCAGTTATTCCCAAGTCAAGAGTGCGGATCAAACATCAATATATAGCTCGTACGTAAATCCGTCGTACGGCATCCCCAAATCTGGGTACGGGTCAATATTATATTTCTCATATTATTCATCTGGTATCCTCTCTATCAAAGATCATAATCCGGGTACTGATCTATGTCTAGTACAATACTAATATCATCAATCTAATCATGATCTGACTACTGATCTATAGCCTCCTACAAACCGATATCATCATCATATATCGTCATAAAGAGGTATACATCGCCTAATGAGACCTATTTTAAATATCTTGTCATATCATATCATATCTCGCATCACGATCACATGTCAACCGTTTTATATATATCCCTATTCACATGGCATCGTCATCCAAAGATCCGCTATAACATCAGGACGTATCTCAAGTACGAATCCTACCATATCACCGACCTCATAATCTAAGATCAACTCTCATCGACTCATCTCAATCCCAAGTATCATCATCAAATCCGTATGTGAACACATAGTCCCATACCCATGTGAACACATAACTATATAGAATCCCATATATGCACATATGAACAAAGGAATGTATGCAAGTATGTATGTGTGTGTGTGTGTGTAGTGCAACCACTACTCTCGGGTCTCGCAACACTAAACTAATCCGATCACACCCTGAATCCATCTATGTCATCAATAACATCAAACAATATATAACCACTATGTGTGTATACGTATTCGTATACATCAACATGAACCGCGGGGGTGCTATACGCCATCCACCCATCTTCTCCCCGTAGATATAAATCTACTCACATGGTTCTCGCTCGCCGGTGCCGACGTCGCCACGCGCTTGCTTGTCGTCTCCAAGTCCACATGGGGTACCTACATATCATAACGCACCGTATCGCATTAAAATCCGACTCATGACCAAAACGACACACGAATCCCACATAGGTCAAAACCTATGGCTGCTTTCACAAATCAACCCAAAAAACCTCGACGTCGGCGTACAAACACCAAAACATCGAAAAAAACATCAAACGTACCAATCATGGTTTCACAAATCACTAATTATATATGAAATAGGATTTAAATCATCAAAACATTAAAATTAATCAATTAGTTTTATTTCTCAAAACCTAGTTAGCAAAAGTTTTCGTTTTAATTCGAAACTTGATATTTTAACAAAACTAATGCCCAATATATTCACTAAATATCTTAATTAGGTCATATAAACCACTTCTATATTTTTATGACACTAATTTGTAAAAATTCAAAAATTCTAGTTTGCAATTATACCCAAATTTCAACCATTTTAGCAAAAATGCATAAACAACAATTTAGCTTGGATTTACATGATCTACAATATTAAAATACAATTTATAATGTTAATAATGTGATAAAAACCCTAACTATATTTTTAATCTCACATTCTAATTCAATTTTAAAAAAAAAACTGGTAAGCATGAATACTAGAAAATTGACGCAACCATCGCGGATTTGCGACAAAAAGACTACAATCTAGCATGAACAACCAATCCACACTATAAGCAACCTACGACAGTCAAATAATCTACAAGCAATGCTTCAATTCCCATTTCCAAAATCAACCCCTTCTCTTGATTTTTTTTATAAACCAACAACAACAACAATTTCACACTTTAAATAACTAATTTAGCATATACAAGCTACAATTTAACCATTAGATAGAAATTATACCTCCAAGTTTGAAACCCTAGGTTGCTCTAGCCACCAAAGACACCTCCTTTCTCCATGTTTTCAACTAAGTTAGGCTTGAGAAGAGATAGCACAAGGATTTGTTTTGGTTTTGTGAAGAAATTTGTGGATTTATATGGATTTTTGAGGTGAAATTTGAAGAAAAAGGGAATGAGAATTGGGAAAAATTTTGGGGATGTTGCTGCTGTGGTTTCAGCTGAGGGAGAGGGGAAAAAGTGAGGGTTTGTTGTGTGCAAAATTTCCAAGTCAACCCCTCACCAATCAAGTACACCATAGCTCTCAAATTAATATATTAAAAACCTTTTTAAAACACTACATTCACATGATTTAAAGTCAAAAGGAGGGGGGGGGGAAATTCATGGGCTGTTGCCATGGGATGAGGCCGGCCATGATGGGGAGGAATGAGTGAGAGAGATTTTACAAAGAATTTCTATGCAAAAAGACCCCCCACAAGCTCAAAATTGCAAGTTTTAGCTTAAAATAATTATATTTTTGTTTTCCATAATAAAAACCAATTAAAACTTGAAATAAAATAGTAAAAAATTATATTACAACTAGATTTTAATTAACATGATTTTAAAGATTAAAATTAGCCCATTTAAATTTGTATTTATCGCTAATTTAATGTATTTTCTTACCGGCTTAAAATAATATTAAAAATAATTAAATTCGGAAAAAATTTCAGAAAACCAGAAATTTTACCAGTGGCTCAATAAACACTAAACACTAGCAATTTCATAGCTAGAATATATATTTTAAATTTTATAATAAAGATATTTATATTTTGACTTTTTACAGAAAACCCCCTTATTTTACCGATTTTTCGAAATTTCACCGAAACCATTTTCAAAACGTTACAATCTTCCCCCCTTAAAGAAATTCTGTCCCCGAATTTAAATTAGAACCCCCCCCAAAAACTAAAACATTTCAGTGAAACCATCAAGTCGTCGTAGCTCCGAAACCATAAGTACATAAAACAAATCGTAGCGCAACGCATGCGCATGAAAAATGAGCCTATAACTCAAAATCAAACTCCATCCAGCATCACGCAATCATCGGAGTCCTGGGGAAGACATCAATGTCAAATCCAATACCCAAAACCAATATGATATAACTCGAAACTATATACGTAAATATCAAATCTATATATGTAAATATCTGAAGGAAATACATGCCAAATCTCTTAAAGTTGTAAGTGCACGGCGGCGCCCCGGCCGTCAATCCGACGCCGGAATGCGGAAGCGGTGATTTGCTTTAACTTTTCAAACCGGCACCACCGCACACTAAAAACCCGGATCGTGCCATTAAACTAGTCCTAGCTAACTACAAGATGGGGAAGAGAGATATACCGAGTGATCCGAGTCCTCCGGTCTTCTCGTCGTCGTCCCGATCTCCCGCGGAGTGTCCGGTCTCCACCTCCTCGCCGGAAAGTCACCACATCGCCGGCTTCTTTTACGGGCTCCCGCCTCTATACCGAGGCAACTCGGGCACGAAGCTGGCGAGTCGACGTGCCCAAGGTTTGTTGTAGAATAGTGTAGTGAGCTATTTGTGTCTATAGGGGTTTAGAGAGTTGCCATTGGTGGAGGATATGAGATGAGCCTTTGGAAGAGGAGCTAAAAAGGTTTTTGCCTAGCCAAATGAGCAAAAATTCCCCACTACCAAATTGGAACAGCCCCCAATCACTTTGGCCGGCCATGTAGGAATGGAGAGGAGAGAGTGAATGAGGGAGTGTATGGATCAAAAATGCAAAAAGAGTAAGGAGTGATCATGAGAGAATAAAATGATCACAAGCCAAAGTCTACACTCAACAACCATCTCTCATCAACGAGTCAAAAAGTCAAGCAATCATGAAGCATAATCATGAAGCAAGAAGGTCAAGGTATGGTGCTCCATCATGAAACCATAATGATACAAAAGTATGCAAAAACACCCTCCAAAAATGCTTATTTGCACAAATGCAAATAAGCCCTCCTCCACCAATCTTCGGCCATTGAAAGATACAAATGAAAATGGCCGAAACGGAAAGCAAACTGGCAACTCCAGAAAACTAGTCCCGTAATAAATTACAGGAAAACCCCGCAACTGTGTATACACACCCGCATCTGTATTCCGACCGAATACAAATGCAATGAGACAAAATCTACACTGTACTATACTAGGATCCGGCTTAAACCAAAGCCCGCTAGTATTAACCGTCCGATCCTGATCCGTGCAATACCGCACGTATCTGATCGAACCCTGCCATATCTCCATACGGCCTCTAGTACTAACCGTCTGATCCTGATCCGTGCAATACCGAACATATCTGATCGAACCCTGCCATGTCTCCATATGGCCGCTACAGCGTTTCACCCGAAAACTTGAGCAACTGAATGTGGGGGACTCTAAAGACTCGTCAATACTATGGCTGTGGATTTAACCACTAGCACGTCAGAGGTATAAGCCAATACGTGACGGGCTACCAGGTATTGACCAAAAGGGACGTCGATGAGCGAACTCATCCTGACACCCTACTAAGCCTGTCAGTGACAATATCCGTACAGTCCGGTCCGTTCGTCTATGAGCATCGCATGGCGGGCCTAGGGGGTTGGTAAAAGTCAGACCCCCAAAAGCGGTACAAGTTATGTCAGAGATCAGCCCAGAACACCCTGAGATACTACTGGAATACCTACCAGTAAATCTCCTGCCTTGGCCAAGGACTTTTCATGTTCTGGCTCTCCTAGACACAGCGCGACCTTACCCTCAATACCGGGAGAGACGAACCCCCGAAGATCCGCTCACTGCCTCCATGTGGCTCGGGACTGTACCCAACTAAAACCTGTTTGCACGTCTCCTTTGAGCGTGGTAGGGTAGTAATCAAAGTACAGTGGGAACTCACACGAGACAAATGACGATCCTCAGGTCGATGAACTAACCTGTACACCTGTCACCAGGGAACTGCTATCTGACGTCAGGTATAAGACCAACTAGCATGTTCCCGGCGAGTCCTGTCCGGTGTACTCATAACCCAATGAGCACCTGTATACATCTTAGGTGATCCAACTGACACCAGTGGCTTGTGAGACCGGCCACCGCCCCTCGTCGGGGTCTCGAATGTATACACTAGTCTACTCTAGAGAATCGATGCCCTGTCTCGAAACTCCCACGACTAGGGACCTTTTAAGGATGTGCTTATAGACTACCAGCTCTCACGTATATGATCGCCCTCATACTGCTGGCAGTCAAGCAAGAATCCTAGGGGCTCTATCAACGTGCAATAGTGACCTGTCAGGTCACCTAAAGCAGTACACGATGATAAAGATAAACCAGATAGCATACTATCATCTTGAGTAAGACTGTCCTACCGGGATAGGTCCTCCCTCAATCATTGCAATCACGTGCCTATGATCCAATAATTGACTCTGAGGGCACTATCTCCAACAATCTCCCACTAGCACTCAAGGCTAATTATTGCGATGTCGCATACTCACAGCCCGTGTGATACCGAACACCCAACTCCTCTACTAGTCAGTCTCACAAAACCTGTTTGCGAAACTATTGCGTTCGAGAAATAGCCTCAGTGAGTGGATCCGCCTTGATGTTTCTTTCTATGGCTCTCTATATCTCATATTCGCGGAGAAAGCCATCTCCCGAAATGAGCAATACCTGTCTTAGAATGTGTCTGGATGTCTGATGGGACCTAGCTCATAAATGAACTCCAAATCCAAACTTCTTAGACTGTATCGTCAACTGAACTTAATCAGTATCCTGCGCCATGCCTCCCTCAGTATTGCCTTGGACCACCTGTCCAAAATACTGCCCCTCGTCAGAGGGAAAACTATAACTCTGACAACCTCCTTGTTGTCCAGGTCACCTTGGAAGCCTGGAATGATAACTGTCTCCCAAAAGAGGCTGTCGTTATCATATCCCTAGAACATCCACTTATGTTCTAAAACTGCTTCCGACTGTTTCTCTAGGATAGGATCAATATCAACTTATTGCATCTAGTGTAAGAACAACATCTGGTGTGGTACTTGACATCTCATGATTGACTCAATTGTCTGAGCAAGTGATCTGCCAATCATGCACATCCCTCTCCCCTTTAGTCTGTAAGACACCTTTAGAGAGGCTGACTCCATCACCTGCAGGTACACCACCGTGCCAGGAGTCGTCCATTCTAAATACTCTTAGAATGCTGTCTAAGTACCTTTAATTGGGAAACCACCCAAATTTAGATCTAAAACCATAGATCTAGTAACCAGTATGTCTGATATAATGTCCAAGTCCCATGTGGAGAAACCACTGTGTGACGACCAAAGTATAACCGATCGTAGTATAGGAATATCACTTCCTACTCTGTGTATGTCATCCAAATACCATGACATCACACCCTACTACCTTCTCAACAGATCCATCCCCTATTCTGATGAAGTCAAACATATGACTGTCACATCAGAAATTGATGATCTATCTCCGCTACATCTGCTTTAGTCTTTAAATAGACATAAGCCACCTGTCCTCCAATGCTTCCGCTGCTCCCACTGACTACGACAACCCTCTGGCAGAGTCATATAAACGTACACTTCTAAAGCAAGTTTAGAACGACGCTATACTCATCCTCCTGCCGGGTCTCACAGTCTGGAACAACAGCAATGGCAAGTGTAGGCAAACAAGAACATCCCTGTCACCGTCCTTGAGGCTATCGGAGTACCTCTCGGGTGCCTGAAGTTACCCACCTTATCTGCGGAGTGGCCAATGGAATGTCAAACCAGATTGAATCTTTAGGTTCCTATCAAATCTTCAGTAATCGTTTGTGGTTCTGGAATCACTTCCAGTTCTACCATACTTCCACTGCTGTTTTTCTGAAAAAATCCATTTTTAATAAAACTGTGGCGAGTCTATAACAATATCACTATTGATCTTCCAGATGGTAGAAAGTCAACCCTCGTCATAGCATGGGTCAACCCACAAACAGCCATTACAGAAACGTGCCTTGAGTTATCCAGAGTCTGGTTTTAAGCATAATCCTGACAACTCCCCGTACCTTAACATCGTTAAGATATGAACTGTTCTATATCCAATATAGAACCAGAGGCACTGATTTAATTGAACCAGATTCAAATCATGCAACTGTCTCCAGTGCATGTCAACTAAATGGAAGGAGGCCGATCAGCGTTACTCAACTTAGGAATGCTTCCAATTATGAGTAACCTGGAAGAGAAGCAAGTTCTCTTAATCGTTACTATCAACTGAATACCATACACAAGTATCTACATCTTCGATCACTTTGAAGAATCCCTATACTTGCAACACCTGGTTCTCTACTTTATTCAAATACCTATAACTTCTCAAAATTCGGACCCTTTGTTTCCACGAAACACTTGTCTAAAAACTAGAGAAGTCATAAGTAAATCGAATATAGTACGAGGACCAACCCCTCTGTCCTGATGGACCCTAGACAACATACAATACTCTGTATAAGTCTCTTGAGTCTAATAACTCACTCCCTGTGTCTTGCAAGTTGAAAACTGTACTTATGGTTAAGAAGAATTACACCGCTGTTCAATGCTCCTTACCTAACCATCCACTGATATAGGTAAATGTCACAGACATAATTTCAAAAAGGTATATCCCACTCTATAAAAATAGACGTACAGATATATCAATTTGAAATTGGTGCATCACAACGGATATTCTAAACCAAATATTTGCCATCCGGCAAACAACCCAGGTGACTTCCTCAAATATCACCGATTACAACGAATCCCGATATAATGAGAATGATCACCTAATTCCCAATAACCTACTCCCACTCATCATCTGTAAAACCATACAGATGTGAGAATCATACCTGGTAAATACATACCCTGGAGTAAGGACTAATTGGGAAATCAGTTTTCTTTTAACAGTACACAGTGAAACTGAAACATTGAAATGTTTCGATGGGGTATCCCGGTATTCCTAGTAATGCCTCTTCCAGATTCACAACTGTAACCGTATAATTATTTGCCACCTCTCCAAATCCCTTTATATGTCTTTAGTCATTACCTTCCGCACACCCCTTTAGGCCAAATGGTTTTCTTCCTTCCCTACCGTTCGGCACCAGCCTATGGTTTGGAAGAAGACTATCCAATAAGCATAATGGGTGTACTGTCCTAATCCTAGGAACACTCGCAAAGCGAGAGAAGGTGAAGATAAAAGACAACCGAATAAACCTTATTCCTATTTCTCCTGAACCAGAATCCATCCCCGAACTGGAACAAGTTCCTTTCGAGTTCGTATATAACCATACGATGGAGTATCCAATAAACTGTGGATCTTCGTAATGATACGGAGTGTTCTGGAGAAATACAAAGGTGATTTTAGGATTGGCAAAGAAATACTTGGTTTGGTCGTGAATATCAGTCGCAATTTACTTTACCCTCTTACTAATCCCTTACTTTGTCTTAACTTAATACCTTCTGTACACCATCGCTAGGCTAATTGGTTTTCTTCATTCCCTACCGGTCAGCACCTGCCTATGGTTTGGAAGAAGACTATCCAATTTGCGTAATAGGTGTACTATCTCTTAAACCAAGGAGTACTCACAACTTGAGAGAAGGTAAAAGGAAAAGACAACTGAATAATCCTATCCATTTTCTCCAGAACCGGAAACCATTCTCGAATAAATCCCTTCGAGTTCGTATATAACCATACGATGGTTTTGTCCAATGGAAGTGGACATTCTTAGTAATACGGGGTGCCCTGGAGAAAAGGGTAAAAGTAGGAGTGGCAATGAGGTGTGCAACTCTGACAATCCAAAAGCCAGTGTTAAGAAGGTTCGGTTAATTTTGGTCACTGAGTCATAGTCTTAGGGTCGGGTCAATGGTCGCTGCCAAAGAGAGAGAGAAAAGAAACACTCAGCGTGCACTCTAACCTAGATCAGAATGGTTACCAATTTATCTAATCTGAAAACCTCCCACTGTACCGTCAAATTCTCCTCCAAACCTGAAAGAAGAATTAGTCGGGATCACCCGAAGAGTAAACTAACTCATCAGTGGGAATCGGGATCCAACTATCACCGCATGATAACGTGACGGAATCCGCTCACGCTATCATACTCCAGAAGGTATGCGCATATCTGGCAAGTTTCAGTTTCTTTTGAAACTCCCGATGTGATTTTTGCCCCATGCTCTTATGACCTTGACGAAGGCCACCAAATCATAAGTCACATGTCAAGTTCTACCCGTCATTGTCTAGGTTAATTTGAACCCACCCATATAAGCCCTTGACGAAGGCCAACAAGGCTATACGACTGTCCCAAACCAACGCATCTATCTATGCAGCAGAAAGGTAACAAGCAGCTACCATACACTATGCCTTGACAAAGGCCAACAAACATAGCATGAATACTACGTGCTACCTGTCTGAAACGACGGAGGGCTACGAATGGTTTCTGGCGAAAACATTTAACGTAATGAACTTGATATCGTTGAAGGAACTGGATAGCTTTATAAAAATATAGTGACGAAAACCTTTGCTAAAGAGGTCACTCCCGGTGAAGGGATCTCGGCTCTTTCCCCGTAGAATGAGGTGCAGAATATTCCAACTGAATACCACGGTGCAAAGCAAAAGTAATCGGCTATAGTGAAGTTATTACCCTGACGCAAACTTCTGTCCAAGGGGTCACTACCGGTGAAGGGATCTCGGCCCTTGCCTCATCGACTGAGGAGCAGGATATTCCAACTGAATACCACGATGCAAAGCAAAAGTAATTGTCCTTGCAATAACAGCTTTTTGAAAAGTGTTCCAACAACATCAGAATAGGTTTGTTTTTAACTTGCATTTATCCGAATCAACGCAGTCCCATCAATTGATCACACCACAAAGAACGAAAATATACTGATGTACGTATATGCCATCCACATTCGCCACTGGGTCCCGTCATTACCCGTTAGGTTAGCTAACTAACGACAGAGCGGGGACTGGACTAGCGCGGATGCAAAACATATACAACATCTACTAGTATATATATACCAATATATAATAATTCGCTCAAGGCGTGATAAAATGCAACATTACAGAAATATACAGCATCACAGAACAATACAGATATCTGGGATCCCCGGGTTTCACAGAGCCGCTACTGAAACCCGACGTTCCCCTGGTCGTGTGGATAGCCTGTGCAATGAAATCCTAGACCCCTACGGGCGCGGCAAGTTACCCGCCAAAACCTGAAGCGAGGCAGCCCCCTTCAGCAACGTGAATGGACCACCCAGCACTTCACGGAATCCGGTAACTTGGGCACCCATCCTGGGTCAACCTGTACCCCCTACGAGTGCGGCGAATAGCCCACCAATTCTAGAGTGAAGCCCCCTCCGTCTCAATGCCATGAGATGCGGGCTCGTTGCCCTCTAGAACCCGACTATCCGTGCACCCCTCCGCGGGGTAATCCTAGTACAGAAAGTAAAATATACATACAACGGGTACATCGACTGCAACCTGGTCGTGCCCCAAAATAATAATACAAACAGGCAGTGACGGCAGTCCACATGTCGGACGCTCGCCCCGCAATATCAAATGTACATAATACAACAAAAACTGTACTACCACTGCAACCAGGCTATCTCCACGACCGATCTGCAACATCACAGCAAAATCACATAACATCAACGTGAATGTCACGTTCGCAAATCCGTCTAACCGGGCTATAGCAGTTAGACAGGATTTACCGATCAAGTGACATTCACGGTCGCAGATATAATGTAAATACTGTGAACTAATGTGTTTAAAATATCCGATCGATCAAATTTTACCAAGTGGGCCCAAAGCATTACTGTAGCAGTTAAAGAAATGCTGGGCCCAAAAATAATATTCCAAAACCCATATTTTCAAGTCAGGAGGCCTCTACAAAAAATTGGTGCACTGAACAGTTTAAACTGCGGCGGAACCGCGGCCCAAGCAGGGGTTTGGCCGCGGTTCCGCGGTGATATAATGAGATCGTGCGACCAAATTTTTACAGGAGGCTTATACTTCCCTGAAAATCATTCTGCAACACCCTGAAAAATTTTTGGAGACAAAAAAATTTCGACAGAAACTGATTGTACTGAAAAACGCGGATTTTGGAATTTTTGATCGATCGGAAATGTAAACTCATTAGACAAAGCTAGACTATATTAATGGCGAGGCTCTGATACCACTGTAAGTGCACGGCGGCGCCCCGGCCGTCAATCCGACGCCGGAATGCGAAAGCGGTGATTTGCTTTAACTTTTCAAACCGGCACCACCGCGCACTAAAATCCCGGATCGTGCCATTAAACTAGTCCTAGCTAACTACAAGATGGGGAAGAGAGATATACCGAGTGATCCGAGTCCTCCGGTCTTCTCGCCGTCGTCCCGATCTCCCGCGGAGTGTCCGGTCTCCACCTCCTCGCCGGAAAGGCACCACGTCGCCGGCTTCTTTTACGGGCTCTCGCCTCTATACTGAGGCAACTCGGGCACGAAGCTAGCCAGTCGACGTGCCCAATGTTTGCTGTAGAATAGTGTAGTGAGCTATTTGTGTCTATAGGGGTT
This sequence comes from Agapanthus africanus, assembly GCA_030015575.1. Lineage (NCBI taxonomy): Eukaryota > Viridiplantae > Streptophyta > Magnoliopsida > Asparagales > Amaryllidaceae > Agapanthus > Agapanthus africanus. The sequence goes on from CM057347.1 coordinate 294,001,099, forward strand.
TAGAGAGTTGCCATTGGTGGAGGATATGAGATGAGCCTTTGGAGGAGGAGCTAAAAAGGTTTTTGCCGAGCCAAATGAGCAAAAATTCCCCACTACCAAATTGGGACAGCCCCCAATCACTTTGGCCGGCCATGTAGGAATGGAGAGGAGAGAGTGAATGAGGGAGTGTATGGATCAATAATGCAAGAAGAGTAAGGAGTGATCATGAGAGAATAAAATGATCACAAGCCAAAGTCTACACTCAACAACCATCTCTCATCAACAAGTCAAAAAGTCAAGCAATCATGAAGCATAATCATGAAGCAAGAAGGTCAAGGTATGGTGCTCCATCATGAAACCATCATGATACAAAAGTATGCAAAGACACCCTCCACAAATGCTTATTTGCACAAATGCAAATAAGCCCTCCTCCACCAATCTTCGGCCATTGAAAGATACAAATGAAAATGGCCGAAACGGAAAGCAAACTGGCAACTCCAGAAAACTAGTCCCGTAATAAATTACAGGAAAACCCCACAACTGTGTATACACACCCGCATCTGTATTCCGACCGAATACAAATGCAATGAGACAAAATCTACACTGTACTATACTAGGATCCGGCTTAAACCAAAGCCCGCTAGTATTAACCGTCCGATCCTGATCCGTGCAATACCGCACGTATCTGATCGAACCCTGCCATATCTCCATACGGCCTCTAGTACTAACCGTCCGATCCTGATCCGTGCAATACCGCACATATCTGATCGAACCCTGCCATATCTCCATACGGCCTCTACAGCGTTTCGCCCGAAAACTTGAGCAACTGAATGTGGGGGACTCTAAAGACTCGTCAATACTATGGCTATGGATTTAACCACTAGCACGTCATAGGTATAAGCCAATACGTGACGGGCTACCAGGTATTGACCAAAAGGGACGTCGATGAGCGAACTCATCCTGACACCCTACTGAGCCTGTCAGTGACAATATCCATACAGTCCGGTCCGTTCGTCTATGAGCATCGCATGGCGGGCCTAGGGGGTTGGTAAAAGTCAGACCCCCAAAAGCGGTACAAGTCGTGTCAGAGATCAGCCCAGAACACCCTGAGATACTACTGGAATACCTACCAGTAAATCTCCTGCCTTGGCCAAGGACTTTTCATGTTCTGGCTCTCCTAGACACAGCGCGACCTCACCCCCAATACCGGGAGAGACGAACCCCCGAAGATCCGCTCACTGCCTCCATGTGGCTCGGGACTGTACCCAACTAAAACCTGTTTGCACGTCTCCTTTGAGCGTGGTAGGGTAGTAATCAAAGTACAGTGGGAACTCATACGAGACAAATGACGATCCTCAGGTCGATGAACTAACCTGTACACATGTCACCAGGGAACTGCTATCTGACGTCAGGTATAAGACCAACTAGCATGTTCCCAGCGAGTCCTGTCCGGTGTACTCATAACCCAATGAGCACCTGTATATATCTTAGGTGATCCAACTGACACCAGTGGCTTGTGAGACCAGCCACCGCTCCTCGTCGGGGTCTCGAATGTATACACTAGTCTACTCTGTAGAATCGATGCCCTGTCTCGAAACTCCCACGACTAGGGACCTTTTAAGGATGTGCTTATAGACTACCAGCTCTCACGTATATGATCGCCCTCATACTGCTGGCAGTCAAGCAAGAATCCTAGGGGCTCTATCAACGTGCAATAGTGACCTGTCAGGTCACCTAAAGCAGTACACGATGATAAAGATAAACCAGATAGCATACTATCATCTTGAGTAAGACTGTCCTACCGGGATAGGTCCTCCCTCAATCATTGCAATCACGTGCCTGTGATCCAATAATTGACTCTGAGGGCACTATCTCCAACAAAAATCGATGTGCAATGCGCAAAACACTGCACAGTGGCGGACGTCTATTATAAGAAAATAACCATATACATATATACCTTTTGTTTAAAATGTACGTTCCACCGTTTAGGGAAACAATTTAGAAGGATTTCCTTGTTTTAAACGTTTCGTGTCATATCAGACACGTAGGTAAATACTGAGACTATAGCTCGCTTTTTGGAATTCCCTTCGATAGCTATCAATGCATGCAAAATACATTTAGGTACTGTCCTCAGACTAGTCATGTTCAGTACGAAAACACATAGCAAATATCATAAAAATGTACTGCTCTATAAGAAATCAATCCCAAAATACGCATATGAATACTACGTGCGTCTGGTGCGCACGGAAATCAAAATCCATATATGTGCCATACATGTGCACAGAAACAACATCTAAGTGCATCGGGTGTGTACACAACATCTGTCATAGGCAACGTGTGTGCCTGACAGCAAGGACAGGTGCGTCTGACACGCACGAAGAATCTCGATTTAGGGCATCTGGTGTGCACCGAAATCGCTTCTCAAAACATGCGCTCAACATGCGCGAAAATCAAAACCAGGTGCATCCATCATGCACGAAATCATGAAATCCAATATCAAGCGCCGAACATGTGCAAAATCTAATCAGGTGCACAAGGTGCACAAAATAAATATCGAGTATCACAATCGAAATCGAAGTCCAGTGCATCTAAGTGCATAAAATGCGTATCACTGCACTGCAAGCATATGTGAATCAAACCGAGTGCAAAAACCAAATCGTGTGCGTATATACGCACGAAATCAACTCAACTGTATGAAACCCATAAAATCATAAACATGCGAAACCAAGGCACGAAAATGATAACAAGTGCAACAACTGTACAAAAATCGTAAATACTCAGTAAGTGCAACCATGGTGCATGAAAACAAATGTCATGAAACCCAATCATCAAAATCAATCATACGAATAGATAGCCCAAAACATCGAAATCAAGTATGGCGGAATAGTCCCGCTCAAGCACATCCTTTAAGAATCCCTGGCCAACCGTCGTGGTCGCTCATAGCATGTCTCGTCGACGATCCTGAACTCTGGCCTGCCGGTGTGCGTAACATGAACACTCCTGGGTCCAAGTCTTCTCGTAATTCATTCCAGAAAGGTCCTGTCGAGATCTCTCCCAAATCTCATCTTTGCCGAACTATCCGGAAGTCATCGTCCCTTACTAGATCTGTTCTCGTTCTGGAACGGCTGCATACTCATCGTGACTCCTTCTAGAAGGTATATCCAAGTACAATGTCTCGGCATGCGTCTCGCATCTCGGATGTCGGCGGAGTGGAACGTCGTCTCATCAAGATCTCGTACAAACCTCTTACTCTACTTTCTTTAATGTTGACTGCTTCAGACTCGTCTCGTCGTGGCTGCATGGACTGAGCTCCTACGGCTATCCTCGTATCTGGAGTCTTCCAAGAAATGTATCTCACCACCTGGCATCCGAATGAAGTCGAACCATCCGATCGATTTGTCAAAACCTCATAATCCCCCAAGAGCTCAACATCTTGGGTACAATTTAACAGTATCGAGTACGTACCACAGCATCGATGTTCCAGCCGTAGAACGGCAAACCCAAGCCTCACTAATGGCGCCGCGGAACTGCCGCAAACCCTAAGGTTCAAAGGCTTTCACACGGTCATTAAGTCGAGTTAGGGTTTCATTCTTCTAGAGGGTCCATAGAATTGCCTGCATATCCTTCCGAATACTTAAAACTTGGAATAATAGGTTGCTGACATTCGATCGTCTCTGTCGACTCTCAATGTTTCCGCGTAAAGTCGTCTCTAGCTGGAATCAATCTATCTGATGACCTCGCATCGGGGTAGCGAACGAACCACATGTCCTAGTCATTCATCCTCGGTGACTAGCGACCTTCTATCATCTCTTAGTACAACTTGTACTGCAATAGCTCCAACATATGAGGCGATATCCCGTCGTTCGCAGCAATGACTGGCTCACTCGTCTGCATGCTGAACAGTGCCTCAATCATCAGGAGTAAAAAATACGCCAATGGTCATCAAAATCTGGCTGGCCTCTATCATTGGCTCAATCCTCGGCGCTGATCTGCACGTCCGAGTAATCTCATAGAGCGATCCATCCAAACGCTCGTGGCGCGAAAACACACTCAGACGACGCCTCTCAATGCAATCGTATGTCGCCGACATCACGCCCTGGTCAGTCCTCGTTCGTAACGAGCTCGTGCTGACCCCCAACTCTAGCCGTAGCTCTCCCTGCCCGTAATCGTGGTAGCAAAACCATAACTGGTACCGATGAGGCTAGATCAGGAATGAATATAATACTGAACAAAGAAATGTACATCCTAAGGCTTCTTAAGTGGAGTAGCGTATCGTAAGTATGCTACGGAACATACCCACGGTACGTCACTCTACGTTAGTCACCTATTCCTTCAACCAAGGGTCATCCTAGGCTCTGAAGGTAAAACCTAACGCTCTGATACCAACTTTGTCACATCCCGAAAGTATGGAACATGACCGGCACTTAAACTACGAAACGTCTCGAGGCGTACGTAACCCAAGTAAACCGAAAACCCAGAAATCCAAACAAAGAAAAGTAGTAGAGTGAAGGAAAACCATTTAAATCAAGTAGTTTTAATAGCATAAGCTGAATTATGCATTTTTAAAAACCTCAAATATTTCCTGAAAATTTTGGCAGAGTCTCCTTTGTAAATACTGGGCCCCAAACGGGATACAACATGAATAGTATACGAAATCAATAAAAGGCATCCCCAAGCGGGAGCTAGCTCTTCGTCAATCGACGGTCACAACCACACAAGCAATATAATATACAACGCCAAGGGCGAGGATCAAAACTCAAAAGGAAACTCAAAACAACAAGAAATCCACAGAAATATAACGCGCGACTCTAACGTCGAAAGAATAACATCATTGGTCTCTATCTCAAAAATAAATACATGTTTGGTTGATGGAACTTCTAGATACAACAGAGTAATAATATACAAGGTAAATAATGGGGGGTACGATACAAATAAACCCATCTACCAGCAATTCACCCGGAAAAGGAAGTAGTGCCAGTAAAGCCGTAATGAAACCTGTACGGAAAAACCTGCAAGAAACTGTGGCACAACGGGGGTGAGTTGCCAACTCGTGAGTAGGAAAACATCTACGAACAGAAATCGCATGAACAACGCAATCCTAGGTCATATGATCATAATATATCCTCAAATATATAACCAGCAGCCTATAACAATGGTTAGGGTAAATATCAATCCCAAGTGTAATCCCATGTGCCCGTGTCAGTGCCTCGGCTAGCAATATATCATATGGATGATGTATGAATGCATGAAACAGAATGCATGTACTGAAGAAAACTGCTTTCATAAATTAGTGAGATTTCTGTATCTTTTTAAAAATGAGGTATCATAAATGAAATCAGCATAAACAGTGCCTAGCATCGACACAAAACAAGTATCCAAATCTCTCGATATCTCTGTGTCACAATCTCTGTACCTCAATATCTCAAAATCTATGTATGTCAATCTCACTATCTAGGGCGCCGTCAATCCAGACCGGCCTCTACCATCAATCTCAGGACCACGAAGGTATCCTCCGGATATCTGACGCGTCGGGTAAAATCACCGGTCGGTAGTGCTCGCCTGCCAGGCTCAACGCCATCATCTGCGATCCTCTTGCCCCGGGGTACCGCACCGGGTCCACCATGTACCCGAAACGATTCCTCCACTCCTCGAACTCGGGTCTCGAAATCCATCAGCAAACTCATGGTGGACGACTCATACATCATGGGAAAACCGCACTTTTCTTTTAAAAAAAAGAGAGAATTTTATAAGTGTTTTTGCGGTTTTTCTCCAAATCCCAGAAATCACATGAAATCCTAATCCAAGTCATCAATAGCATGTAAACAGTGAATATAGCATGAAAATCCATGAATGCGGTACAACAGTGAATAATAACATGCATGAAGTAGCAAATAGTAACTACAATGTCTAAACTAGCATATAAGGCAAGTACGCTAATGTCATGTCTAAACTATTAGCTAACAACCTATGTCAAATGAAATAGTATTTTCTAAAGTGTTCGTGACATGGTAATTACCGATGAAGATGTGTATGAGCCGGCAAGTAAGTGTACGTGGTACATACGCGTCATCGGTAATGGTGCTGGTGTCCTAACAGCATGATATCAACAATAGAATATGAAACATAATATAAGCATGCGATGTGGAGTGAACAATAATAATGAGCGGGAGCTAAATACTAGACACAAAGATGATAATCTATATTTAATGTAAATCTAGTCTAACAACTACACTAAACTAAAGGGCTAAGCTAACTGGCTACTGAAGGTAAGGAAACCGCCTAACAACTGAGTCGATACATATGTATGTGTGTGTGTGTGTGTATTAGTCGGTGATCCCGTCTCGATAATATCACATCCGATACCATATCTATAATCAGTTATTCCCTAGTCAAGAGTGTGAATCAAACATCAATATATAGCTCGTACGTAAATCCGTCGTACGGCATCCCCAAATCTGGGTACGGGTCAATATTATATTCCTCATATTATTCATCTGGTATCCTCTCTATCAAAGATCATAATCCGGGTACTGATCTATGTCTAGTAAAATACTAATATCATCAGTCTAATCATGATCTGACTGCTGATCTACAGCCTCCTACAAACCGATATCATCATCATATATCGTCATAAAGAGGTATACATCGCCTAATGCGACCTATTTTAAATATCTTGTCATATCATATCATATCATATCTCGCATCACGATCACAAGTCAACCGTTTTATATATATCCCTATTCACATGGCATCGTCATCCAAAGATCCGCTATAACATCAGGACGTATCTCAAGTACGAATCCTGCCATATCACCGACCTCATAATCTAAGATCAACTCTCATCGACTCATCTTAATCCCAAGTATCATCCTCAAATCCGTATGTGAACACATAGTCCCATACCCATGTGAACACATAACTATATAAAATCCCATATATGCACATATGAACAAAGGAATGTATGCAAGTATGTATGTGTGTGTGTAGTGCAACCACTACTCTTGGGTCTCGCAATACTAAACTAGTCCGATCACACCCTGAATCCATCTATGTCATCAATAACATCAAACAATATATAACCACTATGTGTGTATACGTATTCGTATACATCACCACGAACCGCGGGGGTGCTATACGCCATCCACCCGACTTCTCCCCGTATATATAAATCTACTCATATGGTCCTCGCTCGCCGGTGCCGACGTCGCCACCCGCTTGCTTGTCGTCTCCAAGTCCACATGGGGTACCTATATATCATAACGCACCGTATCGCATTAAAATCCGACTCATGACCAAAACGACACATGAATCCCACATAAGTCAAAACCTATGGCTGCTTTCACAAATCAACCCAAAAAACCTCGACGTCGGCGTACAAACGCCAAAACATCGAGAAAAACATCAAACGTACCAATCATGGTTTCACAAATCACTAATTATATATGAAATAGGATTTAAATCATCCAAACATTAAAATTAATCAATTAGTTTTATTTCTCAAAACCTAGTTAGCAAAAGTTTTCGTTTTAATTCGAAACTTGATGTTTTAACAAAACTAATGCCCAATATATTCACTAAATATCTTAATTAGGTCATATAAACCACTTCTATATTTTTATGACACTAATTTGTAAAAATTCAAAAATTCTAGTTTGCAATTATACCCAAATTTCAACCATTTTAGCAAAAATGCATAAACAACAATTTAGCTTGGATTTGCATGATATACAATATTAAAATAAAATTTATAATGTTAATAATGTGATAAAAACCTAACCATATTTTTAATCTCACATTCTAATTCAATTTTTAAAAAAAACTGGTAAGCATGAATACTAGAAAATTGACGCAACCATCGCGGATTTGCGAAAAAAAGACTACAATCTAGCATGAACAACCAATCCACACTACAAGCAACCTACCACACTCAAATAATCCACAAGCAATGCTTCAATTCCCATTTCCAAAATCAACCCCTTCTCTTGATTTTTTTTATAAACTAACAACAACAACAATTTCACACTTTAAATAACTAATTTAGCATATACAAGCTACAATTTAACCATTAGATAGAAATTATACCTCCAAGTTTGAAACCCTAGGTTGCTCTAGCCACCAAAGATACCTCCTTTCTCCATGTTTTCAACTAAGTTAGGCTTGAGAAGAGATAGCACAAGGATTTGTTTTGGTTTTGTGATGAAATTTGTGGATTTATATGGATTTTTGAGGTGAAATTTGAAGAAAAAGGGAATGAGAATTGGGAAAATTTTTGGAGCTGTTGTTGCTGTGGTTTCAGCTGAGGGAGAGGGGAAAAAGTGAGGGTTTGTTGTGTGCAAAATTTCCAAGTCAACCCCTCACCAATCAAGTACACCATAGCTCTCAAATTAATATATTAAAAACCTTTTTAAAACACTACATTCACATGATTTAAAGTCAAAAAGAGGGAGGGGGGGGGGGGGGGAATTCAAGGGCTGTTGCCATGGGATGAGGCCGGCCATGATGGGGAGGAATGAGGGAGAGAGATTTTACAAAGAATTTCTATGCAAAAAGACCCCCCCACAAGCTCAAAATTGCAAGTTTTAGCTTAAAATAATTATATTTTTGTTTTCCATAATAAAAACCAATTAAAACATGAAATAAAATACTAAAAAATTATATTACAACTAGATTTTAATTAACATGATTTTAAAGATTAAAATTATACCATTTAAATTTGTATTTATCGCTAATTTAATGTATTTTCTTACCGGCTTAAAATAATATTAAAAATATTTAAATTCGGAAAATTTTTCAAAAAACCAGAAATTTTACCAGTGGCTCAATAAACACTAAACACTTAAAATTTCATATCTAGAATATGTATTTTTAATTTTATAATAAAGATATTTATATTTTGACTTTTTACAGAAAACCCCCTTATTTTACCGATTTTTCGAAATTTCACCGAAACGATTTTCAAAACGTTACAGAGCACCCCCCTCGTTTTTCACCTGTGTTCTTATATTCTCTTAAATGTCAATCTACAGTTACTAAATTAATTTTTAGACCACTTTTTAAAAATTTTCCAGAGAGCATTTTCAAGGGTTTCTAAAACCGTATTTTTTGCGGAGGTTTTCATTTTCGGATTATCATAACATCGTCTAGGCTTCTAGTTAGGCTCTGATACCATGAAGGGTTTTCTTAGCACCACTACTAGGTTTTGGTAGCATCACACATGCCATATTAAAAATTTAGAGGGTGCTAAGGAAACTATCCTAAGGATCAAACTAGAAAAGCTGGGGTAACACTAAACTTTTAGCACAATCCACAAGTAGTTAAGTGCTAGGTTTAGAAAATACAACCTTCGTATCTCCCTTGGCTAGACTCCTTGGATACTTGAGAGTTAGAAGAAGCTTGCTTAAGATCCTCCAAGTCCACGACGATCCACCCGGAGTCCTCTTTGTCCAAGCTCAAAGCTCCACTTGGTCAAGATGATGAAATTAAAGCTAACACTCTAAACTAGTGGGCAAGAGTAGTATAGAATGATGATGTGGTTTATTTTCTCACTTCAAAACCCTAACTTGATCACTCTTTCACTCACTATCAAAACCTAGAGAGCAAGAGAGAGAGGAAGAAGAAGATGGCAATATGAGAGCTCAAGGTAATGATAAAGCTTAGGATAATAATGAGAAATGAAAATATATATATTTTCCTCTTCTCATTCTTAACCCTAGTTAATAAATATCTAGATATTTCTTTTGGAGCAAAAATGGCCATGGAAAAATAACTCATGGTTAACCTTAGGTTTAGTATAAGAATAAAATAATCAACCATGAGTGATTATCCATTTCCATTAATCTCAAAAATAAATACCAGTATATTTACTAACATATGAGTCTTATATTGCCACCATCAAGTGTGTCAACAACCATGACACACATGTGTATGCACGTATGTGTTCATGCACATCCATATGTGCATCAATGGAAACATGTGCATACATGCATACATACACCAAAAGACAAAAGGGTTTAAAGTGAAAATGCTAATGGTCAATGTTAAATCAACACTTGATTTAGCAAACCGGTCATATCTCATACGACCTGACCAATAGCAAACCGCCCGATTAATATACGATATCTCATACGCGCATTTAATCGGGTTCCCGCGCATATCACATATGCACACCACATTGTTTTTCCTGGACTAGGTAACTCCATTGTGGGACTCTAAGACTCATCAATACGCCGGCAGTGGGTGATGATCATATCAAGCACCCCCAAGCCGCAAAAGGTCAGATAAACATAACGGCCACCCGGGTATTGAGCGATCAGAAGAAAACAAGCGAACCTGTCACAACTCCCGTCGATCCAACCGGCAACACTACCGTACAGTCCGGTCTCTTCGTCAGATACGCTACATATAGAGTCTAGGGATGGTAACGTTGACCCCAATAACTCAATAAGGCGTGCCGATGAATGGTCTATAACAGATCGAGAACTACTGATAACACTTATCAGTAAATCTCAACAACCCTGGCCAGGGCCTTACTGATATAGCCAATAGAGCACACCACAGCATCAACTCCCAATACTGGGAGAGACGAAACCCCTCCTATCGTTCATCGTCTCCATGTGTCTCGGGACTGTACCCAAAAGCCACCTGTTTGCACGACTCAGTAGAGCCGTGGTAGGGTGGTAATCAAAGTACAGTGGGAGAACACACAAGACTCTATGACGATCTTGGGTCTATAGACTAACCTGTACCAGTGTCACCTGAGAACTGCTATCCGACGATAGATATAATACCATATAGGAGTTCTCTACGAGTCCGTCCAGTGTACCCAGTCTCCACTGAGCACCCGTATATGATCATGATGTCAAACATCAATGGATGTGGGAACATCCATCGCCCATCATTGGGTCTAGTATCATATATGCTATTCTACTCTGGTATATCGATGCCCCATCTCGATACACCTACGACTAGGGACATTTTAGGATATACTTATAAACTACAGACGTCCCACTAGTATGATCTCCATCATAATCACAGTAGTCAAGCAAATATCCTCAGGGCTTTATCAACATGTGTAAATGAATAAAAGTATGATCAAGTCAACATGTCAGATAAAGAAGAACCAGATAGCATACTATCATGGCGAGCAAGAATGTCATCTGTATACACACATACACACACACACACACACACATGTATAAATACACCACTATCATATAATGGCCTCTAGGGCATACATATATCCAACAGTATACGGAGACTAATTTATGTTATCGCCCGCAGGGCGTGGATTAGTCCAAATCCGTATTTTCTTAGATTTGGGTTTGGGTTGGGTTTAAGGATCAGTAATCTCATTTGAGACTAAGATCAACTTAAACGTTTGTTAAGAATACGTTAGTCTAATTTTAGAATAAGATCTACTTAACAGGATCATTTAGATCCAACAAAAGAGCATTTTGGCTCTATTGTTTTAGTTTAGGGACATTGCGGTCCATTGGGTTTAAGGACATCATAGTCCGTAACAGTTTAAAGACATCATAGTCTGTGAAGTTTAAAGACATCATAGTCTATGAGTTTAAGGACCTCACAATCCATAAAGATTAAGGACATCATAGTCCATCAGTTTAAGGACCCCATAGTCCATAAAATTTAAGGACATCATAGTCCATGGAATGTCTGGTTATCGGGACCCATCACCTTTCCAAAGATGTTGAAAAATTACAACGACACATATTAGAGGAATGAAGAGATGTACCCTTGAACCAATGCTGGTTGGGAGATCTGTAGTCAAGTTTGGGACTAAGATCAGTTAAAAAGATTTATGAGCACATGGGTTAAATTAATCCGAATTAGAGATTTGCAGCCAACTTGGGCTCGGCCCACTCAGTTAAAATGTTGAACATTTAATTAGGATTAGTCCTTTTTCTTTTAACAATGCTGAGCATTGGTTTGGGTTCTGATAACCTTTTGTCTCTTATTGAGTGTTGAGCCCTCATTATGGCTCTAGTGCTTTATTTGAAGAACAATTTATGTTCCCTCAGCGCCCACGTGAGGAGCACGTGATGCACTTGGCGCTGAGCGCCAGACTTGGAGCACTAATGCGCTTCTTGCGAAATAGCGCACACGTGAGAAGTACGTGGCGTGCTTGGCGCTGAGCGCCAGACTTGGAGCACTGATGCGCTTCTTATGAAATAGCACACACGTGAGAAGCACGTGGCGCGTTTGGCGTTGATCGCCAGATTTGGAGCGCTGAGGCGCTTCTTATGAAGTAGCGCACACGTGAGGAGCACGTGGCGCGCTTGGCGCTGAGCGCCAGATTTGGGTGCAGAGCGCACTCTATTAAGTAGCGCCTATGTGAGGGACTCGTGGTGCGCTTGACGCTGAGCGCCAATTTTGGAGTGCTGGGCGCATCTTTAAAAATAGCGCTTGGAGCGCTGGGCGCTGAGCACCAGACTTGGAGCGCTGAGGCGCTTCTTTTTAATTGGAGCGCTAAGGCATTTTTTAGGCAGCTTTGATCAGTTCTGCGCTCTGAGGATTAAATTCTCGTTTATAAGAGACTTTGTCTCGGGGATCTAAGAACTAAGTTCTTAATTTTATAGGAGATGTTACAATCTCTTATGTTTTTTGTGAAAGACTTTGTCTTTATGGATCTGTGATCTGAAGAGAATTAAGTTCTTCTCCCCCCTTTTTATTATAAGATGCTATGATCTCTTTTTATGAAAGACCTCTGTCTTATAGATCTATGATCTAGAAAAAGAACTATGTTCTTCTTCCTTTTTTTAATGAGATGCTTCGATCTCTCTGTTTTATTTACCTTGAAGAAATTCTTCTTCCAAGAGCTTGCTCTTCTCTTTGAAATTTCTCAAAGTTTGTGGGGGGTTCCTCTGTGTAAGACTTGAAGTCTTGGGGCCTTTATATAGTGGAGGCTGATCAGTTAAGGTAATATTTTCCTGATTGATTTTGGGATGTTTCCCCACCAATGGATCTTTGATCTTAGGGCTTATGTTTTACAGAAGATATCTTTCTTGTTATTAATAAGATTGGGAAATTATTTTCCCATACAGAGATTACTCTGCATCTTGGTGATTTTTAATCACCATTGGATTTTTGATCCAAAGGAGCTCTGATTTACAAAGCACAATCTTTCTTGTTTGAAAATATTTTGAGGAGTATTTCTTTAACAAAATTTTATTCTGGTAATTTGATGATTTATCATCTCCGTTGGATCTTTGATCCAACGGTGGAGAACATCTAGTTCTAGTGCTTGGCGCTCTCATGCCTTGCACGTGAGCGCTGCTTCAGAGTCTTTGACTCTTAGCGCTGACGCACTTGGCGCTACCTCAAAGTCTTTGATTCCCAGCGCAGGCGCTCTCGTGCTTTGCACGTGAGCGCTGGCGCTCTCGTGCTTTGCACGTGAGCGCTGCCTCAGAGTCTTTGACTCTTAGCGCTGGCGCTCTTGGCGCCAGCGCTTTTATGAAGCGCTGCTTCATTTCAAATTTCAAAATTTGACCAGAGCTTTGCTCTGATTGGGGGAAACAAATGCCCCCCTCTCGTTGCGCTCACGTAGCTCACACATGAGTGCAGCGGTGGTAGCCTTTCCACCGTTAGATCAACTTAGAAGTTGAAATGGCTCTCGGTGCCTATAAATAGGGATTTTAGCCCTTGAGATGATTGTTTGTTCATCTTCTTTCTTGTTTTTCTGAGAATTAATTCTCTTTCAGAGCCACGCTCTCTTCCTTAAGAAATTTCTTAAGAGTCAAAATTCTGTCCAACTTTTGGTAAGAATTAAACTTATTGATAGAGCTTTGCTCTTCTCAGATCATAGATCTTAAAAAAAATAGGGTTTTACCCATTGACAGAGCCATGTTCATCTTTAGATCATAGATCTAAGAGTTTTTAGGGTTTTTACCCAGAGCCATGCTCATCTTTAGATCATAGATCTTCAAGATATATTTTTTTTAGGGTGGTCTTAACCCATGAATTTGAACATTGTTCGTGAAGAACTCTTAAAGTTTGTTCATAGATCTTGAAGATCTTGAAGTTTTTATCTTAGTAAAAGCTTTACTTTTAGGGGTTTTGATGGATTATTCCATCTTCTTCGCAGAGCATTGCTCTTTAGATTTTTTTTAGGGGAATTTTATTCCTTTCATCATTAGAGTTGACAGATATCACTCTCTTTTACAGAGCGCTGCTCTCGAGAGAGTTTTACTCCTCGGCCCGAGGGGCCTTTCATTAAATGAGAATCCTTTCTTTAGGATTTCTTTTCGCAGAGCATGGCTCTTTAGATTTCTTGGGGAATTTTTTTATATTCCCCTCATAATGACAGAGCGCTGCTCCCGAGGGAGTTTAACTCCTCGGCCCAATAAGCCTCTCATTAAAGGAGAATCCTTTTCGGATTTCCTATAAATAGGGCTTTTGGCCATTGAGATGATTGTTTGTTCATCTTCTTTCTTGTTTTTCTGAGAATTAATTCTCTTTCAGAGCCACGCTCTCTTCCTTAAGAGTCAAAACTCTGTCCTACTTTTGGTAAGAATTAAACTTATTAATAGAGCTTTGCTCTTCTCAGATCATACATCTTAAAAAAAATTCGGGTTTTACCCATTAACAGAGCCATGCTCATCTTTAGATCATAGATCTAAAAGTTTTTAAGGTTTTTACCGAGAGCCATTCTCATCTTTAGATCATAGATCTTCAAGATATAATTTTTTTAGGGTAGTCTTAACCCATGAATTTGAACACTGTTCATGAAGAACTCTTAGAGTTTGTTCATAGATCTTGAAGATCTTGAAGTTTTTATCTTAGTGAAAGCTTTACTTTTAAGGTTTTTGATAGATTGTTCCACCTTCTTCGTAGAGCATTGCTCTTTAGATGTTTTTTTAAGAGGAATTTTATTCCGTTCATCATTAGAGTTGACAGATGTCACTCTCTTTTGCAGAGCGCTGCTCTCGAGAGAGTTTTACTCCTCGGCCCGAGGGGCCTTTCATTAAATGAGAATCCTTTCTTTAGGATTTCTTTTCACAGAGCATGGCTCTTTAGATTTCTTGGGGAATTTTTTTTATTCCCCTCATAATGACAGAGCGCTTCTCTCGAGGGAGTTTAACTCCTCGACCCAATGAGCCTCTCATTAAAGGAGAATCCTTTTAGGATTTCCTGTTTTATTTGCACAAACTTGAATTTGTTGGGTATCTTAATCAGAACTTGTTTTCTCTGCAAGGATATCAAGAGTTGTTTAAATTCCCATGTTTGTTTCAATAAGCATTTTCTTGATCAACCTGACTACTAAACACTTACTGATTTTCCTTTTAAGACGCTATGGTCGCTCATCTGTATGACCTTAACGAAATTATTTCTTATGGAGACATTCGCATACTAGGCCGCTGCCAAAACCAGGAATTTACAAACATCCAGTGCGCTGAAGTTATGAGTTGCTTTGATGAATACAATGGTCAACTGCTTCCTCGTCGTTCCGCTCTTTTGAAGCTCATTGTGAGAGCGATTTGGGGAGCACATCCTGGCTTTTATGAAACCATGCCGCTTAAGGCATTGGATGATGTCGAAGACAAGGTGCACTCAGTATATCTAATGGGCCTGATCTCGAAGAAGCGGCGAGATAATCCCATTGATATCTTGCATCAAATTTTCTAATAGACAACGATAATCTCTGCTTATCGGAGGACGGACGACATCAGCGAGGACCTTGACGCTTGCGATCGTGAGAGGGTGTACACGAGAATGGTCAGAGAGGCCAGAAGCATTTTTGACGGCCTTACTTATGAATTTCTCAACCCATGTCCCGGATTTAATGTTTTACCATTGTAAACATTTTAATGATGTTTTTGTTTACTGGTTTCGTCAATGTAAGAGATTTTCTGAAGTATGAATAACAAATTTTCCTTTCTGTGTGTTTATTTTATCCTTTTCGCACATACATGAGTGGGTACGCTTCGGACGCTCAATTGGATGTAAATCAAATGTTCTCCTTATTGCATTGCAAAATATGTGATTGACGTCCGTGGATTATGCCTTCTTGTCTTGTCTTAGCGCAAAGCGGTTTACGTACTCTTGAGCCGTACTTCGATTTTGATGGCATGTAATTTTGGCAAGTATGGCTTGCAGATAATAAGTAACAGTTCGTCTTGAACTCTTTATAGGGTAGCGATGCCTTAGGAGACAGGGTTAGGGTTTGCCGCCTAAGACTTTTCAACATTATAAGCCGTAAGGGTCTCATAAAGACTTTTATCCCTACGAGTCGAGAGAATCTCGTAGGTGTATTTTCCCCTTAGGAGTCGTGAGGATTTCTAAGTGTGTTTTCCCTTTAGAGTCGTAAGGATCTCACAAGAGAATTTCCTCCCTTACAAGTCGAGAGGGCTTGTAAGTGATCGATGAATTGGCATTTTTCCATGTCGAAGCACTGCTCCGACGAGGAGGTCATTAGTTGACGTATTTCCACGACGGGGTCATTTTCTATCGTATTTCCGAGACGGGGTCATTTGCTAACGTGTTTCCGCGACGGGGTTATTGGCTGACGTATTTCCGTGACAGGGTCATTGGATGAAGTATTTCCGAGACGGGATCATTTGCTGACGTGTTTCCACAACGGGGTCATTGGATGACGTATTTCCGCGACGGGGTCATTTGCTGACCTATTTCCGAGACGGGATCATTGGATGACGTATTTCCGCGACGGGGTCATTTGCTGACGTATTTCCGAGACGGGGTCATTGGATGATGTATTTCCGCGACGGGGTCATTTGCTGACCTATTTCCGAGACGGGGTCATTGGATGACGTATTTCCGCGACAGGGTCATTGGCTGACATATTTCCGTGACAGGGTCATTTGCTGACGTATTTCCGAGACGGGGTCATTGGATGACGTATTTCCGCGACGGGGTCATTGGCTGACGTATTTCCACGACGGGGTCATTGGCTGACGTCCGCGACGGGGTCATTGGATGACATGTTTCGGCAACGGGGTCATTGGTTGACGTGTTTCGGCGACGGGGTCATTTGCTGACGTGTTTCCGCGACGGGGTCATTGGATGACGTGTTTCCGCGACGGGGTCATTTGATGACGTATTTCTGCGACGGGGTCATTTGCTGACGTATTTCCGCGACGGGGTCATTGGATGACTGTGAACCATAGAGTCTTGGAACTAGGGACTTTGCCGTGGCTCCGATTGGTGGTGTCGCGTCTGTATCCTGTTGGAATGAGGAGGAACGCCGTTGTTGGTCTTCTGGGATGCAGATGTTGCCGTTGAGATCTGACTTTCCCTTTGACAGAGTTCATTGGGAAATGTGGTTCCCTTTTCGTTTATGCCCATGGATTGTATACAGGGGTCAGTATGGACTCGCCTAAAGGGCAAAAATTTCATTCTTTCATTTTTTTTATTTCTTCCCGCGACGCTCTATATTTCAGCTTTTTATATCGCGAAAGTCGCGACTGCCCAATCATTTCGGCTATTTTTCATGGTGCCCAATCATTTCGGCTATTTTTCTTTTTACTCGCTGATTTTTATTGCGAGTTGCCCAATCATTTCGGCTGTTTTTGTATGCATATATTTTACTTGCTGATTTTGTTGCAAGTTGCTCTATCATTTTGGCTATTTCATATACATTTATGGCTCTCTGATTTCTTGCCGCGAGTATGGGACTTGGGATCTGATACCGATTTAGGCATCAGCATCGCTCCAACTGGGATATTGCTAAGAGCGAATCATCATTTGCCTTTGTCGATGTCGAACAAAGGTGGGTTAGCAAACAGGATTAAGATCCTGTCAACTAAGGCTTTTGACTTCATGAGCCGTAAGTGTCTCATAAAGATTTTTCTCCTTACGAGTCGTGAGGATCTCGTGAGTGTGTTTTATTCTTAAGAATCGTGAGGATTCTTAAGTGCATGGTCTCTCATAAGTCGTAAGAATCTTATAAGAGTGTTTTCTCCTTATAAGTCGAAAGGACTTATAAGTGTTTGTTCACCAAATAGGGGAATTTCACGCTATTGGTGGAACTTGGTGGGGGAGACGTTTATTTGTGCCCATGGATTGTATACAAGGGTCAACATTAGACCACTTGTAGGGCAGTCTGTGGATTGTGCTGGCTTAAGAACAGGTTCAGATCCCTGTAACTTAAGGCTTTTGAATCCTGTAAGCCGTGAGGGTCTCATAAGGGAATTCTCCTTACGAGTCGGGAGGATCTCGTAAGTGTAATTTCTCCTTAGGAATCATGGGGATCCCTAAGTGTGTTGCTCCCTTATGAGTCGTAAGGATCTCACGTAGGTATTTTCTCCTTACAAGGTCGAGAGGACCTTGCAGGTGTCTTTTAACGAGATTGCGCCTTTTCGGATTTTCACGAACTCGCCGGTAGCTCTGCTGTTTTTACTCACGGAGCTCTTTCGGGTTTTCATCCGTGCCCATCTCGCTTACGGACGTACCCCTCCCTTTTTTGTCAGCCTCAGGATGCTGCGGTTTGTATTAGTTTTCAGACGTTTCGGTCAGGCGTAGTATTTTTTTAAGAACCGACCGTTTATTGGCCTGAAGGGTCTTTCGCCATGCATATTCATGAGCAAGTAAGCCCCACCTTGGTAGACTTTGTCTATGATTTACGGGCCCTCATAGTTTGGCTCAAATTTCCCCCGTTTGGCGCGGTTGGGGATCATAGGTCTCTTGACCACTAGCACGAGTTCGCCTTGGCGGAATGCCCTTGGCCTAGTCAATCTTTCGTATGAGCACATCATCCTTACTTTGTAAGCTTCTGGGTTTTGCTGCGCCATGAGACGAGTTTCATCGAGGGCATCGAGCTCCTCGAGCCGAAGATGAGCATTCTCTTCATCCGTTAGCTCATAACGAACTGCCACTCGTAGATAGGGTAGCTCTATCTCCAAGGGGAGTACTGCTTCAGCGTCGAATAACAATGCATACGGCGTTGTGTTTGTAGCCGTTTTAAACATGGTCCGACATGCCCAGAGAGCTTCATGCAATCTTTCATGCCAATCTTTTCTATTTCTGGACACCGTCTTCTTTATGATCTTCATCAAAATCTTGTTGAAAGCCTCAGCTAGACCGTTAGCTCGGGGATTATAGACCGAAGAGTATCTCCAGTCTATAATATGTTGCTACACGAAGCGGCTGATTCTGTGACTTCTGTAAGCTGGTCCGTTATCGGAGATAATCCATCACGGAATGCCGAACCAATAGATGACGTGTGTCTTGAAGAAATGGAGGATATTCTCTGTCTTCACTTCTCTCAGTGGTACTGCTTCTGCCCACTTAGAGAAGTAATCGGTTGTCGCCAATATGAACCGATGTCCTCTGGATGATGCTGGTTCGATGGGCCCGATTATGTCAGTTCCCCACATTTCGAACGGCCAGCTAGCCACCATTTGGTGTAGCGGATTTGGATGTTGGTGGATGAATTCCCCATGAATCTGGCACGAGTGGCACTGCTTCGCGTATTCGAGACAGTCTCGAATCATCGTGGGCCAATAGTAGCCCATCCATTTGATCGTCAGCTTCATCTTTGGCCCGGCTTGGTGAGAACCGCAGAGTCCGTCGTGAGTTTCTTGGACGACTCTCCTTGCTTCTTCCGGTCCTAGGCATCTTAGCTACAGAGAGTCGAACGATCTCTTATATAGTGTATCATTGACGAAGGCAAAAGACAGAGCTCATTTCATGAGCTGATGTTTTGAGGATGTATCTTCAGGTGTTTGACGGGATTTGAAGTAGTCTATAAAGACTTCTCTCCAATCCCTAGCTTTTTCATGGTCTTTTATTTGTAGGGTCGTTAATTTGGTCTCTTCTTTTTCTTCAGGCGACTCCGGAGATATTTCGACTGGTGCAAGAACTTGATGGCTTTATACAATGATCCTTACGTCGTCGAGATTTTCATTAGCCAGTTCTTTAGCGAGCTTGGCTAACGCATCCGCTTTGCTATTCTCCGTACGCGGAATGCTTTCCAGAGCGTAGGAGGGAATTTGAGTCAGCAATTGCTGCACTCTCTCATTGTACATTACCAACTCTGGTTTGCACGTTTGATAGTCGCTGTTTACTTGACAACGATAAGTTGGGAGTCTCCGTATATGAGGAGGTTTTCGATTCCCATGTCGACAGCGATCTCAAGACCTGCTATCAAAGCTTCATATTCGGCTTCATTGTTTGTCCTCGGCTCTGTTAAGGAAAAGGCAAAGCGCATTATCCCACCTTGCGGAGTCACGAAGATAAGGCCTACCCCAGATTTGATTATGGGGGAGTTGTGCTTTCGCTTCTTCATGGAAGATGCCCTATCGAAATAGAGTTCCCATCGGGTCTCATTCTCTCTTCTCCTCCCGTCGATCGTGTCAAACGCGTGCTCGTTTGGCAGTTCGCAATTTAGGGGTGAATCGGCAGGTATCGGATGCTCAGCGAGGAAGTCGGCGATAGCCTGGCCTTTTACTGCCTTGAGGGGACGATAATTTATCGAGAACTCCATCAAGAGCAAGGCCCATTTAGCAAGTCGTCCTGTTAGCATGGCTCTTGACATCAATAATTGAGAGGATCAACTTTTGATATGAGATGGACCTCATGCGCCAAAGCATAGTGTCTGAGCTTCGTTATTGCGAAGATTAACGCCAGGCAGTGTTTTTCGATGGGGGAGTAGTTGTTTTCTGCCGCCAGGAGAACTCGACTCAAATAGTAGAGGGCTCTCTCTTTCCTTTGATCATTTTCATGTGCCCATAGCGCACCTAAAGAACCTTCAAGGGCTTTTGTGTATAGGATGAAGGGCTTTCCTTTGACTGGAGCGGTCAATACCGGCGGATTCTGCAAGTATTGCTTGATTTCGTCTAGTGCGCTTTGGCATTTGCGATCCCAGACGAACGGGGTCCCCTTCTTCATTAGATGACTGTAGGGACGGCATTTTCCGGAGAGGTTAACTATGAACCGTCGGATATACACGAGCTTTCCTTGGAGAGACCGCAGTTATTTCAGAGTCCTTGGCGGAGGCATTTCCATAATCGCCTTGATCTTTGACGGGTCTATTTCGATGCCCCGGTGTCGTACGATGAATCCTAGGAATTTACCTGAGGAAACTCTGAACGCGCATTTGAGAGGGTTCATCTTCAGATTGTATTTCCGAAGACGTTGGAATACTATCTTCAGATGTTCCCAATGTTCCTCGTACGATTTGCTTTTCACTATGAGGTCGTCGATATAGCATTCGACGATTTCGTGTATGAGGTCATCGAAAATCTTCGTCATGGCCCTCTGATAGGTAGCGTCGGCGTTCTTCAGACCGAACGACATTACTTTGTAGCAAAAAATGCCCAGAGGAGTTCGAAAAGCGGTATGCTTCTGGTCTTCGGGATGCATCTTTATTTAATTGTACCCTGATGAGCCGTCCATGAAGGAGAAGACTTCGTGAGTGGACGTGTTATCTATCATCGGCTCAGTAACAGGTACGGGAAAATCATCCTTCGGGCAAGTTTTGTTGAGGTCCCGAAAGTCCACGCAGACGTGCACTGTCCCATTTTTCTTCATTACTAGAACAATGTTGGCAATCCAGTCGGGGTATTGAACTTCTTGGATGAAACTGGAGTCGATTAGCTTCTTGACTTCGGCGTTGATACTCATCTCAAGTTCAAGCCGCATCCTTTTTGGTGCTTGTTTGACTGGCTTAACGTCCGGAGATATCTCTAATTTATGCACAGCTATTTTTGGATCTAATCCCAGCATCTTGGAATAGTTCCATGCGAAGCAGTCTTCATACTACATGAGCACGTCTTTTAGCATAGCTACCTGTTCTTCGCACAGAAGCTCACTGACGAACGTAGGCCTCGGTTCGTTTGCCGTCACCAAGTCGATTTTCCTTAGGTTGTCCGCAGTAGTAAGTATTCCATCTTCCAGCTCTTTTGGCGCCGGTGGAAATTCCGAGATCAATTCTTCTTCATCCTCATTTTCGAAGCACCAGGACAGGTCATCCATGTTCTCGAGCACTCCTCTGACAACGTTATCACGTGGCAGGTACGAGATCGTTTCCAAGATCGATGTTGATCTGGTTCTACTCTCACCATATACGTTGCTTTTGGCACATGCCTTTGTGGCGGGGTTACCCTCCAACTGCTGGATTAAGCGAACCTTCCTTGCTGATACTGGTCTTCTACCCAGTCCTTGAATGTGAAGCATTTTTCAAGAGGATGTCCCATCACTCGGTGATAGGAGCAATAATCCGGGTGAGAGACCTCGTCTGCTTTCTCGGGGTGCCGAGACTCCGGGAGTGTCATCATTTGATGTTTCATGACAAGGTCAAAGATTCTCCTTGTCTTTTCTTGAGGGAAAGAGTATTTTCGACCCATCTTTTTCATTAGAGACGGATTCCGGCTGACCAATTCTCAATCGCGTGGCTTCTTAGACCCACTTTGCCGTTGTCGAACGTTTTTCCATTCTTTAGTTTGTTTTTGCCTCCGTGTCGGGTCTTCTGTATGATTGGCTGGCGACGAAGGGCATCATCATTCTCCATAGCCTGCTAAAGGAGGCGCTGCATCCTGGCTTTATCGTAAATGGCCATTTCACGGTTGTGATCATCCCGGACCTTTTGACCCGCTTCCCTTATTATCTTATCCATCTGTTCTTCAACCGACGGACTTGGCATTTTTACGGTAGGATCTCATTTTGGTTCAATTGCACTGTCTTCTAACAGACCATCTTCTTCTTCATTGAGGTCATGTATAACGTAGCAGCCATGGTATCACTCTCGAATACTGGAATAGTGGTGATAGCTTTTTGCTTGTCCTCCGGTTTATGGCATCTTTCCGTGTCTTCGAAGTCTTGTAAGAAGTACTTTGCATCTTCATACTTTCGGACTTCATTCACGGAGAATGGGTTCAACTCCCCTGTCACGGTGTACTCGAGACCATCTTTGAAGTACATCATACACTAATGTTGTATAGAAGGGATGATGTTGTACTCATGTAACCAAGGTCTTCCGAGTAAAGCGTTGTAGCAAGTCTTGGCATCAATGACGTGAAACTTGATGTCAGTGACGAGCAGCCCAAAGCGTAACGTCAGTATCACAGACCCGAGCGTCCGTGATGACTGGGAGTCAAACCCGGAGATGGTGATTTTATCCCGAGCGAGGTGCTGAATGCACATGCAAATCTCCTTCCACACTCTTACATTAAGAAGGTTGACTGAGGACCCATTGTCGACCAGGATCATGGCTATCTTGATGTCATGACAGTATCCAGTGACATACAGGGGACGGTTGTGCTCGCACATCCCGAGGAGGAGGTCTTCATCGCCGAAAGTGACGTCAGCAGTGTGCACTTCTTCCAGCTCGTCCTTCATCTTTTCTTCGGCAAGGAAAGTTTGAAACTGTAGCGTTTTGAAAATCGTTTCGGTGAAATTTCGGAAAATCGGTAAAATGAGGGGGTTTTTTGTAAAAAGTCAAAATACAAATATCTTATTATAAAAATTAAATATACATATTCTAGCTATGTAATTGCTATTATTTGGTGTTTATTGAGCCGCTGGTGAAATTTCAAATTTTCTGAAAAAAATATTATTTTATTATTATTTTAAGCCGTCACTAATACATTTAATTAGGGAAAATTTCAAATTGGAATGAGTTGAAACAAATTTTGTGCATCATAAAACATTAAATAAAAATTTATCATATGGTTTTTGGAACGAAATCATTTGCCAAAACGGTTTAGAAATTATTGAAGAAAAATGGCTTTTTTTTAGCGTAAATGGATGTTTGGGGTATTGTATTTATCATTTTTCATCACCCCACACCCGTACCCACACCCACACACCCCCACTTACTCTTCCCCTTAGCCAAATTTAGTAGCCCTCACTTTTTCCCCACTTGGTTTGCAAAGGAAAGAAAAGGAAAAGAAAAGAAAAGAAAAGAGTAGAAAATGATATAAATTGAGTTGACTTTGACTTGAAACAACTTTCCCCGCCTCACTCTCTCTCCTCACTCACCCACTCCCCCCCAAAATCTGGCCGAAACTGATCCCTTAGCAGCAGCCCCCCCTCCCCAAGTTCTCACTCCATTTTTGCTTCAAAATCCATACAATTTCAAAGCTTTTTTCCAAATCCAACACTTACCCATTATTCCTTAGCATTTCAAGCATGGATCCTTGTGAAAAGAGAGCATTTTGGAGTGCCATGGATGCTTGTGGATCTTCATATGCTTTTGGGTATATTTCTAAACATTTTGTTGCTTAAATTGTTACTAATTTCTTAAGCTAATTTATTTAAGTGTTATTTGGATATGTGAGTTTAATTGCACGTTTTGGAATTCAAGAAAAGGGTTTGAATGCAAGTTAGGTTATTGTGAATTGGTGTATGGTTGTGATGGGTAGCTTACCATCTTAGAATTTGTAGAAAGTAATTTAGTAGTTAAATTTCATATTGTTGCATGGAAATGTCTAAATTAAGTTTTGTTTTTGCTAACTAGAGTTTTTGAAAAATTATCAAATGCTTAGATTAAAATATAATTAAGTGTTCATGTCATTATAACTATTATAATGAGTGGTTTAATGACTTTGGTTCATGCAAAACGAAGCTTAATTGATGAATTGTGAATTTTGCTTTAAAGGGTGTTAAATTTGATATTTTGCAAACTAGGATTTTGGAAATTATGCAAATTTATGAGTTTAAATTATGGAAATGGTTTTTATGACTTATTTAAGATATTTAATAAATATATTGGCCGCTACATTCATTTAAATATCGTGTTTTGTACAAAAACGGCGAATTGTGCTTGCTAGATTTTCGGAAAAATGACTTTTTGAGTGAAATTGGCATTTTTGTGAGTTTTAACCTAGTTTATATTAAAATGAGTGTATTTGGGTTTTTCTCGATGGTTTGGCGTTTGTACGCCGACGTCGAGGGTTTTTGGGTTGATTTGTGAAAGCAACCATAGGTTTTGACCTATGTGGGATTCGTGCGTCGTTTTGATCATGAGTCGGATTTTAATGAGATATGGTGCGTTATGATATGTAGGTACCCCCATGTGGACTTCGAGACGACAAGCAAGCGCGTGGCAACGTCGGCACCGGCTAGCGAGGACCAGGTGAGTAGATTTATATCTACGGGGAGAAGTCGGGTGGATGGCGTATAGCACCCCCGCAGTCCGTGGTGGTGTATACAGATGCGTATACACACCAACAATTATTATATGTTATTTAGGATTAATAACGATGCTTAGGATGGATATTGGTGTGTTGGACTATTTTTAGTGTTGCGAACCCTAGGGTAGTGTTACACACACATACACACATACATACTTGCATACATTCCTATTGATTTGTGCTCATGGGATTCTTTATAGTTATGTGTTCACATGGGTATGGGACTATGTGTTCACATACGGATTGAGGATGATACTTGGGATTGAGCTGAGTCGATGAGATTTGATTTGAGGCCGTGAGATCGGTGATATAGCAGGGTTCGTATCTTAGATACGACATGACGTTGTAGCGGGTCCTTGACGTAGTGTTTCACACACGTCCATGCATACGTAGGCGGTATCAGTATGGTACTAGACGTAGATCAGTACCCCGATCATGATATTTGATAAAGAGGATACCAGGTGAATAGTATGATGAATGTGATATTGACCCGTACCCAGATTGGGATGCCGTACGACGGATTTATGTACGAGCTATATTGATGATTGATCCGCACTCTTGACTTGGGATGCCTGATTATAGATATGGTATCGGATATGATATTATTGAGGCGGGATCACCGACTATACATATACAGGTATGTATATGTATCGACTCAGATGATAGGCGGTTTCCTTACCTGTAGTTCAGCTTGTTAGTTCAGCCGTATAGTTTAGTGTAGTTGTTAGATTAGATTAGACTTCTTACCTATTTCAAAAACTAACGAATCGTGGGCATTTTTAAAGACAGCTCAAGGGAATCTACGGATATTTCAAAAACGACGTATCTTTTCATAAAAACACCTAGCCCCTATTTTCAAAACCCCATGATTCGTGTTATTTCAAAAGGCACCATTCGTAGGACTTATATTAGATTATTGCAGATTAGTTATCGTTGTGTCTAGTATTCAGCTCCCGCACATTATTGCTGTTCGCTCTGCCTCGCATATTTATTTTGCTGCATATTCCATTATTGATATCATGCTATTAGGACACCAGCACCATTACCGATGATGCGTATGTACCACGTACACCTACTTGCCGGCTCACACACATCTTCATCGGTAATTGCCATGTCACGTACACTTTAGAGAATATAATTGCTTGACTTAGATTGTTAGCTGGTAGTTTTGACATGATATTAGTGTACTTCCCTTATATGCCATATTAGACATTGTAGTTATTACCTACCACTTCATGCATACTGTTATTCAGTTGTTCATGTCTAGTTCATTATCATTCACATATGCACTTGTGATGATTTCTTGAGATTTATGATATTTCTGGATTTCGGGGAAAGCCGCAAAATTTACAACTTATGATCTTTTAAAATATAAAATGTTGCGGTTTTCTAGTGATGTTAAGTGTCGTCCACCATGAGTTTGCTGTGGTTTTGGAGATCCGTGTCGAGGAGTGGAGGAACCGTCACGGGTACATGGTGGGCCCGGTATGGTACCCCGGGGCAAGAGGAATGTGGTGTTGACGTTGAGCCTGGCTGGGGAGCACTACCTACCGGTGATATTACCCGACGCGTCGGATATCCGGAGGATACCGTCGTGGTCTTGAGATGGATGGTAGGAGCCGGTCTGGACTGACGGCGCCCTAGATATTGAGATTGAGACATTGATATTTCGAGACAGTGAGATTTATGCTTTGTGTCGATGCTAGACACTGTTGATGCTGATTTCATTTATGATACCTCAGTTTAAAAATACGAAGGAAATCTCACTAATTTATGAAAACAGTTTCTTCATTTACATGTATTCTGTTTCATGCATTCATACCTCATTCATATGATATATTGCTACCTGAGGCATTGACACGGGCACATGAGTTTACACTCGGTTAGATATTATCCTAGCCATTGTTATAGGCTGCATGTTATACATATTTTTGAGGATATATTATGATCATTGACCTAGGTTGCGTTATTTATGCGATTTCTGTGCGTAGATGTTTTTCTATTCATGAGTTGGCAACTCACCCCCGTTGTGCCCCAGTTTCTTGCAGGTTGCCGTACAGGTTCCTTACGGCTTTGCGGGCATAATTTCATTCAGGTGATTTGCTAGTAGGTGGGTTTACTTGTATCATACCCCCATTATTTACCTTGTATGATATTATTCAGTTGTATCTAGTAAATTCCATCAACCAAACATGTATTTATTGAGTTAGAGACCAGTGTTGTTTATTCTTTCGACCTTAGAGTCGCTCGTTATATTTCTGGTGGTTTTGAGTTTCCTTTTGAGTTTTGATCCTCGCCCTTGGCGTTGTATATTATTTTGCTTGTGTGGTTGTGACCGTCGATTGACGAAGAGCTAGCTCCCGTTTGGGGATGCCTTTTTTTCGATTTCGTATACTATTCATGTTGTATCCCGTTTGGGAGCCAGTATTTACAAAGGAGACTCTGCCGAAATTTTCAGGAAATACTTGATGTTTTTTTAAAAAACCGCATAATTCGGCTTATGCTATTAAAACTACTTGATTTTAAATTGGTTTTCCTTCACTCTACTACTTTTCTTGGTTTGGATTTCTGGGTTTTCGGCTTACTTAGATTACGTACGCCTCGAGACGTTTCGTAGTCTAAGTGCCGGTCATTTTCCGTACTTTCGGGACGTGACAGAAACTATTCGGGCTCTTGTAGTACCTTGATCAGAGAATCTCTCGCCTCTTTAGACAGCAGAAGGGCATCGAGAATGCTCAGTTCCGAGGGTATCTTTCTCAGGTGTGCCAGAACGTTGTAATCCACCTTGTTTTTCTCAGGCGGGTCCTTGGCTGGAAGCTCTTCGATGACTCGGTCGTTGAGGGCGATATCTTCGAGGACTTTTTCTTTCCCCTTATCTTTTTTGTTCGATCCCTTGTTTGTGGTCCGAGATTATTTTCGGGTAACGTGCGATTACGCAACTGAATGTTCTTGCAGGTCTTCTTCTCTTTTGTTTCGGAGATGGATTCCTTGAAGAGAGGGCTGAGGGATATTTCTTCATTAGAATCACTCCCGAAGGTGAGAACTTGCGATCCCCCGGAATTAACCATGTGACAGTCGCCGGCAGTTCTTTTGCGCTTATCTGTCGCTCTTCTCTGCTCTCGACGAGTTGTGCGCTTCATCCGCTTGAAATGCTGTCGATGAGAAACGTATCCCTGCCACCAATTTTTAAAGGCGTTGCATTCTTCGGTAGGGTATGTGATCCTCCGATGGTATAAGCAGCAGTTTGGATGTGCATCTAGTCCGTCAGGGAACGTATTTTCTGAAGTGTCTTCTTTAGAAGGTGGCAACTTCATTCCCATCGACAGGGCTTTAGCGAATTGCTTCCTTGTCTTAAACCTACTTTTGCTGGCGGCAGAAGTGCTTCTATCCGGTTGGGGTACTTCAACCCTTTTGTCCATCCGTCGGCATTTGGCTTTTTCAAATATGGCCATTTTGCGCTCTCGATCAGCTTTGCTCTTTTGACAGGCCTCGTTCAGCAACATGTCAATCATCTCGTCTGACGGTTCTAGGAGTTCCGTTTCGAGATCTGCCCCCATTTTCTCTGCATCAGGAGCTTCTTCACCATCTATTAACGAGTGAGAGACATGTGGCATCTCGCCACATAATCCTCGGGTTCTTTTAAAGAATTGTCTCCTTCATCAGCATCATCGGCTTCATTCTCAAGAACATGCTTAAAGAATTCATCCAATGTGATTGGGGTCCGTGCCCTCTGGTTATATTCTTCCAGTGCATCGATGTATTTCTGCAGACCTGTACGGGTATCGTTGGGTTGCACGGGCTTCTTGGCCTTCTTCTTTTTCTTTAAAGGCTTTGGAGGCTTGACTTGAATGTTTTGTCCACCATCACCAACATTCAGCGTTGGGCGCGGCTTCAGCATCCCCTCAATGACCTCGGGTTCCAGTGGACTTTTCCACCTGATCGCCGGGCATATTTGGAGATCCTTCAGCATTCTTTTCGTTTTGACTGAAAGAACGACCTCCCATGGAGCTTCTTCTACAAAAGAGCACGATGCCCCTGGTTTGTCCACCTTTTTAAAAGCGTGCGGCTGGGGCGGGCTTACTTTCCAATTCTCGGACAGCGCGAATTTTCCCTGTTGGTATTGGTCCTCAATCCAGCCTTCGAAAATGAAGCAATCTTCGATTGGATGACCTACTACTTGGTGATAGGGGCAATAATTAGGATTGTTGACATCACCGGGCTGCAATGAACGTCTCGGATATGATAGATTGATGAGCCTATTGCGTATCGCCAGTTTGAACAGTCTCTTTGTTTTCTCCCACGGAAATGAGTAAGGACGTCTTACTTTTCGTTGAGGAATCGCTGTCTATCGCTTTGGCAATCAGCTGGTTTTGGACCAGTCGGCAGTTGCTAAGCATTGGCGATGAAGGTCTCTTTGCCTTTCCCTTATTCATTCCGTGGCTCCGAC
This sequence comes from Agapanthus africanus, assembly GCA_030015575.1. Taxonomy (NCBI): domain Eukaryota; kingdom Viridiplantae; phylum Streptophyta; class Magnoliopsida; order Asparagales; family Amaryllidaceae; genus Agapanthus; species Agapanthus africanus. Next base: position 294,030,631 of record CM057347.1, read on the forward strand.
TTCGAAGAAGCAGGCCTGTGGCCCATCTGGTCCATTTGGGTCAGCTTGTCAATCAAGGCCTAAAAAGTAGTCGGCTTGAAGAACATCATGAATTGAGATATGGTCGCCTGTGGATCGAGGGTTCCCACAAACATGCCCACTGCAGGAGCTTCCTCTATGCGTTGTTCACATTTTGACCATAGATTTTGCCATCGAATGCGTATTGAACCCAGGTTTCGCCTGCCTTCACCCTAGCATTGATCAATGCCGTGATTGGGGTACGTTCGCTAGCGCTGGAGAAACGCTGGGTGAATAGCAGTTCCATCTCCGTAAAAGTTTTGATGGATTCGTTGGGAAGCTCTGAATTCCATTCGAACGCTGTCTCTGCCATGCTGCCGACGAATTGGTGAAGAAGTAGCTTATCGTCACCTACAGTGTTGCCGCACAGAGCCCTGAACTGAGCGACGTACTGATGGGGATTGCCGGTCCCTTTATATACGTGGAACTTAGGGATCGTATATCCTGGTGGGTACTTAATCTGATCGTACCATCCTGGATATGGTCGCCCAGTTCTGACGACTTGGCTGGTTGTTTCATTTGCTTGATGTGCTCGTATTTGCTGAGCTATATAGTCATCCAGGGCGGCTTTGGAGATCGTCTCTTATTTGGCCGCTGATAGAGCCGGAAGAGGGTTCGATGTCTCCCCTCTGTCGTCTTCAAGGATAATCGGGGGGTCTTCAGCTGGAGGATCCGGCTGTATCATCATTCCGACCATATCTTGGAATAAAAGTGACATTTGTTTTATGTCGGCCGCTTGTTCCGCGGCCTCTTTGTCTTTCCTCTCGAGCATTCTTTGGAGGAATTCGGCATCAGTTTCCTGTTCTTGATGTTGTTCCGACGATGTCTCCGAGCTTTCTTTTGGCCCAATGGTGCGGCCATAGTTGTCAGCATCTCCTGGAGCTTTTGCCGTTGTTGCTCCTGAGCCTTAGTTACTGATCGCGTGAGTGGTCGATGACCGTGGAGATACGGCTATCCTCTTTTCCGGAAGCCATATAAACAATATGCACTACCATGCCCCCAGACATGGGGCGTTTGGATTCAATGCCTTTGCAATTCATCGCAGACGCAGGGATCTTCTCCGGCCTTCTCTTTTTGTGGACGGTCGAAGCTGAGGGGGCCGTTGCAGCGGGAACCCAAGTAGATGACACCTTCTGTGGTATAACAGGGTTGTCCTTCTCCTGCCGAACCTTCATTTTCTTTGGTTGGCGGGAGTAGTCTTGGTTAACCATAGAATCTTGGACCCTTCGCCAGACCCTGTGAATTTTGGAGGACAGACGCTGAGGGGGCTGCTCCAGCTTTGCCTTTGTAGCGCTCTCCACAGGTGGTGGAGATCTTTTCAATACAGCAGTTGGAGAGTTTTTGCGCACCCTGCTAAGTGGTTCAAAGTTGTTCCCAGTTGGAACAGCAGCATCAATTTCCACCATCGAAGCTGGTGGAGTCAATCCAGAGGGGGAACTGCCCCCGGCTTTTCTCACTCGACGCCAGTGGCGACGTCGAGCATGCCTTGCAGACGGTTATTGGCTCAACTATGGGGGTAGCTTCATCATGCCCCCTGCTCTGGTGAAGGGTTGCCACCGGTGCCAGCCTCTTGAAAACTGACGTCCGCTGAGAAGAAGCGCCCAACCTGTCAAAGATTGACCCTTGGGCAGGGGAAGAAACTTTGGTGATCTCGCCTGAAGCGGGAGTTGGAGTGGACAGTCTAGCAAAGACCGATCCCTTAGAAAGAGAAGTCTCTCTGATAACTTCATTCACTGGAAGAGGGATGGCTATCCGTTTCGAGATAACCCCCTCAGCTATCGCGGGCTTCTTCATAGGCCCATTGGAGTTTTGGCCCAGTCTGTTAAAGACCGAGGGGTTAGATTTAGGCGACCCGTTGAGAAGGGTCGCGGCAGTTGTAAGCCGATCAAAGACCGACTTCTTCGGAGCTTCTTGTGTGGCAGTGGGGCGTTGAAGCTCATTGGTGGGAGCATGGTCCCAAAGAACAGCCCAGTGGTGGCTTGCGTTACCTGTTCCTTTGGCATCGTGAAAACAGAGGCCACTTGAGGCCCATAGGTCACTCCTTCGGCAAGGACGTAGTGGGAGTTGTTGCAGTTGTTGCAGTTGGTGCAGTTGAAAGCCATTGATCTTCTGTTTTCTGCACGGAGCAAGACACCAAATCTTAGTACCTCAAATCCAGGGAAAACCATAGCAAACCGCGATTCATTCGCGAGCATGACACACGAAGTGTGGAGTGGAAAGAGGAAAAGGTCTCACCGGGCGTGCCAGAATCTGTTCACCACCGAAAACCGCGACCGGGACGTTGGGACGTCCGGCCTGAATTTTGGGGGCAGATGCTATTTGGATTTATCCGTCCACCTCTCCAAAGATGCCAAGTTGATTTATGGCACCATGCATCGGAGGTAGACGGATGCGGCCGTTATAGCAGACTTCGTCAGATTCCCCCTCATTGTGAGGGGTTTTATATTATGGGGACGCTCTTCCCTATAGGCGCAAGCCCCTACAGTTATTTACACATTCGCATCGCGGTAACCACTTTCTCCAGCTCCAGAAGGTCACTTTGTGTCGTGTGTGTTTGTTTTATTTTTGGTTGCCCGTGGATTGTATACGGAGACTAATTTATGTTGTCGCCCGTAGGGCGTGGATTAGTCTAAATGCGTATTTTCTTAGATTTGGGTTTGGGTTGGGTTTAAGGGTCGCTAATCTCATTTGAGACTAAGATCAACTTAAACGTTTGTTAAGGATACGTTAGTCTAATTTTAGACAAAGATCTACTTAACAGGATCATTTAGATCCAACAAAAGAGCATTTGGGCTCTATTGTTTTAGTTTAGGGACATTGCGGTCCATTGGGTTTACGGACATCATAGTCCGTAACAGTTAAAAGACATCATAGTCTGTGAAGTTTAAAGACATCATAGTCTATGAGTTTAAGGACCTCACAGTCCATTAAGTTTAAGGACATCATAGTCCATAAGTTTAAGGACCCCATAGTCCGTAAAGTTTAAGGACATCATAGTCTATGGAATATCTGGTTATCGGGACCCGCCACCTCTCTGAAGACGTTGAAGAATTACAACGACACATATCAGAGGAATGAAGAGATGTACCCTTGAACCAATGTTGGTTGGGAGATCTGTAGTCAAGTTTAGGACTAAGATCAGTTAAAATGATTTATGAGCACATGGGCTCAATTAATCCGAATTAGAGATCCGCGGCCAACTTAGGCTCGGCCCACTCAGTTAAAATGTTGAATATTTAATTAGGCTCAGTCATTTTTCTTTTAACAATACTGAGCATTGGTTTGGGTTCTGACAACCTTTTGTCTTTTATTGAGTGTTGAGCCCTCATTATGGCTCTGGGGATTTATTTAAAGAATAGTTTATGTTCCCTCAGCACCCACGTGAGGAGCACGTGGCGCGCTTGGCGCTGAGCGCCAGACTTGAAGCGCTAATGCGCTTCTTGTGAAATAGCGCACACGTGAGGAGCACGTGGCGCGCTTAGCGCTGAGCGCCAGACTTGGAGCGCTGATGCACTTCTTATGAAATAGCGCACACGTGAGGAGCACGTGGCAGGTTTGGCACTGATCGCCATATTTAGAGCGCTGAGGCGCTTCTTACGAAGTAGCGCACACGTGAGGAGCACGTGGCGTGCTTGGCGCTGAGCGTCAGATTTGGGTGCAGAGCGCTCTCTATTAAGTAGCTCCCACGTGAGGGGCACGTGGTGCGCTTGGCGCTGAGCGCCAATTTTGGAGTGCTGGGCGTTTCTTTAAAAATAGCGCTTAGAGCACTGGGCGCTGAGCGCCAGACTTGGAGCGCTGAGGCACTTCTTTTTAATTGGAGCGCTAAGGCTCTTTTTAGGCAGCTTTGATCTGTTCTGCGCTATGAAAATTAAATTCTCGTTTATAAGAGATTTTGTCTCATGGATCTATGAACTAAGTTCTTATTTTTATAGGAGATATTACAATCTCTTTTGTTTTTTGTGAAAGACTGTCTTTATGGATCTGTGATCTGAAGAGAATTAAGTTCTTCTCCCCCCCCACCCTTCATGATGAGATACTATGATCTCTTTTTGTGAAAGACTTCTGTCTTATAGATCTATGATCTAGAAAAATAACTAAGTTCTTCCTTTTTTGATGAGATGCTTCGATCTCTCTGTTTTATTTACCTTGAAGAAATTCTTCTTCCGAGAGCTTGCTCTTCTCTTTGAAATTTCTCAAAGTTTATGGGGGGCGTTCCTCTGTGTAAGACTTGAAGTCTTGGGGCCTTTATATAGTGGAGGCTGATCAGTTAAGGCAATCTTTTCCTGATTGATTTGGGGATGTTTCCCCACCATTGGATCTTTGATCTTAGAGCTTCTGTTTTACAGAAGACATCTTTCTTGTTATTCACAAGATTGGGAAATTATTTTTCCATACAGAGATTACTCTGTATCTTGGTGATTTTTAATCACCATTGGATCTTTAATCCAACGATACTCTGATTTACAGAGCACAATCTTTCTTGTTTGGAAATATTCTGAGGAGTATTTCCTTAACAGAATTTTATTCTCGTAATTTGATGATTTATCATCTCCGATCCAACGGTGGAGAACATCTAGTTCTAGCGCTTGGCGCTCTCGTGCCTTGCACATGAGCACTGCTTCAGAGTCTTTGACTCTTAGCGCTGGCGCACTTGGCGCTAGCACTCTCGTGCTTCGCACGTGAGCGCTACCTCAGAGTCTTTGACTCTCAGCGCTGGTGCTCTTGGCGCTAGCGCTCTCATGCTTTGCACATGAGCGCTGCCTCAGAGTCTTTGACTCTTAGCGCTGGCGCTCTTGTTGGATATAGTGCCCTCAAAGTCAATTATTGGGTCGCAGGAACAAGATTGCAATGATCGAGGAGGACCTATACCGGTAGGACAGTCTTACTCGAGATGATAGTATGCTATCTGGTTTGCCTTTATCAGTCGTGTACAGGTTCAGGTGACTGATCACTGTTACACGTTGATAGAGCCCTTAGGATCTTGCTTGACTACCAACAGTATGATGGCGATCATATACGTGAGAGTTGGGTGGTCTATAAGCATATCCTTAATTATGGTCCCTAGTCGTGGGAGTTTCGAGATAGGGCATCGATACTCCGGAGTAGGCTAGTGTATACAGTCGAGACCCCGACGAGGGGCGGTCGCCGGTTTCATAAGCCACTGGTGTCAGTTGGATCACCTAAGATGTATACAGGTACTCATTGGGTTATGAGTACACCGGACAGGACTCGCCGGGAACCTGCTAGTTGGTATTATACCTATCGTCAGATAGCAGTTCCCTGATGACATGTGTACAGGTTAGTTCATCGACCTGAGGTCGTCATTTGTCTTGTGTGAGTTCCCACTGTGGTTTGATTTCTACCCTACCACGGCTCAAAGGAGTCGTGCAAACAGGTATTTTTTGGGTACAGTCCCGAGCCACATGGAGGCAAGTGAGCGGATCGGCAGGGGATTCGTCTCTCCCGGTATTGGGGGTGAGATCGCGCTGTGTCTAGGAGAGCCATTACACAAAGCCCTCGGCCGAGGCAGGAGATTTACTGGTAGGTACTCCAGTAGTATCTCAGGGTGTTCTGGGCTACACTCCGACACGACTTATATCGCTATTGGGGGTCTGACGTTACCAGACCCCTAGGCCGGATATGCGATACTCATAGACGAACAGACCGGACTGTATATATATTGTCGCTGTTAGGCTCAGTAGGGTTCTTGGATGAGTTCGCTCATCAGCTTCCCTTGAGGTCAGTATATGGGTAGCCGTTACGCACAGCTAGTGCCGCTGACGGCTTGTGGTTAAAACCCTCTGCCAGGGTAGTGACGAGTCATTAGAGTCCCGCACAGATAGTTTCCCAAGTTCGGGCGAAACGTTGTAGAGGCCGTATGGTTTTATGGCAGGGTTCGGAAAATGCACGTGCGTTTACGCACGTGTCATATTTCGGGCAGATAATACTAGTGGGCTTTGGTTTAAGCCGGATCCATGTATTATACTGTGTAGATATAATATCTTTGTCTCAGTTGCATTTGTATTCGGTCGTAATACAAATGCGGGTATGTTTATACTGTTACGGGGTTATCCTGAAATTCGTTTCGGGATCGCTTTTCGAAGTTGCCAGTTTTCTATCACCCGTCTTAAACATTCAGTTTAATACGGATTTATCTTTTCTTGAGGTGGGTCATGAGTGTGGAAGGTTCTAGAAGGTTCTAGATGGTGACTAGGTTTCATGACTCATTGGTGCATTAAATGATGGATGATGACTAGGTTAATGATTCATCGTATGCAATTAATGTTTATGCTAGGTGTAAAATGACTCATTAGTTCATTTAATGTTATGGTTACCTCTTCCTTTTTCCTACACTCTCACCCTCCCCCTCTTGATAAGTGGCCGGCCCATTCATTTGGGTGATGTTATGGTTGTTGATTGAAAAAAGGATTATGGAATTTGAATCATGGAAATTTGTATGCTCATTTCTCATTTACCCGATTCCAAAAGGCAACTTCATTAACCGTTCATCCATGGTTTTGGATGTAACGAGACAAAGTGTTCTACTCATTCTCTACATCAATCTTGGTCATCTCTTTTAGCAAACTTGATGAGCGAGTTGCTTCGGGTCATAGGCGGGAGCCCGTTTAAAGATCCGTTGACGTGGTGCCACCTGGACGAAAAGACTGGAGATCGAGGAGATCGGAGCAGCCGCAGCAAAGCGTAGGATGATAGTTAAAGACCGAAGGACTCGGATCGTTCGGTATAACAATTCTACCCACTTTGTAGTTTGTTAGTTTAGCAATAATGGCATATCCGGGTTATAGTATATGATAGCGCCAGTTTAATAGTTTTTGTTCCGCATTTGGCGTCTGAAAGACGGCCGGGGCGCTACCGTAGACTTATAGCTCTTAGCGCCGGCGCTTTTATGAAGCGCTGCTTCATTTCAAATTTCAAAATTTGAACAGAGTTTTGCTTTGATTGGGGGAAACAGCTCTCACCGTATATACATACCCGTATTCGTATTCCAAAAAATACGAATACAATGAAATAATAATAATCCAATAATATAATACTAGAATCCGGCTTAAACCAAAACCCACTAGTATTATCCGTCCGAACTGTTAGGAATATGTACGCCCTAGAGGGCATTATTGTATCATATAGTGGATGCTTGGACATATATATAGAGGACTTTCTTGCTCGACATGATAGTATGCTATCTGGTTGCTCTTTATCTTAACATGTACACTAGTATTATTATATTGTCTCTCTGATACATGTTGATAAAGCCCTTAGGATGTTAGCTTGACTACCAGGACTATGATGCAGATTATACTAGTAGGGCTTGGGTAGTCCGCAAGCACATCCTTTAACCGTTCCTAGCCGAAGGAGTATCGAGACAAGGCATCGATATTCCAGAGTAGACTAGTGTGTACGTTTCTTGACCCTGTATGGGGGCGATGGTTGATCCCACAACTATTGGTGTTTGACATCAAAGATTGTATAACATTTCTGAAAATATAAAATATTATTTTTGGAATTTAATATTAAAATAATATATTTCGCGAAAACTACCCGATTTGCGAAATTGGAGTTTTCGTAAAATGGTATAAATATATACCAATAATTGTGAAATAATTTGAGATTAACATGATTTATTCATTTAAAAATATATTTATTGGATTTCTCATTTTTATAATTAATTATACGCAAGTTTAAATAAAAATTGATTAATGCACTACTAATCGCGATTAAGCCAAATCCGTATTTCTATATTTTCCCATGGCTAGTGCACCATGGAATGAAGCATTTTGTTCCATGTTGTTTTAAGTGTGTTTGTGGTATTGGTTTTATTTGGTTTAGATAAGAAAAAGAAAATAAAAAAGAGAAAAGGGTAAAAGAGACAATTATTGGAGAGAGAGAGTCAGACATGAGTTTTGAGAGGGTGATAATAAGAAAGAGAGAGGGGCAGCCACTATTCATTTCCCCATTGTTTCTTCATCTCCTTCAACCTCAAGCTCCCTCCATCTTCTACCCTCATGACCCATCTCAAAATCTTCATCAAAACCCTATACTTCCTTCATTAAAAACGATCCCCACCTCATCCTCAACACATTGGACCAAGCAAAGTTGGATTTTGATCACTTTGAGCAACTCAAGAAAATTCTTGAGTTGCCAAATGAGGTATATCTCCTTTCATTTAGTTTAGTTTTAAGTTTCCTAGCATCCAAGTTTAGTTTAGAGTTAAACTTGTGTAGATTTGTGATCTTGGGAATTTCCAAGATGAGGGTTTGGGTGTTGTATGGAATCTTGATCTGTTGTGGGTGTTTTCTTAACCCTTAGTGTTGTTTTACTGGCCAAGACCGAGTTTAGAAACAAAAATACGGACTTAGGAAATTCCCCATGTCGGTTTTGTGACATTTTAGTGGCCTACAGGGAATCTGGAGCTGTAGGGTTCCTAGGCACACTAATGAGGTCTCACAAGGCATCAACCATGCCAATTTCAAATTTTACGGTGCCGAGAAACCCTAGACTACGGATCGTTAACTAGATGTCTAGGCGATAAATGAAACTAGTTTACAACTAAACTAAAAGAACGGAAATACAACCTTTGTAGATCCGGTGCTCCACCTCCATAGCTCCGCGATGAAGTCCCCTTGCTGTCCAAATCGAATCCCGGGCTCTAGCGTCGGCTTCATCGGATAAATGGGCGGGCTAGGTCATCGACAACGATGCCAAAGATGATCTACGTCGAGGCATCACAAGATCAAGCTCCCACTTCACCAAGTCATGAAACTTGTGAAGAAAACACCCTATACTACTTGGCAAGAGGTAGAGGATGAAGAAATAGGAGGTGGGTTCACTTTAGAATTGGATTTCTCACTCATTTGCTCAAGTTGCCATTGATGAAGCAAGCTTTTTTCAAGTGAAGAAGAAGAAGAAGCAAGAAAGAATATGATAAGTGTTTTTAAAATGAATAATAAAAATCAATACTTATCATATGGCAACCATGATTAGGTGTAGAGAATAGACCATGGTTAATTGGTAGGGTTAGGGTTAAACATGAAGACAAAATGGTCACTAGGTCAAAGCTTCAAGAAGCTTCAAAAACAAACAAAGAAAGCCACCATTTTCTCTTCATCATTTTCTTTTGCTAAAATAAACAAAATGGATAAATAAATGAATAAATGAATAAGTAAATGAAGCAAAAGAAACCCTAACCATTGACCAACCATGATTTAAACTATACACCAAACTATCATGTATCATCAAACATGATACAATCAAATGCACAAAAGTATATCATATATATAATGTGCACTTCAAGTGAGAAAATCCTTTTTAAATGAACCTATATTAGTTAATGTAAAGTGATATATCATATATATAATTATACATTAAATCATTAAATCAACACTTGATTTAACGACCCGGTCATATCGCATATAACCGACTAATATCAATAGTAACAACTTATCGAATCAACACTTGATCCAATAACCCGGCTATAACGCATATAACCGATCAATGTTACAAATCGCGAGAATGGAATACGGTATCACATACACGCATTATTCTCGGTCCCGCACATATCTCATATGCGCTCCTATTTCGTTTCGCTTGAGCCAGGAAACCTCTGTGTAGGACTCTAAAGACTCGTCAATACGCCGGCAGTAGGTGATGATCATATCAAACACCCACAAGCCGCAAGCGGTCTGCTAAACGTAACGGCCACCCGGGTATTGAGCGATCAGAAGATCGACGAGCAAGCCCGCTCACACTCCTGTGAATCCAACCAGTAACACTTACCGTACAGTCCGGTCTCGTCGTCTGATATGTCGCATATCTCGCCTAGGGGTGGTAAACGTCAGACCCCAATAGCTCGATAAGTCGTGTCGATATGCGGTCTATAACAATTCGAGAAACTACTGGTAACACTTACCAGTAAATCTCAGCAACCCTGGCCAGGGATTTCCTGTTATAGCCAATCGAACACAGCGCAACATCAACCCCCTATACCGGGAGAGACGAATCCCCTCCTATCGCTCATTGCCTCCATGCGATTCGGGACTGTACCCAAAAACCACCGTTTTGCACGCCCTCTTGGACGTGGTAAGGTGGAAATCAAAGCACAGTGGGAACCACACAAGACTCTATGACGATCTCGGGTCAACAGACTACTCTGTACCAGTGTCACCAGAGAACTGCCATCTGACGTGAGGTATAATACCATCTGGGAGTTCTCGGCGAGTCCGTCCAGTGTACCCAGTCTCTACTGAGCACCCGTATATCATCTCTGATGTCAAACACCAATGGATATGGGATCATCCATCGCCCATCTGTATGGGTCGAGAAGGTATACGCTAGTCTACTCTGGTATATCGATGCCCCGTCTCGATACACCCACGACTAGGGACCTTGAAGGATGTACTTATAGACTACCATGTCCCCACTAGTATGATCCGCATCATAGTCCAGGTAGTCAAGTACACATCCTAAGGGCTTTACCAACATGTAACAGAGAGACAATCAGTATACACGTTAAGGTAAAGAGTAACCAGATAGCATACTATCATGTCGAGCAAGAAAGTCCTCCCTATATATGTCCAAGCATCTACTACAATATACATCCAATGTACAGTAATGGCCTCTAGGGCATACATATAACTAACAATCTCCCACTTGCACTAGGGCCATCTGATAGCAGTGGTTGTGGTATCTCATACTCAACCATCCCATAAAAGTCTCTCTCTGGGAAAAGGCCTTCGTGAGTGGATCCGCCGTGTTGTCCTCTGAGTCTGCTCTCCTAACCTCGATCACCCTGGAGATCAACTATCTCCATGATCAGGTGATACTGCCTTAGAATATGTCTGGATCACTGATGGGACAGACGTTCCTTGGCATAAGCCACAACTCCATTGTCACACAATGGGAGGAACTAAGTTCATCTCATGAACAAATATACATCCAGACTGCCTCTTTGGTAGCATCTTAAGTAGCGATGTATCGAGCCTTAATCGTCTAGTATGCCACGGTATCTAGCTTGGAACCCTTCCAACATACCGTCCCTTTACTGAGGGTAAAGACAATGCCTGTGACTGACTTTCAGTCGTCCTTATCACCCTGGAACCGTTCCAGTGATTCTCCCCAGGATCGGTTGATACCATCTCACTACATCTAGTGAGTATCCTAACATCCAATTACATCTATCTCATAGATGAAAACTCAGGATTTAGGAGGTATCACTTTGATCCTATGTGGAGAATCATTGTGATAAGCGGAGATTGACTGAGCGTAGCATAGGAAACTCCTTCCCTATCAAGAGCATGTCATCCACGTACTCTACGAAGATCGTCACTATACTCCCTACTACCTTTTTGTTTATACAAGGTTCATCTACCATTTTGATGATGTCAAACTGTTTGACTAATACATCAAAACAGATGTTCCAACTCCGCGATACCTGCTTTATCCTATAAAGCATCTTGTACACGTTTCCGCTGCTCCCACTGTCTACGAAGCCCTCTGACTGTGTACTTATAGACTCTCTTCTAAAACATCATTTAGAAAAGCAGTCATGACACCCAACCGCCAGATATCGTAGTCATGGTATGTAGCCGTGGCAAGTAGGATCTGGATGGACTTAAGCATAGTCACTTGAAAAGGTTTCATCATTATCCACGCCTGGTCGATGACGAAAAGCTTTAACAAGTCTAGCTTTTGAAAGTCTCAACTTTTCCATCTACACCAAGTAATCTTCTCAAGATATACTTGCTCCTGATGGGGATTTAACCCTTCAGATACAGCAACCAAAGTCCATACTTTGTTGGTGTACATGGATTCCATCTCAGATCGCTAAGCATCCAGCCATTCTCGTAGAGTCTTACTCCTGATGGCCAGCTCGAAACTAGTTGGGTCATCATCCCATGATGCAATCCTCGCTCCCACTGTCATAGAGAAACCGAAGTATATCTCAGGTGGGTGAGGAACCCTACTAGATCGGCGGAGAGGCTGAGGTTCATTGGTAACTATTGAATCCTTTGGTTCTTTCAAATCATCAGCTGCAGTTTGTATAGCTGGAACATTTCCAGTTCTACATAACAGACCTTGCCTCGAGCTTGTCCGGATTTTGCTTTTAGACATAGGCCGGACAACCCCAAATCTTAACTAACCTAAGATATGGGCTCTTCCCTTTCCATATCACATATGAAGTGGTAGGCAACTGATTTGATTTGAACCCTATTCAATAGGTATGCAGCTTCTCAAGTGCATAACTCCCAAAAGGAAATAGGTAACTCAGTAGTACTCATCATAGAGCACACCTTATCATATAGGGTGTGATTGCTCCACCCCGATATACCATCGTGCCATGGTGTATACGGAGGAGTAATGCTGAGAGAGAATCTCATTCTCCTTTAGAAAAGTCCAGGATTTCCGTGCTCAAGTATTCTCCTCCTTGATCTCATCAAAGGACATAATACTTATACCCGTATTGGTTCTCTACTTCTAGCTTATATTCTGTGAATATCTCAAAAGGTTCGGACTTGTGTTTCAACAGGAACATATGTCTGAATCTTGAGAGATTATCAGAGAATGTAATGAAGTACAAAGAACCGGTCCTGGCATGTGTAGACTGGGGACCTCGCATACATCATCATGTATCAGTCCCAAGAGTTTACTAACTCTTTCTCTGTTTCCAGTAAACAGAGCTTTGGTCATATTATCTTTGTGACACGACTGGCAAGTTTCACAAGATGTAAATTCAAACTGATTTAAATATGCATCTACATGTAACTTCAGCTAGTCGGGTCGCATTGATATGACCTAGTCTACAATGCCTCAAGAAGGATTCGTTCATTTCTGAACTCTTCCTCTTGTGTGTGTTCTGTATACTAAGAACTGTAGTTTGATTTAGAACATTAACGCTTTTAGATAACGTGCCTGAACCGATCAACTTTTGATATAGGAAATGTTCAAAACATTATCCAACAATACAAAATTTTATCATTTCTTTACTAATAAAGAGACTGATATGATTTTGTATATCAGCTTCGGTATCTAATAACATTCGTTCAGAATCAATGTATTGGTAATACAGGGTGACAGTGACCGACAGACTTGGCTGCAACACTTGCCCCGTTTTCTGCCTCATGAAACTTATCACCCGTTCTCAGTTCTCTACCTTTCTGTAGCCCTATGTAACAAATTACATATCTGGGATCCTGATCCGGTATCATATACTCAGGATGCAGAGGATACTGAGAAACAGTTCTTTGTAACGAACACACCCGAAGATGATGCATCAGCATGCACTCTCTTCGTTTGGGCGGCACGGGAAATCTGGTATTCCCCAATTTCCTGCTCTGTCTTATAACAATTATAAGTTGGAGCGGGACCAACGTTCCCCAGCTCAGTATAACAAGCGGGTTCGGTCAAATATCCATATTATTATCTTGATTAAGGCTTGACATGGTCGCTACCAGGAGAGAGAGAGAAGAAAACACTCAGCGTATGCTTTTGCAAGAATAGATTGGTTATAATTTTATCTAATCAGGATGGCTCCCCTGTTTTTATCAAATCTTCCTTCAAACCCTAAAAGGAAAGACTGGCCGGGATTAATTACATACTACAAGTTCGACAATCTTTCAGCCAGGCCAGTGTCGGTACTTTGAGGGAGGTCCCCCGTGCTTTCGCACGAACCTAATTAATGTAAACCTCGTTTTCCCAGAGGCGTAACCTCGTTAACACCTTTCTAGAAACCTACTTGATCGGCTAATTGCAATGTGTAAAACTCTCCCAGGAGTAACTCTTACTCACAGCGGGTATCGGGATCCAACTATCTCATAGAAGGTATGCAATCTCATTGCAAATTTCAACACTTGAAATTCCCGATAATATTTTGCCCCTAGCAGCTATATGACCTTAACATAGTCAACAAATCATAAGTGCTAGTCAAGATCAACCCGTCATTTCCCGATTGAATTAAACCCACCCGCACGACCCTTAACATAGTCAACAAAGTCGCACGACTACCCTAATCCAATCACATCATATGCTTATGCAGATAAGCACTAATTAGCTACCGCACACTACGCCTTAACATAGTCAACAAACGTAGCACGAATACTAACTAGTACTTATCTGAAATGACGGAGGGCTACGACAGGTTTTTTCTGAAAACCTATTGCGTAATGAACTTGATATCGTTGTAGAATCAAATGATTTTAAAATGGAGTGCTTTTGAGGCTTTTCTAGTTTTGCTAAAGGAGTCACTCCCGGTGAAGGGATCGTCGGTCCTTTCCTCGTCGAATGAGGTGCGGGATATATCACATATATCACTGTGCAAAGCAGAAACTCTTAAAAGCAATCAGAAAACAAACCGAGTGTGTAGCATCTGCCAGTTATTGCTAAAGGAGTCACTCCCGGTGAAGGGATCTCGGTCCTTTCCTCATCGAATAAGGTGCAGGATATATCATATATACCGCTGTGCAAAGCAAGAACTGTAGCTACCCTTTTTATTTTGAAATTCGATTCTACAACATCTTTAGGTTTCTTTTATTTCATTAATCATATTAATGAAGTCCCATCATTTAATCACCTAAACATCACAGATAAATACGACATACACTTATGCCATCCGCATTCGTCTCGATGTCCCCTCGTGCACCGTTAGGTTAGGTAACTAACGGCAGAGCAGGGCAGGGCTAGCGCGGGTGTAAAACATAAGTAATGTCTATATAATATATCATATATACTATATACAGTATCTATCACAGAACATCACATGATCACATCACAGATATCGCAGCAGAAGAAACATATGAAATATTGGATGTACTAGGACGTCCGTGTTTTCAATACGAGCCAGTATAAAACACGGATTCCACGGTCGCGATGAATAGCCAAACCCACACCCCAAGACCCCTATGAGAGCGGCAAGAAACCCTACCAATTCTAGAGTTAGGAGACCCGGACTCGACTCCTCGAGTTGGTCTCCCACTGGACTCCAGAACCCGGTTACTTGTGCCCTCCTCCTTGGGTCTATCCTAGTGCGGAAAAGTAAATAATATACAAACGGTGACATCTTCCGCAACCTGGAAGTGCCCCAAATAAAAGAATATTACATACAAGTTTTTACTTGAATGAAAATGAAAAACACTCATCTCACACAAAAAACCCCGGCTATTCAAACACGACAATCCAATATAACATATCCAGCAACACATAACATCACATGTCATCAACGTAAGTAAATATGCGCATCCCAATTGTCGTTGACATATAGCAACATAACCGGCGATATCACAAATTACACTTACGGTCACAGAAAAGAAAGTGTAAAACTACAACAGTTGGAATCCGCAACCTCTTTAGACATTGCATGCCTAATCAAATGAGTTCCTTAGACATCGCATGCCTAACAATTATAAACCCCGCATTTTAGTCTCATTATCGAAAACTCTTTTCAATATCAAGTCGGGCAATTCAACAAGATTCCCGACATCCTGATCGAATGCTCGTCGCAAACTTTAGTAGGCGGCCGCACCCCCGATGCCGCTGACGAAGTGCACCAAGGCGGAACACCGCTGCCGCGAGCACCCGGACGGATGCTTTCGGCGACGGGGTTCTCCTACAGTCACTTGGTCGGGGCTATGGAGTGAGGCTGTCTATTAAGTTTACCCGGCGAGTATCCGCGTACGCTACGTGATTGCGACGGA
This sequence comes from Agapanthus africanus, assembly GCA_030015575.1. Lineage (NCBI taxonomy): Eukaryota > Viridiplantae > Streptophyta > Magnoliopsida > Asparagales > Amaryllidaceae > Agapanthus > Agapanthus africanus. Next base: position 294,046,389 of record CM057347.1, read on the forward strand.
CTTTTGATCACATCAAAATTCCGTGGCAACCGATCAAGTGAGACTAAACTGCTATGTTTATAACATTCATTTAGTTATCTCATAACTTCTTGTGAATTCCAATTATTGTATCACATTCCGAATAAGATAGAAAATGTTAAACTTTCCGATCGAACAATCGAACACCCAAGTTTTCCCGAAACAGCTCAACTCATGAAATAAGTTCAAAGACATTCACTTCGTGCCTCAGTACCAACGGTCCAGCCGTAGAAGGGTCAAGCCAACGCCTCACATGTGGCACGCCGTACTGCCCCAAACCCGAAGGTTCAAAGGGCAGTTCAAGACGGTCACATAATCGAGTTAAGGTTTGTTGTCTTCTAGAGGGTCCATCGCGTTACTTGCACTACTTAGAACGTCGTTAAACCACGGAAAAATCCAACAATTGGAAATTTCCCGACAGGGGAAAAATTGGGTATTTATATCCGGTCGAACTTTTTAACATATTCAAAAATTATCCGGAAACCACATAGACAAAATCAGATAATTCGATCGAATAAACGAATCCCCAAAACAACCCAGAATATTCAACTCTTGAATAAATGTTAAAAATTCCCAGAAAAACCAGCACTGCAACATATGAATTACTGTGCCAAAACCAATGCAAGATACGACAAAATGGCCGCGGAACCGCCGCACAAGCCATGCTTGTGCCGCGGTTCCGCCGCGTTATAGTGGAATCATGGACACGTGTTGCACAGTAATTCTTAGGATTCCCTGCTGATTTTTCTGCATATTTTTAATATACAATAATCCACAAATTTGAAAAATGTACAGAGAGCTATTTTGGGGTTAGGTTTTCGGTTCGTTCGGGCTTCAAACTTCGTCTACGCATCGCCTAAGGCTCTAGCTAGGCTCTGATACCACTGTAGGGTTCCTAGGCACACTAATGAGGTCTCACAAGGTATCAACCATGCCAATTTCAAATTTTACGGTGCCGAGAAACCCTAGACTACGGATCGTTAACTAGATGTCTAGGCGATAAATGAAACTAGTTTACAACTAAACTAAAAGAACGGAAATACAACCTTTGTAGATCCGGTGCTCCACCTCCATAGCTCCGCGATGAAGTCCCCTTGCTGTCCAAATCGAATCCCGGGCTCTAGGGTCGGCTTCATCGGAGAAATGGGCGGGCTAGGTCATCGACAACGATGCCGAAGATGATCTACGTCGAGGCATCACAAGATCAAGCTCCCACTTCACCAAGTCATGAAACTTGTGAAGAAAACACCCTATACAACTTGGCAAGAGGTAGAGGATGAAGAAATAGGAGGTGGGTTCACTTTAGAATTGGATTTCTCACTCATTTGCTCAAGTTGCCATTGATGAAGCAAGCTTTTTTCAAGTGAAGAAGCAAGAAAGAATATGATAAGTATTTTTAAAATGAATAATAAAAATCAATACTTATCATATTGCAACCATGATTAGGTGTAGCGAATAGACCATGGTTAATTGGTAGGGTTAGGGTTAAACATGAAGACAAAATGGTCACTAGGTCAAAGCTTCAAGAAGCTTCAAAAACAAACAAAGAAAGCCACCATTTTCTCTTCATCATTTTCTTTTGCTAAAATAAACAAAATGGATAAATAAATGAATAAATGAATAAGTAAATGAAGCAAAAGAAACCCTAACCATTGACCAACCATGGTTTAAACTATACACCAAACTATCATGTATCATCAAACATGATACAATCAAATGCACAAAAGTATATCATATATACAATGTGCACTTCAAGTGAGAAAATCCTTTTTAAATGAACCTATATTAGTTAATGTAAAGTGATATATCATATATATAATTATACATTAAATCATTAAATCAACACTTGATTTAACGACCCGGTCATATCGCATATAACCGACTAATATCAATAGTAACAACTTATCGAATCAACACTTGATCCAATAACCCGGCTATAACGCATATAACCGATCAATGTTACAAATCGCGAGAATGGAATACGGTATCACATACACGCATTATTCTCGGTCCCGCACATATCTCATATGCGCTCCTATTTCGTTTCGCTTGAGCCAGGAAACCTCTGTGTAGGACTCTAAAGACTCGTCAATACGCCGGCAGTAGGTGATGATCATATCAAACACCCACAAGCCGCAAGCGGTCTGCTAAACGTAACGGCCACCCGGGTATTGAGCGATCAGAAGATCGACGAGCAAGCCCGCTCACACTCCTGTGAATCCAACCAGTAACACTTACCGTACAGTCCGGTCTCGTCGTCTGATATGTCGCATATCTCGCCTAGGGGTGGTAAACGTCAGACCCCAATAGCTCGATAAGTCGTATCGATATGAGGTCTATAACAATTTGAGAAACTACTGGTAACACTTACCAGTAAATCTCAGCAACCCTGGCCAGGGATTTCCTGTTATAGCCAATCGAACACAGCGCAACATCAACTCCCTATACCGGGAGAGACGAATCCCCTCCTATCGCTCATTGCCTCCATGTGATTCGGGACTGTACCCAAAAACCACCGTTTTGCACGCCCTCTTGGACGTGGTAAGGTGGAAATCAAAGCACAGTGGGAACCACACAAGACTCTATGACAATCTCGGGTCAACAGACTACTCTGTACCAGTGTCACCAGAGAACTGCCATCTGACGTAAGGTATAATACCATCTGGGAGTTCTCGGCGAGTCCGTCCAGTGTACCCAGTCTCTACTGAGCACCCGTATATCATCTCTGATGTCAAACACCAATGGATATGGGATCATCCATCGCCCATCTGTATGGGTCGAGAAGGTTTACGCTAGTCTACTCTGGTATATCGATGCCCCGTCTCGATACACCCACGACTAGGGACCTTGAAGGATGTACTTATAGACTACCATGTCCCCACTAGTATGATCCGCATCATAGTCCAGGTAGTCAAGTACACATCCTAAGGGCTTTACCAACATGTAACAGAGAGACAATCAGTATACACGTTAAGGTAAAGAGTAACCAGATAGCATACTATCATGTCGAGCAAGAAAGTCCTCCCTATATATGTCCAAGCATCCACTACAATATACATCCAATGTACAGTAATGGCCTCTAGGGCATATATATAACTAACAGGAGCAACCCGAGAAGTTTCTGAGAAAAACTAGCAACTCCAGAGACCTAGTTAGACCAATAGGAGATCACCCTGAGAAGACAAACCCTAACGGAGCCTACAAGGCCGAGCTGGCCGGATTTTCAGGCTATGTGGCCGGCCAAATTTTGGTGTTTGGTGTCTAGGTTGGCTCAGTAGCTCACATACTCCATATACAACTCCCTATTCTAGCTAGTTTTGTTCCAATTGACCTGAACCAAAATCTGGGAGCACATTAGGGTGTTTTTTGGTTATGCTTTCCGTATTTTGGAATTCTTGGTATTAGCATTTGATATTGTATTCGGTCGTTGGATGTTTATACGTCAACGATGAGGGTTGTTTAGTTGCTTTTGCATGCGTAGGCTATAGGTTCTAACCTATGAGCGCACCGTGTGCCGTATTGGTTTTCCGGACTTGATGTTACTAGCATTAGCGATTGTGTATTTTTTATATGTACCTTCGTGTGGATTCCGAGACGATGAAGCACATCGACTATGGCTGAACAAGGAGTTCCACAGGTGAGTAGATTTATATCTACGGGGGAAGTCGGGTGGATGGCGTATAGAAACCCCACAAATTTTGATGGAAATCGATATATTGGATATGGTTAAGGAAACCTATATTAGGAAACTAGGGATATGGTTAAAAGGATAGTTAGAAGTGTAATGATATGATTAATACATGATGACTAGATTTGAGATATCAATATGATGAGATAAGATGATACGAGCGGATACGATTGATATAAGATTTATAGTGGCATGTTATGAGAACGTTATATACAATAAGATATGACATTTATGCAAATTAACAGGATATGAGATTTGATACGAATGTGGCTTGAGATATATCCATATTTATGATAATAATGAGTGATATGTCGTACGAGACTTGAGATCCGTACCCTCATTATCGAATAGGTCAATAGATCCCTTTTTTTGTTAAATGTCACCGTACGAAGGAATACCATACGCGATGTGAGTTACCAGATGGATGATCCACGCTCGTGATTTGAGGATGATGTTCGATGATATTGCTGTATCGGATACTATAAGACTGGATAGCCGACGTAAATGTGTCATTCGAACCATACATATTTCCAAACTGAAGAATCGTATGCAACTCTTAAATAGATACCTTGAGGGACGTTACGGATTTTCAAATGATGTCTTTTCCTTAAAAACACCGTAGCCCCTACTTTCAAAACTACGATTCACATCTTTTAAAAACTGACTGTATGGTTCATGTGTAGATGTTAGATTAGATACGTCTGCTTATAACATTTCGCTTACGATGTACCTTACGCTACGTTCATGTCATTCTCATCGCATTACATATACCTATGCTAGCACACCTACACTATTATCGATGATGCGTATGTTACACTTACACAGATTGGCCGGGTCACACACTTCATCATCGATAATTGCTATGTCACTTACACAGTAGAATTGCCACATCATTATTCTATGTTGCATGATATACTTGCTATGCTCACATCATTATAATATGTCGCATGATATACTGATATTGTCACATCACTATTCCATGTTGCATGATGTATGGATATGCTCACATTTCTGTTATATGTTTGCATACATCATGCTTTACGATTATATGCACTGAGATGTTGTTTTCATGAGATTTCTGGATTTGAGAACCGTGGTTATTTCAAAAGAAAGTATGTATTATTTTAAAAACCGGTTTCTCTTAATATGATATTTCGAGACGTCCACCATGAGTTTTCTTGGTTCTGAGACGTGTGATAGAAACCCGATTTGAGGAGGTGGATGATCCGTTTGCGGGTTCATGGTGGACCCGGTATGGTACCCCGGGGCAGGAAAGGTATGTGGATGGATTGGCCGATAAGCCTGGCAGAGGGAACACTACCTACCGGTAATTGGTTGGACCTGGCGGTTATCCGAAGGATACCGACCGGAGTCGAGAGATGGATATGGGCCGATCCATTCTGCCGAAGCCCGAGGGCCGATCCGGACAGACGGAGCCCATGGGCCGATCCGAACTGACAGAGCCCAATATATGAGGATTTACGTGTCGATACTGGACACGGGTTTCATGATGTTTCGAGTGTCGATGTTGGACTCTCAGGTTCCATGATTTGATGTGTCATTAATGGACACACGTTGATTTATATCCTCATATTCTTATGCATATGCTTTCATGATTTTACATGCATGATATTGTTGTGTCATTGACGGACACATAGATGTTAGCCACATGCAGATAGGCATTGATTATATTGTTGGTACATATGCAGATACGGTCATCCTAGATATCATAGTATTACCTTTATGATATAGTTGACCTAGGAATCGTTGTTTATTCGATTTCTACCTGATGATGTTTTCTACTCACGAGTTGGCAACTCACCCCCGTTGTGCCACAGTTCTTGCAGGTTAACCGCATGGATCAGTAGCGATATCGCTGGCACACAGCTTACATTCGGGTGATTTGCTTTGGTAGGTGGTACATGTTGAATCGTATCCCTCTTGTACTTATAATTCCTGTTGTATCTAGTTAACTCCATCAATCATAAACTAGTATTTGTATAAGTAGTAAGACTTAGTGAGACTGGTGGTTGCGAGACTTAGAGCGAGGGTTTATGTTCGCTTATTGGGTTGATGTCTTTCTTTATTCATTATCCTTTGTGTTGATCTTCACCGTTGGGCGTCGTATACATGTTTTATGACTTGCGTGGTTGTGATTCCTCCGTTTGGCGAAGAGCTAGCTCCCGCTTGGGGATGCCTTTTATATTATCATGTATTTGTGGTTTTGGATCAAAATATACAAAGAAGGTGCTGCCAAAATTTTTAAAAGGACGAAACATTTTTTCAGCTAGTAAATCCATATGCATTTTTCATGTTCCTTTATCTATGCATTTAAGAAAACTTTTGATTTAATCATGCCTTTATTTCAAAACATCACCTCTTTTATTTTCTTAAAAAGGTTTAGATTTCTGGGATTCGGCTTACTTGATTTACATTGCGCTTTTAGACGTTGCGTGAATTAAGTGCCGGTCACGAACAATATTTTCGGCTCGTGACAAAGTTAGTATCAGAGCGCTAAATTTAACCTTGGTTTGAGTCTATGTTTGACTATGCAGAGTCTAAGGCGTATAAATATTTCGGAACCTAGGCTTGACCTTACGGAACTTAGACTTGAACAGGGTGGGTATTAGACCCGAACATTCATTTCATAGGCTGACCTTGATTGATGGAGTAGGTAGCTTGAGTAGAGTGACGCACCGTACATATATTCCGTGGCATATTTACGATATCATACTCCACTTAAGAAATCTTAGGATGTACATATTTTTAGATCTATGATTCTCTTTGTACCCATGATTATACATCCATTTGAGATCCTTGATTCTATCCGTTTCCATGATCATACTCTCATTGATTTCGTTCCTCCTTATAATCATGTATCCATTTTGGGATCTGTTGATTCATTTCATTCCTTTGATTTATCTTCTTGATACATGCTTGAGGTTCTTGTCACCATGGTTTGAGCGCAGATTGAGCTACTGCTAGTGATGCGGTCAGGGCGAGCTCGTCATGGACAAGGACTGACCCTCATGTTTTCTGGTGACATGAGAACGTCTCGATTTTGTATTTGTGTTGTGACCTCTTGTTTGAGGCGAGCATTCGGTTTTGTACTGGATGATCGGGCCATTGTTAGAGGCTGCTTGTTGTGAGAGGACTGTTGATGTACATCCTACCTCAGAGATTGTGATGTCGTCTACCTTGCAGACAGATGACCCATCTGTTGATGAGATTGATGGGATGTCGCTTCCAGACTTTACGAGCGGAGATAACTGGAGCTTTCAGGTAGAGATGCGACAGACGATAGCTAATCTATCTTGAGTTAAGAGACGAAGGTGATTCGTCAGATTTGATGCGCCGACGCAGGCTCAGTTGAGTTGAAGATTTCCAGTGTGGAGAATCTTACTCGGATATAAAGTAGATCGATCTAGAGATGACGTTGTTCGTTGAATGATCCGATAGGAGATCAGTAAGTGGACCAGCTTCAGATAGAGGACCTCACCCAGATGCGTTGTGAGTTGATCGAGAACGGATGAGTATTGAGTATTCCCCCGATGGTTGGGACGAGTTCCCGAAGACGTGTTCGGCTAGATGTCTTCTACAGAGTGATGAGGATACCGAGTTCATGATTTCGAGTCCGTGTGAGAGATTCCGGATTGACTGTAGCCGAGAACAATTTAAGTATGCAGATAGCGTGACGTGACGTCGAATTGAACGATAATAAAGATGAGTGGAACAAGAGATTTGTGCGAGATGTTGACGAGCTGTTGTTACTCCCCGTTGATGCCAGAGGATCTGATATGTATACAGAGGTGTTGGGATACGGCCAATTTCCGAGGAAATGCTGTGCTGAGCGATCGACCCAAGGACGGACCGGGTGGCGCATAGGCCCCGCCGATTGAGGGGAGGCTGTTAGTTATATGTATGCCCTAGAGGCCATTACTGTAAATAGGATGTATATTGTAGTGGATGCTGGAACATATATAGGGAGGACTTTCTTGCTCGACATGATAGTATGCTATCTGGTTGCTCTTTACCTTAACATGTATACTGATAGTCTCTCTGTTACATATTGGTTAAGCCCTTAGGATGTGTACTTGACTACCTGGACTATGATGCAGATCATACTAGTGGGGACATGGTAGTCCATAAGTACATCCTTGAAAGTCCCTAGTCGTGGGTGTATCGAGATGGGGCATCGATATACCAGAGTAGACTAGCGTATACCTTCTCGACCCATACAGATGGGCGATGGATGATCCCATATCCATTGGTGTTTGACATCAGAGATGATATACGGGTGCTCAGTGGAGACTGGGTACACTGGACGGACTCGCCGAGAACTCCCAGATGGTTTTATACCTCACGTCAGATGGCAGTTCTCTGGTGACACTGGTACAGAGTAATCTGTTGACCCGAGATCGTCATAGAGTCTTGTGTGGTTCCCACTGTGCTTTGATTTCCATCTTACCACGTCCAAGAGGGCATGCAAAACGGTGGTTTTTGGGTACAGTCCCGAGTCACATGCAAAACGTTTAGCAGACCGCTTGCGGCTTGTGGATGCTTGATATGATCATCATCTGCTGCCGGCGTATTGACGAGTCTTTAGAGTCCTACACAGAGGTTTCCTGGCTCAAGCAAAACGAAATAGGAGCGCATATGAGATATGTGCGGGACCGAGAATAATACCATTATGTGATACTGTATTCGATTCTCGCGATGTGACATTGATCGGTTATATGCGATATAGCCGGGTTATCGGATCAAGTGTTGATTCGATAAGTTGTTACTAATGATACCAGTCGGTTGTGTGCGTCATGACCGGATCGTTAAATCAAGTGTTGATTTAATGATTTAATGCATAATTATATATTTGATATATTACTTTGCATTAACTAGTATTGGTTCACTTAAGATGGATTTTCTCACTCGGATGTGCGCATTACATATGCGATATGATTTTGTGCACTTGTTTGTATCATGTTTAATGATACATGCTCATTAGGGTTTGTGTAAAGAATTAAACCTTGGTTAAAGAAATGGTTAGGGTTTTTATTTACTTATTCATTTATTCATTTGTTTATTTTTTGGAAAAATATTAACATAAGATGAAATGGTGGCCTTCTTTGTTTTATTCATGAAGGTTCATGAAGTATTGACCTTGTGACCATTTTGTCTCATGCTTAACCCTAACCATTCCTTTCAACCATGATTAATACTCTACACTAAACCATGGTTTCATGATGATAAGTATTCTTTTAATTTTCTTTTAAAAGAACAACTTATTATAATATAATGATCATCTTCTTCTTCTTCTCCTTGAAGAAGAAAACCAAGCTTCATCAATGGTGATTGATGAAAATGAGTGAGAAATCCATTTCTAAAGTGAACCCACTTCCTATTTCTTCATCCTATACCTCTTGCCAAGTAGTATAGGGTGTTTTCTTCACAAGTTTCATGACTTGGTGAAGTGGGAGCTTGATCTTGCGATGCCTCGACGTAGATCATCTTCGGCATGGACATCGACGACCTAGCTCGCCTATTCTCCGATGAAGCCGACGCTAGAGCCCGGGATTTGTTTTGGACAGCGAGAGGACTTCGTTGCGGAGCGATGGAGGTGGAGCACCGGATCTACAAAGGTTGTATTTCTGTTTCCTTTTAGTTAAGTTGTTAACTAGTTTCATTTTTCGCCTAGAATTCTAGCCGACGATCCGTAGTCTAGGGTTTCTCGGCACCGTAAAATTTGAAATTGGCATGGTTGATGCCTTGTGAGACCTCCTTGGGGTGCCTAGGAACCCTACAGTGGTATCATAGCCTAGCTAGAGCCTTAGGCGATGAGTAGACGAAGTTTGAAGTCCAAACGAACCCGAAACCCTAATACAATAGCCTTCTCTGTACTTTTTTCAAAAAATGGGTTTTTTCAATATTAAAAATATGCAAAAAAATCAGCAGGTGATTTTAAGAGTTTCTGTGAAATTCGTGTTCCTAAATCCATTAAACTGCCGCGGTTCCGCGGCACGAGCATGGCTCGTGCGGCGGTTCCGCGGCCGTACGGCCACCTTATTTAATATATTTTACACAGTAACTCCTAATTGATAATGCTGGATTTTCTTGGAATTTTTAATTTTTAATTCAAGAGTTGAATTTTCAGGGGTTGTTTTGGGGATTCGGTGTTTCGATCGGAGTATCAAATTTTGTCTATGTGGCTTTCCGGATATTTTTGAATATGTTAAAAAGTTCGACCGGATATAAATACCCAATTTTTCCCCTGTCGAGAAATTTCCAAGTGTTGGATTTTTCCGTAGTTTAACGACGTTCTAAGTAGTGCAAGTAACGCGATGGTCCCTCTAGAAGACAACAAACCTTAACTCGATTATGTGACCGTCTTGAACTGCCCTTTGAACCTTCGGGTTTGGGGCAGTACGGCGTGCCACATGTGAGGCGTTGGCTTGACCCTTCTACGGCTGGACCGTTGGTACTGAGGCACGAACTGAATGTTGTTAGACTTATTTCATGTGTTGATCTGTATCGGGAAAACTTGGGTGTTCGACTGTTCGATCGGAAAGTTTAACATTTTCTATTTATCCGGAATGGGATACAATAATTGGAATTCACAAGAAGTTATGAGATAACTGAATGAATGTTATAAACATAGCAGTTTAGTCTCACTTGATCGGTGGCCACGGAATTTTGATGTGATCAAAAGTCCGTCGCAATCACGTAGTGTACGCGGATACTCGCCGGGTAAACTTAATAGACAGCCTCGCCCCATAGCCCCGACCAAGTGACTGTAGGAGAATCCCGTCGCCGAAAGCATCCGTTCGGGTGCTCCCGGTAGCGGTGTTCCGCCTTGGTGCACTTCGTCGACGGTATCGGGGGTGCGACCGCCTACTAAAGTTTGCGACGAGCATCCGATCAAAATGTCAGGAATCTTGTTGAATTGCCCGACTTGATATTGAAAAGTGTTTTCGATTTTGAGACTAAAATGCGGGGTATATAATTGTTAGGCATGCGATATCTAAAGAATTCATTTGGTCAGGCATGCGATGTCTAAGTAATTCATCTGATTAGGCATGCGATGTCTAAAGAGGTTGCGGATTCCAACTATTGTAGTTTTACACTTTCTTTTCTGTGACCGTAAGTGTAATATGTGATATCGCCGGTTTCGTTGCTATATGTCAACGACAATTGGGATGCGCATATTTACTTACGTTGATGACATGTGATGTTACGTGTTGCTGGATATGTCATATTGGATCGTCGTGTTTGAATAGCCGGGGGTTTTATGTGAGATGAGTGTTTTTCCATTTCATTCATGTAAAAACTTGTATGTAATATTCTTTTATTGGGGCACTTCCAGGTTGCGGAAGTTGTCACCGTTGTTGTATATTATTTACTTTTCCGCACTAGGATAGACCCAAGGAGGAGGGCACAAGTAACCGGGTTCTGGAGTCCAGTGGGAGACCAACTAGAGGAGTCGAGTCCGGGTCTCCTAACTCTAGAATTGGTAGGGTTGCTTGCCGCTCTCGTAGGGGTCTAGGGGTGTGGGTTTGGCTATTCATCGCGACCGTGGAATCCGTGTTTTATACTGGCTCGTATTGAAAACACGGACGTCCTAGTATATCCAATATTTCATATGTTTCTTCTGCTGCGATATCTGTGATGTGATCATGTGATGTTCTGTGATAGATACAGTATATAGTATATATGATATATTATATAGATGTTACTTATGCTTTACACCCGCGCTAGCCCTGCCCCGCTCTTCCGTTAGTTACCTAACCTAACGGTGCACGAGGGGACATCGAGGCGAATGCGGATGGCATAAGTGTACGTCGTATTTATCTGTGATGTTTAGGTACTTAAATGATGGGACTTCATTAATGAGATTAATGAAATAAAAGAAACCTAAGATGTTGTAGAATCGAATTTCAAAAATAAAACAGGTAGCTACAGTTCTTGCTTTGCACAGCGGTATATGTGATATATCCTGCACCTTATTCGATGAGGAAAGGACCGAGATCCCTTCACCGGGAGTGACTCCTTTAGCAATAACTGGCAGATGCTACACACTCGGTTTGTCTTTTGATTGCTTTTAAGAGTTTTTGCTTTGCACAGTGATATATATGATATATCCCGCACCTCATTCGACGAGGAAAGGACCGACGATCCCTTCACCGGGAGTGACTCCTTTAGCAAAACTAGAAAAGCCTCAAAGACACTCCATTTTAAAATTCATTCGATCCTACAACGATATCAAGTTCATTACGAAATAGGTTTTCAGAAAAACCTGTCGTAGCCCTCCGTCATTTCAGATAAGTCCTATTTAGTATTCGTGCTACGTTTGTTGACCTCCGTCAAGGCGTAGTGTGCGGTAGCTAACTAGTATTTATCTGCTTATGCATATGATGCAGATTGGATTAGGGTAGTCGTGCGGCCTTGTTGACCTCCGTCAAGGGTCGTGCGGGTGGGTTTAATTCGATCAAGAAATGACGGGTTGAACTTGACTAGTAGCCTATGGTTTGTTGACCTCCGTCAAGGTCATAGGGTGCTAGGGGCAAAATATTATCGGGAATTTCAAGTGTTGAAATTTGCAATGAGATTGCATACCTTCTATGAGATAGTTGGATCCCGATACCCGCTGCGAGTAATTGTTACTCCTGGGAGAGTTTTACACATTACAATTAGCCGATCAAGTAGGTGTCTAGAAAGGTGTCAACGGGGTTACGCCTCTGGGAAAACGAGGTTTACTGTAATTAGGTTCGTGCGAAAGCACGGGGGACCTCCCTCAAAGTACCGACACTGGCCTGGCTGAAAGATTGGCGAACTTGTAGTGTGTAATTAATCCCGGCTAGTCTTTCCTTTTAGGGTTTGAAGGAAGATTTGATAAAAACAGTGGGAGCCATCCTGATTAGATAAAATAATAACCAATCTATTCTTGCAAGAGCGCACGCTGAGTGTTTTCTTCTCTCTCTCTCCAGGTAGCGACCATATCACGCCTTAATCAAGATAATAATACGGATTATTGACCGAACCCGCTTGTTATACAGAGCTGGGGGACGTTGGTCCCGCTCCAACTTATAATTGTTATAAGACAGAGCAGGAATTTAGGGAATACCAGATTTCCCGTGCCGCCCAAACAAAGAGAGTGCATGCTGATGCATCATCTTCGGGTGTGTTCATAACAAGAACTGTTTTTCAGTATCCTCTACGTCCTGGGTATGTGATACCAGATCAGGATCCCAGATATGTAATCCATTACATGGGCTACAGAAAAGTAGAGAACTGAGAACGGGTGATAAGTTTCATGAGGCAGAAAACGGGGCAAGAGTTGCAGCCAAGTCTGTTGGTCACTGTCACCCTGTATTACCAATACATTGATTCTGAACGAATGTTATTAGATACCGAACCTGATATACAAAATCATATCAGTCTCTTTATTAGTAAAGAAAGGATATAATTTTGTATTGTTGGATAATGTTTTGAACATTTCCTATATCAAAAGTTGATCGGTTCAGGCACGTTATCTAAAAGCGTTGATGTTCTAAATCAAACTACAGTTCTTTAGTATACGGAACACACACAAGAGGATGAGTTCAGAAATGAACGAATCCTTCTTGAGGCATTGTAGACTAGGTCATATCCATGCGACCCGATTGGCTAAAGTTACATGAAGATGCATATTTAAATCAGTTTAAATCTACATCTTGTGAAACTTGCCAGTCATGTCACAGAGATAAGATGACCATAGCTCCGTTTACTGGAAACAGAGAAAGAGTTAGTAAACTCTTGGGATGATATATGTTGATGTATGTAAGGTCCCCTGTCTACATATGCCAAGACCGGTTCTTTATACTTCATTACGTTCTCTGATAATCTCTCAAGATTCAGACATATGTTCCTGTTGAAACACAAGTCAGAACCTTTTGAGATATTCACAGAATATAAGTTGGAAGTAGAGAAACAATACGGGTATAAGTATTATGTCCTTTGATGTGATCAAGGAGGAGAATACTTCAGCACGGAAATCCTGGACTATTCTAAAGGAGAATGAGATTCTCTCTCAGCATTACTCCTCCGTATACACCATAGCATGATGGTATATCGGGGCGGAGCAATAGCACCCTATGTGATATGGTGTGCTCTATGATGAGTACTACTGAGTTACCTGTTTCCTTTTAAGGGGGTTATGCACTTGAGAAGCTGCATACCTATTGAATAGGTTCGAATCAAATCAGTTACCTACCACTTCATATGTGATATGGTATGGGAAGAGCCCATATCTTAAGCTAGTTAAGATTTGGGGTTGTCTGGCCTATGTCTAAAGGCAAAATCCGGACAATCTCGAGGCAAGGTCTGTTATGTAAGACTGGAAAGGTTCCAGCTATACAAATTACAGCATTTGATTTGGTAGAACCAAAGGATTCAATAGTTTCCAACGAACCTCAGCCTCTCCGCCGATCTAGTATGGTTCCTCACCCACCTGAGAGATACTTCGGTTACTCTATGACAGTGGGAGCGAGGATTGCATCATGAGATGATGACCCAACTAGCTTCGAGCTGGCCATCAGGAGTAAGACTCTGTAAGAATGGCTGGATACTTAGCGATCTGAGATGGAATCCTTATACACCAACAAAGTATGGACTTTGGTTTCTATATCTGAAGGGTTAAATCCCCATCAGGAGCAAGTATATCTTGAGAAGATTACTTGGTGTAGATGGAAAAGTTGAGACTTTCAAAGCTAGACTTGTTAAAGGTTTTCGTCACCGACCGGGCGTGGATAATGATGGAACCTTTTCAAGTGGCTATGCTTAAGTCCATCCAGATCCTACTTGCCACGGCTACATACCATGACTACGATATCTGGTGGTTGGGTGTCATGACAGCTTTTCTAAATGATGTTTTGGAAGAGAGCGTCTATAAGTACACAGCCAGAGGGCCTCATAGACAGTGGGAGCAGCGGAAACGTGTGCAAGATATTTTATGTGATAAAGCAGGCATCGCGGAGTTGGAACATCTGTTTTGATGGATTAGTCAAAGAGTTTGACATCATCAAAATGGTAGATGAACCTTGTATAAACAAAAGGGTAGTAGGGAGTATGGTGGTGATCCTCGTAGAGTACGTGGATGACATACTCATGATAGGGAAAGAGTTTTCTATGCTACGCTCGGTCAATCTCCGCTTATCACAAGGATTCTCCATAAAGGATCAAAGTGATACCTCCTAAATTCTGAGTTCTCATCTATGAGATAGATGTAATTGGATGTTAGGATACTCACTAGATGTAGTGAGATGGTATCAATCGATCCTGGGGAGAATCACTGGAAGTGTTCCAGGGTGATAAAGACGACTGAATGTCAGTCACAGGCATTGTCTTTACCCTCAGTAAAGGGACGGTATGTTGGAAGAGTTCCAAGCTAGATACCGTGGCATACTAGACGATAAAGGCTGGATACATCGCTACTTAAGGAGCTACCAAAGAGATAGTTTGGGTGTATATTAGTTCATAAGATGAACTTCGTTCCTACCATTTTGAGACAATGGAGTTGTGGCTTATGCCAAGGAACGCCCGTCCCATCAGAGACCCAGGCGTATTCTGAGGCAGCATCACCTGATCATGGAGATGGTTGATCTCCAGGGTGATCGAGGTTAGGAGAGTAGACTCAGAGGACAACACGGCGGATCCACTCATGAAGGCCTATTCCCAGAGAGAGATTTTTTATGGGATGGTTGAGTATGAGATACTGCAACCACTGCTACTGATGGCCCTAGTGCAAGTGGGAGATTGTTAGTTATATGTATGCCCTAGAGGCCATTACTGTACATAGGATGTATATTGTAGTGGATGCTGGGACATATATAGGGAGGACTTTCTTGCTCGACATGATAGTATGCTATCTGGTTGCTCTTTACCTTAACGTGTATACTGATAGTCTCTCTGTTACATGTTGGTAAAGCCCTTAGGATGTGTACTTGACTACCTGGACTATGATGCGGATCATACTAGTGGGGACATGGTAGTCCATAAGTACATCCTTGAAAGTCCCTAGTCGTGGGTGTATCGAGATGGGGCATCGATATACCAGAGTAGACTAGCGTATACCTTCTCGACCCATACAGATGGGCGATGGATGATCCCATATCCATTGGTGTTTGACATCAGAGATGATATACGGGTGCTCAGTGGAGACTGGGTACACTGGACGGACTCGCCGAGAACTCCCAGATGGTTTTATACCTCACGTCAGATGGCAGTTCTCTGGTGACACTGGTACAGAGTAGTCTGTTGACCCGAGATCGTCATAGAGTCTTGTGTGGTTCCCACTGTGCTTTGATTTCCATCTTACCACGTCCAAGAGGGCGTGCAAAACGGTGGTTTTTGGGTACAGTCCCGAGTCATATGGAGGCAATGAGCGATAGGAGGGGATTCGTCTCTCCCGGTATAGGGGGTTGATGTTGCGCTGTGTTCGATTGGCTATAACAGGAAATCCCTGGCCAGGGTTGCTGAGATTTACTGGTAAGTGTTACCAGTAGTTTCTCGAATTGTTATAGACCTTATATCGACACGACTTATCGAGCTATTGGGGTCTGACGTTTACCACCCCTAGGCGAGATATGCGACATATCAGACGACGAGACCGGACTGTACGGTAGTGTTACTGGTTGGATTCACTGGAGTGTGAGCGGGCTTGCTCGTCGATCTTCTGATCGCTCAATACCCCGGTGGCCGTTACGTTTAGCAGACCGCTTGCGGCTTGTGGATGCTTGATATGATCATCATCTGCTGCCGGCGTATTGACGAG
Organism: Agapanthus africanus; assembly: GCA_030015575.1. Classification (NCBI taxonomy): domain Eukaryota; kingdom Viridiplantae; phylum Streptophyta; class Magnoliopsida; order Asparagales; family Amaryllidaceae; genus Agapanthus; species Agapanthus africanus. The sequence continues at coordinate 294,062,897 of CM057347.1, forward strand.
TCTTTAGAGTCCTACACAGAGGTTTCCTGGCTCAAGCGAAACGAAATAGGAGCGCATATGAGATATGTGCGGGACCGAGAATAATACCAGTATGTGATACTGTATTCGATTCTCGCGATGTGACATTGATCGGTTATATGCGATATAGCCGGGTTATCGGATCAAGTGTTGATTCGATAAGTTGTTACTAATGATACCAGTCGGTTGTGTGCGTCATGACCGGATCGTTAAATCAAGTGTTGATTTAATGATTTAATGCATAATTATATATTTGATATATTACTTTGCATTAACTAGTATTGGTTCACTTAAGATGGATTTTCTCACTCGGATGTGCGCATTACATATGCGATATGATTTTGTGCACTTGTTTATATCATGTTTAATGATACATGCTCATTAGGGTTTGTGTAAAGAATTAAACCTTGGTTAAAGAAATGGTTAGGATTTTTATTTGCTTATTCATTTATTCATTTGTTTATTTTTTGGAAAAATATTAACATAAGATGAAATGGTGGCCTTCTTTGTTTTATTCATGAAGGTTCATGAAGTATTGACCTTGTGACCATTTTGTCTCATGCTTAACCCTAACCATTCCTTTCAACCATGATTAATACTCTACACTAAACCATGGTTTCATGATGATAAGTATTCTTTTAATTTTCTTTTAAAAGAACAACTTATTATAATATAATGATCATCTTCTTCTTCTTCTCCTTGAAGAAGAAAACCAAGCTTCATCAATGGTGATTGATGAAAATGAGTGAGAAATCCATTTCTAAAGTGAACCCACTTCCTATTTCTTCATCCTATACCTCTTGCCAAGTAGTATAGGGTGTTTTCTTCACAAGTTTCATGACTTGGTGAAGTGGGAGCTTGATCTTGCGATGCCTCGACGTAGATCATCTTCGGCATGGACATCGACGACCTAGCTCGCCTATTCTCCGATGAAGCCGACGCTAGAGCCCGGGATTTGTTTTGGAAAGCGAGAGGACTTCGTTGCGGAGCGATGAAGGTGGAGCACCGGATCTACAAAGGTTGTATTTCCATTTCCTTTTAGTTAAGTTGTTAACTAGTTTCATTTTTTCGCCTAGAATTCTAGCCGACGATCCGTAGTCTAGGGTTTCTCGGCACCGTAAAATTTGAAATTGGCATGGTTGATGCCTTGTGAGACCTCCTTGGGGTGCCTAGGAACCCTACAGAGGCCCCACCGATTGGGGGCGCACTTCGCCTCGTCAAGTCAGTGAAGTGCAGGAAAGATTGTGTAAGAGTACCAGCCTCTGTATAGTTCGGCATAGGCGAGATCGGAAGAGACCTTGAGCAGGTTCCTTCCAGAACACTGCTGCACTAAGATTTGCACCGAGGATCAGTTTTGTCACGTGTATTCTGAGGGCCAGAGGTCGACGCCAGTGACGTGCTGCTTTACGAGTGGTCATGCTAATTGGCCGAGAGATGACCAGAGGAGTGTTAGAGCGGAATCGTTTCCGTTAGTACACCTGACCGGGTCGACGAGCCGATGGATTGCGAGATTAGTAATCCACAGAGAAAAGAGGACCCAGAGACAGAGGACGCCAAACCATGAGCAAGAGGCAAGTGGATGTTCTTGCTCTGCCAGTTTTGGGCGCACCTGTCATGACCCAAAGTTTGGATGTGACCGGCACTTAGATTGTATAATATCTAAAGATATATACACAACCCAAGTAAGCCGAAACCAAGATCAAAATCCTTTTTGCGGAATTGTTTTATAAAAATTTAGTTTATAAGTAAAAATCACCATTTTATGTATTTAACAGTAGCTTAATAATGAATTCATAATAAAAGAAAGTTTAAAGTTTTAAGCTTGGTTGCATCCCTGGTTGGGATCAACAAAATACAACAGCGGAATAAAATTTACAACTTATATGAGACCAATAGAATCACAGATATGAATAAAAGAAATATCGGCTGATATAATAACATCTCACCTTTCAAATAATATACATATACCCATCTTTCATTCTAAGTCATAGTACAAGGTCCGATGGAGATTTTCTAGATACAATGATAAAATATCAAAAGAGAAGGTTACTACATATATAACCCACCTATCCAAAAGATGCGATAAAAGCTGCAAAAGTGGATCTACACCGTTGTTAACCATCCACTCTACCTCTGCAAGGAACTGTAGTACAACGGGGGTGAGTTGCCAACTCAGTGAATATAACTAACATATAACGATTAATAATGTAAATATGACGATCATACTAACTGAAATAAGAACAAATATAATGTATGATAGCATATGGAAAACATGAATCTGTACCATGAATCACATAACCAGAACTGAAATCTCATCGTTTATTTCCAATAATTTCATCTTTCCGTGTTCATCATCGACACAAAGCTTCCATTTTCTCTCAGGCATCATTCCTTGAACGATCATATAATCAACAATACCGGTCGGTATCATCTAGATATCCGCCGTATTTCACCATTATCTCCGGTATCGAGTAACCTCGCTAGCCCCCTCTCCCACCCCGCCTCAAATGCGACTATCCTGCCTCTCGGTCTCGACCAGGTCCACCATGTATCCAACTGTATCCCCACCGACTCAGTCTGGATAAAACTGTAAATCCGTAACCGTATACCCACCGACTCGGTTCGGACTAAACTCAAATCATAAAAACATCTCATGGTGGACGTGTCACATAAATCATGAAATCACTGGATTTATATAATAGTACAGGAAAACTCAAACCATAAATTCTCAATAATATAAAGCTTCCTATATCAACTTAGAATACTTGGATGATAAACATGATGTCATTTATGCAAGTGACCGCTATTATTAATAATTTAGGTATGATAGGAATCATATTTAACAAGATGAATACTTAGTGTAAAAGTGACATGTTAATATCGACGAGATGTAGTGTAACATGTAAAGATGTGCACGTGCGGCATAACTCGTCGATAATTATGCAGTGTTCTAACAACTAAAGTGAGGTATATGTAGATATGAGTGCATATTATCATTTTAGCATACAAAAGTAAAGCATTTATTTAAATAAAATTACGGGCGTAACACGCCATCTCTACAAAATTCCCCGGTGGATGTTTAGTCTACTCACCGAAAATACGTCGTATCTACTCAGGAATCGCCAATCCTTTTCCTTTCCTTGCCGCCTCCGAAACTCCCGAACTCAAATCTAATATTAAATTTAACTTGTATAAGAAAATGGCTATATTCCAATATGGTAAAATCAATAAATACAAGTTGTATGTGCTAACTACACTACGTACGACTATAGCAAACACTCTAATACTCATCCTCACTGAAATTTAACCCAACTCTGCATCGTGACAGAAAACAGATCGCGATACGTTTTAACCGTGTCGTATTTTGGGTTTTTAGATACCTTTTCCGATATTAGCTTTCAGATTTTAATACAGTTAAACTAATTTGATTAAACAATACCAAAATGACCAAAATTCTACACAGAAACCTACCCAACAACCCAAAACCCCCTAGCTCCCTACAAATCCGGCGACGCCGGAATTACTCTTATGGTCACCGGCCAAAATCCGAGCTCCCCTGCTCGTATTCCTATGGTTTGTTCTAGGTCCATTATACAACAATTTGGCACTGTTTAGTTAAGTTAACTTTTATCTAAACAATAGCAGATTCAAACAGAACTTAGTTGTACCTAAAATACGATATTATAGACTTTTGATTTCAAACTTAAACCAATTCCAGAATTTAAATCTCTACTGTGAATGAGGATTTTACCTACAATAACTTGTTGGAATAACACTCTCCAAGATGCACAAGCTCCTAGTCCTAATTTGATGATGAACTCCTTGTCTAGTTCTTCTTCTTCACTTCTTTTCTCCTTTATTTCTCTTTTTGAATTTTAAGTGTTTTCTTTCACTTTGGTCGGGAATTTTCAGAAGTTTAATTGGATTAATGATCTGAACACTTAATATATATGGTGATGGGAAGAGGGAGGTGGTAGGAGAAGGTGTCAATGACCTAGATGCGCCATCCTCATGCAAGGAGGAGGTGTGGGGTGTGCATGTAAGAAGGTGGTGGCAATGCATTATCCTTCCATTTTGATTTATCTTAAGATAAAATTTCTGAACAAAAACCTAATTTACCTCTTTTTCACTTACACCCTAAACAATTTCCCATTTGCACAATTTCCTAAACTTTACATTGAAACCCTTCACAATTTATATTATTATAATATACCCTTTTTATTAAAATGAAGCTAAAATTCACATTAAAACCCTTATAATTTATTTATTTTGCATACTAAAATTGTAATTTAATTTGTTTTACATACATTAAATGAAATTGTCTTATTTGGTTTTAATAACCTTTTTAATTTATCATTTTATTATTTAATTGGTTAATTTTATTTATTTCTAAATTTTCAAAATGTTACAGCACTGACATATTTTCGACATTGAAGGAGGTGTACCTCAATGTCATTTGTTATGATTTGCGTTTATGATCCGAGTATCATGCTTATATCGCTTGGATTTGAGTTTTGATGATAGAGTTCCATGATATTGTTTTCGTGCACCATGGCTGCACCTACTGGGTATTTACATTTTGTGCATAGTTATTGCACTTGATATATATTTTATACACCGTTATGTTGATTTGCGATTTGTACATACCTGTTGCACTTGATATCGGTTTTGTGCCTTTGTAGCACGTGTTTATGATTTCGTGGATTTCATACGGTTGATTTGATTTTGTGTGTGTGATATGCACTCGATTTAATTTTTGCACTCGGTATAGCTTACATGTGCTTGCAGTGCATTGATACGTGTTTTGTGCACGCAATTGCACGCATTTATGATTTTATACACCTTGTTACACTCGGTGTGGCTTTTATACGCATTTGAGTTATTGATGAGTTTCCATGCATTTGCTGCACTAGATTGGTATTTCGTGCACTGGATGCACCGGATTCGTATTTCGTGCACTGGATGCACTGTATTTGTATTTCGTGCACTGGATGCACTGTATTTGTATTTCGTGCACTGGATGCACTGGAGTTGTACTTCGTGCACTGGATGCACTGTATTTGTATTTCGTGCACTGGATGCACTGGAGTTGTATTTCGTGCATTTGTTGCACTAGATTTTCACTTCATGCATTGGTTGCACTAGATTTATACTCCGTACATTGGTTGCACCCGATTTATCTATTTGAGCAATTGTTTCGCCAGACTTATGGTTTTGTGCGCGTTGCACTTGACGTTCGTTTTTCATGCGCTTTACCGCACTGGGTATTTATATAGACTTGACGTGCTTGGGTTGGATTTTTGCGCATATTAGACGCTTGGTATTGGATTTCATGCGCATAGGATGCACTTGAGTGAGATTTTATTCGTGCATGTCGAGTGCCCTTGACTGAGATTTTATTCGTGCATGTTGGATACACTTGATTTAGATTTCATTCGTGCATGACGGATGCACTTGATTTGTATTTTCAAGCATGTTGAGCGCATGGTATGAGATATGATTTTGTGCACACCGGATGCACTCGATTGGGATTTTCATTCGTGCATGTTAGTTACACTGGATTGAGGCTTTCGTGCACTATAGATGCACTTGATATTATTGTCGTGCACACCCGTTGCACTGGACAGATGCTTTCGTGCACACCCGTTGCACTTAGTTTTGCTTTCGTGCATATTGTGGCACTTGTATTTGGATTTGATTTGCTTACGCACCAGACGCACGTGATATTGGATACGCCTTCTGAGGCTGATTTTGCTCTTGAGCACTTTGTTTTCATGATGGGCGCTATATTATATAGTGGCCGGACAGGACTAATCCGAGGACAGTACCTGAGTACTTTGCATGCATAAAAGGTTTACCAAGAGATTTTTGAAAAGGAACTATAGTCTCTCTATTTCCTACTTGTCCGTGAGCGACACGAACGTTTACAAAGGAAAACCTTTTGGGATATTTTAAAAAGGGCGGAACGTACATTTTAACAAAACCTATATGAACATATATTTATTACTTTACAAATGAGCTTCCGTCACTTGTGCCGTGAGTTATGCATCACACGGCGATTCAGAAAAGATTTTGCATGTGTTTTATTCAATTTAGGAGATTTTTCCAAGGATGCGTACTATACACGTATTATAGTATTTGACTAGTGCATATTGGATTTCAGTAGTGGATTTCGAGATCTATATATCTCTATTGTAACTCCGAGGATATACGTGCAAATCTGATGATTTGCGTGACGCTTGACGGAGTTCGATTTTGAGTCTCATACTCGTTTTCAGGCGCACGCGATGCGCTGTGTTATTTCTATATCTTCCGTGATTTCGGAGCCCCGTTGATTTGAGCTGTTTATTGAAATATTTTAGTATTTGGGGGTTTAAACTTAAATTCAGGGACCGAATTTATTTAAGGGGGGAAGATTGTAACATTTCAGAAAATATAAAATATTATTTTTGGAATTTAATATTAAAATAATATATTTCGCGAAAACTACCCAATTTGCGAAATTGGGGTTTTCGTAAAATGGTATAAATATATACCAATAATTGTGAAATAATTGGAGATTAAAATAATTTATTCATTTAAAAATATATTTATTGGATTTGGCATTTTTATAATTAATTATACGCAAGTTTAAATAAAAATTGATTAGTGCACTACTAATCACGATTAAGCCAAATCCGTGTTTCTAATTTTCCCATGGCTAGTGCACCATGGCATGAAGCATTTTGTTGAATGTTGTTTTAAGTGTGTTTGTGGTATTGGTTTTATTTGGTTTAGATGAGAGAAAGAAAAGAAAAAAGAGAAAAGGGTAAAAGAGACAATTATTGGAGAGAGAGAGAGAGAGAGAGAGAGAGTGAGACATGAGTTTTGAGATGGTGAGAATAAGAAAGAGAGAGGGAGGCAGCCACCATTCATTTCCCCCATTGTTTCTTCATCTCCTTCAACCTCAAGTTCCCTCCATCTTCTACCCTCATGACCCATCTCAAAATTTTCATCAAAACCCTATACTCTCTTCATTAAAAATGATCCCCACCTCATCCTCAACACATTGGACCAAGCAAAGTTAGATTTTAATCACTTTGAGCAACTCAAGAAAATTCTTGAGTTTCCAAATGAGGTATATCTCCTTTCATTTAGTTTAGTTTTAAGTTTCCTAGCATCCTCCTAGTTTAGTTTAGAGTTAAACTTGTGTAGATTTGTGATCTTGGGAATTTCCAAGATGAGGGTTTGGGTGTTGTGTGGAATCTTGATCTGTTGTGGGTGTTTGCTTAACCATTAGTGCTATTTTACTGGCCAAGACCGAGTTTAGAAACAAAAATACGGACTTAGGAAATTCCCCATGTCGGTTTTGTGACATTTTAGTGGCCTACAGGGAATCTTGAGCAACCCGGGAAGTTTCTGAGAAAAACTAACTCCAGAGATCTAATTATACCAATAGGAGACCACCCAAAGAAGACGAACCCCAACGGAGCATACAGGGCCGAGATGGCCGGATTTTCAGGCTATGTGGCCGACCAAATTTCGGTGTTTGGTGTCTAGGTTGGTTTGGTAGCTCACATACTCCATATACAACTTCCTATACTTGCTAGTTTTGTTCCAATTGACCTGAACCAAAATCTGGGAGCACATTGGGGTGTTTTTGGTTATGTTTTCCATATTTTGGAATTCTTGGTTTTAGTATTTGATATTGTATTGAGTCGTTGGATGGTTATACGTCAAAGACGAGGGTTGTTTATTTGTTTTTTGCATGCGTAGGCTATAGGTTCTAACCTATAAGCGCACCGTGTGCCATATTGGTTTTCCGGACTTAATGTTAATAGCATTAGCGATTGTATATTTATTGTAGGTACCTTCGCGTGGATTCCGAGATGACGAAGCACATCGACTATGGCTGAACAAGGAGTTCCACAGGTGAGTAGATTTATATCTACGGGAGAAGTCGAGTGGATGGCGTATAGCACACCCGCAAATTTTTATGGAAACCGATATGTAGGATATGGTTAAGGAAACCTATATTAGGAAACTAGGGATATGGTTAAAAGGATAGTTAGAAGTGTTAAAATATGATTAATACGTGATGACGAGATTTTCTATATCAATATGATGAGATAAGATGATACAAGCGGATACGATTGATATAAGATTTAAAGTGGCATGTTATAAGAACGTTATATACAATAAGATATGACATATATGCAAATTAACAGGATATGAGATTTGATATGGATGTGGCTTGAGATATATCCATATTTATGATAATATTGAGTGATATGTCGTACGAAACTCGAAATCCATACCCTCTTTGTCGTATAGGTCGATAGATCCCTATTTTTGTTAAATGTCACTGTACGAAGGAGTACCGTATGCGATGTGAGTTACCGGATAGAGGATCTGCGCTCGTGATTTGAGAATGATGTTCGATGATATTGCCATATCGGATTCTATAAGACTGGATAGCCGACGTAAATGTGTCATCCAAACCAAACATATTTCCAAACTGAAGAATCGTATGCATCTCTTAAATAAATACCTTGAGGGACGTTACGGATTTTCAAATGATGTATTTTCCTTAAAAAACACCGTAGCCCCTGCTTTCCAAACTACGATTCGCATCTTTTAAAAACTGATTGTATGGTTCATGTGTAGATGTTAGATTAGATACGTCTGATTATAGCATTTCTCTTACAATGTACCTTACGCTACGTTCATGTCATTCTCATTGCATTACATATACCTATGCTAGTACACCTACACCGTTATCGATGATGCGTAGGTTACACTTACACAGATTGGCCGGCTCACACACTTCATCATCGATAATTGCTATGTCACTTACACAGTAGAATTGCCACATCATTATTCTTTGTTGCATGATATACTTGCTATGCTTACATCATTATGATATGTCACATGATATACTAATATTGTCACATCACTGTTCCATGTTACATGATGTAAGGATATGCTCACATTTCTGTTATATGTTTTCATACATCATGCTTTACGATTATATGCACCGAGATGCTATTTTCATGAGATTTCTGGATTTGAGAACCGTGGTTGTTTCAAAAGAAAGTATGTATTGTTTTAAAAACCTGGTTTCTCTTGATATGATATTTCGAAACGTCCACCATGCATTTTCTCGGTTCTGAGACGTGTGATAAAAACCCGATTCGAGGAGGTGGATGATCCGTTTGCGGGTTCATGGTGGACCCGGTATGGTACCCCAGGGCAAGAAAGGTATGTTAATGGATTAGCCGATGAGCCTGGCAGAGGGAACACTACCTACCTGTGATTGGTTGGACCTGGCGGTTATCCGGAGGATACGGACCGGAGTCAAGAGATGGATATAGGCCGATCCGTTTTGCAGGAGCCCGAGGGCCGATCCGGACAGACGGAGCCCGTGGGCCAATCCGAACTGACGGAGCCCGATATATGAGGATTTACGTGTCGATGCTGGACACGGGTTTCATGATGTTTCGAGTGTCGATTTTGGACACTCAGGTTCCATGATTTGATGTGTCATTGATGGACACACGTTGATTTATATCCTCATATTCTCATGCATATGCTTTCATGATTTTAAATGCATGATGTTGTTGTGGCATTGACGGGCACGTAGATGTTAGCCACATGCAGATAAGCATTAATTATATTATTGGCACATATGCAGATACGGTCACCCTAGATATCATAGTATTACCTTTATAATATAATTGACCTAGGAATCGTTGTTTATTCAATTTCTGCCTGATGATGTTTTTTACTCACGAGTTGGTAACTCACCCCTGTTGTGCCACAGTTCTTGCAGGTTGACCACATGGATCAGTAGCGGCACCGCTGGCACACAGCTTGCATTCGGGTGATTTGCTTTGGTAGGTGGCACATGTTGAATTGTACTCCTCTTATATTTATTATTCCTGTTGTATCTAGTTAACTCCATCAATCAGAAACTAGTATTTGTATAAGTAGTAAGACTTAGTGAGACTGGTGGTTGCGATACTTAGAGCGAGGGTTTATGTTCGCTTATTGGGTTGATGTCTTGCTTTATTCATTATCCTTTGTGTTGATCTTCGCTGTTGGGCGTCGTAGACATGTTTTATGACTTGCGTGGTTGTGATACCGCCGTTTGGCGAAGAGCTAGCTCCCGCTAGGGGATGCATTTTATATTATCATGTATTTGTAGTTTTGGATCAAAATATACAAAGGAGGTGCTGCCCAATTTTTTAAAAGGACGAAACATGTTTTTCAACTAGTAAATCCACTTGTATTTTTCATGTTCCTTTATCTATGCATTTAAGAAAACTCTTGATTTCATCATACCTTTATTTCAAAACTTCACATCTTTTATTTTCTTAAAAAGGTTTAGATTTCTGGGCTTCGGCTTACTTGATTTACGTTGCGCCTTTAGGCGTTGCGTGAATTAAGTGCCGGTCACGAACAATATTTTCGGGTCGTGACAGATTGTACACAGGTGCTCATTAGAGAATGGGTACACCAAACAGGACTCGCCGAGAACTCCTAGTTGGTATTATACCTATCGTCAGATAGCAGTTCTCTGGTGACACTTATACAAGTTAGTTTGTAGACCCGAGATCGTCATAGAGTCTTGTGTGGCTCCCACTGTGCTTTGATTTCCTCCCTACCACAGCTCAAAGGAATCGTGTAAACAGGTGGATTTTAGGTACAGTCCCGAGTCACATGGAGGCAATGAGCGATAGGAGGGGTTTCATCTCTCCCAGTATTGGAGGTTGATGTTGCGCTATGCTCGATTGGCTATAACAGCAAGTCCCTGGTCAGGGCTGATGAGATTTACTGGTAAGTGTTATCAGTAGTTTCTCGAACGGTTATAGGCCACACATCGGCATGACTTATCAAGTTACTGGGGTCTGACGATACCACCTCTAGACCTGATATGCGACATATCAGACGAAGAGACAGGACTGTATGGTAAGTGGTTGCTTATAGGCTTTGCAGGAGTTTGGACAATCTTGCTTGTTGATCTTCTATTTGCTTAATACCTGGGTAGCCGTTACATCCAGCAAGTACCGCTGACGGCTTGTGGGTGACTAATATGATCATTACCTGCTGTTGGCGTATTGATGAGTCTTTAAAGTCCCATTTAGAGGTTTCCTAGCTCAAGCAAAACGAAGTAGGGCACATATGGTGATATATGCGGGAGTTTGATTAAATACGTGTATGTGATACCGTACTCTAATCTCGCGATATGCGATATCAGTTAGGTTATATATGATATAACCAGATTGTTGAATCAAGTGTTGATTCAATGATATGTTATATGTGATATACATATAATTGATATTAGTCAATTATATATGATATAACTGGATTATTGAATCAAGTGTTGATTTAATAATTTGATATATATTTTTATATTTGATATATTAATATATATTAACTAATATTGTGCTCACTTAAAGATTTTCTTCTCTTGAAATACATTTAATATATATGTGATATATATTAATATATATTTATATATTGTGTCATGGTGGATGATACATTGGGCATGGGTGTATGAGACTCACACCAAGACTAAAGATAATTAGGGCATTTATTTATTAAGAGTAATTTAAAATTAGGTGGAAAATGAGCATGGCTTAGATGCTTGTGGAAGCTTGTAGAAGCCATGACTCATTCCATTAATTTTGTTTTACTCTAGATATTTTCTCACTCAACCATTATTTTTAGCCCATGGTTAACTCTTACATTTATCACTTGAAATATTCCCTCACCCTAGTTCATCTTCTTCTCTCAAGAGCTCTCTAGGATTTCTTGAGTTGAAAAAAAAAAGATTTCTAAAGTGAGCAAAATTCCTATTTCATCAACCTACTCTCATTTAGCCTATAAGATTAGGTTGTTTGCTTCACTATTTCTTTATTAGTGAAGAGGTAGCTTGAGTTAGAGTAACTTCAAGATGGATCATCTTCGGCCTAGAAGACGACGAAGCAAGCTAGTTCCTTTCACCAAGAAGAGCTTACGAAGAGTTCTAGGGATCGCTACTTGAAGCTAAGGGACTACTACTTGAAGCTTTATTAGTGAAGGACCGGTCTACAAAGGTTGTAGTCTCTATTCACTTAGTGTAAAACTAGCTTACATGTTTATAAACCCTAATTCTCTAGTTCGATTCTAGGTTAGTATAGCTTAGCCGACTAGATTTTTTATAATTGCATACTTGATACCTCTAGAAACCTAGTAGTAGTGCTAAGACATACTTTCATAGTATGAGAGCCAAGCTAGAGCATTATGTTTGGTCTAAACGAAGTTAAAGTGTTCGATAGAATTTCAAAACCCGACTTTTTCGATGTTTCTGTCTAATTTTTCAAAAGTTGAAATTTTGGTGATTAAAAATATGCAGAAAATTGTGCAGGGTATTTAATGGACCCCAAGAATTACGAGAGCCCAACTCAACCAATTGGCTGTGCAACCGCGGCAGAACCATGGGTTTAGCTGCGATTCCGCGACATTGTTGGTGAGTTAGGGACTCCATTTTCTTATGTTGCTCCGTAGTGATATTTGGCACTTTCTGAGTATTTTTAGTGAGGCTCAAGTTGTTGAGGTCTCTGTGATTTATGGGTGTTTATTATATCGATCAAAAAGTTTAACATCGTCTAGATATATATGATTTGTGATACAATATTTGGAATCCATATTAATTAGTTTTGTGAAAACTAGTTTGTGTTTTGTAAATCTTTCGTTTTAGTCTCTTTTGATCGATTGCTACGGAGTTTCGATTCGGATCAAAACTCCGTCGCAATCTTGTATTGTACACGGATAGTCGCCGGGAAACGCTACTAGATAGCTATGCCCCATAGTCCCGACCAAGTGACTGTAGGAGAACCCCGAGACAAAAAACATCCAGTCGGGTGCTCGCGGCCACGGTGTTCCGCCTAAGTGCACTTCGTTGATAGCATCGGGGGTGCGGCAATCTACTAAAGTTCCCGACGAGCATTCGATCATTTAATCGGGAATCCTGTTGAATTACCCGACTGCTATTGAAAAGTGTTTTCAATACGACACATAAATGCAAGATTTATTGGGTTAGGCATGAAATCCGAGATATGAGATATTCTGGGTTTATGATGTCTAAAGTTTGATGCGGATTCTAATTATTGTATGTTTTATTTCTTTTCTGCGACCGTAAGTGTAATATGTGGTGTATCCCCGATCTAGTTGCTATACATCAACGACATTCGGGATACGCATATTTACTTATGTTGATGACATGTGATGTTATGTGTTGCTGTGATATGTTATATTGGATCGTTGTGATAAAATAGCCGGGGGGTTTTGCGTGAAATGAGAGTTTTTCTATTTTTATTCATGTAAAAACTGTATGTAATATTCTTTTATTAGGACACTTCCGGGCTGAGAATGATGTCACCATTGATATATATTATTTACTTTTCCGCATTAGGATAAATCTAAGGTGGGGAGCACAGGTAACCGGGTTCTAGAGTCCAGTGGGAGACCATCTCGAGGAGTCGAGACTGGGTCTCCTAACTCTAGAATTGGTAAGGTTGCTTGCCGCTCTCGTAGGGGTCTAGGGATGTGGGTTTGGCTATTCATCATGACCGTAGAATCCGTGTTTTTCATTACTGGCTGAATTTAAAACACGGACCTCCTAATATATCCAATATTTCATATGTTGACTGCTGCTGCCTGAGTTCTGTGATGTGATCATATATATATATATATATATATATATATGTATGTGTATGTGTGTATGTATATATATATATGTATATGTGTATCTATATATATATATATATGTATGTGTGTGTATATATATGTGTGTGTGTGTGTGTGTGTATATGTGTATGTATATATCATAAACGTTTCTTATGTTTTGCACCCGCGCTAGTCCAATCCCCGCTCTGCCGTTAGTTAAGTAACCTGACGGTGCATGACGGGGCCCCATGGCAAATGCGGATGGCATAAGCGTACGTTTGATTTTCGTTTCTTCTGTGATGTTTAGGAAACATAAATGATAGGACTTCATTAATGAGATTAATGAAATAAAAGAAACCTAAAGATGTTGTAGAATCAAATTTTTCAAAAAGGTAGCTTTAGTTATTGCTTTGCATAGCGGTATTCCTTGATGGATATCCAGCACCTCATTCGATGAGGAAAGAGCCGAGATCCCTTCACCGGGATGACCACTTTAGCAAATGCTACAACCCACTCGGTTTGTTTTGAAAACTACTCGATTTAAAAGGTGGAGCTTAAACCACTCCTTTTCAAGTCACTAGATTCTACAATGATATCAGGTTCATTACGTTAAAGGTTTTATTCAAAACCAGACGTAGCCCTCCGTCATTTCAGATAAGTGATATTTAGTATTCGTGTTGTGTTTGTTGACCATAGTCAAGGCATAGTGTGTGTAGCTGATTGGTACTTATCTGCTGCATGTGATGTGATTGGATTAGGGTAGTCGTACGGTTTTGTTGACCATAGCCAAGGGTCGATTGGGTTTAATTCAATCACGAAATAACAGGTTGAACTTGGCTAGCGCTTATGATTTGTTGACCATAGCCAAGTTCATAAGTCGCTAGGGGTAAAAACAGATATTGGGAATTTCAAGTATTGAAATTTGTAATGAAATTGCATACCTTATATGAGATAGTTGGATCCCCATACCCACTGCGAGTAAAAGTTACTCCTGGGAGAGTTTTGCACTTTACAATTAGTTGATCCAGTAGGTGTCTAAGAAAGGTATTAACGGGGTTATGCCTCTGCAGAAACGAGGTTATTTAATTAGTTCCATGCGAAAGCATGGGGAGACTCCCTCGGAGTACCAATACCTGCCTGGCTAACCGATTGGTGAACATGTAGGGTGTAATTAATCCCGGCTAGTCTTACCTTTTAGGGTTTGAAAAAAGATTTGATAAAAACAGTAGGAACCATCCTGATTAGATAAGATAATAACCAAGCTAATCTTGCAAGAGCGTACGCTAAAGTGTTTTCTTCTCTTTCTCTTCAGGTAGAGACCATGACATGCCTTAATCAAGATAATAATATGGATGTATTGACCGAACCCGCCTATTATTCTGAGCTGGGGAATGTTGGTTCCGCTCTATCTTATGATTGTCATAATTCTGAGTAAGGAATAGGGGAATATCAGGATTCCCATGCAACCCGAACGAAGAAAGAGCATGATGATGCATCTTCTTTGGGTGTGTTTATAACCGAGAACTGTTTCTCAGTATGCTCTATGTCCTGGGTATTGGATACCGGATCACGATCCCACGTATGTAATATATTACATAGGTTAAGAAGAAGTAAAGAACTAGGAAAGGATGATAAAACTCTAGTAGTAGGGAATGGTGCAATTGTTGCAGCCAAAGCAGTCGGTGAATATCACCTTGTATTACCAAATGGTAATACATTAATTCTAAACGACTGTCATTTCGTACCAAAGATGATGTGCAATATAATATCAATTTCTTTATTAGATAAAGAAGGATATAACTTTGTGCTATAGAAAAATGTTATGAACATTTTCTTAAATCAAGTGTTGATTGGGTTTGGTACATTGTATAATGGTATATACATTCTAAATCAAACTACAGTTCTAAACATACAGTACACACACAAAAGGAAAAGTTCAGAAATGAACGAATCCATCTTGTGGCATTGTAGACTTGGTCATATCAATGCGACCAGACTAGCGAAGTTGCACAAAAATGGATATTTGAATCCGTTCGAATTCATATCTTACGAAACTTGCCAGTCATGTCTTAAAGGCAAGATGACCAAAACTCCGTTTACTGGATATGGAGAAATAGCTACTGAACTCTTGGGACTGATACATAGTGATGTATGTGGTCCTATGTCTACACATATCAGGAATGGTTCCTCATACTTTATTACATTCACCGATAATCTCTCAAGATTCAGACATGTGTTCTTGTTGAAACACAAATCTGAAGCTTTTGAGAAATTCAAGGAATATAAGTACGAAGTTGAGAACCAGACGGGTAAAAATATTAAAGTCCTTCGATCTGATCGAGGAGGAGAATACTTAAGCAAGGAATTCCGAGACTATTTAAAAGAGAATGGGATTCTCTCTCAGCTTACTCCTCCATATACACCACAGAACAATGGAGTATCGGAGCGGAGGAATCGCACCCTATTAGATATGGTGCGTTCTATGATGAGTCTTGCTGAGTTACCTATTTCCTTTTGGGGTTATGCACTTAAGACAGCTGCATACCTATTGAATAGGGTTCCGACCAAATCCGTGCCTACCACTCCATATGAGACATGGAGTGAAAAGAGACCATATCTTAAACGAGTTAAGATATGGGGTTGTTCGTCATATGTTAAAAAACAGAATCCAGACAAACTCGAGGCACGATCAGTTCTCTGCAAGTTTATGGGATATCATAAAAATTCGTATAGATATATCTTATACCACACTGAGGAACAAAAGGTGTTTGTTTCTCAATATGCCACATTTTTATAAAAAGGAATTTCTTGTGAAAGAAATTAGTGGTAATGGGGTAGAACTGGAAGAAGTTCCAGCTATACAAACTATAGCTGATGATTTAGTGGAACTGGAGGATCCAATATTCCCCGACGAACCTCAGCCTCTCCGCAGATCTAGTAGGGTTTCTCATCCACCTGAGAGATACTACGGTTTTCTTATAGATGGTGGGAGTGAGGATTGCATCATGGAAGATGATGACCCAACTAGTTTCGAGCAGGACATCACAACTGGAGACTCTATGAAATGGTTGGATGCAATGCAATCTGAGATGGAATTAATGTACACCAACAAAGTATGGACTTTGAAAGTTGCCCCTGAAGGGGTAAAATCCATCGGGAGCAAGTGGATCTTTAAGAAGAAACTTGGTGTAGATGGAAAGGTTGAGACCTTCAAAGCTAGACTTGTTGCAAAAGGTTTTCGTCAACGACCAGGTGTCGACTATGATGAAACATTTTCTCCAGTGGTTATGCTTAAGTCCATCAGGATCATACTTGCCATTGCTGCATACCATGACTACGAAATCTGGCAGATGGACGTCAAGACCGCTTTTCTAAATGGTGATTTAGAAGAGAGAGTGTACATGACATAGCCAGAGGGCTTCATAGACGGTGGGAGAAGCGGAAAGGTGTGGAAGCTGCTTAAATCAATCTACGAATTAAAGCAGGCATCGCGGAGGTGGAACATCTGTTTTGATGTGGCAGTCAAAGAGAGGTTGTAAAGAATAAGGTTGTCTTTCTAGTATTTTACGTGGATGACATACTCTTGATAGGAAATGATGTTCCTATGCTACACTCGGTCAACCTCTTCTTATCACAAAAGGTCTCCATGAAAGATCTGGATGATGCCTCCTACATCCTGGGAATTAAGATCTATAAAGATAGATCTAAAATGATGTTGGGATTGTCCCAATCCAGGTACATTGACACCATACTAAAGAGGTTTAGTATAGAAGATTCTAAGCGTGGTAATTTACCCTCTTGTTCAGGAATCACTCTCTCTAAAGAGATGTCTCCCAAGACTGATTTGGAGAGGGCTCGCATGCAAGGGATACCCTATGCTTCTGCAGTTGGGTCAATCATGTACGCGATGTTATGTACCAGACCAGATGTAGCTTACGCACTTAGTGTGGTAAGTAGGTATCAATCAAATCCTAGGGAGAAGCACTGGACAGCTGTGAAGAACATTCTTAAGTACTTGAGAAGGACTAAAAAAATGTTCTTGGTGTATGGTAATGGAGAACTCCAGGTGGAGTCCTTTACCGATTCGAGCTTCCAGAGTGATAAGGACGATAGTAAGTCGGTCTCGGGTTTTTTCTTCACCCTCAATGGAGGGGCGGTATGTTGGAAGAGTTCCAAGAAAGATATCGTGGCAGACTCGATGATGGAGGCTGAATACATCGCCGCCAACGATGCAGTTAAAGAAGCTGTCTGGATAAAGAAGTTCATTGCTGAACTTAGTGTGGTTCCATCCATTGAGCATCCAATACCCTTGTATTGTGATAACAATGGAGTTGTGGTTTTGGCCAAGGAACCCCGGTCCTATCAGTGATCCAGACATATTCTTAGGCGATATCACCTGATCGGGAGATAGTTGATCATCGGGAGATCGAGGTCAGGAGAGTTGACACGAATGAAAATACAGCGAATCCACTCACGAAGGCCCTCCCCCAGACGCAATTTGAGAGACTTTTTGGGATGTTGGGTATGAGATACTACAACAACTGACCTTAGTGCAAGTAGGAGATTGTTAGGAATATGTATGCCCTAGAGGCCATTATTGTATGATATAGTGGATGCTTGGACATATATATAGAGGACTTTCTTGCTCGAAATGATAGTATGCTATTTGGTTGCTCTTTATCTTAACATATACACTAGTATTATTATACTCTCTGATACATGTTGATAAATCCCTTAGGATGTTAGCTTGACTACCAGAACTATGATGCAAATCATACTAGTGGGGCTTGGGTAGTTCGCAAGCACATCTTTTAACCGTTCCTAGTCTAGGGAGTATCGAGACAGGGCATCAATATTCCAGAGTAGACTAGTGTGTACGTTTCCTGACCCTGTATAGGAGCGATGGTTGATCACACAATCATTGGTGTTTGACATCAAAGATTGTACACAGGTGATCATTAGAGAATGGGTACACCGAACAGGACTCGCCGAGAACTCCTAGTTGGTATTATACCTATCGTCAGATAGAGGTTCTCTGGTGACACTTGTATAGCTTAGTCTGTAGACCCGAGATCGTCATAAAGTCTTGTGTAGCTCCTACTGTGCTTTGATTTCCTCCTTACCATGGCTCAAAGGATTTGTGCAAACAGATGGATTTTGGGTACAGTCCCGAGTCACATGGAAGCAATGAGCGATAGGAGGGGTTTCGTCTCTTCCGGTAGTGGGGGTTGATATTGTGCTATGCTCGATTGGCTACAACACCAAGTCCCTAGCCAGGGATGATGAGATTTACTGGTAAGTGGTATCAGTAGTTTCTCGAACGGTTATAGGCTACACATCGGCATAACTTATCAAGTTACCGGGGTCTGACGATACCACCTCTAGACCTGATATGCGACATATCAGACAAAGAGACCGGACTGTACGGTAAGTGTTGCTTATAGGATTTACGGGAGTTGGGACAAGCTTGCTTGTTGATCTTCTATTCGCTCAATACCTGGGTAGCCGTTACGTCCAGCTAGTACCGTTGACGGCCTATGGATGATTGATATGATCATTATCTGCTGCTGGCGTATTGACGAGTCTTTAGAGTCCCACACAGAGGTTTCCTAGCTCAAGCGAAACGAAGTAGGGCATATATGATTATATGTGCGGGAGCTTGATTAAATACGTGCATGTGATACCGTACTCTAATCTCGCGATATGTGATATCGGTTTGGTTATATGTGATATAACCGGATTGTTGAATCAAGTGTTGATTCAATGATATGTTATATGTGATATACATATAATTGATATTAGTCAGTTATATATGATATAACCGGATTATTGAATCAAGTGTTGATTTAATAATTTGATATATATTTTTATATTTGATATATTAATATATATTAACTAATATTGTGCTCACTTAAAGATTTTCTTCTCTTGAAATACATTTAATATATATGTGATATATATTAATATATGTATTTATATATTATGTCATAGTGGATGATACATTGGACATGAGTGTATAAGACTCACACCAAGACTAAAGATAATTAGGGTATTTATTTATTAAGAGTAATTCAAAATTAGGTGGAAAATGAGCATGGCTTAGATGCTTGTGGAAGCATGTAGAAGCCATGACTCATTCCACTAATTTTGTTTTACTCTAGATATTTTCTCACTCGACCATTATCTTTAGCCCATGGTTAACTCTCACACTTATCACTTGAAATATTCCCTCACCCTAGTTCATCTTCTTCTCTCAAGAGCTCTCTAGGTTTTCTTGAGTTGAAAAAAAAAGAGATTTCTAAAGTGAGCAAAATTCCTATTTCATCAACCTACTCTTATCTAGCCCATAAGATTAGGTTGTTTGCTTCACTAATTCTTTATTAGTGAAGAGGTATCTTGAGTTAGAGTAACTTCAAGGTGGATCATTTTCGGCCTAGAAGACGACGAAGCAAGCTCGTTTCTTTCACCAAATGGAGCCTACGAAGAGTTCTAGGGATCACTACTTAGAGCTAAGGAATTACTACTTGGAGCTTTAGAAGTGAAGGACCGGTCTACAAAGATTGTATTCTCTATTCACTTAGTGTAAAACTTGCTTACATGTTTACAAACCCTAATTCTCTAGTTCGATTCTAGGTTAGTATAGCTTAGCCCATTAGATTTTTTTAAATTGCATACTTGATGCCTCTAGAAACCTAGTAGTGATACTAAGACATACTTTCAGGAAATACATCCGTGCAGCCAGTGCACGTATGTGATCGGAACCTTGCTGTAAAACCATACGGCCTCTACATCGTTTTGCCCGAAGCAGGGAAACCCTCTGTGTGGGACTCTAAAGTATCGACAGTACATTGGCAGTGGGTTTAACCACAAGTCCGTCAGCAGTACTAGCTATACGTAACGGCTACCCAGGTATTTGTCGATAAGAAGGCCGATGAGCAAACTCATCCGAACTCTTACTGAGCCTATCTGTGACAATCTCCGTACAGTCCGGTCTGTTTGTCTAAGATACTCGCATATCGGGCCTAGAGGCATGGTAACCATCAGACCCCTAATAACGCAATAAGTCATGTCGGGGTAGAGCCCAATACACCCTGAGAAACTACTGGAGTACCTACCAGTAAATCTCGCTTGCCGTGTCCAGGGACTTTATGTAATGGCTTTCCGAACACAGCGCAATATCAACCCCAATACCGGGAGAGATGAATCCTATCTAACCGCTACTGCCTCTAAGTGCTTCGGGACTGCTCCCAACCACTACCTGTTTGCACGACTCATTTGAGCCGTGGTAGGGTGATGATCTAAGTACAGTGGAAACAAACTCGAGACGAATAGTGATGTCAAGTCAACGGACTAACCTATACTCATTCCATCCGGGAACTGCTACCTGACGATAGGTATAATATCAACCAGCAGTTCCCAACGAGTCCATCCAGTGTAACTCATAACCCTATGAGCACCTATATACTATCTCTTGTACAACATACCAATGGCTGTGGGACAGACCATCTCCCCTACTGGGATGAGAAGCGTATACACTAATCTACTTTGGAGTATCGATGCCCCATCTCGATAATCCTATGACTAGGGACCTATATAAGGATGTGCTTATAGACTACCGAGCCCCAACTAGCGTGACTGCCATCACAACGTTGGTAGTCAAGCAAACATCCTAAGGGCTCTACCAATATGTATTAGAGATATGCTAAAAAAAACATATACACATATTGAGGTAGAATCAAACCAAGTAGCATACTACCATTTTGAGCAAGACTTTTATTATATCTGTGTATATCCCAAGCTTCAAAAATGTAATATACAAATCTTTACTATACAATAATGGCCTCTAGGGCATATATCACTAACAAATGAGTCGTGCAAACAGGTAGTAGTTGGGTGCAGCCCCGAAGCACTTGGAGGAAGTAGGGTTAGATAGGATTCGTCTCTCCCGGTATGAAGAGTTGATATCGCGCTGTGTTCGGATAGCCATTACACAAAGTCCCTGGCCAGGGCAAGCGAGATTTACTGTTAGGCACACCAGTAATTTCTCAGGGTGTATTAGGCTCTACATCGGCATGACTTATCGCGCTATTAGGGATCTGACGGTTACCAACTCCTAGGCTCGATATGCGATACTCTTAGACGAACAAACTGGACTATACAGAGATTGTCACAGATAGGCTCAGTAGGAGTTTGGATGAGTTTGCTTATCGGCCTTCTTATCAATAGATACCTGGGTAGCAGTTACATACAGCTAGTACCACTGACGGACTTATGGTTAAACCCACTGCCAGCGTATTGTCGAGTCTTTAGAGTCCCACACAGAAAGTTTCCCTGCTTCAGGTGAAACGATGTAGAGGCTATATGGTTTTACGGCAGGGTTCAGATCATATACGTGTACTGGCTGCACGGATGTTGTTCGTACGGATAATACTAGTGGGCTTTGGTTTAAACCGGATTCTAGTATTATATTATTGGATTATTATTATCTCATTGAATTCATATTTTTCGTAATACGAATACGGGTATGTATATACGGTGAGGGAATTCTTGTAATTTCATAAGAGATGCTTCTAGAAGGGGATGCCTCATTATTTGGATTTATCTATTTTTAGAAATAGATTAATGAGGTGGAAAATTGAGATATTTGTGGCATAGTGAAGCATGGCTTGTTTTCATTTGTTTATTGGTTTGGACTCACTATTAAAACATGGTTGATATTTTCAATTGGAAAATATTGCATGCTTGGTATGAGATAGTGTAGGAGCCATTCTTCACTTGCCTTACTCTAGCTCATTTGCTCTTTTACTTTCTCTCTCCATTTTTCTCTCTTTCTTCCTCAAGACCTAAATCTCTCACATGAGTTGTGAACCATTAGGTCTCTTGAGATTAAATACTCCAATAAACATTCTACATCTTCTAAGCTACCTAGATTAGCGAACTAGGTACATCGGTTACCTCGGTTTAGAGGTTGGAGCTTGAAGTATAGACTCTCGGGTGGATCATCTTCGACACGAGGAGGCTGACGATCAAGAGCGATCCGGATCTTCGAGAAGCTCAAGCTTAGGAGGAGAAGAAGACCCGGAGGACTAGAATCAAGGAGGTATAACTCTTACATAGTAGTTATAACCTCCAAGTAGTATAGCTAGTTAAGGTTTCTGTAAAGATTCTAGAGCTTAAGTCGGTGTTGCAAAGTCAAGAAAATCATTTTTTGTAAATTCCGCCTTCCCAAAAGTGTGTGGGGAGTGCAACATTGACTTACAGTGGTATCAGAGCCTACTAAACCTTAACTAGCTTATTGGCAAGTGATTAGAAGTTCGATTGACGAAAATTGCCCCCGAAATCACATTTCCTTAACATGCTTGCTGTCGTTTTTCAAAACTGTTCGAAAAATCATTTTAGTGACTTTAAAATTACGTGCAGGCATTTGGTAGAAAAAGAAAAAAAATTGAGAACCTAATCGCTCAACTAGACCGCGGAACCGCGGCTAAATATGTCATTTGGCCGCGGATCCACGGCCGACTTAGAGCCGATTTGCTCACAATTTTTTCTGCGGTTCAGGTATTTGGAATTATGATTTTCGGCATATTTGGTTTTTACCCAGATTTCTTTGTGTACTGGTTTGTGCATGGGGTAAACACGGAAAGTGATTATTGATCGAAATTCTAAGTTCTTGGTTAATCTGTGATTCTGTGATTGTATATGTGTTGCTAAACGTCTACTAATTGCTATATGTCGATTAGTGGGGGTTGCACATATATGTATCTTGTTGATGGTTTGTGTATATGAAGTATTGGATTATCGTGGATGAATAGCCGGGGGATGTAAGAAGAGTGTTATTTTCTTTCATTCATGTAAATTTGTAAATTGATGTAATATTATTTTGTGGGGCACATCCAGGTTGAGATTGTAGCCACCGTTGTATTATTTCATTTACTTTTTCTTGCAGCTAGGATAGACCCAAGGTGGGGTGCACAAACTACCAGATTCTTGAAGTGCCGAGTGGCCTACTCATTTTATTGAAGGGGGTTGCTTCACTTCGGGAATTTGGCAGGTAGTTTGCTGCACCCATAGGGGTCTAGGGTAGGTTTTGGCTATTCATCACGATTGTGGAATCCATTTTTCGTTCTAGGCTAAAACGAAACACAGAAATCCTAGTATATCCAATATATTCATCTGTGATCTGGAATGCCTATTATTGCGTGAGGCGAATGGCTATATCTATATCTATATATATATACATATATATATATACATATATATATACATATATACACACACACACACACACACACACATATATATATACATATACATACATATATATATATATATATATATATATATATATATATATATATATATAAAACGTTGCTTATGTTTTGCACCCATGCTAGTCCAGCCCCCGCTCTGTCATTGGTTAAGTAACCTAGCGGTGCATGACGGGGCCTCGTGGCGAATGCGGATGGCATAAGCTTACGTTCTATTTTCGTTTCTTTCTGCAATGATAGGGTTAAATGATGAGACCACATTAATATTGATTAATGCAAGGAAAACAAACCAAAGTTAAATCGTTGGAACAATTTCAAAACCACTCGGTTTTCTTGAAAAAAACTTTTAAATGCGGAACCTAAACCACTCCTTTTAAAAGCTATCATGGTTCCTTCGACTATATCATATTCGCTACATTCACGGTTTCGCCAAAACCATTCGTAGCCCTCCTTCATTTCAGATGGGTATTCAGTAGTATTCAAGCTATATATTTTGACCTTCACCAAGGCATAGTGATTGGTAGCTGTTGGGTATCCATCTGTAGTATAGATAGATGTGTTGATTTAGGACAGTCGTACAGCTATTTTGGCCTTCGTCAAGGGTTTGTACAAATGGGTTCAAATTAACCTGGACAATGACGGGTAGCACTTGACTTGCGTCTTATGATATGTTGGCCTTCGTCGAGGTCATAAGCGCCTGGGGCAAAAATCCACATCGGAAGTTTCAAAAGAAAAGGAAACTTATTAGTTTTGCATACCATTTGGAGTGTGATGATTTTGGTTGGATTCCTTCCAAGTTGTCACACGATGATATTTGGATCCCGATCCCATCGTGAGTTTTGTTACTCCTCGAGAGAGTTTTTCACTAAACAATCAATACTATAAATCAAGTAGGTGCCTAGAACGGTGTCAGTAGGGCTATGCCTCTAGGAAAAGAGGTTATGTAATTAAAGAACTTCACAAAAGTGTTGAAAAACTCCCTCGAAATACCGACACTAGCCTGGCCGAAAGGTTAAGCAAGAATTGTTGGATGAGATTAATCTCGACTAATTCTTCTTTTATGGTTTGAAGGAGGATTCGAGAAACAGTAGGAGCATCCTGTTTAGATAAACTAATAACCAATCTAAACTTGCAAGAGTATCATGCTGAGTGTTTTTTCTCTCTCTCCTAATTGCAGCGACCAAAATGACCGGGCTTAAGTTACTGCTAGATAAAAATAAATTGACTGGGCCAAAAAAGATTGGCTAAGGAATTTCCAGATGGCCATTACCTATGACAAGCTGGGTTATCTCCTTACTATCAAAGCCCCTGCCATCTCAGGTCCAGATTCCACCGTTGCGGATGTTGAGATCCGTAAGATATGGAAAATAGATAGTGCGAGAGCCAAGTGCCTTGTGTTGGCCTCAATGGATAATGAACACCACAGACAGATGGACTTAGCTTCCATCTTCCTCCATACCAAAGATTTATATGAAGAGCAATCTCGTATTGCAAGATATGAGAGCTCGAAAAAATTGTTTTAGGCGAGGTTGGCTGTCGGGTCATCTGTAGGGGACCACGTCCTTAAGATAATTAGCTATATTGAAGTGCTTGCAGACCTTGGGACCACGTTGGAGAACGAGTTATATACAAACTTGATTCTACAGTCCCTCCCCTCTACCTACGCCCAATTTATCTTGAATTTCAATATTCAAGGGAAGAAATTTTCACTTCCAGAACTCCTCAACATGTTGAGGAGTACAGAGGGCACCTTACAGAAAACCAGGAAGACACCCGCTCTGCTTATTGGGGAATCTTCCTCTTCTAGATCCAAGGTGAAAGCCAAGGAGAAGAACAAGAATGCCCCTACCAAGCTGAAAGGCGGTGTCAGTAAGGTAGAGGGAAATGGCAAGGCAAAGTATCAGGGCCGACAGTAAGGAAGGAGGAATGTTTCTATTGTCACAGGATAGGCCATTGGAAGAAAGACTGTAAGGCTTGGAAAGCTAGAAACCAGGATTCGAAATATGTTGTGGCTTCGGTTTCAGGTGTGTTTATGATTGAAAATTGTCTATCAATTAACTCTACTTCCTGGATACTGGATACTGGATCAGGATCTCATATCTGTAATTCATTGCAGGCTCTGAGAAATCGTAGAGTTATCAAGGAAGGTGATATGACTCTCACGATTGCTAACGGAACGAGCGTGGATCCTGTATCCGTATGAGAATATCACCTAGGATTGACAAATGGAAACACTTTGGTTTTATGTAACTGTTTTTGTGTACCTAGTTTGACATGTAATATCATCTCTGTATCTTTACTATCTAAAGAAGGTTATGATTTTACATTTGTAAGCGATGTCGTCCATATCCACCTTGATTATGGTTTGATTGGGTTAGGAACACTAGACAACGGTATATACGTATTAAATCAATACCAAGTTTTCAATGTCCAGAACTCACTTAAAAGAAAGTTTCCAGAATTAAATCAGGCTTTATTATGGCATTGTAAACTGGGTCACATCAATGAAACACGGTTGATGAAATTATATAGAGAGGGATATTTAGATCCGTTTGAATATCTGTCTTATGCAACTTGTCAATCATGTCTCAAAGGAAAGATGACAAAGACTCCGTTCACTGGACACGGGGTAAGAGCCTGCGAGCTCTTAGGACTCATACACAGCGACGTATGATTTCTTGGCACGACAGCAAGGTTTTGGGAGGCATCGTCCATGCCATTTTCAAAATTTTGCCGTACAAAACAATCCTAACCCTAGAATCTTAACTAGTGATTTAGAAGAAACATAGTGTAAACTAATTTACAACAAAGTGAACTAGGAATACAACCTTTGTAGACCAGTCCCTCACTTCAATAGCTCCATGTAGTAGTCCCTTCGCTCCAAGTAGTGGTCTTGTGGACTCTAGAGTGGCTCCATAAGAAGAAAGCAACGAGCTTGCACGAAGTCTTCGAGACCGAAGATGATCTACGTCGAGGAGACACTAACCCAAGCTACCTCTTCACTAACGTGGGATTAGTGAAGCTAACACCCTGTACTAAAGTGTTAATCTAGAAGAGGATGATGAAGTAGGATTTTTGCTCACTTTAGAATTAATTTTCTCACTATTTTTATCACCTCTCATGAAACCTAGAGAGCTCTCTCAAGTGAAGAGGAAGAAGAAGCAAAAAATAGATGAGAGAGTGAATGGCAACCATGGGTGAGAAAATATCTAATATATCTCATGTAGAGACTTAACCATGAGTTTAGATAATGGTTGAGTTAACAAATATCTAGTATAAGACAAAACTAGTGGACTAGTCAATAGAACTCCAAGCTTTTACAAGCTTCATGCCATGTGACCATTTTCCAACTAATAATTGATTTACACTAAATAAATAAACCCTTCATTATCATTAGTATGGTGTAAGTCTTATACACCCATGTTGCATGTATCATCAACCATGACACATAAAGAAAACACAATTAATATATATCACATATATATTAAGTGTGCACATGTGAGAAAAAGAAATGCATAAGTGAGCTAATATTAGTTAATGTAAATTAATATATTAAATATATAATTATACATTAAATCATTAAATCAACACTTGATTTATTAATCCGGTTATATCTCATATGACCGACTAATATTATTTGTATCAACTTATCGAATCAAGGCAATATCTCATATAACCGACCGATACTGTATCGAATTATCGAATCAACACTTGATCCGATAACCCGGCTGTTAGTTATATGTATGCCCTAGAGGCCATTACTATACATAGGATGTATATTGTAGTGGATGCTTGGACATATATAAGGAGGACTTTCTTGCTCGACATGATAGTATGCTATCTGGTTGAACTTTACCTTAACGTGTACACTAATTGTCTCTCTGTTACATGTTGGTAAAGCCCTTAGGATGTGTACTTGACTACATGGACTATGATGCGGATCATACTACTGGGGACATGGTAGTCTATAAGTACATCCTTCAAAGTCCCTAGTCGTGGGTGTATCGAGACGGGGCATCGATATACCAGAGTAGACTAGCGTATACCTTCTCGACCCATACAGATGGGCGATGGATGATCCCATATCCATTGGTGTTTGACATCAGAGATGATATACGGGTGCTCAATAGAGACTGGGTACACTGGACGGACTCGCCGAGAACTCCCAGATGGTATTATACCTCACGTCAGATGGCAGTTCTCTGGTGACACTGGTACAGAGTAGTCTATTGACCCGAGATCGTCATAGAGTCTTGTGTGGTTCCCACTGTGCTTTGATTTCCATCTTACCACATCCAAGAGGGCGTGCAAAACGGTGGTTTTTGGGTACAGTCCCGAATCACATGGAGGCAATGAGCGATAGGAGGGGATTCGTCTCTCCCGGTATAGGGAGTTGATGTTGCGCTGTGTTCGATTGGCTATAACAGGAAATCCCTGGCCAGGGTTGCTGAGATTTACTGGTAAGTGTTACCAGTAGTTTCTCGAATTGTTATAGACCTCATATCGACACGACTTATCGAGCTATTGGGGTCTGACGTATACCACCCCTAGGCAAGATATGCGACATATCAGACGATCAGACCAGACTGTACGGTGGTGTTACTGGTTGGATTCACTGGAGTGTGAGCGGGCTTGCTCGTCGATCTTCAGATCGCTCAATACCCGGGTGGCCGTTACGTTTAGCAGACCCCTTGCGGCTTGTGGGTGTTTGATATGATCATCATCTGCTGCCGGCGTATTGACGAGTCTTTAGAGTCCTACACAGAGGTTTCCTGGCTCAAGCGAAACGAAATAGGAGCGCATATGAGATATGTGCGGGACCGAGAATAATACGTGTATGTGATACCGTATTCCATTCTCGCGATGAATGTGTCGAATGGTTGTATGCGATATAACCTAGTTATCGAATCGAAGATTGATTCGATAAGCCGATACATAGGATACTAGCCGGTTATATGCGATATGACCGGATCGTTAAATCAAGTGTTGATTTAATGATTTAATGCATAATTATATATTTGATATATTACTTTGCATTAACTAGTATCGGTTAACTTAAGATGGATTTTCTCACTCGGATGTGCGCATTGCATATGCGATATGATTTTGTGCACATGCTTGTATCATGTTTGATGATACATGTTTACTTGGTTAAGTGTATAGAATTAAATCATGGTTAAACTTATGATTAGGGTTTTATTTCCTTTTCTCATTTATTTATCTATTTATTCATTTTGGAAAATAAATGGAAAAGAGAAAAGAATGGTGGCTTTATTTGTTGTTTAGTTGAAGCTTCATGAAGCTTTGACTTTGTCCACCATTCTTATCTCATCCTTAACCCTAACCATTCCTTTAACCTTGGTCAATTCTCTACACATAACCATAGTTAGAATTATGATAAGTATTGTTTTTCTATTCTTTTTAATTAACTTATCATATTTCTTTCTTCATCTTCTTCATCTTCTTCATTGAAGAAAACCTTTCTTCATCAATGGTGATTGATGAAAATGAGTGAGAAATCCAATTCTAAAGTCTACCCACTTCCTATTTCTTCATCCTCTACCTCTTGCCAAGTAGTAGAGTGTATTTCCTTCACAAGTTTTCATGGCTTGGTGAAGGTGGAGCTTGATCTAGTGATGCTTCGACGTAGATCATCTTCGGCACGTTGTCGACGACCTAGCCCGGTCTTTTCTCCGATGAAACCACCGTGAGAGTCATGGTTCGATTTGGACAGCGGAGAGGACTTCATTGCGGAGCCGTGGAGGTGGAGCACCGGATCTACAAAGGTTGTATTTCTGTATTCTCTTAGTTAAGCGTTAACTAGTTTGTTTTTCGCCTAGACATCTAGCCAACGATCCGTAGTTTAGGTTTTCTCGGCACCGTAACTTTTTAAATTGGCATGGTTAATGCCTTGTGAGACCTCATTAGGGTGCCTAGGAACCCTACAGTGGTATCAGAGCCGAGCTAGAGCCTTAGGCGAAGTCTAGACGGAGTTTGAAGTCCGAACGACCCGAAAACCCAAACCTAAACTCGCTCTCTGTACTTTTTCTAAAATCGTGGATTTTTCCAGATTAAAAATATTCAGAAAACTCAGTAAAATAATCTAAGAATTACTGTTTAAAACGAGGGCTCTGAATCGTTAATAGTGCGGCGGAACCGCCGCATATTCATGCCTAATGCCGCGGTTCCGCGGCATGTTTGACTCTTCAGTCACTTTTATCTGCACAGTAATTCTTATATATTATTTCTGGTGTTTCTGGGAATTTTTAATATTTATTCAAGAGTTGAATTTTCTGGAGTTGTTTTAGGGATTCGGTGTTTCGATCGGAGTATCAGATTTTGTCTATGTGGCTTTCCGGATAATTTTTAGAATATGTTAAAAAGTTCGACCGGATATAAATACCCAATTTTTCCCCTGTCGGGAAATTTCCAAGTGTTGGATTTTTCCGTAGTTTAACGACGTTCTAAGTAGTGCAAGTAACGCGATGGTCCCTCTAGAAGACAACAAACCTTAACTCGATTATGTGACCGTCTTGAACTGCCCTTTGAACCTTCGGGTTTGGGGCAGTACGGCGTGCCACATGTGAGGCGTTGGCTTGACCCTTCTACGGCTGGACCGTCGGTACTGAGGCACGAATTGAATGTTGTTAGACTTATTTCATGTGTTGATTTGTATCGGGAAAACTTGGGTGTTCGAATGTTTCAATCGGAAAGTTTAACATTTTCTAATTATCTGGAATGGGATACAATAATTGGAATTCACAAGAAGTTATGAGATAACTGAATGAATGTTATAAACATAGCACTTTAGTCTCACTTGATCGGTTGCCACGGAATTTTGATGCGATCAAAAGTCCGTCGCAATCACGTAGCGTACGCGGATACTCGCCGGGTAAACTTAATAGACAGCCTCACTCCATAGCCCCGACCAAGTGACTGTAGGAGAACCCCGTCGCCGAAAGCATCCGTCCGGGTGCTCGCGGCAGCGGTGTTCCGCCTTGGTGCACTTCGTCGACGGTATCGGGGGTGCGGCCGTCTACTAAAGTTTGCGACGAGCATTCGATCAGGATGTCGGGAATCCTGTTGAATTACCCGACTTGATATTGAAAAGTGTTTTCGATAATGAGACTAAAATGCGGGGTTTATAATTGTTTGGCATGCGTTGTCTAAAGAATTCATTTGGTCAGGCATGCGATGTCTGAGGTGGTTGCGGATTCCAACTGTTGTAGTTTTACACTTTCTTTTCTGTGACCGTAAGTGTAATATGTGATATCGCCGGTTTCGTTGCTATATGTCAACGACAATTGGGATGGACATATTTACTTACGTTGATGACATGTGATGTTATGTGTTGCTGGATATGTTATATTGGATCGTCGTGTTTGAATAGCCGGGTTTTTTTTATGTGAGATGAGTGTTTTTCATTTTCATTCATGTAAAAACTTGTATGTAATATTCTTTTATTGGGGCACTTCCAGGTTGCGGAAGTTATCACCGTTTGTATATTATTTACTTTTCCGCACTAGGATAGACCCAAGGAGGAGGGCACAAGTAACCGGGTTCTGGAGTCCAAAGGGAGACCAACTCGAGGAGTCGAGTCCGGGTCTCCTAACTCTAGAATTGGTAGGGTTGCTTGCCGCTCTCGTAGGGGTCTAGGGGTGTGGGTTTGGCTATTCATCGCGACCGTGGAATCCGTGTTTTATACTGGCTCGTATTGAAAACACGGACGTCCTAGTATATCCAATATTTCATATGATTCTTCTGCTGCGATATCTGTGATGTGATCATGTGATGTTCTGTGATAAATTCAGTATATAGTATATATGATATATTATATAGACGTTACTTATGTTTTACACCCGCGCTAGCCCTGCCCTGCTCTGCCGTTAGTTACCTAACCTAACGGTGCACGAGGGGACATCGAGGCGAATGCGGATGGCATAAGTGTACGTCGTATTTATCTGTGATGTTTAGGTAATTTAAATGATGGGACTTCATTAATGTGATTAATGAAAATAAAAGAAACCTAAGATGTTGTAGAATCGAATTTCAAAATAAAACAGGTAGCTACAGTTCTTACTTTGCACAGCGGTATATATGATATATCCTGCACCTTATTCGATAAGGAAAGGACCGAGATCCCTTCACCGGGAGTGACTCCTTTAGCAATAACTGGCAGATGCTACACACTCGGTTTGTCTTTTGATTGCTTTTAAGTGTTTTTGCTTTGCACAGTGATATATATGATATATCCCGCACCTCATTCGACGAGGAAAGGACCGACGATCCCTTCACCGGGAGTGACTCCTTTAGCAAAACTAGAAAAGCCTCAAAAACACTCCATTTTAAAATCATTTGATTCTACAACGATATCAAGTTCATTACGCAATAGGTTTTCAGAAAAACCTGTCGTAGCCCTCCGTCATTTCAGATAAGTAGTAGTTAGTATTCGTGCTGCGTTTGTTGGCCTTTGTCAAGGCGCAGTGTGCGGTAGCTAACTGGTGCTTATCTGCTTATGCATATGATGCAGATTGAGTTAGGGTAGTCGTGCGACCTTGTTGGCCTTTGTCAAGGGCCGTGCGGGTGGGTTTAATTCACTCAGGAAATGACGGTTTGAACTTGACTAGCATCCTATGGTTTGTTGGCCTTTGTCAAGGTCATAGGAGGTTAGGGGCAAAATATTATCGGGAATTTCAAGTGTTGAAATTTGCAATGAGATTGCATACCTTCTATGAGATAGTTGGATCCCGATACCCGCTGCGAGTAAGAGTTACTCCTGGGAGAGTTTTATACATTACAATTAGCCGATCAAGTAGGTGTCTAGAAAGGTGTTAACGAGGTTATGCCTCTGGGAAAACGAGGTTTACATTAATTAGGTTCGTGCGAAAGCACGGGGGACCTCCCTCAAAGTACCGACACTGGCCTGGCTGAAAGATTGGCGAACTTGTAGTGTGTAATTAATCCCGGCTAGTTTTTCCTTTTAGGGTTTGAAGGAAGATTTGATAAAAAGCAGTGGGAGCCATCCTGATTAGATAAAATAATAACCAATCTATTCTTGCAAGAGCGCACGCTGAGTGTTTTCTTCTCTCTTTCTCCAGGTAGCGACCATATCACGCCTTAATCAAGATAATAATACGGAATATTGACCGAACCCGCTTGTTATACTGAGCTGGGGAACGTTGGTCCCGCTCCAACTTATAATTGTTATAAGACAGAGCAGGAAATAGGGGATTACCAGAATTCCCGTGATCGCCCAAACGAAGAGAGTGCATGCTGATGCATCATCTTCGGGTGTGTTCATTACAGAGAACTGTTTCTCAGTATCCTTTACATCCTGGGTATGTGATACCAGATCAGGATCCCAGATATGTAATAAGTTACATAGGGCTACAGAAAGGTAGAGAACTGAGAACGGGTGATAAGTTTCATGAGGCAAAAAAAGGGGCAAGAGTTGCAGCCAAGTCTGTTGGTCACTGTCACCCTGTATTACCAATACATTGATTCTGAACGAATGTTATTAGATACCGAACCTGATATACAAAATCATATCAGTCTCTTTATTAGTAAAGAAATGATAAAATTTTGTATTGTTGGATAATGTTTTGAACATTTCCTATATCAAAAGTTGATCGGTTCAGGCACGTTATCTAAAAGCATTAATGTTCTAAATCAAACTACAGTTCTTAGTATACGGAACACACACAAGAGGAAGAGTTCAGAATTGAACGATTCCTTCTTGAGGTATTGTAGACTAGGTCAGATCAATGTGACCCGACTAGCTAGAGTTACATAAAGATGCATATTTAAATTAGTTTGAATTTACATCTTGTGAAACTCGCCAGTCATGTCACAAAGATATAATGACACTAGCTCTGTTTATTGGAAACAGAGAAAGAGTTAGTGAACTCTTGGGACTGATACATGATGATGTATGTAATGTCTCCTGTCTACACATGCCAGAACTGGTTCTTTGTACTTCGTTACATTCTCTGATGATCTCTCGAGATTCAGACATATGTTCCTGTTGAAACACAAGTCCGAACCTTTTGAGATATTCACAGAATATAAGTTAGAAGTAGAGAACCAAAATAAGGGTATAAGTATTAAGTCCTTTGATGAGATCGAGGAGGAGAATACTTGAGCACGGAATTCCTGGACTTTTCTAAAGGAGAATGAGATTCTCTCTCAGCATTACTCCTCCGTATACACCATAGCACGATGGTATATTGGGGCGGAGCAATCACACCCTATGTGATAAGGTGTGCTCTATGATGAGTAATACTGAGTTACCTATTTCCTTTTGGGTGTTATGCGCTTGAGAAGCTGCATACCTATTGAATAGGGTTCAAATCAAATCAGTTACCTACCACTTCATATGTGATATGGAAAGAGAAGAGCCCATTTCTTAAGTTAGTTAAGATTTGGGGTTGTCCGGCCTATGTCTGAAAAACAAAATCCGGACAAGCTCGAGGCAAGGTCTGTAATGTAGAACTGGAAAGGTTCCAGCTATACAAACTACAGCTGATGATTTGATAGAACCAAAGGATTCAGTAGATTCCAACGAACCTCAGCCTCTCCGCCGATCTAGTAGGGTTCCTCACCCACCTGAGAGATACTTCTGTTTCTCTATGACAGTGGGAGCAAGGATTGCATCATGAGATGATGACCCAACTAGTTTCGAGCAGGCCATCGAGAGTAGGGACTCTGTAAGAATGGCTGGATGCTTAACGATCTGAGATGGAATCCTTATACACCAACAAAGTATGGACTTTAGTTGCAATATCTGAAGGGTTAAATCCCCATCAGGAGCAAGTATATCTTGAGAAGATTACTTGGTGTACATGGAAGAGTTGAGACTTTCAAAGCTAGACTTGTTAAAGGTCTACATCATTAACCAAGTATGGATGATGATGAAACCTTTTCTAAGTAGCTATGCTTAAGTCCATCCAGATCCTACTTGCCACGGCTACATACCATGACTACGATATCTGGCGGTTGGGTGTCATGACTGCTTTTCTAAATGATGTTTTAGAAGAGAGAGTCTATAAGTACACAGCCAGAGGGCTTCGTA
Source organism: Agapanthus africanus (assembly GCA_030015575.1). NCBI lineage: Eukaryota > Viridiplantae > Streptophyta > Magnoliopsida > Asparagales > Amaryllidaceae > Agapanthus > Agapanthus africanus. The sequence continues at coordinate 294,097,946 of CM057347.1, forward strand.
GAAAGTGGGAGCAGCGGAAACGTGTGCAAGATGCTTTATAGGATTAGAGCAGGCATCGCGGAGTTGGAACATCTGTTTTGATGAAATAGTCAAAGAGTTTGACATCATCAAAATGGTAGATGAACCTTGTATACACAAAAAGGTAGTAGGGAGTATGGTGATGATCCTCGTAGAGTACGTGGATGACATACTCTTGATAGGGAAGGAGTTTCCTATGCTACGCTCGATCAATCTCCGTTTATCACATGGATTCTCCATATAGGATCAAATTGATACCTCCTAAATCCTGGATTTTGGATCTATGAGATAGATCTAATTGGATGTCAGGATTCTCACTAGTTGTAGTGAGATGGTATCAATTGATCCTGGGGAGAATCACTGGAAGGGTTCCTGGGTGATAAAGACGACTGAATGTCAGTCGCAGGCATTGTCTTTACCCTCAGTAAAGGGACGGTATGTTGGAAGAGTTCCAAGCTAGATACCGTGGCAAACTAGACGATAAAGGCAGGATACATCGCTACTTAAGATGCTACCAAAGAGGCTGTCTGGGTGTATATTGGTTCATGAGATGAACTACGTTCCTACCATTGTGAGACAATGGAGTTGTGGCTTATGCCAAGAAACGTCCGTCCCATCAGTGATCCAGACATATTCTAAGGCAGTATCACCTGATCATGGAGATGGTTGATCTCCAGGGAGATCGAGGTTAGGAGAGAAGACTCAGAGGACAACACAGCGGATCCACTCACAAAGGCATGTTCCCAGAGAGAGACTTTTATGGGATGGTTGAGTATGAGATACTACAACCACTGCTACAGATGGCCCTAGTGCAAGTGGGAGATTGTTAGTTATATGTATGCCCTAGAGGCCATTACTATACATAGGATGTATATTGTAGTGGATGCTTGGACATATATAAGGAGGACTTTCTTGCTCGACATGATAGTATGCTATCTGGTTGAACTTTACCTTAACGTGTACACTAATTGTATCTCTGTTACATGTTGGTAAAGCCCTTAGGATGTGTACTTGACTACATGGACTATGATGCGGATCATACTACTGGGGACATGGTAGTCTATAAGTACATCCTTCAAAGTCCCTAGTCGTGGGTGTATCGAGACGGGGCATCGATATACCAGAGTAGACTAGCGTATACCTTCTCGACCCATACAGATGGGCGATGGATGATCCCATATCCATTGGTGTTTGACATCAGAGATGATATACGGGTGCTCAGTAGAGACTGGGTACACTGGACGGACTCGCCGAGAACTCCCAGATGGTATTATACCTCACGTCAGATGGCAGTTCTCTGGTGACACTGGTACAGAGTAGTCTGTTGACCCGAGATCGTCATAGAGTCTTGTGTGGTTCCCACTGTGCTTTGATTTCCATCTTACCACGTCCAAGAGGGCGTGCAAAACGGTGGTTTTTGGGTACAGTCCCGAATCACATGGAGGCAATGAGCGATAGGAGGGGATTCGTCTCTCCCGGTATAGGGAGTTGATGTTGCGCTGTGTTCGATTGGCTATAACAGGAAATCCCTGGCCAGGGTTGCTGAGATTTACTGGTAAGTGTTACCAGTAGTTTCTCGAATTGTTATAGACCTCATATCGACACGACTTATCGAGCTATTGGGGTCTGACGTATACCACCCCTAGGCAAGATATGCGACATATCAGACGATCAGACCAGACTGTACGGTGGTGTTACTGGTTGGATTCACTGGAGTGTGAGCGGGCTTGCTCGTCGATCTTCAGATCGCTCAATACCCGGGTGGCCGTTACGTTTAGCAGACCCCTTGCGGCTTGTGGGTGTTTGATATGATCATCATCTGCTGCCGGCGTATTGACGAGTCTTTAGAGTCCTACACAGAGGTTTCCTGGCTCAAGCGAAACGAAATAGGAGCGCATATGAGATATGTGCGGGACCGAGAATAATACGTGTATGTGATACCGTATTCCATTCTCGCGATGAATGTGTCGAATGGTTGTATGCGATATAACCTAGTTATCGAATCGAAGATTGATTCGATAAGCCGATACATAGGATACTAGCCGGTTATATGCGATATGACCGGATCGTTAAATCAAGTGTTGATTTAATGATTTAATGCATAATTATATATTTGATATATTACTTTGCATTAACTAGTATCGGTTCACTTAAGATGGATTTTCTCACTCGGATGTGCGCATTGCATATGCGATATGATTTTGTGCACATGCTTGTATCATGTTTGATGATACATGTTTACTTGGTTAAGTGTATAGAATTAAATCATGGTTAAACTTATGATTAGGGTTTTATTTCCTTTTCTCATTTATTTATCTATTTATTCATTTTGGAAAATAAATGGAAAAGAGAAAAGAATGGTGGCTTTATTTGTTGTTTAGTTGAAGCTTCATGAAGCTTTGACTTTGTCCACCATTCTTATCTCATCCTTAACCCTAACCATTCCTTTAACCTTGGTCAATTCTCTACACATAACCATAGTTAGAATTATGATAAGTATTGTTTTTCTATTCTTTTTAATTAACTTATCATATTTCTTTCTTCATCTTCTTCATCTTCTTCATTGAAGAAAACCTTTCTTCATCAATGGTGATTGATGAAAATGAGTGAGAAATCCAATTCTAAAGTCTACCCACTTCCTATTTCTTCATCCTCTACCTCTTGCCAAGTAGTAGAGTGTATTTCCTTCACAAGTTTTCATGGCTTGGTGAAGGTGGAGCTTGATCTAGTGATGCTTCGACGTAGATCATCTTCGGCACGTTGTCGACGACCTAGCCCGGTCTTTTCTCCGATGAAACCACCGTGAGAGTCATGGTTCGATTTGGACAGCGGAGAGGACTTCATTGCGGAGCCGTGGAGGTGGAGCACCGGATCTACAAAGGTTGTATTTCCGTATTCTCTTAGTTAAGCGTTAACTAGTTTGTTTTTCGCCTAGACATCTAGCCAACGATCCGTAGTTTAGGTTTTCTCGGCACCGTAATTTTTTAAATTGGCATGGTTAATGCCTTGTGAGACCTCATTAGGGTGCCTAGGAACCCTACATCGGCTATATCTCATATAACCGATCAATAACTTAAATCACGAGAATAGATTACGGTATCACATACTCGTATTAATCTCGGTCCCGCACATATCACATATGTGTCCCTACTTCGTTTTGCCTGAGCCAGTGAAACCTCTGTGTAGGACTCTAAAGACTCGTCAATATGCCGGCAGTAAGTGATGATCAGGCACCCACAAGCCATCAACGGTACTAGCTGGACGTAACGGCTACCCGGGTATTGAGCGATCAGAAGATCAATAAGCAAGCATGTCCTTACTCCTGCAAAAGCCTGTCAGTAACACTACCGTACAGTCCGGTCTCTTCGTCTGATATGTCGCATATCTAGTATAGGGGTGGTAAACGTCAAACCCCAATAACCGATAAGTCGTGCCGATGTGAGGCTCATAACGGGTCAAGAAACTACTGATAATACTTATCAGTAAATCTCTGTATCAGCCCTTGCCAGGGACTTCTTGTTATGGCCAATCGAGCACAGCGCAACATCAACCCCCAATACCGGGAGAGATGAATCCCCTCCTATCACTCATTGCCTCCATGTGATTCGGGATTGTACCCAAAAGCCACCGTTTTGCACGTTCTCTTGAACGTGGCAAGGTGGAAATCAAAGCACAGTGGGAATCACAAGACTCTATGACGATCTCGGGTCTACAGACTAATATGTACCAGTGTCACCAGAGAACCGCTATCTGACGATAGGTATAATAACAACTTGGAGTTCTCAGCGAGTCCGTTCAGTGTACCCAGTCTCCACTGAGCACCCATATACCATCTTTGATGTCAGACACCAATGGATGTAGGATCATCCATCGCCCATCATATGGGTCAAGATGCATATACGCTAGTCTACTCTGGAATATCGATGCCCTGTCTCGATACACCCTCGACTAGGAACAATTATAGGATGTAATTGTGGACTACCCTTGGCCCCCACCAGTATGATCTCCATTATAGTCCTGGTAGTCAAGTACACATCATAAGGGCTTTATCAACATGTGAGAGCAAGACAGCATCACATACACAAGTCAACATGTTAAGACAAAGAGCAACCAGATAGCATACTATCATGTCGAGCAAGAAAGTCCTCTCTATATATATCCAAGAATCCACTATAATATACATCACATTTACAATAATGGCCTCTAGGGCATACATATAACTAACAATCTCCCACATGCACTAAGGCCAGTTGTTGTAGTATCGCATACCCAACATCCCGAAGAGCCTCTCAAATTGTATCTGGGGTATGGCCTTTGTGAGTGGATCCGCCGTATTGTCCTTCGTGTCAACTCTCTGGACCTCGATCTCCCGGCGATCAACTATCTCCCGGATCAGGTGATACCGCCTCAGAATATTCCTGGATTCCTTGGCCAACGCCACTGCTCCATTGTTATCGCAATACAAAGGTATTGGATGCTCAATGGATGGAACCACTCCAAGTTCAGTTATGAACTTTTTCATCCAGACAGCCTCTTTGGTAGAATCGTTGGCAGCGATGTATTCAGCCTCTACAGTCGAGTCTGCCATGGTTTCCTATTTGGAACTCTTCCAATAAACCGTCCCTCCATTGAGGGTAAAGACAAATCCCGAGACCGACTTAGATTCGTCCTTATCACTCTAGAAGCTCGAATCGGTAAAGGACTCCACTTGGAGTTCTCCGTTACCATACACCAAGAACATCTTTTAGTCCTTCTCAAATACTTAAGAATGTTCTTCACAGCTGTCAAGTGACTCTCTCCTGGATCTGCTTGATACCTACTCACTATACTTAGTGAGTATGCTACATCGGATCTGGTACATAACATTGCATACATGATAGAGCCTACTGCCGAAGCATAGGGTATCCCTTGCATGTGAGCTCTCTCCAAATCAGTCTTAGGAGACATCTTGTAATACCTTAGAATGCGTTTAGTGTTAATTAAGCGATAATGTGGGTTTTTAGATAAAAGTTTACCAAATCGGTTTCCTCACATTTTATAACAATTAATTAACATTTTATCATTTTTTGTTATGTCTTGCACACACATGTGCATGTTAATGTGAGGGGTGGTAGTGTGAATCTTGTTTAGAGACCATGACACCTTAAGCAATCCATGTCTTGATTAACCTTGCCTTAACCTTGAGCTAGATATTTGGTGAGAGATATTTTCCTTGTATTGGATAGAGAGAGAGGTGGCTAGGTGAGTCATGGAGGCATTAATGGTTGCATTAATGGAGGTGAGAGAGAGAGTAAGCATAAGGAATTAGTTCACCCTACACTCACCTTCTCACCCTTTACTTTCTCACACACTCTCATTCTCTCTCACTCGATCTCTCTCAATTATTTCTCATTCCCTTTTCTCTCAACTGAAACCTTAACCATTCATCACAAAACCTTCACAATACTTGATCAAATCTCACCAAAACACTTCAAAAGTTTTGTTTTTGCCTCTAAGATCACTTGGAGCTTGGAAAGCTAGGATCTTGTGAGCAAGTGTGGATAGGTATAATCTCTAAACTATTAAATAGGATTTATAATGTTGTGTAGCTTGTTGGTTGCTGTTTAGAACACTTAAAGTATTGTTTCGTGCAAATATCATATTTTTAGTGTCATTTTAGAGTCTTTGTGATCTGCTATGACCTGCGATTTTTACTGTAAAATCAAACAATGTAGTAGCGTTGTACTAGTGACCCTAAGATTACAGCTGAAGCACGAACCCCATCCCACCGGTTTTGGCCGGCGACTTGAGGAGGAAATCCGGCGACCTCGGCCGTTAGGGGGTGTTGGGGTTTGGTTTTTGTAGGGTAGCTGTCTGCTGTGGTTTAGGGGTGTTTAGTACTGTTTGATTTTTGGGTTTTTACAGTATACAAAATCTGGGATCACTTTGCTATATTCTAGTGTTTTGAGTGCGCGTGTTACATTATCCGACATGGTTCGTGATCTTGTGTAGCTGCTGCACTTGGGTTGGTTTCGTAGTGTCGCCACGCACGTTAGCCACTAGACGGACACTTGTGAGTTGGTTTGGAGTTGGTGCGTCGGTCAAAACGTAGTTGTGCGTGGTATTGATCGATTTCTGAGATTTTGCACTAGTTATGTTTTGTGTTAACATGTCATGACCCGAAATAGCACGTAACTGGCCTTGAATCATATGAAGTCTATAAGACCCCATCTAATTCAAGTAAGCCAAAAGCCCAGAAATCTAAAACCATTTTAAGAAGTAAATGAAGAAAACTAGTTTTTAAGAGGTAAGGAAAACATGTTTTAAAAATAAGGTTTTTAAATAAATAAACCGAATATGCGTTTTTAAAATCTCTAGTATTTTCTGAAAATTTCGGCAGAGTTTCCTTTGTAAATACTGGCCCCAAACGGGGTACAACATGAATAGTATATATACAATGATAAAATGCATCCCCAAGCGGGAGCTAGCTCTTCGTCAATCGACGGTCACAACCACACAAGCAGTATAATATACAACGCCGAATGGCGAGGATCAAAACTCAAAGGAAAACTCAAAATCAGCATGAAAACCATAATACTACAACGCGCGACTCTAAGGTCGAAATAATACATAACTGGTTTTCTAAGTCTGAAACAATATACAAGTTTGGTTGATGGAATTACTAGATACAACTGAATAATACATGTACAATGGTGGTTCTGATGCAAAAGAACCCACCTACCAAAGCAAATCACCCGTAAGGGAAGCAGTGTGCCAGAAAAGTCGCAATGAAACCTGTACGGCAAATCCTGCAAGAACTATGGCACAACGGGGGTGAGTTGCCAACTCATAAATAGAAAACATCACAGAGCAGAAATCGTATGTATGACACAATCCTAGGTCAATACGATCAGATATATATAAACCTCAAATGAATAAGTCTGAAGCATGATAAGGTGGCAATGTAATATCTATACATAAGTGTAGTGCCAAGTGCTCGTGCCAGTGCCTCAGGTAATAGCATATCGTAAATATGAGGTATGATCAATGTCGACTATATCATTAAGTCTATGAGTATGTGGATATCATCCAACTATGTGATCAATGTCATCAATGTCAACTATATGTATGTGGATATCATCCACGTGTCACCTAATGACAATAAGCATCATGCATGTAAATATCATAAACATATGCATGGAAGTATGAGGATGTAAATCAACATGTGTCGCTCGCAACATATCAAAATCATGGAACCTGAGTGTCAAGTATCGACACTCCAAAACATCATGAAACCTGTGCCTAGCATCGGCACGTAAATCCTCATATCTATATATATATATATATATATATAGGGCTCCGTCAGTCCGGATCGACCCACGGGCTTCGTCAGTCCGGATCGGCCCATATCATCTCTCGACTCCGGTCGGTATCCTCCGGATATCCGCCGAGCCCAAATACTATCACCGGTAGGTAGTAGTCCCTCTGCTAGGCTCCCCGTCTGTATATACAGCATCCCTTTCTTGCCCCGGGGTACCATACCGGGCCCCACCATGTACCCGCACACGGCTCACGACTCCTCCTCGCATGGGGTATATATATACATCAGAACCGATAAAACTCATGGTGGGAGCACTGAAATATCATATCAAGGGTAACCGGGTTTTTAAAATAATACATACTCTCTTTGAAATACCCACGGTTCCCAAATCCAGAAATATCATGGAAACAACATATCTCAATGCGTATAATCATAAAGCATGATGTATGCGACATATAAAAGAAATGAAAGCATATCCGTATATCATGCAAGTATGGGTGTACAATAGGTATGTACACAAGTATGAGTGTACAATATGTATGTGCACAAGTATGAGTATACAATAGATATGTGCACAAGTATGAGTGTACAATAGGTATGTGTACAAGTATGAGTATACGATATGTATGTGCAAAGTATGAGTGTACAATATACATGTACACAAGTATGCCCTGCAAGGGGTCATATCCTGAATGCAATAGTCCTACAGTGTAGTGACATGGCAATTATCGATGATGAAGTGTGTGAGCCGGCAAGCAGGTGTACGTGGAACATATGCATCATCGATAATGGTGCTGGTATCCTATCAGAATGGTCTTGATATAACAATAACATATTTAAACATGCGATGCGATGCGAACAGCAAGAATATGCGGCGAATGAATAATGAGCACAACAGTACAGAATCTACATCAATGTATCTATGTCATACAGTTTTTCCATTTGAAAGAAGACGAATCGTGGTCTTTAGAAAAATAAGGGCTACGGTGTTTTTAAGAAAAGATGCGTGTTTTGAAAATATCCGTAGAATCCCTTTTCCTGTCTTTAAAATACTCCTGATTTGTTAGTTTTTGAAATACGTATGACGTCGGCCTAGCCTAACATCTACTAACAAAACTACAGCTCTGACTAACAAGTCAATCGGGAGGGGTATGGAAACCACCTAAATCTGAGTCGATATATATATATATATATATATATATAATAGTCGTTGATCCGAACTCAAAGGTACCGCGTACGATACAATATCATATGACATCCTCGAGTCATGAGTGCAAATCTATCATCAATATAAAGCTCGTACGGTAAATCATCGTACGGCATCCCAAAAGCTGGGTACGGGTCAATATCACATTCATCTCATCAATTATCTGGTATCCTTATCATCTTATCTCATGATCTGGGGTACTGATCTAAGTCTAGTACAAATCGATACCATCTATATAAATATAAATGCATGTGTTAAACACACGTCCAAAGGCCCTCTAAAATCTCATGTCGTATCCCCAATACGAATCACATCATATCACCGATCTCACGGCACTATGCCCAATACCATCGACTCATCTCCAAATATCTTACACTATCATCATCATCCAGGTATAAGTATAACAAGCAGCATATGTGTGTGTGGGGGTGTAAACCTATTCTAGGGTTCGCAACTAGGAAACTATACTAGTTCAGTTCTAAACCATAATCTATCCATAGTACACCTAAACATGTAGGGTTCCTAAGCACACCCATGAGGTTCTACAAGTGATCAAACATGGCCAATTCAAAAAATTTCATATGCCTACAAACCCTAATACGGATCGTTAACTAGATAAAGAGGCGATGCAAGCAAGTAAACTACTTTATTGCTAAAGGAAAGTGACTACAACCTTTGTAGATCCGGTCCTCCACCTCCTAGGCTCCGTGATGACGTCCCTCCACTGTCTATATCGGATCCCATACTCTAGCATCGGCTTCATCGGAGAAATGGGCGGGCTAGGTCGTCGACTTCGATGCCGAAGATGATCTACGTCGAGGCAACTCAAGATCAAACTCCAACTTCACCAAGTCATGAAACTTGTGAAGAAAACACCCTATACTACTTGGCAAGTGGTAGAGGATGAAGAAATAGGAAGTGGGTTCACTTTAGAATTGGATTTCTCACTCTTTTTCTCAAGTTGCCATTGATGGAGGCAAGCTTTTCTCCTTGTTGATGATGAAGAAGAAGAAGAAGAAAGAATATGATAAGTTATTTTCAAAAAGGAAAATAATATGAATACTTATCATATACTAACCATGGTTAGGTGTAGAGAATAGACTATGGTTAATTTGAATGGTTAGGGTTAAGCATGAGACAAGAATGGTGGACTTGTTCAAAGCTTCATGAAGCTTCAACAAGCAAACAAAGAAAGCCACCATTCCTTATTTATCTTTTCCAAAATGAAAAAATAAATAAATAAATAAGTAATTAAATAAACAAAACCCTAATCATTAACTTAACCATGGTTTAATTCTTTACACAAACCCAAGTGAGCATGTATCATCAAACATGATACAAACAAGTGCACAAAAGTATATAACATATACAACTTGTGTACATCAAGTGAGAAAATCCATTTAAAGTGAACAAATACTAGTTAATGTAAAGTAATATATCAAATATATAATTATACATTAAATCATTAAATCAACACTTGATTTAACGATCCGGTCATATCGTATATAACCGACTAATATCCAATATATCGGCTTATCGAATCAATCCTTGATTCGATAACTAGGTTATATCGCATACAACCATTCGACACATTCATCGCGAGAATGGAATACGGTATCACATACACGCATTATTCTCAGTCCCGCACATATCTCATATGCGCTCCTATTTCGTTTCGCTTGAGCCAGGAAACCTCTGTGTAGGACTCTAAAGACTCATCAATACGCCGGCAGCAGATGATGATCATATCAAACACCCACAAGCCGCAAGCGGTCTGCCAAACGTAACGGCCACCCGGGTATTGAGCGATCAGAAGATCGACGAGCAAGCCCGCTCACACTCCTGTGAATCCAACCAGTAACACTTACCGTACAGTCCGGTCTGTTCGTCTGATATGTCGCATATCTCGCCTAGGGGTGGTAAACATCAGACCCCAGTAGCTTGATAAGTCATGCCGACGTGAGGTCCATAACATTCGTGAAACTACTGATAACTCTTACCAGCATATCACTGCAACCCTGGCCAGGGATTTCCTGTTATGGCCAGTCGAGCATAGCGTAACATCAACCCCCAATACCGGGAGAGACGAATCCCCTCCTATCGCTCATTGCCTCCATGTGAATCGGGACTGTACCCAAAAACCACCTGTTTGCACGACTCAGTAGATCCGTGGTAGGGTGGAAATCAAAGCACAGTGGGAGACACACAAGACTCTATGACGATCTCGGGTCAACAGACTAAGCTGTACCAGTGTCACCAGAGAACTGCCATCTGACGTGAGGTATAATACCATCTGGGAGTTCTCGGCGAGTCCGTTCAGTGTACCCAGTCTCTACCTAGCACCCGTATACCATCTCTGATGTCAAACACCAATGGATATGGGATCATCCATCGCCCATCGCATGGGTCGAGAAGATATACGCTAGTCTACTCTGGAATATCGATGCCCCGTCTCGATATTCCCACGACTAGGAACATTGAAGGATGTACTCATGAACTACCCAGGCCCCACTAGTATGATCAACATCATAGCCCTGGAAGTCGAGTACACATCCTAAGGGCTTTATCAACATGTAATCAGAGAGACAGAGAGTATACATGTTAAGATAAAGAGCAACCAGACAGCGTACTATCATGTCGAGCAAGAAAGTCCTACCTATATATGACCCAGCATCCACTACAATATACATCCAATGTACAGTAATGGCCTCTAGGGCATACATATAACTAACAATCTCCCACTTGCACTAGGGCCATCTGTAGCAGTGGTTGCAGTATCACATACTCAACCATCCCATATAAGTCTCTCTCTGGGAAAAAGCCTTTGTGTGGATCCGCCGTGTTGTCTTCTGAGTCTACTCTCCTGACCTCGATCACTCTGGAGATCAACTATCTCCATGATCAGGTGATACTGCCACAGAATATGTCTGGGTCACTGATGGGATCGGGGTTCCTTGGCCAAAGCCACACTTCCATTGTCATACAATGGTAGGAACCTAGTTCATCTTATGAACCAATATACACCCAAACTGTCTCTTTGGTAGTATTTTAATAGCGATGTTACCAGCCTTTATCGTCTAGTTTGCCACGGTATCTAGCTTGGAACTCTTCCAACATACCGTCCCTTTACTGAGGGTAAAGACAATGCATGTGACTGACATTCAGTCGTCTTTATCAACCTGGAACCCTTCCAGTGATTCTCCCCAGGATCGATTGATACTATCTCACTACATCTAGTGAGAATCCTAGCATCCAATTACATCTATCTCATAGATGAAAACTCAGGGTTTAGGAGGTATCACTTTGATCCTATTGGAGAATCCTTGTGATAAGCGGAGATTGACCGAGCGTAGTATAGGAAACTCTTTTCCTATTAAGAGTATGTTGTCCACGTACAATACGAGGATAACCACCTTATTCTCTACTACCGTTTTGTATATACAAGGTTCATCTACCATTTTGATGAAGTCAAACACTTTGACTACCACATCAAAACAGACGTTCCAACTCCGCGATGCCTGCTTTATTATGTAAAGCAACTTGCACACGTTTCCACTGCTCCCACTGTTTACGAAGCCCTCTGGCTGTGTTCTTATAGACGTTCTCTTCTAAATCATTGTTTAGAGAAGTAGTCATGGCACCCAACCACCAGATATCGTAGTCATGGTATGTAGCAATGGCAAGTAGGATCTGGATGGACTTAAGCATAGTCCCCTGAAAAGATTTCATCATTATCCACGCTTGGTCGATGACGAAAAACTTTAACAAGTCTAGCTTTGAAAATATCAACCTTTCCATCTACACCAAGTAATCTTCTCAAGATATACTTGCTCCTGATGGGGATTTAACCCTTCAGATATAGCAGCCAAAGTCCATACTTTGCTGGTGTACATGGATTCCATCTTAGATTGCTAAGCATCCAGCCATTCTTACAGAGTCCCTACTCTCGATGGCCTGCTCAAAACTAGTTAGGTCATCATCTCATGATGCAGTCCTCGCTCCCACTGTCATCGAGAAACCAAAGTATCTCTCAGGCAGGTGAGGAACCCTACCAGATCCGTGGAGAGGCTAAGGTTCGTCGGGGATTATTGAATCCTTTGGTTCTGTCAAATCATCAGCTGCAGTTTTGTATAGCTTGAACCTTTCCAGTTCCACAGAACTGACCTTGCCTCGAGCTTGTCCCGATTTTGCTTTTAGACATAGGCCAGACAACCCTAAATCTTAACTAGCTCAAGACATGGGCTCTTCCCATACCATATCTCATATGGAGTGGTAGGCAGTGATCTGATTCGAACCCTATTCAATAGGTATGCAACTTCTCAAGTGCATAACCCCCAAAAGGAAATAGGTAACTCAGTAGTACTCATTATAGAGCATACCATATCTAATATGGTGCGGTTGCTCCACTCTGATACACCGTTGTGCTGTGGTATATTCAGAGGAGTAATACGGAGAGAGAATCTCATTCTCCTTTAGAACAATCCAGGAATTCTATGCACAAGTATTCTCCTCCCTGATCACATCAAAGGACATAATACTTATACCCGTATTGGTTCCCTACTTCTAGCTTATATTCTGTGAATATCTTAAAAGGTTCGGACTTGTGTTTTAACAGGAACATATGTCTGAATCTTGAGAGATCATCAGAGTACGTAATGAAGTATAAACAACCGGTCCTGGCATGTGTAGACAGGAGACCTTACATACATCATCATGTATCAGTCCCAAGAGTTTACTAACTCTTTCCCTGTTTCCAATAAACAGAGCTATGGTCATCTAATCTTTGTGACATGACTGGCAAGTTTCACAAGATGTAAATTCAAACTGATTTAAATATGCATCTAAAATGTAACTTCAGCCAGTCGGGTCGCATTGATATGACCTAGTCTACAATGCCTCAAGAAGGAATCTTTCATTTATGAACTCTTCCTCTTGTGTATGTTCTGTATACTAGGAACTGTAGTTTGATTTAGAACATCAATGCTTTTAGATAACGTGCCTGAACCGATCAACTTTTGATATAGGAAATGTTCAAAACATTATCCATCAATACAAAATTTTATCATTTCTTTACTAATAAAGAGACTGATATGATTTTGTATATCAGGTTCGGTATCTAATAGCATTTATTCAGAATCAATGTATTGGTAATACAGGGTGACAGTGACCAACAGACTTGGCTGCAACACTTGCCCCGTTTTCTGTCTCATGAAACTTATCACCCGTTCTCAGTTTTCTACCTTTTTGTAGCCCTATGTAACAGATTACATATCTGGGATCCTGATCCGGTATCAAATACCCAGGATTCAGAGGATACTGAGAAACAGTTCTTTGTAATGAACACACCCGAAGGAGATGCATCATATGCACTTTCTTCGTTTGGGCGGCATAGGAATTCTGGTATTCCCCTATTTCCTGCTCTGCCTTATAACAATTATAAGTTGGAGCGGAACCAACGTTCCCCAGCTCAGTATAACAAGCGGGTTCGGTCAAAACATCCATATTATTATCTTGATTAAGGCGTGATATGGTCGCTACCTGGAGAGAGAGAGAAGAAAACACTCTGCGTGCGCTCTGGCAAGATTAGATTGGTTATATATTTTATCTAATCAGGATGGCTCCCACTGGTTTTATCAAATCTTTCTTCAAACCCTAAAAGGAAAGACTAGCCGGGATTAATTATACTCTATAAGTTCGCCAATCTTTCAGCCAGGCCAGTGTCAGTACTTTGAGGGAGGTTCCCCGTGCTTTCGCACGGACCTAATTACAGTAAACCCCGTTTTCCCAGAGGCGTAACCCCGTTGACACCTTTCTAGACACCTACTTGATCGGCTAATTGTAAAGTGCAAAACTCTCCCAGGAGTAACAATTACTCGCAGTGGGTATCGGGATCCAACTATCACATAGAAGTTATGCAATCTCATTGCAAATTTCAACACTTGAAACTCCCGATAATGGTTTTTACCCCTAGCACCTATGACCTTAGCTAAGGTCAACAAATCATAGGTACTAGTCAAGTTCTACCCGTCATTCGTGATTAATTAGACCCACCCACATGACCCTTGGCTAAGGTCAACAAAGCCACATGACTGTCCTAACTAATCGCATCATATGCTGTGTAGGAAAACATCACTTAGCTACCGCACACTACGCCTCGGCTATGGTCGACAAACGTAGCACGAATACTAAGTACTCTACTTCCTAAAATGACGGAGGGTTGCGAATGGTTTTTAAGAAAACCTTTAACGCTTTGAACTTGATCTCGTTGCGGAATCAAATGGTTTTTAAATGGAATGTTTTTGAGGCTTTTCTAGTTTTGCTAAAGGGGTCACTCCCGGTGAAGGGATCGTCGGCCCTTTCCTCATCGAATGAGGTGCGGGATATATCATATATATCACTGTGCAAAGCGGAAACTATAGAAGCGATCAAATGACAAACCGAGTGTGTAGCATCTGCCAGTTAATGCTAAAGGAGTCACTCCCGGTGAAGGGATCTCGGTCCTTTCCTCATCGAATAAGGTGCAGTATGTTCTACAATGAACACCGCGATGCAAAGCAAGAACTGTAGCTACATGTTTTATTTTGAAATTCGATTCCACAACATCAATTAGGTTTATTTTCTTTCATTAATCTCATTAATGAATATCCCATCATTTAAATCCACCTAAACATCACAGATAAATATAACGTACGCTTATGCCATCTGCATTCGCCTCGATGTCTCGTCTGCACCGTTAGGTTAGGTAACTAACGCCAGAGCGAGGCAGGGCTAGCGCGGGTGTAAAACATAAGCAACGTCTATATTATATATCATATATACTATATATAATATCTATCTGAACATATCACATGATCACATCACAGATAACGCAGCAGAAAGTATCATATGAAATATTGGATATACTAGGACGCCCGTGTTTTCAATACGAGCCAGTATAAAACACGGATTCCACGGTCGTGATGAATAGCCAATCCAACACCCCTAGACCCCTACGAGAGCGGCAAGCAGCCCTACCAATTCTAGGGTTAGGAGACCCGGACTTAACTCCTCGAGTTGGTCTCCCACTGGACCTTAGAACCCGGTCACTTGTGCCCTCCTCCTTGGGTCTATCCTAGTGCAGAAAAGTAAATAATATACAAATGGTGACAACATCCGCAACCTGGAAATGCCCCAATAAAAGAATATTACATACAAGTTTTTACATGAATGAAAATGAAAAACACTCATCTCACATAAAAAAAAAACCCGGCTATTCAGACACGACGATCCAATATAACATATCCAGCAACACATAACATCACATGTCATCAACGTAAGTAAATATACGCATCCCAATTGTCGTTGACATATAGCAACGAAACCGGCGATATCACATATTACACTTACGGTCACAGAAAAGAAAGTGTAAAACTACAACAGTTGGAATCCGCAACCTCTTTAGACATCGCATGCCTAATCAAATGAAATACTTAGACATCACATGCCTAACAATTATAAACCCCGCATTTTAGTCTCATTATCGAAAACTCTTTTCAATATCAAGTCGGGCAATTCAACAAGATTCCCGACATTTTGATCGAATGCTCGTCGCAAACTTTAGTAGGCGGCTGCACTCCCGACGCCGTCGACGAAGTGCACCAAGGCGGAACACCGCTGCCGCGAGCACCCGAACGGATGCTTTCGGCGACGGGGTTCTCCTACAGTCACTTGGTCGGGGCTATGGGGCGAGGCTGTCTATTAAGTTTACCCGGCGAGTATCCGCGTACACTACGTGATTGCGACGGACTTTTGATCGCATCAAAATTCCGTGGCAACCGATCAAATGAGACTAAACTGCTATGTTTATAACATTCATTTAGTTATCTCATAACTATTTGTGAATTCCAATTATTGTATCACATTCCGGATAAATAGAAAATGTTAAACTTTCCGATCTAACAATCGAACACCTAAGTTTTCCCGAAACAGCTCAACACATGAAATAAGTTTAAAAACATTCACTTCGTGCCTCAGTACCAACGGTCCAGCCGTAGAAGGGTCAAGCCAACGCCTCACATGTGGCACGCCGTACTGCCCCAAACCCTAAGGTTCAAAGTGCAGTTCAAGATGGTCACATAATCGAGTTAAGGTTTGTTATCTTCTAGAGAGACCATCGCGTTACTTGCACTACTTAGAACGTCATTAAACTACGGAAAAATCCAACAATTGGAAATTTCCCGGCAGGGGAAAAGGTGGGTATTTATATCCGGTCGAACTTTTTAACATATTCTAAAATTACTCGGAAAAACACATAGACAAAGTTTGATAATCCGATCGAATTCACGAACTCCCAATATAACCCAGAATATTCAACTCTTGAATAAATATTAAAAAATCCCAGAAAATCCAGAACCAAAATATAGGAATTACTGTGCAAAAATTATTGGTCAATGAGACCATACGGCCGCGGAACCGCCGCAGAAGCCATGCTTCTGCGACTGTTCCGCGGCGGTTTGATGGATTTAGGAGCTCCGTTTTGCACCATAATTCATAGATCTTCCTGCTGAATTTTTTAAGAATTTTTAATCTGGAAAAAACCCAGTTTTTGAAAAATGTCCAGAGAGCATTTTGGAGTTAGGGTTTTTGGTTCGATCGGACTTCTAACTCCGTCTACGCATCGCCTAAGCCTCTAGCTAGGCTCTGACACCACTGTAGGGTTCCTAGGCACACCCAAGAGGTTCTACAAGTGATCAAACATGGCCAATTCAAAAAATTTCATGTGCCTACAAACCCTAATACGGATCGTTAACTAGATAAAGAGGCGATGCAAGCAAGTAAACTACTTTATTGCTAAAGGAAAGTGACTACAACCTTTGTAGATCCGGTCCTTCACCTCCTAGGCTACGTGATGACGTCCCTCCACTGTCTATATCGGATCCCGGACTCTAGCATCGGCTTCATCGGAGAAATGGGCGGGCTAGGTCGTCGACTTCGATGCCGAAAATGATCTACGTCGAGGCAACTCAAGATCAAACTCCAACTTCACCAAGTCATGAAACTTGTGAAGAAAACACCCTATATTACTTGGCAAGTGGTAGAGGATGAAGAAATAGGAAGTGGGTTCACTTTAGAATTGGATTTCTCACTCTTTTTCTCAAGTTGCCATTGATGGAGGCAAGCTTTTCTCCTTGTTGATGAAGAAGAAGAAGAAGAAAGAATATGATAATTTATTTTCAAAAAGGAAAATAATATGAATACTTATTATATACTAACCATGGTTAGGTGTAGAGAATAGACTATGGTTAATTTGAATGGTTAGTGTTAAGCATGAGACAAGAATGGTGGACTTGTTCAAAGCTTCATGAAGCTTCAACAAGCAAACAAAGAAAGCCACCATTCCTTATTTATCTTTTCCAAAATGAAAAAATAAATAAATAAGTAATTAAATAAACAAAACCCTAATCATTAACTTAACCATGGTTTAATTCTTTACACAAACCCAAGTGAGCATGTATCATCAAACATGATACAAACAAGTGCACAAAAGTATATAACATATACAACTTGTGTACATCAAGTGAGAAAATCCATTTAAAGTGAACAAATACTAGTTAATGTAAAGTAATATATCAAATATATAATTATACATTAAATCATTAAATCAACACTTGATTTAACGATCCGGTCATATCGTATATAACCGACTAATATCCAATGTATCGGCAGATGATGATCATATCAAACACCCACAAGCCGCAAGCGTTCTGCCAAACGTAACGGCCACCCGGGTATTGAGCGATCAGAAGATCGACGAGCAAGCCCGCTCACACTCCTGTGAATCCAACCAGTAACACTTACCGTACAGTCCGGTCTGTTCGTCTGATATGTCGCATATCTCGCCTAGGGGTGGTAAACGTCAGACCCCAGTAGCTTAATAAGTCATGCCGACGTGAGGTCCATAACATTCGTGAAACTACTGATAACTCTTACCAGCATATCACTGCAACCCTGGCCAGGGATTTCCTGTTATGGCCAGTCGAGCATAGCGTAACATCAACCCCCAATACCGGGAGAGACGAATCCCCTCCTATCGCTCATTGCCACCATATGAATCGGGACTGTACCCAAAAACCACCTGTTTGCACGACTCAGTAGAGCCGTGGTAGGGTGGAAATCAAAGCACAGTGGGAGACACACAAGACTCTATGACGATCTCGGGTCAACAGACTAAGCTGTACCAGTGTCACCAGAGAACTGCCATCTGACGTGAGGTATAATACCATCTGGGAGTTCTCGGCGAGTCCGTTCAGTGTACCCAGTCTCCACTGAGCACCCGTATACCATCTCTGATGTCAAACACCAATGGATATGGGATCATCCATCGCCCATCGCATGGGTCGAGAAGATATATGCTAGTCTACTCTGGAATATCGATGCCCCGTCTCGATATTCCCACGGCTAGGAACATTGAAGGATGTACTCATGAACTACCCAGGCCCCACTAGTATGATCAACATCATAGTCCTGGAAGTCGAGTACACATCCTAAGGGCTTTATCAACATGTAATCAAAGAGACAGAGAGTATACATGTTAAGATAAAGAGCAACCAGACAGCGTACTATCATGTCGAGCAAGAAAGTCCTACCTATATATGACCCAGCATCCACTACAATATACATCCAATGTACAGTAATGGCCTTTAGGGCATACATATAACTAACAAAACACATGTAGGATATCCATATCATACTTAACGCTATCATACTTATATATATGGAATATATATAGTATACTAAATATCGAACTGCGGGGGTGCTATACGCCATCCACCCGACTTCCCCCGTAGATATAATCTACTCACCTGCATCTTGCGTGTCGGTGTCGACGTCGCCTTCATTTTATTCATCGTATGAATCCGTCGTGAAGGTACCTACAAAGATAACATAATTGGAATACGTATTAAAATCACATCGGGAATACCAAAACGACATGCTAAGGCCTATAGGTTAGAACCTATGGACTACGCTATCAAAACCATCAAACAACCCTCGATGTCATCGTGCAAACGTCAAGCGATTGAGGTAAAACAGAAATACGCAAATCCAGAATTCAAAATATGAGAAACGATACTTTGAATCAAAACAGCAACTTAGGAAAAAGGTCCCAGATTTCACCCTAAGTCAAATTGGCCAATTTTGCATATTCCAAGGGTCTAATTTACTGATGAGGGGACCACAGAACAAGAACGAGACCAAAAGTCCCAGATCTGGCCGCAATTTGCGGCTAGAGGGATTAAATTTGCGGCCTCGTGAAGGATTCAGGGGATGGAGTTTTGGTGGTGGCTTCCTAGGTGCCTGCATGTATCCCTGTCCTTGCAAAATAATATTTAGACTCTCGGGGTGATAGCAGATTTCAAATAACCCTCACAGAATCAACAATTTTCTGATATCGGCTTTTCTAAATCCGTATTCCGGGGTTCTAGTCTCTGTTTTAGGCCTGAATTCTAGCACTAGGGGGTTTGTGTGGTCTCTACTGAGCTTAATTACACATTACAACTCTCAAATTCCAATAACCCTAACTAGAATTTTCAAAGTTCACCCAAACCACACGATATCGATTCTAATCTAACATGGGGGTAAAAGCAATGGAAAAACTAAGCTCATGGTTCAGAAAATACCTCATTTGGCAACTCAAGAATTTTCTTGAGTTGCTCAAAGTCCTCAAAATCTCTTCTTTCTTGGTCCAATGTGTTTCCCTTGAGCTTTTGCACCTTTTTAATGAAAAGGGTAATGGGTTTTGAGGTGTTTATTGTGATGATTTGAGAGGGTTGAAGAGAGTGGGGGAGAAGGCAGCAGCAGCAGCAGCAAGGATGGAGAGGGGAGAGAAATGAGTGAGGAATGAAAAGGAATGGCCAAGTCAACACACCCTCACCTCTCTCTCTCTCACCCCCATACCCATTAGTTTATTCTTTTCCATTTTCTTTTCTTTTCCCCTCTCTAATAATTCAACAACCATGGTATAAAACATGTAGGAAAGCCATAAGAATATGTAACAAGTGAAAAAAAAGATATGGTGTATGTTTTGAACAAATATGCTAAAAATTCGATTAGCGATTTTTAATCGTGATTAGCACTAAATTAGCATATAATTAATCATAAAAACTTAAAATTGCATAATTCACATAAAACACCCTCTTTTAAATAATTTCTATAATTTTCTAAATTTTCCCCATTTTATCGGTATTTAATTATACCGCCTTATTTAAAATATTTCATATTTTATTATTAAATTATAAAAATTCCCCAAAAATATTATTTTAATTTTTTGAAATGTTACAATTTTCCCCCCTTAAAGAAATTCGGTCCCCGAATTTAAATTTAAACCCCCAAATTCTTAAAACATTTCAATAAAAAGTCCAAGTCGTCGAGGCTCCGAAATCATCAATACATAAAACGCATCATAGCGCAATGCATACGCATGAGTAATGAGCAGTTAACTCAAAATCAAAACTCCGTCAAGCATCCCGCGATCATCGGAGTCATGGTAAAGACACAAATGTCAAATCCAAAACAAAACCAATATGATATATATCAAAACCATACATGTAGACATCAAATCTATACATGAAAATATCTGAAAGAAATGCATGCCAAACCTTTCATGTTGTTGTGCGATGTGCATAGCACTACACAGTGGCGGACGTCTATTGTAAGAAAATAACCATATATATATATATATATATATATATATATATATATATATATATATATCTTTCGTTTAATACGTACGTTCCGCCATTTTGAAAACAATTTAGAAGGGTTTCCTTGTTTTAAACGTTTCATGTCATATCAGACAGACACGTTGGTAAATACTGAGACTATAGCTCTATTTTTGGAAATCCCTTCGATAACTATCAATGCATGCAAAATATATCCAGGTACTGTCCTCTGACTAGTCCTGCTCAGTACGAAAACCAATAGCAATATCATAAAAACGTACTGCTCCATAAGGAATCAATCCCAAAATGTATATACGAATACCTTATGCGTCTGGTGCTCACGGAAATCAAAATCCATATATGTGCCATACATGTGCATAGAAATAACATCTAGGTGCAACGGGTGTGAACGAAACATCTGTCATAGGCAATGTGTGTGCCTGACAGCAAAATCAGGTGCATCTGACATGCACGAAAAATCCTGAATTAGTGCATCTAGTGTGCACCAAAATAGCATCTCAAAATATGCGCTCAACACGCGCGAAAATCCAAATCAAATGCACGAAGTGCAAGAAATCAACATCAATAGTATAATCAAAATCGACGATATAAAATACGGCTCAATCAAAAACAGGTATACCGCGGTATATAACCTCACAACCATGTGCATCAACGTGCACAAATCAAATCTAAGCACAAAAGTGCATGAAAACTATGCTGAAAGCATAAATCAAATCACATGCATAATATAGGCATGAAATCAAAATCAACATATCGAATGACATCAAATCAGAGTCAGGTGCAACTGTGTGCACAAAATACATATCAATGCACTACAAGCGTATATGAACTATACCGAGTGCAAAAATCAAATCGGGTGCATGCCATATGCACAAAATCAATCCAACTGTATGAAATCCATGAAGTCATAAGCATGTGCAGCCAAGGCACAAAAAGCGATATCAGGTGCAATAACTGTGCACAAATATGAATATCCAGTAGGTGCAACCATGGTGCACAAAAACAGAAATCATGGAACTCAGCCATCAAGGCTAAATCATGCGAATAGATCGCCCAAAACACCGAAATCCAAGGTGACGGATACGTGATAATCGAATCACCAAATCACAAATCATAAATACCGTCGTCAATATATCCTCTTTCAAGGTTGAGAAGGGGTCGGTGCATCTAATGCTAGCAGCGCAAGATATCTACTTGTCTCCTGCTCACGGTCCGGCGTCCTCTGTCTCTGGGCCCTTATCTTATCTGTGGATTGCCAATTTCGAAATCCCTCGACTCATCGGCCCAGTCAGGTGTGCTAACGGGGACGATTCCGTCCTGGCACTTCTCTGGTCACCTATCGGTCAATCCTCATGGCCACTCGTAAAGCAGCACGTCACTGGCACCGACCTCTGGTCCTCTGAATACACATTATACATCTGATCCTGGTGCAAATCCTATCGCAGCAGTGTCCTGGAAGGAATCCTGCTCAAGGTCTCTTCCGGTCTCGCCTATGCCAAACTGTACGGAGGCCGGTACTCTTCCATAATCTTTTCTCACTCTGTGGACATCTGCGTCCTCAACACAGCATTTCCTCGGAAACTGGTCGCATCCTAACGCCTCTGCCTACGTATCGCATCTCTGATGTCAGCGAAGTGGAACGTCATCTCGTCGAAATCTTGTGCGAACTCTTTACTCCACTCTGTTCCAATGTCGACTGATTCGGACTCGTCTTCTCGTGGTTGCATGGACTGCGCTCTAATGGCTATACTCGTATCTGGAGTCTCCCAAGCAATGTGTCCCATCACAGGAAATCCGAATGATGTTGAACCATCCGATCGATTCGTCAGAACCTCATAATCCCCCAAGAGATCAATATCTTGAGTATAGTTTAATAGTATTCCAGTACATGCCACAGCACCTGTGGACCAACCGTAGAAAGGCAAACCCAAGCCTCACAAATGGCACCACTAAACTGCCGCAAACCCTAAGGTTCGGAGGTGTTCCATGGTCATTACGTCGAGTTAGGGTTTCATTCTTCTAGAGGGTCCATAGCATTACTTGCATTGTCTTCCGAATACTTTGAACTTGGAAATGGGTTCCTGACATGCGATCGTCTCTATCGACTCTCAACGAATCTTCGTGAAGTCGTCTCTAGCTGGGATCAATCAATCTGATGACCTCGCATCGGGGTAAGAGAACGAACCACATGTCCTAGTCATTCATCCTCGGGTGACTAGCGACCTTCCATCATATCTCTAAGTATATACTCATGCTGCAGTAGCTCCAACATCTGGGCGATATCTCGTCATTTGCAGCAACAACTGGCTCATTCGTCTATACGCTGAACAGCGCCTCAATCATCATGAATAAGCGATACATCAATGGTCATCACATTATGGCTGGCCTCTAGCAGTAGCCTGATCCTCTAGTGTCGATCGGCACATCCGGGAAATCTCGTAAAAGCAATCCGTCAAACGCTCATGGCGCGAAAACACAACAAAACGACGCCTCTCTATGCAATCATACGTTCCTGGAATCATGCCCTGGTCAGTCCTCGTCCGTGACGAGCTCAAGCTGACGCAACTCTAGCCGTAGCTCTCTCTGCCCGTGTAATCGTGGCAGAAAAATCATAACCGATGTCGATGACGATAGATCATAGGAATGAATATAATACTGTGCAAGGAAATGTACATCCTAAGGTTTCTTGAGCGGAGTAGCGTATCGTAAGTATGCCGCGGAACATACGTACGGTACATCACTCTACTCAAACTACCTACTCCATCAACCAAGGGTCATCCTATGCGACGAAAGTTCAGGTATAATACCCCCTAGACTAAGTCTAAGTTCCGTAAGGTCAAGCCTAAGTTCCGTATATATATAACGCTCTAGGCTCCACATGGTCAAACTTAGACTCGAACCAAGGTTAACCTAGCGCTCTGATACCAACTTTGTCACGACCCGAAATGGCACGTGACTGGCCTTGAATCATATGAAGTCTATAGGACCCCATCTAATTCAAGTAAGCCAAAAGCCCAGAAATCTAAAACCATTTTAAGGAGTAAATGAAGAAAACTAGTTTTTAAGAGGTAAGGAAAACATGTTTTAAAAACAAGGTTTTTAAATAAATTAGCAGAATTTGCATTTTTAAAATCTTTTGTCTTTTCTGAAAATTTCGGCAGAGTTTCCTTTGTAAATATTGGCCCCAAACGGGGTACAACATGAATAGTATATATACAATGATAAAAAGCATCCCCAAGCGGGAGCTAGCTCTTCGTCAATCGACGGTCACAACCACACAAGCAGTATAATATACAACGCCGAATGGCGAGAATCAAAACTCAAAAGAAAACTCAAAATCAGCATGAAAACCATAATACTACAACGCGCAACTCTAAGGTCGAAATAATACATAACTGGTTTTCTAAGTCTGAAACAATATACAAGTTTGGTTGATGGAATTACTAGATACAACTGAATAATACATGTACAATGGTGGTTCTGATGCAAAAAAACCCACCTACCAAAGCAAATCACGCGTAAGGGAAGCAGTGTGCCAGAAAAGCCGCAATGAAACTAGTACGGCAAAACCTGCAAGAACTGTGGCACAACGGGGGTGAGTTGCCAACTCGTGAATAGAAAACATCACAGAGTAGAAATCGTATGTATGACACAATCCTAGGTCAATACGATCAGATATATATATAAACCTCAAATGAATAAGTCTGAAGCATGATCAGGTGGCAATGTAACATCTATACATGAGTGTAATGCCAAGTGCTCGTGCCAGTGCCTCAGATAATAGCATATCGTAAATATGAGATATGATCAATGTATACTATATCATGAAGTCTATGAGTATGTGGATATCATCCAACTATGTGATCAATGTCATCAATGTCAACTATATGTATGTGGATATCGTCCATGTGTCACCCAATGACAATAAGCATCACGCATGTAAATATCATAAACATATGCATGGAAGTATGAGGATGTAAATCAACATGTGTCGCTCGCGACATATCAAAATCATGGAACCAGAGTGTCAAGCATCGACACTCGAAAACATCATGAAACCTGTGCCTAGCATCGGGGCGTAAATCCTCATATATATGTAGGGCTCCATCAGTCTGGATCGGCCCACGGGCTCCGTCAGTCCGGATCAGCCCATATCATCTCTCGACTCCGGTCGGTATCCTCCGGATATCCGCCGAGCCCAAATACTATCACCGGTAGGTAGTAGTCCCTCTGCCAGGATCACCTTCTGTATACACAGCATCCCTTTCTTGCCCCGGGGTACCATACCGTGCCCCACCATGTACCCGCACACGGCTCATGACTCCTCCTCGCATGGGGTATATATATACATCAGAACCGATAAAACTCATGGTGGGCGCACTAAAATATCATATCAAGGGTAACCGGGTTTTTTAAACAATACATACTCTCTTTTGAAATACCCACGGTTCCCAAATCCAGAAATATCATGGAAACAACATATCTCAATGCGTATAATCATAAAGCATGATGTATGCGACATATAAAAGAAATGTAAGCATATCGGTATATCATGCAAGTATGGGTGTACAATACGTTTGTACACAAGTATGAGTGTACAATATGTATGTGCACAAGTATGAGTGTACAATAGGTATATGCATAAGTATGAGTGTACGATATGTATGTGCACAAGTATGAGTGTACAATATGTATGTACACAAGTATGCCCTGCAAGGGGTCATATCCTGAATGCAACAGTCTTACAGTGTAGTGACATGGCAATTATCGATGATGATGTGTATGAGCCGGCAAGCAGGTGTACGTGGAACATATGCATCATCGATAATGGTGCTGGTGTCCTATCAGCATGGTCTTGATATAACAATAACATATTTAAACATGCAATGCGATGCGAACAGCAAGAATATGCGGCAAATGAATAATGAGCACAACAGTACAGAATCTACATCAATGTATCTATGTCATACAGTTTTGCCATTTGAAAGAAGACGAATCGGGGTCTTTAGAAAAATAAGGGCTACGATGTTTTTAAGAAAAGATGCGTCTTTTGAAAATATCCGTAGAATCCCATTGTCTGTCTTTAAAATACTCCCGATTCATTAGTTTTTGAAATAGGTATGACGTCGGCCTAGCTTAACATCTACTAATAAAACTACAGCTCTGACTAACAAGTCAATCGGGAGGGGTATGGAAACCACCTAAATCTGAGTCGATATATATATATATAATAGTCGGTGATCCCGCCTCAAAGGTACCGCGTGCGATACAATATCATATGACATCCTCGAGTCATGAGTGCGGATCTATCATCAATATAAAGCTCGTACGGTAAATCATCGTACGGCATCCCAAAAGCTGGGTACGGGTCAATATCACATTCATCTCATCAATTATCCAGTATCCTTATCATCTTATCTCATGATCTGGGGTACTAATCTAAGTCTAGTACAAATCGATACCATCTATATAAATATAAATGCGTGTGTGAAACACACGTCCAAAGGCCCGCTAAAATCTCATGTCGTATCCTCAATACGAATCACATCATATCACCGATCTCACGGCACTATGCCTAATACCATCGACTCATCTCCAAATATCATACACTATCCTCATCATCCAAGTATAAGTATAACAAGCAGCATATGTGTGTGTGTGTGGGTGTAAACCTATTCTAGGGTTCGCAACTAAGAAACTATACTAGTTCAGTTCTAAACCATAATATATCCATAGTACACCTAAACACATGTAGGATATCCATATCACACTTAACGCTATCATACTTAATATATATGGCATATATATAGTATACTAAACATCGAACTGCGGGGGTGCTATACGTCATCCACCCGACTTCCCCCGTAGATATAATCTACTCACCTGCGTCTTGCGTGTCGGTGTCGGTGTCGACGTCGCCTTCATCTTCTTCATCATATGAAGCCCTCGTGAAGGTACCTATAAAGATAACATAATCGAAATACGTATTAAAATCACATCGGGAATACCAAAACGACACGCTAAGGCCTATAGGTTAGAACCTATGGACTACGCTATCAAAACCATCAAACAACCCTCGATGTCGTCGTGCAAACGTCAAGCAATCGAGGTAAAACAGAAATACGCAAATCCAGAAGTCAAAATACGAGAAACGAGACTCTGAATCAAAACAGCAACTTAGGAAAAAGGTCCCAGATTTCACCTTAGGTCAAATTGGTCAAATTTGCATATTCCAGGGGTCTAATTTACTGATGAGGGGACCAAAGAACAAGAACGAGACCAAAATTCTCAGATCTGGCCGCAATTTGCGGCCAGAGGGATTAAATTTGCAACCTCGTGAAGGTTTTAGGGGCTGGAGTTTTGGTGTTGGCTTCCTACGTGCCTGCATGTATCCCTGTCCTTGCAAAATAATTTTTAGAGTCTCGGGGTGATAGCAGATTTCAAATAACCCTCACATAATCAACAATTTTCCGATATCGGCTTTTCTAAATCCGTATTCCGAGATTCTAGTCTCTGTTTTAGGCCAGAATTCTAGCACTAGGGAGTTTGTGTGGTCTTTACTGAGCTTAATTACACATTACAACTCTCAAATTCCAATAACCCTAACTAGAATTTTCAAAGTTCACCCAAACCACACGATATCGATTCTAATCTAACATGAGGGTAAAAGAAATGGAAAAACTAAGCTCATGGTTCAGAAAATATCTTATTTGGCAACTCAAGAATTTTCTTGAGTTGCTCAAAGTCCTCAAAATCTCTTCTTTCTTGGTCCAATGTGTTTCCCTTGAGCTTGTGCGCCTTTTTAATGAAAAGGGTAATCGGTTTTGAGGTGTTTATTGTGATGATTTGAGAGGATTGAAGAGGGTGGGGGGAGAAGGAAGCAGGAGCAGCAAGGATGGAGAGGGGAGAGAAATGAGTGAGGAATGAAGAGGAATGGCCAAGTCAACACACCCTCACCTCTCTCTCTCTCTCTCACCCATACCCATTAGTTTATTCTTTTCCATTTTCTTTTCTTTTCTTTTCCCCTCTCTAATAATTCAAAAACCATGGTATAAAACATGTAGGAAAGCCATAAGAATATGTAATAAGTGAAAAAAAGATATGGTGCATGTTTTGCATAAATATGCTAAAAATCCGATTAGCGATTTTTAATCGCGATTAGCACTAAATTAGCATATAATTAATCATAAAAACTTAAAATTGCATAATTCACATAAAACACGCTCTTTTAAATAATTTCTATAATTTTCCAAATTTTCCCCATTTTATCGGTATTTAATTATACCGCCTTATTTAAAATATTCTATATTTTATTATTAAATTATAAAAATCCCCAAAAATAATATTTTATTTTTTTGAAATGTTACATAACAGGATCGCAGGCAGGGACTTCGGACGCTGCGAAAAAAGGGAAGAAGGTGATTAGATCTACCTAGCTGGTGATTATCGGTGAGTAGATTTAACATCTACGGAGAGATCGTCCATATAGCATTATGCGTCAGGGCTGAATATGATATGATATTAGCTGCATGTTTATATGCACATATAGAGTTTGTGCATGAGCATCATTGCATATTATCACTTATTGTGCCTAGACTTGTACCTTTTAGACACTACACTATTATTGATAGTTCATGTTGCACGAGCACTAATTGTATGCTACACACACGCCTTCGGTAATTGCCATGATATGCACAACTCATATACATACCTGATATGGTATTAGTTAAGGACATTGAGACATGATCCTTATTTCCATTATGCATACAAGATATAGTTGACATATACATACGTGATATTGTATTGGTTAGGCACATTGAGACATGATCCTTATTTCCATTGTGCATATGAGAGGTAGTATACTTGCTTACCTACCTGCTACACATATACCTTGCTATAGCTACATGTTCACCTGTACATGATGTCACATTTGATTTCGGAGAAATTTGGAACCGCATGATATATATATATAACTTGTTGTGGTTAAATAGCAATTTTCCTTGATATGCTCATATTACTGTTTTATGTTGCATATATCATATTTACATGGATTTTCGCATTGAGATATGGATTTCATGTGATTTCTGGATTTGAGAACCGCGGGGATATTTCAAGAAATGTGTATTTGTACTAAAAACCCGTTTTCTCTTGATATGATATTTCAGTGCGTCCACCACGTGATTCTCGGTTCTGAGATTTGGCATGTGATACCCGATTCGAGGAGCGGGAGGTACCGTCTGCGGGTACATGGTAGACCCGGTATGGTACCCCGGGGCAAGAGGTGATTTCATGGTGTAGACGATGAGCCTGGCAGAGGGACCACTACCTACCGGTGATAGTATTTGGACTCGGTGGATATCTGGGAGATACCGACCAGAGTTTCAGACATGCTACGTGGATTTCGGGTGTCGATGTGGACACTCAGGTTCCATGAGATGTACTGACATCAGGGCCAGTCATGGTGACGGCGCCTGACAGATGAGTATTTACGTGTCGATGTTGGACACTAGTTTCCATGATGTTTTCGGGTGTCAATGTTGGACACTCAATTTCCATGAGACTTACAGGATATGAGGGTCGATCGGAGGATGCGGTGCCTTTAGTATTAGGATTTGAGTGTCATTGATGGACACTAGTCTTCCCACGATGAGGGTTCCGTGAGGATGACATGTTTTATCTCATACTCAGCATTTATTTGATATGCATTGCTTCATGTAGTTGTAGTACTCTGATGATGTACCTTTACATGATTGTTGCATACCCATATTACCATATTTATGCTATCAGAGTTCATGATAGATTATCGATGTTCATGCATATTTGCGATTACTGTATGATGTTATTTACTATTCACGAGTTGGCAACTCACCCCCGTTGTGCAACAGTGTTTTGCAGGTCTGACCCTCAGGGTAGTCGCGGCAGTGCGCTTTTTTACCTCTACTTTTGCGGATACTGCTATGGTTGGCTGTGAGGCTTTTTTGCTATAGGTGGGTTTGCGGTTATCCGATGATCTCATTGTATATCCTTTGTATCTAGTACACTCCATCTACTATCTTCATGTGTTGACTTAGAGACGAGTTGTAAGGATCGTTGTTGTATATTCTTATGACTCTGGTTGTCATGCTCGTGTGAGCCGGCCTTTTTTATGTTGATTATTGTCTTTTCCTTCGCTTCGGCATCGTATATCTATTGTGGTGGTTGTTTCCGCCTTTGGGCGAGATTTGCTCCCGGTTGGGGATGCTTTACTTATATCATATGTTTGTACCCGTTTCGGGGCTAGTTTTTACAAAGGAGGTGCTTCCAAAATTTTCATGAAAACAAACTTAAGTTTTAAGTTTTACTTGAGATTTAAAATGGGGTTTATATCTTTTCCTTCTTGTGATGGTTTAGATTGCTGGGTTTCGGCTTACTTATTTGCGTTACGCATGTTGACGTTACGTAGTCTAAGTGCCGGTCATGTGTCTAACTTGGGTCGTGGCAAAGTTGGTACCAGAGCGCTAGGTTTTACCTTTCGGAATGTAGAATGACCTTGGTATGATGGAGTAGGTAGCTTAAGCAGAGTGACGTAGCATGTGTATGTTCCACGGCATACTTACGACACGGTACTCCGCCTAAGTTACCTTAGGACTTATTGCTTGAAATTCCTTCCGTGATTATATACATCCTTGTGATTCGATTTCTGTATTCTTATCGAATCATGTTTCCTTTTCCAGCCTTTTTGCCGCTGAAGACTACGAGGGCGCAGAGAGTGGCCGCGAGGGCCGAGGTCAGAGTTGACTCATCTAAGATGAGGACTGACCCATCGAAGATGAGGACTGACCCGGGAAGTACGCCTATTGTGCAAGGACATATTGATCCACCTTCTACAGACCATATGGTTATGCTGGGTGTATGTATGCAGGATTTGTGTCAGATGATGGGGTCGTTAGTTGAGGCCATTCGAGCGCAGAGGCAGGAGGTTGTTCCACCCGTTACGGGGACTGTGTTGGTGCTTATGGTTCAGGGGGTTGTACCTGCAGCTACGGAGGTGATTACCGTATCGTTATCGGAGTTCATGAGGCTGAGGCCTCCGGTTTTCACTGGCACCGATGCAGCTAAGGATCCGCGGTCATTTATCGACCAGATGGCCAGGATATGTCGTTCGCTGAGATGCTCCAACGAGAGATGGGTGGAGTTCGCGAGTTTTCGTCTGGAGGGTCTGGCCCAGAAGTGGTGTGAGTCCTTAGAGAAGGGCAGAGCCGCAGGCCTTTCCCCTATGACCTGGGCTGAGTTCGTGACGGTGTTTCTTAAGCGTTTTCTTCCGCAGAGCATCAGAGATGCTCGAGCGCACAGTTTTGAGTCATTATGCCAGACTCCGGGCATGACGGTGGCCGAGTACGATGTGCTGTTTACCGAGCTGTCTGTGTATGCTCCGTATTTGGTAGCTACTAAGGAGATAATGGTGAGGAGGTTTGTTCGAGGCCTTCTTACCCAGTTGTTCCTCGCTATCAGCATACAGCATTGTGACATGTATGCAGCGGCGGTGGATGCGGCCCTTTTGGTTGAGGAGCGTCTTTCTGTGACGTCGGTTGTTCCGAAACCGAAAAGGGTTCGTATTGATGTATCAGCACGGAGACAGAGGTTTGCATGCCGCGACAGAATTCCTTCAGACTCGGGGAGTAGCAAAGACGTGGGACGGGGCCAGTTATTCAACTCTTATCCGTAGGAGGGTCAGCGGCCATCTTATAGGTGCTATGGGTGTGGCAGTCTACATCACCTTGTTAGGTATTGTACCGTGAAACGCCAGAGAGAGGCAGCCGTACCCCAGGTTACCTTACCACCTTCTCCACCTCAGAGAGCGTTGCCTCTTATGCCTATTGTTGCCCCGCGTCAGACTCATGCTTAGAGAAGTCATGGTCATGGTGGTTTTGTTCAAAGAGGACGAGGTGGCGGAGGCAGAGGACAGCCAGTCACAGGTAGAGGGCAGGCTTGGGTGTTCGCCTTGACTCACCAGGACACGCAGGCGTCCAATGCAGTGGTTTCAGGTACCCTTCCTGTATGTTCTTCTGATGCACATGTTTTATTTGATCCAAGATCTACGCACTCTTATGTTTCTACCCACTTCATGCCGAGATTGGGCCGAGATTCGTGTTTGCTAGATCTGCCATTAGTTATGACCACTCCTGTTGGTGAGTCGTTTGTTGCGCGACACGTGTTCCGGTCATGTGCCGTTCAGGTAGGAGATAGAGAGTTGTCCGTCGACTTGATCCTTCTTGAGATGTTGGACTTCGATGTTCTCCTGGGCATGGACTGGTTAGCGACGTACTACGCGTCTATGGACTGCCGCGAGAAGATAGTCGGGTTTTGTTTTCCTGGCGAGTCTATTCTTGTTGTGCAGGGGGACCGTGGTGTCGCCCCTCACAGTTTGGTTTCAGCCCTTTGCGCTAGTTGGCTTTTGAGGAGAGGATGTCGGGGATTCTTGGAGTTCATTTGTGATACTGGGGCCACAGTAGGGTCGTTGGACCGGGTTCCTATCGTACGAGAGTTTTCCAACGTTTTTCCCGATGAGTTACCCGGTTTTCCGCCAGAGCGCGATATTGAGTTTTGCATTGATCTGATTCCCGGTGCGGGGCCTATATCTATACCGCCTTATCGGATAGCTCCGGTGGAGCTTAGAGAGCTTAAAGATCAATTGTAAAAGTTGCTTGATAGGGGACTTGTGCATCCGAGTGTTTCTCCTTGGGGAGCTCCTGTTCTGTTCGTCAAGAAGAAGGACGGCAGTTTGAGGTTGTGTATTGATTATCGTCAATTGAACCGAGTCACGGTGCGAAATAGGTATCCTTTATCTCGCATTGAAGATTTGTTTGATCAGCTCCAGGGTGCGAAATTTTTTTCTAATATTGATTTGTGTTCGGGTTATCATCAGTTGCGGGTTCGGAATGATGACGTTCCGAAGACTGCTTTTCGTACACGCTACGGGCATTATGAGTTTTTGGTGATGTCGTTCGGGCTCACCAATGCCCCAGCAACGTTCATGGATCTGATGAACCGGATTTTCAGGGCATTCCTTGAGCAGTTTATTATTGTGTTTATTGATGACATTCTGGTCTACTCTAGGAGTCGTGAGGAGCGTGAGCAGCACTTGAGGATTGCTTTGCAGACATTGAGAGAGCACCGGCTGTATGCTGAATTCTCAAAGTGCGCATTTTGGCTTGATAATGTTGACTTCCTGGGTTATGTAGTGACGGGAGACGGTATTCTTGTGGACCCGAGGAAGATCGAGGCTGTGCAGCTTTGGCCCAGACCTATATCCGTAACTGAGGTCCGCAGCTTTTTGGGCTTGGCTGGTTATTACCGCCGTTTCGTGCAGGATTTTTCGAGTATCGCTGCACCGCTGACCGGACTGAGCCGGAAGGGGGTTCCTTTTCTTTGGACTGATGCGTGCGAGCAGAGTTTTTAGCAGTTGAAGACTCGGTTGATGACAGCACCAGTTCTATCTTTGCCTTCTGGATCGAGTGGCTTTATTGTTTACTGTGATGCTTCTCGAGTGGCGCTCGGTTGTGTACTGATGCAGCATGATAGAGTGATTGCTTATGCTTCTAGGCAGCTGAAGAAGCATGAGCAAAATTACCCCACTCACGATCTTGAGATGGCCGCGGTGGTCTTTGCGTTGAAGATTTGGAGACACTACTTGTACGGGGAGTTGTGTCAGATTTTTATGGACCACAAGAGCTTGAAGTATATCTTCCAGCAGCGGGATCTGAATCTGAGGCAGCGCCGTTGGATAGAGCTAGTGAAGGATTATGATTGTAAGATCCTTTATCACCCGGGCAAGGTGAATGTGGTAGCTGATGCTTTCGGTCGTAGGCCCGGGGGTAGCTTGTCCCAGTTGAGCGCAGTTCAACGACAGTCTTCTGCAGATTGGAAGATCTTGTGCGATGGTAGAGTACAGTTTGAGTTCACTTCCACTGGGGGACAGCTTGCTCATGTTCGCACCCGTCCACTACTACTTGATCGTATCTGCGAGGCGCAGCCCAGTGATGCCCGTTTGTCTGAGATTTTTGAGCTTGTTCGGCAGGGTACAATTTCGGAATTCATGATTGATGACCAGGGTGTTCTACGATGCGGGATTCGCTTGTGTGTACCAGATATCGATGGGTTAAGGCGCGAGATCCTAGAGCAGGCACATCAGTCATCCTTTAACATTCATCCAGGTTCCACCAAGATGTATCATGGCTTGAGAGACATTTACTGGAGGGAAGGAATGAAGCGCGATGTTTCAGACTTCGTTTCGAAGTGCCTGACTTGTCAGCAAGTCAGGGCTGAGCATCAGAGACCGGCTGGAGAGTTGCAGCCTTTACCCGTTCCTGAGTGGAAATGGAAGCAGATTTCCATGGACTTTGTTGTGGGTCTACCCAAGACCAATCGGGGGTATGACTCCATTTGGGTGATCGTTGACCGGTTGACGAAAGTGGCTCACTTCCTTCTAGTGAAGACCACTTTCGGTTATTCTCAGTATGCTTAGTTGTATATTGATGAGATTGTGTGTTTGCACGGCATTCCCACAAGCATCATATCCGACAGAGGCGCCCAGTTTACTAGCCGTCTTTGGCAGAAACTTCAGGAAGCTTTAGGTACCCGGTTGAGTTTTAGCACCGCTTTCCATCCGCAGACCGATGGTCAGTCAAAGCGGACTATATAGACTCTGGAGGATATGCTTCGCGTGTGCGTGCTTGATTTTGGTGGCAGTTGGAATTGTCACTTGCCGTTGATTGAGTTCTCCTACAACAACAGGTTTCAGGAGACTATTCAGATGGCACCTTTTGAGGCTTTGTACGGTAGGAAGTGTCGATCGACAGTCTGTTGGACCGAACTCAATGAGAGTAGGGTTTTGGGACCCCAGCTAGTTCAAGAGACTACGGAGAAGATCCAGCTGATTCAGGACAGAATGAGAGCAGCCCAGTGCCGACAGAAGTCTTATGCCGAACGCCGTCGTTGCAGACTTAAGTTCGCAGTGGGGGATCATGTATTCCTGTGTATTTCTCCTATGAAGGGCGTTATGAGATTTGGTAAAAAGGGAAAGCTTAGTCCCAGATTTGTAGGTCCTTTCGAGATCCTTGAGCGAGTTGGTGTCGTTGCCTATCGGTTGGCGCTCCCGCCCAGTTTTCCGGATGTTCACCCCATGTTCCATGTATCGATGCTTCGTAGATACCTTCATGATCCTTCTCACATGATTCAGCACCAGACCGTTCAACTTGAGCGTGATCTTTCGTTCACTGAGCAGCCGGTAGTTATAGTGGATCGGCAGGTGAAGAAACTTCGATCAAAGGTCTTGCCATCTGTGAAAGTTCTTTGGCGTAGCCCGACTAGTGAGGAGATCGCTTGGGAGGCCAAGAGCGAGATGCGGAAGAAATTCTCTCATCTTTATGAAGGTACGCTTAGTATGGATTTTTAATTCGGGGATGAATTTCTTTTAAGGGGGAGATTGTAACACCTTAGAATGCGTTTAGTGTTAATTAAGCGATAATGCGGGTTTTTAGAGAAAAGTTTACCAAATCGGTTTCTTCACATTTTATAACAATTAATCAATATTTTATCATTTTATGTTATGGCTTGCACACACATGTGCATGTTAATGTGAGGGGTAATAGTGTTAATCTTGTTTAGAGATCATGACACCTTAAGTAATCCATGCCTTGATTAACCTTTCCTTAACCTTGAGCTAGATATTTGGTGAGAGATATTTTCCTTGTTTTGAATAGAGAGAGAGGTGGCTAGGTGAGTCAAGGAGGCATTAATGGTTGCATTAATGGAGGTGAGGAAGAGAGTAAGCATAAGGAATTAGTTCACCCTACACTCACCCTCTCACCCTTTACTCTCTCACACCCTCTCTGTCACGACCCGAAGGTACGGAACGTGACCGACACTTAAATTACGAAACGTCTAAAGGCGTAAAGTAATCTAAGTAAGTCAAAACCCAGAATCTAAACCATTTAAAAGAAGAAGTGAAGGAAAAAATGATTTAAAAACAATATCAAATTTCTCAAAAATTTCGGCTGAGTCTCCTTTGTAAAAACTGGCCCCAAACAGGTACAAATAAGAATATATACATAAGCAATAATAAAAAAGGCATCCCCAAGCGGGAGCTAGCTCTTCACCAATTGGTGGTCACAACCACGCAAGCAATATAATATACAACGCCGAAGGGCGAGTAACAAAACTCAAAGAAAACCATCAAAACCATCAGAAAACCATAATAATACAAGCGCGACTCTAAGGTCGAAAGAATAAGCAACTGGTCTTCTAAATTTATCAGGTAATACAAGTCTGGTTGATGGAGCTTACTAGATACAAAAAAAATAATAAAAGTACAACCCCGGTCCTGATACAAGTGAACCAATCTACCAAGCAAATCACCCTGAATGAAGTGATGTGCCAGCAAGCTGCCAAGGAAACCTGTACATCGAAACCTGTAAGAAAATTTGGCACAACGGGGGTGAGTTGCCAACTCGTGAGTAGAAAATATCTGCGAGTAGAAATCGCATGCACGACGCTCTCCTAGGTCATAATAATATACTTAATATAACCCTAGTCAGCTAGTAGTGGCAGGGTAATAATCTATGCGTAAGTGAAATGCTCAGTGCTCGTGTCAGTGCCTTAAGTAGTAACATGTCATGTGTATGAGTATACATGCACCATGAATGTAAAATAATCAACCATGAAATCTGGATATATCTGTATAAGAAATCTTTAACTTTTATCATAGTAAAATTTGTATGGTAATCTAAAACATCATCAATGAAATCTATGGAAATTTGTGCAAAGTATCGATACAAAACAGGTAAATCTCAAAGTCTCAATATCTCATAGTCTCAATATCTCATGCTCTGTCAGTCTGGATCGGCCCATATTATCAAATCTCACGACAACGGTCGGTATTCTCTTGATATTCGCCGCGCCAGACATCACCGGTAGGTAGTCTTCCCCTGCCAGGCTCATCGTCTACAACTCGAGCTTCTTGTCCCGGGGTACCATACAGGGCCCACCATGTACCCGATACGGTTCATCCACTCCTCGAATCGGGTCTCGAAATCCAACAGAAAACATGAAATCTCATGGTGGACAACACATACATCACGAGAAAACCGCAACTTGTATTTTAAAATGAGAGGGAGAGAGAGAGAAGCTTATATATATATTCTTGCAGTTTTCCCCAAAATCCAAAAATCTCATAGAAATCCAAAATCCCAAAATCATGAGTAAGTAAATAATGAGTATCGGCATAAGCCCCACAATACTGCATGATAATATGAATGTGAATACATGAAGTGTCTAAGTAATAAATGCAATGTCTAAAGTAGCACATGAGAGTAATCACACAATATTATATCGGACTAGCATTTAGCTGATTATATCAATAAAAAGATAATATGTTCTAAAGTGTACGTGACATGGCAATTACCAATGATGATGTGTGTGAGCCGGCAAATAAGCGTATGTGGAACATGCGCATCATCGGTAATGGTGCTGGTGTCCTAACAGGCAGAGTTTCATATTAGCTAAAGAAACATATGTATGAATATGCAATGCGGTGAATACAACAAGAATATAATGGTGAATGTGTAGTAAACACACAACTAGAAAATACATACTAATTACGAGTCATACAGTTTGTTGTTTGAAAAAGCATGATTCATTAGTTTTGAAAATAAGTATGACTCGAGCCTAAACTAAGATCTACCTAGCCAAGGAACTAACTAAAGACACTAGTCGAAAGCTAAGAAGAATCCTCCTAAAATCTGAGTCGATATCTCAAGTAGTCGGCGATCCAGCCACAATAGCGTCACGTACGTAGTACGACTTCCTCGAGTCACGAGTGCGGATCAATCATCACATCTATACCTCGTACGGTAAAATCCATCGTACGGCTTCCCAAAATTGGGATACGGGTCAACTATCACATATATCCATCATCGTTCGTATAGTATCATCATCAAACAATATCATGATCAAGGGTGCTGTACTATAATCGCATACATCCCAATATCATCAAACATATATCATACTCTGTGTAAATATACATCGTCAAATGATCCACTAAAATATCATTTCATATATCATATCGTGATTAAGTCACATATTACAATCCGGGTTCTATTCTAGAGTCTCGTACATTTCAATGTCATCATCATGTATTATCGTTTATGTATAAATATACATTTTCTCATTTCCCAACGATCCTCTAATATCATAATACATCTCATATCATAACTCGATCGTATATCCAATATCTCACGGCATCATGCCCGGTCATACCGACTCATCCCCAGGTATCATATAACATCCTCATATCACGCGTATATGCTATACACACACACACACACACACACACACACACATATACACACATTCCTATACACACACACACATATACACCAAGTCGGGTTTATGTGTGTGCGTGTGTGTGTATACATGAAACCTACGAATTCCCTCCAAGGCAATCATCCTCTGGTTAAATCTTTCTAAATCAGTCTAATCCAACTTAAAGTTTTCAATAGTACCCTACTCGCCAAGCATCTAAGGTTGCGTCTGACTTCCTAATAATAGTACATAGTATCCTTATTCTACGTTTGCGGGGGTGCTATACGCCATCCACCCGACTTTCCCCATAGATATACATCTACTCATCTGGTCCTTGTCTGCCGAAGTCGATACCGCCATCCTCTTCTTCATCGTCCGAAGTCCACATGAGGGGTACTTATACGTAAACATATATAATATCGTAAACCGAAATCGCGGAAAAAACCAAAACGGTGCACGAAGCACGCATAGGTTAAAACCTATGACCCGCTCATGCAAAAGAACCCAGTAACCCTCGACATCGGCGTACAAACACCGATTGTTCGAGAAAAATCCAAACACACCAATCGTGGTTTCACAAATCACTAATTATAATATGAAATAGATTGCAACTCATCAAAACCTCAAAATAAATCAAATCGAATTATTTCCGAAAACCTAGAAATCACCTAATTTTCGTTTTAATTCAAAACTTGATGTTTTAACAAAACACATGGCCATAATATTCACTAAATATCATAACTAAGTCATACAAACCATCACCATAATTTAATCTCATCAATGTGTATTAAATCCAAAATTCTAGTTTGCAAAAATATCAAATTTTAACACTTTTTAAAGCAAAATTCACAATTCAACAACTAAGCTTGGTTTTGCATAAACTAAAGTATTAAACTACAATTTATAATGCTAATAATGTCATGAAACCCTAATTAGATTTTAATCATAATTATTTAATCAATTTCTAAAAACCCAGTTAGCAAAATTAGCATAATTAGTAAAATTTTAAAGTAATAATTAGCAACTATCACTAGATTAGGTTTGCATTCCATTAATATGTTAAACTACTCATTAAAACTATAACCTAATAATAAAAATCCTAATTTGATTTAAAAACCCTTTCTTGAAATTTTAACTTAGCAATTAGAACCAATTTAAAATCTGATTAAACACTTAATAAGCTAAATTAAATAATTTACTAACAATCAAACCAAGGGCTTAGGATTATACCTCAATATATGAAATCCAAACATGAAAACTTGCTTCCAAAAGAATGGTTTCATGCTCCAAGATCCATGCTAGATGAACAAAGAATAGTGGGTATAGGATAAATTAGGAATTTGGGGGTTTTTTGTGGAATTTTATTTTGATTTTTGTTGAATTTTTGGAGTGAGAATGATGCTTAGGAAAAATGGGGGCTGCTTCAAGGTTAGGCTCGGCCAAGATGATGGGAGAGAGGAAAGAGAGAGAGAGAGAGAAGTGTGTGGCTTTGTCTAGAAACCTCTCAAATAAATGTCATCTTTTATCTAATTTCATTATTTAATTAATTATCTTTTCTATTTCATTATGGAAATGAACCAAGTGGAGAATTTTGGGAAGCATCAATGATGGGCTTGGCTACCAATATGAGGGGGGAGAGAGTGGGTTGGGTGTATAAGTGTAGAAAATTCCAATTCAAAAGACACCCCCCCTCCCATCATACATATATTTATAAATTTCTTAATTATTTTATTTTCGACTTAAATTTTCCTATAGAAAACTCTATAATTATGAAGACACATTGCAACAAAATAAACATGTTACATACTTGTTTTTAGGTTAACATGGTTCTAAATTGTGTGTTTAACCCATTCCAATTTGTAATTTGCATCCATTTAATGTATAATTAAAAACTTGTGTTAATATTAAAATAATTACTTAAGGAAAAATATTTAGGTAAACTAATAATTTATAAGTGACTAAATAAATACCAAATACTAGCAATTACATAGTTAAAATAGGCGTATTTAAATCTATATTGAAAAATAATTATAGTTAAGTTTTACGAAAAATACGGTTTATTTTACCGATTATCAGAAAACTCACCTAAAGGATTTTTATTTATTTATTTATTTATTTATTTTTAAAACGTTACAATCTTCCCCCCTTAAAGAAATTCGGTCCCCGAATTTAAATTAAAACTCCGTCAAGCATAACGCAATCATCGGAGTTATGGTGAAAATACAATGTCAAAGTCCAATACAAAAACCAACATGATATACTCAAAACTTAAACATATATATGATACGCATCGTTATAAAACCGTCCAAACATCTGAAAAGAAATCCATGCAAAACCTTTTCCCAAGTCATCATGCGATGCGCGAAACACGGCACAAGTAGCGGACGTTCATTTAAAAAAATAGCTATACATATCTCTTTTATTTAACATACACGTCCTGCCTGGTTACTAAACCAAATAGTAATTATCATAAAACATACTGCTCAAAATAAAATCAATCCCAATTACAGCATAAAAAATATCATGTGCGTCCAGTGCGCACTGAAATCGAAACCAAATACATAAGCCACGAATATGCACAGAAACAAAACTGGAAGCAATGGGTGTGCACCAAAAAAATCTGTCTAGTGAAACGGGCGTGCACGAAAACAATATCAGGTGCATCCAATCTACACAAAATCCCGATTTAGTGCATCTGGTGTGCACAAAATCGCATCAAGTGCGCCAAGTGTGCGCAAGAACCTCAATCAAGTGCACATGGTGCACGAAAACATAAATCGAATAACCAAAATTGAAATCAGCGGTATAAGACATACACCGAATCAAAATCAAGTATACCACGATAGATAAACTTACAACCACATGCATCAGTGTGTACAAAACCAAATAAAAGTATGAAAAGTGCATGAAAACTATACTGAAAGCAGACATCCAAAATCATGTGCAACCCATTTACACGAAATCAAATTAATATCTCAAAATGTATAAAATCAAAATTAAGTGCAATGGGTATGCACAAAACGAACATCAATACATCTGATACATGGAACAGTAATCGAGTGCAAAGAATGAGTACATAGGAAAACCAATCATAAAATGGAATCCTCAAAATACTAAAATCCAAACAACGGAAATGTGATATTCAAATCACCAGATCGCAAATCGTAACACCGACGTCAATGTGCTCCTCTTTCCTCTGGTGTCGACTGATTCGAACTTGTCTCTTCGTAGCTATATGAACGGCGCTACAAACGGCTATACTCATATCTAGAGTCTCCCAAGTAATCTATCCCATCACATGATATCCGGACTACGTTAAGCTTTTCGATCGATTTATCAAAGTCCCAAAATCCCCCGAGAGCTCAGCACTCGAGTATAGTTTAAAAATACCCAGCACATGCCCCAGCATCTGCGGACCAGCCGTAGAAGGGCAAACCCAAGCCTCACTAATGGTACCGCAGAACTGCTGCAAACCCTAAGGTTCACCAGCGTTCTCATGGTCATTATGTCGAGTTAGGGTTTCATTCTTCTAGAGGGTCCATAGAAATACCTGCATGTTCTTCCGAATACCTTAAACTTGGGAAAATGGGTTTCTGACGATCGTTCGAACCTTTTAACTTCGCCTAGACGACATGTGAATACCCTTCATACACACGCTAAACAATGCTTCAACCCTCCAGAATAGACAATACCCTAACGGTCATCGCATTCTAGCCGCAGCTCTCTCTGCCCATGCGACCGTGGTAACAGAAACCACCATCCGACATTGACGAAGATAGATCATAGGAACGAATAGAATACGACGCAAAGAAATGTACATCTTAAGGTTTCTTAAGCAGAGTAGCGTATCATAAGTATGCCGCGGATTATACACACGGTACGTCACTCTACCTAAGTCACCTACTCCATCAACTAAGGTCAACCTAGACTCGGACAAAGATTAAACCAAGCGCTCTGATACCAACTTTGTCATGAGCCGAAGGTACGGAACGTGACCGGCACTTAAATTACGAAACGTCTAAAGGCGTAACGTAATCTAAGTAAGCTAAAACCCAGAATCTAAACCATTTAAAAGAAGAAGTGTAGGGAAACATGTTTTAAAAACAACATCAAATTTCTCAAAAATTTCGGCAGAGTCTCCTTTGTAAAAACTGGCCCCAAACGGGTACAAATAAGAATATATGCATAAGCAATAATAAAAAGGCATCCCAAAGCGGCAGCTAGCTCTTCTCCAATTGGCGGTCACAACCATGCAAGCAATATAATATACAACGCTGAAGGACGAGGAACAAAACTCAAAGAAAACCACCAGAAAACCATAATAGTACAAGCGCGACTCTAAGGTCGAAAGAATAAGCAACTGGTCTTCTAAATTTATCAGGTAATACAAGTCTGGTTGATGGAGCTTACTAGATACAAATGAAATAATAAAAGTACAACGGCGGTCCTGATACAAGTGAACCAACCTACCAAGCAAATCACCCTGAATGAAGTGATGTGCCAGCAAGCTGCCAAAAAAACCTGTACATCGAAACCTGTAAGAAAATTTGGCACAACGGGGGTAAGTTGCCAACTCGTGAGTAGAAAACATCTACGAGTAGAAATCGCATGCACAACACTCTCCTAGGTCATAATAATATACTTAATATAACCCTAGTCAACTAGTAGTGGCAGGGTAATATTCTATGTGTAAGTGAAGTTCATGTCAGTGCCTCAAGTAGTAACATGTCATGTGTATGAGTATGCATGCACCATGAATGTAAAACAATCAACCATGAAATCTGGATATATCTGTATAAGAAATCTTTAACTTTTATCATAGTAAAATTTGTATGGTAATCTGAAACATCATCAATGAAATCCATAGAAATCCGTGCCAAGTATCAACACAAAATAGGTAAATCTCAAAGTCTCAATACCTCATAGTCTCAATATCTCATAGTCTCAATATCTCGGGCTCCGTCAGTCAGGATCGGCCCATATTATCAAATCTCAGGACAACGGTCGGTATCCTCTTGATATCCGCCGCGCCAGACATCACCGGTAGGTAGCCTGCCAGGCTCATCGTCTACAACTCGAGCTTCTTGCCCCGGGGTACCATACAGGGCCCACCATATACCCGATACGGTTCATCCACTCCTCGAATCGGGTCTCGAAATCCAACAGAAAACATGAAATCTCATGGTGGACAACACATACATCACGAGAAAACCGCAACTTGTATTTTAAAATGAGAGGGAGAGAGAGGGAGAAGCTTATATATATTCTTGCAGTTTTCCCCAAAATCCAAAAATCTCATAGAAATCCAAAATCCCAAAATCATGAGTAAGTAAATAATGAGTATCAGCATAAGCCCCACAATACTGCATGATAATCTGAATGTGAATGCATGAAGTGTCTAAGTAATAAATGCAATGTCTAAACTAGCACATGAGAGTAATCACACAATATTATATCGGACTAGCATTTAGCAGATTATATCAATAAAAAGATAATATGTTCTAAAGTGTACGTGACATGGAGATTACTAATGATGATGTGTGTGAGCCGGCTAATAAGTGTACGTAGAACATGCGCATCATCGGTAATGGTGCCGGTGTCCTAACATGCAGAGTTTCATATTAGCTAAAGAAATATATGTATGAATATGCAATGCGATGAATACAACATAAATATAACGGTGAATGTGTAGTAAACGCACAACTAGAAAATACATACTAATTA
The DNA here is from genome assembly GCA_030015575.1 of Agapanthus africanus. Classification (NCBI taxonomy): domain Eukaryota; kingdom Viridiplantae; phylum Streptophyta; class Magnoliopsida; order Asparagales; family Amaryllidaceae; genus Agapanthus; species Agapanthus africanus. The sequence continues at coordinate 294,142,254 of CM057347.1, forward strand.
CGAGTCATACAGTTTGTTGTTTGAAAAAGCACGATTCATTAGTTTTGAAAATAAGTATGACTCGAGCCTAAACTAAGATCTACCTAACCAACTAAGGAACTAACTAAAAACACTAGTTGAAAGTAAGAAGAATTCTCCTAAAGTCTGAGTCGATATCTCAAGTAGTCAGCGATCCAGCCTCAATAGCGTCACGTACGTAGTACGACTTCCTCGAGTCACGAGTGCGGATCAATCATCACATCTATGCCTCGTACGGTAAAATCCATCGTACGGCTTCCCAAAATCAGGATACGGGTCAACTATCATATATATACATCATCGTTCGTATAGTATCATCATCAAACAATATCATGATCAAGGGTGCTGTACTATAATCGTATACATCCCAATATCATCAAACATATATCATGCTCTGTGTAAATATACATCTTCAAATGATCCACTAAAATAACATGTCATATATCATATCGTGATTAAGTCACATATTACAATCCGGGTTCTATTCTAGAGTCTCGTACATTTCAATGTCGTCGTCACCTATTATCGTTTATGTATAAATATACATTTTCTCAATGTAAACGATCCGCTAATATCATAATACATCTCATATCATAACTCGATCGTATATCCAATATCTCACAGCATCATGCCCAGTCATACCGACTCATCCCCAGGTATCATATAACATCCTCAACTCACGTGTATACACACACACACACATATACCTACACACATTCCTACACACACACACACACACCAAGTCAGGTTTATGGGTGTGCGTGTGTGTGTCTACATGAAACCTACGAATTCCCTCCAAGGAAATCATCCTCTGGTTAAGTCTTTCTAAATCAGTCTAATCCAACTTAAAGTTTTCAGTAGTACCCTACTCGCCAAGCATCTAAGGTCACGTCCGACTTCCTAATAATAGTACATAATATCCTTATTCTACGTTTGCGGGGGTGCTATACGCCATCCACCCGACTTCTCCCGTAGATATACATCTACTCACCTGGTCCTTGTCTGCCGAAGTCGATGCCGTCATTCTCTTCTTCATCATCTGAAGTCCACGTGATGGGTACATATACGCAAACATATATAATATCATAAATCGAAATCACGGACAAAACCAAAACGGCACACGTAGCGCGCATAGGTTAAAACCGATGACCCGCTCATGCAAAAGAACCCAGTAACCTCGACATCGGCGTACAAACGCCGATTGTTCGAGAAAAACCCAAACAAACTAATCGTGGTTTCACAAATCACTAATTATAATATGAAATAGATTGCAACTCATCAAAACCTCAAAATAAATCAAATCGATTTATTTCCGAAAACCTAGAAAGCATCTAATTTTCGTTTTAATTCGAAACTTGATATTTTAACAAAACTAATGGCCATAATATTCACTAAATATCATAACTAAGTCATACAAACCATCACCATAATTTAATCTCATCAATGTGTATTAAATCCAAAATTCTAGTTTGTAAAAATATCAAATTTTAACACTTTTTATAGCAAAATTCACAATTCAACAACTAAGCTTGGTTTTGCATGAACTAAAGTATTAAACTACAATTTATAATGTTAATAATGTATTGAAACCCTAATTAGATTTTAATCCTAATTATTTAATCAATTTTTAAAAACCTAGTTAGCAAAATTAGCATAATTAGCAAAATTTTAAAGTAATAATTAGCAACTATCACTAGATTAGGTTTGCATTCCATTAATATGTTAAACTACTCATTAAAACCATAACCTAATGATAAAAACCCTAATTTGATTTAAAAACCCTTTCTTGAAATTTTAACTTAGCAATTAAAACCAATTTAAAACCTAATTAAACAGTTAATAAGCTAAATTAAGTAATTTACTAACAATCAAACCAAGGGCTTAGGATTATACCTCAACATATGAAATCCAAACATGAAAACGTGCTTCCAAAAGAATGGTTTCATGCTCCAAGATCCATGCTAGATGAACAAAGAATAGTGGGTATAGGATAAATTAGGAATTTGGGGTTTTTTGTGGAATTTTATTTTGATTTTTGTTGAATTTTTGGAGTGAGAATGATGCTTGGGAAAAATAGGGGCTGCCTCAAGGTTAGGCTCGGCCAAGATGACGGGAGAGAGGAAAGAGAGAGAGAAGTGTGTGGCTTTGTCTAGAAACCTCTCAAATAAATGTCATCTTTTATCTAATTTCATTATTTAATTAATTATCTTTTCTATTTCATTATGGAAATGAACCAAGTGGAGAATTTTGGGAAGCATCAATGATGGGCTCAGCTACCAATATGAGTGAGGGGAGAGAGTGGGGGGTGTATAAGTGTAGAAAATTCCAATTCAAAAGATCCCTCCCCCTCCCCCCCCCCCCCCCCATCATACATATATTTACAAATTTCTTAATTATTTTATTTTCTACTTAAATTTTCCTATAGAAAACTCTAGAATTATGAAGACACATTGCAACAAAATAAACATGTTACATACTTGTTTTTAGGTTAACATGGTTCTAAATTGTGTGTTTAACCCATAACAATTTGTAATTTGCACCTATTTAATGTATAATTAAAAGCTTATGTTAATATTAAAAAAAATTACTTAAGGAAAAATATTTAGGTAAACTAATCATTTATAAATAACTAAATAAATACCAAATACTAGCAATTACATAGTTAAAATAGACGTATTTAAATCTATATTGAAAAATAATTATAGTTAAGTTTTACGAAAAATACGGTTTATTTTACCGATTATCAGAAAATTCACCTAAAGGATTTTTATTTATTTACTTATTTTTTTATTTATTTTTAATACGTTACACTCTCATTCTCTCTCACTCTATCTCTCTCAATTATTTCTCATTTCCTTTTTCTCTTAACTGAAACCTTAACCATTCATCACAAAACCTTCACAAAACTTGATCAAATCTCACCAAAACACTTCAAAAATCTTGTTTTTGCCTCTAAGATCACTTGGAGCTTGGAAAGCTAGGATTTTGTGAGCAAGTGTGGATAGGTATAATCTTTAAACTGTTAAATAGGAGCTATAATGTTGTGTAGCTTGTTTGTTGCTGTTTAGAACACTTAAAGTATCGTTTCGTGCAAATATCGTATTTTTAGTGTCATTTTAGAGTCTTTGTGATCTGCTATGACCTGGGATTTTTACTGTAAAATCAAACAATGTAGTAGTGTTGTACTAATGACCCTAAGATTACACCTGAAGCACGAACCCCATCCCACCGGTTTGGCCGACGACTTGAGGGGGAAATCCGGCGACCTCGGCCGTTAGGGGGTGTTGGGGTTTGGTTTTTGTAGGGTAGCTGTCTGCTGTGGTTTAGGGGTATTTGGTACTGTTTGATTTTTGGGTTTTTACAGTATACAAAATCTGGGATCATTTTTCTATATTCTAGTGTTTTGAGTGCGCGTGTTACGTTATCTGACACGGTTCGTGATCTTGTGTAGCTGCTGCACTTGGGTTGGTTTCGTAGTGTCGCCAGGCACGTTGGCCACTAAACGGACACTTGTAAGTTGGTTTGGAGTTGGTGCATTGGTCAAAACGTAGTTGTACGTGGTATTGGTCGATTTCTGAGATTTTGCACTGGCTATGTTTTGTGTTAATAGGATCGCAGGCGGGGATTTCGGATGCTGCGAAGAAAGGGAAGCAGGTGATTGGATCTACCTAGCTAATGATTATCGGTGAGTAGATTTAACATCTACGGGAAGATCGCCCATATGGCGTTATGCGTCAGGGCTGAATATGATATCATATTAGCTGCATGTTTATATGCACATATAGAGTCTGTGCATGAGCATCATTACATATTATCACTTGTTGTGCCTGGACTTGTACCTTTTGGACACTACACTATTATTGATGGTTCATATTGCACGAGCACTAATTGTATGCTACACACACACCGTCGGTAATTGCCATGATATGCACAACACATATACATAGGTGATATGGTATTGGTTAGGGACATTGAGACATGAACCTTATTTCCATTGTGCATACGAGATATAGTTGACATATACATACGTGATATTGTATTGGTTAGGGACATTGAGACATGATCCTTATTTCTATTGTGCATATGAGATATAGTATACTTACATACCTACCTGCTACACATTTGCCTTGCTATAGCTACATGTTCACCTGTACATGATTTCACATTTGATTTCGGAGAAATTTGGAACCGCATGATATATATAATAACTTGTTGCAGTTAAATAGCAATTTTTCCTTGACATGCTCATATTACTGTTTTATGTTGCATATATAATATTTACATGGATTTACGCATTGAGATATGGATTTCGTGTGATTTCTGGAATTGAGAATCGCAGGGATATTTCAAGAAATGTGTATTTGTATTAAAACCCCGATTTCTCTTGATATGATATTTCAGTGCGTCCACCATGTGATTCTCGGTTCTGAGATTTGGCATGTGATAGTCGATTCGAGGAGCAGGAGGCACCGTCTGCGGGTACATGGTGTACCCGGTATGGTACCCCAGGGTGGGAGGTGATTTCGTGGTGTAGACAATGAGCCTTGCAGAGGGACCACTACCTACCGGTGATATAATTTGGACTTGGCGGATATCTGGGGGATACTGACTGGAGTCAGGTTCAGACATGCTACATGGATTTCGGGTGTCGATATGGACACTCAGGTTCTATGAGATGTACTGACATCAGGGCCATTCATGGTGACGGCGCCTGATAGATGAGTATTTACGTGTCGATGCTGGACCCTAGTTTCCATGATGTTTTCGGGTGTCGATGTTGGACACTCAGTTTCCATGAGACTTACAGGATATGAGGGCCGATCGGAGGATGTGGTGCCTTTGGTATTAAGATTTGAGTGTCATTGATGCACACTAGTCTTCCCACGATGAGGGTTCCGTGAGGATGACATGTTTTATCCCATACACAGCATTTATTTGATATGCATTGCTTCATGTAGTTGTAGTACCCTGATGATGTACCTTTACATGATTGTTGCATACCCATATTGCTATACTTATGCTATCAGAGTTCATGATAGATTATCGCTGTTCGTGCATATTTGCGATTACTGTATGATGTTATTTACTATTCACGAGTTGGCAACTCACCCCTATTGTGCCACAGTGTTTTGTAGGTCTGACCCTCAGGGTAATCGCGACAGTATGCCTTTTTACCTCTACTTTTGTGGATACCGCTACGGTTGGCTGTGAGGCCTTTTTGCTATAGGTGGGTTTGCGGTTATCCGATGATCTCGTTGTATATCCTTTTTATCTAGTACACTCTATCTACTATCTTCATGTGTTTACTTAGAGACGAGTTGTGAGGATCATTGTTATATATTCTTATGACTCTGGTTGTCGTGCTCGTGTGAGCCGGCCTTTATTTATGTTGATTATTGTCTTTTCCTTCACTTCGGCGTCGTATATCTGTTGTGGTGGTTGTTTCCGCTTTTGGGCAAGATTTGCTCCCGTTTGGGGATGCTTTACTTTTATCTTATGTTTGTACCTGTTTCGGGGCTAGTTTTTACAAAGGAGGTGCTGCCGAAATTTTCATGAAAACAAACTTAAGTTTTAAGTTTTACTTGAGATTCAAAATGGGGTTTCTATCTTTTCCGTCTTGTGATGGTTTAGATTGCTGGGTTTCGGCTTACTTATTTACGTTACGCCTGTTGACGTTATGTAGTCTAAGTGCCTGTCATATGCCTAACTTGGGTCGTGACACATCTCTTTAGAGAGTGGGTCCTGTGATCGTGGGTAAATTCCCACACTTGGATTCTTCCATACTAAACCTCTTTAGTTTGGTGTCAATATACCTGGATTGGGACAATCCCAGTATCCGTTTACATCTATCTCTATAGATCTTAATTACCAAGATGTATGAGGCATCACCTAGATCTTTCATTGAGAATCTTTATGATAAGAAGAGCTTGACCAAGTGCAGCATAGGAACATCATTTCCTATCAAGAGTATATCATCCACGTACAATACGAGGAAGACAACCTTACTCTCTGTCACCTTCTTGTATATAGAAGGTTGATCTACGTTTTTGATCAAACTCTTTGACTACCACATCAAAACAGATATTCCAACTTCGCGATGCCTGCTTTAACCCGTAAATGGATTTAAGCAGCTTGCACAACTTTCCGCTGCTCCCACTGTCCATGAAGCCCTCTGGCTGAGTCATGTATACGCACTCTTCTAAATCACCATTTAGAAAGGTAGTCTTAACATCCATTTGCCAGATTTCATAGTCATGGTATGCAGTAATGGCAAGTAGGATCCGGATGGACTTAAGCATAGCTACTAGAGAAAAGGTTTCATCATAGTCCACACCTGGTCATTGACGAAAACCTTTTGCAACAAGTCTAGATTTGAAAGTCTCAACTTTTCCATCTACACCAAGTTTATTCTTAAAGATCCATTTGCTCCTAATGAGTTTTACCCCTTCAGGAGCAACTTCCAAAGTCCATACTTTGTTAGTGTACATGGATTCCATCTCAGATCACATTGCATCCATCCATTTAACAGAGTCCCCACTCGTGATGGCCTGCTCGAAGCTAGTTGGGTCATCATCTACCATGATGCAATCCTCGCTCCTACCGTCTATGAGCAAATCGTAGTATCTCTCAGGTGTATGAGGAATCCTACTAGATCGGCGGAGAGGCTGAGGTTCGTTGGGAGCTATCGAATCCTCTGGTTCTACCAAATCGTCAGTTGTAGTCTGTGTTGCTGGAACTTCTTCCAGTTCTATCTCATTACCACTAATTTCTTTCATAAGAAAACCCTTTTCTAAAAAGGTGGCATGTCGAGAAACAAACACCTTTTGTTCCTCGGAGTGGTAGAAGATATACCCTCACGAATGTTTGGGATATCCTATAAACTTGCACAGAACTGACCTTGCCTCAAGCTTGTCCGGATTTTGTGTTTTCACATATGCCGGACAACCCCATATCTTAACATAATTAAAATATAGTCTCTTTCCTTTCCATATCTTATATGGAGTGGTTGGCACAGATTTGGTGGGAACCATATTCAATAGGTCTGCAGCTGTCTCCGGTGCATAACCCCAAAAGGAAATAGGTAACTCAGCAGTGCTCATCATAGAGCGCACCATATCTAATAGGGTGTGATTCCTCCGCTCCGACACACCGTTGTGTTGTGGTGTATACGGAGGAGTAAGCTGAAAGAGAATCTTATTCTCTTTTAGATAGTCATGGAATTCCGTGCTCAAGTATTCTCCTCCCCGATCTGATCGTAGGATTTTAATACTTTTACCTGTCTCGTTCTCGACTTCATGCTTATATTCTTTGAATTTCTTAAAAGCTTCAGACTTATGTTTCAACAAGAACACATATCCGTATCTTGAGAGATCATCAGTGAATGTAATGAAGTATGAGGAACCATTCCTGGCATGTGTAGACATAAGACCGCATACATCACTATGTATCAGTCCCAAGAGTTCCGTAACTCTTTCTCCATGTCCAGTAAACGGAGTTTTGGTCATTTTACCTTTGAGACATGACTGTCAAGTGTCATAAGATGAAAATTCGAACGGTTTCAAATATCCATTTTTATTTAACTTAGCTAGTCGTGTCGCATTGATATGACCCAGTCTACAATGCCACAAGAAGGATTCGTTCATTTCTGAACTCTTCCTCTTGTATGTGTTTTGTACGTTAAGAACTATGGTTTGATTTAGAATGTATATGCCATTATTTAACGAGCCTAATCCAATCAACTTTTGATTCAAGAAGATGTTCATAACATTATCATGTACTACAAAATTATATCCTTCTTTACTTAATAAAGAAACTGATATAAGATTGCATATCAGGGACGGTATGTAATAGTATTCGTTCAGAATCAATGTATTACCATTTGGTAATATAAGGTGATATTCGCCAACTGCTTTGGCTGCAACATTTGCACCATTCCCTACTAGTACGGAATGATCACCTGATCCCAGTTCTCTATTTTTTCTCAGCCCATGTAATATATTACATATGTGGGATCCTGATAAAGTATCTAATACCCAGGACGTAAAGTGTACTGAGAAACGGTTCTGGGTGACTAACACACCCGAAGAAGATGCATCAATATGCTCATTCTTCGTTGGGTGGCGTGGGAAACCGGATATTTTCCTATTTCCTGCTTGGACGTATAACAATTATAATTTGGAGTGGAACCAACGTTCCCCTGCTCAGCATAACAAGCGGGTTTGGTCAATACATCCATATTATTATCTTGATTAAGGCCTGACATGGTCGCTACCTAGAGAGAGAGAAGAAAACACTTAGCGTATGCTCTTACAAAGATCAGATTGGTTATTTATCTTATCTAATCGATGTCTCCCACTGCTATTATCAAATTTTTCCTTCAAACCTTAAAAAGAAAATTTAGCCAGGATTAATTGCATTCTACAACTTTGCTAACCGTTTAGCCAGGCCAGTGTCAGTACTTCTGAGGGAGGTTCCCCGAGCTTTCGCACGGACCTAATTAAAATAAACCTCATTTTCTCAGAGGCGTATCCCCGTTGACACCTTTCTAGACACCTAATGAGTTAGCTAATTGTAAAGTGCAAAACTCTCCCGGGAGCAACTTTTGCTCACAGTGGGATCGGGATCCTACTATCACATAGAAGGTATGCAATCTCATTGCAAATTTCAACACTTGAAATTCCCAATAATACTTTTACTCCTAGCGTCCTATGACCTTAACGCAGGCCAAACAACCCATAGTCCGCTAGTCAAGTTCAACCCGTACATTTCCTGATTGAAATTAAACTCACCCGTACGACCTTTGATGCGGGCCAAACAACGCTATACGAATACCCTAATCCAATCGCATCTCATGTTGTAGATAAGTACTAATCAGCTACCGTACACTACGCCTTGACGCAGGCCAAGCTACCGTAGCACGAATATTGAAATAGCACTTATCTGAAATGACGGAGGGTTATGCAGGTTTTTAAGAAAACCATGAGCGTAATGAACTTGATATCATTGTAGAATCTAGTGATTTTTGAAAAAGAGTGTTTTTGAGGCTTTTTACTAGTTTTTCTAAAGTGGCCACTCCCGGTGAAGGGATCTCGGCTCTTTCCTTATCGAATAAGGTGCAGGATATTTCACAAATACCGCTATGCAAAGAAAGAACTAAAAAAAAGCAATCAAAAGACAAAACCGAGTGGATCGTAGTATCTGCTAGTTTCGCTAAAGAGGTCACTCCTGGTGAAGGGATCTCGGCTCTTTCCTTATCGAATAAGGTGCTGGATATTCTACAAGAAATACCGCTATGCAAAGCAAAATCTAGAGCTACCCTTTTTGAAAATATGATTCTACAACATGTTTTAGGTTTCTTTTTCATTTTCGTTAATCTCGCTAATGAAATCCCATCATTTATGCTTCCTAAGCATCATAGAAGAAACGAAAATACAACATACGCTTATGCCATCCGCATTCGCCACAGTGTCCCGTTATGCACCGTTAGGTTACTTAACTAACGGCATAGCGGGTGGGACTAGCGCGGGTGTAAAACATAAGCAACGTTTATTATATATCATATATACAATAATAAAGCATTCGTCTCACGCATATAAAGTGATCACATCACAGAATATTAGCAGCAGAAGATAACATATGAAATATTGGATATACTAGAAATTCCGTGTTTTAAATTAAGCCAATATAAAACACGGATTCCACGGTCGCGATGAATAGCCAAACCCACATCCCTAGACCCCTACAAGAGCAGCAAGCAACCCTACCAATTCTAGAGTTAGGAGATCCGGACTCGATTCCTCAAGATGGTCTCCCACTGGACTCTAGAACCCGGTTACTTGTGCTCCCCACCTTGGGTCTATCCTAATGCGGAAAAGTAAATAATATACAACAATGGTGACAACATCCTCAACCCGGAAGTGCCCCAATAAAAGAATATTACATACAATGAATTTTACATGAATGAAAATAAAAAAGACTCATCTCACATAAAAACCCCAGCTATTCAAAACACGACGATCTAATATAACATATCACAGCAACACATAATATTACATGTCATCAACGTAAGTAAATATGCGTATCACGATTGTCATTGACATATAGCAACGAAAACGGTGATACACCACATATTACACTTACGGTCGCAGAAAAGAAAATGTCAAACTATAACATTTGGAATCCACAATCACCTTAGACATCATAAACCCAAAATATCACATACTTTGGATTTCATGCCTAACTATATGAATTCCACATATTGTATCACATTCCATAAATAGCTAGACGACGTTAAACATTCCGATCGAATCAACAAACACCCAAAATTTCCCAAAAGCTCAACACTTGAACGCGGTTTACGAATACTCAGAACATGCCACAGTACTAATGAACCAACCGTAGAAGGGTCAACCCTTGCCTCACCTATGGCGCCGCGGAACTACCGCAAACCCTAGGGTTTGGCGGCGGTTCTTACGGTCATAGAATCGAGTTAGGCTTTTGTTCTTCTAGAGGGTCCATCGAATCACTTGCATGATATTTGAATGTTTCAAACTCGGAAAAAATCCAGCTCTTGAAAAATTTTCCGTCGAGGGTTAAAGTGGGTATTTGATATCCGTTCGAACTTTTTAATACCGTCTAGACACCCCGAAATATAGTTAGAATTATGACTACGAAACACTCCGAATTTCCTTTGCAGAAAGTTAACATCACATGCAAATTTAGCAAAAACAAACAACACCTAAAACACCAAAACCCAGAGACCAGAACATCAGACAATACGAACTCCAGAAGCCTCATCTGGGCCGGCCTGCTCGGTTTTTAGGGGTTTGTGCTCGAGTCAAATCCGGCCAAATGAGTTCGTATTTGTTCTGTGTTCATGTTACATCTTATATAACACTCTGCAGTTGTTTAAAAAAATTTCGACGACTTAAAAAATTGACAGAAACTGGGTTTGTGTATCGGGTGTTACGGAGTTGTTTCGGTTTCGTAATTCTACAAATATCGTCTAAATCTCTAGCTTGGCTCTGATACCACTATAGAATTGCTTGGCATGACAGCAAGGTTTCGGGAGGCATCATCCATGCCATTTTCAAAATTTTGCCGTACAAAACAATCTTAACCCTAGAATCTTAACTAGTGATTTAGACGAAACATAGTGTAAACTACTTTACAACTAAGTGAACTAGGAATACAACTTTTTTAGACCGGTCCTTCACTTCAATAGCTCCGTGTAGTAGTCCCTTCACTCCAAGTAGTGGTCTTGCGGACTCTAGAGTGGCTCCACAAGAAAAAAGCAACGAGCTTGCACGAAGTCTTCGAGGCCGAAGATGATCTACGTCGAGGAGACACTAACCCAAGCTACCTCTTCACTAATATGGGATTAGTGAAGCTAATACCCTATACTAAAGTGCTAATCTAGTAGAGGATGATGATGTAGGATTTTTGCTCACTTTAGAATTAATTTTCTCACTATTTTTATCACCTCTCATGAAACCTAGAAAGCTCTCTCAAGTGAAAAGGAAGAAGAAACAAAAAATAGATGAGAGAGTGAATGGCAACCATGGATGAGAAAATATCTAATATATCTCATGTAGAGACTTAACCATGAGTTTAGATAATGGTTGGGTTAACAAATATCTAGTATAAGACAAAACTAGTGGACTAGTCAATGAAACTCCAAGCTTCTACAAGCTTCATGCCATGTGACCATTTTCCAACTAATAATTGATTTACACTAAATAAATAAACCCTTCATTATCATTAGTATGGTGTAAGTCTCATACACCCATGTTGCATGTATCATCAACCATGACATATAAAGAAAACACAATTAATATATATCACATATATATTAAGTGTGCACATGTGAGAAAAAGAAATGCTTAAGTGAGCTAATATTAGTTAATTTAAATTAATATATCAAATATATAATTATACATTAAATCATTAAATCAAAACTTGATTTAATAATCCGGTTATATCTCATATGACCGACTAATATTATTTGTATCAACTTATCGAATCAACACTTGATTCGATAACCCGGCTTTATCTCATATAACCGACCGATACTGTATCGACTTATCGAATCAACACTTGATCCGATAACCTGGCTATATCTCATATAATCGATCGATAACTTAAATTGCGAGATAGAATACGGTATCGCATACTCGTATTAATTTCGGTCCCGCACATATCACATATGTGCTCCTACTTCGTTTTTCCTGAGCCAGTGAAACCTCTGTGTAGGACTCTAAAGACTCGTCAATACGCTGGCAGTAGGTGATGATCATATCAGGCACCCACAAGCCGTCAGGGGTACTAACTGGACGTAACGGCTACCTGGGTAATGAGCGATCAGAAGATCAACAAGCAAGCCTGTCCTTACTCCTGCAAAAGCATGTCAGTGACACTACCGTACAGTCCGGTCTCTTCGTCTGATATGTCGCATTTCTAGTATAAGGATGGTAAACGTTAGACCCCAATAACCGATAAGTCATGCCAATGTGAGGCTCATAACGGGTCGAGAAACTACTGAAAACACTTATCAGTAAATCTCTGTATGGCCAGGGACTTCCTGTTATGGTCAATCGAGCACAGCGCAATATCAACCCCCAATACCGGGAGAGACGAATCCATTCCTATCGCTCATTGCCTCCATGTGATTCGGGATTATACCCAAAATCCACCATTTGGCACATTCTCTTGAACGTGGCAAGGTGGAAATCAAAGCACAGTGGGAATCACACAAGACTCTATGACGATCTCGGGTCTACAGACTAACCTGTACCAGTGTCACCAGAGAACCGCTATCTGACGATAGGTATAATACCAACTAGGAGTTCTCGGCGAGTCTGTTAAGTGTACCCAGTCTCCACTGAGCACCCGTATACCATCTTTGATGTCAAACACCAATGGATGTGGGATCATCCATCGCCCATCATATGGGTCAAAATGCGTATACGCTAGTCTACTCTGGAATATCGATACCCTGTCTCGATACACCCTCAACTAGGAACAATTATAGGATGTACTTGTGGACTACCCTTGGCCCCCACTAGTATGATCTCCCTCATAGTCCTGGCAGTCAAGTACACATCCTAAGGGCTTTATCAACATGTGAGAGTAAGACAGTATCACATATACAAGTCAACATGTTAAGACAAAGAGCAACCAGATAGTATATTATCATGTCGAGCAAGAAAGTCCTCTCTATATATATCCAAGCATCCACTATAATATACATCACATGTACAATAATGGCCTCTAGGGCATACATAAAACTAACACCTACCACACCATATGAAATGTGGAGTGGGAAGAAACCTTATCTTAAGTATCTAAAGATATGGGGATGTCCGGCTTTTGTAAAAATGCAGCATGTGGACAAGCTCGAGGCACGCTCAGTACTGTGTAAGTTTGTGGGATACCCAAGAAACTCTAGGGGTATCTTTTCTATTACGCAGAGGAACAAAAGGTCTTTGTTTCTCAGCATGCCCACTTTTTGGAGACTCAATTTCTTGAAAAAAAATAAGTTGGAGCGCAATAGAACTGGAAGAAATTCCAGAACCATAAGCTATTACTGAAAGTATGGAGGAACCAGAAGTTTCAAAGGAACCGGACATCCCTGCTGTTGGGTTACGGCAGCGCCCCGGCCATTAAACCGTGGCCAAATGCGGAACAAAAATTTTATAAACTGACGCTACCATTACCCGATGCCCGGATCTTCCTTAAACCCTATACTAGCAAGCTATAAAAAGAAGTTAGAATGGTTATACCGAGTTGATCCGTGTTCTTCGGTCTTCAACCATCATCCTCAAGCTCTTAGTGGCTCCTTGATCGAATTTGGTTGCCGGTCTTCCTCCATCTACGATGATCCACCTGAGGGAAACGGCGCAAGCTTTAGCCTCGTCGAGCGAGGCAGCCGACGCTCCAAGGTTGCTAACAATGAAAAGTGGAGGTGTAGGAACGTGTCACTTTAATTTTCTCTAATCACATATGCTCAATGAGCAACCATAGAAGATGAAGAAGGAGGTGAGGAAACATGTGGCACGAGCAACCAAAAATGACTAAGTGATTTCAAGTGAGAATGAGCAAGTGGAGAAAAGCAAGTGTGGAAAAACAAATGAGCCAAGCCCCCTGATGAGATAGCTGCCCCATCTCTCCTCACAATCATGCACACAAAAATATCTCCACAATTTTCCATTAAACAGTAAAGACCCATGCCTCTCTACATGTCCCAACCCATGCTCATGCCACCTCACTCCTCCACATCATTTGTGAAACAAATGAATTTACAAAAAAGGAAAATCATACAAATGAGGTGTCCACTTCTAGAAGCTATTCCGTATAAATACAGAATACAACCCAGTACATGTATCGAAATACATATACGCGTATTCGTACAAAAAATACGAATAGCCAAGAGAGAAAATGAATAGTGAACAATAATACTAAAATACATATATATGAATACATATATAAATTATTAAATCAAAACCTGATTTAATAATCCGGCTCAGTCCTAAGCCGCTAGTATTATAAACCGTCCAATTAAAGTCTGTGCAGCATATACACATATTTAATCGAACACCTGTATGTATCAACATACGTCATCTACATCATATCGTCTGAACCGTGAAAACCCTCTGTGTGGGACTCTAAAGACTCGTCAAGACGCTGACAGTGGGTTTAACCACAAGCACGTCAGCGGCACTAGCTGTATATAACGGCTACCCAGGTATTGAGCAAAAGGGAGGCCGACGAGCAAACTCATCCTGAACCTTTACTGAGCCTGACAGTGACAATATCCGTACAGTCCGATCTGTTCATCTAAGATTATCGCATATCGAGTCTAGAGGGGTGGATAAAGTCAGACCCCTAACAACGCGACATTTAGTGTCGGCATAGAACCCATCACCACCTGAGAAACTATCGATCCTGGATCGGTAATTTTCGTCCACCGTGGCCAAGGATTTCTGGTGATGGCCACCCATGCACAACGCGACATCAACCCCCAATACCGGGAGAGACGAATCCCCGACGATCCGATCACTACCTCCATGTGGCTCGGGACTGTACCCAACTAAAACCTGTTTACACGACTCCTTTGAGCCGTGGTAGGGTAGTAATCCAAGCACAATGGGAACTCACACAAGAAAAATGATGATCTCAGGTCGACAGACTAACCTGTACACATGTCACCTGGAGACTGCTATGTGACAATAGGTATAGCGGGTTCCCGGCGAATCCGTCCAGTGTACTCATAACCCAATGAGCACCTGTATACTATCTTAGGTGAACAAACTAACACCAGTGGCTTGTGAGACCTGGCCACCGCCCCTCGTCGGAGTCTCGATCAGTATACACTAGTCTACACTGGAGTATCGATGCCCAGTCTCGATACTCCCATGACTAGGGACATTTAAGGATGTGCTTATAGACCCCCAGCTCCCACGTATATGATCACCATCAAAATATAAGTAGTCAAGCAAGAATACTATGGGCTCTATCAATATGTAATAGTGATGATAAAGACAAACCAGATAGCATACTATCATCTCGAGTAAAACTGTTCTACCGGTATAGGTCCTTACTCAATCATCATAATCACCTGCCTGCGACTATGATAATTGCCTTGAGGGCACTATAGCCAACAATCTCCCACTTGCTGTAACATTTCAGAAAAATAAAATATTATTTTTGGAAATTTATATAATTAAATAATAAATATTATGAATATTTTAAGAATACGGTATAATTAAATACTGATAATTTGGGAAATACTGGAACATATAATTTGAATATTGATTTTGAAAGGATATTATATGATTTAGGCAAATTATAAATTTTTATAATTCATTATATACAAGTTTATTTCTAAACTTGATTAGTGTTCACTAATCACACATTGATTGTGTTTTGTGCATGTGACATGCACCATATCATGTTTGCTAGCATTTGTTACATTCATTTTACCATGTCTTTCTTTTTATTTGTAGCATGGTTTTGTTTTTGAAAATGAGAGGAAAAGGAAGAGAAAAGAAAAGAAAAGAAAAAGAAAAAGAAAGGGATAAACAATTGGGTATGGGTAAGAGAGAGAGAGAGGTGAGAGGTCTTTGACCATTCTCCCATTTGTTTCCCTCCATTATTTCCTTCATCATTTTCCCTCCTCCTCTCACCATGGATGCCCTCATCTCCACCTCTTCTAAACCCTCACAAACCCCCTCAATCCCACATCAAAACATCATCTCCCTTTCATTAAAAATGTGCACAAGCTCACTACAAGCATTTTGGACCAAGAAAGCTAGGATTTTGAGCACTTGGGGCAACTCAAGAAAATTCTTGAGTTGCCAAATAGGGTAATTCCTTCACACTTAGTTTAGTATTTCATTCACTTTAGCATCTTTGTATGTTTAGAAGTGTTTAAATGTAGTTTATGGAGGTTTGAAAATTCCTAGATGAGGTTTGAGGAATTCTTGAATTGAGATAGTGCAATTGAGGTTAGTAGAGGCCTTACAACCCCTTTAGTGTTAGAATTTTGAACTAAAACAGAGAACCCCAAACTTAGAAATCCTGACATCGGATGATTGTGGGAATTGTGATGATATTTGGAGTTCTGCTGTGACCTGGGGCACCTGAAAATTATTTAGCAAAGACTGAGGGATGTGCAGGCAACCTGGAAGCTAACCCCAAGACCTGAGACCCCAATTCCCATCCATGGCCGCAATTTTATTCATTCTGGACGCAAATTGCGGCCAGGGTAAGGTTGTTTGGGTCCGTATTTAGTCCAGGGCTTTATCTTCAGTAAACTAGACCCTTCACATATGCAAAATTGGCTAAATTCACCTGGGGTAAAATCTGGAGGTGTTTTCTTGAGTTGTTGCTTTGTTTTGCCGACTTTGTTCTAACATGAGCTTTGGTATTTGATATTGTGTTTCGTCGTCTGATGTTTGTACGTCAGACACGAGGGTTGTTTAGTGCTTTTGCAGGCATAGGCTATAGGTTCTAACCTATAAGCGATTTGTATGCCGTATTGGTTTTCCGACTTGATTTTAATAAGCATTTGCGATTGTGTATTGGTTGTAGGTACCCTCGCGTGGATTCCGAGACGACGGAGCACCTCGACTTCGGCAAGCAAGGATTAATGTGAGTAGATATATATCTACGGGGGAAGTCGGGTGGATGGCGTATAGCACCCCCGCAGTTTCGTAGTGCAATATGCAAATGTATTATATCTATATATTTATATGTTATTATAATATGTGTATAATTAGTTAGTAATTCTTTAGAGGACTTTGGGTTAGTGTAAGCGTATTTGGAAGTTAATGCTATAGTTTAATGTTAGTCATGAACTAGAGTAGTTGTTACACACGCACGCACACACGCATACACTTGTTTTACTAGTGCGTATATGGGGATATTTATATATATATATACATATGTGTATGTGAGTATGTATGTGTGTGTGTGTGTATATGTATGTATACATATACACAGATGATAAGGATAGTATATGGTACTTAGAGATGAGTCGATGTGATTGGGCATGATGCCACGAGATCGGTGATGTGACCTTGTTCGTATTATGAGATACGACAGGATATTATAGCGGATCTTTAGGCGATGTGTTTTCATACACACGCATATGTGTGTGTGTGTGTGTGTTGGTGGTATTGGAATGTACTAGATTTTAGATTAGTACCCATAATTCAGGATATGATGATAAGGATACCAAAGGAATAATAAGATAAATGTGATATTCGATCCGTACCCAAATTTGGGATGCCGTACGATAGATTTACCGTACGAGATATAAGTATGATGATAGATCCACACTCTTGACTCGAGGATGTCATATGATATATTGTATCGTACGTGATGCTATTAAGGCGGGATCACCGACTAATAGATATGGATATCGACTCAGACATAGATGGTTTTCCTTACCCTTTCGATTAGTCTGTTAGTTTAGTCCTGTAGCTTACTTAGTAGATGTTAGACTGGGCTCGAGTCATACCTATTTCAAAAACTAACGAATCAGGAGTATTACGAATATTTCAAAGGGCATACCTTTTCTTAAAAACACCGTAGCCCCTATTTTCTAACCCGATTCGTGTTATTTCAAATATCAAAACTGTATGACTCATACATATATGTATATTCTTATATGTCGCATTATTATTCATGTTCCGCATATCCTTCCTGTTCGCCTCGCATTGCATGCTTATTTGTGTTTTCATTAGTTATTATTAAAATCATGTTGTCAGGACACCAGCACCATTACCGATGATGCCTATGCCCCACGTACACCTGCTTGCCGGCTCACACACATCATCATCGGTAATTGTCATGTCACATACACATTAGAAAACACTATTTCATTGTATAAATTGCTATCTGATAGTTTCGACATAGTACTAGTGCGCTTGCTGTTATATGCTAGTTTAATTATTGCATTCTTTGCTTGATATCTCATGCATTGATATATTCATTTGTCATGCAATATTATGTAGCTTATTGCCGGTATTTCCTTGGTTATTTACTCTTGAGATTGAGATTTCGGATTTCCATGAGATTTCTGGATTTGGAGAAACCGCAAAAATTTTATAAACTTATTATCATTTTAAAGATAGAAAATTGCGGTTTTCTCATGATACGATTTGAGATATGTCCTGTTCCCCTCCGAAAGACACGCAAGACTGACGTCTTGCCTGAGATTCGGGGCAGATGCTAATTGGTGCTATCCGTCCACCTCTCCGAAGATGCCAAGTTGATTTATGGCACCGTGTATTGAAGGTTTAAACGGATGCGGCCAATGTAGCAGACTTCGTCAGATTCCCCCTCGCTTGAGGGGTTTTTGATTGTGGGAACGCTCTTCCCTGCAGGCGCAAGCCCCTGCAATTAATTACGCTACCGCATCGCGGTAACAACTTTCTCCTTCTCCAGATGGTCACTTCGTGTCGTGGGTGTTTGTTTTGTTTGTGGTTACCCATGGATTGTATACGGAAACTAATTTATGTCGTCTCCCGTAGGACGTGGGTTAGTCCAAATCCGTATCTTTCTTAGATTTGGGTTTGGGGGTTGGGTTTAAGGATACGTTAGCCTCATTTGAGACTAAGATCAACTTAAACGTTAGTTAAGGATACGTTAGTCTTATTTTAGACTAAGATCAACTTAACGGGATCATTTAGATCCAACAAAAGAGCATTTGGGCTCTATTGTTTAGTTTATGGACATTGCGGTCGATTACCAGTTTAAGAACATGGTGGTCCATTACCAGTTTAAGGACATGGTGGTCCAAGGTTAAGGAAATCATAGTCCGTGAGTTTAAAGACCTCACAGTCAAGGTTAAGGACATCATAGTCCATGGGCTTAAGGACCCCACATTCCGTAGAGTGTTTGGTTGTCGGGACCCGTCACCTCTCTGAAGACGTTGAAGGATTACAACGACAAATATCAGAGGAGTGAAGAGATGTACCCTTGAACCAAGATGGATTAAATGATCTATAGTCCGATTTGGAACTAAGATCAATTAATTATATTATGAGCACATTGGCTCATTTGAGTCTGAATTGAGGACTCATGGCCAACTTGGGTTAAGTCTAATTATGTTTGAAGTATTGGCCCTCTGTAGGACCATTAGACATTTTTCTGGGTTCAAGCTCACATTATTTAACAATGCTAAACAAGAGTTTGAGGGCTTTTATAACATTTAGGTCTTTGGCTGAGGATTAAACATTATACCTCTGAGTTTCTACTCAGTTTTGAGATTCAATTGAAAGGGAGGCTTTGCCTCTAGAAAATTAGCCAATTTGGCTAAAGCTAGTGTTAAACACTAGAGAACAACAGTGTTAAACACTGGGAATAAGATTATCAAATTATTGTTAAACACTAGAAATGTGATTCTAAAATTAGTGTTAAACACTAAAAGATAACAGTGTTAAACACTGGAAACAAAATTGTCAGATTAGTGTTAAACACTAGAAGAGGAAGGGGTCACGTGGGAGCATGTGATAGCATCAAAAAGTGGGGCCAGATCCCCTTTATTTTATTCTGCAAACAAGTGTTAAACACTTTTAATTTTCATAGCCATCACGTGTGGGCACGTGATGTATACTCATGCCCTGATTTAGAATATTTATTAGGGGTCACGTGGTAACACGTGAGAGCGCCCAAAATTGTTTCTGCCTATGCTTTCGTTCCATATATAATAAGGGTCACGTTGGAGCACGTGAGGCATTGCCTCAAAGCTTTCCTCTTCTCATTTTTGGGGGATCTGTTCAGGGGTCACGTGGGGGCACGTGACCTAGTCTTGTTCTTTCTTTTCTACTCACTGAGAATGGGGGTCACGTGTTATAACATGACCAAGTCCTTTACATGCATGGAGAGCTTTAAGTCTCTTGTTTTAAGAATTATATTCTTTTATAGGGTTAAACCCTAGTTATGTTTAGAGGAATTAAATTCCTGTGAGTTTGGGAGAATTGAATTCTCAAGCAGGGTTGAACCCTAATTTTATTTTGGAGGAATTAAATTCCTATAAATTTAGGAGAATTAAATTCTCATATAAGGTTGAACCCTAGTTTTATCTTGGAGGAATTAAATTGCTATAACTTTGGGAGAATTAAATTCTCATATAGGGTTAAACCCTAGTTTTATTTTGGAAGAATTAAATTCTCTAAACTCAATCCCCCTTCTAAGTTTTGGATCTGCATGGCAGGATCTCAACCCGATGAGAATTAAATTCTCAACTTATGGGGAGATGTGCTCTTTGCAGATCTTCAACCAGAGGAAGAACTAAGTTCTTTTGTGCATAAGAGTTAAACTCTTAGATTTGAGAATTAAATTCTCTGTTTGAAATTTTGATCCCCTTTCTTTTCTCACCTAGGGTTTTTCTTTGTTGAGAATTATATTCTCCTTTTTTTTCTCTCTAAAATTTCAAGATTCCAAGACTCTATATCTCTCCCTTCTCTTGGCTCCTATTTATAGGAGAAGGAAAAGAATCAATTTGTTTAGTAAATCTTTCATTGAAAGATTTTGTTTGTTTTCATAGTTAATATGTGCCTTTAGATCATTAAGTGAATTTTATTCACCGTTGGATTTTCAATCCAAAGATATTCTGTTTGTTATTTTCGGTGAGATTTAGGGGAAAACTTTCCTTGTCTAAGATTTTTTCCATAAATTGGTGATTTTTAATCACCCTTGGATCTTTAATCCAACGGTCCCCATAATCCTTTTCCATTTGGAAAGATTGAGAAGCCTTTAGAATTTAATTCTATTAAACTGTAAGGCTTTCGAAGCCAGTCACGTGCTGACACGTGACCCTTGGTCACGTGTGAGCACGTGACCCTTGGTCACGTGTGAGCACGTGACCCTCAATTGAGTCCTTTAACAACCACTTGTTTGTGTTGATGTTTTAACCATCACGTGTCAACACGTGACCATTGGTCACGTGTGAGCACGTGACACCTCGTTGAGGTATTTCCTGATTTTTAGAATTAAATTCTATTAAACTGTAAGGCTTTCAAAGCCTGTCACGTGCTGGCACGTGACCCTTGGTCACGTGTGAGCACGTGACCCCCAATTGAGTCATCTTTCAGCCGTTGTTTTTATTTCTGTTTTAACTATCACGTGTCAACACGTGACCATTGGTCACGTGTGAACACGTGATACCTTATTGAGGTAGTTCCTGATTTTTAATCAGGGAACAGTGCATAGCATATTTGCTCATAACTTTTGATACCGGATGAATTATGAAGCCCATAATATATCAAATCGAAGGGTTTTTTGAGATGATTCCAATATCATCAGAATTTAGCTGTTTCGCATTCGGGAGTTTATCAAAAAACAGCCCGGAAAATACCGGTTCGTATTTTCTTAAGCGTATCACTGCCATTTGATACCTTGGGCTCTTTTGCGCAGAAATTTTTGACGGGAACAAATGCCCCCTACTACTTTGCCCATGTAAGTATGCACGTGGGTGAAGTAGTGCAGAGTTATGCATGGCGTATGACCAGTCTTGGGTTGGTATATAATGTTCAGAATCTTGATCTGAGAAGATAACGAGCGGACACAAGCGTCGTCATTTATCATTGACTCAAATCTCAACTCTTAAGGGATATAGTTCCAAACCCTCATCCCCATAAGCCACACCCTTCCAATTCTTTAAGTCTTACTCTGGCGTAAAGTAGTTTATATACTCATGAGTAACTTCTCCATTTCAGTGGCATGTAGGTTTGGCAAGTGTGGCTCATAGATGGTCCATCTTGACCTCTTTGCAGGGCAGTGATGGCTTAGGAGACAGGGATAGGATCTGCCATCTAAGACTTTTCAACTTTATGAGCCGTGAGGGTCTCATAAAGACTTTTCTCCCTACGAGTCGTGAGGAGCTCGTAGGTGTCTTTTCTCTTTAGGAGTCGTGAGGATTCCTAAGTGTGTTTTCTCTTGAGAGTCGTAAGGATCTCACAAGAGAATTTTCCCGCTTATAAGTCAAGAGGACTCGTAAGTGGTTGTTTTCCTCCTTATCGAGATTCAACTTTGTAGAGTGTGGTCCGTGAATAGTATGCAAAAGTCCGTTTTGGACCAACTTGCAGGGCCCCAGTGCTTAGGAAACAGGTTTTTATCCCCATTGCTTAAGGCTTTTCCCTACGAGTCGAGACGAATCGAGAAGTTCTCGCAAGGACACTAATTTCCTCATGAGTCGAGACGAATCGAGAAGTTCTCGCAAGAATGTTCTAACGTCATAGTTAACCTCTGCTCTTTACGACAGAGGTTCGTTAGGGTCTGTGGTACTAGGGTTTTGCCTGTCGTACCGTCGCATTGGCTGATGTATCCCTCGATAGGCAATCTTGCTGTTCGAGTAGCCTTGCGACTGTTGTGTCTCTGATCCCTTCGGGGGCTGGACAAGATGTCTTCAAGCAATCTTCTTAGGCAATTTGACCGTCAGAAGAGCAAGCGTTAGGAATTTTGCCATGCCGCTTTTTACTTGAGGTTAGGCTTATTTTGGAGAGCTCCGATGAGTCATAACCACTCCGCGCTGGTGTGGGATGATCTCCGATAGTCTTTCAGGTTTTATATGAGTTGCCGTCAAGACCCTGAAGCTAGGAATTTGGCATTTGCTTCGTTTTGCTGGCATTGCTTCTGCTATAACGAGACGAATGCCGCGGTTATCTCTAGGTTACGGGTGAACCGTCGAGGCTTGGAACTAAGGATTTTGCCGTGGCTCCGTTGTTTGATTGTTGCGTCTGGATCCTGCTGGAGGAAGGACGTTGTGGTGACATCTCGTCTACTGTATCGAAACGAACGTCGAGGTGGTGATCACTCTATGTGGGATGATCTCCGGTAGTCTTTCAGGTTTTATATGAGTTACCGTCAAGACCCTGAAGCTAGGAATTTGGCATTTGCTTCATTTGCTTTGGCGTGTCCGAATCCTGTTGGAGGAAGAACGCTGTAGTGACATCTCGTCTGCTGTATCGAGACGAACGTCGTGGTGGTGACCACTCCATGTGGGATGATCTCCGATTGTCTTTCAGGTTTTATATGAGTTACCGTCAAGACCCTGAAGCTAGGAATTTGGCATTTGCTTCGTTTGCTTTTGACCGTGAGGTCTTTTATTGACGTTGCGTCTGCATCCTGCTGGACTGCGAAGGAACGCCGCTGTTGACATTGCGTCTACTGTAACGATACGAATGCTGAGGTGGAGTTGGGATTTTGCCGTCACTCCGCTTTGCTGGCGTTACGTCTGCTGTAACGAGACGAATGTCGAGGTGGTCTCTAGGTTGTCTGTGAACCATCGAGATTTGGAACTAGGGATTATGCCATGGCTCCGTCTGGTGATATTGCTTCCGAGTCCTGTTGGAATGAGGAGGATCACCATTGCTGATTTTTTTTAGACTGTAGATGTTGCCGTTAAGATTCGGAACTAGGGACTATGCCGTGGCTCCATTTCGTTGCGACTCTGAGCTCGGTTGTTGACGTCATGTCTGCATCTGGTTGGAAGGACGAAGAACGCCAGTGTTGATCTCTAAGTTGTCGATGTTGACATCGAGACCTAGAAGCTAGGGATCTTCCTTCACTTCGTTTGTTGATACTGTGTCTGCAATATTGCAACGAATGTCGAGATTGTCTTTAGGTTGTCTTATGAACCGTCAAGATTTGGCTTCGCTTTCTGATGGAGCCTGTTGGGAAGGTATGGTTCCCTCTTTGTTTGTGCCCCTGGATTGTATACAGGGATCGATGTGATCTCACCTGTAGGGCAAAATTTTCATTTTATATGTATTATATTTTTTTCTTTCCGCGATGCTCTATCATTTCAGCTTTTTGTATCGCGAAAGTCGCGATTGCCCAATCATTTCGGCTATTTTTCGCGATGCCCAATCATTTCGGCTATTTGTTTTATTTTTACTCGCTATTTTTTATTGCAAGTTGCCCAATCATTTCGGTTATTTGTTTTATTTTTACTCGCTGTTTTTTTTATTCCGAGTTGCCCAATCATTTTGGCTATTTTGCATGCATACATTTTTACTTGCTGACTTTTTATTTGCAAGTTGCCCCATCATTTTGGCTATTTCGCATGCATGTGTGGCTCGCTAGTTTCTTTGCTGCATGCTTGGAACTGGACACCGATTTCGGCATCAGCACCGCTACCACTGGAATATTGTCAGGAGCGAATCATCATTTGCCTCTGTCGATGTCGAACAAAGGTGGCTTAGCAAACAGGGTTCAGATCCTGTCGACTAAGGCTTTTGACTTCATGAGCCGTAAGGGTCTCATAAAGGTATTTCTCCCTACGAGTCGTGAGGATCACATAGGTGCGTTTTCTCCTTAGGGATCGTGAGGATTCCTAAGTCCATGTTCCCTTATAAGTCGTAAGGATCTTACAATAGCGTTTTCTCCTTATAAGTCGTGAGGACTTACAAGGGCTGTTCACCGTATAGACACATCCCTAGTCACGGATAGGACTTGGTTAGGGAAATGTTTATTTGCTTCCGTGGATTGTATACAAGGGTCAGCATTGAGCCGCTTGTAGGGCAGTATTGGAGGTTGTGGGGGCTACTTAAGAACAGGTTCAGATCCATGTAGCTTAAGACTTTCAAATCTTATGAGCCATGAGGGTCTCATAAGAGGGTTCTCCTTACGAGTCGTGAAGATCTCGCAAGTGTAATTTCTCCTTAGGAGTCGTGTGGATTCCTAAGTGTGTTGCTTCCTTTGTGAGTCGTAAGGATCTCACGCGGGTGGTTTCTCCTCACAAGGTCGAGAGGACCTTGCAAGTGTCCTTTAACGAGGTTGCGCCCTTTTGGGTTTTCACAAACACTCGCCGGTAGCCCTGCTGTTTTTACTCACGGAGCCCTCTTGGGTTTTCATCCGTGCCCATTTTGCTTATGGACATACCGTTTTTTTTCACGAGTCTGTGCCCTTTCGGGTTTTCACAAACATCGCCGGTAGTCCTGTTGTTTTTACTCACGGTGCCCTTTCGGGTTTTCATCCGTGCCCATCTCGCTTTGTGGACGTACCGTTTTTTTTTACCACGTCAGCCTGAAGATGCCTCGGGTTGGGAGTAATTTAACGACGTTTCGGTCATTTGTCAACGTACGATTACGAAGCTAGATTTTGCTGCAAATCTTCGCATATTTTGTGCCGGAGGTGGATTCCTTGAAGAAAAGGCTGAGGGCGATTTCTTTGTCAGAGTCGCTTCCAAAGGTGATAACTTGCGATCCTTTGGTGTCGGCAATATGATAGTTGCCAGCAGCTCTTTCGCGCTCATCTGTCGTGCGTTTCTGTTCCCGACGAGCCTTGCGCTTTACTCGTTGAACGTGTCGTCGATGGGCAACATATCCTTGCCATCAGTTTTTAAAGGCTATGCAATCCTCGGTGGGGTGTGCAATCCTCTGATGGTATAGGCAGAAGTTAGGATGTATGTCCGCTTCATCAAGACGTATATTGATAGGAGAATTTCTTTTGAGAGAGGGCAACTTCATTCCTATTGCCAGGGCCCTAGCTAATTGATTCCTTACTTTAAGCTTGCTTTTGCTGGCGATGGGGATGCTTTGCTCCAGTCGAGGTGTCTCGACCTTTTCCTCCAGTCGTCGGCGTTTGGCACTTTCAAATATAGCCAGTTCACGCTCTCGATTGGCTTTGCTTTCCTAACGGGCTTCGTTTAGGAATGCATCAATCATTTCGTCTGATGGTCCTAGAAGTTCAGGCTCAGGATTTGCCCCTGTTTTTTCTACATCCAAAGCTTCTTCACCGTTTATTAACTAGTGAGAGATCACATGACAGCTTGCCACATAATCCTCAGACTCATCCGACGAGTCTTCTCCATTGTCATCATCTTTGTCCACAAGGACGTGGGTGAGAAATTCTCGGAGTGTGACTGGGGTCCACGCCTTCTGATTATATTCTTCCAACACGTCAATCTGTTTTTGCAGGTCCGTGCGCTTGTCACCAGGCTTCACGGGCTTTTTGGTCTTCTTCTTCTTCTTCGAAGACTTTGACGGCTGGGTGTGAGCGTTCTGACCATCACCACCAGTTTTTAGAGTTGGGCGCGGTTTCAACATTCCCTCGATGATCTTGGGTTCCAGTGGATTTTTCCACCTGATCGCCAGACATGTTTGGAGATCCTTCAGCATTCTTTTAGTTTTGGCTGAAAGAGCGACCTCCCACGGAATTTCTTCTATAAAAGAGCATGATGCCTCCGGCGTGTCCACCTTTTTAGGGGCATGAGGTTGTGGTGGTTTCACCTTCCAATTTTCGGATAATGCGAACTTGCCTTATTGGTATTGGTCCTCCATCCAGCCTTTGAAGACGAAACAATCTTCGATTGGATGGCTTACTGCTTGGTGGTAAGGGCAGTAATTAGGATTGTTGACATCGCCTGGCTGCAACGGACGTTTTGGATCCGGCAAATTGATGAGTTTGTTGCGCACTGCCAGCTCGAACAGTTTCCTCGTTTTATCCTGGGGAAACGAGTAAGGACGTCCCAGTCTCTCCTCGAGGGATGGGCGTGGACGCACGTTGTTTTGGCGAACAACCGGCTTTAATTTGCTCGGACGTTGTTGAGTATTGGCAACGAAGGTTGCTTTCCCTTTGCCCTTTTCATTCTAAGGCTCTGTCTTTGAAGAGGAAGGCCTATGGCCCATCTGGTCCATTTGGGCCAGCTTGTCAATCAAGGCCTGGAAGGTGGTCGGCTTGAAGAACATCATGAATTGGGAGATGGTCGCTTGAGAGTCGAGAGTACCCACGAACATGCCCACAGCAGGAGCTTCTTCTATGCGTTGTTCGCATCTCGACCATAGGTTCCACCACCGGATTGCATATTGCACCCACGTCTCTCCCGGCTTCACTCTGGCGTTGATCAATGCCGTGATCGGGGTGCGTTCGCTAGCACTCGCGAAACACTAGGTGAACAGTAGCTCCATCTCTCCAAAAGTTTTGACGGAATCGTTGGGAAGCTCTGAATACCATTCGAAGGCTGTTTCCGCCAAGCTGCCGACGAACTAACGAAGTAACAACTTGTCGTTACCTCCGGTATTGCCGCAAAGATCCCTGAATTGAGCAACATGCTGGTGCGAATTCCCCGTCCCCTTATATACATGGAATTTGGGGATCGTGTATCCCGGTGGGTACACTATCTGGTCGTACCAACCTGGATATGGTCGCCCAGTATTAACAACTTGGCCGGCCACTTCATTCGCCTGGTGAGCTCGTATTTGTCGAGTGATGTAATCATCCAGGGCAGTTTTGGAGATTGTCTCCTCCTTGGCCGTTGACAGAGCCGGCAGAGGATTTGATGTCTCTCCTCTATCATCTTCAATAATGACCGGAGGGTCTTCAGCTAAGGAATCCGGCTATAACATCATCCCGAACATGTCCTGGAAGAGAAGTGCCATTCGTTTTATGTTAGCGGCTTGTTCTGCAGCTTCTCTGTCCTTCTTTTCGAGCACTCTGCGTAGGAAGTCAGCATCGGTTTCTTGCTCATGACGCTGCTCCGATGACACCTCCGGGCTTTCTTTTAGTCCGGTGAGTGCAGCCATTGCAGTCAGCATCTCCTAAAGCTTCTGCTGTTGTTGTTGGGCTTTGTCACTAATCGCGTAAGCGGTCGATGACCTGTGGAGATACAGCTATCCTCTTTTCCGGATGCCATATAAACGGTATGTACCACCATGCCCCCAGACTTAGGGCGTTTAGGCTCAGCGCCCTTGACATTTGTCACAGGAATAGGGATTTTCTCCGGCCTTCTCCTCTTATGAGCAGTCGAAGTTGAGGGGGCCGCTGTAGCGGGCACCCAGACAGCTGTTGCCATTTGTGGTTTAGCAAGACGGTTCTCTTCTTGTTGAACCTTCGCCCTTTTCTTTCGGCGAGGGTAATCTTGATCAACTGTTGAGTCCCGAACCTGCCGTCAGACTTTGTAAATTTTGAAGGACAGCCGCTGAGGGGGCTGCTCTGGCTTCTTTTGTGTAGTAATCTCCATAGGTGGAGGAGATCTCTTCAGCACGGCGGTCGGAGAGTTCTTGTGAACCTTGGTAAGCAGTTCAAAGCTGTTCCCGGTTGGAACAGCAGCATTGATTTCCACCATCGGAGCTGGCGGAGTTAGCCCAGAGGGGGAGTTACCCCCAGCCTTCCTTACTCGGCGCCAGTGGCGACGTCGAGCGCGTCGAGCTGTTGGGATGGTTTCAGCTTGAAGGGCGACTTCGTCTTGCCCCCTGCTTTGGTGAAGGATTGTTGCTAGCGTCAACCTCTTGAAGACTGAGGTCCGTTGAG
This sequence comes from Agapanthus africanus, assembly GCA_030015575.1. NCBI lineage: Eukaryota > Viridiplantae > Streptophyta > Magnoliopsida > Asparagales > Amaryllidaceae > Agapanthus > Agapanthus africanus. The sequence goes on from CM057347.1 coordinate 294,171,033, forward strand.
TAGCGGTATCCAACCGGTCAAAAACAGACTTCTGAGCAGGGACAGGAACCGTAGTGGGAGCCGGAACAATCAGTCTCGTAAAAACTGACCCTTTGGTAAGAGAAGCCGCCTTGACGACATCAAGAGCAGGGATGGTTACTCTTTCCGGAATAACATTTTCTTGAGGTGCAGGCTTCATCATGGGCCCACCTGAACTTTGGCTCAGTCTAGCGAAGACTGAGGTGCTGGAGCTGGATGACCCGTTGAGAGGGGGCGTGGTAGTAGCAAGGCGATCAAAGACCGACTTCTTGGGAGCTTCCTGGGCTAGTATAGGAGCGCTGAAGCTCATCGATGGGAGCATGGTCCCGAAAAACAATCCTGTGGTGGCTTAAGTGACCTGTTCCACCGGCATTGTGAACAGGGAGGATGCTTAAGGCCCGTAAGTCACTCCTCTGGACGGGACAGAGCGAGAGTTGCAGTTGCCGTTAATGCAGTTTGAAGCCATTGATCTTCTGTTTTCTGCACGGAGCAAGACACCAAATCTTAGTACCTCGAATCCACAGGAAACCATAGCAAACCGCGATTCGTTCGTGAAAACGACACACGAAGTGTAGAGTGGAAAAAGGAAAAGGTCCCACCGGGCGTGCCAGAATCTGTTCCCCTTCGAAAGACGCGCAAGACTGACGTCTTGCCTGAGATTTGGGGCAGATGCTAATTGGTGCTATCTGTCCACCTCTCCGAAGATGCCAAGTTGATTTATGGCACCGTGTATCAAAGGTTTAAACGGATGCGGCCGATGTTGCAGACTTCGTCAGATCTCCATGAATTTCGTTATGGTGTCTACCCAGGTTTAGTTAGGGTGTGACTCCATTCGGGTGTTTGTTGTCCGGTTTTGCTCAGTTTGCTCAGTTGTTCCTTGTTAAGTTTGTGTGTTGCATGGAGTTTCTTGATAAGTCGTATCCAATGAAGGCACCCAGTTTACTTGCCGTCTTGGGCAGGAGCTTCAGGAAGCCTTAGGTACTGGTTGAGCTTTAGCTCCATCTTTCCATCCACAGGATTATGGTTTTGTGAGAGCGGGCTATACCGACTCTAGAGGTTATGATTGCGTAAGTACTAATTGTTGTCGACGGTTGGGATCGTCACAAGCCATTGTTAGGGTTCTTCATCGATAGCAGTTATCAGGAGGCACTCCAATTGGCAGCTTTTAAATTAGTTGTTAGGTTGTGTCGATCACAGATTGATAGAGTTTTTGCGTGCTTAGTTAATTACCGCAATCAAGACAGTTTCTCTTGTAGCTAGCCGGTTGAGTACGGGTCGTCCGCAGGGAGATGGGAATCTTTTTCTATGTGCTTTAACGAGTTAAGTCCAAATGTCCAGATTTGTTTGTGATTAACTATGTGCTAAAATGATATGTAAAGAGAGCTTGTTAGGGTTAGGATTAGGTTAGTTTGAGTTAGGAGTCGCTCACTTCTTTCGTTGCCACTCTTAATATCGGTGTTACGGTAATCGGCAACAACGGGGATTAGCACGACTAGGAAGGAACTTGCGAGTATAAGCTAGGGTTTCCAACGCATAAGTTCTTCCTTTTGGTGCTTGTCCGTCCGTTCTTGGCTCTTAGCCTTAACCTCCGGTTAATTCAACCACAACCGGTCTCACTGGAATCACCGCTATCATGTAGGATAGGGTGCCGTAGGGAGCGGATTGTGGTTCAATTAACGGGAGTCCGAATTAAGATGTTGGGCAAGAAAAGAGTGAGAGAGATTTCCTTCTCTCAAACTTTCCTTATCCTACCCTAACAAGTATGAAAACTACTCACCCATTATAAGGAAAAGAAAATAAAACCAAGGAGGAAGATAGAAAGAAAGAGGTTAGAAGATTACAACTAGCTATTTGAGACCTCACCTTGGCAAGGATCAAGCTTAAGCAGCATAGTTGTTTTAAGGATAAAGAAAAAGAGAACAAGAAAGAAACAAACAACAAATAACAACAACTAGATTAGCAAATGAAAAATACAAGAGAATATAATTAACAATTACAACAAGATAAGCATGGTAAGAACAAGAACTCCTTTATTCATTCTTCACTCACAAAAGCTCACTACAAGTTTTTAATGGAGAAGAGATAAGAAGAGGAAGAAGAACAACACAAGTATTCTAAAATCTAAATACAAGAATTAAGCACCCTTGGCTTTGGCAAGTTCTGGACTATTTATAGGCAGGAAACTGGAAACCTAGGGCAAAATTCTGCCTTTATATACAATTACCAAACTGCCCCTAAAATACGACCTTCTGAGGAGTCCGTACGGCCGCGGTTCCGTGGCCTAAGCATGCTTATGCCGTGGAACCGCGGCCCTTTAAAGGAGTTGGCACTTCAATTTTGGTGTCTTCCCCTGGTTTGCAGTACCCTTCAGTCTGGCATATGTTTTTTCTCAGAATTCTTTCACGATTTTTCCAGAATTTCTGCTGATCAAAAGGTGATGTGATGTGGATCTTTTGCCATGATTTTCTTGAGCTCCACGTAGATTTCTTGGACTTTGTGTTGCCATTGTGCTTTGTGCATGAAGATGACAATCGATTTGCCCTTTTGTCTTCTTAAACTGGTGTGTGGAAACATACGGATAGAGAGCGGAGACCCGTGTTTTATCTGTGGTTGGCAGTAATCCGGAATTTTGTCGTGTTTTTCCATGAATTTCACCGGTTAGAGCCGAGAACCTGTATCCTGCAATTGACTAGCAAACACGGCTCAAGAGTACCTACCGATAAGCAATATGATAAAAATTGGGCGGTATAAAAATGCAAAAATCTGATATGAACAAATACCCCCAAACTTATCCTTTGCTCGTCCCGAGCAAAGCCAATTTATTCACAAAAAATTTTCTAACCTCACTTTCGCAGGGAACGCGATTGCACTGAGCATGTGCTGCAAGCCGTTAAACCTCTAGGTGCCCCTAGTAGGAGGAGTGTTGTCTCCTGAGGGTTTTCAGCGGATACTACCCACAAAATCCGGTCAAGCTAGTTTTGCAAAATAACTATGATTCAAACCCTAAAGTTTTGTTTCAGAAAATAACAATTCTATTATCCTAAGTCTAGACTATCGAACCTTTATTTTTCATATCTCGCTTCTTATTTAACTTAAGATTTTATATGTCTTTACGTGCAGTGCAAATAGTGTCGTTAAGTTCCAGAAGGATCGATTAAAGTCATCATGCCACACAATAAAGCCTAGATAACAATTTTAAAAGGATCATATAAGTTTTATAAAGAGTTAAGTATTTTTCAAGTTTCGTTTTCCAGTAAGGTTTCAACTTCAGAATTTCAATCTTCCTTATCAGGAAACTAGGTCTTATTTTTCACTCCACCTTTTTCTTGTTTTCATTTCATACACACCTCTGTGAACGTGCAATAGTCTTTATCATAGAATAAAACCTTCATATCTCCGCTAGAAATATTTTTTTTTATAAAAGCATGTCTTTTGTCAAGATTATTCTCACACAAAGAACCGTTAGGAATTTTAACTCGGAGAGAACACTTGCTTGACTTTGTTTTAATCTGGACTTTCTAGGCTTCTTAACGAGCTTTGGGCCAATGCACCCAAATCAGTTGGTTTTAGGGCATTAGGTGTAGAGACGCCCCAGCGGACTTAATTACTCAAGTTACCTAGGCCCAAAAACAAAAGACAATTTGGCGTGAAAATCATGATGATTCAATGTGAACGGAGATATAACCGGCAGTTCAATTATTTTTTTGGATAAAAGACGTGTTTAGTGGGTTAGGTGTGCAATCATTCCAATCAAGTTCCAGATGGGTTATTTTTCAGACTTAGTTCCAATTAAGGCATCAATAACATTCCTTCATATTCTCTTCACTTCATAAACTATTCTTGATATTACTTATTTCAGAACAAACCTATTTGATCCTCAGAAAATCATTGATCCATTTAAAAGTTTTTAGAAATAAAAGACTCGTCATCTAATTTCCAAAACTCACGACACGTGTAGTGTGATGTAAAGACGTATATCAGCTATAGTTAACTTCAAAGGAGAGTTATCTTTCAGGTTTTCAAAATCTAAAAATAAGATTTAGTTATTCTTATCTTATCAAACAAAACCGTCGAAATATTGAATCAGAGTTCTCCCACTAGCTAACTTGACAAAAAGTTTTTATGTTTTTAGAAAATTTTCTGATTTTTATGGATTTTATTGATTTTAGTATGCAGATGCAAAATATACATATGAATGCGAAGGTTAGAAATGTATACCGAGCGTACCCCCAAACTTGAACTGGACAGTGTCCTCACTGTCATTGCATGAAGAGATCATTTGAAGGGTCAAAAATTGTCGGTTAGATATACACAATTTTTTTTTGTTTATGTTTTTGTTTTTAAAGAAAAGAAGAATAGCAAAAAAAATGGAAAAGAATATCCATAAATATATACAAAATGGTATATACATACCCCCAAACTTATTTGGAACAGTGTCCACTGTTCTTGGCTGGATAACCGAAGTTTGGTGGTAGGCAGAGGAAGATTATGCAGGGTAAACCGGCTCCTGTAAGACCAGGAGCTCCGCTGTTGGTTCGGCGCTAAGGTACGGTTTAATTCGGTGTCCGTTTACTTTGAAAAATGAACCGTCCTTTGGATTCTCCAAATCCACAGCGCCATGCGAATACACATTCCGCACAAAATACGGCCCTTTCCAGCGAGATCTGAGCTTTCCTGGATGGAAGTGTAGTCTGGTGTCATAAAGCAGTACCTGTTGACCAGGTACGAAAGTTTTGCGCAAAAGGTGTTTATCGTGAAACACCTTCATTCAGTTTTTAACGATAACCGCGTTATCGTAAGCCTCATCCCTAAGATCGCTCAATTCGTTCAACTGCAGCTTCCGATGGCTGCCCGCATCTTCGAGAGACAGATTCAATTCTTTTATCGCCCAAAATGGGCGATGCTCTATTTCGACAGGGAGGTGGCAAGCCTTTCCGTACACAAGCCGATAGGGAGACATGCCAAGATCGGTCTTATAAGCCGTTCGAAAGGCCCAAAGGGCATCAGTGAGTTTCAACGACCAATCTTTTCGGTTCTTGGAAACCATCTTCTCCAGTATCTGCTTGATTTGCCGATTTGAAACTTCGGCCTGCCCACAGGTCTGGGGGTGGTAGGGCGTGGATAGCTTATGATTAATAGAATACTTCCGCATCAAGGCCTCGAAAGTCTTATTGCAGAAATGAGTTCCATTGTCGCTAATGATCGCTCGGGGGTGCCCAAAACGGGAGAAAATGTTTTCTTTAAGAAACCTAACGACAACCTTGTTGTCGTTAATCCGGCTGGGCACAGCCTCGACCCAATTAGAGACGTAATCAACAGCGAGAAGGATGTACAAGTTCCCAAAAGAGCTGGGAAACGGCCCCATGAAATCTATCCCCCAAACGTCAAAAATCTCCACAACCAAGATTGGTTGGAGCGGCATCTCGTTCCTTCGGGATATCCGGCCCAAGTGTTGGCACCGGGAGCAAGTCTTGCAATAGTCATGAGCGTCTTTGAAGAGTTGTGGCCAGTAGAAACCACATTGCAAGATCTTCTCAGCTGTCTTTCTGGGGCCAAAATGCCCGCCACATGCTTGATCGTGGCAAAATGACAGCACACTCTTGAATTCCTCGTCAGGGACACACCGACGAATAATCTGGTCGGGACAGTACTTGAACAGATAGGGTTCGTCCCAGTAAAAGTGTTTTACTTGGGATAAGAAGCGAAGTCTGTCCTGACTTGACCATTCAGTCGGTAGTAATCCTGTGGCCAAATAGTTCACAATATCTGCGAACCAGGGTTCGCAAGATACAGTCAAGAGCTGTTCATCCGGGAAAACGTCGTTGATCGGAATTTGAAGCGAAGGCGAAGAAGGAAGTCGTGAGAGATAGTCGACGACTACGTTTTCACATCCTCTTTTGTCCTTGATGACAAGGTCAAATTCTTGAAGCAAGAGGATCCAACGTATTAGCCAGGATTTTGCATCTTTCTTCGCAAAAAGATGGCGCAGAGCAGAATGGTCTGTGTAGACAATGACTGGAGAGCCGATGAGGTAGGGCCTGAACTTTTCTAAAGCAAATACAACAGCCAAGAATTCCTTCTCAGTTGTTGTATAATTTAGTTGGGCGTCGTTCAGGGTTCGGCTAGCATAATAGATCACGTGTGGCATCTTGTTGATGTGTTGTCCAAGGACAGCACCAATGGCAAAGTCGGATGCATCGCACATAATCTCAAATGGGTGCGTCCAGTCAGGTGAAGAAAGAACGGGAGCAGAAGTGAGTGAGCTTTTTAATGACTCGAACGCAGTCACACAGCTCGAGTTGAAGTCGAATGGCGTGTCCTTGGCCAGTAGAAGAGTCAAGGGCCTAGCAATCTTGCTAAAGTCCTTGATGAACCGTCTATAGAAACCGGCATGGCCAAGGAAGGCTCGGATGTCTCTGACGCATCTGGGAGGAGGGAGATTGGAAATGACCTCAATCTTCGCTTTGTCAACCTCTATGCCATTTTGCGAAATGATATGTCCTAAGACAATACCTTCGCGCACCATGAAGTGGCACTTCTCCCAATTCAAAGTGAGGTTCTTGTCCTTACATCGGGTAAGGACAGCGTCAAGATGCAGCAAACACTCGTTGAAGGAATCGCCGAAGATGGAGAAATCGTCCATGAAGATCTCCAGGAATTTCTCCACCATGTCTGAGAAGATTCCCATCATACACCGCTGGAAGGTAGCGAGCGCATTGCATAACCCAAAGGGCATGCGACGATATGCGAACGTGCCGAAAAGACAAGTGAATGTGGTCTTGTCCTGGTCTTTTTCGGCGATGGGAATCTGATTATAGCCGGAGTATCCATCAAGAAAGCAGTAGTACTCGTGTCCGGCCAATCGTTCAAGCATTTGGTCAATGAAAGGTAGCGGAAAGTGGTCTTTCCGCGTTACGGCATTGAGTTTTCTGTAATCAATGCAGACTCGCCACCCAGTTTGGGTGCGAGTAGGGATTAACTCATTTGCCTCGTTAGTAATGACCGTTATGCCTGATTTCTTGGGGACAACGTGAATGGGGCTAACCCACTGGCTATCAGAGATAGGGTAAATGATACCACTATCCAGACACTTCACGATTTCCTTTTTCACAGCCTCCTTCATGACTGGGTTGAGTCGCCTTTGAGGATCTCTAGCTGGTTTGGCATCATTCATCAGATGAATGTGATGTTCAACGATCAGGGGACTAATCCCCTTGATGTCCGCCATGGACCAGCCAAAAGCTTGCCTATTGCTGTGCAAGACCGTAAGAAGGGCTTTCTCTTGCTCTGGAGCTAGAGAAGCCGAGATGATAACAGGGAGGGTCTCGTTCTCACCCAAGTAAGCGTACTTTAGGTGAGACGGCAAAGGCTTGAGTTTGAGCGTTGGAGGTGAAACGATTGAAGGCAAGATTGGTGAAAAGGTCTCGAACTCGAAGGATTCCAGCAAAGGTTCGAAACGAGTGTAAGCGACCGAGTTGGATGGTTCAGGTGCCTCATCCGAAAATTCGAAGGATTCAAACTCGGGTGGTGAGCGGCTAAGATCGTTCGAGAACGTGAAACACTCGTAGTCACTGTCGGGCGCAGAAACAGCAGCAGGTTCGAAGAGGAACGCACTAGTGGCGTTAAGGTTATCGTGATCAAACAGAAACTCCTCGAATTTACACTCTTCTGGGGTGATCTCCTGGATTGAGCAAACGTCTAATATATGAGCATTAGGTTCGGAGGGCTGATTCCCCAACCTAAAAATGTTGAGTCCAATTGTCATATTTCCAAAAGATAGGTTCATCGAACCATTTCGACAATTGATCACAGCATTTGAGGTTGCAAGGAATGGGCGACCGAGTATCACCGGAATTTGATTCCTGGGGTTAGCTACAGGCTGTGTGTCTAAAACAATGAAGTCAACGGGGAATATGAAGTCCCCAACCTTGATTAACACATCCTCTAGCTCACCCCTAGGGTGGGTGATCGATCGGTCGGCCATTTGGAGAGTACAGTGTGTGGGTTTCAGCTCTCCTACACCTAATTGCTCATATACTGAGTACGGAAGCAGGTTAACACTGGCACCAAGATCTAATAGTGCGCGGCTGATGTTCTTATCCCCAATGGTAATAGAAATCGTAGGACAGCCAGGGTCCTTCCGTTTTTGCGGTAAAGATTGGGTAAGAGCATCACTCACAGCACTAGCCAAGAAAACTTTCTTGGGTACCTGAGACTTCCTCTTTTTCGTGCACAAGTCCTTTAAGATTTTCGCATAGGACGGGACTTGTTGGACAGCATCTAAAAGGGGAATGTTTATGTTAACCTACTTAAACAACTCCAGAATCTTCTCCATTTGTGGATTTTGTTTATTGGACCTCAACCGGTTTGGAAATGGAACGTTTTTAAAATTGGTTGAGTCCAATGCTTGTGGAGGAGATTGTGGAGCTGGAACGGATCCCAGAGCTGGTGTTTTCGTGGAGTGAGAAGTGGGTCCATTCAGAGCAGAAGAAGAAGAAGAAGAAGAAGAAGAAGAGCCTTTTGACGAATGGAGAATAGGCTCAGAAGACGAAGAAGAAGAAGAAGAAGAAGAAGCGGCCGGGGTGTCATTATCCTCGATTGTTGTGCCGGTGTTGTTTTGCAGCATCCTTCCCGATCTCAATGTAGTCACGGCACTCACATTATGGTTCTGTTGTTCAAGAGCAACATGTACATTATGTGGGTGACCGGGATTTGGAAGTGGTTGAGATGGAAGCTTCCCCTTTTCTCGCTCGCTTAACGCCGCATTCAGCTGTGCAATCTGGGCTTCGATGGTCTTGATGCTTTGCCCGTGTGCAGCAGTGTGTTGCACCAAAGACTGAATAGACGACTGGATGTTGGCGGTGGATTGTGTCGATTATTTAACGAATGCCTCCAAACTTCGTTCTAGCGATGAAACATTATCGTTGTTTGACGGAACAAAGTTGTTTTGTGGAAAAGAATTGTTGGGTGCAAAGTTGTTCGTCTGATTTTGAAAAGGTTGGGGTTGGAAGGGCTGCTGAAACTGATGTTGAGTTTGTTGTTGCGCTTGTTGTTGCGGAGGAGGGGGCCTCTGAAAATTGTTGCCTTGGAATTGATGCTGATTTTGATTCCAGGCGAAATTGGGGTGGTTCCTCCAACCGGGATTGTAGGTGGAAGAGTATGGATCATTTCTCGGTCTTTGCTGAAATGCAGCATTAACCTGATCCTGTCCTTGAGATGGTGGATTGTAAGGACACTCTTCGGTTAAGTGAGAAGGATCGGAACAACAAGCACAAATGGTACGAAGGGGAAGAACAGGGGCAGGGGCAGGAGATGAAAATTTGCTCTCTATCGCTTCAAGTTTTCTCATTATTGCAGCCATTTCATCTTTCATCGCAATAGAGACATCAAGTTGGTGAATTCCTACCCTAGACTGACCAGTAGAAGTGGAGGAAGAAGAAGAAGAAGAAGAAGTTGGTCTAGTGCTCTCCCATTGAAGCGTTTGTTCCGCAAGGTCGTCGAAGAATTGCCACGCTTCCTCGTCAGATTTTGATAGGAAGTGGCCCTGACAAATAGTTTCCAACAACTGCTTGGTTGCTGGGTTCAGGCCCTCGTATAAAGTTTGGCAAAGTTGCCATTTCTCGATATCATGGTGAGGGCACTGAACAAGAAGTTCTTTATACCGGTCAAAGCACTTCCAGAAAGGTTCAGTAGGAAGCTGAGAGAATTGGTTGATTTCGTTACGGATCCTTGCGGTTTTATGATTCGGATAGAATTTCTTGAGAAACGCTTTCACAAACTCGTCCCAACTGGTTATGGAGTGGGAAGCGGTGCTATACAGCCATTTTTCAGCAAGATCGCACAAAGTGAACGGAATGACCTGTAGCCGTATAGCATCGTCCAACAGCTGGGTGGTTTTCATCATGGCACACACATTTTGAAATTTGTTGATGAAGATATAGGCATCTTCAGATTCAAGCCCATGAAATTTTGGAAGCATGTTAATGAAATGGGGCTTAATTTCAAAATTATCCCCATTGGCCGGTGGAAGAGAAAGACAGGTGGGAAGTGCAGAACGGGTGGGATAGAAACGATCCTAGAGCGCGATTCACTACGGCGCTACAACAGGCGGTGGTGGTGGGTTATTCGTCTCCATAGGAGGTGGAGTCAATCCCGGGGGAGTCAAAGAGATGTTTGGATTAAATCCTGACATCGCAGAAGAAGAGGTTGGTGAAGGTGAAGGTGAGGATGTATGAACAGAATTCCGGTCAACGTCGGAGTTGGCCGGCAAAGGTAAGGGTGAAAGAGGCGTGGACGGAGTTTCGACGTCTGAGTCGATCGCGTAGTCGGTAGCGACTAATGTAACGCGGACTAGGCGGGCGCTAGTGTCCCGAGTCCAAGCGGACATACACTAAACGAGTTTAGTATAGTCAAAGCGGAGAAGGTGAGGGTAAGAAAACGTCAATGGAGAAATACGATGGGTGGTGGGTGAAAAAATGGATTCTGGCGACAAAGGGCAAGTTTTTATAAAAGTTTTTGGTTTTGTGTTGTTTTTTTTTCTTTTTTTTTTAGAAAGAGCTTTACAGAAATATGTACGGGCTTACGGCTTCAAGCAATCACAAACAAGATATGCACAATCACACATAGATCTAGGGTCACCTAGGTCAGCTAGACAGCTCCTAACTGTTCCAAAGAGCTAGAAATAGGACCTCAAACCGCCTCTTCTCCAACAATTGCGGCCAGGTAAGTGCCAAGTAAGTGGGAGGCTCCCCACTACGTAAGTAGTGGTCCTAATTAAGTAACCACTTGCCTTGGACACACTTGCCTAGACACCGCAAAAGTCAGGATAGGATAAACGGACGATGCCTGTAACTAGTCCTCTGTCCTATTGAGCGCGAAGTCCTTAGGGCTGAGTCTAGTATTTTTTAATTAACAATGGTCAATGCATATGCTTTTTATGATTTCTGGGGTCCTGGGAAGGGTGATGAAATCCCCACCCAATCTGGATTGGTTTCAAGCCCCTTAAAGTCCATATTAATATATGCAAAGCAGTAACAATCAACTGCAATCAATTTTTATTTTTTAAGCGTGGCACAAAGAATCCTGCACAAAAACAATTTATTGGAAGGGGGAAGAGAATTTGCGCAGAGAATGCTGTAGAAAACACAGTTCAGTGGAGTTCAGAGGAGTGAGGAAGAGAGAAGAGACACTCACAGGGAATTTGGCACCCTGAAGGCACCAAACGGCCGCGGTTCCGCGGCCTAAGCTTGCTTATGCCGTGGTTCCGCGGCAAGATAGTGGAGTTGGGGCTCTGGAATTCTGGTATGTGCTTCCTTGGCTGTCCTCTTCTTTTCTGGGGCTCCTGAATCTTTATTTGCTTACTGGATCTGCTCCAGAATCTTTCAATAGACCGTCTTTTCCGTCTTGTTCACCCGCGGTGTAGCCGCAAGGATATGGGTCTAACTTCCCACGTCTTTGGCACTGAACTCGAACTTCATTTTATCCTGCACACTTGCATAAAAACTAATCAAAAATAACAAGATGGTTTTTTACAATGTATTTTTTTTTTGTTTTTCGGTTAGATTTATATTCACAAATTAACCCGAAATTACACAAAGAAATAAACTACCGTCTCCCCGGCAACGGCGCCATTTGATTGATAGAGTTTTTGTGTGCTTAGTTAATTGCCGCAATCAAGACGGTTTCGCTTGTAGCTAGCCGGTTGAGTACGGGTCGTCCGCAGGGAGATGGGAATCTTTTTCTATGTACTTTAACGAGTTAAGTCCAAATGTCCAGATTTGTTTGTGATTAACTATGTGCTAAAATGATATGTAAAGAGAGCTTGTTAGGGTTAGGATTAGGTTAGTTTGAGTTAGGAGCCGCTCACTTCTTTCGTTGCCACTCTTAATATCGGTGTTACGGTAATCGGCAACAACGGGGATTAGCACGACTAGGAAGGAACTTGCGAGTATAAGCTAGGCTTTCCAACGCATAAGTTCTTCCTTTTGGTGCTTGTCCATCCGTTCTTGGCTCTTAGCCTTAACCTCCGGTTAATTCAACCACAACCGGTCTCACTAAGGAATCACCGCTATCATGTAAGATAGGGTGCCGTAGGGAGCGGATTGTGGTTCAATTAACGGAAATCCGAATTAAGATGTTGGGCAAGAAAAAAGTGAGAGAGATTTCCTTCTCTCAAACTTTCCTTATCCTACCCTAACAAGTATGAAAACTACTCACCCATTATAAGAAAAAGAAAATAAAACCAAGGAGGATGATAGAAAGAAAGAGGTTAGAAGATTACAACTAGCTATTTAAGACCTCACCTTGGCAAGGATCAAGCTTAAGCATCATAGTTGTTTTAAGGATAAAGAAAAAGAGAACAAGAAAGAAACAAACAAAAAATAACAACAACTAGATTAGCAAATGAAAAATACAAGAAAATATAATTAACAATTACAATAAGATAAGCATGGTAAGAACAAGAACTCCTTTATTCATTCTTCACTCACAAAAGCTCACTACAAGTTTTTAATGGAGAAAAGATGAGAGGAGGAAGAAGAACAACACAAGTATTCTAAAATCTAAATACAAGAATTAAGCACCCTTGGCTTTGGCAAGTTCTGGACTATTTATAGGCAGGAAACTGGAAACCTAGGGCAAAATTCTGCCTCTATATACAATTACCAAACTGCCCCTAAAATACGACCTTCTGAGGAGTCCGTACGGCCGCGGTTCCGCGGCCTAAGCATGCTTATGCTGCGGAACCGCGGCCCTTTAGAGGAGTTGGCACTTCAATTTTGGTGTCTTCCCCTGGTTTGCAATAGTACCCTTCAATCTGGCATATGTTTTTTCTCAGAATTCTTTCATGATTTTTCCAGAATTTCTGCTGATCAAAAGGTGATGTGATGTGGATCTTTTGCCATGATTTTCTTGAGCTCCGCGTAGATTTCTTGAACTTTGTGTTGCCATTGTGCTTTGTGCATGAAGATGACAATCGATTTGCCCTTTTGTCTTCTTAAACTGGTGTGTGGCAACATACGGATAGAGAGCGGAGACCCGTGTTTTATCTGTGGTTGGCAGTAATCCGGAATTTTGTCGTGTTTTTCCATGAATTTCACCGGTTAGAGCCGAGAACCTGTATCCTGCAATTGACTAGCAAACACGACTCAAGAGTACCTACCGATAAGCAATATGATAAAAATTGGGTGGTATAAAAATGCAAAAATCTGATATGAACAATCACCAGTCTGTTTTTCTGACTCTGCGTAGTAGGATTTTTGGACCCCAGCTAGTCTAGGGACTTCGGGAATGATCCAGTTGGTTCAGGTCAGGATGATAACAGCCCAGTGCAGACAGAGGTCTTATGCCGACCATGGTGGTCGCAGACTTGGGTTCGCAGTGGGAGATCATGTATTCCTACGGACTTTCCGATGAATGACGTGTTGTGTTTTGGGAAGCTTATCTCAGGATTGTAGGTCCTTTTAAGATCCTCAAGCGAGTTAGTTTCGTTGCCTTTAACTTGGCACTTCCGCCCAGATTATTGAGTATTCACCCCTTTTTTGTGTTGATACTTTGCAATTACCTTCATGACTTTCTCACATGATTCAGCACCAGACCATTTAGTTTTGACGCGATCTTTTCGTTCACCGGCAACCATTGGTGTAAATGGCTCGGCAGGTAGGGAAACTTCGGTCAAGGGTCTTGCTATCTGTGGAGGGTTTTTCTTGGACGTAGCCGTTTAGTGAGGTGTTCACTTGGGAAACTGCGAGCGAGATTTGGGAGTTTTGTACTCTTCTCTTTGAAGATACGCTTAGTGAAAATTTTTAATTCGGGGACGAATTTTTATAAGGGGGGAGATTGTAACGCCTTAGGTTTCGGTTAGTGTTCGTTTAGACGTTAATGCGGGTTTACTGTAAAAATTTTACCAATTCGGGTTCCTCACATTTTATAACATTTAATTAATAATTTATTATTATTTGTTATGGACATGCACGCACGTGTGCACGTAAATGCGAGGATTTATTTGTGCTAATTTTGTTCTTAGCAACCTTGACACTTAACCTAATCTATCCCTTTGCTTTAATCCTTGTTTAATCCATCCTTAACCTAAACCTTAGATCTTTTGAGTGAGAGAGAGAGAGATTTATTTTGGAGTGGTGAGGTGTGTGTGAAAACATTAATGATGCATTAATGATGTGGTTACACTCACCCTCATTCCTCACCCTACACTCACCCCCCTCTCTCTTCATCATTTCCTCTTTTTTGTCTCTAACTCTTTTATTCTCTCATATCTTTCTCAACACAACTGAAAACTCTCTCATTTCTACACAAAACTCATCACAAATATTCAAAACTTCATCAAAAATCACATCTTTTCTTGGATATTGCCTCTTGGATGCCTTGGAGCATACAAAGCTTGGATCTTTGTGTTCTTTTGGATAGGTAATGATCTCTATCTCTTCTTTATTTAGTTTTTGTGCTTTGTAGCTAGTTAGTTTCAGTTTAGCTAGTGTAAAGTTTAGTTTGATGCATAATATCGTATTTTTAATGCCTTTATGTGACTTCTGTGATCTGCTGTGACCCGGAGTTTTTACGAGAAAACTAAAAAATTTTGTTGTGTTGTACCTGTGACCATAGGACCCTACCTGGAGCACAGACCCCATCAGCTCGGACTCGGCCGGCGATGTTTGAAGGCAACTCCGGCGAGATCGTCCCCTGGTTTGAGTTAGGGTTTGGGTTTTTCTTGGTAGGTTTCTGCTTTGGTTTGGGTAAGTTTGGTCTTGTTTGATTGTTGAGTTTTCTCAGTATGCAAAATCTGGGATCACTTAGGTAGTTTCTGGTGTTTTGTATCCGCGCGATACGTTATACGACACGGATCGTGCACTTTGTGTGGTTTTGCTCTTAAGTTGTTTTCGTCGTGTCGCTACGTGCGTTAGCCACAATAAGAACACTTGGGAGTATGTTTGTGTTGTTGCGTCGGTCTAATGTAGTGTGTACGTGTTTTAGGGTTATTATTAATATACACTTGTTTTATTGTCTTACTGTTGTAGGTTCGCAGGCAGGGACTACGGACACTGCTACAAAGGGAAAACAGGTGGTTGGCTTCACTTAGCCAGGAGTGTTGGTGAGTAGATTTAACATCTACAGGGGAATCGCCCGCATGGCGTTATGCATCTGGGCTAGAGATGTTAATTTTGTCACATATTCTATGTCAGATTTAGAATTTGCACATATACCCTACTGCTTAGTAAATTATTGTGCTTGGACTAGTATCCTTAGGACACTGCAATATTATTGACGGCTCATGTTGCACGAGCACTGATTGTATGCCACACACACCGTCAATAATTGCCATGTCATGCACAACCCACTTATAGAAATGGTATTGTCTGGTTAGGGATATTATGATATTGATTCATATTTCTTATAGCATATGACATACAGCATACGTGGATATCTACATGCTTACACATATGCTTTAACATGCTTATATGCTAGTTACCTGTATACCTATAGGGTATCGTACCATTAGCGATAGGTACATACACACCTAAGGACATAGCTACAGGTATACCTTGCATTCATACTTCACTTATACCTGGAGGGTATATCACATCATTACTGATAGGTAGATACATATATTTTGCTATACCTTTATGTTTTCACATATATCTGGCTATAGCTACATATTTACCCTTATTGATGTATTATTTAGAATTGGAGAAATTAGGAACCGCATGATATTTATATTAACTGGTTGCAGTTAAATAGCGGATTTTCCTTTATATGCTTTCATTACAGTTTTATGCTGCATATATTATATTCATGGATTTTCGCATTGAGATATGGATTTTTTCATGATGTTTTCTGGATTTGGGGACCGTGGGAGTTCATGAAATTATGCATTATTTGAAAAACCCGGTTTCCCTTGATATGATATTTCAGCAGCCACCATGAGATTTATCGGTTCGGATATATATATATATATATACCACACGTGAGGAACAGAGGGGTCCGTGTGCGGGTATATGGTGGGGCCCGGAGGTACCCCGGGGCAAGAATGAGGTCGTGGTGCTAGACGATGAGCTAGTGGGGGAACCATACCATCCGGTGACATTACCAATGACTCAGCGGTTATCATGGGGATACCGACGGGAGTCATGTATGTATAGATACGTCGAGAGGCGAGGGTCAGAGCTAGGCACTCGTGCTTTCGGTATAGCGTATGATACGTACCTATCAGGGTGCCAGTCATGGTGACAGCACCTGATAGATCAGCATTTCTGTGTCGATGCTTGACACATTGGTTTCATGATATTTCTTTTTACTCCTAAGTATATATAACAGTGGAATGGGACGCTGTTATATATGTCTTTACACCAATATTAGTGGAATGGGACGCTAATATATGTGTATTGATATCAATTTATATACATCATCATATTTATTCATGCAAATATACCTAAGATGTAAGAGACTCATTGACATTGGATTTAGGACATATGATATTCACTTGATATTGTACATAAAGGATATATGAGATTCCTTTGATATTTGATACAGGATACATATGAGATTGTTGATTTTGTACATTCGGGATATACGAGATTTATTCGATATTGTACTATCAGGATTTGTGAGATTTCTATGATATGAGAGCCAATTTGGGGGCTGATTTGAGGAGATTGGGATTTGTATTGTCTTATTGGATTGTGATCCTACCACTATGTTAGGATTCCGTGGGAATGACATATTTCTTTCCATACTCTACATTTATTGTTTATGCACTGCTTCATGTATTAGTTGTACCTGTTAGCGTACCTTTCATGACTGTTGCATTTACATACCCTTATTTATATGCATTGCTTCATGTGTAGTTGTACCTGTTAGTGTACCTTCCATGATTGTGGCATATATACATTTTCATATCATTATTGCATGACTATTGCATACTGATTATTATATCACTACTTCATGTACTTGTAGTACCTGATAGAGTACCTTACATGACTGTTACCTTCATATCGTCATATTATTGCTTCATATATTAATTGTACCTGCTAGTGTACTTTTCATGATTATTGCATTACATATGACTATTCATTGATATTAAATGCTTATGTTAGATTCACGCTGTACGTGCATACTCACGATTACCTGCATATGTTATTTACTATTCACGAGTTGGCAACTCACCCCCGTTGTGCCACAGTTGTTTTGCAGGGTGTTCTCCAGAGTAGTCGAGGCAGGCTATTATCACCCATCTTATCATCTTTTGCTGCGGATACCACATCAGCTCACAGTGTGCAGTTTGCTTAGGTAGGTTTTATGGTTATTCGTTGTATTGTATATTCGTTGTATCCATGTACTCTCCACCTACTATTTTCATATTGACTTAGAGACTTGGTGAGGACGATGTTGTATATTATGTTGTGACTTGTTGTCTTTTATACAGTTTCCTTTCTATCGTCTTCTATTTCTTCGCTACGGCGTCGTATGTTTGTTGTGGTGGTTGTTTTCCGCCTTTGGGCTTGTATTTGCTCCCGTTTGGGGATGCTTTATTTATATTTATGTTGTACCCATTTTTGGGGCTAGTTTTTACAAAGGAGGTGCTGCCAAAATTTTAAAGAAGGAAAAGTTGGACTTTTAAGGAATTTGGGTTGTGATTTGAAAGACTTTTAAACAAAGTTTCTTATCTTTCTTGTCTTTTAATGGTTTAGATTTCTGGGTTTTGGCTTTCTTTTACTGTGTTACGCCTGTAGACGTTGCGTAATTTTAGGGCCGTCACGTGCCAATTTCGGGTCGTGACACTCTCTCTCTCTCCTGGTAGAGACCATGTTACGCCTTAATCAAGATAATAATATGGATGCATTAACCGAACCTGCTTATTATACTGAGCTAGAGAATGTTAGTTCCGCTCCAACTTATAATTGTTATAAGTCCGAGCAAGAAATAGGGGAATATCCGGATTCTCATGCCACCCAATCGAAGAAAGTGCATGTTGATGAATATTCTTTAGGTATCCTTATTACCGAGAACTATTTTTCAGTATTCTCTACGTCCTGGGTAAGAGATAACGGATCAGGATCCCGTATATGTAATATATTACATGGGCTACAGATAGGTAGAGAACTGAGAATGGTGATATATCTCTAAGAGTTAGAGAATGGTGCAATTGTTGCAGCCAAGTCAGTTGGCAGATATCATCTTGTATTAATACATTGATTCTGAACGAATGTTATTACATACCGAACCTGATATACAACATTACATCGGTTTCTTTAATGAGTTAAAGAATGATATAATTCTGTAGGTTTCTTGGGCACAACCACAAGGTTTCACAAGGCATAAAACATGCTATAATTAAAAATTTAGTGTGCCAAACAACCCTAACCTAGGATCTTACTAGAGTTTTAGGAGCTAAACTAGAAAGAAAACATCTTTACATCTAAGTGATAACGGAATACAACCTTTGTAGACCGGTCCTTCACTTCTAAAGCTCCGTGTAGTAGTCCCTTCGCTGCGAGTATCGATCTCCCGAACTCTAGTATGGGTTCTCCCGGAGAAATGAACAAGCTTGCTCGAAGTCTTTGAGGCAAAAGATGATCTACGTCGAGCAGACTCAAGCTCATGCCCACTTCCTACTTCATCATCCTCTACTACTTGCTATTTAGTTTAGGGTGTTTGCTTCACTAATTGTGAAATTAGTGAAGCAAACACCCTAAACTAAATGGCAAGTAGTAGAGGATAATGAAGTAGGAAGTGGGCTCTCTTTAGATTTATTTTTCTCACAATATTTTCTCACCTCTCATGAGGAAGAAAAAGCTCAAGTGAAGAGATGAGAGAATGAACTCATGAGGTGAGAATGTGAACCATGGGTGAGTTAGTGTCATACACTAACCCATGTAGAGAATAAACCATGGCTAGTTAATAATGGTTAGGTTAATAAATATCTATAAGTAAAACAAACTCAGTGGACTTGGTCAATGGTTTCACAAGCTTCTCCATGCTTTAACTATGTGACTAAACTCCACTAATTTTGATTAACTTAGATAAATATAAACCCATCACATTATTAAGCATAGTGCAAGTCTCATACATCCATGTCACATGTGGCATCTAGCAGACACAAAAGTTGTATATTAATATATATCACATATACACTAATGCACACAAGTGGGAAAAGAAATCATAAATGAGCTAATATTAGTTAATGTAATCTAGTATATCTAATATACAATTATATATTAAATTATTAAATCAACACTTGATTTAATAATCCGGCTATATCGCATATAACCGACTAATATCAAATGCAGCAACTTATCGAATCAACACTTGATCCGATAATCCGGCTATATCTCATATAACCGACCGATGTCACAAATCGCGAGAATAGAATGCGGTATCACATACGCACATCAATCTCGGTCCCGCACATATCACATATGTGCTCCTACTCCATTTCGCATGAACCAGGAAAGCTCTATGTAGGACTCTAAAGACTCGTCAATACCCGGCAGTAGGTGATGATCATATCAAACACGCACAAGCCGCAAGCGGTCTGCTAAACGTAACGACCACCCGGGTATTGAGCGATCAGAAGATCAACAAGCAAGCCTGCTCATACTCCTGCGAGTCCAATCGGTAACACTGCCGTACAGTCCGGTCTCTTCGTCTGATATGTCTCATATCTCGTCTAGGGGTGGTAAACGTCAGACCCCAGTAACTCGATAAGTCATGCCGATATGAGGCTCATAACGGGTCAAGAAACTACTGGTAACACTTACCAGTAAATCTCTAAAACAGCCCTGGCCAGGGACTTCCTGTTATAGCCAATCGAGCACAGCGCAACATCAACCCCCAATACCGGAAGAGACGAATCCCCTCCTATCGCTCATTGCCTC
Organism: Agapanthus africanus; assembly: GCA_030015575.1. Taxonomy (NCBI): domain Eukaryota; kingdom Viridiplantae; phylum Streptophyta; class Magnoliopsida; order Asparagales; family Amaryllidaceae; genus Agapanthus; species Agapanthus africanus. Next base: position 294,190,937 of record CM057347.1, read on the forward strand.
CATGTGACTCAGGACTGTACCCAAAAACCACTGTTTTGCACGTTCTCATGAACATGGTAAGGTGGAAATCAAAGCACGGTGGGAATCACACAAGACTCTATAACGATCTCGGGTCGACAGACTAACATGTACCAGTGTCACCAGAGAACTGCCATCTGACGTGAGGTATAATACCATCTGGGAGTTCTCAGCGAGTCCGTCCAGTGTACCCAGTCTCCACTGAACACCCATATACCATCTCTGATGTCAAACACCAATGGATATACGATCATCCATCGCCCATCTACATGGGTCGAGAAGCTATACGCTAGTCTACTCTGGTATATCGATGCCCCGTCTCAATACACCCACGACTAGAGACAATAAAGGATGTACTCATAGACTATCTTTGTCCCACTAGTATGATCTCCATCATAATCTAGGTAGTCAAGTACGCATCCTAAGAGCTTTACCAACATATAACAGAGAGACAATCAGTGTACATGTTAAGATAAAGAGTAACCAGATTGCATACTATCATGTCGTGCAAGAAAGTCCTCCATGTATATGTCCAAGCATCCACTACAATGTACATTTCATGTACAGTAATGGCCTCTAGGGCATACATATCACTAACAATCTCCCACTTGCACTAGGGCCATCATATTGCAGTGGTTGTAGTATGCATACTCAACCATCCCATAAAAGTCTCTCCTGGGAAAAGGCCTTTGTGAGTGGATCCGCCGTGTTGTCCTCTGAGTCTACTCTCCTAACTGTAAGTCCACGTTGCCCACCCCGGTGCTTGCGGGGAGGCGGAAACGTTATGAAAAATTCGATTTTTACAACACTAGGCAACATGGACTAACCAAAAGGAGGGATCTTTGCTAAACAAAGCTAACAAACAAGCTAAAAGAGTTAGCTACTCGGTTAAGGGGTTATACCTAGGTCTTCAAGTCCTTCTCTTCTTGCTCTTTGGAGTGGAAAGAACGGGTTCTCCTTGTCGCCTTCCCTTGCCGAAGAAAGATCCACCCGAGGGCCTCTACCTTTGGCTCCAACCTCAAACTAAAAGTAACTAAGGTGCTTGGTGTGCTAAACCTAGAACCTTAGAAAGAGTAGAGAGTAATTTAGAATGTTTTATCTCAAGCTTAATGGTTCTCAACTCATGAGAGGGAGAGCTTTGAGAGAGAGGAAGAGGAGGAGAGAGAATGAGAATGATAGAATGAGAAGAATAATGCCAACCTTCTCACATATATGTGAATTATGATAAATAAATAATTAGCTAAAGATAATTGTGATGGTTAATCATGAAATGACCATTATCATTTCACATTAAATACTTTTGCAAGGATCAAAGAGCATCTTTCATATGAAATGATGATGATCAAATTGTCAACATAGGTCAACATGTCAACCATAGTCAAATGGTTAACAACCCTAACCATACACAATTATAATTAACTAATATTAATAAATCATATTTCACACATAAACATTAGGGTTAAGAAAAAGACAATGGTCATCAACCTTAATGAAAGTCCTCTGCCTCTGCCTCAGTCAACTGTGCATACACACCCGTATCCGTATTCCGAGGAACACGAATACAATGAGATAAAACCAATCCCAAAACATATACTACTAGGATCTGGCTTAAACCAAAGCCCGCTAGTATAAGCTGTCCGGACACCAAACGTGCACAAGTGCGCGGATGTGAACGAACCCCGTCGCAAAACCATGCGACCACTACTCATTTTGCCTAAAGGCGAATAACCCTCTGTGTGGGACTCTAAAGACTCGACACTACGCTGGCAGTGGGTTTAACCATAGACCGCAAGCGGCACTAGCTGTACGTAACGGTCCCTAGGTAGATGCCGATAAGAAGACTGACGAGGTAAACCCATCTGAACTCCTACTGAGCCTGAATGTGACAGTCTCCGTACAGTCCGGTCTGTTCGTCTAAGAGTATCGCATGGCGGGCCTAGAGGGGCAGTAAATGTCATTCCCCTAATAGCGGTACAAGTCGTGTCGGAGTGTAGCCCAGAACACCTAAGATAACACTGGAAACCTACCAGTCTATCTCGCTTGCCCTGGCCAGGGACTTTATGTAATGGCTCTCCTAGGCACAGCGCGATATCAACCCCCAATACCGGGAGAGACGAATCCTGTCTAACCGTCACTGCCTCCAAGTGCTTCGGGACTGCACCCAAAAACTACATGTTTGCATGACTCCTTTGAGCCGTGGTAGGGTAGTAATCAAAGAACAGTGGGAACACACTCGAGGCGAAGTGACAGTGTCAAGTCAACGGACTAAGCTGTACTCATATCACCTGGGAACTGATAACTGACGATAGGTATAATACCAACCAACAGTTCCCGACGAGTCCTGTCCAGTGTACTTGTAACCTAACGAGCACCCGCATACTGTCTCAAGTACGACGTACTGTCGGCTGTGGGACAGACCGTCTCCCAAGCTGGGATGAGAAGCGCATACGCTAGTCTACTCTGGAGTATCGATACCCTGTCTCGATAGTCCTATGACTAGGGACCTGCATAAGGATGTGCTTGTAGATTACCCAGCCCACACGAGTGTGACTGCCATCACAACGCTGGTAATCAAGCAAAGATCCTAAGGGCTCCACTAATGTGTAAAGGCGATATGCTAAAAGAAACACATGCACACATTAAAGCAGAAACAAACCAAGTAGCATACTACCATTTTGAGCAAGATTGTATATACAAGGTGAATATCCCAAGCTTCCATTAAGTAATATACAAACTAGTATGATACAGTAATGGCCTCTAGGGCATATACACTAACAATCTCCCACTTGCACTAAGGCCATGTACTGGCGTATCGAAGACCTATCATCTCGATCAGCCGCTCGAACTGAGTCTGGGGTAAGGCCTTCATGAATGGATCAGCAGCGTTATCTTCCGTAGCAACTCTCCGAACCTCGATCTCCTGGCGACCCACGATCTCCCTGATCAGGTGATACCGCCTCAAGATGTGTCTGGACTTCTGATGGGACCTGGGTTCCTTCGCTAAAGCTATAGCCCCGTTGTTGTCACAATACAGAGGTACTGGACCAACAATGGACGGAACCACCTGAAGCTCTGTCAAGAACTTCCTTATCCAGACGGCTTCTTTTGCGGCATCTGCAGCAGCGATATATTCCGCTTCCATCGTCGAGTCAGCAACAGTTTCCTGTTTGGAACTCTTCCAACACACCGCCCCTCCATTGAGGGTAAAGACATAACCCGACATGGACTTGGAATCATCCTTGTCACTCTGGAAGCTGGAGTCAGCAAAGGCCTCGATCTGGAGGTCTTTTCCGCCATACACCAAGAACATCTCCTTAGTCCTTCTCAGGTACTTGAGAATGTTCTTTACCGCTATCCAGTGTTTCTCCCCACGGTTTGACTGATACCGGCTTACCACACTCAGTGCATAAGCTACATCTGGTCTGGTACACAACATCGCATACATTATAGAGCCTACCGCAGAAGCGTAGGGTATAACAAACATGCAATCCCTTTCCAAATCAGTCTTCGGAGACATCTCTTTGGAGAGGGTGATCCCGTGACAAGCCGGTAGATTACCGCGCTTGGAATCTTCCATACTGAATCTTTTCAGTATGGTGTTGATGTACCTGGACTGTGAAAGTCCTAATATCCTCTTGGATCTGTCACGGTAGATCCGGATCCCCAGAATGTATGAGGCATCACCCAGGTCTTTCATGGAGAACCTGTGTGACAAGAACCCTTTGACAGATTGTAGCATAGGAATGTCATTTCCTATCAAAAGAATGTCATCCACGTATAAAACGAGGAATACGACAGTTCTTGCTACAAATCTACTATAGATGCATGGTTCATCTGGATTTTTGATAAAGCCAAATTCTTTGACTGTCTCATCAAAACAGATGTTCCAACTCCGCGATGCCTGCTTTAGTCCATAGATGGATTTAAGCAACTTGCACACCTTTCCGCTGCTCCCACTCTGAATGAAACCCTCTGGCTAGTCCATATAGACACACTCCTCTAAATTTCCATTTAGAAAAGCGGTCTTTACGTCCATCTGCCAAATCTCATAATCGTGGAAGGCAGCAATGGCAAGAAGGATCTGAATGGATTTTAGCATAGCCACTGGAGAAAAGATTTCGTCATAGTCCAAACCAGGTCTTTGACGGAAACCCTTTGCAACAAGTCTAGCTTTATAGGTCTCAACCTGTCCATCTACACCAATCTTCCTTTTGAAGATCCACTTGCATCCTACGGGTTTTACCCCATCTGGAGCAACGTCCAATGTCCATACTTTGTTGGTGTACATGGACTCCATTTTGGTCCGCATTGCATCCAGCCATTTTACCGAGTCAACGCTCTGAATGGCCTGCTAGAAGCTAGTCGGCTCATCACTATCAATGATGCAATCCTCTCTATCCCCGTCTATGAGAAAACCGTAGCATCTCTCGGGCGGATGAGACTGCCTACTACTTCTGCGGAGCGGCGCAGGAATGTCATGATCTTTCGAACCCTCTGGTTCTACTAAGCTTTCATTAATAGCTCGTGGTTCTGGAATTTCTTCCAGTTCTAATGCGCTCCCACTTATCTGATTTTCCAAAAACTGAGTTTCCAAGAAGTGGGCATAACGAGAAAAAAAAACCTTTTGTTCCTCTTCGCAATAGAAGAAATATCCCTTGGAGTTCTTTGGATATCCCACAAACTTGCACTGTACTGAACGTGCCTCGAGTTTGTCCGCATGTTGCTTTTTGACAAAAGCTGGACATCCCCATGTCTTAATGTGATTAAGGTAGGGTCTCTTCCCACACCACATCTGATATGGTGTAGTAGGCACAGTCTTAGTTGGAACTCAGTTCAAAAGGTATGCAGCTGATTCTAGTGCATATCCCCAGAATGATCGCGGTAACTCAGCATTACTCATCATGGAACGTACCATATCCAATAGGGTGCGGTTCCGTCTCTCCGATACACCGTTATGTTGCGGAGTGTATGGAGGAGTAAGCTGAGAGAGAATTTCATTCTCTTTTAGGTAATCCAAGAACTCGGCACTCAAGTATTCACCACCTCGATCAGATCTCAGTGTCTTGATACTTTTGCCTGTTTGTTTTTCTACTTCATTCTTATATTCCTGGAATTTTCCAAAGGCTTCGGATTTATGTTTCATTAAGAAGACATATCCGTACCTTGAAAAGTCATCCGCAAAAGTAATGAAGTAAGAATAACCGCTTCGCGTATGCGTAGACATTGGACCGCACGCGTCGCTGTGTACGAGTCCCAAGAGCTCGCTCGCTCTTACTCCGTGTCCAGTGAACGGAGTCTTTGTCATCTTTCCTTTAAGACAGGATTGACAAGTTGCATATGATTGATATTCGAACGGATCCAAATATCCTTCTGTATGTAACTTCGTCAACCTTCTCTCATTGATGTGACCCAGTCTACAATGCCATAAGAAAGCCTGATTTGTTTCCGGAGACTTTCTTTTGTGTGTATTCTGGACATTGAAAATCTGTGGTTGGTTTAATACGTATATACCATTGCTTAATGTATCTGACCCAATCAGAACTTGATTAAGGTGAATGCTTACAACATTACTTACAAACGCAAATTCATAACCTTCTTTAGATATTAAAGATACAGAAATGATATTACAAGTTGCATTGGGTACAAAAAAGCAATTACGTAAAACCAAAACATGTCCATCTGACATTCCCAGGTGATAGTCCCCCACGGCCTCAACATCCATGCTAGCTCCATTTGCAACTCGGAGGGTCATATCACCTGCCTTCAAAACCCTACGCTTTCTCAATGCCTGCAAAGAATTAAAGATATGAGATCCTGACCCGGTATCCAATACCCAGGAAGTAGAGTTTATTGATAGACAGTTTTCAATAACATACATACCTGAAGCTGAAGCCGCAACTTGCTTCAGATCCTGGGTTCTGGCCTTCCAAGCCTTGCAATCATTCTTCCAGTGTCCATTCTTGTGACAGTAAAAGCACTCTTCCTTCCCCACAAGCTTCCCCGCTACTTTTGTTGCTTTTGCCTTTCCCTTCGTATCCACTTTACTAACACCGCCCCTTGGTTTGGCGGAGGTTTTCTTCTTCTTTCCCTTGGCTTTCGTCTTGGACCTAGAAGAGGAAGATCCTCCTACAAACAAAGTGGATGTTTCCCTACCTTTCTGTAGGGTGCCCTCTGCACTCCTCAGCATGTTGAGGAGTTCTGAAAGTTCAGCTTCCTTTTCTTGCAAGTTGAAGTTCAGGATAAACTGGGCGTAAGTGGAAGGAAGGGACTGGAGAATCAAGTCCGTATAGAGCTCATTCTCCAACGTGGTCCCAAGGTCCGCGATCTCCTCTATGTAGCCAATCATCTTAAGCATGTGTTTCTCTACCGATGATCCGACGGCCAATCTCGCCGAAAACAGCTTTTTCGACACTTCGTATCTGACGATACGGGATTGCTCTCCATACAGTTCTTTTGTATGGAGAAATATGGATTCGAGGTCCATATTCTCGTGCCTCCTCTGATGTTCATTGTCCATAGAGGCAAGCACGAGGCACTTGGCCTTCGCGCAGTCGATTTCCCAGGTCTTACGGATTTCCTTATCCGCGACGCTGGTTTTGGGACCTGGGACAGGGAGAGCTTTGGTGGTAAGGAGATACCCCAACTTGTCATAAGTGATTGCCATTTTGACATTCCTGAGCCAATCTTTGTAGTTTGGCCCTGTCAGTATGTTTTTATCTAGTAGTAACTTAAGTCCAGTCATGATGTTTGGTCGCTGCAATTAGGAGAGAGAGAAGAAACACTTTAGCATGATGCCCTTGCAAGTTTAGAGTGGTTTTTAATTTGTCTAAACAGGATGGCTCCCACTGTCTCTCGAATCCCTCCTCAAACCATAAAGGAAGAACTAGTCGGGATCAATCTCACCGTACAATACTTGCTTAACCGTTCAGCCAGGCCAGTGTCGGTACTTCGAGGGAGGTTTTCCAACGCTTTCGCGAAGTTCCTTAATTAAGTAACCTCTTTTCCCTGGGGGCATAGCCCCGCTAACACCTTTCTAGACACCTACTTGGTTTATAGCATTGATCGTTAAGTGAGAAATTTCCCGAGGAGTAGCATATACTCACAGTAGGATCGGGATCCAAATATCATCGCGTGACAAAACTGAAGGAATCCTACCAGAATCATCACACTCCAAATGGTATGCGGCGCTAGCAAGTTTCAGTTCTTTTGAAACTCCTGATGTGGATTTTTGCCCCATGCTCTTATGACCTTGACTTTGGCCAACATATCATAAGTCATATGTCAAGTTCTACCCGTCATTCTCCGGGTTAATTTGAACCCACCCGTACCTATCCTTGACTTTGGCCAACATGGCAGTACGACTGTCCCAAACCAACACATCTATCTATGCTGCACATGAATAACCAATAGCTACCAATCACTATGCCTTGAATTTGGCCAACATACATAGCTTGAATACTATTGACCATTCATGTGAAATGACGGAGGGCTACGAATGGTTTTGGCGAAACCGTGAACGTAGTGAACTTGATATAATCGAAGGAACGAGATAGCTTTCAAAAGGAGTGGTTCAAGCTCCGCATTTAAAAATTGGTTTTGAAAAGAACCGAGTGGTTTTGAAAGTGTTCCAACGACTTTTACTTGGTTTATTTTTCTTGCATTAATTTTAATGCGTCCCATCAATTAATCCTACCATTGCAGAAAACAACGAAAATATGACGTACGCTTATGCCATCCGCATTCGCCACGGGGTCCCGTCATCACCCGTTAGGTTACTTAATTAACGACAGAGTGGGGGCTGGACTAGCGCGGATGCAAAACATAAGCAACGCCTAAATAGATATCATATATATAGATATATACATTCGTCACATGCAATGATAGCCATTCCAGATCACAGATGAACACATTGGATATACTAGGAATCCGCACTCCGTACAAGCCTGTAACGAAGAACGGATTACACGGTCGCGATGAATAGCCAAACCCCACCCTAGACCCCTACGGGTGCGGCAAACTACCCGCCAAGTACCCGAAGCGAAGCAACCTCCCTCAACGACATGAGTAGGCCACTCGGCACTTCGAGATACCCGGTAGTATGTGCACCCCACCTTGGGTCTATCCTAGGAGCAAAAAACAGTAAAAAGAAATTATACAATGGCGGCTACAACCTCAACCCGGATGTGCGGCCAAACAAATAATATTACATCAAATTACATATTACATGAATTGGAAGATAAAAGAAAAAACTCTCATCTCACAACCCCCGGCTATTCATCCGCGACAATCTAACGAATTCATATACACAAAGCATCAACATTACAGATCACAGATATGTATAACCCCCACTAATCGACGTATAGCGATTAGCAGACGTTCAATACATATATCACATCACAGATATAACCCATTAGCCAAAGTGTAAAGAAGTTCGATCAAAATACGGATTTGTGACCACCCCAAAAACTTACTTGTTCTCTGGAAAATCTGGGCAGAAACAAACCATCTCAAAAATCACAAAACACCCCCAGAAGTAAACTGCAGGAGAAACGATCCACGGCCGAGTCAACTCGGCCACGGAACCGCGATGAGTTGGTCGGTTCAGTGGGTCGTTTTTCTTTCCTGTACTTTAAAAAGCCTGAGCCGATTTTTAAGACATGATTTATTATTTTTAAAGCAGGTTTAAAAATCGGCAGAAAGTTAGGGTTTTAGAAAAGTGTTTTGCGATTTTTTCCGATCGAAGTTCTATATACTTTGCTAACTTACTAGTTTGTGTTTAGCTAGTCTCTGATACCACTGTAAGTCCACGTTGCCCACCCCGGTGCTTGCGGGGAGGCGGAAACGTTATGAAAAATTCGATTTTTACAACACTAGACAACATGGACTAACCAAAAGGAAGGATCTTTGCTAAACAAAGCTAACAAACAAGCTAAAAGAGTTAGCTACTCGGTTAAGGGGTTATACCTAGGTCTTCAAGTCCTTCTCTTCTTACTCCTTGGAGTGGAAAGAACGGGTTCTCCTTGTCGCCTTCTCTTGCCGAAGAAAGATCCACCCGAGGGCCTCTACCTTTGGCTCCAACCTCAAACTAGAAGTAACTAAGGTGCTTGGTGTGCTAAACCTAGAACCTTAGAAAGAGTAGAGAGTAATTTAGAATGTTTTATCTCAAGCTTAATGGTTCTCAACTCATGAGAGGGAGAGCTTTGAGAGAGAGGAAGAGGAGGAGAGAGAATGAGAATGATAGAATGAGAAGAATAATGCCAACCTTCTCACATATATGTGAATTATGATAAATAAATAATTAGCTAAAGATAATTGTGATGGTTAATCATGAAATGACCATTATCATTTCACATTAAATACTTTTGCAAGGATCAAAGAGCATCTTTCATATGAAATGATGATGGTCAAATTGTCAACATAGGTCAACATGTCAACCATAGTCAAATCGTCAACAACCCTAGTTATATACAATTATAATTAACTAATATTAATAAATCATATTTCACACATAAACATTAGGGTTAAGAAAAAAACAATGGTCATCAACCCTAATGAAAGTCCTCTGCCTCTGCCTCAGTCAACTGTGCATACACACCCGTATCCGTGTTCCGAGGAACACGAATACAATGAGATAAAACCAATCCCAAAACATATACTAGGATCTGGCTTAAACCAAAGCCCGCTAGTATAAGCTGTCCGGACACCAAACGTGCACAAGTGCGCGGATGTGAACGAACCCCGTCGCAAAACCATGCGACCTCTACTCATTTTGCCTAAAGGCGAATAACCCTCTGTGTGGGACTCTAAAGACTCGACACTACGCTGGCAGTGGGTTTAACCACAGACCGCAAGCGGCACTAGCTGTACGTAACGGTCCCCAGGTAGATGCCGATAAGAAGACTGACGAGGTAAACCCATCTGAACTCCTACTGAGCCTGAATGTGACAGTCTCCGTACAGTCCGGTCTGTTCGTCTAAGAGTATCGCATGGCGGGCCTAGAGGGGCAGTAAATGTCATTCCCCTAATAGCGGTACAAGTCGTGTCGGAGTGTAGCCCAGAACACCTAAGATAACACTGGAAACCTACAAGTCTATCTCGCTTGCCCTGGCCAGGGACTTTGTGTAATGGCTCTCCTAGGCACAGCGCGATATCAACCCCCAATACCGGGAGAGACGAATCCTGTCTAACCGTCACTGCCTCCAAGTGCTTCGGGACTGCACCCAAAAACTACATGTTTGCATGACTCCTTTGAGCCGTGGTAGGGTAGTAATCAAAGAACAGTGGGAACACACTCGAGGCGAAGTGACAGTGTCAAGTCAACGGACTAAGCTGTACTCATGTCACCTGGGAACTGATAACTGACGATAGGTATAATACCAACCAACAGTTCCCGACGAGTCCTGTCCAGTGTACTCGTAACATAACGAGCACCCGCATACTGTCTCAAGTACGATGTACTGTCGGCTGTGGGACAGACCGTCTCCCAAGCTGGGATGAGAAGCGCATACGCTAGTCTACTCCGGAGTATCGATACCCTGTCTCGATAGTCCTATGACTAGGGACCTGCATAAGGATGTGCTTGTAGATTACCCAGCCCACACGAGTGTGACTGCCATCACAACGCTGGTAATCAAGCAAAGATCCTAAGGGCTCCACTAATGTGTAAAGGCGATATGCTAAAAGAAACACATGCACACATTAAAGCAGAAACAAACCAAGCAGCATACTACCATTTTGAGCAAGATTGTATATACAAGGTGAATATCCCAAGCTTCCATTAAGTAATATACAAACTAGTATGATACAGTAATGGCCTCTAGGGCATATACACTAACAATCTCCCACTTGCACTAAGGCCATGTACTGGCGTATCGAAGACCTATCATCTCGATCAGCCGCTCGAACTGAGTCTGGGGTAAGGCCTTCATGAATGGATCAGCAGCGTTATCTTCCGTAGCAACTCTCCGAACCTCGATCTCCTGGCGACCCACGATCTCCCTGATCAGGTGATACCGCCTCAAGATGTGTCTGGACTTCTGATGGGACCTGGGTTCCTTCGCTAAAGCTATAGCCCCGTTGTTGTCACAATACAGAGGTACTGGACCAACAATGGACGGAACCACCTGAAGCTCTGTCAAGAACTTCCTTATCCAGACGGCTTCTTTTGCGGCATCTGCAGCAGCGATATATTCCGCTTCCATCGTCGAGTCAGCAACAGTTTCCTGTTTGGAACTCTTCCAACACACCGCCCCTCCATTGAGGGTAAAGACATAACCCGACATGGACTTGGAATCATCCTTGTCACTCTGGAAGCTGGAGTCAGCAAAGGCCTCGATCTGGAGGTCTTTTCCGCCATACACCAAGAACATCTCCTTAGTCCTTCTCAGGTACTTGAAAATGTTCTTTACCACTATCCAGTGTTTCTCCCCACGGTTTGACTGATACCGGCTTACCACACTCAGTGCATAAGCTACATCTGGTCTGGTACACAACATCGCATACATTATAGAGCCTACCGCAGAAGCGTAGGGTATAACAAACATGCGATCCCTTTCCAAATCAGTCTTCGGAGACATCTCTTTGGAGAGGGTGATCCCGTGACAAGCCGGTAGATTACCGCGCTTGGAATCTTCCATACTGAATCTTTTCAGTATGGTGTTGATGTACCTGGACTGTGAAAGTCCTAATATCCTCTTGGATCTGTCACGGTAGATCCGGATCCCCAGAATGTATGAGGCATCACCCAGGTCTTTCATGGAGAACCTGTGTGACAAGAACCCTTTGACAGATTGTAGCATAGGAATGTCATTTCCTATCAAAAGAATGTCATCCACGTATAAAACGAGGAATACGACAGTTCTTGCTACAAATCTACTATAGATGCATGGTTCATCTGGATTTTTGATAAAGCCAAATTCTTTGACTGTCTCATCAAAACAGATGTTCCAACTCCGCGATGCCTGCTTTAGTCCATAGATGGACTTAAGCAACTTGCACACCTTTCCGCTGCTCCCACTCTGAATGAATCCCTCTGGCTGGTCCATATAGACACACTCCTCTAAATTTCCATTTAGAAAAGCGGTCTTTACGTCCATCTGCCAAATCTCATAATCGTGGAAGGCAGCAATGGCAAGAAGGATCCGAATGGATTTCAGCATAGCCACTGGAGAAAAGATTTCGTCATAGTCCAAACCAGGTCTTTGACGGAAACCCTTTGCAACAAGTCTAGCTTTATAGGTCTCAACCTGTCCATCTACACCAATCTTCCTTTTGAAGATCCACTTGCATCCTACGGGTTTTACCCCATCTGGAGCAACGTCCAATGTCCATACTTTGTTGGTGTACATGGACTCCATTTTGGTCCGCATTGCATCCAGCCATTTTACCGAGTCAACGCTCTGAATGGCCTGCTAGAAGCTAGTCGGCTCATCACTATCAATGATGCAATCCTCTCTATCCCCGTCTATGAGAAAACCGTAGCATCTCTCGGGCGAATGAGACTGCCTACTACTTCTGCGGAGCGGCGCAGGAATGTCATGATCTTTCGAACCCTCTGGTTCTACTAAGCTTTCAGTAATAGCTCATGGTTCTGAAATTTCTTCCAGTTCTAATGCGCTCCCACTTATCTGATTTTCCAAAAACTGAGTTTCCAAGAAGTGGGCATGACGAGAAAAAAAAACCTTTTGTTCCTCTTCGCAATAGAAGAAATATCCCTTGGAGTTCTTTGGATATCCCACAAACTTGCACTGTACTGAACGTGCCTCGAGTTTGTCCGCATGTTGCTTTTTGACAAAAGCTGGACATCCCCATGTCTTAATGTGATTAAGGTAGGGTCTCTTCCCACACCACATCTGATATGGTGTAGTAGGCACAGTCTTAGTTGGAACTCAGTTCAAAAGGTATGCAGCTGATTCTAGTGCATATCCCCAAAATGATCGCGGTAACTCAGCATTACTCATCATGGAACGTACCATATCCAATAGGGTGCGGTTCCGTCTCTCCGATACACCGTTATGTTGCGGAGTGTATGGAGGAGTAAGCTGAGAGAGAATTTCATTCTCTTTTAGGTAATCCAAGAACTCGGCACTCAAGTATTCACCACCTCGATCAGATCTCAGTGTCTTGATACTTTTGCCTGTTTGTTTTTCTACTTCATTCTTATATTCCTGGAATTTTCCAAAGGCTTCGGATTTATGTTTCATTAAGAAGACATATCCGTACCTTGAAAATTCATCCGCAAAAGTAATGAAGTAAGAATAACCGCTTCGCGTATGCGTAGACATTGGACCGCACGCGTCGCTGTGTACGAGTCCCAAGAGCTCGCTCGCTCTTACTCCGTGTCCAGTGAACGGAGTCTTTGTCATCTTTCCTTTAAGACAGGATTGACAAGTTGCATATGATTGATATTCGAACGGATCCAAATATCCTTCTGTATGTAACTTCGTCAACCTTCTCTCATTGATGTGACCCAGTCTACAATGCCATAAGAAAGCCTGATTTGTTTCCGGAGACTTTCTTTTGTGTGTATTCTGGACATTGAAAATCTGTGGTTGGTTTAATACGTATATACCATTGCTTAATGTATCTGACCCAATCAGAACTTGATTAAGGTGAATGCTTACAACATTACTTACAAACGCAAATTCATAACCTTCTTTAGATATTAAAGATACAGAAATGATATTACAAGTTGCATTGGGTACAAAAAAGCAATTACGTAAAACCAAAACATGTCCATCTGACATTCCCAGGTGATAGTCCCCCACGGCCTCAACATCCATGCTAGCTCCATTTGCAACTCGGAGGGTCATATCACCTGCCTTCAAAACCCTACGCTTTCTCAATGCCTGCAAAGAATTAAAGATATGAGATCCTGACCCGGTATCCAATACCCAGGAAGTAGAGTTTATTGATAGACAGTTTTCAATAACATACATACCTGAAGCTGAAGCCGCAACTTGCTTCAGATCCTGGGTTCTGGCCTTCCAAGCCTTGCAATCATTCTTCCAGTGTCCATTCTTGTGACAGTAAAAGCACTCTTCCTTCCCCACAAGCTTCCCCGCTACTTTTGTTGCTTTTGCCTTTCCCTTCGTATCCACTTTACTAACACCGCCCCTTGGTTTGGCGGAGGTTTTCTTCTTCTTTCCCTTGGCTTTCGTCTTGGACCTAGAAGAGGAAGATCCTCCTACAAACAAAGTGGATGTTTCCCTACCTTTCTGTAGGGTGCCCTCTGCACTCCTCAGCATGTTGAGGAGTTCTGAAAGTTCAGCTTCCTTTTCTTGCAAGTTGAAGTTCAGGATAAACTGGGCGTAAGTGGAAGGAAGGGACTGGAGAATCAAGTCCGTATAGAGCTCATTCTCCAATGTGGTCCCAAGGTCCGCGATCTCCTCTATGTAGCCAATCATCTTAAGCATGTGTTCCTCTACCGATGATCCGACGGCCAATCTCGCCGAAAACAGCTTTTTCGACACTTCGTATCTGACGATACGGGATTGCTCTCCATACAGTTCTTTTGTATGGAGAAATATGGATTCGAGGTCCATATTCTCGTGCCTCCTCTGATGTTCATTGTCCATAGAGGCAAGCACGAGGCACTTGGCCTTCGCGCAGTCGATTTCCCAGGTCTTACGGATTTCCTTATCCGCGACGCTGGTTTTGGGACCTGGGACAGGGAGAGCTTTGGTGGTAAGGAGATACCCCAACTTGTCATAAGTGATTGCCATTTTGACATTCCTGAGCCAATCTTTGTAGTTTGGCCCTGTCAGTATGTTTTTATCTAGTAGTAACTTAAGTCCAGTCATGATGTTTGGTCGCTGCAATTAGGAGAGAGAGAAGAAACACTTTAGCATGATGCCCTTGCAAGTTTAGAGTGGTTTTTAATTTGTCTAAACAGGATGGCTCCCACTGTCTCTCGAATCCCTCCTCAAACCATAAAGGAAGAACTAGTCGGGATCAATCTCACCGTACAATACTTGCTTAACCGTTCAGCCAGGCCAGTGTCGGTACTTCGAGGGAGGTTTTCCAACGCTTTCGCGAAGTTCCTTAATTAAGTAACCTCTTTTCCCTGGGGGCATAGCCCCGCTAACACCTTTCTAGACACCTACTTGGTTTATAGCATTGATCGTTAAGTGAGAAATTTCCCGAGGAGTAGCATATACTCACAGTAGGATCGGGATCCAAATATCAACGCGTGACAAAACTGAAGGAATCCTACCAGAATCATCACACTCCAAATGGTATGCGGCGCTAGCAAGTTTCAGTTCTTTTGAAACTCCTGATGTGGATTTTTGCCCCATGCTCTTATGACCTTGACTTTGGCCAACATATCATAAGTCACATGTCAAGTTCTACCCGTCATTCTTCGGGTTAATTTGAACCCACCCATACCTATCCTTGACTTTGGCCAACATGGCAGTACGACTGTCCCAAACCAACACATCTATCTATGCTGCACATGAATAACCAATAGCTACCAATCACTATGCCTTGAATTTGGCCAACATACATAGCTTGAATACTATTGACCATTCATGTGAAATGACGGAAGGCTACGAATGGTTTTGGCGAAACCGTGAACGTAGTGAACTTGATATAATTGAAGGAACGAGATAGCTTTCAAAAGGAGTGGTTCAAGCTCCGCATTTAAAAATTGGTTTTGAAAAGAACCGAGTGGTTTTGAAAGTGTTCCAACGACTTTTACTTGGTTTATTTTTCTTGCATTAATTTTAATGCGTCCCATCAATTAATCCTACCATTGCAGAAAACAACGAAAATATGACGTACGCTTATGCCATCCGCATTCGCCACGGGGTCCCGTCATCACCCGTTAGGTTACTTAATTAACGACAGAGTGGGGGCTGGACTAGCGCGGATGCAAAACATAAGCAACGCCTAAATAGATATCATATATATAGATATATACATTCGTCACATGCAATGATAGCCATTCCAGATCACAGATGAACACATTGGATATACTAGGAATCTGCACTCCGTACAAGCCTGTAACGAAGATCGGATTACACGGTCGCGATGAATAGCCAAACCCCACCCTAGACCCCTACGGGTGCGGCAAACTACCCGCCAAGTACCCGAAGCGAAGCAACCTCCCTCAACGACGTGAGTAGGCCACTCGGCACTTCGAGATACCCGGTAGTATGTGCACCCCACCTTGGGTCTATCCTAGGAGCAAAAAACAGTAAAAAGAAATTATACAATGGCGGCTACAACCTCAACCCGGATGTGCGGCCAAACAAATAATATTACATCAAATTACATATTACATGAATTGGAAGATAAAAGAAAAAACTCTCATCTCACAACCCCCGGCTATTCATCCGCGACAATCTAACGAATTCATATACACAAAGCATCAACATTACAGATCACAGATATGTATAACCCCCACTAATCGACGTATAGCGATTAGCAGACGTTCAATACATATATCACATCACAGATATAACCCATTAGCCAAAGTGTAAAGAAGTTCGATCAAAATACGGATTTGTGACCACCCCAAAAACTAACTTGTTCTCTGGAAAATCTGGGCAGAAACAAACCATCTCAAAAATCACAAAACACCCCCAGAAGTAAACTGCAGGAGAAACGATCCACGGCCGAGTCAACTCGGCCACGGAACCGCGATGAGTTGGTCGGTTCAGTGGGTCGTTTTTCTTGCCTGTACTTTAAAAAGCCTGAGCCGATTTTTAAGACATGATTTATTATTTTTAAAGCAGGTTTAAAAATCGGCAGAAAGTTAGGGTTTTAGAAAAGTGTTTTGCGATTTTTTCCGATCGAAGTTCTATATACTTTGCTAACTTACTAGTTTGTGTTTAGCTAGTCTCTGATACCACTGTAAGTCCACGTTGCCCACCCCGGTGCTTGCGGGGAGGCGGAAACGTTATGAAAAATTCGATTTTTACAACACTAGGCAACATGGACTAACCAAAAGGAAGGATCTTTGCTAAACAAAGCTAACAAACAAGCTAAAAGAGTTAGCTACTCGGTTAAGGGGTTATACCTAGGTCTTCAAGTCCTTCTCTTCTTACTCCTTGGAGTGGAAAGAACGGGTTCTCCTTGTCGCCTTCTCTTGCCGAAGAAAGATCCACCCGAGGGCCTCTACCTTTGGCTCCAACCTCAAACTAGAAGTAACTAAGGTGCTTGGTGTGCTAAACCTAGAACCTTAGAAAGAGTAGAGAGTAATTTAGAATGTTTTATCTCAAGCTTAATGGTTCTCAACTCATGAGAGGGAGAGCTTTGAGAGAGAGGAAGAGGAGGAGAGAGAATGAGAATGATAGAATGAGAAGAATAATGCCAACCTTCTCACATATATGTGAATTATGATAAATAAATAATTAGCTAAAGATAATTGTGATGGTTAATCATGAAATGACCATTATCATTTCACATTAAATACTTTTGCAAGGATCAAAGAGCATCTTTCATATGAAATGATGATGGTCAAATTGTCAACATATGTCAACATGTCAACCATAGTCAAATCGTCAACAACCCTAACCATATACAATTATAATTAACTAATATTAATAAATCATATTTCACACATAAACATTAGGGTTAAGAAAAAGACAATGGTCATCAACCCTAATGAAAGTCCTCTGCCTCTGCCTCAGTCAACTGTGCATACACACCCGTATCCGTGTTCCGAGGAACACGAATACAATGAGATAAAACCAATCCCAAAATATATACTAGGATCTGGCTTAAACCAAAGCCCGCTAGTATAAGCTGTCCGGACACCAAACGTGCACAAGTGCGCGGATGTGAACGAACCCCGTCGCAAAACCATGCGACCTCTACTCATTTTGCCTAAAGGCGAATAACCCTCTGTGTGGGACTCTAAAGACTCGACACTACGCTGGCAGTGGGTTTAACCACAGACCGCAAGCGGCACTAGCTGTACGTAACGGTCCCCAGGTAGATGCCGATAAGAAGACTGACGAGGTAAACCCATCTGAACTCCTACTGAGCCTGAATGTGACAGTCTCCGTACAGTCCGGTCTGTTCGTCTAAGAGTATCGCATGGCGGGCCTAGGGGCGTTAAATGTCAGTCCCCTAATAGCGGTACAAGTCATGTCGGAGTGTATCCCAGAACACCTGAGATAACACTGGAAACCTACCAGTCTATCTCACTTGCCCTGGCTAGGGACTTTGTGTAATGGCTCTCCTAGGCACAGCGCGATATCAACCCCCAATACCGGGAGAGACGAATCCTTTCTAACCGTCACTGCCTCCAAGTGCTTCGGGACTGCACCCAAAAACTACCTGTTTGCACGACTCCTTTGAGCCGTGGTAGGGTAGTAATCAAAGAACAGTGGGAACACACTCGAGGCGAAGTGACAGTGTCAAGTCAACGGACTAAGCTGTACTCATGTCACCTGGGAACTGATAACTGACAATAGGTATAATACCAACCAACAGTTCCCGACGAGTCCTGTCCGGTGTACTCGTAACCTAACGAGCACCCGCATACTGTCTCATGTACGACGTGCTGACGGCTGTGGGACAGACCGTCTCCCAAGCTGGGATGAGAAGCGCATACGCTAGTCTACTCCGGAGTATCGATGCCCTGTCTCGATAGTCCTACGACTAGGGACATGCATAAGGATAAGCTTGTAGATTACCCAGCCCCCACGAGTGTGACTGCCATCACAACGCTGGTAATCAAGCAAAGATCGTAAGGGCTCCACTAATGTGTAAAGGCGATATGCTAAAAGAAACACATGCACACATTAAAGCAGAAACAAACCAAGTAGCATACTATCATTTTGAGCAAGATTGTATATACAAGGTGAATATCCCAAGCTTCCATTAAGTAATATACAAACTAGTATGATACAGTAATGGCCTCTAGGGCATATACACTAACACTAATCTCGATCTCCCTAGAGATCAACCATCTCTATGATCAGGTGATACTGCCTTAGAATATGTCTGGATCACTAATGGGACGGGCGTTCCTAAGCGTAAGCCACAACTCCATTGTCACACAATGGTAGGAACGAAGTTCATCTCATGAACTAATATACACCCTGACTGCTTATTTGGTAGTATCGTTGGTAGCGATGTATTCAGCCTTTATCGTCTAGTTTGCCACGGTATCTAGCTTAGAACTCTTCCAACATACCGTCCCTCCACTGAGGGTAAAAACAATGCCTGTGACTGACATTCAGTCGACCTTACCACTCTGGAATCTATCCAGTGATTCTCCCCAGGATCGATTGATACCATCTCACTACACCTGGTAAGAATCCTAACATCCATTTAAATCTATCTCATAGATCCAAAACCCAGGATTTAGGAGGTATCACCTTGATCCTATATGGAGAATCCTTGTGATAAGAGGAGATTGACAGAACGTAGCATAGGAAACTCCTTTCCTATCAAGAGTATGCCATCCACGTATAATACGAGGAAGACCGCCTTACTCTCTACTACCTTTTTGTATATACAAGGTTCATCTACTATTTTGATGAAGTCAAACGCTTTGATTACCACATCAAAACAGATATTCCAACTCCGCGATGCCTGCTTTAACCTGTAAAGAAACTTGCACACGTTTCCGCTGCTCCCACTGTCTACTAAGCCCTCTGGCTGTATACTTATAGACGCTTCTCTTCTAAATCAGTATTTAGAAAAGCAGTCATGACACCCAACCGCCAGATATCGTAGTCATGGTATGTAGCAATGGCAAGTAGGATCCGGATGGACTTAAGCATAGCTATTGTAGAAAAGGTTTCATCATAAACCACACCTGGTCGATGACGAGAATCTTTTACAATAAGTCTAGCTTTGAAATGTTAGATATGTATGCCCTAGAGGCTATTATTGTATAGTACTAGTTTGTATAATACATTTTGGAGGCTTGGGATATATATATACGGTTTTACGACAGTCTTGCTCGATATAGTAGTATGCTACTTGGTTTGTTTCTATCTTAATATGTGTATATGTTTCTTTTAACATATCGCTGAAACATATTGATGGAGCCCTTAGGATCTTTGCTTGACTATCGGCGTTGTGATGGCGATCACACTAGTGGGGGCTGGGTAGTCTATAAGCACATCCTTATTCTTGGTCCCCAGTCATAGGATTATCGAGACAGGGCATCGATACTCCAGAGTAAACTGGTGCATACGCTTCTCTTCCCAGTATGGGAGATGGTCTGTCCCACAGCCATCAGTACGTCGTACTGGAGATAGTATGCAGATGCTCGTTAGGTTACTAGTACACTGGACAGGACTCGTCGGGAACTGTTGGTTGGTATTATACCTATCGTCAGTTAACAGTTCCCAGGTGACATGAGTACAGCTTAGTCCGCTGACTTGACACTGTCACTTCGCCTCGAGTGTGTTCCCACTGTTCTTTGATTACTACCCTACCACGGCTCTACTGAGTCGTGCAAACAGGTAGTAGTTGGGTGCAGTCCCGAAGCACTTGGAGGCAGTGACGGTTAGACAGGATTCGTCTCTCCCGGTATTGGGGGTTGATATCGCGCTGTGTCTAGGAGAGCCATTGCACATAGTCGTCCCTGGCCAGGGCAAGCGAAATATACTGGTAGGTTTCCAGTGTTATCTCAGGGTGTTCTGGGCTACACTCCGACACGACTTGTACCGCTATTAGGGGACTGACGTTTACCACCCCCTAGGCCCGCCATGCGATATTCTCAGACGAACAGACCGGACTGTACGGAGATTGTCACATACAGGCTCAGTAGGAGTTCGGATGGGTTCACCTCATCAGTCTTCTTATCGGCATCTACCTGGGGACCGTTACGTACAGCTAGTGCCGCTTGCGGTCTGTGGTTAACCCCACTGCCAGTGTTTTGTGAGTCTTTAGAGTCCCACACAGAGGGTTATTCGCCTTTGGGCAAAACAGAGTAGAGGTCGCATGGTTTTGCGACGGGGTTCGTTCACATCTGCGCACTTGTGCATGTTTGGTGTCCGGACAGTTATTACTAGCGGGCTTTGGTTTAAGCCAGATCCTAGTATATGTTTTGGGATTAGTTTTATCTCATTCTATTCGTGTTCCTCGGAACACGGATGCGGGTGTGTATGCACAGTTGACTGAGACAGAGGCAGAGGATTCTTATTAGGGTTATGGTACGGGTGTGTATGCACAGTTGACTGTTGTCTTTTTCCAAACCCTAATGAGAATAGAAAATATGATTAATAATATTAGTTAACAATTATTGTGCCATGGTTGAGTTGAATTCTTGACTTTTGTTGACTAGTTGACTTTAGTTGACCAGTTGACCAAAGTAGACTTGTTGACCATCATCATTTGTTTTCAAAGATGCTTCTTATTTTTTGCACAAAGCATTTAATGAATGAAATGATAATGGTCATTCATCAACTCACCATCACAAATTGTTAATTATTATTATTGTTATCATTTTCTAAAATAAGAGAGCATGGTTGTAAAAAAATGGATCATTCTTACTTGCATCTTCTCTCTCATCCATAGCTCTCATCCTCTTTCTCCCTCTCAAGGCAAAATCCCTCTCATGTGTTGAGAACCATTTTGCCTTGAAGATAAAACACCAAAACTCATCTCTACTCATCCTAAGGTTGAAGGTCTAGCAAGCCTAATACTTTAGTTACCTCAAGTTCGAGGAAGGAGCTCAAGGTAGAGGCCCTCGGGTGGATCCATCTTCGGCAAGAGAAGGCGACGAGGAGAACCATCCAACCCACTCCAAGGAGAAGAAGAGAAGGAGTTCAAGACTAGGTATAACCCCTAACCGAGTAGGTAAAGCTCATAGTAGTTGCTAGTGTGTAGTTTAGCAAAGATCCGGCTTTCAAGTCCATATTACCTTTTCATGAAAAATTTGATTTTTACCATTTCCGCAACCCCGAAAGGACCGGGACGGGTAACGTGGACCTTCAAGTGGTATCAGAGCCAGGCTAAACACACACTAGCATATTAGCAAAGTATCTAGAATTTCGATCGGAGAAAAAACCGTAAAACACCCCGAAAATGCTAACTTTCTGCCGATTTTTATTTCTGCTCAAAAAATAATAAATCATGCACTAAAAATCTGCTCAGGGTTTTTAAGGAACAACCAAGAAAAACGATCCAGTGAGTCGACCAACTCACCGCGGAACCGCGGCAAGAGCTTGCTCCTGCCGCGGATCCGCGGCCAAGTTGACTCGGCCGTGGGTCATTTCTCTTGCAGTGTTCTTGTTATGGGGTTTTGTGATTTTTAGGATGGTTTGTTTCTGCCTAGAATTTCCAGAGAACAATTTTGTTTTTGGGATGGTTAAAAATCCGTATTTTGATCGATTTTCTGTAGACTTTGGCTAATGGGTTATATCTGTGATGTTATAGATGTATTGAACGTCTGCTAATCGCTATACGTCGATTAGTGGGGGTTATACATATCTGTGTTCTGTAATGTTGATGGTTTGTGTATATGAATTCGTTGGATTGTCGTGGATGAATAGCCGGGGGGTTGTGAGATGAGAGTTTTCTTTATCTTTCAATTCATGTAATATGTAAATTGATGTAATATTATTTGTATGGCCGCACATCCGGGATAAGGTTGTAGCCGCCATTGTATAATTTCTTTTTACTGTTTTTGCTCCTAGGATAGACCCAAGGTGGGGTGCACAAACTACCGGGTATCACGAAGTGCCGAGTGGCCTACTCACATTGTTGAGGGAGGTTGCTTCGCTTCGGGTATTTGGCGGGTAGTTTGCCGCACCCGTAGGGGTCTAGGGTGGGGTATTGGCTATTCATCGCGACCTTGTAATCCGCTTTTCGTTGCAGGCTAGAACGAATCGCGGATTCCTAGTATATCCAATGTGTTCATCTGTGATCTGGAATGGCTATCATTGCATCTGACAAATGGATTTATATATCTATATATGATATCTATTTAGGCGTTGCTTATGTTTTGCATCCGCGCTAGTCCAGCCCCCGCTCTGTCGTTAGTTAAGTAACCTAACGGGTGATGATGGGGCCCCGTGGCGAATGCGGATGGCATAAGCGTACGTCATATTTTTGTTGTTTTCTGCAATGGTAGGATTAATTGATGGGACGCATTAAATTAATGCAAGAAAACAAACCTAAAAGGCATTGTTGGAACAATTTTCAAAAAGCTGTTATTGCAAGGTCGTTCACTTTTGTTTTGCATAGAGGTATTCGGTTATGAATGCCCAGCACCTCATTCGACGAGGCAAGGGCTGAGATCCCTTCATCGGGAGTGACCCCTTGGACAAAAGTTTGCGTCAGGGTAATAACTTCACTATAGTCGATTATTCTTACTTTGCATCGAGGTATTCAGTTTAGAATATCCTGCACCTCATTCGACGAGGAAAGAGCCGAGATCCCTTTACAGGGAGTGACCTCTTTAGCAAAAGTTTTCGCCACTATATTTTCAAAAAGGTTATCAGGTTCCTTCAACGATATCAAGTTCATTACGTTAACGGGTTTTTCGCCAAAAACCCAGCCGTAGCCCTCCGTCATTTCCTATAAGTACTACTTAGTATTCGAGCTGCGTATTTTGGCAATGTCAAGGCGTAGTGATCGGTAGCTAAGTATTGCTTGTTTGCAGTTTTATTTTTCGGATTATTTAGGACAGTCGCATAGCTATGTTGGCATTGTCAAGAGATATGCGGGTGGGTCTAAGTTAATCAAGATAATGACGGGCCGAACTTGACTAGCGGTTTATGATATGTTGGCATTGTCAAGGTCATAAACCGTTAGGGGCAAAAATCCACATCGGGAGTTTCTAAAGAAACTGAAACTTGCAGATTTAGCATACCTTCTAGAGTGTGATGACTAGAGTGGATTCCATCTAGGTCATCGCATAATGATAGTTGGATCCCGATCCCACTGATGAGTTGGATTACTCTTGGGAGATTATTTCACTTAACAATCAATGCTATAAACCAAGTAGGTGTCTAGAACGGTGTTAGCGGGGCTACGCCTTGTAAGTGCAAGGCGGCGCCCCGGCCGTCGATCCGACGCCGGAAACGCGGAAACGAAAAACTTTGCGAAACTTGCAAACCGGCACCACCGCGCACTATCAACCCGGATCGGGCCATTAACCTAGCTACTAGCAAACTAAAAGACGGGAAGAGAGATATACCGAGCGATCCGTGTCCTTCGGTCTTCGTCTCCACTCCGATCTCCCGCGGAAACTCCGTTCGTCACCTCCTCGTCGGAAAGGGCACCACGTAGCCGATTTCTTTTACGGGCTCCCACCTCTGGACCGAGGCAACTCGGGCGCGAAATTGGCAAGCCGACGCGTCCAAGGGTACTGTAGGTTTAGTGTAGAAAAGTTTGTCTCTTTTGGGGTTTATGTTGCCATTGGTGATGGAGGAGAGAAGGAATTAACTTTGGAGAAGTGTTAAGGATTTTGTGAGCAAGTAAAATGGGATATATCAATTTCCCTCATCATGTGAACCTCTCTCCTCTCTCCTCTAAAATTGGCCAGCCCCTACATCATAAGAATGGTGGAGGAAAAGAGAATCTTAAGCAAGTGGAGAAAAAAGAAAAAGATAAAGAGAAGAAAATGATCAAATCAATTTCCAATCCATTTCTAATCTCATTCTAATCTCATTTAATGCAAAGGATAAGAATAAAAAGGAATCTCATCATGAAGCCACAAATATGCAAGAAAACCCCTCCACTAATGTTATTTGCACACTTGCAAATAACCCCCTCCATCAAAAAGTCCGGCCGGGAAGGAACAAAGGAAAAACCGGCCGGAACGGAATGCAAACTGGCAACTTCAGAAAACTGATCCCGTAATAAATTACAGGAAAACCCCGCTACTGCATATACATGCCCGCATTTGTATTCCCACTGAACACAAATACAAAGAGACAAAATCTACACTGTCTAATACTAGGATCCGGCTTAAACCAAAGCCGGCTAGTAAAATCCGTCCAATCACGATCCGTTCAATACCGCACGTATCGGATCGAACCCTGCCATATCTCCTTACGGCCTCTACAGCGTTTCGCCCAAAACTTGAGTAACTGTATGTGGGGGACTCTAAAGACTCGTCAATACTATGGCTGTGGATTTAAACACTAGCACGTCAGAGGTATTAGCCATACATAACGAGCTAACAGCTATTGACCAAAGGGACGTCGATGAGAGAACTCATCCTGACACCCTACTGAGCCTGTCAGTGACAATATCCGTACAGTCCGGTCCGTTCGTCTATGAGCATCGCATGGCGGGCCTAGGGGGTTGGTAAAAGTCAGACCCCCAATAGCGGTACTGTTAGTTATATGTATGCCCTAGAGGCCATTACTGTACATTGGATGTATATTGTAGTGGATGCTGGGACATATATAGGGAGGACTTTCTTGCTCGACATGATAGTATGCTATCTGGTTGCTCTTTACCTTAACGTGTATACTGATTGTCTCTCTGTTACATGTTGGTAAAGCCCTTAGGATGTGTGCTTGACTACCTGGACTATGATGCGGATCATACTAGTGGGGACATGGTAGTCCATAAGTACATCCTTCAAAGTCCCTAGTCGTGGGTGTATCGAGACGGGGCATCGATATACCAGAGTAGACTAGCGTATACCTTCTCGACCCATACAGATGGGCGATGGATGATCCCATATCCATTGGTGTTTGACATCAGAGATGATATACGGGTGCTCAGTGGAGACTGGGTACACTGGACGGACTCACTGAGAACTCCCAGATGGTATTATACCTTACGTCAGATGGCAGTTCTCTGGTGACACTGGTACAGAGTAGTCTGTTGACCCGAGATCATCATAGAGTCTTGTGTGGTTCCCACTGTGCTTTGATTTCCATCTTACCATGTCCAAGAGGGCGTGCAAAACGGTGGTTTTTGGGTACAGTCCCGAGTCACATGGAGGCAATGAGCGATAGGAGGGGATTCGTCTCTCCCGGTATAGGGGGTTGATGTTGCGTTGTGTTCGATTGGCTATAACAGGAAATCCCTGGCCAGGGTTGCTGAGATTTACTGGTAAGTGTTACCAGTAGTTTCTCGAATTGTTATAGACCTCATATCGACACGACTTATCGAGCTATTAGGGTCTGACGTTTTCCACCCCTAGGCGAGATATGCGACATATCAGACGATCAGACCGGACTGTACAGTAAGTGTTACTGGTTGGATTCACTGGAGTGTGAGCGGACTTGCTCGTCGATCTTCAGATCGCTCAATACCCGGGTGGCCGTTACGTTTAGCAGACCGCTTGCGGCTTGTGGGTGTTTGATATGATCATCACCTGCTGCCGGCGTATTGACGAGTCTTTAGAGTCCTACACAGAGGTTTCCTGGCTCAAGCGAAATGAAATAGGAGCGCATATGAGATATGTGCGGGACCGAGAATAATGCGTGTATGTGATACCGTATTTCATTCTCGCGATGAATGTGTCGAATGGTTATATGCGATATAACCTAGTTATCGAATCGAGGGTTGATTCGATAAGCCGATACATTGGATACTAGTCGGTTATATGTGATATGACCGAATCGTTAAATCAAGTGTTGATTTAATGATTTAATGCATAATTATATATTTGATATATTACTTTGCACTAACTAGTATTGGTTCACTTTAAATGGATTTTCTCACTTGGTTTGTGCACATTGTATATGTGATATATTTTTGTGCACTTGGATGTATCATGTTTGATGATACATGCTTACTTGAGTTTGTGTAAAGATTGAACCATGGTTATTTAAATGGTTAGGGTTTTGTTTTTCATTTTCTTATTCATTTATTTATTTGTTTATTCATTTTAGGAAATGATAAGCATGAAGAGAAAATGGTGGCTAACTTTGTTTGTAGTTGAAGCTTCTTGAAGACTTTGACCAAGTGACCATTTTGTCTCATGCTTAACCCTAACCATTCCATTTAACCATGATTAACTCTCTACACATTACCATGGTTTGAATATGATAAGTATTCATTTTTATTTTGGATTTAAAAAAACTTATCATATTCATTTCTTTCTTCTTCTTCTTCTTCATCACATGAAGAAGCTTACTTCATCAATGGTGATTGATGAAAACAAGTGAGAAATCCAATTCTAAAGTCTACCCACTTCCTATTTCTTCATCCTCTACCTCTTGCCAAGTAGTAGAGTGTGTTTTCTTCACAAGTTTCTTGACTTGGTGAAGTGAGAGCTTGATCTAGCGATGCTTCGACGTAGATCATCTTCGGCATGGACATCGACGACCTAGCTCGCCTATTCTCCGATGAAGCCGACGCTAGAGCCCGGAATTTGTTTTGGACAGCGAGAGGACTTCATTGCGGAGCTATGGAGGTGGAGCACCGGATCTACAAAGGTTGTATTTCCGTATTCTTGTAGTTAAGTGTTAACTAGTTTTCTTTTTCGCCTAGATTTCTAGCCGACGATCCGTAGTCAGGTTTCTCGGCGCCTAGATTTTTTGAAATTGGCATGTTCGATGCCTTGTGAGACCTCATTAGGATGCCTAGGAACCCTACAGTGGTATCAGAGCCTAGCTAGAGCCTTAGGCGATGCGTAGACGGAGTTAGAAGTCCGATCGACCAGAAACCCCGACTTGAAAGTGCTCTCTGGACATTTTCTGTTTTCGTGGATTTTTGAGAATTAAAAATATGCAGAAAAATCTGCAGGAAATTCTAAGAATTACGGTGCAAAAAGTAACTAATGATCCCTCAAAAGTGCGGCGGAACCGCGGCATTAGCATGCTAATGCGGCGGTTCCGCGGCCGTTTTGTCTTTTTAGGCACTCAATTTTGCACAGTAATTCCTATTTTGCAGTGCTGGTTTTCCTGGGAATTTTTGATCTGAAATAAAGAGTTGAGTATTTTGGGTTATATTGGGAGTTTGTTTATTCGATCGGATTGTCAAACTCTGTCTATGTGTCTTTCCGGATAAATTTTAGAATATGTTAAAAAGTTCGACCGGATATAAATACCCAATTTTTCCCCTGTCGGGAAATTTCCAAGTGTTGGATTTTTTCCGTAGTTTAACGACGTGTAAGTCCATGCTACCTCTCCCGGTACTTTCGGGAATGCGGAATTTGGTAAAAAACGATTTTTACGGAGGTGGTAACATGGACCTAAAACCCGGATCTTGGTTAAACATCTATCTAACAACCTAACTATGAGTTTCTAGCTACTCGGTTAGGGGGTTATACCTTGCTTGTCTTGAACTCCTTCGTCTTCAAGCTCCGATGGTGGTCCGAATTGGCTTCTTCTCGTCGTCTCCGTACGCCGAAGATAGATCCACCTGAAAGCTCCAACCTTTAGCTCCTTCTTCGTTCTTTGAAGAAACTAGTTCACTTGGTTTGCTAAACCTAGTGAACTAGAATGAGTAGAGAATACTTTGTGTGGGATTTTATCTATGGTTCTTGATTCTCAACTCATGAGACAAGAGAACCATAGATTAAAGAGAGGGAGCAAGAGCAAAAGGGTGAGAGCAAAAGGAGAGCTCAAGAACAAGAGAGAGAATGAGCAAGAAAGAATGAGGCTCTCTTTTGTCTTTCACCCTCTCATAATCCAAAGCAATCATAACTCATCATACTAACAAAAGTCTTATGTGATGGTTTGAAGCAACCATAACCATATCATTTCATGCACTCATTTTACACAAATGAGCAAGCAAGAAAAAGTCTTTGCCATGAAATGATGGCTATGGTTATCATGATGGTCAACTAGTCAAGCCTAGTCAACCGGTCAACAAAGTCAACAAGTCAACAAAAGTCAACAAGTCAACAAAGTCAACAAGTCAACAAGTCAACAAAGTCAACAACCATATCACCATAATACTTAATTAATATAATAGTTAATCACATATCATATTCTCATTAGGGTTGA
Source organism: Agapanthus africanus (assembly GCA_030015575.1). NCBI lineage: Eukaryota > Viridiplantae > Streptophyta > Magnoliopsida > Asparagales > Amaryllidaceae > Agapanthus > Agapanthus africanus. The sequence continues at coordinate 294,219,790 of CM057347.1, forward strand.
GCAAAAAGTCAAATAGTCAACGGTCAACTGTCAACAACCCTAATGAGAATCCGCTGCCTCTGCCTCCCTGTCAACTGTGCATACACACCCGCATCCGCGTTCCGAGGAACACGAATGCACACTGGATAAATCCAATCCCAAAAGGTACACTAGGACCTGGCTTAAACCAAAGCCCGCTAGTGTAAACTGTCCGGACACTATACGTGCACAAGTGCACGGATGTGACCGAACCCTGTCGCAAAACCATGCGACCTGTCGCAATACCATGCGACCTCTACTCTTTTGCCTAAAGGCGAAAAGCTTTCTGTGTGGGACTCTAAAGACTCGACACTACGCTGGCAGTGGGTTTAACCACAGACCGCAAGCGGCACTAGCTGTGCGTAACGGTCCCCAGGTAATGCCGACAAGAAGACCGACGAGGCGAAACCCATCTGAACTCCTACTGAGCCTGAGTGTGACATTCTCCATACAGTCCGGTCTGTTCGTCTGATACATCGCATGGCGGGCCTAGGGGGCGGTAAACGTCAGTCCCCCAATAGCGGTACAAGTCGTGCCGGAGCGAAGCCCAAAACACCCTGAGATAACACTGGAAACCTACCAGTATATCTCGTTTGCCCTGGCCAGGGACTACTCGTGTAATGGCTCTCCTAGACACAGCGCGATGTCAACCCCCAATACCGGGAGAGACGAATCCTGTCTAACCGTCACTGCCTCCAAGTGCTTCGGGACTGCACCCAACCACTACCTGTTTGCACGACTCCTTTGAGCCGTGGTAGGGTAGTGATCAAAGTACAGTGGGAACACACTCGAGGCGAAGTGACAGTGTCAAGTCAGCGGACTAAGCTGTACTCATGTCACCTGGGAACTGATAACTGACGATAGGTATAATACCAACTAGTCAGTTCCCGACGAGTCGTGTCCAGTGTACCCGTAACCTAACGAGCACCCGCATACTATCTCAAGTACGACGTACTGACGGCTGTGGGACAGACCGTCTCCCACACTGGGATGAGAAGCGCATGCGCTGGTCTACTCCGGAGTATCGATGCCCTGTCTCGATAGTCCTGCAACCAGGGACCTGCATAAGGATGTGCTTATAGATTACCCAGCCCCACTAGTGTGACGGCCATCACATCGCTGGTAATCAAGCAAAGATCCTAAGGGCTCTACTAATGTGTATAGGCGATATACAAAAATAAACACATGTACACATTGAAGTAGAAACAAACCAAGTAGCATACTACTATTTTGAGCAAGATTGTATATACAAGGTGAATATCCCAAGCATCCATTAAGTAATATACAAACCAGTATGATACAGTAATGGCATCTAGGGCATATACACTAACAATCTCCCACTTGCACTAAGGCCATGTACTGGCGTATCGAAGACCTATCATCTCGATCAGCCGCTCAAACTGAGTCTGGGGCGGGCCTTGGTGAATGGATCTGCAGTGTTATCTTCTGAAGCGACTCTCCGAACCTCGATCTCCTGGCGATCCACGATCTCCCTGATCAGGTGATACCGCCTCAAGATGTGCCTGGATCTCTGATGGGACCTGGGTTCCTTCGCTAAAGCTATAGCCCCGTTGTTGTCGCAATACAGAGGTATTGGATCAACAATGGACGGAACCACCTGAAGTTCTTTCAAGAACTTCCTCATCCAGACAGCTTCTTTTGCGGCATCAGATGCAGCGATGTATTCCGCTTCCATCGTCGAGTCTGCAACGGTTTCCTGTTTGGAACTCTTCCAACACACCGCCCCTCCATTGAGGGTAAAGACAAAACCCGACATAGACTTGGAATCATCCTTGTCACTCTGGAAGCTGGAGTCAGCAAAGGCCTCGATCTGGAGGTCTTTTCCGCCATACACCAAGAACATCTCCTTAGTCCTTCTCAGGTACTTGAGAATGTTCTTTACCGCTATCCAGTGTTTCTCCCCAGGGTTTGACTGATACCGGCTTACCACACTCAGTGCATAAGCTACATCCGGTCTGGTACACAACATCGCATACATTATAGAGCCTACCGCAGAAGCATAGGGTATAATAGACATGCGATCCCTCTCCAAATCAGTCTTGGGAGACATCTCTTTAGAGAGGGTGATCCTGTGACAAGCCGGCAGGTTACCGCGCTTGGAATCTTCCATACTGAATCTTTTCAGCACGGTGTCGATGTACCTGGACTGAGAAAGTCCCAATATCCTCTTGGATCTGTCACGGTAGATCCGGATACCCAGAATGTATGAGGCATCACCCAGGTCTTTCATGGAGAACCTGTGTGACAAGAACCCCTTGACAGATTGTAGCATAGGAATGTCATTTCCTATTAAGAGAATGTCATCCACGTATAAAACGAGGAATACTACAGTTCTCGCTACAAATCTACTATAGATGCATGGTTCATCTGGATTTTTGATGAAGCCAAATTCTTTGACCGTCTCATCAAAGCAGATGTTCCAACTCCGCGATGCCTGCTTTAGTCCATAGATGGACTTAAGCAACTTGCACACCTTTCCGCTGCTCCCACTCTGAATGAAACCCTCTGGCTGGTCCATATAGACACACTCCTCTAAATTTCCATTTAGAAAAGCTGTCTTTACGTCCATTTGCCAGATCTCATAATCGTGGAAGGCAGCAATGGCAAGAAGGATCCGAATGGATTTCAGCATGGCTACTGGAGAAAAGGTTTCGTCGTAGTCCAAGCCAGGTCTTTGACGAAAACCTTTTGCTACCAGCCTAGCTTTATAGGTCTCAACCTGTCCATCTACACCAATCTTCCTTTTGAAGATCCACTTGCATCCTACGGGTTTTACCCCGTCTGGAGCAATGTCCAACGTCCAAACCTTGTTGGTGTACATGGACTCCATTTCGGTCCGCATTGCATCCAGCCATTTCACTGAGTCAACGCTCTGAACGGCCTGCTGGAAGCTAGTAGGCTCATCATAATCTATGATGCAATCCTCTCTATCCCCGTCTATGAGAAAACCGTAGTATCTCTCGGGCGGATGAGTCTGCCTACTACTCCTGCGGAGCGGCGTAGGAATGTCCTGTTCTGTTGAACCCTCTGGTTCCACTAAACTTTCAGTAATAGTCCGTGGTTCTGGAATTTCTTCCAGTTCTATTGTGCTCCCACTTATCTGGGTTTCCAAAAACTCGGTTTCCAAGAAGCGGGCATGCTGAGAAACAAAAACCTTTTGTTCCTCAGTGGAATAGAAAAGATACCCCCTGGAGTTCCTTGGGTATCCCACAAACTTACACTGTACTGAACGTGCCTCAAGCTTGTCCGCATGCTGCTTTTTTACAAAAGCTGGACATCCCCATACCTTAAGATACTTAAGACAGGGTTTCTTCCCAGTCCACATCTCATATGGGGTGGTAGGCACAGTCTTGGTGGGAGCCTTGTTCAAGAGATATGCAGCTGCTTCTAGTGCATATCCCCAGAATGATCGCGGTAACTCAGCGTTACTCATCATGGACCGAACCATATCCAATAGGGTTCGGTTCCGTCTCTCCGATACACCGTTATGTTGCGGAGTGTATGGAGGAGTAAGCTGAGAGAGAATACCATTCTCTTTTAAATAGTCCAGGAACTCGGCACTTAAGTATTCTCCACCTCGATCCGATCTTAGAATCTTAATACTTTTGCCGGTCTGTTTCTCTACTTCATTCTTATACTCCTGGAATTTTCCAAAGGCCTCGGACTTATGTTTCATCAAGAAGACATAACCGTACCTTGAGAAGTCATCCGTAAAAGTAATGAAGTAAGAATGTCCGCTTCGCGCATGTGTAGACATTGGACCGCACACGTCACTGTGTACGAGTCCCAAGAGCTCGCTCGCTCTTACTCCATGTCCAGTAAACGGAGTCTTTGTCATCTTTCCTTTGAGACAAGATTGACAAGTGGCATACGATTGATATTCGAACGCATTCAAATATCCCTCTGTATGTAACTTAGTCAACCTTCTCTCATTGATGTGACCCAGTCTACAATGCCACAAGAAAGTCTGATTTATTTCTGGAGACTTTCTTTTGTGTGTATTCTGGACATTGAAAATCTGTGGTTGGTTCAATACGTATATACCATTACTCAATGTACCTGACCCAATCAAAACTTGATTAAGGTGAATGTTTACAACATTACTTACAAACGCAAATTCATAACCTTCTTTAGAAACTAAAGATACAGAAATGATATTACAAGTTGCGTTGGGTACAAAAAAGCAATTACGCAAAACCAAAACATGTCCATCTGACATTCCCAGGTGATAGTCCCCCACGGCTTTAGCATCCATGCTAGCTCCGTTCGCAACTCTGAGGGTCATGTCACCTGCCTTCAAAACCCTACGGTTTCTCAACGCCTGCAAAGAATTACAGATATGAGATCCTGATCCGGTATCCAATACCCAGGAAGTAGAGTTTATTGAAAGACAGTTTTCAATAACATACACACCTGAAGCTGAAGCTGCAACCTGCTTCAATTCCTGTGTTCTGGCCTTCCAGGCCCTGCAATCATTCTTCCAGTGTCCTTTCTTATGACAATAGAAGCATTCTTCCTTATCCACAAGCTTCCCCGCTATCTTTGTTGCTTTACCTTTTCCCTTCGTATCCACTTTACTAACACCGCCCCTTGGTTTGGCGGGGGCCTTCTTCTTCTTTCCCTTGGCTTTCGCCTTGGACCTAGAAGAAGATGATCCTCCTACAAACAAAGTGGATGTATCCCTAGCTTTCTGTAGGGTGCCCTCTGCGCTCCTCAGCATGTTGAGGAGCTCTGAAAGTTCAACCTCTTTTTCTTGTAAGTTGAAGTTCAGTATAAACTGGGCGTAAGTGGAAGGAAGGGACTGGAGAACTATATCCGTATATAGCTCACTCTCCAATGTGATCCCTAGGTCTGCGAGCTCCTCAATGTAGCCGATCATCTTTAGCACGTGCTCGGCTACTGATGATCCGACGACCATTCTTGTCGAAAATAACTTTTTCGACGCTTCGTATCTTGCGATACGAGATTGCTCTCCATACAGTTCTTTTGTATGAAGCAATATGGATTCCATGTCCATATTCTCGTGCCTCCTCTGATGTTCGTTGTCCATCGAGGCAAGCAGGAGGCATTTGGCCTTCGCGCTATCAATCTCCCAAGTCTTGCGGATTTCCTTATCCGCGACGCTGGAAGTTGGACCAGGGACAGGGGGAGCTTTGGTGGTAAGAAGATACCCCAGCTTGTCGTAAGTGATTGCTATCTTGACATTCCTGAGCCAATCTTTGTAGTTTGGCCCTGTCAGTTTGTTTTTATCTAGGAGTAACTTAAGTCCAGTCATGTTGATTGGTCGCTGCAATTAGGAGAGAGAAGAAGAAACACTCAGCATGATGCTCTTGCAAGTTTAGAATGGTTTTTAGTTTGTCTAAACAGGATGGCTCCCACTGTTTCTCGAATCCCTCCTCAAACCATAAAGGAAGAATTAGCCGGGATCAACCCCACCGCACAATACTTGCTTAACCGTTCAGCCAGGCCGGTGTCGGTACTTCGAGGGAGGTTTTCCAACGCTTTCGCGAAGTTCCTTAATTAGAGAACCTCTTTTCCCTGGGGGCGTAGCCCCGCTAACACCTTTCTAGGCACCTACTAGGTTTATAGCATTGATCGTTTAGTGAGAAATTTCCCGAGGAGTAGCATATACTCACAGTAGGATCGGGATCCAAATATCATTGCGTGACGAAACTGAAGGAATCCTACCAGAATCATCACACTCCAAATGGTATGCAAATCTAGCAAGTTTCAGTACTTATGAAACTCCCGATGTGGATTTTTGCCCCATGCTCTTATGACCTTGACGAAGGTCGACAAATCATAAGTCACATGTCAAGTTCTGCCCGTCATTATCCAGGTTAATTTGAATCCACCCGTATATACCCTTGACGAAGGTCAACAAGGTAATGCGAATGTTCCAAACCAACGCATCTATCTATGCTACATATGAATACCCAATAGCTACCAATCACTATGCCTTGACGAAGGTCAACAAACACAGCTTGAATACTATTGAATATTCATACGAAACGACGGAGGGCTACGAATGGTTTTGGCAAAACCGTGAACGTAGTGAACTTGATTTGGTCGATGGAACGAGATAGCTTTTAAAAGGAGTGGCTCAAGCTCCGCATTTAAAAGTTGTTTTGAAAAGAACCGAGTGGTTTTTCGAAAGTGTTCCAACGACTTTAACTTGGTTTATTATCTTGCATTAGTTCTTTTAATGCGTGATATTCTTGCATTAGTTCTTTTAATGCGTCCCATCATTTAATCCTACCATTGCAGAAAACAACCAAAATATGACGTACGCTTATGCCATTCGCATTCGCCACGGGGCCCCGTCATTACCCGTTAGGTTACTTAACTAACGACAGAGCGGGGGCTGGGCTAGCGCGTCTGTAAAACATAAGCAACGCCTAAATAATATCATATATAGATATACTGCAATGATAAACATTTCAGATCACAGATGAATACATTGGATATACTAGGAATCTGTAATTCGTACGAGCCTGTAACGAAAGACAAATTACACGGTCGCGGTGAATAGCCAAAACCCCACCCAAGACCCCTACGGGTGCGGCAAACTACCCGCCAAGTACCCGAAGCGTAGTAACCTCCCTCATCTCCATGAGTAGGCCACTCGACACTTCGGCATACCCGGTAGTTTGTGCACCCCCTCCATGGGTCTATCCTAGGAGCAAAAACAGTAAAAAGAAATTATACAATGACGGCTACAACCCCGACCCGGTTGTGCGGCCATACAAATAATTATTACATCAATTTACAAATTTACATGAATTGAAAGAAAAGAAAACTCTCGTCTCACAACCCCGGCTATTCACCCGCGACAATCCAACATATTCATATCCACATTCCAGCAACATTACAGATCACAGATTTGTATAACCCCCACTAATCGACATATAGCGATTAGTAGACGTTCAATACAAATATCACATTACAGAAAAAACCCGTTAGCTAAAGTCTTTTAGAAGTTCGATCAAAAATACGGATTTTCGGGACCCCAAAATAAAATTTTCGTTCTGGAAAATCTGGGTTAAAAATATATGTACCAAAATTCCCAAAATACCCCCAGAAGCATACTGTAGCAAAAACAAACCAGAGAGGGGGCAAGGAGGCCGCGGAACCGCGGCAATAGCAAGCTATTGCCGCGTTTCCGCGCTCGTTTAGGGGAATCACCTGGTGATTTTTCTACAGTAGCAATAAAAAACCCTGAGCCGATTTTAGGTGTTAAAATAATCAACTTTTGAACAGTAGAAAAATCGACAGAAACTCGAATTTTTGGGGTTTTGTTTTCGGGACTTTTTCTTTGATCGATCTTCTAGTTACTTGCTAACTAGTTAGATAGAGTTTAACCTGGCTCTGATACCACTGTAAGTCCATGCTACCTCTCCCGGTACTTTCGGGAATGCGGAATTTGGTAAAAAACGATTTTTACGGAGGTGGTAACATGGACCTAAAACCCGGATCTTGGTTAAACATCTATCTAACAACCTAACTATGAGTTTCTAGCTACTCGGTTAGGGGGTTATACCTTGCTTGTCTTGAACTCCTTCGTCTTCAAGCTCCGATGGTGGTCCGAATTGGCTTCTTCTCGTCGTCTCCGTACGCCGAAGATAGATCCACCTGAAAGCTCCAACCTTTAGCTCCTTCTTCGTTCTTTGAAGAAACTAGTTCACTTGGTTTGCTAAACCTAGTGAACTAGAATGAGTAGAGAATACTTTGTGTGGGATTTTATCTATGGTTCTTGATTCTCAACTCTTGAGACAAGAGAACCATAGATTAAAGAGAGGGAGCAAGAGCAAAAGGGTGAGAGCAAAAGGAGAGCTCAAGAACAAGAGAGAGAATGAGCAAGAAAGAATGAGGCTCTCTTTTGTCTTTCACCCTCTCATAATCCAAAGCAATCATAACTCATCATACTAACAAAAGTCTTATGTGATGGTTTGAAGCAACCATAACCATATCATTTCATGCACTCATTTTACACAAATGAGCAAGCAAGAAAAAGTCTTTGCCATGAAATGATGGCTATGGTTATCATGATGGTCAACTAGTCAAGCCTAGTCAACCGGTCAACAAAGTCAACAAGTCAACAAAAGTCAACAAGTCAACAAGTCAACAAAAGTCAACAAGTCAACAAAGTCAACAACCATATCACCATAATACTTAATTAATATAATAGTTAATCACATATCATATTCTCATTAGGGTTGAGCAAAAAGTCAAATAGTCAACGGTCAACTGTCAACAACCCTAATGAGAATCCGCTGCCTCTGCCTCCCTGTCAACTGTGCATACACACCCGCATCCGCGTTCCGAGGAACACGAATGCACACTGGATAAATCCAATCCCAAAAGGTACACTAGGATCTGGCTTAAACCAAAGCCCGCTAGTGTAAACTGTCCGGACACTATACGTGCACAAGTGCACGGATGTGACCGAACCCTGTCGCAAAACCATGCGACCTGTCGCAATACCATGCGACCTCTACTCTTTTGCCTAAAGGCGAAAAGCTTTCTGTGTGGGACTCTAAAGACTCGACACTACGCTGGCAGTGGGTTTAACCACAGACCGCAAGCGGCACTAGCTGTGCGTAACGGTCCCCAGGTAATGCCGACAAGAAGACCGACGAGGCGAAACCCATCTGAACTCCTACTGAGCCTGAGTGTGACATTCTCCGTACAGTCCGGTCTGTTCGTCTGATACATCGCATGGCGGGCCTAGGGGGCGGTAAACGTCAGTCCCCCAATAGCGGTACAAGTCGTGCCGGAGCGAAGCCCAAAACACCCTGAGATAACACTGGAAACCTACCAGTATATCTCGTTTGCCCTGGCCAGGGACTACTCGTGTAATGGCTCTCCTAGACACAGCGCGATGTCAACCCCCAATACCGGGAGAGACGAATCCTGTCTAACCGTCACTGCCTCCAAGTGCTTCGGGACTGCACCCAACCACTACCTGTTTGCACGACTCCTTTGAGCCATGGTAGGGTAGTGATCAAAGTACAGTGGGAACACACTCGAGGCGAAGTGACAGTGTCAAGTCAGCGGACTAAGCTGTACTCATGTCACCTGGGAACTGATAACTGACGATAGGTATAATACCAACTAGTCAGTTCCCGACGAGTCCTGTCCAGTGTACCCGTAACCTAACGAGCACCCGCATACTATCTCAAGAACGACGTACTGACGGCTGTGGGACAGACCGTCTCCCACACTGGGATGAGAAGCGCATGCGCTGGTCTACTCCGGAGTATCGATGCCCTGTCTCGATAGTCCTGCGACCAGGGACCTGCATAAGGATGTGCTTATAGATTACCCAGCCCCACTAGTGTGACGGCCATCACATCGCTGGTAATCAAGCAAAGATCCTAAGGGCTCTACTAATGTGTATAGGCGATATACAAAAATAAACACATGTACACATTGAAGTAGAAACAAACCAAGTAGCATACTACTATTTTGAGCAAGATTGTATATACAAGGTGAATATCCCAAGCATCCATTAAGTAATATACAAACCAGTATGATACAGTAATGGCATCTAGGGCATATACACTAACAATCTCCCATTTGCACTAAGGCCATGTACTGGCGTATCGAAGACCTATCATCTCGATCAGCCGCTCGAACTGAGTCTGGGGCGGGCCTTGGTGAATGGATCTGCAGTGTTATCTTCTGAAGCGACTCTCCGAACCTCGATCTCCTGGCGATCCACGATCTCCCTGATCAGGTGATACCGCCTCAAGATGTGCCTGGATCTCTGATGGGACCTGGGTTCCTTCGCTAAAGCTATAGCCCCGTTGTTGTCGCAATACAGAGGTATTGGATCAACAATGGACGGAACCACCTGAAGTTCTTTCAAGAACTTCCTCATCCAGACAGCTTCTTTTGCGGCATCAGATGCAGCGATGTATTCCGCTTCCATCGTCGAGTCTGCAACGGTTTCCTGTTTGGAACTCTTCCAACACACCGCCCCTCCATTGAGGGTAAAGACAAAACCCGACATGGACTTGGAATCATCCTTGTCACTCTGGAAGCTGGAGTCAGCAAAGGCCTCGATCTGGAGGTCTTTTCCGCCATACACCAAGAACATCTCCTTAGTCCTTCTCAGGTACTTGAGAATGTTCTTTACCGCTATCCAGTGTTTCTCCCCAGGGTTTGACTGATACCGGCTTACCACACTCAGTGCATAAGCTACATCCGGTCTGGTACACAACATCGCATACATTATAGAGCCTACCGCAGAAGCGTAGGGTATAATAGACATGCGATCCCTCTCCAAATCAGTCTTGGGAGACATCTCTTTAGAGAGGGTGATCCTGTGACAAGCCGGCAGGTTACCGCGCTTGGAATCTTCCATACTGAATCTTTTCAGCACGGTGTCGATGTACCTGGACTGAGAAAGTCCCAATATCCTCTTGGATCTGTCACGGTAGATCCGGATACCCAGAATGTATGAGGCATCACCCAGGTCTTTCATGGAGAACCTGTGTGACAAGAACCCCTTGACAGATTGTAGCATAGGAATGTCATTTCCTATTAAGAGAATGTCATCCACGTATAAAACGAGGAATACTACAGTTCTCGCTACAAATCTACTATAGATGCATGGTTCATCTGGATTTTTGATGAAGCCAAATTCTTTGACCGTCTCATCAAAGCAGATGTTCCAACTCCGCGATGCCTGCTTTAGTCCATAGATGGACTTAAGCAACTTGCACACCTTTCCGCTGCTCCCACTCTGAATGAAACCCTCTGGCTGGTCCATATAGACACACTCCTCTAAATTTCCATTTAGAAAAGCTGTCTTTACGTCCATTTGCCAGATCTCATAATCGTGGAAGGCAGCAATGGCAAGAAGGATCCGAATGGATTTCAGCATGGCTACTGGAGAAAAGGTTTCGTCGTAGTCCAAGCCAGGTCTTTGACGAAAACCTTTTGCTACCAGCCTAGCTTTATAGGTCTCAACCTGTCCATCTACACCAATCTTCCTTTTGAAGATCCACTTGCATCCTACGGGTTTTACCCCGTCTGGAGCAATGTCCAACGTCCAAACCTTGTTGGTGTACATGGACTCCATTTCGGTCCGCATTGCATCCAGCCATTTCACTGAGTCAACGCTCTGAACGGCCTGCTGGAAGCTAGTAGGCTCATCATAATCTATGATGCAATCCTCTCTATCCCCGTCTATGAGAAAACCGTAGTATCTCTCGGGCGGATGAGTCTGCCTACTACTCCTGCGGAGCGGCGTAGGAATGTCCTGTTCTGTTGAACCCTCTGGTTCCACTAAACTTTCAGTAATAGTCCGTGGTTCTGGAATTTCTTCCAGTTCTATTGTGCTCCCACTTATCTGGGTTTCCAAAAACTCGGTTTCCAAGAAGCGGGCATGCTGAGAAACAAAAACCTTTTGTTCCTCAGTGGAATAGAAAAGATACCCCCTGGAGTTCCTTGGGTATCCCACAAACTTACACTGTACTGAACGTGCCTCAAGCTTGTCCGCATGCTGCTTTTTTACAAAAGCTGGACATCCCCATACCTTAAGATACTTAAGATAGGGTTTCTTCCCAGTCCACATCTCATATGGGGTGGTAGGCACAGTCTTGGTGGGAGCCTTGTTCAAGAGATATGCAGCTGCTTCTAGTGCATATCCCCAGAATGATCGCGGTAACTCAGCGTTACTCATCATGGACCGAACCATATCCAATAGGGTTCGGTTCCGTCTCTCCGATACACCGTTATGTTGCGGAGTGTATGGAGGAGTAAGCTGAGAGAGAATACCATTCTCTTTTAAATAGTCCAGGAACTCGGCACTTAAGTATTCTCCACCTCGATCCGATCTTAGAATCTTAATACTTTTGCCGGTCTGTTTCTCTACTTCATTCTTATACTCCTGGAATTTTCCAAAGGCCTCGGACTTATGTTTCATCAAGAAGACATAACCGTACCTTGAGAAGTCATCCGTAAAAGTAATGAAGTAAGAATGTCCGCTTCGCGCATGTGTAGACATTGGACCGCACACGTCACTGTGTACGAGTCCCAAGAGCTCGCTCGCTCTTACTCCATGTCCAGTAAACGGAGTCTTTGTCATCTTTCCTTTGAGACAAGATTGACAAGTGGCATACGATTGATATTCGAACGCATTCAAATATCCCTCTGTATGTAACTTAGTCAACCTTCTCTCATTGATGTGACCCAGTCTACAATGCCACAAGAAAGTCTGATTTATTTCTGGAGACTTTCTTTTGTGTGTATTCTGGACATTGAAAATCTGTGGTTGGTTCAATACGTATATACCATTACTCAATGTACCTGACCCAATCAAAACTTGATTAAGGTGAATGTTTACAACATTACTTACAAACGCAAATTCATAACCTTCTTTAGAAACTAAAGATACAGAAATGATATTACAAGTTGCGTTGGGTACAAAAAAGCAATTACGCAAAACCAAAACATGTCCATCTGACATTCCCAGGTGATAGTCCCCCACGGCTTTAGCATCCATGCTAGCTCCGTTCGCAACTCTGAGGGTCATGTCACCTGCCTTCAAAACCCTACGGTTTCTCAACGCCTGCAAAGAATTACAGATATGAGATCCTGATCCGGTATCCAATACCCAGGAAGTAGAGTTTATTGAAAGACAGTTTTCAATAACATACACACCTGAAGCTGAAGCTGCAACCTGCTTCAATTCCTGTGTTCTGGCCTTCCAGGCCCTGCAATCATTCTTCCAGTGTCCTTTCTTATGACAATAGAAGCATTCTTCCTTATCCACAAGCTTCCCCGCTATCTTTGTTGCTTTACCTTTTCCCTTCGTATCCACTTTACTAACACCGCCCCTTGGTTTGGCGGGGGCCTTCTTCTTCTTTCCCTTGGCTTTCGTCTTGGACCTAGAAGAAGATGATCCTCCTACAAACAAAGTGGATGTATCCCTACCTTTCTGTAGGGTGCCCTCTGCGCTCCTCAGCATGTTGAGGAGCTCTGAAAGTTCAACCTCTTTTTCTTGTAAGTTGAAGTTCAGTATAAACTGGGCGTAAGTGGAAGGAAGGGACTGGAGAACTATATCCGTATATAGCTCACTCTCCAATGTGATCCCTAGGTCTGCGAGCTCCTCAATGTAGCCGATCATCTTTAGCACGTGCTCGGCTACTGATGATCCGACGACCATTCTTGTCGAAAATAACTTTTTCGACGCTTCGTATCTTGCGATACGAGATTGCTCTCCATACAGTTCTTTTGTATGAAGCAATATGGATTCCATGTCCATATTCTCGTGCCTCCTCTGATGTTCGTTGTCCATCGAGGCAAGCAGGAGGCATTTGGCCTTCGCGCTATCAATCTCCCAAGTCTTGCGGATTTCCTTATCCGCGACGCTGGAAGTTGGACCAGGGACAGGGGGAGCTTTGGTGGTAAGAAGATACCCCAGCTTGTCGTAAGTGATTGCTATCTTGACATTCCTGAGCCAATCTTTGTAGTTTGGCCCTGTCAGTTTGTTTTTATCTAGGAGTAACTTAAGTCCAGTCATGTTGATTGGTCGCTGCAATTAGGAGAGAGAAGAAGAAACACTCAGCATGATGCTCTTGCAAGTTTAGAATGGTTTTTAGTTTGTCTAAACAGGATGGCTCCCACTGTTTCTCGAATCCCTCCTCAAACCATAAAGGAAGAATTAGCCGGGATCAACCCCACCGCACAATACTTGCTTAACCGTTCAGCCAGGCCGGTGTCGGTACTTCGAGGGAGGTTTTCCAACGCTTTCGCGAAGTTCCTTAATTAGAGAACCTCTTTTCCCTGGGGGCGTAGCCCCGCTAACACCTTTCTAGGCACCTACTAGGTTTATAGCATTGATCGTTTAGTGAGAAATTTCCCGAGGAGTAGCATATACTCACAGTAGGATCGGGATCCAAATATCATTGCGTGACGAAACTGAAGGAATCCTACCAGAATCATCACACTCCAAATGGTATGCAAATCTAGCAAGTTTCAGTACTTATGAAACTCCCGATGTGGATTTTTGCCCCATGCTCTTATGACCTTGACGAAGGTCGACAAATCATAAGTCACATGTCAAGTTCTGCCCGTCATTATCCAGGTTAATTTGAATCCACCCGTATATACCCTTGACGAAGGTCAACAAGGTAATGCGAATGTTCCAAACCAACGCATCTATCTATGCTACATATGAATACCCAATAGCTACCAATCACTATGCCTTGACGAAGGTCAACAAACACAGCTTGAATACTATTGAATATTCATACGAAACGACGGAGGGCTACGAATGGTTTTGGCAAAACCGTGAACGTAGTGAACTTGATTTGGTCGATGGAACGAGATAGCTTTTAAAAGGAGTGGCTCAAGCTCCGCATTTAAAAGTTGTTTTGAAAAGAACCGAGTGGTTTTTCGAAAGTGTTCCAACGACTTTAACTTGGTTTATTATCTTGCATTAGTTCTTTTAATGCGTGATATTCTTGCATTAGTTCTTTTAATGCGTCCCATCATTTAATCCTACCATTGCAGAAAACAACCAAAATATGACGTACGCTTATGCCATTCGCATTCGCCACGGGGCCCCGTCATTACCCGTTAGGTTACTTAACTAACGACAGAGCGGGGGCTGGGCTAGCGCGTCTGTAAAACATAAGCAACGCCTAAATAATATCATATATAGATATACTGCAATGATAAACATTTCAGATCACAGATGAATACATTGGATATACTAGGAATCTGTAATTCGTACGAGCCTGTAACGAAAGACAAATTACACGGTCGCGGTGAATAGCCAAAACCCCACCCAAGACCCCTACGGGTGCGGCAAACTACCCGCCAAGTACCCGAAGCGTAGTAACCTCCCTCATCTCCATGAGTAGGCCACTCGACACTTCGGCATACCCGGTAGTTTGTGCACCCCCTCCATGGGTCTATCCTAGGAGCAAAAACAGTAAAAAGAAATTATACAATGACGGCTACAACCCCGACCCGGTTGTGCGGCCATACAAATAATTATTACATCAATTTACAAATTTACATGAATTGAAAGAAAAGAAAACTCTCGTCTCACAACCCCGGCTATTCACCCGCGACAATCCAACATATTCATATCCACATTCCAGCAACATTACAGATCACAGATTTGTATAACCCCCACTAATCGACATATAGCGATTAGTAGACGTTCAATACAAATATCACATTACAGAAAAAACCCGTTAGCTAAAGTCTTTTAGAAGTTCGATCAAAAATACGGATTTTCGGGACCCCAAAATAAAATTTTCGTTCTGGAAAATCTGGGTTAAAAATATATGTACCAAAATTCCCAAAATACCCCCAGAAGCATACTGTAGCAAAAACAAACCAGAGAGGGGGCAAGGAGGCCGCGGAACCGCGGCAATAGCAAGCTATTGCCGCGTTTCCGCGCTCGTTTAGGGGAATCACCTGGTGATTTTTCTACAGTAGCAATAAAAAACCCTGAGCCGATTTTAGGTGTTAAAATAATCAACTTTTGAACAGTAGAAAAATCGACAGAAACTCGAATTTTTGGGGTTTTGTTTTCGGGACTTTTTCTTTGATCGATCTTCTAGTTACTTGCTAACTAGTTAGATAGAGTTTAACCTGGCTCTGATACCACTGTAAGTCCATGCTACCTCTCCCGGTACTTTCGGGAATGCGGAATTTGGTAAAAAACGATTTTTACGGAGGTGGTAACATGGACCTAAAACCCGGATCTTGGTTAAACATCTATCTAACAACCTAACTATGAGTTTCTAGCTACTCGGTTAGGGGGTTATACCTTGCTTGTCTTGAACTCCTTCGTCTTCAAGCTCCGATGGTGGTCCGAATTGGCTTCTTCTCGTCGTCTCCGTACGCCGAAGATAGATCCACCTGAAAGCTCCAACCTTTAGCTCCTTCTTCGTTCTTTGAAGAAACTAGTTCACTTGGTTTGCTAAACCTAGTGAACTAGAATGAGTAGAGAATACTTTGTGTGGGATTTTATCTATGGTTCTTGATTCTCAACTCATGAGACAAGAGAACCATAGATTAAAGAGAGGGAGCAAGAGCAAAAGGGTGAGAGCAAAAGGAGAGCTCAAGAACAAGAGAGAGAATGAGCAAGAAAGAATGAGGCTCTCTTTTGTCTTTCACCCTCTCATAATCCAAAGCAATCATAACTCATCATACTAACAAAAGTCTTATGTGATGGTTTGAAGCAACCATAACCATATCATTTCATGCACTCATTTTACACAAATGAGCAAGCAAGAAAAAGTCTTTGCCATGAAATGATGGCTATGGTTATCATGATGGTCAACTAGTCAAGCCTAGTCAACCGGTCAACAAAGTCAACAAGTCAACAAAAGTCAACAAGTCAACAAAGTCAACAAGTCAACAAGTCAACAAAGTCAACAACCATATCACCATAATACTTAATTAATATAATAGTTAATCACATATCATATTCTCATTAGGGTTGAGCAAAAAGTCAAATAGTCAACGGTCAACTGTCAACAACCCTAATGAGAATCCGCTGCCTCTGCCTCCCTGTCAACTGTGCATACACACCCGCATCCGCGTTCCGAGGAACACGAATGCACACTGGATAAATCCAATCCCAAAAGGTACACTAGGATCTGGCTTAAACCAAAGCCCGCTAGTGTAAACTGTCCGGACACTATACGTGCACAAGTGCACGGATGTGACCGAACCCTGTCGCAAAACCATGCGACCTGTCGCAATACCATGCGACCTCTACTCTTTTGCCTAAAGGCGAAAAGCTTTCTGTGTGGGACTCTAAAGACTCGACACTACGCTGGCAGTGGGTTTAACCACAGACCGCAAGCGGCACTAGCTGTGCGTAACGGTCCCCAGGTAATGCCGACAAGAAGACCGACAAGGCGAAACCCATCTGAACTCCTACTGAGCCTGAGTGTGACATTCTCCGTACAGTCCGGTCTGTTCGTCTGATACATCGCATGGCGGGCCTAGGGGGCGGTAAACGTCAGTCCCCCAATAGCGGTACAAGTCGTGCCGGAGCGAAGCCCAAAACACCCTGAGATAACACTGGAAACCTACCAGTATATCTCGTTTGCCCTGGCCAGGGACTACTCGTGTAATGGCTCTCCTAGACACAGCGCGATGTCAACCCCCAATACCGGGAGAGACGAATCCTGTCTAACCGTCACTGCCTCCAAGTGCTTCGGGACTGCACCCAACCACTACCTGTTTGCACGACTCCTTTGAGCCGTGGTAGGGTAGTGATCAAAGTACAGTGGGAACACACTCGAGGCGAAGTGACAGTGTCAAGTCAGCGGACTAAGCTGTACTCATGTCACCTGGGAACTGATAACTGACGATAGGTATAATACCAACTAGTCAGTTCCCGACGAGTCCTGTCCAGCGTACCCGTAACCTAACGAGCACCCGCATACTATCTCAAGTACGACGTACTGACGGCTGTGGGACAGACCGTCTCCCACACTGGGATGAGAAGCGCATGCGCTGGTCTACTCCGGAGTATCGATGCCCTGTCTCGATAGTCCTGCGACCAGGGACCTGCATAAGGATGTGCTTATAGATTACCCAGCCCCACTAGTGTGACGGCCATCACATCGCTGGTAATCAAGCAAAGATCCTAAGGGCTCTACTAATGTGTATAGGCGATATACAAAAATAAACACATGTACACATTGAAGTAGAAACAAACCAAGTAGCATACTACTATTTTGAGCAAGATTGTATATACAAGGTGAATATCCCAAGCATCCATTAAGTAATATACAAACCAGTATGATACAGTAATGGCCTCTAGGGCATATACACTAACACGACGTTCTAAGTAGTGCAAGTAACGCGATGGACCCTCTAGAAGACAACAAACCTTACTCGATTATGTGACCGTCTTGAACTGCCCTTTGAACCTTCGGGTTTGGGGCAGTACGGCGTGCCACATGTGAGGCGTTGGCTTGACCCTTCTACGGCTGGACCGTCGGTACTGAGGCACGAACTGAATGTTGTTAGACTTATTTCATGTGTTGATCTGTATCGGGAAAACTTGGGTGTTCGATTGTTCGATCGAAAAGTTTAACATTTTCTGTTTATCTGGAATGGGATACAATAATTGGAATTCACAAAAGTTATGTGATAACTGAATGAATGTTATAAACATAGCAGTTTAGTCTCACTTGATCGGTTGCCACGGAATTTTGATGTGATCAAAAGTCCGTCGCAATCATGTAGCGTACGCGGATACTCGCCGGGTAAACTTTTTAGACAGCTACATCCCTTAGCCCCGACCAAGTGACTGTAGGAGAACCCCGTCGCCGAAAGCATCTGTTCGGGTGCTCGCGGCAGCGGTGTTCCGCCTTGGTGCACTTTGTCGACGGCGTCGAGGGTGCGGCCGCCTACTGAAGTTTGCGACGAGCATTCGATCAGGATGTCGGGAATCTTGTTGAATTGCCCGACTTGATATTGAAAAGAGTTTTCGATAATGAGACTAAAATGCGGGGTTTATAATTGTTAGGCATGCGATGTCTAAGGAATTCATTTGGTCAGGCATGTGATGTCTGAGGTGGTTGCGGATTCCAACTGTTGTAGTTTTACACTTTCTTTTCTGTGACCGTAAGTGTAATATGAGATATCGCCGGTTTCGTTGCTATATGTCAACGACAATTGGGATGCGCATATTTACTTACGTTGATGACATGTGATGTTATGTGTTGCTGGATATGTTATATTGGATCGTCGTGTTTGAATAGCCGAGGGTTTTTATGTGAGATGAGTGTTTTTCATTTTCATTCATGTAAAAACTTGTATGTAATATTCTTTTTTTTTGGGGCGCTTCCAGGTTGCGGAAGTTGTCACCGTTTGTATATTATTTACTTTTCCGCACTAGGATAGACCCAAGGAGGGGAGCACAAGTAACCGGGTTCTGGAGTCCAGTGGGAGACCAACTCGAGGAGTCGAGTCCGGGTTTCCTAACTCTAGAATTGGTAGGGTTGCTTGCCGCTCTCGTAGGGGTCTAGGGGTGTGGGTTTGGCTATTCATCACGACCGTGGAATCCGTGTTTTATACTGGCTCGTATTGAAAACACGGACGTCCTAGTATATCCAATATTTCATATGAATCTTCTGCTGCGATATCTGTGATGTGATCATGTGATGTTCTGTGATAGATACAGTATATAGTATATATATGATATATTATATAGACGTTACTTATGTTTTACACCCGCGCTAGCCCTGTCCCGCTCTGCCGTTAGTTACCTAACCTAACGGTGCACGAGGGGACATCGAGGCGAATGCGGATGGCATAAGTGTACGTCGTATTTATCTGTGATGATTAGGTATTTAAATGATGGGACTTCATTAATGAGATTAATGAAAGTAAAAGAAACCTAAGATGTTGTAGAATCGAATTTCAAAATAAAACAGGTAGCTACAGTTCTTGCTTTGCATAGCGGTATATGTGATATATCCTGCACCTTATTCGATAAGGAAAGGACCGAGATCCCTTCACCGGGAGTGACTCCTTTAGCAATAACTGGCAGATGCTACACACTCGGTTTGTCTTTTGATTGCTTTTAAGTGTTTTTGCTTTGCACAGTGATATATATGATATATCCCGCACCTCATTCGACGAGGAAAGGACCGACGATCCCTTCACCGGGAGTGACTCCTTTAGCAAAACTAGAAAAGTCTCAAAAGCACTCCATTTTTAAAATCATTTGATTCTACAACGATATCAAGT
Source organism: Agapanthus africanus (assembly GCA_030015575.1). NCBI lineage: Eukaryota > Viridiplantae > Streptophyta > Magnoliopsida > Asparagales > Amaryllidaceae > Agapanthus > Agapanthus africanus. The sequence goes on from CM057347.1 coordinate 294,239,578, forward strand.
TCATTACGCAAAAGGTTTTCAGAAAAACCTGTCGTAGCCCTCCGTCATTTCAGATACGTACTAGTTAGTATTCGTGCTGCGGTTGTTTGGCCTCCGTCAAGGCGTAGTGTACGGTAGCTAACTAGTGCTTATCTGCTAGCATATGATGCGATTGGATTAGGGTATTCGTACGGCGTTGTTTGGCCTCCGTCAAGGGTCGTGCGGGTGGGTTTAATTCAATCAGGAAATGACGGGTTGAACTTGACTAGCGGACTATGGGTTGTTTGGCCTCCGTCAAGGTCATAGCGAGCTAGGGGCAAAATATTATCGGGAATTTCAAGTGTTGAAATTTGCAATGAGATTGCATACCTTCTATGAGATAGTTGGATCCCGTACCCGCTGCGAGTAAGAGTTACTCCTGGGAGAGTTTTATACATTACAATTAGCCGATCAAGTAGGTGTCTAGAAAGGTGTTAACGAGGTTACGCCTCTGGGAAAACGAGGTTTACATTAATTAGGTTCGTGCGAAAGCACGGGGGACCTCCCTCAAAGTACCGACACTGGCCTGGCTGAAAGATTGGCGAACTTGTAGTGTGTAATTAATCCCGGCTAGTCTTTCCTTTTAGGGTTTGAAGGAAGATTTGATAAAAAGCAGTGGGAGCCATCCTGATTAGATAAAATAATAACCAATCTATTCTTGCAAGAGCGCACGCTGAGTGTTTTCTTCTCTCTCTCTCCTGGTAGCGACCATATCACGCCTTAATCAAGATAATAATACGGATATTTGACCGAACCCGCTTGTTATACTGAGCTGGGGAACGTTGGTCCCGCTCCAACTTATAATTGTTATAAGACAGAGCAGGAAATTGGGGAATACCAGATTTCCCGTGCCGCCCAAACGAAGAGAGTGCATGCTGATGCATCATCTTCGGGTGTGTTCATTATACAGAACTGTTTCTCAGTATCCTTTACGTCCTGGGTATATGATACCGGATCAGGATCCCAGATATGTAATCTGTTACATAGGGCTACAGATAGGTAGAGAACTGAGAACGGGTGATAAGTTTCATGAGGCAGAAAACGGGGCAAGTGTTGCAGCCAAGTCTGTTGGTCACTGTCACCCTGTATTACCAATACATTGATTCTGAACGAATGTTATTAGATACCGAACCTGATATACCAAATCATATCACTCTCTTTGTTAGAAAAGAAAGGATATAATTTTGTATTGTTGGATAATGTTTTGAACATTTCCTATATCAAAAGTTGATCGGTTCAGGCACGTTATCTAAAAGCATTAATGTTCTAAATCAAACTACAGTTCTTAGTATACGGAACACACAAAAGAGGAAGAGTTCAGAAATGAACGAATCCTTCTTGAGGCATTGTAGACTAGGTCATATCAATGCGACCCGACTAGCTAAAGTTACATGTAGATGCATATTTAAATCAGTTTGAATTTACATCTTGTGAAACTTGCCAGTCATGTCACAAAGATATAATGACACCAGCTCTGTTTATTGGAAACAGAGAAAGAGTTAGTGAACTCTTGGGATGATACATGTTGATGTATGTAAGGTCCCCTGTCTACATATGCCAAGACCGGTTCTTTATACTTCATTACATTCTCTGATAATCTCTCGAGATTCAGACATATGTTCCTGTTGAAACACAAGTCCGAACCTTTTGAGATATTCACAGAATATAAGTTAGAAGTAGAGAACCAAAATACGGGTATAAGTATTATGTCCTTTGATGTGATCAAGGAGGAGAATACTTGAGCACGGAAATACTGGACTATTCTAAAGGAGAATGAGATTCTCTCTCAGCATTACTCCTCTGTATACACCATAGCACGATGGTATATCGGGGCGGAGCAATCACACCCTATATGATAAGGTGTGCTCTATGATGAGTACTACTGAGTTACCTTTTTCCTTCTGGGAGTTATGCGCTTGAGAAGTTGCATACCTATTGAATACGGCTCGAATCAAATCAGTTGCCTACCACTCCATATGAGATATGGTATGGGAAGAGCCCATGTCTTAAGTCAGTTAAGATTTGGGGTTGTCCGGCCTATGTCTAAAAGCAAAATCCGGACAAGCTCGAGGCAAGGTCAGTTATGTACAACTGGAAAGGTTCCAGCTATACAAACAACAGCAGATGATTTGGTAGAACCAAAGGATTCAATAGATTCCAACGAACCTCAGCCTCTCCGCCGATCTAGTAGGGTTCCTCACCCACCTGAGAGATACTTCGGTTTCTCAATGACAGTGGGAGCGAGGATTGCATCATGAGATGATGACCCAACTAGCTTCGAGCTGGCCATCGAGAGTAAGACTCTGTAAGAATGGCTGGATGTTTATCGATCTGAGATGGAATCCTTATACACCAACAAAGTATGGACTTTGGCTGCTATATCTGAAGGGTTAAATCCCCATCAGGAGCAAGTATATCTTGAGAAGATTACTTGGTGTAGATGGAAAGGTTGAGACTTTCAAAGCTAGACTTGTTAAAGGTTTTCGTCATTGACCAGGCGTGGATAATGATGAAACCTTTTCCAGTACCTATGCTTAAGTCCATCCAGATCCCACTTACCACGGCTACATACCATGACTACGATATCTGGTGGTTGGGTGTCATGACTGCTTTTCTAAATGATGATTTGGAAGAGAGCATCTATAAGTACACAGCCAGAGGGCTTCGTAGACAGTGGGAGCAGCGGAAACGTATGCAAGATGCTTTATAGGATAAAGCAGGCATCGCGGAGTTGGAACATCTGTTTTGATGGATTAGTCAAAGAAGTTGACATCATCAAAATGGTAGATGAACCTTGTATAAACAAAAAGGTAGTAGGGAGTATAGTGACGATCCTCGTAGAGTACGTGGATGACATGCTCTTGATAGGGAAGGAGTTTCCTATGCTACGCTCGGTCAATCTCCGCTTATCACAAAAATTCTCCATATAGGATCAAAGTGATACCTCCTAAATTCTGAGTTCTCATCTATGAGATAGATGTAATTGGATGTTAGGATACTCACTAGTTATAGTGAGATGGTATCAGTTGATCCTGGGGAGAATCACTGGAAGGGTTCCAGGGTGATAAAGATGACTGAATGTCAGTCGCAGGCATTATCTTTACCCTCAGTAAAGGGACGGTATGTTGGAAGAGTTCCAAGCTAGATACCGTGACATACTAGACGATAAAGGCAGGATACATCACTACTTAAGATACTACCAAAGAGGCAGTCTGGGTGTATATAAGTTCATAAGATGAACTTTGTTCCTCCCATTGTGTGACAATGGAGTTGTGGCTTATGCCAAGGAACGCCGGTCCCATCAGTGATCCAGACATATTCTAAGGCAGTATTACCTGATCATGGAGATGGTTGATCTCCAGGGGATCAAGGTTTGGAGAGTAGACTCAGAGGACAACACAGCGGATCCAATCACAAAGGCCTGTTCCCAGAGAGAGATTTTTATGGGATGGTTGAGTATGAGATACTACAACCACTGCTACAGATGGCCCTAGTGCAAGTGGGAGATTGTTAGTTATATGTATGCCCTAGAGGCCATTACTGTACATTGGATGTATATTGTAGTGGATGCTGGGACATATATAGGGAGGACTTTCTTGCTCGACATGATAGTATGCTATCTGGTTGCTCTTTACCTTAACGTGTATACTGATTGTCTCTCTGTTACATGTTGGTAAAGCCCTTAGGATGTGTGCTTGACTACCTGGACTATGATGCGGATCATACTAGTGGGGACATGGTAGTCCATAAGTACATCCTTCAAAGTCCCTAGTCGTGGGTGTATCGAGACGGGGCATCGATATACCAGAGTAGACTAGCGTATACCTTCTCGACCCATACAGATGGGCGATGGATGATCCCATATCCATTGGTGTTTGACATCAGAGATGATATATGGGTGCTCAGTGGAGACTGGGTACACTGGACGGACTCGCCGAGAACTCCCAGATGGTATTATACCTCACGTCAGATGGAAGTTCTCTGGTGACACTGGTACAGAGTAGTCTGTTGACCCGAGATCATCATAGAGTCTTGTGTGGTTCCCACTGTGCTTTGATTTCCATCTTACCACGTCCAAGAGGGCGTGCAAAACGGTGGTTTTTAGGTACAGTCCCGAGTCACATGGAGGCAATGAGCGATAGGAGGGGATTCGTCTCTCCCGGTATAGGGGGTTGATGTTGCGCTGTGTTCGATTGGCTATAACAGGAAATCCCTGGCCAGGGTTGCTGAGATTTACTGGTAAGTGTTACCAGTAGTTTCTCGAATTGTTATAGACCTCATATCGACACGACTTATCGAGCTATTAGGGTCTGACGTTTTCCACCCCTAGGCGAGATATGCGACATATCAGACGATCAGACCGGACTGTACAGTAAGTGTTACTGGTTGGATTCACTGGAGTGTGAGCGGACTTGCTCGTCGATCTTCAGATCGCTCAATACCCGGGTGGCCGTTACGTTTAGCAGACCGCTTGCGGCTTGTGGGTGTTTGATATGATCATCACCTGCTGCCGGCGTATTGACGAGTCTTTAGAGTCCTACACAGAGGTTTCCTGGCTCAAGCGAAACGAAATAGGAGCGCATATGAGATATGTGCGGGACCGAGAATAATGCGTGTATGTGATACCGTATTTCATTCTCACGATGAATGTGTCGAATGGTTATATGCGATATAACCTAGTTATCGAATCGAGGGTTGATTCGATAAGCCGATACATTGGATACTAGTCGGTTATATGTGATATGACCGAATCGTTAAATCAAGTGTTGATTTAATGATTTAATGCATAATTATATATTTGATATATTACTTTGCACTAACTAGTATTGGTTCACTTTAAATGGATTTTCTCACTTGGTTTGTGCACATTGTATATGTGATATATTTTTGTGCACTTGGATGTATCATGTTTGATGATACATGCTTACTTGAGTTTGTGTAAAGATTGAACCATGGTTATTTAAATGGTTAGGGTTTTGTTTTTCATTTTCTTATTCATTTATTTATTTGTTTATTCATTTTAGGAAATGATAAGCATGAAGAGAAAATGGTGGCTAACTTTGTTTGTAGTTGAAGCTTCTTGAAGACTTTGACCAAGTGACCATTTTGTCTCATGCTTAACCCTAACCATTCCATTTAACCATGATTAACTCTCTACACATTACCATGGTTTGAATATGATAAGTATTCATTTTTCTTTTGGATTTAAAAAAACTTATCATATTCATTTCTTTCTTCTTCTTCTTCTTCATCACATGAAGAAGCTTACTTCATCAATGGTGATTGATGAAAACAAGTGAGAAATCCAATTCTAAAGTCTACCCACTTCCTATTTCTTCATCCTCTACCTCTTGCCAAGTAGTAGAGTGTGTTTTCTTCACAAGTTTCTTGACTTGGTGAAGTGAGAGCTTGATCTAGCGATGCTTCGACGTAGATCATCTTCGGCATGGACATCGACGACCTAGCTCGCCTATTCTCCGATGAAGCCGACGCTAGAGCCCGGAATTTGTTTTGGACAGCGAGAGGACTTCATTGCGGAGCTATGGAGGTGGAGCACCGGATCTACAAAGGTTGTATTTCCGTATTCTTGTAGTTAAGTGTTAACTAGTTTTCTTTTTCGCCTAGATTTCTAGCCGACGATCCGTAGTCGGGTTTCTCGGCACCTAGATTTTTTGAAATTGGCATGTTCGATGCCTTGTGAGACCTCATTAGGATGCCTAGGAACCCTACAGGTACAAGTCGTGTCAGAGTGTAGCCCAGAACACCCTGAGATACTACTCGAATACCTACCAGTAAATCTCCTGCCTCGGCCGAGGGCTTTGTGTAATGGCTCTCCTAGACACAGCGCGACCTCACCCCCAATACCGGGAGAGATGAACCCCTGCAGATCCGCTCACTGCCTCCATGTGTCTCGGGACTGTACCCAACTAAAACCTGTTTGCACGTCTCCTTTGAGCGTGGTAGGGTAGTAATCAAAGCACAGTGGGAACTCACACGAGACAAATGACGATCTCAGGTCGATGAACTAACCTGTACACATGTCACCTGGGAACTGCTATCTGACGTCTGGTATAATCCCAACTAGTAGGTTCCCGGCGAGTCCTGTCCGGTGTACTCATAACCCAATAAGCACCTGTATACATTTTAAGTGAACCAACTGACACCAGTGGCTTGTGAGACCGGCCACCGCCCTTCGTCAGAGTCTCGACTGTATACACTAGTCTACTCTGGAGAATCGATGCCCTGTCTCGAAACTCCCACGACTAGGAACCTTTTAAGGATTTGTTTATAGACCCCAGCTCCCACGTATATGATCGCCCTCATACTGCTGGTAGTCAAGCAAGAATCCTAAGGGCTCTATCAACGTGCAATAGTGACCTGTAAGGTCACCTAAAGCAGTACACGATGATAAAGATAAACCAGATAGCATACTATCATCTCGAGTAAGACTGTCCTACCGGTATAGGTCCTCCCTCAATCATTGCAATCACGTGCCTGTGATCCAATAATTGACTCTGAGGGCACTATATCCAACAATCTCCCACTTGCACTCAAGGCTAATTATTGCGATGTCGCATACTCACAGCCCGTGTGATACCGAACACCCAACTTCTCTACTAGTCAGTCTCACAAAGCTCGTTTACGAAACTATTGCGTTCGAGGAATAGCCTCAGTGAGTGGATCCGCTTTGATGTTTCTTTCTATGTCTCTCTATATCTCATGTCCGCGGAGAAAACCATCTCCTGAAATGAGTAATACCTGTCTTAGAATGTCTGGATGTCTGATGGGACCTAGTTCATAAATGAACTCCAAATCCAAAATTCTTAAACTGTATCGTCAACTGAACTTAATCAGTATCCTGCGTCATCCTTCCCTCAGTATCCGCCTGGACCACCTGTCCAATATACTGCCCCTCGTCAGAGGGAAAACTATAACTCTGACAGTCACTCTGCCATCCAAGTCACCTTGGAAGCCTGGAATGATAACCGTCTCCTAAAGGAGGTTGCCGTTATCAAATCCCTAGAACATCCACTTATGTTCTAAAACTACTTCCGAATGTTTCTCCAGGATTGGATCAATATCAACTTATTGCATCTCCTGCAAAAACAACATCTGGTGTGGTACTTGACATCTCATGATTGACTCAATTGCCTAAGCAAGTGATCTGCCAATCATGCACATCCCTCTCTACTTCAGTCTATAAGACACCTTTAGAGAGGGTGACTCCATTACCTGCAGGTACACTACCGTGCCAGGAGTCGTCCATTCTAAATACTCATAGAATGTTATCTAAGTACCCAGATTGGGAAACTACCCAAATCTAGATCTAATACCATAGATCCAGTAACCAGAATGTCTGATATAATATCCAAGCCTTATGTGGAGAAACCACTGTGTGACAACCAAAGAATAACCGATCGTAGTATAGGAATATCACTTCCTACTCTGTGTATGTCATCCAAATACCAGGACATCACACCCTACCACCTTCTTAACAGATCCATCCCCTATTCTGATGAAGCCAAACCTATGACTGTCACATCAGAAATAGATGATCTATCTCCGCTATATTCGCTTTAGTCTATAAATAGACATAAACTACCTGTCCACCAATGCTTCCGCTGCTCCCACTGACTACGACAACCCTCTGACAGAGTCATATAGACGTACACTTCTAAAGCTAGTTCAGAACGACGCTATACTCATCCTCCTGCCGGGTCTCACAGTCTGGAACAACAGCAATGGCAAGTCTGGGTAAACAAGAACCTCCCTGTCACCGTCCTTGAGGCTACCGGAGTACCTCTCGGGTGCCTGAGGTTACCCACCATATCTGCGGAGTGGCCAATGGAATGTCAATTCAGATTGAATCTTTAGGTTCTTATCAAATCTTCAGTAATCGTTTGCGGTTCTGGAATCGTTTCCAGTTCTACCATACTCCCACTACTGTTTTCTGAAAAAATCCATTTCTATTAAAATTGTGGCGAGTCAAGAACAATATCACTATTGATCTTCCAGATGGTAGAAAGTCAACCCTCGTCATAGCCTGGGTCAACCCACAAACAGCCATTACAGAAACGTGCCTTGAGTTATCCAGATTCTGGTTTTAAGCATAAGCCGGACAACTCCCCGTACCTTAACAATGTCAAGATATGAACTGTTCTATATCCAATATAGAAACAGAGTCCCTGATTTAATTGAACCAGATTCAAATCATGTAGCTGTCTCCAGTGCATGTCAACTAAATGGAAAAAGGCCGATCAGCGTTACTCAACTCAGGAGTACTTCCAATTATGAGTAACTCGAAAGAGAAGCAAGTTCTCTTAATCATTACTTATCAACTGAATACCATACACAAGTATCTACATCTTCGATTACCTTGAAGAATCCTGATACTTGCAACACCTGGTTCTCTACTTTATTCATATACCTATAACTTCTCAAAACTTGGATCTTGTGTTTCTACGAAACACTTGTCTAAAAACTAGAGAAGTCATAAGTAAACCGAATATAGTATGAGGACCATCCCTTCTGTCCTAATGGATACTGGACAACATACAATACTCTGTATAAGTCCCCTGAGTCTAGTGACTCATTCACTGTGTGTCGTAGGTTGAAAACTGTACTATGGTTATGAAGAATTACACCGATGTTCAATGCTCCTTACCTAACCATCCACTGGTAAAGGTAAATGTCATAGACATAATTTCAAAAAGGTATATCTCACTCTATAAAAATAGACGTACAGATATATCAATTTGAAATTGGTGCATAACAACGGATATTCAAAACCAAATACTTGTCGTCCGGCAAACAACCCAGGTGACTTCCTCAAATATCACCGATTACAACGAATCTCAATATAATGAGGATGACCACCCAATTCCCAATAACTTACTCCCACTCATCATCTGTAAAACCATGCAGATGTGAGAATCAAACCTGGTAAATACATACCCTGGAGCAAGTGTCTAATTAGGAAATCAGTTTTCTTTTAACAGTACACAGTGAAACTGAAACATTGAAATGTTTCGATGGGGTATCCGGGTATTCCTAGTAATGTCTTTTCCATTATCCAGATTCACAACTGTAACCGCATAATTCTTTGCCATCTCTCCAAATCCCTTTATATGTCTTTAGTCATTACCTTCTGTACACCCCTTTAGGCCAAATGGTTTTCTTCCTTCCCTACCGTTCGGCACCAGCCTATGGTTTGGAAGAAGACTATCCAATAAGCATAATGGGTGTACTGTCCTAATCCTAGGAGCACTCGCAATGCGAGAGAAGGTGAAGATAAAAGACAACCGAATAAATCTTATTCCTATTTCTCCTGAACCAGGATCCATCCCCGACTGGAACAAGTTCCTTTCGAGTTCGTATATAACCATACGATGGATTATCCAATAAACTGTGGATCTTCGTAGTGATACGGAGTGTCCTGGAGAAATACAAAGGTGATTTAGGATTGGCGAAGAAATATTTGGTTTGGTCATGAATAGCAGTCGCAATTTACTTTGCCCTCTTACTAATCCCTTTCTTTGTCTTAACTTAATACCTTCTGCACACCACCGTTATGCTAATTGATTTTCTTCATTCCCCACCGTTCGGCACCAGCCTAAGGTTTGGAAGAAGACTATCCAATTTGCGTAATAGGTGTACTATCTCCTAAACCAAGGAGTACTCGCAACCTGAGAAAAAGGTAAAAGGAAAAGACAACTGAATAGTCCTATTTGTTTTCTCCAGAACCGGAAACCATCCTCGAATAAATTCCTTCGAGTTCGTATATAACCATACGATGGTTTTGTCCAATGGAAGTGGACGTTCGTAGTAATACGGGGTGTTCTAGAGAGAAGGGTAAAAATAGGAGTGGCAATGTGGTAGGCAACTCTGACAATCCAAAAGCCAGTGTTTAAGAAGGTTCGGTTAATCTTGGTCACTGAGTCATAGTCTAGGGTCGGGTCAATGGTCGCTGCCAAAGAGAGAGAGAAAAGAAACACTCAGCGTGCACTCTAACCTAGATCAGAATGGTTATCACTTTATCTAACCTGGAAACCTCTCACTGTAACGTCAAATTCTTCCCCAAACCTGAAAGAAGAATTAGTCGGGATCACCCGAGGAGTAAACCAACTCATCAGTGGGAATCGGGATCCAACTATCATCGCATGATAACGTGACGGAATCCGCTCACATTATCACACTCCAGAAGGTATGCGCATATCTGGCAAGTTTCAGTTTCTTTAGAAACTCCTGATGTGGATTTTTGCCCCCTGCTCTTATGACCTTGGCGTGAGGTCAAAATATCATAAGTCACATGTCAAGTTCTACCCATCATTATCCAGGTTAATTTGAACCCACCCGTACATACCCTTGACGTAGGCCAAAATAGTAGTACGACTGTCCCAAACCAACGCATTCTATCTATGCAACAGATAAATATCCGGCAGCTACCAATCACTATGCCTTGGCGTGAGGTCAAAATACATAGCTTGAATACTACCGAATATTTAACTGAAATGATGGAGGGCTACGAATGGTTTCTGGCGAAAACCTTTAACGTAATGAACTTGATATCGTTGAAGGAACGGATAGCTTTATAAAAATATAGTAACGAAAACCTTTGCTAAAGAGGTCACTCCCGGTGAAGGGATCTCGGCTCTTTCCCCGTAGGATGGGGTGCAGGATATTCCAACTGAATACCATGATGCAAAGCAAAAGTAATCGGCTATAGTGAAGTTATTGCCCTGACGCAAACTTTTGTCCAAGGGGTCACTCCCGATGAAGGGATCTCAGCCCTTGCCTCGTCGACTGAGGAGCAGGATATTCCAACTGAATACCACTGTGCAAAACAAAAGAAAACGCCCTTGCAATAAGCTTTTTGAAAAGTGTTCCAACAACATCAGAATAGGTTTGTCTAGCTTACATTGATCCGAATCAACGCAGTCCCATCAATTGATCACACCAATAAGAGAACAAAAATAATGATGTACGTATATGTCATCCGCATTCGCCACTGGGTCCCGTCATCACCCGTTGGTTAGTTAACTAACGACAGAGCGGGTACTGGACTAGCACAGATGCAAAACATGTAGGGTTCCTAGGCACACCCATGAGGTTCTTCAAGTGATCAAACATGGCCAATTCAAAAAAATTCTATGTGCCGAGAAACCCTAAACTAGATCGTTACTAGAGGTAAGGCGATGCATGCAAGTTAACAACTTAACTAGATAGTGAAAGTGACTACAACCTTTGTAGATCCGGTCCTCCACTTCCTTAGCTCCATGATGATGTCCCTCCGCTGCGATCATCGGATCCCGGACTCTAGCGATGGTTTCGTCAAAGAAATGATCGGGCTAGGTCGTCGACTTCGATGCCGAAGATGATCTACGTCGAGGCAACTCAAGATCAAGCTCCAACTTCACCAAGTCATGAAACTTGTGAAGAAAACACCCTATACTACATGGCAAGTGGTAGAGGATGAAGAAATAGGAAGTGGGTTCACTTTGGAATTGGATTTCTCACTCTTTTTACTCATGACACCATTAGAGGTAACATAGTTTCTTCTTCTTGAAGAACAAGAAGAAGAAGAAGAAAAAGAATATGATAAGAATTATCAATAAAAGAAAATAAAGTGATTCTTATCATTTTGCAACCATGGTTGAGTGTTGTTCATATCAGATTTTTGCATTTTTATACCCCCCAATTTTTATCATATTACTTATCGGTAGGTACTCTTGAGCCGTGTTTGTTAGTCAATTGCAGAATACAGGTTCTCGGCTCTTAAAGGTGAAATTCATGAAAAAGCACGATAATTCCGGATTGCTGCCAACCAAAGATGAAACACAGGTCTCTGCTCTTTATCCGTATGTTGCCACACTCCAGTTTGAGAGACAAAATAACAAATCGATTGTCACCTTCATGCACAAAGCACAATGGCAACACCAAGTCTAAGAAATCTATGTGGAGCTCGAGGAAATCATGACAAAAAGATCCACATCAAATCACCTATTGCTCAACAGAAATTCTGGAAAAATCGTGAAGAAAAGCTGAGAAAAATCATATGCCAGAATAAAGGACATGAAAGACCAGGGAAGCCCAAAAAAGCAGAGAGCCCAACTCCTCTAAAGGGCTGCGGAACCGCGGCCAATAGGGGGTCTAGGCCGCGGTTCCGCGGCCATATGGTGGCGGCAGTTGACTATTTTTCAGGGGTATTTTTGTCTTTTCATATAGAGGCAGATTGTTGCCCTAGATTTCCATTTCCCTGCCTATAAATAGTCCAGAACTTGTGAAGCTAAGGGTGCTTAATCTTGTATTTTTTAGGGTTTAGAATACTTGTTCTTCTTCCTCTTCTCATCTCTTCTCCATTGAAAAACTTGTAGTGAGCTTTTGTGAGTGAAGAATGATGAATAAAGTAGTTCATTTTGTTATTATACTTGTCTTGCTCTTTTTATGTTAATTGCTTGTAATCGTTAATTGATAAGTAGTTGTTGTTATTTATTGTTGTTTCTTTCTTTTCTCTTTTTCTTTATCCTTAAAACAACCATGATGCTTACGCTTGATCCTTGCCAAGGTGAGCTCGCAAATAGCTAGTTGTTATCTTCTAATATCTTTCTTTCTATCTTCCTCTTTTGTTTTATTTTCTTTTCATTATGATGTGTGAGTAGTTTCCATACTTGTTAGGGTAGGATAAGGGAAGTTTGAGAGAAGGAAATCTCTCTCACTCTTTCCTTGCCCAACATCTTAAATCGACTCCCGTTAATTGAACCACAATCCACTCCCTACGGCACCCTATCCTACATGATAGCGGTGATTCCGTAGTGAGACCGGTTGTGGCTGAATTAACCGGAGGTTATGGCTAAGAGCCAAGAACGGACGGACAAGCACCAAAAGGAAGAACTTAAGCGTTGGAAAGCCTAGCTTATACTCGCAAGTTCCTTCCTAGTCGTGCTAATCACCGTTGTTGCCGATTACCGTAACACCGATATTAAGAGTGGCAACGAAAGAAGTGAGCGACTCCTAACTCAAACTAACCTAATCCTAACCCTAACAAGCTCTCTTTACATATCATTTTAACACTTAGTTAATCACAAACAAATCTGGAAAATTGGACTTAACTCGTTAAAGCACATAGAAAAAGATTCCCATCTCCCTGCGGACGACCCGTACTCAACCGGCTAGCTACAAGCGAAACCGTTTTGATTGCGGTAATTAACTAAACTTGAACACGCATAATCACTAACAATCAAGTGTAGAGAATAAACTATGGTTTAGTTGAATGGTTAGGTTAAGGGATAAAGACAAAGTGGTCACTTTGTCAAAGATGCATGAAGCATCAAGAAACTTCTAGCATAAAACAAAAGAAACCATTTAGTTTTATCTCTTAACCAAAATAAATAGATAAATAAATAAAGCAATGGAAACCCTAACCATTAACTAAACATGGTGTATAGCATACACACACCCAAGGTTGCATGTATCATCAAACATGATACAAACTAGTGCACAAAACTATATCATATATACAATGTGCACATCAAGTGAGAAAATCCATCTTAAGTGAACAAATACTAGTTAATGCAAAGTAATATATCAAATATATAATTATACATTAAATCATTAAATCAACACTTGATTTAACGATCCGGTCATATCGCATATGACCGACTAATATCCAATGTATCGACTTATCGAATCAATCCTCGATTCGATAACTAGGTTATATCGCATACAACCAATCGATACATTCATCGCGAGAATAGAATACGATATCACATACACGCATTATTCTCGGTCCCGCACATATCTCATATGCGCTCCTATTTCGTTTTGCTTGAGCCAGGAAACCTCTGTGTAGGACTCTAAAGACTCGTCAATACGCCGGCAGCAGGTGATGATCATATCAAACACCCACAAGCCGCAAGCGATCTGCTAAACATAACGGCCACCCGGGTATTGAGCGATCAGAAGATCGAAGAGCAAGCCCGCTTACACTCCTGTGAATCCAACCAGTAACACTTACCGTACAGTCCGGTCTGTTCGTCTGATATGTCGCATATCTCGCCTAGGGGTAGTAAACGTCAGACCCCAATAGCTTGATAAGTCATGCCGACGTAAGGTCCATAACAATCGTGAAACTACTGATAACTCTTACCAGTATATCACTGCAACCCTGGCCAAGGATTTCCAGTTATGGCCAGTCGAGCATAGCGCAACATCAACCCCCAATACCGGGAGAGACGAATCCCCTCCTATCGCTCATTGCCTCCATGTGAATCGGGACTGTACCCAAAAACCACCTGTTTGCATGACTCAGTAGAGCCGTGGTAGGATGGAAATCAAAGCACGGTGGGAGACACACAAGACTCTATGACGATCTCGGGTCAACAGACTAAGCTGTACCAGTGTCACCAGAGAACTGCCATCTGACGTGAGGTATAATACCATCTGGGAGTTCTCGGCGAGTCCGTTCAGTGTACCCAGTCTCTACTGAGCACCCGCATACCATCTCTGATGTCAAACACCAATGGATATGGGATCATCCATCGTCCATCACATGGGTCGAGAAGATATACGCTAGTCTACTCTGGAATATCGATGCCCCTTCTCGATATTCCCACGACTAGGAACATTGAAGGATGTACTCATGGACTACCCAGGCCCCACTAGTATGATCTACATCATAGTCCTGGAAGTCGAGCACACATCCTAAGGACTTTATCAACATGTAATAGAGAGACAGAAAGTATACATGTTAAGATAAAGAGCAACCAGATAGCGTACTATCATGTCGAGCAAAAAAGTCCTACCTATATATGTCCCAGCATCCACTACAATATACATCCAATGTACAGTAATGGCCTCTAGGGCATACATATAACTAACAAAACATATACAACGTCTACTAATATATATATCAATATATAATATTCGCTCAAGGCATGATAAAAATGCAACATCACAGAGAGTAACCAGCATCACAGAACAATACAGATATCTGGGATCCCCGGGTTTCATAGAGCCGCTACTGAAACCCGACGTTCCCCTGGTCATGTGGATAGCCTGTGCAATGAAATCCTAGACCCCTACAGGCGCAGCAAGTTACCCGCCAAAACCTGAAGCGAGGCAGCCCCCTTCAGCAACGTGAATGGACCACCCAGCACTTCACGGAATCCGGTAACTTGGGCACCCCTCCTGGGTCAACCTATACCCCCTACGAGTGCGGCGAATAGCCCGCCAATTCTAGAGTGAAGCCCCCTCCGTCTCAACGCCATGAGATGCGGGCCCGTTGCCCTCTAGAACCCGTCTATCCGTGCACCCCTCCGCGGGGTAATCCTAGTACAGAAAATAAAATATACATACAATGGGTACATCGACCTCGACCCGGTCGTGCCCCAAAAGAATAATACAAATAGGCAGTGACGGCAGTCCACATGTCGGACGCTCGCCCCGCAATATCAAATGTACATATAAAATGAAATTGTACTAACATTGCAACCAGGCTATCCTCCACGACCAATCCGCAACATCACAGCACAACACAGAACATCAACGTGAATGTCACGTTCGCAAATCCGTCTAAAAGGGCTATAGCAGATAGACTGGATTTACCGATCGAATGACATTCACGGTCGGAGAATGGTGGAGGAAAAGAGAATCTTAAGCAAGTGGAGAAAAAAGAAAAAGATAAAGAGAAGAAAATGATCAAATCAATTTCCAATCCATTTCTAATCTCATTCTAATCTCATTTAATGCAAAGGATAAGAATAAAAAGGAATCTCATCATGAAGCCACAAATATGCAAGAAAATCCCTCCACTAATGTTATTTGCACACTTGCAAATAACCCCCTCCATCGAAAAGTCTGGCCGGGAAGGAACAAAGGAAAAACCGGCCGGAACGGAATGCAAACTGGCAAATTCAGAAAACTGATCCCGTAATAAATTACAGGAAAACCCCGCTACTGCATATACATGCCCGTATTTGTATTCCCACTGAACACAAATGCAAAGAGACAAAATCTACACTGTCTAATACTAGGATCCGGCTTAAACCAAAGCCGGCTAGTAAAATCCGTCCGATCACGATCCGTGCAATACCACACGTATCGGATCGAACCCTGCCATATCTCCTTTTGGCCTCTACAGCGTTTCGCCCGAAACTTGAGTAACTGTATGTGGGGAACTCTAAAGACTCGTCAATACTATGGCTATGGATTTAACCACTAGCACGTCAGAGGTATTAGCCATACGTAACGAGCTACCAGCTATTGACCAAAGGGACGTCGATGAGCGAACTCATCCTGACACCCTACTGAGCCCTGCCATATCTCCATTCGGCCTCTACAGCGTTTCGCCCGAAACTTGAGTAACTGTATGTGGGGAACTCTAAAGACTCGTCAATACTATGGCTGTGGATTTAACCACTAGCACGTCAGAGGTATTAGCCATACGTAACGAGCTACCAGCTATTGACCAAAGGGACATCGATGAGCGAACTCATCCTGACACCCTACTGAGCCTGTCAGTGACAATATTAACCCGAATAACAAGAAAGAAAATACGCTACCGTCTCCCCGGCAACGGCGCCATTTGATCGCACGCCGAAAGCGTGTCGGATGTTCAAAGTTCTAAAGTATAACCGCGATCAGGGCGGTGTCGCTTTGCAGCTAGCCGGTTGAGCACGGGTCGATCCACAGGGAGATGGTTGTATGTCCTTTCTTATTTTAGACGAGTCAATAAAGAATTTGTATGAGTTTGTTCAATCTAACCTATGTGTATTATTTGCAAGTATAAAGTTGTTAAGAAAAAGATACGAAATTGTAAGCTAAAGAAATCCGCACTCAAAACCTTTGAGCCGAGTCTTGACCAATTGAAGCTAGAGCAATTGGCAACAACGTGGATTAGGGGATTTAAGCACGGTATTCGTGGAATCCGGCTTATTTACCCCTTGTCCTTCCGTTCTTGTCTCTTGCTTTCGCCTCCGGCCAAACCGAACGCAACCGGTCGCGGTTAGGAATCACCGTTACCTTGTTAGGGTAGGGTGCCTAACGGAGCGCTTGCGTATCGTTTGGGCGGAGTTCAATGGAAAATAACGGGAAAAGGAAATGAGCAAGGAAGTATTAACTTACAATATCGTATTGATTCTTAACAACAACAATAATTACAACCATTCACAAAAAGAACCAAAAAGAGCAAAAGAAAAGAACAAAGAAAAGAAAAGATTACAAGTAAGTAAGTGCATGAATTTAAATTGCAAGGAAATAAAGCAAGGTAATAAAAAGCAAGTAATAAAGAGCAAGAAAGAAAACTAGAAACTAGAACTCAAGACAAGCATGGGATCAATAGCCAACCCTTAAACTTGCAAGCTCAATCAAGAGGTTGCAAGATCAAGAGAAGGGTAAAGAACGCATGTGAAATGAAGCACTAATTCCATAAGAAAAATACGACCCTTGAGATCAATAACAAACCCTTAACCTTTCAAGCTCAATGAAGAGATTGAAAGATCAAGAGAAAGCAAGAATCTCAAGGGGAAGTTAAACAAAAGAGAATGATATAAAAACCCTCATCTTCATTGATCATCCACTCAATGCTCTCACTACACTTTCATGGAGGAAAGATGAAGAAGAAGAAGAAGAAGAACTAAAACTACACTAAAACCTACAAAAGAGGAACAAAGAATTGACACCTTGGCTTGGCTCAGATCTGGGGTATTTATAGGCAGGGAAATGGAAACCTAGGGCAAGAATCTGGCATAAAATAAAATGTCCAAACAGCCCATGAAAAAAGACAGAGAGAGGAGGCCGTACGGCCGCGGTTCCGCGGCCATAGTAAGGAATTAGGCTGTGGTTTTTTGTGGGGTTCCCTGGTTTGATGTCTTCTTCAGTGTGGTATATGACTTTTCTCAGAAACTCTTCACAATTCTTCCAGAATTTCGGTAGATCAAAAGGTGATGTGATGTGGATCTTTTGTCATGATTTCCTCGAGCTCCGCGTAGATTTCTTGGATCTTGTGTTGACATTGAGCTTTGTGCATGACATGACAATCGATTTGCCATTTTGTCCCTTAAACTGGTATGTGACAACACACGGATAGAGAGCGGAGACCCGTGTTTTATCTGTTGTTGGCAGTAATCCAGAATTTGTCGTACTTTTCCATGGATTTCACTGTTTAGAGTTGAGAACCAGTATTCTGCAAATATGTAGCAAACACTGATCAAAAGAACCTGCCTATAAATAAACGAGCGTAAGAATGGGCGGTATAAAATGCAATATTCTGGTATGAACAAATACCCCCAAACTTAACTTTTGCTCGTCCCGAGCAAAACCAATTATTCACAAAAAAGTCCTAACCGCACTTTAGCAGGGAACACGATTGCACTGAGCACGTGCAACAAGCCGTTAAACCTCTAGGTGTCCCTAGTAGGAGGAGTGTTGTCTCCTGAGGGTTTTCAGCGGATTACACCCACAAAATCCCGTCAAGCTAGTGTTATAAGTTAACATCGATTCTACTCCTACAATTTAGTATTTACGTTAGAAATTCTATCATCCTAAGTTAGAAATATCCAACCCTTATGTTTCACACCTCCTATCTGTTTAACTTTAGATCCTATACGTTCCAAAAAAGTTTAGAAAGATGTTGATTCTCCTGAGTTTTCCTTCTAAAGTGCGGCCTCAAATCAGGGATTTTTATCAACTTTACAGAAAACACAAGTCTTATACTTTACTTCTATCTCTTATCCGAACATCAATTGTATACCCCTACGTGTGTGTATATTTGCACCCCTACACTCAAGAATTCAATTCAAGCTATAATACCCTTGCCCTAATACCTAATACTACTTCTTTTCATTTAATGATGGACGATGTTGCTCACACACCTTTCATGCGACTATTAATGCTTCTTGAGGCACTAACGGCCGATTACTGAATGTGTGAGCTTAAAGCGTAAATAGCAGTTTCCAGGTCTTAACTTTATTCTATTTTTCTTTTTATTTTTCTTTTTCTTTTTCTTTTTTCAAGACCGGATATATTTTTCAACATGCTCTTTTGGTGTTTAGCTTTAAATACCGTTTTTTTCTTTCATACTAGGCTTTCAGGCAAGAGTATTTCAAGGTATCCTCTACTATCCCAAGTTTCAAGGTGCGTGTAAGTGCAGTTTGTAGGGTATATACTTTCTAAATTTGAACTCGAGAAAAGAAACTATTTTTCAGACTTATCCTCCAGTAAAGCATCAATACTTTCCCTTCATCTTGACTTAACTCAAGAACGGAACTCAAGATTACCTATTTCTCAAAAAAACTGTAAGGACGTATACTTACCAAAGTTAGACAGAATGAGGGTTATTTTTAGGGTTTTCAATCCCTAAGCCTAGAATTTAGTTATTTCTATCATATCAACTAAACTTTCGGAATAAAGATCTAAGTTACCCTATTAGCTAACTTGACGACAAAGTTTTTATATTTTTTGGAAAATTTTCAATTTTTTTGTGGGATTTTAATAAGGTATGCAAATGCAAAATATACAAATGAATGCGAAGGAAGAAAGCTTACCGAGCACACCCCCAAACTTAAACTTGACAGTGCCCTCACTGTCAGGCTACACCAAGAGGGTCAAAATTGTCGGCGCTCCCTAGAAACAAATTATATACAAAAAAAAAAGGAAAACAAAAAATATATACAAAAAAGGAGTCCCCCCCAAACCTAAGTAAAACAGTGTTTCCACTGTTAAGCGTTGAAGTTCAGATTAGGGGGGAAAGAGAATAGTATCAAGCTATACAAGGCCTTACAAAGGCCAAAAGTTAACACCAACCATTCAAAAATTCTATCTCTGTAAGATGCAGGTTGGTGAAAGAAGGTGAAGAGGAAAGAAATGGAGAATACGCGAGACCGTATGGAGATAGAAGCGGGATACGGTCTCGGTATATGAGAAGAAGAATGGCGGAAGGGAGAAGGAAGTGGAATACGAACTTGAGGGTGGAAGTGGAGTGAATAGATTAGCACAATTTGCGATGACCGATGTGTAAAAAGCGATTGTGCTAATCTATTAACCCGTCGAGAAATGGGGTCAAATCCCTCAAGATTCGTAAGAAACCATGGGTAAGCCGAACTTGGTAAACCAGACATACGAAATGAAAGTGATACGGTTTCTTGCAAGGTCGGAACGATGGAAAGGATGGAGGTAGGTGATTGAGGAAGGTTATCGGTTAAAGGTTCCGGAGGGTGTACACAGTCAATGAAAGGAACAGGATGAATTGGAAAATCCGACTCATTAATTAAAACTGGTTCATCCTCAAAAATATCCTCAAAAGTTTCCTCAAAATTCAACTTATCCATGCAAATTTCATCAAAATCAAGACGCATATGGGGTTCGGAAAAAACAGTTAATGACTCGGGATGATGAATTGGAGAGAAAAACTCTACCAAATCTACAGGTTTATCATCCAAAATATTCCCGGCGTCAATATCCTCAATCAAGTGAAAATCAATATTCTCAGACACCTCAACAAAAGCATGGATATTAATCAATTCAGGTTCTAGAGTGGAGGTGTAGAGGTCAAAAGGATTGGGTGTGGTTTCACTCGAAAGGGACCCTTCACAATCGGGCAAATCAAACACTACAAAGTCACACAACTCATTATCTGTTCTATCTTTAATCAACGAATCGTTTGGAACACTAGATAGACATTCAAAACCGGAGTTGTGGGATGCAAGTTGAAACGGGTAGGCTTGATTCGGAAGGGGGTACAGCTCACTCTCTCCACTCAAATTCTCAACCTGTCCTACCGCCTCTTCATACATTGGAAAATTTGGAGCTAGTTGAAAACTAGCTACCGGGTCACTAGGTTGTATGAGGGCGGCCATGGACGCATTCAAATCCATCATCTGTTGGTATGACGCTACCCTAAAGTCTTCTAAAGACTGTTCCAGACTAGACATGGTTTGTGAAGGGGTTTCAGTAAAAGATTCAAAGTTGTTTGGATACTGAAAACTCTCAAATGGCGATTCAGAAGCAATGTCTAGGGAAGGTGCAAAAGTCGGATAGGACTGGTAGGAATTGAATGGCTGGACAGGAGCAGGATCAACATTTGGATAAGAAGGTGAATTGAATTGTTGATCCCAAGAATCTGTAGTGGTGAAAGGAGTGAAAGATCGGCTACAGGATTGTTCAATATGTTCAGCGATGGATAAAGGACGACTTGCAAAAGGGGTATCAACATAAGAGGATGGGGGAGGTTGAAAAGGTTGATACAAAGTGGATTGCGAAGGGCAAGTGTTTGTCCTAGACGCGTCTATCCGATCTTTCAAAGAGATTTTGGGCATGGAGGGATCGTTCGACGTTCGGCCAAAGCAAGAACCGTAAGAAGTAATGTCTGGTTGTGGGTACCAAAGTTCGGCAAGGGTTTTTCGAGGTGGGGTGCCCATGATATGAAGAGAGAGAAAGAAAGGTAGAGAAAAGGAAGGAAAAAGAATGTGATATTTTTTATTTTTTTTTTAGTTAGTTATGAACAAAAGAATGAAATATACATACAACAAGAAAAAAAACAATCACGACACAAAAATACCACACACCTAATCGTTCTAGGGTTCACCTAGGTCAACTAGACCTGCTCCAGAACTTGATTGTCGAAGTAAAACTGTGTCGAGAAACGGGCTCAAGATACACTGATCACGAGGCCAGGTAAGTGCAGAGATAAGGGGAGGTTTTCCAACGCTTTCGCGAAGTTCCTTAATTAAATAACCCTTTCTCTTTTAGCGGTTTCGCCGTTAACACTTTCCTAGACACCCCGTAAACAATATACCGTTAAGCGAGATTCTAAACACAGTTAACTTCTCCTAGTGAGCGCGAAGTCCTTAAGGCTTAAAGTCTAGTTTCTTTTAAAGTTTGTGCGGGTAAACGATATGCTCAAGTTCGTGATTTGTGGGCCACGGAAAAGGTGATGAAATCCTTTACCGTATGTTGTGGGGTTCGCTTGCCCTTAAGTCCGTATTAATGTATGCAATGCGCAATTCAATAAAAATTCTATAAAGAATCAAACAATCGTTTTTTAGTTTAAGCACGGCACTGCAACAAATACGGGTTAGTCAATTTTTAGCGTTTGCTAGCGAACTTGCAAAGAATCCTGCAAAGAATAGTATATTGGATGCGTCGGATTTAAGAAGAAGGTGTTAGTAAAGTACATACCGTTAAGTTTTTGGGTTAGGAAACCCCCGTTGAATCAAATCCGGTAAGCTTGAAAAGTTCGCTTGTGCGGGTCAAACTACCCGGATCTTTAGCACTGTACTTTGCAATCACCTTAGCCTTGAACGTACACTTTGCTCCCCACAATCGCAGTTTGCAAATCCGCAAAAATCCGCACTCTTGCCCACAAAAATGATCAAAAATAACAAAAAGATTTTTTTTTTGTTATAAATATATACAAAAAGAATATTAACCCGAATAACAAGAAAGAAAATACGCTACCGTCTCCCCGGCAACGGCGCCATTTGATCGCACGCCGAAAGCGTGTCGGATGTTCAAAGTTCTAAAGTATAACCGCGATCAGGACGGTGTCGCTTTGCAGCTAGCCGGTTGAGCACGGGTCGATCCACAGGGAGATGGTTGTATGTCCTTTCTTATTTTAGACGAGTCAATAAAGAATTTGTATGAGTTTGTTCAATCTAACCTATGTGTATTATTTGCAAGTATAAAGTTGTTAAGAAAAAGATACGAAATTGTAAGCTAAAGAAATCCGCACTCAAAACCTTTGAGCCGAGTCTTGACCAATTGAAGCTAGAGCAATTGGCAACAACGTGGATTAGGGGATTTAAGCACGGTATTCGTGGAATCCGGCTTATTTACCCCTTATCCTTCCGTTCTTGTCTCTTGCTTTCGCCTCTGGCCAAACCGAACGCAACCGGTCGCGGTTAGGAATCACTGTTACCTTGTTAGGGTAGGGTGCCTAACGGAGCGCTTGCGCATCGTTTGGGCGGAGTTCAATGGAAAATAACGGGAAAAGGAAATGAGCAAGGAAGTATTAACTTACAATATCGTATTGATTCTTAACAACAACAATAATTACAACCATTCACAAAAAGAACCAAAAAGAGCAAAAGAAAAGAACAAAGAAAAGAAAAGATTACAAGTAAGTAAGTGCATGAATCTAAATTGCAAGGAAATAAAGCAAGGTAATAAAAAGCAAGTAATAAAGAGCAAGAAAGAAAACTAGAAACTAGAACTCAAGACAAGCATGGGATCAATAGCCAACCCTTAAACTTGCAAGCTCAATCAAGAGGTTGCAAGATCAAGAGAAGGGTAAAGAACGCATGTGAAATGAAGCACTAATTCCATAAGAAAAATACGACCCTTGAGATCAATAACAAACCCTTAACCTTTCAAGCTCAATGAAGAGGTTGAAAGATCAAGAGAAAGCAAGAATCTCAAGGGGAAGTTAAACAAAAGAGAATGATACAAAAACCCTCATCTTCATTGATCATCCACTCAATGCTCTCACTACACTTTCATGGAGGAAAGATGAAGAAGAAGAAGAAGAAAAACTAAAACTACACTAAAACCTACAAAAGAGGAACAAAGAATTGACACCTTGGCTTGGCTCAGATCTGGGGTATTTATAGGCAGGGAAATGGAAACCTAGGGCAAGAATCTGGCATAAAATAAAATGTCCAAACAGCCCATGAAAAACGACAGAGAGAGGAGGCCGTACGGCCGCGGTTCCGCGGCCATAGTAAGGAATTAGGCTGTGGTTTTTTGTGGGGTTCCCTGGTTTGATGTCTTCTTCAGTGTGGTATATGACTTTTCTCAGAAACTCTTCACAATTCTTCCAGAATTTCAGTAGATCAAAAGGTGATGTGATGTGGATCTTTTGCCATGATTTCCTCGAGCTCCGCGTAGATTTCTTGGATCTTGTGTTGACATTGAGCTTTGTGCATGACATGACAATCGATTTGCCATTTTGTCCCTTAAACTGGTATGTGGCAACACACGGATAGAGAGCGGAGACCCGTGTTTTATCTGTTGTTGGCAGTAATCCAGAATTTGTCGTACTTTTCCATGGATTTCACTGTTTAGAGTTGAGAACCAGTATTCTGCAAATATGTAGCAAACACTGATCAAAAGCACCTGCCTATAAATAAACGAGCGTAAGAATGGGCGGTATAAAATGCAATATTCTGGTATGAACACCTCTACAGCGTTTCGCCCGAAACTTGAGTAACTGTATGTGGGGAACTCTAAAGACTCGTCAATACTATGGCTGTGGATTTAACCACTAGCACGTCAGAGGTATTAGCCATACGTAACGAGCTACCAGCTATTGACCAAAGGGACGTCGATGAGCGAACTCATCCTGACACCCTACTGAGCCTGTCAGTGACAATATCCGTACAGTCCGGTCCGTTCGTCTATGAGCATCGCATGGCGGGCCTAGGGGGTTGGTAAAAGTCAGACCCCCAATAGCGGTACAAGTCGTGTCGGAGTGTAACCCAGAACACCCTGAGATACTACTCGAATACCTACCAGTAAATCTCCTGCCTCGGCCGAGGGCTTTGTGTAATGGCTCTCCTAGACACAGCGCAACCTCACCCCCCAATACCGGGAGAGACGAACCCCTGCAGATCCGCTCACTGCCTCCATGTGGCTCGGGACTGTACCCAACTAAAACCTGTTTGCACGTCTCCTTTGAGCGTGGTAGGGTAGTAATCAAAGCACAGTGGGAACTCACACGAGATAAATGACGATCTCAGGTCGATGAACTAACCTGTACATATGTCACCTGGGAACTGCTATCTGACGTCTGGTATAATCCCAACTAGCAGGTTCTCGGAGAGTCCTGTCCGGTGTACTCATAACCCAATGAGCACCTGTATACATCTTAGGTGAACTAACTGACACCAGTGGCTTGTGAGACCGGCCACCGCCCCTCATCGGGGTCTCGACTGTATACACTAGTCTACTCTGGAGAATCGATGCCCTGTCTCGAAACTCCCACGACTAGGGACCTTTTAAGGATTTGCTTATAGACCCCAGCTCCCACGTATATGATCGCCCTCATACTGCTGGTAGTCAAGCAAGAATCGTAGGGGCTCTATCAACGTGCAATAGTGACCTGTAAGGTCACCTAAAGCAGTATACGATGATAAAGATAAACCAGATAGCATACTATCATCTCGAGTAAAACTGTCCTACCGGTATAGGTCCTCCCTCAATCATTGCAATCACGTGCCTGTGATCTAATAATTGACTCTGAGGGCACTATATCCAACACGCCTCCAGGGAAAAGAGGTTACTTAATTAAGGAACTTCGCGAAAGCGTTGGAAAACCTCCCTCGAAGTACCAACACTAGCCTGGCTGAAAGGTTAAGCAAGTATTGTGACGTGCAATTAATCTCGACTAGTTCTTCGTTTAAAGGTTTGAAGAAGAATTTGAGGAAACAGTGGGAGCCATCCTGGTTAGATAAACTAATAAACCAATCTAATCTTGCAAGAGCGCACGCTGAGTGTTTCTTTTCTCTCTCTCCAGGTAGCAACCATTTCACGCCCTAATCAAGATAATAAAATATATCGCTTGACCGATCCGAATTCTTATTCGGGGCTAGGGAACGTTGGTTCAGCTCTAACTTGTGACAACAGTCATAAGTATGAGCAAGGGAAAGAGGGTTGTATGGATTCCAAGGATACCCAGTTGAAGAAGAAGCATGGTTTTGCATCTACTTCAGGTGTTCTTGTAATTGAGAACTGCTTTACGGTCAGCCCTACCTCCTGGGTACTTGATACCGGATCAGGATCTCATATCTGTAATTTATTGCAGGGACTGAGAAAAAGTAGGAAAGTTGCACCTGGTGATATGTCGCTCAGAGTAGCGAACGGAGCACAAGTTAATGCAGCAGCCGTCGGTGAATATCACCTAGTGTTGCCAATTGGCAATACTATGATTTTGAACGATTGCTACTATGTACCTTCCATGGCTTGCAACATCATATCAGTTTCTTTACTCGATAAAGATGGATATAACTTTGTTCTTGATAGAAATATCATGAACATTTACCTTCATAAGGTACTGGTTGCAGAAGGTACACTGTGTAATGGTATCTACATTCTAAATCAGAATACAGTTCTTAATATACAAAACACACGCAAGAAGAAGAATTCAGATACGAATGAATCCTACTTGTGGCATTGTAGACTTGGTCATATCGGAGAGAAAAGACTAAGTAAGTTGCATAAATATGGACTCTTGAATGCGTTCGAGTTTTCATCTTATGAAACTTGTCAGTCTTGTCTCAAAGGGAAGATGACCAAATCTCCGTTCACCGGACATGGAGAAAGAGCAACAGAGCTCTTGGGACTCATACATAGTGATGTATGTGGTCCAATGTCTATACATGCAAGGGGTGGGTTCTCGTACTTCATCACATTCACTGACGATCTCTCTAGGTTCGGATATGTGTATCTGATGAAACACAAATCTGAAACTTTTGAGAAATTCAAGGAATTCAGAAACGAAGTAGAGAACCAGACAGGCAAAAGTATCAAGGACCTCCGGTCTGATAGAGGAGGGGAATACTTAAGCACGGAATTCCGAGATTACTTAAAAGAGAATGGTATTCTCTCTCAGCTTACTCCTCCTTATACACCACAGCACAATGGGGTATCGGAGAGAAGGAATCGTACCCTATTGGATATGGTTCGATCCATGATGAGTAATGCTAAGTTACCTCTTTCATTCTGGGGACTTGCGCTAGAAACAGCGGCATACTTGCTGAATCAAGTTCCGTCTAAATCTGTGCCTAAGACTCCATATGAAATATGGAGTGGTAAAAAACCGTATCTTGAACGTATTAAGATATGGGGTTGTCCGGCCTATGTAAAAGTACAAAATCCGAACAAGCTTGAGGCACGGTCAGTTTTATGCAAGTTTGTAGGATATCCTAGAAATTCTCTGGGATATCTGTTCTACCACACTGAGGAACAGAAGGTGTTCGTTGCTCGTCGCGCCACCTTTTTAGAGTGGCAATTTCTTGCAAAAGAAATAAGTGGGAGCACGGTAGAACTGGATGAAATATCTGATCCACAAACTCAAACTGAGGATTTAGCAGAACCAGAAAATTCAATAGTCCCAGACGAACCTCAGCCACTCCGCAGATCTGGTAGGGTTTCTCGTCCGCCCGAGAGATACTACGGTTTTCTCATAGACAGGGATCGAGAGGATTGCATCTTGGAAGAAGATGGCCCTACCAGTTTCAGGCAGGCCATTATCAGTAGGGACTCTGATAAGTGGCAGGAAGCAATGCAATCCGAAATGGAGTCCATGTACGCCAATAAAGTGTGGACCTTGGATATTGCTCCACCTGGGGTAAAACCCGTTGGATGCAAATGGATCTACAAAAGGAAACTTAGTGTAGATGGATAGGTGGAAACCTATAAGGCTAGACTCATTGCAAAAGGTTTTCGTCAAAGACCTGGTGTGGACTATGACGAAACTTTTTCTCCAGTGGCTATGCTCAAATCCATTCGGATCCTACTTGTCATTGCTGCCTTCCATGACTATGAAATCTGGCAGATGGACGTTAAAACGGCTTTTCTAAACGGCTGTTTGGAAGAGTGCGTTTACGTGGATCAGCCAGAAGGTTTCGTAGACAGTGGGAGCAGCGGGAAGGTGTGCAAGTTGCTTAAATCTATTTATGGATTAAAGCAGGCATCGCGGAGCTGGAACATTTGTTTTGATGAGGCAATCAAGGAATTTGATTTCATCAAGAACGAAGATGAACCTTGTGTCTATAAGAAGATTGTAGGACGAACTGTCGTGTTCCTAGTCCTGTACGTGGACGACATTCTTTTGATAGGAAATGACATTCCTATGCTACAATCGGTCAAGCTATTTTTATCACAACGGTTCTCCATGAAGGACCTGGGTGATGCCTCGTACATTCTGGGGATCAAGATCTTGTTGGATATAGTGCCCTCAGAGTCAATTATTGGATCACAGGCACGTGATTGCAATGATTGAGGGAGGACCTATGCTGGTAGAACAGTCTTACTCAAGATGATAGTATGCTATCTGGTTTATCTTTATCATCGTGTACTGTTTTAGGTGACCTTACAGGTCGCTATTACACGTTGATAGAGCCCTTAGGATTCTTGCTTGGCGGCCAGTAGTATGATGGCGATCATATACGTGGGAGCTGGGGTCTATAAGCACATCCTTAAAAGGTCCCTAGTCGTGGGAGTTTCGAGACAGGGCATCGATACTCCAGAGTAGACTAGTGTATACAGTTGAGACCCCGACGAGGGGCGGTGGCCGGTCTCACAAGCCACTGGTGTCAGTTGGTTCACCTAATATGTATACAGGTGCTCATTGGGTTATGAGTACACCGGACAGGACTCGCCGGGAACATGCTAGTTGGTCTTATACCTGACGTCAGATAGCAGTTCCCTGGTGACATGTGTACAGGTTAGTTCATCGACCTGAGATCGTCATTTGTCTCGTGTGAGTTCCCATTGTACTTTGATTACTACCCTACCACGGCTCAAAGGAGTCGTGCAAATAGGTTTTAGTTGGGTACAGTCCCGAGCCACATGGAGGCAGTGAGCGGATCTGCAGGGGTTCGTCTCTCCCGGTATTGGGGGTGAGGTCACGCTGTGTCTAGGAGAGCCATTACACAAAGCCCTCGGCCAAGGCAGGAGATTTACTAGCAGGTATTCCAGTAGTATCTCAGGGTGTTCTGGGCTACACTCCGACACGACTTGTACCGCTTTTGGGGGTCTGACTTTTACCAACCCCCTAGGCCCGCCATGCGATGCTAATAGACGAACGGACCGGACTGTACGGATATTGTCACTGACAGGCTCAGTAGGGTGTCAGGATGAGTTCGCTCATCGACCTCCCTTTTGGTCAATACCTGGTAGCCCGTTACGTACGGCTAATACCTCTGACGTGCTAGTGGTTAAATCCACAGCCAAGGTATTGACGAGTCTTTAGAGTCCCCCACAGACAGTTTCTCAAGTTTCGGGCGAAACGCTGTAGAGGTCGTATGGAGATATGGCAGGGTTCGATCATATACGTGCGGTATTGCACGGATCATGATCGGACGGATAATACTAGCGGGCTTTGGTTTAAGCCGGATCCTAGTATTGTACAGTGTAGATTTTGTCTTTTTGCATTTGTATTCAGTGGGAATACAAATGCGGGTATGTATATACAGTCGCGGGGTTTTCCTGTAATTTATTACGGGATCAGTTTTTCAGAAGTTGCCAGTTTGCATTCCGTTCCGGCCAGTTTTCCTTTGTTCCTTCACGGCCGGATTTTATTGATGGAGGGGCTAATTTGCATATTTGCAAATTAGCATTTGTGGAGGGGTTTCTTGTAAATGAGGGATTATGATATGACTAGCATCATTTGATTCTCTTTGAATCAACTCTTTTGCATTTATGAGAAAAGAATGGATAAGAAATGGAAGTGACCTTTATTTCTCTTTTTCTTCACTTGGCTTATGGTTACCTTCCACTTGATTGTGCTCACCCCCATTGCTTTTCCTCCTCTCATATTAGGCCGGCTATATTTGAGGGAGAGTGAGAGAGTGATTCATTTTGTGTGGGGAAATTAGTTCATCTCATTTTCTTGCTACACAAATTCTAGCTCACTTCAAAGTTCATTCCACCACCATCAATTGGCAACTTCAAACCCTAAGAGACAATACATTCTATACTAGCCTACAGCATTTCTTGGATACGTCGACTCGCCAACTTCATGCCCGAGTTGCCTCGGTCCAGAGGTGGGAGCCCGTAAAAGAACCCGGCGATGTGGTGCCCATTCCGACGAGGAAATGAAGACCGGAGATTCCGTGAGGAGATCGGAGTGGAGGCGAAGACCGAAGGACCCGGATCGATCGGTATCGCATTCTACCCCTTCTCTTGATTGCTAGTAGTAGGTTAATGGTTATGATCCGGATTTTAAGTATGCGGTAGTGCCGGTTTTAAAGTCCGGAAAATTTTTGTTTCCGCATTCTGGCATCGGATTAACGGCCGGGGCGCTACCGTAGTCCTACATGGTATCAGAGCCACGCCATTAACTTACACTAGCTTGCTCTAGCGTGTTTAGAACTTCGATCGAACAAAAATTCCGAAAACCCGATTTCAAATGTGCAGTTTTCTGTCGAAATTTTTTATTGCTCTAAAAATTTTTCTGAGCATGTCAAAAAATCGTGCAGGGTTTTTTAAGCTTTCTGTGAAAATTTAGTGGCTTGATCGCACTATTCCACCGCGGAACCGCGGCCAAACCCATGCATTGGCCGCGGTTCCACCGCCACTTTAACTCTTTGCTTCACCAAATTTTCACAGTGGGCTTCTGACATGGAAGTAGGGTTTTTTGTATGTTCTGTTTGGGCCCAGATTTATTTTGAGTACTGGGTATTGTGCTTGGGGCCCACTTCGGAAAATTTAGTCGATCGAAAATTTTAAACATGTTAGTTCACAGTATTTACATTATATCTGCGACCGTTAATGTCATTTGATCGGTAAATCCTGTCTAACTGCTATAGCCCTTTTAGACGGATTTGCGAACGTGACATTCACGTTGATGTTCTGTGTTGTGCTGTGATGTTGCGGATCTGTCGTGGTGGATAGCCTGGATGCAATGGTAGTACAGTTTCGTTTTATATGTACATTTGATATTGCGGGGCGAGCGTCCGACATGTGGACTGCCGTCACTGCCTGTTTGTATATTATTCTTTTGGGGCACGACTGGGCTGAGGTCGATGTACCCGTTGTATGTATATTTTACTTTCTGTACTAGGATTACCCCAAGGAGGGGTGCATGGATAGCCGGGTTCTAGAGGGCAACGGGCCCGCATCTCATGGCGTTGAGATGGAAGGGGCTTTACTCTAGAATTGGAAGGCTATTTGCCGCACTCGTAGGGGGTACAGATTGACCCAGGAAGGGTGCCCAAGTTACCGGATTCCGTGAAGTGCTGGGTGGTCCATTCACGTTGCTGAAGGGGGCTGCCTCGCTTCAGGTTTTGGCGGGTAACTTGCCGCGCCCGTAGGGGTCTAGGATTTCATTGCACAGGCTATCCACACGACCAGGGGAACGTCGGGTTTCAGTAGCGGCTCAATGAAACCCGGGGATCCCAGATATCTGTATTGTTCTGTGATGCTTATTACATTTTTGTGATGTTGCATTTTATTACGCCTTGAGCGAATATTATATATTGATATATATACTAGTAGATGTTGTATATATTTTGCATCCGCGCTAGTCCAGTCCCCGCTCTGTCGTTAGTTAAGTAACATAACGGGTGATGACGGGACCCAGTGGCGAATGCGGATGGCATATACATACATCATTATTTTCGTTCTTTGTGGTGTGATCAATTGATGTGACTGCGTTGATTCGGATCAATGCAAGCTAAACAAACCTATTCTGATGTTGTTGGAACTTTTTTTTTTCCAAAAAAAAGCTGTTATTGCAAGGACGTTCTCTTTTGTTTTGCACAATGGTATTCGGTTATGAATATCCAGCACCTCAGTCGACGAGGCAAGGGCCGAGATCTCTTCACCGGGAGTGACCCCTTGGACAGAAGTTTGCGTCAGGGTAATAACTTCACTATAGCCGATTGCCTTTTGCTTTGCATCGTGGTATTCAGTTGGAATATTCTGCACCTCATTCTACGGAGAAAGAGCCGAGATCCCTTCACCGGGAGTGACCTCTTTAGCAAAGGTTTCCGTCACTATATTTTTATAAAAAGCTATGCAGTTCCTTCAACGATATCAAGTTCATTACGTTAAAGGTTTTTCGCCAAAAACCAGTCGTAGCCCTCCGTCATTTCAGATTGGTATTGCTTAGTATTCGTGCTACGTATGTCGTGCTTAGCCGAGACGTAGTGTTCGGTAGCTATGTAGTGCTTTTCTGTTGCATGGATATGAGATTGGTTAGGACAGTCGTGCGGTCATCTTGGCTCAGTCAAGGACTCGTGCGGGTGGGTGTAATGCAATCAAGATAATGACGGGTTGAACTTGACTAGGATCCTTTGATATGTTGGCTCAGTCAAGGTCACTTGGTTCCTAGGGGTAAAAATCACATCGGGAGTTTCTAAAGAAACTGAAACTTACCAGGCATGCGCATACCTTCTGGAGTGTGATAATGTGAGTGGATTCCGTCACGTTGTCATGCAATGATAGTTGGATCCCGATTCCCACTGTGAGTTGGTTTACTCCTCGGGTAATCCCGACTAATTCTTCTTTCAGGTTTGAAGGAGAATTTGACGATACAATGGGAGGTTTCCTGATTAGATAAAGTGATAACCATTCTAATCTAGGTTAGAGTGCACGCTGAGTGTTTCTTTTCTCTCTCTCTTTGGCAGCGACCATGACCCGACCCTTGACTATGACTCAGTGACCTAGTTAACCGAACCTTCTTAAACACTGGCTTTTGGATTGTCAGAGTTGCATACCTCATTGCCAGTCCTACTTTTACCCTTTTCTCCAGGACACCCCGTATTACTACGAACGTCCACTTCCATTGGATAAAACCATCGTATGGTTATATACGAACTCGAAAGAATTTATTCGAGGATGGTTTCCGGTTCTGGAGAAAACGAATAGGACTATTCAGTTGTCTTTTCCTTTTACCTTCTCTCAGGTTGCGAGTACTCCTAGGATTAGGAGATAGTACACCTATTACGCTTATTGGATATTCTTCTTCCAAACCTTAGGCTGGTGCCGAACGGTAGGGAATGAAGAAAGCCGATTAGCCTAAGTGTGGTGTACAGAAGGTATTAAGTAAAGACAAATAAAGGGATTAGAAGGAGGGCAAAGTAAACTGCGACTGCTATTCATGACCAAACTAAGTATTTCATTACCACTCCCACTTCACCTTTGTATTTCTCCAGGACACTCCGTATCACTACGAAGATCCACAGTTTATTGGATAATCCATCGTATGGTTATATACGAACTCGAAAGGAACTTGTTCCAGTCGGGGATGGATCCTGGTTCAGGAGAAATAGGAATAAGGTTTATTCGGTTGTCTTTTATCTTCACCTTCTCTCGCATTGCGAGTGCTCCTAGGATTAGGACAGTACACCCATTATGCTTATTGGACAGTCTTCTTCCAAACCATAGGCTGGTGCCGAACGGTAGGGAAGGAAGAAAACCATATGGCCTAAAGGGGTGTACAGAAGGTAATGACTAAAGACATATAAAGCGATCTGGAGAGATGGCAAAGAAGTATATGGTTACAGTTGTGAATCTGGATAATGGAAGAAGCACTACCAGGAATACCCGGATACCCAACGAAACATTTCAATGTTTCAGTTTCACTGTGTATTGTTAAAAGAAAACTGATTTTCCAATTAGTCCTTACTCCAGGGTATGTATTTACCAGGTATGATTCTCACATCTGTATAGTTTTACAGATGATGAGTGGGAGTAAGTCATTGGGAATTAGGTGATCATCCTTATTATATCGGAATTCGTTGTAATTGGTGATATTTGAGGAAATCGCCTGGGTTGTTTGCCGGACGGCAAATATTTGGTTTTGAATATCCGTTGTTGTGCACCAATTCAAATTTATATATCTGTACGTCTATTTTTATAGAGTGAGATATACCTTTTTGAAATTATGTCCATGACATTTACCTATATCAATAGATGGTTAGATAAGGAGCATTAAACAACAATGTAATTCTTCTTAACCATAAGTATAGTTTTCAACCTACAGCACACAGGGAATGGGTTATTAGACTCAAGGGACTTATACAGAGTATTGTATGTTGTCCAGTGTCCATTGGGACAGAGGGGTTGGTTCTCGTACTATATTCGGCTTACTTATGACTTATCTAGTTTTTAGACAAGTGTTTCGTAGAAATGCAACGTCTAAGTTTTGAGAAGTTATAGGTATAAGAATAGAGTAGAGAACCAGGTGTTGCAAGTATCGGGATTCTTCAAGGTGATCGAAGATGTAGATACTTGTGTATGGTATTCAGTTGATAGTAATGATTAAGAGAACTTGCTTCTTTTTCAGGTTACTCATAATTGGAAGCACTCCTAAGTTGAGTAACGCTGATCTGCCTCTTTCTATTTAGTTAACATGCACTGGAGACAGCTGCATGATTTGAATCTGGTTCAATTAAATCAGTGCATTTGTTTCTATATTGGATATAGAACAGTTCATATCTTAACGATGTTAAGGTACGGGGAGTTGTCCGGCTTATGCTTAAAACCAGACTCCGGATAACTCAAGGCACGTTTCAGTAATGGCTGTTTGTGGGTTGACCCGGGCTATGACGAGGGTTAATTTTCTACCATCTGGAAGATCAATAGTGATATTGTTCTTGACTCGCCACAGTTTTAATAAAAATGGATTTTTTCAGAAAACAGTGGTGGGAGTATGGTAGAACTAGAAGTGATTCCAGAACCGCAAACGATTACTGAAAATTTGATATGAACCTAAAGATTCAATCAGGTTTGACATTCCATTGGCCACTCCGCAGATATAGTGGGTAACCTCAAGCACCCGAGAGGTACTCCGGTAGCCTCAAGGACGGTGACAGGGAGGTTCTTGTTTACCCAGACTAGACACTACTGTTGTTCCAGACTGTGAGACCCGGCAGGAGGATGAGTATAGCGTCGTTCTAAACTAGCTTTAGAAGTGTACGTGTATATTATTCTGCCAGAGGGTTGTCGTAGTCAGTGGGAGCAGCGGAAGCATAGTGGACAAGTGGCTTATGTCTATTTATAGACTAAAGCAGATATAGCGGAGATAGATCATCTATTTCTGATATGACAGTCATAGGTTTGACTTCATCAGAATAGGGGATGGATCTGTTAAGAAGGTAGTAGGGTATGATGTGCTGGTATTTGGATGACATACACAGAGTAGGAAGTCATATTCTTATACTACGATCGGTTATTCTTTGGTTGTCACACAGTGGTTTCTCCACATAGGAATTGGATATTATATCAGACATTCTGGTTACTAGATCTATGGTTTTAGATCTAGATTTGGGTAGTTTCCCAATCTGGGTACTTAGACAGCATTCTAAAGGTGTTTTAGAATGGACGACTCCTGGCACGGTAGTGTACTTGCAGGTAATGGAGTCACCCTCTCTAAAGATGTCTTATAGACTAAAGTAGAGAGGGATGTGCATGATTAGCAGATCACTTTCTTAGGCAATTGAGTTGATCATGAGATGTCAAGTACCACACCAGATGTTGTTTTTGCAGGAGATGCAATAAGATGATATTAATCCAATCCTGGAGAAACGATCGGAAGCAGTTTTAGAACAGAAGTGGATGTTCCAGGGATTTGATAACGACGGCCTTCTTCGGGAGACAGTTATCATTCCAGGCTTCCAAGGTGATCAGGATGACAGAGTGACTGTCAGAGTTATTGTTTTCCCTCTGACGATGGGCGGTATTTTGGACAGGTGGTCCAAGCGGATACTGAGGGAGGCATGACGCAGGATACTGATTAAATTCAGTTGACGATACAGTCTAAGAAGTTTGGATTTGGAGTTCATTTATGAACTAGGTCCCATCAGATATCCAGACATATTCTAAGACAGGTATTGCTCATTTCGGGAGATGGGTTTCTCCGCGAACTTGAGATATAGAGAGACATAGAAAGAAACATCAAAGCGGATCCACTCACAGAAGCTATTCCTCGAACGCAATAGTTTCGCAAACGGGTTTTGTGAGACTGATTAGTAGAGGAGTTGGGTGTTCGGTATCATACGGGCTGTGAATATGCGGCATCGCAATAATTAGCCTTGAGTGCAAGTGGGAGATTGCTGGATATAGTGCCCTCAGAGTCAATTATTGGATCACAGGCACGTGATTGCAATGATTAAGGTAGGACCTATGCCGGTAGAACAGTCTTACTCAAGATGATAGTATGCTATCTGGTTTATTTTTATCATCGTGTACTGCTTTAGGTGACCTTACAGGTCGCTATTACACGTTGATAGAGCCCTTAGGATTTTTGCTTGACGGCCAGCAGTATGATGGCGATCATATACGTGGGAGCTGGGGTCTATAAGCACATCCTTAAAAGGTCCCTAATCGTAGGAGTTTCGAGACAGGGCATCGATACTCCAGAGTAGACTAGTGTATACAGTCGAGACCCCGACGAGGGGCGGTGACCGGTCTCACAAGCCACTGGTGTCAGTTGGTTCACCTAAGATGTATACAGGTGCTTATTGGGTTATGAGTACACCGGACAGGACTCGCCGGGAACATGCTAGTTGGTCTTATACCTGACGTCAGATAGCAGTTCCCTGGTGACATGTGTACAGGTTAGTTCATCGACCTGAGATCGTCATTTGTCTCGTGTGAGTTCCCACTGTACTTTGATTACTACCCTACCACGGCTCAAAGGAGTCGTGCAAACTGGTTTTAGTTGGGTACAGTCCCGAGCCACATGGAGGCAGTGAGCGGATCTGCAGGGGTTCGTCTCTCCCGGTATTGGGGGTGAGGTTGCGCTGTGTCTAGGAGAGCCATTACACAAAGCCCTCGGCCGAGGCAGGAGATTTACTGGCCGGTATTCCAGTAGTATCTCAGGGTGTTTTGGGCTACACTCCGACACGACTTGTACCGCTTTTGGGGGTCTGACTTTTACCAACCCCCTAGACCCGCCATGCGATGCTCATAGACGAACGGACCGGACTGTACGGATATTGTCACTGACAGGCTCAGTAGGGTGTCAGGATGAGTTCGCTCATCGACCTCCCTTTTGGTCAATACCTGGTAGCCCGTTACGTACGGCTAATACCTCTGACGTGCTAGTGGTTAAATCCACAGCCAAGGTATTGACGAGTCTTTAGAGTCCCCCACAAACAGTTTCTCAAGTTTCGGGCGAAACGCTGTAGAGGCCGTATAGAGATATGGCAGGGTTCGATCATATACGTGCGGTATTGCACGGATCATGATCGGACGGATAATACTAGCGGGCTTTGGTTTAAGCCAGATCCTAGTATTGTACAGTGTAGATTTTGTCTCTTTGCATTTGTATTCAGTGGGAATACAAATGCGGGTATGTATATACAGTCGCGGGGTTTTCCTGTAATTTATTACGGGATCAGTTTTTTTAAAGTTGCCAGTTTGCATTCCGTTCCGGCCAGTTTTCCTTTGTTCCTTCACGGCCGGATTTTATTGATGGAGGGGCTAATTTGCATATTTGCAAATTAGCATTTGTGGAGGGGTTTCTTGTAAATGAGGGATTATGATATGACTAGCATCATTTGATTCTCTTTGAATCAACTCTTTTGCATTTATAAGAAAAGAATGGATAAGAAATGGAAGTGACCTTTATTTCTCTTTTTCTTCACTTGGCTTATGGTTACCTTCCACTTGATTGTGCTCACCCCCCTTGCTTTTCCTCCTCTCATATTAGGCCGGCCACATTTGAGGGAGAGTGAGAGAGTGATTCATTTTGTGTGGGGAAATTAGTTCATCTCATTTTCTTGCTACACAAATTCTAGCTCACTTCAAAGTTCATTCCACCTCCATCAATTGGCAACTTCAAACCCCAAGAGACAATACATTCTACACTAGCCTACAGCATTTCATGGACATGTCGACTCGCCAACTTCGTGCCCGAGTTGCCTCGGTCCAGAGGTGGGAGCCCGTAAAAGAACCCAGCAATGTGGTGCCCGTTCCGACGAAGAAATGAAAACCGGAGATTCCGCGAGGAGATCGGAGTGGAGGCGAAGACCGAAGGACACGGATCGATCGGTATAGCATTCTACCCCTTCTCTTGATTGCTAGTAGTAGGTTAATGGTTACGATTCGGGTTTGAAGGATGCGGTAGTGCCGGTTTTAAAATCCAAAAAATTTTTGTTTCCGCATTCCGGCGTCGGATTAACGGCCGGGGCGCTACCGTAGTCCTACAGATCTACAGAGACAGATCCAAGAGACTACTGGGACTTTCGCAGTCCAGGTACATAGAGACCGTACTAAAGAGATTTAGTATGGAGGATTCTAAGCACGGTAACATACCCGCATTGCACGGAATTATCCTCTCCAAGAAGATGTCTCCTAAGACTGACGAGGAAAGGGTTCGCATGAGCACTATACCCTACGCTTCGGCGGTAGGATCTATAATGTATGTGATGCTATGTACAAGACCAGATGTAGCTTACGCGCTGAGCGTGGTGAGCCGGTATCAGTCAGACCCAGGTGAGGACCACTGGACGGCAATGAAGAACATTCTCAAGTACCTGAGAAGGACTAAGGAGATGTTCCTGGTTTACGGTAACGGAGACCTCAGGGTCGAGTCCTTTACCGATTCAAGCTTCCAGAGTGACAAAGATGACAGCAAATCTGTCTCTGGTTTTGTGTTTACCCTCAACAGAGGGGCGATGTGTTGGAGGAGTTCCAAACAGGATACCGTTGCAGACTCGACGATGGAGGCTGAATACATTGCTGCAAGCGATGCCGCAAAAGAGGCGGTCTGGATGAAGAAGTTCATTAGTGAACTTCAGGTGGTTCCGTCCATTGTTGACCCAATACCTTTGTATTGTGATAACAATGGGGCTATAGCTTTAGCGAAGGAACCAAGGTCCCATCAGAAATCCAGACACATCTTAAGGCGGTATCACCTGATCAGGGAGATCATTGATCGCCAGGAGATCGAGGTACGGAGAGTGGACACAAAAGACAACACGGCGGATACATTCACAAAGGCCCACCCTCAAACACAGTTCGAGCGACTTTTTGAGCTATTGGGTATGCGGTACGCCAGCAGCTGGCCCTAGTGCAGACGTTGGGTATGCGGTACACCAATTACTGGCCTATAGTGCAAGTGGGAGATTGTTAGATTTGTATGCCCTAGAGGCCATTATTGTATAGTATTAGTTTGTATAATACATTTTGGAGGCTTGGGATATATATATACGGTTTTACGACAGTCTTGCTCGATATAGTAGTATGCTACTTGGTTTGTTTCTATCTTAATATGTGTATATGTTTCTTTTAACATATCGCTGAAATATATTGATGGAGCCATTAGGATCTTTGCTTGACTACCGGTGTTGTGATGGCGATGACACTAGTGGGGGCTGGGTAGTCTATAAGCACATCCTTATTCTTGGTCCCCAGTTGTAGGATTATTGAGACAGGGCATCGATACTCCAGAGTAGACTGGTGCATACGCTTCTCTTCCCAGTATGGGAGATGGTCTGTCCCACAGCCATCAGTACGTCGTACTGGAGATAGTATGCGGGTGCTCGTTAGGTTACGAGTACACTGGACAGGACTCATCGGGAACTGTTGGTTGGTATTATACCCATCGTCAGTTAATAGTTCCCAGGTGACATGAGTACAGCTTAGTCCGCTGACTTGACACTGTCACTTCGCCTCGAGTGTGTTCCCACTGTTCTTTGATTACTACCCTACCACGGCTCTACTGAGTCGTGCAAACAGGTAGTAGTTAGGTGCAGTCCCGAAGCACTTGGAGGCAGTGACGGTTAGACAGGATTCGTCTCTCCCGGTATTGGGGGTTGATATCGCGCTGTGTTAGGAGAGTCATTACACATAGTCGTCCCTGGCCAGGGCAAGCGAGATATACTGGTAGGTTTCCAGTGTTATCTCAGGGTATTCTGGACTACACTCCGACACGACTTGTACCGCTATTAGGGGACTGACGTTTACTACCCCCCTAGGCCCGCCATGCGATATTCTCAGACGAACAGACCGGACTGTACGGAGATTGTCACATACAGGCTCAGTAGGAGTTCGGATGGGTTCACCTCATCAGTCTTCTTATCGGCATCTACCTGGGGACCGTTATGTACAGCTAGTGCCGCTTGCGGTCTGTGGTTAACCCCATTGCCAGCATGTAAGTCCATGCTACCCTTCCCCGGTACTTACGGGGTTGCGGAATTGGTGAAAAACGATTTTCAAGAGGGTGGTAACATGGACTACCAATACGGATCTTTGTTAAACTACTAACTAACAACCTAACAAGAGTTTACCTACTCGGTTAGGGGGCTATACCTTTCTTGAACTCCTTCTTCTTCGACTCCTCCCGGTGTACGGATCGGCCTCACCTCGTCGTCTCCTTGCGCCGAAGATGGATCCACCCGAAAGCTTCTACCTTTGGCTTCTTCTTCGAACTTTGAAGAAACTAGATCACTTGGCTTGCTAGGCCTTGTGAACTAGAATGAGTAGAGGAATGTTTTGGTGTCTTTTTATCTCTAAGGCAATGAGTCTCAACACATGAGAATGGTTTGCCTTGAGGTAGAGAGAGCAAGAGGAAGAGGGAGAGCTTGAGAATGAGAGAGCTCAAGAGAGAGAAAGCAAATGATAGAATGAACCATACTCTTCTCATTCTCACCTCTCATAATCCAAAAGCCATCATAACAAAAATAGTAATCAAGTATTGTGTAAATGGTTTAAGTCAAAATGGCTATATCATTTCATGCACTCATTTTGCATAAATAAACAAGCAAGCAAAAGTCTTTTCCATGGAATGATAGCCATTGTCATGATGATGGTCAACTAGTCCAACCTAGTCAACCGGTCAACAAAGTCAACAAGTCAACAAAGTCAACCCCTCAACAACCATGTCACTATAATACTTAATTAATATTAATATTAATCATATATCTTATTCTCATTAGGGTTATGCAAAAGTCAATGGTCAACAGTCAACTGTCAACAGTCAACAGTCAACAACCCCAATGAGAATACTCTGCCTCTGTCTCTCTGTCAACTGTGCATACACACCCGCATCCGCGTTCCGAGGAACACGAATACAAACGAGATAAAACCAATCCCAAAACGTACACTAGGATCTGGCTTAAACCAAAGCCCGCTAGTGTTAACTGTCCGGACACTGTACGTGCACAAGTGCACGGATGTGACCGAACCCTGTCGCAAAACCATGCGACCTGTCGCAAAACCATGCGACCTCTACTCTTTTGCCTAAAGACGAATAGCTTTCTGTGTGGGACTCTAAAGACTCGACACTACGCTGGCAGTGGGTTTAACCACAGACCGCAAGAGGCACTAGCTATGCGTAACGGTCCCCAGGT
This sequence comes from Agapanthus africanus, assembly GCA_030015575.1. Taxonomy (NCBI): domain Eukaryota; kingdom Viridiplantae; phylum Streptophyta; class Magnoliopsida; order Asparagales; family Amaryllidaceae; genus Agapanthus; species Agapanthus africanus. The sequence goes on from CM057347.1 coordinate 294,280,614, forward strand.
AGATGCCGACAAGAAGACTGACGAGGTGAAACCCATCTGAACTCCTACTGAGTCTGACTGTGACAATCTCCATACAGTCCGGTCTGTTCGTCTGATACATCGCATGGCGGGCCTAGGGGGCGGTAAACGTCAGTCCTCCAATAGCGGTACAAGTCGTGTCGGAGTGAAGCCCAGAACACCCTGAGATAACACTGGAAACCTACCAGTATATCTCGCTTGCCCTGGCCAGGGACTACTCGTGTAATGGCTCTCCTAGACACAGCGCGATGTCAACCCCCAATACCGGGAGAGACGAATCCTGTCTAACCGTCACTGCCTCCAAGTGCTTCGGGACTGCACCCAAAAACTACCTGTTTGCACGACTCCTTTGAGCCGTGGTAGGGTAGTAATCTAAGTACAGTGGGAACACACTCGAGGCGAAGTGACAGTGTCAAGTCAGCGGACTAAGCTGTACTCATGTCACCTGGGAACTGATAACTGACGATAGGTATAGTACCAACCAACAGTTCCCGACGAGTCCTGTCCAGTATACTCGTAACCCAACGAGCACCCGCATACTATCTCCAGTACGACGTACTGATGGCTGTGGGACAGACCATCTCCCACACTAGGATGAGAAGCGCATACGCTAGTCTACTCCGGAGTATCGATGCCCTGTCTCGATAGTCCTGCAACTAGGGACCTGCATAAGGATGTGCTTATAGATTACCCAGCCCCCACTAGTGTGACTGCCATCACAACGCTGGTAATCAAGCAAAGATCCTAAGGGCTCCACTAATGTGTATAGGTGATATACTAAAATAAACACATGTACACATTGAAGTAGAAACAAACCAAGTAACATACTACTATATTGAGCAAGATTGTTTATACAAGGTGAATATCCCAAGCTTCCATTAAGTAATATACAAACTAGTATGATACAGTAATGGCCTCTAGGACATATACACTAACACAACGTAGTGTCGAGTCTTTAGAGTCCCACACAGAGGGTTATTCGCCTTTGGGCAAAACAGAGTAGAGGTCGCATAGTTTTGCGACGGGGTTCATTCACATCCGCGCACTTGTGCACGTTTCGTGTCCGGACAGTTATTACTAGCAGGCTTTGGTTTAAGCCAGATCCTAGTATATGTTTTGGGATTGGTTTTATCTCATTGTATTCGTGTTCCTCGGAACACGGATGCGGGTGTGTATGCACAGTTGACTGAGACAGAGGCAGAGGATTCTCATTAGGGTTATGGTACGGGTGTGTATGCACAGTTGACTGTTGTCTTTTTCCAAACCCTAATGAGAATAGGAAATATGATTAATAATATTAGTTAACAATTATTGTGCCATGGTTGAGTTGAATTCTTGATTTTTGTTGACTTGTTGACTTTAGTTGACCGGTTGACCAAAGTAGACTTGTTGACCATCATCATTTGTTTTCAAAGATGCTTCTTATTTTTTGCACAAAGCATTTAATGAATGAAATGATAATGGTCATTCATCAACTCACCATCATAAATTGTTAATTATTATTATTGTTATCATTTTCTAAAATAAGAGAGCATGGTTGTAAAAAAAATGGATCATTCTTACTTGCATCTTCTCTCTCATCCATAGCTCTCATCCTCTTCCTCCCTCTCAAGGCAAAATCCCTCTCATGTGTTGAGAACCATTTTGCCTTGAAGATAAAACACCAAAACTCATCTCTACTCATCCTAAGGTTGAAGGTCTAGCAATCCTAATACTTTAGTTACCTCAAGTTCGAGGAAGGAGCTCAAGGTAGAGGCCCTCGGGTGGATCCATCTTCGGCAAGAGAAGGCGACGAGGAGAACCATCCAACCCACTCCAAGGAGAAGAAGAGAAGGAGTTCAAGACTAGGTATAACCCCTAACCGAGTAGGTAAAGCTCATAGTAGTTGCTAGTGTGTAGTTTAGCAAAGATCCGGCTTTCAAGTCCATATTACCCTTCATGAAAAATTTGATTTTTACCGTTTCCGCAACCCCGAAAGGACCGGGACGGGTAACGTGAACCTTCATGAAAGTCTCAGCTTTTCCTTGTACACCAAGTAATCTTCTCAAGATATACTTACTCCTGATGGGGATTTAACCCTTCAGATAAAGCATCCAAAGTCCATACTTTGTTGGTGTATATGGATTCCATCTCAGATCGCTTAGCATCCAGCCATTCTTACAGAATCCCCACTCTTGATGGCCTACTCGAAACTAGTTGGGTCATCATCTCATGATACCATCCTCGCTCCCACTGTCATAGAGAAACCGAAGTATCTCTCAGGTGGATGAGGAACCCTACCAGATCGGCAAAGAGGCTGAGGTTTGTTGGGAACTATTGAATTCTCTGGTTCTACCAAATTATCAGATGCAGTTTATATAGCTGGAACTCCTTCCAGTTCTACCTCACAACCACAAATTTGTTTCCAAAATAAATTCCTTTTCTGAAAAGGTGGTATGCCGAGAAATAAAACACATTTTGTTCTCGGTGTGGTAGAAGATATTCCCTTGCGAATACTTGGGATAACCAACAAACATCCATAGAACTGGCCTTGCCTCGAGCTTGTCCGGATTTTGCTTTTGATATAGGCCGGACAACCCCAAATCTTAACTTACTTAAGAGATAGGCTCTTTCCATACCATATCTCATATGGAGTGGTATGCACCTGATTTAGTTAGAACCCTATTCAATAGGTATGCATCTTCTCAAGTGCATAACTCCCAAAAGGAAATAGGCAACTCAGTAGTACTCATCATAGAGCGCACCATATCTAATAGGGTGCGATTGCTCCACTCCGACACACCATTGTGCTGTGGTGTATACGGAGGAGTAATGCTGAGAGAGAATCTCATTCTCCTTTTGAATAGTCCAGGAATTCCGTGCTCAAGTATTCTCCTCCCCGATCACATCAAAGGACATAATACTTATACCCGTTTTGGTTCTCTACTTTTAACTTATATTCTTTGAATTTCTCAAAAGCTTCAGACTTGTGTTTCAACAGGAACATATGTGTGAATCTTGAGAGATCATCAGTGAATGTAATGAACTATAAAGAACCAGTCCTGGCATGTGTAGATAGGGGACTTACATACATCATCATGTATCAATTCCAAGAGTTCACTAACTCTTTCTTTGTTTCCAGTAAACGGAGCTATGGTCATTTTATATTTGTGACATGACTGGCAAGTTTCACAAGATGTAAATTCAAACTAATTTAAATATGCATCTTAATGTAACTTAGCTAGTCGGGTCGCATTGATATGACCTAGTCTATAATGCCTCAAGAAGGATTCGTTCATTTCTGAATTCTTCCTCTTGTGTGTGTTCAATACGTTAAGAACTGTGGTTTGATTTAGAACGTATATGCCTATAAATAACGTGCCTGAACCGATCAACTCTTGATATAGGAAATGTTCGAAATATTATCCAACAATACAAAATTATATCCTTCTTTAGTAAATAAAGAGACTGATATGATATTGTATATCAGGTTTGGTATCTAATAACATCCGTTCAGAATCAATGTATTTAATAATACAGGGTGATAGCTGCCAACATCTTGGCTGCAACAATTGCACCCTTTCTAACTCTTAAAACTTTATCACCCGTTCTCAGTTCTCTACCTATCCGTAGCCCATGTAACAGATTACATTTGCGGGATCCTGATCCGGTATCACATACCCAGGACGTAGAGGATACTGAAAAACGGTTCTCGGTAATGAACACACCCGAAGAAAATGCATCAACATGCACTTTCTTCGTTTGGGCGGCACGGGAATTCTGGTAATCCCCTATTTCCTGCTCGGTCTTATAACAGTTATAAGTTGGAGCGGGACCAACGTTCCCCAGCACACTATAACAAGCGGGTTCGGTCAATACATCCATATTATTATCTTGATTAAGGCGTGACATGGTCGCTACCTGGAGAGAGAGAGAGAAGAAAACACTAAGCATATGCTCTTGCAAGATCAGATTGGTTATTATTTTATCTAATCAGGATGGCTCCCACTATTTTTATCAAGTTTTCCTTCAAACCCTAAAAGGAAAGACTAGCCGGGATTAATTACACCCTACAAGTTCGCCAATCTTTCAGCCAGGCCAGCGCCGGTACTTTGAGGGAGGTTCCCCGTGCTTTCGCACGGACCTAATTAAAATAACCTCGTTTTCCCATGGGCATAACCTCGTTGACACCTTTCTAGACACCTACTTGATCGGCAATTTGTAATGTGTAAAACTCTCCCAGGAGTAACACTTACTCGCAGTGGGTATCGGGATCCAACTATCCCATAGAAGGTATGCAATCTCATTGCAAATTTCAACACTTGAAATTCCCGATAATATTTTTCCCATAGCAACTTATGACCTTAACATAGTCAACAAATCATAAGCGCTAGCCAAGTTCAACCCGTCATTTCCTGATTGAATTAAACCCACCCGCACGACCCTTAACATAGTCAACAAATTCGTATGAATACCCTAATCCAATCGCATCTCATGCTTAAGCAGATAAGCACTAATTAGCTACCGCACACTACGCCTTAACATAGTCAACAAATGTAGCACGAATACTAAGTAGTATTTATCTGAAATGACGGAGGGCTATAACAGGTTTTTATGAAAACCTCTTGCCTAATGAACTTAATATCATTGTAGAATCGTGTGATTTTTGAAAAGGACTGTTTTTTAGGCTTTTACTAGTTTCGCTAAAGAAGTCACTCCCGGTGAAGAGATCTCGGCTCTTTCCTTATCGAATAAGGTGCAGGATATTTCACAAATACCACTATGCAAAGCAAAGACTACAAAAGCAATCAAAAACAAAACCGAGTGTTTGTAGCATCTGCTAGTTTCGCTAAAGAGGTCACTCCCGGTGAAGGGATCTCGGCTCTTTCCTTATCGAATAAGGTGCTGGATATTCTACAAGGAATACCGCTATGCAAAGCAAAAAACTAGAGCTACCCTTTTTGAAAATTTAATTCTACAATATCTTTTAGGTTTCTTTTCATTCATTAATCTCATTAATGAAGTTCCATCATTTATGCTTCCTAAGTATCACAGAAGAAACGAAAATACAATGTACGCTTATGCCATCCGCATTCACCACAGTGTCCCGTTATGCACCGTTAGGTTACTTAACTAACGGCATACCGGGATGGGACTAGCACGGATGCAAAACATAAGCAACGTCTACTATATATCTCATATATAATGTATATCCATTCGTCTCAGAATCCACAGTGATCACATTACAGAGCAGCAGAAGAAACATATGAAATATTGGATATAATAGGAGGTCCGTGTTTTATTATGAGCCTGTATAAAACACGGATTCCACGGTCGCGATGAATAGCCAAACCCATATCCCTAGACCCCTATGAGAGCGGCAAGCAACCCTACCAATTCTAGAGTTAAGAGACCCGGTCTCGACTCCTCGAGATGGTCTCCCACTAGACTCTAGAACCCGGTTACTTGTGCTCCCCTCCTTGGGTCTATCCTAATGTGGAAAAGTAAATAATATAGAACAATGGTGACATCATCCTCAACCCGGAAGTGCCCTAATAAAAGAATATTACATACAATTAATTTTACATGAATGAAAATAAAAACTCTCATCTCACATAAAACCCCCGACTATTCAAAACGCGACGATCCAATATAACATATTACAGCAACACATAACATTACATGTCATCAACGTAAATAAATATGCGTATCCCAATTGTCGTTGACGTATAGCAATGAAACCGGTGATACACCACATATTACACTTACGGTCGCAGAAAAGAAAATGTCAAACTACAATATTTAGAATCCATAATAACCTTAGACATCATAAACCCAAAATATCGCATACTTTGGATTTCATGCCTAACTAAACGGATTCCACATATTGTATCACATTCCACAAATAGCTAGACGATGTTAAACCTTTCGATCGAATCAACGAATTCCCAAAATTCCCAGAAAGCTGAACATTTGAGCAATATCAAAAATACCAAGAAGCATGCCCCAGTAGCTACGGACCAACCGTAGAAGTATCGGCCCAAGCCTCACACATGGCGTCGCGGAACCGCCGCCAAACCCATGGTTTGGCCGCGGTTCCGCGGTCATGTTGTCGAGTTAGGGTGTTGTTCTTATAGAGGGTCCATAGTTTTACCTACATGATTTTCTGAGGATTTTTAATGTGAAAAATTCCAACATTTTGAAAAATTTCCAGAAAGTGGGCAATATCGGGTTTTCGGAGTTCGTTCGAACTTCTAACTTTGTCTAGACAACTTCTAATGCTCTAGCAAGGCTCTGATACCACTGTAGGTTTCTTTGGCACAACCACAAGGTTTCAAAAGATGTCAAACATGCTATAATTAAAAATTTAGTGTGCCAAACAACCCTAACCTAGGATCTTACTAGAGTTTTAGGAGCTAAACTAGAAAGAAAACATCTTTACATCTAAGTGATAACGGAATACAACCTTTGTAGACCGGTCCTTCACTTCTAAAGCTCCGTGTAGTAGTCCCTTCGCTGCGAGTATTGATCTCCCGAACTCTAGTATGGGTTCTCCCAGAGAAATGAACAAGCTTGCTCGAAGTCTTCAAGGCCGAGGATGATCTACGTCGAGGAGACTCAAGCTCATGCTACCTTTTCACTAATTGTGAAATTAGTGAAGCAAACACCCTAAACTAAATGGCAAGTAGTAGAGGATGATGAAGTAGGAAGTGGGCTCTCTTTAGATTTATTTTTCTCACAATATTTTCTCACCTTGAGAAAAGCTAGTGAGCTTTTCTCATAAGGAAGAAGAAGCTCAAATGAAGAGATGAGAGAATGAACTCATGAGGTGAGAATGTGAACCATGGGTGAGTTAGTGTCATACACTAACCCATGTAGAGAATAAACCATAGCTAGTTAATAATAGTTAGGTTAATAAATATCTACAGGTAAAACAAACTCAGTGGACTTGGTCAATGGTTCCACAAGCCTCTCCAAGCTTTAACCATGTGACTAAACTCCACTAATTTTGATTAACTTAGATAAATATAAACCCATCACATTATTAAGCATGGTGCAAGTCTCATACACCCATGTCATATGTGGCATCTAACATGACACAAAAGTTGTACATTAATATATATCACATATACACTAATGCACACAAGTGAGAAAGAAATCATAAGTGAGCTAATATTAGTTAATGTAATCTAGTATATCTAATATACAATTATACATTAAATTATTAAATCAACACTTGATTTAATAATCCGGCTATATCGCATATAACCGACTAATATCAAATGCAACAACTCTTGATCCGATAATCCGGCTATATCTCATATAACCGACCGATGTCACAAATCGCGAGAATAGAATGCGGTATCACATAAGCGCATCAATCTCGGTCCCGCACATATCATATATGTGCTCCTACTCCGTTTCGCATGAACCAGGAAACCTCTGTGTAGGACTCTAAAGACTCGTCAATACGCTGGCAGTAGGTGATGATCATATCAAACACCCACAAGCCGCAAGCGGTCTGCTAAACGTAACGGCCACCCGGATATTGAGCGATCAGAAGATCAACAAGCAAGCCTGCTCATACCCCTGCGAATCCAATCAGTAACACTACCATACAATCCGGTCTCTTCGTCTGATATGTCGCATATCTCGTCTAGGGGTGGTAAACGTCAGACCCCAGTAACTCGATAAGTCGTGCCGATATGAGGCTCATAATAAGTCGAGAAACTACTGGTAACACTTACTAGTAATGTTTAAAATAGCCCTGTCCAGGGGCTTCCTGTTATAGCCAATCGAGCACAGCGCAACATCAACCCCCAATACCAGGAGAGACGAATCCCCTCCTATCGCTCATTGCCTCCATGTGACTCGGGACTGTACCCAAAAACCACCGTTTTACACGTTCTCATGAATGTAGTAAGGTGGAAATCAAAGCACAGTGGGAATCACACAAGACTCTATGACGATCTCGGGTCGACAGACTAACCTGTACCAGTGTCACCAGAGAACTGCCATCTGACGTGAGGTATAATACCATCTGGGAGTTCTCGGCGAGTCCGCCCAGTGTACCCAGTCTCCACTGAGCACCCGTATACCATCTCTTATGTCAAACACCAATGGATATGGGATCATCCATCGCCCATCTACATGGATCGAGAAGCTATATGCTAACCTACTCTGTTATATCGATGCCTCGTCTCGATACACCCACGACTAGGGACATTAAAGGATGTACTCACAGACTACCTTTGTCCCACTAGTATGATCTCCATCATAATCTAGGTAGTCAAGTACGCATCCTAAAGGATTTACCAACATGTAACAGAGAGATAATCAGTGTACATGTTAAGATAAAGAGTAACCAGATAGCATACTATCATGTCGAGCAAGAAAGTCCTCCCTATATATGTCCAAGCATCCACTACAATGTGCATCTCTTGTACAGTAATGGCTTCTAGGGCATATATATAACTAACAAATTCTGTATTGGAGGATAATGTTGTGAAAATTTTCCTGAATCAAGAGTTGATTCGATCAGGCGCATTATATAATAGCATATACGTTCTAAATCAAACTACAGTTCAAAGTATGTAGAACACACACAAGAGGAGGAGTACAGAAATGAACGAATCCTTCTTATGGCATTGTAGACTAGGTCATATCAATGCGACACGACCAGCTAAGTTACATAAGAATGTATATGAGAATCTGTTCGAATTTTCATCTTATGACACTTGCCGGTCTTGTCTCAAAGATAATATGACCAATACTCTGTTTACTGGAAACAGAGAAAGAGTTAGTGAACTCTTGGGACGCATACATGATGATGTATACGGTCCTATGTCTACAAATGCCAGGGTTGGTTCTTGCTACTTCGTTATATTCATCGACTATCTCTCAGGATTCAGACATGTGTTCCTGTGGAAACATGAGTCTGAAACTTTTGATAAATTCAAGAAATATAAGCTTGAAGTTAAGAACCAGACGGGTAGAAGTATTAAGTCCTTCGATGTGATCGAGGAGGAGAATAATTGCGCATGGAGTTCCTGGAGTTTCTAAAAGGAGAATGTGATTCTCTTTCAGCTTACTCCTTCGAGTACACTACAGCACAACTGTGTATCAGGGCGGAGCTATCACACCCTATGAGATATGGCGTGCTCTATGATGAGTACTGCTGAGTTACCTGTTTCTTTTTAGTGCTATGCACTTGAGAAGCTGCATACCTATTGAATGGGGTTCCGTCCAAATCAGAGCCTACCACTACATATGAGATATGGAATGGGAAGAGACCATGTCATAAACGAGTTAAGATATGGGGTTGTCCGGTCTATGTTGAAAGGCAGAATCTGGACAAGCTCGAGAAAAGATCGGTTATGTACAAGTTTGTTAGGATATCCTAAATATTTATGAGGGAATATCTTCTACCACTCTGAGGAGCAAAAGATGTTTTGTTTCTCAGCATGCCACCTTTTTAGAAGAGGAATTTCTTGTGAAGAAATTAGTGGTCATATGGTAGAACTGGAAGGAGTTCCAGCTAGAAAAACTAAGAGCTGATGAATTGGTAGAACCAATGGATTCAATAGTCTCCAACGAACTTCAGCCTCTTTGCGAATCTGGTAGGGTTCCTCATCCACTTGAGAGATACTACAGTATTCTTGGTGATAGTGGGAGCGGGGATTGCATCATGGTAAATGATGGCCCAACTAGGTTCAGGCAGGCCATCACAAGTGGAGACTTTGTGAAATGGCTGGATGCTATGCGATCAAAGATGGAATTTGATTGAATCGTTTCCGTGTTGTGTTTTGAAAAGTGTAAAGATCACAACCAAAGAAATTTATACCGCAATCAATTGACGGTGTCTATTGTAGTTTCGTCAATGAGAACGGATCGTCCACTGAGAAAGTATGAATTTATTCAAAATCATTTTAGTTGAGTTGAAAATAAAAGGTAAAAGAAAATAATTCAATATTTGTGAGATTTTAGTTTCAAGAACATAAAGAAATTAGATCTAGAATCAAGAATTAATAAAGATCAAGAAAATGTCCAAACCAATTGAATTCTCAAGATTTGTAAAGTAGCTTGTAGGAGTCGATCAAATTGATAGTGATGATGAATACTAATGATTATGAATTCTTATCTATTGAGGATTTGTTGCTAGATCGATGACAATCAATGAAGATTGGATCTATTGAAGAAACTAGGGTTTCTCCTTCACCATTCCTTGTCCTTTCATTGATTATCATTCAAATTCTAGCCTCTAACAAATTAAATCATCGATCGTTGATCTCTAATTTAGAACGAAAACATTCAAGAAAGCGATCTCGCTCAAATTAGGTCTTCGATGATTCAATTTCCTAAAGTTTACAAAACTCATAAGACTTAAGAATCGTTCAAGAATTTCTTCATCATCATCTACCTATTTTCTCGATTCCGCTATAAGCGGAGATTTCACTCAAACATCATGAAAAAGGAAAGAATCAAGAATCGATAACTTTTCATAATGCAAGAATGTAAAGAAAAGCAACATTTATAATTTTCACCTTTATTAATCGATGATTAGGTACAATTCACTCAAGTCGAGGTTACAAGATTTGAGGAGATAACTAAATCGTCGAAATTAGCTTCGCATCGATCTTCTTGAGTCGCGGATCGTCGTGGATCTCTTGCTCGGATGTAGATCGGCGTTGCAATAGAGGTTCGTTGGAGGCTTGCTTGAGTCGCTTCTCGATGAATCTTGATTTGGCTTTTGAATTTGATTTGGGCTAGGATTTTGAGTTACAAGTTGTGTCACTCAACTTGTGTGTGGATTTGGTTAAATGTTCAACAACTCAACTAATGAACAACCTTTGTAATGAAGCCATAGATCCCCTTTTATAGTTTTTTTCCTTTTAGCTTCCCTTAGAAACTAGGTAAATCTTCCCTTGGAAGCTAGGTAGTTATAGAGAAGTTTCTAGATTAAGGTAGTTAACTAGCTTGCATGAGAAGCCTTTCTGTTGGAGGGAAGCTTCTGAAGATTTGAAGCGTCTTGAAGAAGTTTGGCCGTTGATAGGGTATCATGTCTGAAACTTTCGGCCGCCGATGAGTCAGAACGGCCGCGGATCCGCAGCGAATCGGCCTGACTCGGCCGCGGATCCGCAGCCATCTGGTGGAGTTGCTGCATGAAATTTCCAGTGCTGATTTGTGTTAGCTTTATGGCACTTTCCTGATGTCTGGAATATTTTTATACTTTCTTATTTACTGCCAGATCACAAGTCTTGGACTTGATGTATTTTATCAGCACTTTTAGCAGTTCCGGCTCTTTTACCTGGAGAATTTCTTGCACACAATCTCGAGACAAGTGTTGAGATATATAGATCATGCGAATAATAATAAACACTTAATTTCCCTTTTAGAATGTCGATTATAACTATAACACAGGGTATTTGGTATTTTCCAGATGAATTCGTAATCTGTGTTATATTTACAATAAACACCTATATATGATCAATAAGAGTAGGGAAATTAACGTGTTGAGAATGCACTATTTTTGACTGATCAAATTCCCCCAAACTTAATTTTGGTCATCTCGAGCAAACGTCTTTTATTTTTATTTAAGAGAAGGAGAAAATATAAGAAAAAAGAAAAAACTAACTAGCAAACTTTCGTAGGCAACACGATTGCACTGAGCACGTGCAACAAGCCTTTAAACCTGTAGGTGTCTCTAGTAGGAGGAGTGTTGTCTCCTGAGGGTTTTTAGCGGATTGCACCCACAAAATCCTTTAATAAAAGGAAGACTGTGAAAGTTACATATAAAGATAATAATTGTAAAAGAAAGACTTTAAAAATCAGAGTTTCCAACTATACTAGCTTTTCAGTTGTCATGAACCCTATCTTAATAGTCATGAAAAGATATTAGAAATCACATCATCCCTCAATAAAACATCGTCCTTATTCTTCATTCCTACCTTTCTTCCAAACATTGATCATATACCCCTACGTGTGTGTAAAGGACATCCCTACACTCGGAGAATTCAATTCAAGCTATCATACTCTTGTCCATCTACTTCAGTACTTTTTAATTGATGAATATTAGATGGAATTGCTCACACATTTTTCATGTGACCGTTAATACTTCTTGAGATACTAACCGACCGATTATTCATGTGCTCGCTTATTAGGCGTATTTAGTATTTTCCTCGTCTTGCAACACCTAAGGCTTAGCAGTGACTCCCAAACCAGTTGGTCTAAGACATTAGGTGATGAAGCATCCTCGCTATATTTTTTTATTGCGACCTTGGTATTTACAAAACCAGTATTCATTTTTTCTACACCATTTTATATTTTATTCTTTCCTTCGTACTTTGGCTTTTAGACAAGAGCATTTCAAGGTATCCTCTACTATCCCGAGTTTCAAGACGTGTGTGAGTGTATATAGTAGGGTATCAACATTCAAATGTTTGGCTTCCAGAATAGAAACTATTTTTCAGACTTATTTTTATCCTCAGATTAGTGACTTCTTTCATCTTACTAACCCTTGGGACAACGGCTCATAACTATTTATTACTAGTTTCGTTTAAGAAAACTTCTAACTTTCTAGGTTTTCTTAAATTTTTCCAATCTTTTGGATGTAATTTTTCATTTTCTAATATTTATTATGAAATTAAATATTAAATATTTTTTTATATGTTTTGTGATTATGTAAAGTATGATGCAGAATGATGCGTAAAAAGCACAAACCTCCCCCAAACTTGTTTACAACAGTGTCCTCACTGTTGCCGTCTGTTAAATCTTAGAAACCTGTAGACTTGGGAGGAAATTTATTAATGGGGGCAATAATATACGAACATGAAAATCTCCCCCAAACTTATTCTTTTCACTCACCTCCATTCTAAAGATGTGACAAAATTACCAAGTCATGGAGGTGAGGTGGAGGAAAATCAGTCATTATAAAGCGGCTCCTGTAAAAACAGGAGCTCCTACGAGGGGTCAGTGGAATAAAACGGTTTTAGTCTATGTCCATTTACTTTGAAAATTGTACCGTTTTCAACATTTTCAACCTCAACTGCCCCGTGCGGGTATACATTCCGCACAACAAAAGGTCCTTTCCACCGAGATTTTAACTTACCCGCATGAAAATGGAGACGTGAATCATAAAGAAGGACTTGTTGACCAGGTGTAAAAGTTTTTCTCAAAATGTTTTTATCGTGAAATACCTTAGTCCGGTTCTTTACAATTACAACATTATCATAAGCTTCATCGCGGAGTTCGCTTAGCTCGTTTAATTGCAGCTTCCGAAAGTTGCAGGCTTGATTTAAGTCATAGTTAAGTTCTCTAATGGCCCACATTGTTTTGTGCTCAATCTCGACCGGAATATGACAAGCCTTTCCAAACACTAGTCTGTAAGGAGACATAACTAGATCGGTTTTATATGCGGTACGAAATGCCCAAAGAGCATCCGTCAATTTGGTTGACCAATCTTTTTGAATTTTTAGAAACTGTTTTCTCCAAAATTTGTTTGATTTGTCTGTTTGAAACCACAGCTTGCCCGCTCGTTTAGGGATGATAGGGTGTGGAAAGTTTATGGTTGATTGCATATTTCCGCATCAAAGTCTCGAAAGACCGATTACAAAAATGCGTCCCGTTATCGCAAATGATAGCACGTGAGTGTCCAAATCGCGAAAAAATGTTTTCTTTTAAGAACTTAATGACAACCTTTTTTTCATTAGTGCGATAAGGAATACCTTCTACCCATTTCGAGACGTAATCAACCGCAAGCAATATGTACAAATTTCCAAAGTAGTTGGGAAAAGGACCCATAAAATCAATACCCCAAACGTCAAAAATTTCAACCACTAAGATCAGTTGAAGTGGCATCTCATTTCTCCGGGAAATCCTACCCATGTGTTGACACTGTGGACAAGTTTTGCAATGATCAAATGCATGTCTGAACAAAGTCGGCCAGTAAAAACCGCATTGCAAAACCTTCTCCGCCGTCTTTCGAGGACCGAAATGACCCCCACAAGTCTGATCATGACAAAAAAATAGAACACTCTTGAATTCATCATTAGAGACACATCTACGAATGATCTGGTCAGGACAATACTTAAACAAATAGGGTTCATCCCAGTAAAAGTGTTTTACTTGGGATAGAAATCGATGTTTGTCCTGTTTCAACCATTCAAGGGGAATAAGTCCCATAGCAAGATAATTCACAATATTACCGAACCAAGGTTCATTGGATACTTTCAAGAGTTGTTCGTCCGGAAAAGAATCATTGATCAGCAGGGTCACAGGTGAAGAAGAGATGCGCGACAAATGGTCGGCTACTACGTTTTCACATCCTTTCTTATCTTTAATAACAAGATCAAATTCTTGTAATAGAAGGATCCAACGTATTAGCCTACCTTTAGCATCCTTCTTCGCCAAAAGATGTTTCAAGACGGAGTGGTCAGTGTACACAACAATTGGTGAGCCAATCAAGTAAGGCCTGAATTTTTCTAATGCAAATACAACCGCCAAAAGTTCTTTTTCGGTAATTGTATAGTTAATTTGAGCATCATTCAGAGTCTTACTTGCATAATAAATCACGTGTGGCATCTTTTCAATGTGATGTCCTAAGACTGCACCAATAGCAAAATCTGATGCATCACACATAAGCTCAAACGGGTAGTTCCAATCTGGAGATGATAGAACGGGGGCTGTAGTGAGAGAGTTTTTAAGTGAGTCAAATGCAGCCTCACAATCCGAGTCAAAGTGAAAGGTTGTGTCCTTGGCCAAGAGAAGAGTCAAGGGTCTAGCAATTTTGCTAAAATCCTTAATGAATCTCCGATAAAAGCCTGCATGGCCAAGAAAGGATCGTATATCCTTGACGCATTTAGGATGAAGAAGGTTTTGAATGACATCTATTTTAGCTTTGTCAACCTCAATGCCTTTTCGTGAAGTAACATGTCCAAGCACAATTCCCTCTTGGACCATGAAATGGCATTTTCCCCAATTCAAGGTTAAGTTCTTCTCTTTACAATGAGTAAGAACTGCGTCAAGATGAGATAGGCAGTCAGCAAAAGAATCTCCGAATATCGAGAAATCGTCCATGAAAATCTCCAGAAAATTCTCGACCATGTTCGAGAATATCCCCATCATACACCCCTGAAATGTAGCGGGAGCATTGCATAACCCAAAGGGTATGCGTCTATAAGCAAAAGTACCAAAAAGACAAGTAAATGTGGTTTTATCTTGATCCTTTTTGGCAATAGGGACCTGGTTATAGCCAGAGTATCCGTCCATGAAGCAATAGTATTCACATCCAGCTAAGCGTTCCAGCATCTGGTCAATAAAAGGTAGAGGAAAGTGGTCTTTCCTCGTTGCGGCATTGAGTTTTCTATAATCAATATATACACGCCACCCAGTTTGGGCACGTGTCTGGATTAACTCATTTGCCTCATTTGTTATGACCGTGATGCCAGATTTCTTAGGGATTACATGAATTGAACTCACCCATTGGCTATCAGAGATTGAGTAAATGATACCACTGTCAAGGCATTTGATGATTTCTTTCTTTACCGCATCCTTCATGACGGGGTTTAACCGTCTCTGTGGTTCTCGGGTTGGCTTGGCTTCATCCATCAGATGTATATGATATTCAACAATTAAGGGACTAATCCCTTTGATGTCAGCCATAGTCCAACCAAACGCCTGGCTATTAGATCTCAATACTGTCAAAAGAGCATTCTCTTGCTCTGAGGCTAGAGAAGCTGATATGATAACAGGTAAAGACTCATTCTCACATAAATATGCATATTTAAGATGAGAAGGTAATAATTTGAGATCTAATGTCGGCGGAGAAACAATAGAAGGTGGGGTAAAAGAATGACATTCAGATTCACGAAGAAGCTCGTAGCCTGCATAAGATACAGACTCGGAAGGTGAAGAGTCAAAAGGTTCAGACTCAAGAGTGGAAAGAGTGTCCTCACTAAGATGTGTAAGATCAAATATTGATGTGCTAATGTCGTCGAGATTATCAAAGCAAAGTTCATCAACCTTGCAACTTTCGGTAGCTATCTCGTGGACAGAACAGACATCAAGTATGTGAGCAGAGGGTTCAGACGGCTGACTTCCAATTTTAAAAATGTTCAATTCAATTGTCATTTTTCCAAAAGATAGGTTCATAGAACCGTTTCGACAATTAATGACAGCATTGGAAGTGGTAAGGATTGGTCGACCCAGAATCACTGGAATTTGGTTCTGTGGTTTTACTACAGGTTGTGTATCGAGAACAATAAAGTCCACAGGGAATACAAATTCCCCGACTTTTATCAACACATCCTCCAGTTCACCCTTAGGTTTGGTGATTGAACGGTCTGCCATTTGGAGAGTGCAATGAGCTGGTTTCAACTCTCCAATCCCTAACTGCTCGTAGACAGAGTATGGAAGCAGGTTAACACTTGCGCCAAGGTCAAGTAAAGCATGGTTAATGTTTTTACCCCCAATAGAAATCGAGATTATAGGACATTCAGGGTCCTTACGTTTCTTTGGTAACTGTGGGGTAAAAGCAGTGCTAATATTATTTGTCATGAAAACCTTTTTGGGCACTTGAGTCTTCCTCTTCCTAGTGCACAAGTCCTTTAGAATTTTCGCATAAGCGGGGACTTGTTGAATAGCATCTAGAAGAAGGATGTTGATATTAACCTGTTTAAACATTTCCATAATCTTCTCCATATGTGGACTCGATTTGTTACCCCTTAACCGATTCGGATAAGGAGCTTTAGCAATAATAGCTGGGTCCAACATTGGAAAAGGAGGTGTGTGTGGAACTGATCCCAGAATAGGAGTGGGGATCGTCTTTGGTGGACTAGAAGAAATATGCTGAGAGTTCAAGCCTTGAGGAAAACGAAAAATAGGCTCACAAGAAAATGGTAGGGTAGATAAAGTAGGATCAGAAGTAGAAGTGGATGTAGAAGGAAAAGTGGAAGTGGAAGCCTTCTTCATGATTATCAATCTCTTCCCTGACTTGATTATTCAGCACTCTTTCAGATCTCAACGTTGTGATGGCATTCACATTGTAGTATTGTGAATGTCCAGGATTCGGTAGGGGTTGAGATGGAAGTTTCCCTTTCTCTCTAGCACTCATCTCGGCATTTAATCGAGCAATTTGTGCTTCCATCGATTTAATACTCTCACCATGGGAATCAGAGTTTTTCTGGATCTTATCGAGGGAAGACTTAAATTCAGCCGACATTTGAATGGACTGTTTCATAAACATTTCAAAAGTCCGTTCAAGTGAAGAGGAATTATCAGTACCGGTCAACTGCAAAGGACTATACGGTGCAGGTGTGTTGACCAGATTTTGAAAGTTTTGTGATTGGTAGGGGTGCTGACTTATTTGAAGTGGTTGTTGTTGTGGTGGAGAACCCCTTTGGAAATTGTTTTGATTTGGAACCGTGTTTTGAGTTTGTGATTGGTTCCAAGAAAAATTAGGGTGATTCCTCCAACCCTGATTATAAGTGGAATAATACGGATCATTTCTAGGTCTTTCTTGGAAAGCGGCATTGGTATGCTCTTGACCTTGAAACGGAGAATTTAAAGGACATTCTTCCGTAAGATGAGATGGATCAGAATAGCATCCACAGACAGTTTTGGAGAGTGATATCTGATTTAGGGAGGCTGCTAAAAATTTATGTTCCATAGCTTCGAGTTTTTTTTTGCATTGCTGCCATTTCAGCTCTAACTCCTATGAAAACATCAAGTTGATGAATGCCACCCCTAGACGATGACTGGTTTACAATCTCCCACTGTAAAGTTTTTCAGCAAAATCTTCTAAAAATCTCCAGACTTCACCATCATCTTTATTCATGAAGGTGCCTTGACACATGAATTCAAGGGTCAATTTTGTTATAGGATTAATGCCCTCATATATGATTCTGCACAGATCCCTTCTCGGAATTCTGTGATGAGGACATTGAACTAACAGATCCTTGAAGCGTTCAAAACACTTCGAGAATGGTTCATTTGGAAGCTGGGTAAATTAATTTATTTCGCTACGGACTCGAGCTGTCTTATGATTGGGGTAGAATTTCTTTAGGAAAGCTATTACGAATTCTCTCCAGTTTGAAATAGAATGTGCGGCTATGTTATAAAGCCACTTCTCGGCTATATCGCACAAAGTGAACGGGAGAAAACGTAATCTCATAGCATCCACAGAAAGCTGTGAAGTACCCATCATAGCGCATACATTTTCATATTTGGTAATAAAGACGTATGCGTCCTCAGCCTCGAGACCGTGAAATTTGGGTAGAAGATTGATGTATTGAGGTTTTATTTTAAAGTTATCCCCGTTGGCTGGGGGAATGGTGAGACAGGTCGAAAGAGGACCTCGCATAGGGTAGCATCTCTCTTGGAGAGAGATGTGGGGCGGATTCTACGCACCTGCAGACGGTGGCAGAGTGGTGTTAAAGAAATTTTATGGAGAACCGTCCATCGAAGTGGGTGTGGTAGTGGGTGAAGAAAAAGTGGACGTAGAATTACCGACTTCGGAGTCGATAGGAGGAACACGGACAAGAAGGGCACTAGAATCCCGTGTCCAGCCGAGCATGCACTAAATGGTTTAGCACAAGTGGCAGCGTTGTGATAATTAGGGGAAAATTTTGGATTGGTGTTTGTTTTTGAAAAATTATGGATTTTTGAAAAATTCACACAAACAATGCACAAGCAACCCTAAATCTAGTGGTCACCTAGGTCAAACCACTAGACCGCTCCTAGAATTCCAGAAGAAAAATCGCAGGATAAATTCTCTATTGCCTCTTTGCCCCTTCTGTGGCCAGGTAAGTGCCAGGTAAGTCGGAGGTTCTCCACTACGTAAGTAGTGGGACTAATTAAATAATCACTTGCCTTAGACACCACAAAAGAAACGCGGATAAGCAATAGATTACCCACTACCTTCTTCTGTCCTAAGTGAGCGCGACGGTCCTTAGAGTCTTGTCTAGATTTTTTTTAGTTAACGAGGGTAATGCAGATGCAAGTTTGTGATTTTTGGGGTTTAGGAAGGGTAATGAAATCCCCACCTAATCTGAATTTGGTCTTTTGCCCCTTAATTTCCGTGTTAAAATATGCAAACAACTAAGATCAAACACGCAACAAATTTTTCTTTTATCGGCGCTGCGAATTTTTGCAAAGAAACCTGCAGAAATTGGTTATTAGACAGAGCAGGGAAGAGATAAGAAAGACAGAGATGGACCTAAAAAATTTGGTGCACTGAATCCCTCAATTCACCGCGAATCCGCCGCGAGATGCTTCTAAATGCCGCGGTTCCGCCGCAGCTTAATATGATCCCTGCACAAAAATTGGTGCAGATGCTCCTGTACTTTCACTGAGCTCTCTGAGATGACATGAAAAATTTTCCCTTCGCTCCAGAGATTCCAGATTCTTTTGCAACAATTCACAACATATCGTTAAGCACTTGATGCGAATTTTGATCTAAAAATTCTGATGTAATAATAAATTTTTTCCAACTCAAATTACAAAAACGAACAAATTAGCACACGATCCCTGGCAATGGCGCCATTTGATTGAATCATTTCCGTGCCGTGTTTTGAAAAGTGTAAAGATCACAACCAAAGAAATTTATACCGCAATCAATTGACGGTGTCTATTGTAGTTTCGTCAATGAGAACGGATCGTCCACTGAGAAAGTGTGAATTTATTCGAAATCGTTTTAGTTGAGTTGAAAATAAAAGATAAAAGAAAATGATTCAATATTTGTGAGATTTTAGTTTCAAGAACTTAAAGAAATTAGATCTAGAATCAAGAATTAATAAAGATCAAGAAAATGTCCAAACCAATTTGTAGGGTTCCTAGGCACCCTAATGAGGTCTCACAAGGCATCAACCATGCCAATTTCAAATTTAACGGTGCCGAGAAACCCGACTACGGATCGTTTGCTAGAAAACTAGGCGAAAAAGAAGCTAGTTAACAATTTAACTATATGGAAACGGAAATACAACCTTTGTAGATCCGGTGCTCCACCTCCATAGCTCCGCAACGAAGTCCCTTCGCTGTCCAAGTGAACTCCCGGGCTCTAGCGTCGGCTTCGTCGAAGAATAAGCGAGCTAGGTCGTCGATGTCCATGCCGAAGATGATCTACGTCGAGGCATCGCTAAATCAAGCTCCGACTTCACCAAGTCAAGAAACTTGTGAAGAAAACACACTCTACTACTTGGCAAGAGGTAGAGGATGAAGAAATAGGAAGTGGGTAGACTTTAGAATTGGATTTCTCACTCTTAATCATCAATCACCATTGATGGACCTTAGGTTTTCTTCTTGAGTTGAAGGAAGAAGAAGAAGAATATTATGATAAGAATTGTTATTAATAAGAAAAGAAAAACCATCCTTATCATAATAGTAACCATGGTTTAATGTAGAGAATTGATCATGGTTAGTGAATGGTTAGGTTTTTACAAGATGACAAAATGGTTGCAATGGTCAAAGTATTCATGAAGCTTCATGAATGAAACAAAAATGCCACCATTTTATCATGTAATTTTTTCTTTTCCAAAAAAGAAATAAACAAATGAATAAAATGAATAATCAAATAGTAAACCCTAACCATTCCATTAACCAAGGTTTAATTCTATACACTTAACAAAAAGGGCATGCACCATCAAACATGATACAAGCAAGTGCACAAATCATATCGCACATGAAATGTGCACACCCGAGTGAGAAAATCCAATTAAAGTGAACCGATACTAGTTAATGCAAAGTAATATATCAAATATATAATTATGCATTAAATCATTAAATCAACACTTGATTCAATGATCCGGTCATGTCGCACACAACCGACTAGTATACAATGTATCGGCTTATCGAATCAATCCTTGATTCGATAACTAGGTTATATCGCATACAACTATTCGACACATTCATCACGAGAATAGAATACGGTATCACATACACGTATTATTCTCGGTCCCGCACATATCTCATATGCGTTCCTATTTCGTTTCGCTTGAGCCAAGAAACCTCTGTGTAGGACTCTAAAGACTCGTCAATACGCCGGCAGCAGGTGATGATCATATCAAACACCCACAAGCCGCAAGCGGTCTGCTAAACGTAACGGCCACCCGGGTATTGAGCGATCTGAAGATCGACGAGCAAGCCCGCTCACACTCCAGTGAATCCAACCAGTAACACTACCGTACAGTCCGGTCTGATCGTCTGATATGTCGCATATCTCGCCTAGGGGTAGTAAACGTCAGACCCCAATAGCTCGATAAGTCGTGTCGATATGAGGTCTATAACTGTTCAAGAAACTACTGGTAACACTTATCAGTAAATCTCAGCAACCCTGGCTAGGGATTTCCTGTTATAGCCAATCGAACACAGCGCAACATCAACCCCCTATACCGGGAGAGACGAATCCCCTCCTATCGCTCATTGCCTCCATGTGATTCAGGACTGTACCCAAAAACCACCATTTTGCACGCCCTCTTGGACGTGGTAAGATGGAAATCAAAGCACAGTGGGAACCACACAAGACTCTATGACGATCTCGGGTCAACAGACTACTCTGTACCAGTGTCACCAGAGAACTGCCATCTGACGTGAGGTATAATACCATCTGGGAGTTCTCGGCGAGTCCGTCCAGTGTACCCAGTCTCTACTGAGCACCCGTATATCATCTCTGATGTCAAACACCGATGGATATGGGATCATCCATCGCCCATCTGTATGGGTCGAGAAGGTATACGCTAGTCTACTCTGGTATATCGATGCCCCGTCTCGATACACCCACGACTAGGGACTTTGAAGGATGTACTTATGGACTACCATGTCCCCACTAGTATGATCCGCATCATAGTCCAGGTAGTCAAGTACACATCCTAAGGGCTTTACCAACATGTAACAGAGAGACAATCAGTATACACGTTAAGGTAAAGTTCAACCAGATAGCATACTATCATGTCGAGCAAGAAAGTCCTCCCTATATATGTCCCAGCATCCACTACAATATACATCCTATGTACAGTAATGGCCTCTAGGGCATACATATAACTAACAATCTCCCACTTGCACTAGGGCCATCTGTAGCAGTGGTTGTAGTATCTCATACTCAACCATCCCATAAAAATCTCTCTCTGGGAACAGGCCTTTGTGAGTGGATCCGCTGTGTTGTCCTCTGAATCTACTCTCCTAACCTGGATCACCCTGGAGATCAACTATCTCCATGATCAGGCGATGCTGCCTTAGAATAAGTCTGGATCACTGATGGGACCGGCGTTCCTCGGCATGAGCCACAACTCCATTGTCTCACAATGGTAGGAACGTAGTTCATCTCATGAACCAATATACACCCAGACAGCCACTTTGGTAGCATCTTAAGTAGCGATGTATCCAGCCTTTATCGTCTAGTATGCCACGGTATCTAGCTTGGAACTCTTCCAACATACCGTCCCTTTACTGAGGGTAAAGACAATGCCTGCGACTGACATTCAGTCGTCTTTATCACACTGGAACCCTTCCAGCGATTCTCCCCAGGATCGATTGATACCATCTCACTACAACTAGTGAGTATCCTAATTTCCAATTAGATCTATCTCATAGATCCAAAATCCAGGATTTAGGAGGTATCACTTTGATCCTATATGGAGAATCATTGTGATAAGCGGAGATTGATCGAGCGTAGCATAGGAAACTCCTTCCCTATCAAGAGTATGTCATCCACGTACTCTACGAGGATCACCACCATACTCCCTACTACCCTTTTGTTTATACAAGGTTCATCTACCATTTTGATGATGTCAAACTCTTTGACTAATCCATCAAAACAGATGTTCCAACTCCGCGATGCCTGCTTTATCCTATAAAACATCTTGCACACGTTTCCGCTGCTCCCACTGTCTACGAAGCCCTCTGGCTGTGTACTTATAGACGCACTCTTCTAAAACATCATTTAGAAAAGCAGTCATGACACCCAACCACCAGATATCGTAGTCAAGGTATGTAGCCGTGACAAGTAGGATCTGGATGGACTTAAGCATAGCTACTTGAAAAAGGTTTCATCATTATCCACACCTGGTCAATGATGCACACTTTTAACAAGTCTAGCTTTGAAAGTCTCAACCTTTCCATGTACACCAAATAATCTTCTCAAGATATACTTGCTCCTGATGGGGATTTAACCCTTCAGATATAGCAACCAAAGTCCATACTTTGTTGGTGTATAAGGATTCCATCTCAGATCACTAAGCATCCACCATTCTTACAGAGTCTTACCCCCGATGGCCAGCTCGAAACTAGTTGGGTCATCATCTCATGATGCAATCCTCGCTCCCACTGTCATAGAGAAACAGAAGTATTTCTCAGGTGGGTGAGGAACCCTACTAGATCGGCGGAGAGGCTGAGGTTCATTGGTAACTATTGAATCCTTTGGTTCTTTCAAATCATCAGCTGCAGTTTGTATAGCTGGAACATTTCCAGTTGTACATAACAGTCCTTGCCTCGAGCTTGTCCGGATTTTGCTTTTAGACATAGCCCGGACAACCCCAAACCTTAACTGACTTAAGAGATGGGCTCTTCCCTTATCATATCAAATATGAAGTGGTAGGCAACTGATTTAATTTGAACCCTATTCAATAGGTATGCAGCTTCTCAAGCGCATAACACCCAAAAGGAAATAGGTAACTCAGTATTACTCATCATAGAGCACACCTTATCACATAGGGTGTAATTGCTCCGCCCCGATATACCATCGTGCTATGGTGTATACGGAGGAGTAATGCTGAGAGAGAATCTCATTCTCCTTTAGAAAAGTCCAGGAATTCCATGCACAAGTATTCTCCTCCCTGATCTCATCATAGGACATAATACTTATACCCGTATATTGGTTCTCTACTTCTCGCTTATATTCTGTGAATATCTCAAAAGGCTCGGACTCATGTTTCAACAGGAACATATGTCTGAATCTTGAGAGATTATCAGAGAATGTAATGAAGTACAAAGAACCGGTCTTGGCATATGTAGACAGGGGACCTACATACATCAACATGTATCATCCCAAGAGTTCACTTACTCTTTTTCTGTTTCCAGTAAACGGAGCTATGGTCATTTTATCTTTGTGACATGACTGGCGAGTTTCACAAGATGTAAATTCAAACTAATTTAAATATGCATCTTTATGTAACTCTAGCTAGTCGGGTCACATTGATCTGACCTAGTCTACAATACCTCAAGAAGGAATCGTTCATTTCTGAACTCTTCCTCTTGTGTGTGTTCCATATACTAAGAACTGTAGTTTGATTTAGAACATTAATGCTTTTAGATAACGTGCCTGAACCGATCAACTTTTGATATAGGAAATGTTCAAAACATTATCCAACTATACAAAATTTTATCATTTCTTTACTAATAAAGAGACTGATATGATTTTGTATATCAGGTTCGGTATCTAATAACATTCGTTCAGAATCAATGTATTGGTAATACAGGGTGACAGTGACCAACAGACTTGGCTGCAACTCTTGCCCCGTTTTCTGCCTTATGAAACTTATCACCCGTTCTCAGTTTTTCTACCCTTTTGTAGCCCTATGTAACAGATTACATATCTGGGATCCTGATCCGGTATCATATACCAGGATGCGGAGGATACTGAGAAACAGTTCTGTATAATGAACACACCCGAAGATGATGAATCAGCATGCACTCTCTTCGTTTGGGCGGCACGGGAAATCTGGTATTCCCCAATTTCCTGCTCTGTCTTATAACAATTATAAGTTGGAGCGGGACCAACGTTCCCCAGCTCAGTATAACAAGCGGGTTCGGTCAATAATCCGTATTATTATCTTGATTAAGGCGTGATATGGTCGCTACCTGGAGAGAGAGAGAAGAAAACACTCAGCGTGCGCTCTGTCAAGAATAGATTGGTTATTATTTTATCTAATCAGGATGGCTCCCACTGCTTTTTATCAAATCTTCCTTCAAACCCTAAAAGGAAAGACTAGCCGGGATTAATTACACACTACAAGTTCGCCAATCTTTCAGCCAGGCCAGTGTCGGTACTTTGAGGGAGGTCCCCCGTGCTTTCGCACGAACCTAATTAATGTAAACCTCGTTTTCCCAGAGGCGTAACCTCGTTAACACCTTTTTAGACACCTACTTGATCGGCTAATTGTAATATATAAAACTCTCCCAGGAGTAACTCTTACTCGCAGCGGGTATCGGAATCCAACTATCTCATAGA
Source organism: Agapanthus africanus (assembly GCA_030015575.1). Taxonomy (NCBI): domain Eukaryota; kingdom Viridiplantae; phylum Streptophyta; class Magnoliopsida; order Asparagales; family Amaryllidaceae; genus Agapanthus; species Agapanthus africanus. Next base: position 294,305,827 of record CM057347.1, read on the forward strand.
AGGTATGCAATCTCATTGCAAATTTCAACACTTGAAATTCCCGATAATATTTTGCCCCTAACGTGCTATGACCTTGACGAAAGCCAACAAACCATAGCCCGCTAGTCAAGTTCAACCCGTACATTTCTTGATCGAATTAAACCCACCCGCACGACCCTTGACGAAAGCCAACAAAGCCGCACGACTACCCTAATCCAATCGCATCGTATGCTAGCAGATAAGCAGCATATAGCTACCGCACACTGCACCTTGACGAAAGCCAACAAATGCAGCACGAATACTATATACAACTTATCTGAAATGACGGAGGGCTACGACAGGTTTTTCTGAAAATCTATTGCGTAATGAACTTGATATCGTTGTAGGATCGAATGAATTTTGAAATGGAGTGTTTTTGAGGCTTTTCTAGTTTTGCTAAAGGAGTCACTCCCGGTGAAGGGATCATCGGTCCTTTCCTCGTCGAATGAGGTGCGGGATATATCATATATATCACTATGCAAAGCAAAAACACTTAAAAGCAATCAAAAGACAAACCGAGTGTGTAGCATCTGCCAGTTATTGCTAAAGGAGTCACTCCCGGTGAAGGGATCTCGGTCCTTTCCTTATCGAATAAGGTGCTGGATATATCGCATATACCGCTGTGCAAAGCAAGAACTGTAGCTACCTGTTTTATTTTGAAATTCGATTCTACAACATCTTAGGTTTCTTTTATTTCATTAATCACATTAATGAAGTCCCATCATTTAAGTACCTAAACATCACAGATAAATACGACGTACACTTATGCCATCCGCATTCGCCTCGATGTCCCCTCGTGCACCGTTAGGTTAGGTAACTAACGGCAGAGCAGGGCAGGGCTAGCGCGGGTGTAAAACATAAATAACGTCTATATAATATATCATATATACTATATACTGTAACTATCACAGAACATCACATGATCACATCACAGATATCGCAGCAGAAGAGACATATGAAATATTGGATATACTAGGACGTCCGTGTTTTCAATACGAGCCAGTATAAAACACGGATTCCACGGTCGTGATGAATAGCCAAACCCACACCCCTAGACCCCTACGAGAGCGGCAAGCAACCCTACCAATTCTAGAGTTAGGAGACCCGGACTCGACTCCTCGAGTTGGTCTCCCACTGGACTCCAGAACCCGGTTACTTGTGCCCTCCTCCTTGGGTCTATCCTAGTGCGGAAAAGTAAATAATATACAAAGGGTGACAACTTCCGCAACCTGGAAGTGCCCCAATAAAAGAATATTACATACAAGTTTTTACATGAATGAAAATGAAAAACACTCATCTCACATAAAAACCCCCGGCTATTCAAACACGACGATCCAATATAACATATCCAGCAACACATAACATCACATGTCATCAACGTAAGTAAATATGCGCATCCCAATTGTCGTTGACATATAGCAACGAAACCGGCGATATCACATATTACACTTACGGTCACAGAAAAGAAAGTGTAAAACTACAACAGTTGGAATCCGCAACCACCTCAGACATCGCATGCCTGACCAAATGAATTCCTTACACATCACATGCCTAACAATTATAAACCCTGCATTTTAGTCTCAAAATCGAAAACACTTTTCAATATCAAGTCGGGCAATTCAACAAGATTCCTGACATCCTGATCGAATGCTCGTCGCAAACTTCAGTAGACGGCCGCACCCCCGTTACCGTCGACGAAGTGCACCAAGGCGGAACACCGCTACCGCGAGCACCCGAACGGATGCTTTCGGCGACGGGGTTCTCCTACAGTCACTTGGTCGGGGCTATGGAGTGAGGCTGTCTATTAAGTTTACCCGGCGAGTATCCGCGTACGCTACGTGATTGCGACAGACTTTTGATCACATCAAAATTCCGTGGCAACCGATCAAGTGAGACTAAACTGCTATGTTTATAACATTCATTCAGTTATCTCATAACTTATTGTGAATTCCAATTATTGTATCCCATTCCAGATAAACAGAAAATGTTAAACTTTCCGATCGAACAATCGAACACCCAAGTTTTCCCGATACAGCTCAACACATGAAATAAGTCTAACAGCATTCAGTTCGTGCCTCAGTAGCAACGGTCCAGCCGTAGAAGGGTCAAGCCAACGCCTCACATGTGGCACGCCGTACTGCCCCAAACCCGAAGGTTCAAAGGGCAGTTCAAGACGGTCACATAATCGAGTTAAGGTTTGTTGTCTTCTAGAGGGACCATCGCGTTACTTGCACTACTTAGAACGTCGTTAAACTACGGAAAAATCCAACACTTGGAAATTTCCCGACAGGGGAAAAATTGGGTATTTATATCCGGTCGAACTTTTTAACATATTCTAAAAATTATCCGGAAATCCACAAAGACGAAATTTGATACCCCGATCGAAACACCGAATCCCTAAAACAATTCCAGAAAATTCAACTCTTGAATAAAATTTAAAAATACCCAGAGAACTCAGCACAGAAATCAATGAATTACTGTGCAACTTTTAAAGGCTGACGTCATCAATATGCCGCGGAACCGCCGCCTAATGCAGGCTTCTGCCGCGGTTACGCGCCATCTTGCACTGTTCATGACCCCAATTTTGCGCCGTAATTCTTATATTTTCCTGTTGGGTTTTCTGCATATTTTTAATTTGGAAAAATCCCAGTTTTTTAAAAAAGGACAGAGAGCATGGATGGATTTGGGTTTTCGGGTCGTTCGGACTTCAAACTCTGTCTAAACTTCGCCTAAGGCTCTAGCTAGGCTCTGATACCACTGTAGGGTTCCTAGGCACCCTAATGAGGTCTCACAAGGCATCAACCATGCCAATTTCAAATTTAACGGTGCCGAGAAACCCGACTACGGATCGTTTGCTAGAAAACTAGGCGAAAAAGAAGCTAGTTAACAATTTAACTATAAGGAAACGGAAATACAACCTTTGTAGATCCGGTGCTCCACCTCCATAGCTCCGCAACGAAGTCCCTTCACTGTCCAAGTGAACTCCCGGGCTCTAGCGTCGGCTTCGTCGAAGAATAAGCGAGCTAGGTCGTCGATGTCCATGCCGAAGATGATCTACGTCGAGGCATCGCTAAATCAAGCTCCGACTTCACCAAGTCAAGAAACTTGTGAAGAAAACACACTCTACTACTTGGCAAGAGGTAGAGGATGAAGAAATAGGAAGTGGGTAGACTTTAGAATTGGATTTCTCACTCTTAATCATCAATCACCATTGATGGACCTTAGGTTTTCTTCTTGAGTTGAAGGAAGAAGAAGAAGAATATTATGATAAGAATTGTTATTAATAAGAAAAGAAAAACCATCCTTATCATAATAGTAACCATGGTTTAATGTAGAGAATTGATCATGGTTAGTGAATGGTTAGGTTTTTACAAGATGACAAAATGGTTGCAATGGTCAAAGTATTCATGAAGCTTCATGAATGAAACAAAAATGCCACCATTTTATCATGCAATTTTTTCTTTTCCAAAAAAGAAATAAACAAATGAATAAAATGAATAATCAAATAGTAAACCCTAACCATTCCATTAACCAAGGTTTAATTCTATACACTTAACAAAAAGGGCATGCACCATCAAACATGATACAAGCAAGTGCACAAATCATATCGCACATGAAATGTGCACACCCGAGTGAGAAAATCCATTTAAAGTGAACCGATACTAGTTAATGCAAAGTAATATATCAAATATATAATTATGCATTAAATCATTAAATCAACACTTGATTCAATGATCCGGTCATGTCGCACACAACCGACTAGTATACAATGTATCGGCTTATCGAATCAATCCTTGATTCGATAACTAGGTTATATCGCATACAACCATTCGACACATTCATCACGAGAATAGAATACGGTATCACATACACGTATTATTCTCGGTCCCGCACATATCTCATATGCGTTCCTATTTCGTTTCGCTTGAGCCAGGAAACCTCTGTGTAGGACTCTAAAGACTCGTCAATACGCCGGCAGCAGGTGATGATCATATCAAACACCCACAAGCCGCAAGCGGTCTGCTAAACGTAACGGCCACCCGGGTATTGAGCGATCTGAAGATCGACGAGCAAGCCCGCTCACACTCCAGTGAATCCAACCAGTAACACTACCGTACAGTCCGGTCTGATCGTCTGATATGTCGCATATCTCGCCTAGGGGTGGTAAACGTCAGACCCCAATAGCTCGATAAGTCGTGTCGATATGAGGTCTATAACTGTTCAAGAAACTACTGGTAACACTTATCAGTAAATCTCAGCAACCCTGGCCAGGGATTTCCTGTTATAGCCAATCGAACACAGCGCAACATCAACCCCCTATACCGGGAGAGACGAATCCCCTCCTATCGCTCATTGCCTCCATGTGATTCAGGACTGTACCCAAAAACCACCGTTTTGCACGCCCTCTTGGACGTGGTAAGATGGAAATCAAAGCACAGTGGGAACCACACAAGACTCTATGACGATCTCGGGTCAACAGACTACTCTGTACCAGTGTCACCAGAGAACTGCCATCTGACGTGAGGTATAATACCATCTGGGAGTTCTCGGCGAGTCCGTCCAGTGTACCCAGTCTCTACTGAGCACCCGTATATCATCTCTGATGTCAAACACCGATGGATATGGGATCATCCATCGCCCATCTGTATGGGTCGAGAAGGTATACGCTAGTCTACTCTGGTATATCGATGCCCCGTCTCGATACACCCACGACTAGGGACTTTGAAGGATGTACTTATGGACTACCATGTCCCCACTAGTATGATCCGCATCATAGTCCAGGTAGTCAAGTACACATCCTAAGGGCTTTACCAACATGTAACAGAGAGACAATCAGTATACACGTTAAGGTAAAGTTCAACCAGATAGCATACTATCATGTCGAGCAAGAAAGTCCTCCCTATATATGTCCCAGCATCCACTACAACATACATCCTATGTACAGTAATGGCCTCTAGGGTATACATATAACTAACAAATTGAATTCTCAAGATTTGTAAAATAGCTTGTAAGAATCGATCAAATTGATAGTGATGATGAATACTAATGATTACGCATTCTTATCTATTGAGGATTTGTTGCTAGATCGTGTTAGTGTATATGCCCTAGAGGCCATTACTGTATCATACTAGTATGTATATTACTTGATGGAAGCTTGGGATATTCACAGTTGTACAGACAATCTTGCTCAATATAGTAGTATGCTACTTGGTTTGTCTCTGCTTTAATGTGTACATGTGTGTTTATTTATTATATCACCTATACGCATTAGTAGAGCCCTTAGGATCTTTGCTTGATTACCGGCGTTGTGATGGCGATCACACTCGTGGGGGCTGGGTAATCTACAAGCACATCCTTATACACGTCCCTGGTCGTGGGAGTATCGAGATAGGGCATCGATGCTCCGGAGTAGACTAGCGTATGCGCTTCTCATCCCAGCACGGGAGACGGTCTGTCCCACAGCCGTCAGTACGTCGTACTTGAGATAGTATGCGAGTGCTCGTTGGGTTACGAGTACACTGGACAGGACTCGTCGGGAACTGATGGTTGGTATTATACCTATCGTCAGTTATCAGTTCCCAGGTGACATGAGTACAGCTTAGTCCGCTGACTTGACACTGTCACTTCGCCTCGAGTGTGTTCCCACTGTTCTTTGATTACTACCCTACCACGGCTCTACTGAGTCGTGCAAACAGATAGTAGTTGGGAGCAGTCCCGAAGCACTTGGAGGCAGTGATGGTTAGACAGGATTCGTCTCTCCCGGTATTGGGGGTTGACATCGCGCTGTGTCTAGGAGAGCCATTACACGAGTAGTCCCTGGCCAGGGCAAGCGAGATGTACTGGTAGGTTCCAGTGTTATCTCAGGGTGTATTGGGCTTCACTCCGACACGACTTGTACCGCTATTAGGGGACTGACGTTTACCGCCCCCCTAGGCCCGCCATGCGATGTATCAGACGAACAGACCGGACTGTACGGAGAATGTCACATTCAGACTCAGTAGGAGTTCAGATGGGGTTTCACCTCGTCAGCCTTCTTGTCGACATCTACCTGGGGACCGTTACGCACAGCTAGTGTCGCTTGCGGTCTGTGGTTAAACCCACTGCCAGCGTAGTGTCGAGTCTTTAGAGTCCCACACAGAGGGTATTCGCCTCTGGGCAAAACAGAGTAGAGGTCGCATGGTTTTGCGACAGGGTTCGTTCTCATCCGCGCACTTGTGCACGTTTGGAGTCCGGACGGATTATACTGGCAGGCTCTGGTTTGAGCCAGATACTGGTATATATATTTGGGGTTGCTTTTATATCTTGGTATTCTTGTTCCTCGGAACGAGAATGCAGGTGTGTATGCACAGTTGCTTGAGGCGGAGGATGAGGTATTTCATTAGGGTTTCGGAACGGGTGCGTATGCACAGTTGACAGTTATCTTTTTCCAAACCCTAATGGATTTATGAATTATCTATTAATAATAGTAATTAAATGAGAATTATGTTATGGTTGATTTTGTTGACTTGTTGACCATGGTTGACTTGTTGACCATGGTTGAATGTTGACCACCATCATGCTTTAAAAAGTCATCCTTGATTCATGCTTACTTTTCACTAAATGAAGCATGGTAGTGGTCATTCCAAATTGCCATCAACTATTCTCATTTTGAATTATTATCATTTAGATAATTCTTTTTCTTTTTGATATGGTTGCAAAAAGAAAAAGAGTGCTCATTCTTTCATATCCATTCTCTCTCCTCTCTTCATCTTCTTCTTCCTTTAGCTCAAGGTGATTCCTTCTCATGTGTTGAGATTCCTTCACCTTGAAAAGAAAACAACCCCTAGACACTCTCTACTCTCTCTAGGGTTCAAGGTTTAGCAAGCCGGAAACCCTAGTTCACTCAAAGATCGAGGAAGAGCCCAAAGGTCGAACCTTCGAGGTGGATCCATCTTCGACGGAAGAAGGCGACGAGAAGAGAACCGTTCAAGCTTCTACAAAGAACAAGAAAGAAGAACAACAACAAGAAGAGAAGGAGTTCAAGTTTAGGTATAACCATCTTCATAGTAGCTAACTCTCTTTAGCAAGTTTGCTAGTTTAGTTTAGCAAAGATCCGGCTTTTACGGTCCATGTTACAAAGTTTAGAAAAAAAATTTGATTTACCGTTTCCGCAACCCCGAAAGTACCGGGAGAGGTAACGTGGACCTAACAGTGGTATCAGAGCCTAACTAAACTTAAACTAGCTTGGTAGCGAAGTGTATGGAAGTTCGAAACCGAAAAATCGCAAAACCGGAAAAACCAAAACCCTAAGTTTCTGTTAAATTTTTTTCTGCTCTAAATGAAAAACTTTATACTTGTAAAATCGTCTCAGGGTTTTGTTTGAACACAGAAGAAAAACGATGACGTAATTCATTTAAGTCGCCGCGCTTCCGCGGCACGAGGTAGGCATGTGCCGCGGAAGCGCCGCAGGTTGGTTTCCTTGTTGCATCGTTTTTCGTGCAGTGTTCTTCTGGTGGGATTTTGGGATTTTTCAGATATATTATATGTGCCCAGATTTTCCAGAACTGAAATTCACTTTTGGGGTCCTATAATTCCGTATTTTTTCGAACTTCGCTACACTTTGGCTATGTTGGTTATATCTGTGATGTTTGCATGTATTGAACGTCGGCTAATCGCTATAAGACGATTAGTCGGGGTTATACATGATCTGTGTTTGATATTGGAATGTGTATATGAATGTGTTGGACTGTCGCGGGTGAATAGCCGGGGTGGATGTGAGATGAGCTTTTGTTTTTCTTTCATTCATTGTAAATGTAAATTGATGTAATAATATTATTTGTTTGGCCGCACAACCGGGTCGGGGTTGTAGCCGTCATTGTATAATTCTTTTTACTGTTTTTGCTCCTAGGATAGACCCATGGAGGGGGTGCACAAACTACCGAGTACTTGGCGGGTAGTTTGCCGCACCCGTAGGGGTCTTGGGTGGGGTATTTGGCTATTCACCGCGACCGTGTTATCCGCTTTTCGTTCCAGGCTCGAAAGGATTGCGGATTGCTAGTATATCCAATGTATTCATCTGTGATCTGTAATGTCTATCATTGCTTTACTATTTAGGCGTTGCTTATGTTTTACAGCCGCGCTAGCCCAGCCCCCGCTCTGTCGTTAGTTAAGTAACCTAACGAGTGATGACGGGACCCCGTGGCGAATGCGAATGGCATAAGCGTACGTCATATTTTGGTTGTTTTCTGCAATGGTAGGATTAATTGATGGGACGCATTAAAAGAACTAATGCAAGAATATCACGCATTAAAAGAACTAATGCAAGAAAATAAACCTAAAAGACGTTGTTGGAACAAGTTTTTCAAAAAGCTGTTATTACAAGGACGTTCATTTTTGTTTTGCATCGCGGTATTCGGTTATGAATACCCAGCACCTCAGTCGACGAGGCAAGGGCCGAGATCCCTTCACCGGGAGTGACCCCTTGGACAAAAGTTTGCGTCAGGGTAATAACTTCACTATAGTCGATTATTCTTGCTTTGCATCGAGATATTTATTTTGTAATATCCTGCACCTCATTCGACGAGGAAAGAGCCGAGATCCCTTCACAGGGAGTGACCTCTTTAGCAAAAAGTTTTTCGCCACTATATTTTCAAAAAGGTGTATCACGTTCCTTCAACGACATCAAGTTCATTACGTTAACGGGTCTTTCGCCAAAAACCCAGCCGTAGCCCTCCGTCATTTCCTACAAGTACTACTCAGTATTCGAGCTACGTATTTTGGCATTGTCAAGGCGTAGTGATCGGTAGCTAAGTATTGCTTGTTTGCAACCTTGTTTTTCAGATTATTTAGGACAGTCGCATAGCTATGTTGGCATTGTCAAGAGTTGTGCGGGTGGGTCTAAGTTAATCAAGATAATGACGGGCCGAACTTGACTAACAGTTCATGATATGTTGGCATTGTCAAGGTCATGAATCGTTAGGGGCAAAAACCGCATCGGGGGTTTCAAAAGAACTGAAACTTGCAGACTTAGCATACCTTCTGGAGTGTGGTGACTAGAGTGGATTCCATCTAGGTTATCACACAATGACAGTTGGATCCCGATCCCACTGATGAGTTGGTTTACTCTCGGGAGATTATTTCACTTAACGATCAATGCTATAAACCTAGTAGGTGTCTAGAAAGGTGTTAGCGGGGTTACGCCCCCAGGGAAAAGAGGTTCTTTAATTAAGGAACTTCGCGAAAGCGTTGGAAAACCTCCCTCGAAGTACCGACACTAGCCTGGCTGAAAGGTTAAGCAAGTATTGTAACGTGAATTAAAACCCGGCTAGTTCTTCTTTTAAAAGGTTTTAAGAAGGATTTGAGGAAACAGTGGGAGACACCCTGGTTAGATAAATTAATAAACCAATCTAATCTTGCACGAGCATACGCTGAGTGTTTCTTTTCTCTCTCTCCAGGCAGCAACCTTTTCACGCCCTAATCAAGATAATAAAATGTATCGCTTGACCGATCCGAATTCTTATTCGGGACTGGGGAAAGTTGGTTCAGCTCTAACTTATGACAACAGTCATGAGTATGAGAATGGGAAAGAGGAAAGTATGGATTTCCAGGATACCCAGTTGAAGAAGAAGCATGGTTTTGCATCTACTTCAGGTGTTCTTGTAATTGAGAACTGTTTTACGGTCAGCCCTACCTCCTGGGTACTTGATACCGGATCAGGATCTCATATCTGTAATTTATTGCAAGGACTGAGAAAAAGTAGGAAAGTTGCACCGGGTGATATGTCGCTCAGAGTAGCGAACGGAGCACAAGTTAATGCGGCAGCCGTCGGTGAATATCACCTAGTATTGCCAAATGGCAAGACTATGATTTTGAACGATTGCTACTATGTACCCTCCATGGTTTGCAACATCATATCAGTTTCTTTACTCGATAAAGATAGATATAAGTTTGTTCTTGAAAAGAATATCATGAACATTTACCTTGATAAGGTACTGGTTGCAGAGAGTACACTGTTTAATGGTATCTACGTTCTAAATCAGAATACAGTTCTCAATATACAAAACACACGCAAGAGGAAGAATTCAGATCCGAATGAATCCTACTTGTGGCATTGTAGACTTGGTCATATCGGAGAGAAAAGACTGAGTAAGTTGCATAAAGATGGACTCTTGAATGCGTTCGAGTTTTCATCTTATGAAACTTGTCAGTCTTGTCTCAAAGGGAAGATGACCAAATCTCCGTTCACCGGACATGGAGAAAGAGCAAGAGAGCTCTTAGGACTCATACACAGTGATGTGTGTGGTCCGATGTCTATACTTGCAAGGGGTGGGTTCTCGTACTTCATCACATTCACTGACGATCTCTCTAGGTTCGGATATGTGTATCTGATGAAACACAAATCTGAAACTTTTGAGAAATTCAAGGAATTCAGAAACGAAGTAGAGAACCAGACAGGCAAAAGTATCAAGATCCTCCGGTCTGATAGAGGAGGGGAGTACTTAAGCACGGAATTCCGAGATTACTTAAAAGAGAATGGTATTCTCTCTCAGCTCACTCCTCCTTATACACCACAGCACAACGGTGTATCGGAGAGAAGGAATCGTACCCTATTGGATATGGTTCGATCCATGATGAGTGATGCTGAGTTACCTCTTTCATTCTGGGGACTTGCGCTAGATACAGCGGCATACTTACTGAATCAGGTTCCGTCTAAATCCGTGCCTAAGACTCCATATGAAATATGGAGTGGAAAGAAACCATATCTAGAACGGATTAAGATATGGGGCTGTCCGGCATATGTAAAAGTACAAAAACCAGACAAGCTTGAGGCACGGTCAGTTTTATGTAAATTTGTGGGATATCCTAGAAATTCTCTGGGATATCTGTTCTACCACACTGAGGAACAGAAGGTGTTCGTTGCTCGCCGCGCCACCTTTTTGGAGTGGCAATTTCTTGCAAAAGAAATAAGTGGGAGCACGGTAGAACTGGATGAAATATCTGATCCACAAACTCAAACTGAGGATTTAGCAGAACCAGAAAATTCAGTGACCCCAAACGAACCTCAGCCACTCCGCAGATCTGGTAGGATTTCTCATCCGCCCGAGAGATACTACGGTTTTCTCATAGACGGGGATCGAGAGGATTGCATCTTGGAAGAAGATGACCCTACCAGTTTCAGGCAGGCCATTATCAGTAGGGACTCTGATAAGTGGCAGGAAGCAATGCAATCTGAAATGGAGTCCATGTACGCCAATAAAGTGTGGACCATGGATATTGCTCCACCTGGGGTAAAACCCGTTGGATGCAAATGGATCTACAAAAGGAAACTTGGTGTAGATGGGCAGGTGGAAACCTATAAAGCTAGACTCGTTGCAAAAGGTTTCCGTCAAAGACCTGGTTTGGACTATGACGAAACTTTTTCTCCGGTAGCTATGCTCAAATCCATTCGGATCTTACTTGCCATTGCTGCCTTCCATGACTATGAAATCTGGCAGATGGATGTTAAAACGGCTTTCCTAAACGGTTGTTTGGAAGAGTGCGTTTACATGGATCAACCAGAAGGTTTCGTAGACAGTGGGAGCAGCGGAAAGGTGTGCAAGTTGCTTAAATCCATTTATGGATTAAAGCAGGCATCGCGGAGCTGGAACATCTGTTTTGATGAGGCAATCAAGGAATTTGATTTCATCAAGAACGAAGATGAACCCTGTGTATATAAGAAGATTGTAGGACGAACTGTCGTATTCCTAGTCTTGTACGTGGACGACATTCTTTTGATGGGAAATGACATTCCTATGCTACAATCGGTCAAGCTGTTTTTGTCACAAAGGTTCTCCATGAAGGACCTGGGTGATGCCTCGTACATTCTGGGGATCAAGATCTATAGAGATAGATCCAAGAGACTATTGGGACTTTCGCAGTCCAGGTACATAGAGACCGTACTAAAGAGATTTAGTATGGAGGATTCCAAGCGCGGTAACATACCCGCATTGCACGGAATTACCCTCTCCAAGAAGATGTCTCCTAAGACTGACGAGGAGAGGGTTCGCATGAGCACTATACCCTACGCTTCGGCGGTAGGATCTATAATGTATGCGATGCTATGTACAAGACCAGATGTAGCTTACGCGTTGAGCACGGTAAGCCGGTATCAGTCAGACCCAGGGGAGGACCACTGGATAGCAGTGAAGAACATTCTCAAGTACCTAAGGAGGACTAAGGAGATGTTCCTGGTTTACGGTAATGGAGACCTCAGGGTCGAGTCCTTTACCGATTCAAGCTTCCAGAGTGACAAAGATGACAGCAAGTCTGTCTCGGGTTTTGTGTTTACCCTCAACGGAGGGGCGGTATGTTGGAGGAGTTCCAAGCAGGATACCGTCGCAGACTCGACGATGGAGGCTGAATACATTGCTGCAAGCGATGCCGCAAAAGAGGCGGTCTGGATTAAGAAGTTCATTAGTGAACTTCAGGTGGTTCCGTCCATTGTTGACCCAATACCTTTGTATTGCGATAACAATGGGGCTATAGCTTTAGCAAAGGAACCAAGGTCCCATCAGAAATCCAGGCACATCTTAAGGCGGTATCACCTGATCAGGGAGATCATTGATCGACAGGAGATCGAGGTACGGAGAGTGGATACAAAGGACAACACTGCGGACCCATTCACAAAGGCTTTACCCCAGACTCAGTTCGAGCGGCTGATCGAGATGATAGGTCTTCGATACGCCAGTACATGGCCTTAGTGCAAGTGGGAGATTGTTAGTGTATATGCCCTAGAGGCCATTACTGTATCATACTAGTATGTATATTACTTGATGGAAGCTTGGGATATTCACAGTTGTACAGACAATCTTGCTCAATATAGTAGTATGCTACTTGGTTTGTCTCTGCTTTAATGTGTACATGTGTGTTTATTTATTATATCACCTATACGCATTAGTAGAGCCCTTAGGATCTTTGCTTGATTACCGGCGTTGTGATGGCGATCACACTCGTGGGGGCTGGGTAATCTACAAGCACATCCTTATACACGTCCCTGGTCGTGGGAGTATCGAGATAGGGCATCGATGCTCCGGAGTAGACTAGCGTATGCGCTTCTCATCCCAGCACGGGAGACGGTCTGTCCCACAGCCGTCAGTACGTCGTACTTGAGATAGTATGCGAGTGCTCGTTGGGTTACGAGTACACTGGACAGGACTCGTCGGGAACTGATGGTTGGTATTATACCTATCGTCAGTTATCAGTTCCCAGGTGACATGAGTACAGCTTAGTCCGCTGACTTGACACTGTCACTTCGCCTCGAGTGTGTTCCCACTGTTCTTTGATTACTACCCTACCACGGCTCTACTGAGTCGTGCAAACAGATAGTAGTTGGGAGCAGTCCCGAAGCACTTGGAGGCAGTGATGGTTAGACAGGATTCGTCTCTCCCGGTATTGGGGGTTGACATCGCGCTGTGTCTAGGAGAGCCATTACACGAGTAGTCCCTGGCCAGGGCAAGCGAGATGTACTGGTAGGTTCCAGTGTTATCTCAGGGTGTATTGGGCTTCACTCCGACACGACTTGTACCGCTATTAGGGGACTGACGTTTACCGCCCCCCTAGGCCCGCCATGCGATGTATCAGACGAACAGACCGGACTGTACGGAGAATGTCACATTCAGACTCAGTAGGAGTTCAGATGGGGTTTCACCTCGTCAGCCTTCTTGTCGACATCTACCTGGGGACCGTTACGCACAGCTAGTGCCGCTTGCGGTCTGTGGTTAAACCCACTGCCAGCGTAGTGTCGAGTCTTTAGAGTCCCACACAGAGGGTATTCGCCTCTGGGCAAAACAGAGTAGAGGTCGCATGGTTTTGCGACAGGGTTCGTTCTCATCCGCGCACTTGTGCACGTTTGGAGTCCGGACGGATTATACTGGCAGGCTCTGGTTTGAGCCAGATACTGGTATATATATTTGGGGTTGCTTTTATATCTTGGTATTCTTGTTCCTCGGAACGAGAATGCAGGTGTGTATGCACAGTTGCTTGAGGCGGAGGATGAGGTATTTCATTAGGGTTTCGGAACGGGTGCGTATGCACAGTTGACAGTTATCTTTTTCCAAACCCTAATGGATTTATGAATTATCTATTAATAATAGTAATTAAATGAGAATTATGTTATGGTTGATTTTGTTGACTTGTTGACCATGGTTGACTTGTTGACCATGGTTGAATGTTGACCACCATCATGCTTTAAAAAGTCATCCTTGATTCATGCTTACTTTTCACTAAATGAAGCATGGTAGTGGTCATTCCAAATTGCCATCAACTATTCTCATTTTGAATTATTATCATTTAGATAATTCTTTTTCTTTTTGATATGGTTGCAAAAAGAAAAAGAGTGCTTATTCTTTCATATCCATTCTCTCTCCTCTCTTCATCTTCTTCTTCCTTTAGCTCAAGGTGATTCCTTCTCATGTGTTGAGATTCCTTCACCTTGAAAAGAAAACAACCCCTAGACACTCTCTACTCTCTCTAGGGTTCAAGGTTTAGCAAGCCGGAAACCCTAGTTCACTCAAAGATCGAGGAAGAGCCCAAAGGTCGAACCTTCGAGGTGGATCCATCTTCGACGGAAGAAGGCGACGAGAAGAGAACCGTTCAAGCTTCTACAAAGAACAAGAAAGAAGAACAACAACAAGAAGAGAAGGAGTTCAAGTTTAGGTATAACCATCTTCATAGTAGCTAACTCTCTTTAGCAAGTTTGCTAGTTTAGTTTAGCAAAGATCCGGCTTTTACGGTCCATGTTACAAAGTTTAGAAAAAAAATTTGATTTACCGTTTCCGCAACCCCGAAAGTACCGGGAGAGGTAACGTGGACCTAACAGATCGATGACAATCAATGAAGATTAGGAATCTATTGAAGAAACTAGGGTTTCTCCTTCACCATCCCTTGTCCTTTCATTGATTATCATTCAAATTCTAGCCTCTAGCAAATTAAATCACCGATCGTTGATTTCTAATTTAGAGCGAAAACATTCAAGAAACCGATCTCGCTCAAATTAGGTCTTCGATAATTCAATTTCCTAAAGTTTACAAAACTCATAAGACTTAAGAATCGTTCAAGAATTTCTTCATCATCATCTACCTATTCTCTCGATTCTGCTACAAGCGGAGATTTCACTCAAACATCATGAAAAAGGAAAGAATCAAGAATCGATAACTTTTCATAATGCAAGAATGTAAAGAAAAGTAAGATTTATAATTTTCACCTTTACTAATCGATGATTAGGTACAACTCACACAAGTCGAGGTTACAAGATTTGAGGAGGTAACTAAATCGTCGAAATTAGCTTCGCATCGATCTTCTTGAGTCGCAGATCGTCGTGGATCTCTTGCTCGGATGTAGATCGGTGTTGCAATAGAGGTTTGTTGGAGGCTTGCTTGAGTCGCTTCTCGATGAATCTTGATTTGGCTTTTGAATTTGATTTGGGCTAGGGTTTTGAGTTACAAGTTGTGTCACTCAACTTGTGTGTGGATTTGGTTAAATGTTCAACAACTCAACTAATGAACAACCTTTGTAATGAAGCCATAGATCCCCTTTTATAGTTTTTTCCTTTTAGCTTCCCTTAGAAGCTAGGTAAATCTTTCCTTGGAAGCTAGGTAGTTGTAGAGAAGTTTCTAGATTAAGGTAGTTAGCTAGCTTGCATGAAAAGCCTTTCTGTTGGAGGGAAGCTTCTGGAGATTTGAAGCGTCTTGAAGAAGTTTGGCCGTTGATAGGGTATCACGTCTGAAACTTTCTGCCGCCGATGAGTCAGAACGGCCGCGGATCCGCAGCGAATCGGCCTGACTCGGCCGCGGATCCGCGGCCATCTGGTGGAGTTGCTGCATGAAATTTCCAATGCTAATTTGTATTGGATTTATGGAACTTTCCTGATGTCTGAAATATTTTTATACTTTCTTTTTTACTGCCAGATCACAAGTCTTGGACTTGATATATTTTATAAGCACTTTTAGCAGTTCCGGCTCTTTTACCTGGAGAATTTCCTACACACAATCTCGAGACAAGTGTTGAGATATATAGATCATGTGAATAATAATAAACACTTAATTTCCCTTTAGAATGTCGATTATAACTATAACACAGGGTATTTGGTATTTTCCAGATGAATTCGTAATTTGTGTTATATTTACAATACACACCTGTATATGATCAATAAGAGTAGGGAAATTAACGTGTTGAGAATGCACTATTTTCGACTGATCAGAATTCATGTACACCAACAAAATATGACTTTGAATGTTGCACTTGAAGGGGTAAAACCTATTGGGAGCAAATGGATCTTGAGAAGATTCTTGGTATAAATGGAAAAGTTGAGACTTTCAAAACTATGCTTAAGTCCATCAGGATCAATGCAAGCATCGCGGAGTTGGAACATCTGTTTTGATATGACAGTCAAAGAGTTTGACTTCATCAAAATGGTAGAGGAACCTTTTATATACAAGAAGGTAGTAGAGAGTAAGGCTGTCTTTCACGTATTGTACGTAGATGACATACTCCTGATAGGAAATGGTTTCCTATGCTACACTCGGTAAAGCTCCTCTTATCACGAGGATTCTCAATAGAAGATTTGGATGATACCTACTGCATCTTGTGGATTATGATCTATGGTGATAGATCTAAGTGGATGTTGGGAGTGTCTCAAATCCAGGTACATTAACACCGTACTAAAGGGGTTTAGTATGGAAGATTCTAAGCGTGGTGGTTCGCCCGCTTACTCATGGATCACTCTCTCTAAAAAGATGTCTCCCAAGACTAATTTAGAGAGAGCTCGCGTGCAAGGGATATCCTATGCTTCGGCAGTAGGCTCTATCAGAATATGCGATGTTATGTACCAGACCAGATGTAGATGACTCACTAGGTGTAGTGACCAGGAATCAATCGGATTTTGGGAGAATCACTGGAAAACTGTAGAGGACATTCTTAAGTACTTGAGAAGTACTAAAAGAAAGTTCTTGGTTCGAGCTTTCAGAGTGATAAGATCGACTGAGAGTCAGTCACAGGCATTGTCTTTACCCTCAGTGCAGGGACGGTATGTTGGAAGAGTTCCAAGCTAGATACCGTGACATACTAGAAGATAAAAGCTGAATACATTGCTACCAACGATACTACCAAAGTGGCTGTCTGGACATTTCTTGTTCATGAGATGAACATGGTTCCTACCATTGAGCGACCAATAAGTGTTATTGAGACAACAATGGAGTTGTGGTTTTGGCTTAGGAACGAAGGTCCCATCAGCATTCCAGACATATTCTGAGGCAAGTATCACATGATCAGGGAGATGGATGATCTCCAAGGGATCGAGGTCAGAAGAGTAGACACGAAGGATAACACAACGGATCCACTCATAAAGGCCTTACCCCTAGAGAGACTTCTATGGGATGGTTGAGTATGGGATATTACAACCACTGCTATATTGTTGAGTATTGGATACTACAACAGATGGCCTTAGTGTTGGATATAGTGCTCTCAAAGTCAATTATTGGATCGCAGGCACGTGATTGCAATGATTGAGGAGGACCTATACCGGTAGGACAGTCTTACTCGAGATGATAGTATGCTATCTGGTTTGTCTTTATCATCGTGTACAGTTTTAGGTGACATGATCACTATTACACGTTGATAGAGCCCTTAGGATTCTTGCTTGACTACCAGCAGTATGATGGCGATCATATACGTGAGAGTTGGGTAGTCCATAAGCACATCCTTAAAAGTGGTCCCTAGTCGTGGGAGTTTCGAGACAGGGCATCGATACTCCGGAGTAGACTAGTGTATACAGTCGAGACCCCGACGAGGGGCGGTGGCCGGTCTCACAAGCCATTGGTGTCAGTTGGTTCACCTAAGATGTATATAGGTGCTCATTGGGTTATGAGTGCACCGGACAGGACTCGCCGGGAACCTGCTAGTTAGTATTATACCTAGTGTTAGATAACAGTTCCCTGATGACATGTGTACATGTTAGTTCATTGACCTGAGGTCGTCATTTGTCTCGTGTGAATTCCCACTGTGCTTAGATTACTACCCTACCACGGCTCAAAGGAGTCGTGCAAACATGTTTTAGTTGGGTACAGTCCCGAGCCACATAGAGGCAGTGAGCGGATCGGTAGGGGATTCGTCTCTCCCGGTATTGGGGGTGAGATCGCGCTGTGTCTAGGAGAGCCATTACATCAGGTCCTTGGCCAAGTCAGGTGAGAATTACTGGTAGGTATTCCAGTAGTTTCTCAGGGTGTTCAGGGCTGCCCTCCGACACGACTTATACCGCTATTGGGGGTCTGACGTTACCAGCCCCCTAGGCTCGATATGCGATGCTCATAGACGAACGGACCAGACTGTACGGATATTGTCACTGATAGGCTCAGTAGGGTTTCAGGATGAGTTCGCTCATCAGCTTCTCTTTCTGTCAATACATGGGCAGCCGTTACGTACATCTAGTACCACTAACGGCTTGTGGTTAAACCCACTGCCAGAGTATTGACGAGTCTTTAGAGTCCCCCGCAGATTTTTTCCCAAGTTCGGGCGAAACGTTGTAGAGGCCGTATGGTTTTATGGCAGGGTTCGAACATGCACGTGCACTTGTGCACGTGTCATGGTTCGGACAAATAATACTAGTGGGCTTTGGTTTAAGCCGGATTCTAGTATTATATTGTGTAGGAGTATTTTTTTTCTTATTGCATTTTGTATCCGGTCGGAATACAAATGCGGGTATATTTATACTGTTGTGGGTAATCCCACGGGATTATTTTTGAAGTTGCCAATCTTTTTCCACCCGACTAAAACATTTGGTTTAATGTTTATGTCGTGGAATCCTCTTTAATCCATGGCTGATTATTCATAAGTCTTTTCCTTTGGGGGTTTATTTGCAAATGTGGAATTTTAAGATGAGGGGGTTTTCTGTGGCGCCTGGGGCGCCAGCAACACATGGGAAGGTTCTAGAATTGTGTGGTGTTTTTGAGTCACCATTTGCATTAATTATCTTTGTCTTTGCAAAGATATTTGATCATGATATTTTGTTATGATATTTTTCCTTGTGGTCACCCTTCTTTCTTTTGTGCTCACCCCCTCCACCTCATGGCCGACCCCACACCCAATTCAGCCCATAAAATGGTCGAGCCCCATTTTGTAAGAAGATTGATTCATTTTGTAAAATCCAAAGCTCAATTCATCACCCCAATTGGTAACTTCATTAACCCTTCACCCAATGGCTTGGGTTCCTTGAGACAAACTATTCAATACACTCTCTACATCAATCTTGGACATGTCGGCTAGCAAAGTTCATGTCCGAATTGCCTCGGTTTAGAGGCGGGAGCCCGTATAAAGATCCGTTGACGTGGAGCCACCTCGACGAGGAGACCGAAGATCGAGCGAGATCAGAGATGCCGTGAGGAGCGTGGGATGATGGCTAAAGACCGATGGACACGGATCGATCGGTATAGCCATTCTATCATTTTGTAGATTGCTGGTTTAGTGTTAATGGCACGATCTGGGTTACAGTCTATGTTAGCGCCAGTTTATGAAAAAGTTTTTATTCCGCGTTTGGCCTCAGATTATTGGCCGGGGCGCTGGCGTAGACTTACACTTAGTGCAAGTGGGAGATTGTTAATTATATGTATGCCCTAGAGACCATTACTGTACATGCAATGTATATTGTAGTGGATGCTTGGACATATATAAGGACTTTCTTGCTCGACATGATAGTATGCTATCTGGTTGCACTTTATCTTAACATGTACACTTATTATCTCTCTATTACATGTTGATAAAACCCTTAGGATGAGTACTTGACTACCAGGATTATGATGCTGATCATACTAGTGGGGATATGGTAGTCGGTAAGTACATCCTTCAAATATTCCTAGTCGTGGGAGTATCAAGACAGGGCATCGATACTCCAGAATAGACTAGCGTATACGCTTCTCGACCCATATGATGGGCGATGGATGATCCCACATCCATTGGTGTTTGACATCAGAGAAGGTATACAGGTGCTCAGTGGAGACTGGGTACACTGAACGGACTCGCCGAAAACTCCTAGATGGTATTATACCTATCGTCGGATAACAGTTCTCTGGTGACACTAGTACATGTTAGTCTGTAAACCGGAGATCGTCATAGAGTCTTGTGTGATTCCCACTGTGCTTTGATTTCCACCATACCACGGTCAAGAGATCATGCAAAAAGGTGGTTTTTGGGTACAGTCCCGAGTCACATGGAGGCAATGAGCGATAGGAGGGGTTTTGTCTCTCCCGGTATTGGGAGTTGATGTTGCGCTATGCTCGATTGGCCATAACAGGAAATCCCTGGCCAGGATTGCCGAGATTTACCGGTAAGTGTTATCAGTAGTTTCTCGAACCGTTATGGACCTTGCATCAGCATGACTTATCAGGCTATTGGGGTCTGACGTTATACCACCCACAGGCTGTGATATGCGACATATCAGACGAAGAGACAGGACTGTATGGTAGTGTTACTGATTGGATTCGCAGGAGTACGAACATGCTTGCTTGTTGATCTTCTGATTGCTCAATACCCGGGTGGCCGTTACGTTTAGCAGACCGCTTGCGGCTTGTGGGTGTTTGATATGATCATCACCTACTGCCGGCGTATTGACGAGTCTTCAGAGTCCTACACAGAGCTTTTCTGGTTCATGCGAAACGGAGTAGGAGCACATATGTGATATGTGCGGGACCGAGATTAATGCGTGTATGCGATACCACATTCTATTCTCGAGTTTTGTGACATCATAGGTTATATGTGATATAGCCAAGTTATCGGATCTAGTGTTGATTCGATAAGTTGTTATATTTGATATTAGTCGATTATATGTGATATAGCCGGATTATTAAATCAAGTGTTCATTTAATAATTTAATGTATAATTATATATTTGATATATTACATTACATTAACTAATATTAACTCACTTAAGTATTCATTTTTCTCACTTATGATACATTGATATATATGTGATATATGTTAAATGTATTGTTTTCTTTTTTTGCACACAAATTATATATGTGATATATATTAGTGTGTCATGCTATGTTACATATGCAACATGTATGTTTAAGACTCACACCATGCTAGGTTAGTGTTGGGGTTTTTATTTGTTTTAAGTAATTCAAACATTTAGAATTTGTCATGATTGATTTTTGTGGAGACTTGATAACCATTAACTAAGTCCACTTATTTGTCTTGCTTAAGATATTTGTTAACCCAACATTAACCCATAACCATGGTTTATTCTCTACATATGTTAGTGTATGAGATATACTCACCTTGGGTTGCATTTCTAACCTCACATGAATTATTCATTCATCACTTCATCAACATCTTCTTCCAAATGAAAAGAGTTTTTCAGGTTTTGAAAAAATGATGAAACCTTGTGAGAAAAATAAATCTCAAGTGAACCCACTTTCTACTTCATCATCATCTACTATTAGTCATTTAGTTTAGGGTGTTTGCTTCACTAATCTCACCATTAGTGAAGAGATAGCATGAGCTAGTATCTTCTCGACGTAGATCATTTTTGGCCTCGAAGACTTCGATGCAAGCTTGTTCATTTCTTCATGGGAGCCTCTCTAGAGTCCGGGAGTTCGTGATCGCAGCGAAGAGACTACTACACGGAGCTATTGAAATGATTGATCGGTCTACAAATGTTGTATTCCTTGTTCACTTTAGTTGCAAAGTTGTTTGCATTAGTTTCGTCGGATTTTTTAGTATCGATTCTAGGGTTAGGGTTAGGTAGAACGACAAAATTTTAAATTGGCATGGATGATGTCTCCCGAAACCTTACTGTCGCGCTAGGCAACCCTATACTAAATCCCTCACATGAGTTGTGAACCATAGGTTTCTTGAGATTAAATACTCCAATAAACACTCTACATCTTCTAAGCTGTCTAGATTAGCGAACTAGGTACCTTAGTTATTTCGGTTTAGAGGTTGGAGCTTAAAGCATAGACACTCGGGTTGATCATTTTCGACACGAGGAGGCCGACGATCAAGCGCGATCTTCGAGAGGCTCAAGCTAAGGAGGAGAAAAAGACCCGAAGGACTGGAATCTAGAAGGTATAACTCTTACATAGTAGTTAGAACCTCCAAGTAGTATAGCTAGTTAAGGTTTCTATAAAGATCCTAGAATTTAAGTCGCCATTGCAAAGTCAAGAAAATCATTTTTTTTGTAAATTCCGCCTCCCCACAAGTGTGTGGGGGTGTGCGACATCGACTTATAGAGGCGGCAGAGGCGAAGCAAGGTCTTGATATCGTCCCTGTGTCGCAGTTGACTCAGGTGACTTAGGGTGACGTAGCAGGACCATCGCAGCAACCCTTAGGTGACGTAGCAGGACCATCGCAGCAACCCCCACAGAAGAAGAAGAAAAGAATATACTGCAATTTTATTTGAAGTTGTATGATGTATTATTTATGAATTTTGCAGTATCCATAATATATTTTCTTCGTCTCTAGTTTGTATGGTTGTGTGCTTATACTGTATATGATATATTTTCTATTGTGTGGGTCCATCTTTCGAGGCGAGATTTTTTTTGGAGCCGAGTGTGGCTTGTATTACTTCGGAGTGGAAATTATTATGTATTTAAGCAAATAGATCAATATTCACAAAGGAAAATGCTGTCCGTTGTATTTTAGAATTTATCGGTTATTAAAATGTATCATAAACTGTCCGTGTTTAACAGTTGTTTAAGGGGGAAAAAACTTTGAATCTAGACTAAAAAAGGATTCTATTTCATTCGCCGAGGAAAGAAGCATCAGCTCTGGGGCAAAAGAAGCATCAGCCCACTCACTGGAATTAGAAGTGAGGAGATGCTCGAGAGAAAACGCTATCTAAGATAGCATTTTCTTAACACAAGAAACGGAAAAAACGCTATCTAGCGTTTCTTCTAAATGAAAAACGCTATCTAAGGGTTTTCTAATGCCGTGGTCCTTTCCTAGTCGAGCTGTCATTTCCATAGTCATTTTGGGAAATAATTTGCCATTGGGTTATTTTGGGTTTTAATTTATTGAATAAGGTTATTTAGGGAAATAAATCATTTCTGTTGAGGGAAAAAAAATATCTTTTAATTTTGACAGTTCTTATTCTCTCCGCCCTCTCTCGCACGTCCTCTCCCCTTCAAAAAAAAAACCCTAACCCAAGTCCATGAACATCTCTCTCTTTGGCTCTCAGTAGCGATTTTTTATCGAAAAGCCGAATTTTTCTCGAGGTATTTATACTTCAGAGTCTTGATTATGTCCGTTGATTAACAATTTATTTTGATCTTCCTTTTGTTTAGCATTATTGATTTGGCTGTGATTTTGGTCTGGCGATCTTTGCTTGCGATTTCTTAGGTTTGTTGTAAATTGTGATTTGGGGTTTTGATTTTGATTTTGGTTTTGGTTTTTGTTTTGGGGTTAGCTTCGACACTCATCCTTGAGATTGATGTAAATATGGAAGAATATTGCTGGTTAAATTTAAAATTTGGAACCTAAATAGGGTAAGTTTACTTTTCTATAATTTTAAAGAAAAAGATACCTTCATCTGTATGTCCATAATAAGTAAACTAAATGCTTTGTTGGCTTTGCTCTGGCCATGAACCCGGAAACGATTATATGTTGAAATTTGACCAAAAATTTGAATTTTCTGTGAGGAAACCGATTCTTACAATTGTGCTATTAGTAATGATATAAATAGTTGCTCATTCCTGTTTCTTCCATGTGCTAAACAGGCTCATAGAACTGAATAATCACAGAAAACAGGAGAGAATTTAGATGATTAACAAGGTAATCTATCATTTCTGAGACAAAGAAAAGATCTAAAGCTTTCTTTAATATAAGCAGGGGGTTCTCCAGATCAACAATGGAGCCTGGCCTGTTTGTACCCTGGATTCCTTCCTTAGGGTTCTAATGGGGTCACTGTCCCTTTCTGAAACCAGAAATCAGATCCGTGAACGTTGTAACCACTGCCTTCTTTATAAATGGCTAGTAAATGTAAATGGCCCTTTGTAACCACTGCATCCTCTTAAAATGGCCAGTGAATGTGGAGGCCTTGGACACAAGACTTGAATGTTCTACACAAAAGTCCCCACATATTCCTTCATTTAAGGGAACCCAAAACTCAGTTGTTTTTTTTTTATACAAAACACATGACCGCCTCTACAACATTCTGTGTTCGTCTCCTTATATATTAGATATTTAGAGCCAATAAAAAAAATTCTAAGATGGTTCTCAAGCCAACTTTCTATGCTTTTGATGCAGTTAACTACATTAGATTGTGGCCTTTCATATTGTTCCTCCCGAATTTCTTTAAGCGGTTACTGTTTAAACCTGCACCTTGTTCAGTCCTACGGGGAAGGGGTGGGGGACCATAGGTGCTTTGTGTACGTGTAGAAAAATTATACAATAATATTATTTAAAACTAGAATTGTAGAAAATCAAATTTTAGCTGATTTGAAACTGATTGTATTTAAGATAAAATTATAAATTTGAATTTGTACGAATTTGAGGTTAGTTACTTGGTTACTCTAACCCTCTGTTTTGATGAATTTACATCCAATTTCCTACCGATGTATTCTAGTTTCGTAAAACAAGAACAAGGTGTAAAATTAACTGTTTTCAACTACTAACTGCTAACGACTTTGAATAGGGTGAAATGGACAATGGCACACAATTGGCCCTATGCAAAATATGCAGGCAAATTTCATTTAATTAGGTTTGTATTTGATGCACATAACTTACCCGATATCCGAAATTGATACCCATTCTATCTATTCACTTAATAATGCTAGTTTTTTCTGTCCTTATCAACATACTTTTTTTTTCTTCTTTTCGATCTTCATGAAGAAATTCCTATATATTTATGCGTGCACATTAAAATTATTTGTCAGGATTTTTCATGCCATCTGATTATTTAGGTATAATTCATTAATGCGCCGATGAATGATTGAGTAAAGAACAAATATGTGTTTTACAACATTGATGTATTCTATAGTAGATGCATCCAACTTGTGAAAATTAATGATAGCTTCCGTTGAGAATAAAGGGGAATACAGCTTTCATTCTCGATCTCGGATATATAGATCAAAGGACATAGAATTGCACCAAGGATGAGTTATTAGGTTGTTTCTGAAGATGCAATGTCTCATTTGAGCGACGGGCTCAGGTTGTGCTTGACGTGTTTGGATATAAGGGCACGATATATTTGCATGTTTTGTGTTTGCAAGCATATGAATGTGTAGCCATATTGATGATTGAAGCTTAAAAAATACTTAGGTGTTAGAATCACCATTAGGTGAAAGATATTTTTCAATTTTGAATTTCTGTCTAGGGTCCCTAAGCTTTGAATGTTTTTAGATACATACCCTTAATTTTTTAAAAAAAAATAGATACCAAACCTTTGTATGATCTTCAACTATTTTACTTTTTTAAATATTACCTTATAATGTTTATAAATGAAATAGTGAAGAGGTGTATAAGTAGTGTTGTCAAAGGTGCATCTGCGCGAATGCCTCAGGAACTACAACGTTTAGGACATCGCATTGTTGCTGGGCATATTGCACTAGATGCATCAAACTGTTAAGGCATGTGATGCCGGAAACGTATTGATAATTTAAAAGGACTCATAAAGTTGATTTTATTTATAAGATAAAAAGGATAATAATGATATTTGAAATTAAGGTAAATTGGGGACTTTGTCTACCTATTCTGAAAGGGGCTCGCTCATTTGAAGGTGAATCTTACCTAAAAGGGGACCCACTCTCTTAAAGATTTAGCATTTTTGCTAGCCAAAATAAAATGGGTTTTTTATACCTCAGATCCCAAAAAACTTCCAACATTACCCTGCGCCCCCTACTTGCTATTTATCCCAGCTCCCCAAAAATTTTAAGTTTCTCCTTTAGGACTCTTTAGCGAACTAAAACATCTTATTAGAATATTTCGATAAAAACTAACATAAATAGTTAGGTTCATGTATTAGAGAGAAACATGGAAAAATTAAATAAATTTTTTAGGGTTATATGAGAAAGAGGAGTGAAATAAAACAGTAGTTGTTAGGGTTAGGAGTTTTGATGGTAGAAGATGAGTGCTTTGAGAGATATTAAGAGATTTTAGAATTATTGGTAAGAATATAGAAAGAAAAATAAAGATTAACGGGTTTTTGAGGTTGATGAGAGATTGAAAGTGAGATTTAGGGTTTTAGGGTTAGAAGATGAGAGTATTTAAAGATTGAAAATTGGGGTTTAAGGGTTTTGATGTGGAAGATGATAATTAAGGTTAAATTTAGGGATGTAAGATTTTGAAGGATTGATAAAAGAATTTGAATTTTTTTGTTTGGTTTTAGAGTTTTAGATGTGTAAGATGAGAAATGGAGGATGATCGAATTGAAAGATGCTATTGGATTTTAGGGTTTTGGGATATGGAAGATGAGAAAGTGAACGTGGTGGTGTTGGGTTTTAGGATTTGGTGTAGAAAATGAAGAATTGAAAAGGAAGTTTAAAGAATTTTGTTGGGTTTTATGATTTTGGACGTAAAAGATGAGAATTGAAGATGAAAATTTGGAGATTTATAGTTTAGAATATAGAATATAGAAGATG
This sequence comes from Agapanthus africanus, assembly GCA_030015575.1. Lineage (NCBI taxonomy): Eukaryota > Viridiplantae > Streptophyta > Magnoliopsida > Asparagales > Amaryllidaceae > Agapanthus > Agapanthus africanus. The sequence goes on from CM057347.1 coordinate 294,332,429, forward strand.
AGAAAATTTGAAGAATGATTATTGAATTTTGAGATTATGAATGTTAAAAGTTAAGAAATTGAAATAGAAAATTTATGATTTTGGGTTTTGAAGGATTTGGTTTTGAAGGATTTAGATTAAAAATTTATAATATTTAATATTATTTATGATTAATAAATAGGTATATAATAGACGAAAAAATCGGTCGTGGGTTAAAGGAGCAACTTAAATATTTTGGGGGGACTTGGGATAAATAGCAAGAAGCGGGGGAGCATAGTAATATTGGAAGTTTTGGGGGGAGGGGTTTTGAGGTAAACACCCAAAGAAAATAGATAAACCCAAGCGATCTTCTCCATTACAACTTGTTCATATTATTACTTCAGCAAACCATCAATATTAATAATTAACTAGTTGGCATAGGCATACAAATATTAATGCATGCACAATTAGATTTGTGGCTTCTTAACGGCTAATGCTCTAAGCTTATTTCAATGTCCAACATTTAATGGTCCAAATTCATATCCAACGGCTACTAGATAATGCTCTCAAATGGCTAGTGCACCAAGTTTATTCCCATTCTCCTCTTCTTTGAATAAACTTGTCTTCGAGTAGTATCGGTAGCGATCGAAAATATTGAATGCGTGATTGATGTTTATTCCTTGAGGTAGCATGACTCGGTGAGTATTTGGGCTTAAATTCTTCATTATGCAACTTGATCCAATCTTCTTCTCTTTGAACATGTGGTTATACTGGTTGAAAATCTGTCCGTGAGCGAGTATATCATTATCGAGTCATCGTCTTCAAACATTATGGGTCGACGATGCTTGTCAGCGTCTTCCTTGTATTTGGTTTAAGTGCATTTGAGGATTCTTGCATGTTCTTGAATTAATTTTTTGATTTGCTTGGCAAAGTGTTAACCCTATGCACAAGTCTTCTTCGGTATTGAAATTAAAGATCGATCCAAGCTGCGATTTGGTATCCTTCTATACACCTCAATCAGAAGCCTCAATCCAAAGTGATTTTTTTTGACACTCCATGACCCGTACAATTAGATTTGCATGCGTCAAACATATTCCTACCAAGAATAAAATTAGATGTTTTAGACAATCGGTCTACAACAACAAATATAGAATCGATACCTCAAGTTTTCAGTAAAATTAATGACAAAATCCATCCGAATGCCTTCCCATCCTCCCAAGCTATATTCATGTCATAGAATATTTGAAAGCAAATTTATTTGTAAACAAAGTTGGTTACTCTTAAAATGATTGATATCAATAATAGAAAAATTTACATCACGGTTTTTCTTAATAAGTTTAGTCACAAACTCAAGAACATGTTCCACTTTTTTGTCATTCTCTTTTGGTTGTAACGCATAGCCAAATGATTCTTTCTTATCAACATTGACATTAAGATAACATTTTCATCTTTACTACACTTTTGTGCAATTTCTTTGAAAGAATTTAAAACGAATTAGTGCCATTGAGAATACAAGATTAAACAATTTTTCTACCAACATGTTGCACATTACTATCATATAGCTGATGTCTACCTATAAACTATGACTTGCATCCATAGGTAGAACACCCAACCAAATCTTGTTATATTATTTTCCATTTGAAAATTTAATAAAATATTTTTATTTATCGCAACCTCACCCCCTATCTTGACCATTAAAGGCTTAGGTTGTTTCACATTTTAATTTCATTTTTTTCAGTTATTTTTTTTAATTTCTTGACCATATTTTCTCAATTATCAGAATCAATTAGAATCAATTAGAACCAGACATTTCTTATTGTATGTTGTACGATAGGTGTGTAGGAAACCTAATACACCTAATACATCTTCTGAACTTTTAGGTGTCGCTAATTCTCGCCGCTCAACTATATCACAAACCTCTTCTAAAATTTCATTATTAATTTTTCCATTGGTGTCGGAATTAATCGGTTCTTCACACTCATCATTTATTAAATCTAAATGATTTATTTGGTTCTTTCCCTACGGTCATTCTCTTGTAAATTGACCAATATTTCTACAAGGATAACAATAATTACTACTGATACGATTCTTTGTAGTTCTGTTACCTACTCGCTCTTTTGACCCATCTTTTTTGGTAGTTTGTGAAGGTTCGGTGGACCGAGTTACAGTTGTCACAAAACTTGGAGAGATTCTATCAACTATCATAGTGCTTGTAAGAGTTCCTTGCTAGTTTTTCTTCGACCTTCGAAGCCATCTGGTAAGTTTTAAGGGTGGGGAATGTGAGTAAAATTAACTCATTGATATCCTAGTCTCATTGATCACTAGTGATCACTAGTCTCGTTAAGTTTTGTCCGGCTTAAAATTCTTCAATGTAATCAGCTATACTTTTATTAACTTCACTTTTATCGTAATTGTGCCTTAAATGATGAAAATTTCTAAATAAGTTTGAGAGTAATCAAGTGGAAGGAATCCTTCATCCATTTTATCCTTCATATCAACCTAAGTATTGATTCTCACAAGACATCTATGCTCACATTTTGATTTGTGTTCTTGCCATCAAATTTAAACATGTCGTTTGAGTTCAGTGGCAATATTTTTACTTTTATTTATTTCGATAATTCATTCTATTGAAGATACATATTTGAAGATGCAATCAATCTAAATAGAGTCCGGGAACGAGTTTATCACTGTACTTGGGTCATCAATGCGAATGCTATTACCAGTATTCTCCATGGCATGAACAAGTTGTTTCATTCCCCATCGTGGTTGTACCGGTGGTGGATGTTGCGAATTTGACGCCATGGTAGTTGAAGACTTGTACCCACTATTGCATAGCTCATCAGGAGTATGGAATGGTGGATCCTTGTTTGCCGTGTTGCTTGGTCCACATGCAAAATCTTTTGATGATTTCCTCCATATTCTTTTAAGCTTAGCATAAGAGTGCCACAACTCGTTCACGCTATCCTGTATGGTGGCATCAGTGATCAATGTCGTTCTTGTAGTTTGCAAATTTCAACCTCTTGGTGTGATTGTTACACACTTTAATACCACTTAAGATGCCAAGGAAGTATTGGTTAATCTAAAGACATTTAAAGCCGATTTCGTCGATAAGATTAATAGGATTACAATGATATTTGAAAGTAAGATAACTTGGGGTCACTCTCAAGCTAAAATGAAGAGGTCGTTCTCACCAAAAGAGGACTGTCAACTGAAAGGGGAATCACTCACACAAGACATAGCATTATTTCTAGCAGAAAAAGATAACTATCAAGCTTTCTCTCCGTTACAAAATGTTCATATTCATAACAAATCATAAAAGTTATAATTAGCTAGTTGGCATGGTTATACAAATATCAACGCATTCAAATTAAAATGTTGGCTTCCCTAAACTCTCTCCAACGGCTAGTGCCCCAAGCTTATTCCCTCTCTAACATTTAGTACTCAAAATTCATGCCCAACAGCTACTAGATTGGCAGTTGCAGCATGCGCCTCAGTGCGCATTGCGTAGGCCTCACATAGTGTTACACACACGTCTTGATGTGCCTTGCCCATACCTTGTCATAGGTAATATTTTATGCAAAATACAAGTATTTAGATTGAAGAATATTCAAGATTTTTATGTAAAATACAGAGGATTGTAAATGGTTGTTGTAATAAGAATATTTAAATTGAATCGACTTTGACTATAGTCAAAATTACAATTTTATGCAAAATACAAGTATCATTTAATAGGAAAAAATCACCTGTATGAGATATTTTGTTTTAGATAGGTTGCATGCTTAGTTGGGATTGGTTTGTGTATGAACTAGACACTCATTGGAGCACCAACCAAATATAACCTTTCTTAATTTCTACTTAGCTTATTTTTCTGCAAAATTGATTGTTGCAATCTTTTTGTGTTTGTGATATGTTTGGTTGCATTTGTTTATGGTCTTTACCTGTTACCTTTTTCCTATCCTTCTTTTTAGTCTTGTTGTATCCATGACACATATCTTAGATTTTTTGAATTCTTGTTTTCACATACAGTTTTTGTGTCGTATCCATACCAATGTAGCATATTCCCAAATCATAGCTAAGGATTTGGAGGAGGCTGAAAATGAACATATAGATTATGCTGTGAAGATAAGTTACAATGGTCCCCATGCTAACAAAGAAGCTGTGACACAGCAAGGAACTGCAAGACTAATCAACAAGCAAATACTGTCAAGTCCAATAACAAGATAGTTCTATGCAAAAGACTACGTAAAAATTAAGCATAAAACCCAACTAAATCAAACATGCTTCAGCATCTCATGGATCTACAAAGCTGATCCGCATCAAGCTGGCTCTTAATAGATCCTCCTTCAATGGAGTTGAATGGAGGATCTTCTAGCAGACCTAAAGATTTGAGATAATGAGGATAAAGCGAAAAAAAAATCCTTAATGGTAATTTTGACGTGTTGTAAATTGGTTAGTGAGATGATGTTCATAAGAATACACTACATAGTGCAAAAGCTCCCTATGTAACTCTTAATTTCTCTTTTGCGAAGTAAAAAAAACAATTTTAGGAATGCAATGAGCTATATAAAAAATCTACACATGTTATAGTGAATATGCAATTCTAAATCCTAGCTCCACTTTATATTATATATTGTTTAGATCGCTTCTTTCATTTGCTATGTCACTTTGTCTCTTCGATGGCTCAGTACGAAATAAAACCCAACGTTAAGTACTTACCATTCAACGGTTACCTGTGACGATGAAACACTTGATGCCGAAAATGTTCTACGATTAAACCTTTTGAAGGAGGATTCGTTGGAATTTCCTTACAAGGGCTATTCAAAATTGAAACCTCAACTTTACAAGTATAAGACTTCACAAGTATATAACTTGACCGTCACAATGAAATTTGGACTTAAACCCTTGATTTCGCTGCAAATCTTTCGCCTTCTACGGAGAAATCATCATTTAGACAAAACACTTGTACAAGTCATTGAATGCCGGTTTAATCATCCTTGATTGGACACAATCTTTGACAGTTTGCTCAACTAACCCCTAAGCTCAATCTGACTTACCAGGCAGAAGGGAGGATTAAGCGAATGATGAAGGCAATTTTTTTTTGATAGTTTGGATCCACTTTTAATGATGCGTTCATTTTCAAATTGGAATTATATTTCATCATCATCATCTACAAGGCGAAATAGCAATAAATTTCTATAACTTTGTTAGCCCAATTCTTGTGCCTACAAATTTCCTGTAAAAAGTTTTATATATCTATGCTTTCAAAATTTTCTGATAATTCTTTATAGGCTAAGTTGACTAGAATCTCTCAAAGTGTGGCTAACGTCGCATCCTTGTGTCTCTTTTTTTTGTTGTGCTTGTTTAAGAAAGCCTTAGAATTCTCTCCTTCCTATATAAGCTATAGCAACTGTTCATGCAATGTGGAGTCCAGGTCGGTGGGGAAGGGCTTAAAGGAGCCAATTTGATACATTTTGTTGACATATCATTGAATATGATCCTAGTACCCTTAGTTCATTTTCTTTCCCATATTATGCCACACTAGTTTAATGTCATTTTTATCCATATTTTAAACTCACTCTCTGCTGTTTAGTAAGATTAATCACGCTCTCTCAGCTTTTCACCATTTAAGCACTTTGACTGAACGGAGATTGATTAATTAGGCTTATCTAAGCATGGAAATGAATGATTTAGGGCTTTTGATAATGGAGATTTGTTTTAAGAGTAAACATGAATTGGTTCTTAGATTGGGTTTAAATATGACAATGGATGTGTTATGATTTTTCAGAACAGAAAAAGTTAGATTTGTTAGAGTTCTTTTGAGAGGTTTTTTCAATCATGAAGATGACAGCTTAGGCCTTGTTTGGGTATTTAGGATTAACATCCATATGATTTTATCTGGGATAAAAAATCTTGGAATGTAACTATATTCCACTAATTTAAAATCTTGAGGATTTTCTCCAAATGCATGTTTGGATAGTTTGGGATAGGATCTTATATAGGATTTTTTCTTAAATACATTCTCAAATCAAGGCTTAAAATCTCGGGTTTGGGATTTGTGTGGGCCCTCATTTTCCGGATTTGAGTTGGCAATATCAGCTGTATTGCCCGTCTAAAGTCGGAAATATCGGACTCTAGTATCGATTGCCTTCAAGATTTTTTTAATTAGTAAAATTCGAAGTAAGGTAAAAGTAAAGGAATTTGAAGTAACATATTTTTTATTTACTAATGATGTTTAAAGACTAGCTATATCTTTTGTTATTCTTACATTTAGCCCAAATTTAAACATATATTCTTTTACCCTGACTGCAAAAGTATATAAACAAATAGTTTATTATAACTCACTGTGTATTGCCGACCCCGCTACTTAGAGAAAGGGTGGGGGTGGGGGGTTCCGGCCCGCTCCCCCCAAAACCTGACCCTATCCATATGAGTTGGATCAAGGGATCTGGGGAGTTTTTTTTTCAATATAACTTCTTTTCTTAAGTACTAACAGTTACAAATTCTCAAAAATATTTTGTTAATGTCTTTAAAAACATTTTTTTATACGAAATAGCTATTCATTGCTTTAACTAATGGCAAAGTAACTTAAATCTAAATTATTTAGATTGTTCGATAGTATAATTACTTGACCCATCCTCTGTTCTTTCTTGAATCTTCCAACAGTTGGAATCCAACACTTTTTCTACTTCATTCTTTTTTCTAAGTAATAACAAAATAATATCAAATTCTATTTCTAATCATCCAGCTTTCCCTTGCATTTACCCTTTTCTTCGTTACTTCAGAATACATATTTATTCGTTGCCGAAATTTTAAATTCTGTGGTTTACCAATGTATATAAAATACTGATGTACTTATATTATTTCCATTGTACTTATCCACAGGTTGGCATACAAGACAGCATTTGTTTTTCTAATTTATTTCAAAAGCTACTCCAAATTGTTGGGTATCTTTGGATATGGACATTATAGAAATTGATTCTTCAGAAAGTGATGATGATATTGAATTTGGATGGTCACCGGACAGGGCTACCCAGAATAATTCTGAAAGGCTTGTTGACCGAAATCATGGTTTTAATAATAATGGGAAGGCCTCACATGCAGAATTTTCTCTGGGTAACAGACCGTGGCATGAAGTACCTGATTCGAATCGGGGAAATAACAGAAATGGAGACGAAGAGTTAACATCCTGGACAAATATTGGATCAGATGCTGTCTCTTCTTTGTTGGGAACTGATTCAAGCTATTCATCTCAGCACACTCAGAGAAGGACTCTTCCATCTTCTTTTCAAATATCCACTTCTAAACCTTCTGCTGACCATAGCTCTAGATCCAATGGTTGGCCCGCTTTTAATCAGAACAAGGAAACTAGACCTGTGCATAACTCCAGATCCAATGGTTGGCCTGCTTTTAATCAGCACAATGAACTTAGGCAAGAGAAGCCAATTAATGGTAATTATACAAGTATGATTGATAACAAACTGCCCCATAACACTCAAACGAGAATTCTACCACCTTCTCTTCAGCAAACAATGTATAAAGCTGCATCAGGTCATGCTGACCACAAAGGTGATATTCCTTTTTTTTGGGTTCTTGTTTTGAACTTTCAGGGACAACATGATTCTTTGAATGTCAATTTATCAAATCACAAAATTATTCTGGAAGATGTAGGGTGGAAAAATGTGGTCTACGATTATGAAACTGATAATAAATGTTGGGTTTCTCATTCATCATCAATGAATGGAAAGTGTAATACTGAGCAAGCTACTGCGCACATCAAGGACAATGGTCCAGGTCTTGGTTTTTATGCAAAATCTTCTCATTATGTGGCAGAAAATGCAGCTGATGGTGTGCACAAGCTACCTTCATCATTCAAGCCATTGCCATTTGTTTTAAAGGAGTAGATTGCTTATAAAAAGTTTATGAAAAAATTAGGCTGGGAAGCTGATGGTGCTGAGTTAATTTTTTTTATTTCTTCCTTTTGCAGATGATGTTATCATTTATCGAAGTTCTGGTACTCATAGGGTCTTACCTCCATCTTTAATGAATGGGAAGTCAGTTGATAATCCTCAGCTGGTTGGATATAATGATGCTGGAAATCGTTCAGTCTTAGGAGAGCAAACACTCAATATGGAGCATGATGAGAGAGCAATATATCAAGAGGCATTGCAGGTATGTGGTTTTGGTTTATGTATGGTCTACATCAAGATTGAATACCACTTGGCTTCACTAACACAGCACAATAGTCAGATAGATGGGAAAGAAACAAAAAGGGAGAGAGGCGCCCTGTTGGGTTGGGGGATGAGGGGGTTATTTGTGACTCCCTTTTAACCTGTAACCCAGAACTTGGATTAATAACTTATCAACTCAAGTATTTCTCTTTATCTCCCCAAAAGTTCTAATGATAGCTTATTTTTAGTCCTTTAGTATTTTATTTATCTGTCTGTGTCTCTCAACAGTATGATAGTCTCTGTTTTCCTTGGTGACATAATATGTAGAAAGAAAGCAAGAGAATGAAACCTCCTATTTCCTGTATTCTTGGATCAGTACTATGCATGCCGCTGTTCCTAATATTTTAGCTACTGTCTTAATTATAATTTGTATGCCATGCATCTCCAAATTGTTTAACTTCTACTTGGATCAGTAATGCGTGCAAAAGTTCTTAGACTATTCTGGAACTAATCTTCACAAACTAAGGACGTATGTTTAAGGTGTAACTTCTTGAATTATTTGCAGAATCTTGGTCAGCCAAAATTAGAAGATGATTTACCTGAGGGGCTTCTATCTGTTTCTCTTTTAAAGCACCAGGTACTTAGGCCTACTTTAAATACAATGAGCTACTTTTTCCCACTTTTTTTGCCCCCAAATATTTAGGCCAGGTGTTAACAACCTTGCTGTTATACAGAAAATAGCCTTGGCATGGATGGTTCAGAAAGAGAAGAGTGTTCATTGTGCTGGTGGGATTCTCGCAGATGATCAGGTTGGGCCCAATTTCTCTTTTATCAGTTTTCTGTGTGTGATGTCTTTTCAAGTGCTGTTTGACTGACAGTTTCTGAAGGCTTATAATCTTATATTAATAAAATTTATAACAGGGTCTTGGTAAGACTATATCAATGATCGCTCTTATACAAAAGCAGAGGAATCAGCAGTCCAAATTCACGTCTACTGATTCACAGCCGACAGAATCTGAAGCCTTAACTCTAGATGATGAGGATGATGATGGAGTTATAGAAGTGGGCAAAGAACAGAGTGGAGAAAATGACCTTAAAAGGGAACTAGTTACCAAACTAACCGAAGAAAAACAGAGAGGAGAAGATGACCTGAAAAGAAAACAGGTTGCGAGTACATCAAAGCATGCATCTGGAAACTATAGGCTTGCAGCAGGTACGCTGGTTGTTTGTCCAGCTAGTGTTCTTCGGCAGTGGGCTCGTGAGCTAGACGAAAAGGTCACAAGCTCTGCTAAACTAAGCGTTCTAATCTATCACGGTGGTTCTCGGACTAGAGATCCTTCTGAGCTTGCGAAACATGAAGTTGTTCTCACAACATATGCCATTGTAACTAATGAAGTTCCGAAACAATCATCTGCTGGTGCTGATGATGATGGAGAACAAAGGAATCTGGATAAATATGAAATATCTTCAGAATTTTCCAGTAAAAGAAGGAAAGAGGTAACTAATGCTCGGAGCAAGGGAAAGAAGAAAGTGAAAAGGCTCAAGGATTCTAACTTTGATTATGATAGTGGCCCACTTGCTAGAGTTCGATGGTTTAGGGTGATATTAGATGAAGCACAAATAATAAAGAATTATAGAACTCAAGTTGCTAGAGCTTGTAGTGGACTTCGAGCCAAAAGGAGGTGGTGTTTATCAGGAACGCCTATACAGAATTCAATTGATGATCTGTACAGCTACTTTCGGTTCCTTAAGTATGACCCTTATTCTATTTATAGCTCCTTCTGTACTTCAATAAAATTCCCAATATCTAAGAATGCTATGCATGGATATAAGAAGCTTCAGGCAGTTCTCAGGACAGTCTTACTGCGTCGCACAAAAGGTTGGTATAGTTATTTGAGTATCGTTGTTATGTTTCTCAGTGTTGTATTTGTGTCCCTTACTTTCTTATCTTATTGAGCCCTACATTGTGTGTTCCATATGGAGGTTGATAAACAGGAGAAAAACATTTTTTAAAATAATTGAAGTCATTTGGATCCCTGATGAGATGTACTCTAGATTGTATTCTATGCTTTGATTACACAATGGCAAACAAACTGAACTTGTACTAGTTGGAATACTGCCAATAATAAAATGTAATATACTCCCAGCTTGCTAAAAAATTCCTGAACCTTAAGCCATCCTCCTTGTTGTGTCAGAATAACACGTGCTTGTAATGTGTTTGTGAACGGGTTTCTAGCTTATTCTAGAAATCCTTTTTTATGTTATTAGGCAACTAAGTAGGTGTGTAAATGCCTATATATAGCGGAAAATTGGGTTATCCCAATCAATCCGTTACATTTCCCTCAACTTTCGCTCTAATTCATTTCATGGTATCAGAGCAATCCGAGTCACTCATTCTCTCATATCTAATCTCACCACACATCTCATCACCAAACACAAACCCTAACCCTAACAGCCGCCGCCGCCTCCACCCACCTTCCTCGTCGAAGCCTCGCCGGACATTCTTCGACCTCGCCGGAGCCTCAACAGTCTCCCACTACGTCGTTCAAGCCGAGTTGAGCTTCCTCTAGTGTCGATTCTCTCAGATATGAGACGGTGAGGAATCTAAGTGGCTTGACTTGGAGTATTGGCTTAGATTCAACATCGATTTCAACAGTTGTTGATTTGGGGTTTGATTCCAGCAATTCTTTCTTATTTAGGGATCGAGTGGTGCAGTTCTTGCTGAATCGACTTCGATTTGGAGTATTTTGGTGGATTTGAGTGCTGAATCGACTTCAAATTTGAGTTATTTGGTGGATTTGATCTCTGTCTGATGCTTTCTTGTTCGATTTCAACATCGATTTTACTGTTTGAAGCTTGATTTGGGGCTCAATTGACCTCAATTTGGCTGGTTGCTACAGTAACCCGAGAAGATTTGGCTGGTTGCTACATTAACCCGAGAAAAATTCAGGTGATTTCTTGTTTCTATGTTTATCTTTTCTATGAGGTGGTGCGTTGATTGTGTTGAGGAGTTTGTGCTCCCGGAGACCGTGATCGGATCTGAATGGGGTGGTTGTTTGTTCGATTAGTGTTTATTTGGTTGTGGATTGGATCTAGGAAGATCGATCATAGTTTTTGGGTGGAATTTTTTGTCGATTCCTTTTGTTGTTTGATTGGAGTAGTTTTTCGCTTGTTCTTGTTTGAGTAGTTGTTTTTGGATTCTTGGAGATGGAGGGTAAATCCGAGAGCAAGCAGATATCTTCCACCGATGTCTTGGTCACCAAAATGGTGGACTTAAAACTAGATGATCAGAATTTTCATAGCTGGAGGCTCATGGTTGAGTGATATATCAAGGGGAGAAGAATGGCGACCACTTGACGAAGCCTTACCCTGATCCAATTACCTCCGAGTGGGAGACGGACGATGCACAGCTCAGTCATCTCATACTTAGCTCGATGGAGCGACGGATCATGGATGGGCTTGTCCACTTAGGATCCGTGAAAGAGATTTGGAATCAGCCCCACAAGCTTTATTCCTCGCAGGAGTCTTTTTAGGGCCTTCGATTTGCTGCAATCATTATACAAGATTCAGCAAGGGTCTCGCTCATTACATCAATACTACTCGGAGCTTCGGAGGCTTGCCCAGCCGGTCTTGGAGTTGTTCCCGATCACCAGCGATGTTGCGAAGATGAGGAAACAAAATAAGGCCCTCATGGTGATCGTCTTTCTTGGTGGGCTACGGGCCGAGTATCAGTCTGCACGTCTGGCTTTACTCGGGAAGGCCGATATTACTTTTTCGACCCCTTACCACATGCTCAGTCACATATTTCAGTTGGAGATTCCTGATGAGCAGCCTGCATCTGGTGAGCACAGTGCACTTATAAGGTCAGAGAGTTCTCTCACCTATTACTATATGAGGGAGAGAGGGAGCTGGACGTGGAGAGCCTCGTTTTTTGTGAATACTGCAATCAGAAGGGACACATTCGTAGTGCCTGTTGGAATTTGAACGGGAGGCCTTCTCGTCTTGTTCGTGCATATGTTGGGACGTCGTCTTCCTCTTCTGCATCTTCCGCCACTTCATCGGACTCAGCATCATCTGAGGGCTCTGTCAAGTTTTTGGAGGAGGTTGCTCGATTGAGACTTTTTGTGATTATGTCTGCGTATAGTAGCCGGGCTGGATTGGCTATATCTCGGGCTTCAACAGTGACCATTTTGGGCCTTCAAAAGGTAACCATGCAAGTTTTATTACGTCGACTTCTGTATGTCGTCCTTAGGTGATCGATACATGAGTGGCAAATCATATGACAGGAGAGGCATATTGTCCTCATACAGGCTAAGGTCTGGGTGTATCCTAACGACCTTAGTGTTGGCTATAGTGCCCTCAAGGCAATTATCATAGACGCGGACTTGTGATTATGATGATTGAGTGAGGACCTATACTGATAAAACAGTCTTATTCAAGATGATAGTATGCTATCTGGTTTGTCTTTATCATCATGTACATGTTGATAGAGCCCATAGGATTCTTACTTGTCTGCCAGCATTATGATGGCGATCATATACGTGGGAGCTGGGGTTTATAAGCACATCCTTAAATGTCTCTAGTCGTAGGAGTATCGAGACCGGGCATCGATACTCCAGTGTAGACTAGTGTATACTGATCGAGACCCCGACGAGGGGCGGTGGCCAGGTCTCACAAGGCATTGGTGTTAGTTTGTTCACCTAAGATAGTATGCAGGTGCTCATTGGGTTATGAGTACACTGGACGGACTCGCCCGGAACCTGCTAGTTGGTATTATACCTATTGTCAGATAGCAGTTCCTAGGTGACATGTGTACAGATTAGTCTGTCGACCTGAGATCGTCATTTGTCTTGTGTAAGTTCCCACTGTGTTTTGAATACTACCCTACCACGGCTCAAAGGAGTCGTGCAAACAGCTTTTAGTTGAGTACAGTCCCGAGCCACATGGAGACAATGATCGGATCGTCGGGGATTCGTCTCTCCCGGTATTGGGGGTTGATGTCGTGTTGTGTACGGGTGACCATCACCAGAAATCCATGGCCATGGTGAACGAGAATTACCGATCCAGGATCGATAGTTTCTCAGGTGGTGATGGGTATCATGCCGACACTAAATATCGCGTTGTTAGGGGTCTGACTTTATCCACCCCCTTAGACTCGATATGCGATACTCTTAGACGAACAGACCGGACTGTACGTATATTGTCACTGTCAGGCTCAGTAGGGGTTCAGGATGAGTTTGCTCGTCAGCCTCCCTTTCGCTCAATACCTGCGTAGCCGTTACGTACAGCTAGTGCCGCTGACGTGCTTGTGGTTAAACCCACTGCCAGCGTATTGACGAGTCTTTAGCGTCCCACACAGAGGGTTTTCACGGTTCAGGTGATATGGTGTACATGACGTATGTTGGTACATACAGGTGTCCGATTAAATATGTGCATGCTGCGCAGACTTTAATCGGACGGTTGATAATACTAGCGGCTTAGGATTAAGCCGGATTATTAAATCGGGTTTTGATTTAATAATTTATATATGTATTTATATATCGGGTTTTGTCTCTTCCGGTTGGAAAGAAGGTGGTGGGGTATCGCTGGGTGTACACTTTGAAGCTTAATCCTGATGAGACCTTTTTCCGCTTGAATGCGTATTTGGTTGCTAATGGGTACTCGCAGACTTATGGAATTGATTATGCTGTGGCCAAGATGACGTTTGTTCGTCAGTTTATGTCTTTTGCGGTTACACATCCTTGACCGTTGCGGCTACACATCCTTGACCGTTGTGTCAGTTTGATGTGAAGAACGCGTTTCTTCATGGCTCTTTGGCCGAGGTCTATATGGAGCAACCACCTGGTTTTGTTGCTCATGGGAAGTCTGGCTTAGTTTGTCGATGGAAGTTGTATGACTTGAAACAGTCTCCATGAGCTTGGTTTGGGAGATTTACTGGGGTTGATATTTCGTTCGGCCTTAAACGATGTGCTCATGACCATTCGGTGTTCTACCGTAATAACACCAATGGCTTTCGCATTCTATTGGTGGTATATGTCAATGACATAGTGATTACTGGTGATGATGTTGCAGGTATTGCGCAGTTTAAGCACCACATTTAAGCGAATTTCAGACTAAGGAAATACTTTTGGGTATCGAGTTCGCTCGATCGAAGGATGCTATCTATATCTCACAGCGAAAATATATGCTCGATATACTGATTGAATCTGGCATGTTAGGGTGCAGACCTACAGAGGTTCCAATGGATCCTAATACTAAGTCACTTTCGGGACGAGGTGATCTGTTTGAGGATCCTTGAAGATATCAACTATTGGTCGGTAAAGTTAATTACCTCATCGTTACTCGACTTGATGTTGCATATCCCGTCAGCGTCGTGAGCCAGTTCATGGCCAATCCTTGAGCTGCCCATTGGGGTGTGGTGATTCAGATACTTCAATACTTGAAGAATGCTTCAGGGAAAGGTCTACTGTATTCAGACCATGGACATTCTCGGGTAGCAGGGTTCATGGATGTAGATTGGGCTGGGTTCCCATATGATCACAGATCCACTACATGATATTGTGTGATTGTAGGAGGTAATTTGGTCTACTAGAAGAGTAAGAAGCAGAGTGTAGTGTCTCGTTCCACTGCTGAGTCAGATTATCGAGTCATGGCGAACACTATCTGTGAGCTTGTATGGGCCAACTTCTTACTTGGAGAGTTTGTCTTTGTTCCTCACTTCTATGCGACTGTACTGCGATAATAAGGCCGCAATTTATAGCCTTGAAGCCATTGTTCCATGAGGGTGCGAAACACATCGAGGTTGATTGCCAGTTTGTGCCGGAGAAGGTTGAAGATGGGACCATTGACACCTTTTATGTTCAATCTGTTCATCAGTTAACCTTTTATGTTCAATCTGTTCATCAGTTAACAGATTTGTTCACTAAGCCTTTAGAAAGGAATAAAGTGCATTTTAATTGTAACAGGCTAGTTATATATAATATGTATGCTCCAGCTTGAGGCGGAGTGTTAGAATTACACGTGCTTGTAATGTGTTTGTGAACGGGTTTCTAGCTTATTCGAGAAGTCCATTTTTATGTTATTAGGCAACTAAGTAGGGGTGTAATTGATAAATGGCTATGCTTATATAAAGAGGAGGATTGGGTTAATCCTAATCAATCCTTTACATTTCTCTAAACTCTCTCTTTCTCCCCCCTCCCAATTCATTTCAATTTTTGGTTAAGATGACCAAGTAACCTTCGACCAAGAAAGTAGAAATGTCAGACAAACATCAATTCTTGATTTTAGTAATGATGTTTCAATACCTGTGGCATGTGGCATGCTGGATCCTTTAATCTTTAATGTTTGTGTTGCATTGTCTTATTTACAACTTACAAGCATTGTTTATTTATGTATCTAATGTATATTGGTTCTCATGTTTAATTGGAGTTTTAGTATATCGATATCGGATATTTGGTTTTATTTGATATAGATATACAATTTCCTATTCATGTTTTGCCATCATAAAAAAGGGGAAGATTGATAGCTTATGGTTTTTGATGATCCCTTTTTTTAGTTTTGATGATAGTTTGAATATGAATAGTTCGTTTAGTGTCACTTGCTTATCTTGTTTTATCTTAACGACACTAAACTCGTATACACTTGATGTTTAGCTTGTTTATCCTATATCTTGTGTATACCGAGTAATATTTCAATATTTCATGTCATACTTGTGTTATATTCTTGATATCGACTCTCATTCATTGTTTTGGTAATTCACAATATGAATTTGTATATACATTTGAAGATCTATATCTTGCTTCTCTTATACCATGTATATATATTTAGTATATCAATATCTCATGCTTTGAGTTTGAGTTATTTCTTGATATTGATATACTATTCATGATTGTGATATAAAAAATAATGAATGTTCATATACTTGTGTTTATTAATATGCTTATCTTTCATAACACTGCATATGATGAGTTTGGTCTTTGAGATTGCATTTCAGGTTATCGAATATCTCGAGACTAAGCTCTGTAAAGGAGGATGAAGGTTATTGAGCTTAAATAGATATATCTAATGGAGGTTGGAGGATACGTATGAGGGCTTCTCAATTTGTCAAGATCAAGCTACGAGTAGCTAAGAAGTGATGCAGCCCGAACTGTCAAATCTTGGCTGATTCGCGCGTTCCACCAGCCAAATCAAAGTTCTCGTAAAATTGTCTGGGTCAATCGATATGCCGTAGGCATCATTGACGTCTTTCGGAATCGTGAAATTCCATCGTTTAGGACCTCGAAATCGCGTATCTCAAATGAGGGTTGCACCAAGAGCCAAGTCCTAGTTTGAAGCGTTATGAGTCGAAATCAAATTGAAGATTCATTGACCAATGCTTGTGAGTGACGTGTCCAAGTTTGAAGCTATGAAGCTAAGTTCAAGCGCATGTCAAAGTTTGAGAGCTCGAGACGACAAAGATTTAAGATTTCAAAGAATTTGCGATACCAACATAGGAATCTTTGTAAGTACTCTATAGAATATGGTTTATATCAATTAGAGCTTTTGAACACTCACACACGCTTGTACAAACGTTTTACATTGCATGAACATCGGGGTTTTCGATTTATAATTGATTTTCATCATAAAACACAAGTTTCTGAGTTTTTACACTTCAGACGTCTGTCCCCATGTGCTTCAGACGTATGTTGTCTTTCTGTGTATTTACAAAACCCCCGAATGTGATAAATATCATTTTTTATACGTTTTGTGCTTCAGACGTCTGTCCCTTGCTTATTCGGACGTCTGTCTATTTTCTGTGTTTTCTTATGGCCTATTTTTTATGAGATACAGACATCTGATGATCATATGGACAGACGTCTGATGAAGGTTTTCAAAATAGTTTTTTTGTTCTTCAGACGTCCGCACATTGTTCTTCAAACATCTGTCTACGATCTGTGTTTTTGATTGTCTTCTTTAAAATGATTGACATACGTCTGCAGCTATATGGGGCAGACGTCTGAAGAAAGTTTTTAAAAATATAACCGTTGGGTTTTATTTTGTTAAAGTTTCAGACGTCTGTCTGATTGATCTTCATACGTTTGTTCTTACTAAAAATGCTGATTTGACTTATAACGGCTGGTTTTTGTTATGGGCTATAAAAGAGTTTTGGGTTGGTATTTTGAGCTGTTTTTGGGTTGGTATTTTGAGCTGTAATCACTTAATATTTCAGTTGCTATTATTTCCAAGTGATCAAGAGAGAAACATCTCGTCTCTTGTGAGAGTTTAATCAAATATTCATTTGCTCATCTAAAATCACTCTCACACGCAAAATCATTCAAGAGTTTCTAGTTTGATATTCCATTCTTCTTGAATATTAGTGCTTCAATTGTAAAACTTTTTTTAGAGTAATCTTGAGCTTGTATTTTGTCATCTTTCTTCATTGAGAGGATTCTTGAGTGCAAGAGTGCCTTGTTAGAGAGAAGAGCTTGATTGGGAAAAGAAGTGCTCAAGTATGAGCACGTGGATTTGTAGAGAGATGGGTGACGAGCTTGTAAGAAGTGTGCCTTTTGATGAGAAGTATAGTCTCGGTGGAGACGTGTGAGGTTGCGGGTGCGCAACGTGTTGTCTCAGTAGAGACGTGTTGGGTTACCGGTGGACAACGTATGTGTGTCTCTGAAAAGACATGATTAGTGGAACGGGCTCGCGCGCCTAGATAAAGTGGACTAGGGGATCGTCTGAACCAACTCTAAAATCCTTGTGTGCCTTGAGTTTGCAATTTCCCTATCTCTCTCTTTTTATTACTTGCATTTTATATTGTGCTTAATTGGTTGCTTGCAAATATACTTAATTAGAAATTGCATGCTTGTCCACTTGCTCTATATGCTCATTACTTGCTATTATTGTTCTTGCTTGTTGTTCATAATTTCACAATTATATGATTGCATAGCCCCAATATCTAATTGACATATCTTGTGTTTAAGCTTTGCTTTTGTGATATCCTATTTGCAAGTGTAGAATTTTTAATTTGAGTATATTTGTTGATAGTCCTATTTAACCCCCTCTAGGACTATTTGTGTTAGCTTCCACATTCTTTCAATGTTGTCTAGAATTTCTGTGCCTTATAGCTGTAATGCTTCTTTGGCTCAGATGAGAGCAATTTTGAGCTTTCAATGATGCTTTTTTCTTGGTGGCTACTCAACAGTCAACACAATGAAATCCTGAGTGCAATTTTGAATTCTGCTGTTATTCTATTATTCTTTTTCTTTTTTCACTTCTGTTGTCGTGGGTTTTTGAGCACCACACTTGACTTCTGGGCAGAAATGTTACTCTCTTTTGTATCAGTATCCTACACTCACTTTATTCATTTCCAGCATGTCGAACTAAGGTCATCTAAGTTGGAAAATCTAGATGGTCCCTTTTTTATCTTTCAGCTCTTGCTAAAGCTTACTTTTTGTTACATCCAGTATAAGAATTTTTTTTAGTCCTTCGTCATCTAAGGGTTCTTGCTCATTATCGCACTTCTTATTACTCACCAGTTTTGACTATCAGATGAATCTATCACAGCTGCTGACCACTGGTTGTTTAAGTGAAATGTGTGCTAAGCTTACAAAGAATAAGAAATCTATGCTGCTCCTTTATCAAAACCGGTTTTCTTATGTATGTAATAGACCTGATTTACCTCTTCTCAGATTGATAATGGTCATGAAGATGAGTCGTTTTTTTATTCCAGTTCTCTTTGTTTTTTGAAGACCAGCTTTTGTTTTGTTAAAGTTTGGGTATTTTCTTTGGTCATTTTTAGACTTCAGATTCACTTGCATCCATATTATTCCTTGCACATCCATTACAAGTGACTAAGTTAGCACAGCTTTACCAAGCTTATGAGCCCTTGTTATATTCATGAAAACATTTACCTATTGTCGACATTCCTTCATCACTTGTTAAGCCACAACTACTTATGCCTCTTCATTCATGATAACTCTTAAACCTTTATCTCATTATTTTTTGTCATATCCATCCCAGTTTGCTGTTTATTTTTATCAAGGGCTATAGTTTTGTTTACTCGACCTAGCAATCATCGTTCCTTGTTTTTCTGCTTCAGTCAAGATCTTGCATCATGCTGATTATCCCCTTCAGATCTTCAATCCGAAGAATCAGCAACATATTACCCTTATCTTATTATGGGTTAATACTTCTTCAGCATTCCATGAATGCATTTATAAATCATACACCCATTTGTTGGAACCATGGTGTGAAATCTCACCCAATCCTTTCCAAGATGGCCGATTCCTATCCCAAAAACGACCATCCGAGTTCCGATCCCAATACCATTCGATACCGAGTAATATTGGATTTATCATTTGATTAGTGGCGTTTACCACCAAGTTTATTAATGGGTTAATGGGTTTACTAATATGTTTGTGGGTTATTATGGTTTATTTGACATTGTTAGTTACTGAAAATATTTTAAAAAACATTTCTTAATTTAATAAGTTTTTACTGATATTTAATTTCTTTTTTCTCAACGATATAAAATGCGATATTCTGATCTAAGACGTACGATACGTTTGAGATGGCTGATTCCTATCCTAAAGATGATTGCTCAATATCGCTACCGATACTGAGATTTGAAACTTGGTTGGAACCGGAACTGTCGTGAACAAACCGGCAAGCAAATATTAACACTTGAATCTAGCAAACAGTTATACATATTTTAATCCTCGAAATGACTGTATTTGAGCTATTCAGTCTTATTTTTGTTGCTTAATATAGTTTCGAGAAGCATCAACTTCCATCATTAGAGCCAACACAGTCTCTCTGGTGACTCTGGTCTCTTCGTTCTCATTCCTTGCTTGAGAAAGATAGAAACCTTTGCCGCTAGACTTGCTGCGCACTTGTGCATTTCTGTGGTGGTGCTTATTTTCTAGATGTTTAACCTCATGGGAAGCGCTGCATTTTGGCTCGTCTTGTGTAAAAGTGATTGGAGGGGCTTAAAACCATCAAGATATAATGCTATTTGCAACTTTTCTTTTCGTCCTACAGCAGGCTCCTTTATTGGACATTGCCTTCTTCCTGTATGAAGAAGGTTCATGTTGACAAACAGTCCGCTTGTAAAATTTGGCTAATAACTTATTTGTATTGAATTCTTACATCATGATTGACCCTGTTATCCTGCAAATACGATGTTACCCCCGTTTTAATGATCAGGAAGTCCTCAGGCTCATGCCCATAATGAGACTCCCCTTAACCATTTTATGATTTGATTTTAAGTTTGTTTAGTTTAAAAATTGCTCTGACAATGGCAAAAATTTCTTGTTGAATGGAACATATTAGCTGCCTCCAGATCCCATACGGTTTTCATTTTCATTTCTCAAGCGTGTTCTCTCCTGAATGTTTGAATGCATAATTACAAGAATTGATAGGTGATCATGCACTTTTGAACATTAGTCGCAACTCTCAAGTGCTACACCTATATGATCAACCTAGTTTTTTGTCCTTTGTCCCGTTTTCTATAAAAAGTTGCTTTGTCACCTGTGACACACACATACATTTTGCCAAATCATGTCTGATTTCCTTTGGACATCCACCTTTTAAGCATGCTGCAAATTTTTTTTGATGTTGAAAATAGACTAGTTATCTCCATTCACGACCCGAAAAGTACGGAACACGACCGGCACTTAAATTACGAAACGTCTCGAGGCGTACGTAATCTAAGTAAGCCAAAACCCAGAAATCAAACCAATAAAAGTAGTAGAGTGAAGGAAAAACAAATTTTAAAGCAAGTAGTTTAACAACATAAGCCGAAGTATGCATTTTTAAAATCTCAAGTCTTTTCTGAAAATTTCAGCAGAGTCTCCTTTGTAAATACTGGCCCCAAACGGGATACAACATGAATAGTATATGAAATGAAAAAAGGCATCCCTAAGCGGGAGCTAGCTCTTCGTCAATCGACGGTCACAACCACACAAGCAATATAATATACAACGCCAAAGGGCGGGAATCAAAACTTGAAAGAAAACCCAAAATCAACATGAAAACCATAATAATACAACACGCGACTCTAAGGTCGAAAGAATTACAAATCCGGTCTTCTATCTCTATCAAATATACAATCTGGTTGATGGAGTTTTACTATATACAACTGAAATAACAATATACAATGGTGGTCTTGATGCAAAAGAACCCACCTACCAAAGCAATCACCCGAAAGGAACAATGTACCAACAAAGCCGCAACGAAACCTGTACGGCAAAACTTGCAAGGAACTGTGGCACAACGGGGGTGATATGCCAACTCGTGAGTAGAAAACATCTACGAGTAGAAATCAAATGTATGACATAAATCCTAGGTCATACGATCAAATAATATTCTCAAATAATATCCGGGTCCATCTATGTATGAGTGTAATACTATATGCTCGTGTGAGTGCCTCAGGTACCAACATATCAGATATATGATGTATGAATGCATGACGAATGAAAACAGAATAAATCATGAGTGAGACAACTGTTTTCTTTAATTAATGGGACTTCTGCAAGTATATAAATCGAGTATCATCAATGAAATCAACAGAGAAATCAGCGTGAAGCATCGACACCAAAACATAAATCTCAATATCTCAAATCCCAATATCTCAGGCATCTGTATCATCTGCGGGATCGGCCCACGGGATCCGGCAGAACGGATCAGCCTGTATTCATCTCATGACTCCGGTCGGTATCCTCCGGATAACTGACGAGTCCCAATAATATCACCGGTAGGTAGTGCCCCCTGCCAGGCTCATCATCCTCCATGAAATCACTCGCCTCGGGGTACCTCACCGGGTCCACCATGTACCCGAAACGGTTACAACTCCTCGAATCGGGTCTCGAAATCCAACAGCTATCATGAAAACTCATGGTGGACGACTCATATATCATGAGAAAACCGCAATTTGCATTTTAAAAAGAGGGAGAGAAGTTTATTTATATTCTTGCGGTTTTCCTTCAAATCCAGAAATCTCATGTAAATCCGAAATCATCAAAATCATGATATCAATAAACAGTGAATACCGGCATAAATCTCCATAATACTGCATAACCAATGAATATATGAATGCACCTAATATCATGCAATGAATGCAATATTTAAACTAGCACATGCAAGCTATAACATATTGCGACTATCAGCTATCAAGCTATGTCAATGGAAATGTATTTTCTAAAGTGTACGTGACATGACAATTACCGATGAAGATGTGTGTGAGCCGGCAAGTAAGTGTATGTGGAACATACACATCATCAGTAATGGTGCTGGTGTCCTGACAGCATGGTTCATAATCACTAAGTATACAATAAACATGCAATGAGACGATAACAACATGATAAATGTCAATGAATAGTAATTGCAACAATAATATGCGGAACATGAATGATAACGTAGCAATAAGAATCTACATCGCTACACCTGTGTTATACTGTTTTGCTGTTTGAAATAGTACGAATCGTGGTGTTTTGAAAATAAGGGCTACGGTGTTTTTAAGAAAAGATGCGTCTTTTGAAATATCCGTAGTATCCCTTGACATGTCTTTAAAATCCTCACGATTTGTTAGTTTTGGAAATAGGTATGACTCGGGTCCAGTCTAACATCTACTAAGTAACTATATGTCTAACTAACAACCAATCGGAAGGGGTATGAAAACTACCTAAATCTGAGTCGATATATATATGTGTGTGTGTGTATAATAGTCGGTGATTCCGCCTCAATGGTATCCCATACGATACCCTATATAATATGACATTCTCGAGTTAAGAGTGCGGATCTATCATCAATATATAGCTCGTACGGTAAATCCGTCGTACGGCCTCCCAAATTTGGATATGAGTCAAATATCACATTTATCTCATTATTCGTCTGGTATCCTTTTCATCATATATCATGTTTTGGGGGTACTGATCTAAGTCTAGTACAATACTGATACCATCTATGTAATGCATGTGTGTATGAAAACACTACGCCTAAAGAACCCGGTAAAATATCATGTCGTATCTCAAATACGAACCATATCATATCACCGACCTCATGGCCCCAAGCCCAATCTTATCGACTCATCTCCAATTCCGAGTACTTATCCTCAAAATCCATATATATGTATACACACACACATATCCCCATATACGCACAAGTAAAATAAACGTATGCATGTGTGTACGTGTGGGTAAAAACCTATTCTAGGGTTCGTGACTAAGAAGCTAAACTAAGCTACTTCTAACTATCCTAAACTAAACCATAAACACAAAATCATATCTTGATAATCATCATCGTATCATAAAACACCTATATAAACATATATATCATAAACTATACTACGGACTGCGGGGGTGTTATACGCCATCCACCCGACCTCCCCCGTAGATATAATCCACTCATCTCGATCTTGCTTGCTGGAGTCGATGATGCCACGCTTATCCTCGTCGTCTCGAAGTCTACATGGGGTACCTACGTATCATAACCCATCGTATCGCATTAAAATCCGACTCATGACCAAAACGACACACGAATCTCACATAGGTCAAAACTTATGGTTTGCTCTCTCAAATCAACCCCAAAACTCTCGACATCGGCGTACAAACGCCGAGTGATCGAGAAAAACTCAAGCGCACCATTCGTGGTTTCACAACACACTAAGTATATATGAAATAGGGTTTAAATCATCAAAACTTCAAATTCGCTTTAAAAGCTATTTTTTCCCAAAACTCAGTAAGCAAAATTAACCACTTTAATACAACATCTTGATATTTCAGCAAAACTAGTGGTCACAATATTCACTAATTAGCTTAAATAGGCCACATAAACATTTACTAGATTTTTAATCTCGCTTAATTACATTAATCCAAAAACCTAGTTAGCACAAATTCCTATTTTAGTTCAAAACTTGGTGTTTTAACCAATCTAAATATTTTAACAATTCTAGTGGCTATAATGTTCATTAAACATCTTAATTAAGTCATACCAATATTAATTAGATTTTAAACTTACCTCTTAATATTAATCTCAAAAATCTAGTTTGCATAAAAATCCCAATTTGGGCAAAATAAATGTAACAAATTTGAAATTTAACAATTTGGTTAGGTTTTAGCATGCTCAAGATGTAAAGCTACACATCACAACCAACATCAAGTAATCAAACCCAAGCTCCAATTCAAAACCCTTCTCTTGATAATTTTTTCCATGAAATTAAACCCTAATTAAATACCTAATTAGGTTAGATTAAGATAATTTAGCAACAATTAAAACATGGGTTAAGATTATACCTCAAAGATCATGAGATCCCACATGCAACTTGTCTCCAAAATGCAAACTTTTCACCAAGATCCATACTATAGTAGCCAAGAAATAATGTGCAAGGCTTGGATTTTGATTTTGTGAGGATTTTGTGTTGATTTTTGAAGGATTTTATATGGGCTTTTGAAGTGAAAATGGGGTCAAAAATGGGGGGCTGCTTGAGGGAGGGCTCGGCCAGCAGGGATGGGGAGGGAGTGTGGGGTGTGTGGGTGTGGGGAAAGAAAGTCCAAGTCAAGAAAAGATACCTCAAGTCAACACACAACTTCTTCTCTCTTTATTCTTTTCTTTTCTTTTCTTTTCATTTGTTTTTTTTTTTAAAATTTGGAGGGAAGAATGGGGAGGGGCTGTTGCATGTGGGTTCGGCCAAGATGGCAAGTGGGGGTGTGTGAGGGTGGGTGGGGGTGTGGGGTGAGGGAAAATGATAAATACTATACCCCAATTTCCATTTAGTTATTTTTCACCATTTAAGCCTTTATAGTTTATATTTTCTAAAACCATCTTATTAATTTCTTTTTATTTCAAAACAATATTTTACATGTTAGTTTAATGTGTCAAGATGCACAAAATTTGTATCAACCCATTCCAATTTGTAATTTTCCCTAATTAAATGTATTAGTGACGACTTAAAATAATATTAAAATAATTAATTTCGGAATTTTTTTCCAGTAAACTAGAAATTTTACAAGTGGCTCAATAAACACAAAATACTAGCAATTACATAGCTAGAATATGTATATTTTAATTTTATATTAAAAGATATTTATATCTTGGTTTTTACGGAAAACACCCGTTATTTTACCGAAAATCGGAAATTTCACCTAAACGATTTTCAGAACGTTACATCTCCCTTCTTATTTTTGCCCCTTAATATACTTGACTGAGTGGACATACAATCTATGAGGTGATTTCATCATGCAATTTATATACCGTCACATATGTGCCTATTAATGTTGATTGACCAGTTACATGGATATAGGTACACTTATTAATGGAGAGCCAATCATCAACATACCTCCAAAATCGGTTATCCTAAACAAGGTGGACTTTTCACCAGAAGAGCGATCTTTTTATTTGAGACTGGAAGGAGATTCACGCCAACAATTCAAGGTGCTTATTTTACATTTTTATTTAATTTTTTGGGTAGAATTGGCTATCATATAGGGCTGTGCATGTTAGAACAAGTGGTGCCATCATGAACTTTATGGAAGTTTCTTTAGTTTATTGGTTTGATTGGTTATTGTTGGTTTGATTGGTTATTGTTGTGCCTTCATTTCCTTTTTGTTTTGGATTTGTTTTTAAGTATACACAGTTGCGTTTTTGACCTCTTGACTATTGAATATTGAATATTTTCCCAACAGTTAATGACTTGCCTAAATTTTTTAATCTAGCTAGCCATATTTTACTATATCTTATAAATATGAGATGAATTATCCTTGATCGGTTAATCTTAAAGCTATCTGATGAGCATGTATAGACCCATATTCCTTCGTTAAATTTGGGATTGGCACTTATATAGACAGGCAAATTTTGTTCTCTAAACTGCAAAAATTAATTAAGTATTGTTTAGTTTGCTAATTTTTATAATTATTTTTGATTTACATTAGCTGTTGTCTAAGCGAAGGATATGTGTATAAACTAGGACGTAGAACATGTGATAGCTGAGGTGAAATATGTAATTTAAATCACTTTTAGGAATTAAAAGAGTTTCCACGAGTAATTATCATATATTCTCATATATTACATGTTCTTTGATGTCTCAATGTGAGTGACTTTGTTGCTCCTCCTCACTTAGCGGATTAATCTCGATTTGACATGTGGTTTGAAACTGTAAGAGAATTCTTGTGAAGAATACCTATAAAGATCTTTGATTTCAATTCTGGTGGCTGGAAACAAGTGTTAGTAGAATAGAAAATATTACTATTATAGAATTTCCTTGTTTTTGTACGGTGTAATTCCCAAAAACTACAAAAACTTTGCCTCTTTTGCAAGAAACTACCAAAAAGTTCCAAAATTATGAGAGACTAACATAAGTTACAGCGACATGTCAGTACTACTAGTGTCACATCACCGCGTTGCCACATAAAAAAATCACAAAATTTAAACCTTTTCCTCTTTTTCATCCTCTAACGCTAACCCTAGCCTCGTTGTCACTCTCGCCTCCTCCGGCAACCTGCTCGACACTACCTCCTCCGACAACCTCCTCGATGTTGCGGCCGACTACTTCATTGTCACCATCAAGTATTTAATCTATAATTAATAGAAGATTTAATACAATAATTAATAATTATTTAATTTAATTAATTATATTTAATAAAAGGTTAAAGATGTCATTCTATATATACAGTGAACATTAAACGGAGTTGACCGGCATTGATTGCTAAACATGTAGTTTCTTGTAATTTTGAGACCTTTGGTATTTTATTGTTAAACCGGTGAACCAGTTCTGCATAATTAAGCCTTTTTATTAATATGATGTAATTTGATATGCTAATCCTATACAAAAAGAATTTAACAATTGAACTAAAGTAAGAAATTGCCATCCAATAGAATAAATCCAATATTAGTATTTATGCTCTAGTGACTTGATAACCGAATTAATAAAATAAAACACTATGCACTATTTAGATATAGATATACGGGACAATATGAACTATGGCTTATGAGACTGCGACTTAGGAGGAAGAACCATTTTCATCTTAGAAATGGGTATTTGAGGGGTGGGGAACTGTTACAACTGTAGGGTTACTAGGCACACTAACAAGGCTCTACAAGGCATCGACCATGCCAAAGTAAAATTTTTATGTGCCTAACGACCCTAAGCAAGATCGTATACTAGAGTTTAGGCGAATCATAAAGTAAGTAAACAACTTTACTCTAAAGGGATGCGAAATACAACCTTTGTAGATCGGTCCTTCACTTCGTTTGCTCCTTGTTGAAGTCCCTTCGCTGCGATCAAGGTTTTCCCGGGCTCTTGCATGGCTTCACGACGCGATGGATGCGACCTTGCTTGAAGTCTCCGAGGCCGAAAATGATCTACGTCGAGGGAATTCCGACTCAAGCTACTACTTCACTAATTTGAGAATTAGTGAAGCAAACACCCTATACAAGAGTGCTAGTCTTGTAGAGGATGGAGAAATAGGAAGTGGGTTCTCTTTGGATTTTTAATTCTCACAAAGTTTCACTCTTTTTTTCAAAACCCTAGCGAGCAATTTCTTTTGCTCAATGAAGAAGATGAACAAAAGAAAGGAATGAGGATAATGATCAAGTGTGAAGAGTAACCATGGTGAGTGAGTATCATATACTAACCCTTGTAGAGAATTAACCCTAGGCTAATGGTTATGGTTGGGTTAATAAAAATCTATAGTAAAAACAAAATCAAGTTGGATTAGTCAATGCATCCACAAGCTTCCACAAGCTTCATGCATTTTCAAATCCTCCACTTGATTTTGCAATTACTTTAAATATTAAAAACCCAAAATAAACATTAGCATAGTGTAAGTCTCATACACCCATGGATGGTGTATCATCAACCATGATACAATATAACACATTTTAACATATATCATATATATGTTAAAGTAGTGTACAAGTGAGAAAAACCCTAAAGTGAACAAGTATTAGTAAATGTAAACTAGTATATCTAATATACAATTATACACTTAATTATTAAATCAACACTTGACTTAATAATCCGGTCATATCTCATATAACCGGCTAACATCCATTGTATCGACTTATCGAATCAACACTTGATTCGATAACCCGGTCATATCATATATAACCGACCGATACATATAGTCGCGAGAATAGAATACGGTATCACATACACGCATTTATTCTCGGTCTTGCACATATCACATACGTGCTCCTATTTCGTTTTGCCTGAGCCAGTAAAACCTCTGTGTAGGACTCTAAAGACTCGTCAATACTCCGGCAGTAGGTGATGATCACATCACGCACCCACAAGCTGGACGTAACGGCTACCCGGGTATTGAGCGATCAGAAGACCAGCAAGCAAGTCCGCTCCAACTCCTGTAAAAGCCAGCCGGTAACACTTCCCGTACAGTCTGGTCTCCTTGTCTGATATGTCGCATATCAAGTCTAGGAGTGGTAAACGTCAGACCCCAATAACCGATAAGTCGTGCCGATGTGAGGCTCATAACGGGTCGAGAAACTACTGGTAACACTTACCAGCAAATCTCTGAATCAGCCCTGGCCAGGGACTTCCCTGTTACGGCCAATCGAGCACAGCGCAACATCAACCCCCAATACCGGGAGAGACGAAACCCCTCCTATCGCTCATTGCCTCCATGTGACTCGAGACTGTATCCAAAAACCACCGTTTTGCACGCCCTCATGGACGTGGTAAGGTGGTAATCAAAGCACAGTGGGAATCACACAAGACTCTATGACGATCTCGGGTCTACAGACTAACCTGTACTAGTGTCACCAGAGAACTACCATCTGACGTGAGGTATAATACCATCTGGGAGTTCTCGGCGAGTCCGTCCAGTGTACCCAGTCTCCACTGAGCACCCGCATACCATCTCTGATGTCAAACACCAATGGATATGTGACCATCCATTGCCCATCTCATGGGTCGAGAAGCGTATACGCTAGCCTACTCTGGTATATCGATGCCCTGTCTCGATACACCCACGACTAGGGACCTTGAAGGATGTACTTATGGACTACCGTCTCCCCACTAGTATGATCCGCATCATAGTCCAGGTAGTCAAGTACACATCCTAAAGGCTTTATCAACATGTAGCTATCAGACAGTATAAAGAGACAAGTAAACATGTTAAGATAAAGAGCAACCAAATAGCATACTATCATGTCGAGCAAGAAAGTCCTCTCTATATATGTCCAAGCATCCAATATACTATACATCATCTGTACAATACTGGCCTCTAGGGCATACATACAACTAACAACACTGTTCCCGTACTTGCAGAGAAGTGGGGGAAGGTATGGCCATTTGTATCCTAAGGCATGGGCTAGGAGCCCATGTCGGATACCTCATTTTGAGGTATCCGCAGCCATTTCATTAGGAGCAGATACCTGCAATAGAGTATCCGCTCGAGGATATCCGCCCATGGGTATCTACTTGTGGACTACCCGCCTAGGGATTTCATGTTTGGGGTATCCGCCAATGGGTTTCCTATTGGAACTACCCGTCTGGGGTATCCGCTTAAGACTATCCGCTCGGGACTATTCGGTCTGGGACTATCCGCCTGGCGGTTTCTGTCCAGGATACTCCAGCACTTGTAGTAGAAAAAGGTTTCAACGGGGCACTGCCCCGCACCTTAGAGGGCCAATGGCCCCTTTGAACCACAGTTGGCTGACCAGTCAATCGGACCCTGAAAACTCTAGGAGGCCGGATAGATTCCGAAGCGCGTTATATTTTCTTTTGGTGTCAACAAGTGAGACAAAGATGTCTTATTGTCACGACCCGCAGGGTACGGAACGTGACTGACACTTAAGTTACGAAACGTCTCAAGGCGTCCGTAAAATAAGCAAGCCAAAGCCCAGCAATCAAAACCCGATTAAGAAAATAGAGTGAAGGAAAAACCGATTTATTGAAGCGATTTAATCCATTAAGTCACATCAAGCTTTTTAAAAGCAGCATCCCTTTTTCCAAAAATTCCGGCAGAGTCTCCTTTGTAAAAACATGCCCCCAAACGGGTACAAAACTGGAGTATAAATGAATAACATGAAATATGGCATCCCCAAGCGGGAGCTAGCTCTTCGCCCCAAGGCGGTCACAAATCCCACGCAATATAAATCAGCAATGTGCAAAAATAAGCATGAGAAGCACAAGTAAAATATCATGTCGACTCAAGTGAGCTCGACTCCAAATACAGGATAAAAGTCCCCAAATCTCACAGCCTCGTCTCTAGGTCAATATACAACAATATAAATAACATGTACAGTAGATACAGTAGATGGAGTACTCTAGATACAATAAATATACAAGGTGGTACAGAATGATAACACGACCCACCTACGGGCAAAAGCCTCGAGTCCAGGCAAAAGAGGCAAAAGAAGCTAGTGCGCCCGCCGCTACTGTGCGGACGGAACGGACCAGCAAAAAGGCTGTGGCCCAACTCGTGAGTAATAAATAACATCTATAGAGGCTATCGCAAGTATGTAACATGAATCAACTCGTGATCTGAATATGTAGGTATAAGAATTCATTAATTTCTTTTTAGGAATCTCTTTTGAAATATCAGCGTAATATCAATAGAATCAACAAGAATCCGTGTGCAGTATCGATACCTCAATAACTATCTCAAATCTCATGTATCCATATCACAGTATCTCTGGCCTCAGCCGTCCGGCTGATCCATCTCAAATATCAATATCTCAACATCTCGCGGCCACGGTCGGTATCCTCTGGATACCCGCCGTGCCAAAAAGTCACCGGTAGGTAGTCTATCCCCTGCCAGGCTCATCGTCTACTACTCGATCTTCTTGCCCCGGGTACCTTACCGGGCCCACCATGTACCCGAGACGGTTCATCCAACTCCTCAAAACGGGTCTCGAAAACCAAAGAAAAACTCATGGTGGACGACACTTACATCATTAGAAAACCGCAACTTTGCATATTTTAAAAAGGGTAATAAATTTATAAATTCTTGCGGCTTTCCCCCGAAATCCAGAAATATCATAAATCTCAAGAAATCATCATAAGTGCATATGTCAATGATAATGAATACCTATGGTATCAACAATCAAGTTGCAATGTATGATTAATAGACTAGGCAGGAACGAATGATGTAATGAGGTACATGCACATGAATATCAATCCTACAATTTCATCTTAAGGATTTAAATGCAATAGCATAGGTTTAAGCATCAAATATGGTGAAAATGTTCTAGATTATAAGTTATCTAGTGTTGTGGCATAGTAATTACCAAGGCGTGTGTGTACGCATGAATAGTGCTCGTGCTGCATATAAAAACCCTGGCAATGGTGCAGGTGTCCTATGGAATGAGTTCGCATATGTAGGTAAAAATATAGATCATGATTGGAGCAGGATGTCAGGCAAGCATTATACTCATAATTACTAATATCACTAGGAATATTTTAAATTACTCAAACTATCGGGCGACTTACGCCATCCAAACGATTGTCCCCCGTAGATGTTACATCTACTT
Source organism: Agapanthus africanus (assembly GCA_030015575.1). Classification (NCBI taxonomy): domain Eukaryota; kingdom Viridiplantae; phylum Streptophyta; class Magnoliopsida; order Asparagales; family Amaryllidaceae; genus Agapanthus; species Agapanthus africanus. The sequence goes on from CM057347.1 coordinate 294,364,018, forward strand.
ACCCGTGATCTCGCGCTAGGTGTGTCCGACCACCTGCTTTCCTTTCTCCGCGGCGCTCGAAGTCCCCGCTCGCGAACCTAGACTTTACACAAAGCAACACATAAGCTAAAATCCTGCAAAAACGCGATATTAAAACCAAACGAGAAACTCACGTCGCGAACTAAACGCGCACGCATACGTAACGTGTGTGCATACGCCAAAACCAACGCGACACGCTGTGGCACACACCGATACACTGTGACACACAGCAAACCAACTCAACACGCATCGTATGTGTCGCGCAAGTCCCGCTACGCTAAAAATAGGTAAACGGTCCCAGATTTGATCTGGAGCAAAAACAAGAAAATCAAATAAGGCCAAACCCCTCACCATACCTACAGACAACTACCTGCAAAAATCCAACAAATTCCCACACATATGGGCCGGCCACTATAGGGTCGATATCGGCCAAAATCAGGTGAAAGGGGTCCAGGTTCTACACTAATTTCCCAACACAGTATAGCTTAATGTATATGTTTTCTTACTAAAAATTACACCCTAGATACAGCAGATTTTACATATCTTAAAGTTTAGTTTAAAACTTCCCAAAACACTTAGTTTTCAACATTAGGGTGCTTGGGTGAAATTTGGTGAAATTACAAGAGTCAAGTGATACCAACAGCAAATATTAGAGCTAATCTAACCTTAAAAACCCTGATTAACCCCATTCTCCAACTAAACCATCAAATCTCGCCAAAAGTCCACCAAAAACACTACAACTATCCAAACTCTCCCAGATTTCACCTACCGCAAAAACCCAAAACCCAAACAATACCAAACACAGCCAAAAACCTACATGCACCACTCAGCACAGCACCATCACTCATCTCACCATGGGGGCCGGCGACGCCGGAAATAAGGGGGAGGTCGCCGGATTTCGGGGAGGGAGAAGAGCACGAAAACCTACACACTACTCTAAAAAAGCCTGCACATTATTCTGTAGGTGTTTGCTAAACTATAAAATGATCAAAGTTGTAGCAGATCTCGGATATCCTAAAAAGTCTATATAAAATGCTAAGTTACACCAATTTGAAACAATCGGGTATTTTAATGAAATCTGGGGTAAATCTTAGGTTAACTGGCCTTAAACACACATAGTCAAGCTATATTATCAATAAAAACCATCACTTGGCCACATCTCACTCAAATTACCAAAACTAGCACTAAATCACATAATAAACACTAAACTTAAGCTTAAATAACCAATTCCTAGCAAAGAAAGAAGTTAGGTTAAGAGATTATATCTCTAGGGATCCTAGGATGCAGGAGAAAGAGAAGAAGAAGGGAAGAAGAAGAGGGTGTTGCTGCTGCTGCTTGCTACAGCTGTTGCTGAGGCTGTTGCTGCTGTGTTGTTGTTGGTGTTGCTGTGCTGCTGTTGTTATGGTGTTGCTGCTGCTGCTGCCACTTCAGCTGCTGCTGATGTTGATGCTGCGGTGTGTTGTGTGTGAGAGTGAGAGGGAGATGTATGTGAGAATGAGTGTGAGGGAAAATTATAATGATTTGAAAATAAAAGATGAGAGTCAACCCCTCACCCTTTCTCCTCATTAAATGCCAAGCATGCCCCTCACCCCCTCTCCTCATTAAATGCCAAGCATGGCACCATCCATCATGTCCTCTCTCACACCTATACTAGTCAATCCCTGGCACTAATTCATTTTAAAAAAAAACTAATACCCTTAATTAAAAACAAATTAACTTAACAAATGGGTTAGTCCACCATGGTTATCTAAATATGGTTTAACCCAAGACTTAACCCTAGTTAATATGCACAAGTGTGTGCAGTCCAGATAAAATTCTAATAAAATATTTATAAACCCAGATAAATTATTTGAAAACCGTTTTGGTAAACTTTTTACCAAAAACCCCACAATAAAACACAATTTCCACTAATCACATTCTAAGGTGTTACAGTCTTCCCCCTTAAGAAAATTCATCCCCGAACTTAAAATATATTGCTACGCGTACCTTCAAAGAGATGAGAGAATTTCTTCCGCATCTCTCCCTCGGCCTCCCAAGTGATCTCCTCACCATTCGGGCTGCGCCAAAGAACCTTCACAGAAGGCAGGACCTTTGATCGAAGTTTCTTCACCTGCTGATCCAATATCACTACTGGCTGCACGGTGAACGAAAGATCGCGCTTAAGCTGAACGGTCTGATGTTGAATCGTGTGAGAAGGGTCATGAAGATATCTGCGTAGCATCGACACGCGGAAGACGGGGTGAACATCTGGAAAGCTGGGTGGAAGAGCCAAACGATATGCAACTGTGCCGACACGCTCGAGAATCTCGTAGGGACCCACAAATTTGGGACTAAGCTTTCCTTTTCGCCCAAATCTCTTCACGCCCTTCATCGGAGAGACCCTCAGGAAAACATGATCGCCAACTGCGAACTCTAGTCTGCGACGGCGCCTGTCTGCATATGATTTCTGTCTGCTTTGAGCCGCTCTCATCTGATCTCGAATCAACTGTACTTTCTCGGTCGTCTCCTGCACGATCTGCGGCCCCAAAATATTGCTCTCGCTAAGCTCAGTCCAACGGACGAGCGATCTACATCTCCTCCCATACAAGGCTTCGAAAGGTGCTATCTGAACAGTATCATGAAAGCTGCTGTTGTAGGAGAACTCTACTAAAGGTAAATGATGATCCCAGCTACCTCCGAAGTCTAAAACGCATGCTCGGAGCATGTCCTCAAGAGTCTGAATAGTCCGCTCTGACTGGCCGTCGGTCTGTGGATGAAATGCTGTGCTGAAACTCAAACGGGTGCCCAATGCCTCCTGAAGCCTCTGCCATAGTCGGCTGGTAAACTGGGTGCCTCGGTCGGACACGATACAGGTCGGGACTCCATGCAGTCGTACGATCTCGTCGATATACATCTGGGCATACCGAGCGAATCCGAAAGTCGTCTTCACTGGTAGGAAGTGAGCCGCTTTCGTTAATCGATCCACGATCACCCAAATGGAGTCGTACCCTCTCCTGGTCCTGGGTAGACCCACAACGAAGTCCATAGAAATCTGCTCCCATTTCCACTCCGGAATGGGGAAAGGCTGCAACTCTCCTGCTGGCCTTTGGTGCTCGGCCTTGACTTGCTGACAAGTCAGGCATCTCGACACGAAGTCTGTGACGTCCTTCTTCATCCCGTCCCACCAATAAACATCTCTCAAATCGCGGTGCATCTTGGTGGAACCCGGATGAACGCTGTATATCGATCTATGCGCCTCCTCAAGAATCTCACGCCGCAGTCCCTCAGAATCTGGTACGCACAATCGAGAGTCCCAAATCGCAGTACTCCCTGATCATCGATCACGAACTCGGAATCTCTGCCCCGCCTAAGCTGCTCCATGATCTCTGAAAGACGGTCATCACAGGGCTGTGCCTCTCGAATACGGTCAAGTAACTGCGGACGTGCACAAACATGCGCAAGCTGTCCCCTTGTCGGAGTGAACTCGAACTCAACTAGGCTGTCGCATAAAATCTGCCAATCTGCTGACGACTGCCTCTGTACTACACTCAAACAAGATAGAGTATCCCCGGACCTCTTGCTCAAAGCATCTGCCACCATATTAGCCTTGCCCGGGTGATACAAGATCTCGCAATCATAGTCTTTCACCAGCTCCATCCAACGGCGCTGTCTCAGATTCAGGTCTCGCTGCTGAAATATGTACTTCAAGCTCTTGTTATCAGTGAATATCTGGCACGACTCGCTGTATAGGTAATGTCGCCAGATCTTTAGTGCAAAGACCACTGCTGCCATCTCCAAATCATGAGTGGGGTAGTTCTGTTCATGTTTCTTCAACTGCCGTGAAGCATACACGATCACCCTGTCATGCTGCATCAATACGCATCCTAGCCTCGCTCGTGAAGCGTTACAATAGACCACAAATCCGCCTGATCCTGAAGGCAATGATAACACCGGCGCCGTAGTCAAACAAGTCCGTAGCTGTTGAAAACTGTGTTCGCACTCCTTCGTCCAATCGAAAGGAACTCCTTTCCGGGTCAATCCGGTCAAAGGTGCAGCAATGCGGGAGAAATCCTGTACAAATCGCCTGTAGTAGCCAGCCAGGCCTAGGAAACTGCGGATCTCCGTAACTGATGTCGGTCTGGGCCACTGCTGAACGGCCTCGATCTTCTTCGGGTCCACACATATGCCATCTCTCGTAATCACGTGGCCCAAGAAACCAACGTTGTCCAGCCATAATGCACACTTGGAGAATTTTGCAAAAAGCTGGTGCTCCTTCAAAGTCTGCAACGTGAACCGCAAGTGCTGCTCGTGCTCCTCTCGGCTCCGGGAATACACCAAAATATCATCAATAAACACGATGATGAACAAGTCAAGATACGGCCTGAATATACGGTCCATCAAATCCATGAATGCTGCTGGGGCGTTGGTGAGTCCGAACGACATCACCAAAAACTGATAGTGGCCGTAGCGCGTGCGGAAAGCTGTCCTCGGTATATCCTCCTGTCGAACTCGCAGCTGATGGTATCCTGATCGCAAGTCGATCCTCGAAAAATATCCTGCCCCCTGAAGCTGGTCGAACAAATCGTCGATACGTGGTAAGGGATACCTGTTCCGTACGGTAACTTTGTTCAGCTGGTTGTAATCAATGCACAAGCGCAAACTGCCGCCTTTCTTCTTGACGAACAGGACAGGAGCACCCCACGGAGAAACGCTAGGTCGAATAAGCCCTTTATCCAACAAATCCTGCAACCGATCCTTCAGCTCTCTAAGCTCCGCCGGGGCCATCCGATAAGGCGGTATATAAATAGACCCCGAGCCGGGAATCAAGTCAATGCAGAACTCAACGTCGCGCTCAGGCGGTAACCCAGGCAGCTCATCAGGGAAAACATCAGGGAACTCACAAACAATAGGGACCCGGTCCAACGGAACCTGTGCAGCTCGAGTATCACAAATATATGCTAAGAATCCCTGACATCCCTTCCACAAGAGCTGACCAGCGCGAAGAGACGAAATCAAGCTGGGAAGGGTGACGCCGCGGTCTCCCTGAATAACAAGGACTGGCTATCCTGGAAAGCTAAATCTGACTGCCTTCTTACGGCAGTCCACAGAAGCATAACAAGTGGCTAGCCAATCCATGCCCAGAAGCACATCAAAGTCCAACATATCGAGGAGAATCAAATCAACCGATGAATCCCTCTCCCCGATACGAACGGAACACAAACGAAACACAAAACGAGCGACAAACGACTCGCCTATCAGAGTAATAACCACAAGCGGCTGATCTAACGACGATGACCCGCGGCCCAACACCGGTGCAAAGTGTGTAGAGACATACGAATGTGTGGAACTTGGGTCGAATAATACTCATGCGTCGAAAGAACATACTGGCAAGGTACCTGTCACAACGGCATTGGATGCCTGCGCATCCTGCGGTGTCAAAGCGAACACTCGGGCCTGTCCTCCACCAATAGCTGGCTGACCCCTGTTTCGGCCTCTGCTTCCCCGTCCTCTCTGAGCAGGACCGCCGCGCCCACGGCCTCTGGGTGCACCTAACTGACGTGGAGCATCGTCGGGGGTAGGAAGTAGAGCTCACTGAGGAGGTGGTGATGGTGGTAAAGTCACGTGCGGAACTGTCGCCGCTCCCTATCGTCTCACCGGACAGTCTCTGATACGATGGTGCGGACTCCCGCACCCATAACATACTGGCGATGCCTGCTGTCCCTGTGGATATGAACCATATAACTGACCCCGCCCAACTCCTCTGCCGGCACCATCTCTCGGAAAGAATCTGGCACGACACCTCTGAGCTGGCATATCGGTACGAATCCTCTTCGGCCCATAAACGGCTGAAGTCGCTGAAATGCGTGCCTCCATCCGTAATGCCGTGTTCATAACAGCTGCAAAAGTGTCGAAGTGCTGGGCGCCGATGGCAAGAAATAGCTGGGTGTCAAGTCCCTGCACGAACCTCTTCACTCTCTTTTCTTCAGTATCAACCAAATACGGAGCATATCTGGACAACTGCGTGAACTGGACATCATACTCAGACACTGTCATCCCTGGGGTCTTGATCAAAGCTTCAAAACTACGAGCTCTAGCGTCACGAACGCTCTCTGGAAGAAAACGAGCTAGAAATACTGCCGTGAACTTGGCCCAAGTTATACGAGGTAAACCTGCAGCTCGACCTCTCTCGACGGACTCACACCACGTCTGCGCAAGGCCCTCTAAACGGAAACTCGCAAGCTCCACCCATCGATCGTCAGAACATCTCAGCGAACGGCAAATCCTGGCTAATCTGTCAAGGAATGTCTGTGGATCCTCCGCTGCATCTGTGCCGGTGAAGACCGGAGGTCTCAGCCTCATGAAATCCTGTAGCGATACAGGGATAGCAACGGTAGTAGTAGGAGCAACTGTCTGGGCAGCAGGTACTATGGTAGTCTGTGATGTGGTAGGTATGTCCTCCGATCTCGGTGCACGACTAGCCTCTACTAAGGATCCCACCATCTGTCGTAGCTCCTGCATACCTCCCATCATCTGTCGTAGCTCCTCCATACCAGACTCTAGTCTATCCATGTGGCCTGGAGAAGGCGGATCAGTCTGTCCCTGAGGCGTAGATATACCACCCTGCTCGGTCCTCGTCTCGGACGAGCCTGCTCGGATCTCATCTCAGGCGGCAGCCCTCTGCGCCCTCGTAGCCTTTGGCGGCATAGTGGCTAATACAGGAAACAGGATAGTAAGAACAGTGCAATAGAATCATAGGATACGAGGAATTGAAGAAGGAATTCCAAACAAGTATATCCTAAAGTCACCTAGGCGGAGTACCGTATCGCAAGTATGCCGCGGACATACGCACGCTACGTTATCCTGCTTAAGTCACTTACTCCATCTACCAAGGGTCATCCTACACTTGGAAAGGTAAAACCTATCACTCTGATACCAACTTTGTCAAGACCCGCAGGGTACGGAACGTGACTGACACTTAAGTTACGAAACGTCTCAAGGCGTCCGTAAAATAAGCAAGCCAAAGCCCAGCAATCAAAACCCGATTAAGAAAATAGAGTGAAGGAAAAACCGATTTATTGAAGCGATTTAATCCATTAAGTCACATCAAGCTTTTTAAAAGCAGCATCCCTTTTTCCAAAAATTCCGGCAGAGTCTCCTTTGTAAAAACATGCCCCCAAACGGGTACAAAACTGGAGTATAAACGAATAACATGAAATATGGTATCCCCAAGCGGGAGCTAGCTCTTCGCCCCAAGGCGGTCACAAATCCCACGCGATATAAATCAGCAATGTGCAAAAATAAGCATGAGAAGCACAAGTAAAATATCATGTCGACTCAAGTGAGCTCGACTCCAAATACAGGATAAAAGTCCCCAAATCTCACAGCCTCGTCTCTAGGTCAATATACAACAATATAAATAACATGTACAGTAGATACAGTAGATGGAGTACTCTAGATACAATAAATATACAAGGTGGTACAGAATGATAATACGACCCACCTACGGGCAAAAGCCTCGAGTCCAGGCAAAAGAGGCAAAAGAAGCTAGTGCGCCCGCCGCTACTGTGCGGACGGAACGGACCTGCAAAAAGGCTGTGGCACAACGGGGGTGAGTTGCCAACTCGTGAGTAATAAATAACATCTATAGAGGCTATCGCAAGTATGCACGCAAGTATACTAGCATCTACAATATAGATAAGGCAGGATATACTGGCAGATATGTATGCAACATGAATCAACTCGTGATCTGAATATGTAGGTACAAGAATTCATTAATTTCTTTTTAGGAATCTCTTTTGAAATATCAGCATAATATCAATAGAATCAACAAGAATCCGTGTGCAGCATCGACACCTCAATAACTATCTCAAATCTCATGTATCCATATCACAGTATCTCTGGCCTCAGCCGTCCGGCTGATCCATCTCAAATATCAATATCTCAACATCTCGCGGCCACGGTCGGTATCCTCTGGATATCCGCCGTGCCAAAAAGTCACCGGTAGGTAGTCTATCCCCTGCCAGGCTTATCGTCTACTACTCGATCTTCTTGCCCCGGGTACCTTACCGGGCCCACCATGTACCCGAGACGGTTCATCCAACTCCTCGAAACGGGTCTCGAAAACCAAAGAAAAACTCATGGTGGACGACACTTACATCACTAGTAAACCGCAACTTTGCATATTTTAAAAAGGGTAATAAGTTTATAAATTCTTGCGGTTTCCCCCCGAAATCTAGAAATATCATAAATCTCAAGAAATCATCATAAGTGCATATGTCAATGATAATGAATGCCTATGGTATCAACAATCAAGTTACAATGTATGATTAATAGACTAGGCAGGAACGAATGATATAATGAAGTCCATGCACATGAATAGCAATCTTACAATTTCATCTCAAGGATTTAAATGCAATAGCATAGGTTTAAGCATCAAATATGGTGAAAATGTTCTAGATTATAAGTTTTCTAGTGTTGTGGCATAGCAATTACCAAGGCGTGTGTACGCATGAATAGTGCTCGTGCTGCATATAAAAACCCTGGCAATGGTGCAGGTGTCCTATGGAATGAGTTCGCATATGTAGGTAAAAATATAGATCATGATTGGAGCAGGATGTCAGGCAACCATTATACTCATAATTACTAATATCACTAGGAATATATTAAATTACTCAAACTATCGGGCGACTTGCGCCATCCAAACGGTTGTTCCCCGTAGATGTTACATCTACTCATCCGTGATCTCGCGCTAGGTGTGTCCGACCACCTGCTTTCCTTTCTCCGCGGCGCTCGAAGTCCCCGCCTGCGAACCTAGAATTTACACAAAGCAACACATAAGCTAAAATCCTGCAAAAACGCGATATTAAAACCAAACGAGAAACTCACGTCGCGAACTAAACGCGCACGCATACGTAACGTGTGTGCATACGCCAAAACCAATGCGACACGCTGTGGCACACACCGATACGCTGTGACACACAGCAAACCAACTCAACACGCATTGTACGTGTCGTGCAAGTCCCGCTGCGCTAAAAATAGGTAAACGGTTTCAGATTTGATCTGGAGCAAAAACAAGAAAATCAAATAAGGCCAAACCCCTCACCATACCTACAGACAACTACCTGCAAAATTCCAACAAATTCCCACACATATGGGCCGGCCACCATAGGGTCGATATCGGCCAAAATCAGGTGAAAGGGGTCCAGATTTCTACACTAATTTCCTAACACAAAGTATAGCCTAATGTATATGTTTTCTTACTAAAAATTATACTCTAGATACAACAGATTTTACATATCTTAAAGTTTAGTTTAAAACTTCCCAAAACACTTAGTTTTCAACATTAGGGTGCTTGGGTGAAATTTGGTGAAATTACAAGAGTCAAGTGATACCAACAGCAAATATTAGAGCTAATCTAACCTTAAAATCCCTGATTAACCCCATTCTCCAACTAAACCATCAAATCTCGCCAAAAGTCCACCAAAAACACTACAACTATCCAAACTCTCCCAGATTTTACCGACAGCAAAAACCCAAAACCCAAACAATACCAAACACAGCCAAAAACCTACATGCACCACTCAGCACAACACCATCACTCATCTCACCAAGGGGGCCGGCGACGCCGGAAATAAGGGGGAGGTCGCCGGATTTCGGGGAGGAAGAAGAGCACGAAAACCTACACACTACTCTAAAAAAAGCCTGCACATTATTCTGTAGGTGTTTGCTAAACTATAAAATGATCAAAGTTGTAGCAGATCTCGGATATCCTAAAAAGTCTATATAAAATGCTAAGTTACACCAATTTGAAACAATCGGGTATTTTAATGAAATCTGGGGTAAATCTTAGGTTAACTGGCCTTAAACACACATAGTCAAGCTATATTATCAATAAAAACCATCACTTGGCCACATCTCACTCAAATTACCAAAACTAGCACTAAATCACATAATAAACACTAAACTTAAGCTTAAATAACCAATTCCTAGCAAAGAAAGAAGTTAGGTTAAGAGATTATATCTCTAGGGATCCTAGGATGCAGGAGAAAGAGAAGAAGAAGGGAAGAAGAAGAGGGTGTTGCTGCTGCTGGAGTGCTGCTGCTGCTTGCTACAGCTGCTGCTGTGGGTGTTGTTTCTTTGCTGTTGCTGAAGCTGCTACTGCTGATGTTGAAGCTGTTGCTGAGGCTGTTGCTGCCGTGTTGTTGTTGGTGTTGCTGTGCTGCCGTTGTTATGTTGTTTCCACTTCAGCTGCTGCTGTTGCTTCTGTTGTAGCTGCTGCTGCTTCTGTTGTAGCTGCTGCTGCTGTTGCTGTTGTTGTGTGTTGTGTGTGTGAGAGTGAGGGAGAGGTATGTGAGAATGAGTGTGAGGGAAAATTTTAATGGTTTGAAAATTAAAGATGAGAGTCAACCCCTCACCCTCTCTCCTCATTAAATGCCAAGCATGCCCCTCACCCTCTCTCCTCATTAAATGCCAAGCATGGCGCCATCCATCATGCCCTCTCTCATCTATACTAGTCAACCCCTGGCACTAATTCAGTTTTAAAGAAAACTAATACCCTTAATTAAAAACAAATTAACTTAACAAATGGGTTAGTCCACCATGGTTATCTAAACATGGTTTAACCCAAGACTTAACCCTAGTTAACATGCACAAGTGTGTGCAGTCCAGATAAAATTATAATAAAATATTCATAAACCCAGATAAATTATTTGAAAACCGTTTTGGTAAACTTTTTACCAAAAACCCCACAATAAAACACAATTACCACTAATCACATTCTAAGGTGTTACACTTATCAACCTGTGCGGCCTTATGAATGTAGGAGGCTATACTTTCAAACTCATCCTCATGCAAACTGGGCGACTACAATTTGGAAAGTTCGATCAACAATGATTAATTTGCAAGACTTATCTTGACACGTAAAACAGGTATGGAAGATGTTGCTCCTCTTCCGGTCTTCAGTACTAGTAAGGATTGCCAAAATACACATTATCACATCCAGGTAACTGGTAAAGCAATAAATGCCTCTTTTGCTTCATTGCCACCATCCTTGTAGTGTAAATCTCCACGACACACTCTTCGTCCTTGATATGCTCCGTGCCAATCTGAAGGGACCTTTTTAAGAAACTTGTGACCCACCACTGGCACTCATAGCACATTATTCCAGCTTTTAAGGACTCCACGACTCTCTCCTTTTAGTCTTTTATAGGATCAGAATTAGCTCTTTAGGTAGTAGCGAAATTTTACCTCTTCGTTTGCTCCCTAACTTGAAATGTGAACCGTCTAGTGTCTGTGCTCTTTAGTTACACCGGCAAATCCAAAGCTGATTGAAACGCCTCATCTATCTTCTTGATCGTGTAGAGTATCTTTCCTAATGTCGTCCCAAATGCCATCTTGAATCTCGAGAGTGACATGAGGATCTTCCCGAAGATCGCTTTTGACCATAAGATCGTCATACTTGGCGTTGAGCTCCTGTAACGACAAGCTGGTTAAAATGGATCCTAATACTTTAGATGTCAAAGAAATGGTCAAAGATCCTTATATGTGACAAGGGAGAAGTTGAAAAGGATTTTCTCCTAAAGAATTAGGGGACTCACATTTTAAAAGGAATTATTTTATAACTTAAGTGACAATAAAAACAAGAAAATAATGGAAGCGAACACTTTATTCCTTCTCTTTTACTTCAACACCAACAATCAATCAACCAATTTGGCTCAATACGTTGTTGGAAGATACTTGTCCTACAACTTGCCTTTCATCTTTATCCAGCACATCTCAATAGATATATATCGGATCGGCTCAACTCTTGCTCTATTGTGGTCCTGTGGATTTTGGCCTGCCCTATTAATTTCATCTTAGCAAACAAACCTGTTGTGTCTTAGTCATGTCGTAGCGATCAAAGAGTACGCCATGTCTGATATCCAATCGCGAAATGTTGTAGGATCATGTTTGCTATTAAACGAGGATCATGTTTACTATTAAACGATGTGGCACCCAACTTGACTTGTTTCGTAATATGATCACGTCTAAATCAGTCGTTACGATCATACTCGCGCATCAGATCCTCAGCTCTGGAAATCGTCACCTCGCCGAAAATTGTCACTTCTCTGGTGGTCATCTTGTTATGTAATCATCACTTCTCCAGTGTTCATCTTGCCGGTAATTGTGGCGTCTACCGTGATCATCTCGTTGGAAATCATAGCCTCTTTACTGGTCATTCGTCAGTAATCGTTGCCTCTTTGGTGGTCATCTCGCCGGTAATCATTGCCTCTCCGATGGTCATCAAATCATCGCACCAAAGATCGTTGCTCCTATAATCTCCTTGCCTAAGGGTTGTTTCTGCTAACATCTGTTCGGTGATTCTAGACGATATTTATGGTCATCCTTATCTAGATTGTCACCTTCGTCAAAGAAAAGATTATGCGGTTCTCATGGTAGAGTTGCTCATGATAGGTCTCTAGCGTAGTCAGCTTATGGTCTATTTCGCCGCATATGTTTTCTAAGGCAGTCATAATTTGGTCGAATGTAGCCAATATTCGTCGTGTCGACTATCATATTATGCATTGTTTTCATAAGTTGAGAAGTAACGTGACTATCTCGTTAGTCAGACATACAGGTTTATAGTTCTTACCGCTGCTTAACTGATGAGGTTCTAACATATGCTAATGTAAGCTCTGATACCAAATATGGTGCGGTAGAAACTATGATCTATACGAATTGACTAATTGAACCAAGCACACTAATCGATCTGCAAAAAATCAATAATGAGCAATAATCTATCCAACAATCACTACTTGCAGTCAATAGCTAGCGAAAAAGCAAAGTGATCTGAAAGTATTAAAACAAGTCGATCTAGAGAGTGTAAACTTGCTAGATACAAGTCTAATAGGCCATATAAACCGACGAGTGATTAAAGTTCAAATTTTAATAAGTTCTTTATTCAAAAGGTGTTCTGAAGCAATTCTTATCTATCCTTAGTTTTGTTGAATACTACTAAATAAAGAAAGTTGAAATACTACCATAGTAGATCCACAATGAGTAGGCCAATCCACACACATTCCCCGATTAGAGAAAATAAAGATGGATTGATCCGGACTGAAACAGTGGTGATGGACTACTGTAATGGTGTTGAATCAAAGAGCGCTTGTTGCGACTAGATGAGCTGTAGGTATTTAGATATCACTGCGGTTGATTTAGGAAACGTTGTGGTGGATGAGGGAGGTGGCTAAGTGGTGCTGGACTTGGGAACAAAGGTGCGTAGGTGTTTAGGTGAATGGGAATAAAGGCTTGGATAAAATGATGGTGAGGTTATAGCAACATGGCTTAGAATGTTGAGTTGGTAAAAGAAAGGTTAAACGATTGTTGTATGATAATTTGGGCTGACGATTTAGTGGTGATGGATTGTAGTAGTGGAGAAAAGAAGAGATGTTGCTAGGGTTTAAAATAAAGGCTAAACTGCATAAAAATATCTCTTAACTATCAATATTTTTCAATAAGGATCTTAATCTAAGTTGATTAAAGAATATTCTCGAACTTTGTGTTGAACCTACAACATTAAAAGTATGCACATATTGACCGTTATACCCTTTAATTATCATGTCCATTAACTTAACAACATTAATTTTCCTTCAATCGAAAGCTTGTTTTCAATTGAAGGATTAAGCATTTTTTTAGAAATTTGATATTTTAGAGCTAGGTCTAGGATTTCTATATCGTTAAACATATGATTAAGATTTTTTCAATTCTTTCTACTTGATTAGGGTTTTTGTTATCAGATTGAAATGTGGATTGGAGATAGGGCTTACATGTGATTAGGGAGTTTGAAGAATAAGAAGAGGTGGAGGAAGAAAAGATTGGAGCAAAATCCATAGGGCTACAATTGTAAAGCAGCCAACCCCTTTTCATGTGCTTAAAATGTCTAAAAATTTCATAACTGCAAACCATTCCATGATGGTTGTAGTTAGAAGAAGAAAACATGAACTTTTTTCTAGATCTAAAGAAAGTAAAAAGAAAGGAAAAGAATAAAGAAGTGAAGTTTTCAAAAGCATCATCCAACAATGTCAAGGTATATTTCTGCAGCTGGGGATGGTAGTTTGAGATAGTTTAATCTAATAAATTTTATTTAGTTATCGTAAAATCTGTGATAGTTGGAGGTATTTTTATTTGGTTTAGCCTAAAATAAATGATAGGGATTAAATTCAATTCTGCAAATAATTTATTCCTAACTCATATTCTGTATGTTGCTCCTTATATAGAAAAGAATTACAATCAATCATTTTAATCAAATAATATACTATCAAAACAATCGAAAAGCAAATACTTGAAAAATTATTACAAATGGAAAATATAATCATGATAAAAAAATATTGTCCCTAAATGAATTTTCTGCATATTTTGTTTCCCATATTGATTTATCTTATGGGTCAAGACTGATGGAAACTGAGCCTAACAAGAGCTTTCTTCTCGCAGAGATACGAAGATGGTCCCTAAATGAATAATGTAATACATTAATAACTATTCATTGACTCATAAATTAGAGTGTGCTAACAAATTATTTTGTTGGAACTTTAAAGGTAAGAATAAGTAGATAACGACAAGAAAAATATTAGAATTGTTTATTTCCAGAAAACTAAATGATTATATATAATTTAGAACAATTGAAAATAATGGGTATGGATTTTGGCAGCAGTGTGTTGAAAGCGGGAAAAACCAGAATGGCTCGAGTGGCTCGAGTGCCTGGCCACTTAAGCGACCGCTCAAAAATCAACAATGCCTTAGTTTCGTCTAATTTGACATTCTTTGTAAATTGTTTGTCAAACATTGATTCTAATATGTTTTCCCGTATTATTTTTAAGTACTCGAGCCTCTCTCGAGTTAAGTTTTGAGGTCGAAAATGATACTGCTTGAAGACGTAGTCGTAAACTTGAACTTGAAGCGCTGCGAAGCTATTCGAAAATCATAGCTTTGATATCAATATCAATGTTTTAGAAGTGGGTAGAAAAAGCGTCGCGATAGGTGTGCCTAAATGCGTAAAAGTTTAAGCAACCGCTTTGGCCGCTCAAAATTCAGCAATATTTTATTTTGGTTTAATTTTATTATTTTTTGTAAGTTGTGTGCTCTTCATTGATTTTAATGGGGTTTTAACCATTTTAAATACATGCTCCTATTGAGCGACCTTCAAACTTAAAATCAATACTAATTGAAGTGTAGATCAATTACCAAGTCAAAGTTGGTTGAAGCTCGGACTCAAACCTTAGTTTCGAAATAGAAATCAAAATTCAAAAACCCTAGTTGCTCGATTCCTTTCATGAAAATCTATTCTACTCAAACTTATAGTTGAAGTCAAAACTTCCAAAGTCTTAACACCTTAGCAGCTCAAAGTTAAAGTCTCCAAGTTGAAAACCCTAACTGCTCAAAGTCAAAGTGTCGAACTCGAATTGAAGCCTTCAAGTCGAAGTAGCTAAAACCTTTTGTTCGAAGTCTTGTTCAGAGAGAGAAAAACAACATGAAAAGTATCAGGGATATTGATTTAATTTAGATGTTATTATCACATCAAATGCAATACATATTTACATGTTACATGACTTTAGATGGATGTAAACATTAATGAAGAGGGTGTACTAATAAAAATACTAAAACTACACAAACTTTTAATTTCACCCTAATTAGTAAGGAACAAAATATAGTTACCTGATAAATAGGGTGAGAATGTCACTCAATCTAAGCAGTAAAACGAGTAGCAACGAAGAGTGTCGGCCACTTTAAACGTTTAAGTGGCCGCTTTTTTAAAACACCGATTGAAATCAAAACTTGAAAACCCTAGCTGCTCAATCACTTTCTTCAAAACCAAAATCGAATCTCTTCTAAGCTTGAAGTCAAAATTTTCAAGTCGAAAACTATACCTACTCTAAAATCGAATCCTTTTAGAAGTCGAAGTGTGGGATTGTAAGTTAACGGTGCTTATAGTCGCTACGTTAGCAATTAAGAATTTTTTCCCTAATTAATCCTATTTAAATAAATAATTCCCAAAATAATACTGATTTCAAACTAATTCCGAGAATAGACCTCCGTACAGCTATATAGGATCAGCCTTGGCATATGGCAGTTAGATGGCAAAGAAAAACGCTAGCGTTTTCTTCTTAATGAAAACGCTATTGCCAATAGCGTTTCATATTGTTGTATTCTCACATAGATTTTGATTTTGGTTTTGTTAAATTGTTTTAGATTTTGATTTTGTTGAAATTGTAACAAATTTGACAGAGCATAGAAAAAAATCTCCGTGTTTTTAAGAAAAAAATAAAATTAGTTAGTATATAGATTCTATTATGTTTTTCTATATATTTTCCAAATCAATATAGATTTCTGTTATAAAATATAATAGATTTCTATATACTAAGTAAATTTATTCTATTCTTAACAAACTATGAGATTTTTCTTCTATTCTATGTCAATTTTATTGCAATTTCAATAAAACCTTAACAAAATCAAAACTAATGTGGAAATATAGTAATATGAAAACACTATTGTCAATAGCGTTTTCTTCTTCCACGCAACTGCCAGTGCTAAGCCTAATCCTACGTGACGTACGGATGTCTATTCTCGGAATTAGTTTGAAGTCGGTATTATTTTGGGAATTATTTATTTAAATAGTATTATTTTGGGGAAAAATTCAGCAACTAAGGAGGAATATAGAATAAAAAGTTTCTAACTAAGCACTGAAAACTCTAAACAACCAAGATCATATCCATCAAGTAGTAATTGAAAAAGAAAACAAGCTATTTTATAGAGTATATGAGCTACAACCTTTGTAGCGTGTTTACACTCAAGTGAAAGACCCAAGCTTTGTTTTCCGGTGTATGGATCGAGCTTGATCAACGACTTCCTCATCTAAGATGATCCACCTTGAAAGAAACCCACCACAAGCTTCAACTCCACATAAAAACTCTTCTTTGTGAAGGAACTTGCTCTTATAAATGGCTAATTAGTGAAAGGAAGAAGATGAAGCAAACTTTCTTCTCTTTGGTTCTTCTCTTGTTTGCCTCAAACACATGAGAGAGAAGATGAATACTTGGAATGAGTAGAGAATGGAGAGTGTATGCTTGATATTATTCATATCAACATATAATAATACCTATACCTCTTTTAACCATGCCTCTAGCCATGTCCATTTCTTTTTCAATATAAAAAGAATGGCTCCTCATTTCTTTATGAGTAAAGAAATGAGGCTGCCTTCTAGAAGGGTATTACAAGTGTATGTATCATATACAATATAAATACTAAAATGAGTGTATAATACTATATATATATATATTTTACTAACTAGTATTCCCAAACATTTGATTAATATACGCGTATCATATAGACGTGTTTAATCGAACTCCCTCACGTATCAATTATACACACTTCATCATTTCACTTGAGCGGGTACTTTCGGCGTGGGACTATAAAGACTTGACAATATGCTGGCAGCGAATTAATAGGATCATATTCGATTGAATTTGAAACAATTTCAGATAATCCCACGAAAGGGTAAACTCACAAGCACGTCAGTGACACTAGTTGCATGTAACGGCTATCCAGGTATATGTCGAAAGGTAGGTTGATAAACAAACTCATACGTACCCAACAAAGTCTATCAGTGCCATTTACAGGACAGTCCGGTCTCTTTGTCAGAGAGACATATCGGGTCTAGGGGTGAAAACTGTCAAATATCTAATAACCCAATAATTCATGCAGAGCAAGGTTCAAGAACTTGGTTTCGGTTTCGGTCTCTCATAATTTTATTTGTTTTGCTGGGTTTCAGCTAGTTTCGCTAATTTTGGTTCGGATTTCGGTTTCGACGATAATACAAGATACATAAGTGAATATATTAAATACTTAAATTTATAGTTCTATATTACAAGATAATGATCCTAGTGTTCAAAAATCCAGCCATGATACAAAATATATTAAAAAGTGTGCTTAGATAAGTATTAATATAGGGTTTGGGTTCATTTTTTTGCGGTTTTCTAACGACGAAGGCCTACAATTACAGTAAAAATGGTATAAAAAATAAGTTTTTAAAGATTTCAGCCGAAATGATATTGTATGGTTGGTTTCGTTTCGGTTTCGGGTTTCGTATCGGTTTTCACCGAAACCGATACGAAACCACCACGTATCGGTGGTTTCAGCCGAAACCATGAATCTTGATGCAGACACTAAAATCATAACCAAGGTTCGAGGTATCGGCTGATATGTGTTCGTATCGGTCGTATCGGATCGGTTTCGATAAGGATCGATCCGATATTGATATCTATCTCTCGTATCGGCCGATACGTAGTTCTTATTGGTCGGTACAATGAAGTTTCGGCCTCTGCGAGCTTTGCTCGTCCAATATGGTGGCCGATACAAGCATCATGAAATTTTAGAACAAAAAAAGGAAAATAGACGAAGATGGCTTTTAAGTTGGAATCGTGTAAAAACGCACCAACTATTATGATGAAACCTAATAATAGAAGATGAAAGCGAATAAGAAAGCGTACCTAGCCGTTGAGAGAATTTTCCGGTACTTGAGACGCGAGTGAGTTAGATCTACATAGAAAAGATCCATTTTGATCCTTCAAGAGATCGAAATCGAGATCGACATCAAGAGAGAAAGGGGCGGCGGTGCAGTGGAGAGGAGCTCGAGATCGAGAGAGAAAGGGGTGGCGGCGCAGTGGAGATGAGCTCGAGAGAGAAACGGGCGGTGGCATGCTATCGAGAGAGGGAGATCGAGAGAAAGGAGCTGCTAGGGTTTTTTATGGGTCAGGTTTGGGTTTGGGCCTTTAGGTTTGGTTTTATATAGGTCAAAGGGTTTGGGCATTTGGGCTTAATTAGGTTTAGTTGAATAGAAAATGTGGGGCCTGCTATGTTTTTAGATAGGAAAAACACTAAATTGCATTAGAAGTTGTTTTAGTTAGTAATAAATTTGCAAAGTAATGTAGATATATGTACATATAAATGTAAATTTACATATAAAACCAAAACCGAAACCGAAACCGGGACCGAAACCAATGAAATCTACCGAAACCAATCGAAACCAAAAAAAATTTTAAGAGACCGAAATCGAGTTCTCAAACCTTGCTCATAACCATCTGAGATACAACTGATAACCCCTTATCAGTTTATCTCTATAGTTCTGTCCAGAGACTACTGGTTATAGTTATATCTTACATAGTAGGACGTCATCTCCCTATATCGGTAGAGACGAATCCCATCTTGATCGCTCACCACCTTCATATGCTTCAGGACTATACCCGACGAAAACTCGTATGCACGACTCCATAGAGCTGTGGTTGGGTAGAAATCAAAGTATAGTCGGAACATACACAAGGTACTATGACGATCTTAGGTCGAAAGACTGCCTGTATCATTTTCACCAGAGAACTGCTATCTGACAATTAGGTATAATACCATCGAGAAGTACTTGGAGAGTCCGTTTAGTGTACCCATTCTCCAATGGGCACTTGCATACAATATTCGGTGTCAAACATTAATGGCTTTGTGACCAGCCATCTCCTTTCTCGGGGTCAAGAAACGTATGCACTAGTCGGCTCTAGAGTGTTGATGTCCAGTCTCGACACTCCTACGACTAAGAACACTTTAAGAATGTGCTTAGCAACTAACCAGGCGTCACTGCTATGATCTCAATCGTAATCCTGGTAGTTCCACAACATTTTAAGTATTTTATCATCATGCATTAATGATACATAATAACAATTAAAACATACACACACAAGTGATAAAGCAAACCAGATAGCATACTATCATTCCGAACAAGATTGTTTTATCTATATAGGTCCTTGTACAATTGCAATAATTGCTTTTAGGGTACCTATATCTAACATGGATCCTACATCAAAGGCTCCAAATCGACGTCAAAGTCTCCCAAACCTCAATTCAAAGTCTTTGCTAGAGTGAACAAAAACAACACGAAAAGAATTGGGAATTTAGGCTTAATTTAGATGTTACTAACACACCAAATACAATATATATTTACCAAAGATAAGATTTTATAAGGATGTAAACATTTATACAGAGGGTGTGATATTAGAAGTACTAAACCAAACCTATATACCTCTAAATGCACCATAATCAATAAGAACTAGAGTATCGTTACTCAATTAATAGGGTGAGAATATCATTCCGCTTAAGCAATAAAATGCGGAGCGGGGGAGTCCGTCGCTTAAGCAGTTGCTTAAGCGTCCGCTATTTAGTAAAAACTGTGTATTAATATTGTGTTAATACATGGAAACCTACTTATATTAAAAAAAATTTGTATGAACTCTAGGCGGATAAAAATTTGGGTCTTGTTTAATGGATAATCATATGAAGTAAAAGTAAATATACATGTTAGTCCATTCACTTAATATTCATCTTCTATTTTATTGATACGATAACCTCTCTCCTCTTTTTTTCCTTTTTATTTTTCTTTTATCTTGTTAACTATAGACTTTAATTGACAGATTATTGTAAAAGTAAATGTATTATTTCAGATTGAATTTTGCAATATCATAGGACCTTTGGTAGCAAATTCTTTTTTTTTTTTTAAATAAACATTTAGAAATATTCTATAATGGACTAAAATAATAGTCAAATAGATTTCTTGTATTAAAGGGTATATATATGGGCATACAAGGATTATTGAATTCGACTATGGAGAGTTTAGGTTGGTAGCATTAGACATTTATATTAAGAATTGAAAAGGGTCACTTGGGTACTTTTGAAGTATGGAAGCAAAAAAGGTGGGAATATAGATGGAGAAATCAATATTATGTGGAAATATAAGTGTATTATGAAGGGTCGCTATTATGTGAAATATATAAGTGTATATGAAGGATTATTTATCCAAAACCACCCTTCGTTTTAGGCTCAATTAGCCAACCTATGTTAAAAACGTTATTTAAAACCCTCATAAAGTTTAATTTCGTTAACTAGGTGTAAACGAATATGGATAATCCGCGCAAACTCCATATCAATATCCGATTTTTATCAAATACGAATAGTTACTTTTAGTTCCAATGACTGTTCGTATCCGCATCTGCCAACAGCCGTCAGATATGGATATGGTAACACCTGTATCGGTTCCGTATCCGTATCCGATATCAAAAGTAATATTGTTCGATTTTATTTGGTATATTTTTCCATTATCTTATATCGGTATCCGTATCTAGCCTTTACCAAATATGAATAGTAAATTTTCATTTCCGATAACTAGCTATATTCGAATCCATCTATGACCATCAGATACAAATATGGTAACACTTATAACTTCTCGGTATATCCATCCCTATTGTTACCCTTGGCTCCTTGTCGTTAATTTAAGAGTTCAATGACAAAACTCTTCTTTTCGCGCAACTCCTAGTATAGGGCACCCTTCAGTTTATGGCACACCTAAAATTTCAAGCAATCTTAACCTAGTTTAAGATGTTTAGAGGTGTTACGAGGGTTGATTTTTTAATAATTTTTTTATGATATATTATGTTGCTAGACAAGTGAAAATTTTAGTTGTAAATTTGAACCAAGACAAACCCAAGTTTAAGGTTTTAGGATTTAGGAGTCCCTTTAATTTGTAAGCCTAACTTGCCATTAGGGTTAAGAGTGATTTCTGAACGAGGAGACATGCTTGCAGACCTTAATGGAATTTGAGTTGATTGCATTTACTTCTAAGAGAAAGAGAGTGGCTCAGGCAATTCAATTGTAGAAGTGGCGATATGGAGCAATTCTTTCTGGCCTAGAAAATTGTGACAATACGGCTGCCATGCTGAGATAGTCACAGAAAAAAATGATGAAGACAATAAACATCTATAATTTACCCTTAATATGACCATAATCATATCTTAATTTTACTAAATTGTTATTAAATAAGAAGGTTTTCAAAAAGAAATTACAACAGAAGTCGCATGACTTGCTACAAGACCTAACAGGATTGGTGTTGGGCTGATAGAAATGGGTTTCAGAGTTTTTTTGGTTAACGATTTTGCTGGGGTGGTTGCGGGAGAATGGACAAAACCTCAAGAAATAAGTCTATTAAGAAAGCAGCTACAAAAGATTTTTGGAGAACCTAAAGATAAGAACTTTAATTCTTTTGAAACGAGTTGGGGGTTTATTAAGTCCACAAATGTTGCTAAAGTGAAAGGTGTATTATAAAATTAGCATAGGCATATATAATGTAGAATTTGAGAAATGTTAGATAAGGAAAAAAAACTGCATAAAAAATTATTGAAGTGACAAGAAATTATTTAAGTTTGAAACAAAGGATAAACAATATATTTTGTCTTGTTTAGAGATTATTAATTGAAACTCTTAGGTGGCCCTGAAACTTTATAAGAATAATTGTGTAAATCGGGTCATTTTGATTGGATTTTGAAATCACTGGAACTTGAAACTATCAAAGTTTTTTTTAGACATTTTGATGATGAAAAAACCTATTTTTGTAATTCATAACATCATTATTTAAGTAGTATTTTCCATGATATATTCATTCAGGGTGGCATGTGATCATAACAATGAAATAGCTAATTTGTTTTTAATTCAACAGAGCACGTCGTTGCGTCAATGAAAACGCACAACAAGGCTCTTCTTAGAACATTATAACTCATGCTTTTTCTAATTCATATTATGTACTTGTTAAAGAAAAGCATTTAAAAAGTTATGACATGTGATTGAAACAAACATGTCCTCGGGATGGACTTTTTTTTGTTAGGGGTGATCTTAATACAGTCGAGTGTTCGAGAACACGTCGGCGACGACATCCCATGGAAACAGAGCTTGAAATACTAATGAACTATTTGAGATTCATATTCATATTCATCTTTGTTCTAAGCTTAACGTATAAATAGAATCAAAAGGTCATTTGGCGGGGTGGGGGGAGAGATTATTTGGAACAAATTGGAGTGATAAGAGGTGCCGAGCAATGGAAAGATGACCAGGTCAGTTGCATTAATTTATGGAAGCTATCAATTTTGACTTTCTTCTTTTCTTTTTTGATGGGAGCCTCCCATTTCATTAATATAAAGACTCCACAAATTGTATGTTTGCGGAGACGGAGAGGGGGAGGGAGAGAGAGAGACGTAACTATTTACGGTTGGAAGAGACATCAGATTTGATGTGAATATTGGTTTTTTTTTTTAATTTTTCTCTCTAATAGAAAAGAAGCCATATTTTTGAACCATTAACCCTTTTTTTGGCATTAAAATAGTAAGCGTATAATTTTTTGATTTTGATTACCTCTAAAAGGTATTTTAATTGCATAAATAAATTTGACTATTAATATATAGTTAATTATATAGTTATTAATAGAATTATTATCTTATCAATATGTCAATGAAAATGGCAGTAGTTATTATATCTGTATCTTACAAAATATTAATTTGTAATGCAGGTTTAATTTTTTAAGTTTGATCATTACACTTTGCAGCTCCATACCTTGGCTATCAAGTAGCTCCTATTTATAATATTAGTTATAGGTTAAAACTTTCTGACTTTACAAGTATCAACAAAAATATTATAGCTGTCTATGATGTCATAAAGTACATTGATTAAGTATTGATTTGTATCCAGTAAACTTGAAGTCTGTAATGTAATTCAAACTACTATTTGAGGCTTTTACCATATTCTATGAGAACTTGGAGTATGCCAATTGGTCATCTAAGACTATGACAAGCAAGGCTCGAGAATTCGGTATCGGTTCCTCGAAGTTTGATTAGTATCGTTGGGATTTGCTTGGTTTCGTTGGTTTCAGTCCAAGTTTCGGTTTCGATTTCGGTTGATAATCATGTGGTGTATACATGTATATGTATATTAATATATACATATATGTATATAAATATATATAGGATTTGAAACTTAAAAGACAGCATCAAAGAGATGACTATTTAGCAAAATATATAAAAGAAAATGGATGTAATTTGAAAATTATAATTGATATTTTTTTATTTTCCATTTTCCTTTTTTTAAAATCTTTTTCCTAATATTGGAAGATATCGGTCAATTTTGGATATTATCGGCCAATACTTGACCGATACGGACCGATACTTGACCGATACGGACTGACACCACCGACACCGAGTTTTGAAGCTGGTTTCGGACCGGTTCCAACTGAAACCGATCCGATATGGCCGAAACCCTGAATCTTGATGACAAGCCCATCTTTTGTTATAGTTTTCTGAACTAGAAATTTGACACTTATTTGAAGAGGCCGACGTCAGGTCGACATCCGGTCGTAAAACTCTGTCAGCTGGGGATTTGCTACATAGCCACTTCCATTTGAATCGGAAGAGACTAAGATGATGATGATGATGATGATTTGAGTTTCTTACCTTTTTTGCTGCTATAGAGGAAGGCATAACAATTGTCAGTTCTGGAGGAGAAAATTGCAGTCTCTGCCAAGATTATAGCATTTTGTATCTAGATTTTCAAACTCTGATTTAAAAGACATCATCTTATTACTGTGATTGTTGCTGTACCATTATATTACTCTCTATCAAGACATGAAGTGCAGCTGCAGGATGACAAGTTAATGTTATCTAGTCTTGACTTTTGTCTTCATTTTCTTAATCTAGAATTTTTAGATTAATGCCAGTACCCGAATTTAGTGGCAAGAAAAGAAGATAATAGATGATAATGTATTTCTGAACTGGAGTTTGTTTACTTTACCCAATCTTGAAGTGTATCTAATGATGCAGTTATGTAATTTCTGGCTGCAGAAATTTGCTGCTGCCGGGACTGTAAAGCAAAACTATGCAAGCATATTGTTGTTGCTTTTGCGTTTGCGACAGGCTTGTGATCACCCAGTTCTTGTAAAAGGATATCATTCGGATAGTGTCGGAAAAAGTTCTTTAAAAACTGCAAGACAACTCCCTAAGGACATGCTATTCAATTTACTACATCGGTTGGAAGGGTCCTTGGCGATTTGTGGTGTATGCAATGTAAGCCATCTTATCTCAGATGTGTCTTAGTTTTCTTCCTTTCTCCTTGGGCATATGCAAATAATATTCTTATAGTTTTCTGTAGAAACCAAGTGAATTCTAAGGAGTGATTCATGCATATGAATAGCATAATTTTCAAATTCATGCCAATTAATAGTTTCATTCTATGTATTTGATGCATATAAAAATAATTTATGTATTATTCAGTCTGTAGAAATTGGGAAAAATTAAGTGAACTTTGTATCAAGGGATTCATACATATAAATTGTAAGTAGATGCTCGTGCTCATGTCACTAACTTGCGACTAAGGCGGGATAGAAAACAAAAATTTCTACGACTAGAGCACGAACTTCTACGACCTAGAATCGAAACCAAACGCTAAACTAGTGAACAAGAGAAAGTTAACTACTCGAATAGGCGTTTAGCTACCTTTGTAATCGTGTCCTTCATCTTCTTTCCTCTTCTTTCACTCCTAAAGTCTCCGGGATCGAGCTTGGAAGCCGGCCTTCGTTGTCGAAGAAGATCCACCTGAGAGAACCCAAGAATAGGCTATATCTTCATATTAGTATACCAAGTGAAAAAACTAGTGAACTAGACTTGCTAAGAATGGTTCACTAGAAAATGTAGTAGACTAATATCTAAACTTATATCTCTTTTTCTTTTCAATCTCCACTCACCAAAAACCTAGAGGAGATCAAGAAGAACATGGTGATGAAGTAGAGAATGGCAACTAAAGAAAAATCTACCCTCATTTCTATCTCATCTTTTTGTTTTTGTTTGTGAGAGTGAGTGGACTTGTGACACTCTTCTCACAACCTCAAGAAAGAATGAGAAAAATGAGTTTGCCATCTCAAGTGTCCACATATACATATGTATAAACGTGTATATATAAATACACACAAATACACTAATACAAGTATATGCGACATATATATACCCGTATTCGTATCAAAATACGAAAACCCATATTCGTATAAAATACGAAAACCAGTATTCGTATAAAAGATACGGATATCCGTATTTATATTAAGACACAAATACACGTATTTACACAAATAGCCGTATTCGTATAAATACTGTATTTTGTCAAAATACGAATACGCAAAAGAGAGATACTAAAAAGTGATAATTAATATCAGCTCACATTTAATCCAAATGTGATAATCTGGCTATCTTTCAAACCCTGCTAGTATTAACAAACTGTTCGATTAAAAGTACGTGTAGTAAAACACGTATTTAATCGAACCCAAGTACGTATTAAAATACATATATTACATCGTTTCGCCTAACCTGGGAAAACCTCTGTATGGGATTCTAAAGACTCGACAATACGCTGGTAGTGGGTTTAACCACAAGCACGCCAGCGGCACTAGCTGTACGTAACGGCTTCCCGGGTATTGATCGAAAAGAAGGCCGACAAGCAAACGTCCGTATCCCTACTTAGGCTGAAAGTGACAATCTTAGTACAGTCCGGTCTCTTCGTCCAAGAGTATCGCATATTAGGTCTAAGGAGGTGGAAAACGTCAGACCCCTAATAACCCAATAAGTCGTGCCGATGTGGCCCAAAACTATCCTAAAAAACTACAGATCTCACAATCAGTAAATCTCAATTGCTTTGGCTAAGGTCTTATGGTGATGACCAATCGAACACGGCGCAACATCTAACTCCCAATATCGGAAGAGACGAATTCTTTCTATCGCTTACTGCCCTCAACTGCTTCGGGACTGTGCCGAACCAAAACCTGTTTACACGACTTTTTAAAGCCGTGGTAGGGTAATGATCTAAGTACAGTGGGAACACACTCGAGACGAATGACGATGTCAGGTCTAAAGACTAACACGTATCTATTTCACCAGGGAACTACTATCTGACGATAGGTATAATACAATCTAGAAGTTCTCGATGAGTCCGTCCAGTATAACTCATAAGCTAATGAGCACTTGTATACCATCTTTGGTGCCGAACACCAATGGCTGTGGGACATGCCACCTCCTCTCATGGGAATAAGAAACGTATACACCAGTCTATTCCGGAGTATCGATGCCCGATCTTGAACTCCAACGACCAGGGATTATTTAAGGATGTGCTTATAGACTACCTAGACCCCACGGGCATGATCACCATCACAACTCTAGTAGTCAAGCAAAGATCCTACGGGCTATACCAACATGTAATCGGGATACGCAATATAAAAATAGAATATATACACATGTTGAGGTAAAGGCAAACCATATAGTATACTGTCATATTGAGCAAGATTGTCCTGTATACATATCCCAAGTATCCATATGTAATATACAATCTTGTACTATATAATAATGGCCTCTAGGGTATATACATCCATCAATCTCTCATTTACACTAAGGCAATGTATTGACATATCGAAGACCAACTATCTCCAATAGCCGCTCCAACTGAGTCTGAGCAAGTGCCTTTGTGAGTGGGTCCATCTTGTTGTCCTTTGTGTTTACTCTCCTGACCTTGATCTCCCGGTGATTAATAATCTTCTTGATCAGGTGATACCGTCTTAAGATAAGTCTGGATTTCTGATGGGACCGTGGTTTCTTCGCTAAAACTATAGTCCCATTGTTGTCACAATACAAAAGTATTAGATCGACAATAGACGGAACCACCTCAAGTTCAGGAATGAACTTTCTCATCCAGACAGCCTCTTTTGCGGCATCGCTGGCAGCAATGTATTCAGGCTCTATCGTAGAGTCTGCTACGGTGTCCTGTTTAGAACTCTTCTAACAGACCGTTTTTCCATTGAGAGTAAACACATAACCCGAGACAGACTTGCTGTCATCCTTGTCGCTTTAGAAGCTTGAATCGGTAAAGAACTCCATCTGGAGGTCTCCATTACCGTACACTAAAAACATATCCTTAGTCCTTCTCAGGTACTTCAGAATGTTTTTCACAGCTATCCAATGCTTCTTCCTTGGGTAAGACTGGTACCGGCTTACTACGCTAAGTGCGTAGCTACATCTGGTCTGGTATATAACATTGCATACATTATAGATCCTATCGCCGAAGCGTAGGGTATAATGCTCATGCGAGCTCTCATCAGCAGTTTTGGCAGACATCTCTTTGAGGATGGTAATTCCGTGACAAGTCGGTAGATTACTGCGCTTGGAATCTTTCATATTATATCTCTTTAGTATGATGTCAATGTACCTGAATTGTGAAAGTCCCAATAATCTTTTAGATCTATCATTATAGATCTTGATCCTCAGAATGTAGGAGGCATCACCCAGATCCTTCATGGAGAACTTCTCAGACAAGAACAGTTTGACCGACTGTAGCATAGGAATATTATTTCTTATCAGGAGAATGACATCGACGTACAAAACGAGGAATACCACAGTTCTTCCTACAATCTTCTTATATATAAAAGGCTCATCAAATTCCTTGACTGTTCATCAAAAAGGATGTTCCAGCTCCGCGATGTCTGCTTCAATTCATAAATGGATTTAAGCAACTTGCACACCTTCCCACTGCGCACATTGTCTATGAAACCTTCCGGCTGATCCATATACACTCTTCTAAAGTGCCGTTTAGAAAAGCGGTCTTTATGTCCATCTGCCAGATCTCATAGTCATGGAAAGCATCAATGGCAAGCAGGATCCGAATGGATTTGAGCACAGCCACTGGAGAAAAGGTTTCATCATAGTCCACACCTGGTCTTTGACGAAAATATTTTGTAACAAGTCTAGCTTTATAGGTTTCCACCTATCCATTTACACCAATCTTCCTTTTGAAGATCCATTTGCAGCCGACGGGTTTTACCTTTGGCGGTGCAATGTCCAAAGTTCAAACTTTGTTGGTGTACATGGACTCCATTTCAGATCGCATACCATCCAGCCATTTCATGTGTCTCTACTGGCAATGGTTTGGCCAAAACTAGTAGGATCATTTTCTTTCAAGATGCAATCCTCTCGATCCCCGTCTACGAGAAAACCGTAGTATTTCTCATGCAGATGAGAAATCCTATAAGATCTGCGGAGTGATTGAGGTTCGTCAGGGATTATTGAATTCAGAGGTTCATCTAAATCTTCAGTTTGAGTTTGTGTTTCTGGAACTTCATTGATTGATGTGAAAAAAGAGTTTGTAGAATAACCGCAATCAATAACGGTGTCGCGTGTAGCTAGATCGAGATGAGTACGAATCGTCCTCGGGGAAACGTTGAATCTTTTAATCTTACTTTAGGCGTGTTGATTAGGAAAGGAGAAAGAATAAAGAATGGTGAAGAATGGTTGTAGATTCTAGATCCACGTCAAACACGGATGCAGGATATAGATCTAGATTAACTACGGATGTAGGTTTTATATTAGAAGGGGGCTTGTAGGGTTCTTTAAGATTTAGTAGTCATGGATGATTAATTAAAGATTACCCCTTTTATCCTTTAATAGATTTAAAACTAGATCGACAGTGATGCATGTAGGTTATGGTTTCTGGAAGGAAAATGGTTCCCACCCTTGACCCCTATTTTGACATGGATCTCGGTTCATGTCCAGCCTTTACCAAAACAATCGTTAATCTAATATCTAATCGCGGTCTTGGCTCCCAATGAATTGGTAGCGCGTCCGATTAGGATGCTATTGATTTTTTTGGTAAAGTTTATAAACTTTATAGAACGTAAAAAAGGGTTTAAGGATCTTCATCATCCATTAATCTATCCTAATCCTATGTACCCTAACAAGCGGAGAATTACTCGCGTATGTTGGAGGTAAAAGAAGAGATAGAGATCATGAAGAAAATAAAATGCAATAGAATAAAATGATATAAGAAAACTACCTTTATTAATCAACAAGATCAAGTACACTTTGTTCCTTTAGAAAATGATTACAAAACCCTAGTTTGCTTCTCGATCTCTTCTTAGGGAGATAGATGAACTGTCGATGATCAACCAGGATTCTTGAGCCGTCGTGAACTTCGTGATCGCGTCGGTTTGATAATTTTTCCAAGAGACTCTCGGTCCTTATTTATAGTCACAGAGCCAGAACCCTAGTTTCCTAATATGGTAACTAGTTGTTAGGATCTCAACCAAAAAATCCAGAGCCTTAACTCCTCAATATTGTGGCGGAACCGCGGCCATTTGGTGGGTTTGGCCGCGGATCCGCGGTGGGTTAGGGAGTTCGTTGCTTCAAAAATCTTGTGGCCTCTTCTGGTGACACATGTAGACTATTTTGATATCTGGAATCTGAAAATCTTCTCTAAATCTCTGCCGGCAGATTTGATCTTGATAACTCGGATTTCCTTGATTCCAGTTCTGATATAATTTCTGCACAATTATCTCAATAAATAATGTTAGTAGAATTTGTTTTTATTGAGATATTATCTTAACCATTTGACATGTTATTATAGTTTTAAGAGAATTGGTCAAAGATATTTAATAAGGTAAGCATATTTAAATGGACCAAATATTACATAGATATTATATGCTTACATTTTCCTTCATAATGTTAATTATAATATATAAACACATGAAAATAGTATTTTACGGATAAACCCTCATATGTGTCATATTTACAATAAACACCTTTTATTATATAAAAATAGTAAGGAAAATGTCATTTCAAATGCACAATATTTTCGACTGAACAAATACCCTCAAATTTAACTTTGATCGTCCCGACCAAACTAGTTATTCAAGAGAAGGAGAAAAAGAAAGAGAAAAACCTAAGTAGTACTTTCGTAGGCAACACGATTGCATTGAGTACGTGCAACAAGCCGTTAAACCTCTAGGTGTCCCTAGTAGGAGGAGTGTTGTCTCCTGAGGATTTTCAGCGGATTACACTCACAAAATCCTATAATAAAAGAAAGATAGTGAAAGTTACATTTAAAGATAAGAATTATGAAAGAAAGAA
Source organism: Agapanthus africanus (assembly GCA_030015575.1). NCBI lineage: Eukaryota > Viridiplantae > Streptophyta > Magnoliopsida > Asparagales > Amaryllidaceae > Agapanthus > Agapanthus africanus. Next base: position 294,394,830 of record CM057347.1, read on the forward strand.
TTTGAAATAAGAGTTTTCAACTACACCAGTTTTTCAGTTGCCATGAGCCCTATCTTAATGACCATGAAAAAATGTTAGAAATCACATAATCCCTCAATAAAACATAGCCTTTAGTCTTCCTCCATGTCTTTCTTCCAAACATAGATCATTTACCCATACGTGTGTGTAAAAAACATCCCTACACTTAGAGAATTCAATTCAAGCTATCATACCCATCTTCCAAAGTACTTTTTAGTCGGTGAATTTTTTTATGAAATTGCTCACACATCCTTCATGCGACCGTTAATATTTCTTGAGGTACTAACCGACCGATTACAAAATGTGCTTGCGTATTAAGGTGTAATTTCTCGTCTTGCAACACCTAAGGCTTAGCAGTGACTCCCAAACCAGTTGGTCTAAGGCACTAGGTAATAAAGCACCCTCGCTATATATTTTTTTTATTCTGCCTTGGTAATTACAAAACAATTGTTCATATTTTTTCTTTACCTCTTATATTTTATTTTATTCTCCTTCATACTAAGGCTTTTAGACAAGAGCATTTCAAGATATTCTCTACTATCTCAAGTTTCAAGATGTGTGTAAGTGCGTATGATAGGGTATCAACGTTCAAATGTTTGGCCTCAAGAATAGGAACTATTTTTCAGACTTATTTTTATCCTCAGATTAGCAATTTCCTTCATCTTACTAACCCTTGGGACAACTCATAACTACTTATTACTAGTTTCGTTTAAGAAAACATTCAACTTTCTTGCTTTTCTCAGACTATTCATATCTTTCATATGTAAATTCACTTTTAAATTTTTTTTTGTACACATATATAGTATAATGCAAAATAATGCGTGAATAAGCACAAATCTTCCCCAAACCCGTTTTCAGCAGTGTCCTCACTGATGTCATCTGTTGAGCTAAAAAAAACTGTAGGTTTGGGAGGAAAAGTTGGAAACAGGGACAAGAAATAGTGAAATCCTCCCCCAAACTTATTTTTGGCTCACAATTTTGTAAAAATTTTCTTTTTCAAGAGCCAAAATATATCCCTCCACCCAAACTTGAGTAAAATCGTATTAAGCATTTAAAATTATTTGGGGGGTTAAAGTTATTGGTCAAAGTAAAGCCTTACAAAGACCAAAAGTCAACACCAACCATTCAAAAATTTTATCGATGAAGCACCAAGGTTGGTGGAAGAACACGTCGTCTATTGACGTGAAGAAGTGGGGAGGAGATAAGAGGTGTAATGGAAAAGGTTTACGTCTCGGTTTGTAGAGACGAAACAATGATGGATTACTCGCATTCTCATTCTTGATAAGAAGAAGATGTGGTTCAACTTCTTTGGGTTGGGATTGATTCTTCACAACGCCCATGTCTTCTAAGAATGCGAGTTCTTCAGTGAAGATTTCTTCAAAACTTTCATCGATATCCAGAATAATAAGCTCATCGGAAAGAACGGGATGATACTTGTACTCCATAAAATGTTTACATTTAGTGTTAGATGTTGACCTGGACAACGTCATAGCGGAGTCGAGATCAGTATCGTGAAGCCGTTCAAATTTGCTACTGTCGGAATCCATCCTTTCGACAGAACATACTTGAGCATAGGGTTCGGAGGGTGCACTTCCCAACTTGTAAATATTAAGCTCAATTGACATCTTCCCGAAGGGTAGAGTCATAGAGCCGTTTCGACAATTGATTATTGCGTTGGAAGTCGCAAGAAAAGGCCGACCTAAAATTACCGGAATTTGGTTCCGTGGGTTCGCTACAGGTTGTGTATCTATAACGTAAAGTCCACAGGAAATTTTAATTCCCCGACTTTGATTAACACATCCTCTAGCTCACCCCTAGGTTAGGTGATAGATCGATCGACTATCTGAAGAGTGCAATGCGCCGGTTTCAACTCTCCGATCCTTAATTGCTCATAAACAGAATACGGAAGCAAGTTAACACTAGCACTTAAATCGAGTACAGCACGATTGATATTTTTACCCCCAATAGAAATAGAAATTGTAGGACTGCCGGGGTCCTTTCTTTTCTTGGGTAGTTGTGTAAAAGCAGTGCTCACATTACTCGCAAGGAAAACTTTTTTAGATACTTGAATTTTTCTCTTCCTAGTGCACAAGTCCTTTAGGATTTTCGCATAAGACGGAACTTGTTGAATGGCATCTAGGAGATGAATGTTTATGTTAACTTGCTTAAAAATTTTCACAATCTTCTCCATTTGTGGACTTGGTCTGTTGTCCCTTAACCTGTTTGGATAAGGTGTTTTATCAATAAGGGTTGGATCCAACATTGGTGATGATTGTGGAGATGGAATGGATCCCAGAATTGGAGTTGGGATCGTTTTAGGTAGATTCGAGAAAGTGGGCGAAGTGTTCGAGCCTTGGGGAAAACGGAGAACAGGCTCGGAAGAAGGTGGGAGACTAGACGAAGTTGGAGAAGAAGTAGAAGCCGGGGTTTCAATTGATTCCTCATCATCAATCCGTTCACCCATTTGATTATCTAGCACTCTTCTTGATCTTAACGTGGTAACGGCACTCACATTATAACTTTGTGAGTGGCCAGGGTTAGGTATAGGTTGAGATGGAAGTTTCCCTTTCTCTCTCGCACTCATCGCGGGATTTATTTGTGCAAATTGTGCTTCTATCGATTTTATACTTTCACCGTGGGAGTTGGTGGTCTGTTTTAAAGTTCGGATAGAAGACTTGATTTCATCCGTCGATTGCATGGAATGTTTAATAAACATATCCAAGTTTCGTTCAAGTGCAGATGAGTTTTCATTCCCGGCCGTTTGGAAAGAATTATTGGCCGGGTTTTGAAAAGGTTGCGATTGAAAGGGGCGCTGACTCTGTGGTGGTGGTTGTTGCTGCTGTGGAGGAGGTCTTTGATAATTGCTTTGGAACTGGTTTTTATTTTGGTTTTGGTTTTGGTTCCAAGTAAAGTTAGGATAATTCCTCTACCCCTGATTGTATGTGGAAGAATAAGAATCGTTTTTAGGTCGCTGCTGAAAAGCAGCATTAGTTTGCTCATGACCTTGAAACGGTGCATTCATAGGACATTCTTCCGTCAAATGTGATGGATCGGAACAGCAATCACACATGGTGTTGGGGAGCGTTACCTGGTTTAGGAAGACTGATGATAATTTGTTTTCAATAGCGTCGAGTTTCTTTTGTATCGCTGCCATTTTAGCTTTTGCTGCGATGGAAATATCGAGTTGATGGATACCTCCCCTAGATGAAGGTGGTCTAACGCTTTCCCACTGCAAAGTGTTTTCAGCGAGATCTTCCAGATATTTCCAGGCTTCACCATCGTCTTTGGACATGAAATTGCATTGACACATGGTTTCAAGCATCTGCTTTGTCGCTGGAGTAATGCCTTCATATATAATTCGGCACAGATCCCATCTATGTATTCCATGATGAGGACATTGGACAAGCAGATCCTTAAACAGTTCAAAGCACTTCTAAAATGGTTCATTGGGAAGCTGGGTAAACCGGTTGATCTCGCTCCTAACACGGGCGGTCTTATGATTTGGGTAAAATTTCTTAAGAAATGTTATTACGAATTCATCCCAGTTAGTAATAGAGTGTGCGGCAGTGTTATAAAGCCATTTTTCTGCTAAGTCGCACAAAGTGAACGGGAGAAGACGTAATCGAATAGCATCCACGGACAGTTGTGAAGTACCCATCATTGCGCATACGTTTTCGAATTTGGTGATAAAAACGTACGTGTCTTCAGACTCGAACCCGTGAGATTTGGGCAATAGGTTGATGTAGTGGGGTTTAATTTCAAAATTATCCCCATTGGCTGGTGGAATAGATAAACAGGTAGGAAGGGCACCGCGTATAAGATAGCATCTTTCTTGAGAGAGATGCGCGGTAGATTCTGCGCACCTACGGGCGGTGGCAGAGTGGCGTTATAATCTGATGGAGTACCGTCCATCTCGGTCGGTGTGGTGGGTGGTGGGGAAAAAGAAAATGAAGAAGTACCGACTTCGGAGTCGATAGCCGAAACGCGGACAAGACGGGCACTAGAATCCCGTGTCCAGCCGAGTATGCACTAAACGGTTTTAGCGCAAGTGACAGAGTGATTTAAAATTGGTTTGTTTTTAAAAAGTGAGACTCAAGACAAATCACACAAAAAATGCACAAACAACCCTAGAACTAAGGTTACCTAGGTCAAGTCTCTCGACCGCTCCTAGACTTCCAAAGGACAAGCCGCGGGATCAATCCTCTACCATCTCTTTACTACTCTTGTGGCTAGGTAAGTGGGAGGTATCCACTATACGAATCACCGAAAATAGCGGATCTAATTAAGTAACCATTTGCCTTAGACACTTGCCTAGACACCACAAAAGTAATGCGGATAAGTGATAAATTACCCACGACCTTCCTCTGTCCTATTTGAGCGCGACGGTCCTTAGAGTCTTGTCTAGATATTTTTTTAATTAATGTAGGGTGATGCGATGCTCGTTTTGTGATTTGCGGGGCATAGAAAAGGTGATAAAATCCTTACCTAATCTGAATTTGGTCTTTACTCCTTAATGTCCGTATTAAAATTTGCAACAACAAACTAATAACAAAACTTTGCAAAAAGATTTTTGGGCGGCGATATTTTGCAATGAATTCTGTAGAAAAGATATTTTATTGGATTTCAGATGAGAGAAAGATATAGAGAAGATACCAGAGAAGTTTGCAACCCTAAATCCCCTAGAAAGCCGCGGTTCCGCCGCCAATGTGCTCTTATTACCGCGCTTCCGCCGCCGACTTGGAAGATCTGGTGGAGATTTTTGCTACCTGGCCTCCTTTGCTCCTCTGGATATTGATGAACGTCTCGGGCTCTCTGTTTCCTCAAGCCTGTGACCCCAGATCCCCTTGCAAAAATTCACACAATAATCGTTAAATATACAATTAGCAGTTTTGTTTTTTATGATATGGATCAATTAAGAATTCAACACGAATAGTAAGAAAAATAAAGTACGCACGTATCCCGGCAACGGCGCCATTTGATTGGGCTTGAAAAAGATGTTTGTAGAATAACCGCAGTCAATAACGGTGTCTCGTGTAGCTAGACCGAGATGAGTATGGGTCGTCCTCAGGGAAACGTTGAATCTTTTAATCTTACTTTACGCGTGTTGATTAGGAAAGGAGGAAGAATAAAGAATGGTGAAGAATGGTTGTAGATTCTAGATCCACGTCAAACACGGATGCAGGATATAGATCTAGATTAACTACGGATGTAGGTTTTATATTAGAAGGGGGCTTGTAGGGTTCGTTAAGATTTAGTAGTCATGGATGATTAATTAAAGATTACCCCTTTTATCCTTTAATAGATTTAAAACTAGATCGACAGTCATGCGTGTAGATTAGGGTTTCTGGAGGGAAAAGGGTTCCCACTCTTAACCCTTATCTTGACATGGATCTTCGTTCATGTCTAGCCTTTACCAAAACAATCGTTAATCTAATATCTAGTCACGGTCGTGGCTCCCAATGAATTGGTAGCGCGCCCGATTAGGATGTTTATAATTTTTTTGGTAAAATTTATGAACTTTATAGGACGTAAAAAAGTGTTTAAGGATCTTCATCATCCATTAATCTATCCTAATCCTACGTATCCTAACAAGCGGAGAATTACTCGCGCATGTTGGAGGTAAATGAAGAGATAGAGATCATGAAGAAAATAAAATGCAATAGAATAAAATGATATAAGAAAACAACTACCTTTATTAATCAACAAGATCAAGTACACTTTAGAAAATGATTACAAAACCCTAGTTTGCTTCACGATCTCTTCTTAAGGAGGTAGATGAACTGTCGATGATCAACCAGGATTCTTGAGCCGTCGAGGACTTCGTGATCGCGTCGGTTTGATAATTTTTCTAAGAGGCTCTCGGTTCTTATTTATAGTCACAGAGTCAGAACCCTAGTTTCCTAATATGGTAACCAGTTGTTAGGATCCCAACCAGAAAATCCAGAGAAAACTCCTCAATATTGCGGCGGAACCGTGGCCATTTGGTGGGTTTGGCCGCGGATCCGCGTTGGGTTAGGGGATTCGTTGCTTCAAAAATCTTATGGCCTCTTCTGGTGACACATGTAGACTATTTTGATATCTGGAATCTGAAAATCTTCTCTAAGTTTGCCATAATTGATTTCTTCGATTTACTTTAAGATTTCGGCAGATTTGATCTTGATAACTCGGATTTCCTTGATTTCAGTCCTGATATAATTTCTGCACAATTATCTCAATAAATAATGTTAGTAGAATTTGTTTTTATTGAGATATTATTTTAACCATTTGACATGATATTATAGTTTTAAGAGAATTGGTTAAAGATATTTAATAAGGTAAGCATATTTAAATGGACCAAATATTACATAGATATTATATGCTTACATTTTCCTTCATAATGTTAATTATAATATATAAACACATGAAAATAGTATTTTTACGGATAAACCCTCATATGTGTCATAGTTATAATAAACACCTTTTATTATATAAAAATAGTAAGGAAAATGTCATATCAAATGCACAATATTTTCGACTGAACATTCATCTGGTTCTACCGTGCTCTCACTGATTTCTTTTGCAAGAAACTCCTTTTCTAAAAAGATAGCATTTCGAGAAACAACTATCTTCTGTTCCTCTGCGTGGTAGAATAAATATCCATTTGTTTGCTTGGGATATCCCACAAACTTAAATAAAACTGATCGTGTCTGCAGTTTTTCCGGATTTCGTGTTTTAACATAAGCCGGACAACCTCATATCTTAACTTGCTTAAGATATAGCTTCTTATCACTCCATATTTCATATGGAGTCTTAAGCACAGATTTGGATGAAACCTGATTCAATAGGTATGCTGATGTTTCTAGCGCATATCCCCAGAATGAAAGAGGTAACTCAGCACTACTCATCATGGAGTGAACCATATCCAATAGGGTACGGTTCATTCGCTCCGATACACCATTGTGCTGTGGTGTGCACGGAAGAGTAAACTAAGGGAGAATACCATTCTCTTTTAAGTAATCAAGGAATTCCGTATTAAGTACTTTCCTCCTCTATCCAATTGGAGGATCTTAATACGTTTGCATGTCTGGTTCTCTACTTCGTTTCTGTATTCTTTAAATTTCTCCAAAGTTTCAGATTTGTGTTTCATAAGACACATATCCGAACCTAGAGAAATCATCAGTGAATGTGATGAAGTGCGAGAACTCACCCCTTTCATGTATACATATCGGACTACACACATCACTGTGTATGAGCCCCAGGAGTTCTGTAGCCCTTTCTCCATGTCCGGTTAACGGAGATTTGGTCATCTTACCTTTGAGACAAGATTGACAAGTTTCATAAGATGTAAATTCGAACGGATTCAAATATTTATCCTTATACAACTTAGCTAATCTTTTCTCGTTGATATGACCCAGTCTACAATGTCACAAGTAGGTTTCATTCGTATCTGAACTCTTTCTCTTGCGTGTGTTTTGTACATTAAGAACTGTGTTTTCATTTAGAACATAGATACCATTATACAGTGTACCTTCTATATTCAATACCTTAATAATGTAAATGTTCAGGATATTTTTATTTAGAACAAAGTTATATCCATCTTTATTTAGTAAAGAAATTGATATGATGTTGCAAAGCATGGAAGGCACATAGTAGCAATTATTCAAAATCATAGTATTGCCCTTTGGTAATACCAGGTGATATTCACCGACTGCTGCAGTATCAACTTGTGCTATGCTATCTAATTTAAGGGACATCACCAGGTGCAACCATCCTATTTTTTCTCAGTCCGAGATTCTGATCCGGTATCTAGTACTCCGGAGGTAGGACTGGCCGAAAAACAGTTCTCAATTACAAAGGCACCTGAAGGAAATGCAATAGTATACTTCTTCACCGGGGTTATCAAGAAATTCATGCAATCCTCTTTCCCATGCTTATGCTCGTGACATCCGTCACAACAAAGAGCCGAACCGACGTTCCCCAGTCCCGAATAAGAATTCGAGTCGGTTAAGTCATACATTTTATTATCTCGATAAAGGCTTGACATGGTAGTTGCAATTAAGAGAGAGAAAAGAAATACTCGGCGTATGCTCGTGTAAGTTTAGATTGGTTATTATTTTATCTAAATAGGATGGCTCTCACTGTTTCTTCGAATTTTCCTTCAAACCCTAGAAGGAGAACTAGTTAGGATCACGTACGCTCCACAAGTTCGTTAACCGTTTAGCCAGGTAAGTGTTGGTACTCCGAGGGAAGCTCCCTGTGCTTTCGCACGGTCCTAATTAAATAGCCTTGTTTCTGCAGAGGCATAACCCCGTTAACACCTTTCTAGACACTTAATGAGTTAGCTATTTGTGAAGTGAAAATCTCCCGAGAGTAATCCTACTCATTAGTGGGATCGGAACCCAACTATCATCATGTGATTACCTATATGGAAGCCACTCTAGTCACCACACTCCAGCAGGTATGCAACACTAGCAAGTTTCCTGTATGTTTGAAACTCCCGATGTGGTTTTTATCCCTAAGACTCTAGTGATCTTGACAAAGTCAACAAATAAAAAAGTCCTAGTCAAGTTCAACTCGCCATTATCTTGATTGCATTAAACCCATCCGCATAACTCTTGACACAGTCAACAAGATTATATGACTGTCCTAACCAATCATTATACATGCTACAAACAAGCACCACTCAGCTACCGTTCACTACGCCGTGACTAAGTCAATAAACGCAGCATGAATACTAAGTACTACTTGAAAGAAATGACGGAGGGCTACAGCTGGTTTTTGACAAAAAAAATCTTTAACGTAATGAACTTGATATCGTTGAAGGAAACTAGTGAGATTTCGAAACGAGTGGTTCAAGCTCAATTTTGAGAACTTTTGGTTTTGAAAAGAACCGAGTGGTTTTGAAATTTGATTCCAATATCTTTTTCTTTTAGGTTTATTTTCTTGCATTAATATGAATTAATGCGGTTCTATTAATTAACCCTATCATTGCAGAAACGAAAATAGAACGTACGCTTATACCATCCTCATTCATCACAGGGTCATGGGTCTTCACCGTAAGATTACTTAACTTACGGCAGGGCGGGGACCGGACTAGCGCGGATGCAAAACATAAGCATTGTTTATTATATACAATATATATAGTCATTCATCTCAAGCAATGATAAAACAACACAGATCACATGGACTTGAGAAACATCACAGGCATGCGATAAACAAGATGGAATTAACGGATAAACTAGGAACCCCGAGTTTCGTTTGAGCCGCAAACAAAAACCAACGTTCCCTGATCGTGTGGATAGCTCGAACATCATCTGTACTAAAGAACCCTATGAGCGCGGCAAGCTATCCGTCGATTTTGGAAGTGAGGCAACCATCACTCAATAAAATGAGTGGGACACCTGGTACTTCAAGGAATCCGGCAACCTGAGCACTCCACCTTGGGTCTATCCTATACCCTTACAAGTGAGGCGAATAGCCCGCCAACTCTAGAGCGAGATGGCTCGAACTCGTCACTGCGAAACGACCGCCTAACACTCTAAAACCCGGCTATTCGTGCACTTCTCCATGGGTAATCCTAACACATGAATGAATGAATATATAATGGTAATATCGACCTCAACCTGGTCGTGTCCCCAAAAAATATACAAGCGGTGACGACGGCCACAATTCGGCCGTTCGCCCCAAATATCAAATATACATCCATTGCTACGATGAGAAGCTACCCACACGATTATTCGATTATTCCATCACAAGAAAATAACCACCACGGCGGAAGGAAGTGTTTGCAACCCCGTCTAATCGATCTATAGCAATTAGATGACGTATACAAACACAAAAACGAATACAAAGCCACTAAACGATGCAAAAGTTTCGAGTTTCGAACTTTCCGTGTTGCTTGAATACAAAGATAACACTAAGTGGAATCTGGGCAAAAAAGAAGTATACCAAAAATCCCCATTTTCAAAGACCAAGACATCCTACAAAGACGAACCCAATTGGAGCAAGTCTGGCCGCAAATTGCGGCCCGAATGAATAAATCTGCAGTCGAATGTCCTCTGTTTGGGTTCGTATTTGTACAGTGTGATATACTTGCCCATATCATGTTTCTGCAATACACAAAATAATTTTTCGAGACCAAATTTTGTTTTATGGAAACATGAATTGGTTTTGAAAATACGGAAGTTTATCGATTCGAAACTTAAAACATAGTCTAAACTAGTTCTAGTGTTTGGGTGGCTCTGATGTCATGTAAGTAGATGCTCGTGCTCATGTCACTAACTTGCGATCAAGGCGGAATAGAAAACAAAAATTTCTACGACTAGAACACAAACTTTTACGAGCTTGAATCGAAACCAAACGCTAAACTAGTGAACAAGAGAAGATTAACCATTCGGATAGGTGTTTAGCTACCTTTATAATCGTGTCCTTCATCTTCTTTCCTCTTCTTTCGCTTCTAGGGTCTCCGGGATCGAGCTTCGAAGCCAGCCTTCGTTGTCGAAGAAGATCCACCCGAGAGAACCCAAGAATAGGCTATATCTTCACACTAGTAAACCAAGTGAAGAAACTAGTGAACTAGACTTGCTAAGAATGGTTCACTAGAGGATGTAGTGGTCTAATTTCTAATCTTTTCTCTTTTTCTTTTCTACCTCCACTCACCAAAAACCTAGAGGTGATCAAGAAGAACATGGCGATGAAGTAGAGAATGGCAACTAAAGAAAAATTTACCCTCATTTCTATCTCATCCTTTTCTTTTTGTTTGTGAGAGTGAGTGGACTTGTGACTCACCATGGTAAGTCACAAGCCCACACTCTTCTCACAACCTCAAGAAAGAATGAGAAGAAATGAGTTTGCCATCTCAAGTGTCCACGTATACACATGTATAAATGTATATATATAAATATACACAAATACACTAATACAAGTATATGCGACAAATACATACACCCGTATTTGTATCAAAATATGAATACCATATTCGTATAAAATACGAATACTGTATTCATATAAAATACGAAAGCCCGTATTCGTATAAAAATACAAATACCCATATTTATATTAAGACATACACGTATTTACACAAATAGTCGTATTCGTATAAATACCGTATTCTGTCAAAATACGAATACGCAAAAGAGATATACTAAAAAGAGATAAATAATACTAGCTCACATTTAATCCAAATGTGATACCCAGGTTATTTTTCAAACCCTGCTAGTATTAACAAACTGTCCAATTAAAAGTACGTAGAGTAAAACACGTATTTAATCGAACCCAAGTACGTATTAAAATACGTATATTACATCGTTTCGCCTAACCTGGGAAAACCTCTGTGTGGGACTCTAAAGACTCGGCAATACGCTGGCAGTGGGTTTAACCACAAGAACGTCAACGGCACTAGTTTGTACGCAACTGCTGTCCAGGTATTGATCGAAAGGAAGGCTGACAAGCAAGCTTGTCTGTATCCCTACCGAGTTTGAAAGTGACAATCTTAGTACAGTCCGGTTTTTTCGTCCGAGAGCATCGCATACTGGGTCTAGGGAGTGGAAAACGTCAGACCCCTAATAACCCAATATGTCATGTCGATGTGGCCTAAAACCATCACGATCTCACAATCAGTAAATCTCAACTGTCTTGGCCAAGATCTTATGATGATAACCAATCAAACACAGCGCGACATCAACTCTCAATACCGGGACAGACGAATCCCTTCTATCGCTCACTGCCCCTAAGTGCTTGGGGATTGTACCCAATCAAAACCTGTTTGCACGACTCATTAAAGCCGTAGCAGAGTAATGATCTAAGTACAGTGGAAACACACTTGAGACGGATGACGATGTCAGGTCTAAAGACTAACATGTATTTATGTCACCCGAGAACTACTATTACACGATAGGTATAATATCATCTAGAAGTTTTCGGCGAGTCCGTCCAGTGTAACTCATAACCTAATAAGCACGTGTATACTATTTTTGGTGCCGAACTCCAATGGCTATGGGACATGCCACCTTCCCGCACGGGAATAAGAAACGTATACACCAGTCTATTCCGGAGTATCGATGCCCTATCTCGAACTCCAACGATAATGGACTATTTAAGGATGTGCTTATAAACTACCTAAACTCCAAGAGTATGATCGCCATCACAACTTTAGTAGTCAAGTAAAGATCCTACGGGCTTTACCAACATGTAATCGGGATACGTGATATAAAAATAGAACATATACACATGTTGAGATAAAGGCAAACCGGATAACATACTATCATATTGAGCAAGATTGTCCTGTATACATATATCCCAAGCATCCATATGTAATATACAATCTTATACTATACAATAATGGTCTCTAGGGCATATACTTCCAACATAAATGACATGAAACAGATGTGTTTTAACTTGTAAAGTATTCCAGCCAATCTGGTACATCCATACATGTTCCTTATGCTCATTCCAATCTCATCTAGCGATGCTAACGCGTAAGAGAGTAGGATCTGCTGCTTCTAGTGTGAATCCTAATGATTCATTGGGTGGGATGGTGAAACGTGCCACCTCTTCATTTCTTAAAGGCATGCATACCAATTGAAAATTTCATACTATGTGCTGAATCGAGATGGATTATATTCAATCATTCTCCTCTCCTGTTTCAGTTGTTAACTTCAAAAAGCAAATTCTCTAATGCTCAACTTTGGGCAAGATAGTGTTGTTTTCTTAACTCTTATGATTTTGAGCAATTTAAAAACATGAAGATATATCTTTTGCTGGATTAGCATACTATGGAGAGTAGTTCCTTGATTTTTATTTTATTTTGGCACTTTAGCTCCTTGATTTTAGTTCGTACCTACTATAATGGTAGTCCTGTGACCTGAAATGTATGTAATGATTCATGAAGTTAGAAGTCTATGGCATAGGATATAGATGATCTAGGTTTTTATATACTGGTTAATTTAGAGCACTTGTGCCCCATCAGTTCTGCCTTTACACAATTTAAGTTTTCCTAAGAGAACAAAGACAAGACTTATCCAGCTTTTCAAGCCTCTTCAATTGAATTCTGAATTGTTCTTGCTCTATTCTTTATCAGCCATCTCCAAATATTGTTTGCCTCAGCAAATTTGATCGATGTATTTATATCTATTGCACAGTTTACCATCAAGCATGTTTAACTCTATCATCATTCTTTATTCTTAAACACGTGTCTTTGATTTGACCTTCAATGTCTGATGGTGGTTGTTGTTTCACTACTAAAAAACTTGAATCAAAGAGTTTTTTGATGCAGGAGCTATGAGGTTTGTTGTGTCTTGAAGCAGTTCCATTGGGACTGCCTTTCACAAAATTAACAATACAATTATTATTACCCTTTAAAGTTTCAACTTGGTTCTTTATTTCTTGTAGAGCATCAAGTGACCACAATGTTCTTCACAGTAAATATAGCCTTCTGTTATTACTGTTAAGAGGAATATGAATTGCTATACTATGATAGTTCCCTTTATTTCTAATAACATAGTATATCTTTGTAGGATCCACCCGATGATGCTGTTGTGACTATGTGTGGTCATGTATTCTGCTATCAATGTGTGTCAGATCGTTTAACTGGAGATGACAACTTGTGCCCTATATCTGGTTGTAACGGGACAGTTGGCCCTGAATCAGTTTTCTCGCAAGCAACTCTACAAAGTTGTATTTCCGACCAACTTGGCGATGTCGCTTCATCAAGTGGGTTGACACATAACGAGGATGCTTCAGTTGTTCAAAGTGGTTATGTTTCCTCCAAAATTAAGGCAGCTGTTGAAATTTTGAACTCACTCAGCACCCCGAGCTGTAATGTAAATGAATGCAAGGAAAGGGAAATACCAGTTAAGGCCATTGTATTCTCCCAGTGGACTGGCATGTTGGACTTGCTTGAGTTTTCACTCAACCAATCGCTTATTCAGTATAGAAGACTGGATGGGTCAATGTCCCTTGCTTCAAGAGACAAAGCCGTGAAGGAATTCAACACTGACCCCGAGGTGCATGAATTTAAATTTAGTGGAAATCAGTAGTAATATCTTATACTTAGTTTTCTGGCACATGTCCTGCACTTAAAAAAACGCTGGAGAACTGTAATTTTTCTTATAATACAAGTATTGTATTTTAAACGTCTTATGGGGCTGCAAATCAATACAGTTTTAATCGATTGAAGTATTTAATTATGCATTCTTGTTGTACAGTTACAAATCCTGATGTGGTTATTCGAAAAGAGGGAGATTTTTTTCATTTGAACTTTGTCTTTTACTGGTAATGCCAAGTGTCATATAAACAGATGGCCATTTCACATTCAAACAGAATCATGAAAGAAGATAAATTTGAATCCCAAGAGTTGCATCATAATAGTAGATGTGTTAAATTTCACTTCTATATAAATGTGCTATGCGGTTTCACCGAGGATGTTTTTTTTTAATGTTCATTTCAGGTGACGGTTATGCTAATGTCGCTAAAAGCAGGAAACCTAGGCCTGAACATGGTTGCAGCATGTCATGTCATTCTTCTTGATCTCTGGTGGAATCCAACAACAGAAGATCAAGCCGTTGATCGAGCACATCGAATCGGACAGACCCGTCCTGTTACTGTCTCGCGGCTTACTATCAAAGATACAGTGGAAGATCGTATACTAGCCCTTCAGGTAATATTTTGTGGTATTTGAATTAGCATTAAGTTGTCTATCGTATGGCTTTGTGAAAGAATGCGTTTGTTTATTGCAAAAATACAACTTGATTCAGTCTGAAATTATAGAGCAGATTCTATGGGAGCCAATCCAAAGTTAAGCTGAAAAATCACTAATTGCAAATTGACTAATTAAACTCATTGTCATTGCTAAGATGAAACCTAACTCATAGTGAAATGTGCAAAAACCCATAAATATATTAATCACAAAGAAAAAGAAGGCCGCCGAAGGAGAACGAGAGGCAAGATTATAACATTGATAATGTGATTGAAATTTTCCCTCAGAATTGGGTGGTAGACAAGGAACTTGGTAGATGATGCCGATCATGACAAGCAATGGCCGCAATAGCACCGTTATAGCGTTTTAGATCCTCAGGCGTTATACGGGTGCACCGGTATGGTTTTATAGCGGGTTAGGACATAGCGGGCGTCATGGCGCCCACTACCCGCAATATTTGTAGTATAGCAGGCGCCATGGTGCCCGCAAATAATGATTCTATCTCCAACTCCGATGTTGATGGAGATGGTTGTGTTTGCTTTTGTGATTCTTGGTTGTTTGTTGGAAACTTATTTCATTTTGGTTTTTTGAATTATAATGCATGAAACTTATGGTTGTTTGCTAGCGTATTTGCTTTTTGGTTTTGGATAATAATGATGATTGTTTCTTTTATTTTGAACATTGATATGTATAGAAACTTATGGGAAATGTTATTTAATCTAATTCCATAATGAACTTCATGTCACGACCCGAAAAGTACGGAACATGACCGGCACTTAAACTACGAAACGTCTCGAGGCGTACGTAATCTAAGTAAGCCAAAACCCAGAAATCCAAACCAAGTAAAGCAGTAGAGTGAAGGAAAAACCAATTTAAATCAAGTAGTTTAGCAATATAAGCCGAAATATGCATTTTTAAAATCACAAGTCTTTTCTGAAAATTTCGGCAGAGTTTCCTTTGTAAATACTGGCCCTGAACGGGGTTCAACATAATAAATATATACATGAATGATAAAAGGCATCTCCAAACGGGAGCTAGCTCTTCGTCAATCGACGGCCACAACCACGCAAGCAATATAATATACAACGCCGAAGGGCGAGAATCAAAACTGAAAGGAAAACTTTAAACAACATGAAATCCATAATAATACAACACGCGACTCTAAGGTCTAAAGAATAAACATTACTGGTCTGCTAAGTCAATAAGATATACATGTCTGGTTGATGGAGTTTACTAGATACAACCGAATAACATATATACAATGGTGCTCTTGATGCAAAAGACCCCACCTACTAAAGCAATCACTCGGAAAGGAAGCAGTGTGCCAGCAAAGCCGTAAAGAAATCTGTACGGCAAAACCTGCAAGAACTGTGGCACAACGGGGGTGAGTTGCCAACTCGTGAGTAGAAAACATCTACGAGTAGAAATCGTATGTATGACACAATCCTAGGTCAATACGATCAATAATATATATAACCTCAAATGAAAGTCTGAAGCAAGAAAAGGTGGCAAGGGTAAACATCTATACATAAGTGTAATCTCATGTGCTCGTGTCAGTGTCTCAGGTAACAACATATCATATGAATAAGGTATGAATGCATGAAAACAGAATACATGTAAATGAAGAAACTGCTTTCATAACTTAGTGAGATTTCTGTATAATTTAAAATGAGCTATCATCAATGAAATCAATATAATCAGTGTCTAGTATCGACACAAAACATAAATCTTAATATCTCAATATCTCAGGCTCCGGCTGTCCGGACTGGCCTGTATCATCAAATCTCAATACCTCAATATCTCAAAATCTCAGTGTCTCAAATCTCATTATCTAGGGCTCCGTCGGTCCTGATCGGCCCCTATCATCAATCACACGACCACGAACGGTATCCTCCGGATATCCGACGCGCCAGATAAAATCACCGGTAGACAGTATGCCCCTGCCGAGCTCATCGTCTACACCTCGATCTTCTTGCCCCGGGTACCTTACCAGGTCCACCATGTACCAACAGACGGTTCATCCAACTCTTCGAATCGGGTCTCGAAATCCATCTCATAACCGAGAAAGCATCATGGTGGACGACTCATACATCACGAGAAAACCATACTTTTCATTTTAAAAGAGAGAAAGAAGTTTATATATATTCTTGCGGTTTTCTCCCAAATCCAGGAATCTCATAAAAATCCGAAATCCAAGAATCGACAGTAAATAAACTGTGAATATCGGCATAAAACTTCATAATAATGCATAACAGTGAATAATAATATGCATGAAATTGCAAGTAATAAGTGAAATGTCTAACCTGACATATAAAGTAAGTACATTAATATCATGTCGAAACTATCAGCTAACAAGCTATGTCAATGAAATAATATTCTCTAAAGTGTACGTGACATGGCAATTACCGATGATGCGTGTGAGCCGGCAAGTAAGTGTATGTGGAACATACGCATCATCGGTAATGGTGCTGGTGTTCTGACCGCATGATTTCAATATTAACATATGAAAACACAATATAAGCATGCAATGCGATGCGGGCAGCAAGAATATGCAGGAGCTGAATATCAAATACAATGATAACGAATCTACATATGTCTAAGTATGAGTCGTACAGTTTTGCCATTTGAAATAATACGAATCGTGGTGTATTGAAAATAAGGGCTACGGTGTTTTAAGAAAAGATACGTTCTTTGAAATATCCGTAGAATCCCTTGGCCTGTCTTTAAAATAGTCACGGTTCGTTAGTTTTGAAATAGGTATGACTCGAGTCTAATCCATCATTTACAAGTAAACTACCGGGCTAAACTAACAGGCTGATCGAAAGGTAAGGAAATCGCCTAACATCTGAGTCGATACGTATACATGTAAATATAACAGTCGGTGATCCCGCCTCAAAAGTATCTCATACGATACAATATCTATAATATGACATCCTCAAATCAAGAATGCTGATCTATCATCAATATATAGCTCGTACGGTAAATCCGTCGTACGGTCTCCCAAATCTGGGTACGGGTCAAATGTCACATCTATCACATTATTCATCTGGTATCCTCTTTATCAATTATCATGATCCGGGGTACTGATCTACGTCTAGTACAATACTGATACCACATATTATATGCATGCGTATATGAAAACACCACGTCAAAGGACCCGCTAAAACATCGTGTCGTATCTCAAAATACGATCCACGTCACATCACCGATCTCACGGCCTCAAGCCCAAACTCATCGACTCATCTCCAATCCCAAATGCTATCATCATAATCCCGTATATGTATATGTGTATATATATACATAATCCCATATACGCACATGTAATAAAATGAATCCAGGTGTGTGCGTGTGGGTGTAAACCTATTCTAGGTTTCGCGACATAGAAGCTATGCTAGTTCACTTCTAATAACACCAAACTAACCATGAAACACAATCATATCTTGATAATCATCCACGTATCATAAACCACATATATATCCATATATAACAACTATACTACGAACTGCGGGGGTGCTATACGCCATCCACCCGACTTCCCCCGTAGATATATATCTACTCACCTTACTTCTTGTGTGCCGATACCGATGTCGCCATCTTCATCTTCAACGTCTCGATATCACGTGGGGTACCTACACATATAATCCAATCGCAAATGCGTATTAAAATCACATCGGAAAACCAAAAACGGCACACGCCATGCTCATAGGTAAAAACCTATAGTCTCGCATGCAAACACGACCAATAACCCTAGCCGTTGATGTTCAAACGCCACACGATGGAGACGAAATATCAAATACCAAAATCCATGTTAAAACAAGTCGTAAAACAATACGCCAACACAAGAAAATGATCCCAGATTTTACCTTAGGTAAAATCAGACAATTTTGCATATACCAAGGGTCTAGTTTACAGGAGATGGAGCCATGGAAGAAACACGAATCAAAATGGTGGGACCCAGGCCGCAAATTGCGGCCTTCTGGGTTAAATCTGCCGCCAGGTTGGGGAGGTAGGGGCTAGGGTTTTGGGTGATGCTTCCTAGGTGCCTGCATGTATCACTGTCCTTGCTAAATAATTTTCAGGTCACCCGGGTGTTAGCAGATTTCCAAATACCATCAAAATTTCACAGTTTTTCCAATATCAGGTTTCTAAATTCGTATTCCGGTTTATTCTATGGTTTCAGTCCACAATACAATCCCTACAGGGGTTTAATGTCACTATTAAACCTCAATTGCACCTTTGGAATCAAATCAAAACCCTAAGCTTAACTTTAAATTTTCAAAGTTCACAATTCATCACTAAATCGGTTCTAAACAAATATGGGTGCTAAAGTAAATGAAATACGATATTATTTGTGAAAGGATTACCTCATTTGGCAACTCAAGAATTTTCTTGAGTTGTCCAAGTGTCCAAAATGCAAGCTTTCTTGGTCCAATGTGTAGCTAGTGAGCTCATGCATCTTTTTATTGAAATGAGGATGGGGTTTTGATGTGGGGTTGAGGGTGTTTTGCATGGTTGAAGAGGAGGTGGAGGAGGTGCTGCCATAGAGTTAAGGGAGAGAGAACGAGATGAAGAAAATGAGGGGGAGACAAAAGGGTAAGGCTCTCTCTTGAGCCCTCACACTCTCTCACTTGCCCATGCTTATTTCTTTATTCATTTCCATTTTCCTTTTTCTTTTCTTTGTTTCTCTCTCCTCAATAGTAAACCCAAAACAAACAACCATACACCCAAAAATCATGTAGGAAAAAAATGTATCAAGTGTTAAAATGACATGTGCATGTCATGTGCACAAAACACGCTTAAACCCCGATTAGCGATTTTTTAATCGCGATTAGCACAAAATTAGTGTATAATAAATCGTAAAATTTCATAATTTGCATAAATCACAAAAAAAACCCTCTTTTTTTAAGTAATTTTCATAATTTTTCTAAATTTTTCCCAATTTATCGGTATTTAATTATACTGCCTTAGTAAAATATTCAATATTTTATTATTAAATTATAAAAATTCCCAAAAATAATATTTTATTTTTTCTGAAATGTTACACTTCATTCCATAATACTTGTAAAGCCATTTATATATAAAGGCCGCCATAAACGATTTACAACCTTGGTGACGAGAAGTTCCTATGGTGATTTATGACTTGATCATTTAATCTAGTTATTAATACTCACAAACGGACCAGAGTTTCAAAGTTATTCTGATGATTCCAGTAATTGGCTTGGACTTCATAAGTTGTTTTAAAAAATTAAAATTAGCTATTTCTTACAAATGAAAATGAATGGGAAGATGCCAAGGGGCTCTTTGGTTGCCCAAAGCATGTAGCTGGAAGTTCTGAGGTGGGAAAAAATACAAATTCTTTGTGGGGTAGAGAGTTCATTGTTCGGTTGTAGGTGTTGGGAGTAAAGGGGTTGGATGATTCATCACTCCGAAAGGGGATTTTCAAATCGAAGCTTTTGGGTGTGGTTTTTGCCAAACAACAATAATAAAATAATTGGCATGATTATGATTACCTCCTTTTTAAAATCTCTTTCTTTATTTCTTAGATGGAGATAACTATTCTTACGCACACCTAGTATTATGGTAACACCTAGATTCCTAATTTCCATTTTCATCCCTATTTACTTTTACTAAACAATGGAATTACAAGTTTTAATGCTCAATACCTACATTCTCTCTCACCAAACAGGCCTATAACTGTAGCACTATATGTGATAATGTATTTGCGTTTGAGAGAGAGGAGATGAGAGAGAGAGGAAGTTATATGCGGAAATGAAATTGGATAGATTGAGATTAGCCCCATCCATCCTCTTCTTTAAATAAGCATAGCCGTTTTACAATTATATCCCCAACCTTATCATTAATTACATAAAAACGAGCCTTCTAGAAGACGCTAGAAACCCATATACGCTAATATATTCTTACATTCCTCGAGCTGAAGCATATATATCATATATGCCCAGTTTGGTACAAATAAAATTCACTTTAGTTCTTCCTAAAGGCTTCATGAACAGATTTGCTCACTGAAGAGCATATTTCACATAATAAGTGTCAATTGTCCCATCTTCTACCTTCTCTTGCACAAAATGGCAATCAACTTCGATATGTTTTGTACGCTCGTGGATTACTGAATGCGAAGCGATATAAATTGCAGCTTTGTTATCACTGTACAGTCGCATAGAAGAAGTGGGCTTGAAGTCAAGCTCTCTAAGCAGAAAGCTAATTCTTATAAGCTCACAGGTGGTGTTCGCCATGGCCCGATATTTTGATGTGCACTGAAATGAGACACCGTATTCTTCTTGCTTTTCCAGGAGACCAAGCTATCTTATACATTACGCAATATCATGTGGACTAGTGATCAGATGAGGACCCAGCCCAATTTACATTTGTGAATCCTGCTATTCTGGAGTGTCCATGATCTGAATACGGTAGACCTTTTCCGAGAGCATTCTTCAAGTATCGAAGTATCCGAATCATCGCATCCTAATAAGCAATCTGAGGATCTTCCATGAATTGCCCTACGACATTGACATGATATGCAATGTCAGGCCGGGTGGCAGTAAGATAATTAGGCTTACCGACCAATTGTCGGTATCTTTCAGGATTTTCTAACTGATCACTTATCCGGAAGCAGCTTAGTATTGAGATCCATTGGAACCTTTATAAGTCCGCACCTAACATCCTACCTTCAGGTAGCAATTGGTTGCCACTTAACTGAAGCCAAGAAAATCCCTAAAAGTAAAACAACATACCTTATGTCCAAATTATGAAATATTAATGGATTTTTACTAAATGGTCCCTCAAAACTTGGTTAATTACTGAAAAGCCCTTCAATACTTGATAATTACTATTTACTTCTTCCAAACATTTAAGCTGTTACCTTTTTTACTACCACTCCAAAATTTCTATCCGAAGATAACGTTGTCGTTAGGACTTTTTTAATACTTCCCCAATTACCCTAGATTTCATTCAAGAACTATTTTTTTCAAGGCTTTATTCTCAATTGTCATTGACTAATCTTTCTTAAATTTAGGTTTTCCATTTATCCTAAGCTTGCAAATCTAACCACATTCGCATTCGATTAGTACATAGGAAGAGTTACTGGTTCCATGACGAATTGAGTTTTGATAGAGCAAATACGTACCCGTAATTTTGATTTGGGCCGAATTGGAGCTTTTAGATGTGGGAGAGGGGTTTGGGGTTTTAAAACCATATCCAGACATTCTTCTCTTGGATACCTAACAGAGTGAAAGAATCTTTTTGGTAAGTCGAGGGGCCTCTTAGAAATCATTTAGAGTTTAGGGGGAGTAAGTAGTAATTATCAAGTATTGGGGGATTGTTTAGTGATTAGCTTAGTTTTGAGGGACCATTTAGTAAAATACCCAATATTAATATGAAACCATAGAAGAGGGTGAATAGGATTTTAAAACATCTAGCTAATTTGCAAGCCAATTAAGTAGACGACACAGGTTATAACAATTTTAACTAATTACATATGCAGTAAAATATAAGAGATGCGAGCAAAAGCAAATATGTCGATTTAAAAAGCTTTGATGTTCCATGTTTAGTGTTCCTCTAAAGACCCCGTCTCTTTGCTTTCCAAACTTTTGCTAACATGCTTCTTTAACTAGACAGGAGCAAGATTTTACAACCATATCTACCGCAGAGGTTACAATCAACCTTTGATGAGAGACACTGTTGCCACAGATTCTCATTTTATATAGACTAAAAGCTTTAGAGTTTTGTTAATATAGAGAAGTACATGAAATATAGCTTGAACCTATATTGAATAATTAAGAAACTATGTTTTAAAATCCTTGACATACAAAATTGAATGGAGTTGTATATTAGCATTTTTTGTGAAATATCGAAGCTAAAAATAATGAACAAAATATCCATGCAATAGGTACACTATAGAGGGGAAATAGAGAGAATCTGAATTTATTTGACAAATGACTTAATAAAATCATAAATTTACGAATCTAGCTTGAGAACAAGAAGAGATCAACGACTCTAATTTGCTCAGCAGATATGGTCTCAAGACACGTGAAATGAGAAGAGGCAACAATAAAAGAAAATATTTAAGTTATGTAAGTTTTCACTGATATATGGGCTCTATAAGAAATGAATTGAAATGGTTAATAAAAAATAATATTGTCACAAAATATCCATGTCGACTTATTAGGCTCATTGATATAATATAAAATATAAATAATTTACTTAGCTAAAATTTAAACTTCATAATTATATTAAAAATAAGATCTAGTTTTTAAAAAGGTATAAAATAATATTTGGTGTTGAAAAGATATCGAGAGCTTATTAATATTAATATTTTTTATAAAATTAAATAACAATTTTAAGTCTTTAAAGGTATATTTTTGGATTTTAACAATTATTAGTAAAAATTCCATGCTCTCTAGACTCCTAGCCCCTTTAAAAAATATTCGTAAATGAGAAAAAACTACCTCAAAAATACAAGACAAATAAATAACCCAAAAACCATGTCTTGATCTTTTTGGACTTCAAATTTATATTCAATTTAATTTAGCTAAGTCCGACTTTATATTCCATCCTCCTATGGATTTGACACTCTTTGCCTCGAACCTTGATCAATTGTTTCATGATTGTTAAATCTACAAAATTGTTAGTACAAATCATGAAACAAAGTGTTTGGTAGTAGTCAAATTTTAGATGGATGATACCGACATCCCCTTTTTCGATTATTGATAAGTCATCAATATGATTCACGATATATAGTTATAAATAACACTCAAGCGAAATCAAGCCCCATAAATACAAAATCTCAATAACAGCTAACCGAAATTATGCATCATAAACAAAAAATATCCCCTATGGCAAAATCAAAATGGAGTAAAAACTAAATACAACCGTATGAATTCAAGTAGTAGATTGAGAACCAAAATCTGTGGTATGAATCCAACTAGTAAATATAACAAAAAAAACCGGTGTTAAGTTCGCAAAAACATAAAAATATTTTGGATTTTACCACTTGTCATAACAATATCTCAAAAATATTATTTGGTGTTGTAAAGAAACCGGGAGTTTATTGACACTTATACTTTCATAGTAAAAATATAATTTGGATTTTAATTATTGTTAGTAAATAATCCAAAACCCAAAACATATATGAAAAATAATTTTTCATCTTAGAAAGCTAAAATAAAGTGTGTACACACATGTTTATGAAACTCTCTAGCATCCTAATCCCCTTACAAGATATTCATATAGGAGGAAAAAGTAAAACATTAATACAAGGCAAATAAATAAACTTTACCATGTTCTTATTGGGCTTCAAATTGTTCTTTAATTTGGTGTAGTGCCAACTTAATCCTCCATCTTCATATATATTTGACATTTTCTCTTTTTGCCTCTTAACATTTCGTTAAATGTTCTATGACTGTTAAATCTACAAAATTGTCAGTATAAATTATGAAACGGTCTTTAGCTGTAATCAAAACTTAATGGGATGAAACCAACAAATTATTCATCGTCATCACCTTTTCCCTTCAAAATGGTTATGGCATGTGAAACTAGGCTTCATTGAAATATTTGACAATGTTTTATGGCCTACTGCCATTGTGATGTCAGACCTCTTATTTGTGCTTAGAATACCATGAAGAAGAGCGGGGAATATTCGACAATTCTAAATGTTCAGTTGGCATCATCCAGGTTCCTAGTGGTCTGGGGAAAAGCTTAAAGAAAGGGGAAGGTGCTAGATTTTCTATAAAAATATATGTTCAGCATCTTTTATTGAAGGCTCAACATATTTTTCAACATATTTGCTATAGTGGTTGTGTAAATTATTCATCTAATTGGAAATGCTCCCACCAGGGAGATTGGAAGAGTTTGATTATTTATTAAAGAGTTCACATTATTTATCATAGATATCTGATGATTGAAGCACCCCAATATATTTATTTCAGGAAGAGAAGAGAAAGATGGTTTCATCTGCATTTGGGGAAGACCAAGCTGGTGGCCATGCTACAAAGCTCACTGTGGAAGACCTTAGGTACCTTTTCATGGTATAACAATATATGCTCTAAGCTCGCCACCTTGTGGACCTGTGAAAATGATGTTAGCTTAGGAAAGTGCGGCAAATTTTTGATGTTTGATATGCTGGCAAATTGAGCTAGGGTTTTTTTCTTTTTGCTTTTTGTTATGGCCTATGTAAAGCTTTTTATAATTGATGACAATGTAATTATTGTAATCTGACAGTTTAGGGGAATGTATATAGTTCTGACAGGTGATCCTTTTTTTTTTTGAGACATGGCATGTAAGCCTGAACCATACTCATAAGCAAGGTTTGAGGTTTTGGTCGAACCCATTAATACATGGTAGTTTCGGATTGGTTTTGGTGGAGACCAATAGGAAACCAACCATACAATATCGTTTCGGCTGAAACCTTTAAAATCTTATTTTTCTTATACCATTTTTACTGTCATTGTGATCATTGTAGGCTTTCGTTGCTAGAAAACCACAAAAAAGTGAACACAAACCTTATTTATATCAACACTTATTAATATATTTTGCATAATGCTGTAATTTTTGTCTTGTAGTATAGAACCATAAATTTAAATATTTAATATATCTATATTTTTTTATGTTGTATTATTGTCGAAACAGAAGCGAGATTAGCAAAGCTAGCTGAAGAAATCCAGCAAAACTAATAATAAAATTATGTGAGATTGGTTCTTGCTCATATTCACAGCACACATGGATCCATAAATTAAAATTAATGCCTTTATGAGTGTTTATCTTACGAGTTGGATTTAGTTATATCATGGTTAAATCAGTTCAAACGAACCTCTACCTATATCTTTTTATGCATAAGAAGCTTTATCTTTGGTGTTGCTGAAGCATTTGTAGTGTGGGGAGTGATCTACTGTAAACCGGTCCATGTTTTTGAAAGATGCGAACTCTAGATTTACGACATATTTTAACGATTCAAACCGTTCAAGTTGATCGCTATACACTTAAATGTATGTACATGAAAAATCAAAGGATTTAAAGATCTTTAACCTATGAGTCGGATGAATCGGATGAAGTTTATATTGCATAATCGAGAAACATTCATTTTTGCATCCATCTATGCATAAGCTGGGGGTTTTCAAATCCTTTGATTTTTCATGCACATATATTTGAGGATAAGATGCTCAATTTGAACGGATCGGACCGTTAAAATATATCGTGGATCTGGAATTTCCGTTTTTAAAAAATACGGGCCGGTTTGCAATGGTGCACTCCCCTTGTGGTGCTTGCCGCTTGCATCAACAATTTAATTTTAATCAACAAAATCAGCCTAGCAGCTTGACAAAAAATGGAGAAATATTATCATGAAATTAGAATGTTTGGCAAGGACTAGCTTCATTTTGCAATGACAAAACATTAAAATTTGGATGTTCTCACTTTATTACTTTTCTTTTGCTACTTATCGCACCAGCTCGACGTGAATCAAAAGTTGTGCATTTACTATTGAATTTATTATCATCTAAAAATTATTTTTAATCATATTCGGATAAATTCCAAATAATATTGACAAATTAGTTGAAATAGAGAGGATATGTATGCATTCCAAAACGTTGCATGATGAATAGCAGACTCCTTTGGTTTCACTTCAAAAAGTCGAGAGTTTCACAAAGTTTGGTGCCCTCTTCTTCTCTCCCTCTCTTGGTTAAAACAAGTAATAACAAGTTAACCTTAGTTTTATGAACTATGTGGTAAAATGATCCAGACTTTACAAAACCCCAAGTTTAAAAACAACGTTTTGCATGTGCAATTCAGGGTTTCGTATAAACTTAAGCAAATCCAGAGTTTTTGAAACGATGTGCCAAAATTTTTGCCTTTCAATATCGTGCAAGTATTGCACTTTGACATGGAAAGGAGCAATTGGAGCGAGTGCTCGGTATTGTTGATGTTGATATTGACGGCCTCTTTTTCGAGAAGATTGGGATCGGATCTTGAATATCGTCATTTCACCTTGTGACATAGATCATAAAGACTTCGCTTTGGTTCCATCTTGTTATTCATGAGGTTGACAAGTGTTGGGACATATTCGACATGTCCATGAACCGCAATCGAAGGGCATTTATTAACTCGTCGAGATCCACATAGAATTTCAAGGTCGACTTTGGAAAACCTCTTCTAAGCATTGCCTTTGAGGGCATTTTGGAACAAATGAGTAACTAGCTCGATATTATTGGCATATGGCCCAGCCATATCACAGAAAGTATGTAGCCAACGTTAGGGTCCAGCTTGCTTTTATACTCAGAGAATTTGTGGATATTTGAATCCTTCAAGAAGTTGGAAAGCTGGAGTTATGCATAAATCAATAAATGTCTTGTACCTATATATACGTCTTTTAGTTCCTGGATGTTCCTGTATAAGATTTAAAACAAAATTCCGGAGTCACATATTCCGTTTGTGGCATTGCCTCGGGTTGGGTGAGGTTTGGCTCCTTTATGTAGGATGGTACATGGTGTGCATTATTCGTTTAGGCTCGTGAGCCATGTCATGATGACCAGAGCTTGGTTTTGAAGGTGAATTTCGATTCGGGTTCAACCTGCTGTTAGGATAATAACCCTATATAGGATCACACCCTTAATAAAACATTATATTTATATTTTTAGATTCGCAACACAAAACTATAAGCAGCAAAATCTTGACAATTTTTTCAAATCCTTCAATTAATTTATTTAGGACGTTGTGAATTAAACATGAGAAATGGAGTTCAAATAATAAAATGTAGCTTTATCTTCTAACAACCAAACATTCACTGCTTCAGTCTCGAACTTATAGGTTTTCTTTCATTTCTAACGACGGATTGTAAAAATAACCCATAATAGCCTTTTATTTTTGTGTGAATTTTCAAAACCGCGTCACTTTTTCCCAGCACAATACACTACTTAGTACATTATGAGTAGGCTCGGAAACAGAACATATGATGCTCTCAAGCTAGAAGAAATCGATTTTGACAGGTCTATTGTGCTACATGAAAAAGGAATGGACCGTGATTTGAAACCAACGGCCATTTAAAAAAAGCATTGAGCCACACTTTACCTACCCATTTTGAAGTACTATCTAAATCTACCAAAATGATAAAATATAGACCCACAACACCTAGATATAACAGTGCCAAACAAGTGACCCAATGTTGGTCTCTCGGTAGATTTTGGCCTAAATTTAACAAAAGTCCCAACAGGTTACCATCCGCCCTATTAGATATAAGGGTAAATTATCAAAAAGCGTTTGGTCCGTATCATACTTGTGTAAAAACCCCTAGATTTTTTTCTCTTGTTAAAAATGTTGGATATAGTACCCTTAAGTCAATTATTGTAGTCGCAGGAAAACGATCGTGATGATTGAGGAAGGAACTATACGGGTAGAACAACATTACTCGAGATGATGCTATCTGCTTTGTCTTTATGATCATGTACATGCATTATGTGGCGTTACAGATCACTATTACATGTTAATAGGGCTCTTAGGATTCCTGCTTTACTACCAGCATTATGATGGCGATCATATACGTAGGAGCTGGGTGGTCCATAGGCACATCCTTAAATGTCCCTAGTCGAGAGAGTATCGAGACTGGATACTCCGGAATAGACTAGTGTATACTTTTCAAGACCCCGACGAGGGGCGGTGGCCGGTCTCACAGGCCATTGGTGTCAGTTAGTCACCTAAGATAGTATACAGGTGCTCATTGGGTTATGGGTTACACTGGACGGACTCGCCGGAAACATACTAGATGGTATTATACCTATTGTCAGATAGCAGTTCTCAGGTGACATAAGTACAGGTTAGTCCGTCGATTTAAGATCGTCATTTTGTCTCATGTGAGTTCCTATTGTGCTTTGATTACTACCTGATGATGCTCGATATCGGTGATCTCCCAGATCATGACACGTGGTAGATGACGTGTCCCCGAGCTTACAAGGAAGGACCTGCAGTGGCCGACCAGACCACCCCCATGCACGTACTACAAACAAACGCTGGCTCACCTCCGAGCCCCCTGCACAATTGGCCTCCTCGGCCCTATCAGCTTGTCTCCGGGCTACCGCAGAACTAAGATGTAAGTACACGGCGGCGCCCCAACCATCAATCCGACGCC
The DNA here is from genome assembly GCA_030015575.1 of Agapanthus africanus. Lineage (NCBI taxonomy): Eukaryota > Viridiplantae > Streptophyta > Magnoliopsida > Asparagales > Amaryllidaceae > Agapanthus > Agapanthus africanus. Next base: position 294,423,650 of record CM057347.1, read on the forward strand.
GGAATGCGGAAACGAAACTTTTCTAAAACCTAGAAACCGGCACCACCGCGCACTAAAATCCCGGATCGGGCCATTAACCTAACTCTAGCATACTATAAAAAGAGTAGAGAGCTATACCGAGAGATCCGTGTCCTTCGGTCTTCGGCCTCCACTCCGATCTCCTCGCGGAATCTCCGGTCTTCATCCCCTCGTCGGAACGGGCACCACATCGCCGGGTTCTTTTACGGGCTCCCACCTCTGGACCGAGGCAATTCGGGCACGAAGTTGGCGAGTCGACGTGCCCAAGGATGCTGTAGATGAAGTGTAGAAAACATTGTCTCTTACGGGTAGTGAAGTTGCCTTTGATGATGGAGGAGAGAAGAACTTTGGAGAGGGGTTTATCTTTGTTGCATGAATGGAATAATGAGATAGCAAAAAATTCTCATACCAATAATCTCCCTCTCCCTCTCTAGTGGCCGGCCATATCAAAATGGTGGAGGAAAAAAAAAGAATCAAGGGGGTGAGCATAAGGAAAGGGGTGAGCATAAGCCAAATCAAGCCTCACACCAATCACTCATTCTATCCCATCTCATTTAATGCAAGCCAAGTGATGGAAAAAGAATCTCATGATGCTAGTATTATCATAATTCCCAAATTGCAAGAAACCCCCTCCACATGAAAAGTCCGGCCGAGAAGGAACAAAGGAAAACTGGTCGAAACGGAATGCAAACTGGCAACTTCAGAAAACTGATCCCGTAATAAATTACAGAAAAACCCCGCGACTGTATATACATACCCGCATTTGTATTCCCACTGAATACGAATGCAAAGAGACAAAATCTACACTGTACAATACTAGGATCCGGCTTAAATCAAAGCCCGCTAGTATTATCCGTCCGATCATGATCCGTGCAATACCGCACGTATCTGATCGAACCCTGCCATATCTCCATACGGCCTTTACAGCGTTTCGCCCGAAACTTGAGAAAACGGTCTGTGGGGGACTCTAAAGACTCGTCAATATTTTGGCTGTGGATTTAATCACTAGCACGTCAGAGGTATAAGCCATACGTAACGGGCTACCAGGTATTGACCAAAAGGGACGTCGATGAGCGAACTCATCCTGACACCCTACTGAGCCTGTCAGCGACAATATCCGTACAGTCTGGTCCGTTCGTCTATGAGCATCGCATGGTGGGCCTAGGGGGTTGGTAAAAGTCGTGTCGGAGTGTAGTCCTGAACACCCTGAGATACTACTGGAATACCTACCAGTAAATCTCCTGCCTTGGCCAAGGACTTCGTGTAATGGCTCTCCTAGACACAGCGCGACCTCACCCCCAATACCGGGAGAGACGAACCCCTGCAGATCCGCTCACTGCCTCCATATGGCTCGGGACTGTACCCAACTAAAACCTATTTGCACGTCTCCTTTGAGCGTGGTAGGGTAGTAATCAAAGTACAGTGGGAACTCATACGAGACAAATGACGGTCTCAGGTCAATGAACTAACCTGTACGCATGTCACCAGGAAACTGCTATCTGACGTCAGGTATAAGACCAACTAGCATGTTCCCGGCGAGTCCTGTCCGGTGTACTCATAACCCAATGAGCACCTGTATACATCTTAGGTGAACCAACTGACACCAGTGGCTTGTGAGACCGGCCACCGCCCCTCGTCGCGGTCTCGACTGTATACACTAGTCTACTCTGGAGTATCGATGCCCTGTCTCGAAACTCCCTTGACTAGGGACCGTTTAAGGATGTGCTAATAGACCCCAGCTCCCACGTATATGATCGCCCTCATACTGCTGGCAGTCAAGCAAGAATCCTAGGGGCTCTATCAACGTGCAATAGTGACTTGTAAGGTCACCTAAAGCAGTACACGATGATAAAGATAAACCAGATAGCATACTATCATCTAGAGTAAGACTGTCCTACCGGTATAGGTCCTCCCTCAATCATTGCAATCACGTGCCTGTGATCCAATAATTGACTCTGAGGGCACTATCTCCAACAATCTCCCACTTGCACTCAAGGCTAATTATTGCGATGTCGCATACTCACAGCTCGTGTGATACCGAACACCCAACTCCTCTACTAGTCAGTCTCACAAAGCCCGTTTGCGAAACTATTGCGTTCGAGGAATAGCCTCAGTGAGTGGATCATCTCTGATGTTTCTTTCTATGTCTCTCTTTATCTCAAGTTCGCGGAGAAAGCCATCTCCCGAAATGAGCAATACCTGTCTTAGAATATGTCTGGATATCTGATGGGACCTAGTTCATAAATGAACTCCAAATCCAAACTTTTTAGACTGTATCGTCAACTGAACTTAATCAGTATCCTGCGCCATGCCTCCCTCAGTATCCGCCTGGACCACCTGTCCAAAATACTGCCCCTCGTCAGAGGGAAAACTATAACTCTGACAGTCACTCTGTCATCCAGGTCACCTTGGAAGCCTGGAATGATAACTGTCTCCCTAATGAGGCTGTCGTTATCATATCCCTAGAACACACACTTATGTTCTAAAGCTGCTTCCTAATGTTTCTCCAGGATTGGATTAATATCAACTTATTGCATCTACCGCAAAAACAACATCTGGTGTGGTACTTGACATCTCATGATTGACTCAATTGCCTAAGCAAGTGATCTGCCAATCATGCACATCCCTCTCCCCTTTAGTCTGTAAGACACCTTTAGAGAGGGTGACTCCATCACCTGCAGGTACATCACCATGCCAGGAGTCGTCCATTCTAAATACCTTTAGAATGTTGTCTAAGTACCCTGATTGGGACACTTCCCAAATCTAGATCTAAAACCATAGATCTAGTAACCAGAATGTCTGATATAATATCCAAGTCCTATGTGGAGAAATCACTGTGTGACAATCAAAGTACAACCGATCGTAGTATAGGAATTTCACTTCCTACTCTGTGTATGTCATCCAAATACCAGGACATAACACCCTACTACCTTCTTAACAGATCCATCCCCTATTCTGATGAAGTCAAACCTATGACTGTCACATCAGAAATAGATGATCTATCTCCGCTATATCTGCTTTAGTCTATAAATAGACATAAGCCACTTGTCCACCATGCTTCCGCTGCTCCCACTGACTGCGACAACCCTCTGACAAAGTCATATAGACGTACACTTCTAAAGCTAGTTTAGAACGACGCTATAGTCATCCTCTTGCCGTGTCTCACAGTCTGGAACAACAGCAATGGCAAGTCTGGGTAAACAAGAACCTCCCTGTCACCGTCCTTGAGGCTACCGGAGTACCTCTCGGGTGCCTAAGGTTACCCACCATATCTGCGGAGTGGCCAATGGAATGTCAAACCAGATTGAATCTTTAGGTTCTTTATCAAATCTTCAGTAATCGTTTGCGGTTCTGGAATCACTTCCAGTTCTACCATACTCCCACTACTGTTTTCTGAAAAAATCCATTTTTATTAAAACTGTGGCGAGTCAAGAACAATATCACTATTGATCTTCCTGATGGTAGAAAATCAACCCTCGTCATAGCCTGGGTCAACCCACAAACAGCCATTACAGAAACGTGCCTTGAGTTATCCAGAGTCTGGTTTTAAGTATAAGCCGGACAACTCCCCGTACCTTAACATCGTTAAGATATGAACTGTTCTATATCCAATACAGAAACAGAGGCACTGATTTAATTGAACCAGATTCAAATCATGCAGCTGTCTCTAGTGCATGTCAAGTAAATGGAGAGAGGCCGATCGGCGTTACTCAACTTAGGAGTGCTTCCAATTATGAGTAACCTGAAAGAGAAGCAAGTTCTCTTAATCATTACTATCAACTGAATACCATACACAAGTATCTACATCTTCGATCACCTTGAAGAATCCCGATACTTGCAACACCTGGTTCTCTACTTTATTCTTATACCTATAACTTCTCAAAACTCAGACCTTGTATTTCTACGAAACACATGTCTAAGAACTAAAGAAGTCACAAGTAAACAGAATATAGTACGAGTACCAACCCCTCTGTCCTAATGGACACTGGACAACATACAATACTCTGTATAATTCCCTTGAGTCTAATAACTCACTCCCTGTGTGTCGTAGGTTGAAAACTATAGTATGGTTAAGAAGAATTACACCGCTGTTTAATGCTCCTTACCTAACCATCCACTGATATAGGTAAATGTCATAGACATAATTTCAAAAAGTTATATCTCACTCTATGAAAATAGACGTACAGATATATCAATTTGAAATTGGTGCATAACAACGGATATTCAAAACCAAACATTTGCCGTCCGGCAAACTACCCAGGCGATTTCCTCAAGTATCACCAATTATAACGAATTCTGATATAATGAGGATGATCACCTAATTCCCAATAACTTACTCCTACTCATCATCTGTAAAACCATACAGATGTGAGAATCATACTTGGTAAATACATACCCTGGAGTAAGGGCTAATTGGGAAATCGGTCTTCTTTTAACAGTACACAGTAAAACTGAAATATTGAAATGTTTCGATGGGGTATCCGGGTATTCCTAGTAATGCCTCTTCCATCATCCAGATTCACAACTGTAACCGTATATTTCTTTGTCATCTCTCCAAATCCCTTTATATGTCTTTAGTCATTACCTTCTGTACACCCTCTTAGGCCAAATGGTTTTCTTCCTTCCCTACCGTTCGGCACCAGCCTATGGTTTGGAAGAAGACTATCCAATAAGCATAATGGGTGTACTGTCCCAATCCTAGGAGCACTCGCAATGCGAGAGAAGGTGAAGATAAAAGACAACCGAATAAACCTTATTCCTATTTCTCCTGAACAAGAATCCATCCCCGAACTAGAACAAGTTCCTTTCGAGTTCGTATATAACCATACGATGGAATATCTAATAAATTGTGGATCTTCGTAGTGATACGGAGTGTCATGGAGAAATACAAAGGTGAAGTGGGAGTGGTAATGAAATACTTGGTTTGGTCGTGAATAGCAGTCGCAATTTACTTTGCCCTCCTTCTAATCCCTTTATTTGTCTTTACTTAATACCTTCTGTACACCTTTTAGGCTAAATGGTTTTCTTCATTCCCTACCGGTCGGCACTTGCCTATGGTTTGGAAGAAGACTATCCAATTTGCGTAATAGGTGTACTGTCCTAATCCAAGGAGCACTCGCAACCTGAGAGAAGGTAAAAGGAAAAGACAACTGAATAGTCCTATTTGTTTTCTCCAGAACCAGAAACCATTCTCGAATAAATTTCTTCGAGTTCGTATATAACCATACGATGGTTTTGTCCAATGGAAGTGGACGTTCGTAGTAATACGGGGTGTCCTGAAGAAAAGGGTAAAAGTAGGAGTGGCAATGAGGTACGCAACTCTGACAATCCAAAAGCCAGTCTTATAAGAAGGTTCGGTCAACTTGGTCACTGAGTCATAGTCTAAGGTCGGGTCAATGGTCGCTGCCAAAGAGAGAGAGAAAAGAAACACTCAGCGTGCACTCTAACCTAGATCAGAATGGTTACCAATTTATCTAATCAGGAAACCTCCCACTGTAACGTCAAATTCTCCTCCAAACCTGAAAGAAGAATTAGTCGGGATCACCCGAGGAGTAAACCAACTCATCAGTGGGAATCGGGATCCAACTATCATCGCATGATAACGTGACGGAATCCGCTCACGTTATCACACTCCAGAAGGTATGCGCATATCTGGCAAGTTTCAGTTTCTTTAGAAACTCCCGATGTGATTTTTACCCCATGCTCTTATGACCTTGACTAAGGCCAACAAATCATAAGTCACATGTCAAGTTCTACCCGTCATTCTGCAGGTTGATTTGAACCCACCCGTACCTACCCTTGACTTTGGCCAACAAGGCAGTACGACTGTCCCAAACCAACGCATCTATCTATGCTGCATATGAATACCCAATAGCTACCAAACACTGTGCCTTGACTTTGACCAACAAACACAGTTTGAATACTATTGACTATCCATATGAAATGACGGAAAGCTACGAATGGTTTCTGGCGAAAACCTTTAACGTAATGAACTTGATATCGTTGAAGGAACCAGATAGCTTTTTAAAAATATAGTGACGAAAACCTTTGCTAAAGAGGTCACTCCCGGTGAAGGGATCTCGGCTCTTTCCCCGTAGAATGAGGTGCAGGATATTCCAACTGAATACCACAATGCAAAGCAAAAGTAATCGGCTATAGTGAAGTTATTACCCTGACGCAAACTTCTGTCCAAGGGGTCACTCCCGGTGAAGGGATCTCGGTCCTTGCCTCGTCGACTGAGGTGCTGGATATTCATAACCGAATATCACTGTGCAAAACAAAAGATAACGCCCTTGCAATAACAGCTTTTTGAAAAATGTTCCAACAATATCAGAATAGGTTTGTTTAGCTTGCATTGATCCGAATCAACGCAGTCCCATCAATTGATCACACCAATAATGAACGAAAATAATGATGTACGTATATGCCATCCGCATTCGCCACTGGGTCCCGTCATCACCCGTTAGGTTACTTAACTAACGACAGAGCGGGGACTGGACTAGCGCGGATGCAAAACATATACAATATCTACTAGTATATATATCAATATATAATATTCGCTCAAGGCGTGATAAAATGCAACATCACAGAAATGTAATAAGCATCACAGAACAATACAGATATCTGGGATCCCCGGGTTTCATAGAGCCGCTACTGAAACTCGACGTTCTCCTGGTTGTGTGGATAGCTTGTGCAATGAAATCCTAGACCCCTACGGGCGCAGCAAGTTACCCGCCAAAACCTGAAGCGAGGCAACCCCCTTCAGCAACGTGAATGGACCACCCGGCACTTCACGGAATCCGGTAACTTGGGCACCCCTCCATGGGTCAACCTATACCCTCTCGGCGAATAGCCCGCCAATTCTAGAGTGAAGCCCCCTCCGTCTCAATGCCATGAGATGCGGGCCCGTTGCCCTCTAGAACCCGGCTATCCGTGCACCCCACCTTGGGGTAATCCTAGTACAGAAAGTAAAAATATACATACAACGGGTACATCGACCTCAGCCCGGTCGTGCCCCAAAAGAATAATATACAAACAGGCAGTGACGGCAGTCCACATGTCGGAAGCTCGCCCCGCAATATCAAATGTACATAATACAACCAAACTGTACTAACATTGCATCCAGGCTATCCCCCACGACCGATCCGCAACATCACAACACAACACAGAATATCAACGTGAATGTCACGTTCGCAAATCCGTCTAAAAGGGCTATAGCAGTTAGACAGGATTTACCGATCAAATGATATTCATGGTCGCAGATATAATGTAAATACTGTGAACTAACATGTTTAAAATTTTCGATCGATCAAATTTACCGAAGTGGGCCCCAAGCACTACTGTAGCACTCAAAGAAAATCTGGGCCCAAACAGAACATTCCAAAAACCCCATTTTCAACTCAGAAGCTCTCTGTAAAATTTTGATGCAATGAACAGTCAAGATAGTGGCGGAACCGCGGTCAATGCGTGGGTTTGGCCGCGGTTCCGCGGTGTAAAGGTGACGTCACGCGATCAAATTTTCACAGAATGCTTATAATTCCCTGCACGTGTTTCCGCAATGTACTGAAAAAAATTTCGAGCCAAAAACAAATCGACAGAAAACAGATGCACTTGAAATCGGGTTTTCGGAAAATCCGTTCGATCGAACTTGTAAACACGTTAGAGAAAGCTAGACTAGGTTAATGGCGTGGCTCTGATACCAATGTAAGTGCACGGCGGTGCCCCGGCAGTCAATCCGACGCCGGAATGCGGAAACAAAACTTTTCTAAAACCTAGAAACCGGCACCACCGCGCACTAAAATCCCGGATCGGGCCATTAACCTAACTCTAGCATACTAGAAAAAGAGTAGAGAGCTATACCGAGCGATCCGTATCCTTCGGTCTTCGGCCTCCACTCCGATCTCCTCGCGGAATTTTCGGTCTTCATCTCCTCGTCGGAACGGGTACCACATCGCCGGGTTCTTTTACGGGCTCCCACTTCTGGACCGAGGCAACTCGGGCACGAAGTTGGCGAGTTGACGTACCCAAGGATGTTGTAGATGAAGTGTAGGAAGCATTGTCTCTTACGGGTAGTGAATTTGCCTTTGATGATGGAGGAGAGAAGAACTTTGGAGAGGGGTTTATCTTTGTTGCATCAATGGAATAATGAGATAGCAAGAAATTCTCATACCAATAATCTCCCCTTCCCTCTCTAGTGGCCGGCCATATCAAAATGGTGGAGGAAAAAAAAGAATCAAGGGGGTGAGCACAAGGAAAGGGGTAAGCATAAGCCAAATCAAGCCTCACACCAATCACTCATTCTATCCCATCTCATTTAATGCAAGCCAAGTGATGGAAAAAGAATCTCATGATGCTAGTATTATCATAATTCCCAAATTGCAAGAAACCCCCTCCACATGAAAAGTCCGGCCAAGAAGGAACAAAGGAAAACTGGCCGAAACGGAATGCAAACTGGCAACTTCAGAAAACTGATCCCGTAATAAATTAAAGGAAAACCCCGCGACTGTATATACATACCCGCATTTGTATTCCCACTGAATACGAATGCAAAGAGACAAAATCTACACTGTACAATACCAGGATCCGGCTTAAACAAAAGCCCGCTAGTATTATCCGTCCGATCATGATCCGTGCAATACCGCACGTATCTGATCGAACCCTGCCATATCTCCATAAAGCCTCTACAGCGTTTCGCCCGAAACTTGAGAAAACGGTCTGTGGGGGACTCTAAAGACTCGTCAATACTTTGGCTGTGGATTTAACCACTAGCACGTCAGAGGTATTAGCCATACGTAACGGGCTACCAGGTATTTGTTAGTTGTATGTATGCCCTAGAGGCCAGTATTGTACAGATGATGTATATTATATTGGATGCTTGGACATATATAGAGATGACTTTCTTGCTCGATATGATAGTATGCTATCTGGTTGCTCTTTATCTTAACATGTACACTTGTCTCTTTAAACTGTCTTATAGTTACATGTTGGTAAAGCCCTTAGGATGTGTACTTGACTACCTGGACTATGATGCAGATCATACTAGTGGGGACATGGTAGTCCATAGGTACATCCTTCAAGGTCCCTAGTCGTGGGTGTATCGAGACGGGGCATCGATATACCAGTGTAGACTAGCGTATACGCTTCTCGACCCATGAGATGGGCGATGGATGATCCCATATCCATTGGTGTTTGACATCAGAGATGGTATACGGGTGCTCAGTGGAGACTGGGTACACTGGATGGACTCGCCGAGAACTCCCAGATGGTATTATACCTCACGTCAGATGGCAGTTCTCAGGTGACACTTGTGCAGGTTAGTCTGTAGACCTGAGATCGTCATAGAGTCTTGTGTGATTCCCACTGTGCTTTGATCTCCACCTTACCACGTCCATGAGGGCGTGCAAAACGGTGGTTTTTGGGCACAGTTCCGAGTCACATGGAGGCAATGAGCGATAGGAGGGGTTTCGTCTCTCCCGGTATTAAGGGTTGATGTTGCGCTGTGCTCGATTGGCCGTGACAGGGAAGTCCCTGGCCAGGGCTGATCAGAGATTTGCTGGTAAGTGTTACCAGTAGTTTCTCGACCCGTTATGAGCCTCATATCGGCACGACTTATCGGTTATTGGGGTCTGACGTTTACCACCCCTAGACTTGATATGCGACATATCAGACGAACAGACCGGACTGTACGGTATGTGTTACTGGTTGGATTCACAGGAGTGTGAGCGGGCTTGCTCGTCGATCTTCTGATCGCTCAATACCCGGGTGGCCGTTACGTTTAGCAGACCGCTTGCGGCTTGTGGGTGCTTGATATGATCATCATCTGCTGCCGGCGTATTGACGAGTCTTTAGAGTCCTACACAGAGGTTTCCTGGCTCAAGCGAAACGAAATAGGAGCGCATATGAGATATGTGCGGGACCGAGAATAATGCGTGTATGTGATACCGTATTATATTTTCGCGATGAATGTATCGATTGGTTGTATGCGATATAACCTAGTTATCGAATCAAGGATTGATTCGATAAGCCGATACATTGGATATTAGTCGGTTATATGCGATATGACCGGATCGTTAAATCAAGTGTTGATTTAATGATTTAATGTATAATTATATATTTAATATATTACTTTGCATTAACTAGTATTGGTTCATTTTAAAAGGATTTTCTCACTTGATGTGCACATTGTATATGTGATATATTTTGTGTGTGCACTTAATTGTATCATGTTTGATGATACATACTCACTTGGGTTTGTGCAAAGAATTAAACCATGGTTAAGTTAATGATTAGGGTTTTGTTTATTTGCTTATTTATTTATTTATTTTTCCATTATGGAAAAGATAAATATGATATGGTGGCTTTCTTTGGATGCTTGTTGAAGCTTCATGAAGCTTTGAACAAGTCCACCATTCTTGTCTCATGCTTAACCCTAACCACTAAGAGTAACCATGGTCTATTCTCTACACCTAACCAAGGTTAGGATATGATAAGTATTCATATTATTATTCTTTTTAAAAGAGACTTATCATATTCTTTCTTCTTCTTCATCATCTTTAACAAGAAGAAAAGCTTACTAGCTTTAATGGCATCTTGAGAAAAAGAGTGAGAAATCCAATTCTAAAGTGAACCCACCTCCTATTTCTTCATCCTTTACCTCTTGCCAAGTAGTATAGGGTGTTTTCTTCACAAGTTTCACAACTTGGTGAAGTTGGAGCTTGATCTTGAGTTGCCTCGACGTAGATCTTCTTCGGCATCGAAGTCGACAACTTAGTCCGCTCATTTCCCCGATGAAGCCGATGCTAGAGTCCGAGATCCGATCTGGACAGCGAGGGGATGTCTACGTGGAGCTAAGGAAGTGGAGAACCGGATCTACAAAGGTTGTAGCTGTTGGAGATAGTGCCCTCAGAGTCAATTATTGGGTCACAGGCACGTGATTGTAATGATTGAGGGAGGACCTATCCTGATAGGACAATCTTACTCGAGATGATAGTATGCTATCTGGTTTACCTTTATCATCGTGTACTGTTTTAGGTGACCTGACACGTCGCTATTACACGTTGATAGAGCCCCTAGGATTCTTGCTTGACCACCAGCAGTATGAGGGCGATCATATAAGTGGGAGCTGGGGGTCTATAAGCATATCCTTAAATGGTCCCTAGTCGTGAGAGTTTCGAGACAGGGCATCGATTCTCCAGAGTAGACTAGTGTATACAGTCGAGACCCCGACGAGGGGCGGTGGCCGGTCTCACAAGCCATTGGTGTCAGTTAGATCGCCTAAGATGTATACAGGTGCTCATTGGGTTATGAGTACACCGGACAGGACTCGCCGGGAACATGCTAGTTGGTCATATACCAGACGTCAGATGGCAGTTCCCTGGTGACATGTGTACAGGTTAGTTCATCGACCTGGGGATCGTCATTTGTCTCGTGTGAGTTCCCACTGTACTTTGATTACTACCCTACCACGGCTCAAAGGAGTCGTGCAAACAGGTTTTAGTTGGGTACAGTCCCGAGCCACATGGATGCAGTGAGCGTATCTTCAGGGGTTCGTCTCTCCCGGTATTGAGGGTGAGGTCGCGCTGTGTCTAGGAGAGCCATTACACGAAGCCCTCGGCCGAGGCAAGGAGATTTACTGGTAGGTATTCCAGTAGTATCTCAGGGTGTTCTGGGCTACGCTCCGACACGACTTGTACCGCTTTTGGGGGTCTGACTTTTACCAACCCCCTAGGCCTGCCATGCGATGTTCATAGACGAACGGACCGGACTGTACGGATATTGTCACTGACAGGCTCAGTAGGGTGTCAGGCTGAGTTCGCTCACAGACGTCCCTTTTGGTCAATACCTGGCAGCCCGTTACGTATTGGCTTATACCTCTGACGTGCTAGCGGTTAAATCCGCAACCAAGGTGTTGATGAGTCTTTAGAGTCCCCCACATTCAGTTACTCAAGCTTTCGGGCGAAAAGCTGTAGAGGCCGTATGGAGATATGGCAAGGTCCGATCAGATACGTGCGGTATTGCACGGATCAGGATCGGACAGTTTGTACTATAGGCCGTATGGATATATGGCAGGGTTCGATCAGATACGTGCGGTATTGCACGGATCAGGATCGAACGGATATTACTAGCCGGCTTTGGTTTAAGCCGGATCTTAGTATAGTACAGTGTAGATTTTGTCTCATTGCATTTGTATTTCGGTCGGAATACAAATGCGGGTGTGTATGCACAGTATCGGGGTTTTCCTGTAATTTATTACGGGACCAGTTTTCTGGAGTTGCCAGTTTGCTTTCCGTTTCGGCCAATTTCCTTTGTATCGTTCATTGGCCGAAGATTGGTGGAGGAAGGCTTATTTGCATTGTTGCAAATAAGTATTTGTGGAGGGGTTCTTTGCATATTCTTGTGTCATGATGGTTGCACCATTCTTTGACCTTGACTTCTTCTTCTATCATGATTGACTTTGTTTTCATGATGGCTTGACTTTGGATGTGATGATGGGAGATGATATGGTTGTTGAGTGTTGGACTTTCCTAGCTATCATTTTCTTTTGCATTATTGATCAAGCCTCTCACTCTCACTCTTTCTCCACTCATTCCCATCCCCACACAAGTCATGGCCGGCCACAATAGAGGTGGGCTGTCCAAATTTTTGGATGGTGGAATTTTGTTCATTTCATGCTCCAAAAATCCCTAAGTTCCTCCACATAATTCTTGTATCATCCCTCCACCAAAATGGCATCTCCATGAACCCCAAATGTGACACAAGTCTCTACACTACATTCTACAGTAAATCTTGGGCACGTCGACTAGCCAGCTTCGTGCCCGAGTTGCCTCGGCATTGAGGTGGGAGCCCGTAAAAGATGTAGGCGATGTGGTGCACTTCCGGCGACGAGGTGGAGACAGGACATTCCGCAGGAGATTGGGACGACGACGAGAAGACCGGAGGACTCGGATCAGTCGGTATATCTCTATTCCCTATCTTGTAGTTAGCTAGGACTAGTTAATGGTTCGATTCGGGTTTTAGTGCGCGGTGGTGCCGGTTTGCTAGTTTGCAAAATAAAAGTTTATCACCGCTTCCGCATTTGGCCGTCGGATTGACGGCCGGGGCGCCGCCGTGCACTTACATTGGTTTCAGAGCCTCGCCATTAACTTAGTCTAGTTTTGTCTAATGTGTTTTACATTTCCGATCGACCAAAATTCCAAAATTTGCATTTTTGTTCACATCAGTTTTCTGTTGAAATTTTTTGGAGTCGAAATTTTTTTCAGGTTACAGAAAAGTGATGTACTGGAAAATATAAGGCTACTGTAGAAATTCGACAGAGTGATTCCATAGTGAGAGCGCGGAACCGCGGCCAAACCCCCTTTGGGCCGCGGTTCCGCCGCACTATGATCAGATCACTGTGTCATTTTTCTCCAGTTGCTTTCTGTGCTGGTTTTAGGGGTTTTGGAATATTAATATTGGGCCCAGAATTTCTTGATCTGCTACAGTAATGCTTGGGGGCCCACTTGTTAAAATTTGATCGATCGGATATTTTAAACATATTATTTCACAGTATTTACATTATATCTGCGACCGTGAATGTCACTTGATCGGTAAATCCAGTCTAACTGCTATAGCCCGGTTAGACGGATTTACGAACGTGACTTTCACGTTGATGTTCTATGTATTGCTGTGATGTTGCGGATCGGTCGTGGGGGATAGCCTGGATGCAATGCTAGTACAGTGGTGGTTGTATTATGTACATTTGATATTGCGGGGCGAGCGTCCGACATGTGGACTGCCGTCACTGCCTGATTGTATTATTATTTTGGGGCACGACCAGGTTGCGGTCGATGTACCCGTTGTATGTATATTTTACTTTCTGTACTAGGATTACCCCGCGGAGGGGTGCACGGATAGCCGGGTTCTAGAGGGCAACAAGCCCGCATCTCATGGCATTGAGACGGAGGGGGTTTTACTCTAGGATTGGCGGGCTGTTCGCCGCACTCGTAGGGGGTACAGGTTGACCCAGGAGGGGTGCCCAAGTTACCGGATTCCGTGAAGTGCTGGGTGGTCCATTCACGTTGCTGAAGGGGGCTGCCTCGCTTCAGGTTTTAGCGGGTAACTTGCCGCGCCCGTAGGGGTCTAGGATTTCATTGCACAGGCTATCCACATGACCAGGGGAACGTCGGGTTTCAGTAGTGGCTCTGTGAAACCCGGGGATCCCAGATATCTGTATTGTTCTGTGATGCTGTACATTTCTGTGATGTTGCATTTTATCACGCCTTGAGCGAATATAATATATTGGTATATATATTAGTAGATGTTGTATATGTTTTGCATCCGTGCTAGTCCAGTCCCCGCTCTGTCGTTAGTTAGCTAACCTAACGGGTAATGACGGGACCCAGTGGCGAATGCGGATGGCATATACGTACATCAGTATATTTTCGTTCTTTGTGGTGTGATCAATTGATGGGACTGCGTTGATTCGGATCAATGCAAGTTAAAAAACAAACCTAATCTGATGTTGTTGGAACACTTTTCAAAAAGCTGTTATTGCAAGGACGTTCACTTTTGTTTTGCATCGTGGTATTCAGTTGGAATATCCTGCTCCTCAGTCGACGAGGCAAGGGCCGAGATCCCTTCACCGGGAGTGACCCCTTGAACAAAAAGTTTGCGTCAGGGCAATGACTTCATTATAGCCGATTACTTTTGCTTTGCACCGTGGTATTCATTTGGAATATCCTGCACCCTATTCTACGGGGAAAGAGCCGAGATCCCTTCACCGGGAGTGACCTCTTTAGTAAAGATTTTCGTCACTATATTTTCTAAAAAGCTATCTGTTCCTTCAACGATATCAAGTTCATTACGTTAAAGGTTTTCGCCAGAAACCATTCGTAGCCCTCCATCATTTCAGTTAAATATTCGGTAGTATTCAAGCTATGTATTTTGACCTCACGCCAAGGCATAGTGTTTGGTAGCTGCCGGGTATTTATCTGTTGCATAGATAGATGCGTTGGTTTGGGACAGTCGTACTACTATTTTGGCCTACGTCAAGGGTATGTACGGGTGGATTCAAATTAACCTGGATAATGATGGGTAGAACTTGACATGTGACTTATGATATTTTGACCTCACGCCAAGGTCATAAGAGCATGGGGTAAAAATCACATCGGGAGTTTCAAAAGAACTGAAACTTGCCAGATATGCGCATACCTTCTGGAGTGTGATGACATGAGCGGATTCCGTCACGTTATCATGCGATGATAGTTGGATCCCGATTCCTACTGATGAGTTGGTATACACCTCGGGTGATCCCGACTAATTCTTCTTTCAGGTTTGGAGGAGAATTTGAGGTACAGTGGGAGGTTTCCAGATTAGATAAATTGATAACTATTCTGATCTAGGTTAGAGTGCACGCTGAGTGTTTCTTTTCTCTCTCTCTTTGGCAGCGACCATTGACCCGACCCTAAGACTATGACTCAGAGACCAAAATTGACCGAACCTTCTTAAACACTGGCTTTTGGATTGTCAGGGTTGCAAACCTCATTGCCACTCCTACTTTTACCCTTTTCTCCAGGACACCCCGTATTACTACGAACGTCCACTTCCATTGGACAAAACCATCGTATGGTTATATACGAACTCGAAGGGATTTATTCGAGGATGGTTTCAGGTTCTGGAGAAAACGGATAGGACTATTCAGTTGTCTTTTCCTTTTACCTTCTCTCAGGTTGCGAGTACTCCTTGGTTTAGGAGATAGTACACCTATTACGCAAATTGGATAGTCTTCTTCCAAACCTTAGGCTGGTGCCGACCGGTAGGGAATGAAGAAAACCAATTAGCCTAACGATGGTGTACAGAAGGTATTAAGTTAAGACAAAGCAAGGGATTAGTAAGAGGGCAAAGTAAATTGCGACTGATATTCACGACCATACCAAGTTTTTCGTTACCACTCCCACATCACCTTTGTATTTCTCCAGGACACTCCGTATCACTATGAAGATCCACAGTTTATTGGATACTCCATCGTATGGTTATATACGAACTCGAAAGGAACTTGTTCCAGTTCGGGGATGGATTCTGGTTCAGGAGAAATAGGAATAAGGTTTATTCAGGTGTCTTTTATCTTCACCTTCTCTCGCGTTGCGAGTGCTCCTAGGATTAGGACAGTACACCCATTATGCTTATTGGATAGTCTTCTTCCAAACCATAGGCTGGTGCCGAACGGTAGGGAAGGAAGAAAACCATTTGGCCTAAGGGGTGTGCAGAAGGTAATGACCAAAGACATATAAAGGGATTTGGAGAGGTGGCAAAGAATTACACGGTTACAGTTGTGAATCTGGAAGAGGCATTACTAGGAATACCGGGATACCCCATCGAAACATTTCAATGTTTCAGTTTCACTGTGTACTGTTAAAAGAAAACTGATTTCCCAATTAAGACCTTACTCCAGGGTATGTATTTACCAGGTACGATTCTCACATCTGTATGGTTTTACAGATGATGAGTGGGAGTAAGTTATTTGGAATTGGGTGATCATCCTCATTATATCGGGATTCGTTGTAATCGGTGATATTTGAGGAAGTCACCTGGACTGTTTGCCGGTCGGCAAATATTTGGTTTTGAATATCCGCTGTCATGCACCAATTTCAAATTGATATATCTGTACGTCTATTTTCATAGAGTGAGATATACCTTTTTGAAATTATGTCTATGACATTTACCTGTATCAGTGGATGGTTAGGTAAGGAGCATTAAACAGCGGTGTAATTCTTCTTAACCATAAGTACAGTTTTCAACCTACGACACACAGTGAATGAGTTTTCAGGCTCAAGGGACTTATACAGAGTATTGTATGTTGTCCAGGGTCCATCAGGACAGAGGGGTTGGTCCTCGTACTATATTCGGTTTACTTATGACTTCTCTGGTTTTTAGACAGGTGTTTCGTGGAAACACAGGGTCCGAATTTGGAGAAGTTATAGGTATTTGAATAGAGTAGAGAACCAGGTGTAGCAAGTATCGGGATTCTTCAAAGTAATCGAAGATGTAGATACTTGTGTATGGTATTCAGTTGATAGTAACGATTAAGAGAACTTGCTTCTCTTTCAGGTTACTCATAATTGGAAGTATTCCTAAGTTGAGTAACGCTGATAGGCCTCCTTCCATTTAGTTGACATGTACTGGGGACAGCTGCATGATTTGAATCTGGTTCAATTAAATTAGTGCCTCTGTTTCTATATTGGATATAGAACAGTTCGTATCTTAACGATGTTAAGGTACGAGGATTTGTCCGGATTATGCTTAAAACCAGACTCTGGATAACTCAAGGCACGTTTTCTGTAATGGCTGTTTGTGGGTTGACCCAGGCTATGACGAGGGTTGACTTTCTACCATCTGGAAGATCAATAGTGATATTGTTCTGAACTCGCCACAGTTTTAATAAAAATGGAATTTTTTTTCAGAAAATAGTAGTGGGAGTATGGTAGAACTGGAAGTGATTCCAGAACCGCAAACGATTACTGAAGATTTGATAGGAACCTAAAGATTCAATCTGGTTTGACATTCCATTGGTCACTCCGCAGACAGGTGGGTAACTTCAGGCACCCGAGAGGTACTCCGGTAGCCTTAAGGACGGTGACAGGGAAGTTCTTGTTTACCCACACTTGCCATTGCTGTTGTTCCAGGTTGCGAGACCCGGCGGGAGGATGAGTATAGCGTCGTTCTAAACTAGCTTTAGAAGTGTACGTGTATATGACTCTGCCAGAGGGTTGTCGTAGTCAGTGGGAGCAGCGGAAGCATTGGTGGACAGGTTGCTTATGTCTATTTATAGACTAAAGCAGATATAGCGGAGATAGATCATCAATTTCTGATATGACAGTCATAGGTTTGACTTCATCAGAATAGGGGATGGATCTGTTAAGAAGGTAGTAGGGTGTGATGTCATGGTATTTGGATGACATACACAGAGTAGGAAAAGAAACTCCTATACTACGATCGGTTATACTTTGGTCGTCACACTGTAGTTTCTCCACATGGGACTTGGACATTATATCAGACATACTGGTTACTAGATCTATGGTTTTAGATCTAGATTTGGGTGGTTTCCCAATCAGGGTACTTAGACAGCATTCTAAGAGTATTTAGAATGGATGACTCCTGGCACGGTAGTGTACCTGCAGGTTATGGAGTCACCCTCTCTAAAGGTGTCTTACAGACTAAAGGGGAGAGGGATGTGCATGATTGGCAGATCACTTGCTTAGGCAATTGAGTCAATCTTGAGATGTCAAGTACCACACCAGATGTTGTTCTTGCAGTAGATGCAATAAGTTGATATTGGTCCAATCCTGGAGAAACAGTCGGAAGCAGTTTTAGAACATAAGTGGATGTTCTAGGGATATGATAACGACAGCCTCGTTGAGGAGACAGTTATCATTCCAGGCTTCCAAGGTGACATGGACGACAGCGAGGTTGTCAGAGTTAGAGTTTTCCTTCTGACGAGGGGCAGTATTTTGGACAGGTGGTCCAAGGCAATACTGAGGGAGGCATGGCGCAGGATACTGATTAAGTTCAGTTGGCGATACAGTATAAGAAGTTTGGATTTGAAGTTCATTTATGAGCTAGGTCCCATCAGACATCCAGACACATTCTAAGACAGGTATTGCTTATTTCGGGAGATGGTTTTCTCCACGAACATGAGATATAGAGAGACATAGAAAGAAACATCAAGGCGGATCCACTCACTGAGGCTATTCCTCGAACGCAATAGTTTCGCAAACTGGCTTTGTGAGACTGACTGGTAGAGGAGTTGGGTGTTCGGTATCACACAGGCTGTGAGTATGCGACATCGCAATAATTAGCCTTGAGTGCAAGTGGGAGATTGTTGGAGATAGTGCCCTCAGAGTCAATTATTGGGTCACAGGCACGTGATTGTAATGATTGAGGGAGGACCTATCCCGATAGGACAATCTTACTCGAGATGATAGTATGCTATCTGGTTTACCTTTATCATCGTGTACTGTTTTAGGTGACCTGACACGTCGCTATTACACGTTGATAGAGCCCCTAGGATTCTTGCTTGACCACCAGCAGTATGAGGGCGATCATATAAGTGGGAGCTGGGGGTCTATAAGCATATCCTTAAATGGTCCCTAGTCGTGAGAGTTTCGAGACAGGGCATCGATTCTCCAGAGTAGACTAGTGTATACAGTCGAGACCCCGACGAGGGGCGGTGGCCGGTCTCACAAGCCATTGGTGTCAGTTAGATCACCTAAGATGTATACAGGTGCTCATTGGGTTATGAGTACACCGGACAGGACTCGCCGGGAACATGCTAGTTGGTCATATACCAGACGTCAGATGGCAGTTCCCTGGTGACATGTGTACAGGTTAGTTCATCGACCTGGGGATCGTCATTTGTCTCGTGTGAGTTCTCACTGTACTTTGATTACTACCCTACCACGGCTCAAAGGAGTCGTGCAAATAGGTTTTAGTTGGGTACAGTCCCGAGCCACATGGATGCAGTGAGCGTATCTTCAGGGGTTCGTCTCTCCCGGTATTGGGGGTGAGGTCGCGCTGTGTCTAGGAGAGCCATTACACGAAGCCCTCGGCCGAGGCAAGGAGATTTACTGGTAGGTATTCCAGTAGTATCTCAGGGTGTTCTGGGCTATGCTCCGACACGACTTGTACCGCTTTTGGGGGTCTGACTTTTACCAACCCCCTAGGCCCGCCATGCGATGCTCATAGACGAACGGACCGGACTGTACGGATATTGTCACTGACAGGCTCAGTAGGGTGTCAGGCTGAGTTCGCTCACAGACGTCCCTTTTGGTCAATACCTGGCAGCCCGTTACGTATTGGCTTATATCTCTGACGTGCTAGCGGTTAAATCCGTAACCAAGGTGTTGATGAGTCTTTAGAGTCCCCCAGATTCAGTTATTCAAGCTTTCGGGCGAAAAGCTGTAGAGGCCGTATGGAGATATGGCAAGGTTCGATCAGATACGTGCGGTATTGCACGGATCAGGATCGGACAGTTTGTACTATAGGCCGTATGGATATATGGCTGGGTTCGATCAGATACGTGCGGTATTGCACGGATCAGGATCGAACGGATATTACTAGCCGGCTTTGGTTTAAGCCGGATCTTAGTATAGTACAGTGTAGATTTTGTCTCATTGCATTTGTATTTCGGTCGGAATACAAATGCGGGTGTGTATGCACAGTATCGGGGTTTTCCTGTAATTTATTACGGGACCAGTTTTCTGGAGTTGTCAGTTTGCTTTCCGTTTCGGCCAATTTCCTTTGTATCGTTCATTGGCCGAAGATTGGTGGAGGAGGGCTTATTTGCATTGTTGCAAATAAGTATTTGTGGAGGGGTTCCTTGCATATTCTTGTGTCATGATGGTTGCACCATTCTTTGACCTTGACTTCTTCTTCTATCATGATTGACTTTGTTTTCATGATGGCTTGACTTTGGATGTGATGATGGGAGATGATATGGTTGTTGAGTGTTGGACTTTCCTAGCTATCATTTTCTTTTGCATTATTGATCAAGCCTCTCACTCTCACTCTTTCTCCACTCATTCCCATCCCCACACAAGTCATGGCCGGCCACAATAGAGGTGGGCTGTCCAAATTTTTGGATGGTGGAATTTTGTTCATTTCATGCTCCAAAAATCCCCAAGTTCCTCCACATAATTCTTGTATCATCCCTCCACCAAAATGGCACCTCCATGAACCCCAAATGTGACACAAGTCTTTACACTACATTCTACAGTAAATCTTGGGCACGTCGACTAGCCAGCTTCGTGCCCGAGTTGCCTCGGCATTGAGGTGGGAGCCCGTAAAAGATGTAGGCGATGTGGTGCACTTCCGGCGACGAGGTGGAGACAGGACATTCCGCAGGAGATTGGGACGACGACGAGAAGACCGGAGGACTCGGATCAGTCGGTATATCTCTATTCCCTATCTTGTAGTTAGCTAGGACTAGTTAATGGTTCGATCCGGGTTTTAGTGCGCGGTGGTGCCGGTTTGCTAGTTTGCAAAATAAAAGTTTATCACCGCTTCCGCATTTGGCCGTCGGATTGACGGCCGGGGCGCCGCCGTGCACTTACAGTAGCCTCTTTCTTTTAGTTAAATTGTTAACTAGTTTCACTTTTCGCCTAAACTCTAGTCAACGAATCCGTATTAGGGTTTCTCGGCACTTGTAAAACTTGAAATTGGCATGGTTGATACCTTGTGAGACCTCTTTAGTGTGCCTAGGAACCCTACAGTGGTATCAGAGCCTAGCTAGAGCCTTAGGCGAAGTGTAGACGACGTTTGAAATCCGAATCGAACCGAAACCCTAAACCCAAATTGCTCTCTGGACTTTTTTCAAAAACTGGGTTTTTTCCAGATTAAAAATGCTTAAAAAATTCAGCAGGGAATTCTAAGAATTACGGTGCAAAAATTTACTCATGATGTGTCTATAGCGCGGCGGAACCGCGGCAGAAGCCTGGCTTCTGCGGCGGTTCCGCGGCCAGTTGATGGGATTTGCCTCCATTGTTTGCACAGTAATTCATGTTTTCAGGTTCTGAGTTTTCTGGGAATTTTTAATATGCACTCAACAGTTGAGTATTCTGGGGTTGTATTGGGAATCGAAGATTCGATCGGATTATCAAATTTTGTCTATGTGTTTTTCCGGATATTTTAGAATATGTTAAAAAGTTTGACCGGATGTAAATACCCAATCTTTCCCCTGCCAGGAAATTTCCAATTGTTGGACTTTTCCGTTTTTTAATGACGTTCTAAGTAGTGCAAGTAACGCGATGGTCCCTCTAGAAGACAACAAACCTTAACTCGATTATGTGACCGTCTTGAACTGCCCTTTGAACCTTAGGGTTTGGGGCAGTACGGCGTGCCACATGTGAGGCGTTGGCTTGACCCTTCTACAGCTGGATCGTTGGTACTGAGGCATGAAGTGAATGTCTTTGAACTTATTTCATGTGTTGAACGGTTTCGGGAAAACTTGGGTGTTCGAATGTTCGATCGGAAAGTTTAATATTTTCTATTTATCCGGAATGGGATACAATAATTGGAATTCACAAACAGTTATGAGATAACTGAATGAATGTTATAAATCTAGCGGTTTAGTCTCACTTAATATTGAAAAGAGTTTTCGATAATGAGACTAAAATGCGGGGTTTATAATTGTTAGGCATGTGATGTCTAAGTATTTCATTTGATTAGGCATACGATGTCTAAAGAGGTTCCGAATTCCAACTGTTGTAGTTTTACACTTTCTTTTCTGTGACCGTAAGTGTAATATGTTATATCGCCGGTTTCGTTGCTATATGCCAACGACAATTGGGATACGCATGTTTACTTACGTTGATGACATGTGATGTTATGTGTTGCTGGATATGTTATATTGGATCGTCGTGTTTGAATAGCCGGGGTTTTTTTTTGTGAGATGAGTGTTTTTCATTTTCATTCATGTAAAAACTTGTATGTAATATTCTTTTATTGGGGCACTTCCAGGTTGCGGAAGATGTCACCGTTTGTATATTATTTACTTTTCCGCATTAGGATAGACCCAAGGAAGGGAGCACAAGTAACCGGGTTCTAGGGTCCAGTGGGAGACCATCTCGAGGAGTCGAGTCCGGGTCTCCTAACCCTAGAATTGGTAGGGTTGCTTGCCGCTCTCGTAGGGGTCTAGGTGTGTGGGATTGGCTATTCATCACGACCGTGGAATCCGTGTTTTACACTGGCTCGTATTAAAAACACGGACGTCCTAATATATCCAATATTTCATTTGATATTTTCTGCTGCGATATCTGTGATGTGATCATTTGATATGTTCTGATGGATACAGTATATAGTATATATGATATATTATATAGACGTTACTTATGTTTTGCACCCGCACTAGCCCTGCCCTGCTCTGTCGTTAGTTACCTAACCTAACGGTGCACGAGGGGACATCGAGGCAAATGCGGATGGCATAAGTGTACGTCGTATTTATCTGTGATGTTTAGGTGAATTAAATGATGGGACTTCATTAATGTGATTAATGAAAGAAAAGAAACCTAAAAGATGTTGTAGAATCAAATTTTAAATAAAAAGGGTAGCTACAGTTTTGCTTTGCATAGCGGTATATATGATATACCCTGCACCTTATTCGATGAGGAAAGGGCCGAGATCCCTTCACCGGGAGTGACCCCTTTAGCAATAACTGGCAGATGCTACACACTCGGTTTGACTTTTGATTGCTTCTATAGTTTCAGCTTTGCACAGTGATATATATGATATATCCCGCACTTCATTCGACGAGGAAAGGGCCGACGATCCCTTCACCGGGAGTGACCCCTTTAGCAAAACTAGAAAAGCCTCAAAATCACTCCATTTCAAAACTTCATTCGATTCTACAACGATATCAAGTTCATTACGCAATAGGTTTTCAGAATGTTTGTTATATGTATGCCCTAGAGGCCATTACTGTACATTGGATGTATATTGTTGTGGATGCTGGGACATATATAGGTAGGACTTTCTTGCTCGACATGATAGTACGCTATCTGGTTGCTCTTTATCTTAACATGTATACTTTCTGTCTCTCTGATTACATGTTGATAAAGCCCTTAGGATGTGTACTCGACTTCCAGGACTGTGATGCAGATCATACTAGTGGGGCCTGGGTAGTCAATGAGTACATCCTTCATTGTTCCTAGTCGTGGGAATATCGAGACGGGGCATCGATGTTCCAGAGTAGACTAGCGCATATCTTCTCGACCCATGCGATGGGCGATGGATGATCCCATATCCATTGGTGTTTGACATCGAAGATGGTATGCGGGTGCTCAGTGGAGACTGGGTACACTGAACGGACTCGCCGAGAACTCCCAGATGGTATTATACCTCACGTCAGATGGCAGTTCTCTGGTGACACTGGTACAGCTTAGTCTATTGACCCGAGATCGTCATAGAGTCTTGTGTGTCTCCCACTGTGCTTTGATTTCCACCCTACCACGACTCTACTGAGTTGTGCAAACAGGTGGTTTTTGGGTACAGTCCCGATTCACATGGAGGCAATGAGCGATAGGAGGGGATTCGTCTCTCCCGGTATTGGGGGTTGATGTTGTGCTATGCTCGACTGGCCATAACAGGAAATCCCTGGCCAGGGTTGCAGTGATATACTGGTAAGAGTTATCAGTAGTTTCACGAATGTTATAGACCTTACGTCGGCATGA
The DNA here is from genome assembly GCA_030015575.1 of Agapanthus africanus. Lineage (NCBI taxonomy): Eukaryota > Viridiplantae > Streptophyta > Magnoliopsida > Asparagales > Amaryllidaceae > Agapanthus > Agapanthus africanus. The sequence continues at coordinate 294,447,868 of CM057347.1, forward strand.
CTTATCGAGCTATTGGGGTCTGACGTTTACCACCCCTAGGCGAGATATGCGACATATCAGACGAACAGACCGGACTGTACGGTAAGTGTTACTGGTTGGATTCACAGGAGTGTGAGCGGGCTTGCTCGTCGATCTTCTGATCGCTCAATACCCGGGTGGCCGTTACGTTTAGCAGACCGCTTGCGGCTTGTGGGTGCTTGATATGATCATCATCCGCTACCGGCGTATTGACGAGTCTTTAGAGTCCTACACAGAGGTTTCCTGGCTCAAGCGAAACGAAATAGGAGCGCATATGAGATATGTGCGGGTCCGAGAATAATGCATGTATGTGATACCGTATTTCATTCTCGCGATGAATGTGTCGAATGGTTGTATGCGATATAACCTAGTTATCGAATCAAGGATTGATTCGATAAGCCGATACATTGGATACTAGCCGGTTATATGCGACATGACCGGATCATTGAATCAAGTGTTGATTTAATGATTTAATGTATAATTATATATTTGATATATTACTTTGCATTAACTAGTATTGGTTCACTTTAAATGGATTTACTCACTTGGTTTGTGCACATTGCATATGTGATATATTTTGTGCACATGATTGTATCATGTTTGATGATACATGCAAGCTAGGGTTAGTGTAAAGAATTAGACCATGGTTAAGATTATGATTAGGGTTTTCTTTTTTCTTATTTATTTATTTATTTATTTTGGAAAAAGATGAGAAAAGAATGGTTGCTATTTTTGTTTGCTAGTTGAAGATTCTTGAAGCTTTGAATTAGTCCACCATTCTTGTCTCATCCTTAACCCTAACCATTCAAGTTAACCATGGTCCATTCTCTACAACTAACCAAGGGTTAGTAAATGATAAGTATTGATTTATTTATCATTTACTTAATACTTATCATATTCTTTTTCTTCATCTTCTTCTTCTTCCTCCATGAGAAGAAAGCTTGCTACATCAATGGTGATTGATGAAAAAGTGTGTGAAATCCAAAACTAAAGTCTACCCAATTCCTATTTCTTCATCCTCTACCTCTTGCCAAGTAGTATAGGGTGTTTCCTTCACAAGTTTTCAAGGCTTGGTGAAGTTGGAGCTTGTTCTTGTGATGCCTCGACGTAGATCATCTTCGGCATCGAACCGACGATCAAGCCCGCCCATTCTTCGATGATGCCAATGCTAGAGTCAAGGGTTCGATTTGGACAGCGGAGGGAGATCATCGCGGAGCTTAGGAAGTGGTGGACCGGATCTACAAAGGTTGTAGTCACTTTCCCTTAGCATTTATTTCCGTTTACTTGCTTGCTTCGCCTATTTATCTAGTTAACGATCCGTATTAGGGTTTATAGGCACTTGTAAAATTTGATTTGTGCATGTTTGATCACTTGTGAGACTCCATTAGAGTGCCTTGGAACCCTACAGTGGTATCAGAGCCTAGCTAGAGCCTTAGGCGAAGTCCCGACGGAATTAGAAGTCCGATCGACCCGAAACCTCGATTTTAATATGCTCTCTGGACTTTTTTGAAATTGATGGATTTTTGTGAATTAAAAATATGCAGAAAATTAAGAAGAATATTGTAAGAATTACTGTACAAAACTGAAGGCCTAAATCGATTAAATAGCCGCGGAAGAGCGGCACAAGCTGGCTTGTGCGGCGCTTCCGCGGCCGTACGGCCTGTTCTGCCAATTTAATTTGCACAGTAATTTTATATTAATATTCCTGAGTTTTCTGGGAGTTTTTAATTTGCATTCCACAGTTTTATTTTTCTGGGTTGTATTGGGAACTCAGTGTATCGATCGGATTGTCTAATTTTGTCAGTGTGTTTTTCCGGGTATTTTAGAATATGTTAAAAAGTTCGATCGGATATAAATACCCACTTTTTCCCCTGCCGGGAAATTTCCAATTGTTGGATTTTTCCGTAGTTTAACGACGTTCTAAGTAGTGCAAGTAACGCGATGGTCCCTCTAGAAGACAACAAACCTTAACTCGATTATGTGACCGTCTTGAACTGCCCTTTGAACCTTCGGGTTTGGGGCAGTACGGCGTGCCACATGTGAGGCGTTGGCTTGACCCTTCTACGGCTGGACCGTTTGTACTGAGGCACGAACTGAATGCTGTTAGACTTATTTCATGGGTTGAGCTGTTTCGGGAAAACTTGGGTGTTCGATTGTTCGATCGAAAAGTTTAGCATTTTCTATTTATCCGGAATGTGATACAATAATTCGAATTCGCAAATAGTTATGAGATAACGGAATGAATATTATAAACATAGCAGTTTAGTCTCACTTGATCGGTTGCCACGGAATTTTGATGTGATCAAAAGTCCGTTGCAATCACGTAGTGTACGCGGATACTCGCCGGGTAAACTTAATAGACAGCCTCACTCCATAGCCCCGACCAAGTGACTGTAGGAGAACCCCGTCGCCGAAAGCATCCGTTTGGGTGCTCGCGGCAGCGGTGTTCCGCCTTGGTGCACTTCGTCGACGGTATCGGGGGTGCGGCCGCCTACTAAAGTTTGCGACGAGCATTCGATCAGAATATCGGGAATCTTGTTGAATTGCTCGACTTGATATTGAAAAGAGTTTTCGATAATGAGACTAAAATGCGGGGTTTATAATTGTTAGGCATGTGATGTCTAAGTATTTCATTTAGTCAGGCATGTGATGTCTGAGGTGGTTGCGGATTCCAACTGTTGTAGTTTTACACTTTCTTTTCTGTGACCGTAAGTGTAATATGTGATATCGCCGGTTTCGTTGCTATATGTCAACGACAATTGGGATACGCATGTTTGCTTACGTTGATGACATGTGATATTATGTGTTGCTGGATATGTTATATTGGATCGTCGTGTTTGAATAGCCGGGGGGTTTTTATGTGAGATGAGTGTTTTTCATTTTCATTCATGTAAAAACTTGTATGTAATATTCTTTTATTGGGGCACTTCCAGGTTGCGGAAGTTGTCACCGTTGATGTATATTATTTACTTTTCTGCACTAGGATAGACCCAAGGAGGGGAGCACAAGTAACCGGGTTCTGGGGTCCAGTGGGAGACCAACTCGAGGAGTCGAGTCCGGGTCTCCTAACCCTAGAATTGGTAGGGTTGCTTGCCGCTCTCGTAGGGGTCTTGGGGTGTGGGATTGGCTATTCATCACGACCGTGGAATCCGTGTTTTATACTGGCTCGTATTGAAAACACGGACGTCCTAGTATATCCAATATTTCATATGTTTCTTCTGCTGTGATTTATCTGTGATGTGATCATATGATGTTCTGTGACAGGTATTATATATAGTATATATGATATATTATATAGACGTTGCTTATCTTTTACACCCGCGCTAGCCCTGCCTCGCTCTGCCGTTAGTTACCTAACCTAATGGTGCAGACGGGACATCGAGGCGAATGCGGATGGCATAAGCGTACGTTATATTTATCTGTGATGATTAGGTGGACTTAATGATGGGATATTCATTAATGAGATTAATGAAAGAAAAAAACCTAATTGATGTTGTGGAATCGAATTTCAAAATAAAAACAGGTAGCTACAGTTCATGCTTTGCATCGCGGTGTTCCTTGTAGAACATCCTGTACCTTATTCGATAGGGAAAGGACCGAGATCCCTTCACCGGGAGTGACTCCTTTAGCAATAACTGGCAGATGCTACATCACTCGGTTTGTCTTTTGATAGCTTCTATAGTTTCTGCTTTGCACAGTGATATATATGATATATCCCGCACCTCATTCGACGAGGAAAGGGCCGACGATCCCTTCACCGGGAGTGACCCCTTTAGCAAAACTAGAAAAGCCTCGAAAACATTCCATTTAAAAACCATTTGATTCCTCAACGAGATCAAGTTCAAAGCGTTAAAGGTTTTCACAAAAACCATTCGCAACCCTCCGTCATTTTAGGAAGTAGAGTACTTAGTATTCGTGCTGTGTTTGTTGACCATAGTCAAGGCACAGTGTACGGTAGCTAAGTGATGTCTTCCTACACCGTATATGATGCGATTAGTTAGGACAGTCACGTGACTTTGTTGACCTTAGTTAAGGGTCATGTGGGTGGGTCTAATTAATCACGAAATGACGGGTAGAACTTGACTAGTACTTATGATTTGTTGACCATAGTTAAGGTCATAAGTGCTAGGGGTAAAAACCTTTATCGGGAGTTTCAAGTGTTGAAACTTGCAATGAGATTGCATACCTTCTATATGATAGTTGGATCCCGATACCCACTGCGAGTAATTGTTACTCCTGGGAGAGTTTTGCACTTTGCAATTAGCCGATCAAGTAGGTGTCTAGAAAGGTGTCAACGGGGTTACGCCTCTAGGAAAACGAGGTTTACTGTAATTAGGTCCGTGCGAAAGCACGGGAAACCTCCCTCAAAGTACCGACACTGGCCTGGCTGAAAGATTGGCGAACTTGTAGAGTGTAATTAATCCCGGCTAGTCTTTCCTTTTAAGGTTTGAAGAAAGATTTGATAAAAACAGTGGGAGCCATCCTGATTAGATAAAATATATAACCAATCTGATCTTGCAAGAGCGCACGCAGAGTGTTTTCTTCTCTTTCTCTCCAGGTAGCGACCATATCACGCCTTAATCGAGATAATAATACGGATTATTGACCGAACCCGCTTGTTATACTGAGCTGGGGAACGTTGGTCCCGCTCCAACTTATAATTGTTATAAGACCGAGCAGGAAATTGGGGAATACTAGATTTCCCGTGCCGCCCAAACGAAGAGAGTGCATGCTGATGCATCATCTTCGGGTGTGTTCATTACAAAGAACTGTTTCTCAGTATCATCTGCATCCTGGGTATATGATACCGGATCAGGATCCCAGATATGTAATCTATTACATAGGGCTACAAAAAGGTAGAAAAACTGAGAACGGGTGATAAGTTTCATGAGACAGAAACCGGGGCAAGTGTTGCAGCCAAGTCTGTTGGTCACTGTCACCCTGTATTACGAATACATTGATTCTGAACAAATGCTATTAGATACCGAACCTGATATACAAAATCATATCAGTCTCTTTATTAGTAAAGAAATGATATAATTTTGTATTATTGGATAATGTTTTGAACATTTCCTATATCAAAAGTTGATCGGTTCAGGCACGTTATCTAAAAGCATTGACGTTCTAAATCAAACTACAGTTTCTCGTATACAGAACACGCACAAGAGGAAGAGTTCAGAAATGAACAAATTCTTCTTGAGGTATTGTAGACTAGGTCATATCTGTTAGGTCCACGTTACCTCTCCCGGTACTTTCGGGGTTGCGGAAACGGTAAATCAAAATTTTTCTAAACTTTGTAACATGGACCGTAAAAGCCGGATCTTTGCTAAACTAAACTAGCATACTTGCAAAGAAGAATTAACTACTCGGCAAAGTGGTTATACCTCAACTTGAACTCCTTCACTTCTTGTTGTTGTTCTTCTTTGATGTTCTTCTCTTCTTGTTGTTCTTCTCATTGCTCGCTCAATGGTTGATCCGGACTTCGGTCACCTCCGCGGCCTCCTTGAGTCCAAGACGATCCACCCGAGAGATGTACACCGAGCTCCACCTCAAGCCGAGGTAACTAGGACAAGGAGATTGCTAATCTAGAAGCCCTAGGTTGTGTAGAGAGGATGTATGGATGTGTTTGTCAAGTAGGATCCTTTTTCTCTCAACACATGAGATCAAAGGAGGAATCAAGAGGAGGAAGAAGAAGGAGATTTTCTAGCAACCATGGAGCTTCTCATTTCAAGAGAGAGAATGAGAATAAGCAAATGAAAAGCTTAACCAAGAGAAAAGCTAACCATGGTTGCAATAATGCACAAACATTATCATTACAAATCCAATCAAGATAAAGGTGATGGCTACAAATGACATGACCATTATCATAACTAAATAAAAAGAAAACCAAAGAATACTTTAGATCTTCTAAGAAGATCCAAGTCAACTTTGGTCAAATGGTCAACAAAGTCAAGATGGTCAAACGGTCAATGTAATTAGCCATAACAAAATTATCAATGAAAGGATTAGTAAATAATGTCCCCGGCTCATTATGGTTTTGACCAAACGAACTGTCGAAACGCTAATGAGTCCGCCTCAAAATGGTTTTGACCGAATCAACTGTCAAAACCCTAATGAGCCTGCCACATAGTGGTTTTGGCCGAACCAACTGCCAAAACCCTAATGAGGCACCTCCTCCTTCATCGCTCCAGAAAACTGTGCATACACACCTGCATCCGTATTCCGTAGAATGCGGATGCGCAGAAGACAAAACAAATCCATCCGTGCAATACTAGGATCTGGCTTAAACCAAAGCCCACTAGTATTGCCTGCCCGAACATCATACGCACACAAGTGTACGTAAGTGATCGCAGTCCTGCCGTAAAACCATACGGCCTCTACACGTTTCGCTCAGTGCAGGGAAACTCTCTGTGTGGGACTCTAAAGACTCGACACTACGCTGGCAGTGGGTTTAACCACAGACCGCAAGCGGCACTAGCTGTACGTAACGGTCCCCAGGTAGATGTCGATAAGAAGGCCGATGAGGTAAACCCATCCGAACTCCTACTGAGTCTGTATGTGACAATCTCCGTACAGTCCGGTCTGTTCGTCTGATACATCGCATGTCGGGCCTAGGGGGGCGGCAAGCGTCAGACCCCTAATAGCGGTACAAGTCGTGTCGGAGTGAAGCCCAGAACACCCTGAGATAACACTGGAACCTACCAGTATATCTCGCTTGCCCTGGCCAGGGACTACTCGTGTAATGGCTCTCCTAGACACAGCGCGATGTCAACCCCCAATACCGGGAGAGACGAATCCTGTCTAACCGTCACTGCCTCCAAGTGCTTCGGGACTGCTCCCAACTACTACCTGTTTGCACGACTCAGTAGAGCCGTGGTAGGGTAGTAATCAAAGAACAGTGGGAACACACTCGAGGCGAAGTGACAGTGTCAAGTCAGCGGACTAAGCTGTACTCATGTCACCTGGGAACTGATAACTGACGATAGGTATAATACCAACCATCAGTTCCCGACGAGTCCTGTCCAGTGTACTCGTAACCTAACGAGCACCCGCATACTATCTCAAGTACGACGTACTGACGGCTGTGGGACAGACCGTCTCCCGTGCTGGGATGAGAAGCGCATACGCTAGTCTACTCCGGAGTATCGATGCCCTATCTCGGTACTCCCACGACTAGGGACGTGTATAAGGATGTGCTTGTAGATTACCCAGCCCCCACGAGTGTGATCGCCATCACAACGCCGGTAATCAAGCAAAGATCCTAAGGGCTCTACTAATGCGTATAGGTGATATAATAAATAAACACACATGTACACATTAAAGCAGAGACAAACCAAGTAGCATACTACTATATTGAGCAAGATTGTTTGTACAACTGTGAATATCCCAAGCTTCCATCAAGTAATATACATACTAGTATGATACAGTAATGGCCTCTAGGGCATATACACCAAGTTTCCTTTTGTAGATCCATTTGCATCCAACGGGTTTTACCCCAGGTGGAGCAATATCCATGGTCCACACTTTATTGGCGTACATGGAATCCATTTCAGATTGCATTGCTTCCTGCCACTTATCAGAGTCCCTACTGATAATGGCCTGCCTGAAACTGGTAGGGTCATCTTCTTCCAAGATGCAATCCTCTCGATCCCCGTCAATGAGAAAACCGTAGTATCTCTCGGGCGGATGAGAAATCCTACCAGATCTGCGGAGTGGCTGAGGTTCGTCTGGGTTTATTGAATCCTGAGGTTCTGTCAAACTTTCAGTTTCAGTTTGTGGTCGCTGAATTTCTTCCAATTCTACCGTGCTCCCACTAATTTCTTTTGCAAGAAACTCCGTTTCCAAGAAAACGGCATGCTGAGCAACAAACACCTTCTGTTCCTCGGTGTGGTAGAATAGATATCCATAACCATTCTTTGGATATCCCACAAACTTGCATAAAACTGACCGTGCCTCTAGTTTATCCGGTTTATGCTTTTTAACATAAGCCGGACAACCCCATATCTTAGATCTTTTAAGATATGGCCTCTTTCCATTCCATATCTCGAACGGAGTCTTAGGCACAGATTTAGACGGAACATCATTCAATAGGTATGCGGCTGTCAATAGCGCATGTCCCCAAAATGAAAGAGGCAACTCGGCATTACTCATCATGGAGCGAACCATATCCAGTAGGGTACGATTCCTCCGCTCCGAAACACCGTTGTGCTGTGGTGTATAAGGAGGAGTAAGCTGAGAGAGAATACCATTCTCTTTTAAGTAATCTAGGAATTCCGTGCTTAAGTACTCCCCTCCCCTGTCAGACCGGAGGATCTTGATACTTTTGCCTGTCTGGTTCTCTACTTCGTTTCTGAATTCCTTGAATTTCTCAAAAGCTTCAGATTTGTGTTTCATCAGATACACATATCCGAACCTAGAGAGATCGTCAGTGAATGTGATGAAGTACGAGAACCCACCCTTTGCATGTATAGACATCGGACCACATACATCACTATGTACGAGTCCCAAGAGCTCTGCTGCTCTTTCTCCATGTCCGGTGAACGGAGATTTGGTCATCTTTCCTTTGAGACAAGACTGACAAGTTCCATAAGATGAAAACTCGAACGCATTCAAGAGTCCATCTTTATGCAACTTACTCAGTCTTTTCTCTCCGATATGACCAAGTCTACAATGCCACAAGTAGGATTCATTCGTATCTGAATTCTTCCTCTTGCGTGTGTTTTGTATGTTGAGAACTGTATTCTGATTTAGAACGTAGATACCATTAAACAGTGTACCCTCTGCAACCAGTACCTTATCAAGGTAAATGTTTATGATATTCTTTTCAAGAACAAAGTTATATCCATCTTTATCGAGTAAAGAAACTGATATGATGTTGCAAACCATGGAGGGTACATAGTAGCAATCGTTCAAAATCATAGTCTTGCCATTTGGCAATACTAGGTGATATTCACCGACGGCTGCCGCATTAACTTGTGCTCCGTTCGCTACTCTGAGCGACATATCACCCGGTGCAACTTTCCTACTTTTTCTCAGTCCCTGCAATAAATTACAGATATGAGATCCTGATCCGGTATCAAGTACCCAGGAGGTAGGGCTGACCGTAAAACAGTTCTCAATTACAAGAACACCTGAAGTAGATGCAAAACCATGCTTCTTCTTCGACTGGGTATCCTGGAAATCCATACAATCCCCTTTCCCATTCTCATACTCATGACTGTTGTCACAAGTTAGAGCTGAACCAACTTTCCCCAGTCCCGAATAAAAATTCGGATCGGTCAAGCGATACATTTTATTATCTTGATTAGGGCGTGAAGAGGTTGCTGCCTGGAGAGAGAAAAGAAACACTCAGCGTATGCTCTTGCAAGATTAGATTGGTTTATTAATTTATCTAACCAGGATGTCTCCCACTGTTTACTTAAATTCTTCTTAAATCCTTTTTAAAAGAAGAACTAGCCGGGTTTTTAATTCACGTCACAATACTTGCTTAACCTTTCAGCCAGGCTAGTGTCGGTATTTCGAGGGAGGTTTTCCAACGCTTTCGCGAAGTTCCTTAATTAAAGAACCTCTTTTCCCTGGGGGCGTAACCCCGCTAACACCTTTCTAGACACCTACTAGGTTTATAGCATTGATCGTTAAGTGAAATAATCTCCCGAGAGTAAACCAACTCATCAGTGGGATCGGGATCCAACTGTCATTGTATGATAACCTAGATGGAATCCACTCTAGTCACCACACTCCAGAAGGTATGCTAAATCTGCAAGTTTCAGTTCTTTTGAAACTCCCGATGTGGTTTTTGCCCCTAACTGTTCATGACCTTGACTAGGTCAACAAGCCATAAACTGTTAGACAAGTTCTACCCGTCATAATCCTGATTGCATTAGACCCACCCGTACGTGCCCTTGACTAGGTCAACAAGGCCGCACGACTGTCCTAACCAATCACATTTGCAATCCACAGAAAAAATATTATTTAGCTACCGTTCACTACGCCTTGACTAGGTCAACAAACGCAGCACGAATACTGAATAATATTAATCCGAAACGACGGAGGGCTACGGCTGGGTTTTTGGCGAAAAACCCGTTAACGTAATGAACTTGATATCGTTGAAGGAACCTGATTGCACCTTTTTGAAAAATCATAGTGGCGAAAACTTTTGCTAAAGAGGTCACTCCCTGCGAAGGGATCTCGGCTCTTTCCCCGTCGAGTGAGGTGCTGGGCATTCATAAGATGAATACCTCGATGCAAAGCAAGAATAATCGACTATGGTGAAGTTATTACCCTGACGCAAACCTTTTGTCCAAGGGGTCACTCCCGATGAGGGGATCTCGGCCCTTGCCTCGTCGATTGAGGTGCTGGGCATTCATAACCGAATACCTCGATGCAAAACAAAAAGATGAACGTCCTTGTAATAACAGCTTTTTGAAAAACTTGTTCCAACAACGTCTTTTAGGTTTATTTTCTTGCATTAGTTCTTTTAATGCGTGATATTCTTGCATTAGTTCTTTTAATGCGTCCCATCATTTAATCCTACCATTGCAGAAAACAACCAAAATATGACGTACGCTTATGCCATTCGCATTCGCCACGGGGTCCCGTCATCACTCGTTAGGTTACTTAACTAACGACAGAGCGGGGGCTGGGCTAGCGCGGCTGTAAAACATAAGCAACGCCTAAATAGTAAAGCAATGATAGACATTACAGATCACAGATGAATACATTGGATATACTAGCAATCCGCAATCCTTTCGAGCCTGGAACGAAAAGCGGATAACACGGTCGCGGTGAATAGCCAAATACCCCACCCAAGACCCCTACGGGTGCGGCAAACTGCCCGCCAAGTACTCGGCAGTTTGTGCACCCCCTCCATGGGTCTATCCTAGGAGCAAAAACAGTAAAAAGAATTATACAATGACGGCTACAACCCCATCCCGGTTGTGCGGCCAAACAAATAATAATATTACATCAATTTACATTTACAATGAATGAAAGAAAAACAAAAGCTCATCTCACATCCACCCCGGCTATTCACCCGCGACAGTCCAACACATTCATATACACATTCCAATATCAAACACAGATCACAGAGATGTATAACCCCGACTAATCGACTTATAGCGATTAGCCGACGTTCAATACATAAGAACATCACAGATATAACCTTTATAGTCAAAGTATATTGAAGTTCGGAAAAATACGGAATTATAGGCCCCCAAAAAACAAATTTCTATTCTGGAAAATCTGGGCACATATAATATATCTGAAAAATCCTAAAACCATGTCAGAAACACACTGCACCAAAATCGATGCAGTAACTCACCAAGTTGGCCGCGGTTCCGCGGCAAGAGCTTGCTCTTGCCGCGGAAGCGCGGCGCTTTGGTTGAGTCGCTGCATCGTTTTTGGTGGTTTTCTTATAAAAACCCTGAGATGATTTTTGGGATATAACAAATTTTGTTTTAACCAGAAAAAGTTTTAACAGAAACTCAGATTTTTACAACTTGGTTTTTTTTCGATTTTTCCGTTTCGAACTTCGATACACTTTACTACCAAGCTAGTTTATGTTTAGTTAGTCTCTGATACCACTGTTAGGTCCACGTTACCTCTCCCGGTACTTTCGGGGTTGCGGAAACGGTAAATCAAAATTTTTCTAAACTTTGTAACATGGACCGTAAAAGCCGGATCTTTGCTAAACTAAACTAGCATACTTGCAAAGAAGAATTAACTACTCGGCAAAGTGGTTATACCTCAACTTGAACTCCTTCACTTCTTGTTGTTGTTCTTCTTTGATGTTCTTCTCTTCTTGTTGTTCTTCTCATTGCTCGCTCAATGGTTGATCCGGACTTCGGTCACCTCCGCGGCCTCCTTGAGTCCAAGACGATCCACCCGAGAGATGTACACCGAGCTCCACCTCAAGCCGAGGTAACTAGGGCAAGGAGATTGCTAATCTAGAAGCCCTAGGTTGTGTAGAGAGGATGTATGGATGTGTTTGTCAAGTAGGATCCTTTTTCTCTCAACACATGAGATCAAAGGAGGAATCAAGAGGAGGAAGAAGAAGGAGATTTTCTAGCAACCATGGAGCTTCTCATTTCAAGAGAGAGAATGAGAATAAGCAAATGAAAAGCTTAACCAAGAGAAAAGCTAACCATGGTTGCAATAATGCACAAACATTATCATTACAAATCCAATCAAGATAAAGGTGATGGCTACAAATGACATGACCATTATCATAACTAAATAAAAAGAAAACCAAAGAATACTTTAGATCTTCTAAGAAGATCCAAGTCAACTTTGGTCAAATGGTCAACAAAGTCAAGATGGTCAAACGGTCAATGTAATTAGCCATAACAAAATTATCAATGAAAGGATTAGTAAATAATGTCCCCGGCTCATTATGGTTTTGACCAAACGAACTGTCGAAACGCTAATGAGTCCGCCTCAAAATGGTTTTGACCGAATCAACTGTCAAAACCCTAATGAGCCTGCCACATAGTGGTTTTGGCCGAACCAACTGCCAAAACCCTAATGAGGCACCTCCTCCTTCATCGCTCCAGAAAACTGTGCATACACACCTGCATCCGTATTCCGTAGAATGCGGATGCGCAGAAGACAAAACAAATCCATCCGTGCAATACTAGGATCTGGCTTAAACCAAAGCCCACTAGTATTGCCTGCCCGAACATCATACGCACACAAGTGTACGTAAGTGATCGCAGTCCTGCCGTAAAACCATACGGCCTCTACACGTTTCGCTCAGTGCAGGGAAACTCTCTGTGTGGGACTCTAAAGACTCGACACTACGCTGGCAGTGGGTTTAACCACAGACCGCAAGCGGCACTAGCTGTACGTAACGGTCCCCAGGTAGATGTCGATAAGAAGGCCGATGAGGTAAACCCATCCGAACTCCTACTGAGTCTGTATGTGACAATCTCCGTACAGTCCGGTCTGTTCGTCTGATACATCGCATGTCGGGCCTAGGGGGGCGGCAAGCGTCAGACCCCTAATAGCGGTACAAGTCGTGTCGGAGTGAAGCCCAGAACACCCTGAGATAACACTGGAACCTACCAGTATATCTCGCTTGCCCTGGCCAGGGACTACTCGTGTAATGGCTCTCCTAGACACAGCGCGATGTCAACCCCCAATACCGGGAGAGACGAATCCTGTCTAACCGTCACTGCCTCCAAGTGCTTCGGGACTGCTCCCAACTACTACCTGTTTGCACGACTCAGTAGAGCCGTGGTAGGGTAGTAATCAAAGAACAGTGGGAACACACTCGAGGCGAAGTGACAGTGTCAAGTCAGCGGACTAAGCTGTACTCATGTCACCTGGGAACTGATAACTGACGATAGGTATAATACCAACCATCAGTTCCCGACGAGTCCTGTCCAGTGTACTCGTAACCTAACGAGCACCCGCATACTATCTCAAGTACGACGTACTGACGGCTGTGGGACAGACCGTCTCCCGTGCTGGGATGAGAAGCGCATACGCTAGTCTACTCCGGAGTATCGATGCCCTATCTCGGTACTCCCACGACTAGGGACGTGTATAAGGATGTGCTTGTAGATTACCCAGCCCCCACGAGTGTGATCGCCATCACAACGCCGGTAATCAAGCAAAGATCCTAAGGGCTCTACTAATGCGTATAGGTGATATAATAAATAAACACACATGTACACATTAAAGCAGAGACAAACCAAGTAGCATACTACTATATTGAGCAAGATTGTTTGTACAACTGTGAATATCCCAAGCTTCCATCAAGTAATATACATACTAGTATGATACAGTAATGGCCTCTAGGGCATATACACTAACAATATCAATGCGACCCGACTAGCTGAAGTTACATTTAGATGCATATTTAAATCAGTTTGAATTTACATCTTGTGAAACTTGCCAGTCATGTCACAAAGATATAATGACACCAGCTCTGTTTACTGGAAGCAGAGAAAGAGTTAATGAACTCTTGGGATGATACATGTTGATGTATGTAGGTCCCCAGTCTACACATGCCAGGACTGGTTCTTTATACTTCATTATATTCTCTGATAATCTCTCAAGATTCAGTCGTATGTTCCTGTTGAAATATAAGTCCGAAGCTTTTGAGGTATTCACAGAATATAAGTTGGAAGTAGAGAACCAAAATACGGGTATAAGTATTATGTCCTTTGATGTGATCGAGGAGGAGAATACTTGAGCACGGAATTCCAGGATTATTCTAAAGGAGAATGAGATTCTCTCTCAGCATTACTCCTCTGAATACACCACAGCACAACGGTGTATCGGGGCGGAGCAATCACACAATATTAGATATCGTATGCTCTATGATGAGTATTACTGAGTTACCTATTTCCTTTTGGGAGTTATGCACTTGAGAAGCTGCATACCTATTAAATTAGGTTCGAATCAAATCAGTGCCTACCATTCCATATGAGATATGGTATGGGAAGAGCCTATCTCTTAAGTAAGCTAAGATTTGGGATTGTCCGGCCTATGTCAAAAGCAAAATCCGGACAAGATCGAGGCAAGGTCTGTAATGTAGAACTGGAAAGGTTCCAGCTATACAAACTACAGCAGATGATTTGACAGAACCAAAGGATTCTATAGTCCCCGACGAACCTCAGCCTCTCCGCCGATCTGGTAGGGTTCCTCGCCTGCCTGAGAGATACCTCGGTTTCTCGATGACAGTGGGAGCAAGGATTGCATCATGAGATGATGACCCAACTAGATTCGAGCAGGCCATCAAGAGTAGGGACTCTGTAAGAATGGCTGGATGCTTAGCAATCTGAGATGGAATCCATATACACCAACAAAGTATGGACTTTGGTTGCGATATCTGAAGGGTTAAATCCCCATCAGGAGCAAGTATATCTTGAGAAGATTACTTGGTATAGATGGACAAGTTGAGACTTTCAAAGCTAGACTTGTTAAAGGTTTTCGTCATCGACCAGGCACGGATAATGATGAAACCTTTTCCAGGGACTATGCTTAAGTCCATCCAGATCCTACTTGCCACGGCTACATACCATGACTACGATATCTGGTGATTGGGTGCCATGACAACTTTTCTAAATAATGATTTAGAAGAGAACGTCTATAAGAACACAGCCAGAGGGCCTCGTAGACAGTGGGAGCAGTGGAAACGTGTGCAAGATGCTTTATAGGATAAAGCAGGCATCGCGGAGTTGGAACATCTGTTTTGATGGATTAGTCAAGGAAGTTGACATCATCAAAATGGTAGATGAACCTTGTATAAACAAAAAGGTAGTAGGGAGTATGGTGACGATCCTCGTAGAGTACGTGGATGACATACTCTTGTTAGGGAAGGAGTTTCCTATGCTACGCTCGATCAATCTCCGCTTATCACAATGATTTTCCATATAGGATCAAAGTAATACCTACTAAATCCTAATATTTGGACCTATGAGATAGATCTAAAGGGATATTAGGGTTCTCACTAGGTATAGTGAGATTGTATCAATCGATCCTGGGGAGAATCACTGAAAGTGTTCCAGGGTGATAAAGACGACTGAATGTCAGTCACAGGCACTGTCTTTACCCTCAGTAAAGGGACGGTATGTTGGAAGAGTTCCAAGCTCGATACCGTGGCAAACTAGACGATAAAGGCTGGTAACATCGCTATTAAAGATACTACCAAAGAGGAAGTTTGGGTGTATATTGGTTCATAGGATGAACTAGGTTCCTACCATTGTGTGACAATGGAACTGTGGCTTTGGCCCTGGAACCCTGGTCCCATCAGTGACCCAGACATATTCTGAGGCAGCATTACCTGATCATGGAGATAGTTGATCTCCAGGGTGATTGAGGTTAGGAGAGTAGACTCAGAGGACAACACGGCGGATCCACTCACGAAGACCCTTTTCCCAAAGAGAGACTTTTAGGGGATGGTTGAGTATGTGATACTGCAACCACTGCTACAGATGGCCCTAGTGCAAGTGGGAGATTGTTAGTTATATGTATGCCCTAGAGGCCATTACTGTACATTGGATGTATATTGTAGTGGATGCTGGGACATATATAGGTAGGACTTTCTTGCTCGACATGATAGTACGCTATCTGGTTGCTCTTTATCTTAACATGTATACTTTCTGTCTCTCTGATTACATGTTGATAAAGCCCTTAGGATGTGTACTCGACTTCCAGGACTGTGATGCAGATCATACTAGTGGGGCCTGGGTAGTCAATGAGTACATCCTTCATTGTTCCTAGTCGTGGGAATATCGAGACGGGGCATCGATGTTCCAGAGTAGACTAGCGCATATCTTCTCGACCCATGCGATGGGCGATGGATGATCCCATATCCATTGGTGTTTGACATCGAAGATGGTATGCGGGTGCTCAGTGGAGACTGGGTACACTGAACGGACTCGCCGAGAACTCCCAGATGGTATTATACCTCACGTCAGATGGCAGTTCTCTGGTGACACTGGTACAGCTTAGTCTGTTGACCCGAGATCGTCATAGAGTCTTGTGTGTCTCCCACTGTGCTTTGATTTCCACCCTACCACGGCTCTACTGAGTTGTGCAAACAGGTGATTTTTGGGTACAGTCCCGATTCACATGGAGGCAATGAGCGATAGGAGGGGATTCGTCTCTCCCGGTATTGGGGGTTGATGTTGTGCTATGCTCGACTGGCCATAACAGGAAATCCCTGTCCAGGGTTGCAGTGATATACTGGTAAGAGTTATCAGTAGTTTCACGAATGTTATGGACCTTACGTCGGCATGACTTATCGAGCTATTGGGGTCTGACGTTTACCACCCCTAGGCGAGATATGCGACATATCAGACGAACAGACCGGACTGTACGGTAAGTGTTACTGGTTGGATTCACAGGAGTGTGAGCGGGCTTGCTCGTCGATCTTCTGATCGCTCAATACCCGGGTGGCCGTTACGTTTAGCAGACCGCTTGCAGCTTGTGGGTGCTTGATATGATCATCATCCGCTACCGGCGTATTGATGAGTCTTTAGAGTCCTACACAGAGGTTTCCTGGCTCAAGCGAAATGAAATAGGAGCGCATATGAGATATGTGCGGGACCGAGAATAATGCATGTATGTGATACCGTATTTCATTCTCGCGATGAATGTGTCGAATGGTTGTATGCGATATAACCTAGTTATCGAATCAAGGATTGATTCGATAAGCCGATACATTGGATACTAGCCGGTTATATGCGACATGACCGGATCATTGAATCAAGTGTTGATTTAATGATTTAATGTATAATTATATATTTGATATATTACTTTGCATTAACTAGTATTGGTTCACTTTAAATGGATTTACTCACTTGGTTTGTGCACATTGCATATGTGATATATTTTGTGCACATGATTGTATCATGTTTGATGATACATGCAAGCTAGGGTTAGTGTAAAGAATTAGACCATGGTTAAGATTATGATTAGGGTTTTCTTTTTTCTTATTTATTTATTTATTTATTTTGGAAAAAGATGAGAAAAGAATGGTTGCTATTTTTGTTTGCTAGTTGAAGATTCTTGAAGCTTTGAATTAGTCCACCATTCTTGTCTCATCCTTAACCCTAACCATTCAAGTTAACCATGGTCCATTCTCTACAACTAACCAAGGGTTAGTAAATGATAAGTATTGATTTATTTATCATTTACTTAATACTTATCATATTCTTTTTCTTCATCATCTTCTTCTTCCTCCATGAGAAGAAAGCTTGCTACATCAATGGTGATTGATGAAAAAGTGTGTGAAATCCAAAACTAAAGTCTACCCAATTCCTATTTCTTCATCCTCTACCTCTTGCCAAGTAGTATAGGGTGTTTCCTTCACAAGTTTTCAAGGCTTGGTGAAGTTGGAGCTTGTTCTTGTGATGCCTCGACGTAGATCATCTTCGGCATCGAACCGACGATCAAGACCGCCCATTCTTCGATGATGCCAATGCTAGAGTCAAGGGTTCGATTTGGACAGCGGAGGGAGATCATCGCGGAGCTTAGGAAGTGGTGGACCCGATCTACAAAGGTTGTAGTCACTTTCCCTTAGCATTTATTTCCATTTACTTGCTTGTTTCGCCTATTTATCTAGTTAACGATCCGTATTAGGGTTTATAGGCACTTGTAAAATTTGATTTGTGCATGTTTGATCACTTGTGAGACTCCATTACAGTGCCTAGGAACCCTACACAGAAAAACCTGACGTAGCCCTCCGTCATTTCAGATAAATCCTACTTAGTATTCGTGCTACGTTTGTTGACCTCCGTCAAGGCGTAGTGTGCGGTAGCTAACTAGTATTTATCTGCTTATGCATGTGATGCAGATTGGATTAGGGTAGTCGTACGACCTTGTTGACCTCCATCAAGGGTCGTGCGGGTGGGTTTGATTCAATCAAGAAATGGCGGGTTGAACTTGACTTGCATCCTGTAGTTTGCTGACCTCCGTCAAGGTCATAGGATGCTTGGGGCAAAATATTATCGGGAATTTCAAGTGTTGAAATTTGCAATGAGATTGCATACCTTCTATGAGATAGTTGGATCCCGATACCCACTGCGAGTAAGAGTTACTCCTGGGAGAGTTTTACACATTACAATTAGCCGATCAAGTAGGTGTCTAGAAAGGTGTCAACGGGGTTACGCCTCTGGGAAAACGAGGTTTACTTTAATTAGGTCCGTGCGAAAGCACGGGGAACCTCCCTCAAAATACCGACACTGGCCTGGCTGAAAGATTGGCGAAGTTGTAGGGTGTAATTAATCCCGGCTAGTCTTTCCTTTTAAGGGTTTGAAGGAAGATTTGATAAAAACCAGTGGGAGCCATCCTGATTAGATAAGATAATAACCAATCCGATCTTGCAAGAGCATACGCTAAAGTGTTTTCTTCTCTCTCTCTCCAGGTAGCGACCATGTCATGCCCTAATCAAGATAATAATATGGATGTATTGACCGAACCCGCATGTTATATTGTGCTGGGGTACGTTGGTTCCGTTCTTTCTTATAAGAGTTATAGGAATGAAAAGGATATAGGGGAATACCAGGATTCCCATGCCACCCGAATGAAGAAAGTACATGTTGATGCATTTTCTTCGGGTGTGTTCGTTACAGAGAACTGTTTCTCCATTTGCCCTACGTCCTGGGTATTAGATACCAGGTCGGGATCCCATATATGTAATCAGTTACATGGGCTCAAGAAAGGTAGAGAACTTGGAGAAGGTGATAAAGACATTAGAGTTGGAAATGGTGCAATTGTTGCAGCTAAGACTATCGGGGAATATCACATTGCATTACCAACTGGTAATACATTGGTTCTGAACGAATGCTATTACATGCCGAACCTGATATGCAACATTATATCAGTTTCTTTGTTGAGTAAAGAGGGATATAATTTTGTATTACAGGACAATGTTATGAACATTTTCCGTAACCAAAAGTTGGTTGGATCAGGCACGTTGTGCAATGGCATTTATGTTCTAAATCAATCAATAGTTCTGAGCATAACAAACACACACAAGAGGAAGAGTTCAGAACTGAACGAATCCTTCTTGTGGCATTGTAGACTCGGTCACATCAATGCGACACGACTGGCTAAGTTGCATAAGGATGGATATTTGAAACCATTCGAATTTTCATCTTATGACACTTGCCAGTCATGTCTCAAAGGTAAGATGACCAAAACTCCGTTTACGGGACACGGAGAAAAAGTTACCGAACTCTTGGGACTTTTACATAGTGATGTATGTGGTCCCATGTCTACACATGCCAGGGATGGTTCTTCATACTTCATTACATTCACTGACGATCTCTCAAGATACGGACATATGTACTTGATAAGACACAAGTCTGAAGCTTTTGAGAAATTTAGAGAATATAAACAAGAAGTCGAGAACCAAACCGGAAAAAGTATTAAAATCCTTCGATCTGATCGAGGAGGTGAATACTTGAGCAATGAATTCCTGGACTTCCTAAAAGAGAATGGGATTCTCTCTCAGCTGACTCCTCCATATACACCACAGCACAACGGTGTATCAGAACGGAGGAACCGCACCCTATTAGATATGGTGCGCTCTATGATGAGCACAGCTGAGTTACCTATTTCCTTCTGGGGGTATGCGCTTGATACAGCCATACATCTATTAAATATGGTCCCCACCAAATCTGTGCCTACCACTCCATATGAGATATGGAAAGGGAAGAGACCATGTCTTAACTATGTTAAGATATGGGGTTGTCCAGCCTATGTCAAACGACAAAATCCGGACAAACTCGAGGCACGGTCTGTTCTATGCAAATTTATAAGATATCCCAAGAATTCACAAGGGTATATCTTCTACCACCCTGAGGAACAAAAAGTGTTTGTTTCTCGGCATGCCACCTTTTTGGAAAAGGAATTTCTTGATAAAGAGATTAGTGGACATGAGGTAGAACTGGAAGAGGTTCCAGCTACAGAAGCTACAACAGAAGATCTGGTGGAACCAGAGGATTCAATAGTTCCCAATGAACCCCAGCCACTCCACCGATCTAGTAGGGTTCCTCGCCCACCTGAGAGATACTACGGTTTTCTCATGGATGGTGGGAGCGAGGATTGCATCATGGAGGATGATGATCTAACTAGTTTCGAGCAGGCCATCACGAGTAAAAACTCAGTGAAATGGCTGGATGCAATGCGGTCCGAGATGGAATCCATGTACACCAACAAAGTATGGACTTTGGAAGTTGCTCCTGAAGGGGTAAAACCCATTGGGAGCAAGTGGATCTTCAAGAAAAAACTTGGTGTAGATGGGAAAGTGGAGACTTTCAAAGCTAGACTTGTTGCAAAAGGTTTTCGTCAAAGACCAGGTGTGGACTATGACGAAACCTTTTCTCCAGTGGCTATGCTTAAATCCATCCGGATCATGCTTGCCATCGCTGCATATCATGATTACGAAATCTGGCAAATGGATGTTAAGACCGCCTTTCTAAATGGTGATTTAGAAGAGTGCGTGTACATGACTCAGCCAGAGGGCTTCGTAGACAGTGGGTGCAGCGGGAAGGTGTGCAAGCTGCTTAAATCCATTTATGGATTAAAGCAAGCATCGCGGAGTTGGAACATCTGCTTTGACGTCGTTATCAAAGAGTTTGATTTCGTCAAAAACCCAGATGAACCTTGTATTTACAAGAAGGTGGCAGAGAGTAAGGTTGTCTTCCTCGTATTGTACGTCGACGACATACTCTTGATAGGAAATGATATTCCTATGCTGCAATCCGTCAAGCTCTTCTTATCACAAAGATTCTCAATGAAAGATCTTGGTGATGCCTCCTGCATATTGGGAATTAGGATCTATAGAGATAGATCCAAACGGATATTGGGATTGTCCCAATCCAGGTACATTGACACCATACTAAAGATGTTTAGTATGGAAGAATCCAAGCGTGGGAACTTGCCCACGATCTCTGGAGTCACTCTCTCCAAAAAGATGTCTCCCAAGACTGATTTGGAGAGAGCTCGCATGCAAGGGATACCCTATGCTTCGGCTGTAGGCTCTATCATGTACGCGATGCTATGTACCAGACCCGATGTAGCATACTCACTAAGTGTAGTGAGCAGGTATCAAGCTGATCCTGGAGAGAGTCACTGGACAGCTGTGAAGAGCATTCTCAAGTACTTACGAAGGACTAAAGAGATGCTCTTGGTGTATGGTAACGGAGAACTCCAAGTGGAGTCCTTTACCGATTCGAGCTTCCAAAGTGATAAGGACGACTCTAAGTCGCAGTCGGGATTTGTCTTTACCCTTTACGGAGGGGCGGTTAGCTGGAAGAGTTCCAAGCAGGAAACCGTGGCAGACTCGACGATGGAGGCTGAATACATCGCTACCAACGATGCTGCTAAAGAGGCTGTCTGGATCAAGAAGTTCATTACTGAACTTGGAGTGGTTCCATCCATTGAGCATCCAATACCTTTGTATTGTGATAACAATGGAGTGGTGGCTTTGGCCAAGGAACCCAGGTCCCATCAGCGATCCAGGCATATTCTGAGGCGGTATCACCTGATCCGGGAGATAGTTGATCGCCGGGAGATCGAGGTCAGAAGGGTTGACACGAAGAACAACACGGCGGATCCACTCACGAAGGCCATTCCCTAGATACAGTTTGAGAGACTCTTCGGGATGCTCGGTATGCGATACTACAGCAGCTGGCCCTAGTGCAAGTGGGAGATTGTTAGTTGTATGTATGCCCTAGAGGCCAGTATTGTACAGATGATGTATATTATATTGGATGCTTGGACATATATAGAGATGACTTTCTTGCTCGATATGATAGTATGCTATCTGGTTGCTCTTTATCTTAACATGTACACTTGTCTCTTTAAACTGTCTTATAGTTACATGTTGGTAAAGCCCTTAGGATGTGTACTTGACTACCTGGACTGTGATGCAGATCATACTAGTGGGGACATGGTAGTCCATAGGTACATCCTTCAAGGTCCCTAGTCATGGGTGTATCGAGACGGGGCATCGATATACCAGTGTAGACTAGCGTATACGCTTCTCGACCCATGAGATGGGCGATGGATGATCCCATATCCATTGGTGTTTGACATCAGAGATGGTATACGGGTGCTCAGTGGAGACTGGGTACACTGGACGGACTCGCCGAGAACTCCCAGATGGTATTATACCTCACGTCAGATGGCAGTTCTCAGGTGACACTTGTGCAGGTTAGTCTGTAGACCCGAGATCGTCATAGAGTCTTGTGTGATTCCCACTGTGCTTTAATCTCCACCTTACCACGTCCATGAGGGCGTGCAAAATGGTGGTTTTTGGGCACAGTTCCGAGTCACATGGAGGCAATGAGCGATAGGAGAGGTTTCGTCTCTCCCGGTATTTGGGGTTGATGTTGCGCTGTGCTCGATTGGCCGTGACAGGGATGTCCCTGGCCAGGGCTGATCAGAGATTTGCTGGTAAGTGTTACCAGTAGTTTCTCGACCCGTTATAAGCCTCATATCGGCACGACTTATCGGTTATTGGGGTCTGACGTTTACCACCCCTAGACTTGATATGTGACATATCAGACGAACAGACCGGACTGTACGGTAAGTGTTACTGGTTGGATTCACAGGAGTGTGAGCGGGCTTGCTCGTAGATCTTCTGATCGCTCAATACCAGGGTGGCCGTTACGTTTAGCAGACCGCTTGCGGCTTGTGGGTGCTTGATATGATCATCATCTGCTGCCGGCGTATTGACGAGTCTTTAGAGTCCTACACAGAGGTTTCCTGGCTCAAGCGAAACGAAATAGGAGCGCATATGAGATATGTGCGGGACCGAGAATAATGCGTGTATGTGATACCGTATTATATTCTCGCGATGAATGTATCGATTGGTTGTATCCGATATAACCTAGTTATCGAATCAAGGGTTGATTCGATAAGCCGATACATTGGATATTAGTCGGTTATATGCGATATGACCGGATCGTTAAATCAAGTGTTGATTTAATGATTTAATGTATAATTATATATTTGATATATTACTTTGCATTAACTAGTATTGGTTCATTTTAAAAGGATTTTCTTACTTGATGTGCACATTGTATATGTGATATATTTTGTGTGTGCACTTAATTGTATCATGTTTGATGATACATACTCACTTGGGTTTGTGCAAAGAATTAAACCATGGTTAAGTTAATGATTAGGGTTTTGTTTATTTGCTTATTTATTTATTTATTTTTCCATTATGGAAAAGATAAATATGATATGGTGGCTTTCTTTGGATGCTTGTTGAAGCTTCATGAAGCTTTGAACAAGTCCACCATTCTTGTCTCATGTTTAACCCTAACCACTAAGAGTAACCATGGTCTATTCTCTACACCTAACCAAGGTTAGGATATGATAAGTATTCATATTATTATTCTTTTTAAAAGAGACTTATCATATTCTTTCTTCTTCTTCATCATCTTTAACAAGAAGAAAAGCTTACTAGCTTTAATGGCATCTTGAGAAAAAGAGTGAGAAATCCAATTCTAAAGTGAACCCACCTCCTATTTCTTCATCCTCTACCTCTTGCCAAGTAGTATAGGGTGTTTTCTTCACAAGTTTCACAACTTGGTGAAGTTGGAGCTTGATCTTGAGTTGCCTCGACGTAGATCTTCTTCGGCATCGAAGTCGACAACTTAGTCCGCTCATTTCCCCGATGAAGCCGATGCTAGAGTCCGAGATCCGATCTGGACAGCGAGGGGATGTCTACGTGGAGCTAAGGAAGTGGAGAACCGGATCTACAAAGGTTGTAGCCTCTTTCTTTTAGTTAAATTGTTAACTAGTTTCACTTTTCGTCTAAACTCTAGTCAACGAATCCGTATTAGGGTTTCTCGGCACTTGTAAAACTTGAAATTGGCATGGTTGATGCCTTGTGAGACCTCTTTAGTGTGCCTAGGAACCCTACAGTATTGACCAAAAGGGACGTCGATGAGCGAACTCATCCTGACACCCTACTGAGCCTGTCAGTGACAATATCCGTACAGTCCGATCCATTCGTCTATGAGCATCGCATAGCGGGCCTAGGGGGTTGGTAAAAGTCGTGTCGGAGTGTAGTCCTGAACACTCTGAGATACTACTGGAATACCTACCAGTAAATCTCCTGCCTTGGCCAAGGACTTCGTGTAATGGCTCTCCTAGACACAGCGCGACCTCACCCCCAATACCAGGAAAGACGAACCCCTACAGATCCGCTCACTGCCTCCATGTGGCTCGGGACTGTACCCAACTAAAACCTGTTTGCACGTCTCTTTTGAGCATGGTAGGGTAGTAATCAAAGTACAGTGGGAACTCACACGAGACAAATGACGGTCTCAGGTCGATGAACTAACCTGTACACATGTCACCAGGGAACTGCTATCTGACTTCAGGTATAAGACCAACTAGCATGTTCCCGGCGAGTCCTGTCCGGTGTACTCATAACCCAATGAGCACCTGTATACATCTTAGGTGAACCAACTGACACCAGTGGCTTGTGAGACCGGCCTGTAGAGTTACTAGGCACTCTAATAAGGATCTACAAGGCATTAACCATGCCGGATTAAAATTTTAGCCGTGCTGAATAACCCTAAACAAGATCGTTGCTAGAGAATTAGGGTTTCACATGCTAGAAAATAACAATTATCTCTAAGTGAATACGAAATACAACCTTTGTAGATCGGTCCTTCACTTCTTAAGCTCCTTGTAGTGGTCCCTTCGCTGCGATCATCGAACATCCGGACTCTTGGACGGCTCCATGAGAAGAGGCAACGGAATTGCTTGAAGTCTTCGAGGCCGAAGATGATCTACATCGAGAGAATACGAACTCAAGCTTCTACTTCACTAACCAAAGAATTAGTGAAGCAAACACCCTAAACTAAAGTGCTAGTCTAGTAGAGAATGGTGAGATAGGAAATGGGTATACTTTAGAATTTCTTTTCTCACTTTGATTCTCTCTCTATTTCAAACCCTAGAAAGAAATTTTGAGGAGGAAGAAGATGAGCTCAAAATGAATATGAGAACTAATCAAGAGAGAGTGAGAGAGCTAACCATGGTGAGTGAGTATCATATACTAACTCATGTAGAGACATTACCATGGCTAATTATAGTGGTTAGGTTAACTAATATCTTAAGTAAAACAAAACTAGTGGACTAAGTCAATGCAACCATAAGTTTCATGAAGTTTCATGCATGTGAGCTCATTATCCATTTGTTTTAGAATTACTTTAAATATAAAAACCTAAACCTATAATTAGTATGGTATAAGTCTTATACACCCATGATAGTTGTATCAACAACCATGATACAAAAAAGAACACAAATAAATATATATCACATATATATTAACTTGTGCACAAGTGAGAAAAACAAATGCTTAAGTGAACCAATGTTAGTTAATGTAAATTAGTATATCACATATACAATTATACACTAAATTATCAAATCAATACTTGACTTAATAATCCGGTTATATCACATATAACCGACTAACATCCAATGTATCGACTTATCGAATCAACACTTGATTCGATATCCCGATTATATCGCATATAACCGATCGATACAATTATCACGAGAATAGAATACGGTATCACATACACGCATTATTCTCAGTCCCGCACATATGACATATGCGCTCCTATTTCGTTTTGCCTGAGCCAGTAAAACCTCTATGTAGGACTCTAAAGACTCGTCAATACGCCGGCAGTAGGTGATGATCATATCAAACACCCACAAGCCGTCAGCGGTACTAGCTGGACGTAACGGCTACCCGGGTATTGAGCGATCAGAAGATCAGCAAGGAAGCCCGCTCCAACTCCTGCAAAAAGCCTGACAGTGACACTGCCGTACAGTCCGGTCTCCTCGTCTGATATGTCGCATATCAGTTCTAGGGGTAGTAAACGTCAGACCCCAATAACCGATAAGTCATACCGATATGAGGCTCATAACGGGTCGAGAAACTACTGGTAACACTGCCATTAAATCTCTAAACCAGCCCTGGCCAGGGACTTCCCTATTATGGCCAATCGAGCATAGCGCAACATTAACCCCCAATACCGGGAGAGACGAAACCCCTCCTATCGCTCATTGCCTCCATGTGACTCGGGACTGTACCCAAAAACCACCGTTTTGCACGCCCTCTTGGACGTGGTAAGGTGGAAATCAAAGCACAATGGGAATCACACAAGACTCTATGACGATCTCGGGTCTACAGACTAACCTGTACCAGTGTCACCAGAGAACTGCCATCTGACGTAAGGTATAATACCATCTGGGAGTTCTCGGCGAGTCCATCCAGTGTATCCAGTCTCCACTGAGCACCCGTATATCATCTCTGATGTCAAACACCAATGGATATGGGATCATCCATCGCCCATCTATATGGGTCGAGAAGGTATACGCTGGTCTACTCTGGTATATCGATGCCCCGTCTCGATACACCCACGACTAGGGACCTTGAAGGATGTACTTATGGACTACCATGTCCCCACTAGTATGATTCGCATCATAGTCCAGGTAGTCAAGTACACATCCTAAAGGTTTTACCAACATGTAACATAGAGACAATCAGTATACACGTTAAGGTAAAGAGTAAGCAGATAGCATACTATCATGTCGAGCAAGAAAGTCCTCCCTATATATGTCCAAGCATCTACTACAATATACATCTCATGTATAGTAATGGCCTCTAGGGCATACATATAACTAACAATCTCCTATTTGCACTAGGACCATCTGATAACCGTGGTTGTAGTATCTCATACTTAACCATCCCACAAAAGTCTCTCTCTGGGAAAAGGCCTTCGTGAGTGGATCCGCCATGTTTTCCTCTGAGTCTACTCTCCTAACTTCGATCCCCTGGAGATCAACCATCTCCATGATCAGGTGATACTGCCTTAGAATATGTCTGGATCACTGATGGGACGGGCGTTCCTTGGCATAAGCTACAACTCCATTGTCACACAATGGTAGGAACGATGTTCATCTCATGAACTAATATACACCCAGACTGTCTCTTTGGTAGCGATGTATCCAGCCTTTATCGTCTAGTTTGCCACGGTATCTAGCTTGGAACTCTTCCAACATACCGTCCCTTTACTGAGGGTAAAGACAATGCCTGTGACTGACATTCAGTCGTCCTTGTCACCCTGGAACCTTTCCAGTGATTCTCCACAGGATCGATTGATACCATCTCACTACAACTAGTGAGTATCCTAACATCCAATTAGATCTATCTCATAGATCCAAAAACTCAGGATTTAGGAGGTATCATTTTGATCTTATATAGAGAATCCTTGTGATAAGCGGAGATTGACTGAGCGTAGCATAGGAAACTACTTCCCTATCAAGAGCATGTTATCCACGTACTCTACGAGGATCACCACCATACTCCCTACTACCTTTTTGTATATACAAGGTTCATCTACCATTTTGATGATGTCAAACTCTTTGACTAACACATCAAAACAGACGTTCTAACTCCGCGATGCCTGATTTATCACATAAAACAACTTGCTCACGTTTCCGCTGCTCACACTGTCCACGAAGCCCTCTGGCTGTGTACTTATAGACGCTCTCTTCCAAATCATCATTTAGAAAAGCAGTCATGACACCCAACCGCCAGATATCGTAGTCATGGTATGTAGCCGTGGCAAGTAGGATCTGGATGGACTTAAGCATAGCTACTTAGAAAAGGTTTCATCATAATCCATACCTGGTCAATGATGCAAACCTTTAACAAGTCTAGCTTTGAAAGTCTCAACTTTTCCATGTACACCAAGTAATCTTCTCAAGATATACTTGCTCCTGATGGGAATTTAACCCTTCAGATAAGGCAACCAAAGTCCATACTTTGTTGGTGTATAAGGATTCCATCTCAGATCGCTAAGCATCCAGCCATTCTTACAGAGTCCCACTCCTGATGGCCTGCTTGAAACTAGTTGGGTCATCATCTCATGATGCATTTCTCGCTCCCACTGTCATAGAGAAACCAAAGTATCTCTCAGGTGGGTGAGGAACCCTACCAGATCGGCGGAGAGGCTGAGGTTCGTTGGGAGCTATTGAATCCTTCGGTTCTACCAAATCATCTGCTGTAGTTTGTATAGCTGGAATTCCTTCCAGTTCTACCTCATGACCACTAATTTCTTCACAAGAAATTCCCTTTCACAAAAGTGGTATGTTGAGAAACAAAACATCTTTTTTCCCTCGGTTAGGTAGAAGATATTCCCTTGCATATGCTTGGGATATCCAACAAACTTCTACAGAACTGACTTTGCCTCGAGCTTGTCCGGATTATGCTTTTAGACATAGGCTGGACAACCCCAAATCTTAATAAAATTAAGATATGGGCTCTTCCCTTTCCATATCTCATATGAAGTGGTAGGCAACTGATTTGATTTGGAACCCTATTCAATAGGTATGCAACTTCAAAAGTGCATAACTCCCTAAAAGGAAATAGGAAACTCAGTAGTACTCATCATAGAGCACACCATATCATATAGGGTGTGATTGCTCTGCCCCGATACACCGTGGTGCTGTGGTGTATACGGAGGAGTAATGCTGAGAGAGAATCTCATTCTCCTTTAGAATGGTCCAGGAATTCCGTGCTCAAGTATTCTCCTCCTTGATCTCATCAAAGGACATAATACTTATACCCGTATTTTGGTTCTCTACTTCTAACTTACATTCTGTGAATATCTCAAAAGGTTCGGACTTGTGTTTCAACAGGAACATATGTCTGAATCTTGAGAGATCATCAGAGAATGTAATGAAGTACGAAGAACCGGTCTTGGCATATAAAGACAGGGGACCTTCATACATCAACATGTATCATCCCAAAAGTTCACGACCTCTTTCTCTGTTTCCATTAAACAGAGCTATGGTCATCTTATCTCTGTGACATGACCAGCAAGTTTCACAAGCTGTAAATTCAAACTAATTTAAATATGCATCTATATGTAACTTTAGCTAGTCGGGTCGCATTGATATGACCTAGTCTACAATACCTCAAGAAGAATTCGTTCATTTCTGAACTCTTCCTCTTGTGTGTGTTCTGTATACTAAGAACTGTAGTTTGATTTAGAACGTCAATACTTTTAGATAACGTGCCTGAACCGATCAACTCTTGATATAGGAAATGTTCAAAACATTATCCAATAATACAAAATTATATCCTTTCTTTACTAATATAGAGACTGATATGATGTTGTATATCAGGTTCGGTATCTAATAACATTCGTTCAGAATCAATGTATTCTGGTAATACAGGGTGATAGTGACCAACAGACTTGGCTGCAACACTTGCACTGTTTTCTATCTCATGAAACTTATCACCCGTTCTCAGTTCTCTACCTATCTGTAGCCCATGTAATAGATTACATATGCAGGATCCTGATCCGGTATCACATACCTAGGACGTAAAGGATACTGAGAAATAGTTCTCTGTAATGAACACACCCGAAGAAGATGCATCAACATGCACTTTCTTCGTTTGGGCAGCACGAGAATTCTGGTAATCCCCTATTTCCTGCTCTGTCTTATAACAATTATAAGTTGGAGCGGGACCAATGTTCCCCAGCACAGTAAAACAAGCGGGTTCGGTCAATACATCCGTATTATTATCTTGATTAAGGCGTGATATGGTCGCTACCTGGAGAGAGAGAGAAGAAAACACTCTGCGTATGCTCTTGCAAGATCAGATTGGTTATTATTTTATCTAATTAGGATGGCTCCCACTGTTTTTATCAAATCTTCCTTCAAACCCTAAAAGGAAAGACTAGCCGGGATTAATTACACCCTACAACTTCGCCAATCTTTCAGCCAGGCCAGTGTCGGTACTTTGAGGGAGGTTTCCCGTGCTTTCGCACGGACCTAATTAAAGTAAACCTCGTTTTCCCAGAGGCGTAACCCCGTTGACACTTTTCTAGACACCTACTTGATCGGCTAATTGTAATGTGCAAAACTCTCCCAGGAGTAACAATTACTCGCAGTGGGTATCGGGATCCAACTATCTCATAGAAGGTATGCAATCTCATTGCAAATTTCAACACTTGAAATTCCCGATAATTTTGCCCCTAACCTCCTATGACCTTGACAAAGGCCAACAAACCATAGGATGCTAGTCAAGTTCAACCCGTCATTTCTTGATTAAATTAAACCCACCCGCACGACCCTTGACAAAGGCCAACAAGGTCGTACGACTACCCTAACCCAATCTGCATCATATGCATAAGCAGATAAGCACTAGTCAGCTACCGCACACTACGCCTTGACAAAGGCCAACAAACGCAGCATGAATACTAACTACTACTTATCTGAAATGACGGAGGGCTACGACATGTTTTTCTGAAAACCTATTGCGTAATGAACTTGATATCGTTGTAGAATCGAGTGATTTTAAAATGGAGTGTTTTTGAGGCTTTTACTAGTTTCGCTAAAGAGGTCACTCCCGGTGAAGGGATCTCGGCTCTTTCCTTATGGAATAAGGTGCAGGATATATCATATATATCACTGTGCAAAGCAAGAACTAGAAAAGCAATCAAAAGACAAACCGAGGGGTGTAACATCTGCCAGTCATTGCTAAAAGGGTCACTCCCGGTGAAGGGATCTCGGCCCTTTCCTTATCGAATAAGGTGCAGGATGTTCTACAAGGAACACCGCGATGCAAAGCAAGAACTGTAGCTACCGGTTTTTGAAAATTCGATTCCACAACATCTTTTAGGTTTCTTTTCTTTCATTAATCACATTAATGAAGTCCCATCATATAGGTACCTAAACATCACAGATAAATACGACGTACACTTATGCCATCCGCATTCGCCTCGATGTCCCCTTGTGCATCGTTAGGTTAGGTAACTAACGGCAGAGCGGGGCAGGAAACATAAGTAACGTCTATATAATATATCATATATACTATATACAGTATCTATCACAACATATCAAATGATCACATCACAGATATCGCAGCAGAAGAAACATATGAAACATTGGATATACTAGGACGTCCGTGTTTTATTTTGAGCCTCTATAAAACACGGATTCCACGGTCGCGATGAGTAGCCAAACCCACACCCCTAGACCCCTACGAGAGCGGTAAGCAACCCTACCAATTCTAGAGTTAGGAGACCCGGACTCGACTCCTCGAGTTGGTCTCCCACTGGACTCTAGAACCCGGTTACTTGTGCTCTCCTCCTTGGGTCTATCCTAGTGCGGAAAAGTAAATAATATACAAATGGTGACATCGACCTCATCCCGGAAGTGCGCCAATAAAAGAATATTACATACATTGAATTTTACATGAATGAAAATAAAAACCCTCATCTCACATAAAACCCCCGGCTATTCAAAACGCGACGATCCAATATAACATATCCAGCAACACATAACATCACATGTCATCAACGTAAGTAAATGTGCGCATCCCAATTGTCGTTGACATATAGCAACGAAACCGGCGATATCACATATTACACTTACGGTCGCAGAAAAGAAAGTGTAAAACTACAATAGTTGGAATCCGCAACCTCCTTAGACATCACATGCCTAATAATTATAAACCCCGCATTTTAGTCTCTATATCGAAAACACTTTTCAATATCTGGTCGGGCAATTCAACAAGATTCCCGATAAGTGATCGAATGCTCGTCGCAAACTTTAGTAGACGGCCGCACCCCCGGATGCCGTCGACGAAGTGCACTAAGGCGGAACACCGCTGCCGTGACCACCCGAACGGATGCTTTTGGCGACGGGGTTCTCCTACAGTCACTTGGTCGGGGCTATGGGGCATGGCTGTCTATTAAGTTTACCCGGCGAGTATCCGCGTACGCTACGTGATTGCGACGGACTTTTGATCGCATCAAAATTCCGTGGCAACCGATCATTTGAGACTAAACTGCTATATTTATAACATCAAAATTAGTTATCTCATAACTACTTGTGGATTCCAAATATTGTATCACATTCCAGATAAATAGACAATGTTAAACTTTCCGATCGAATGATCAAACACCCAAGTTTTCCCAAATTGTTCTCAACACTTGAGGGGAGTTTAAAAACATCCATCACATGCCACAGTACCAATGGTCCAGCCGTAGAAGGGTCAAGCCAACGCCTCACATGTGGCACGCCGTACTGCCCCAAACCCTAAGGTTCAAAAGGCAGTTCAAGACGGTTACATAATCGAGTTAAGGTTTGTTGTCCTCTAGAGGGTCCATTGCGTAACTTGCACGATTTAGACGTTCTTAAACAACGAAAAAATCCAACACTTGGAAATTTTCCGGGTCGAGAAAAAGTGAGTTATTGATATCCGTTCGAACTTTTTAATACTTTCTAAATATCCGGAAAACAAAACAAAATTAAATTCTTCGATCGAATCGACGATTACAAAATAAACCCCAAAATACTCAACACTTGAGTCAGATTAAAAATACCCAGAAAATAGCACTATCATATAGTAGTATTACAGTGCAAAAACCAAAGTATACACTCACTGTACGGCCGCGGATCCGCGGCACAAGCAGGCTACTGCCGCGGTTCCGCGGCTATCCGTACAGCTTACGTCACCAAATTTGCACCGTAATGCTTAGAAAACCCTGCTGAATTTTTTAGGCATTTTTAATTTAGAAATA
Organism: Agapanthus africanus; assembly: GCA_030015575.1. NCBI lineage: Eukaryota > Viridiplantae > Streptophyta > Magnoliopsida > Asparagales > Amaryllidaceae > Agapanthus > Agapanthus africanus. Next base: position 294,480,981 of record CM057347.1, read on the forward strand.
TCCCAGTTTTGAAAAATTTTCCAGAAAGGGGTTTACTTTGTCGTATTCGGGTTCGCTCGGAGTTTTAACTTCGTTAACACATCGCCTAATTCTCTAACTAGGCTCTGATACCACTGTAGGGTTACTAGGCACTCTAATAAGGATCTACAAGGCATCAACCGTGCCGGATTAAAATTTTAGCCGTGCCGAATAACCCTAAACAAGATCGTTGCTAGAGAATTAGGGTTTCACATGCTAGAAAATAACAATTATCTCTAAGTGAATACGAAATACAACCTTTGTAGATCGGTCCTTCACTTCTTAAGCTCCTTGTAGTGGTCCCTTCGCTGCAATCATCGAACATCCGGACTCTTGGACGGCTCCATGAGAAGAGGCAACGGAATTGCTTGAAGTCTTCGAGGCCGAAGATGATCTACGTCGAGAGAATACGAACTCAAACTTCTACTTCACTAACCAAAGAATTAGTGAAGCAAACAGCCTAAACTAAAGTGCCAGTCTAGTAGAGGATGGTGAGATAGGAAATGGGTACACTTTATAATTTCTTCTCTCACTTTGATTCTCTCTCTATTTCAAACCCTAGAAAGAAATTTTGAGGAGGAAGAAGATGAGCTCAAAATGAATATGAGAACTAATCAAGAGAGAGTGAGAGAGCTAACCATGGTGAGTGAGTATCATATACTAACTCATGTAGAGACATTACCATGGCTAATTATAGTGGTTAGGTTAACTAATATCTTAAGTAAAACAAAACTAGTGGACTAAGTCAATGCAACCATAAGCTTCATGAAGCTTCATGCATGTGAGCTTATTATCCATTTGTTTTAGAATTACTTTAAATATAAAAACCTAAACCTATAATTAGTATGGTATAAGTCTTATACACCCATGATAGTTGTATCAACAACCATGATACAAAAAAGAACACAAATAAATATATATCACATATATATTAACTTGTGCACAAGTGAGAAAAACAAATGCTTAAGTGAACCAATGTTAGTTAATGTAAATTAGTATATCACATATACAATTATACACTAAATTATCAAATCAATACTTGACTTAATAATCCGGTTATATCACATATAACCGACTAACATCCAATGTATCGACTTATCGAATCAACACTTGATTCGATATCCCGGTTATATCGCATATAACCGATCGATACAATTATCGCGAGAATAGAATACGGTATCACATACACGCATTATTCTCGGTCCCGCACATATCACATATGCGCTCCTATTTCGTTTTGCCTGAGCCAGTAAAACCTCTATGTAGGACTCTAAAGACTCGTCAATACGCCGGCAGTAGGTGATGATCATATCAAACACCCACAAGCCGTCAGCAGTACTAGCTGGACGTAACGGCTACCCGGGTATTGAGCGATCAGAAGATCAGCAAGAAAGCCCGCTCCAACTCCTGCAAAAAGCCTGACAGTGACACTACCGTACAGTCCGGTCTCCCCGTCTGATATGTCGCATATCAGTTCTAGGGGTGGTAAACGTCAGATCCCAATAACCGATAAGTCATACCGATATGAGGCTCATAACGGGTCGAGAAACTACTGGTAACACTTACCAGTAAATCTCTAAACCAGCCATGGCCAGGGACTTCCCTATTATGGCCAATCGAGCATAGCGCAACATCAACCCCCAATACCGGGAGAGACGAAACCCCTCCTATCGCTCATTGCCTCCATATGACTCGGGACTGTACCCAAAAACCACCGTTTTGCACGCCCTCTTGGACGTGGTAAGGTGGAAATCAAAGCACAGTGGGAATCACACAAGACTCTATGAAGATCTCGGGTCTACAGACTAACCTGTACCAGTGTCACCATAGAACTGCCATCTGACGTAAGGTATAATACCATCTGGGAGTTCTCGGCGAGTCCGTCCAATGTACCCAGTCTCCACTGAGCACCCGTATATCATCTCTGATGTCAAACACCAATGGATATGGGATCATCCTGTTAGTGTATATGCCCTAGAGGCCATTACTGTATCATACTAGTTTGTATATTACTTGATGGAAGCTTGGGATATTCACAGTTGTATATACAATCTTTCTCGAAATGGTAGTATGCTACTTGGTTTGTCTCTGCTTTAATATGTGCATGTGTTTCTTTTAGCATATCGCTGATATACATATTAGTAGAGCCCTTAGGATCTTTGCTTGATTACCAGCGTTGTGATGGCGCTCACACTCGTGGGAGCTGGGTGATCTATAAGCACATCCTTATACAGGTCCCTAGTCGTTGGACTATCGAGACAGGGCATCGATACTCCGGAGTAGACTAGCGTATGCGCTTCTCATCCCAGCGTGGGAGACGGTCTGTCCCACAGCCGTCAGTACGTCGTACTTGAGATAGTATGCGGGTGCTTGTTAGGTTACGAGTACACTGGACAGGACTCGTCGGGGACTGTTGGTTGGTATTATACCTATCGTCAGTTATCAGTTCCCAGGTGACATGAGTACAGCTTAGTCCGCTGACTTGACACTGTCACTTCGCCTCGAGTGTGTTCCCACTGCACTTTGATTACTACCCTACCACGGCTCAAAGGAGTCGTGCAAACAGGTAGTTTTTGGGTGCAGTCCCGAAGCACTTGGAGGCAGTGATGGTTAGACAGGATTCGTCTCTCCCAGTATTGGGGGTTGACATCGCGCTGTTTCCAGGAGAGCCATTACACGAGTAGTCCCTGGCCAGGGCAAGCGAGATATACTGGTAGGTTTCCAGTGTTATCCCAGGGTGTTCTGGGCTACACTCCGACACGACTTGTACCGCTATTAGGGGACAGACGTTCACTGCCCCCCTAGGCCCGCCATGCGATGTATCAGACGAACAGGCCGGACTGTACGGAGATTGTCACATACAGGCTCAGTAGGAGTTCAGATGGGGTTCACCTCGTCAGTCTTCTTATCGACATCTACCTGGGGACCGTTACGTACAGCTAGTGCCGCTTGCGGTCTGTGGTTAAACCCACTGCCAGCGTAGTGTCGAGTCTTTAGAGTCCCACACAGAGAGCTATTCGCCTTTAGGCAAAATGAGTAGAGGTCGCATGGTTTTGCGACAGGGTTCGTTCACATCCGCGCACTTGTGCACGTTTGCTGTTCGGACAGCTTATACTAGCGGGCTTTGGTTTAAACCGGATCCTAGTATATGATTTGGGATTGGCTTTTTCTCATTGTATTCGTGTTCCTCGGATCACGAATACGGATGCGTATGCACAGTTGCTTGAGACAAAGGGAGAGGACTTTGATTAGGGTTAATGACTATTGTCATTTTATTAACCCTAATGCTTATGTGTGTATTATTGTTAATTGAATTAGTTTAATAATTGTGCATGGTTATGGTTGTTGACCATTTGACCCATCTTGACTTGTTGACCTTGTTGACACTTTGACCATCATCATTTCATTTGGAAGATGCTCTTTGATCCTTGCAATTTGCATTAATAATGAAATGATAATGGTCATGTCTTGATTAAGCCATGACAATTATCTCACTAATTTTTTAATTACAATAATTCACATATATGAGAGAATGCTTCATATTATTCTCTCATTCTATTATTCACATTCTCTCTCTTGTTCTTCCTCTCCCTCAAGCTCTCCCCTCTCATGTGTTGAGAAACACTTGAGCTTGAGAAAAACCCTCTCTTGATAATCTCTACTCTCATCTAGGGTTCAAGGATTAGCACTTCTTGCACCTTAGTTACTTCTAGCTTGGAGTTGAAGCCAAAGGTTGAGGCTTTCGGGTGGATCTTTCTTCGACGAGAGAAGACGACAAAGGTGACCTCCTTCCACCACTCCAAGGAGCAAGGAGAGAAGGACATAAAGCCCAAGGTATAACCTTTCTAGCACTTAGCTAGTTTCTAGTTAGGTTTAGCTTGTTTTTGTTTAGCAAAGATCCTTCATAGTGTAGTCCATGTTGCCTAAGCTCGTGAAAATTCGATTTTTATTCCGTTTTCCGCCTCCCCGCAAGTACCGGGATGGGCAACGTGGACTTACAGTGGTATCAGAGCCTAACTAAACATAAACTAGCTAGGTAGTAATGTGTATGGAAGTTCGAATCGGAAAAATCGCAAAACCGAGTTTTCAAAACCCAAACTTTCTGTTAAAATTTTTTCTGTTCAAAATAAAATTTGTCATACTCCAAAAATCTTCTCAGGGTTTTGTGAAGAAAGCCACCAAACCCGGTCCAGTGATTCGACCAAGGCGCCGCGGTTCCGCGGTAATAGCAAGCTATTGCCGCGCAACCGCGGCCGAGTTGGCTCTTCACTGGGTCGAGTTTGGTGCAGTGTATTTCTGGCTTGGTTTTAGGATTTTTAAGATGGTTTATATGTGCCCAGATTTTCCAGAATAGAAATTTGTTTTTCGGGGCCTATAAATCCGTATTTTTTCCGAACTTCAATACGCTTTGACTAAAAGGTTATATCTGTGATGTTTATATGTATTGAACGTCGTCTAATCGCTATATGTCGATTAGTCGAGGTTATACATATCTGTGATCTGTGATTGATTATGGTATGTGTATATGAATAGGTTGGATTGTCGCGGATGAATAGCCGGGGTGGATGTGAGATGAGTGTTGCTTTTTCTTTCATTCATTGTAACATGTAAATTGATGTAATATTATTATTTGTTTGGCCGCACAACCGGGTCGGGGTTGTAGCCGTCATTGTATAATTCTTTTTACTGTTTTTGCTCCTAGGATAGACCCATGGAGGGGGTGCACAAACTACCGGGTATCTCGAAGTGCCGAGTGGCCTACTCACGGTGGTGAGGGAGGCTGCTTCGCTTCGGGTACTTGGGGGGTAGTTTGCCGCACCCGTAGGGGTCTTGGGTGGGGTATTGGCTATTCACCGCGACCGTGTAATCCGCTTTTCGTTGCAGGCTTGAACGGATTGCGGATTCCTAGTATATCCAATGTATTCATCTGTGATCTGTAATGTCTATCATTGCTATATATTTATATATGATAACTATTTAGGCGTTGCTTATGTTTTACAGCCGCGCTAGCCCAGCCCCCGCTCTGTCGTTAGTTAAGTAACCTAATGGGTGATGACGGGGCCCCGTGGTGAATGCGAATGGCATAAGCGTACGTCATATTTTGGTTGTTTTCTGCAATGGTAGGATTAAATGATGGGACGCATTAAAAGAACTAATGCAGGAAAATAAACCAAGTGAAAGTCGATTGGAACACTTTGAAAACCACTCGGTTCTTTTCAAAACTAAACTTTTAAACGCGGAGCTTGAACCACTCCTTTTAAAAGCTATCTCGTTCCATCGATTATATCAAGTTCACTACGTTCACGGTTTCGCCAAAACCATCCGTAGCCCTCCATCATTTCAGTTAAATATTTGGTAGCATTCAAGCTATGTATTTTGACCTCACGCCAAGGCATAGTGATTGGTAGCTGCCGGATATTTATCTGTTGCATAGATAGAATGCGTTGGTTTGAGACAGTCGTATTGCCATTTTGGCCTACGTCAAGGGTAGGTACGGGTGGGTTCAAATTAACCAGGATAATGATGGGAAGAACTTGACATGTGACTTATGACATTTTGACCTCACGCCAAGGTCATAAGAGCATGGGGCAAAAATCTACATCGGGAGTTTCATAAGTACTGAAACTTGCTAGCGCTGCATACCATTTGGAGCGTGATAATTCTGGTAGGATTCCTTCGGTTTTATCACGCGATGATATTTGGATCCCGATCCTACTGTGAGTATATGCTACTCCTCGGGAAAACTCTCACTTAATGATCAATGCTATAAACTTAGTAGGTGTCTAGAAAGGTGTTAGCGGGGCTACGCCCACAGGGAAAAGAGGTTACTTAATTAAGGAACTTCGCGAAAGCGTTGGAAAACCTTCCTCGAAGTACCGACACTGGCCTGGCTGAACGGTTAAGCAAGTATTGTACGGTGAGATTGATCCTGACTAATCCTTTCTTTACGGTTTGAGAAGGGATTCGAGAGACAGTGGGAGCCATCCAGTTTAGACAAATTAAAAACCACTCTAAACTTGAAAGAGCATCATGCTAAAATGTTTCTTTTCTCTCTCCTAATTGCAGCGACCATTCAACATGACCGGACTTAAGTTATTACTAGATAAAAACATATTGACAGGGCCAAACTACAAAGATTGGCTCAGGAATGTCAAGATGGCAATCACTTACGACAAGTTGGGGTATGTCCTTACCACCAAAGCTCCCCCTGTCCCAGGTCCCAAAACCAGTGTCGCGGATAGGGAAATCCGTAAGACATGGGAAATAGATTGCGCGAAGGCCAAATGCCTCGTACTTGCCTCGATGGACAACGAACATCAGAGGAGGCACGAGAATATGGACCTAGAGTCCATATTTCTTCATACAAAAGAACTGTATGGAGAGCAGTCTCGTATCGCAAGATACGAAGTGTCGAAGAAGTTGTTTTCGGCAAGGTTGGCCGTCGGATCATCGGTAGCGGAACACGTGCTTAAGATGATTGGCTACATTGAGGAGCTCGCGGACCTTGGGACCACGTTGGAGAATGAACTCTATACTTATTTGATTCTCCAGTCCCTTCCTTCCACTTACGCCCAGTTTATTCTTAACTTCAACATGCAAGGAAAGGAGGTTGAACTTTCCGAGCTTCTGAACATGTTGAGGAGTGCTGAGGGCACCCTACAGAAAAGTAGGGAGACATCCACTTTGTTTGTAGGAGGATCTTCCTCTTCTAGATCCAGGGCGAAAGCCAAGGGTAAGAAGAAGAAAGCCCCCGCCAAACCAAGAGGCGGTGTCGGTAAAGTGGATACGAAGGGAAAAGGAAAAGCAACAAAGGTAGCGGGTAAGCTGGTGGGGAAGGAAGAATGCTTCTATTGTCACAAAAGTGGTCACTGGAAACAGGATTGCAAGGCTTGGAAGGCCAGAACACAGGATTTGAAGCGAGTTGCAGCTTCAGCTTCAGGTGTGTATGTTATTGAAAACTGTCTATCAATAAATTCTACATCCTGGGTATTGGATACCGGATCAGAATCTCATATCTGTAATTCTTTGCAGGCGTTGAGAAAGCGTAGAGTTTTGAAGGCAGGTGACATGACCCTCAGAGTTGCAAACGGTGCTAGCATGGATGCTGAGGCCGTGGGGGACTATCACCTGGGATTGTCGGATGGACACTTTTTGGTTTTGCGTAGTTGTTATTATGTACCAAATGCAACCTGTAATATCATTTCTATATCTTTATTATCTAAAGAAGGTTATGAATTTGCATTTGTAAGTAATGTAGTGAACATTCACCTTAATCAAGTTTTGATTTGGTCAGGTACATTGAACAACGGTATATACGTATTAAACCAACCACAGATTTTCAATGTCCAGAATACACACAAAAAAAAGTCTCCAGAAATCAATAAAACTTTCTTATGGCATTGTAGACTGGGTCACATCAATGAGAGAAGGTTGACTAAGTTACATACAGAAGGATATTTGGATCCGTTCGAATATCAATCGTATGCAACTTGTCAATCCTGTCTCAAGGGAAAGATGACAAAGACTCCGTTCACTGGACACGGAGTAAGAGCGAGCGAGCTCTTGGGACTCGTACACAGCGACGTGTGCGGTCCAATGTCTACACATGCGCGAAGCGGTTATTCTTACTTCATTACTTTTACGGATGATTTCTCAAGGTTCGGACATGTCTTCTTGATGAAGCATAAATCCGAAGCTTTTGAAAAGTTCCAGGAATATAAGAATGAAGTAGAAAAACAAACAGGCAAAAGTATCAAGACACTAAGATCTGATCGAGGTGGTGACTACTTGAGTGCCGAGTTCCTGGGTTACTTAAAAGAGAATGGAATTCTCTCTCAGCTTACTCCTCCATACACTCCGCAACATAACGGTGTATCGGAGAGACGGAACCGAATCCTATTGGATATGGTACGGTCCATGATGAGTAACGCTGAGTTGCCGCGATCGTTCTGGGGATATGCGCTAGAAACAGCTGCATACCTTTTGAACCGTGTTCCCACTAAGACTGTGCCTACCACACCATATGAGTTATGGAGTGGGAAGAAACCCTATCTTCAATACTTGAAGATTTGGGGATGTCCAGCTTATGTCAAAAAGCAGCATACGGACAAGCTCGAGGCACGCTCAGTACTGTGCAAGTTTGTGGGATACCCAAAGAACTCCAGGGGGTATTTTTTCTATTACGCAGAGGAACAAAAAGTCCTTGTTTCTCGTAATGCCCATTTTCTGGAACATCAGTTCTTAGAAAAAGAAATAAGTGGGAGCGCAATAGAACTGGAAGAAATTCCAGAACCACAAGCAATTACTGAAAGCTTAGTAGAACCAGAGGGTTTGAAAGATCAGGACATTCCCACGCCACTCCGCAGGAGTAGTAGGCAGTCTCATCCGCCCGAGAGATACTACGGTTTTCTCATTGACGGGGATAGAGAGGATTGCATCATAGACTTTGATGAGCCTACTAGCTTCCAGCAAGCCATTCAGAGCGTCGACTCGGTAAAATGGCTGGATGCAATGCGGACCGAAATGGAGTCCATGTACACCAACAAAGTATAGACGTTGGACATTGCTCCAGATGGGGTAAAACCCGTAGGATGCAAGTGGATCTTCAAAAGGAAGATTGGTGTAGATGGACAGGTTGAGACCTATAAAGCTAGACTGGTAGCAAAGGGTTTTCGTCAGCGACCTGGTTTGGACTATGACGAAACCTTTTCTCCAGTAGCTATGCTGAAATCCATTCAGATCCTTCTTGCCATTGCTGCCTTCCACGATTATGAGATTTGGCAGATGGACGTAAAGACAGCTTTTCTAAATGGACATTTAGAGGAGTGTGTCTATATGGATCAGCCAGATCGTTTCATTCAGAGTGGGAGCAGCGGAAAGGTGTGCAAGTTGCTTAAGTCCATTTATAGACTAAAGCAGGCATCGCGGAGTTGGAACATCTGTTTTGATGAGACGGTCAAGGAATTTGGCTTTATCAAAAATACAGATGAACCATGCATCTATTGTAGATTTGTAGCGAGAACTGTAGTATTCCTCGTTTTATACGTGGATGGCATTCTCTTAATAGGAAATGACATTCCTATGCTACAATCTGTTAAGGGGTTCTTGTCACACAGGTTCTCCATGAAAGACCTGGGTGATGCCTCATACATTCTGGGTATCCGGATCTACCGTGACAGATCCAAGAGGATATTAGGACTTTCACAGTCCAGGTACATCGACACCATACTGAAGAGATTCAGTATGGAAGATTCTAAGCGCGGTAATCTACCGGCTTGTCACGGGATCACCCTCTCCAAAGAGATGTCTCCCAAGACTGATTTGGAGAGGGATCGCATGTCTATTATACCCTACGCTTCTGCGGTAGGCTCTATAATGTATGCGATGTTGTGTACCACACCGGATGTGGCTTATGCACTGAGTGTGGTAAGCAGGTATCAGTCAAACCCTGGGGAGAAACATTGGATAGCAGTAAAGAACATTCTCAAGTACCTGAGAAGGACTAAGGAGATGTTCTTGGTGTATGGCGGAAAAGACCTGCAGATTGAGGCCTTTGCTGACTCCAGCTTCCAGAGTGACAAGGATGATTCCAAGTCCATGTCGGGTTTTGTCTTTACCCTCAATGGAGGGGCGGTGTGTTGGAAGAGCTCCAAACAGGAAACCGTTGCTGACTCGACTATGGAAGCGGAATACATCGCTGCATCTGATGCCGCAAAAGAAGCTGTCTGGATGAGGAAGTTCTTGAGAGAACTTCAGGTGGTTCCGTCCATTGTTGACCCAATACCTCTGTATTGCGACAACAACGGGGCTATAGCTTTCGCGAAGGAACCCAGGTCCCATCAGAAATCCAGACACATCTTGAGGCGGTATCACCTGATCAGGGAGATCGTGGATCGCCAGGAGATCGAGGTCTGGAGGGTTGCTTCAGAAGATAACACAGCAGATCCATTCACCAAGGCCTTGCCCCAGACTCAGTTCGAGCGGCTGATCGAGATGATAGGTCTTCGATACGCCAGTACATGGCCTTAGTGCAAGTGGGAGATTGTTAGTGTATATGCCCTAGAGGCCATTACTGTATCATACTAGTTTGTATATTACTTGATGGAAGCTTGGGATATTCACAGTTGTATATACAATCTTGCTCGAAATGGTAGTATGCTACTTGGTTTTTCTCTGCTTTAATATGTGCATGTGTTTCTTTTAGCATATCGCTGATATACATATTAGTAGAGCCCTTAGGATCTTTGCTTGATTACCAGCGTTGTGATGGCGCTCATTGTTAGTTATATGTATGCCCTAGAGGCCATTACTGTACATTGGATGTATATTGTAGTGGATGCTGGGACATATATAGGGAGGACTTTCTTGCTCGACATGATAGTATGCTATCTGGTTGCTCTTTACCTTAACGTGTACACAGATTGTCTCTCTATTACATGTTGGTAAAGCCCTTAGGATGTGTACTTGACTACCTGGACTGTGATGCGGATCATACTAGTGGGGACATGGTAGTCCATAAGTACATCCTTCAAAGTCCCTAGTCGTGGGTGTATCGAGACGGGGCATCGATATACCAGAGTAGACTAGCGTATACCTTCTCGACCCATACAGATGGGCGATGGATGATCCCATATCCATCGGTGTTTGACATCAGAGATGATATACGGGTGCTCAGTGGAGACTGGGTACACTGGACGGACTCGCCGAGAACTCCCAGATGGTATTATACCTTACGTCAGATGGCAGTTCTCTGGTGACACTGGTATAGAGTAGTCTGTTGACCCGAGATCGTCATAGAGTCTTGTGTGGTTCCCACTGTGCTTTGATTTCCATCTTACCACGTCCAAGAGGGCGTGCAAAATGGTGGTTTTTGGGTACAGTCCCGAATCACATGGAGACAATGAGCGATAGGAGGGGATTCGTCTCTCCCGGTATAGGGGTTGATGTTGCGCAGTGTTCGATTGGCTATAACAGAAAATCCCTGGCCAGGGTTGCTGAGATATACTGGTAAGTGTTACCAGTAGTTTCTCGAATTGTTATAGACCTCATATCGACACGACTTATCGAGCTATTGGGGTCTGACGTGTACCACCTCTAGGCAAGATATGCGACATATCAGACGACGAGACCGGACTGTACGGTAGTGTTGCTGGTTGGATTCACTGGAGTGTGAGCGGGCTTGCTCGTCGATCTTCTGATCGCTCAATACCCGGGTGGCCGTTACGTTTAGCAGACCGCTTGCGGCTTGTGGGTGCTTGATATGATCATCATCTGCTACCGGCGTATTGACGAGTCTTTAGAGTCCTACACAGAGGTTTCCTGGCTCAAGCAAAACGAAATAGGAGCGCATATGAGATATGTGCGGGACCGAGAATAATGCATGTATGTGATACCGTATTCTATTCTCGGGATGAATGTATCGAATGGTTGTATGCGATATAACCTAGTTATCGATTCAAGCGTTGATTCGATAAGTCGATACATTGTATACTAGTCGGTTATGTTCGACATGACTGGATCATTGAATCAAGTGTTGATTTAATGATTTAATGTATAATTATATATTTGATATATTACTTTGCATTAACTAGTATTGGTTCACTTTAAAAGGATTTTCTCACTTGGTTGTACAAGTTGTATATGTGATATACTTTTTGTGCAAATGATTGTATCATGTTTGATGATACATGTTAACTTGGTTAAGTGTAAAGATTAAACCTTGGTTATGTTAATGATTAGGGTTTTGATTATCTTATTTATTTATTTATTTATTTGTTTTGGAAAAGATAAAGAAAGAATGGTGGCTTTGTTTGTTTGTTTGTTGAAGATTCATGAAGCTTTGACTTAGTCACCATTCTTGTCTTCATTCTTAACCCTAACCATTTAAACAAACCATGGTCTATTCTCTACACTTAACTAGGGTTTGGTTATGATAAGTATTCATTCATTTATCCTTTTTATAATAACTTATCATATGATCTTCTTCTTCTTCTTCACATGAAGAAAGCTTGCCTCATCAATGGCAAGTGAAGAAATCAAGTGAGAAATCCAATTCTAAAGTGAACCCACCTCCTATTTCTTCATCCTCTACCTCTTGCCAAGTAGTATAGGGTGTTTTCTTCACAAGTTTCATGACTTGGTGAAGTGGGAGCTTGATCTTGTGATGCTTCGACGTAGATCATCTTCGGCACGAAGCCGACGACCTTGCCCGCCCATTTCTCCGATGAAGCCGACGCTAGAGCCCGGGATTCCATTTGGACAGCGAGGAGACTTCATTGAGGAACTATGGAGGTGGAGGACCGGATCTACAAAGGTTGTATTTCCGTATTCTAGTAGTTAAGTGTTGACTAGTTTGCTTTGTCGCCTAAATTTCTAGCCAACGATCCGTAGTTTAGGGTTTCTCGGCACCGTTAAAATTTGAAATTGGCATGGTTGATGCCTTGTGAGACCTCACTAGTGTGCCTAGGAACCTTTCATTGGTATCAGAGCTTAGCCAGAGCCTTAGGCGAAGTCTAGACGACATTTGAAACCCGAACGAACCCGAAACCCTAAAACCCAAGTGCTCTCTGGACTTTTTCTAAAATCTGGGATTTTTCAAGATTAAAAATGCTTAAAAAATTCAGCAGAGAATTCTAAGAATTACGGTGGAATTTTTTTCCAATGAACAGTACACTATGCGGCGGAACCGCGGCCTAAGCCAGCTTAGGCGGCGGTTCCGCGTGTTAGTGTATATGCCCTAGAGGCCATTACTGTATCATACTAGTTTGTATATTACTTAATGGAAGCTTGGGATATTCACAGTTGTATATACAATCTTGCTCGAAATGGTAGTATGCTACTTGGTTTGTCTCTGCTTTAATATGTGCATGTGTTTCTTTTAGCATATTGCTGGTATACATATTAGTAGAGCCCTTAGGATCTTTGCTTGATTACCAGCGTTGTGATGGCGCTCGCACTCGTGGGAGCTGGGTAATCTATAAGCACATCCTTATACAGGTCCCTGGTCGTTGGACTATCGAGACAGGGCATCGATACTCCGGAGTAGACTAGCGTATGCGCTTCTCATCCCAGTGTGGGAGACGGTCTGTCCCACAGCCGTTAGTACGTCGTACTTGGGATAGTATGCGGGTGCTCGTTAGGTTACGAGTACACTGGACAGGACTCGTCGGGAACTGTTGGTTGGTAATATACCTATCGTCAGTTATCAGTTCCCAGGTGACATGAGTACAGCTTAGTCCGCTGACTTGACACTGTCACTTCGCCTCGAGTGTGTTCCCACTGCACTTTGATTACTACCCTACCACGGCTTGAAGGAGTCGTGCAAACAGGTAGTTTTTGGGTGCAGTCCCGAAGCACTTGGAGGCAGTGACGGTTAGACAGGATTCGTCTCTCCCGGTATTGGGGGTTGACATCGCGCTGTGTCTAGGAGAGCCATTACACGAGTAGTCCCTGGCCAGGGCAAGCGAGATATACTGGTAGGTTTCCAGTGTTATCTCAGGGTGTTCTGGGCTACACTCCGACACGACTTGTACCGCTATTAGGGGACTGACGTTCACCGCCCCCCTAGGCCCGCCATGCGATGTATCAGACGAACAGACCGGACTGTACGGAGACTGTCACATACAGGCTCAGTAGGAGTGCAGATGGGGTTCACCTCGTCAGTCTTCTTATCGACATCTACCTGGGGACCGTTACGTACAGCTAGTGCCGCTTGCGGTCTGTGGTTAAACCCACTGCCAGCGTAGTGTCGAGTCTTTAGAGTCCCACACAGAGAGCTATTCGCCTTTAGGCTAAATGAGTAGAGGTCGCATGGTTTTGCGACAGGGTTCGTTCACATTCGCGCACTTGTGCACGTTTGCTGTCCGGACAGTTTATACTAGCGGGCTTTGGTTTAAGCCGGATCCTAGTATATGATTTGAGATTGGTTTTTCTCATTGTGTTCGTGTTCCTCGGATCACGAATGCGGGTGCGTATGCACAGTTGCTTGAGATTGAGGGAGAGGACCTTGATTAGGGTTAATGGCTATTGTCATTTTATTAACCCTAATTTTTATGTGTGTGTTATTGTTAATTAGTAATTAGTTTAATAATTATCCATGGTTGTGGTTGTTGACCATTTGACTTCTTTGACTTGTTGACCTAGGTTGACACTTTGACCATCATAATTTCTTTTGGAAGATGCTTTTTGATCTTTGCAATTTGAAATGATAATGGTCATGTCATGATTTACCATGATAATTATCTAGCTAATTATTCAATTAAATTAATTCACACATATTAGTGAGAATGGCTCTATTATTTTCTCATTCTCTCATATCATTTCTCTCTCTTGTTCATCCTCTCCCTCAAGCTCTCTCCCTCTCATGTGTTGAGAAACAAAAAGCTTGAGAAAAACCTTCACTTGATCCTCTCTACTCTCTTCTAGGGTTCAAGTCTTAGCATTTCTTGCACTCTAGTTACTCCTAGCTTGGAGTTGAAGCTAAAGGTGGTGGCTTTCAAGTGGATCTTTCTTTGACGGAAGAAGACAAGCAAGGTGAGGCCTTTCTACCATTCCGACGAGCAAGGAGAGAAGGACTAAAGACCAAAGGTATAACCTTTCTACAACTTAGTTAGTTGTTAGTTTACTTTAGCTAGTTTTCGTTTAGCAAAGATCCTCACAAGCAAAGTCCATGTTGCCTAAGTCATTAAAATCCGTTTTTTATTATGTTTTCTGCCTCCCCGTAAGCACCGGGGTGGGCAACACGGACTTACAGTGGTATCAGAGCCTAACTAAACCTAAACTAGCTAGGTAGTGAAGTGTAACGAAGTTTCGAAACCGGAAAATCCAAAAACCAAACTTTTGCAAAACCCTAGTTTCTGTTAAAATTTTTCCTGCTCTAAATGAAAAACTTTATACTTGTAAATTCGTCTCAGGGTTTTCTATAAACACCCATGAAAAACGGTACAGTGATTCGTTTCAAACCGCCGCCCTTCCGCGGCATGAGGTAGGCATGTGCCGCGGAAGCGCCGCTGTTTGTCGTGTTCTCTGCATCGTTTTTCGTGCAGTGTGTGTTGTTGTTGGTTTTGGGATTTTTAGGATATATTATATGTGCCCAGATTTTCCAGAACTAAAATTTACTTTTGGGGGCCTATAAATCCGTATTTTTCGGAACTTCACTACACTTTAACTACATCGGTTATATCTGTAATGCTTGCATGTATTGAACGTCGGCTAATCGCTATAAGACGATTAGTCGGGGTTATACATGATCTGTGATTGTTATTGGTTTGTGGATATGAATGGATTGGATTGTCGCGGGTGAATGGCCGGGGTGGATGTGAGATGGGCGTTGTTTTTCTTTCATTCATTTGTAACATGTAAATTGATGTAATAATATTCTTTGTATGGCCGCACAACCGGGTCGGGGTTGTAGCCGTCATTGTATAATTCTTTTTACTGTTTTTGCTCCTAGGATAGACCCATGGAGGGGGTGCACAAACTACCGGGTATCTCGAAGCGCCGAGTGGCCTACTCACGGTGGTGAGGGAGGTTGCTTCGCTTCGGGTGCTTGGCGGGTAGTTTGCCGCACCCGTAGGGGTCTTGGGTGGGGTATTGGCTATTCACCGCGACCGTGTAATCCGCTTTGCGTTGCAGGCTCGAACGCATTGCGGATTCCTAGTATATCCAATGTATTCATCTGTGATCTGTAATGTCTATCATTGCTATATATTTATATATAATAACTATTTAGGCGTTGCTTATGTT
Source organism: Agapanthus africanus (assembly GCA_030015575.1). Lineage (NCBI taxonomy): Eukaryota > Viridiplantae > Streptophyta > Magnoliopsida > Asparagales > Amaryllidaceae > Agapanthus > Agapanthus africanus. The sequence continues at coordinate 294,496,743 of CM057347.1, forward strand.
TTACAGCCGCGCTAGCCCAGCCCCCGCTCTGTCGTTAGTTAAGTAACCTAACGGGTGATGACGGGGCCCCGTGGCGAATGCGAATGGCATAAGCGTACGTCATATTTTGGTTGTTTTCTGCAATGGTAGGATTAAATGATGGGACGCATTAAAAGAACTAATGCAAGAAATAAACCAAGTAAAAGTCGATTGGAACACTTTGAAAACCACTCGGTTCTTTTCAAAACTAAACTTTTAAACGCGGAGCTTGAACCACTCCTTTTAAAAGCTATCTCGTTCCATCGATTATATCAAGTTCACTACGTTCACGGTTTCGCCAAAACCATTCGTAGCCCTCCGTCATTCCACATGAATGGTCAAAAGTATTCAAGCTATGTATTTTGGCCAAAGTCAAGGCATAGTGATTGGTAGCGTTTGGGTATTCATGTGCAGCATAGATAGATGCGTTGATTTGGGACAGTCGTGCTGCCATTTTGGCCAAAGTCAAGGGTAGGTACGGGTGGGTCCAAATTAACCAGGAGAATGACGGGTAGAACTTGACATGTGACTTATGATATTTTGGCCAAAGTCAAGGTCATAAGAGCATGGGGCAAAAATCCACATCGGGAGTTTCATAAGTACTGAAACTTGCTAGTGTTGCATACCATTTGGAGTGTGATGATTCTGGTAGGATTCCTTCGGCTTTATCACGCGATGATATTTGGATCCCGATCCTACTGTGAGTATATGCTACTCCTCGGGAAAACTCTCACTTAACGATCAATGCTATAAACCTAGTAGGTGCCTAGAAAGGTGTTAGCGGGGCTACGCCCACAGGGAAAAGAGGTTACTTAATTAAGGAACTTCGCGAAAGCGTTGGAAAACCTCCCTCGAAGTACCGACACTGGCCTGGCTGAACGGTTAAGCAAGTATTGTACGGTGAGAATGATCCCGGCTAATCCTTTTCTTTACGGTTTGAGAGGGATTCGAGAGACAGTGGGAGCCATCCAGTTTAGACAAACTAAAAACCACTCTAAACTTGCAAGAGCATCATGCTAAAGTGTTTCTTTTCTCTCTCCTAATTGCAGCGACCATTCAAGATGACCGGACTTAAGTTACTATTAGATAAAAACATATTGACAGGGCCAAACTACAAAGATTGGCTCAGGAATGTCAAGATGGCTATCACTTATAACAAGCTGGGGTATATACTTACCACCAAAGCTCCCCCTGTCCCAGGTCCCACCTCCAGCGTCGCGGATGTTGAAATCCGTAAGACATGGGAGATAGATTGCGCGAGGGCCAGATGCCTCGTACTAGCCTCGATGGACAACGAACATCAGAGGAGGCACGAGAATATGGACCTAGAGTCCATATTTCTCCATACAAAAGAACTGTATGGAGAGCAGTCTCGTATCGCTAGATACGAAGTGTCGAAGAAGCTCTTTTCGGCAAGGTTGGCCGTCGGATCATCAGTAGCGGACCACGTGCTTAAGATGATCGGCTACATAGAGGAGCTCGCGGACCTTGGGACCACGTTGGAGAATGAACTCTATACCGATTTGATTCTCCAGTACCTTCCTTCCACTTACGCCCAGTTCATTCTTAACTTCAACATGCAAGGAAAGGAGGTTGAACTTGCCGAACTTCTGAACATGTTGAGGACTGCTGAGGGCACCCTACAGAAGGGTAGGGAGACATCCACTTTGTTTGTAGGAGGATCTTCCTCTTCTAGGTCCAGGGCGAAAGCCAAGGGCAAGAAGAAGAAAGCCCCCGCCAAACCAAGAGGCGGTGTCGGTAAAGTGGATACGAAGGGAAAGGGTAAAGCAACAAAGGTAGCAGGGAAGCTGGTGGGGAAGGAAGAATGCTTCTATTGTCACAAAAGTGGTCACTGGAAACAAGATTGCAAGGCTTGGAAAGCCAGAACACAGGATTTGAAGCGAGTTGCAGCTTCAGCTTCAGGTGTGTATGTTATTGAAAACTGTCTATCAATAAACTCTACTTCCTGGGTATTGGATACCGGATCAGGATCTCATATCTGTAATTCTTTGCAGGCGTTGAGAAAGCGTAGAGTTTTGAAGGCAGGTGACATGACCCTCAGAGTTGCGAACGGTGCTGGCATGGATGCTGAGGCCGTGGGGGACTATCACCTGGGATTATCAGATGGACACTTTTTGGTTTTGCGTAGTTGTTATTATGTACCAAATGCAACCTGTAATATCATTTCTGTATCTTTATTATCTAAAGAAGGTTATGAATTTGCATTTGTAAGTAATGTAGTGAACATTCACCTTAATCAAGTGTTGATTGGGTCAGGTACATTAAACAACGGTATATACGTTTTAAACCAACCACAGATTTTCAATATCCAGAATACACACAAAAGAAAGTCTCCAGAAATTAATAAAACTTTCTTATGGCATTGTAGACTGGATCACATCAACGAGAGAAGATTGACTAAGTTACATACTGAAGGATATTTAGATTCGTTCGAATATCAATCGTATGCAACTTGTCAATCCTGTCTCAAAGGAAAGATGACAAAGGCTCCGTTTTCTGGACACGGAGAAAGAGCGAGCGAGCTCTTGGGACTCGTACACAGCGACGTGTGCGGTCCAATGTCTACACATGCGCGAAGCGGTTATTCTTACTTCATTACCTTTACGGATGATTTTTCAAGGTACGGTTATGTCTTCTTAATGAAACATAAATCCGAGGCTTTGAAAAATTCCAGGAATATAAGAATGAAGTAGAAAAACAAACAGGCAAAAGTATCAAGATCCTAAGATCGGATCGAGGAGGAGAATACTTAAGTGCCGAATTCCTGAACTATTTAAAAGAGAATGGAATTCTCTCTCAGCTTACTCCTCCATACACTCCGCAACATAACGGTGTATCGGAGAGACGGAACCGAACCCTATTGGATATGGTACGGTCCATGATGAGTAACGCTGAGTTACCGCGATCGTTCTGGGGGTATGCGCTAGAAACAGCTGCATATATTTTGAACCGTGTTCCCACTAAGACTGTGCCTACCACACCATATGAGTTATGGAGTGGGAAGAAACCCTATCTTAATCACATTAAGACATGGGGATGTCCAGCTTTTGTAAAAAAGCAGCATGCGGACAAGCTCGAGGCACGCTCAGTACAGTGCAAGTTTGTGGGATATCCAAAGAACTCCATGGGATATTATTTCTATTGCGAAGAGGAACAAAAAGTCCTTGTTTCTCGCCATGCCCACTTTCTAGAACATCAGTTCATAGAAAAAGAAATAAGTGGGAGCGCAATAGAACTGGAAGAAATTCCAGAACCACAAACTATTACTGAAAGTTTAGTGGAACCAGAAGGTTCAAAAGAACAGGACATTCCTACGCCGCTCCGCAGGAGTAGTAGGCAGTCTCATCCGCCCGAGAGGTACTACGGTTTTCTCATTGACGGGGATAGAGAGGACTGCATCATAGATTGTGATGAGCCTACTAGCTTCCAGCAAGCTATTCAGAGCGTCGACTCGGTAAAATGGCTGGATGCAATGCGGACCGAGATGGAGTCCATGTACACCAACAAAGTATGGACGTTGGACATTGCTCCAGACGGGGTAAAACCCGTAGGATGCAAGTGGATCTTCAAAAGGAAGATTGGTGTAGATGGACAGGTTGAGACCTATAAAGCTAGACTGGTAGCAAAGGGTTTTCGTCAGCGACCTGGTTTGGACTATGACGAAACCTTTTCTCCAGTAGCTATGCTGAAATCCATTCGGATCCTTCTTGCCATCGCTGCTTTCCACGATTATGAGATTTGGCAGATGGACGTAAAGACAGCTTTTCTAAATGGTCATTTAGAGGAGTGTGTCTATATGGACCAGCCAGAGGGTTTCATTCAGGGTGGGAGCAGCGGAAAGGTGTGCAAGTTGCTTAAGTCCATTTATGGACTCAAGCAGGCATCGCGGAGTTGGAACATCTGTTTTGATGAGACGGTCAAAGAATTTGGCTTTATCAAAAATCCAGATGAACCATGCATCAATTGTAGATTTGTAGCGAGAACTGTAGTATTCCTCGTTTTATACGTGGATGACATTCTCTTAATAGGAAATGACATTCCTATGCTACAATCTGTCAAGGGGTTCTTGTCACACAGGTTCTCCATGAAAGACCTGGGTGATGCCTCCTACATTCTGGGTATCCGGATCTACCGTGACAGATCCAAGAGGATATTAGGACTCTCGCAGTCCAGGTACATCGACACCATACTGAAGAGATTCAGTATGGAAGATTCCAAGCGCGGTAATCTACCTGCTTGTCACGGGATCACCCTCTCCAAAGAGATGTCTCCCAAGACTGATTTGGAGAGGGATCGCATGTCTATTATACCCTACGCTTCTGCGGTAGGCTCTATAATGTATGCGATGTTGTGTACCAGACCGGATGTGGCTTATGCACTCAGTGTGGTAAGCAGGTATCAGTCAAACCCTGGGGAGAAACATTGGATAGCAGTAAAGAACATTCTCAAGTACCTGAGAAGGACTAAGGAGATGTTCTTGGTGTATGGCGGAAAAGACCTGCAGGTTGAGGCCTTTGCTGACTCCAGCTTCCAGAGTGACAAGGATGATTCCAAGTCCATGTCGGGTTTTGTCTTTACCCTCAATGGAGGGGCGGTGTGTTGGAAGAGCTCCAAACAGGAAACCGTTGCTGACTCGACTATGGAAGCGGAATACATCGCTGCATCTGATGCCGCAAAAGAAGCTGTCTGGATGAGAAGTTCTTGAAAGAACTTCAGGTGGTTCCGTCCATTGTTGACCCAATACCTCTGTATTGCGACAACAACGGGGCTATAGCTTTAGCGAAGGAACCCAGGTCCCATCAGAAATCCAGACACATCTTAAGGCGGTATCACCTGATCAGGGAGATCGTGGATCGCCAGGAGATCGAGGTCCGGAGAGTTGCATCAGAGGATAACACTGCAGATCCACTCACGAAGGCCCTACCCCAGACTCAGTTCGAGCGGCTGATCGAGATGATAGGTCTTCGATACGCCAGTACATGGCCTTAGTGCAAGTGGGAGATTGTTAGTGTATATGCCCTAGAGGCCATTACTGTATCATACTAGTTTGTATATTACTTAATGGAAGCTTGGGATATTCACAGTTGTATATACAATCTTGCTCGAAATGGTAGTATGCTACTTGGTTTGTCTCTGCTTTAATATGTGCATGTGTTTCTTTTAGCATATTGCTGGTATACATATTAGTAGAGCCCTTAGGATCTTTGCTTGATTACCAGCGTTGTGATGGCGCTCGCACTCGTGGGAGCTGGGTAATCTATAAGCACATCCTTATACAGGTCCCTGGTCGTTGGACTATCGAGACAGGGCATCGATACTCCGGAGTAGACTAGCGTATGCGCTTCTCATCCCAGTGTGGGAGACGGTCTGTCCCACAGCCGTTAGTACGTCGTACTTGGGATAGTATGCGGGTGCTCGTTAGGTTACGAGTACACTGGACAGGACTCGTCGGGAACTGTTGGTTGGTAATATACCTATCGTCAGTTATCAGTTCCCAGGTGACATGAGTACAGCTTAGTCCGCTGACTTGACACTGTCACTTCGCCTCGAGTGTGTTCCCACTGCACTTTGATTACTACCCTACCACGGCTTGAAGGAGTCGTGCAAACAGGTAGTTTTTGGGTGCAGTCCCGAAGCACTTGGAGGCAGTGACGGTTAGACAGGATTCGTCTCTCCCGGTATTGGGGGTTGACATCGCGCTGTGTCTAGGAGAGCCATTACACGAGTAGTCCCTGGCCAGGGCAAGCGAGATATACTGGTAGGTTTCCAGTGTTATCTCAGGGGTGTTCTGGGATACACTCCGACACGACTTGTACCGCTATTAGGGGACTGACGTTCACCGCCCCCTAGGCCCGCCATGCGATGTATCAGACGAACAGACCGGACTGTACGGAGACTGTCACATACAGGCTCAGTAGGAGTGCAGATGGGGTTCACCTCGTCAGTCTTCTTATCGACATCTACCTGGGGACCGTTACGTACAGCTAGTGCCGCTTGCGGTCTGTGGTTAAACCCACTGCCAGCGTAGTGTCGAGTCTTTAGAGTCCCACACAGAGAGTTATTCGCCTTTAGGCTAAATGAGTAGAGGTCGCATGGTTTTGCGACAGGGTTCGTTCACATTCGCGCACTTGTGCACGTTTGCTGTCCGGACAGTTTATACTAGCGGGCTTTGGTTTAAGCCGGATCCTAGTATATGATTTGAGATTGGTTTTTCTCATTGTGTTCGTGTTCCTCGGATCACGAATGCGGGTGCGTATGCACAGTTGCTTGAGATTGAGGGAGAGGACCTTGATTAGGGTTAATGGCTATTGTCATTTTATTAACCCTAATTTTTATGTGTGTGTTATTGTTAATTAGTAATTAGTTTAATAATTATCCATGGTTGTGGTTGTTGACCATTTGACTTCTTGACTTGTTGACCTAGGTTGACACTTTGACCATCATAATTTCTTTTGGAAGATGCTTTTTGATCTTTGCAATTTGAAATGATAATGGTCATGTCATGATTTACCATGATAATTATCTAGCTAATTATTCAATTAAATTAATTCACACATATTAGTGAGAATGGCTCTATTATTTTCTCATTCTCTCATATCATTTCTCTCTCTTGTTCATCCTCTCCCTCAAGCTCTCTCCCTCTCATGTGTTGAGAAACAAAAAGCTTGAGAAAAACCTTCACTTGATTCTCTCTACTCTCTTCTAGGGTTCAAGTCTTAGCATTTCTTGCACTCTAGTTACTCCTAGCTTGGAGTTGAAGCTAAAGGTGGTGGCTTTCAAGTGGATCTTTCTTTGACGGAAGAAGACAAGCAAGGTGAGGCCTTTCTACCATTCCGACGAGCAAGGAGAGAAGGACTAAAGACCAAAGGTATAACCTTTCTACAACTTAGTTAGTTGTTAGTTTACTTTAGCTAGTTTTCGTTTAGCAAAGATCCTCACAAGCAAAGTCCATGTTGCCTAAGTCATTAAAATCCGTTTTTTATTATGTTTTCCGCCTCCACGTAAGCACCGGGGTGGGCAACACGGACTTACACCGCGGCTAAAGGATGACGTCATCCCTCCTACCTTGCACAGTAATTCATAATTTCTGCAGCTGAGTTTATGGGTATTTTTAATATTTATTCAAGAGTTGAATTTTCTGGGGTGTTTTAGAGCTTCGATGTTTCGACCGGATTATCAAATTTCGTCTTTGTGTATTTCCGGATAATTTTGGAATATGTTAAAAAGTTCGACCGGATATAAATACCCAATTTTTCCCCTGTCGGGAAATTTCCAAGTATTGAATTTTTCCGCAGTTTAACGACGTTCTAAGTAGTGCAAGTAACGCAATGGACCCTCTAGAAGACAACAAACCTTAACTCGATTATGTGACCGTCTTGAACTGCCCTTTGAACCTTCGGGTTTGGGGCAGTACGGCGTGCCACATGTGAGGCGTTGGCTTGACCCTTCTACGGCTGGACCATTGGTACTGAGGCACGAACTGAATGTTGTTAGACTTATGTTTCATGTGTTGATCTATATTGGGAAAACTTGGGTGTTTGAATGTTCGATCGAAAAGTTTAACATTTTCTATTTATCCGGAATGTGATACAATACTTGGAATCCACAAGTAGTTATGAGATAACTGAATGAATGTTATAAATCTAGCGGTTTAGTCTCACTTGATCGGTTGCCACGGAATTTTGATGTGATCAAAAGTCCATCGCAATCACGTAGCGTACGCGGATACTCGTCGGGTAAACTTAATAGACAACCTCACTCCATAGCCCCGACCAAGTGACTGTAGGAGAACCCCGTCGCCGAAAGCATCCGTTTGGGTGCTCCCGGCAGCGGTGTTCCGCCTTGGTGCACTTCGTCAACGGTATCGGGGGTGCTGCCGTCTACTGAAGTTTGCGACGAGCATTCGATCAGGATGTCGGGAATCTTGTTGAATTGCCCGACTTGATATTGAAAAATGTTTTCGATTTTGAGACTAAAATGCGGGGTTTATAATTGTTAGGCATGTGATGTCTAAGGTATTCATTTGATTAGGCATGCGATGTCTGTGCGGATTGCGGATTCCAACTGTTGTAGTTTTACACTTTCTTTTCTGTGACCGTAAGTGTAATATGTGATATCGCCGGTTTCGTTGCTATATGTCAACGACAATTGGGATGCGCATATTTACTTACGTTGATGACATGTGATGTTATGTGTTGCTGGATATGTTATATTGGATCGTCGTGTTTGAATAGCCGGGGGTTTTTATGTGAGATGAGTGTTTTTTCATTTTCATTCATGTAAAAACTTGTATGTAATATTCTTTTATTGGGGCACTTCCAGGTTGCGGAAGATGTCACCTTTTGTATATTATTTACTTTTCTGCACTAGGATAGACCCAAGGAGGGGAGCACAAGTAACCGGGTTCTGGAGTCCAGTGGGAGACCAACTCGAGGAGTCGAGTCCGGGTCTCCTAACTCTGGAATTGGTAGGGTTGCTTGCCTCTCTCGTAGGGGTCTAGGGGTGTGGGTTTGGCTATTCATCACGACCGTGGAATCCGTGTTTTATACTGGCTCGTATTGAAAACACGGACGTCCTAGTATATCCAATATTTCATATGATTCTTCTGCTGCGATATCTGTGATGTGATCATGTGATGTTCTGTGATAGATACTGTATATAGTATATATGATATATTATATAGGCGTTACTTATGTTTTACACCCGCGCTAGCCCTGCCCCGCTCTGCCGTTAGTTACCTAACCTAACGGTGCACTAGGGGACATCGAGGCGAATGCGGATGGCATAAGTGTACGTCGTATTTATCTGTGATGTTTAGGTACTTAAATGATGGGACTTCATTATGTGATTAATGAAATAAAAGAAACCTAAGATGTTGTAGAATCGAATTTCAAAAATAAAACAGGTAGCTACAGTTCTTGCTTTGCACAACGGTATATATGATATATCCTGCACCTTATTCAATGAGGAAAGGACCGAGATCCCTTCACCGGGAGTGACTCCTTTAGCAATAACTGGCAGATGCTACACACTCGGGTTGTCTTTTGATTGCTTATAAGAGTTTTTGCTTTGCACAGTGATATATATGATATATCCCGCACCTCATTCGACGAGGAAAGGACCGACGATCCCTTCACCGGGAGTGACTCCTTTAGCAAAACTAGAAAAGCCTCAAAAACACTCCATTTTAAAATCATTTGATTCTACAACGATATCAAGTTCATTACGCAATAGGTTTTCAGAAAAACCTGTCGTAGCCCTCCGTCATTTCAGATAAGTACTAGTTAGTATTCGTGCTACGTTTGTTGACTATGTTAAGGCGTAGTGTGCGGTAGCTAATTAGTGCTTATCTGCATAAGCATATGATGCGATTGGATTAGGGTATTCGTGCGACTTTATTGACTATGTTAAGGGTCGTGCGGGTGTGTTTAATTCAATCGGGAAATGATGGGTTGAACTTGACTAGCACTTATGATTTGTTGACTATGTTAAGGTCATATAGCTGCTAGGGGTAAAATATTATCGGGAATTTCAAGTGTTGAAATTTGCAATGAGATTGCATACCTTCTATGAGATAGTTGGATCCCGATACCCGCTGCGAGTAATTGTTACTCTTGGGAGAGTTTTACACATTACAATTAGCCGATCAAGTAGGTGTCTAGAAAGGTGTTAACGGGGTTACGCCTCTGGAAAAACGAGGTTTACATTAATTAGGTTCGTGCGAAAGCACGGGGGACCTCCCTCAAAGTACCGACACTGGCCTGGCTGAAAGATTGGCGAACTTGTAGTGTGTAATTAATCCCGGCTAGTCTTTCCCTTTAGGGTTTGAAGGAAGATTTGATAAAAAGCAGTGGGAGCCATCCTGATTAGATAAAATAATAACCAATCTATTCTTGCAAGAGCGCACGCTGAGTGTTTTCTTCTCTCTTTCTCCAGGTAGCGACCATATCACGCCTTAATCAAGATAATAATACGGAAGTATTGACCGAACCCGCTTGTTATACTGAGCTGGGAAATGTTGGTCCCGCTCCAACTTATAATTGTTATAAGACAGAGCAGGAAATTGGGGATCACCAGAATTCCCGTGCCGCCCAAACGAAGAAAGTGCATGTTGATGCATCATCTTCGGGTGTGTTCGTTACAAAGAACTGTTTCTCTGTATCCTCTCCGTCCTGGGTATGTGATACCAGATCAGGATCCCAGAAATGTAATTTGTTACATGGGCTACAGATAGGCAAAGAACTGAGAACGGGTGATAAGTTTCATGAGGCAGAAAAAGGGGCAAGTGTTGCAGCCAAGTCTGTTGGTCACTGTCACCCTGTATTTCAAATACATTGATTCTGAACGAATGTTATTAGATACCGAACCTGATATACAAAATCATATCACTCTCTTTATTAGTAAAGAAATGATAAAATTTTGTATTGATGGATAATGTTTTGAACATTTCCTATATCAAAAGTTGATCGGTTCAGGCACGTTATCTAAAAGCATTGAAGTTCTAAATCAAAATACAGTTCTTAGTATACGGAACACACACAAGAGGAAGCGTTCAGAATTGAACGATTCCTTCTTGAGGCATTGTAGACTAGGTCATATCAATGCGATCCGACTAGCTGAAGTTACATGTAGATGCATATTTAAATCAGTTTGAATCTACATCTTGTGAAACTTGCCAGTCATGTCACAAAGATATAATGACACCAGCTCTGCTTATTGGAAACAGAGAAAGAGTTAGTGAACTCTTGGGATGATACATGTTGATGTATGTAGGTCCCCTGTCTACACTTGCCAAGACCGGTTCTTTATACTTCATTACATTCTCTGATGATTTTTCGAGATTCAGACCCATGTTCCTGTTGAAACACAAGTCCGAACCTTTTGAGATATTCACAGAATATAAGTCAGAAGTAGAGAACCAAAATAAAAGTATAAGTATTATGTCCTTTGATGTGATCGAGGAGGAGAATACTTGAGCACGAAAATCCTGGATTATTCTAAAGGAGAATGAGATTCTCTCTCAGCATTACTCCTCCGTATACACCACAGTACGTCGGTGTATCGGGGCAGAGCAGATGCACCCTATATGATATGGTGTGCTCTATGATGAGTACTACTGAGTTTCCTATTTCCTTTTTGGGAGTTATGCACTTGAGAAGCTGCATACCTATTGAATTGGATTCGAATCAAATCTATGCCTACCGCTTCATATGTGATATGGAAAGGCAAGAGCCCATATCTTAAGTTAGTTAAGATTTGGGGTTGTCCGGGCTATGTCTAAAAGCAAAATCCGGACAAGCTCGAGGCAAGGTCTGTTATGTAGAACTGGAAATGTTCCAGCTATACAAACTACAGCAGATGATTTGATAAAACCAAAGGATTCAATAGTTACCAACGAACCTCACCCTCTCCGCCGATCTAGTAGGGTTCCTCACCCACCTGAGAGATACTTCGGTTACTCTATGACAGTGGGAGCGAGGATTGCATCATGAGATGATGACCCAACTAGTTTCGACCTGGCCATCAGAAGTAGGACTCTGTAAGAATGGCTGGATGCTTAGCGATCTGAGATGGAATCCTTATACACCAACAAAGTATGGACTTTGGTTGCTATATCTGAAGGGTTAAATCCCCATCAGGAGCAAGTATATCTTGAGAAGATTACTTGGTGTAGATGGAAAAGTTGAGACTTTCAAAGTTAGACTTGTTAAAGGTTTTCGTCATCAACCAGACATGGATAATGATGAAACCTTTTCAAGTGGCTATGCTTAAGTCCATCCAGATCCTACTTGCCACGGCTACATACCATGACTACGATATCTGGCGGTTGGGTGTCATGACTGCTTTTCTAAATGATGTTTTGGAAGAGAGCATCTATAAGTACACAGCCAGAGGGCTTCGTAGACAGTGGGAGCAGCGGAAACGTGTACAAGAGGCTTTATAGGATAAAGCAGGCATCGCGGAGTTGGAACATCTGTTTTGATGTGGTAGTCAAAGAGTTTGACATCATCAAAATGGTAGATGAACCTAGTATAAACAAAAAGGTAGTTGGGAGTATGGTGGTGATCCTCGTAGAGTACGTGGATGACATACTCTTGATAGGGAAGAAGTTTCCTATGCTACGTTCGATCAATCTCCGCTTATCACAATGATTCTCCACATAGGATCAAAGTGATACCTACTAAATCCTGGGTTTTTGGATCTATGAGATAGATCTAAATGGATGTTAGGATACTCACTAGTTGTAGTGAGATGGTATCAATCGATCCTGGGGAGAATCACTGGAAGGGTTCCAGGGTGATAAAGATGACTGAATGTCAGTCACAGGCATTGTCTTTACCCTAAGCAAAGGGACGGTATGTTGGAAGAGTTCCAAGCTAGATACCGTGGCATACTAGACGATAAAGGCAGGATACATCGCTACTTAAGATGCTACCAAAGAGGTTGTTTGGGTGTATAATAGTTCATGAGATGAACTATGTTCCTCCCATTGTGTGACAATGGACTTGTGGCTTATGCCAAGGAACGCCGGTCCCATCAGTGATCCAGACATATTCTAAGGCAGTATCACCTGATCATGGAGATGGTTGATCTCCAGGGGATCGAGGTCAGGAGAGTAGATTCAGAGGACAACACGGCGGATCCACTCACGAAGGCCTATTCCCAGAGAGAGACTTTTATTTGATGGTTGAGTATGAGATACTACAACCACTGCTACAGATGGCCCTAGTGCAAGTGGGAGATTGTTAGTTATATGTATGCCCTAGAGGCCATTACTGTACATTGGATGTATATTGTAGTGGATGCTGGGATAAATATAGGGAGGACTTTCTTGCTCGACATGATAGTATGCTATCTGGTTGCTCTTTACCTTAACGTGTACACAGATTGTCTCTCTATTACATGTTGGTAAAGCCCTTAGGATGTGTACTTGACTACCTGGACTGTGATGCGGATCATACTAGTGGGGACATGGTAGTCCATAAGTACATCCTTCAAAGTCCCTAGTCGTGGGTGTATCGAGACGGGGCATCGATATACCAGAGTAGACTAGCGTATACCTTCTCGACCCATACAGATGGGCGATGGATGATCCCATATCCATCGGTGTTTGACATCAGAGATGATATACGGGTGCTCAGTAGAGACTGGGTACACTGGACGGACTCGCCGAGAACTCCCAGATGGTATTATACCTTACGTCAGATGGCAGTTCTCTGGTGACACTGGTACAGAGTAGTCTGTTAACCCGAGATCGTCATAGAGTCTTGTGTGGTTCCCACTGTGCTTTGATTTCCATCTTACCACGTCCAAGAGGGCGTGCAAAACGGTGGTTTTTGGGTACAGTCCCGAATCACATGGAGACAATGAGCGATAGGAGGGGATTCTTCTCTCCCGGTATAGGGGGTTGATGTTGCGCAGTGTTCGATTGGCTATAACAGGAAATCCCTGGCCAGGGTTGCTGAGATATACTGGTAAGTGTTACCAGTAGTTTCTCGAATTGTTATAGACCTCATATCGACACGACTTATCGAGCTATTGGGGTCTGACGTTTACCACCCCTAGGCAAGATATGCGACATATCAGACGACGAGACCGGACTGTACGGTAGTGTTGCTGGTTGGATTCACTGGAGTGTGAGCGGGCTTGCTCGTCGATCTTCTGATCGCTCAATACCCGGGTGGCCGTTACGTTTAGCAGACCGCTTGCGGCTTGTGGGTGCTTGATATGATCATCATCTGCTACCGGCGTATTGACGAGTCTTTAGAGTCCTACACAGAGGTTTCCTGGCTCAAGCAAAACGAAATAGGAGCGCATATGAGATATGTGCGGGACCGAGAATAATGCGTGTATGTGATACCGTATTCTATTCTCGGGATGAATGTATCGAATGGTTGTATGCGATATAACCTAGTTATCGATTCAAGCGTTGATTCGATAAGTCGATACATTGTATACTAGTCGGTTATGTTCGACATGACCGGAATCAAGTGTTGATTTAATGATTTAATGTATAATTATATATTTGATATATTACTTTGCATTAACTAGTATTGGTTCATTTTAAAAGGATTTTCTCACTTGGTTGTACAAGTTGTATATGTGATATACTTTTTGTGCAAATGATTGTATCATGTTTGATGATACATGTTAACTTGGTTAAGTGTAAAGATTAAACCTTGGTTATGTTAATGATTAGGGTTTTGATTATCTTATTTATTTATTTATTTGTTTTTGAAAAGATAAAGAAAGAATGGTGGCTTTGTTTGTTTGTTTGTTGAAGATTCATGAAGCTTTGACTTAGTCACCATTCTTGTCTTCATTCTTAACCCTAACCATTTAAACAAACCATGGTCTATTCTCTACACTTAACTAGGGTTTGGTTATGATAAGTATTCATTCATTTATCCTTTTTATAATAACTTATCATATGATCTTCTTCTTCTTCTTCACATGAAGAAAGCTTGCCTCATCAATGGCAAGTGAAGAAATCAAGTGAGAAATCCAATTCTAAAGTGAACCCACCTCCTATTTCTTCATCCTCTACCTCTTGCCAAGTAGTATAGGGTGTTTTCTTCACAAGTTTCATGACTTGGTGAAGTGGGAGCTTGATCTTGTGATGCTTCGACGTAGATCATCTTCGGCACGAAGCCGACGACCTTGCCCGCCCATTTCTCCGATGAAGCCGACGCTAGAGCCCGGGATTCCATTTGGACAGCGAGGAGACTTCATTGCGGAACTATGGAGGTGGAGGACCGGATCTACAAAGGTTGTATTTCCGTATTCTATTAGTTAAGTGTTAACTAGTTTGCTTTGTCGCCTAAATTTCTAGCCAACGATCCGTAGTTTAGGGTTTCTCAGCACCGTTAAAATTTGAAATTGGCATGGTTGATGCCTTGTGAGACCTCACTAGTGTGCCTAGGAACCTTTCAGCTCACACTCGTGGGAGCTGGGTGATCTATAAGCACATCCTTATACAGGTCCCTAGTCGTTGGACTATCGAGACAGGGCATCGATACTCCGGAGTAGACTAGCGTATGCGCTTCTCATCCCAGCGTGGGAGACGGTCTGTCCCACAGCCGTCAGTACGTCGTACTTGAGATAGTATGCGGGTGCTCGTTAGGTTACGAGTACACTGGACAGGACTCGTCGGGGACTGTTGGTTGGTATTATACCTATCGTCAGTTATCAGTTCCCAGGTGACATGAGTACAGCTTAGTCCGCTGACTTGACACTGTCACTTCGCCTCGAGTGTGTTCCCACTGCACTTTGATTACTACCCTACCACGGCTCAAAGGAGTCATGCAAACAGGTAGTTTTTGGGTGCAGTCCCGAAGCACTTGGAGGCAGTGACGGTTAGACAGTATTCGTCTCTCCCGGTATTGGGGGTTGACATCGCGCTGTGTCCAGGAGAGCCATTACACGAGTAGTCCCTGGCCAGGGCAAGCGAGATATACTGGTAGGTTTCCAGTGTTATCCCAGGGTGTTCTGGGCTACACTCCGACATGACTTGTACCGCTATTAGGAGACTGACGTTCACCGACCCCCTAGGCCCGCCATGCGATGTATCAGACGAACAGACCGGACTGTACGGAGATTGTCACATACAGGCTCAGTAGGAGTTCAGATGGGGTTCATCTCGTCAGTCTTCTTATCGACATCTATCTGGGGACCGTTACGTACAGCTAGTGCCGCTTGCGGTCTGTGGTTAAACCCACTGCCAGCGTAGTGTCGAGTCTTTAGAGTCCCACACAGAGATCTATTCGCCTTTAGGAAAAATGAGTAGAGGTCGCATGGTTTTGCGACAGGGTTCGTTCACATCCGCGCACTTGTGCACGTTTGCTTTTCGGACAGCTTATACTAGCGGGCTTTGGTTTAAGCCGGATCCTAGTATATGATTTGGGATTGGCTTTTTCTCATTGTATTCGTGTTCCTCGGATCACGAATACGGGTGCGTATACATAGTTGCTTGAGACAGAGGGAGAGGACTTTGATTAGGGTTAATGACTATTGTCATTTTATTAACCCTAATACTTATGTGTGTATTATTGTTAATTGATATTAGTTTAATAATTGTGCATGGTTATGGTTGTTGACCATTTGACCCATCTTGACTTGTTGACCTTGTTGACACTTTGACCATCATCATTTCATTTGGAAGATGCTCTTTGATCCTTGCAATTTGCATTAATAATGAAATGATAATGGTCATGTCTTGATTAAGCCATGGCAATTATCTCACTAATTTTCTAATTACAATAATTCACATATATGAGAGAATGCTTCATATTATTCTCTCATTCTATTATTCACATTCTCTCTCTTGTTCTTCCTCTCCCTCAAGCTCTCCCCTCTCATGTGTTGAGAAACACTTGAGCTTCAGAAAAACCCTCTCTTGATAATCTCTACTCTCATCTAGGGTTCAAGGATTAGCACTTCTTGCACCCTAGTTACTTCTAGCTTGGAGTTGAAGCCAAAGGTTGAGGCTTTCGGGTGGATCTTTCTTCGACGAGAGAAGACGACAAAGGTGACCTCCTTCCACCACTCCAAGGAGCAAGGAGAGAAGGACATAAAGCCCAAGGTATAACCTTTCTAGCACTTAGCTAGTTTCTAGTTAGCTTTAGCTTGTTTTTGTTTAGCAAAGATCCTTCATAGTGTAGTCCATGTTGCCTAAGCTCGTAAAAATTCGATTTTTATTCCGTTTTCCGCCTCCCCGCAAGTACCGGGGTGGGCAACGTGGACTTACACATCCATCGCCCATCTATATGGGTCGAGAAGGTATACGCTGGTCTACTCTGGTATATCGATGCCCCGTCTCGATACACCCACGACTAGGGACCTTGAAGGATGTTCTTATGGACTACCAGGTCCTCACTAGTATGATCCGCATCATAGTCCAGGTAGTCAAGTACACATCCTAAGGGCTTTACCAACATGTAATAGAGAGACAATCAGTATACACGTTAAGGTAAAGACTAACCAGATAGCATACTATCATGTCGAGCAAGAAAGTCCTTCCTATATATGTCCAAGCATCCACTACAATATACATCTCATGTATAGTAATGGCCTCTAGGGCATACATATAACTAACAATGGCCACCGTCTCTTGTCGGGGTCTCGACTGTATACACTAGTCTACTCTGGAGTATCGATGCCCTGTCTCGAAACTCCCTCGACTAGGGACCGTTTAAGGATGTGCTTATAGACCCCAGCTCCCACGTATATGATCGCCCTCATACTGCTGGCAGTCAAGCAAGAATCCTAGGGGCTCTATCAACATGCAATAGTGACCTGTAAGGTCACCTAAAGCAGCACACGATGATAAAGATAAACCAGATAGCATACTATCATCTTGAGTAAGACTGTCCTACAGGTATAGGTCCTCCATCAATCATTGCAATCACGTGCCTGTGATCCAATAATTGACTCTGAGGGCACTATCTCTAACATAAGATACCTCTGCTCTCCCGCTCATCCGCAAGCTTTCCCGCCGAGGTCATCTTCCTTGGTCTCATCGACCGACCAACGGCACCGCTCAAAGACGCAACCGCCATCCTGCGAATCTCTCCATGCACGAGATATTCGCCTGTCATGCCCCGCTTCCCAGAGTGCGCTACGATCGGCACGTGACAGAGCCAACCATGCTACCTGTGCCTAGGAAACATCCCTCCACAGTCACATTACGACTGTCTATATGATATCATGAACAGTAAAATAAAATAAACTATCTAATACATGTTCATATGCCAGAATAAACAAGTCAAGACATAATATGCGGAAGTAATAGATCCAATAAACAATAACATCTGGAAATACGTCCCAAATATGGGCTCACATCAGGAAATGAAAGTACGGAAAGAAAACTAAACTAAACTAAACACTAACAAGATCCTCACTGCTCGGCCTGGCAGCTGAAATACTCCTGATCAGCCTGCGAAAGAGATAAAGGATCTGGGCCATGCAAAACCCAGACGTCAGTGCGTCATAATATCAAATAATAGAATATAACCAGTAGGTAACAAGATATGCAGGCATGAATTATAAACAGTAACATGAATGTAATAATTAAACACGGATATAGAACAGTGAAGTGTATCAGTGTGTACGACGTGCAGTGATCAATCTAATCTGTGCTACTGGGTTATCTATTCTAAAGTCTGTTTGAAATCAATTAGTGTACTCCTCCATGTAACTCAAAAGAATATGTCCCGTTATCCTCCGGGACAATGGATCAGATAGTGGGAGTCACGAATGACTCTGTCCCGTTATCTCCCGGGACCACGGATCAAGTAAGAATCACGAATGATTCTGTCCTGTTATCCCCCGGGACCACAGATCAAGTAGTACCTATTTAAACTACACTTTAGTTACACTTTTGATTTTCCCATACCCCTAAGGTTATGTGTTCAAGTCAGGTATTGATAATCTGGAGCTAATGCCAACACAGAATCAAGCAGGTACAGGTTTTGTCTGAATAGACAACAAGATATGTCCGTCAGGACAACAAGTCAGGATTGTCGGCATTAGTAACAGGATCAAGTCACAGGTCAAGCAATGGTATATCAGGTCATGTCCTGTGGTGCATATATATCACACGGATGCTCAAAGTAAACTGTAGTAAGTGTCGAATCACGGTAAAAACACGGATGCACGAGTAATAAGCAGTGATATCATAACGTTGTAGGGTTCCTAGGCACGCTAATGAAGTCTCACAAGGCATCAACCATGCCAATTTCAAATTTTACGGTGCCGAGAAACCCTAGACTAGATCGTTGACTAGAAATTTAGGCGAAATACGAATCTAGTTAACAACTTAACTAAAGATAAGAAGCTACAACCTTTGTAGATCCGGATATCCACTTCCTTGGCTCCACGTAGGCGTCCTCTCGCTGTCCATCTCGAATCCCGGACTCAATCGTCGGCTTGATCGGAGAAATGGGCGGACTAGGTCGTCGGCTTCGTGCCGAAGATGATCTACGTCGAGGCATCACAAGTTCAAGCTCCAACTTCACAAATTTGTGAAACTTGTGAAGAAAACACCCAAAACAACTTGGCAAGAGGTAGAGGGTGAAGAAATAGGAGGTGGGTTCACTTTGGAATTGGATTTCTCACTTTAGAACTCAAGTTGCCATTGATGGCATCAAGCTTTCTTGAAGAAGAAGATGATGAAGAAGAAGAAAGAATATGATAAGTGTTGAATTAAAATGAAAAAAAAATCCAATACTTATCATAAGCTAACCATAGTAGAGTGTAGAGAATAGACCATGGTTACTTGGATGGGTTAGGGTTAAGCATGAAGACAAGAATGGTTAAGAAATCAAAGCTTCATGAAGCTTCAACTAGAAACAAACATAGCCACCATTCTTATCTAAATCTTTTCCAAATAAATAAACAAATAAATAAATGAAAAAGCAAAACCCTAATCATCTCTTAACCATGGTTTAATCCTTTACACTTAACCACATGATCAAGTATCATCAAACATGATACAAATATGTGCACAAAAGTATATCACATATACTTCTTGCACATCAAGTGAGAAAATCCATTTAAAGTGAACCGATACTAGTTAATGCAAAGTAATATATCAAATATATAATTATACATTAAATCATTAAATCAACACTTGATTTAACGATCCGGTCATATCGCATATAACCGACTAGTATCCTATGTATCGGCTTATCGAATCAATCCTTGATTCGATATCTAGGTTATATCGAATATAACCAATCGATACATCCATCGTGAGAATGGAATACGGTATCACATACACGCATCATTCTCGGTCCTGCACATATCTCATATGCACTCCTATTTCGTTTCGCTTGAGCCAGGAAACCTCTGTGTAGGACTCTAAAGACTCGTCAATACGCCGGTAGCAGATGATGATCATATCAAGCACCCACAAGCCGCAAGCGGTCTGCTAAACGTAACGGCCATCCGGGTATTGAGCGATCAGAAGATCGACGAGCTAGCCCGCTCACACTCCTGTGAATCCAACCAGTAACACTTACCGTACAGTCCGGTCTGTTCGTCTGATATGTCGCATATCAAGTCTAGGGGTGGTATACGTCAGACCCCAATAACCGATAAGTCGTGCCGATGTGAGGCTCATAACGGGTCGAGAAACTACTGGTAACACTTACCAGCAAATCTCTGATCAGCCCTGACCAGGGACTTCCCTGTTACGGCCAATCGAGCACAGCGCAACATCAACCCCCAATACCGGGAGAGACGAAACCCCTCCTATCACTCATTGCCTCCATGTGACTCGGGACTGTACCCAAAGACCACCGTTTTGCATGCCCTCATGGACGTGGTAAGGTGGAGATCAAAGCACAGTGGGAATCATACAAGACTCTATGACGATCTCGGGTCTACAGACTAACCTGTACAAGTGTCACCTGAGAACTGCCATCTGACGTGAGGTATAATACCATCTGGGAGTTCTCGGCGAGTCCGTCCAGTGTACCCAATCTCCACTGAGCACCCGTATACCATCTCTGATGTCAAACACCAATGGATATGGGATCATCCATCGCCCATCTCATGGGTCGAGAAGCGTATACGCTAGTCTACACTGGTATATCGATGCCCTGTCTCGATACACCCACGACTAGGGACCTTGAAGGATGTACTTATAGACTACCATGTCCCCACTAGTATGATCTGCATCATAGTCCAGGTAGTCAAGTACACATCCTAAGGGCTTTATCAACATGTAACTATAAGACAGTTTAAAGAGACAAGTGTACATGTTAAGATAAAGAGCAACCAGATAGCATACTATCATATCGAGCAAGAAAGTCATCTCTATATATGTCCAAGCATCCAATATAATATACATCATCTGTACAATACTGGCCTCTAGGGCATACATACAACTAACAAACGTGAGTCAATGAGTCATGATGTACATTATCAAGCATGGGGTACTAATATAATGGTAACATGATATACTATGACATGGCATGTAACTAGACATATAATATGTGATACAGATACGAACGGCTATTGGAAAACGGTAAAATTGTGACAGGGATGCACGATACAGTAACCATGTGATATTTTATTCATAGGAATATACATGTATTAGAATAGCATGTAGCAAGGTAAACTTACCTGATCGGATCTCCAGATGGGATGCGTACGCTGCGTACGATGTCGGTAAATGTCATGACGCACACGCGGGCGTACAGAACTAAACCAAGCAAAGCGGGAATGTGACCACACTGGCTGGGGACTTCAACTGTGTTACTCGGATCGTCGGCAGCGTCACGGCTCCGGCGTTGACCGGAAAATGATTGAGGGAAGAAAGAGAAGTTAGGAAAAGAAGATAGGAGAAGGAGGGGTCTGTTGTGATGAGGCTGTGGGGTCCAAGGTGCTTTGGGGTCAGAGAAGGCGACGAGGGGATGACGACGACGACGGGTCGTCGACGGCGAGGCGGGGTGTGAGGCGACAGTGAAGAGATAGGAGTGGGTTGCAGGGGAGTGGAGAGGAGGTCGTGGTGATGAAGAGAAGGCCGACGACGAGGGGCCGGTGGTGGTGGAGACAGCGACGAGTGCGACGCGCGGGCGTGTGCGTGGCGCGGGTTCGAGTTCGGAAGAGGCAGGAAAGAAATTAAAAGAAGAGGAGAAGATGAGGGGACGTGGAGAAATAATGAATGGGGTTTCAATAAGGAAGAGAGAGAGAGAAGAGAGAGAAAGATCTGTGTGTGGGGTTAATTAATATATAGAAATTAAGAGAGAGAGGGAGACTGATGTATGTTAGGTTAGGATTAATATATATATATATATATATATATATATATATATATATATATAGAGAGAGAGAGAGAGAGAATAATGGAGAAAAGAGGCCATAGGAGGGGATTTCCTCCTATGGCGTGGAAAAAATACAACCTCCGCCATTTTTTTCGACGATCGGCCCCCATCATCTTCATCGTTATCATCTAAGATGTGCGTACACCAAATTTCATGTGATTCCACAACTTTTTCACCATTGATTTAGCAATGTAAAAAGTTCTATTGTCGGTAAACCGTTAATTTTGAACCCACTAAATCAACGGTGAAAAAGTTATGGAATCACATGAAATTTGGTGTACGCACATCTTAGATGATAACGATGATGATGATGGGTGCCGATCGTCGGAAAAAATGGCGGAGGTTGTATTTTTTCCACGCCATAGGAGGAAATTCCCTCCTATGGCCTCTTTCCTCCATTAATCTCATATATATATAAGAGTGATTTACGGAGTGATTAGAGGTGGTTGGCTATGAAGTGTAAAGAGGAGATAGGCATGCAAGATTGGATAAAAAGAGAGGGAGTGATTAACGGAGTGGGTTGGTGAAAGAAAAGAGAGAGAGAGAAGAGACGTGTGTAATAAGAAGAGATAGAAAGAAACGTAAGTTTATAATAATAATTAATAATAATATAATATATATATTATAATAATAATATATAATATAATAATAATATATAATATAATATAATATATATTTAAGAGAAACGTGTGTGAACAGTAATTGTGAACATTGTGAACAGTAAAATTAGTTTAGAAATATAATAATATATAAACTTGTGTTTTTAAGCTAAAACAAAAGTACTCCGAAAAATATCCGGGTTGTGTCTAAAAATCTAGTTTTAAAATATAAAGAATATGCGGATAAGTTAAAACCATAATGCGATGTCCGGTTGATAAAAATGTATACCCCCAAGAACGGATGCACGTAAAATGCACGTAGCGAACCAGACGAGTCCGTTTCAATAAACGGAACGAGAACACGATGTATTAATGGAACCACAGGGTCAGGGGTATGATACAGGTCATGCTAGGTATTTTTAAAATATATTATTTGATTATATTTATATTATTAAAACAATGTAGATGCCCAATATATGATACGGGTAAACAGGATATTGAACAAGAAAGTGCACGGATTCTTATAACTAGCCGGGATAAATTATAAACAGGAATCAAGATGGGTTTCCAGTAAGCAGGTCGGGTCGGATGCAAATATAGATACCAATTACGCTATTCACACCCATAACAACAATAAATCAAGAAATAGCCATCCAATATATTAATTAATCAAATCAAGTCATGGTATAACGAACTAGGGTGTTACACCGCCGGCCACATCCCACGTTCTACGTCACCATTAATGGGAGATCCCACTCATCATGCGGGAGTGACGTCGGGAGCGTAACAGCCGATGTGATTCTCGTGCCTGCCCTGCCTACTGCCACCGCTATATAAACATTTTCTTCAGACGGTTCAAGTAAGCCATTTTTACTCCACTAAACCGTTACTCTGCTCGGATCTCTAGTCTAACTTGATCGTCGGAGAGTCCTCGATGGTACAACCACCCCGGGACTTCCTTGCAGGTAGCTCGGCAATCACAACCTTAAACCCATTGAGATCCACACGCTTCAGGAGTCAGCCTCCAGATCCAATATCAGCCATCCATCGCTGCCATCAGTAGATCAACGGAAGGTAACATCTTGGCGCGATCCGGGCCCCGCCGGCTGGCGCCGTCTGTGGGAACTCCTTGATTCTACAAAAACAAAAGTTCACCTTCCGATCTCAATCCAATGGCGAGCGATCATTAAGACGATCCAAGCACTAGCCGCCGTCCTCCCCTCAACGGGGGCACGGACGAACCTCCTCCGCCAAATGCCATTAACGCCCTAGCCGGCCGGATAGACCGACTCGCGTCCATCATGGAGGCGCTCATCCGCGTCCAAACGGCAGGGCAAGATCCCCAGGTCACCGCTCCCCCGCCTCAGGACTGGGACCCCTACAGAGGGAGAGAAGGCTCCGCTCGTGCAGGCACGACCGATCATCGCCTCGCTGTTTCCAATGGCCGCAGGCCCCACGGGCCAACACATTCAATGACCAGGTGGGCACTGCTTCGCTGGGCTTCGAGGTCTTACGCCAGAGAGCTTCATCCCGAATCTCGTCGCACCTCTGTTCCTCCCGAGATGGTGGCAGTCATCTCGCCTGTTCGCTGGCATGACCGGCACCCCCTCCCTCGACGGGGTCGCGCACGTGAGACTCGCCACGGCAGCTCAAAAACGACCTCGCCGGAAGGCATAAGGAACCTCACCGAAAGGAACCGAGGCTCATCGAAAATCATGGTCATGACGGCGGGGGGTATGTCGAGTACCTGTGAGACTCAGTACCCCACGCCAGCCGCGGAGGCCGACAGCCGCCCGAGGAAGAAGGCCAGGGAGACCGTGTCGATCACCTTTGACGATGGGGACTTTCATGGCATATCCCTGCCCCACAACGACCCCCTGGTGATTACGGCTCGGGTCCATCAATACGAGGTGCACAGGATCCTGGTCGACTCGGGAAGCTCGACAAACATTCTCTTCTACGACTGCTTTCTGCGTATGGGGCTCACCGCGGCAGACCTGAGGCCGACCTCCCACGTCCTTTCAGAATTCACCAACCACTCCATCCCGGCGGAAGGGGTAATCACTCTACAGTTCAACGTCGGGGAGGCCGGCCATACGCGGACATTGCCGGTGGAATTCATTGTAGCGAGAATTCCATCGGCCTACAACATCCTCCTCGGCCGCCCCACGCTGAACTCCCTCCGGGCCCAGATATCGACCTACCACCAGGCGATGAAGTTCCCTCTCGACCAGGGTGGGATAGGTCGGGTCTATGGAGACCAGCGAATTGCAAAGGTTTGCTTCACCGCAACATCTTCATCGGATAGGCTGGCCGATGATGTCGAAGGTGAAGGTGACATCAAGGGTTCTCTGGACACTCGAGACGAGCAAAAAGATGTCCGAGGGACCCCAGTGGAGCCTCTGACAGAGGTCCCCCTCGTGGAAGAGGACGACGAAAAACTCGTTCAGATTGGGTCGCTTCTGACAGGAACTCAGTGAGATGACCTGGTCCATTTCCTCAGAAACAACTCCGACATGTTTGCCTGGGCACCTGCTGACATGCCTGGGATCGACCCCAAAGTTATATCTCACAAGCTCGGGGTAGATCCTACGGCCCGACCCGTCAGACAGAAAAAGCGAAGCTTTGCCCCTGTCAAACAGAAGGCTATCGAGGACGGGATAGATCGGCTCTTCGCCGCCGACTTCATTCGGAATGTGTCCTATTCGGAGTGGCTAGAGAACGTAGTCCTAGTAAGAAGTCAAGCTAGAAGTGGAGCATGTGCGTCGACTTCACCGACCTCAACAAGGCTTGCCCCAAGGATAACTATCCCCTACCTCGGATAGATCAGCTTGTCGACAGCGCGGCAGGCCACGAGGTATTGAGCTTCATGGATGCCTTCTCCGGCTACAATCAGATCCATATGAATCCGGCAGAAGAAGACCTTACCGCATTCACAACGGACCGGGGAGTTTACTGCTACAAGGTGATACTCTTCGGCCTCAAGAACGCCGGAGCTACGTACCAACGGTTGGTCAATCACATGTTCAAGCCACAAATCGGCAGGAACATGGTAGTTTACGTCGACGATATACTCATCAAATCGGTCTCGTCGACCGACCACTCTAAGGACCTGGGCGAGGCCTTCGAGGTACTCCACAAATTCAAGATAAAGCTGAACCCCGCCAAATGCGCATTCGGGGTCACCGGGGGAAAGTTCCTCGGTTTCATGGTCACCCACCGTGAGATCGAGGCTAACCCGGAAAAAATCGAAGCTATCCTCAACATGACCGCGTCCAAGACCAACGTCGAGATCATGCGACTGACGGGACGCGTAGCCGCTCTAAGCCATTTAATGTCAAGGTCTGGAGAAAAGTGCCTCCCATTCTTCGAAGCTCTAAGGAAAATCCCGAGGTTCGAGTAGTCAGAAGAGTGCCAGACCGCCTTTGAACAATTAAAAAGGCACATTGCGACGTCACCGCTGCTCACCCAACCAGTGGAAGGAGACGAGCTATCACTGTATCTGGCAGTATCCGACCAAGCTGCCGGCTCAGTGCTCGTTCGAGAGGTCGACGGAGCGCAGAAGCTTGTGTACTACGTGAGCCACGTCTTTAAAGACGCAGAAACGAGGTACCCAGCCATAAAGAAGATTGTCTTGGCACTCATTGTGGCCTCAAGAAAGCTACGACACTACTTCCAAGTGCACACTATCTTCGTTCTCACCGAGCGCCCGCTGGGGGCTATCCTCGCCTCACCAGAATCCTCGGGCCGCCTAGAGAAGTGGAGGTGGGAGCTATCCCAGTTTGACATAAAATACCGCCCGAGGCAAGCCATCAAAGCATAAGCCCTGGTCGACTTTATCATCGAGTGCACCATCCCCAGCAAGGAACTGGAGCCCACGCCAACCCTCGTGGATCAACACCCGATCGTGGGGACACCCGACTCGGTCTCTGAGTGGGTCATCTACGTCGACTGGTCTACAACCGAGGAACGCTGTGGCGCCAGCCTCATCATTCGGGGCCCAAACGAGGCAGAAATGGAGTATTCTCTAAAGCTCGGATTCAAGGCTTCAAACAACACGGCTGAGTACGAGGCCCTGTTGGCTGGACTGCGCATAGCCTCCGGCCTGGGGCTGAAAACAATCCGAATCCGCAGTGACTCAGTCCTAGTCGTTGGCCAAGTAACCGGCCACTTCGAGGCTCGGGAACCTCTAATGGTGAAGTATCTGTCCGAGGTAAGAAAATTTCGGAAGAATTTCGACGAAGTCCAGGTACAGCAGATACCCAGGAAACTTAACGCCCAAGCCGACGCCCTGAGCAAGCTGGCTTCATCCTACTCGGCCAACAACAAGCGATCTATCCTCTTCGAGACCTTGCCACGGCCCAGCGTGGAAGACGGGGCGACAATACTTCATGTATATACGGTTCAGGAAGATGACTAAGCCTGGAGGAAGCCCCTCGTGGAATTCCTAAGGGATGGTACGCTCCCAGAAGATCGGGGAGCAGCCCGCCGTCTCCGGGCCAATGCCCGTCACTTCGTCTGGAGCAATGAGAACCTTTATAAGAAATTATTCACTCAGCCCCTGCTCCGGTGCGTCAACCCCCATGAAGCCGACTACGTCCTCCATGAAATCCATGAAGGGGTCGGCGGCACACCAAGGGGCCCGAACCTTAATCTAGAAGGCATTGCTCCAGGAGTACTACTGGCCAACTATTCACGAGGACGCCCATAAGCTCGTCAGGAGATGCAAAAGCTGCCAACTCCACGGAAGCATACCTCGCCTTCCGGCTACCGAGCTGACCTCTTTAACCTCCCCGTGGCCATTCGCCCAGTGGAGATTGAACATGATAGGCCAGTTCCCTACCGGTGCGGGTGGGCACAAATATGTCCTCGTCGCAGTAGATTACTTCACGAAGTGGATCGAGGCAGTCCCCATCAGGAAGCCAGATGCCGCCATGACCATCAAGTTCCTGCAGAACAACCTGATACTCCAGTTCGGCATCCCGAGGTGTATCATCACCGACCACAGGACGAACTTCGAAAACGAGAAAGTGAAGGAATTCTGCAACGAGTACCATATTCTCATGAAGTTTGCCGCGGTTGCACATCCCCAATGCAACGGGCTGGCAGAAGTTGCTAACCGGGACGTCCTCCGAGGTCTCTGGACCTACCTAGAAGGACGCCAAGGCAGTTGGGTCAAGGAATTGCCCCGGGTCTTAAAGGCCCCGCGCACGTCAAAGAAGACCCCCACCGAGGAAACCCCTTTCAGCCTTTGCTACAGGACCGAGGCAATGGTCCCGGCGGAGATCGGGCTACCCAGTCACCGGGTCAAACACTTCGATGACGAAGCAAACACCACGGCGCTGCGGACCAACCTGGACACCTTGTAGGGTGTTTTTCGTCACCCCATTGAGATGGGAATGCGCGTGCTTGTCAGGCGCATTACAGATTCCCCCTGCCTAGGGTAGGCTGGGGTTTATTGATTGTGGGGATCCGAATCTCCGGCAGCCACGGACTAAGCTGCCGTTAATTACCTCTCGCCTTTAGGGCGAGAGAACCTCCGATTGACGGGTCAAACGGGTCATGCGAACTCAATGTGCAGTTTTGTGCTTTGAAGGGGTTTTGGATATATCGAGGGCCCCGCAGAGTTTTTACGGAGATCCCGCTACCCGGATAGCGGGCTGAGGGTCAAGGGGGCTAGCAGCCCCCTTGGGGGGTGCGGGGCAGCGCCCCGTTAGAAATTTTTTCTAATAGGAACAGTGTGGTGGAATATGTGTGTGTGTGTATGTATATATATATACATATATATATCATACATACATACATACATACATACATATATATATATATATATGTATATATAAGGGAAAATGGCATCCAAAGGATGCGTTGGATAAAGCGCTTGGGCGCTAGCGCCCCACGTGCCAGGCATGTAGGCGCTAGCGCTTTGGGCGCAAGAGTGCTAGCGCTTTGAGCGATAGCGCTCTACGTGCCAGGCATGTGGGCGCTCGGGCGCTAGTGCTTTAGGCGCTAGCGCTTTGAGAGCAAGAATGCTAGCGCTCCACGTGCCGGGCACGTGGGCACTCGGGTGCTAGCGCTTTAGGAGCTAGCGCTATGAGTGCAGGAGCGCTAGCGCCCCACGTGCCAGGCACGTGGGCACTCGGGCGCTAGCGCCCTGGGCGCGCTCGGGAGACAAAAGAGACTTGATCCCTGCAATGGGAGTTGTACTTGTTGGAGATAGTGCCCTCAGAGTCAATTATTGGATCACAGGCACGTGATTGCAATGATTGAGGGAGGACCTATCCCGGTAGAACAGTCTTACTCGAGATGATAGTTTGCTATCTGGTTTACCTTTATCATCGTGTACTGCTTTAGGTGACCTGACAGGTCGCTATTGCACGTTGATAGAGCCCCTAGGATTCTTGCTTGACTGCCAGCAGTATGAGGGCGATCATATAAGTGAGAGCTGGAGTCTATAAGCACATCCTTAAAAGGTCCCTAGTCGTGGGAGTTTCGAGACAGGGCATCGATTCTCCAGAGTAGACTAGTGTATACAGTCGAGACCCCGACGAGGGGCGGTGGCCGGTCTCACAGGCCACTGGTGTCAGTTGGATCACCTAAGATGTATACAGGTGCTCATTGGGTTATGAGTACACCGGACAGGACTCGCCGGGAACATGCTAGTTGGTCTTATACCTGACGTCAGATAGCAGTTCCCTGGTGACATGTGTACAGGTTAGTTCATCGACCTGGGGGTCGTCATTTGTCTCGTGTGAGTTCCCACTGTACTTTGATTACTACCCTACCACGGCTCAAAGGAGTCGTGCAAACAGGTTTTAGTTGGGTACAGTCCCGAGCCACATGGAGGCAGTGAGCGGATCTTCGGGGGTTCGTCTCTCCCGGTATTGGGGGTGAGGTCGCGCTGTGTCTAGGAGAGCCATTACACGAAGTCCTTGGCCAAGGCAGGAGATTTACTGGTAGGTATTCCAGTAGTATCTCAGGGTGTTCTGGGCTACACTCCGACACGACTTGTACCGCTTTTGGGGGTCTGACTTTTACCAACCCCCTAGGCCCGACATGCGATGCTCATAGACGAACGGACCGGACTGTACGGATATTGTCACTGACAGGCTCAGTAGGGCGTCAGGATGAGTTCGCTCATCGACGTCCCTTTTGGTCAATAGCTGGTGGCCCGTTACGTATTGGCTTATACCTCTGACGTGCTAGTGGTTAAATCCACAGCCATAGTATTGACGAGTCTTTAGAGTCCACCACACTTTCAGTTACTCAGCTTTCGGGCGAAACGCTGTAGAGGCCGTATGGAGATATGGCAGGGTTCGATCAGATACGTGCGGTATTGTACGGATCGTGATCGGACGGTTTTTACTAACCGGCCTTGGCTTAAGCCGGATCTTAGTATTTGATAATGTAGTTTTGTCTTTTTGCATTTGTATCCGGACGGAATACAGATGCGGGTGTGTATGCACAGTATCGGGGTTTTCCTGTAATTTATTACGGGACCAGTTTTCTGGAGTTGCCAGTTTGCATTCCGTTCCGGCCGGTTTTCCTTTGTTCTTTCCCGGCCGGACTTTTCCGATGGAGGGGATTATTTGCAGTTTGCAAATAATATCTTGTGGAGGGGTTCTTTGTCTATTGCCATGCTCCATCCCTTGCATTAATTATGACTTGATTGAGTATGGGTTTTGATGTATTTTGTGTTGGAAATTGGGTTTGGATTTGGCCGGCCACTGTTCTGGTCATGGAGTGAGATTTTAATTTGGATGGGATTAATTTATTAGTGTGCAGGAGAATTTTTGTGAGGGTGTGCTGGAGTGTTTTTCATGAGGGATTATTATAATGTTAATTAATATTGAGGCTTCATTGTGAAATGAGGGTGCTGTGTGTTTTTTCCTTCATGGTGAATTTCGTGGGCCCCCCTCTTTGTGTGTGTGTGTGCAGTGGAGTCTTTTTCTTTTCTTTGGTTTTAATTCCTACACTCTACACACATTCATTGATCATGGAGTTTTGCTTGACATTCATTCTTCAAGTGAGGGCTTGCCTCATTTTTCCAGAGAACAAAAAAATGCCCTGGCCGAGCTCATTTCTTTGTCTGCTCCATTTATCTAGCAAGATTAAATGGAAAATTCTTTTGCACATATTCCTCCATCATGGCAACTATACAAAACCCCAAAGAGACAACGATTCTACATTATTCTACAGCAAATCTTGGACGCGTCGGCCAGCCAACTTCGCGCCCGAGTTGCCTCGGTATTGAGGTGGGAGCCCGTAAAAGATACAGGCGACGTGGTGCCCTTCCGGCGAGGAGGCGACCACCGGAGATCCCGCGACGAGATCGGAGTGGAGATGAAGACCGGAGGACTCGGATCAGTCGGTACATCTCTTTCCCTTCTTCTAGTTAGCTTAGACTTGTTAATGGTTCGATCCGGGTGTTTAGTGCGCGGTGGTGCCGGTTTGCTAAGTCCGCAAAATTAAAGTTTATCACCGTTTCCGCATTTGGCCGTCGGGTTGACGGCCGGGGCGCCGCCGTGCACTTACAGTACTCACAGAAAGGAGCACTTATTATTTTGTATATATGTATATATATGAGGAGTTTAACTCCTAGGATAATTTGAAGCTGATGAAGGGGCTTCTCCCCTTGAGCCCTGGATCTTCCCCAAAGTGGGGTTTCTGGAGATGGGTCTCCTTCTTCTTCCTGTCGTTTGGCAGGATCTTGGGGAAAGGGGGTGAGATTTAAAAATCTTCCTTTTTTAAGATCTAATGAAAGATCCAAGCTCCCCTTTGTGGGTTTTGTGGTGAAAAACTATTTAGTTTTGGAAAAGGAAGAGT
Source organism: Agapanthus africanus (assembly GCA_030015575.1). Classification (NCBI taxonomy): domain Eukaryota; kingdom Viridiplantae; phylum Streptophyta; class Magnoliopsida; order Asparagales; family Amaryllidaceae; genus Agapanthus; species Agapanthus africanus. The sequence goes on from CM057347.1 coordinate 294,528,037, forward strand.
AAAAATCTTGATTTAATTCAAAAGAAAGAAGAAGGTTTTAGAACCTTGAGGAAGGAGAAAGAGGCACATGCCCTAATTTTTGGGGAATGAAAAGTATATCTGTTATTCATCATCATGTTGCCTTATATAGGCTTGCGTATTTTCATATAGCCTCTTGGGCTTTACAAAATGGCATTTTGCCCATCCCATGGCTCATGTGTCATTTCTTTTTGCACATAAACCATGGGCTTTACAAAAATTTGGCTTTATGCCCATTCATGCATAAAAAATTACATAAAAATTATTTATTACATGATTTCATCTTGGCATGGAGGGTGGGCCGGCCGCTTCATGTTCGGACTCGACCTGGGCATGGACCCGCTTGATCTGGGATTGGGCCCACTTGGCTTGGGGTTGACCTTGACTTTGACTTGGTCAGCCGGGGTGCAATTTTTGACCCCAACAAAGTGCCCTCCATCAATAAATGCACACCACATATGTGGGTCGTGTGCATGAAATTGATGGATCTTCTTTCGTGTGGAGGCGACTTATTTTGGTTCCCACTTTTTGGGATGCACTGCCCTTTTTACGACATGGACGGTCGACGGTTAACGCGTATCCGAGACGGAGTGTCCGTGGTAGACGTTTCCCTGGCCCGGAGTGATTTAGTAAACGTGCCCCCGGCACGGAGTGTCGCTGGTCGATGTTTCCGTGAGGCGGAGTGTCTGTAGTCGACATGCCCCCGGCACGGAGTGTCTGCTTGACGTTTCCCCAAGGCGGAGTATCGGCTGGTTGACGTGTACTCGAGACGGAGTGTCTGCTTGACGTTTCCCTATTACGGAGTGTCGCTGGTCGACGTTTCCCCGGCATGGAGTGTCTGTGTTGGACGTTTCCCCGAGACGGAGTGTCGCTGGTTGACGTGTCCCCGAGACGGAGTGTCGGCTGGTTGACGTATCCCCGAGACAGAGTGTCTGCTTGACGTTTCCCCGTTACGGAGTGTCGTTGTTGGACGTTTCCCCAATGCGAAGTGTCGCTGGTCGACGTTTCCCCGGCATGGAGTGTCTGTGTTGGACGTTTCCCTGAGACGGAGTGTCGCTGGTTGACGTGTCCCCGGCACGGAGTGTCTGTGTTGGACGTTTCCCCGAGACGGAGTGTCGCTGGTTGACGTGTCCCCGAGACGGAGTGCCGGCTGGTTGACGTATCCCCGAGACGGAGTGTCTGCTTGACGTTTCCCCATTACGGAGTGTCGCTGGTCGACGTGTCCCTAGCACAGAGTGTGTGTTGTTTGACGCAGAGGTCGATGTTGGAATTGGTTGGTTTGATTTGTTTGATTTGAGTTGACATCAGCATCGCTACACTGGAATATGGTACTAGGAGTGAATCATCATCTGTCTTTGAGAGGATTTGGGGATTGATTTTTTTTTTGTTTGGCATCTGCATTGATGCACTGGAATAATGCCAGGAGCAACACATCATTTGCCCCGAGAGGATTTGGGAATTGATGGCTTAGGAGGCAGGTATAGATCCCTATCACCTAAGGCTTTTCAATTTTATGGGCCGTAAGTGTCCCATAAAAGCATTTTCTCCCTACAAGTCGAAAGGATCTCATAGGTGTATTTTCTCCTTAGGAGTCGTGGGGACTCCTAAGTGTGTTGCTCCTTTGTGAGTCGTAAGGATCTCACACGGGAATTTTCTCCTCACAAAGTCGAGAGGACTTTGCGATTGCAGTTCATCTCTTTTTCACGAGTTTGCACCCTTTCGGGTTTTCACAAACTCGCCGGCAGTCCTGCTGTTTTTACTCACAGAGCCCTTTCGGGTTTTCATCCATGCCCGTTTTGCTTGTGGACATACCGTTTTTTTTTCTTTTTTCCGCTGGTGGGACTTTAAAAGTAGTCTCACCGGCAGGACTTGAGAGAGATTTGGATCGTTTTATACCCGTGGATTGTATACGGTTTTGCAGGATGTATCATCCAGACCGTAGGGCCGGGAAAATTTCGGGACTCTGTTGGCGTCTGCATCGCTGCACTGGAATGTGGTACCAGGAGCGACTCATCATTCGCCGTTGGGGTATGGGATTTGGAATTTGGTTGGCGTCTGCATCGCTGCACTGGAATATGGTACCGGGAGCGACTCATCATTCGCCACTTGGGGATTTGGATTTTGGACGGCGTCTGCATCGCTGCACTGCAATATGGTACTAGGAGCGACTCATCATTCGCCATTGCCTATCGGGAAGTGATGGCTTAGGAGACAGGTTTAGATCCCTATCACTTAAGGCTTTTCAATTTTATGGGCCGTAAGGGTGTCATGACCCGAAGGTACGAAACGTGACTGGCATTTAAATTACGAAGCGTCTAGAGGCGCAACGTAATCTAAGTAAGCCGAAACCCAGAAATCTAAACCATATAAAAGAAGAAGTAAAGGAAAACATGTAGAAAAACAAGTTTAAAAACAACCTCAAATTTTCTCAAAAATTTCGGCAGAGTCTCCTTTGTAAAAACTGGCCCCAAACGGGTACAAACGAGAATAATATATATACAAACAATAAAAAGGCATCCCCAAGAGAGAGCTAGCTCTACGCCAACAGACGGAAACGACCACATCATGCACAATAATATACAACGCCAAAAGGGCGAGCCACAAAACTCAAAAGAAAACAAATCCACCAGATACTATAATAATACAAGCGCGACTCTAAGGTCAAAATAAATAACTGGCCCTTTAAACTATCAAGTAATACAAGTCTGGTTGATAGAGCTTACTAGATACCAATGAAATAATAAAAGTACAACGACGGTCCTGATATAAGTGAACCAACCTACCAAGCAAATCACCCTGAATGAAATGATGTGCCAGCAAACTGCCAAGAAAACCTGTACATCGAACCTGTAAAAAAATTTGGCACAACGGGGGTGAGTTGCCAACTGGTGAGTAGAAGACATCTGCGAAAAGAAATCGAATGCACGACGCTGTCTTAGGTCATAATAATATACTAATGTATCACTAGTCATCTAGTAAAGGCAGGGTAATAAACTACGCATAAGTGCAAATGCTCCGTAGTCGTGTCAGTACCTCAAATAGTAATATGTCATGTGAACGAGTATGCATGCACCATGAATGTAAAACAATCAATCCTGAAATCTGGATATATCTGTATAAAAAATCTTTAACTTTCATCATAGTAAAATTTATATAGAAATCTGAAATATTATCGATGAAATCCATGGAAATCCGTGTCAAGCATCGACACAAAACATGTAAATCTCAAGTCTCAATACCTCATAGTCTCAATATCTCAGGCTCCATCAGTCCGGATCGACCGATATCATCAAATCTCACGACAACGGTCGGTATCCTCCGGATATCCGCCGCGCCAGATATCACCGGTAGGTAGTCTTCCCCTGCCAGGCTCATCGTCTATAGCTCGATCTTCTTGCCCTGGGGTACCATACCGGGCCCACCATGTACCCGAGACGGTTCTCCACTCCTCGAATCGGGTCTCAAAATCCAACAGAAAACATGAAATCTCATGGTGGACGACACATACATCACGAGAAAACCGCAACTTATATTTTAAAAAGAGAGGGAGAGAGAGAAGGTTTTTATATATATTCTTGCGGCTTTCCCCAAAATTCAGAAATCTCATAGAAATCCAAAATCCCAAAATCATGAGTAAGTAAATAATAAGTATCGGCATAAGCCCCACAATACTGCTTGATAACATGAAAATGTGAATGCATGAAATGTCTAAGTAATAAATGCAATGTCTAGACTAACACATGAGAGTAATCACAATATTATATTGATGAAGCCTTTAGCTGATTCTATCAATAAAAGATAATATGTTCTAAGTGTACGTGACATAGCAATTACCGATGATGATGTGTGTGAGCCGGCAAGTAAGTATACGTGGAACATGCGCATCATCGGTAATGGTGCTGGTGTCCTAACAGGCAGAGTTTCATACTGACTAAAGAAACATATGTATGAACATGCAACTTGATGATTACGATCTGAATGTAAAGATGAATGTGTATTAACCACTCATTTGTAATATACATGTCTAACTACAACTATAGGACTCTAGCCTAAACTAATATCTATCTAACCCCCTAAGGAACTAAACTAAAGAAACTAGTCGATAAGAAATAAGAATCCACCTAAGGTCTGAGTCCATATCTCTAATAGTCGGCGATCCAGCCTCAATAGCGTCACGTACGTAGTATGGCTTCCTCGAATCAAGAGTGCGGATCAATCATCACATCTATGCCTCGTACGGTAAAATCCATCGTACGGCATCCCAATATCGGGGTACGGTCAAGTATCACCTACGTACATCATCATTCATATAATATCATCATCAAATAATGTCATGATCAAAGGTACTGTACTGTAATCGCATACATTCCAATATCATCAATCATATATCATTGTCTGCGTACATATACATCATCAATTGTTCCTCAGAAATATCATGTCATATATATCATATCGTAATCAGGTCACACATATATCATATCGTAATCAAGTCACACATATATCATATCGTAATCAAGTCACACATATATCATATCGTAACCAAGTCACACATATATCTTATCGTAACCAAGTCACACATATATCATATCGTAATCAAGTCACAGGTTACAGTCCGGGTTCTATTCTAGAGTCTCGTATATCTCAATGTCATCATCATCTATTATCGTTTATATATACATATCCATTTTCTCATTTTCCAACGATCCGCTAACATCATAATACGACCGTATATCCAAGAGATCATGGCTTCAAGCCCGGTTATATCGTCTCATCCTCATGTATCATATAACATCCTTATCTCACATATACATTTTGTGTGTGTATATATATATATATACCTACACACATTCCTATATATATATACACATACACATATACACCAAGTCAAGTTTCTGTGTGTGCGTGTGTGTCTACCTGAAACCTACGAATCCCCTCCAAGACATTCATCCTCTGGTAAAGTCCTTCTAAATCCGTCTATTCCAACCTAAAGTCTTTAATAGGGTCCTACTCGCCAAGAATATAAGGTCACGTCCGACTTCCTAATGATAATAAGTAATATTCCTATTTTACGTTTGCGGGGGTGCTAAACGCCATCCATCCGACTTCCCCCGTAGATATACATCTACTCACCTGGTCCTTATCTGCCGAAGACGATGTCGCCCTCCTCTTCTTCCTCGTCCGAAGTCCATGTGAGGGGTACCTATACGCAAACATATATAATATCGTAAACTGAATCATGGACAAAACCAAAACGACACACGAAACGCGCATAGGTTAAAACCTATGACCCGCTCATGCAAAAGAACCAAATATCGCTCGATATCGGCGTACAAACGCCGATTGATCGAGATAAAACACCAACAAACAACTCGTAGTTTCAAAACTTATTATTTATAATATAAAATATGGTTTAAATCATCGAAACCTTAAAATCGATCAAATCGTCCGATTTCGTAAAAACCTAGAAAACGTCAATTTACCGTTTTACTTCAAAACTTGATGTTTAAATGAAACTAATGGTCATAATATTCATTAAATAACACAACTAGATTATATAAACCATTACCATAATTTTATCACACTAATTTGTATTAAATTGGAAATTCTAGTTTGCAATTTTATCAATTTCAACACCTTGCAAGCAAAATTTCACAATTTCATAACTAAACTTGATTTTGCATGAATTAACTTATTAAACTATAATTTATGATGTTAATAATGTAATGAAACCATAATTAGATTTTAAATCTCAATTATTTAAGAAATTTCTAAAACCTAGTTAGCAAAAAAAAAAAAATATTTATCACAATTTTCTATTATCGATATGAAACTAGTAACCAAATTAGGTTTTTCATTCTTTTAACATGTTAATATTCTCATTAAAACCACAATCTAGTGATAAAAACATTAATTAGAATTTTATCTCACCAATATATATAACTTATAAAAATCTAGTTTGCAAAATTGTTTAATTTAAACAATTTTGAATGAACAATTTGCAATACATCAACCATACAAGATTTTCCATTTCTAAAAATGTTAAACTAGTTATTATAACCCCACTTAATTAATAAAAACAATAACTTGATTTTATAAACCCTAACTTGAATTTTAAACTTGCAAATAGAATTAATTAAGAAAATCTAAATATGCTAGATTAAAACATTTAATAACAATTAATCATTAGAATAAAAATTATACCTCCACAACATGAGATCCAAACATGAAAATATGACTCCAAAATAATGGTTTCCAACTTCAAGATCCATGCTAAATAGGTCAAAAGAAAATGGTAGAGATTGAATATTGAATTTGAGGTTTATTTTTGGAATTTTTGTTGAAATTTTGATGATTTTTGAAGGAAAACGAGCTTGGAACAATGGGGGGGGTGCTGCCATAAGGTGAGGGCCGGCCAAGGCAATGATAAAAAGAGAGAAAGAAAAATATGTGAGGAGTTGTGTAGAAAGTTCTTCAAAAGATGCATGTTTTATGTCTTTTCAACATTTTATTTAATTTTATTCACTTCTTTTCTAAATAATCCAAGGAAAATTCTAGAACCATGGAAAAATTTGGAAATGAATTTTGCATGATACACACTAGATTACAATATGTAATGGTTCACTTTTGCTAATTTAACCCATTCAAATTTATAATTTACACTAATTTAATGTATAAATAAAGTTTATGTTAATATTTAAAATAATTAATTTAGGAAAAATATTTAATTAAACTAAAAATTTATAAGTGACTAAATAAACACCATTTACTAGTAATTACATAATTAAAATAGGTCTTTTTAAATTTATAATAAAAAATAATTATGGTTAAGTTTTACGAAAAATACGTTTTATTTTACCGAAAATCAGAAAATTCACTTAAAAGATTTTGTTTATTTATTTTTAAAACGTTACAATCTTCCCCCTTTTAAGAAATTCTGTCCCCGAATTTAAATTAAAACTCCCCCCAATTACTAAAACATTCAGCCAAAACACTCAAATCGTCGGGGCTCCGAAATCATCAATACATAACTAAAATCAACTCTGACAAGCACAACGCAATCATCGAAGTTATGGTGAAAATAAAATATCAAAATCCAATACGAAAACCAACATAATATACTTCAAAACTATAACTTATATATAGTGCGCATCGTAGTAAAATCGTCCAAACATCAGAATAAAGAAGCATGCAAAAACCCTTTTTAAAATCGCCGTGCGATGCACGTGTCACGGCATAAGTAGCGGACGTTTATTTTTAAAAAAAAATATCTATACATATATATATATTATTTAACAAACACGTCCCGCCTGGTTACTAAATGATATAGTAATGATTATAAAAAAACATACTACTCATAATGAAATCATTCCCAAGCACATCATAAAAATATCATGCGCGTCCGGTGCGCACTGAAATCGAAACCAAATACAGATGCCACGAATACGCATAGAAACAAAACTGAGTGCAACGGGTATGCACCAACAACATCTGTCAAGTGCAACGGGCGTGCACGACACTAATATCAGGTGCATCTAATCTGCACAAAACCCTGATTTAGTGTATCTGGTGTGTACAAAATTGCATCAAGTGCGCCAAGTGTGCGCAAGAATCTCAATCAAGTGCACATGATGTACGAAAAACATACACCGAATATCAAAATCGAAATCACGGTACGAAAAATGCATGAAAACTACGTCGAAGCATACGTCAAAATCATGTGCAACCCATGTTAGTTATATGTATGCCCTAGAGGCCATTACTGTACATTGGATGTATATTGTAGTAGATGCTGGGACATATATAGGGAGGACTTTCTTGCTCGACATGATAGTATGCTATCTGGTTGCTCTTTACCTTAACGTGTACACAGATTGTCTCTTTATTACATGTTGGTAAAGCCCTTAGGATGTGTACTTGACTACCTAGACTATGATGCGGATCATACTAGTGGGGACATGGTAGTCCATAAGTACATCTTTCAAGGTCCCTAGTCGAGGGTGTATCGAGATGGGGCATCGATATACCAGAGTAGACTAGCGTGTACCTTCTCGACCCATACAGATGGGCGATGGATGATCCCATATCCATCGGTGTTTGACATCAGAGATGATATACGGGTGCTCAGTAGAGACTGGGTACACTGGACGGACTCGCCGAGAACTCCCAGATGGTATTATACCTTACGTCAGATGGCAGTTCTCTGGTGACACTGGTACAGAGTAGTCTGTTGACCCGAGATCGTCATAGAGTCTTGTGTGGTTCCCACTGTGCTTTGATTTCCATCTTACCACGTCCAAGAGGGCGTGCAAAATGGTGGTTTTTGGGTACAGTCCCGAGTCACATGGAGGCAATGAGCGATAGGAGGGGATTCGTCTCTCCCGGTATAGGGGGTTGATGTTGCGCTGTGTTCGATTGGCTATAACAGGAAATCCCTGGCCAGGGTTGCTGAGATTTACTGGTAAGTGTTACCAGTAGTTTCTCGAATGTTATAGACCTCATATCGACACGACTTATCGAGCTATTGGGGTCTGACGTTTACCACCCCTAGGCGAGATATGCGACATATCAGACGATCAGACCGGACTGTACGGTAGTGTTACTGGTTGGATTCACTGGAGTGTGAGCGGGCTTGCTCGTCGATCTTCAGATCGCTCAATACCCGGGTGGCCGTTACGTTTAGCAGACCGCTTGCGGCTTGTGGGTATTTGATATGATCATCACCTGCTGCCGGCGTATTGACGAGTCTTTAGAGTCCTACACAGAGGTTTCCTGGCTCAAGCGAAACGAAATAGGAGCGCATATGAGATATGTGCGGGACCGAGAATAATGCGTGTATGTGATACCGTATTTCATTCTCGCGAACAATGTGTCGAATGGTTGTATGCGATATAACCTAGTTATCGAATCGAAGATTGATTCGATAAGCCGATACATTTGATACTAGTCGGTTATATGCGATATGACCGGATCGTTAAATCAAGTGTTGATTTAATGATTTAATGTATAATTATATATTTGATATATTACTTTGCATTAACTAGTATCGGTTCATTTTAAATGGATTTTCTCGCTCGAATGTGCACATTGTATATGTGATATACTTTTTGTGCACTTGATTGTATCATGTTTGATGATACATGCTTTTTGGTTAAGTGTAAAGAATTAAACCATGGTTAAGTTGGAAATTAGGGTTTTGTTTTTCCATTATTTATTTAATTCATTTATTTATTTGTTTATTTATTTTGGAAAATAAATGGCATAAAGAAATGAAATGGTGGCTTATTTTGGACTTGCATGTTGAAGCTTCATGAAGCTTTGACTAAGTCACCATTTTGTCTCATGCTTAACCCTAACCACTCCACTTAACCCTAGTTGATTCTCTACACTTCACCATGGTTAGATTATAATAAGGATTCCTTTTATTTTCTATTTGGAATATGATCATAATACAAGATGCTTCTTCTTCTTCATCTTCTTTCATGAAGAAAGCTTCACTTCATCAATGGTGATTGATGAAAATGAGTGAGAAATCCAATTCTAAAGTGAACCCACTTCCTATTTCTTCATCCTCTACATCTTGCCAAGTAGTAGAGTGTGTTTCCTTCACAAGTTTTCTTGACTTGGTGAAGTTGGAGCTTGATCTAGCGATGCCTCGACGTAGATCATCTTCGGCACGTCGTCGATGACCTAGCCCGCTCTTTCTCCGATGAAGCCGACGCTAGAGCCCGGGATTTGATATGGACAGCGGAGAGGACTTCATCACGGAGCCGTGGAGGTGGAGGACCGGATCTACAAAGGTTGTATTTCCGTATTCTTGTAGTTAAGTGTTAACTAGTTTGCTTTTTCGCCTAAACTTCTAGCCAACGATCTTGTTAGGGTTTCTCGGCACCGTTAAAATTTGAAATTGGCATGGTTGATGCCTTGTGAGACCTCATTAGCGTGCCTAGGAACCCTATAGTGGTATCAGAGCCTAGCTAGAGCCTTAGGCGAAGTCCAGACGGAGTTTGAAGTCCGATCGAACCCGAAACCCCATTTTTCCACGCTCTTTGGACTTTTTCTGAAAACGTGGATTTTTCCAAATTAAAAATTGCTAAAAAATTCAGCAGGGAAAACTAAGAATTACGATGCAAAATTTTTCTAGTGAAGCCTCCATAGTGCGGTGGAACCGCGGCATAAGCCCTGCTTATGCGGCGGTTCCGCGGCCACATCATTAGATTGTCCTATAAATTTTGTACAGTAATTCATGATTTATGGTGCTGGATTTTCTGGGATTTTTTAATATTTATTCAAGAGTTGAATAATCTGGGATGTTTTGGAGCTTCGATGATTCGATCGGGTTTATCAGATTTTGTCTCTGTGGCTTTCCGGATAAATTTTAGAATATGTTAAAAAGTTCGACCGGATATAAATACCCAATTTTTCCCCTGTCGGGAAATTTCCAAGTGTTGGATTTTTCCGTAGTTTAACGACGTTCTAAGTAGTGCAAGTAACGCGATGGACCCTCTAGAAGACAACAAACCTTAACTCGATTATGTGACCGTCTTGAACTGCCCTTTGAACCTTCGGGTTTGGGGCAGTACGGCGTGCCACATGTGAGGCGTTGGCTTGACCCTTCTACGGCTGGACCGTTGGTACTGAGGCACGAACTGAATGTTTTTAGACTTGTTTCATGTGTTGATCTGTATCGGGAAAACTTGGGTGTTCGAATGTTCAATCGGAAAGTTTAACATTTTCTGTTTATCCGGAATGTGATACAACAATTGGAATTCACAAAAGTTATGTGATAACGGAATGAATATTATAAACGTAGCAGTTTAGTCTCACTTGATCGGTTGCTACGGAATTTTGATGTGATCAAAAGTCCGTCGCAATCACGTAGCGTACGCGGATACTCGCCGGGTAAATTTAATAGACAGCCTCGCCCCATAGCCCCGACCAAGTGACTGTAGGAGAACCCCGTCGCCGAAAGCATCCGTTCGGGTTCTCGCGGTAGCGGTGTTCCGCCTTGGTGCACTTCGTCGACGGTATCGGGGGTGCGGCCGTCTACTAAAGTTTGCGACGAGTATTCGATCAGGATGTCGGGAATCTTGTTGAATTGCCCGACTTGATATTGAAAAGAGTTTTCGATTTTGAGACTAAAATGCGGGGTTTATAATTGTTAGGCATGTGATGTCTAAGGTATTCATTTGATTAGGCATGCGATGTCTATGAAGATTGCGAATTCCAACTGTTGTAGTTTTACACTTTCTTTTCTGTGACCGTAAGTGTAATATGTGATATCGCCGGTTTCGTTGCTATATATCAACGACAATTGGGATGGACATATTTACTTACGTTGATGACATGTGATGTTATGTGTTGCTGGATATATTATATTGGATCGTCGTGTTTGAATAGCCGGGGTTTTTTATGTGAGATGAGTGTTTTTCATTTTCATTCATGTAAAAACTTGTATGTAATATTCTTTTATTGGAGCACTTCCAGGTTGCAGAAGATGTCACCGTTTGTATATTATTTACTTTTCCGCACTAGGATAGACCCAAGGAGGAGGGCACAAGTAACCGGGTTCTGGAGTCCAGTGGGAGACCAACTCGAGGAGTCGAGGCCGGGTCTCCTAACTCTAGAATTGGTAGGGTTTCTTGCCGCTCTCGTAGGGGTCTAGGGGTGTGGGTTTGGCTATTCATCACGACCGTGGAATCCGTGTTTTATACTGGCTCGTATTGAAAACACGGACGTCCTAGTATATCCAATATTTCATATGATTCTTCTGCTGCGATATCTGTGATGTGATCATGTGATGTTCTGTGATAGATACAGTATATAGTATATATGATATATTATATAGGCGTTACTTATGTTTTACACCCGCGCTAGCACTGCCCCGCTCTGGCGTTAGTTACCTAACCTAACGGTGCACGAGGGGACATCGAGGCGAATGCGGATGGCATAAGTGTACGTCGTATTTATCTGTGATGTTTAGGTACTTAAATGATGGGACTTCATTAATGTGATTAATGAAATAAAAGAAACCTAAGATGTTGTAGAATCGAATTTCAAAATAAAACATGTAGCTACAGTTCTTGCTTTGCACAGCGGTATATATGATATATCCTGCACCTTATTCGATGAGGAAAGGACCGAGATCCCTTCACCGGGAGTGACTCCTTTAGCAATAACTGGCAGATGCTACACATTCGGTTTGTCTTTTGATTGCTTTTAAGAGTTTTTGCTTTGCACAGCGATATATATGATATATCCCGCACCTCATTCGACGAGAAAAGGACCGACGATCCCTTCACCGGGAGTGACTCCTTTAGCAAAACTAGAAAAGTCTCAAAAACACTCCATTTCAAAATTCATTCGATCCTGCAACGATATCAAGTTCATTACGCAATAGGTTTTAAGAAAAACCTGTCGTAGCCCTCCGTCATTTCAGATAAGTACTAGTTAGTATTCGTGCTGCGGTAGTTTGGCATTCGTCAAGGCGTAGTGTGCGGTAGCTAACTAGTATTTATCTGCTTATGCATATGATGCAGATTGGATTAGGGTATTCGTACGGCGTTGTTTGGCATTCGTCAAGGGTCGTGCGGGTGGGTTTAATTCGATCAAGAAATGTACGGGTTGAACTTGACTAGTGGACTATGGGTTGTTTGGCATTCGTCAAGGTCATAGAACACTAGGGGCAAAATATTATCGGGAATTTCAAGTGTTGAAATTTGCAATGAGATTGCATACCTTCTATGAGATAGTTGGATCCCGATACCCGCTGTGAGTAAGAGTTACTCCTGGGAGAGTTTTATACATTACAATTAGCCGATCAAGTAGGTGTCTAGAAAGGTGTCAACGGGGTTACGCCTCTGGAAAAACGAGGTTTACATTAATTAGGTTCGTGCGAAAGCACGGGGGACCTCCCTCAAAGTACCGACACTGGCCTGACTGAAAGATTGGCGAACTTGTAGTGTGTAATTAATCCCGGCTAGTCTTTCCTTTTAGGGTTTGAAGGAAGATTTGATAAAAAGCAGTGGGAGCCATCCTGATTAGATAAAATAATAACCAATCTATTCTTGCAAGAGCGCACGCTGAGTGTTTTCTTCTCTCTCTCTCCAGGTAGCGACCATATCACGCCTTAATCAAGATAATAATACGGATATTTGACCGAACCCGCTTGTTATACTGAGCTGGAGAACGTTTGTCCCGCTCCAACTTATAATTGTTATAAGACAGAGCAGGAATTTGGGGATTACCAGAATTCCCGTGCCGCCCAAACGAAGAGAGTGCATGTTGATGCATCATCTTCGGGTGTGTTCATTACAAAGAACTGTTTCTCAGTATCCTCCGCATCCTGGGTATATGATACCGGATCAGGATCCCAGATATGTAATCTGTTACATAGGGCTACAGAAGGGTAGAGAACTGAGAACGGGTGATAAGTTTCATGAGGCAGAAAACGGGGCAAGTGTTGCAGCCAAGTCTGTTGGTCACTGTCACCCTGTATTGTCAATACATTGATTCTGAACGAATGTTATTAGATACCGAACCTGATATACAAAATCATATCAGTCTCTTTATCAGTAAAGAAATGATAAAATTTTGTACTGTTGGATAATGTTTTGAACATTTCCTATATCAAAAGTTGATCGGTTCAGGCACGTTATCTAAAAGCATTGATGTTCTAAATCAAACTACAGTTCTTAGTATACGGAACACACACAAGAGGAAGAGTTCAGTAATGAACAGATTCTTCTTGTGGTATTGTAGACTAGGTCATATCAATGCGACCCGACTGGCTGAAGTTACATTTAAATGCGTATTTAAATCAGTTTGAAGTTACATCTTGTGAAACTTTCCAGTCATGTCACAAAGATAAGATGACACCAGCTCTGTTTATTGGAAACAGAGAAAGAGTTAGTGAACTCTTGGGATGATACATGTTGATGTATGTAGGTCCCCTGTCTACACATGCCAAGACCGGTTCTTTGTACTTCATTACATTCTCTGATAATCTCTTAAGATTCAGACATATGTTTCTGTTGAGACACAAGTCTGAACCTTCTGAGATATTCACCGAATATAAGTTAGAAGTAGAGAACCAATACGGGTATAAGTATTATGTCCTATGATGAGATCAGGGAGAAGAATACTTGAGCACGGAATTCTTGGACTTTTCTAAAGGAGAATGAGATTCTCTCTCGGCATTACTCCTCCGAATACACCATAGCACGATGGTATATCGGGGCGGAGCAATCACACCCTATATGATATGGTGTGCTCTATGATGAGTATTACTGAGTTACCTATTTCCTTTTGGGAGTTATGCACTTGAGAAGTTGCATACCTATTGAATAAGGGTTCCAATCAAATCAGCTGCCTACCGTTTCATATGTGATATGGAAAGGGAAGAGCCCATATCTTAAGTTGGTTAAGATTTGGGGTTGTCCGGGCTATGTCTAAAAGCATAATCCGGACAAGCTCGAGGCAAATACTGTTATGTAGAACTGGAAATGTTCCAGCTATACAAACTGTAGCTGATGATTTGACAGGACCAAAGGATTCAATAGTTTCCAACGAACCTCAGCCTCTCCGCCGATCTAGTAGGGTTCCTCACCCACCTGAGAGTTACTTCGGTTTCTCTATGACAGTGGGAGCGAGGATTACATCATGAGATGATGACCCAACTAGTTTCGAGCTGGCCATCAGGAGTGAGACTCTGTAAGAATGGCTGGATGTTTATCGATCTGAGATGGAATCCTTATACACCAACAAAGTATGGACTTTGGTTGCTATATCTGAAGGGTTAAATCCCCATCAGGAGCAAGTATATCTTGAGCAGATTACTTGGTGTACATGGAAAAGTTGAGACTTTCAAAGCTAGAATTGTTAAAAGTTTGCATCATTGACCAGGTGCGGATAATGATGAAACCTATTCAAGTAGCTATGCTTAAGTCCATCCAGATCCTACTTGTCACGGCTACATACCATGACTACGATATCTGGTGGTTGGGTGTCATGACTGCTTTTCTAAATGATGTTTTAGAAGAGTGCGTCTATAAGTACAAAGCCAGAGGGCTTCGTAGACAGTGGGAGCAGCGGAAACGTGTGCAAGATGCTTTATAGGATAAAGCAGGCATCGCGGAGTTGGAACATCTGTTTTGATGAAGTAGTCAAAGAGTTTGACATCATCAAAATGGTAGATGAACCTTGTATAAACAAAAAGGTAGTAGGGAGTATGGTGGTGATCCTCGTAGAGTACGTGGATGACATACTCTTGATAAGAAAGGAGTTTCTTATGCTACGCTCGATCAATCTCCGCTTATCACAATGATTCTCCATATAGGATCAAAGTGATACCTACTAAATCCTAGGTTTTGGATCTATGAGATAGATCTAAATAAATGTTAGGATACTCACTAGTTGTAGTGAGAAGGTATCAATCGACCCTGGGGAGAATCACTGGAAGTGTTCCAGGGTGATAAAGACGACTGAATGTCAGTCACAGGCATTGTCTTTACTCTAAGCAAAAGGACGGTATGTTGGAAGAGTTCCAAGCTAGATACCGTGACATACTAGACGATAAAGGCTGGATACATCGCTACTTAAGATGCTACCAAAGAGGCTGTTTGGGTGTATATTTGTACATGAGATGAACATAGTTCCTCCCATTGTGTGACAATGGAGTTATGGCTTGTGCCAAGGAACGCAGGTCCCATCAGTGATCCAGACATATTCTAAGGCAGTGTCACCTGATCATGGAGATGGTTGATCTCCAGGGAGATCGAGGTTAGGAGAGTAGACTCAGAGGACAACACAGCGGATCCACTCACAAAGGCCTGTTCCCAAAGAGAGACTTTTATGGGATGGTTGAGTATGAGATACTACAACCACTGCTACAGATGGCCCTAGTGCAAGTGGGAGATTGTTAGTTATATGTATGCCCTAGAGGCCATTACTGTACATTGGATGTATATTGTAGTGGATGCTGGGACATATATAGGGAGGACTTTCTTGCTCGACATGATAGTATGCTATCTGGTTGCTCTTTACCTTAACGTGTACACAGATTGTCTCTCTAATACATGTTGGTAAAGCCCTTAGGATGTGTACTTGACTACCTAGACTATGATGCGGATCATACTAGTAGGGACATGGTAGTCCATAAGTACATCCTTCAAGGTCCCTAGTCAAGGGTGTATCGAGATGGGGCATCGATATACCAGAGTAGACTAGCGTGTACCTTCTCGACCCATACAGATGGGCGATGGATGATCCCATATCCATCGGTGTTTGACATCAGAGATGATATACGGGTGCTCAGTAGAGACTGGGTACACTGGACGGACTCGCCGAGAACTCCCAGATGGTATTATACCTTACGTCAGATGGCAGTTCTCTGGTGACACTGGTACAGAGTAGTCTGTTGACCCGAGATCGTCACAGAGTCTTGTGTGGTTCCCACTGTGCTTTGATTTCCATCTTACCACGTCCAAGAGGGCGTGCAAAACGGTGGTTTTTGGGTACAGTCCCGAGTCACATGGAGGCAATGAGCGATAGGAGGGGATTCGTCTCTCCCGGTATAGGGGGTTGATGTTGCGCTGTGTTCGATTGGCTATAACAGGAAATCCCTGGCCAGGGTTGCTGAGATTTACTGGTAAGTGTTACCAGTAGTTTCTCGAATGTTATAGACCTCATATCGACACGACTTATCGAGCTATTGGGGTCTGACGTTTACCACCCCTAGGCGAGATATGCGACATATCAGACGATCAGACCGGACTGTACGGTAGTGTTACTGGTTGGATTCACTGGAGTGTGAGCGGGCTTGCTCGTCGATCTTCAGATCGCTTAATACCTGGGTGGCCGTTACGTTTAGCAGACCGCTTGCGGCTTATGGGTGTTTGATATGATCATCACCTGCTGCCGGCGTATTGACGAGTCTTTAGAGTCCTACACAGAGGTTTCCTGGCTCAAGCGAAACGAAATAGGAGCGCATATGAGATATGTGCGGGACCGAGAATAATGCGTGTATGTGATACCGTATTTCATTCTCGCGAACAATGTGTCGAATGGTTGTATGGGATATAACCTAGTTATCGAATCGAAGATTGATTCGATAAGCCTATACATTTGATACTAGTCGGTTATATGCGATATGACCGGATCGTTAAATCAAGTGTTGATTTAATGATTTAATGTATAATTATATATTTGATATATTACTTTGCATTAACGAGTATCGGTTCATTTTAAATGGATTTTCTCGCTCGAATGTGCACATTATATATGTGATATACTTTTTGTGCACTTGATTGTATCATGTTTGATGATACATGCTTTTTGGTTAAGTGTAAAGAATTAAACCATGGTTAAGTTGGAAATTAGGGTTTTGTTTTTCCATTATTTATTTAATTCATTTATTTATTTGTTTATTTATTTTGGAAAATAAATGGCATAAAGAAATGAAATGGTGGCTTATTTTGGACTTGCATGTTGAAGCTTCATGAAGCTTTGACTAAGTCACCATTTTGTCTCATGCTTAACCCTAACCACTCCACTTAACCCTAGTTGATTCTCTACACTTCACCATGGTTAGATTATGATAAGGATTCCTTTTATTTTCTATTTGGAATATGATCATAATACAAGATGCTTCTTCTTCTTCATCTTCTTTCATGAAGAAAGCTTCACTTCATCAATGGTGATTGATGAAAATGAGTGAGAAATCCAATTCTAAAGTGAACCCACTTCCTATTTCTTCATCCTCTACCTCTTGCCAAGTAGTAGAGTGTGTTTTCTTCACAAGTTTTCTTGACTTGGTGAAGTTGGAGCTTGATCTAGCGATGCCTCGACGTAGATCATCTTCGGCACGTCGTCGATGACCTAGCCCGCTCTTTCTCCAATGAAGCCGACGCTAGAGCCCGGGATTTGATATGGACAGCGGAGAGGACTTCATCACGGAGCCGTGGAGGTGGAGGACCGGATCTACAAAGGTTGTATTTCCGTATTCTTGTAGTTAAGTGTTAACTAGTTTGCTTTTTCGCCTAAACTTCTAGCCAACGATCTTGTTAGGGTTTCTCGGCACCGTTAAAATTTGAAATTGGCATGGTTGATGCCTTGTGAGACCTCATTAGCGTGCCTAGGAACCCTACAACCCATATGCACGAAATCAAATCAATATCTCAAAATGTATAAAACCAAATCGAGTGCACTGGGTATGTACAAAACAACATCAATACAACTGATATATGAAACACGAATAAAGTGTAATGAATGTACACATAGGAAATACCAATCGTAGAACAAAATGCTCAAAATACCAAAATCCAAACAACGGAAATTTGAAATTCAAATCACCAAATCACAATTGTAAACACTATCGTCAATGTGCGCCTTTTCTAATGTCAACTGATTTGGATTCGTCTCCTCATAGCTGTGCTGACTGCGCTGCAAACAGCTATGCTCATATCGAGAGCCTCCCGCGTAATCTATCCCTTCACCTGATATCCGGACTACGTTAAACTTTTCGATCGATTCATCAAAATCCCATAATTCCCCGAGAGCTCAACACTCAAGTACAGTTTAAAAATATCCAGTTCATACCCCAGCATCTGCGGACCAGCCGTAAAAGGGCAAACCCAAGCCTCACTAATGGCACCGCGGAACTGCCGTAAACCCTAAGGTTCAAAGGCGTTCTCGTGGTCATTATGTCGAGTTAGGGTTTCATTCTTCTAGAGGGTTCATAGAAATACCTGCATGTTCTTCCGAATACCTTAAACTTGGGAAATAGGTTTCTGAAAATCGTTCGAACCTTTTTAACTTCGTCTGGACGGCATGTGAACACCCTTCGTCCGCACGCTAAACAATGCTTCAATCCTCAAGAATAAACGATACCCTAATGGTCATCACATTCGAGTCGCAGCTCCCTCTGCCCGTGCGACCGTAGTAACAGAAACCACCATCCGATATCGACGAAGATAGATCAAAGGAACGAATAGAATACGGTGCAAAGAAATGTACATCTTAAGGCTTCTTAAGCAGAGTAGCATATCGTAAGTATGCCGCGGATCATACCCGCGGTACGTCACTCTACCTAAGTCACCTACTCCATCAACCAAGGGTCACCCTAGAATTATACAAAGGTTAAACCTAACGCTCTGATACCAACTTTGTCACGACCCAAGGGTACGGCATGTGACCGGCACTTAAATTACGAAGCGTCGAGAAGCGCAACATAATCTAAGTAAGTCGAAACCCAGAAATCTAAACCATATAAAAGATGAAGTAAAGGAAAACATGTAGAAAAACAAGTTTAAAAGCAACCTCAAATTTTCTCAAAAATTTCGGCAGAGTCTCCTTTGTAAAAACTGGCCCCAAACGGGTACAAACGAGAATAATATATATACAAACAATAAAAAGGCATCCCCAAGAGGGAGCTAGCTCTATGCCAATAGACGGAAACGACCACACCATGCACAATAATATACAACGCCAAAAGGGCGAGCCTCAAAACTCAAAAGAAAACAAATCCACCAGATACTATAATAATACAAGCGCGACTCTAAGGTCAAAATAAATAACTGGCCCTTTAAACTATCAAGTAATACAAGTCTGGTTGATAGAGCTTACTAGATACCAATGAAATAATAAAAGTACAACGGCGGTCCTGATACAAGTGAACCAACCTACCAAGCAAATCACCCTGAATGAAATGATGTGCCAGCAAACTGCCAAGAAAACCTGTACATCGAACCTGTAAAAAAATTTGGCACAACGGGGGTGAGTTGCCAACTGGTGAGTAGAAGACATCTGCGAAAAGAAATCGAATGCACGACGCTGTCCTAGGTCATAATAATATACTAATGTATCACTAGTCATCTAGTAAAGGCAGGGTAATAAACTACGCGTAAGTGCAAATGCTCCGTAGTCGTGTCAGTACCTCAAATAGTAATATGTCATGTGAACGAGTATGCATGCACCATGAATGTAAAACAATCAATCCTGAAATCTGGATATATCTGTATAAGAAATCTTTAACTTTCATCATAGTAAAATTTATATAGAAATCTGAAATATCATCGATGAAATCCATGGAAATCCGTGTCAAGCATCAACACAAAACATGTAAATCTCAAGTCTCAATACCTCATAGTCTCAATATCTCGGGCTCCGTCAGTCCGGATCGACCCATATCATCAAATCTAACGACAACGGTCGGTATCCTCCGGATATCCGCCGCGCCAGACATCACCGGTAGGTAGTCTTCCCCTGCCAGGCTCATCGTCTATAGCTCGATCTTCTTGCCCCGGGGTACCATACCGGGCCCACCATGTATCCGAGACGGTTCTCCACTTCTCGAATCGGGTCTCAAAATAAAACAGAAAATATGAAATCTCATGGTGGACGACACATACATCACGAGAAAACCGCAACTTATATTTTAAAAAGAGAGGGAGAGAGAGAAGTTTTTTATATATATTCTTGCGGCTTTCCCCAAAATCCAGAAATCTCATAGAAATCCAAAATCCCAAAATCATGAGTAAGTAAATAATAAGTATCGGTATAAGCCCCACAATACTGCATGATAACATGAAAATGTGAATGCATGAAATGTCTAAGTAATAAATGCAATGTCTAGACTAACACCTGAGAGTAATCACAATATTATATTGATCAAGCCTTTAGCTGATTCTATCAATAAAAGATAATATGTTCTAAGTGTACGTGACATAGCAATTACCGATGATGATGTGTGTGAGCCGGCAAGTAAGTGTACGTGGAACATGCGCATCATCGGTAATGGTGCTGGTGTCCTAACAGGCAGAGTTTCATACTGACTAAAGAAACATATGTATGAACATGCAACTTGATGATTACGATCTGAATGTAAAGATGAATGTGTATTAACCACTCATTTGTAATATATATGTCTAACTACAACTATAGGACTCGAGCCTAAACTAATATCTATCTAACCCCCTAAGGAACTAAACTAAAGAAACTAGTCGATAAGAAATAAGAATCCACCTAAGGTCTGAGTCCATATCTCTAATAGTAGGCGATCCAGCCTCAATAGCGTCACGTACGTAGTATGGCTTTCTCGAATCAAGAGTGCGGATCAATCATCACATCTATACCTCGTATGGTAAAATCCATCGTACGGCATCCCAATATCGGGGTACGGTCAAGTATCACCTACGTACATCATCATTCATATAATATCATCATCAAATAATGTCATGATCAAAGGTACTGTACTGTAATCGCATACATTCCAATATCATCAATCATATATCATTGTCTGCGTACATATACATCGTCAATTGTTCCTCAGAAATATCATGTCATATATATCATATCGTAATCAGGTCACACATATATCATATCGTAATCAGGTCACACATATATCATATCGTAATCAGGTCACACATATATCATATCGTAACCAAGTCACACATATATCTTATCGTAACCAAGTCACACATATATCATATCGTAATCAAGTCACAGGTTACAGTCCGGGTTCTATTATAGAGTCTCGTATATCTCAATGTCATCATCATCTATTATCGTTTATATATACATATCCATTTTCTCATTTTCCAACGATCCGCTAACATCATAATACGACCGTATAGCCAAGAGATCATGGCATCAAGCCCGGTTATATCGTCTCATCCCCATGTATCATATAACATCCTTATCTCACATATACATGTTGTGTGTGTGTGTGTGTATATATATATATATATATATATATATATATATACCTACACACATTCCTATATATATACACATACACATATACACCAAGTCAAGTTTCTGTGTGTGCGTGTGTGTGTCTACCTGAAACCTACGAATCCCCTCCAAGACATTCATCCTCTGGTAAAGTCCTTCTAAATCCGTCTATTCCAACCTAAAGTCTTTAATAGGGTCCTACTCGCCAAGAATATAAGGTCACGTCCGACTTCCTAATGACAATAAGTAATATTCCTATTCTACGTTTGCGGGGGTGCTAAACGCCATCCACCCGACTTCCCCCGTAGATATACATTTACTCACCTGGTCCTTATCTACCGAAGACGATGTCGCCCTCCTCTTCTTCCTCATCCGAAGTCCATATGAGGGGTACCTATACGCAAACATATATAATATCGTAAACTGAATCATGGACAAAAACAAAACGACACACGAAACGCGCATAGGTTAAAACCTATGACCCGCTCATGTAAAAAAACCAAATATCGCTCGATATCGGCGTACAAACGCCGATTGATCGAGGTAAAACACCAACAAACAACTCGTAGTTTCAAAACTTATTATTTATAATATAAAATATGGTTTAAATCATCGAAACCTTAAAATCGATCAAATCGTCCGATGTCGTAAAAACCTAGAAAACGTCAATTTACCGTTTTACTTCAAAACTTGATGTTTAAATGAAACTAATGGTCATAATATTCATTAAAAAACATAACTAGATTATATAAACCATTACCATAATTTTATCACACTAATTTGTATTAAATTGGAAATTCTAGTTTGCAATTTTATCAATTTCAACACCTTGCAAACAAAATTTCACAATTTCACAACTAAACTTGATTTTGCATGAATTAACTTATTAAACTACAATTTATGATGTTAATAATGTAATGAAACCATAATTAGATTTTAAATCTCAATTATTTAAGAAATTTCTAAAACCTAGTTAGCAAAAAAAAAAATTAAAATATTTATCACAATTTTCCATTATCAATATGAAACTAGTAACCAAATTAGGGTTTTCATTCTTTTAACATGTTAATATTCTCATTAAAACCACAATCTAGTGATAAAAACATTAATTAGAATTTTATCTCACCAATATATATAACTTATAAAAATCTAGTTTGCAAAATTGTTTAATTTAAACAATTTTGAATGAACAATTTGCAATACATCAACCATACAAGATTTTCCATTTCTAAAAATGTTAAACTAGTTATTATAACCCCACTTAATTAATAAAAATAATAACTTGATTTTATAAACCCTAACTTGAATTTTAAACTTGCAAATAGAATTAATTAAGAAAATCTAAATATGCTAGATTAAAACATTTAATAACAATTAATCATTAGAATAAAAATTATACCTCCACAACATGAGATCCAAACATGAAAATATGACTCCAAAATAATGGTTTCCAACTCCAAGATCCATTCTAAATAGGTCAAAGGAAAATGGTAGAGATTGAATATTGAATTTGAGGTTTATTTTTTGAATTTTTGTTGAAATTTTGATGATTTTTGAAGGAAAATGAGCTTGGAACAATGGGGGGGGGCTGCCATGAGGTGAGGGCCGGCCAAGGCAATGAGAAAAAGAGAGAAAGAAAAATATGTGAGGAGTTGTGTAGAAAGTTCTTCAAAAGATGCATGTTTTATGTCTTTTCAACATTTTATTTAATTTTATTCACTTCTTTTCTAAATAAACCAAGGAAAATTCTAGAACCATGGAAAAATTTGGAAATGAATTTTGCATGATACACACTAGATTACAATATGTAATGGTTCACTTTTGCTAATTTAACCCATTCAAATTTGTAATTTACACTAATTTAATGTATAAATAAAGGTTATGTTAATATTTAAAATAATTAATTTAGGAAAAATATTTAATTAAACTAAAAATTTATAAGTGACTAAATAAACACCATTTACTAGTAATTACATAATTAAAATAGGTCTTTTTAAATTTATAATGAAAAATAATTTTGGTTAAGTTTTACGAAAAATACGTTTTATTTTACCGAAAATCAGAAAATTCACTTAAAGGATTTTATTTATTTATTTATTTATTTTTAAAACGTTACAAAGGGTCCTATAAAAGCATTTTCTCCCTACGAGTCGTGAGGATCCCGTAGGTGCATTTTCTCCTTAGGAGTCGTGAGGACTCCTAAGTGTGTTTTTCCTTTGTGAGTCGTAAGGATCCCACAAAGGTTTGTTCTCCTCATGTATCATGAGGACACATGAGTGGGTCTTTCCAAATGGAGCTTAATTCCAAGGTCGGAGACCGGCTGCTAGACTGGTGATTGCAGTGGGGCATGAGTATGATGGGAATTATTTGAGCCCATGGATTGTATACGGTAGTCAATTTGGGGACTAACCGTAGGGCCGAAGGAATTTTGGGAAACTGGATTTTTGTTTTTGCATTTTGCATTTTTTTTGTTTTACCGCGATTGCTCTATCATTTCAGCTTTTCTTATCGCGAAGGTCGCGATTGCCCTATCATTTCGGCTATTTATTCGCGGTTGCCCTACCATTTCGGCTTTATTTTTCATCTTTATTTTACTCGCTGATTTTTATTGCGAGTCGCCCAATCATTTCGGGTTTTCTTTTTATTTATTTATTTACACATTTTTTTGTTTATTTATTTACACACATTTTTTTACATTCCCAGTTTAACGACTTAGAGGTCTATTATTCCCAGTTTAATGACATGGTGGTCGATGGTTCCTAGTTTAAAGACTTA
Source organism: Agapanthus africanus (assembly GCA_030015575.1). Lineage (NCBI taxonomy): Eukaryota > Viridiplantae > Streptophyta > Magnoliopsida > Asparagales > Amaryllidaceae > Agapanthus > Agapanthus africanus. Next base: position 294,552,559 of record CM057347.1, read on the forward strand.
GAGGTCATCTGTTTCCAGTTTAACGACTTAGAGGTCATCTGTTTCCAGTTTAATGACGTAGAGGTCATCTGTTTCTAGTTTAAAGACTTAGAGGTCTACTGTTTCCAGTTTAACGACTTAGACGTCATCTGTTTCCAGTTTAAAGACTTAGAGGTCATCTTTTCCCAGTTTAAAGACTTAGGGGTCTATTGGATTGGAAGCTTAGAGAAGATACCCGATTGAGCAGTTGTCAGGGACACCGCTGGAGCTTGCCCGAAATGCTTTATTACTTTGTCGGTGTTGATGGCCTTACCCCCAGCTGGGGCCAAGGAAAGTCGTTCAAAATACCGACTTGCGTTCGAAGATTGCAGTCGAAAGTCGTTAACCTGTAAATAGAAACATGATTTCAGTATAGGCAATCAATGTATATTGATTGAGTTCGCATGAATATTTAACCCGGGATATGGGAGGAGAAATAAGGTCCCACGTGGCGTGCCAGAATCTATAGGATGTTTTTCGTCACCCCATTGAGATGGGAATGCGCGCGCACTTGCCAGGCACATTACAGATTCCCCCTGCCTAGGGTAGGCTGGGATTTATTGATTGTGGAGATCCAAATCTTCGGCAGCCGTGGACTAAGCTGCCATTAATTACCCCTCGCCTTTGGGGCGAGCGAACCTCCGATTGATGGGTCAAACAGGTCATGCGAACTCAATGTGCAGTGTTGTGTTTTGAAGGGGTTTTGGATATATCGGGGCCCCGCAGAGTTTTTACGGGGGTCTCGCTACCCGGATAGCGGGCTGGGGATCAAGGGGGCTAGCAGCCCCCTTGCGGGGTGCAGGGCAGCGCCCCGTTAGAAATTTTTTCTAATGGGAATAGTGTAGCGGAATATGTGTGTGTGTATGTATATATACATACATATATATAGATATATATATGTATATAAGGGAAAATGGCATCCAAAGGATGCGTGGGATAAAGCGCTTAAGCGCTAGGGCGCTAGCGCTTTGGGCGCTAGCGCTCCATATACCAGGCACGTGGGCACTCGGGCACTAGTGCTTTGGGCGCTAGCGCTCTGAGCGCAGGAGCGCTAGTGCTTTGAGCGCTAGCTCCCCACGTGCCAGGCATGTGGGCGCTCGGGCGCTAGCGCTTTGGGTGCTAGCGCTCTGGGCACGCTCGGAAGGCAAAAGGGACTTGATCCCTGCAATGGGAGTTGTACTCCCAGAATGGAGCACTTATTATTTTGTATATATGTATATATATGAGGAGTTAAACTCCTAGGATAATTTGAAGCTGATGAAGGGGCTCCTCCCCTTGAGCCCTGGATCTTCACCAAAGTGGGGTTTCTGGAGATGGGTCTCCTTCTTCTTCCTGTCGTTTGGCCGGATATTGGAGAAAGGGGATGAGATTTAAAAATCTCCCCTTTTTGAGATCTAATGGAAGATCCAAGCTCCCCTTTGTGGGCTTTGTGGTGAAAAACTATTTAGTTTTGAAAAAGGAAGAGTAAAACTCTTAATTTAATTCAAAAGAAAGAAGAAGGTTTTAGAACCTTGAGGAAGGAGAAAGAGGCACAAGCCTTAATTTTTGGGGAATGAAAAGTTTATCTGTTATTCATCATCATGTTGCCTTATATAGGCTTACATATTTTCATATAGCCCCTTGGGCTTTACAAAATGGCGTTTTGCCCATCCCATGGCTCATGTGCCATTTCTTTTTGCACATAAGCCATGGGCTTTACAAAAATTTGGCTTTATGCCCATTCATGCATAAAAAAATTACATAAAAATTATTTATTACACGATTTCATCTTGGCATGGAATGGGGCTGGCCGCTTCATGTTCGGACTCGACCTGGGCATGGACCCGCTTGATCTAGGCTTGGGCCCACTTGGCTTGGGTTGACCTTGACTTTGACTTGGTCATCCGGGGTGCAATTTTCGACCCCAACACACCTTGCTGGAGAAACAAGACCGGGCTCAAATCAGGGCTGCCGCCTATCAGCAGCAAACTGCCCGATACTACAACGCGCGGGTCAAGCGTCGCTCCTTCAAGACCGGAGATCTAGTCCTATGGAGAAATGAGTTCGTCGATCAAGGCAGGCTGCATAAGTTCTCCCCGAAATGGGATGGTCCTTTCTTCGTCTCCAAGGTACTTCCCAGCGGAGCCTACCGCTTACAGGACGCGGACGGGAGCAAGTTTCCATGCCCTTACAACACTGAGAAGCTCAAGCTGTACCAGTGAAATGGATACCTACGAGTGTGTACCTCTCCTTTCTTAAAGGCAATGTAAATTTTTTCTACAAAATTCTTCTACTTAAATAATAATAAGGGAACGCTAGAGCTTTGCAAAAAGAGGAATCTTATTAATTCAAAAAGGTACTATGGGCTCCTCAGCCTTATAGAAAAAGAAAAAAAAGATTACAACAGAGGTGGAACGGGATCGAGGAAGTTCTCCTGGTGATACTCAGAGTAGATCTCCGCCAACCGGGCCCTAGCCGCTACAGCCCGCTCCTGCCGATGCCGCATGCGGACCCGGGATGCCATGGAAGCACCCGACGCACCGCCCTCTAAGCCTTGGCCCACGATGTACCTCATCTTGAAACACTCAAGAATCAAAAGCAAGGATCGGTTGTGCTTGGCCTTCGAGATGAGGCCGAACAGGAATATCGAATGAACCTTGTCAAGCGCCTCGTCCAGAAGCTCCTCAGTGAAGAGGTTGTCCAACCCCGGGGACCTCCTCCAGATCGCGTACATCAGGAGATGGAGTAGGGATGACAGCCGAGGGAGGAGACGGCCGAAGTGATCCTCAAGGTGCTGAACCACTCCTCGGTACCCCTCCTCGGCCAGAGATTGGTTGTACAAGGAGACATCACCAAGGGCGATAATCTCTTCGATTAAATACACGATCCCAGTCATCTCGAAAGTAAGCGGTGCCAAAGGAACTGCCATCTCCTTCCCTATTTATAGCTGCAAGCAGAATCTTCAAGGACCCGAATTCTCGGGCATGCCATCGCGAATCTTAGGAATTGCAGCAACTACTCCAATGCTACGCCGCCAAGTGGCAAAACTGACGCGGCATTCCGAAACGCTTCGCGTTCCCCACGCAATCACGACACGCGTCGCCAGCGACTGTCCCTCTTCGCCGCTCGATGCGAAATCGAAACGACACTGCTCAGGCGCTTCGAGTTCCCCACGTGATCATGATACGTGTCGCCAGCGACTGCCCCTCTTCCCGGTACTCACACCAGGAAGGACGGACAGAACCTCGCACAAGAGGCAACTGAGTAGCTTCAGCAGGCCACTTACGGCCCCTCTCGTGCTAAGGATTGAAGCCCTCGCCAAGAGGCAGCCCAGCGGCTACCCTGCTCGGCTATCCCTGGCCGGTAGCTCCCTTACCCCAAACGCCAGGGATTAAAGCCCTCGCCAAGAGGCAGCCGAGCGGCTACCCTGCTTGGCTATCCCTGGCCGGTAGCTCCCCTACCCCACAGCGCCAGGGATCAAAGACCTCACCAAGAGGCAGCCGAGCGGCTACCCTGCTCGGCTATCCATGACTGCTAGCTCCCTACCCCACAACGCCAGGGATCAAAGCCCTCGCCAAGAGGAAACTGAGCAGCTTCACTGCTTGGTCCATACTTAGTAGGCCAACTACGGCCCCTCCCGTGCTAAGGATCTAAGCCCTCACCAAGAGGCAGCCGAGCGGCTACCCTGCTCGGCTATCCCTGACCGGTAGCTCCTTACCTCATAACGCCAGGGATCAAAGCCCTCACTAAGAGGCAGCCGAGCGGCTACCATGCTCGGCTATCCCTGGCTGGTAGCTCCCAACCCCACAACGCCAGAGATCAAAGCCCTCGCCAAGAGGCACTGGGCAGCAACCCTGCTCGGCCATCCCTGGCCGGTAGCTTCCCTACCCCACAACGCCAGGGATCAAAGCCCTTATTAAGAGGCAGCCGAGCGGCTACCCTGCTCGGCTATCCCTGGCTGGTAGCTCCCTACCCCACAACGCTAGGGATCAAAGCCCTCACTAAGAGGCACCGGGCAGCAACCCTACTCGGCCATCCTTAAGGACCAAAAGCCCTCGCCAAGAGGCACCGGGCAGCAACCCTGCTCGGCCATCCTTAGTAGGCCACTTACGACCCCTCCCGCGCTAAGGATCAAAAGCCCTCGCAAGAGGCAACCGGGCCCGCCCTTGCTCGGTTATCCCTGGCTGGTAGCTACCTACCCCAACACCCCAGGGATCAAATCCCTCGCCAAGAGGCACCGGGCAGTAACCCTTCTCGGCCAGTCCTTAAGGATCAAACGCCCTCGAAAGAGGCAACCGAGCCCTTCCTTGCTCGGTTATCCCTGCCTGGTAGCTCCCTGCCCCAACAAACCAGGGATCAAAGCCCTCGCCAAGAGGCACCGGGCAGCTACCCTGCTCGGCCCGTCCTTAGTAGTCCACTTACTGTTAGTTATATGTATGCCCTAGAGGCCATTACTGTACATTGGATGTATATTGTAGTGGATGCTTGGACATATATAGGGAGGACTTTCTTGCTCGACATGATAGTATGCTATCTGGTTGATCTTTACCTTAACGTGTACACTGATTGTCTCTCTGTTACATGTTGGTAAAGCCCTTAGGATGAGTACTTGACTACCTGGACTATGATGAGGATCATACTAGTGAGGACATGGTAGTCCATAAGTACATCCTTCAAAGTCCCTAGTCGTAGGTATATCGAGACGGGGCATCGATATACCAGAGTAGACTAGCGTATACCTTCTCGACCCATACAGATGGGCGATGGATGATCCCATATCCATTGATGTTTGACATCAGAGATGATATACGGGTGCTCAGTGGAGACTGGGTACACTGGACGGACTCGCCGAGAACTCCCAGATGGTATTATACCTTACGTCAGATGGCAGTTCTCTGGTGACACTGGTACAGAGTAGTCTGTTGACCCGAGATCGTCATAGAGTCTTATGTGGTTCCCACTGTGCTTTGATTTCCACCTTACCACGTCCAAGAGGGCATCCAAAATGGTGGTTTTTGGGTACAGTCCCGAATCACATGGAGGCAATGAGCGATAGGAGGGGATTCGTCTCTCCCGGTATAGGGAGTTGATGTTGCGCTGTGTTTGATTGGCTATAATAGGAAATCCCTGGCCAGGGTTGCTGAGATTTACTGGTAAGTGTTACCAGTAGTATCTCGAATTGTTATAGACCTCATATCGACACGACTTATCGAGCTATTGGGGTCTGACGTTTACCACCCCTAGGCGAGATATGCGACATATCAGACGATCAGACCGGACTGTATGGTAAGTATTACTGGTTGTATTGGGGACTCGGTGTTTCGATCGGATTGTCTAACTTTGTCTATGTGGCTTTCCGGAAATTTTAGAATATGTTAAAAAGTTCGACCGGATATAAATACCCAACTTTTCCCCTGTCGCGAAATTTCCAAGTGTAAGGTTGCTTGCAGCTCTCGTAGGGGTCTAGGGGTGTGGGTTTGGCTATTCATCACGACCGTGGAATCCGTGTTTTATACTGGCTCGTATTGAAAACACGGACGTCCTAGTATATCCAATATTTCATATGTTTCTTCTGCTGCGATATCTGTGATGTGATCATGTGATATGTTCTGTGATGGATACTGTATATAGTATATATGATATATTATATAGACGTTACTTATGTTTTACACCCGCGCTAGCCCTGCCCCACTCTGCCGTTAGTTACCTAACCTAACGGTGCACGAGGGGACATCGAGGCGAATGCGGATGGCATAAGTGTACGTCGTATTTATCTGTGATGTTTAGGTACTTAAATGATGGGACTTCATTAATGAGATTAATGAAATAAAAGAAACCTAAGATGTTGTAGAATCGAATTTCAAAATAAAACAGGTAGCTACAGTTCTTGCTTTGCACAGCGGTATATGTGATATATCCTGCACCTTATTCGATGAGGAAAGGACCGAGATCCCTTCACCGGGAGTGACTCCTTTAGCAATAACTGGAAGATGCTACACACTCGGTTTGTCTTCTGATTGCTTTTAAGAGTTTTGCTTTGCACAGTGATATATATGATATATCCCGCACCTTATTCGATGAGGAAAGGACCGACGATCCCTTCACCGGGAGTGACTCCTTTAGCAAAACTAGAAAAGCCTCAAAAGCACTCCATTTTTAAAATCATTTGATTCTACAACGATATCAAGTTCATTACGCAATAGGTTTTCAGAAAAACCTGTCGTAGCCCTCCGTCATTTCAGATAAGTAGTAGTTAGTATTCGTGCTACGTTTGTTGGCCTGCGTCAAGGCGTAGTGTGCGGTAGCTAACTAGTATTTATCTGCTTATGCATATGATGCAGATTGGATTAGGGTAGTCGTGCGACTTTGTTGGCCTGCGTCAAGGGTCGTGCGGGTGGGTTTAATTCAATCAAGAAATGACGGTTGAACTTGACTAGCGAACTATGGTTTGTTGGCCTGCGTCAAGGTCATAGGACGCTAGGGGCAAAATATTATCGAGAATTTCAAGTGTTGAAATTTGCAATGAGATTGCATACCTTCTATGAGATAGTTGGATCCCGATACCCGCTGCGAGTAAGAGTTACTCCTGGGAGAGTTTTACACATTACAATTAGCCGATCAAGTAGGTGTCTAGAAAGGTGTTAACGAGGTTACGCCTCTGGGAAAACGAGGTTTACATTAATTAGGTTCGTGCGAAAGCACGGGGGACCTCCCTCAAAGTACCGACACTGGCCTGGCTGAAAGATTGGCGAACTTGTGGTGTGTAATTAATCCCGGCTAGTCTTTCCTTTTAGGTTTTGAAGGAAGATTTGATAAAAAGCAGTGGGAGCCATCCTGATTAGATAAAATAATAACCAATCTATTCTTGCAAGAGCGCACGCTGAGTGTTTTCTTCTCTCTCTCTCCAGGTAGCGACCATATCACGCCTTAATCAAGATAATAATACAGAATATTGACCGAACCCGCTTGTTATACTGAGCTGGGGAACGTTGGTCCCGCTCCAACTTATAATTGTTATAAGACAGAGCAGAAAATTGGGGAATACCAGATTTCCCGTGCCGCCCAAACGAAGGAAGTGCATATGATGCATCTTCTTCGGGTGTGTTCATTACAAAGAACTGTTTCTCTGTATCCTCTACGTCCTGGGTATGTGATACCAGATCAGGATCCCAGATATGTAATCTGTTACATAGGGCTACAGCTAGGTAGAGAACTGAGAACGGGTGATAAGTTTCATGAGGCAGAAAACGGGGCAAGAGTTGCAGCCAAGTCTGTTGGTCACTGTCACCCTGTATTACCAATACATTGATTCTGAACGAATGTTATTAGATACCGAACCTGATATACAAAATCATATCTATCTCTTTATTAGTAAAGAAATGATAAAATTTTGTATAGAAGGATAATGTTTTGAACATTTCCTATATCAAAAGTTGATCGGTTCAAGCATGTTATCTAAAAGCATTGTAGTTCTAAATCAAACTACAGTTCTTTAATATACGGAACACACACAAGAGGAAGAGTTCAGAAATGAACGAATCCTACTTGAGGCATTGTAGACTAGGTCATATCAATGTGACCCGACTAGCTGAAGTTACATGTAGATGCATATTTAAATCAGTTTGAATTTACATCTTGTGAAACTTGCCAGTCATGTCACAGAGATAAGATGACCATAGCTTTGTTTACTGGAAACAGAGAAAGAGTTAGTGAACTCTTGGGATGATACATGTTGATGTATGTAAGGTCCCCTGTCTACATATGCCAAGACCGGTTCCCTGTACTTCATTACATTCTCTGATGATCTTTCGAGATTCAGACTTATGTTCCTGTTGAAACACAAGTCCGAACCTTTTGAGATATTCACAGAATATGATTTAGAAGTAGAGAACCAAATTACGGGTACAAGTATTATGTCCTTTGATGTGATCAAGGAGGAGAATACTTGAGCACGGAATTTCTGGACTTTTCTAAAGGAGAATGAGATTCTCTCTCAGCATTACTCCTCCGATACACCATAGCATGATGGTATATCGGGGCGGAGCAATCACACCCTATATGATAAGGTGTGCTTTATGATAAGTACTACTGAGTTACCTATTTCCTTTTTGGGAGTTGTGCACTTGATAAGCTGCATACCAATTGAATAGGGTTCGAATCAGATCACAGCCTACCACTCCATATGAGATATGGTATGGGAAGAGCCCATGTCTTAAGCTAGTTAAGATTTGGGGTTGTCCGGCCTATGTCTGAAAAGCAAAATCCGGACAAGCTCGAGGCAAGGTCAGTTATGTAGAACTGGAAATGTTCCATCCATACAAACTGCAGCTGATGATTTGACAGAACCAAAGGATTCAATAGTTACCAACGAACCTCAGCCTCTCCGCCGATCTAGTAAGGTTCCTCACCCGCCTGAGAGATACTTCGGTTTCTCTATGACAGTGGGAGCGAGGATTGCATCATGAGATGATGACCCAACTAGTTTCGAGCTGGCCATCAGGAGTGGGACTCTGTAAGAATGACTGGATGCTTAGTGATCTGAGATGGAATCCATGTACACCAACAAAGTATGGACTTTGGTTGCTATATCTAAAGGGTTAAATCCCCATCAGGAGCAAGTATATCTTGAGAAGATTACTTGGTGTAGATGGAAAAGTTGAGACTTTCAAAGCTAGACTTGTTAAAGCTTTTCGTCATCGACCAGGCGTGGATAATGATGAAACCTTTTCAAGTGGCTATGCTTAAGTCCATCCAGATCCTACTTGCCACGGCTACATACCATGACTACGATATCTGGCGGTTGGGTGCCATGACTGCTTTTCTAAATGAAGTTTTAGAAGAGAACGTCTATAAGTACACAGCCAGAGGGCTTCGTAGACAGTGGGAGCAGCGGAAACGTGTACAAGATGCTTTATAGGATAAAGCAGGTATCGCGGAGTTGGAACATCTGTTTTGATGTGTTAGTCAAAGAGTTTGACATCATCAAAATGGTAGATGAACCTTGTATAAACAAAAAGGTAGTAGGGAGTATAGTGACGATCCTCGTAGAGTACGTGGATGACATGCTCTTGATAGGGAAGGAGTTTCCTATGCTACGCTCGGTCAATCTCCGCTTATCACAATGATTCTCCATATAGGATCAAAGTGATACCTCCTAAATCCTGGGTTTTGGATCTATGAGATAGATCTAATTGGATGTTAGGATTCTCACAAGTTGTAGTGAGATGGTATCAACCGATCCTGGGGAGAATCACTGGAAGGGTTCCAGGGTGATAAGGACGACTGAGAGTCAGTCGCAGGCATTGTCTTTACCCTCAGTAAAGGGACGGTATGTTGGAAGAGTTCCAAGCTAGATACCGTGGCATACTAGACGATAAAGGCTCGATACATCGCTACTTAAGATGCTACCAAAGAGGTAGTCTGGATGTATATTGGTTCATGAGATGAACTTTGTTCCTCCCATTGTGTGACAATGGAGTTGTGGCTCATGCCAGGACCCCGGTCCCATCAGTGATCCAGACATATTCTAAGGCAGTATCACCTGATCATGGAGATAGTTGATCTCCAGGGTGATCCAGGTTAGGAGAGTAGACTCAGAGGACAGCACGGCAGATCCACTCACAAAGGCCTTTTCCCAGAGAGAGACTTCTATGGGATGGTTGAGTATGAGATACTACAACCACTGCTATCAGATGGCCCTAGTGCAAGTGGGAGATTATTAGTTATATGTATGCCCTAGAGGCCATTACTGTATATTGGATGTATATTGTAGTGGATGCTTGGACATATATAGGGAGGACTTTCTTGCTCGACATGATAGTATGCTATCTGGTTGATCTTTACCTTAACGTGTACACTGATTGTCTCTCTGTTACATGTTGGTAAAGCCCTTAGGATGAGTACTTGACTACCTGGACTATGATGAGGATCATACTAGTGGGGACATGGTAGTCCATAAGTACATCCTTCAAAGTCCCTAGTCGTAGGTATATCGAGACGGGGCATCGATATACCAGAGTAGACTAGCGTATACCTTCTCGACCCATACAGATGGGCGATGGATGATCCCATATCCATTGATGTTTGACATCAGAGATGATATACGGGTGCTCACTGGAGACTGGGTACACTGGACGGACTCGCCGAGAACTCCCAGATGGTATTATACCTTACGTCAGATGGCAGTTCTCTGGTGACACTGGTACAGAGTAGTCTGTTGACCCGAGATCGTCATAGAGTCTTGTGTGGTTCCCACTGTGCTTTGATTTCCACCTTACCACGTCCAAGAGGGCGTGCAAAACGGTGGTTTTTGGGTACAGTCCCGAATCACATGGAGGCAATGAGCGATAGGAGGGGATTCGTCTCTCCCGGTATAGGGAGTTGATGTTGCGCTGTGTTCGATTGGCTATAACAGGAAATCCCTGGCCAGGGTTGCTGAGATTTACTGGTAAGTGTTACCAGTAGTATCTCGAATTGTTATAGACCTCATATCGACACGACTTATCGAGCTATTGGGGTCTGACGTTTACCACCCCTAGGCGAGATATGCGACATATCAGACGATCAGACCGGACTGTACGGTAAGTGTTACTGGTTGGATTTACAGGAGTGTGAGCGGGCTTGCTCGTCGATCTTCTGATCGCTCAATACCCGGGTGGCCATTACGTTTAGCAGACCGCTTGCGGCTTGTGGATGTTTGATATGATCATCATCTGCTGCCGGCGTATTAACGAGTCTTTAGAGTCCTACACAGAGGTTTCCTGGCTCAAGCGAAACGAAATAGGAGCGCATATGAGATATGTGCGGGACCGAGAATAATGCGTGTATGTGATACCGTATTCTATTCTTGCGATGAATGTATCGAATGGTTGTATGCGATATAACCTAGTTATCGAATCAAGGATTGATTCGATAAGCCGATACATTGGATACTAGTCGGTTATGTGCGACATGACCGGATCATTGAATCAAGTGTTGATTTAATGATTTAATGCATAATTATATATTTGATATATTACTTTGCATTAACTAGTATTGGTTCACTTTAAATGGATTTTCTCACTTGGATTGTGCACATTGTATATGTGATATACTTTTGTACACAAGTTTGTATCATGTTTGATGATACATGCTCACTAGGGTTTGTGTAAAGATTAAACCATGGTTATGTAATGGTTAGGGTTTTCATTTTCTTATTCATTTATTTATTTATATTTCATTTATTTTATTTTGGAAAAGAAAATGAGAAAAATGGTGGCTTTCTTTGTTTGCATCTTGAAGCTTCATGAAGTTTTGACTAAGTGACCATTTTGTCTCATGCTTAACCCTAACCACTCCATCTAACCTTAGTTAAATCTCTACACTAAACCATGGTTTGTATATGATAAGAATTGATTTTTCTTTTCTATTATGTTGATTATTTATCATATCATTATCTTCATCTTCTTTTTCTTCTTCACATGAAGAAAGCTTGCCTCATCAATGGCAAGTGAAGAAATCAAGTGAGAAATCCAATTCTAAAGTGAAACCACCTCCTATTTCTTCATCCTCTACCTCTTGCCAAGTAGTATAGGGTGTTCTCTTCACAAGTTTCATGACTTGGTGAAGTGGGAGCTTGATCTAGCGATGCCTCGACGTAGATCATCTTCGGCATCGTAGTCGATGACCTAGCCCGCCCATTTCTCCGATGAAGCCGACGCTAGAGCCCGGGATTTGATTTGGACAGCGAGGAGACTTCATCGCGGAGCTATGGAGGTGGAGCACAGGATCTACAAAGGTTGTATTTCCGTTCTTTTAGTTAAGTAGTTAACTAGTTGCTTGTTTCGCCTAAAATTCTAGTTAACAATCCGTATTAGGGTTTCTCGGCACCCGTAAAATTTAAAATTGGCATGGTTGATGCCTTGTGAGACCTCCTTAGTGTGCCTAGGAACCCTACACTTACGGCCCTTCCCACGCTAAGGATCAAAGACCTCGAAAGAGGCAACCGGGCCCACACTTGCTCGGTTATCCCTGGCTGGTAGCTCCCTACCCCAACAAACCAGGGATCAAAGCCCTCGCTAAGAGGCACCGGGTAGCTACCCTGCTCGGACCATTCTTAATAGGCCACTTACGGCCCCTCCCGCGCTAAGGATCAAAGTCCCTCACCAAGAGGCATCCGGTCTATCTACGTCTGAGCGATCTCCATCTCGACTTCGGGGCCATGAGATACCGTCTTCGCACCAGTCTTTGCACACTCGGCAAACGAACAGATTCAACTCGACGAGTGATCGCTAGAAAAGTGTTTACCGACAAAGGAAACTACGAGCACAAACACTACTGCAAAAAGTTTCTATTCACACAGCAAAAAGTCTTTACAAGGGTATTGTAAGCTCCCCAGCCTTACAAAATGCCCGGAGACTTACAAAAGAGAGAGGAAGAAAAGACAAAAAAGTTCGAGCCACAGGCCCTGCTTACACGTCGCCTCCCTCATCGCCATTGGCTGGAGGAATGACCACCGAATGTGGGACCCGAGCACGGAGCTCACCGTCGGAAAAATCCGGAAACTGCTCCTTGACGGCATCAAGAGCTTTGTTCCATGCAATTACGGAGGCCTCGCCGAAATCGACGTAAAACTGGTCCGACTCCTTATAATCAGTCACTGCCTTTTTAGCCCGAATCTCGGCGACCTCCGCCGCCTGAAGCGCCGCCTCGGCATCCCACCTGCTGGCATCCCTCGCCCTCTTCATGACTGCAAAGCGATCGGACAGTTCCATTAACTTTGCCTCGACGCGGCTCGGTTTGACTTACTTAGGCGGTGATAGGACTCCTGGTACTTTGAGACGGCGAGCTCCACGGCGGCCGATCGGGCTTCAAGGACAGCCATCCTCTCCCTCCCCAGACTCTACACCAACTACATCTATAGACTCCTCAAAGGAAGACATCTAACCTGATAAAGAGGAGTCCTCGGAAAAGCAAACGCGGAAATCCTGACCTAATGAGGAGAACGCCGAGCTAAGAAAACCAAAGACGAGAAGATTATGAAGAGGAATGGGCCCTCATGTGGACCCCACCTCTATTTACAGCCACCGGCGTCCTTATCCAACGGCGACAGTTATCTCCCGCCAAAACGGTTTAATGCACTCGACGACCACGATCGCTCCACCTGCCGCACGCGCATTGGCCGAATCCTATTAGACGCCAGAGGTCTGCGGCCCGTCGCGTCAGCCAACCAGCGCCCGACACGTGGACTGTCGCTTTAGTAAATGTACCCACGATCCGGCAAACCCTCTCTAATGCAGAGATCTCTCCCCTGATTCACTGGTGTCATCCAGAAAATACAGCAGATTGCCCGGGAACACACCCCGACGATATCTTCGGAAAGGAGCTCACCTCGGGTGACCCGGCAGACCACTCTCGACCCGACCCGTCGGTGGGTCGGAACGAGAGTGGGGGGCTAATGATGATGCTCGATATCGGTGATCTTCCAGATCATGACACGTGGTAGATGACGTGTCCCCGAGCTCACAAGGAAGGACCTACAGTGACCGACCAGACCACCCTCATGTACGTCCTATAAGCAAATGCTGGCTCACCTCCGAGCCCCCTGTACAATTGGCCTCCTCGGCCTTATCAGCTCGTCTCTGGACTACCGCAGAACCAAGATACCTCGGCCCTCCCGCTCGTCCGCGAGCTCTCCCGCCGAGGTCATCTTCCTCGGTCTCATCGACCGACCAACGACACCGTTCACAGGCGCAACCGCCATCCCGCTAATCTCGCCATGCACGAGATATCCGCCGGCCATATCCCACGTTCCACGCCATCACTATCCCCCCATTAACGAGCCTGTCTCGCCATTAATGGGAGATCCCGCTCATCACGCGGGCGTGACGTCGGGAGCGTAACTGCCGGCGTGATTCTCGCGCCTGCCCTGCCTGCTGCCACCGCTATATAAACCCCTTCTTCAGACGGTTCAAGTAAGCCATTTTTACTCCACTAAGCCGTTACTCTGCTCGGATCTCTAGTTTAACTTGATCGTCGGAGGGTCCTCGGTGGTACAACCATCCCGGGACTTCCTTACAGGTAGCTCGCCAACCACAACCTCAAACCCATTGAGATCCACACGTTTCAGGAGTCAGCCTCCAGATCCAATATCAGCCATCCATCGCCGCCATCAGCAGATCAACGGAAGGTAACATCTTGGCGTGATCCGGGCCGCGCCACTACCTTACTACGGCTCAAAAGAGTTGTGCAAACAGATTTTAGTTGGGTACAGTCCCGAACCACATGGAGGCAGTGAGCGGATCATCGGGGATTCGTCTCTCCTGGTATTGGGGGTTGATGTCGCGCTGTGCACGGGTGGCCATCACCAGAAATCTTTGGCCAAGATGGACGAGAATTACTGATTTGGATTAATAGTTTCTTAGTGGGTGATGGGCTTCACATCGACACGAAATATCGCGTTATTAGGGGTCTAACTTTATCTGCCCCCTAGACCCGATATGTGATACTCTTAGACGAACAAACTGGACTGTACGAAGATTGTCACAGATAGGCTCAGTAGGGATCCGGATGAGTTTACTTGTTAGCCTTCCTTTTCGACAGGTACCCGGGTAGCCGTTACGTACAGCTAGTGCCGCTGACGTACTTGTGCTTATGGATTTATCCAGTAATTCACTGTCGGCGTACTGTCGAGTTTTTAGATTCCCACATAGAGGGTTTCCCTGATTCAGGCGAAATGATTTAGTAGCCATATTTTGATACGTGCACGGTTTCAATCGAATGATTGTACTAGTTACCCGGACTTTTGATTGGACGGTTGATAATACTAGTCGGCTTAGGATTGAGCCGGATTATTAAGTCAGGTATTGATTTAATAATTACGTATATATTTTGATATGTATATTTTAGTATTATATTCTTTGTGTTATTTTATCTCTTTGGGTATTCGTATTTTGATACGTATACGGGTATATATATACAGTTGAGTGTATTTCGTATTTATACGGAAAACGTTCCAAAATGTGGACACCTCATTTTAGTTTATCCATTTATTGATTTAAATGGAAAATGAGGTGTAAAGGTGGTAGGGTGAGAATGGTGAGAACCATACTTTAATAGTGTTGACAAATGAATTGAATATTCATTTGTGCAAACTATTCAAGTATGGTTGCTATATGTTTATTGAAAAAAGGTTTTTACAAAACCATGCTTCAAGTTTTTTATCTCACTTGGTTGGATGAAATCATTCTCACCATTTTTGCTCATCTCTCCTCACTAGCCTTTCTTGGGCTCCTCCTTCTTTTTTATTTTCTACTCTACCATCTCATGTGTTGAGAATTAAGGATGGAAGAGAAATACATATACACTAAGAACAACTCACTATATCACTAGACAGTCTTGATCAGCAACTTAGAGTCCCTAGTTGCTCCACTAGATTTTTAGTGTGGAGCTAGAGCCATGAACCACATCTCTCGGGTGGATCATCTTCGACGGAGAAAGACCAGCGGTCAAGCTTGATCAAGCAGACCTCAAGGAGCTAAGGAAAAGGGCAGAAGACCGAAGGACATGGATCATTTGGTAAACCACTTCTATCTCAGTAGCTAGATTCCTATAGCTTGCTAGTTCATATTTGGTTTCGATTCTAAGTAGTTTTTTCTAGCGCCAAGTTTTTTAAACACCAAAATTTTTCGTTCCCCAACGGCCGCGGTCGACGGTCAGGACGCTAGGAATCCCAACAAAAAAAACCTCTTAGCCAAAATCAGAACCCCCTTATACCGGTTGTCTTTAATATTTACGCAGTTGCACGTCATATCTAAGCAGTTACAGTTGTCTGTAATATCCAAGTAGTTGAGAGAATACAAATGTCTAAATGAAATAAAGCGTTGGGATTTTTTCACAAGATTTTGGGCGGCATGCCCTTTCCAACAATTTTGAAACTTATAGGGGTGTTTTAGACAACTTGAAAGCGGGCCGGTGGCTTTTTGACAATTTACCCTTGATATAAACACACTCCCCTTCTTCAGATGCCGTGTTCCCTGATCCCTCTCTCTCATCGATCAATTCGTGTGATCTCAGTCCTCCCATCGTCAATGGCGGCTGTCGAGGATTGGAGGGTTGGAACAATATGATATGATGGAGTGGGTCAAATTGACGATTGTCTACCATGGACTTTAGTAATTATATGAAAAGTTGGCTAGGGACAAAAGGAAACATAAAATATTGCATGAAGATATTGCATATCAATGCTAGCGTAATGTAAGACTTCGTGGTTTTAACAATACGATCTAAATGCACGCTGGATGAAATATTGACATGGTCAATGAAAATTTTGTTATTTGCTAGGTCTATATTCATTGATATAAACTGATTGTTATGTTCAATCTAACACATGGACGATTATGTTGGTACTGGCGTAGTGCTTTTGATGCCACCTCGTATAAAAATGCTAATGTAGTCCAAGGCCTAGAAGTTGAAAACAATATGATCGAAATGAATGGAAGAGTAAAATAACGGGTTTATAAGAACTTCGATGGGTAAATCAAGGCACTTGAGGTTTATCTCTTCTTTTTTTGTTGTTGTGAAATTGAGATTGTTTGATGCTCAACCAACCATCAAAGGAAAACTGAGTTGTGAAATGAAGTGACTAACTAGATTGTACAGCATAGAGAGACTCGCTGACTGTTTCATATGTAGTGCAGCTAACATTTCTTGAAAAGTGAATAAAATAGTTTTGAAGCATGATAGCTGTTAAACTGGGAAGTTAACATGAAATCAACAAATTAGGCAGTGTAAATGTAATAGCGGAAGAAAATGGATAAAGAAAACAAAGGAGGGTAGAGAAACAAAGCACTACAGTTTCATTAAATATTTTGTTCAACTCTCATCTTATGGTGAGACGCGAGCATGCTTGTGCCAATTCTTGCATCGCAACTGTCAGGCGAAGCCCTGGCGTGGCAGTGGCTATTACTTTTAGTTCTCGGAGCAGGCATTCAGTACAAATCCTTGTACCTAATCCTCTTTGGGTAGAACAATAGCCATGTATTTAGGTCTAGGACTTGATCGTAGCTTGTTTAGCACTAATCTGTTCAAGCTAACCCCTTGCTTAGTGCCGATCCCTACTACGGAACCCAAGAATAGGACTTTGTAGTAGTAGTATTATCATTCTTATAAAGATTTCCATACACTTCTGTTTGTTGTAAGCTTATTCGAGTGCATATATGCACAGATCAGCTGCCTGGCTGTTGACCTCCATTTGCCCATGGCTTCATATATTATGCTTTTCTGGCCTGTTATAGTAATGGTAATAACATCGTGCTGTCTTTAATTTGGCTCATGTTTGTGTCCTATCTAACTGACATGCATATACTGTGCTTGAGTTTAATTGTTGACAATCTATGAGATAATCTGTATGCTCGGCCAAGGTGATGAATATTTAATATGCATTGCTGCTTGTTTTACTGTTTCTCCTTTATCCTCATACCCTTGCTGCTAATTTTAACTAGGATGTAAACTAAGGCGGGGAAAACTCACTAAGAGAATATCATTCTCACTTTCTCTTGAGCATAACTATTTTAGGAAGACACATTTGATACAATTTCATTGAATCTCAGGGAAATAGAAATATTTATAGTGAACATGTATGTTACTCAATGTTTTGGCAGGTCTTTCATCTATTCAACATTCTTATACTTCTTTAAGTCACTGTGATACCACACTTAGATTTTACATTCTCATAGGTTTTTACTTTTTCTACTGTACCAACTGCAGATTAGTGATCTTTCACTCGTTGATTACATAGCAGCGTCTACCGACAAGCATGCCACCTATCTCCCTCATACGGCTGGGCATTACTCTTGTCAAGAGGTTTAGAAAGGCTCAATGCCTGATTGTTGAGAGGCTTACCAATTCTCTCATGATGCACGGCCGCAACAATGGGAAGAGACTCATGGCTTCGCATTATCCAACATGCGATGGAGTTGATTTTTCTGCTTACTGAAACAAACCCTATCCAAGTCATTGTGGATGCTGTCATCAACAGGTGGGTTATATTTGTGAAATATGCATTATCGAAAATATACCTAGTTAGACTTGCTAAGTTTTCTCCTTTCATCATACTAGATTCAATATTTGTTATTGCTTACTTTATTTGATACTTGAACTGCAGCAAGTGGTCTTCATAAGGCCTCCAATAATAGACATTTAATGAACTAGTCATGTATCAGAGTATAAAATTTCCATTGTCGGAGAGGAGTAACATATACCTTTGGATAGTGTTAGGTAAGGTTAATGAAGTTCATTCACACTTGCCGCCTCGTATAGAGTTTGTATAGTGTGAGGTTTTGATCCCATTGTCTTTAGGATTCAAGTTGTTTGCGCCGATATTGTGTAACATGATGTGAACACAGATTTATCTTCTCCATTATTGCCTTAAGCCCTAAGCTTTTTGGATTTAAGGTGTCGGTTAGGTTAATGAAGTTCATATACACTCATCGCCTATTAGAGCTTTTGGATAGTGTAAGGTTTTGATCCCAATGGCTTTAGGGTTGCGCTTGGTACATGGAATTGAAGATTACCGGGAATCCTTGCATTCCCAGGAATGGGATGACCCGGCATCTAATTCTTTGGAATCTTGCATTAACGTGCTTGATATATTTTAATCATTCCCGGTAATATATTTATGTGCAACCGTCGATCGACAGTGAGTCCGGAAGAAGCCGGTGGATGCGGCAAGGTCGGCGACGAAAGACCGATCGGCGGCGAGCCGGCGAGCCGCAGGGCCGGCAGGAGACGAACTACGGCCGACCGGCGGCTGACCGAGAATGGGCGGCGTAGCCGGCTGGTGGCGAGGGAGGCCGAAGGCGGATGGTCATGGCTCATTTCATGTTAGACGGGAATATTTCGTGGTAATCTAAGATAGACACATGTTTTGGGGGGAATAGGATTGCCATGAAATGGGATCATTTGATCCCATGGTAATCATATATTCCCGGGAATATCTTTTATACCTAAACAAGCGTGGTAGTATTTCATGTAATTTAGGATTACTATCTAAATTACCTCCTACCAAGCGTATCCTAGGATTCAAGATGTTTGCGTCGATTTTGTGAACATGATTTACACAGATTTATCTTCTCCATGATTGCGTCAAGCCCTTTTATATCATACTGTATGCTATTACAATTTTTTATATCTTTCCAAAAGTACAAAACCAACAAAGTACCTGATATCAAATTCTATAAGAAGCCCAAAAATACAATTTTCTATGCATTTCATTCCTTTTTCAAACTGAGCGCTCATAATGTACGTGCCACCATATAATTGACTTCTATCATGTAGTCTTGTTGCACAAGTATATCTAAAATGTTAGTCTGTACTATCTTTCTCAACCAGTTGTTGTTGATGACTCAGCTAGAGCTAGCGATAGACCTAAACAAGCATGGATACAGACTATAAATGGGTATAGTATCCAAAGAGACGACTCTAAAATTGAGCAGAATGTAAGAAGAGAATTCATCCAACCTACCACAAAAATTTGGGATAAAGGCTTCTTCTTCTTCTTTATCTTCTTCTTCTTCTTCGTGTTGTCATCAAGTTCAACTAATTCTTTGATGTTTGATAAGGTCTCTTTCTTTTTTCGTAATGTACGTTCCTTTCAGTGGTCCAAGGGAGGATGCAACACGAATCGGGTCTGCTGGTGGTGTCAGACATCAGGCTGTGGATATCTCTCCCTTGAGGCGAGTAAACCAAGTTATTTACCTCCTTACTACAGGTGCTAGGGAGAGTGCTTTCAGAAACATCAAGACAATTGCTGAGTGCCTTGCTGATGAACTAATCAATGCAGCCGAGGGCTCTTCAAACAGGTGCACATGAGGATATTCAATAAAAAATAGTCTATAATTTGAGTATAAAAAAAGTTTATATCTCAACCTATACCGCAACTTTGCTGTTTTTATGTGTCGGGGTTATTTTTAAAGTAGAGTAGAGTCTAAAGTTAGAGAAGAGTTGGAGGATTAATGGGTTTTTTCACATGGGCTTTTAATGATAAGTGGGTTTCAACAATAAAATTCAAGTTTTGTTGAGGTGTGACTCATTTTATATTTTATCCCCATGTTTTTCTTTTGTTGTTTCCAACGTGGGATTATCTTTAAAGTCCCATCATTTTGCTTTATTTACTTTTAACATTATGCATTGAACTAACTAGGTTCAACCACACTCGAAGAGTTCCAAATTTCTGGTTAAAAAATTAGCACATTTTTTGCCCGTGAAAAGGCTCTCAACTTGAAGAAGAGTGTTAGAATATAAAAATACACCCACAAACCTTGTTGCAACTTCAGAGTTTTGGTGTAAAGGATTAGACTTAATATGTAGTCTATATTAATTTTTATCGGGCACTGTAATGTATAAAACTTAGTTATTTCAGGGGTGATAATGTTAAAGATAGAACTCACTACCCGCAAGATGCCTACATTGTTATTTATCCTCTTCATTTCAAGTTCCGCTCATTTGTTAAATAAAATATGTACAGCTACAATTCTCTCTTCTCTTTTTGATGTTAACCTTTTTCTTAAGGCTGTTTTCATCCTAGTTTTGTGAGTTGCAGTACTTTATTTACCAAGTATGTTAAGCCCACCCAGTGAAATTTGGAATACATTCCTGGTTTTGAATTGTAGTATTTTCTGAAGTTGTGTACTTTATTAGGTTTGTAATTTTTTGAGAGCTCTCCACTGTTTTATGTACAGCTAGTTTCAGTATTGCGAGGTTGTCTGTGTCGTTAGCATGCAGTTTCTTTTGTTTGATTATTTATTCTTTGATTGTCATTGTTTTCAGTGTGCAAATGAAAGCAGTTTAGTATGAGCTGATAAAGGCTATTGTTGTTTTGATGCAAGGTGCGTTACAGAAATTATATTTCCATTGAAGTCATCTTCGTCAAAGATGATGCTAAATTTTAAATTGCTGCTAGATGCATTTAATAGATTTTTGAAAATGATACAAACCAAGAAAAAGTTCAGAGCTTGTTGCACCTTCATTTTCACCAAACACACTAATCTTTGAATATGTTGGATGGTCAAAAAAGTAGGGTTCAGATCTATGTTATTGCAATTTTACTCAGAGAGTGATGGAGGTCATCCGGAAAGATTAAAAGCCTAAGTGGAGAAGAAAAAGGAAAAATGGTTTTTTCTTTATATCCCACTAAAAACTTAGCTATTTTTAATAACCTCACTCGATTCTTGATATTTTCAAAAGACCCATCCAAATTATAACTGTTATCCAAATACCCCATTTTGTTAGTATTTAGTTAGTTAGGGTAGCAGCTAAGGTAAAGTACGGTTAGGTTAGCCTAGTTAAGACCTCACATCCCTCGCCCCTTCAATCTCTTTCAAACCTTATCTCCTCTCTCCCTCAAACAAAGACAACATCTTCCGTCCCCTCTGAAGTTCGCTGGCGGCCAACCCCACCTAGAGTAGACAAACCCTTCACCTCCGAGACTCATCTCATCTATTTTCTTGTCATCTCCTTTCTCTACTGCTACATACATCTCCACGTAGGGCCCGGATCAACGAAAATGTATTTAAACCAAATTTGTTGCTTTCCATCCTCCTCGAGAGTTCTATTTAGTTGGTCAATTTGACCCAAATTTGTTGTTTTTTCTTGTTAGTTTAGGTAATATAGCCAAACCTGTTGCTTTTGTTATCACATTGGATCAATTTCACTGTTCGTTATGCTTGATGATTTTTTTGACCCGTCCTCCAAAGTCCTCTTTTTGTTAGATTGGTCAATTTACATCAAACTAACCCAAGTTTTCTTTTTTCCCTTTTCTTATTATTTCCTGTTTAAGCAAAAATGATTCACAGTTGACCTTTAAAGGAGAGACGCGGTGTTTTGGTCCAAAAACTTAAATAGAAAAAATAAGAAGCCCAGAAAATAATTAGTTCAAGGTCGAATAAGAAGCCCCGATTGCTGAGAAGACCCGGTTGCAAAAAGAGAGGACCTACATAAAGAATATTCGGCCCATTTCCCATACTTGATTCCCAAGGAAATCTTAAGCTCTATAAAAGCAGGGGTAAAGCACAAAGGAAAGGACCCTTGAATATACATCCAAAAAGCCCTAGGTAGAGATCTGGTTAGGCTCCCAGAACCTCCTATAAATGGTAGTTAAGTAACCTCTGGCAAACCATCATCAAGACCCTATTCGAGTTCGAAAAGTCCGGCCTGCCTTGATAGTTAATGCCTCCATCGTCCTTGATCTATCCCCTGAGCTACTAGAGATTGGATGACCCTCGGCCTTACCATAGGCGCGCAGCCCCTCCATGGCTGATAGCGACAGTTGAAAAAAGGCCGAGGTTGCTGGATCTGGTTAAGGTCGCCGGTGTGAACGATCTAGATGTATAGATGTACAGCCCTGTGTTCACACTCTGATGGTCTTAGGCCAGATCTCGATCAAGGCGGCTCCCGCTCGGCCCGTTGAGCATCAACGACTGTTCAATATGTTTTATTGCATTTCATACCGTCCATTCCTATTGGTTTTTTTTAATATAAATAAGCGTTACTAAGATCTGTTTGTTACATTATACAGGTTACAGGGATTCTAGGGACTCGAGACAGAACCAAACACTAAACGTATACATTCGCGGCTAATCGAAGACTACCCGATACGTGCTCGAATGATGCGAACATCTCGATGAAGCAACCAAGCCTTAAAAATACAATCAGGGACCCGAAATGACATGAGAATGAGCCATGGAAGTGGGTCCCAACATAGGGACCCAACTCAACTAAAATACCGTCCGGTGGCCATTATGGGGCCCGGGAGGCAAAGTGGGGCCCGTTTGGGACCAGCTTTCTTATTGCCAATGATGGAGCCCATTGGACTTGGTTTGACCGCCGTTCCGTGGTAAGACTAGTTCATTTTGACCTTGGGTCCGCAGTGGAAATCGTTTGGATTTGGGTCATTTTTCTGCTGCTGGTTCGTCTCTAGATATTAGGCCCAATCCAATATCTAGAACCGACTTTTGAAGGCTATAAATGCAGCGGAACAGGGAGCGAAAAACAGTTTTTTTCATTCCTTAGAATTAGGATTAGTTTTCTTTTAATTGCAATCAGGAATAGGAGTAGAATAGTCATTATCATCTTCCTCCTTGCTTTCTTGGGTTAGAGTTAGATCAGGGTTTCAATTCTTGATGTAATCTTGTTGTTTCTTTGTGATGTAATCTTTCTTTATGATCGTAATCCTTTCTCTGTAATAATTAGATGATGTTTTCTTGTTGTCTTCTCTTTTCTTTTGCAATGATGCATGAAGGACATGTTTCTCCATTGTGAGGAATCCCAATTATTAGCAATCAATTTTTTGTGCTTCTTCTCTTTCTCTTTGTGTTTCTTTTATTTTCTTTGATGTTTAGTGAGCAGTTCTTTATCTTGCTTGGAATGAGAAGTTAGTTGATAGACTTGCCTCCTTCTAGCTTCATTTTTGATCTAATCAATTGAATTGGTCCAACTCAATTAACATCAACCTTCTAAGTTGATCATCTCATCATCTCTAGATCTCATTATGAGACTAGCTTGTTGACTTGAATCGATGATGGGAATAAGTGATGAGTTGGAGAATTAGTAGAAAAATTAAGGAATGGAAAGGTAGAGTAGTAGCATGGCGACGTAACATGTGCTATGAAAGGCTATGCCTCCTCTTAAGGGTATTCCGCCATTGCGCTCTCATCCCACGTTCCTTCATATTGATACTAGCACAATTCACTCTAGCTAGCTATTAGTTTTGGTGTAGAATTTGACGGGTTTTTTCTTTACTATCCTAACTGGTATGTGTTGGATAATTCGTGCAAATAACACTAAGCTAAGAGTTAGTAAGAGTTCATACCCTTGCGAAGTGCAAATGAGTTGTTGATTTTCCGGTTTATAATCCTTAGCCTAGCCGCTTGAAAAGCTATTCCGCACTCTTCAACATCAATTTGTATTTGGCAAGGCGAAGGATCGAAGGAGGAGTTAGTTGGGTTTGCCATTTAAGGATCTAGCTAATCTTAAGTCCTGGCAAGTATTTCTTTATTTTACACTTTCTCTTTTGTGACAACAATTTTTTCACTCAAACCCTCTATTCTTAGCTTGCCTTAATCAAGTTCATTAGAAGCCAACTTTCTCAAGGGATCGTCCCGTATTCACCGACTAGCTTCATTGCGACACCGTTCTTGGTTGCGGTTTTAAACTTCATTTTCACATCAATCAACGACCGATCTAGGTGTTTGAATCTTGTGGTCGGATCGAGTGATCTTGAGGTGTAGTCCTGCGCTCGAAACCTAAAGAGCAGGCCTAGCAAGGTAGCCGACAGTCGAGGCCTGGTTTAAGGTTCGTGATGTGAACGATCTAGATGTCATGCCCAGTCGTTGACACGCGGGCTTTAAGCTCTATATCGACCCATTGTCAAATCAATCCTAGAAAACTATGAATTTAATGTATTATTTGGCAATCAACCCCGAAAGCACAATGACCTTAGGCCGTCCTTCAGATCTAATGAACCTAGTGAATTTGGCCTTAAATTGCAATAGATTGGATGTATTATACGGGCGGTGGCCGAGTTACATGTAATTGTTACTGCTTTTGCTATGATTGGGCTGTTATTATGTCCGATGATTGAATTGCATGTACTTGTTGTCATCCGATGTATTTTTTGGCCGTTATTATGGCCGTTGATTTGAATTACACGTATATATTGTCACTTTTTGTATGATCCCTCCATCACTATGGTTGATGACTGGATTCCATGTATTTGTGGGCATTCCATTGTGATTCGGTTGTTTCTCCGGCCGACCATTGAATTTCATACATTTGTAGCCATTTCTTGTACCGTTTGGCTGTTATTATAGCCGAGGTGTGAGATAAGTATACGCGTTGGCGATTTTTCACTGTTAGTAAAGGACATTTGGGTTGTAGGAGCCATTTGTTGTACTGTTTTATTGGGTTTTAGTACCTGTGGGTTTCGCGGTCTTGAGGGAATTTTATCGGGTTTGGATACCCACATTCATCGTCTTGATTCACCGGGTCTCGGTACTCAAACTCTTCGTCTTCATCGCCACATTTGATTGGGTGTTAATACCCACACGTCATCGCGATATCTTGTTGGATTCTTGCTATCAAGAGCATAAGAAAGAAATTTGTTCTCCTGTGCCTCTTCTTTGAGGATTTTTTTAGTAAAGAGAGAGGTTGAGGAGAATATGAAGTAGAGAGGAGGTTGATTAAATATTTGATTAAAAAAGTGAGCCAAGTGAGGGGTTAAAGAGAGCCTTTTTTTTTCTTGTGGGGATTTTAATGAGAGGCTCAGTGTGAGCCTCACTTTTTTCTTTTCCTTTTATCTTTGGGGTTTTTACATGAAAAAAACCCGTGATACTTTGCTAATTACTTGAAAGCCCGACATACATTTTATTCACTTAAAAGACCCTCATATGTTTAAATTGTACTAAAAGATCCCTTAACAGTACAAAAAGAAAATCTTTTTGGGGCTTTTTATTAAATCTTCTAGGTTTAAAATAAAAAGTATGCCTGGCGTTTTATTTTAAACCATAGAGCATGGGACAAAATTTGGGAGTTGCCAAATTTTTATAAATGATTAGGGATAGATAGTTGAAGATCTGGACATGACTAATGTTGAGGCAAGTTTTAATCCACACTTTGTAAGTGCGGAAAGCCAATTATAATTTGCATTTTACAAGTGCGGATTAAAAATGAATGGTCCCTGATAACATATTAGCTACCCACCTTACCAAAAATATATTTGATCACTCCAACTTACATCCCATTAGCTTAATTCAAATTACAAATGTCCCTTTATAATGGCTCAGTGTCTTTAATTCATTTTCACATATATCTATTAAATCAACGATACGATATAAGCTGGCATTTAGTTAGGTGGAGCATTATGATATAGGCAAGTATGAGTAAACTATTAATTTAACGACAATTAGCGCTTCCGTATCAAAGTCATGATTTTGAGGTCTTGATATGGAACAATTCATGAAATCACTCGTTTTTTCATTACAGAAACCCTAGAACCATTCGATAATACAAATTGAAGTCTTGATAATCTACAAAACGAATTGAAAAACGAACAACACCTCTTTTGTAAATTTTGACTTAAATTCCCGTACAACATCAGTAAAATAAACGCATCCCCACACGGGAGTTAACTCGACGCTCACACGGCAGAGACATAATCATGTAAGTGCATGGTGCTCCATGCTGTGACTTCTACGGCTATGCGGAATCAAAACTTTAAAAATCTTGAGCACAATACAGTAAAACCTTAGAACACAAGCCCAAATACTAAACTAAGCCAACACTAACTAGAGATTTAACTACTAGATGTTGGCTACAGTGCCATATTCATACCATAATATTGTATTATTATACTCCCCATTCTTATTCGTTTTATAAATAAACAGGTGTTTTTGACGCATGTCTGCTACATATTACAGGTTACAGGTTCTTGGATTTGAAACAGTGAAAAAGGTAAAATGACAATGCAAAAGTGGAACTACAACCAACAAATAGAAAGATCTTGATCAAGCCTACATCAAAGATAAAGTTCACAAATTACAAGGCAATGTAAGGTCCAAAATTACAAAGCGAACGGTTAAAAGTCCACCGCAATTGTTCACTGGAGATCTGGAAGAAATATAGAAGCTATTTTAATAAAAGAACCAAAGAATAAGGAAGCCCCAAAACAGCAGAGCCAACACAGGAAATTTCAAGGCCCAATACTCCTTTTGGCCGCGGAACCGCGGCCAAACCAAGCCTCGGGCCGCGGTTCCGCGGCAAGGTTAAGCAGATAGAGACATAAAATTTTACCAAAACTTGGAGTCTACTCTGACTAGGTCTTCCTATGGGTATTTTGGTAAATGCAGACGTGCGAATCAATTGTAACCTAGGGTTTCTATATCCTATAAATAGAAACCCAATTGCTTGTATTAGCTTATGCCTCCCTATGCCTCCTTTCATTAATAAAATTCAGAATTCTTTTGGAGAGCATCGATACCTCTTTTCATATCATCTATTCAGATCTGACAACCCTGTGTAAATATTTGGAGAGAGCCATCTGTAAAATAAGTAGGTAATTTCAATTCTTGCTCTAGGTAATTTTTCATTCTCTGTCCTAGATAAATGTTTTTAAATTCCCTTATGAGCGAGTAGTCTCCTCGCTTGTTAGGCTTAGCTTTAGGGAAGGCTTTTGAGGGATGAGATCTCTCATCCCTTTCTTGCCCATCACATATAATTAATAGGACTCCATGCTTACATGCACATACCGCTCCCTACGGCACCCTATCCATCGAGGTAGCGGTGATACCGTAGTATAAAGTTCCGGTTGTGATGGTTTTCCATGGAGGTTAGGGTAAGAATTGATAAAGAAAGGACAAAAACCTAGAGGAAGGAACACCTTCCCGAATGGATCTAATCCCCTTTATTGATAATTACCATAACTCCTCATAGATCTTCATTTGGGTATAGAAAGCGTTGAGATTTATTTACATTTCCAAACCTACCCTAGACTTAACCCTAGCAAGACTTAGATATAGATTAATCCTAGTATAACTCAATTTTAGTTTTTAGATTAAATCAATCCGGTTCCCATCGGAATTAACTCGTTAGAGCGATTAGAAAATTCACAAAATCCCTGTGGACCGACCCGTACTCACCGGCTAGCTATCAAGCGACGCCGTTCTTGATTGCGGTTACTAGATATTTTTGAGATAAATCAAATGGCGCCGTTGCCGGGGATGGCGTGTTATTTTCTTTTTGCAATTTCGGGTTAATATAAATTAAAAAATCATAAAAACTGAAAAATAAAAAAAAATATAAAAATTTATCCTCTTTGTATTTTGTGAAGGGTATTTTTGTTTGAATTTTGCAGGATCTACAATCGATCGACGGATCTGGAAAAATCCAGAGTGCGAAACAGAAAAAGTTAGATCAGAACAGAAGGGAATTGGACCAACAGAACACTAGAATTTTTTCAGAGACCTGAAGCCTCAACGCCGCCGCCTTTCCGCCGCGCAAGCCGCCTCCCGCCGCTAATCCACGGTCCTTCTGGCTCTTCAGCGCGCAAAAATTGCTCTGTTTGTTTCCTTTTTCTCCCCTCTGCAACCTAAAATATATCTTTTGCCAAATCTCCTGCAGGATTTTTTGCGCTTTAAAAATCTTTTCCCTTCCAAATAACAAATCTTGTGCAGGATTCTTTGTGCCGCGCTTAAAATACAAAAGTGATTGCAAGTGATTTTTTCTGTTTTGCATATCTTTTATCAAAAATCATTTTGCAAAAATTTCCAAATAAAGAGAAAAAGAAAAAGGAAAAAAATCTTTTTATAAAAAAAAAACAAACTTGCAACTTTTGTCGCTAAGAAATCTTTGCACCACCTACCTACTTTCTCTTCTCTTTTTTCTATCATGGGTACCCCATATCACAAATCTCTTGCCGAACTTTGGTATCCCGAACCTAACTTTGTCTCGTACGTCAATTGTTTCGGTCGATTTAAGGAAGATCCCTCCGTGCCCAAAATTTCTTAGAAAGATCAAATAGAAGCGTCTAGGAGAAACAGTTCGACTTTACAACCCACTTTGTGTCAACCTTGTCAACCTTCACCACTTTCGTACGTTGACACCACTTTTCCAAGTCCTGCTGTAACTCCTAGACCGATGTCCATTGCTGAGCATATTGCTCAATCTCGTAGCCGATCTTTCACTCCTCTCCATACATCCAGTTATAGGGATCAACAAGTCCATTCACCTTTTTATCCACATGTTGATCCTACTCCTGTCCAACCATCCACTTCCTACCAGTCCTATCCGACTTTCCCACCTTCACTAGACACTGTTTCTACACAGCCATTCGGGAGTTTCACATATCCAAACAATTTCGAATCTTTTACCGAAACCCCTTCACAACCCATGTCTAGTTTGGAACAGTCGTTGGAGGCGTACATTGCAGCAACAAACAAAATGATTAGGAATGTGGATGCGTCCATTACCGCCCTCATGCAACCTAGTGAACCGGCAGCTAGTTTCCAACTAGCTCCAAATTTTCCAATGTATGAGGAGGCGGTTGGACAGAGTGCGAATTTGAGAGGATTTCCAAATCAAACCTACCCATACCCAATTGAAGCCCACAACTCCGATTTTCCATCGATTGTCCCAAATGATTCACCAGTTGAAAATAAAAACGAGTTAAATGATGAAGAAGTGTGAAGAATATGGGTGGATAATTTATGAGTCGACGATAATAGAATTCCTTGTTAGAAAACCTAATTGGAGAATAAAAGTCAATGGGCCAAATTGATAGGATTTTGTGGGTAGTATCCGCTGAAAACCCTCAGGAGACAACACTCCTCCTACTAGGGACACCTAGAGGTTTAACGGCTTGTTGCACGAGCTCAGTGCAATCGCGTTTCCCTGCGAAAGTGCGGTTAGGTTTTTGTCGAGAATAAAAATAAGTTTGCTCGTGGACGAGCAAAACATAAGTTTGGGGGTATTTGTTCATACCATAATATTGTATTATTATACTCCCCATTCTTATTCGTTTTATAAATAAACAGGTGCTTTTGACGCATGTCTGCTACATATTACAGGTTACAGGTTCTTAGATTTGAAACAGTGAAAAAGGTAAAAAGACAATGCAAAAGTGGAACTACAACCAACAAATAGAAAGATCTTGATCAAGCCTACATCAAAGATAAAGTTCACAAAGTACAAGGCAATGCAAGGTCCAAAATTATAAAGCGAACGGTTAAAAGTCCACCGCAATTGTTCACTGGAGATCTGGAAGAAACATAGAAGCTATTTTAATAAAAGAACCAAAGAATAAGGAAGCCCAAAAACAGCGAGCCAACACAGGAAATTTCAAGGCCCAATACTCCTTTTGGCCGCGGAACCGCGGCCAAACCAGGCCTCGGGCCGCAGTTCCGCGGCAAGGTTAAGCAGAC
This sequence comes from Agapanthus africanus, assembly GCA_030015575.1. Taxonomy (NCBI): domain Eukaryota; kingdom Viridiplantae; phylum Streptophyta; class Magnoliopsida; order Asparagales; family Amaryllidaceae; genus Agapanthus; species Agapanthus africanus. The sequence continues at coordinate 294,582,504 of CM057347.1, forward strand.
AGAGACATAAAATTTTACCAAAGCTTGGAGTCTACTCTGACTAGGTCTTCCTATGGGTATTTTGGTAAATGCAGACATGCGAATCAATTGTAACCTAAGATTTCTATATCCTATAAATAGAAGCCCAATTGCTTGTATTAGGTTATGCCTCCCTATGCCTCCTTTCATTAATAAAATTCAGAATTATTTTGGAGAGCATTGATGCCTCTTTTCATATCATCTATTCAGATCTGACAACCCTGTGTAAATGTTTGAGAGAGCCATCTGTAAAGTAAGTAGGTAATTTCAATTCTTGCCCTAGCTAATTTTTCATTCTCTGTCCTAGATAAATGTTTTTAAATTCCCTAATGAGCGAGTAGTCTCCTCGCTTGTTAGGGTTAGCTTTGGGGAAGGCTTTTGAGGGATGAGATCTCTCATCCCTTTCTTTCCCATCACATATAATTAATAGGACTCCATGCATACATGCACATACCGCTCCCTATGGCACCCTATCCATCGAGGTAGCGGTGATACCGTAGTATAAAGGTCCGGTTGTGATGGTTTTCCATGGAGGTTAGGGTAAGGATTGATAAAGGAAGGACAAGAACCTAGAGGAAGGTACACCTTCCCGAATGGATCTAATCCCCTTTATTGATAATTACCATAACTCCTCATAGATCTTCATTTGGGTATAGAAAGCGTTGAAATTTATTTACATTTCCAAACCTACCCTAGACCTAACCCTAGCAAGACTTAGATATAGATTAATCCTAGTATAACTCAACTTTAGTTTTTAGATTAAATCAATCCGGTTCCCATCGGAATTAACTCGGTAGAGCGATTAGGAAATTCACAAAATCCCTGTGGACCGACCCGTACTCACCAGCTAGCTATCAAGCGACGCCGTTCTTGATTGCGGTTACTAGATATTTTTGAGATAAATCATGCCCTCAAGTCAATTATTGGATCGCAGGCACGCGATTGCGATGATTGAAGGAGAACCTATACCGGTAGAACAGTATTACTCGAGATGATAATATGCTATCTGGTTTGTCTTTATCATCATGTATTTGCTTTACGTGGCTTTACAGATCACTATTACATGTTGATAGAGCTCATAGGATTTCTGCTTAACTACCGGCAGTAAGATGGCGATTATATACGTGGGAGCTGGGGGTCTATAAGCACATCCTTAAATGTCCTTAGTCGTGGGAGTTTCGAGACTGGGCATCGATACTCTAGAGTAGACTAGTGTATACTGATCGAGACCCCGACGAGGAGCGGTGGCCGGTCTTACAAGCCATTGGTGTCAGTTTGTTCACCTAAGATGTATACATGTGTTTATTGGGTTATAAGTACACCGGACGGACTCGTCGGAAACCTGCTAGTTGGTATTATACCTATTGTAAGATAGCGGTTCCCTGGTGACATGTGTACAGGTTAGTCTATCAATCTGAGATCGTCATTTGTCTCGTGTGAGTTCCCACTGCGCTTTGATTACTACCCTACCACGGCTCAAAGGAGTCGTTGTTTATACTATAATATTGCATTATTGTACTCCCCATTTTCATTCATTTTATAAATAAACAAGTACTCTTGACATACGTTTGTTGCATATTACAGGATACAGGCTCTTGGAGCGAATACAGTGAAAAAGACGAAAGTTGATACAGAAAAGGGACTTTTGACCAACAAGTAGACGGATCCTAGTCAAGCCTAGGCTAATAACAGTTAACATAGGTACAAGGTGACGCAAGGTCCAAACATGTCAAAGTGAAACGGTTAAAAGACCAATACGAATTTTCACTGAAGATCTGGAGAAGAATAATGAGCCAAACAGAGAAAAGGAGTGAATAATAAAGAAGCCCTAATACCCAAGATTCAGCCCAAGAAGTTTGGTGAGCTGAGCTCACCAAAGGGCCGCGGAACCGCGGCCCAAGGCCCACATTTGCCGCGGTTCCGCGGCCATTAAGTGCGCACGTCGGTGCAAATTTTCTGTGTCGGTGCGTCGGTGCGGGGGTTTGGATTTTTCGTGGGCATATCTGTAATTGCACATGTGCGAGACTCTGTAACCCTAATTTTCCCTGTTTACTTATAAATTGTAATCACAGATCTGTAAAACCTATGCCTCTTTTCATTTTCACAAATTCAGATCTGTTCTGTATTCTTGCTTGGAGAGAGCCATCAATAAAAATTAGTAAGTTAATTTTATTTCTTTGCTTTGTTCTCTTTTAAATTAGAATGTCTTTTAATCCCCTAATGAGCGAGTAATCTCCTCGCTTGTTAGGGTTAGCCTTAGGGAAAGGTTTGAGAGATGAGATCTCTCACCCCTTTCATGCCATTTCATACCTAAGAATTAGAACTCCATGCATGCACGCACACCCCGCTCCCTACGGCACCTTATCCCTCGAGGTAATGGTGATACCGTAGTGTAAAGGACCGGTTGCGCGTGTTTTCCATGGAGGTTAGGGTAAGTATCGATAAAGGAAGGACAAGAATCTAGAGGAAGAAACATCTTCCCAAAAGATTCTAATCCACTTTATTGATAATTACTATAACATCTAATAGATCTAAAATAAGGCATTGAAAGCGGTGAGGGAATCTTTAATCTCCCAACTTCCCCTAAGCCTAACCCTAGCAAGACTTTAATTTAGATTAATTTAGTTTATTGATAGATCTAGGTTTTTTTAGATTTATTAAATCAATCCAAACAACATTTGGAATCAACTCGTAAAAGCACATTAAGAAAATTACACATCTCTGTGGATCGACCCGTATTCACCGGCTAGCTGTAAAGCGACGCCGTTTCTGATTGCGGTTAACAAGTATTTTTGGACAAAACAAATGGCGCCGTTGCCGGGGATGGCGTGAAATTTCTTTTGTGTGATTTCGGGTTGATATAAATTTTAAAAAATTATAAAAATCTGAAAATATAAAAAAGTACAAAATTTTTTATCAATTTTTATCTGTTTGAAGGGTTTTATGGTTTGAATCTTGCAGGAACAGCGAAGAATCGTGAATCTGGAAATTTACAGAAGGATGAACAGAAAAGTGCACATCAGAACAGAGGAGGAAGTTCACAACAGAGCAGTAGAATTTTTTTCAGGAGTTGATTCCACCACCTGACCGCGAAACCGCGGCCATTGGGTGCTAAAACCGCGGAACCGCGGCGGTATTACCTCCTCTCTGCGTGAAAATTGCATGGTTAGTTCTCTCATTCTCCCCTCTGTAACCTACACTATATCCATTGTAAAAACTTTCTGCAGGGTTTCTTTGCACTAAGAAAAAAAAATTCTTCTTTCCCCTTCTAAAATAACAGATTTTCTGCAGGTTTCTTTGCGCCGCGCTAAAAAAAAATTGATTGCAAGTGAATTTAATGTTTTACATATTTTAATTGGACTTTAAGAGGCTAATTGACCAAACTCAGATTGGGTGGGGATCTCATCACCCTTCCCAGGACCCCAGAAAACACCTAAAGCATTTGCATTGACCACAATTAATTAAAAAATACTAGACTCAGCCCTAAGGACGTCGAGCTCAATAGGAAAAAGGACTACTATAGGCATCGACCGTTTATCCTAACTGACTTTGCGGTGTCTAGGCAAGTGTGTCTAGGCTAGTGGTTATTAATTAGGCCCACTACTGTGGTTCCTTCCCACTTACCTGGCACTTACCTGGCCGCAACTGTCGGTGAAGAGGCGGTTTGAGGTCCTATTTCTAGCCCTAATTAGGAGCTGTCTAGCAGACCTAGGTGACCCTAGATCTAGGCCTGATTGTGCATGTGTGGTTGATACATTTGTGTCATAAGTCACTTTTCAAAAACCTCTTTGCAAACATTCTCACATAAAAAAAAAATCTTTTCAAAACTTACAACTTGTCGCTAAAGAAAACTTGCAACTCACTTCCATCACTTCTTCTCATTGACGTTATCTTACCTCCACATTCTGTTTTTTCTTTTTTTTCTGACTACACTACCCTTTTTAGTGTATGTCACTTTGGACTAGGGATACTAACACCCGATTAGTCCGTGTTTCGTTGGTACCGACCGACGAACCTTTCGACACCGAAGTCGAAATTCCCTCCATTTCCTTACCTCCACCTTCAAATTCTTTTTTCGAAGGTATGTCGGGACACGACCCTAACGATACCTTACCGACGGGAATGATTCCACCTCCGTTAGGTGCGAATAACCTGAATCTTCCGCCTGTTGTAGCGCCCCAACGAATCGCGCTCCAGGATCTCTTCTACCCCGTCCGTACTTCTTTACCTACATGTCTTTCATCCCCACCGGCAAATGGGGACAACTTTGAAATAAAACCACATTTCATCAATATGCTGCCAAAATTTCATGGTTTGGAATCAGAAGATGCGTATATTTTTATTAATAAATTCCAAAATATGTGCGCTATGATGAAAACAACCCAATTAAGTGATGACGCTATAAGGCTAAGGGTCATTCCTTTTACCTTATGTGACCTAGCCGAGAAGTGGCTATACAGCACCGCATCACATTCCATTAGAAATTGGGACGAGTTTGTGAAAGCTTTTTTGAAAAAGTTCTATCCTCATCACAAAACTGCTAGAATCCGTAACGAGATTATACAATTTTCACAGCTTCCTTCCAAACCATTTTGGAAGTGCTTCGAGAGATTTAAAGACCTACTTGTTCAATGCCCTCATCATGGGATCGAAAGTTGGCAACTTTGCCAAACATTATACGAGGGATTGAACTCGGCAACGAAGCAGTTGCTAGAAACCATATGTCAAGGTTATTTTCTCTCCAAGTCTAGCGACGAAGCGTGGCAGTTTCTTGAGGATCTTAGTGAGCAAACAATTCAGTGGGAAAGTACCAAGACCATATCATCTTCTTCTATTGGTCAATCTAGGGCAGACATATATCAAGTAGATATGTCGATTGCTATGAAGGCCGAGATGGCCGCACTTATGAAAAAGCTAGAAGCCATTGAGACCAAAATCTCATCGCCTTCTTCTGCCCCTGCTTTACCCACACGGACTGTTTGTGGTTGTTGTTCGGATCCATCGCATCTAACCGAAGAGTGTCCTTATAATGCATCTACTCAAGGACAGGATCAAGTCAATGCTGCATTTCAGCAACGACAAAGAAGCGATCCGTACTCTTCGACATACAATCCGGGGTGGAGGAGTCACCCAAATTTTGCTTGGAACCAAAATCAACAAGTCTAAGGAAATAACAATTTTCAAAGACCTCCTCCTCTTCCACAACAACAAGCACCTTCGCAAACTCAAAACCAGCAACCTTTCCAACAACAACCTTATACAAATCAAACGAACAATTTGGTTCAACCAAATGATGATAAGGTTATCTCGCTAGAAAAAAGTCTAGATGCATTTCTCAAGCAATCTACAGAATCTGCAGCAAGATTTGAAAATTATGTTCAATCTTTGATGCATAACAATGCTTCACACGATCAACGTATCAAATTTATTGAGGCACAAATTGCACAATTAACTGCTGCGTTGAGCGAGAGAGAAAAGGGAAAGCTTCCATCTCAACCATTGCCAAATCCCGGTCACACACAAAACGCATATCACAATCACAATGTAAATGCGGTGACCACGTTGAGATCCGGAAGAGTGTTGCAGAATAATGTGGGTACTAGTGAGGACATCCCCGCCGGTAGTTCTTCTTCTTCTTCTTTTCCATCGTCACCTTCTCCTTCTTCTCCTCCTCCTTTTTCACCTCCTCCGCTAGAGCCTATTCTCCATTCTTCAAAAGGCTCTTCTTCTTCTAATCCGAACGGACCCACACTGGGATCCGTCCCTACTCCACATTCTACTCCACAGACATTTGACTCAACAAATTTTCAAAATGCTCCATTTCCAAACAGGTTGAGTCCCAATAAACCAACTGCACAAGTGGAGAAGATTGTGGAGTTATTTAAGCAGGTTAGCATAAATATACTTCTCTTGGATGCAATCCAACAAGTCCCTTCATACGTGAAAATCTTAGAGGGCTTATGCACCTCGAAGAGAAAGGCATCTCAAGTACCCAAGAAAGTGCTAGTGGCTAGTGCAGTGAGCAATGCTATTAACCACCTTCAAACCTTACCCCAAAAACGAAAGGACCCCGGCTGTCCTACGATTTCAATCACAATTGGGGATAAGAAAATTAATCGAGCACTTTTAGATCTTGGGTCTAGTGTTAACCTGGTTCCCTACTCCGTGTACGAACAATTAGGGGTTGGAGAGTTGAAACCCACTCGTTGTACTCTCCAAATGGCTGATCGATCGATCACCCATCCAAGGGGTGAGCTAGAGGATGTGTTGATCAAAGTTGGGGAGTTCATATTCCCCGTTGATTTTATTGTTATGGATACACAACCTATTGCTAACCCACGGAACCAAATTCCGGTGATCCTCGGTCGACCATTTTTGGCCACTTCCAATGCTGTAATAAACTGTCGCAATGGCTCCATGACTCTATCCTTTGGGAAGATGTCTAGTGAGTTCAATATTTATAAGATGGGAAGTTTGCCCCCCGTGCCTAAAACTAGCACACGAGAAGTTTGCTCTGTTCGCGAAATCACGCAGGAGGACTGCGAGCTTGAAAGATTCTTGTTTGATGAAAACAGTTTTGACGCCACTAGTGCGTCCCTCCTTAAGCCTACCACCGTTGACACAACCGATATGGATTATGAATGTTTCACTTTTTCGGATGATGACGACTCACAGCCTGAATATGAGTCTTTTGAATTTGTGGATGAGTTAGTTGAACCATCCGAATCGGTTGTTTGCAGTGATTTCGAACCTGTGTTGGAGTCGTTTGAGTTCGAGGTAGATTCCGCAATGATTCTTTCGCCTCCGAAACTCGAACTCATGTCCTTACCGCCTCACCTTAAATATGCTTACATAGGTGAGAATGAGACTTTTCCCATTATTATATCAGCCTCTCTAGTCTTCGAGCAAGAGAACGCTATTTTAAAAGTCTTACAAGATAGGCGGCAAGTTTTTGGTTGGACTATGGCGGACATCGAGGAGATCAGTTCCATTATAATTGAATATCATATGCAATTGATGGATGATGCCAAGTCAATAGAGGACCCACAGAAACATTTTGGGGGTATTGTGGTTAGTCAACCTTCTCCTTTAGAAGTTGAACCACCCTCATTTCTTTTAAGAAGCTACGAGAATGCCAACATTCCACTGATTGCTGATCATTCGCATTCTCGTTTTGATTCATCACCTCCTCCTGTCTATTCACCTCCATACCTTCCATACCACCACTTCTATCCTCCCCAATTCTTTTTGGATCGCTACAACTTATTCTTCCACCAACTGATACTCTTTACTGATAAATTTTTCAACTGGTTGGTGTTAACGTTTGGTCTATGCAAGGTTTGGCAGTAATGTCTAACATAGTTTAAATGAAGTTTGGGGGAGGGCCTTTCTGTATATATTTTTGTTTTCCTTAACAATAAAAAAATTATAAATAAATAAACAGGGAAGTGCCGGTATTTTGACCCTCTTGGTTTAGCATGACAGTGAGGACACTGTCAAGTTCAAGTTTGGGGGTATGCTCGGTACGTCTTCTTCCTTCGCATTCATTTGTACATATTTTTGCATTTGCATACTTATTTGAAAACCCATAAAAAATTGAAAAATTTCAAAAATTATAAAAATTATTGTATTCAATTTTGGCTAATTGACTAGAGTTTGACAAATAGGTTAATTAGCTAGGAAAAACTAGATCTTAGACTTAGTAAATTAAAAACCCTAAAAATAACCTTCCTTAAAGTTTAACGGTAGAAAGTATATGCCTTGTAGTTTATTTAGAAATAGGCAAATTTTGGGTTCACTTCTTGGGCTAAGTCAAAATGAGGGAAGAGTATTGATGTTCTTATTAGAGTATAAGTTTGAAAAATAGTTTCTAGCTTAAGTCTAGATTCTGAAAATGTATACCCTACAATTTGCACAATCACGCACCTTGAAATTTGGAATAGTAGAAGAGACCTTGAAATGCTCTTGTCTAAAGTCCTTAGTACAATTGAAAAAAAAGTGTGAATAAAGAATAAAAAAAAAATGGACACTGGTTTTTGTGATTACTTAAGGCTGCAAAAATAGAAAAAAATATTTAGCGAGGGTGCTTCATCACCTAGTGCCTTAGACCAACTGGTTTGGGAGTCACTGCTAAAGCCTTGGGTGTTGCAAAACTAGGAAGTACGCTTTAAAGTGCTAACGCATCTTGTAATCGGTTGTTGGTACCTCAAGAAGTATTAACAGTCGCATGAAGGATGTGTAAGCAAATTAATAAGTGATTTGGACAATGGACGAGAGTACGATTGCTTGATTTGAATTTCCAAGTGTAGGGGTGATCTATACACACACGTGGGGATATGTGATTAGAGTTTAGATAAGAGAAAGGAATGAAAGATAGAACTTGTATCTTTAATAGAGTTGATAGAAATTCCTAAGTGAAGATGAAACCCTAGAAGGAAGACTTAAGAGATGCCGAAAGCTAAGTAGGTCTACATAACATATAATCTTAAGTTAAATAATGAGGAAGCGTGAAAAATGTGGGTGGATAATTTGCGAGTCAAAAGATAATAGAATTCCTTGTTAGAAAACCTAATTGGAGAACAAAAGTAAATGGGCCGAGTTGATAGGATTTTGTGGGTGTAATCCGCTGAAAACCCTCAGGAGACAACACTCCTCCTACTAGGGACACCTAGAGGTTTAACGGCTTGTTGCACGTGCTCAGTGCAATCGCGTTTCCCTGCGAAAGTGTGGTTAGGATTTTAGTGAATAAAATAATAAGTTTGCTTGAGGACGAGCAAAAGATAAGTTTGGGGGTATTTGTTTATACTATAATATTGCATTATTGTACTCCCCATTTTCATTTATTTTATAAATAAACAGGTACTCTTGACGCACGTTTATTGCATATTACAGGATACAGGCTCTTGGAGCGAATACAGTGAAAAAGACGAAAGTTGATACAGAAAAGGGACTTTTGACCAACAAGTAGACGGATCCTAGTCAAGTCCAGGCTAATAACAGTTCACATAGGTACAAGGTGACGCAAGGTTCAAACATGTCAAAGTGAAACGGTTAAAAGACCAATACGAATTTTCACTGAAGATCTGGAGAAGAATAATGAGCCAAACAGAGAAAAGGAGTGAATAATAAAGAAGCCCTAATACCCAAGATTCAGCCCAAGAAGTTTGGTGAGCTGAGCTCAACAAAGGGCCGCGGAACCGCGGCCCAAGGCCCACATTTGCCGCGGTTCCGCGGCCATTAAGTGCGCACGTCGGTGCAAATTTTCTGTGTCGGTGCGTCGGTGCGGGTGTTTGGATTTTTCGTGGGCATATCTGTAATTGCACATGCGCGAGACTCTGTAACCCTAATTTTCCCTATTTACTTATAAATTGTAATCACGATCTGTAAAACCTATGCCTCTTTTCATTTTCACAAATTCAGATCTGTTCTGTATTCTTGCTTGGAGAGAGCCATCAATAAAAATTAGTAAGTTAATTTTATTTCTTTGCTTTGTTCTTTTTTAAATTAGAATGTCTTTTAATCCCCTAATGAGCGAGTAATCTCCTCGCTTGTTAGGGTTAGCCTTAGGGAAAGGTTTGAGAGATAAGATCTCTCACCCCTTTCATGCCATTTCATACCTAAGAATTAGAACTCCATGCATGCACGCACACCCCGCTCCCTACGACACTTTATCCCTCGAGGTAATGGTGACACCGTAGTGTAAAGGACCGGTTGCGCGTGTTTTCCATGGAGGTTAGGGTAAGTATCGATAAAGGAGGGACAAGAATCTAGAGGAAGAAATATCTTCCCAAAAGATTCTAATCCACTTTATTGATAATTACTATAACATCTAATAGATCTAAAATAAGGCATTGAAAGCGGTGAGGGAACCTTAATCTCCCAACTTCCCCTAAGCCTAAGCCTAGCAAGACTTTAATTTAGATTAATTTAGTTTATTGATAGATCTAGGTTTTTTTAGATTTATTAAATCAATCCAAACAACATTTGGAATCAACTCGTAAAAGCACATTAAGAAAATTACACATCTCTGTGGATCGACCCGTATTCATCGGCTAGCTGCAAAGCGACGCTGTTTCTGATTGCGGTTAACAAGTATTTTTGGACAAATCAGTCGTGCAAACAGGTTTTAGTTGGGTACAGTCCCGAGCCACATGGAGGCAGTGAGTGGATTGTCAGGGGATTCGTTTCTCCCGGTATTGGGGGTTGATATCGCGGTTGTCCACGGGTGGCCATCATCAGAAATCCTTGGCCAAGGTAGTCGAGAATTACTGATCTAGGATCGGTAGTTTCTCAGGTGGTGATGGGCTTCATACTGACACTAAATGTTGCGTTATTAGGATTCTGATTTTATCCGCCCCCTAGACTCGATATGCGATACTCATAGACGAACAGACCGGACTGTACGGATATTGTCACTGTCAGGCACAGTAGGGGTTTCAGGATGAGTTTGCTCGTCGGTCTCCCTTTCACTTAATACCTGGGTAGCCGTTGTTGGATATATGTATGCCCTAGAGGCCATTATGTGATAGTGGATGTATCTATACATGTATATATATTCAGTTTGCATTCTTGCTCGACATGATAGTATGCTATCTGGTTCTTCTTTATCTGACATGTTTATTTGATCATGCTTCTATTCACTCATACATGCTGATAAAGCCCTGAGGATATCGGCTTGACTACTCTGATTATGATGGAGATCATACTAGTGGGACATCTGTAGTCTATAAGCATATCCTGGAACGTCCCTAGTCGTAGGTATATCGAGACGGGGCATTGATATACCAGAGTAGACTAGCGTATATGATACTAGACCCATACGATGGGCGATGGATGTTCCCACATTCATCGATGTTTGACATCAAGATCATATACGGGTGCTCAGTGGTGACTGGGTACACTGGACGGACTCACCGAGAACTCCTATATGGAATTATATCTATCGTCGGATAGCAGTTCTCAGGTGACACTGGTACAGGTTAGTCTGTAGACCCGAGATCGTCATGGAGTCTTGTGTGTTCTCCCACTGCACTTTGATTGCCACCCTACCACGGCTCTACTGAGTCGTGCAAACAGGTGGCCGTTGGGTACAGTCCCGAGATACACGAAGACGATGAGCGATAGGAGGGGTTTCGTCTCTCCCGGTATTGGGAGTTGATGCTGTGCAGTGCCCGACTGGTTATAACAGCAAGTCCCTGGCCAGGGCTGCTGAGATTTGCTGATAAGTGTTATCAGTAGTTTCTCGATCTGTTATAGACCATTCACCGACACGACTTATTGAGTTATTGGGATCGACGTGACCATCCCTAGGCTCGATATGCAGCATATCTGACGAAGAGACCGGACTGTACGGTAGTGTTGCCGGATGGCTCGACGGGAGTTGTAGCAGGTTCGCTTGTTGTCTTCTGATCGCTCAATACCCGGGTGGCCGTTACGTTTAGCTGACCGCTTGCGGCTTGAGGGTACTTGATATGATCATTACCCTCTGCCGGCGTATTGACGAGTCTTAGAGTCCCACAGAGGAGTTACCCAGTCCAGGCGAAACGTTGTGGTGCGCATATGCGATATGCGCATGCACCCGATTGAAATGTGCGTATATGATACCGAACATTGATCGGGTGAACTGCTTTTGGTGGGGTCATATGAGATATGACCGGATTGATAAATCAAGTGTTGATTTATCATTTAACCATTAGTTTTCTCACTTAAAAATTTTCTAGGGTTTGATGGATGTATGCATGCATGCATGTGTTTCTTTCTTCTTTTCTAGTTTCATGCACATGAAGATGTGCATACATGTACACATACATACATCAAACCATCATGGTTGATTATATATGGAAATGGTGGCAATATAAGCCTCACACCATAGATTAAACAATGGATAATTATTTAATTTTGGTTTTAAAGTAAAATGAAAAAGGAAAGGATAAACATTCTTGCTTCTACATTCTTCTTCTAACCTAACCTATCTCAACTGCCACTAACCAAGGGTTATCCTTCTCTTTATCATTCAAAACCCAAGTTAAATTAACTATCTATGATTTAATCATGGTTGGAGTTAAGAAGGAAATAAATATATATAGTGATATATATTTCTTTTTCTTTTTAACTCAAGGTTATTTTCATATACCTCTTGTTCATTTTAGCCACCATCTTCATCCTCCTTCATCTCTTTCTCTCTAGTCTTTTCTAGTGAGCTAAATACAACAAAAGAAAGGTTTTTGAAGTGAGAAACCTAACCACAACATCATTCTATACAAGCTTAGCCGCTTTGTTTAGAGTGTTCTCTTCGGTTTGTTGAAGTTGCGAGCTTGGACAAAGTGCTCCGTGGTGGATCGTCGTGGACGCAAGGGAACTTCGAGAGGACCTCGACTCAACACCCAAGACACCAAGGAGTCTAGCAAAGGGGAGCTACAAAGGTTGTAGCCTTTAAACCCTAATCTTTTCTAGCTTAAAGTTTAATAACCCTAATTTTCTAGGATCGATCCACTTGCATGTTAGTTTAGCACCTCAAAAATTATAATTTTGGGTCATGTGATGCTTCAAAACACTTCATAGGGTGCTATACTAACCTTATATTGGTATCAGAGCCAACCTAGAACATTAGGCGACGTTTTTACGAAGTGAAAACCCCGATCGGACAAAAATACCGTATTTTTGGGTGCTCTCTGGAAATTTTCTAAATTTTGACATTTTGCAGAATTAAAAATATGTAAAAAATACAGCAGGAAATTTTAAGATTTACGGTACAAAATTTGTTCAGTGAACAGTGATTTTAGCCGCGGAAACGCGGCCTAAGCTTGCTTAGGCCGCGGTTCCGCGGCCGTACATATTGATTGATGGATATATTTTGCACAGTAATTCTTGGTTCTGCATGTATAAATTTTTGGGTATTTTTAAACTGTATAAAGTTTTGAAAAATTCTGGAGATGTTTTTGGATTCGTCGATTCGATCGGGACTTTCATTTCGTAGCTTTTCCGGATAAATTAGAAAGTATTGAAGTGTTTGAACGAGTATCATTTACTCACTATTCACGGGGTTTAAATAGTTTGGAAATACGTGCAAGTCTTTTTGCGGTGGTCCCTCTAGAAGACAACAAACCTTAACTCGATTATGTGACCGTCTCGAACTGCCCTTTGAACCCTAGGGTTTGGGGCAGTACGGCGTGCCACATGTGAGGCGTTGGCTTGACCCTTCTACGGCTGGACCGCCGCTACTGTGTCACACTCCAGATTTTTTGAACCCTGCTCAAGTGTTGAGCTTTAGTGAATCTTGGGTGCTTGATTGTTCGTTCGAAAACTTTAATACTGTCTGTTTGTCTGGAATGTGATACAATATGTGGAATTCATATGGTTTAGGCATGAAATACGAAATATGTGATATTTCGCATTTATGATGTCTAAAGAGAATCTGGATTCCAAATATTGTAGTTTTACACTTTCTTTTTTGTGACCGTAAGTGTAGTATGTTAGATATCGCCGGTTTCGTTGCTATACATCAACGACAATCGGGGTACGCATACTTACTTACGTTGATGATATGTGATATTATGTGTTACTGAGATATGATGTGCAGGATTGTCGCGATCGAATAGCCGGGGGGTTTTTGTGAGATGAGAGTTTTATATTTTCATTCATGTAAATTCAAATGTAATGTAATATTCTTTTATTTGGGGCACTTCCAGGTTGCGGTTGTGTCACCAGTGTTGTATATTATTTACTTTTCCGCATTAGGATGGACCCAAGGAGGAGAGCACAGGTGACCGGGTTCTGGGGTTCAGTGGGAGGCCATCTCGAGGAGTCGAGACCGGGTCTCCTAAACTCCAGGATTGGTAGGGTCACTTGCCGCTCTCGTAGGGGTCCAGGGTATGGGCTTGGCTATTCATCGCGACTGTGGAATCCGTATTTTCTATTCTGGCTAAATACTAAATACGGACGTCCTAGTATATCCCACGTTATATCTATATTTCTGCTGCCTGTGTTCTGTGATATCTGAGACGAATGACATATTATATATATGATATATAGTAGACGTTGCTTATGTTTAACACCCGCGCTAGTCCCGTCCCGGTATGCCGTTAGTTAAGTAACCTAACGGTGCATAACGGAACATTGCGGCGAATGCGGATGGCATAAGCGTACGTGTTATTTTCGTTTCTTTTCTGTGATTGGCTTAAGGACTTAAATGATGGGATTACATTAATGTGATTAATGTAAAGAAAATAAACCTAAAAGATGTTGTAGAATCGGATTTAAAAAACTACTCGGCTATTTATGAAAAAGCTATATTTCAAAAATGCGGAGCTTAAGCCACTCCTTTTGAAAACCTTTTTATTCTACAACGATATCAAGCTCAAAGCGTTAAAGATTTTCTTAAAAATCATCCGCAACCCTCCGTCATTTTAGGAAGTAGAGTACTTAGTATTCGTGCTACGTTTGTTGACCTTAACCAAGGCGTAGTGTACGGTAGCTAAGTGATGTCTTCCTACAAACGCATATGATGCAGATTAATTAGGACGGGCATATGACTTTGTTGACCTTAGCCAAGGGTCATGTGAACGGGTCTAATAAATCAAGAAATGACGGGTTGAGCTTGACTAGTGCTCGTGATTTGTTGACCTTAGCCAAGGTCACGAGTATTAGGGGTAAAAACCACATCGGGAATTTCAATAGTTGAAATTTGCAATGAGATTGCATACCTTCCATATGATGGTTGGATCCCGATCCCACTGTGGGCAATAGTTACTTCTAGGAGAGTTTTACAGTTTACAATTAGCTAACTCATTAGGTGTCTAGAAAGGTGTTAACGGGGCTCCGCCTCTGGGAAAACGAGGTTTACTCTAATTAGGTCCGTGCGAAAGCACGGGGAACCTCCCTCAAAGTACCGACACTGGCCTGGCTGAACGGTTAGCGAAGTTGTAGACTGTAATTAATCCTGGCTAGTTTTTCTTTTTAAGGTTTGAAAGAAAAAACTTGATAAAAAGCAGTGGGAAACATCGATTAGACAAGATAATAAACCAATCTAATCTGTGCAAGAGCTTTCGCTGAGTGTATTCTTTTCTCTCTCTTAATGGCAGATACCAATGACTGGACTTAAGCTTCTACTAGATAAGAACAAACTGAATGGGACCAACTATAAAGACTGGCTAAGGAATCTGAAGATCGCCTTGACTTATGATAAAGTATCATATGTCCTCACGGCTTCAGCCCCGCCTGTCCCAGGCCCAAAATCCTCAGTTGCGGACATTGAAGTCCGCAAGACATGGGACGCTGACTGTGTCACGGCCACATGCCTCGCGCTTGCATCGATGGACAATACACATCAAAAGCAGCACGAGGACATGGATATTCACGGTATATTGCTCCATACAAAGGAGTTGTATGGGGAGCAATCCCACGTATTACGATACGAAGCATCAAGGAAACTGTTTCAGATGCGAATGGCCCCTGGCACACCAGTAGAAGACCATGTATTGAAGATGATAGCTCTTATAGAAGAGCTTGAGGACCTGGGATGGACAATGGACAATGAACAATATATAGATATTATTTTTCAGTCCCTCCCCTCCACCTTTGCTCAGTTCATAGTGAACTTCAACATGCACAGCATGGAGAAGGATCTCCCTGAACTCCTTAACATGTTAAGGAGTGCAGAGAGCACTATGAAGTCAGTTCGAACTCCCGTTATGACTATTGGACAGTCTTCTTCTTCTCGCCCGAAAGCTAAAGCCAAGGGAAAGAAAAAGAAGAAACCCACTAATCCTAAAGGCGGAGTTCAAAAGGTGAAGGGAAAGGGAAAGTCCAAGGCTGGAGACTCGGGGAAGGGCGAATGTTTTCATTGCCACAAGACAGGACATTGGAAGCGCAATTGCACAGAGTACTTAAGTCTCAAGAAGAAGCATGGTGATGCTTCTGCTTCAGGTGCGTTTGTGACTGAAAACTGTTTTTCTATAAACTCTGCTTCCTGGGTATTGGATACCGGTTCAGGTTCTCACATTTGCAATTCTATGCAGGGGCTGAGAAATAGCAAGGTTTTGAGGACAGGTGACCATACTCTCCGCGTTGGAAATGGTTCCAATGTACATACAGTCGCAGTGGGAGAGTATCACTTGGGGTTGCCTTCTGGATGTATTTTGGTTTTAAATCCATGTTATTTTGTACCAACTATGCTATGTAATATAATATCCGTTTCTTTGTTGGACAATGAAGGGTATAATTTTGTATTGCAAAACAATGTTATGAACATTCACCTGAATCAAATGTTGGTTGGGTATGGTACACTTAATAACGGAATATATGTCCTAAATCAACACACAGTTTTCAGTAGACAACACACTAATAAAAGAAAACTTTCAGAATTAAATGAAGCTTTTCTTTGGCACTGTATACTTGGTCATATTAACGAAACAAGACTAAACAAGTTACACAAAGATGGATATTTAAATCCTTTTGAATATAAATCTTATGCGACTTGCCAGTCTTGTATCAAGGGTAAAATGACCAAAACTCCGTTTACTGGACACGGAGAAAGAGCTACTCAGATCCTGGGCCTCATACATAGTGATGTATGTGGGCCTATGTCTACACAGGCTAGAGGCGGTTTTTCATACTTCATTACATTCACTGATGATTTCTCAAGATTCGGTCATGTATTTTTATTAAAGCACAAGTCCGACGCTTTCGAGAAATTCATTGAATATAAACAAGAAGTAGAAAAACAAACCGGCTTGAGTATTAAGATACTTCGATCAGATCGAGGTGGAGAGTATCTCAGTACAGAATTTGCAAACTTCCTAAAAGAGAATGGGATTCTCTCTCAGCTCACTCCTCCTTACACACCACAGCACAACGGTGTGTCAGAACGACGGAATAGGACCCTATTAGATATGGTCCGGTCCATGATGAGTGACACTGAGTTACCAGTCTCGTTTTGGGGGCATGCATTGGAGACTGCAGCGTTTCTACTAAACAGGGTTCCAACCAAAGCCGTGTCTACCACGCCATATGAGATATGGCATGGGAAGAGACCATCTCTTAAGAGAATTAAGATTTGGGGTTGCCCGGCCTATGTTAAAAAGCAGAATCCGGACAAACTCGAGACACGGTCAGTCATGTGTAACTTTGTAGGATATCCAAAGAATTCTTATGGATATCTGTTCTACCACAAAGAGGAACAAAAGGTGTTTGTTTCTCAACATGCCACATTCTTGGAAAAAGAGTTTTTCACAGATAAAGATGATGGCAAAGTGGTGGATCTAGAAGAGGTTCTAGAGACACAAACTACAAATGACGATTTGGTTGAACCGACTGTTGCAGTAGAAACTGAAGAACCTCGGCCACTCCGTAGGTCTGGTAGGACTTCTCGCCCACCGGAGAGGTACTACGGTTTCCTCATTGATGGTGACAGAGAAGACTGTATCATGGAAGATGATGATCCTACCAGTTTTCAGCAAGCTATCACGAGTGGTGACTCTGTGAAGTGGCTGGATGCCATGAGATCCGAAATGGAGTCTATGTACACCAACAAAGTATGGACTTTGGACGTTGTACCCCCTGGGGTAAAACCTGTAGGGTGCAAATGGATCTTTAAAAGAAAGATTGGTGTGGATGGGCAGGTAGAGACCTATAAGGCAAGACTTGTGGCGAAAGGTTTTCGTCAAAGACCAGGTTTGGACTATGACGAAACTTTTTCGCCCGTAGCCATGCTTAAATCCATTCGGATCCTACTTGCTATTGCTGCTCACTACGACTATGAAATCTGGCAGATGGACGTTAAAACAGCATTTCTAAATGGAGATTTAGAAGAATGCGTTTATATGGATCAGCCAGAGGGCTTCATTGACAGTGGGAGCAGCGAGAAAGCATGTAGATTGCTTAAATCCATATATGGGTTAAAGCAGGCATCTCGGAGTTGGAACATCTGTTTCGATGATGTTATCAAAGAGTTTGATTTCATCAAAAATCCAGATGAACCTTGTGTTTATAGGAAGGCTGTAGGAAGAGCTGTCACATTCCTTGTATTGTACGTTGATGACATTCTTCTGATAGGAAATGATATTCCTATGCTACAGTCGGTCAAATCATTCTTATCACTGAGGTTCTCCATGAAGGACCTGGGTGATGCCACATACATCCTGGGCATAAAGATCTATAGGGATAGATCCAAAAAGTTATTGGGACTGTCCCAAACCAGGTACATCAACACCATCCTAAAGAGGTTTAGTATGGAAGACTCCAAGCGGGGTGCCTTACCCGCTTGCCATGGAGTCACTCTCTCCAAGAATTCTTGTCCAAAGACCGATGAAGAGAGAGCTCGCATGAGCATTATACCTTATGCTTCGGCAGTAGGATCTATAATGTATGCGATGTTATGTACACGCCCAGATGTAGCTTATGCACTTAGTGTTGTAAGCAGGTATCAATCCAACCCAGGGGAGAACCACTGGACAGCTGTGAAGAACATTCTTAAGTACTTACGAAGGACTAAAGAATTGTTCTTGGTGTATGGTAATAAAGATCTCCAAATGGAGGCCTTTACCGATTCGAGCTTCCAGAGCGATAAGGATGACAGCAAATCTATCTCAGGGTTTGTATTTACCCTCAATGGAGGGGCGGTAAGTTGGAAGAGTT
Source organism: Agapanthus africanus (assembly GCA_030015575.1). Taxonomy (NCBI): domain Eukaryota; kingdom Viridiplantae; phylum Streptophyta; class Magnoliopsida; order Asparagales; family Amaryllidaceae; genus Agapanthus; species Agapanthus africanus. The sequence goes on from CM057347.1 coordinate 294,601,155, forward strand.
CCAAACAAGATACCGTTGCAGACTCTACGATGGAAGCTGAGTACATTGCTGCAAATGATGCCGCCAAGGAAGCCGTCTGGATGAAGAAGTTCGTCTCGGAGCTAGGAGTAGTTCCAACCATTATTGATCCAATACCTTTGTATTGTGACAATAATGGGGCGATGGCGTTGCCAAGGAGCCCAGATCCCATCAATGGTCCAGACACATCCTGAGGCGCTTTCATTTGATCCGGGAGATTGTAGATCGCCGCGAGATCGAGATTAAGAGAGTAGACACAAAGAACAACGCCGCGGATCCATTCACCAAGGCCCTCCCTCAGCCGCAGCATGAGCGACTTTTTAAGATGTTGGGTATGAGATACGCCAATAACTGGCCTTAGTGCAAGTGGGAGATTGTTGGATATATGTATGCCCTAGAGGCCATTATGTGATAGTGGATGTATCTATACATGTATATATATTCAGTTTGCATTCTTGCTCGACATGATAGTATGCTATCTGGTTCTTCTTTATCTGACATGTTTATTTGATCATGCTTCTATTCACTCATACATGCTGATAAAGCCCTGAGGATATCGGCTTGACTACTCTGATTATGATGGAGATCATACTAGTGGGACATCTGTAGTCTATAAGCATATCCTGGAACGTCCCTAGTCGTAGGTATATCGAGACGGGGCATTGATATACCAGAGTAGACTAGCGTATATGATACTAGACCCATACGATGGGCGATGGATGTTCCCACATTCATTGATGTTTGACATCAAGATCATATACGGGTGCTCAGTGGTGACTGGGTACACTGGACAGACTCACCGAGAACTCCTATATGGAATTATATCTATCGTCGGATAGCAGTTCTCAGGTGACACTGGTACAGGTTAGTCTGTAGACCCGAGATCATCATGGAGTCTTGTGTGTTCTCCTACTGCACTTTGATTGTCACCCTACCACGGCTCTACTGAGTCGTGCAAACAGGTGGCCGTTGGGTACAGTCCCGAGACACACGAAGACGATGAGCGATAGGAGGGGTTTTGTCTCTCCCGGTATTGGGAGTTGATGCTGTGCAGTGCCCGACTGGTTATAACAGCAAGTCCCTGGCCAGGGCTGCTGAGATTTGCTGATAAGTGTTATCAGTAGTTTCTCGATCTGTTATAGACCATTCACCGACACGACTTATTGAGTTATTGGGGTCGACGTGACCATCCCTAGGCTCGATATGCAGCATATCTGACGAAGAGACCGGACTGTACGGTAGTGTTGCCGGATGGCTCGACGGGAGTTGTAGCAGGTTCGCTTGTTGTCTTCTGATCGCTCAATACCCGGGTGGCCGTTACGTTTAGCTGACCGCTTGCGGCTTGAGGGTACTTGATATGATCATTACCCTCTGCCGGCGTATTGACGAGTCTTAGAGTCCCACAGAGGAGTTACCCAGTCCAGGCGAAACGTTGTGGTGCGCATATGCGATATGCGCATGCACCCGATTGAAATGTGCGTATATGATACCGAACATTGATCGGGTGAACTTCTTTTGGTGGGGTCATATGAGATATGACCGGATTGATAAATCAAGTGTTGATTTATCATTTAACCATTAGTTTTCTCACTTAAAAATTTTCTAGGGTTTGATGGATGTATGCATGCATGCATGTGTTTCTTTCTTCTTTTCTAGTTTCATGCACATGAAGATGTGCATACATGTACACATACATACATCAAACCATCATGGTTGATTATATATGGAAATGGTGGCAATATAAGCCTCACACCATAGATTAAACAATGGATAATTATTTAATTTTGGTTTTAAAGTAAAATGAAAAAGGAAAGGATAAACATTCTTGCTTCTACATTCTTCTTCTAACCTAACCTATCTCAACTACCACTAACCAAGGGTTATCCTTCTCTTTATCATTCAAAACCCAAGTTAAATTAACTATCTATGATTTAATCATGGTTGGAGTTAAGAAGGAAATAAATATATATAGTGATATATATTTCTTTTTCTTTTTAACTCAAGGTTATTTTCATATACCTCTTGTTCATTTTAGCCACCATCTTCATCCTCCTTCATCTCTTTCTCTCTAGTCTTTTCTAGTGAGCTAAATACAACAAAAGAAAGGTTTTTGAAGTGAGAAACCTAACCACAACATCATTCTATACAAGCTTAGCCTCTTTGTTTAGAGTGTTCTCTTCGGTTTGTTGAAGTTGCGAGCTTGGACAAAGTGCTCCGTGGTGGATCGTCGTGGACGCAAGGGAACTTCGAGAGGACCTCGACTCAACACCCAAGACACCAAGGAGTCTAGCAAAGGGGAGCTACAAAGGTTGTAGCCTTTAAACCCTAATCTTTTCTAGCTTAAAGTTTAATAACCCTAATTTTCTAGGATCGATCCACTTGCATGTTAGTTTAGCACCTCAAAAATTATAACTTTGGGTCATGTGATGCTTCAAAACACTTCATAGGGTGCTATACTAACCTTACAGCCGTTACATACAGCTAGTGCTGCTGACGTGCTTGTGGTTAAACCCACTGTCAGCGTATTAACGAGTATTTAGAGTCCAACACAGAGAGTTTTCCTGCTTCGGGCGAAACGATCTAGAAGCTGTATGGTTTTACGGCCGGGTTTGATCACATACGTATACTTGTACACGGATGATGTTCGGACGGATAATACTAGTGGGTTTTGATTTAAGCCGGATCCTATTATTATATTTGTTAGATTATTTTCGTCTTTTTGTATTCGTATTCTTCGGAATACGGATGCCGGTATGTATATACGGTTGAGGAGTATTCTTGTAATTTATTACAAAATTACTTTTAGAAAATTACACCTCATCATGGTTTAGACCTTTTTGGATTAAAAGGTTATTGAGGTGTAGGATGAGGTGTTTATTGCAATTTTGTGGCATGGCTAATTAGTTACCCATGGTTACTATTCTAGAATTCTTAGGGTTTTTGTTTGTTGTGAGATTATGTTGACTTGAGATATTTTTTGTTGACTAAGATATTTTGGAGACATAGATATTTATGTGATGGCTCCATTATTTCTTATCACACACACAGAACAAACAAAAACATAAGCCATTATTCATTTTCTTTTTCTTTCTCTTGAGTTGCTCTCAACACCTCATCCTCATGGCATCTTCTTCTTCCTCCCCCTAAACCTTCTCATGTGTTGAGAAACCTTGGATGTCTTGAGACAAATTAATCCTTCATCACTATCTACTTCTCCTACAGTATTTATTGTAGCGATCTAGGTACCCTAGTTACCTCGGATATGAGGTTGGAGCTCGTTGCATAGACTCTCGGATAGATCATCTTCGATGGAGGGAGACCGGAGATCAAGCTTGATCAAGGAAGCCCCTAGGAGCTTGGGATGATGGTTGAGGACCAAAGGACATGGATCTATTCGGTATAACCATTCTAACTCCTTTGCATGTTTTGTTATCTAGGGGTTATGGGTCGATCCGGATTATAGGGTTGTGTTAGCGCCGGTTTATAATTTTTTATTCCGTATTTGGCCACGAATTGATGGCCAGGGTGCTTGCAAAACCCAACATGGTATCAAAGCCACTCCATAAGCCTTAGTTAACTCATTGCGACATTAGAAATCTGCCGTTTTTGTCGTGCAAAAACTGCCGACAAAAACAGTTCCGAAAACTGAAAGTTTGAGATGTTTGCACACCCCACGGGCTCACGGTTTTAACTGAGAAGCCACGGAGATCGAACGGCTGGGCCCACTCCCTAAGACCACCACAAGGTGGTCTTGGCGATGGGGTCCCGAAACTACCCTACCTTGGGCAGTTTTGGGTCTGCCTCACCCTCTGGCCATATCGTGGTGGCCTCGGGGGTGGGGTGTAAGTGCACGGCGGCGCCCCGGCCGTCAATCCGATGCCCGAATGCGGAAACGAAACTTTTCTAAAAACTAGAAACCGGCACCACCGCGCACTAAAATCCCGGATCGGGCCATTAACCTAATCTTAGCAAACTAGAGAAGGGGGTAGAATGCTATACCGAGCGATCCGTGTCCTTCGGTCTTCGGCCTCCACTTCGATCTCCTCTCGGAATCTCCGGTCTTCATCTCTTCGTCGGAACGGGCACCACATCGCCGGGTTCTTTTATGGGCTCCCACCTCTGGACCGAGGCAACTCGGGCATGAAGTTGGTGAGCCGACGTGCCCAAGAAATGCTGTAGATGAAGTGTAGAAAACTTTGTCTCTTGGGGTTATGAAGTTGCCATGGATGTGGAGGTGGAGAAAAACAACTAAGGAACTTTGCTAAGGAATTTTGGTGGCAAGAAAATGAGATGAATGATGTATATTTTTCCTTCACCAAAATGAACCATCTCCCACTCCCCAAGAGTGTGGCCGGCCAAAAAATAAGAAGAGGAGCAAAAGAACAAGGGGGGGTGAGTGTAGGAAAGGAAATGGTGACCACACCCCAAAAGCAAGCCTCACTTCAATAATCCAAATCAATCCCTTCATAAACCATCACCATTAATGCAAGAGAGTTGATTCAAAAGGAATCAAATGATGCTAGTCATATCATAATCTCTCCTTTCACAAGAAACCCCCTCCACAATAAAAGTCCGGCCGTGAAGGAACAAAGGAAAACTGGTCGAAACGGAATACAAACTGGCAACTTCAGAAAACTGATCCCGTAATAAATTACAGGAAAGCCCCGCGACTGTATATACATACCCGCATTTGTATTCCGACCGAATACAAATGCAAAGAGACAAAATCTACACTGTACAATACTAGGATCCGTCTTAAACCAAAGCCCGCTAGTATTATCCGTCCGATCATGATCCGTACAATACCGCACGTATTAGATCGAACCCTGCTATATCTCCATACGGTCTCTACAGCGTTTTGCCCGAAACTTGAGAAAACAGTCTGTGGGGGACTCTAAAGACTCGTCAATACTTTGGTTGTGGATTTAACCACTAGCACGTCAGAAGTATTAGCCAATACGTAACGGTCTACCAGGTATTGACCAAAAGGGACGTCGATGAGCGAACTCATCCTGACAACCTACCGGGGCTGTCAGTGACAATATCCGTACAGTCCGGTCCATTCGTCTATGAGCATCGCATGGCGGGCCTAGGGGGTTGGTAAAAGTTAGACCCCCAAAAGCGGTACAAGTCGTGTCGGAGTGTAGCCCAGAACACCCTGAGATACTACTGGAATACCTACCAGTAAATCTCCTGCCTTGGCCAAGGACTTTGTATAATGTCTCTTCTAGACACAGCGCGACCTCACCCCCAATACCGGGAGAGACGAACCCCTGAAGATCCGCTCACTGCCTCCATGTGGCTCGGGACTGTACCCAACTAAAACCTGTTTGCATGTCTCCTTTGAGCGTGGTAGGGTAGTAATCAAAGCACAGTGGGAACCCATACGAGACAAATGACGATCTCAGGTCGATGAACTAACCTGTACACATGTCACCAGGGAACTGCTATCCGACGTCAGGTATAAGACCAACTAGCAGGTTCCCGGCGAGTCCTGTCCGGTGTACTCATAACCCAATGAGCACCTGTATACATCTTAGGTGAACCAACTGACACCAGTGGCTTGTGAGACCAGCCACCGCCCCTCGTCGGGGTCTCGACTGTATACACTAGTCTACTCTGGAGTATCGATGCCCTGTCTCGAAACTCCCTCGACTACGGACCTTTTAAAGATTTGCTTATAGACCCCAGCTCCCACGTATATGATCGCCCTCATACTGCTGGCAGTCAAGCAAGAATCCTAGGGGCTCTATCAGCGTGCAATAGTGACCTGTAAGGTCACCTAAAGCAGTACACGATGATAAAGATAAACCGGATAGCATACTATCATCTTGAGTAAGACTGTCCTACTGGGACAGGTCCTCCCTCAATCATTGCAATCACGTGCCTGTGATCCAATAATTGACTCTGAGGGCACTATCTCTAACATGGGGTACCCCCTCTAGGCCCCCCAACTCGAAGTTAATTTCGTGCTCTAACTCCCCGTGAAGGTTCGGGCACGATTCGTTTTGATTCGGACTTCCGAATTGGTTTTAAACGGTCAGTTTTTGGAACTTTAGCTTAATGTTTTTTCTTGGTTTTGGAAATTGGTTTAGTTTGCTAATTGCGTGCGGAATTCTAATGTCGTAGTTTTCAGTACATACATTACTATCTATGACCGTGAATGTAATTAGAGCGGTACAACTCTTCTAATTGCTATATGACTTTTAGACAGGTTTGCAAACGTGACATTCACGTTGATGTTCTGTGTTGTGCTGTGGTTGTGGCGGGATCGTCATATGGATATCTTGGGTGCAATGGTAGTACAGTTTGGATTTATTTATACATTTAATATTGCGGGACGAGCGTCCGACATGTGGACTGCCGTCACTTCCAGTTTGTATATTATTTGTTTGGGGCACGACCGGGTTGAGGTCGATGTCACCGTTGTACATATTCTTTTCTTTTCTGTAATAGGATTATCCCGCGGTGGAGTGCACGGTTAGCCGAGTTCTAGAAAGCAACGGGCCCGCATCTTATGGCGGTGAGACGGAGGGGGACCTCACTCTAGAACTGGCGGGCTATTCGTCGCATTCGTAGGGGGTACAGGTTGATCCAAGGAGGGATGCTCAAGTTACCGGATTCCGTGAAGTGCCGGGTGACCCATTCACGTTTTTGATTGGAGTTGCCTCACTTCTGGAATTGGCGGGTAACTTTCCGTGCTCGTAGGGGTCTAGGTTTTCATTGCACAGGCTATCCACACGACCAGGGGAATGTCAGGTTTCTCTTGCGGCTCAAAGGAAACCCGGGGCTTCCAGATTATCAGTATCGTTCTGTGATGCTTATCGCTTATCTGTGATGTTGAATATATCATGCCTGGAACGATTATTATATATTGTTATATATATACTAGTAGATGTTGTATATGTTTTGCACCCGCGCTAGTCCAGCCCCCGCTCTGTCGTTAGTTAAGTAACCTAACGGCTGATGACGGAGCCCAGTGGCGAATGCGGATGGCATATACATACATCATATTTTCGTTCTTTTCTGGTGTGATTAATTGATGAGACTGCGTTGATTCTGATCAATGCAAGGAAAACAGACCTATATGATGTTGTTGGAACAATTTTTAAAACCTGTTATTATAAGGACGTTTTCTTTTATTTTGCACAGCGGTATTCGGTTATGAATATCCAGCACCTCATTCGACAAGGCAAGAGCTGAGATCTCTTCATCGGGAGTGACCTCTTGGGCAGAAGTTTGCGTCAGGGTAATAACTTCACTATAGTCGATTACTTTTTTGCTTTGCATCGAGATATTCAGTTGGGAATATCCTGCACCTCATTCGACGAGGAAAGAGCCGAGATCCCTTCACAGGGAGTGACCTCTTTAGCAAAGGTTTTCGCCACTATATATTTACAAAGCTATCCGGTTCCTTCAACGATATCAAGTTTATTACGTTAAAGGTTTTTCGCCAAAAACAATTCGTAGCCCTCCGTCATTTCAGACGGGTAGCACTTAGTATTCATACTATGTTTGTTGGCCTTCGCCAAGGCATAGTGTATGGTAGCTATTTGTTACTTTTCTATTGTATAGATAGATGCGTTGATTTGGGATAGTCATACTACTATGTTGGCCTTCGTCAAGGGTATGTACGGATGTGTTCAAATTAACCTGGACAATGACGGGTAGAACTTGACATGTGACTTATGATATGTTGGCCTTCATCAAGATCATAAGAGCATGGGGCAGAAATCACATCGGGAGTTTCAAACATATAGGAAACTTGCCAGACATGCGCATACTTTCTGGAGTGTGATAACTTGAATGGATTCCATCAAGTTATCATGCGATGATAGTTGGATCCCGATTCCCACTGATAAGTTGGTTTACTCCTCAGGTGATTTTAAATGATCCCGACTTATTCTTCTTTTAAGGTTTGGAGGAGAATTTGAGGATACAGTGGGAGACATCCTGATTAAATAAAGTGATTAACCATTCTGATCTAGGTTAGAGTGCAGCTGAGTGTTTCTTCTCTCTCTCTCTTTGGCAGCGACCATGGCCCAACCCTAGACTAGAACTCATAAACCAAGTCAACTGAACTTTCTTAAAACATCCCGGCTTTTGGATTGTCAGAGTTGCATACTTCATTGACACTCCTACTTTTACCCTCTGCTTTTCTCCGGAACATTCCGTATCACTACAAAAATCCACATTTATTGGATATGACCATCGTATAGTTACATACGAACTCGAAGAAACTTGTTTCAGATTCGAGAATGGTTTCCGGTTCTAGAGAAATTGAATAGGACTATTCAGTTGTCTTTTCCTTTTACCTTCTCTCAGGTTGTGAAGGCTCCTAGGATTAGGAGATGGTACACCTATTGCGCTTATTGGATAGTCTTCTTCCAAACCATAGGCAGGTGCCGAAAGGTGTGGAAGGAAGAAAACCAATTAGCCTAAGTGAGGTGTACAGAAGGTAATAAGTAAAGACAAATAAAGGGATTAGAAAGAAGGCAAAGTAAATTGCGACTGCTATCATTCACGACCAAACCGCGTATATCATCGCCACTCCTACTTCACCTTTGCATTTCTCCAGAACACCCCGTATCACTACGAAGATCCACATTTATTGGAAAATCCATTGTATTGTTACATACGAACTCGAAGGAACTTGTTCCTGTTCGAGAATGGATTCTGGTTCAGGAGAAATAGAATAAGGATTATTCAGTTATCTTTTACCTTTACTTTCTCTCAGGTTGCGAGGGCTCCTAAAATTAAGAGAGTACACCTATTACGCTTATTGGATATTCTTCTTCCAAACCATAGTCTGGTGCCGAACGGTAGGGAAGGAAGAAAACCATTTAGCCTAAGTACGGTATACAGAAAGTAATAAGTAAAGACAAATAAAGGGATTGGAGAGATGACAAGGAAATATACGGTTACAGTCATGAATCTGGATAGTGGAAAAGGCATTACTAAGAATACTCGGATACCCTTTCGAAGTATTTTCATGTTTCAGTTTCACCGTGAGTTGTTAATTGAAAACTGATTTCCCAATTATATTCTTACTCCAGGGTATGTATTTACCAGGTTTGATTCTCACATCTATATGGTATTACAGAAGATGAGTGGGAGTAAGATATTGGAAATTAGGTGATTATATCCTCATTATATTGGAATTCATTGTAATTGGTGATATATGAGGAAATCACCTGAGTTTTTGCCGGACGACAAATATTTGGTTTTGAATATCCGTAGTTATGCACCAGTTTCAAACTGATATCTCTGTACGTTTATTTTATAAAGTGAGATATAACTTTTTGAAATTATGTCTGTGACATTTACCTATATCAGTTGATGGTTAGGTAAGGAGTATTCAACAACGGTGTAATTCTTCTTAGCCATAGTACAGTTTTCAACCTACGACGTACAGGGTTTGAGTTATTGAACTCAGGAGACTTATACAAAATATTTTATGTTGTCCAGTGTCCATTAGGACAAAGAGGTTGGTACTCGTACTATATTCTATTTACTTGTGACTTATTTAGTTTTTAGACAAGTATTTCGTAGAAATACAAGGTCCAATTTTTGAGAAGTTATAGGTACAAGAATAAAGTAGAGAACCATGTGTTGCAAGTATCGGGATTCTTCAAGGTGATAGAAGATGTAGATACTTGTGTTTGGTATTCAGTTGATAGTAATGGTTTTGAGAACTTGCTTCTCTTTCAGGTTACTCATATCTGGATGCACTCCTAGTTGAGTAATGCTGATTGGCCTCTCTCCATTTAGTTGACATGCACCGGAGACAGCTGCATGATTTGAATCTGGTTCCAATTAAATTATTGCCTCTGTTTCTATATTGTATTTAGAATGGTTCATATCTTAACGATATTAAGGTATATGGAGTTGTCCGACTTATACTTAAAACCAGACTCTGGACATACTTAAGGCATGTTTCAGTAATGGTGTTGGCTTTACCTAGCACCTAATCTAGAGTTTGGAAGCATCACACATGCTACAATTAAATTTTTAAAGGTGCTAAGTAAATTAAACTAGAATCTTAACTAGAATTTTAGGGTAATAATGAACAAGTATCATATAAAAATGAGAATCTATCACTAAGTGAAGAGATTACAACCTTTGTAGACCTCCCTTGGTGACTCCTTGGACCTTTGAGAGTATAGAACGGATAGCTAGAGGCCTTCCTCGTCCACGATGATCCACCCGAAGTCTCTTTGCCCAAAGCTCCTTGCTTTACTTGAGCTTTGAAAGAAGAATAACAAACACCCTACACAAATGGGCTAGAGAGGTGTAGAACGATGAGGTGGTTTGTATTCTATAATCAAAACCCTTTCTTTTTATCAACCTCACTCTTTAGAAATTTCAAGAGAATTTGGAGGAAGAAGAAGATAATGGTGGCTAAGCTTTTCTCAAAAGATAATGATATGATGAATATATAAAAATGAGAATAGAAAATATACATATTTTCCACTCTCATCCTTAACCATGGGTTAACAAATATCTAGATATTTATTTTAGAGAAAAAGAACAATAGAAAGTTAACTCATGGTGGGAGCTAAGGTTAACAGAAAGGTCAAGGATAATTATCCACCATGAATTAAATTTTCTATTTCTTTAATTCAAAAATAAATATATATGCATATTTATTCCTATGTGAGTCTTGCATTGCCACCACTAGTGTATCATCAACCATGATACAATGTATGTATGCATGTGTCTATGCACATCATCATGTGCATACATGCATGCATACATCAACAAATAAAATGGTTTAATAAAGAATTAATCTAAAAGTCAAATGTTAAATCAACACTTGATTTAACAAACCGGTCATATCACATACGACTCGACCAATAGAAAAACGCCCGATTAAATATTCGGTATCACATATACGCATTTAATCGGGTCCCCGCGCATATCACATATGCACACCACATCTTTTCGCCTGAGCTAGGAAACTCCTATGTTGGACTCTAAGACTCGTCAATACGCCGGCAGTAGGTGATGATCATATCAAACACCTACAAGCCACAAGCGGTCAGCTAAACGTAACGGCCACCCGGGTATTGAGCGATCAGAAGAAAACCAGCGAAACTGTCAAAACCCCCGTCGAGCCAACTGGCAACACTTATCGTACAGTTCGGTCTCTTCGTCAGATATGCTGCATATCGAGTCTAGGGATGGAATCGTCGACCCCAATGACACAATAAGTCATGCCGGTTTATGGCTCATAACAGATCGAGAAACTACTGATAACACTTATCAGTAAATCTCAGCAGCTCTGGCCAGGAACTTCCTATTATAGCCAATCAAGCATTGCACAACATCAACCCCAATACCGGGAGAGACGAAACCCCTCCTATTGCTCATTGCTTTCATGTGCCTCGGGACTGTACCCAAAGTCCACCTGTTTGCACGACTCAGTAGAGCCGTGGTAGGGTGGAGGTCAAAGTACAGTGGGAGGACACACAAGACTCTATGACGATCTTGGGTCTACAGACTAACCTGTACCAGTGCCACCTGAGAACTGCTATCCGACGATAGATATAATACCAGATAGGAGTTCTCGGAAAGTCCGTTCAGTGTACCCATTCTCCACTGAGCACCCGCATACAATTTTTGATGTCAGCACACCAGATGGATATGGGATCATCCATCACCCATCACATGGGACAAGAATCGTATACGCTAGTCTACTCTGGAATATCAATGCCCCGTCTCGATACTGTAGGGTTCCTAGGCACCCTAATGAGGTCTCACAAGGCATCAACCATGCCAATTTCTAGTTTTAACGGTGCCGAGAAACCCTAGAACGGATCGTTGGCTAGATTTCTAGGCGAAAAGTAAACTAGTTAACATCTTAACAAAGAGAATACGGAAATACAACCTTTGTAGATCCGGTGCTCCACCTCCATAGCTCCGCAATGAAGTCCTCTCCGCTGTCCAAATCAAAATCCGGGCTCTAGCGTCGGCTTCATCGGAGAATAGGCGAGCTAGGTCGTCGATGTCCATGCCGAAGATGATCTACGTCGAAGCATCGCTAGATCAAGCTCTCACTTCACCAAGTCAAGAAACTTGTGAAGAAAACACACTCTACTACTTGGCAAGAGGTAGAGAATGAAGAAATAGGGAGTGGGTAGACTTTAGAATTGGATTTCTCACTTGTTTTCATCAATCACCATTGATGAAGTAAGCTTCTTCAAGTGAAGAAGATGAAGAAGAAGAAGAAAGTCTTATAATAAGTTATTCCAAAAATGGAAAAATAAAAAGAATGTTTATCATAATCTAACCATGGTAATGTGTAGAGAATTAACCAAAGTTAGTTGAATGGTTAGGGTTAAGAATGAGATAAGAATGGTAGACTTTGGTCAAAGCTTCATGAAGCTTCAACTAAACTACAAATAAAGCCACCATTCTTTCTCTTTATTCTTATTTATTTCAAAATGAATAAATGAAATAAATAAATGAGAAAAGGAAATGAAACCCTAACCACTTAAGTAACCATGGTTTAATTCTTTACACAAACCCAAACTAGCATGTATCATCAAACATGATACAATCTTGTGTACAAAAACATATCGCATATGGAATGCGTACACCCGAGTGAGAAAATCCATTTAAAGTGAACCGATACTAGTTAATGCAAAGTAATATATCAAATATATAATTATGCATTAAATCATTAAATCAACACTTGATTCAATGATCCGGTCATGTCGCACATAACCGACTAGTATCCTATGTATCGGCTTATCGAATCAATCCTTGATTCGATAACTAGGTTATATTGCATACAACCATTCGACACATTCATCGCGAGAATGAAATGCGGTATCACATACACGCATTATTCTCGGTCCCGCACATATCTCATATGCGCTCCTATTTCGTTTCGCTTGAGCCAGGAAACCTCTGTGTAGGACTCTAAAGACTCGTCAATACGCCGGCAGCAGGTGATGATCATATCAATCACCCATAAGCCGCAAGCGGTCTGCTAAACGTAACGGCCACCCGGGTATTGAGCGATCTGAAGATCGACGAGCAAGCCCGCTCACACTCCAGTGAATCCAACCAGTAACACTACCGTACAGTCCGGTTTGATCGTCTGATCTGTCGCATATCTCGCCTAGGGGTGGTAAACGTCAGACCCCAATAGCTCGATAAGTCCTGTCGATATGAGGTCTATAACTGTTCGAGAAACTACTGGTAACACTTACCAGTAAATCTCAGCAACCCTGGCCAGGGATTTCCTGTTATAGCCAATCGAACACAGCGCAACATCTACCCCCTATACCGGGAGAGACGAATCCCCTCCTATCGCTCATTGCCTCCATGTGACTCGGGACTGTACCCAAAAACCACCGTTTTGCATGCCCTCTTGGACGTGGTAAGATGGAAATTAAAGCACAGTGGGAACCACACAAGACTCTATGACGATCTCGGGTCAACAGACTACTCTGTACCAGTGTCACCAGAGAACTGCCATCTGACGTGAGGTATAATACCATCTGGGAGTTCTCGGCGAGTCCGTCCAGTGTACCCAGTCTCTACTGAGCACCCGTATATCATCTCCGATGTCAGACACCAATAGATATGGGATCATCCATCGCCCATCTGTATGGGTCGAGAAGGTATACGCTAGTCTACTCTGGTATATCGATGCCCCGTCTCGATACACCCACGACTAGGGACTTTGAAGGATGTACTTATGGACTACCATGTCCCCACTAGTATGATCCGCATCATAGTCCAGGTAGTCAAGCACACATCCTAAGGGCTTTACCAACATGTAACAGAGAGACAATCAGTGTACACGTTAAGGTAAAGATCAACCAGATAGCATACTATCATGTCGAGCAAGAAAGTCCTCCCTATATATGTCCCAGCATCCACTACAATATACATCCTATGTATAGTAATGGCCTCTAGGGCATACATATAACTAACAATCTCCCACTTGCACTAGGGCCATCTGTAGCAGTGGTTATAGTATCTCATACTCAACCATCCCATAAAAGTCTCTCTCTGGGAACAAGCCTTTGTGAGTGGATCCGCTGTGTTGTCCTCTGAGTCTACTCTCCTAACCTCGATCTCCCTGGAGATCAACCATCTCCATGATCAGGTGACACTGCCTTAGAATATGTCTGGATCACTGATGGGACCGGCGTTCCTTGGCATAAGCCACAACTCCATTGTCACACAATGGGAGGAACATAGTTCATCTTATGAACCAATATACACCCAAACAGCCTCTTTGGTAGCATCTTAAGTAGCAATGTATCCTGCCTTTATCGTCTAGTATGTCACGGTATCTAGCTTGGAACTCTTCCAACATACCGTCCCTTTACTGGGGGTAAAGACAATGCCTGTGACTGACATTCAGTCGTCTTTATCACCCTGGAACCTTTCCAGTGATTCTCCCCAGGATCGATTGATACCATCTCACTACAACTAGTGAGAATCCTAACATCCATTTAGATCTATCTCATAGATCCAAAACCCAGGATTTAGGAGGTATCACTTTGATCCTATATGGAGAATTATAGTGATAAGCGGAGATTGATCGAGCGTAGCATAGGAAACTCCTTCCCTATCAAGAGTATGTCATCCACGTACTTTACGAGGATCGTCACCATACTCCCTACTACCTTTTTGTTTATACAAGGTTCATCTACCATTTTGATGATGTCAACTTCTTTGACTAATACATCAAAACAGATGTTCCAACTCCGCGATGCCTGCTCTATCCTATAAAGCATCTTGCACACGTTTCCGCTGCTCCCACTGTCTACGAAGCCCTCTGGCTGTGTACTTATAGACGCTCTCTTCTAAATCATCATTTAGAAAAGCAGTCAAGACACCCAACCACCAGATATCGTAGTCATGGTATGTAGCCGTGACAAGTAGGATCTGGATGGACTTAAGCATAGCTACTTGAAAAGGTTTCATCATTATCCACACCTGGTCAATGATGCAAACTTTTAACAAGTCTAGCTTTGAAAGTTTCAACTTTTCCATCTACACCAAGTAATCTTCTCAAGATATACTTGCTCCTGATGGGGATTTAACCCTTCAGATATAGCAACCAAAGTCCATACTTTGTTGGTGTATAAGGATTCCATCTCAGATCGATAAACATCCAGCCATTCTTACAGAGTCTTACTCTCGATGGCCAGCTCGAAGCTAGTTGGGTCATCATCTCATGATGCAATCCTCGCTCCCACTGTCATAGAGAAACAGAAGTATCTCTTAGGTGGGTGAGGAACCCTACTAGATCGGCGGAGAGGCTGAGGTTCGTTGGTATCTATTGAATTCTTTGGTTCTATCAAATCTTCAGCTGCAGTTTTGTATAGCTGGAACATTTCCAGTTCTACATGACTGACCTTGCCTCGAGCTTGTCCGGATTTTGCTTTTCAGACATAGGCCGGACAACCCAAATCTTAACTAACTTAAGAAATGGGCTCTTCCTTTTCCATATCACATATGAAGTGGTAGGCAACTGATTTGATTTGAACCCTATTCAATAGGTATGCAGCTTCTCAAGCGCATAACATCCAAAAGGAAATAGGTAACTCAGTATTACTCATCATAGAGCACACCTTATCACATAGGGTGTAATTGCTCCGCCCCGATATACCATCGTGCTATGGTGTATACGGAGGAGTAATGCTGAGAGAGAATCTCATTCTCCTTTAGAAAAGTCCAGGAATTCCATGCACAAGTATTCTCCTCCCTGATCTCATCATAGGACATAATACTTATACCCGTATTTTGGTTCTCTACTTCTCGCTTATATTCTGTGAATATCTCAAAAGGTTCGGACTCATGTTTCAACAGGAACATATGTCTGAATCTTGAGAGATTATCAGAGAATGTAATGAAGTACAAAGAACCTTTCCTGGCATGTGTAGACAGGGGACCTTACATACATCAACATGTATCATCCCAAGAGTTTACTAACTCTTTCTCTGTTTCCAATAAACAGAGCTAGTGTCATTATATCTTTGTGACATGACTGGCAAGTTTCACAAGATGTAGATTCAAACTGATTTAAATATGCATCTACATGTAACTTCAGCTAGTCGGGTCACATTGATCTGACATAGTCTACAATACCTTAAGAAGGATCCGTTCATTTTTGAACTCTTCCTCTTATGTGTGTTCCGTATACTAAGAACTGTAGTTTGATTTAGAACATTAATGCTTTTAGACAACGTGCCTGAACCGATCAACTTTTGATATAGGAAATGTTCAAAACATTATCCAACAATACAAAATTTTATCATTTCTTTACTAATAAAGAGAGTGATATGATTTTGTATATCAGGTTCGGTATCTAATAACATTCGTTCAGAATCAATGTATTGATAATACAGGGTGACAGTGACCAACAGACTTGGCTGCAACACTTGCCCCGTTTTCTGCCTTATGAAACTTATCACCCGTTCTCAGTTCTCTACCTATCTGTAGCCCTATGTAACAGATTACATACATGGGATCCTGATCTGGTATCACATACCCAGGACGTAGAGGATACTGAGAAACAGTTCTGTAATGAACACACCCGAAGATGATGCATCAGCATGCACTCTCTTCGTTTGGGCGGCACGGGAATTCTGGTATTCCCCAATTTCCTGCTCTGTCTTATAACAATTATAAGTTGGAGCGGGACCAACGTTCCCCAGCTCAGTATAACAAGAGGGTTCGGTCAATAATCCGTATTATTATCTTGATTAAGGCGTGATATGGTCGCTACCTGGAGAGAGAGAGAAGAAAACACTCAGCGTGCGCTCTTGCAAGAATAGATTGGTTATTATTTTATCTAATCAGGATGGCTCCCACTTCTTTTTATCAAATCTTCCTTCAAACCCTAAAAGGAAAGACTAGCCGGGATTAATTACACACTACAAGTTCGCCAATCTTTCAGCCAGGCCAGTGTCGGTACTTTGAGGGAGGTCCCCCGTGCTTTCGCACGAACCTAATTAATGTAAACCTCATTTTCCCAGAGGCGTAACCCCGTTGACACCTTTCTAGACACCTACTTGATCGGCTAATTGTAATGTGTAAAACTCTCCCAGGAGTAACTCTTACTCCCAGCGGGTATCGGGATCCAACTATCTCATAGAAGGTATGCAATCTCATTGCAAATTTCAACACTTGAAATTCCCGATAATTTTTTTTGCCCCTAGCGTCCTATGACCTTGACGCAGGCCAACAAACCATAGTGCGCTAGTCAAGTTCAACCCGTCATTTCCTGATTGAATTAAACCCACCCGCACGACCCTTGACGCAGGCCAACAAAGTCGCACGACTACCCTAATCCAATCTGCATCATATGCATAAGCAGATAAATACTAGTTAGCTACCGCACACTACGCCTTGACGCAGGCCAACAAACGTAGCACGAATACTAACTAGCACTTATCTGAAATGACGGAGGGCTACGACAGGTTTTTCTGAAAACCTATTGCGTAATGAACTTGATATCGTTGTAGAATCAAATGATTTTAAAAATGGAGTGCTTTTGAGGCTTTTCATGTTTTGCTAAAGGAGTCACTCTTGGTGAAGGGATCGTCGGTCCTTTCCTCGTCGAATGAGGTGCGGGATATATCATATATATCGCTGTGCAAAGCAAAAACTCTTAAAAGCAATCAAAAGACAAACCGAGTGTGTAGCATCTGCCAGTTATTGCTAAAGGAGTCACTCCCGGTGAAGGGATCTCGGTCCTTTCCTTATCGAATAAGGTGCAGGATATATCACATATACCGCTGTGCAAAGCAAGAACTGTAGCTACCTGTTTTATTTTGAAATTCGATTCTACAACATCTTAGGTTTCTTTTACTTTCATTAATCACATTAATGAAGTCCCATCATTTAAGTACCTAAACATCACAGATAAATACGACGTACACTTATGCCATCCGCATTCGCCTCGATGTCCCCTCGTGCACCGTTAGGTTAGGTAACTAACGGCAGAGCGGGGCAGGGCTAGCGCGGGTGTAAAACATAAGTAACGCCTATATAATATATCATATATACTATATACTGTATCTATCAGAGAACATCACATGATCACATCACAGATATCGCAGCAGAAGAAACATATGAAATATTGGATATACTAGGACGTCCGTGTTTTCAATACGAGCCAGTATAAAACACGGATTCCACGGTCGCGATGAATAGCCAAACCCACACCCCTAGACCCCTACGAGAGCGGCAAGCAACCCTACCAATTCTGGAGTTAGGAGACCCGGACTCGACTCCTCGAGTTGGTCTCCCACTGGACTCCAGAACCCGGTTACTTGTGCTCCCCTCCTTGGGTCTATCCTAGTGCGGAAAAGTAAATAATATACAAAGGGTGACAGCTTCCGCAACCTGGAAGCGCCCCAATAAAAGAATATTACATACAAGTTTTTACATGAATGAAAATGAAAAACACTCATCTCACATAAAAACCCCCGGCTATTTAAACACGACGATCCAATATAACATATCCAGTAACACATAACATCACATGTCATCAACGTAAGTAAACATGCGTATCCCAATTGTCGTTGACATATAGCAACGAAACCGGCGATAGCATATATTACACTTACGGTCACAGAAAAGAAAGTGTAAAACTACAACAGTTGGAATCCGCAACCTGCATAGACATCGCATGCCTAATCAAATGAAATAATTAGACATCACATGCCTAACAATTATAAACCCCGCATTTTAGTCTCAAAATCGAAAACTCTTTTCAATATCAAGTCGGGCAATTCAACAAGATTCCCGATATCCTGATCGAATGCTCGTCGCAAACTTTAGTAGGCGGCTGCACCCCCGATACCGTCGACGAAGTGCACCAAGGCGGAACACCGCTACCGCGAGCACCCGAACGGATGCTTTCGGCGACGGGGTTCTCCTACAGTCACTTGGTCGGGGCTATGGGGTGAGGCTGTCTATTAAGTTTACCCGGCGAGTATCCGCGTACGCTACGTGATTGCGACGGACTTTTGATCACATCAAAATTCCGTGGCAACCGATCAAGTGAGACTAAAGTGCTATGTTTATAACATTCATTCAGTTATCACATAACTTTTGTGAATTCCAATTATTGTATCCCATTCCAGATAAACAGAAAATGTTAAACTTTTCGATCGAACAGTCAAACACCCAAGTTTTCCCGATACTGCTCAACACATGAAATAAGTCTAACAACATTCAGTTCGTGCCTCAGTACCAACGGTCCAGCCGTAGAAGGGTCAAGCCAACGCCTCACATATGGCATGCCGTACTGCCCCAAACCCGAAGGTTCAAAGGGCAGTTCAAGACGGTCACGTAATCGAGTTAAGGTTTGTTGTCTTCTAGAGGGTCCATCGCGTTACTTGCACTACTTAGAACGTCATTAAACTACGGAAAAATCCAACACTTGGAAATTTCCCGACAGGGGAAAAATTGGGTATTTATATCCGGTCGAACTTTTTAACATATTCTAAAATTTATCCGGAAATACACAAAGACTAAATTTGATACCCCAATCGAAACACCGAATCCCCAAAACAACTCCAGAAAATTCAACTCTGTAGTCAGATTTAAAATATCCCAGGAAAACCAACACAGAAAAATACGAATTACTGTGCAAACTTCAAGTGCTGATGTGACAAGGAGACCGCGGAACCGCCGCACAAGCCAAGCTTGTGCCGCGGTTCCGCCGCGTATTGGTGGAATCACGTTCTCGAATTTCACAGTAATTCATAGAAAAGCCTGCTGATTTTTCTGCATATTTTTATTTTCGAAAAATCCCAGATTTTAGAAAAAGGACAGAGAGCATTTTCCGGGTTGGGTTTTCGGTTCGTTCGGACTTCAAATTCCGTCTAGACTTCGCCTAAGGCTCTAGCTAGGCTCTGATACCACTGTAGGGTTCCTAGTCACCCTAATGAGGTCTCACAAGGCATCAACCATGCCAATTTCTAGTTTTAACGGTGCCGAGAAACCCTAGAACGGATCGTTGGCTAGATTTCTAGGCGAAAAGTAAACTAGTTAACATCTTAACTAAGAGAATACGGAAATACAACCTTTGTAGATCCGGTGCTCCACCTCCATAGCTCCGTAATGAAGTCCTCTCCGCTGTCCAAATCAAAATCCGGGCTCTAGCGTCGGCTTCATCGGAGAATAGGCGAGCTAGGTCGTCGATGTCCATGCCGAAGATGATCTACGTCGAAGCATCGCTAGATCAAGCTCTCACTTCACCAAGTCAAGAAACTTGTGAAGAAAACACACTCTACTACTTGGCAAGAGGTAGAGGATGAAGAAATAGGAAGTGGGTAGACTTTAGAATTGGATTTCTCACTTGTTTTCATCAATCACCATTGATGAAGTAAGCTTCTTCAAGTGAAGAAGATGAAGAAGAAGAAAAAAGTCTTATGATAAGTTATTCCAAAAATGGAAAAATAAAAAGAATGTTTATCATAATCTAACCATGGTAATGTGTAGAGAATTAACTAAAGTTAGTTGAATGGTTAGGGTTAAGAATGAGATAAGAATGGTGGACTTTGGTCAAAGCTTCATGAAGCTTCAACTAAACTACAAATAAAGCCACCATTCTTTCTCTTTATTCTTATTTATTTCAAAATGAATAAATGAAATAAATAAATGAGAAAAGGAAATGAAACCCTAACCACTTAAGTAACCATGGTTTAATTCTTTACACAAACCCAAACTAGCATGTATCATCAAACATGATACAATCTTGTGTACAAAAACATATCGCATATGGAATACGCACACCCGAGTGAGAAAATCCATTTAAAGTGAACCGATACTAGTTAATGCAAAGTAATATATCAAATATATAATTATGCATTAAATCATTAAATCAACACTTGATTCAATGATCCGGTCATGTCGCACATAACCGACTAGTATCCTATGTATCGGCTTATCGAATAAATCCTTGATTCGATAACTAGGTTATATCGCATACAACCATTCGACACATTCAACGCGAGAATGAAATGCGGTATCACATACATGCATTATTCTCGGTCCCGCACATATCTCATATGCGCTCCTATTTCGTTTCGCTTGAGCCAGGAAACCTCTGTGTAGGACTCTAAAGACTCGTCAATACGCCGGCAGCAGGTGATGATCATATCAATCACCCACAAGCCGCAAGCGGTCTGCTAAATGTAACGGCCACCCGGGTATTGAGCGATCTGAAGATCGACGAGCAAGCCCGCTCACACTCCAGTGAATCCAACCAGTAACACTACCGTATAGTCCGGTCTGATCGTCTGATCTGTCGCATATCTCGCCTAGGGGTGGTAAACGTCAGACCCCAATAGCTCGATAAGTCGTGTCGATATGAGGTCTATAACTGTTTGAGAAACTACTGGTAACACTTACCAGTAAATCTCAGCAACCCTGGCCAGGGATTTCCTGTTATAGCCAATCGAACACAGCGCAACATCTACCCCCTATACCGGGAGAGACGAATCCCCTCCTATCGCTCATTGCCTCCATGTGACTCGGGACTGTACCCAAAAACCACCGTTTTGCACGCCCTCTTGGACGTGGTAAGATGGAAATCAAAGCACAGTGGGAACCACACAAGACTCTATGACGATCTCGGGTCAACAGACTACTCTGTACCAGTGTCACCAGAGAACTGCCATCTGACGTGAGGTATAATACCATCTGGGAGTTCTCGGTGAGTCCGTCCATTGTATCCAGTCTCTACTGAGCACCCGTATATCATCTCCGATGTCAAACACCAATGGATATGGGATCATCCATCGCCCATCTGTATGGGTCGAGAAGGTATACGCTAGTCTACTCTGGTATATCGATGCCCCGTCTCGATACACCCACGACTAGGGACTTTGAAGGATGTACTTATGGACTACCATGTCTCCACTAGTATGATCCGCATCATAGTCCAGGTAGTCAAGCACACATCCTAAGGGCTTTACCAACATGTAACAGAGAGACAATCAGTGTACACGTTAAGGTAAAGATCAACCAGATAGCATACTATCATGTCGAGCAAGAAAGTCCTCCCTATATATGTCCCAGCATCCACTACAATATACATCCTATGTATAGTAATGGCCTCTAGGGCATACATATAACTAACAGATACACCCACGACTAGGAACTGTTAAAGGATATGCTTATAAACTATACGTGTCCCACTAATATGATCTACATCATAGTCGCTGTAATCAAGCATATATCCTATGGGTTTTATCAACATGTACCAAATGAGTAAGATGCATGATCAAATGAACATGTCAAGATAAAGTAAACCAGATAGCATACTATTATGTCAAGCAAGAAAGTCATCTATATACATATATACATGTCCAAGCATCCACTATACATATAATGGCCTCTAGGGCATACATATATCCAACAATCTCCCACTTGCACTAAGGCCAATTATTGGCGTATCTCATACCAAACATCTCAAAAAGTCGCTCATGCTGCGGCTGTGGAAGGGCCTTGGTGAGTGGATCCGCGGTATTATTCTTTGTATCTACTCTCCGAATCTCGATCTCATGGCGATCTACTATCTCCCGAATCAAATGATATCGCCTCAGGATGTTTCTGGACTTCTGATGGGACCTCGGTTCTTTGGCTAATGCCATAGTCCCATTATTATCACAATACAATGGTATTGGATCAACAATGGTTGGAACTACTCCTAGTTCCGCGATGAACTTCCTCATCTATACGGCTTCCTTGGCAGTATCATTTGCAGCAATATACTCAGCTTCCGTCGTGGAGTCTGCAACGGTATCCTGTTTGGAACTCTTCCAACTAACCGCCCATCCATTGAGGGTAAATACAAACCCTGAGATAGATTTGCTGTCATCTTTATCACTTTGGAAGCTGGAATCGGTAAAGGCCTGCATTTGGAGATCCCCATTACCATACACCAAGAACAATTCTTTAGTCCTTCGCAAGTACTTAAGAATGTTCTTCATTGCTATCCAATATTTCTCCCATGGGTTGGATTGATATCTTCTTACTACAGCTAGTGCATAAGCTACATTAGGGCGAGTACATAACATCGCATACATTATAGATCCTACGGCTAAAGCGTAGGGTATAATGCTCATGCGGGCTCTTTCTTCATCAGTCTTCGGACAGAAGTCTTTGGAGAGAATGATTCCATGACAAGCGGGCAAGGCACCACGCTTAGAATCTTCCATACTAAACCTTTTTAGGATGGTGTCAATGTACTTTGATTGGGACAATCCCAATAATCTCTTGGATCTATCTCTATAGATCCTTATGCCCAAAATGCACAAGGCATCACCCAGGCCCTTCATGGAGAACCTTTGTGATAAGAATAGTTTGACCGATTATAGCATAGGAATATCATTTCCTATCAAGAGAATGTCATCGACGTACAATACGAGGAATGTGACAGTACTCCCTACAATCTTCTTATAAATGCATGGCTCATCTATATTTTTGATAAAATCAAACTCTTTGATTGTATCATCAAAGTAGATGTTCCAGCTCCGAGGCCTGCTTTAATCCATAAATGGATTTAAGCAACCTACACATCCCGCTGCTCCCACTGTCACTACTAAAATAGGGGGTTGCCCCTACGGATAACGACATCCGTAGAGGCAATTTTAGTTTGGCCCTACGGATTAATCCGTAGGGCCAAAAGGTTGCCCCTACGGTCCTTACATATTTATTTAAAAATTATTAAATCTTAAATTGTTGTTTTCCCCTACGGAGCCGCAAACCAAGAACCTACGGACTTATCCGTAGGGGCATCTAAATAGGGATTTAAGTTAAAAGCTTAGATCGATCCCTACGCTCATTATTCCTAATTCTCGCGCGAACCCAAATTCTCAAACCCTCGTTCCCGCCGATCGATCGTCGTTCTCGTCGTCACCAGCGCCGTCGATTCGTCGTACCCACCGCCTGCTTTCGTCGTCGCCAGCGCCGGCTCATCTCCGTTCTCGTCGTCGCCGCTGCACAGGTAACGAAATCTTCAATTACTCAAATTTTTGATTGGGGCTAGGGCTGGGGCTGGGGCTGCGGGCTAGGGCTGGGGCTTGGGCTAGGGCTGGGGTTGGGGCTCGGGCTCGGGCTGCGGTTGGGGCTGGGGCTGGGGCTGCGGTTGGCGTTAGGGTTGGGGCTGTGGCTCGGGTTGGGGCTGGTGCTGGGGCTGCGGTTGGTGTTGGGGTTCGGCAGGGGTTGGGGCTGGGGCTGGTGGTAGGGTTAGGGTTAGGATTGGGGTTGGTTTGATGACAAAATTAAGAAACCTATTATGTTATCCTAGCTGATGAATGTATGGACTAGTACAGTCAAGATTAAGATTGGGATTAGCTAGCATTAAGGTATGGGTTTTTTTTTTGTTTTTTTGCTCGTATTTTTATATTGTAATCCAAGCTAATATATAGAAATTAAAGTTAAATGTGTTTTTGATATTCATAAACGTGCCTAATGACATCCTCTTATATGAAGACAGCCGTAAGCGTAGGAGTCGGCAAGACCCGCCAAAACGACAAAACGAGATCCGTGCTTCCTTCTGTTTAGTGCCCTCCGCTTTCACTCCTATTTACACTCATGACACACACACGATCGCTCGCTCGGTCTATCTCTCATCTATTTCTAACTTCTCCCTAATTACTTCCTGTTAACCAAAATGAATATGGTTGAATCTATCATCACTGCATTATATATCTATTTTGTTCCTAATATTTATATATCTGCATTATCTTTTTTGTTGCTAAAGATGTTTATTATGGTCATCACAAACCTCTGTTAGGTGATGTTGGATCGCATGTGATGCATAGAAAAGTCAAATGTCATTTGCATTCAACACTTCTCTGCTCAATGAATTTTCTCAAAAAAAGATATCAACGGGTTTTAATTTGACAATAATGACATGGTCCTATATTCTTATTTTTCTAATACTTGTTGCGGCTTTTTTTTTGTAATATCACAGTCTGGTAGCCAGATATAAAAAATGAGATTTTTTTTAACAAATATTGCATGCATAGCCAACAGAACGGTGCTTCCCGGACAGATTCAAAACTTAGCCATGACAAACATTATTAGATTGTTGTAATCATCGCTATCCACCAATAGAGGTGGACCTATGTATCCTTAAGCTTCTACTTTCTTCAAAGGCTTAGGCTTCGAGTTTGGGACCATCCCCCCCGCTGTTAATTGTTTGCCTCCTCCAATACCCTAACCACATGTAATTAAGGGGGCCGCTTCCACCTAATATTGTCTTAGTATTGTCTCTCCCTTCAATAATAGCATCTTTGGCACGACACATTGTAACCCTAGAATGATGCAACTTAAGTTGCTTTATCTACTTTTATCATATGATTTTGGAAATAAATTTGAACATAGAATTATGACATTCTTTCTTTTTTTTCGTTATAACCTTTAACTGATTTTAGCAATAAAATGTCCTTTAAACAAGAGAAGCCAGTGTCTTGTCAAGAAATTTGACTTTCTTAATTGTTTTAAGCTTATCTGTTGATGTATGCTTGGTATTGTAGGCAGAACTTTACAGGGTAAGGAAAGCATTTGATAAAGCTGAGCCATTATATTTAGAAGCCATAACTATTTTGGAGGAAGTGTTTGGTTCTGATGACGTACGGTGTGTATATTATTTCAGTTGAAATTTATTTTATTTTCTAACCTTGTAGACATGTAGTAATTCTGTTTTTTAATATATGATTTTATGTATTTTTACCTTTTTAGTCATCTAAATTGAATGATGGACACATTTGTCATTCTTTAAGGTTTCTTGCTTTTGCAGAGTAGGGGCTGGTTTACACAACCTAGGGCAATTTTACCTTGTCCAGCGAAAACTTGAGCAGGCTCAGAAGTGCTATGAGGTATAAGTTCTTTCGAAGCATTTTTTTCTTTATGAATTTTTCTATTTTAATAATATTTTTTCCATGAACCATGATACTTGATATGATAGTTGTTAGTAATAAAGCATAAATTTCAAGGCAAGGTTCTCAGAACTCTAATATTGTATTTCGATAGATTTATATCTAAGGTTTAAGGCAATCAACTTTCATCTTTTATGGGCTATTTCTTATCTCCTTCCCCCAAAAGAAAACCCCTTTACTTCTATGTCTTCCCCTCCATTTCATATTTCCAGGTTCTCCCAAAAGAAATTATAATAACATGTCACATCTTCTATAAGCAGCATAAGTTAATTGTTTATTTATCTATCAATTCCTATGTGATAATCTGTTCTATTGTCTTTCTGTTTCTTTTGGCAGCGTGCTCTAAAGGTATGAAATAATGCTTGAATTCTTTGTCTTTTATTTCCGATATGGTGGTTCTTTTCCTTTTATTGCTATATGCTGTTTATGTTTTGCGTAGATAGAAGGACATGTTTTGGGCTATGGTGTGCTTATACAATGTATTATCTTAAGAAGGGTAATACCGTGTTTTTCTAATATAGATAATTTGTCATTGTTAATCCATCTTCCTGAAAACGGTTTATACGGAGGAAGTATATTTCATGGTACTTGAGAAAAATATATGTTGAAGTCAAAAGTTATCAAGATTTAAATGCTCCGCTTATAGTCTTCCAAGATATTTTATATTCCAAGGCAAGGTGACAATAATTGCATGCTTGTGCATGATTTGGTATGTAGATTCAAGGTTATGCATGGCTACGACCCTTTCTTATGGTTTCTTATCATAATTTTCTGTACACTTGTAGTTTATAAAGGCAGTTAGATCATATCACTATACGAAATATTGTATTGTGTTCTATTGTGTATGGTGGATCACACACTAGAAAACCAAGACATTGCATGCCTGTGCACGTTTTGGTATATTCCTCGATACGTGAAACAAATTTGATTTAATAAGGGAAAACTTAAAATAACAACCTTTATACTAAAAAAATTATATATGCTATTACTTAGTAGGTTATGGTTTTTAGATGCAAAATCCATTTGAGAAATACTTTTCCTACCCACTATTAATCCATACTCTCAATATAGTCATCATAACCTACAATTTATATGATACAGTTTAACATGGCCCATGAGTACGTCAGGGTTAAGGACTGGATGTATGTGAATTGGTAACAACGTATGCAACCTAAGTTTGTCACTGGAGTTTCTGCTTTCATTGAATTTGCACGCGCACATAATAAGAAGGAGAAGACAGTAATGTGGCAGAAGAAGAAGGAGAAGATAGTAATGTGGTAGAAGAAGAAGAAAATGGCATTCCTTGTTCTCTGTTTCAGCATCAATCTTCTGATATGAACTAATGATGGCTTTCACATTGGTTTTTCCCTTTAGAGACTTCTTAGTGTCCAATGGAAAGCATACATCAGATTTGTGCAGGTCAGGTTCTTCTATGACTTTCAAGAGTTTCAACTGATTCTGTAAATTACACCCTTGTTGGGTGATACTTTTACCACTTCTCACTGCAGGTGCGCTCTCTAATATCCATTTTGAATGTAATATTATACATATTCATGCCTGTTTATGTCAAAATTACTTATATTGTCAATATTTGATTGTCTAGTTGTTGGTGATGCGTCCATATCAGGGACAGAGGCCACTCCCGTTCCTCCAGGTATGTTTATATATCATATAGTGCATGTATATTGATTTAGAATGCTATATCATAAATATACACACATTCCTTTTGCTCTTACTTAGATAGTAATTTTTATTATTGTCTAGCTGTAGGTGGTGACAGTAGTTGACAATAAAATTTGTCATCCTAGAAACTATGAATTTTATATGTGCTCGCATGCGGGAATGATTGTAAGTCGTGGACTTTGTCTAGTCGTCCAACTCATTATCATGTGCTGCTTAATGGGATTAGATTTGCGCCTGATGATCTACAAGAGCTTGTTCACTCCCTGTCTTATGTGTAAGCAGCGCTATATGCGAGTTTACCTTGTTAATATGTATGTACTGAAATTAATTAATATTATTCAAATTTTGATACATGCAGATACCAGAGGAGCACATCTTCTATCTCTGTAGGTAAGGCGTTGAATTTGTTGATTTTGGTATTTCTTGTCAATTTTATAGACCAGTATGTGCTAAATATAATGTTCTGACAGTTGCTAGGGGGAAGGCAGCATTCGAGGCTGCTGACCCTAGTCCTGGACGCTGCACACGGACGGCACCACGGAGGTTGGGAGAGAGGCCGAGGACTGGGCCCTAGCAGGGCCTGTAGGGTTCCTAGGCACCCTAATGAGTTCTCACAAGGCATCAACCATGCCAAATTAAAATTTTAACGGTGCCGAGAAACCCGACTACGGATCGTTTGCTAGATTTCTAGGCGAAAAAGCTAACTAGTTAACACTTAACTACAAGATACGGAAATACAACCTTTGTAGATCCGGTGCTCCACCTCCATAGCTCCGCAACGAGGTCCTCTCCGCTGTCCAAATCAAATCCGGGCTCAAGCGTCGGCTTCGTCGGAGAATGGGCAAGCTAGGTCGTCGATGTCCATGCCGAAGATGATCTACGTCGAGGCATCGCTAAATCAAGCTCCGACTTCACCAAGTCCAAAAACATGTGAAGAGAACACACTCTACTACTTGGCAAAAGGTAGAGGATGAAGAAATAGGAAGTGGGTAGACTTTAGAATTGGATTTCTCACTTGTTTTCATCAATCACCATTGATGAAGCAAGCTTCTTCTTGAAGTGAAGAAGAAGAAGATGGAAAAAGGTTATGATAAGAATAATATAAAAAAGAAAAGAATAATCCATTCTTATCATAACACTAACCATGGTAATGTGTAGAGAATCAATCATGGTTAAATGGGATGGTTAGGGTTAAGCATGAGACAAAATGGTTGCCAAAGTCAAAGTCTTCATGAAGCTTCAATATGAAACAAAATTAGCCACCATTTTCTCTTAATGCCTTTTCTAATTATTTCCAAAATGAATAAATAGATAAATAAATAAGAAAAGGAAATAAAACCCTAATCATATAAATAACCATGGTTTATTCTTAACATACACTTAAACAATCATGTATCATCAAACATGATACAAGCAAATGTACAAATGTATATCACATATACAATGTGCACAATACAAGTGAGAAAATCAATATAAAGTGAACCAATACTAGTTAACGCAAAGTAATATATCAAATATATTATCATGTATTAAATCATTAAATCAACACTTGATTCAATGATCCGGTCATGTCGCACACAACCGACTAGTATTCAATGTATCGGGTTATCGATTCAACGCTTGAATCGATAACTAGGTTATATCGCATACAACCATCCGACACATTGATCGCGAGAATGAAATACGGTATCACATACACGCATGATTCTCGGTCCCGCACATATCTCATATGCGCTCCTATTTCGTTTCGCTTGAGCCAGGAAACCTCTGTGTAGGACTCTAAAGACTCGTCAATACGCCGGCAGCAGGTGATGATCATATCAAACATCCACAAGCCGCAAGCGGTCTGCTAAACGTAACGGCCACCTGGGTATTGAGCGATCTGAAGATCGACGAGCAAGCCCGCTCACACTCCAGTGAATTCGACCAGTAACACTACCGTACAGTCCGGTCTGATCGTCTGATATGTCGCATATCTCGCCTAGGGGTGGTAAACGTCAGACCCCAATAGCTCGATAAGTCGTGTCGATATGAGGTCTATAACTGTTCGAGAAACTACTGGTAACACTTACCAGTAAATCTCAGCAACCCTGGCCAGGGATTTCCTGTTATAGCCAATCGAACACAGCGCAACATCAACCCCCTATACCGGGAGAGACGAATCCCCTCCTATCGCTCATTGCCTCCATGTGACTCGGGACTGTACCCAAAAACCACCGTTTTGCACGCCCTCTTGGACGTGGTAAGATGGAAATCAAAGCACAGTGGGAACCACACAAGACTCTATGACGATCTCGGGTCAACAGACTACTCTGTACCAGTGTCACCAGAGAACTGCCATCTGACGTGAGGTATAATACCATCTGGGAGTTCTCGGCGAGTCCGTCCAGTGTACCCAGTCTCTACTGAGCACCCGTATATCATCTCTGATATCAAACACCGATGGATATGGGATCATCCATCGCCCATCTATATGGGTCGAGAAGGTATACGCTAGTCTACTCTGGTATATCGATGCCCCGTCTCGATACACCCACGACTAGGGACTTTGAAGGATGTACTTATAGACTACCATGTCCCCACTAGTATGATCCGCATCATAGTCCAGGTAGTCAAGCACAGATCCTAAGGGCTTTACCAACATGTAACAGAGAGACAATCAGTATACACGTTAAGGTAAAGAGCAACCAGATAGCATACTATCATGTCGAGCAAGAAAGTCCTCCCTATATATGTCCCGGCATCCACTACAATATACATCCTATGTATAGTAATGGCCTCTAGGGCATACATATAACTAACAATCTCCCACTTGCACTAGGGCCATCTGATAGCAGTGGTTGTAGTATCTCATACTCAACCATCCCATAAAAGTCTCTCTCTGGGAACAGGCCTCTGTGAGTGGATCCGCTGTGTTGTCCTCTGAGTCTACTCTCCTAACCTCGATCTCCCTGGAGATCAACCATCTCCATGATCAGGTGATACTGCCTCAGAATATGTCTGGATCACTGATGGGACCTGCGTTCCTTGGCATAAGCCACAACTCCATTGTCACACAATGGGAGGAACATAGTTCATCTCATGAACCAATATACACCCAAACAGCCTCTTTGGTAGCATCTTAAGTAGCGATGTATCCTGCCTTTATCGTCTAGTATGTCACGGTATCTAGCTTGGAACTCTTCCAACATACCGTCCCTTTACTGAGGGTAAAGACAATGCCTGCGACTGATATTCAGTCGTCTTTATCACCCTGGAACACTTCCAGTGATTCTCCCCAGGGTCGATTGATACCTTCTCACTACAACTAGTGAGAATCCTAACATCCAATTAGATCTATCTCATAGATCCAAAATCCAGGATTTAGTAGGTATCATTTTGATCCTTTGTGGAGAATCATTGTGATAAGCGGATATTGATCGAGCATAGCATAGGAAACTCCTTCCCCATCAAGAGTATGTCATCCACGTACTCTACGAGGATCGTCACCATACTCCCTACTACCTTTTTGTTTATACAAGGTTCATCTAACATTTTGATGATGTCAAACTCTTTGACTAACGCATCAAAACAGACGTTCCAACTCCGCGATACCTGCTTTATCAGATAAAACATCTTGCACACGTTTCCGCTGCTCCCACTGTTTACGAAGCCCTCTGGCTGTGTACTTATAGACGTTCTCTTCTAAATCAATATTTAGAAAAGCAGTCATGGCACCCAACCGCCAGATATCGTAGTCATGGTATGTAGCCGTGGCAAGTAGGATCTGGATGGACTTAAGCATAGCTACTTAGAAAAGGTTTCATCATCATCCATACCTGGTCAATGATGTAGACCTTTAACAAGTCTAGCTTTGAAAGTCTCAACTCTTCCATGTACACCAAGTAATCTTCTCAAGATATACTTGCTCCTGATGGGGATTTAACCCTTCAGATATAGCAACTAAAGTCCATACTTTGTTGGTGTATAAGGATTCCATCTCAGATAGCTAAGCATCCAGCCATTCTTACAGAGTCTTACTCCTGATGGCCAGCTCGAAACTAGTTGGGTCATCATCTCATGATGCATTCCTCCCTCCCACTGTCATAGAGAAACCGAAGTATCTCTCAGGTGGGTGAGGAACCCTACTAGATCGGCGGAGAGGCTGAGGTTCGTTGGTATCTACTGAATCCCTTGGTTCTATTAAATCATCTGCTGTAGTTCGTATAGCTGGAACTTTTCCAGTTCTACATGACAGACTTTGCCTCGAGCTTGTCCGGATTTTGCATTCAGACATAGGCCGGTCAACCCCGAATCTTAACTAGCTTAAGACATGGGCTCTTCCCATACCATATCTCATATGGAGTGGTAGGCAACTGATTTGATTCGAACCGTATTCAATAGGTATGTAGCTTCTCAAGCGCATAATTCCCAAAAAGGAAACGGGTAACTCAGTATTACTCATCATAGAGCACACCATATCAAATAGGGTGCGATTGCTCCGCCCCGATATACCATCGTGCTATGGTGTATACGGAGGAGTAATGCTGAGAGAGAATCTCATTCTCCTTTAGAATAGTCCAGGAATTCCGTGCACAAGTATTCTCCTCCTTGATCTCATCAAAGGACATAGTACTTATACCCGTATTCTGGTTCTCTACTTCTCGCTTATATTCTGTGAATATCTCAAAAGGTTCGGACTTGTGTTTCAACAGGAACATATGTCTGAATCTTGAGAGATTATCAGAGAATGTAATGAAGTACTAAGAACCGGTCTTGGCATGTGTAGACAGGGGACCTACATACATCAACATGTATCATCCCAAGAGTTCACTAACTCTTTCTCTGTTTCCAGTAAACGGAGCTACGGTCATCTTATCTTTGTGACATGACTGGCGAGTTTCACAAGATGTAAATTCAAACTAATTTAAATATGCATCTTTATGTAACTCTAGCTAGTCGGGTCGCATCAATATGACCTAGTCTACAATGCCTCAAGAAGGAATCGTTCAATTCTGAACTCTTCCTCTTGTGTGTGTTCCATATACTAAGAACTGTGGTTTGATTTAGAACATTAATGCTTTTAGATAACGTGCCTGAACCGATCAACTTTTGATATAGGAAATGTTCAAAACATTATCCAACAATACAAAATTTTATCATTTCTTTACTAATAAAGAGATAGATATGATTTTGTATATCAGGTTCGGTATCTAACAACATTCGTTCAGAATCAATGTATTCTGGTAATACAGGGTGATAGTGACCAACAGACTTGGCTGCAACACTTGCCCCGTTTTCTGCCTCATGAAACTTATCACCCGTTCTCAGTTCTCTACCTATCTGTAGCCCTATGTAACAGATTACATATCTGGGATCCTGATCTGGTATCACATACCCAGGATGTAAAGGATACTGAGAAACAGTTCTGTATAATGAATACACCCGAAGATGATGCATCAGCATGCACTCTCTTCGTTTGGGCGGCACGGGAATTCTGGTATTCCCCAATTTCCTGCTCTGTCTTATAACAATTATAAGTTGGAGCGGGACCAACGTTCCCCAGCTCAGTATAACAAGCGGGTTCGGTCAATTATCCGTATTATTATCTTGATTAAGGCATGATATGGTCGCTACCTGGAGAGAGAGAGAAGAAAACACTCAGCGTGCGCTCTTTCAAGAATAGATTGGTTATTATTTTATCTAATCAGGATGGCTCCCACTGCTTTTTATCAAATCTTCCTTCAAACCCTAAAAGGAAAGACTAGCCGGGATTAATTACACACTACAAGTTCGCCAATCTTTCAGCCAGGCCAGTGTCGGTACTTTGAGGGAGGTCCCCCGTGCTGTCGCACGAACCTAATTAATGTAAACCTCGTTTTCCCAGAGGCGTAACCTCGTTAACACCTTTCTAGACACCTACTTGATCGGCTAATTGTAATATATAAAACTCTCCCAGGAGTAACACTTACTCGCAGCGGGTATCGGGATCCAACTATCTCATAGAAGGTATGCAATCTCATTGCAAATTTCAACACTTGAAATTCCCGATAATATTTTGCCCCTAGCTCGCTATGACCTTGACGGAGGCCAAACAACCCATAGTCCGCTAGTCAAGTTCAACCCGTCATTTCCTGATTGAATTAAACCCACCCGCACGACCCTTGACGGAGGCCAAACAACGCCGTACAAAT
Source organism: Agapanthus africanus (assembly GCA_030015575.1). Classification (NCBI taxonomy): domain Eukaryota; kingdom Viridiplantae; phylum Streptophyta; class Magnoliopsida; order Asparagales; family Amaryllidaceae; genus Agapanthus; species Agapanthus africanus. The sequence goes on from CM057347.1 coordinate 294,634,966, forward strand.
ACCCTAATCCAATCGCATCATATGCTAGCAGATAAGCACTAATTAGCTACCGTACACTACGCCTTGACGGAGGTCAAACAACCGCAGTACGAATACTAACTAGTACGTATCTGAAATGACGGAGGGCTACGCCAGGTTTTTCTGAAAACCTATTGCGTAATGAACTTGATATCGTTGTAGAATCAAATGATTTAAAAATGGAGTGTTTTTGAGGCTTTTCTAGTTTTGCTAAAGGAGTCACTCCCGGTGAAGGGATCGTCGGTCCTTTCCTCGTCGAATGAGGTGCGGAATTATCATATATATCGCTGTGCAAAGCAAAAACACTTAAAAGCAATCAAAAACAAACCGAGTGTGTAGCATCTGCCAGTTATTGCTAAAGGAGTCACTCCCGGTGAAGGGATCTCGGTCCTTTCCTCATCGAATAAGGTGCAGGATATATCACATATACCGCTGTGCAAAGCAAGAACTGTAGCTACCTGTTTTATTTTGAAATTCGATTCTACAACATTTTAGGTTTCTTTTATTTCATTAATCATATTAATGAAGTCCCATCATTTAAATACCTAAACATCACAGATAAATACGACGTACACTTATGCCATCCGCATTCGCCTCGATGTCCCCTCCTGCACCGTTAGGTTAGGTAACTAATGGCAGAGCGGGGCAGGGCTAGCGCGGGTGTAAAACATAAGTAACGTCTATATAATATATCATATATACTATATACTGTATCTATCACAGAACATCACATGATTACATCACAGATATCGCAGCAGAAGAAACATATGAAATATTGGATATACTAGGACGTCCGTGTTTTCAATACGAGCCAGTATAAAACACGGATTCCACGGTCGTGATGAATAGCCAAACCCACACCCCTAGACCCCTACGAGAGCGGCAAGTAACCCTACCAATTCTAGAGTTAGGAGACCCGGACTCGACTTTTCGAGTTGGTCTCCCACTGGACTCCAGAACCCGGTTACTTGTGCCCTCCCCCTTGGGTCTATCCTAGTGCGGAAAAGTAAATAATATACAAAAGGTGACTACTTTCGCAACCTGGAAGCGCCCCAATAAAAGAATATTACATACAAGTTTTTACATGAATGAAAATGAAAAACACTCATCTCACATAAAAAACCCCCGGCTATTCAAACACGACGATCCAATATAACATATCCAGCAACACATAACATCACATGTCATCAACGTAAGTAAATATGCGCATCCTAATTGTCGTTGACATATAGCAACGAAACCGGCGATATCACATATTACACTTACGGTCACAGAAAAGAAAGTGTAAAACTACAACAGTTGGAATCCGCAATCTCTTTAGACATCACATGCCTAATCAAATGAATTACTTAGACATCGCATGCCTAATAATTATAAACCCCGCATTTTAGTCTCATTATCGAAAACACTTTTCAATATCAAGTCGGGCAATTCAACAAGATTCCTGACATCCTGATCGAATGCTCGTCGCAAACTTCAGTAGGCGGCCGCACCCCAGATACCGTCGACGAAGTGCACCAAGGCGGAACACCACTACCGCGAGCACCCGAACGGATGCTTTCGGCGACGGGGTTCTCCTACAGTCACTTGGTCGGGGCTATGGAGTGAGGCTGTCTATTAAGTTTACCCGGCGAGTATCCGCGTACGCTACGTGATTGCGACGGACTTTTGATCACATCAAAATTCCGTGGCAACCGATCAAGTGAGACTAAAGTGCTACGTTTATAACATTCATTAGTTATCACATAACTAATTGTGAATTCCAATTGTTGTATCCCATTCCAGATAAACAGAAAATGTTAAACTTTCCGATTGAATATTCGAACACCCAAGTTTTCCCGATACAGATCAACACATGAAATAAGTCTAACAACATTCCGTTCGTGCCTCAGTACCAACGGTCCAGCCGTAGAAGGGTCAAGCCAACGCCTCACATGTGGCACGCCGTACTGCCCCAAACCCGAAGGTTCAAAGAGCAGTTCAAGACGGTCACATAATCGAGTTAAGGTTTGTTGTCTTCTAGAGGGACCATCGAGTTACTTGCACTACTTAGAACGTCGTTAAACTACGGAAAAATCCAACACTTGGAAATTTCCCGACAGGGGAAAAATTGGGTATTTATATCCGGTCGAACTTTTTAACATATTCTAAAATTTATCCGGAAAGCCACATAGACAAAGTTAAAAATCCGATCGATTCATCGAGTCCCCAATCCAACCCAGAAAATAAAACTCTGGAATCAATTTAAAATTCCCAGAAAACTCAGAAGAATTTATCAGGAATTACTGTGGAAAAACCAAGGGCTGACGTCACCAACTTGCCGCGGAAGCGCCGCAGAAGCAGGCTTCTGCCGCGTTTCCGCGGCTGTTTGCACTGTTCATGGGAAACGTTTTGCACAGTAATTCTTGTTTTTCATTGCTGAATTTTTTAAGCATTTTTAATTGACAAAAAACCACGTTTTACAGAAATGTCCAGAGAGCATTTTCTCGTCGGGGTTTCGGGTCGATCGGAGTTCTAATTCCGTCTAGACTTCGCCTAAGGCTCTAGCTAGTCTCTGATACCACTGTAGGGTTCCTAGGCACCCTAATGAGTTCTCACAAGGCATAAACCATGCCAAATTAAAATTTTAACGGTGCCGAGAAACCCGACTACGGATCGTTTGCTAGATTTCTAGGCTAAAAAGCTAACTAGTTAATACTTAACTACAAGATACGGAAATACAACCTTTGTAGATTCGGTGCTCCACCTCCATAGCTCCGCAACGAGGTCCTCTCCGCTGTCCAAATCAAATCCGGGCTCAAGCGTCGGCTTCGTCGGAGAATGGGCAAGCTAGGTCGTCGATGTCCATGCCGATGATGATCTACGTCGAGGCATCGCTAAATCAAGCTCCGACTTCACCAAGTCCAAAAACTTGTAAAGAGAACACACTCTACTACTTGGCAAGAGGTAGAGGATGAAGAAATAGGAAGTGGGTAGACTTTAGAATTGGATTTCTCACTTGTTTTCATCAATCACCATTGATGAAGCAAGTTTCTTCTTGAAGTGAAGAAGAAGAAGATGGAAAAAGGTTATGATAAGAATAATATAAAAAAGAAAAGAATAATCCATTCTTATCATAACACTAACCATGGTAATGTGTAGAGAATCAATCATGGTTAAATGGGATGGTTAGGGTTAAGCATGAGACAAAATGGTTGCCAAAGTCAAAGTCTTCATGAAGCTTCAATATGAAACAAAATTAGCCACCATTTTCTCTTAATGCCTTTTCTAATTATTTCCAAAATGAATAAATAGATAAATAAATAAGAAAAGGAAATAAAACCCTAATCATATAAATAACCATGGTTTATTCTTAACATACACTTAAACAATCATGTATCATCAAACATGATACAAGCAAATGTACAAATGTATATCACATATACAATGTGCACAATACAAGTGAGAAAATCCATATAAAGTTAACCAATACTAGTTAACGCAAAGTAATATATCAAATATATTATCATGCATTAAATCATTAAATCAACACTTGATTCAATGATCCGGTCATGTCGCACACAACCGACTAGTATTCAATGTATCGGCTTATCGATTCAACGCTTGAATCGATAACTAGGTTATATCGCATACAACCATCCGATACATTGATCGCGAGAATGAAATACGGTATCACATACACGCATGATTCTCGGTCCCGCACATATCTCATATGCGCTCCTATTTCGTTTCGCTTGAGCCAGGAAACCTCTGTGTAGGACTCTAAAGACTCGTCAATACGCCGGCAGCAGGTGATGATCATATCAAACATCCACAAGCCGCAAGCGGTCTGCTAAACGTAACGGCCACCCGGGTATTGAGCGATCTGAAGATCGACGAGCAAGCCCGCTCACACTCCAGTGAATCCGACCAGTAACACTACCGTACAGTCCGGTCTGATCGTCTGATATGTCGCATATCTCGCCTAGGGGTGGTAAACGTCAGACCCCAATAGCTCGATAAGTCGTGTCGATATAAGGTCTATAACTGTTCGAGAAACTACTGGTAACACTTACCAGTAAGTCTCAGCAACCCTGGCCAGGGATTTCCTGTTATAGCCAATCGAACACAGCGCAACATCAACCCCCTATACCGGGAGAGACGAATCCCCTCCTATCGCTCATTGCCTCCATGTGACTCGGGACTGTACCCAAAAACCACCGTTTTGCACGCCCTCTTGGACGTGGTAAGATGGAAATCAAAGCACAGTGGGAACCACACAAGACTCTATGACGATCTCGGGTCAACAGACTACTCTGTACCAGTGTCACCAGAGAACTGCCATCTGACGTGAGGTATAATACCATCTGGGAGTTCTCGGCGAGTCCGTCCAGTGTACCCAGTCTCTACTGAGCACCCGTATATCATCTCTGATGTCAAACACCGATGGATATGGGATCATCCATCGCCCATCTATATGGGTCGAGAAGGTATACGCTAGTCTACTCTGGTATATCGATGCCCCATCTCGATACACCCACGACTAGGGACTTTGAAGGATGTACTTATAGACTACCATGTCCCCACTAGTATGATCCGCATCATAGTCCAGGTAGTCAAGCACAGATCCTAAGGGCTTTACCAACATGTAACAGAGAGACAATCAGTATACACGTTAAGGTAAAGAGCAACCATATAGCATACTATCATGTCGAGCAAGAAAGTCCTCCCTATATATGTCCCGGCATCCACTACAATATACATCCTATGTATAGTAATGGCCTCTAGGGCATACATATAACTAACAGGGCCCATATGAGGTTGGACTTCACCCCGGCGGTTACCTCTTCCGTCTCCAGTGAGCGACGTATCCAGCAGGAACTGGAGAGCTTGAAGGCCACCGTTCAGGAGTTGAAGGAGATGCTGGTATGTATACTACTTAATAGTAAAATATCATGTCATATTATAGATATCAACATATCCAATATCAGTACGTAGCCTGAGCTTATTTGGTTGTAGACTTAGGTTTGATTAATCATACATACATATCTAATTAAAATAAACAACGGTTTTCCAAACTAGATATCCAAAAGGGGTTTCGAAATAACTCGATAATGATAAGAATTCGAATAATACACAGTTCTTACACGCTTATTACACACGTTAGGTCCAGACGCGATGGGGTACATCGGCCGAGCCTCCACATGCATCTCCTTCGGCTGCGGCTCCGCAAGCCACTACATCGGTTGCGGTTCCGCAGACAGCTCCTATAGCTCCACCACCCGCTCAGACTCCCACAGCCGCGGCTCCGCAAGCCACTACCTCGACGGCGGCTGCGCAGACCACATCGCCAGCTCCACAGCCCGCTCAGACTCCCGCACGCGCCGAATTGCATGGTTTATTGACCGAGGAGCAGGGGCGCCAGATTCTAGCGTTTATCAGAGGTGGAGCTGGACCGAGCTAGGCTAGCTTTTTGATTCTTATTTCTTGGAACATGTATTTATTTATATGATACATATTGTACTACATTTTGAAACATTTTGGACGATATTGATATTGGTTTATATTTATATCATATTCAGTTTTTTGGTTTCTTTTGTATATTATATGCATGAGATGTGATTATGAATACTGCGATATATGTTGTGTGATGATTAATTTTATATTTGATTGATGTATATATTATTGTGCACAGGGCGAGAAAAAATCAGGCAGCCCTTTTTTTTATAAAAAAAATAGATAATTTGTACCTACGGATTAAACCGTAGGTGCACATGTTGCCCCTACGGATTTAACCGTAGGGGCACAATATCAGCATTAACTGATATTTTCCCCATGATCTCAGTATCAGGGGGTTGGGAGTGCCCCTACGGATATATCCGTAGGGGTAAACAACAGCCCCTACGGATATATCCGTAGGGGCAAAATATCAGGATTTCTGAAATTTTGCCCCTACGGATCAGTACCTACGCATTTATCCGTAGGGGCTATGACTTAGACCTACGGAGTAATCCGTAGGTACAAGTATTATATTTAAAAAACCGTAAATAAAATAATGTTTTTGTCCCTACGGCCTACTCCGTAGGGGCTACAGGACCTACAGTGAACTCCGTAGGGGCAGTTTTTTGTCCGTAGGGGAAAGTTTAGGGTTTCAACTTGCACCTACGGCGTTTGCACCTACAGGTTATTTTCTTGCCCCTACGGACATATCCGTAGGGGCAGTGGTTTTCCCCTATGGGTTAATCCGTAGGGGCAACCCCTCTTTGTACTAGTGTGTCAATGAAGCCTTCTGGCTAATCCATATAAACGCATTCTTCTAAATCACAATTTAGAAATGCAGTTTTAACGTCCATCTGCCAGATTTCATAGTCGTAGTGAGCAGCAATAGCAAGTAGGATCCGTATGGATTTAAGCATTGCTACTGGAGAGAAAGTTTCATCATAGTCCAATCCTGGTCTTCGACGAAAACCCTTCGCTACAAGCCTTGCTTTATAGGTCTCTACCTGTCCATCTACATCAATCTTTCTCTTAAAGATCCATTTGCACCCTACGGGTTTTATCCCAGGAGGTGCAACGTCCAAAGTCCATACTTTGTTTGTGTACATGGACTCCATTTCGGATCTCATGGCATCCAGCCACTTCACTGAGTCACCACTCGTGATAGCTTGCTGAAAGCTAGTAGGATCATCATGATCCATGATGCAATCTTCTTTATCACCATCAATGAGAAACCCATAGTATCTCTCTGGTGGGCGAGAAGTTCTACTAGATCTCCGGAGCGGCTGAGGTTCTTGAAGTTCTACTGCAACATCAGTTTCAACTAATTCGTCATGAGTAATTTGTGTCTCTAGAACCTCTTCTAGTTCTACCGCATTGCCATCATCACCTTTTGTAAAAATCTCATTTTCTAAAAATGTGGCATGTTGAGAAACAAACACCTTTTGTTCCTCCTTGTGGTAGAATAGATATCCATATGAATGTTTTGGATATCCCACAAATTTACACATGACCGATCGTGTCTCGAGTTTGTCTGGATTCTGCTTTTTGACAAAAGCCGGACAACCCCATACCCTAACTCTTTTGAGAGATGGTCTCTTTCCACTCCATATCTCATATGGAGTGGTAGACACGGTCTTGGTTGGAACCCTATTTAACAGATACATTACTGTCTCCAATGCATGTCCCCAAAAAGAAAGTTGTAACTCAACATCACACATCATGGACCGTACCATATCTAATAGGGTACGATTCCTCCTTTCTGACACACCGTTGTGCTGTGGTGTATAAGGAGGAGTGAGCTGAGAGAGAATCCCATTATCTTTTAAGAAGTTTGAAAACTCTGTACTTAAATACTCTCCACCTCGATCTGATCGAAGTTTCTTGATACTCAAACCTGTTTGTTTTTCTACTTCAAGTTTATACTCCTTAAATTTCTCGAAAGCTTCGGATTTATGCTTTAACAAAAACATGTGTCCGAATCTTGAGAAATCATCAGTAAAAGTAATGAAGTAAGAAAAACCGCCTCTTGCATGTGTAGACATTGGTCCGCATACATCACTATGTATGAGGCTTAAGAGTTCCACAGCTCTTTCTCCGTGTCCAGTAAATGGAGTTTTGGTCATTTTACCTTTGATACAGGAATGGCAAGTCGCATAAGATTTATATTCAAAAGGATTTAATTATCCATCTTTATGTAGCTTGTTTAGACTTGTTTCATTAATATGACCAAGTCTACAATGCCAAAGAAACGTTTCATTTATATCTGAAAACTTTCTTTTATTAGTATGTTGTATATTGAAAACTGTGTGTTGGTTCAGGACGTAAATGGCGTTATTTAGTGTACCATACCCAATCAACTGTTGATTCAAGTTAATGTTCATAAAATTATTCTGTAACACAAAATGATATCCTTCATTGTCCAACAAAGAAACAGATATTATATTACATAGCATACTAGGTACATAATAACACGGGTTCAAAACCAAAATACAACCCGAAGGCAACCCCAGATGATACTCTCCCACGAATACATGTATATTGGAACCATTTCCAACCCACAGAGTATGATCACCAGTCTTCAGAACTCTACTGTTTCTCAATCCCTGCATACAATTGCAGATGTGAGAACCAGAACCGGTATCTAATACCCAAGATGCAGAGTTTATAGAAAAACAGTTTTCAGTTACAAACACACCTGAAGCGGAAGCATCAACATACTTCTTCTTCTTGAGATCAGCAAGATACAGAGCACAGTTGCGTTTCCAATGTCCCGACTTGTGGCAGTAAAAACAATCTCCTTTTCCACTTCCCGCGGCCCCAGATTTGTCTTTCCCCTTCGCCTTTTGAACTCCACCTTTTGGTTTGATGGGTTTCTTCTTCTTCTTTCCCTTAGCATTGGCTTTTGGGACGGAAGAGGAAAATGACCCAGCAAGCAAAGCGGGAGTCTTCGCTATCTTAAGCATGCTCTCTGCACTTCTCAACATATTGAGAAGTTCAGGCAATGATTTCTCCAAATCGTTCATATTAAAATTCACTATGAACGGAGCAAAGGCAGGGGGGAGAGACTGTAGAACAATATCTGTATATTGCTCATTATCCATGGTCCATCCCAGTCCCTCAAGTTCTTCTATAAGACCAATCATCTTCAGAACATGTTCTCCTACTGATGTAGCAGGGGCCATCCGCATCTGAAACAACTTTCGAGATACCTCGTATCATAAAGTCCAAGATTGCTCTTCATACAACTCCTTTGTATGAAGAAAGATGGATTGAACATCCATCTTCTCGTGCTGCTTCTGATGTATACTGTCCATAGAAGCAAGCGCGAGGCACTTGGTCGTGTTACAATCAATATCCCATGTTTTTCGGATCTCCCTATCCGAAACAGATGATTTAGGTCCTGTGACGGGTGGGGCTTTGGTACTGAGGACATATGATACTTTATCATATGTGAGTGCAATGTTCAAGTTTCTCAACCATTCTTTCTAATTCAATCCTGCCAGTTTGTTTTTCTCTAAAAGAAGCTTAAGTCTTGTCATCGGGTATCTTCCATTAGGAGAGATAAAAGAATACACTCAGCGAAATGCTCTTGAAAAGAATTAGATTGGTTATTATTTTATCTAATCGATGTCTCCCACTGCTTTTATCAAATTTTCTTTCAAAACCTGAAAAGAAAATTAGCTAGGATTAATTACATTCTACAGTTTCGCTAACCGGTCAGCCAGGCCAGTATCGGTACTTTGAGGGAGGTTCCCCGTGCTTTCGCATGGACCTAATTAAAATAAACCTCATTTTCCCAGAGGTCAAACCCTATTGACACCTTTCTAGACACCTACTGGATTAGCTAATTGTAAAGTGCAAAACTCTTCTAGGAGTAACTCTTACTCATAGTGGGATCGGGATCCAACTATCATATAGATGCTATGCAATCTCATTGCAAATTTGAACTCTTGAAACTCTCGATATGGTTTTTACCCCTAGCTGCTTATGACCTTGGCTATGGTCAACATATCATAAGCACTAGTCAAGTTCTACCCGTCATTTTGAGATTAACTAGACCCACCCATATGACCTTTGACTATGATCCACATAATCACATGAATGTCCTAATTGATCGCATCATATGCTTTGTAGGAAGACATCACTTAGCTACCGTACACTACGTCTTGACTATAATCAACATACGTAGCACGAATACTAAGTACTCTGCTTCCTAAAATGACGGATGGTTGCGGATGTTTTTTATGAAAACCTTTAACGTTTTGAACTTGATCTCGTTGTAGAATCAAAACAGTTTAGAAAAGGAGTGGCTTAAGCTCCGCATCTTTTTGAAACTTGCATTTTTCATAAAAAAGCCGAGTAGGTTTCAAATCTGATTCTACAACATCTTTAGCTTTCTTTTTCTTTACATTAATCTTATTAATGTAGTCCCATCATTTAAGTTCCTAAACCATCACAGAAAAGAAACGAAAATAGAACGTACACTTATGCCATCCGCATTCGCCACAGTGTCCCGTTATGCACCGTTAGGTTACTTAACCAACAGCATAGCGGGGCGGGACTAGCGCGGGTGTAAAACATAAGCAACGTTTATTATATATCATATATATAATAATAATCCATTCTTCTCAGATATTAAGTAATCACATCACAGAATATCAACAGCAGAAGCACATATGAAAATAAAAGGATATCTAGGATGTCCGTATTTTGTATTTAGCCAACAATAGAAAATACGGATTCTACGGTCGCGATGAGTAGCCAAGCCCACACCCTAGACCCCTACGAGAGCGGCAAGTGACCTACCAATTCTAGAGTTTAGGAGACCCGGTCTCAACTCCTCGAGATGGCCTCCCACTGAACCCTAGAACCTGGTCACTTGTGCTCCCCTCATTGGGTCTATCCTAATGCGGAAAAATAATAATATACAAAGATGGCGACATCATCCTCAACCCGGAAGTGCCCTAAATAAATGAATATTATATACAATTGATTTTTACATGAATGAAAATAAAACTCTCAACTCACATAAAAACCCCCGGCTATTCCATCACGACAATCCTGCACATCATATCTCCAACACATAATATCACATATCATCAACGTAAGTAAGTATGCGTACCCCGATTGTCGTTGATGTATAATAACGAAACCAGCGATACACCACATAGTATACTTACGGTCGCAGAAAAGAAATGAAAAACTACAATAATTGGAATCGTAACCGCCCTTAGACAACATAAATCCGGGATATCACATATCAAAGATTTCATGTCCAACAATGTAAAGCTCACATTTAGGCCTCACCCATGAAAACACTTTTCAAATTAAGTCGGATAATTCAACAATATTTCCGATTAAACCTGAGGCCGAAATGTTAGATTTACACGCAACAAACAAATTTGTAGATTCCAATTATTGTATCATTTTCTCAAAAACTAGGCGCAGTTAAAACATTCGATCGAACGATTAATTACCCAAATAATTCTCAGAAAGCTTAACACTTAAGCAATATTAAAATACACCATAGACTGCTACAAGCTCGCACGGGCCAGCACAAGAAGGCACAGTCCACGCCTCACCAACGGAGCCGCGGAACCGCCGCAAAATGACCATTTTGGCCGCGGTTCCGCGGTCTTTAAGTCGAGTTAGGGTTTCGTTCTTCCCGTGGTCCCATACAATTCCCTGCACGTTTTTCTGAGTATTTTTAATGTGAAAAAATCCAACTTTTTGAAAAATTTCCAGAGAGCATGATTCGGGCGACATGTTTCATTCGTTCGAGGTTTTTAACGTCGTCTAGGTTACTCTAAAACTCTAGCTTGGCTCTGATACTATTGTTGGGTTTACCTAGCACCTAATCTAAAGTTTGGAAGCATCACACATGCCACAATTAAATTTTTAAAGGTGCTAAGTAAACTAAACTAGAATCTTAACTAGAACTTTAGGGTAACAATGAACAAGTATCACATGCAAATGAGAATCTATCACTAAGTGAAGAGATTACAACCTTTGTAGACCTCCCTTGGCTACTCCTTAGACCTTTGAGAGTATGGAATGGATCGCTAGAGGCCTTCCTCGTCCACGATGATCCACCCGAAGTCTTTTTGCCCAAAGCTCCTTGCTTTACTTGATCTTTGAAAGAAGTATAGCAAACACCCTACACAAATGGGCTAGAGAGTGTTAGTTGTATGTATGCCCTAGAGGCCATTATTGTACATATGATGTATATTATATTGGATGCTTGGACATATATAGAGAGGACTTTCTTGCTCGACATGATAGTATACTATCCGGTTGCTCTTTATCTTAACATATATACTTGTCTCTTGATACTGTCTTATGGTTACATGTTGGTAAAGCCCTTAGCATGTGTACTTGACTACCAGGATTATGATGCAGATCATACTAGTGGGGTTATGGTAGTCCATAAGTTCATCCTTTAATGTTCTTAGTCGAGGGTGTATCGAGACAGGGCATCGATATACCAGAGTAGACTAGCGTATACGCTTCTCGACCCATGAGATGGGCGATGGATGATCTCATATCCATTGGTGTTTGACATCAGAGATGGTATACGGGTGCTCAGTGGAGACTGGGTACACTGGACGAACTTGCCGAGAACTCCCAGATGGTATTATACCTCACGTCAGATGGCAGTTCTTTGGTGACACTGGTACAGGTTAGTCTGTAGACCCGAGATCATCATAGAGTCTTGTGTGATTCTCACTGTGCTTTGATTTCCACCTTACCACGTCTAAGAGGGCGTGCAAAAAATGGTGATTTTTGGGTACAGTCCCGAGTCAGATGGAGGCAATGAGCGATAGGAGGGGTTTCGTCTCTCCCGGTATTGGGAGTTGATATTGTGCTGTGCCCGATTGGCCATAACAGGGAAGTCCCTGGCCAGGGCTGATTTAGAGATTTACTGATAAGTATTATCAGTAGTTTCTCGACCCGTTATGAGACTATTATCGGCATGACTTATCGGTTATTGGGGTCTGATGTTTACCACGCCTAGACTTGATATGCGACATATCAGACGAGGAGACCGGACTGTACGGCAAGTGTTACCGTCAGGCTATTGCAGGAGTTGGAGCGGGCTTGCTTGCTGATCTTCTGATCGCTCAATACCCGGGTAGCCGTTACGTCCAGCTAGTACCGCTGACGGCTTGTAGGTGCTTGATGTGATCATCACCCACTGCCGGCGTATTGACGAGTCTTTAGAGTCCTACATAGAGGTTTTACTGGCTCAGGCAAAACGAAGTAGGAGCACATATGTGATATGTGCGGGACTGAGAATAATGTGTGTATGTGATACGGTATTTCATTCTCGCGATATTTGTATCGGTCGGTTATATGTGATATAGCCAGGTTATCAAATCAAGTGTTGATTCGATAAGTTGGTACATTTAGTATTAGTCGATTATATGAGATATAGCCGAATTATTGAATCAAGTGTTGATTTGATAATTTAGTGTATAATTGTATATTTGATATACTAATTTACATTAACTAACATTTGCTCACTTAAACTTTTATTTTCTCACATGTGCACACTTAATATATATGTGATATATATTAAAATGTGTTTTGTTTTGTATCATGGTCGTTGATACACACTACATGGGTGTATGAGACATACACCATACCAATTATAATGGTGGGGTTTTAATGTTTAAAGTAAATCCAAATTAGTGGAAACTAAATCAAATGCATGAAGCTTGTAGAAGCTTGTGAGTGCATTTGACCAAGTCCACTAGTTTTGTTTTATTTTAGATATTTGTTAACCTAACCATTTTAATTAGCCATGGTTATGTCTCTATATGAGTTAGTATATGATACACACTCACCCATGGTTTATTCTCTCACTTGGATAATTCATTCTCTTCTCATTTTCTTCATCTTCTTTCTCTAAAGAAAAAGCTCTCTAGGGTTTGATCAAAGTGAGAAAGTATTATGAGAATAATAATTCTAAAGTGAGCCCACTTCCTATTTCACCATCCTCTACTAGATTAGCACTTTAGTATAGGGTGTTAGCTTCACTAATCATACATTAGTGAAATAGTAGCTTAAGTTGGTATCCCCTCGACGTAGATCATCTTCGGCCTCGAAGATTTCAAGCAAGATCTCCCTTTTCTCTTCGAGAAGCCATGCAAGAGTCCGGGAGTACCATGATCGCAGCGAAGGGACTACAACAAGGAGCTATTGAAGTGAAGGATCGATCTACAAAGGTTGTATTTCTATTTCACTTAGATGTAAAAAGATTTACTTTTGTTTCCGTATTATTTTCTAGTTATCGATTCTAGTTTAGAGTTCCTTAAAACGGCAATTTTTTTTAAAACGGCATGGTCGATGCCTCCTGAAACCTTGCTGCCGTCGTTGAGAACCCCACAGTGGTATCAGAGCCTAGCTAGAAAATTAGACGGATAATGTTAGTTTACGAAACCGAAACAAACTCTGAAACTTGAAATACCAAATCCATGTTTCTGTTGTTTTTCAATTGAGCTCCTAAATTTTTTCAAATAAGTGCAGAATCATATTTGGGCAAATATAAGAAAATGGGAGAAAATTAGGACCATGTGCTCGGAATTTGGCCGAGTACATGGCCACAAATTCCGAGGAGGCTGGCCAGGGAGTGAAGAAAATGTCCCAATTTTTTCCCATGCTCTGGGATCGGGGTTTTGGTGTTTCTGGTGTTGTTTTTTTTGCTATTTTTTCATGTGATGATTAACCCAATGCAAAGGCAATTCGGAGTGTTTCGTAGTCATAATTTTAACTATTTTCGGGTTACTTTATACGGTGTTAAAAAGTTCAATCGGATATCAAATATCCATTTTAACCCTTGCTGAAAATTTCCAAGTGTTGGAATTTTCTCAAGTTAATTATATTCGATAGTCGTGCAAGTGATTCTATGGACCCTCTAGAAGAACAAAAACCTTAACTCGATTCTATACCCTCGGAACCGCGACTGAACCTTAGGGTTTGCCGTGTTAGTTATATGTATGCCCTAGAGGCCATTACTGTACATAGGATGTATATTGTAGTGGATGCTGGGACATATATAGGGAGGACTTTCTTGCTCGACATGATAGTATGCTATCTGGTTGCTCTTTACCTTAACGTGTATATTGATTGTCTCTCTATTACATGTTGGTAAAGCCCTTAGGATGTATACTTGACTACCTGGACTATGATGCAGATCATACTAGTGGGGACAGATAGTCTATAAGTACATCCTTCAAAGTCCCTAGTCGTGGGTGTATCGAGACGGGGCATCGATATACCAGAGTAGACTAGCGTATACCTTCTCGACCCATACAGATAGGCGATGGATGATCCCATATCCATTGGTGTTTGACATCAGAGATGATATACGGGTGCTCAGTGGAGACTGGGTACACTGGACGGACTCGCCGAGAACTCCCAGATGGTATTATACCTTACGTCAGATGGCAGTTCTCTGGTGACACTGGTACAGAGTAATCTGTTGACCCGAGATCGTCATAGAGTCTTGTGTGGTTCCCACTGTGCTTTGATTTCCACCTTACCACGTCCAAGAGGGCATGCAAAACGGTGGTTTTTGGGTACAGTCCCGAGTCACATGGAGGCAATGAGCGATAGGAGGGGATTCGTCTCTCCCGGTATAGGGAGTTGATGTTGCGCTGTGTTCGATTGGCTATAACAGGAAATACCTGGCCAGGGTTGCTGAGATTTACTGGTAAGTGTTACCAGTAGTTTCTCGAATTGTTATAGACCTCATATCGACACGACTTATCGAGCTATTGGGGTCTGACGTTTACCGCCCCTAGGCGAGATATGCGACATATCAGACGATCAGACCGGACTGTACGGTAGTGTTACTGGTTGGATTCACTGGAGTGTGAGCGGGCTTGCTCGTCGATCTTCAGATCGCTCAATACCCGGGTGGCCGTTACGTTTAGCAGACCGCTTGCGGCTTGTGGGTGTTTGATATGATCATCGCCTGCTGCCGGCGTATTGACGAGTCTTTAGAGTCCTACACAGAGGTTTCCTAGCTCAAGCGAAACGAAATAGGAGCACATATGAGATATGTGCGGGACCGAGAATAATGCGTGTATGTGATACCGTATTCTATTCTCGCGATGAATGTGTCGAATGGTTGTATGCGATATAACCTAGTTATCGAATCAAGGATTGATTCGATAAATCGATACATTGGATATTAGTCGGTTATATGCGATATGACCGGATCGTTAAATCAAGTGTTGATTTAATGATTTAATGTATAATTATATATTTGATATATTACTTTGCATTAACTAGTATCGGTTCACTTTAAGATGGATTTTCTCACTCGGATGTGCGCATTACATATGCGATATGATTTTGTGCACTTGTTTGTATCATGTTTGATGATGCATGTCTTTTTGGTTAAGTGTAAAGATTTAAACCATGGTTAAGTGGATAATTAGGGTTTTACATATTTATTTATTAATCTTTTTCTTTTTGGAAAAAGGAAAAGATATGAGAAGAAATGGTGGCTTTTATTTGTTTGCACTTGAAGCTTCTTGAAGCTTTCATAAAGTAACCATTTTTGTCTCATGCTTAACCCTAACCATTCCACTAAACCATGATTCACTCTCTACACCTAACCATGGTCATGTTATGATAAGGATTGATTATTCTTTTCTTTTTTAATTAACTTATCATAACATAATTCTAATTCTTCTTCCTTTCTTCACTTGAAGAAAGCAAGCTCCATCAATGGTGATTGATGGAAATGAGTGAGAAATCCAATTCTAAAGTCTACCCACTTCCTATTTCTTCATCCTCTACCTCTTGCCAAGTAGTAGAGTGTGTTTCCTTCACAAGTTTTCATGACTTGGTGAAGGTGGAGCTTGATTTAGCGATGCCTCGACGTAGATCATCTTCGGCATGGACATCGACGACCTAGCTCGCCATTTCTCCGACGAAGCCGACGCTAGAGCCCGGGAATTCATTTGGACAGCAAAGAGACTTCGTTGCGGAGCTATGGAGGTGGAGCACCGGATCTACAAAGGTTGTATTTCCGTTTCTTTGTAGTTAAGTTGTTAACTAGATTATATTTTCGCCTAGATTTCTAGCCAACGGTCCGTAGTCGGGTTTCTCGGCACCTAGAATTTTTGAAATTGGCATGATTGATGGCTTGTGAGACCTCACTAGTGTGCCTAGGAACCCTACAGTGGTATCAGAGCCTTGCTAGAGCCTTAGGCGAAGTCTAGACGGAGTTTGAAGTCCGATCGACCCGAAACCCCATCTCAAAAAATGCTCTCTGTCTTTTTTACAAAATCGTGGTTTTTTCCAGATTAAAAATATGCAGAAAAATCAGCAGGTGATTTTAAGAGTTACTGTGAAGTTCGAGTGTCTAACTCCATCAACCTGCCGCGGTTCCGCGGCACGAGCATGGCTCGTGCGGCGATTCCGCGGCCCTACGGCCTTATTGTTCAGTGAATCTTACACAGTAACTCCTAATTGATAGTGCTGGATTTTCTGGGAATTTTTAATATTTATTCAAGAGTTGAATTTTCTGGGGTTGTTTTGGGGATTCGGTGTTTCGATCGGAGTATCAGATTTTGTCTATGTGGCTTTCCGGATAAATTTTAGAATATGTTAAAAAGTTCGACCGGATATAAATACCCAATTTTTCCCCTGTCGGGAAATTTCCAAGTGTTGGATTTTTCCGTAGTTTAACGACGTTCTAAGTAGTGCAAGTAACGCGATGGACCCTCTAGAAGACAACAAACCTTAACTCGATTATGTGACAGTCTTGAACTGCCCTTTGAACCTTCGGGTTTGGGGCAGTACGGCGTGCCACATGTGAGGCGTTGGCTTGACCCTTCTACGGCTGGACCGTTGGTACTGAGGCACGAACTGAATGTTGTTAGACTTGTTTCATGTGATGAGCTGTTTCGGGAAAACTTGGGTGTTCGATTGTTCGATCGGAAAGTTTGACATTTTCTATTTATCCGGAATGGGATACAATAATTGGAATTCACAAATAGTTATGAGATAACTGAATGAATGTTATAAATCTAGCAATTTAGTCTCACTTGATCGGTTGCCACGGAATTTTGATGTGATCAAAAGTCCGTCGCAATCACGTAGCGTACGCGGATACTTGCAGATAAACTTAATAGACAGCCTCACTCCAAAGCCCCGACCAAGTGACTGTAGGAGAACTCCGTCGCCGAAAGCATCCGTTCGGGTGCTCGCGGTAGCGGTGTTCCGCCTTGGTGCACTTCGTCGACGGCGTCGGGGGTGCAGCCGCCTACTGAAGTTTGCGACGAGCATTCGATCAGGGTGTCGGGAATCTTGTTGAATTACCCGACTTGGTATTGAAAAGTGTTTTCGATTTTGAGACTAAAATGCGGGGTTTATAATTGTTAGGCATGCGATGTCTAAAGAATTGATTTGGTCAGGCATGCGATGTCTGAGGTGGTTGCGGATTCCAACTGTTGTAGTTTTACACTTTCTTTTCTGTGACCGTAAGTGTAATATGTGATATCGCCGGTTTCGTTGCTATATGTCAACGACAATTGGGATGCGCATATTTACTTACGTTGATGACATGTGATGTTATGTGTTGCTGGATATGTTATATTGGATCGTCGTGTTTGAATAGCCGGGTTTTTTTTATGTGAGATGAGTGTTTTTCATTTTCATTCATGTAAAAACTTGTATGTAATATTCTTTTATTGGGGAACTTCCAGGTTGCGGAAGTTGTCACCCTTTGTATATTATTTACTTTTCCGCACTAGGATAGACCCAAGGAGGGGAGCACAAGTAACCGGGTTCTGGAGTCCAGTGGGAGACCAACTCGAGGAGTCGAGTCCGGGTCTCCTAACTCTAGAATTGGTAGGGTTGCTTGCCGCTCTCGTAGGGGTCTAGGGGTGTGGGTTAGGCTATTCATCACGACCGTGGAATCCGTGTTTTATACTGGCTCGTATTGAAAACACGAACGTCCTAGTATATCCAATATTTCATATGTTTCTTCTGCTGCGATATCTGTGATGTGATCATGTGATGTTCTGTGATAGATACAGTATATAGTATATATGATATATTATATAGGCGTTACTTATGTTTTACACCCGCGCTAGCCCTGCCCCGCTCTGCCGTTAGTTACCTAACCTAACGGTGCACGAGGGGACATCGAGGCAAATGCGGATGGCATAAGTGTATGTCGTATTTATCTGTGATGTTTAGGTACTTAAATGATGGGACTTCATTAATGTGATTAATGAAATAAAAGAAACCTAAGATGTTGTAGAATCGAATTTCAAAATAAAACAGGTAGCTACAGTTCTTGCTTTGCACAGCGGTATATATGAGATATCCTGCACCTTATTCGATAAGGAAAGGACCGAGATCCCTTCACCGGGAGTGACTCCTTTAGCAATAACTGGCAGATGCTACGCACTCGGTTTGTCTTTTGATTGCTTTTAAGTGTTTTTGCTTTGCACAGTGATATATACGATATATCCCGCACCTCATTCGACGAGGAAAGGACCGACGATCCCTTCACCGGGAGTGACTCCTTTAGCAAAACTAGAAAAGCCTCAAAAGCACTCCATTTCAAAATCATTTGATTCTACAACGATATCAAGTTCATTACGCAATAGGTTTTCAGAAAAACCTGTCATAGCCCTCCGTCATTTCAGATAAGTGGTAGTTAGTATTCGTGCTACGTTTGTTAGCCTGCGTCAAGGCGTAGTGTGCGGTAGCTAACTAGTATTTATCTGCTTATGCATATGATGCAGATTGGATTAGGGTAGTCGTGCGACTTTGTTGGCCTGCGTCAAGGGTCGTGCGGGTGGGTTTAATTCAATCAGGAAATGACGGGTTGAACTTGACTAGCGCACTATGGTTTGTTGGCCTGCATCAAGGTCATAGGACGCTAGGGGCAAAATATTATCGGGAATTTCAAGTGTTGAAATTTGCAATGAGATTGCATACCTTCTATGAGATAGTTGGATCCCGATACCCGCTGCGAGTAAGAGTTACTCCTGGGAGAGTTTTACACATTACAATTAGCCGATCAAGTAGGTGTCTAGAAAGGTGTTAACGGGGTTACGCCTCTGGGAAAACGAGGTTTACATTAATTAGGTCCGTGCGAAAGCACGGGGAACCTCCCTCAAAGTACCGACACTGGCCTGGCTGAAAGATTGGCGAACTTGTAGTGTGTAATTAATCCCGGCTAGTCTTTCCTTTTAGGGTTTGAAGGAAGATTTGATAAAAAGCAGTGGGAGCCATCCTGATTAGATAAAATAATAACCAATCTATTCTTGCAAGAGCGCACGCTGAGTGTTTTCTTCTCTCTCTCTCCAGGTAGCGACCATATCACGCCTTAATCAAGATAATAATACGGATATTTGACCGAACCCGCTTGTTATACTGAGCTGGGGAACGTTAGTCCCGCTCCAACTTATAATTGTTATAAGACAGAGCAGGAATTTGGGGATTACCAGAATTCCCGTGCCGCCCAAACGAAGAGAGTGCATGCTGATGCATCATCTTCGGGTGTGTTCGTTACAAAGAACTGTTTCTCTGTATTCTTTACGTCCTGGGTATGTGATACCAGATCAGGATCCCAGATATGTAATCTGTTACATAGGGCTACAGAAAGGTAGAGAACTGAGAACGGGTGATAAGTTTCATGAGACAGAAAACGGGGCAAGAGTTGCAGCCAAGTCTGTTGGTCACTGTCACCCTGTATTACAAATACATTGATTCTGAACGAATGTTATTAGATACCGAACCTGATATACAAAATCATATCAGTCTCTTTATTAGTAAAGAAATGATAAAATTTTGTATTGTTGGATAATGTTTTGAACATTTCCTCTATCAAAAGTTGATCGGTTCAGGCACGTTATCTAAAAGCATTGATGTTCTAAATCAAACTACAGTTCTTAGTATACAGAACATACACAAGAGGAAGAGTTCAGAAATGAACGAATCCTTCTTGAGGTATTGTAGACTAGGTCATATCAATGCGACCCGACTGGCTGAGTTACATTTAGATGCATATTTAAATCAGTTTGAATTTACATCTTGTGAAACTCGCCAGTCATGTCACAAAGATAAGATGACCACAGCTCTGTTTATTGGAAACAGAGAAAGAGTTAGTGAACTCTTGGGATGATACATGTTGATGTATGTAGGTCCCCAGTCTACAAATGCCAGGACTGGTTCTTTGTACTTCGTTACATTCTCTGATAATCTCTCAAGATTCAGACATATGTTCTTGTTGAAACACAAGTCCGAACCTTTTGAGATATTCACAGAATATAATTTAGAAGTAGAGAACCAAATACGGGTAAAAGTATTATGTCCTATGATGAGATCAAGGGGGAGAATACTTGAGCACGGAAATACTGGACTATTCTAAAGGAGAATGAAATTCTCTCTCAGCATTACTCCTCCGTATACACCATAGCACGATGGTATATCGGGGCGGAGCGATAGCACCCTATTCGATATGGTGTGCTCTATGATGAGTACTACTGAGTTACCTATTTCCTTTTTGGGAGTTATGCACTTGAGAAGCTGCATATTTATTGAATAGGGTTCAAATCAAATCAGTTGCCTACCACTTCATATTTGATATGATAAGGGAAGAGCCCATCTCTTAAGTTAGTTAAGATTTGGGGTTGTCCGGCCTATGTCTAAAAGCAAAATCCAGTCAAGCTCGAGGCAAAGTCTGTAATGTAGAACTGGAAAGGTTCCAGCTATACAAACTACGGCTGATGATTTGAAAGAACCAAAGGATTCAATAGTTACCAACGAACCTCAGCCTCTCCGCCGATCTAGTAAGGTTCCTCACTCGCCTGAGAGATACTTCGGTTACTCTATGACAGTGGGAGCGAGGATTGCATCATGAGATGATGACCCAACTAGTTTCGAACTGGCCATCAGGAGTGGGACTCTGTAAGAATGGCTGGATGCTTAGCGATCTGAGATGGAATCCTTATACACCAACAAAGTATGGACTTTGGTTGCTATATCTGAAGGGTTAAATCCCCATCAGGAGCAAGTATATCTTGAGAAGATTACTTGGTGTAGATGGAAAAGTTGAGACTTTCAAAGCTAGACTTGTTAAAGGTTTTCATCATTGACCAGGCGTGGATAATGATGAAACCTTTTTCCAGTATCTATGCTTAAGTCCATCCAGATTCTACTTGCCACGGCTACATACCATGACTACGATATCTGGTGGCTGGGTGTCATGACTGCTTTTCTAAATGATGTTTTAGAAGAGAGCGTCTGTAAGTACACAGCCAGAGGGCTTCGTAAACAGTGGGAGCAGCGGAAACGTGTACAAGATGCTTTATAGGATAAAGCAGGCATCGCGGAGTTGGAACGTCTGTTTTGATGAATTAGTCAAAGAAGTTGACATCATCAAAATGGTAGATGAACCTTGTATAAACAAAAAGGTAGTAGGGAGTATGGTGACGATCCTCGTAGAGTACGTGGATGACATACTCATGATAGGGAAGGAGTTTCCTATGCTACGCTCGATCAATCTCCGCTTATCATAATGACTCTCCACATAGGATCAAAGTGATACCTACTAAATCCTGGATTTTGGATCTATGAGATAGATCTAAATGGATGTTAGGCTACTTACTAGTTGTAGTGAGATGGCATCAGTTGATCCTGGGGAGAATCACTGGAAGTGTTCCAGGGTGATAATGACGACTGAGTGTCAGTCGCAGGCATTGTCTTTACCCTCAGTAAAGGGACGGTATGTTGGAAGAGTTCCAAGCTAGATACCGTGACATACTAGACGATAAAGGCTCGATACATCGCTATTTAAGATACTACCAAAGAGGCAGTCTGGATGTATATTTGTTTATGAGATAAACTTAGTTCCTCCCATTGTGTGACAATGGAGTTGTGGCTTATGCCAAGGAACGTCCGTCCCATCAGTGATCCAGATATATTCTAAGGCAGTATCACCTGATCATGAAGATAGTTGATCTCCAGGGTGATCAAGGTTAGGAGAGTTGACTCAGAGGACAATACAGCGGATCCACTCACAAAGGCCTTTTCCCAGAGAGAGACTTTTATGGGATGGTTGAGTATGAGATACTGCAACCACTGCTACAGATGGCCCTAGTGCAAGTGGGAGATTGTTAGTTATATGTATGCCCTAGAGGCCATTACTGTACATAGGATGTATATTGTAGTGGATGCTGGGACATATATAGGGAGGACTTTCTTGCTCGACATGATAGTATGCTATCTGGTTGCTCTTTACCTTAACGTGTATATTGATTGTCTCTCTGTTACATGTTGGTAAAGCCCTTAGGATGTATACTTGACTACCTGGACTATGATGCAGATCATACTAGTGGGGACAGATAGTCTATAAGTACATCCTTCAAAGTCCCTAGTCGTGGGTGTATCGAGACGGGGCATCGATATACCAGAGTAGACTAGCGTATACCTTCTCGACCCATACAGATGGGCGATGGATGATCCCATATCCATTGGTGTTTGACATCAGAGATGATATACGGGTGCTCAGTGGAGACTGGGTACACTGGACGGACTCGCCGAGAACTCCCAGATGGTATTATACCTTACGTCAGATGGCAGTTCTCTGGTGACACTGGTACAGAGTAGTCTGTTGACCCGAGATCGTCATAGAGTCTTGTGTGGTTCCCACTGTGCTTTGATTTCCACCTTACCACGTCCAAGAGGGCGTGGAAAACGGTGGTTTTTGGGTACAGTCCCGAGTCACATGGAGGCAATGAGCGATAGGAGGGGATTCGTCTCTCCCGGTATAGGGAGTTGATGTTGCGCTGTGTTCGATTGGCTATAACAGGAAATCCCTGGCCAGGGTTGCTGAAATTTACTGGTAAGTGTTACCAGTAGTTTCTCGAATTGTTATAGACCTCATATCGACACGACTTATCGAGCTATTGGGGTCTGACGTTTACCGCCCCTAGGCGAGATATGCGACATATCAGACGATCAGACCGGACTGTACGGTAGTGTTACTGGTTGGATTCACTGGAGTGTGAGCGGGCTTGCTCGTCGATCTTCAGATCGCTCAATACCCGAGTGGCCGTTACGTTTAGCAGACCGCTTGCGGCTTGTGGGTGTTTGATATGATCATCGCCTGCTGCCGGCGTATTGACGAGTCTTTAGAGTCCTACACAGAGGTTTCCTGGCTCAAGCGAAACGAAATAGGAGCGCATATGAGATATGTGCGGGACCGAGAATAATGCGTGTATGTGATACCGTATTCTATTCTCACGATGAATGTGTCGAATGGTTGTATGCGATATAACCTAGTTATCGAATCAAGGATTGATTCGATAAATCGATACATTGGATATTAGTCGGTTATATGCGATATGACCGGATCGTTAAATCAAGTGTTGATTTAATGATTTAATGTATAATTATATATTTGATATATAACTTTGCATTAACTAGTATCGGTTCACTTTAAGATGCATTTTCTCACTCGGATGTGCGCATTACATATGCGATATGATTTTGTGCACTTGTTTGTATCATGTTTGATGATGCATGTCTTTTTGGTTAAGTGTAAAGATTTAAACCATGGTTAAGTGGATAATTAGGGTTTTACATATTTATTTATTAATCCTTTTCTTTTTGGAAAAAGGAAAAGATATGAGAAGAAATGGTGGCTTTTATTTGTTTGCACTTGAAGCTTCTTGAAGCTTTCATAAAGTAACCATTTTTGTCTCATGCTTAACCCTAACCATTCCACTAAACCATGATTCACTCTCTACACCTAACCATGGTCATGTTATGATAAGGATTGATTATTCTTTTCTTTTTTAATTAACTTATCATAACATAATTCTAATTCTTCTTCCTTTCTTCACTTGAAGAAAGCAAGCTCCATCAATGGTGATTGATGGAAATGAGTGAGAAATCCAATTTTAAAGTCTACCCACTTTCTATTTCTTCATCCTCTACCTCTTGCCAAGTAGTAGAGTGTGTTTCCTTCACAAGTTTTCATGACTTGGTGAAGGTGGAACTTGATTTAGCGATGCCTCGACGTAGATCATCTTCGGCATAGACATCGACGACCTAGCTCGCCATTTCTCCGACGAAGCCGACGCTAGAGCCCGGGAATTCATTTGGACAGCAAAGGGACTTCGTTGCGGAGCTATGGAGGTGGAGCACCGGATCTACAAAGTTTGTATTTCCGTTTCTTTGTAGTTAAGTTGTTAACTAGATTATATTTTTGCCTAGATTTCTAGCCAACGGTCCGTAGTCGGGTTTCTCGGCACCTAGAATTTTTGAAATTGGCATGATTGATGGCTTGTGAGACCTCACTAGTGTGCCTAGGAACCCTACATGCCGTAATTCCACGGTGTCATAGGTGAGGCATTGGTTTGGCCCTTCTACGGCTGGATCATAGGTATTGTGGCACGTTTTTGGGTACTTTAACTTCGCTCAAGTGTTGAGCTTTTTGGGTAATTTTGGGTGTTTGTTGATTCGATCGGAATGTTTAACATCGTCTAGTTTTTTCTGCGACCGTAAGTGTAATATGTTGTGTATCGCCAGTTTCGTTGCTATATGTCAACGACAATTGGGATACGCATATTTACTTACGTTGATGACATGTGATGTTATATGTTGCTGTATATGTTATATTGGATCGTCGTGTTTTGAATAGCCGGGGTTTTTATGTGAGATGAGAGTTTTTATTTTCATTCATGTAAAATTCAATATATGTAATATTCTTTTATTGGAGCACTTCCGGGTTGAGGATGATGTCACCATTGTTGTATATTATTTACTTTTCCGCATTAGGATAGACCCAAGGTGGGAAGCACAAGTAACCGGGTTCTAGAGTCCAGTGGGATACCAACTCGAGGAGTCGAGTCCGGGTCTCCTAACTCTAGAATTGGTAAGGTTACTTGCCGCTCTTGTAGGGGTCTAGGGATGTGGGTTTGGCTATTCATCGTGACCGTGGAATCCATGTTTTATATAGGCTCAAAATAAAATACGGACCTCCTAGTATATCCAATATTTCATATGTTTCTGCTGCTGCTCTGTGATGTGATCACTGTGGATTTTGAGACGAATGGATATACATTATATATGAGATATATAGTAGACGTTGCTTATGTTTTGCACCCGCGCTAGTCCTGTCCTGGTATGCCGTTAGTTAAGTAACCTAACGGTGCATAACGGGACACTGTGGCGAATGCGGATGGCATAAGCGTATGTTATATTTTCGTTTCATTTTCTGTGATGCTTAGGAAGCTTAAATGATGAGACTTCATTAATATGATTAATGAAAGAAAAGAAACCTAAAATATGTTGTAGAATCAAACTTTCAAAAAGAGTAGCTACAGTTTTTTTTGCTTTGCATAGTGATATATATGATATATCCCGCACCTTATTCGATGAGGAAAGAGCTGAGATCCCTTCACTGGGAATGACCTCTTTAGTAAAACTGGCAGATGCTACAACACTTGGTTTGTCTTTTGATTGCTTTTGGAGTTTTTGCTTTGCATAGTGATATATATGATATATCCCGCACCTTATTCGATGAGGAAAGAGTCGAGATCCCTTCACCGGGAGTGACCTCTTTAGTGAAACTAGTAAAAGCCTAAAAAACACTCCTTTTCAAAATTCACTCGATTCTACAACGATATCAAGTTCATTACGCAAAAGGTTTTCGCAAAAACCTGTCGCAGCCCTCCGTCATTTCAGATAAGTGTTATTTTAGTATTCGTGCTATGGTAGTTTGGCCTCCGTCAAGGCGTAGTGTACGGTAGCTAAATTAGTGCTTATCTGCAGCATAAGATGCGATTGGATTAGGGTATTCGTATGGCATAGTTTGGCCTCCGTCAAGGGTCGTGCGGGTGGGTCTAATTCAATCAGGAAATGACGGGTTGAACTTGACTAGCGGACTATGGGTAGTTTGGCCTCCGTCAAGGTCATAGGACGCTAGGGGCAAAATATTATCGGGTATTTCAAATGTTGAAATTTGCAATGAGATTGCATACCTTCTATGAGATAGTTGAATCCCGATACCCACTGCGAGTAAGTGTTACTCATGGGAGACTTTTACACAGGACAATTAGCCGATCAAGTAGGTGTCTATAAAAGTGTCAACGAGATTATGCCTATGAGAAAATGAGGTTTATTTTAATTAGGTCTGTACGAAAGCACGGGGAACCTCCTTCAAAGTACCGGCACTGGCCTGGCTGAAAGATTAGCGAAATTGTAGGGTGTAATTAATCCCGGCTAGTCTTTCCTTGTAGGGTTTGAAGGAAGATTTGACAAAAAACAGCGGGAGCCATCCCGATTAGATAAAATAATAACCAATCTAATCTTGCAAGAGCATACGCTAAAGTGTTTTCTTCTCTCTCTCTCCAGGTAGCGACCATATCATGCCTTAATCAAGATAATAATATGGATGTATTGACCGAACCCGCATGTTATACTGTGCTGGGGAACATTGGTTCCGTTCTGTCTTATAAAAGTCATAAGACTGAACAGGATATAGGGGAATACCAGAATTCCCATGCCATCCGAATGAAGAAAGTACATGATGATGCATTTTCTTCGGGTATGTTTGTTTCAGAGAACTGTTTCTCTATTTGCTCTACGTCCTAGCTATTAGATACCGGGTCAGGATCCTATATATGTAATTTGTTACATAGGCTTAGAAAAGATAGAGAACTTGGAGAAGGTGATAAAGACATAAAGGTTGGAAATGATGCAATTGTTTCATCTAAATACGTCGGGGAATATCACCTTGTATTACCAAATGGTAATACATTGATTCTGAATGAATGCTATTACATGTCGAACCTGATATGCAACATTATATCGGTTTCTTTATTAAGTAAAGAGGGATATAATTTTGTATTACAGGATAATGTTATGAACATTTTCCTGAACCAAAAGTTGGTTGGATCAGGCATGTTGTGCAATGGCATTTATGTTCTAAATCAATCAACAGTTCTGAACATAACAAACACACACAAGAGGAAGAGTTCAGAGTTGAACGAATCCTTCTTGTGGTATTGTAGACTAGGTCATATCAATGCGACACGACTAGCTAAGTTGCATAAGGATGGATATTTGAATTCGTTCGAGTTTTCATCTTATGACACTTGCCAGTCATGTCTCAAAGGCAAGATGACCAAAACTCCGTTTACAGGACACGGAGAAAGAGCTAGTGAGCTCTTGGGACTGATACATAGTGATGTATGTGGTCCTATGTCTACACATGCCAGGAATGGTTCCTCATACTTCATTACATTCACTGACGATCTCTTAAGATTCGGACATGTGTTCCTGATGAAACACAAGTTTGAAGCTTTTGAGAAATTCAAGGAATATAAATCCGAAGTCGAGAACCAAACGGGTAAAAGTATTAAAATCCTTCGATCTGATCGAGGAGGTGAATACTTGAGCACGGAGTTCCTGGATTTTCTAAAAGAGAATAGGATTCTCTCTCAGCTTACTCCTCCTTATACACCACAGCACAACGGTGTATCGGAATGGAGGAATCGCACCCTATTAGATATGGTGTGCTCTATTATGAGCACTGCTGAGTTACCTATTTCCTTTTGGGGGTATGCGCTTGAGACAGCAACATATTTATTGAATCGGGTTCCCACCAAATCAGTGTCTACCACTCTATATGAGATATGGAATGGGAAGAAACCATATCTTAATTTTATTCAGATATGGGGTTGACCGGCTTATATGAAAACACAAAATCCGGACAAGCTCGAGACAAGATCAGTTTTGTGTAAGTTTATAGGATATCCTAAACATTTACGAGGGTGTATCTTCTACCATTCCGAGGAACAAAAGGTGTTTGTTTCTCGACATGCCACCTTTTTAGAAAAGGGTTTTCTTATGAAACAAGTTAATGGCAAGGAGGTAGAACTGGAAGAAGTTTCAGCTATACAAACTACGACAGAAGGTTTGGTGGAACCAGAGGATTCGGTAGTTCCCAACGAACCTCGGCCTCTCCGCCGATCTAGTAGGGTTCCTCATCCACCTGAGAGATACTACGGTTTTCTCATTGATGGTCGAAGCGAGGATTGCATCATGGAGGGTGATGACCCAACTAGCTTCGAGAAGGCTATCACGAGTGGGGACTCAGTGAAGTGGCTGGATGCAATGCAGTCCGAGATGGAATCCATGTACACAAACAAAGTATGGACTTTGGAAGATGCTCCTGAAGGGGTAAAACCCATTGGGAGCAAGTGGATCTTCAAGAAAAAACTTGGTGTAAATGGGAAAGAGGAGGCTTTCAAACCTAGACTTGTTGCAAAGGGTTTTCGTCAATGACCAGGTGTGGATTATGACGAAACCTTTTCTCCAGTGGTTATGCTTAAATCCATCCGGATCATGCTTGCCATCGCTGCGTACCTTGACTACGAAATCTAGGAAATGGATGTTAAGACCGCCTTTCTAAATGGTGATTTGGAAGAGTGCGTGTACATGACTCAGCCAGAAGGCTTCGTAGACAGTGGGAGCAGCGGAAAGGTGTGCAAGCTGCTTAAATCCATCTACGGGTTAAAGCAAGCATCGCAGAGCTGGAACATCTGTTTTGATGTCGTTATCAAAGAGTTTGATTTCGTAAAAAACATAGATGAACCTTGTATATTCAAGAAGGTGGCAGAGAGTAAGGTTGTCTTCCTCGTATTGTATATGGATGACATACTCTTGATAGGAAATGACATTCCTATGCTGCAATTGGTCAAGCTCTTCTTATCACAAAGATTCTCAATGAAAGATCTAGGTGATGCCTCCTACATCTTGGGGATTAAGATCTATAGAGATAGATTTAAACGGATACTGGGATTGTCCCAATCCAGGTACATTGACACCATACTAAAGAGGTTTAGTATGGAAGAATCCAAGCGTAGGATTTTACCCACGATCTCAGGACCCACTCTCTCAAAAAAATGTCTCCTAAGACTGATTTAGAGAGAGCTCACATGCAAGGGATACCCTATACTTCGGCAGTAGGCTCTATCATGTACGCGATGCTATGTACCAGACCTGATGTAGCATACTCACTAAGTGTAGTGAGTAGGTATCAAGCAGATCCTGGAGAGAGTCACTGGACAGCTGTGAAGAGCATTCTTAAGTACTTACGAAGGACTAAAGAGATGCTCTTGGTGTATGGTAATGGAGAACTCCAAGTGGAGTCCTTTACCGATTCGAGCTTCCAGAGTGATAAGGACGACTCTAAGTCGCACTCGGGATTTGTCTTTACCCTCAATGGAGGGGCGGTATGCTGGAAGAGTTCCAAGCAGGAAACCATGGCAGACTCGATGATGGAGGCTGATTACATCGCTGCCAACGATGATGCCAAAGAGGCTGTCTGGACCAACAAGTTCATAACTGAACTTGGAGTGGTTCCATCCATTGAGTATCCAATACCTTTATATTGTGATAATAATGGAGCGGTGGCTTTGGCCAAGGAATCCAGGTCCCATCAGCGATCCAGACATATTCTGAGGCGGTATCACCTGATCCGGGAGATAGTTGATCGCCAGGAAATCGAGGTCAGGAGAATTGACACGAAGAACAACACAGCGGATCCACTCACGAAGGCCATTCCTCAAATACAGTTCGAGAGACTCTTCGGGATGCTCGGTATGCGATACTACAGCAGCTGCCCTTAGTGCAAGTGGGAGATTGTTAGTTGTATGTATGCTCTAGAGGCCATTATTATACATATGATGTATATTATATTGGATGCTTGGACATATATAGAAAGGAATTTCTTACTCGACATGATAGTATGCTATCTGGTTGCTCTTTATCTTAATATGTATACTTGTCTCTTGATACTGTCTTATGGTCACATGTTGGTAAATCCCTTAGGATGTGTACTTGATTACAAGGATTATGATGCAGATCATACTAGTAGGGCCATGGTA
This sequence comes from Agapanthus africanus, assembly GCA_030015575.1. NCBI lineage: Eukaryota > Viridiplantae > Streptophyta > Magnoliopsida > Asparagales > Amaryllidaceae > Agapanthus > Agapanthus africanus. The sequence goes on from CM057347.1 coordinate 294,665,400, forward strand.
GTCCATAAGTTCATCCTTTAATGTTCCTAGTCGAGAGTGTATCGAGACAGGGCATCGATATACCAGAGTAGACTAGCATATACGCTTCTCGACCCATGAGATGGGCGATAGATGATCCCATATCCATTGGTATTTGACATCAGAGATGGTATACGGGTGCTCAGTGGAGACTGGGTAAACTGGACGGACTCGCCGAGAACTCCCAGATGGTATTATACCTCACGTCAGATGGCAGTTCTCTGGTGACACTGGTACAGGTTAGTCTGTAGACCCGAGATCATCATAGAGTCTTGTGTGGTTCCCACCGTGATTTGATTTTCACTTTACCACGTCAAAGAGGGCGTGCAAAATGGTGATTTTTGGGTACAGTCCCGAGTCACATGGAGGCAACGAGCGATAGGAGGGGTTTTGTCTCTCCCGGTATTGGGAGTTGATATTGCGCTGTGCACGATTGGCCATAACAGGGAAGTCCCTGGCCAGGGCTGATTTAGAGATTTATTGATAAGTGTTATCAGTAGTTTCTCGACCTGTTATGAGCCTCATATCGGCATGACTTATCGGTTATTGGGGTCTGACGTTTACCACCCCTAGACTTGATATGCGACATATCAGACGAGGAGACCGGACTGTACGGCAAGTGTTACCGTCAGGCTTTTGCAGGAGTTGGAGCATGTTTGCTTGCTGATCTTCTGATCGCTCAATACCCGGGTAGCCGTTATGTCCAGCTAGTACTGCTGACGGCTTATGGGTGCTTGATATGATCATCACCCACTGCCGGCGTATTGACGAGTCTTTAGAGTCCTACATAGAGGTTTTACTGGCTCAGGAAAAACAAAGTAGGAGCACATATGTGATATGTGCGGGACCGAGAATAATGTGTGTATGTGATACCGTATTTCATTCTCCCGATATTTGTATCGGTCGGTTATATATGATATAGCCGGGTTATCGAATCAAGTGTTGATTCGATAAGTTGGTACAGTTAGTGTTAGTCGGTTATATGAGATATAGCCGGATTATTGAATAAGGTGTTTATTTGATAATTTAGTGTATAATTGTATATTTGATATACTAATTTACATTAACTAACATTTGCTCACTCAAACTTTTATTTTCTCACATGTGCACACTTAATATATATGTGATATATATTAAAATGTGTTTTGTTTTGTATCATGGTTGTTGATACACACTACATGGGTGTATGAGACGTACACCATACCAAATATAATGGTGGGGTTTTAATGTTTAAAGTAAATCCAAATTAGTGGAAACTAAATCAAATGCATGAAGCTTGTAGAAGCTTGTGAGTGCATTTGACCAAGTCCACTAGTTTTGTTTTATTTTAGATATTTGTTAACCTAACCATTTTAATTAGCCATGGTTATGTCTCTACATGAGTTAGTATATGATACACACTCACCCATGGTTTATTCTCTCACTTGGATAATTCATTCTCTTCTCATTTTCTTCATCTTCTTCCTCAAAAGAAAAAGCTCTCCAGGGTTTGATCAAAGTGAGAACTTATTGTGAGAATAATAATTCTAAAGTGAGCCCACTTCCTATTTCACTACCCTCTACTAGATTAGCACTTTAGTATAGGGTGTTAGCTTCACTAATCATACATTAGTGAAGTAGTAGCTTAAGTTGGTATCCCCTCGACGTAGATCATCTTCGGCCTCGAAGATTTCAAGCAAGATCGTCCTTTTCACCTCAAGAAGCCATGCAAGAGTCCGGGAGTACCATGATCGCAGCGAAGGGACTACAACAAGGAGCTATTGAAGTGAAGGACCGATCTACAAAGGTTGTGTTTCTATTTCACTTAGATGTAAAAATGTTTACTTTTATTTCCGTATTATTTTCTAGTTATCGATTCTAGTTTAGAGTTCCTTGAAACAGCAATTTTTTTAAAACGACATGGTCGATACCTCCCGAAACCTTGCTGCCATCAATGGGAACCCTACAGAGAGGTGTAAAACGATGAGGTGGTTTGTATTCTATAATCAAAACCCTTTCTTTTTATCAACCTCACTCTTTAGAAATTTCAAGAGAGCTTGGAGGAAGAAGAAGATAATGGTGGCTAAGCTTTTCTCAAAAGATAATGATATGATGAATAGATAAAAATGAGAATAGAAAATATAAATATTTTCCACTCTCATCCTTAACCATGGGTTAACAAATATCTAGATATTTATTTTGGAGAAAAAGAACAATAGAAAGTTAACTCATGGTGGGAGCTAAGGTTAAGAGAAAGGTCAAGGATAATTATCCACCATGAATTAATTTTTCTATTTCTTTAATTCAAAAATAAATATATATGCATATTTATTCCCATGTGAGTCTTACATTGCCACCACTAGTGTATAATCAAGCATGATACAATGTATGCATGTATGTGTCCATGCACATCATCATGTGCATACATGCATGCATACATCAACAAATAAAAGGGTTTAATAAAGAATTAATTTAAAAGTCAAATATTAAATCAACACTTGATTTAACAAACCGGTCATATCACATACGACCCGACCAATAGAAAAACGCCCGATTAAATATACGGCATCACATATACGCATTTAATCGGGTCTCCGCGCATATCTCATATGCACACCACATTTTTTCGCCTGAGCTAGGAAACTCCTGTGTGGGACTCAAAGATTCGTCAATACGCCGGCAGTAGGTGATGATCATATCAAACACCTACAAGCCGCAAGCGATCAGCTAAACGTAACGGCCACCCGGGTATTAAGCGATCAGAAGAAAACTAGCGAAGCTGTCAAAACTCCTGTCGAGCCAACTAGAAACACTTACCGTACAGTCCGGTCTCTTCGTCAGATATGATGCATATCGAGTCTAGGGTTGGAATCGTCGACCCCAATAACTCAATAAGTCATGCCGGTGTTGGCTCATAACAGATCGAGAAACTACTGATAATACTTATCAGTAAATCTCAGCAGCCCTGGCCAGGGACTTTCTGTTATAGCTAATCGAGCATTGCACAACATCAACCCCAATACCGGGAGAGACGAAACCTCTCCTATCGCTCATTGCCTTCATGTGCCTCGGGACTGTACCCAAAGTCCACCTGTTTGCACGACTCAGTAGAGCCGTGGTAGGGTGGAGATCAAAGTACAGTGGGAGGACACACAGGACTCTATGACGATCTTGGGTCTACAGACTAACCTGTATCAGTGCCACCTGAGAACTGCTATCCGACGATAGATATAATACCACATAGGAGTTCTCGGTGAGTCCGTTCAGTGTACCCAGTCTCCACTGAGCACCCGCATACAATCTTTGATGTCATCACACCAGATGAATATGGGATCTGTTAGTTATATGTATGCCCTAGAGGCCATTACTGTACATACGATGTATATTGTAGTGGATGCTTGGACATATATAGGGATGACTTTCTCGCTCGACATGATAGTATGCTATCTGGTTGCTCTTTATCTTAACATGTACTCTGATTGTCTCTTGATTACATGTTGGTAAAGCCCTTAGGATGAGTACTTGATTACCAGGACTATGATGCAGATCATACTAGTGGGGACAGTGTAGTCGATAAATATATCCTTCAAATGTTCCTAGTCGTAGGTGTATCGAGACAGGGCATCGATATACTAGAGTAGACTAGTGATTAGTCGAAAATACTGCATCTTTAAACCGGCAATTTCCCTATCATTTGCATTCATATAGAAGTGTTCGGCATTCATATTGCACATATTAGCGAAACAGTCGTAAAATATCAGATTACATGTGTTAGACTTTAAAACTGGCATTTCTAGGGAAATTGACTGTATTTCATAGTATGGCATCATTCCTATATTGCGCAACTTGTGTTTCAAAGTTTGTGCAGGAAAATACAGAAGAATGGTCAAATTTACAAAACAAAGACGACTAAAGAATACGCCAACTCAAGGATTTGGAATCTGGCAATGATCTAAAAAGCATTCAGAGATTAAATATATCATAGAATAATACCAAAGACAGTAGAAGGCAGCATGTGAAGTTTAAAGCCCTAAGGAAGCTACATGGCCGCGGTTCCGCAGCTGGAGCCGCCTTATGCCGCGGAACCGCGGCTAACTTGCCACGTCAGCCCTCATTCTTTGCAGCATTATTCTTCTCTCTGGTCCTATACCCCTTAAAGACACTGTAATTTCCAGAAAGATCCAGAAGCTTCTGCCAGTTCAGCAAACCTAGGGCTTCTAAACTAAACATTCCTAGCTTAAAGTCTAAGCTAAGCTCCTAACTAACTACATCTAGAAGCCTCTCCCTACAACAAACTTTTGGAGGGAATTGCAAATTCAAATCCAAGACCTAGGGTTTTAGGAAACCTATAAATAGACCCCAAGGCTCACTTGTTGAAGACTACTCATTGTTTGTGGATCACTAGTTCATATCTAGTTATTCATTAGTTCCTCAATTCAATTGTTGTGGTTGTTCTTCATCTTCAACCCAACAACTACTACCTCAAAACCCTAACCCTAATCCAATCTAGAAAAACCCATTTCAAGATCCATGGAGTTCAAGCATAGCAAGTCTTCAAACATCCTTTAGAAGCGAAGCCGGCATTCATCGGAGCACGAGATCCAACCGATCCAACACTCAAGGAGCCGAGCAATGCAAGATTCGACGAGCGAAGTTCCTACCTCTTATAATTCTTGAGAGTTGTAACTACTTGTTGATGTAATAAAGGTGAAGATTCTTTAAACTTGTTTAAATTTCAATTCAAGCATCATGATTTTATTTCGATTCTTGAATTTATTCTTTGTGATGATGTGTGAATAAACTCCGCTCGTGGAGGAATTGAGATGATTGTAGAATGATGATGTTGATGAATGTTTAAACGTTTTCTTAAGTCCTATAGCAATTGTCAATTCTTGAAAATAGAATGATCGATGATCTAGATCGATGCGAAATGCGTTCTTGATTCTTTTCGCACGATCTAGAAATTAACGATCGATCATTGGATTTTCAAGAAACTATCTAGTGAATGTGATTCATCGAAAGGACAAAGGATAGGACGAAGAAACCCTAATTCTTCGCAAGATCCTTAAACCTCGATCAATCGACATCAAGTTAGCATCAATTCGTCAATGGATAAGAAACGTTTATCTTTAGTCTTCTTCACATCTACAATCTAATCGATTCCTACGAGCTTTACATCAAATCTTGAAACCCAAAGTGATTGGAATTCTATCGATACTTGATTCTTGATGTTTATCGTTTTCTTGATTCTTGATTAGAATACTGATACTTGAAACTCATCGATAAAAATCTTGAATCATTTCGCTTTTCTTTTCTATTAAATTTTCGATTCAAACAAAACAAAATAAGAACGAATTGCACAATCCCTGTGGACGATTCGTACTTGCTAACGAAATCTATATACGACACCGTTATTGATTGCGGTCAAATATTTTTGGTTGTGATTTCTATATTCAATTGTCTACAAATCGACACACATCTGGAAAAATCAACAAATCAAATGGCGCCGTTGCCGGGGATCATTTGATTTACTTACACAATCGGAAAATATCATTCAATCAAATGGCGCCGTTGCCGGGGATCGCGCGCTAATTCGTTCTTTATTGAAATTCGAATTGAAAAGTTTATTCCATTACGATTTTTAGATCAAAATTCGCACAAACCCTAAACGTGTGTTGTGATTTGATTGCGAGGAATTCTGGAAGCTGTGGAGAAAGTGAATTTTTTTCCAGATATTCCCAGAGAGCTGAAGGAGTTAACAGTAACTTGCTGTTGTTTTTTGGTACTGTGAACAGTACATACGACCGCGGAAGGGGGGCATTAAGCAGCATTTGCGGCGGTTCCGCACCTCTGTGAAGGGATCTCTGTGCAAAATTTCCTCTGTAAGCTTCAAACTTTCTTATCTTCTTCTCTGTCTGCTCCAATTAACAAATTTCTGCAGGCTTCTTTGCAAAAATCGCAGCGCCGCAAAAAGCAAATTAAAATTGTGCGTGTTTTTGTTTCTTGGTTGTTTGCATTCTAATACGGATATTAAGGGGCACGGCCAAATCCAAATTAGGTGGGGAGTTCATTACCCTTCCTACGCCCCAAAAATCACAAAACTTGCATCCGCACCGACCCACATTAACTAAAAAATATCTAGAGATGACTCTAAGGACCGTCGCGCTCACTTAGGACAGAAGAAGGCCGTGGGTAATTCATTGCTTATCCTCGTTTTCTTGTGGTGTCTAAGGCAAGTGTGTCGAAGGCTAGTGGTTATTAATTAGGCCCACTACTTACGTAGTGGAGTACCTTCCCACTTACCTGGCACTTACCTGGCCACAGGGGGACAAAGAGGCAGTGGAGGATTCTATCCTGCGACTTGTCTTTTGGCAGTTAGGAGCGGTCTAGAGACTGACCTAGGTGACCACTAGATTTTAGGGTATTGCTTGTTGCATTTGTTGTGTTGCATCACTTTTTCAAAAATCCGTCCATTTTTCAAAACAAACACCGCATTCATTCATTCATTACCCCTAATTATAAGTCACGCTGCCACTTGTACTAACCCGTTTTAGTGCAAGATAGGCTGGACACGGGATTCTAGTGCCCGTTTAGTCCGCGTACCCTTTATCGACTCCGAAGTCGGTATTTCTACATTTACCTTTCCTTTGCCCACCACCACACCCACACCGATGGATCCGACTCCATCGAACTTCTTTTCCACTAATCTGCCGCTGTCCGTTGGTGCGCAGAATCCATCCCGCATCTCTCTCCAAGAGAGGTGCTACCCTATTCGAGGTCCTCTTTCGACCTGCTTATCCACACCACCAGTCAACGGGGATAACTTTGAGATTAAGCCCCAATACATCGACCTTTTACCCAAATTCCATGGACTCGAGACTGAGGACGCATACGTTTTTATCACCAAATTTGAAAACGTATGCGCAATGATGGGTACGTCACAACTTTCAGTGGATGCTATGCGTCTACGACTTCTTCTATTTACTTTGTGCGATATAGCCGAGAAGTGGCTATATAACACTACCGCACATTCCATCACGAATTGGGAAGAATTCGTCGCGGCATTCCTTAAGAAATTTTACCCAATGCAAAAGACAGCTCGAATCCATAGCGAACTGAATCAATTTACCCAGCTTCCGACTGAACCATTTTCTAAATGCTTTGAACGTTTCAAGGATCTATTGGTTCAATGTCCTCATCACGGCATCCCGAGATGGGATCTGTGCCGAATCATTTATGAGGGCATTAACCCAAACACTAAACAGAACCTTGAAAACATGTGTCAAGGCACCTTTATGACTAAGGATGATGGAGAAGCGTGGAAATTTTTAGAAGAGTTCGCTGAAAAGTCACTACAGTGGGAGAGTGGAACCCAACCATTGAATAGGGGTGGTGTACACCAAATTGATGTGTCCATAGGTGTTCGAGCTGAGATGGCAGCAATGCAAAAGAAGCTCGAAGCTATGGAAAACAAATTTGCAGAAGCCTCCCTAAACCCAATGTCGCTCCCCAAAACTGTATGTGGGTGCTGTTCTGATCCGTCTCACTTAACGGAAGAATGTCCATTAAACTTTGCGTTTCAAGGTCACGAGCATACCAATGCCGCATTTCAAAGACCTAGAAACGATCCATATTCTTCCACGTACAATCAGGGTTGGAGGAATCACCCGAATTTTTCTTGGAACCAACAAAAACAATCTCAAAACACGGTTCCAAGCCAAAATAATTTCCAAAGGGCTCTTCCTCCACAACAGCAACCCCTTCAACTCACTCAGCACCCCTACCAGTCACAAAATTTCCAAAACCAGGTCAACACTCCTGCACAGTCTAATCCTATGCAGTTGTCCTATTCTGACGAGTTCTCTCAATTCACTCAAACCATGAAATCACTCTTGTCAAATTTCATAGAGGTTTCGGCTGAGCTTAGATCTTCCGTCAGTAAGATAAAGAAAAACTCAGCGTCCCAAGCTGAGAGTATCAGATCGATGGAGGCTGAAATAGCACGACTTAAAGCCGAAATGAGTGCGAGAGAAAAAGGAAAACTTCCTTCTCAACCCCTACCGAATCCTGGGCATTACAATGTAAATGTCGTTACAACGTTGAGATCAGGAAGGGTGCTGAATAACCATGTTTGGGAAGAAGTTGATGATATTGGAAATCATATCAACACCCCGGCTGAGACCTTTCCTCACACACACACTTCTACTTCTGATCCTTGTTCTTCTACTCCACCGCCTTCTCGTGAGCCTATTCTCTACTTCCCACTAGGATCGACACCTCAGCAACCCTCTTCTAGTTCTCCAAAGACGGTCCCCACTCCTCTTTTGGGATCACGTCTACCCCCTTTTCCTTCTCCTATGATGGACCCATTGCTCATTGCTAAAGCACCTTACCCGAATCGGTTAAGGGGTAACAAAACGAGTCCACATATGGAGAAAATTATAGAAATGTTCAAACAGGTTAACATCAACATCCCTCTCCTAGATGCGATTCAACAAGTCCCCGCTTATGCGAAAATTCTTAAAGACTTGTGCACTAGGAAGAGGAAGACTCAAGTGCCGAAGAAGGTCTTCATGTCTAATAATATTGGCACTGCTTTTATCCCCCAGCTACCAAAGAAACGTAAAGACCCAGGATGTCCTACGATCTCAATTTCTATTGGGGGTAAAAATATAAACTGTGCTCTTTTAGACCTTGGCGCAAGTGTTAACCTACTTCCTTATTCTGTATACGAGCAGTTAGGGATTGGAGAGTTAAAACCAGCTCACTGCACTCTCTAAATGGCAGACCGTTCGATCACCAAACCTAGGGGTGAGCTCGAGGATGTGTTGATTAAGGTCGGGGAATTTGTATTCCACGTGGACTTCATTGTACTTGATACACAGCCTGTAGCAAACCCCTGGAGCCAAATTCCGGTGATTTTGGGTCGACCTTTCCTTGCCACTTCTAACGATGTCATTAACTGTAGAAACGGTTCAATGAACTTATCCTTTGGAAATATGACTATTGAACTGAATATCTACAAAGTTGGAAGTCAGCCATCAGAACCCTCTGCTCATATTCTCGATGTGTGCTCTGTCCACGAGATCGCTCCCGAAAGTTGCGGAGTTGATGAACTCTGCTTTATAGATCTCGACGACACTACCACATCACTGTTTGACCTTGCACATGATCTTAGTGAGGACACCTTTCCCACGCTTGAGTCCGACACTCCTGACTTATCACCACCCGAGTCTGTATCTTTCACAGGCTATGAGCTTCTTAGTAACTCCGAAAATCATACGATGATCCCACCTTCTATTATTTCTCCGCCCGCATTAGATCTCAAAATTTTACCTTCTCACCTTAAATATGCATATTTAGGTGAGAATGAGTCTTTACCGGTTATCATATCCGCTTCTCTAGCATCAGAGCAAGAGAATGCACTTTTATCGGTATTGAGATCTAACAAGGAGGCGTTTGGTTGGACCATGGTGGACATCAAAGGGATTAGTCCCTTGATTGTAGAACATCATATACATGTGATGGATGATGCCAGACCAACCCGAGAACCACAGAGACGGTTGAAACCCGTCATGAAGGAAGCGGTGATGAAAGAGATCGTTAAATGCCTAGATAATGGTATTATATACCCAATCTCCGATAGCCAATGGGTGAGTCCAATACATGTCGTCCCTAAGAAATCTGGCATCACTGTTATTACCAATAAGGAAAATGAGTTGATTCAGACATGCGTCCAAACTGGGTGGCGTGTATGTATTGATTATAGAAAACTCAATGCTGCCACGAGAAAAGATCACTTTCCTCTGCCTTTCATTGATCAGATGCTGGAACGCTTAGCCGGACGTGAGTATTATTGCTTTATGGACGGATACTCTGGCTATAATCAGGTCCCCATTGCCAAAAAGGATCAAGATAAAACCACTTTTACTTATCCTTTTGGTACATTTGCTTATAGACGCATGCCCTTTGGGTTATGCAATGCTCCCGCTACCTTTCAGCGGTGTATGATGGGGATATTCTCTGATATGGTAGAGAATTTTCTGGAGATCTTTATGGACGATTTCTCGATTTTTGGAGACTCTTTTTCTAATTGCCTATCGTATCTTGACGCAGTTCTTACTCGTTGCAAAGAGAAGAACTTAACTTTAAACTGGGAAAAATTCCATTTCATGGTCCAAGAAGGAATTGTGCTTGGACATGTTATTTCACAGAAAGGCATTGAGGTTGACAGAGCTAAGATAGATGTCATTCAAAATCTTCCTCATCCCAAAAGCGTCAAAGATATTCGATCTTTCCTTGGCCATGCGGGCTTTTATAGGAGATTCATTAAGGATTTTAGCAAAATTGCTAGACCTTTAACTCTTCTCCTGGCCAAGGATACGACCTTCCACTTTGACTCGGATTGTGAGGCAGCTTTCGACTCACACAAACACTCCCTCACTACAGCCCCCGTTCTATCGTCTCCAAATTGGGACTATCCCTTTGAGCTGATGTGTGATGCATCCGACTTTGCAGTTGGTGCAGTCTTAGGACAGCACATTAAAAAGATGCCACACGTGATATATTATGCGAGTAAGACCCTGAATGATGCGCAAATTAATTATACAACTACTGAAAAAGAGCTTTTGGCAGTTGTATTTGCATTAGAAAAATTCAGGCCTTACTTGATTGGCTCACCTATAGTTGTGTACACTGACCACTCCGCCCTAAAATATCTTTTGGTGAAGAAAGATGGAAAAGGTCGGTTAATACGTTGGATCCTTCTACTCCAAGAATTTGATCTTGTTATCAAAGATAAGAAAGGATGTGAAAACGTAGTAGCCGTCCATCTTTCACGCATCTCTTCTTCCCCTGTGACCCTGCCGATCTATGATTCGTTTCCTGACGAACAACTCTTGAGCATATCCAATGAACCTTGGTTCAGGGATATTGTGAACTATCTTGTCATGGGACTTATACCCAGCGATTGGTCAAAACAGGACAAATACCGTTTTCTATGCCAAGTAAAACATTTTTACTGGGATGATCCATATTTGTTTAAGTATTGTCCTGATCAGATCATTCGTCGGTGTGTCCCGAAAGAAGAGTTCAAGAGTGTTCTTTCTTTTTGTCATGATCAGGCTTGTGGGGGTCACTTTGGTCCTAAAAAGACGGCGGAGAAGGTTTTGCAATGTGGATTTTATTGGCCGACCTTGTTCAAGGACGCATTTGACTATTGCAAAACCTGTACACAATGTCAGTACACGGGTAGAATTTCCCGGAGAAATGAAATGCCCCAGCAACCCATCTTAGTGGTTGAAATTTTCGATGTTTGGGATATTGACTTTATGGGTCCCTTTCCCAACTCCTTTGGGAATTTGTACATACTGCTGGCGGTTGATTACGTCTCGAAGTGGGTTGAAGCCATTCCATGTCACACTAATGACAAGAAAGTTGTCGTTAAGTTCTTAAAAGAGAATATCTTTTCGCGATTTGGACACCCACGCTCTATCATTAGCGACAACGAGACACATTTCTGCAACAGGTCTTTCGAGACTCTGATGCGGAAATACGCAATCAACCACAGACTTTCTACACCCTATCATCCCCAAACGAGCGGGCAGGCTGAGATTTCGAATAGACAGATCAAACAAATACTGGAGAAGACTGTTGCTAAGAATAGAAAAGACTGGTCGACCAAACTGACGGATGCTCTTTGGGCATTCAGAACTGCATATAAAACCGACCTGGGGATGTCTCCATATAGGATAGTGTTCGGGAAGGCATGTCACTTACCTGTCGAGATTGAGCATAAAGCATTGTGGGCTATTAAGGAAATCAACCTTGACTTAAACCAAGCCTGCAACTTTCGGAAGCTGCAACTAAATGAGCTAAGCGAACTCCGCGATGAAGCTTATGATAACGCTGTAATTGTAAAGAATAGGACTAAGGTTTTTCACGATAAAAATATTTTGAGGAAAACATTTACACCTGGTCAGCAAGTCCCTCTTTATGATTCACGATTACACCTTCACGCGGGTAAGCTTCGATCTCGGTGGAAGGATCCTTTTATTGTGCGGTCTGTATACCCGTACGGGACAGTAGAAGTAGAAAATGTTAAAAACGGCATATTTTTCAAAGTGAATGGACATAGACTAAAGCCGTATTTTTTCACTGACCCCACGGAGGAGCTCCTGTTCTTACAGGAACCAATTTATTTGGACTAAAATTCCTCCGTCTCACCTTCATATCCTGTATATCACTGCATCATCTTTTGAATGGAGGTGGGTGAAAAGAATAAGTTTGGGGGAAGATCTTCACTTATATATTTTGCCTCCACTAATAATTCCCCCCGGCTTACAGTTTTTGTAGGTATAGCGGTTGGCAACAGTGATGACACTGTTGAAAACAAGTTTGGGGGAGGTTTGTGCTTATTTTTGCATCATTTTGCATATCATTTGCATAAGCATAAAACATTTCTTTAAAAAAACTGTAAAAATATAAAAATTTTCAAAACCCATAAAAATTAAAAATTTTCAAGTATAAAAATAATTTTAATATTTACACTTTTTTGTACATAAATAAGATAATAAAAGATTAGATAGTGAAAAATTACATCAATGAGATTAGAAAAATTTAAGAAAACCAAGAAAATTAGAAGTTTTCTTATACGAACTAGTAATAAGTAGTTATGAGCCGTTGTCCCAAGGGTTAGTAAGATGAAGGAAGTCACTAATCTGAGGATAAAAATAAGTCTGAAAAATAGTTTCTATTCTGGAAAGCCAAACATTTTGAACGTTGATACCCTGCTATTCGCACTTACACACGTCTTGAAGCCTGGGATAGTAGAGGATACTTTGAAATGCTCTTGTCTTAAAGACAAAAGTATGAAGGAAATAAAAAAAATGAAGAAAATATATAGTGGTGAGAAAAATGAACACTGGTTTTGTTATCGCCAAGGCAGCAATAAAAAAATATAGCGAGGGTGCCTCTTCACCTAGTGCCCTAAGGCCAACCGGTCTGGGAGTCACTGCTATGCCTGAGGTGGTGCAAGACGAGGAAAATACACCAAATAAGCAAACACATGAGTAATCGGTCGGTTAGTACCTCAAGAAGTATTAACGGTCGCATGAAAGTGTGTGAGCAATCTCATCTAAATATTCATTAATTAAAAAGTACTGAGGCTGATGGGCAAGAGTATAATAGCTTGAATTGAATTCTCCGGGTGTAGGGATGTCCTTTACACACACGCAGGGTGATATGATCGATGTTTGGAAGAAAGATAGGAATGAAGAATAGGACGATGTTTTATTGAGGGAGGACGTGATTTATGACATTTTTTCATGACCATTAAGATAGGGCCCATGACAACCGAAAAGCTAGCTTAGTTGGAAATCCTAATTTTCAAGGCTTTTCTTTAAATGTAATATTCATGATCTTTCTTTTATTATTGGATTTTCTAGGTGCAATCCACTGAAAACTCTCAGGAGACAACACTCCTCCTATTAGGGACACCTAGAGGTATAAAGGCTTATTGCACGTGCTCAGTGCAATCGTGTTGCCTACGAAAGTGTGCTAGTTAGTTTTTCTCTTTCTTTATTTTCTCCTTCTCTTTTTAATAAAAAGTTCGCTCGAGACGATCGAAAATAAGTTTGGGGGAATTTGATTAGTTGAAAATACTGCATCTTTAAACCGGCAATTTTCCTATCATTTGCATTCATATAGAAGTGTTCGGCATTCATATAGCACATATTAGCAAAACAGTCGTAAAATATCAGATTACATGTGTTAGACTTTAAAATCGGCATTTCTAGGGAAATTGACTGTATTTCATAGCATGGCATCATTCCTATATTGCGCAACTTGTGTTTCGAAGTTTGTGCAGGAAAATACAAAAGAATGGTCAAATTTACAAAACAAAGACGGCTAAAGAATACGCCAACTCAAGGATTTGGAATCTGGTAATGATCTAAAAAGCATTCAGAGATTAAATATATCATAGAATAATACCAAAGACAGTAGAAGGCAGCATGTGAAGTTTAAAGCCCTAAGGAAGCTACATGGCCGCGGTTCCGCGGCTGGAGCCGCCTTATGCCGCGGAACCGCGGCTAACTTGCCACGTCAGCCCTCATTCTTTGCAGCATTATTCTTCTCTCTGGTCCTATACCCCTTAAAGACACTGTAATTTTCAGAAAGATCCAGAAGCTTCTGCCAGTTCAGCAAACCTAGGGTTTCTAAACTAAACATTCCTAGCTTAAAGTCTAAGCTAAGCTCCTAACTAACTACATCTAGAAGCCTCTCCCTACAACAAACTTTTGGAGGGAATTGCAAATTCAAATCCAAGACCTAGGGTTTTGGGAAACCTATAAATAGACCCCAAGGCTCACTTGTTGAAGACTACTCATTGTTGGTGGATCACTAGTTCATCTCTAGTTATTCATTAGTTCCTTAATTCAATTGTTGTGGTTGTTCTTCATCTTCAACCCAACAACTACTACCTCAAAACCCTAACCCTAATCCAATCTAGAAAAACCCATTTCAAGATCCATGGAGTTCAAGCAAAGCAAGTCTTCAAACATCCTTTAGAAGCGAAGCCGGCATTCATCGGAGCACGAGATCCAAGCGATCTAAGACTCAAGGAGCCGAGCAATGCAAGATTCGACGAGCGAAGTTCCTACCTCTTGTAATTCTTGAGAGTTGTAACTACTTGTTGATGTAATAAAGGTGAAGATTCTTTAAACTTGTTTACATTTCAATTCAAGCATCATGATTTTATTTCGATTCTTGAATGTATTCTTTGTGATGATTTGTGAATAAACTCCGCTCGTGGAGGAATTGAGATGATTGTAGAATGATGATGTTGATGAATCTTTAAAAGTTTTCTTAAGTCCTATAGCAATTGTCAATTCTTGAAAATAGAATGATCGATGATCTAGATCGATGCGAAATGCGTTCTTGATTCTTTTCACACGATCTAGAAATTAACGATCGATCATTGGATTTTCAAGAAGCTATTTAGTGAATGTGATTCATCGAAAGGACAAAGGATAGGACGAAAAAACCCTAATTCTTCGCAAGATCCTTAAACTTCGATCAATCGACATCAAGTTAGCATCAATTCATTAATGGATAAGAAACGTTTATCTTTAGTCTTCTTCACATCTATAATCTAATCGATTCCTACGAGCTTTACCTCAAATCTTGAAACCCAAAGTGATTGGAATTCTATCGATACTTGATTCTTGATGTTTATCATTTTCTTGATTCTTGATTAGAATAGTGATACTTGAAACTCATCGATAAAAATCATGAATCATTTCACTTTTCTTTTCTATTAAATTTTTGATTCAAACAAAACAAAATAAGAACGAATCGCACAATCCTTGTGGACGATCCGCACTTGCTAATGAAATCTATATACGACACCGTTATTGATTGCGGTCAAATATTTTTGGTTGTGATTTCTATATTCAATTGTCTACAAACCGACACACATCCGGAAAAATCAACAAATCAACTAGTGTATAGCTTCTCGACCCATACAGATGGGTGATGGATGATCCCATATCCATTGGTGTTTGACATCAGAGACAGTATACAGGTGCTCAGTGGAGACTGGGTACATTGAACGGACTCGCCGAGAACTCCTAGATGGTATTATACCTATCGTCGGATAGCAGTTCTCTGGTGACACTAGTACAGGTTAGTCTGTAGACTCGAGATCGTCATAGATTCTTGTATGATTCCCACTGTGCTTTGATTTCCACCTTATCACGGTCAAGAGATCATGCAAAATGGTGGCTTTTGGGTACAGTCCCGAGTCACATGGAGGCAATGAGTGATAGGAGGGGTTTCGTCTCTCCCGGTATTGGGAGTTGATGTTGCGCTATGCTCGATTGGCCATAACATGAATTCCCTGGCCAGGGTTGCTGAGATCTACTGGTAAGTGTTATCAGCAGTTTCTCGAACCGTTATGGACCTTGCATCGGTATGACTTATCAGGCTATTGGGGTCTGACATTATACCACCCCCAGTCTGTGATATGCGACATATCAGATGAAGAGACCGGATTGTACGGTAGTGTTACTGATTGGATTCGCAGGAGTACGAACAGGCTTGCTTGTTGATCTTCTAATCGTTCAATACCCGGGTGGCCGTTACGTTTAGCAGACAGCTTGCGTCTTGTGGGTGTTTGATATGATCATCACCTACTGCCGGCGTATTGACGAGTCTTTAGAGTCCTACATAGGGGTTTCCTGGCTCAAGCGAAACGGAGTAGGAGCACATATGTGATATGTGCGGGACCGAGATTAATACGATATGTGATACCATATTCTATTCTCGCGATATGTGATATTGGTCGGTTATATATGATATAGCTGGGTTATCGGATCAAGTGTTGATTCGATAAGTTGATTCATATAGTATTAGTCGGTTGTATATGATATAGCCGGATTATTAAATCAAGAGTTGATTTAATAATTTAATGTATAATCATATATTTGATATATTATATTACATTAACTAATATTTAGCTCACTAATGATTTCTTTTCTCACTTGATGTACACATTGTATATATGTGATATGTATGTTTGTGTACATGTATTGTGTCATGTTTGATGATACATACAAGATGGGTGTATGAGATTAACACCATGCTTGGGTTAAATTAGGGTTTTGATTATTTCTTAAGGTTTAACAAAAGAGAGAAGACTTTGGTCAAAGTTTTCAAGCTTGGAGAAGCTTGTAGAAACATTGACAAAGTCAACTCTTTTGTCATTCCTTAGGATATTTCTTAACCCAACCCTTAACCATAGCCTTCGGTTAATTCTCTACATGAGTTAAGCATGAGAGCTTAACTCGACCATGAATGCAATAATTCATTTGGATGAATTATTTATGTGAGATATTCTTCTTCTTCTTCTTTCTTCACAAAAGCTTACAAGCTTCAATGGAGGCACGAGATAAAGTGTGAGAAAATGAAATCTAAAGTGAGCCCACTTCCTACTTCATCATTCTCTACTACTTGGCATTTAGTAGAGTGTGTTTGCTTCACTAATTCCATAGTTAGTGAAGAGATAGCTTGGGTTAGTGTCTCCTCGACGTAGATCATCTTTGGTCTCGAAGTCTCCGAAGCAAGCACGTTCGTTTCTTCAAGGGAGCCTCTCTAGAGTCCAGAGTTCACGATCGCAGCGAATGGGACTACTACACGGAGCTATTTGAAGTGAAGGACCGATCTACAAAGGTTGTATTCCATGCTCTCTTTACTTTGCAAAGTGTTTGCATACGTTTTTCCGTATTATTTCTAGTATATGATCTATGTTTAGAGTTACCTAGAACGGCAAAATTTTAATTTGGCATGGACGATACCTCCCGAAACCTTATTACCGTTGTATACAACCCAACAGTGGTATCAGAGCTATGTTAGAAATTAATACGGATTTTGTTAGGATTACGAAACCGAAATACTCCGAAACTTGAAACAAAAAATTGAAGTTTTTGTCGATTTTAAAACTTTGTCAAAATTTTTTTTAAACAAATACAGAGTGATGTATGGGATATATCATGAACACACACAAAATTTTAGAGCATTTGATGAAAAATTGGCCGGCCACCACCTTGACCATATCGGCCAAATCCGAGCCCCCCCATTTGAAATTTTTTGTGTGTTCCAAAAACTTGGTTTTGATGCTTCAGGTGTTGTTTGTTCTTGCTAATTTTACATATGATGTAATATTACACTATAAGCAATTCGGAGTGTTTCGTATTCGTAGTTTTGACATTGTTTCGGGTTATTTGCATATTGTCTAGACGAAGTTAAAAAGTTCGATCGAATGTTAAAAACCCATTTTTCCAAGTTTAACGTATTCGGAAACATATGCAAGTGATTCTGTGGACCCTCTAGAAGAACAAAAACCTAAACTCAATTATGTGGCCGTCAGAACCACCACTAAACCCTAGGGGTTGTGGTAGTTCAGCGTTGTCACATGTGAGGCGTTGGTTTGACCCTTCTACGGCTGTTCATAGGTACTGTGGCATTTTCTGGGTATTATTGAACTGTGCTCAATTGTTGGGAAATTATGGTACTTTGATGAATCGATCGAAAAGTTTAACGTCATCCGGGTATCATGTGATGGGATACAATATTTGGAATCCACAAAGAGTTATGAGATAACTAATTTGAATGTTATAAATCAAGCAGTTTAGTCTCATTTGATCGGTTGCCACGGGATTTTGATGTGATCAAAAGTCCGTCGCAATCACGTAGCGTACGCGGATACTCACCGGGTAAACTTAATAGATAGCCACGCCCCATAGCCCCGACCAAGTGACTGTAGGAGAACCCTGTCGCCAAAAGCATCCGTTAGGGTGCTCGTGGAAGCGGTGTTCCGCCTTAGTGCACTTCGTCGACAGTATCGGGGGGTGCAGTCATCTACTAAAGTTTCCGACGAGCATTCGATCAGGATGTCGGGAATCTTGTTGAATTACCCGACTTGATGTTGAAAAGTGTTTTCAAGATTGAGACTAAAATGCGGGGTTTATAATTGTTAGGCATGCGATGTCTAAGGAATTCGTTTTGTTAGGCATGAAATCCAAAGTATGTGATACGTTGGGTTTATGATGTCTAAGGGGGTTGCGGATTCTAACTGTTGTAGTTTTTCACTTTTTTTTCTGCGACCGTAAGTGTAATATGTGGTGTATCGCCGGTTTCGGTGCTATATGTCAACGACAATTAGGATACGCATATTTACTTACGTTGATGACATGTGATGTTATGTGTTGCTGTGATATGTTATATTGGATCGTCGCTTTTGAATAGCCGGGGTTTTTATGTGAGATGAGAGTTTTTCATTTTCATTCATGTAAAATTCATTGTATGTAAAATTCTTTTATTGGGGCACTTCCGGGTTGAGGATGATGTCACCATTGTATATTATTTACTTTTCTGCATTAGGATAGACCCAAGGCGGGGAGCATAAGTAACCGGGTTCTAGGGTCCAGTGGGAGACCATCTCGAGGAGTCGAGACCGGGTCTTCTAACTCTAGAATTGGCAGTGTTACTTGCCGCTCTCATAGGGGTCTAGGGTTGTGGGGTTTGGCTATTCATCACGACCGTGGAATCCGTGTTTTATACTGGCTTGATATAAAACACGGAAATCCTAGTATATCCAATATTTCATATATGTTCTTCTGCTGCAATGTTCTGTGATGAGATCATATTACTGCCTGAGACGAATGTTTATATTATATATATGAGATATATATATTATATATTGTTGATTTCGTTTCATATCTGATGCTTGTGAAGCATAATAAATGGGACTTCATTAATGAGATTAATGAAATAAAAGAAACCTAAAGATATTGTAGAAACTTGTTTTAAAAACTGGTAGCTCTAGTTCTTGCTTTGCATAGAGGTATTCCTTGTAGAATATCTAGCAACTTATTCGATAAGGAAAGAGCCGAGATCCCTTCTCCGGGTGTGACCTCTTTAGCGAAACTAGTAGATGCATAGTGGTATTTGTGAAATATCTAGCAACTTATTCCTTATCTTTTGATTGCTTCTATAGTTTTTACTTTGCATAGTGGTATTTGTGAAATATCCTGCACCTTATTCGATAAGGAAAGAGCCGACGATCCCTTCACCGGGAGTGACTTCTTTAGCAAAACTAGAAAAAGCCTAAAAACACTCCATTCAAAATCACTCGATTCTACGACGATATCAAGTTCATTACGCAATAGGTTTTCTAAAAAACCTGTTGTAGCCCTCCGTCATTTCAGATAAGTACATCATAGTATTCGTGCTACGTTTGTTGGCTTTCGTCAAGGCGTAGCGTGCGGTAGCTATTTATGCTTATCTGCATAAGCATATGATGCGATTGAGTTAGGGTAGTCGTGTGACTTTGTTGGCTTTCGCCAAGGGTCGTGCGGGTGGGTTTAATTCAATCAGGAAATGTACTGGTTGAACTTGACTAGTAGCCTATGGTTTGTTGGCTTTCATCAAGGTCATAGGATGCTAGGGGTAAAATATTATTGGGAATTTCAAGTGTTGAAATTTGCAACGAGATTGCATACCTCCTATAAGATAGTTGGATCCCGATACCCACTACGAGTAAGAGTTACTCCTGGGAGAGTTCTACACATTACAATTAGCCGATCAAGTAGGTGTCTAGAAAGGTGTTAATGGGGTTACGCCCCTGGTTAAACGAGGTTTATTTTAATTAGGTCCGTGTGAAAGCACGGGGAACCTCCCTCAAAGTACCGACACTGGCCTGACCGAAAGATTGGCGAACTTATAGGGTGTAATTAATCCCGACCAGTCTTTCCTTTTAGGGTTTGAAGGAAGATTTGACTAAAACAGTGGGAGTCATCCTGATTAGATAAATTAATAACCAATCTAATATTGCAAGAGCATACGCAGAGTATTTTCTTCTCTCTCTCTCCAGGTAGCGACCATGTCACGCCTTAATCAAGATAATAATATGAATGTATTGACCGAACCCGCTTGTTATACTATGCTGGGGAACGTTGGTTCCACTCCAACTTATAATTGTTATAAGACCGAGCAGGAAATCGGGGATTACCAGAATTCCCTTGCCGCCCAAACGAAGAAAGTGTATGTTGATACATCTTCTTCGGGTGTGTTCATTACCGAGAACTGTTTCTCAGTATCCTTTATGTCCTGGGTATAAGATACCTGATCAGGATCCCAGATATGTAATCTGTTACATGGGCTACAGATAGGTAGAGAACTAAGAATGAGTGATAAGTTTCAAGAGTTGAAAATGGTGCAAGTGTTACAGCCAAGTCTGTTGGCAGTTATCACCATGTATTACCAAATACATTGATTCTGAACGAATGTTATTAGATACCGAACCTGATATAAAATATCATATCAGTCTCTTTATTTAGTAAAGAAGGATATAATTTTGTATTGTTGGATAATGTTCTGAACATTTTCTATATCAAGAGTTGATCGGCTCAGGCACGTTATCTAAAAGCATATACATTCTAAATCAAACTACAGTTCTTAACGTACAGAACACACACAAGGGGAAGAGTTCAGAAATGAACGAATCCTTCTTGAGGCATTGTAGACTAGGTCATATCAATGCGACCCGACTAGCTAAGTTACATTTAGATGCATATTTAAATCAGTTTGAATTTACATCTTGTGAAACTTGCAAGTCATGTCACAAAGATAAGATGACCATAGCTCCGTTTATTGGAAACAGAGAAAGAGTTAGTAAACTCTTAGGATTGATACATGATGATGTATAAGGTTCCCTGTCTACACATTTCAGGACGGTTTATTATACTTCATTATATTCACTGATGATCTCTTAAGATTCGCACATGTGTTCCTGTTGAAACGAAAGTCTGAACCATTTGAGATATTCAAAGAATATAAGTTTGAAGTAGAGAAACATGTATAAGTATTATGTCCTTTGATGTGATCAGGGAGGAGAATACTTGAGCACAGAAATCCTGGACTATTCTAAAGGAGAATGAGATTCTCTCTCAGCATTACTCCCCTGTATTCACCACAGCACGTAGGTGTATCGGGGCGGAGCAATCGCACCTTATGTGATATGGTGTGCTCTATGATGAGTACTATTGAGTTACCTATTTCATTTTGGGAGTTATGCACTTGTGAAGCTGCATACCTATTGAATAGGGTTCCAACTAAATCAGGTGCCTACCACTCCATATGTGATATGGTATGGGAAGATTCCATCTCTTAAGGATGTTAAGATTTGGAGTTGTCCGGCCTATGTCTAAAAGCAAAATCCGGACAAGCTCGAGACAAGGTCAGTTCTGTGGAAGTTTGTTGGATATCCCAAGCATTCGCAAGGGAATATTTTCTACCCCACTGAGGAACAAAAAGTGTTTTGTATCTCAGCATGCCACCTTTGAGAAAGAGAATTTCTTGTGAATAAATTAGTGGTCATGAGGTAGAACTGGAAGGAGTTCCAGCTATACAAACTGCAGCTGATGATTTGGTAGAACTCAAGGATTCAATAGTTTCCGACGAATCTCAGCCTCTCCGCCGGTCTGGTAGGGTTTCTCATCCACCCGAGAGATACTTCATTTTTCTCTATGACAGTAGGAGCGAGGATGGCATCATGAGATGATGACCCAACTAGTTTCGAGTAGGCCATCAAGAGTGGGGACTCTGTAAGAATGGCTGGATGCTATGAGATCTGAGATGGAATCCATATACACCAACAAAGTATGGACTTTGGTTGCTTTATCCGAAGGGTTAAATCCTCATCAGAAGCAAATATATCTTGAGAAGATTACTAGGCGTACATGGAAAAGTTGAGACTTTCAAAGGTAAGGCTTGATGCAAAAGGTTTTCATCATCGACCAGGTATGGATAATGATGAAACCTTTTCTAGTGTCTATGCTTAAGTCCATCCGGATCTTACTTTCCATTGCTACATACCATGACTACGATATCTGGCGGTTGGGTGTCATGACAACTGTTTTGAATATTGATTTAGAAGAAGGTGTCTGCAAGTACACAGTGTTAGTTATATGTATGCCCTAGAGGCCATTACTGTACATTGGATGTATATTGTAGTGGATGCTGGGATATATATAGGTAGGAATTTCTTGCTCGACATGATAGTACGCTATCTGGTTACTCTTTATCTTAACATGTATACTTTCTGTCTCTCTCTGTTACATATTGATAAAGCCCTTAGGATGTGTACTCAACTTCCAGGACTATGATGTAGATCATACTAGTGGGGCCTGGGTAATCAATGAGTACATCCTTCAATGTTCCTAGTCGTGGGAATATCGAGACGGGGAATCGATATTCCAGAGTAGACTAGCGCATATCTTCTCGACCCATGTGATGGGCGATGGAAGATCCCATATCCATTGGTGTTTGACATCAGAGATGGTATGCGGGTGCTCAGTGGAGACTGGGTACACTGAACGGACTCGCCGAGAACTCCCAGATGGTATTATACCTCACGTCAGATGGCAGTTCTCTAGTGACACTGGTACATCTTAGTCTGTTGACCCGAGATCGTCATAGAGTCTTGTGTGTCTCCCACTGTGCTTTGATTTCCACCCTACCATGACTCTACTGAGTCGTGCAAACAGGTGGTTTTTGGCTACAGTCCCGATTCACATGGAGGCAATGAGCGATAGGAGGGGATTCGTCTCTCCCGGTATTGGGGGTTGATGTTGCGCTATGCATGACTGGCCATAACTGGAAATCCCTGGCCAGGGTTGCAGTGATCTACTGGTAAGTGTTATCAGTAGTTTCATGCTATGTTATGGACCTTATATCGGCATGACTTATCAAGCTACTGGGGTCTGACGTTTTCCACCCCTAGGCGAGATATGCGACATATCAGACGAACAGACCGGACTGTACGGTAAGTGTTACTGATTGGATTCACAGGAGTGTGAGCGGGCTTGCTCGTCGATCTTCTGATCGCTCAATACCTGGGTGGCCGTTACGTTTAGCAGACCGCTTGCGGCTTGTGGGTGTTTGATATGATCATCACCTACTGCCGGCGTATTGACGAGTCTTTAGAGTCCTACACAGAGGTTTCCTGGCTCAAGCGAAACGAAATAGGAGCGCATATGAGATATGTGCGGGACCGAGAATAATGCGTGTATGTGATACCGTATTCTATTCTCGCGATGAATGTATCGATTGGTTGTATGCGATATAACCTAGTTATCGAATTGAGGACTGATTCGATAAGTCGATACATCGGATATTAGTCGGTCATATGCGATATGACCGGATCGTTAAATCAAGTGTTGATTTAATGATTTAATGTATAATTATATATTTGATATATTACTTTGCATTAACTAGTATTTGTTCACTTAAGATGGATTTTCTCACTTGATGTGCACATTGTGTATATGATATAGTTTTGTGCACTAGTTTGTATCATGTTTGATGATACATGCAAACTTGGGTGTGTGTGCGTGCTTTAAACTATGATTAGGTTAATGGTTAGGGTTTGTTTTATTTATTTATTTATTCATTTTGGAAAGGATAAAATGGTGGTTTTCTTTTCTTTCTTTGCTTGAAGCTTCTTGAAGCTTCAAAGCATCTTTGAAAGTCTACCATTTTGTCTTTATCCCTTAACCTAACCATTCAACTAAACTATAGTTTATTCTCTACACTAAAACATGGATGCTAAAATGATAAGAATCACTTTATTTTCTTTTTTCATTTTTCTTATCATATTCTTTTTCTTCTTCTTCTTCTTCAAGAAGAAGAAACCATTCTAGCTTCAATGGTGCCTTGAGAAAAAGAGTGAGAAATCCAATTCTAAAGTGAACCCACTTCCTATTTCTTCATCCTCTACCACTTGCCATGTAGTATAGGGTGTTTTCTTCACAGGTTTCATGACTTGGTGAAGTTGGAGCTTGATCTTGAGTTGCCTCGACGTAGATCATCTTCGGCATCGAAGTCGACGACCTAGCCCGATCATTTCTCCGACGAAACCATCGCCAGAGTCCGGGATCCGATGATCGCAGCGGAGGGACATCATCACAAAGCTATGGAGGTGGAGGACCGGATCTATAAAGGTTTTATTTTCCGTTCACTCTTAGTTAAAGTTGTTAACTTATATCGTTTTCGCCTATATCTCTAGTCAACGATCGCAATAGGGTTTCTCGGCATATAGAAAATTTTGAATTGGCCATGTTTGATCACTTGTACAACCTCATGAGTGTGCCTAGGAATCCTACAGTGGTATCAGAGCCTAGCTAGAGCATTAGGCGATGCGTAAACGATGTTAGAAGTCCGATCGAACCCGAAACCCTAATCCCAAATCACTCTCTGGACATTTTCTGAAATTGTGGTTTTTTATGAATTAAAAAAACCTGAAAAATTCAGCAGTGAAATATAAGAATTGTGGTGAAAAACGAACCCCTAAATCGTACATTCCACCGCGGAACCGCCGCAATAGCCTGCTTGGGCCGCGGTTCCGCGGCCGTACAGAGGAGTTAAGCCGTCATTTTTCCACCATAACTCCTATTTCTGTGATTTATATTTTATGGGTATTTTTATTATGACTCAAGAGTTGAGTTTTCTGGGTTGTATTGGGAGTTCGTAGATTCGATCGGATTATCAAACTTTGTCTATGTGTCTTTCCGGGTAATTTTAGAATATGTTAAAAAGTTCGACCGGATATAAATACCCACTTTTTCCCCTACCGGGAAATTTCCAATTGTTGGATTTTTCCGTAGTTTAATGACGATCTAAGTAGTGCAAGTAACGCGATGGTCTCTCTAGAAGACAACAAACCTTAACTCGATTATGTGACCGTCTTGAACTGCCCTTTGAACCTTAGGGTTTGGGGCAGTACGGCGTGCCACATGTGAGGCGTTGGCTTGACCCTTCTACGGCTGGACCGTTGGTACTGAGGCATGAAGTGAATGTTTTTAAAGTTATTTCATGTGTTGAGCTGCTTCGGGAAAACTTGGGTGTTCGATTGTTCGATCGGAAAGTTTAACATTTTCTATTTATCCGGAATGTGATACAACATTTGGAATTCACAAGCAGTTATGAGATAACTGAATGAATGTTATAAACATAGCAGTTTAGTCTCACTTGATCAGTTGCCACGGAATTTTTGATGCAGTGATCGATTTGTACGGCCACGGAACAGCGGCCTAAGCAAGCTTAGGCCACGTTTCCGCGGCAAAATTAACTGTTCATCGCATCATTCTTACATCGTAATTCTTATATTTTCTTGCTGAATTTTTTACATATTTTTAATTCTGAAAAACAGCAATTTTTAAAAAATGTCCAGAGAGCGCTCAAAAATCCGTATTTTCGGTTCGATCGGAGTTTTAACTTCGTAAAAGTGTCGCCTAATGTTCTAGGTCGGCTCTGATACCAATGTTGGGTTAGCCTAGCACCTCATAAAGGGTTTGGAAGCATCACATGAACCAAAAACTGAATTTTTAGGGTGCTAAGTTAACGAACATAGAATCGTTCCTAGAAAAATTAGGGTTTCAAATTTTTCACATCATCATATGAAAGAAAAGCTAGGGTTTAGAGAGTACAACCTTTGTAGCTCCCTACGCTAGACTCCTCGGCTACTTGGGGTTTGAAAAAGCTCCGCTTGAACTCCTCTAGGTCACCGATGATCCACCCGGAGTCCGCTTTGTCCAAGCTTGCAACTTCACCCGGTCAAGAGAACGAAATGAAGCTAACACTCCAAACAAGTGGGCTAGAATTGTGTAGAATGGTGTTGTGGTTCTCTTTCTCACTTCAAAATCCTAACTTGATGAGTATATTGCTCACTACAAAAATCTAGAGAGCAAATGAGAGAGGAAGAAGAAGATGATGGCAATTTTAGAAGAAGATAAGTTCTACTCCAAGAAAGTCAAAAGAAAATATATCAATATATATTTTTATCTCTCATCTCAAACCATGGTTGAATCATTATTGTACTTGAGTTAAAAACTAAAAGGAAGAGTAAACCATGGTTAAATGGTGGGTGAGAAAGGTTAGGTCAAGAAGAGTGTAGAAACAATCCAAAACTAACCCTTTTCTTTTTCCTTTTGTTTTTAGCTTAAATACAATAATATTCCAAATAAAATACCCATGGTGTGAGTCTTATATTGCCACCATTTTCTTGTATAATCAACCATGATAGTATGATGTATGTATGCATGTGTGCATGCACATCCATATGTGCATGAAACAATAAGGAATGCATACATGCATCCATACATCCATATAAAACAAGAAAGGATTTCTAGTGAGAATCTAATGGTTAAATGATAAATCAACACTTGATTTATCAATCCGGCAATATCACATATGACCCCTACAAAAAGCAAGCCGCCCGATCAATATACGGTATCCTATACGCGCATTTTAATCGGGTCCATGCGCATATCACATACGCGCACCACAACGTTTCACCTGGACTAGGAATCTCCTTTGTGGGACTCTGAGACTCGTTAATACGCCGGCAGTGGGTGATGATCATATCAAGCACCCCCAAGCCGCAAGCGGTCAGCTAAACGTAATGGCCACCCGGGTATTGAACGATCAGAAGAGAACAAGCGAACCTGCTACAACTCCCGTCGAGCCAACCGGCAACACTTCCCGTACAATCCGGTCTCCTCGTCTGATATGTCGCATATCAAGTCTAGGGGTGGTAAACGTTAGACCCCAATAACCGATAAGTCGTGCCGATGTGAGGCTCATAACGGGTCGAGAAACTACTGGTAATACTTACCGGTAAATCTCTGATCAGCCCTGGCCAGGGACTTCCCTGTTACGGCCAATCGAGCACAGCGCAACATCAACCCCCAATACCGGGAGAGACGAAACCCCTCCTATCGCTCATTGCCTCCATGTGACTCGGGACTGTACCCAAAAACCACCGTTTTGCACGCCCTCATGGACGTGGTAAGGTGGAGATCAAAGCACAGTGGGAATCACACAAGACTCTATGACGATCTCGGGTCTACAGACTAACCTGCACAAGTGTCACCTGAGAACTGCCATCTGACGTGAGGTATAATACCATCTGGGAGTTCTCGGCGAGTCCGTCCAGTGTACCCAATCTTCACTGAGCACCCGTATACCATCTCTGATGTCAAACACCAATGGATATGGGATCATCCTTCGCCCATCTCATGGGTCGAGAAGCGTATACGCTAGTCTACACTGGTATATCGATGCCCCGTCTCGATACACCCACGACTAGGGACCTTGAAGGATGTACTTATGGACTACCATGTCCCCACTAGTATGATCCGCATCATAGTCCAGGTAGTCAAGTACACATCCTAAGGGCTTTACCAACACGTAACTCTAAGACAGAATAACGAGACAAGTATACATGTTAAGATAAAGTGCAACCAGATAGCATACTATCATATCGAGCAAGAAATTCATCTCTATATATGTCCAAGCATCCAATATAATATACATCATCTGTACAATACTGGCCTCTAGGGCATACATACAACTAACAATCTCCCACTTGCACTAGGGCCAGCTGCTGTAGTATCGCATACCGAGCATCCCGAAGAGTTTCTCAAACTGTGTCTGGGGAATGGCCTTCGTGAGTGGATCCGCTGTGTTATTCTTCGTGTCAACCCTCCTGACCTCGATCTCCCGGCGATCAACTTTCTCCCGGATCAGGTGATACCGCCTCAGAATATGCCTGGATCGCTGATGGGACCTGGGTTCCTTGGCCAAAGCCACCGCTCCATTGTTATCACAATACAAAGGTATTGGATGCTCAATAGATGGAACCACTCCAAGTTCAGTAATGAACTTCTTGATCCAGACAGCCTCTTTAGCAGCATCGTTGGCAGCGATGTATTCAGCCTCCATCGTCGAGTCTGCCACGGTTTCCTGCTTGGAACTCTTCCAGCTAACCGCCCCTCCGTAAAGGGTAAAGATAAATCCCGACTGCGACTTAGAGTCGTCCTTATCACTCTGGAAGCTTGAATCGGTAAAGGACTCCACTTGGAGTTCTCCATTACCATACACCAAGAGCATCTCTTTAGTCCTTTGTAAGTACTTGAGAATGCTCTTCACAGCCGTCCGGTGACTCTCTCCAGGATCAGCTTGATACCTGCTCACTACACTTAGTGAGTATGCTACATCGGGTCTGGTACATAGCATCGCATACATGATAGAGCCTACAGCCGAAGCATAGGGTATCCCTTGCATGCGAGCTCTCTCCAAATCAGTCTTGGGAGACATCTCTTTGGAGAGAGTGACTCCAGAGATCGTGGGTAAGTTCCCACGCTTGGATTCTTCCATACTAAACCTCTTTAGTATGGTGTCAATGTACCTGGATTGGGACAATCCCAATATCCGTTTGGATCTATCTCTATAGATCCTGATTCCCAATATGCAGGAGGCATCACCAAGATCTTTCATTGAGAATCTTTGTGATAAGAAGAGCTTGACCGATTGCAGCATAGGAATGCCATTTCCTATCAAGAGTATGTCGTCCACGTACAATACGAGGAAGACAACCTTACTCTCTGCCACCTTCTTATAGATACAAGGTTCATCTACGTTTTTGACGAAATCAAACTCTTTGATAACGACGTCAAAGCAGATGTTCCAACTCCGCGATGCTTGCTTTAATCCATAAATGGATTTAAGCAGCTTGCACACCTTCCCGCTGCTCCCACTATCTACGAAGCCCTCTGGCTGAGTCATGTACAGGCACTCTTCTAAATCACCGTTTAGAAAGGCGGTCTTAACATCCATTTGCCAGATTTCGTAGTCATGATATGCAGCGATGGCAAGCATGATCCGGATGGATTTAAGCATAGCCACTGGAGAAAAGGTTTCGTCATAGTCCACACCTGGTCTTTGACGAAAGCTCTTTGCAGCAAGTCTAGCTTTGAAAGTCTCCACTTTCCCATCTACACCAAGTTTTTTCTTGAAGATCCACTTGCTCCCAATGGGTTTTTCCCCTTCAGGAGCAACTTCCAAAGTCCATACTTTGTTGGTGTATATGGATTCCATCTCAGACCGCATTGCATCCAGCCATTTCACTGAGTCCTTACTCGTGATGGCTTGCTCGAAGCTAGTTGGGTCATCATCTTCCATGATGCAATCCTCGCTTCCACCATCAATGAGAAAACCGTAGTATCTCTCAGGCGGATGAGAAACCCTGCTAGATCGGTGGAGCGGCTGGGGTTCGTCAGGTACTACTGAATCCTCTGGTTCTACCAAGTCTTCTGTTATAGTTTGTGTCCCTGGAACCTCTTCCAGTTCTACCTCAATGCCACTTGTCTGTTTCATAAGAAAACCTTTTTCTAAGAAAGTGGCATGTCGAGAAACAAACACTTTTTGTTCTTCGGGGTGGTAGAAGATATACCCTTGTGAATTTTTAGGATATCCTATAAACTTACATAGGACTGATCTTGCCTCGAGTTTGTCCGGATTTTGTCTTTTGACATAGGCTGGACAACCCCATATCTTAATGTAATTAAGATGTGGTCTCTTCCCTTTCCATATCTCATATGGAGTGGTAGACACTGATTTGGTAGGAACTCTATTCAATAGGTCTATGGCTGTCTCAAGCGGATATCCCCAGAATGAAATAGGTAACTCAGCTGTACTCATCATTGAGCGCACCATATCTAATAGGGTGCGGTTTCTCCGTTCCGATACACCGTTGTGCTGTGGTGTATAAGGAGGAGTGAGCTGAGAGAGAATCCCATTCTCTTTTAAATAATCCAGAAAATCATTGCTCAAGTATTCTCCTCCTCGATCAGATCGAAGGATCTTAATACTTTTGCCCGTTTGGTTCTCTTCTTCGTGCTTATATTCTCTGAATTTCTTAAAAGCTTCAGACTTGTGTTTTATCAGGAACACATGTCCGTATCTAGAGAGATCGTCTGTAAATGTAATGAAGTAGGAAGAACCGTCCCTGGCATGTGTAGACATGGGACCGCATACATCACTATGTATCAGCCCTAAGAGTTCCGTAACTCTTTCTCCGTGTCCCGTAAACGGATTTTTGGTCATCTTGCCTTTGAGACATGACTGGCAAGTGTCATAAGATGAAAATTCAAACGGATTTAAATATCCATCCTTATGCAACTTAGCTAGTCGTGTCACATTGATGTGACCAAGTCTACAATGCCACAAGAAGGATTCGTTCATTTCTGAACTTTTCCTCTTGTGTGTGTTTTGTATATTGAGGACTGTATTTTGATTTAGAATGAATATACCATTATGTAGCGAGCCTGATGCAATCAACTTTTGATCTAGGAATATGTTCATAACATTATCCTTTACTACAAAATTATATCCTTCTTTACTTAATAAAGAAACTGATATAATGTTGCACATCATATTTGGTATATAATAGCATTCATTTAAAATCAGTGTATTACCACTTGGTAATACTAGGTGATACTCGCCAACTACTTTGGCTGCAACATTTGCCCCATTCCCTACTTGAACGGAATGATCACCTTTTTCCAGTTCTCTACCTTTCCGTAGCCCATGTAACATTTAACATATGTGGGATCCTGATCCGGTATCTAATACCCAGGACGTAGGGTGAACTGAGAAACAGTTCTCAATAACTAACACACCTGAAGAAGATGCATCAACATGCATGTTCTTTTAGGCGGCTTGAGAATCTAGATATTCTCCTATTCCCTGTTCAGTCTTATAACTCTTATAAGAAAGAACGGGTCCAACGTTCCCCTGCACAGTATAACATGCGGGTTCGGTCAATACATCCATATTATTATCTTGATTAAGGCATGACATGGTCGCTACCTGGAGAGAGAGAGAAGAAAACACTTTAGCGTATGCTCTTGCAAGATCAGATTGGTTATTATCTTATCTAATCAGGATGGCTCCCACTGGTTTTTATCAAATCTTCCTTCAAACCCTAAAAGGAAAGATTAGCCGGGATTAATTACACCCTACAACTTCGCCGATCTTTCAGCCAGGCCAGTGTCGGTACTTTGAGGGAGGTTCCCCGTGCTTTCGCACGGACCTAATTAAAGTAAACCTTGTTTTCCCAGAGGCGTAACCCCGTTGACACCTTTCTAGACACCTACTTGATCGGCTAATTGTCCTGTGTAAAACTCTCCCGGGAGTAACAATTACTCGCAGTGGGTATCGGGATCCAACTATCTCATAGAAGGTATGCAATCTCATTGCAAATCTCAACACTTGAAATTCCCGATAATATTTTGCCCCTAGCGTGCTATGACCTTGACGCATCCCAAACAACCCATAGTCCGCTAGTCAAGTTCAACCTGTACAATTCGTGATTGAATTAAACCCACCCGTACGACCCTTGACGCATGCCAAACAACGCCGTACGAATACCTTAATCCAATCGCATCTCATGCTACAGATAAGTAATAATCAGCTACCGTACACTACGCCTTGACGCATGCCAAACAACCGTAGCACGAATACTAAATATTACAGATCTGAATTGACGGAGGGCTACACAGGTTTTTCTGAAAACCATGAGCATAATGAACTTGATATCGTTGTAGAATCAAGTGAAGTTTTGAAATGGAGTGATTTTGAGGCTTTTATTAGTTTTGCTAAAGAGGTCACTCCCGGTGAAGGGATCTCGGCTCTTTCCTCATCGAATAAGGTGCGGGATATATCATATATATCACTGTGCAAAGCAAAACTCCAAAAGCAATCAAAAGCAAACCGAGTGTTGTAGCATCTGCCAGTTTCGCTAAAGAGGTCACTCCCGGTGAAGGGATCTCGGCTTTTTCCTCATCGAATAAGGTGCAGGGTATATCATATATACCACTATGCAAAGCAAAACTGTAGCTACCCTTTTTATTTAAAATTTGATTCTACAACATCTTTTAGGTTTCTTTTCTTTCATTAATCACATTAATGAAGCCCCATCATTTAAGTCACCTAAACATCACAGATAAATATGACGTACACTTATGCCATCCGCATTCGCCTCGATGTTCCCTCGTGCACCGTTAGGTTAGGTAACTAACGACAGAGCAGGGCAGGGCTAGTGCGGGTGTAAAACATAAGTAACGCCTATATAATATATCATATATACTATATACTGTATCCATCAGAACATATCAAATGATCACATCACAGATATCGCAGCAGAAACATAGATATAACGTGGGATATACTAGGACGTCCGTATTTAGTATTTAGCCAAAATAGAAAATACGAATTCCACAGTCGCGATGAATAGCCAAGCCCACACCCTGGACCCCTACGAGAGCGGCAAGCGACCCTACCAATTCTGGAGTTTAGGAAACCCGGTCTCGACTCCTCGAGATGGCCTCCCACTGAACCCCAGAACCCGGTCACCTGTGCTCCCCTCCTTGGATCCATCCTAATACGGAAAAGTAAATAATATACAACACAGGTGGCATCGACCTCAACCCGGAAGTACCCCAAATAAAAGAATATTACATTACATTTGAATTTACATGAATGAAAATATAAAACTCTCATCTCACATAAACCCCCCCGGCTATTCAATCGCGACAATCCTATACATCATATCTCAGCAACACATAATATCTCATATCATCAACGTAAGTAAGTATGCATACCCCAATTGTCGTTGATATATAGCAACGAAACCGGCGATATCGACATACTACACTTACGGTCACAGAAAAGAAAGTGTAAAACTGCAATATCTGGAATCCACATCCTCTTTAGACATCGTAAATGCGAAATATCACATACTTCGTATTTCATGTCCAACTATATGAATTCCAGATATTGCATCACATTCCAGATAAATTGACGGTATTAAAGTTTTCGAACGAACGATCAAATACCCAAGATTCGCTAAAGCTCAACACTTGAGCGGAGTTCAAAAAACCCGGAGTGTGACACAGTGGTAGCGGTCCAGCCGTAGAAGGGTCAAGCCAACGCCTCACATGTGGCACGCCGTACTGCCCCAAACCCTAAGGTTCAAAGGGCAGTTCAAGACGGTCACATAATCGAGTTAAGGTTTGTTGTCTTCTAGAGGGTCTACCACAAACAAACTTGCACGTTTTTCCGAAAGATTTTAAACCCCGTGAAAAGTGAACAAATGATACTCGTTCAAACACTTCAATACATTCTAATTTATCCGGAAAAGTCACGAAATCAAAATTCCGATCGAATCGGCGAGTCCAAAACCATCTCCAGAATTTTCAGCACTACATTCAGATTAAAAATACCCTAAAAAATATACAAGTAGAACAAAACATTACAGTATAAAATTGATGCAGTGATCGATTTGTACGGCCGCGGAACAGCGGCCTAAGCAAGCTTAGGCCGTGTTTCCGCGGCAAAATTAACTGTTCATCGCATCATTTTTACATCGTAATTCTTATATTTTCCTGCTGAATTTTTTACATATTTTTAATTCTGAAAAACAGCAATTTTTAAAAAATGTCCAGAGAGCGCTCAAAAATCCGTATTTTCGGTTCGATCGGAGTTTTAACTTCGTAAAAGTGTCGCCTAATGTTCTAGGTCGGCTCTGATACCAATGTTGGGTAAGCCTAGCACCTCATGAAGGGTTTGGAAGCATCACATGAACCAAAAACTGAATTTTTAGGGTGCTAAGTTAACGAACATAGAATCGTTCCTAGAAAAATTAGGGTTTCAAATTTTTCACATCATCATATGAAAGAAAAGCTAGGGTTTAGAGAGTACAACCTTTGTAGCTCCCTACGCTAGACTCCTCGGCTACTTGGGGTTTGAAAAAGCTCCGCTTGAACTCCTCTAGGTCACCGATGATCCACCCGGAGTCCGCTTTGTCCAAGCTTGCAACTTCACCCGGTCAAGAGAACGAAATGAAGCTAACACTCCAAACAAGTGGGCTAGACTTGTGTAGAATGGTGTTGTGGTTCTCTTTCTCACTTCAAAATCCTAACTTGATGAGTATATTGCTCACTACAAAAATCTAGAGAGCAAATGAGAGAGGAAGAAGAAGATGATGGCAATTTTAGAAGAAGATAAGTTCTACTCCAAGAAAATCAAAAGAAAATATATCAATATATATTTTTATCTCTCATCTCAAACCATGGTTGAATCATTATTGTACTTGAGTTAAAAACTAAAAGGAAGAGTAAACCATGGTTAAATGGTGGGTGAGAAAGGTTAGGTCAAGAAGAGTGTAGAAACAATCCAAAACTAACCCTTTTCTTTTTCCTTTTGTTTTTAGCTTAAATACAATAATATTCCAAATAAAATACCCATGGTGTGAGTCTTATATTGCCACCATTTTCTTGTATAATCAACCATGATAGTATGATGTATGTATTCATGTGTGCATGCACATCCATATGTGCATGAAACAATAAGGAATGCATACATGCATCCATACATCCATAGAAAACAAGAAAGGATTTCTAGTGAGAATCTAATGGTTAAATGATAAATCAACACTTGATTTATCAATCCGGCCATATCACATATTTCCCCTACCAAAAGCAAGCCGCCCGATCAATATACGGTATCCTATACGTGCATTTTAATCGGGTCCATGCGCATATCACATACGCCCACCACAACGTTTCACCTGGACTAGGAAACTCCTTTGTGGGACTCTGAGGCTCGTCAATACGCCGGCAGTGGGTGATGATCATATCAAGCACCCCCAAGCCGCAAGCGGTCAGCTAAACGTAACGGCCACCCGGGTATTGAACGATCAGAAGAGAACAAGCGAACCTGCTACAACTCCCGTCGAGCCAACCGGAAACACTTCCCGTACAGTCCGGTCTCCTCGTCTGATATGTCGCATATCAAGTCTAGGGGTGGTAAACGTCAGACCCCAATAACCGATAAGTCATGCCGATGTGAGGCTCATAACGGGTCGAGAAACTACTGGTAACACGTACCGGTAAATCTCTGATCAGCCCTGGCCAGGGACTTCCTTGTTACGGCCAATCGAGCACAGCGCAACATCAATCCCCAATACCGGGAGAGACGAAACCCCTCCTATCGCTCATTTCCTCCATGTGACTCGGGACTGTACCCAAAAACCACCGTTTTGCACGCCCTCATGGACGTGGTAAGGTAGAGATCAAAGCACAGTGGGAATCATACAAGACTCTATGACGATCTCGGGTCTACAGACTAACCTGCACAAGTGTCATCTGAGAACTGCCATCTGACGTGAGGTATAATACCATCTGGGAGTTCTCGGCGAGTCCGTCCAGTGTACCCAGTCTCCACTGAGCACCCGTATACCATCTCTGATGTCAAACACCAATGGATATGAGATCATCCATCACCCATCTCATGGGTCGAGAAGCGTATACGCTAGTCTACACTGGTATATCGATGCCCCGTCTCGATACACCCACGACTAGGGACCTTGAAGGATGTACTTATGGACTACCAAGTACCCACTAGTATGATCCGCATCATAGTCCAGGTAGTCAAGTACACATCCTAAGGGCTTTACCAACATGTAACTCTAAGACAGTATAAAGAGACAAGTATACATGTTAAGATAAAGTGCAACCAGATTGCATACTATCATATCGAGCAGGAAAGTCATCTCTATATATGTCCAAGCATCCAATATAATATACATCATCTGTACAATACTGGCCTCTAGGGCATACATACAACTAACAATTTTGATGTGATCAAAAGTCCGTCGCAATCACGTTGCGTACGCGGATACTCGCCGGGTAAACTTAATAGACAGCCTCACCCCATAGCCCCGACCGAGTGACTGTAGGAGAACCCCGTCACCGAAAGCATCCGTTCGGGTGCTCGCGGCAGCGGTGTTCCGCCTTGGTGCACTTCGTCGACGGTATCGGGGGTGCAGCCGTCTACTAAAGTTTGCGACGAGCTTTCGTACCGGGTGTCGGGAATCTTGTTGAATTACCCGACTCGATATTGAAAAGTGTTTTCGATAATGAGACTGAAATGAGGGGTTTATAAATGTTAGGCATGCGATGTCTAAGGAATTCATTTGGTTAGGCATGCGATGTCTAAAAGTTTAAGGATTCCAACTGTTGTAGTTTTACATTTTTTTTTCTGCCACCGTAAGTGTAATATGTGATATCGCCGGTTTCGTTGCTATATGTCAACGACAATTGGGATGGGCATATTTACTTACGTTGATGACATGTGATGTTATGTGTTGCTGGATATGTTATATTGGATCGTCGTGTTTGAATAGCCGGGTTTTTTTTATGTGAGATGAGTGTTTTTCATTTTCATTCATGTAAAAACTTGTATGTAATATTCTTTTATTGGGGCACTTCCAGGTTGTGGAAGATGTCACCGTTGATGTATATTATTTACTTTTCCGCATTAGGATAGACCCAAGGAGGGGAGCAAAAGTAACCGGGTTCTAGGGTCCAGTGGGAGACCATCTCGAGGAGTCGAGTCCGGGTCTCCTAACCCTAGAATTGGTAGGGTTGCTTGCCGCTCTCGTAGGGGTCTAGGGGTGTGGGATTGGCTATTCATCACGACCGTGGAATCCGTGTTTTATTCAGGCTCAAAATAAAACACGGACGTCCTAGTATATCCAATATTTCATATGATATTTTCTGCTGCGTTATCTGTGATGTGATCATGTGATTTGTTCAGATAGATATAGTATATAGTATATATGATATATTATATAAACGTTGCTTATGTTTTACACCCGCGCTAGCCCTGCCTCGCTATGGCGTTAGTTACCTAACCTAACGGTGCAGACGGGACATCGAGGCGAGTTCGGATGGCATAAGCGTACGTTATATTTATCTGTCATGTTTAGGTGGACTTAAATGATGGGACATTCATTAATGAGATTAATGAAAGAAAATAAACTTAATTGATGTTGTGGAATCGAATTTCAAAATAAAAACAGGTAGCTACAGTTCTTGGTTTGCATCGCGGTGTTCCTTGTAAAACATCCTGCACCTTATTCGATGAGGAAAGGACCGAGATCCCTTCACCGGGAGTGACTCCTTTAGCAATAACTGGCAGATGCTACACACTCGGTTTGTCTTTTGATTGCTTCTATAGTTTCTGCTTTGCACAGTGATATATATGATATATCCCGCACCTCATTTGACGAGGAAAGGGCCGACGATCCCTTCGCCGGGAGTGACCCCTTTAGCAAAACTAGAAAAGCCTCAAAAATATTCCATTTAAAAACCATTTGATTCCGCAGCGAGATCAAGTTCAAAGCGTTAAAGGTTTTCTTAAAAACCATCCGCAACCCTCCGTCATTTTAGGATGTAGAGTACTTAGTATTCGTGCTGTGTTTGTTGACCATAGTCAAGGCACAGTGTACGGTAGCTAAGTGATGTCTTCCTAAACCGCATATGATGCGATTAGTTAGGACAGTCGCGTGACTTTGTTGACCTTAGTTAAGGGTCATGTGGGTGGGTTTAATTAATCACGAAATGACGGGTAGAACTTGACTAGTACTTATGATTTGTTGACCATAGTTAAGGTCATAAGTGCTAGGGGTAAAAATCTTTATCGGGAGTTTCAAGTGTTGAAATTTGCAATGAGATTGCATACCTTCTATGTGATAGTTGGATCCCGATACCCACTGCGAGTAATTGTTACTCCTGGGAGAGTTTTGCACTTTACAATTAGCCGATCAAGTAGGTGTCTAGAAAGGTGTCAACGGGGTTACGCCTCTAGGAAAATGAGGTTTACTGTAATTAGGTCCGTGCGAAACCACGGGGAACCTCCCTCAAAGTACCGACACTGGCCTGGCTGAAAGATTGGCGAACTTGTAGAGTGTAATTAATCCCGGCTAGTCTTTCATTTTAAGGTTTGAAGGAAGATTTGATAAAAACAGTGGGAGCCATCCTGATTAGATAAAATATATAACCAATCTAATCGTGCAAGAGCGCACGCAGAGTGTTTTCTTCTCTCTCTCTCCAGGTAGCGACCATATCACGCCTTAATCAAGATAATAATATGGATGTATTGACCAAACCCGCTTGTTATACTGAGCTAGGGAACGTTGGTCCCGCTCCAACTTATAATTGTTATAAGGCAGAGCAGGAAATAGGGGAATACCAGAATTCCTATGCCGCCCAAACGAAGAAAGTGCATATGATGCATCTCCTTCGGGTGTGCTCATTATAAAGAACTGTTTCTCAGTGTCCTCTACGTCCTGGGTATCTGATATCGGATCAGGATCCCAGATATGTAATCTGTTACATAGGGCTACAGAAAGGTAGAGAACTGAGAACGGGTAATAAGTTTCATGAGGCAGAAAACGGTGCAAGTGTTGCATCCAGGTCTGCTGGTCACTGTCACCCTGTATTACAAATACATTGATTCTGAACAAATGCTATTAGATATCGAACATGATATACAAAATCATATCAATCTCTTTATTTAGTAAAGAAATGATAAAATTTTGTATTGATGGATAATGTTTTGAACATTTCCTATTTCAAAAGTTGATCGGTTCAGGCACGTTATCTAAAAGCATTGACGTTCTAAATCAAACTACAGTTCCTAGTATACAGAACACATACAAGAGGAAGAGTTCAGATATGAACGAATCCTTCTTGAGGCATTGTAGACTAGGTCATATCAATGTGACCCGACTAGCTTAAGTTACATTTAGATGCATATTTAAATCAGTTTGGATTTACATCTTGTGAAACTTGCCAGTC
The DNA here is from genome assembly GCA_030015575.1 of Agapanthus africanus. Classification (NCBI taxonomy): domain Eukaryota; kingdom Viridiplantae; phylum Streptophyta; class Magnoliopsida; order Asparagales; family Amaryllidaceae; genus Agapanthus; species Agapanthus africanus. The sequence continues at coordinate 294,704,501 of CM057347.1, forward strand.
ATGTCACAAATATTAGATGACCATAGCTCTGTTTATTGGAAACAGAGAAAGAGTTAGTAAACTCTTGGGACTGATACATGATGATTTATGTAAGGTTTCCTGTCTACATATGCCAGGACCGGTTCTTTGTACTTCATTACATTCTCTGATAGTCTCTCAAGATTCAGCCATATGTTCCTGTTGAAACATAGGTCCGAAGCTTTTGAGATATTCACAGAATATAAGTTAGAAGTAGAGAACCAAAACCGGGTATAAGTATTATGTCCTATGATAAGATCAGGGAGGAGAATACTTGTGCATGGAATTCTTGGACTATTCTAAAAGAAAATGAGATTCTCTCTCAGTATTACTCCTCTGAATACACCACAGCACAACGGTGTATCAGGGCGGAGCAATCGCACCATATTAGATATGGTGTGCTCTATGATGAGTACTACTGAGTTACCTATTTCCTTTTGGGGTTGTGCACTTGAGAAGCTGCATACCTATTGAATTAGGTTCGAATCAGATCACTGTCTACCACTCCATATAATATATGGTATGGGAAGAGCCTATCTCTTAAGTAAGTTAAGATTTAGGATTGTCCGGCCTATGTCTAAAGAAAAATCCGGACAAGATCGAGGCAAGGTCAGTTCTGTAGAATTGGAAAGGTTCCAGCTATACAAAACTGCAACTGATGATTTGAAAGAACCAAAGGATTCAATAGTCCCCGACGAACCTCAGCCTCTCCGCCGAACTAGCAGGTTCCTCATCCGCTTGAGAGATACTTCGGTTTCTCGATGACAGTGGGAGCGAAGAATGCATCATGAGATGATGACCCAACTAGTTTCGAGCAGGCCATCGAGAGTGGGGACTCTGTAAGAATGGCTGAATGCTTAGCGATCTGAGATGGAATCCATGTACACCAGCAAAGTATGGACTTTAGCTGCTATATCTGAAGGGTTAAATCCACATCAGGAGCAAGTATATCTTGAGAAGATTACTTGGTGTAGATGAAAAGATTGAGACTTTCAAAGCTAGACTTGTTAAAGTTTTTCGTCATCGACCAGGCGTGGATAATGATGAAACCTTTTCAGGGACTATGCTTAAGTCCATCCAGATCCTACTTGCCATTGCTACATACCATGACTACGATATCTGGTGGTTGGGTGCCATGACTGCTTTTCTAAAATGATTTAGAAGGGAACGAATATAAGAACATAGCCAGAGGGCTTCGTAAACAGTGGGAGTAGCGGAAACGTGTGCAAGTTGCTTTACAAAATAAAGCAGGCATCGCGGAGTTGGAACGTCTGTTTTGATGTGGTAGTCGAAGTGTTTGACTTCATCAAAATGGTAGATGAACCTTGTATAGACAAAACGGTAGTAGAGAGTAAGGTGGTCATCCTCGTATTGTACGTGGACAACATACTCTTGATAGGAAAAGAGTTTCTTATGCTACGAACGGTCAATCTGCTCTTATCATAAGGATTCTCCAAAAAGGATAAAGGTGAAATCACTGGAAAGGTTCCAGGGTGATAAAGTGACTGAATGTCAGTCGCAAGCATTGTCTTTACCCTCAGTAGAGGGACGGTATGTTGGAAGAGTTCCAAGCTAGATACCGTAGCAAACTAGACGATAATGGCCGGTAACATCGCTATTAAAGATACTACCAAAGAGGCAGTTTGGGTGTATATTGGTTCATGAGATGAACTAGGTTCCTACCATTGTGTGACAATGGAAGTGTGGCTTTGGCCCAGGAACCCTGGTCCCATCAGTGACCCAGATATATTCTGAGGCAGCATCACCTGATCATGAAGATAGTTGATCTCCAGGGTGATCGAGGTTAGGAGAGTAGACTCAGAGGATAACACGGCGGATCCACTCACAAAGGCTTTTTCCCAGAGAGAGACTTATATGGGATGGTTGAGTATGAGATACTACAACCACTGCTACAGATGGCCCTAGTGCAAGTGGGAGATTGTTAGTTATATGTATGCCCTAGAGGCCATTACTGTACATTGGATGTATATTGTAGTGGATGCTGGGACATATATAGGTAGGACTTTCTTGCTCGACATGATAGTACGCTATCTGGTTACTCTTTATCTTAACATGTATACTTTCTGTCTCTCTCTGTTACATGTTGATAAAGCCCTTAGGATGTGTACTCGACTTCCAGGACTATGATGCAGATCATACTAATGGGGCCTGGGTAATCAATAAGTACATCCTTCAATGTTCCTAGTCGCGGGAATATCGAGACGGGGCATCGATATTCCAGAGTAGACTAGCGCATATCTTCTCGACCCATGTGATGAGCGATGGATGATCCCATATCCATTGGTGTTTGACATCAGAGATGGTATGCGGGTGCTCAGTGGAGACTGGGTACACTGAACGGACTCGTCGAGAACTCCCAGATGGTATTATACCTGACGTCAGATGGCAGTTCTCTGGTGACACTGGTATAGCTTAGTCTGTTGACCCGAGATCGTCATTGAGTCTTGTGTGTCTCCCACTGTGCTTTGATTTCCACCTTACCATGACTCTACTGAGTCATGCAAACAGGTGGTTCTTGGGTACAGTCCCGATTCACATGGAGGCAATGAGCGATAGGAGGGGATTCGTCTCTCCCGGTATTGGGGGTTGATGTTGCGCTATGCACGACTGGCCATTACTGGAAATCCCTGGCCAGGGTTGCAGTGATCTACTGTTAAGTGTTATCAGTAGTTTCATGCTATGTTATGGACCTTATATCGGCATGACTTATCAAGCTACTGGGGTCTGACGTTTACCACCCCTAGGCGAGATATGCGACATATCATACGAACAGACCGGACTGTACGGTAAGTGTTACTAGTTGGATTCACAGGAGTGTGAGCGGGCTTGCTCGTCGATCTACTGATCGCTCAATACCCGGGTGGCCGTTACGTTTAGCAGACCGCTTGCGGCTTGTGGGTGTTTGATATGATCATCACCTACTGCCGGCGTATTGACGAGTCTTCAGAGTCCTACACAGAGGTTTCCAGGCTCAAGAGAAACGAAATAGGAGCGCATATGAGATATGTGCGGGACCGAGAATAATGCGTGTATGTGATACCTTATTCTATTCTCGCGATGAATGTATCGATTGGTTGTATGCGATATAACCCAGTTATCGAATCGAGGACTGATTCGATAAGTCGATACATCGGATATTAGTCGGTCATATGCGATATGACCGGATCGTTAAATCAAGTGTTGATTTAATGATTTAATGTATAATTATATATTTGATATATTACTTTGCATTAACTAGTATTTGTTCACTTAAGATGGATTTTCTCACTTGATGTGCACATTGTGTATATGATATAGTTTTGTGCACTAGTTTGTATCATGTTTGATGATACATGCAAACTTGGGTGTGTGTGTGTGCTTTAAACTATGATTAGGTTAATGGTTAGGGTTTGTTTTATTTATTTATTTATTCATTTTGGAAAGGATAAAATGGTGGTTTTCTTTTCTTTCTTTGCTTGAAACTTCTTGAAGCTTCAAAGCATCTTTGAAAGTCTACCATTTTGTCTTTATCCCTTAACCTAACCATTCAACTAAACTATAGTTTATTCTCTACACTAAACCATGGTTGCTAAAATGAAAAGAATCACTTTATTTTCTTTTTTCATTTTTCTTATCATATTCTTTTTCTTCTTCTTCTTCTTCAAGAAGAAGAAACCATTCTAGCTTCAATGGTGCCTTGAGAAAAAGAGTGAGAAATCCAATTCTAAAGTGAACCCACTTCCTATTTCTTCATCCTCTACCACTTGCCATGTAGTATATGGTGTTTTCTTCACAAGTTTCATGACTTGGTGAAGTTGGAGCTTGATCTTGAGTTGTCTCGACGTAGATCATCTTCGGCATCGAAGTCGACGACCTAGCCCGATCATGTCTCCAACGAAACCATCGCCAGAGTCCGGGATCTGATGATCGCAGCGGAGGGACATCAACACGGAGCAATGGAGGTGAAGGACCGGATCTACAAAGGTTGTATTTTCCGTTCACTCTTAGTTAAAGTTGTTAACTTATATCGTTTTCGCCTATACCTCTAGTCAACGATCGCATTAGGGTTTCTCGGCATATAGAAAATTTTGAATTGGCCATGTTTGATCACTTGTACAACCTCATGGGTATGCCTAGGAATCCTACACATAGCCAGAGGGCTTCGTAGACAGTGGGAGCAGCGGAAACGTGTGCAAGTTGCTTTATGGATTAAAACAGGCATCGCGGAGTTGGAACATCTGTTTTGATGTGGTAGTCAAAGTGTTTGACTTCATCAAGATGGTAAATGAACCTTGTATATACAAAACGGTAGTAGGGAGTGGTGATGATCCTCGTATTGTACGTGGATGACATACTCTTGATAGAAAAGGAGTTTCCTATGCTACGCTTGGTCAATCTCTTCTTATCACAAGGATTCTCCATATAGGATCAAGGTGATACCTCCTAAATCCTGGGTTTTGGATCTATGAGATAGATCAAATGGATGTTAGGAGTCTCACTAGGTGTAGTGAGATGGTATCAATCGACCCTGGGGAGAATCACTGGATAGCTTCCAGGGTGATAAGGTCGACTAAATGTTAGTTACAGGCATTGTCTTTAACCTCAGTGGAGGGACGGTATGTTGGAAGAGTTCCAAGTTAGATACCGTGACATACTAGACGATAAAGGCTGGATACATTGCTACCAAGGATGCTACCAAAGAGGTAGTCTGGATGTATTTAGTTCATGAGATGAACTTCGTTCCTACCATTGCGTGACAATGGAGTTGTGGCTTTGTCCTAGGAACACCCGTCCCATCTGAGATCCAGACATATTCTTAGGCAGTATCACCTGATCATGGAGATGGTTGATATCCAGGGAGATCGAGGATAGGAGAGTAGACTCGGAGGACAACACAGCGGATCTACTCACGAAGGCCAGTACCCTAGAGAGACTTTTATGGGATGGTTGAGTATGTGATACTACAACCACTGCTGATTGTTGGGTATGAGATACTGCAACATATGGCTCTAGTGCAAGTGGGAGATTGTTAGTTATATGTATGTCCTAGAGGCCATTACTGTACATACGATGTATATTGTAGTAGATGCTTGGACATATATAGGGATGGCTTTCTCGCTCGACATGATAGTATGCTATCTGGTTGCTCTTTATCTTAACATGTACTCTGATTGTCTCTTGATTACATGTTGGTAAAGCCCTTAGGATGAGTACTTGACTACCAGAACTATGATGCAGATCATACTAGTGGGGACAGTGTAGTCGATAAGTACATCCTTCAAATGTTCCTAGTCGTAGGTGTATCGAGACAGGGCATCGATATACCAGAGTAGACTGGCGTATAGCTTCTCGACCAATACAGATGGGTGATGGATGATCCCATATCCATTGGTGTTTGACATCAGAGACAGTATACGGGTGCTTAGTGGAGACTGGGTACACTGAACGGACTCGCCGAGAACTCCTAGATGGTATTATACCTATCGTTGGATAGCAGTTCTCTGGTGACACTGGCACAGGTTAGTCTGTAGACCCAAGATCGTCATAGAGTCTTGTGTGATTCCCACTGTGCTTTGATTTCCACCTTACCATGGTCAAGAGATCATGCAAAACAGTGGTTTTTGGGTACAGTCCCGAGTCACATGGAGGCAATGAGCGATAGGAGGGATTTCGTCTCTCCCGGTATTGGGAGTTGATGTTGCGCTATGCTCGATTGTCCATAACATGAAATCCCTGGCCAGGGTTGCTGAGATCTACTGGTAAGTGTTATCAACAGTTTCTCGAACCGTTATAGACCTTGCATCGGCATGACTTATCAGGCTATTGGGGTCTGACATTATACCCACCCCAGGTTGTGATATGCGACATATCAGACGAAGAGACCGGACTGTACGGTAGTTTTACTGATTGGATTCGCAGGAGTATGAGCAGGCTTGCTTGTTGATCTTCTAATCACTCAATACCTGGGTGGCCGTTACGTTTAGCAGACCGCTTGCGGCTTGTGGGTGTTTGATATGATCATCACCTACTGCAGGCGTATTGACGAGTCTTTAGAGTCCTACACAGGGGTTTCCTGGCTCAAGCGAAATGGAGTAGGAGCACATATGTGATATATGCGGGACCGAGATTAATACGATATGTGACACCGTATTCTATTCTCGCGATATGTGATATCGGTCGCTTATATATGATATAGCCGGGTTATCGGATCAAGTGTTGATTCGATAAGTTGATTCATATATTATTAGTCGGTTGTATATGATATAGCCGGATTATTAAATCAATAGTTGATTTAATAATTTAATGTATAATAATATATTTGATATATTATATTACATCAACTAATATTTAGCTTACTAATGATTTCTTTTCTCACTTGATGTACACATTGTATATATGTGATATGTATGTTTGTGTACATGTATTGTGTCATGTTTGATGATACATATAAGATGGGTGTATGAGATTAACACCATGCTAGGGTTAAATTAGGGTTTTGATTATTTCTTAAGGTTTAACATAAGAGAGAAGACTTTGGTCAAAGTTTTCAAGCTTGGAGAAGCTTGTAGAAATATTGACAAAGTCAACTCTTTTGTCATTCATCAGGATATTTCATAACCCAACCCTTAACTATAGCCTTTGGTTAATTCTCTACATGAGTTAAGCGTGAGTGCTTAACTCAACCATGAGTGCAATAATTAATTTGGATGAATTATTCATGTGAGATATTCTTCTTCTTGTTCTTCCTTCACAAAAGCTTACAAGCTTCAATGGAGGCATGAGATAAAGTGTGAGAAAATGAAATCTAAAGTGAGCCCACTTTCTACTTCATCATCCTCTACTACTTTCCATTTAGTAGAGTGTGTTTGCTTCACTAATTCCATAGTTAGTGAAGAGATAGCTTAGGTTAGTGTCTCCTCGACGTAGATCATCTTCGGCCTCGAAGTCTTCGAAGCAAGCACGTTCGTTTCTTCAAGGGAGCCTCTTTAGAGTCCGGAGTTCACGAACGCAGCGAAGGGGACTACTACACGGAGCTATTTGAAGTGAAGGATCGGTCTATAAAAGTTGTATTCCATGCTCTCTTTACTTTGCAAAGTATTTGCATATGTTTTCCGTATTATTTCTAGTATACGATCTATGTTTAGGGTTACCTAGAATGGAAAAATTTTAATTTGGCATGGACGATACCTCCCGAAACCTTGCTGCTGTTGTAGACAACCCAACATGATCATCCATCGCCCATCACATGGGATAAGAATCGTATACGCTAGTCTACTCTGGAATATTGATGCCCCGTCTTGATACACCCACGACTAGGAACTGTTAAAGGATATGCTTATAAACTATACGTGTCCCACTAGTATGATCTACATCATAGTCGCTGTAGTCAAGCATATATCCTATAGGCTTTATCAACATGTACCAAATGAGTAAGATGCATGATCAAATGAACATGTCAAGATAAAGTAAACCAGATAGCATACTATCATGTCGAGTAAGAAAGTCATCTATATACATATATACATGTCCAAGCATCCACTATACATATAATGGTCTCTAGGGCATACATATATCCAACAAATGGCAGTTTGTGGGTTATCCCGGGCTATGACGAGGGGTAACTTTCTACCATCTGGAAGATCAATAGTGATATTGTTCTTGACTCGCCACAGTTTTAGCAAAATGGATTTTTTCAGAAAACAGCAGTGGGACTATGGTAGAACTGGAAGTGATTCCAGAACCATAAACGATTAATGAAAATTTAATAGAACCTAAAAATTCAATCGGGTGTGACATTCCATTAGCCACTCCGTAGATATGGTGGGTAACCTCAGGCACCCGAGAGGTACTTCGGTCTTCTCAGAAACGGTGACAATGAGGTTCTTGTTTATCCAGACTTGTCATTACTGCTGTTCTAGACTATAAGACCCGGCAGGAGGATGAGTATAGCGTCGTTCTAAACTAGCTTTAGAAGTGCATGTGTATATGACTCTGCCAGAGGGTTGTTATAGTTAGTGGGAGCAGAGGAAGTATAGCGGACAAGTAGCTTGTGTCTATTTATAGACTGAAGCAGGTATAGCGGAGATAGATCATCTATTTTTGATGTGACAGTCATAGGTTTTGACTTCATCATAATAGGAGATGGATCTTTTAAGAAGGTAGTAGGGTGTGATGTCCTGGTATTTCGATGACATGCACTTTATAGGAAGTGAAATTCCTATACTACGATCGGTTATACTGTGGTTGTCACACAGTGGTTTCTCCACATTGGATATGGATAATATATCAGGCATTCTGGTAACTAGATCTATAGTTTTAGATCTAGATTTGGGTAGTTTCCCAATCTGGGTACTCTGACACTATTCTAAATTTGTTTTAGAATGGACGACTCCTGGCATGGTGGTGTACCTGCAAGTGATGGAGTCACCCTCTCTAAAGGTGTCTTACAGACTAAAGGGGAGAGGGATGTGCATGATTGGCATTTCACTTGCTTAGGCAATTGAGTCAATCATGAGATATCAAGTACCATACCAGATGTTGTTTTTTGCACTAGTTGCAATAAGTTTATATTAATTCAATCCTGGAGGAACGTTCGGAAGCAGTTTATGAACATAAGTAGATATTCTAGGGATATGGTAACGGCAGCCTCCTTTGGGAGACAGTTATCATTTCAAGCTTCCAAGGTGACCTGGATGACAGAGTGACTGTCAGAGTTATAGTTTTCCCTTTTCTGAGGGGGCAACAGTTTGGACAGGTTGTCCAAGCGGATACTAAGGAAGGCATGGCGCAGGATATCGATTAAATTCAGTGGAAGATACAGTCTAAGAAGTTTACTTGATTTGGAGTTCATTTGTGAAGTGGGTCCCATCAGATATCAATACATATTCTAAGACAGGTATTGCTCATTTCGGGAGATGGTTTTCTCCGCGAACTTGAGATAAAGAGAGATATAGTAAGAAACATTGGAGCGGATCCACTCACTGAGGCTATTTCTCGAATGCGATAGTTTCACAATAGAGCTTTGTGAAACTGATTAGTAGAGAAGTTGGATGTTCGGTATCACACGGGCTGTGAGTATGTGACACCGCAATAATTAGCCTTAAGTGCAAGTGGGAGATTATTGGCTATAGTGCTCTCAAGTCAATTATTGGATCGCAGGCACGCGATCGCGATGATTGAAGGAGGACCTATCCCGGTAGAACAGTCTTACTCGAGATGATAGTTTGCTATCTGGTTTGCTTTTATCATCATGTACTTGCTTTAGGTGGCTTTACAGATCATTATTACATGTTGATAGAGCCCATACGATTCTTGCTTGACTATCAGCAGTATGATGGCTCTCACGCCCCGCTTCCCAGTATACGGGCAGAGGACTTGACGAGGCCGCTACGTATTTACTCTGAAGTAAACACGCTAAGCGTATCTAAGCAATATAAGTAAAATTCACAAGAGACAGTGACAATAGATATAATTGAACAACAACTTTATTTATTAACATTCTTTTTACAATACATCTGAAAAGTAAATACATGGAATGGAAAGTAATGCCTAAACAGTGGCATAACAGAAATGGTAAATACATAATGTAAATGTGTACAAGGAATCTAAAACTCTGGGTCGAAAGCTAGCTGGTCTAAATCCTCGCTGGTGGGCTCGATATTACGACCTAAATGTGGCATGTGACCGACACTTAAATCACGTGACATCTAAAAATATCGACGCGGTTCAAGTAAACCGAAACCCGGAATCTAAACAATTTTTTTGAAAAATATTGGAGATGAGTTTTAAAATAGTCATCAGATAGAATCAGTTTAAATAACATTTAAATTTAATTAAGTATGTTTGAAAAGCATCTATGACGTTTTGAAATTCGAAAGCAGCCCCTTTGCATTTTTGTATAACCTGATACAACATAATAATATAAATAACATCCCAACGGGAGCTAGCTTCCACGCCCAAATGGCGGAGTAACCAAGTAAACAATATACGACGCACAATGGCGAAGAAAAGAAAAGCGAAAAAAATCAACAATCTAAAATGGTCGACTCCAATGAGTGCGACACCACAGCACAAAAACTCTAAGTCTCGTTTCTAAGTCCACAATATACCCTTTCTAAGTCGATGGAGTTTTCACTAAATACAAAAATCTATGAATAATCAAGTGTGAGTATGATACAATAATTACCTACTTACCAATTGATCACCGAAAGGAATATGTGCCCAAACCGCTGATAATCCAAGCGGTAAAACCTGCAAGAAACTGTGGCACAACGGGGATGAGTTGCCGACTCAGTGAATAAAATTACATCACAAGGTAGAAATCGAAATGCACGACGATACCTAGGTCATAAGTGTAGTACTATCATAATCTGTACTAATATACTATATGATATGCATATGTATCATAATGCAATACTAATTATCATGCAATTCCAAGTTGAATATATCAAATGCAAATGACCTGTATTTAGGTATAAGCTCAATATAACCGAATATATATATATATATATATATATATATATATATATATACACACACATATATATATATATACACACACACATATATATATATATACACATATATATATATATACACACACACACACACACATATATATATATATACACACACACACACACATATATATATATATACACACACCTCTTCTTTAAAATAGCCGCAGATTAGATATATCCCGGTATACAGCAGATGTGATAGTATACCTCTTCTTTAAAATAGCCGCAGATTAGATATATCCCGGTATACAGCAGATGTGATAGTATGAAATATAATATGTATCTTTATTTAGGATATATGTCCTGCAGTTTTTTGATGGAAAATGTTATAAGGTTTATAATTTAAAAATCCCAGTGTCATATCAGACATTTCAAAATAATGAGTTTTTAGCTCGTGTTTGACTTTCTTTTTATGTATGAATGCCCATACGAATATATACAGGTACTGTCCCCCGGATCAGTCCTGGTCGGCTACAATAACTGTAATCTAACTGCGTACCTCGTGATAGCAATCATATCAATATATATGGATGTCCAGTATCGACACCCGAAATCAGAAATCTCTCGTGTCCATTACCGACACGTAAATGCAGATATCGTCGACACCATCTCAACATATGATCGTCACCCGATATCCCTGGCCCCGGTCGGTATCCCCTGGATATCCGCCGTGCTCAATCGAATCTCGGTCAGTATCCCCTGGATATCTGCCGTGCTCATCTCTATCTCCGGTATCGAGTATCCTCGCTAGGCTCCCCGCCTATAATGCGGTTTTCCTGCTCCTCGGTCTCGAACCGGGTCCACTATTTATCCGGCTGTATAGCTACCCCACTCAGTACGGATAAATAAAAAGTCCGAAACCGTATAGCTAACCCACTCGGTCGGAATAAAACCATCAGAAAACATCAAACTCATGTAAGTCTACGCCAGCGTCCCGGCCGTCAATCCGAGACCAAACGCGGAACAAAAACTTTTAAAACTGGCGCTAGCATAGACTTTAACCCGGATCGTGCCATTAACACTAAACTAGCAAACTGTAAAAAGATAGAATGGCTATACCAATCGATCCATGTTCTTCGGTCTTTAGCCATCACCCTTCGCTCCTCGTGGCATCTCCGATCTCGCTCGATATCCGGTCTCCTCCTCGAAGCGGCTCCACGTCAACGAATCTTTATACGAGCTCCCGCCTCAAAACGAAGTAACTCGGACATGAAGTTTGCTAGTCGACATGTCCAAGATTGAAGTAGAGAGAGTGTAAAATAATTTGTCTCAAGACACCAAAACCATTGGGTGAAGGTAAATTGAAGTTGCCATTTGAGTGTAAGGACGTGAGCAATGGATTTTGCAAATGAACCAATCTTTCACCTCCAAAACGAGGCTCGGCCACTAAGGGAAGGGGGCTGAACCATTAGGTCTCTGTGGAAAAGAATATATAAGGGGAGGTGTTCATTTTGAAATGAATAAATTAATCATCATCAAAATCCTCACTGTGAAAATTATCAACCACAAGTGAACCTCATCAATAAATTAACATAAAAAGAAATCCATGCCACTACTAGTGGGGCCGGCCAAATCACAGTGAGGGGTGGTGGTGGTGTTTGAACCAAATCAAGACAAAAAATTGACCAAATAAACATCCCTTCCGTTACAAAAAGAATTAATGCAAAAGTCACCTAGCAAATGAAACCATGCTGCACTAGAAGCAAACCAAATGACTCATCAAATGACTCATCCTCAAATTTGCCAACTCACCAAATGATTTCGGCCAAGATAATGAGAAAGGAAGATGTGGCCAAAAATGATACACTCACAAGAAGCAATAATTAAACATTAAAACTAATGTTTAATCGGGGAAAAAAAACTGGTAACTTCAAAAAAAAAAAACAATCTCGTAACAAATTACAGGATTACCCCACAACAGTATATACCTACCCGAATTTGTATTCTGACCGAATACAAAATGCAAAGAGACAAAAATAAACCTACACAATATAATATTAGAATTCGGCTTAAAGCAAAGCCCACTAGTATTATCTGTCCGAACCATAACACGTGCACAAGTGTATGTGTATGTTCGAACCCTGCCATAAAACCATACGGCCTATACAACGTTTCGCCCGAACTTGGGAAACAATTTGTGGGAGACTCTAAAAACTCGTCAATACTCTGGCAGTGGGTTTAACCACAAACCGTCAGTGGTACTAGCTTTACGTAACGGCTGCCCATGTACTGAACAAAAGGGAAGCTGATGAGCGAAATCATCCTGAAACCCTACTGAGCCTATCAGTGACAATATACGTACAGTCCGGTCCGTTCGTCTATGAGCATCGCATATCGGGCCTAGGGGGCTGGTAACGTCAGACCTCCAATAGCGGTATAAGTCGTGTCGGAGTGTAGCTCAGAACACCCTGAGATACTATTGGAGTACCTACCAGTAAATCTCCTGCCTCGGCCGAGGGTGTAATGGCTCTCCTAGACACAGCGTGATCTCACCCTCAATACCGGGAGAGACGAATCCCGGCCGATCCGCTCATTGCCTCCATGTGGCTCGGGACTGTACCCAACTAAAACCTGTTTGCACGACTTGTTTGAGCCGTGGTAGGGTAATAATCAAAGCACAGTGGGAACTCACACGAGACAAATGACGACCTCAGGTCGATTAACTAACCTGTACACATGTCACCAAGAAACTGCTATCTGACGCTTGGGATAATACCAACTAGCAGGTTCCCGGTGAGTCCTGTCCGGTGTGCTCATAATCCAATGAGCACCTGTATACATCTTAGGTGAACCAACTGACACCAATGGCTTGTGAGACCGGCCACCGCCCCTCGTCGGGGTCTCGACTGTATACTCTAGTCTACTCTGGAGTGTTAATTATGTATATGCCCTAGAGGCCATTGTTGTACACATGATGTATATTATGATGGATGCTTGGATATATACAGAGAGGACTTTCTTGCTCGTCATGATAGTATGCTATTTGGTTTCACTTTATCTTAACATGTTGACTTGTATTGGTTTACTGTCTTTCTCTCACATGTTGATAAAGCCCTTAGGATCTGTACTCGATTACTGGGACTATGATGGGATCATACTAGTGGGGCCACGGTAGTCGATGAATACATCCTATAACTGTTCCTAGTCGAGAGTATATCGAGACAGGGCATCGATACACCAGAGTAGACTAGCGTATACGCATCTTGACCCATATAATGGACGATGGATGATCCCATATCCATCGGTGTTTGACATCAAGGATGGTGTACGGGTGCTCAGTGGAGACTAGGTACACTGGACGGACTCGCCGAGAACTCCCAGATGGTGATATACCACACGTCAGATGGCAGTTCTCCGGTGACACTGGTACAGGGTAGTCTGTAGACCCGAGATCGTCATAGAGTCTTGTGTGATTCCCACTGTGCTTTTATTTCCATCTTACCACGTCCAAGAGGGCGTGCAAAACGGTGGCTTTTGGGTACAGTCCCGAATCACATGAAGGCAATGAGCGATAGGAGGGGATTGGTCTCTCCCGGTATAGGGAGTTGATGTTGTGCTGTGTTCGATTGGCTATAACTGGAAGTCCCTGGCCAGGGCTGATATAGAGATTTACTGGTAAGTGTTACCAGTAGTTTCTCGACCTGTTATGAGCCTCACATCGACACGACTTATCGGTTACTGGGGTCTGATGTATACCACCCCTAGACTTGATATGCGACATATCAGACGAACAGACTGGAATGTACGGGAGTGTTACTGATTGGATTTACAGGAGAACGGACAGGCTAGCTTGTTGATCTTCTGATCGCTCAATACCTGGGTGGCTGTTACGTTTAGCTGACCGCTTGCAGCTTGTGGGTGTTTGATATGATCATCACCTGCTACCAGCGTATTGACGATTCTTTAGAGTCCTACACAGAGGTTTCTTGGCTCAGGCAAAACGGAGTAGAGGCACATATGTGATATGTGCAAGACCGAGGATAATACGATATGAGATACCGTATTGTATTCTCGCGATATTTAGATATGAACCGGGTCATCGGATCAAGTGTTGATTCGATGAATCGGTACATGATATATTAGTCGGTTATATTCGATATAGCCGGATCGTCGGATCAAGTGTTGATTCGATAATTTAATGTGTAATAATATATATGATATATTGTATTACATTATCTAATATTGGCTCGCTTTATTATTTCATTTTCTCACCGATTAATACATTGATATATATGCGATATATATTAATTGTATTATTTTCTTTTGTTACAAATATAATATATATGTGATATATATTATAGTAACATGATATGATTTATTATGAAACATGTTTAGTGATGATAAAAAGAGATTAGGGTTTGATTAGGGTTAGCTCCTTCTTGTTCTTTCTAGAAGGATTTCCTTTTTGTCTTGGTTAAGATATTATGGTTGATACTTATCCATGACTCATTATTAACCTAACCAAACCCTAGCTCTAGTTTATTCTCTACAAAGGTTAAGCTTCTCATCCTTGACCATGGTTCCATAATCTATCATATATTCTTATCTACTATTCATCACAAAAGGAATTATCTCATTATTCTTCATCTTCTTCTCTTTTGAGTTTTGGAAAGAGCTCACTAGTTATTTCTTTTGTGATGATTTCTTGTGAGAAAATGATATAAAAAGAAAGCATAAATACTACTCCATCATCCTCATCTAATCTAGCCCATTAGATTAGGGTGTTCACCTCATTAGAGTGAGAGAGCTTGAGTTAAAGCAACTTCGACGTAGATCATCGGAGAAGCGGAACACTACAAGCTAGCATGGATCGTTCGAGTTGTGGAGTCTCTCTTGAGTCCGGGAGATCATGGATAGCGGCGAAGGGACTTTTACTCGGAGCTTGTGAAGCGAAGGAGCGGACTACAAAGCTTGTAATCCCTCATACTTAGTAGTAAAAGATGTTTACTTGCATGTTAAACCCTAATAATCTAGCAAAGATCCCGGCTTTGGGTTGTTCGGCACGTCTAAAATTTTATTCGGGCATGTTTGATGCCTTATGAACCTTCACAAGAGTGCCTAGGAACCCTACAGTGGTATCAGAGCCTAGCTAGAGTTTTAGGTGACGTGTATACGAAGTTAAAACTCCGAACGAACCCCGAAACTACGAAATGAACCCCTCTCTGGACTTTTTTCAAAAACTGTGATTTTTCAGAATTAAAAATATCTAAAAAATTCAGCAGGTAAATATAAATATCACTGTGAAAAATGAGGCTGCAATCCATACATTCCACCGCGGAACCGCGGCCGTACCTCGCTTGGGCTGCGGATCCGCGGTGGAAATGTTGAATTGCGCATTCATTTTTCTACAGTAATATCAGTATCTGTATTTTATATTTTTTGGGTATTTTTAAACTGACTCAAGTGTTGAGTGTTCTGGGGTTTACTTTGTAATCGTTGATTCGATCGGAAAATTTAATTTTGTGATGTTTTCCGGATATTTAGAAACTGTTAAAAAGTTCGAGCGGATATCATTAACTCACTTTTTCCCGGCACGAAAAACTTTTAAGTGTTGAATTTTTATCGGGTTTAAATCTTTCGGAAAAATTGTACAAGTAACACGGTGGACCCTCTAGAAGACAACAAACCTTAACTCGATTATGTGACCGTCTTGAACTGCCTCTAAATCTTAGGGTTTGGGGCAGTACGGCATGCCACATGTGAGGCGTTGGCTTGACCCTTCTACGGCTGGATCACCGGTACTGTGACATATTCCGGGATTATTTGAACTCCGCTCAAGTGTTGAGCAATTTAGGAAATTTTAGGTATTTGATTATCTGTTCGGAAAATTTAATACTGTCTATTTATCTGGAATGTGATACAATATGTGGAATTCATAGAGTTAGGCATGAAATGCGAAGTATGTGATATTTCGGATTTATGATGTCTAAAGTGATTGTGGATTCCAAATATTGTAGTTTTACAATTTCTTTTCTGTGACCGTAAGTGTAGTATGTAGTTGTATTGCCGGTCTTCGTTGCTATACATATACGACGATCGGTGTATGCATACTTACTTACATTGATGATATGTGATATTATGTGTTGCTGTGATATGTTATATTGGATCGTCGTGTTCAGAATAGCCGGGGGTTTTATGTGAGATGAGGGTTTTTATTTTCATTCATGTAAAATTCATTTGTATGTAATATTCTTTTATTGGGGCACTTCCGGGTTGAGGTTGATGTCACCAGTGTATATTATTTACTTTTCCGCATTAGGTAGACCCAAGGAGGGGAGCACAAGTAACCGGGTTCTAGGGTCCAGTAGGAGGCCATCTCGAGGAGTCGAGACCGGGTCTCCTAACCCTAGAATTAGCAGTGTTACTTGCCGCTCTCGTAGGGGTCTTGGGATGTGGGTTTGTCTATTCGTCGCGACCGTGGAATCCGTGTTTTATACAGGTTCGTATTGAAAACACGGACATCCTAGTATATCCAATATTTCATATATGTTCTTCTGCTGCAATGTTCTGTGATGAGATCATATTACTGCCTGAGATGAATGCTTATACTATATATATATATATATATGCTAATATATAAATATTACTGCTTTCGTTTCTTCTGTGATGCTTAGGAAGCATAAGCTGATGGGATTTTATTAATGAGATTAATAAAAAGAAAAGTAACCTAAAAGATGTTGTATAATCAAAACTTTATAAAAAGGGTAGCTACAGTTTTTCTTTGCATAGCGGTATATATGATATACCCTGCACTTTATTCGATGAGGAAAGAGCCGAGATCCCTTCACCGGGAGTGACCTCTTTAGCGAAACTGGCAGATGCTACAAAACTCGGTTTGTCTTTTGATTGCTTTTAGAGTTTTGCTTTGCATAGCGGTATATAAGATATACCCTGCACCTTATTCGATGAGCAAAGAGCTGAGATCCCTTCACCGGGAGTGACCTCTTTAGCAAAACTAATGAAAGCCTAAAAAACACTCCATTTCAAAATTTCACATGATTCTACGATGATATCAAGTTCATTACGCTCATGGTTTTCTGAAAAACCTGCGTAGCCCTCCGTCATTTCAGATAGATATTATTTAGTATTCGTGCTATATTTGTTGACTTAGTCAAGGCGTAGTGTACGGTAGCTAAATAGTGTTTATCTGCTATAGCATGAGATGTGATTGGATTAGGGTAGTCGTACGGCCTTATTGACTCAGTCAAGGGTCGTACGGATGGGTTTAATTCAATCGAGAAATGTACGGGTTGAACTAGACTTGCGATTTATGGTTTGTTGACTTAGTCAAGGTCATAGATCGCTAGGGGCAAAATATTATCGGGAATTTCAAGTGTTGAAATTTGCAATGAGATTGCATACCTCCTATGAGATAGTTGGATCCCGATACCCACTGCGAGTAAGAGTTACTCCTGGGAGAGTTTTACACAGGACAATTAGCCGATCAAGTAGGTGTCTAGAAAAGTGTTAACGGGGTTACGCCTCTGGGAAAACGAGGTTTACTTTAATTAGGTCCGTGCGAAAGCACGGGGAACCTCCCTCAAAATACCGACACTGATCTGGCTGAAAGATTGACGAAATTGTAGGGTGTAATTAATCCCGGCTAATCTTACCTTTTAGGGTTTGAAGGTAGATTTGATAAAAACAGTGGGAGACATCCTGATTAGATAAGATAATAACCAATCTAATCTTGCAAGAGCATACGCTAAAGTGTTTTCTTCTCTCTCTCTCCAGGTAGCGACCATGTCAGGCCATAATCAAGATAATAATATGGATGTATTGACTAAACCCGCTTATTATACTGAGCAGGGGAACGTTGGACCCGTTCTTTCTTATAAGAGTTATAAGACTGAACAGGAAACATGTGAATATCTGGATTCTCACGCCGCCCAAAAGAACATGCATGTTGATGCATCTTCTTCAGGCGTGTTAGTTATTGAGAACTGTTTCTCAGTTCACCCTACGTCCTGGGTATTGGATACCGGATCAGGATCCCATATATGTAAATTGTTACATGGGCTACGTAAAGGTAGAGAACTGGGAAAAGGTGATCATTCCGTTCAAGTAGGGAACGGTGCAAGTATTGCAGCCAAAGCAGTTGGTGAATATCACCTAGTATTGCCAAGTCATAATACACTGATTCTAAATGAGTTCTATTATATACCGAACATGATGTGCAACATTATATCAGTTTCTTTATTAAGTAAAGAAGGATATAATTTTGTAGTAAAGGATAATGTTATGAACATATTCCTAGATCAAAAGTTGATTGCATCAGGCTCGTTACATAATGGCATATTCATTCTAAATCAAAATACAGTTCTCAATATACAAAACACACACAAGAGGAAAAGTTCAGAAATGAACGAATCCTTCTTGTGGTATTGTAGACTTGGCCATATCAATGAGACACGGCTAGCTAAGTTACATAAGAATGGATATTTGAATTCATTCGAATTATCATCTTATGATACTTGCCATTCATGTCTCAAAGGAAAAATGACCAAAGCTTCGTTTAGTGGACACGGAGAAAGAGTTACGGAACTCTTAAGACTGGTACATAGTGATGTATGCGGTCCCATGCCTACACACGCCAGGAATGGTTCTTCCTACTTCATTACATTCACTGACGATTTCTCTAGATACGGACATGTGTTCTTGTTGAAACACAAGTCTAAAACTTTTGAGAAATTCAGAGAATATAAGCACGAAGTAGAGAACCAAACGGGCAAAAGTATTAAGATTCTTCGATCTGATTGAGGAGGTGAATACTTAAGCAATGAGTTCCTAGATTATCTAAAAGAGAATGGGATTCTCTCTCAGCTTACTCCTCCTTATACACCACAGCACAACGGTGTATCGAAACGGAGGAATCGCACCCTATTAGATATGGTGCGCTCTATGATGAGCGAAGCTGAGTTATCTATTTCCTTGTGGGGGTATGCGCTTGAGACAGCCATATACATATTGAATCTAGTTCCGTCTAAATCTGTTCCTACCACACCATATGAGATATGGAGTGGGAAGAGACCATATTTTAAACGAGTTAAGATATGGGGTTGTCCGGCCTATGTCAAAAGGCAAAATCCGGACAAACTCGAGGCACGATCAGTTCTTTGCAAATTTGTGGGATATCCAAAGAATTCTCAAGGATATTTTTTCTACCACGCTGAGGAACAAAAAGTGTTTGTTGCTCAACATGCCATCTTTTTGGAAAAGGAATTTCTTGCAAAAGAAATTAGTGGCAAAGAGGTAGAGCTGGAAGAGGTTCCAGCACCATAAACTACAACTGATGATTTGTTGGAACCAGAAGATTCAGTAGTACCCGACGAACCCCAGCCTCTCCGCCGATCTAGTAGGGTTTCTCGTCCACCTGAGAGATACTAAGGTTTTCTTATTGATGGTGGAAGCGAGGATTGCATCATGGAAGATGATGACCCAACTAGTTTCGAGCAGGCCATCACGAGTGGTGACTCTGTGAAGTGGCTGGATGCAATGCGATCTGAGATAGAATCCATGTACACCAATAAAGTATGGACTTTGGAAAATGCTCCTGAAGGGGTAAAACCCATTGGGAGCAAGTGGATTTTTAAAAAGAAATTTGGTGTAGATGGAAAAGTTGAGACTTTCAAAACTAGACTTGTAGCAAAGGGTTTTCGTCAACGACCAGGTGTAGATTATGACGAAACCTTTTCTCCAGTGACTATGCTTAAGTCCATCCGGATCTTACTTGCTATTGCTGCATACCATGACTACGAAATCTGGCAAATGGATGTTAAGACCGCCTTTCTAAACAGTGATTTAGAAGAGTGCGTGTACATGACTCAGCCAGAGGGCTTCGTGGATAGTGGGAGCAGCGGAAAGGTGTGCAAGCTGCTTAAATCCATTTATGGGTTAAAGCAAGTATCGCGGAGTTGGAACATCTGTTTTGATGTTGTAGTCAAAGAGTTTGACTTCATCAAAAATATAGATGAACCTTGTATCTATAAGAAGGTAGCAGAGAGTAAGGTTGTCTTTCTCGTATTGTACGTGGATGACATACTCTTGATAGGAAATGATATTCCTATGCTGCAACCAGTCAAGCTCTTCTTATCACAAAGATTCTCAATGAAAGATCTAGGTGATGCCTCCTGCATATTGGGAATCATGATCTATAAAGATAGATCTAAACGGATACTGGGATTGTCCCAATCCAGGTACATTGACATCATACTAAAGAGGTTTAGTATGGAAGAATCCAAGCGTGGAAACCAACCAACGATCTCTGGACTCACTCTCTCCAAAGAGATGTCTCCTAAGACTGATTTGGAGAGAGCTCGCATGCAAGGGATACCCTATGCTTCGGCAGTAGGCTCTATCATGTATGCGATGTTATGTACCAGACCCGATGTAGCATACTCACTAAGTGTAGTGAGTCGGTATCAAGCAGATCCTGGAGAGAGTCACTGGACAGCTGTGAGGAATATTCTTAAGTACTTGCGAAGGATTAGAGACATGTTCTTGGTGTATGGTAACGGAGAACTCCGGGTGGAGTCCTTTACCGATTCTAGCTTCCAAAGTGATAAGGACGACTCTAAGTCACACTCGGGATTTGTCTTTACCCTCAATGGAGGGGCGGTATGTTGGAAGAGTTCCAAACATGATACCGTTGCAGACTCGACGATGGAGGCTGAATACATCGCTACCAACGATGCTGCCAAAGAGGCTGTTTGGATGAAGAAGTTCATTAGTGAACTTGGTGTGGTTCCATCCATTGAGCATCCAATATCTCTGTATTGCGATAACAATGGAGCTGTGGCTTTGGCCAAGGAACCCAGGTCCTATCAGAAGTGCAGACATATTCTGAGGCGGTATCACCTGATCAGAGAGATAGTAGATCGCCGGGAGATCGATATCAGGAGAGTAGATAAAAAGGACAACACTGCGGATCCACTCACGAAGGCCATTCCCCAGATACAGTTTGAGAGATTATTCGGAATGCTAAGTATGAGATACTACAGCAGCTGGCCTTAGTGCAAGTGGGAGATTGTTAGTTATGTATATGCCCTAGAGGTCATTGTTGTACATATGATGTATATTATGATGGATGCTTGGATATATACAGAGAGGACTTTCTTGCTCGTCATGATAGTATGCTATTTGGTTTCACTTTATCTTAACATGTTAACTTGTATTGGTTTACTGTCTTTATCTCACATGTTCATAAAGCCTTTAGGATCTGTACTCGATTACTGGGACTATGATGAGATCATACTAGTGGGGCCACGGTAGTCTATGAGTACATCCTATAACTGTTCCTAGTCGAGGGTATATCGAGACAGGGCATCGATACACCAGAGTAGACTAGCGTATACGCATCTTGACCCATATGATGGGCGATGGATGATCCCATATCCATCGGTGTTTGACATCAAGGATGGTGTACGGGTGCTCAGTGGAGACTGGGTACACTGGACGGAATCGCTAAGAACTCCCAGATGGTGATATACCACACGTCAGATGGCAGTTCTCCGGTGACATTGGTACAGGGTAGTCTGTAGACCCGAGATCGTCATAGAGTCTTGTGTGATTCCTACTGTGCTTTGATTTCTACCTTACCACGTCTAAGAGGGCGTGCAAAACGGTGGCTTTTGGGTACAGTCCCGAATCACATGGAGGCAATGAGCGATAGGAGGGGATTCGTCTCTCCCGGTATAGGGAGTTGATGTTGTGCTGTGTTCGATTGGCTATAACTGGAAGTCGCTGGCCAGGGCTGATATAGAGATTTACTGGTAAGTGTTACCAGTAGTTTCTCGACCTGTTATGAGCCTCACATCAACACGACTTATCGGTTACTGGGGTCTGACGTATACCACCCCTAGACTTAATATGCGACATATCAGACGAACAGACCGGACTGTATGGGAGTGTTACTGATTGGATTCACAAGAGAATGGACAGGGTAGCTTGTTGATCTTCTGATCGCTCAATACCTGGGTGGCTGTTACGTTTAGCTGACCGCTTGCAGCTTGTGGGTGTTTGATATGATCATCACCTGCTACCGGCGTATTGACGATTCTTTAGAGTCCTACACAAAGGTTTCTTGGCTCAGGCAAAACGGAGTAGAGGCACATATGTGATATGTGCAGGACCGAGGATAATACGATATAAGATACCGTATTGTATTCTCGCGATATTTAGATATGAACCGGGTCATCGGATTAAGTGTTGATTCGATGAATCGGTACATGATATATTAGTCGGTTATATTCGATATAACCGGATCGTCGGATCAAGTGTTGATTCGATAATTTAATGTATAATAATATATATGATATATTGTGTTACATTATCTAATATTGGCTCGCTTTATTATTTCATTTTCTCACCGATTAATACATTGATATATATGCGATATATATTAATTGTATTATTTTCTTTTGTTACAAATATAATATATATATGATATATATTATAGTAACATGATATGATTTATTATGAAACATGTTTAGTGATGATAAGAAGAGATTAGGGTTTGATTAGGGTTAGCTCCTTCTTCTTCAATCTAGAAGGATTTCCTTTTTGTCTTGGTTAAGATATTATGGTTGATACTTATCCATGACTCATTATTAATCTAACCAAACCCTAGCTCTAGTTTATTCTCTACAAAGGTTAAGCTTCTCATCCTTGACCATGCTTCCATAATCAATCATATATTCTTATATACTATTCATCACAAAAGGAATTATCTCATTATTCTTCATCTTCTTCTCTCTTGAGTTTTGGAAAGAGCTCACTAGTTATTTCTTTTGTGATGATTTCTTTGGAGAAAATGATATAAAAAGAAAGTATAAATACTACTCCATCATCCTCATCTAATCTAGCCCATTAGATTAGGGTGTTCACCTCATTAGAGTGAGAGAGCCTTAGTTAAAGCAATTTCGACGTAGATCATCGGAGAAGCGGAACACTACAAACTAGCATGGATCGTTCGAGTCGTGGAGCCTCTCTTGAGTTTGGGAGATCATGGATCGCGGCGAAGGGACTTCTACTCGGAGCATGTGAAGCGAAGGAGCGGACAACAAAGGTTGTAATCTCTCATACTTAGTAGTAAAAGATGTTTACTTGCATGTTAAACCCTAATAATTTAGCAAAGATCCCGCTTTTGGGTTGTTCGGCACGTCTAAAATTTTATTCGGACATGTTTGATGCATTATGAACCTTCACAAGAGTGCCTAGGAACCCTACATGGAGTATCGATGCCCTGTCTCGAAACTCCCACGACTAGGGACCACTTTTAAGGATGTGCTTATAGACTACCCAACTTTCACGTATATGATCGCCATCATACTGTTGGTAATTAAGCAAGAATCCTAAGGGCTCTATCAACGTGTAATAGTGATCGGTAATGTCACCTAAATTTGTACACGATTGATAAAGGCAAACCAGATAGCATACTATCATCTCGAGTAAGACTGTCCTACCGGTATAGGTCCTCCTCAATCATTGCAAACACGTGCTTGCGATCCAATAATTGACTTTGAGGGCACTATATCCAACAATCTCCCACTTGCACTTAAGGCTAATTATTGCGATGTCGCATACTCACAGCCCGTGTGATACCGAACACCCAACTCCTCTACTAATCAGTGGAACAAAGCTCGTTTGTAAAACTATTGTGTTCGAGAAATAGCTCAGTGAGTGGATCCGCCATGATGTTCCTTTCTTTGTCTCTCTTAATCTCAAGTTCGCGGAGAAAGCCATCTCCCGAATTGAGCAATACCTGTCTTAGAATATGTTTGGATATCTGATGGGACCTAGTTCACAAATGAACTCCAAATCCAAACTTCTTAGACTGTATCGTCAACTGAACCTAATCAGTATCCTGCGCCATGCCTCCCACAGTATCTGCTTGGACCACCTGTCCAAACTACTGCCCCTTGTCAGAGGAAAATCTATAACTCTGACAGTCACTCTGTCATCCATGTCACCTTGGAAGCCTGGAATGATAACCGTCTCTTGAAGGAGGCCGCCGTTATCAAATCCCTAGAACATTTACTTATGTTCTAAAACTGCTTCCGAACGTTTCTCCAAGATTGGATTAATATCATCTTATTGCATCTCGTGCAAAAAACAACATCTGGTGTGGTACTTGACATCTCATGATCAACTTAATTGCCTAAACAAGTGATCTTCCAATCATGCACATCCCTCTCTCTTTTAGTCTGTAAGACACCTTTAGAGAGGGTGACTCCATCACCTGCAGGTACACCACCATGCCAGGAGTCTTCCATTCTAAAATACCTTTTAGAATACTATCAAAGTACCCAGATTGGGAAACTACCCAAATCTAGATCTAAAACCATAGATCTAGTAATCAAAATGCCTTATATTATATCTAAATCCTATGTGGAGAAACAACTGTGTGACAACCACAGTATAACCGACCGTAGTATAAGAATTTCACTTCCTACTCTGTGTATGTCATCCAAATACCAGGACATCACACCCTACTACCTTCTTAGCAGATCCATCCCCTATTCTGATTAATTCAAAGCCCATGACTGTCACATCAAAAATAGATGATCTACTTCCGCTATATCTGCTTTAGTCTATAAATAGACATAAGCTACTTGTCCACTATGCTTCCGCTGCTCCCAATGACCACAACAACCCTCTGACAGAATAATATATACGTGCACTTCTAAAGTAAACTTTAGAACGACGCTATACTTATCTTCCTGCCGGGTCTTATAGCCTGGAACAACAGTAGTGTCAAGTCTGGATAAACAAGAACCTCCCTGTCACCGTCCTTGAGGCTACCGGAGTACCTCTCGAGTGCCTGAGGTTACCCTCCATATCCGCGGAGTGGCTAATGGAATGTCAAACCTGATTGAATGTTTAGGTTCTTATTAAATTTTTAGTAATCGTCTGTGGTTCTGGAATCACTTCCATTTCTACCATACTCCCACTACTGTTTTCTGAAAAAATCCATTTTACTAAAACCGTGGCGAGTCAAGAACAATATCACTATTGATCTTCCAGATGGTAGAAAGTCAACCCTCGTTATGG
This sequence comes from Agapanthus africanus, assembly GCA_030015575.1. Classification (NCBI taxonomy): domain Eukaryota; kingdom Viridiplantae; phylum Streptophyta; class Magnoliopsida; order Asparagales; family Amaryllidaceae; genus Agapanthus; species Agapanthus africanus. Next base: position 294,730,090 of record CM057347.1, read on the forward strand.
CCCGGATCAACCCACAAACTGCCATTACAGAAACGTGCCTTGAGTTATCCATAGTCTGGTTTTAAGCATAAGCTGGATAACCCCCCGTACCTTAACATCGTTAAGATATGAACTGTTCTATATCCAATATAGGAACAGAGGCACTAATTTAATTGGAACCAGATTCAAATCATGCAGCTGTCTCCAGTGCATGTCAACTTAATGGAAAAAAGGCCGATCAGCATTACTCAACTTAGGAGTGATCCAATTATGAGTAACCCGAAAGAGAAACAAGTTTCTCAAAACCATTACTATCCACTGAATACCCAACACAAGTATCTACATGTTCGATCACCTTGAAGAATCCCGATACTTGCAACACCTGGTTCTTTACTTTATTCTTTTACCTATAACTTCTCAAACTTGGACCTTGTATTTCTACGAAACAGATGTCTAAAACTTGAGAAGTCACAAGTAAACAGAATATAGTACGAGTACCAACCCCTTTGTCCTAATGGACACTGGACAACATACAATACTTTGTATAAGTCCACTGAATTGAATAACTCAAACCATGTGCGTCGTAGGTTGAAAACTGTACCCAGGAGATTTCCTCAAATATCATCAATTACAACGAATTCCAATATAATGAGGATGATCACCTAATTCCCAATAACTTACTCCCAAAACCATACAGATGTAAGAATTATACCTGGTAAATACATACCCTGGAGCAAGGGTCTAATTGGGAAATCAGTTTACAATTAACAATGCACAGTGAAACTGAAATATGAAAATGTTTCGAAGGGGTATCTGGGTATTCCTAGTAATACCTCTTCCATAATCCAAATTCATGACTATAACCGTATATTTCGTTGCCATCTCTCTAAATCCTTTTATTTATCTTTAGTCGTTACCTTCTGTACACCATCGTTAGGCTTAATGGTTTTCTTCCTTCCCTACCGTTCGGCACCAGCCTATGGTTTAGAAGAAGACTATCCAATAAGCGTAATAGGTGTGCTCTCCTAATCCTAGGAGTACTCGCAACCTGAGAGAAGGTGATGATAAAAGACAACTGAATAAACCTTATTCCTATTTCTCCTGAACCAGAATCCATCCTCGAAGGAGTTCCTTTGAGTTCGTATATAACCATACGATGGATTAATCCAATGGAATTGGATGTTCGTAGTGATTCGAGGTGTTCTGGAGAAATACAAAGGTGAAGTAGGAGTGGCGATGAACTACGCGGTTTGGTCGTGAATGATAGCAGTCGCAATTTATTTTGCCCTCTTTCTAATCCCTTCATATGTCTTTACTTAATACCTTCTGCACACCACACTTAGGCTAATTAGTTTTCTTCATTCCCTACCTTTCGGCACCTGCCTATGGTTTGGAAGAAGACTATCCAATTAGCGTAATAGGTGTACTCTCTCCTAATCCTAGGAGTACTCACAACCTGAGAAAAGGTAAAAGGAAACGACAACTGAATAATTCTATTCAATCTCTCCAGAACCAGAATCCATCCTCGAAGAAATTCCTTCGAGTTCATATATAACCATACGATGGATTTATCCAATAGAAGTCGATGTTTGTAGTAATACGAAGTGTTCTGGAGAAATGCAAAGGGTAAAAGAAGGAGTGGCAATGATGTATGCAACTCAGACAATCCAAAAGCCAGTATTTTAAGAAAGTTCGGCCAACTTGGTCACTGAGTCATACTCTAGGGTCAGGCCATGGTCGCTGCCAAAGAGAGAGAGAGAAAAGAAACACTCTGCGTGCACTATAACCTACCACTTTATCTAATCACGAAATCTCCTACTGTACCGTCAAATTCTCCTCCAAACCTGAAAGAAGAATCAATCGGGATCACCCGAGGAGTAAACCAACTCATCAGTGGGAATCGGGATCCAACTATCATTGCATGATAACGTGATGGAATCCACTCACGTTATCACACTGCAGAAGGTATGCGCATACCCGACAAGTTTTAGTTTCTTTAGAAACTTCCGATATGGAATTTTCCCCCATGCTCTTATGACCTTGACGTTGGCCAAAATATCATAAGTCACATGCCAAGTTCTACCATCATTATCCTTGTTAATTTGAACCCACCTGTACATACCCTTGACGTGTGCCAAAATGGTTGTACGGCTGTCCCAAACCAATGCATCTATCTATGCAACAGATGAATATCCAGCAGCTACCAAACATTATGCCTTGGCGTTGGTCAAAATACATAGCTTGAATATTACTGAATATCCAACTGAAATGACGGAAGGCTACGGCTAGTTTTTGGCGAAAAACCTTTAACGTAATGAACTTGATCTCGTTCAAGGAACCTGATAGCTTTTTACAAATATATAATAGCGAAAACCTTTGCTAAAGAGGTCACTCCCGATGAAGGGATCTCGGCTCTTTCCTCATGGAATGGGGTGCAGGATATTCCAACTGAATACGACGATGCAAAACAAAAAGTAATCGACTATAATGAAGTTATTACCCTGACGCAAATCTCTGTCCAAGGGTCACTCCTAATGAAGGGATCTCGGCCCTTGCCTCGTGGAATGAGGTGCAGGATATTCCAACTGAATACCACTGTGCATAACAAAAGAAAACGTCCTTGCAATAACAGCCTTTTGAAAACTGTTCCAACAACGTCAGACATGTTTGTTTTCCTTGCATTGATCAGAATCAATGCAGTCCCATCAATTAATCACACCAGAAAATAACGAAAATAAAATGTACGTATATGCCATCCGCATTCGCCGCTGGGTCCCGTCATCACCCGTTATGTTACTTAACTAACGACAGAGCGGGTACTGGACTAGCACGGGTGTAAAACATATACAACATATATTAGTATATATACCAATATATAATAATCGCTTCAGGCGTAATAAATGCAACATTACAGAAAAGTAATAAGTATCATAGAACAATACAGATAATCTGGGAACCCCGGGTTTCACAGAGCCGTAACTGAAACCCGACGTTCCCCTGGTCGTGTGGATAGCCTGTGCAATAAAAAGCTAGACCCTTACGGGTGCGGCAAGTTACCCGTCAAAACTTGAAGTGAGGCAGCCTCTTTCAGCACGGTAAATGGATCACCCAGTACTTCACGGAATCCGGTAACTTGAGCATCCCTCCTTGGGTCAACCTGTACCCCCTACGAGTGCGGCGAATAGTCTGCCAATTATAGAGTGAGGTCCCCTCCCTCTCAAAGCATGAGATGCGGATCCGTTGCCCTCCAGAATCCGGCTATCCTTGCACTCCATCGCGGGGTAAATCTAGTACAGAAATGAAAATATGTACAACGGGTATATCGACCTCAGCCCGGTCATGTCCCAAACAAATAATATACAAATAGGCAGTGACGGCAGTCCACATGTCGGACACTCGCCCCGCGATATCAAATGTACAAATAAATCCAAACAGCACTACCATTGCACAGAAGTTATCCACCACGGCAAATCCACAACATCACAGCACAACACAGAATATCAACGTGAATGTCACGTTCGCAAACCCGTCTAAAAGGACTATAGCAATTAGACAAGATTTACCGCTCGAATGACATTCACGGTCACAGATATAATTTAAGTACTGTAAACTAATATATTTAAAATTCCGATCGATAAAATTTCCCGAAGTGGGCCCTAAGCACAAATCCAGTACTCTAATAAAATCTGGGCCCAAACAAAATATTCCAAAAACCACAATTCTAAATGAAAGACACCCAGAAGAAAAATGGTACACCGTTGCTCCAAAACGGCGGCGGAACCGTGGCCAATACAAGGCTTGTGCGGCGGTTCCGCGGCGGCCTTGAAGGTTCAGTCGACCAAATTTCTCCCAGAGTTTTAGAAAAGCCTGCTCGATTTTCTGACATATCCAAAAAAAAATTTTAGACCAGTATAAAAATTCGACAGAAACTTTAACTTTGAAATTGCGGTTTTGGAAATTTCGTTTGATCGATATTTTAAACACATTAGAACATGCTAGTAAAGATTAATGGCGTGGCTCTGATACCATATAACTCTACGCCAGCGTCCCGGCCGTCAATCCGAGACCAAACGCGGAACAAAAACTTTTACAACCAGCGCTAGCATAGACTTTAATCCGGATCGTGCCATTAACACTAAACTAGCAAATTGTAAAAAGATAGAATGGCTATACCGATCGATCCGTGTCCTTCGGTCTTTAGCCATCATCCTTCGCTCCTCGCGGCATCTCCGAACTCGCTCGATATCCGGTCTCCTCCTCGAAGCGGCTCCACGTCAACAAATCTTTATACGGGCTCCCGCCTCAAAATGAAGCAACTCGGACATAAAGTTTGCTAGCCGACATGTCTAAAATTGAAGTAGAGAGTGTGTAGCATAATTTGTCTCATGACACCAAAGCCATTGGATGGAGGTAAATTGAAGTTGCCATTTGAGTGTAAGGATGTGAGCAATGGATTTTGCAAATGAACCAATTTTTCACCTCCAAAATGAGGCTCGGCCACTAGAGGAAGGGGGCTGAACCATTAGGTCAATGTGGAAAAGAATATATAAGGGGAGGTCTTCATTTCGAAATGAATAAATTAATCATCATCAAAATCCTCACTGTGAAAATTATCAACCACAAGTGAACCTCATCAATAAATTAACATAAAAAGAAATCCATGCCACAAACTAGTGGGGCCGGCCACATCACAGTGAAGGGTGTTGAACCAAAGCAAGCCCAAAAATTGACCAAATAAATATTCTTGACATTACAAAAAGAATTAATGCAGAAGACACCTAGCAAATAAAACCATGCTTCACTAGAAGCAAACCAAGTGACTCATCAAATGACTCACCCTCAAATTTGCCAACTCACTAAATGATTTCGGCCAAGATAATGATGAAGAAAAATGTGGCCAAAAATGATACACTCACAAGAAGAAATAATTAAACATTAAAGCTAATGTTTAATCGGGGAAAGAAAAATTGGCAATTTCAAAAAAAAAAACAATCCCGTAACAAATTACAGGATTACCCCACAACAGTATATACATATCCGCATTTGTATTCTGACCGAATACAAAATGCAAAGAGATAAAAATAAACCTACACAATATAATACTAGAATTCGGTTTAAACCAAAGCCCACTAGTATTATCTGTCCAAACCATAACACGTGCACAAATGCATGTGTATGTTCGAACTCTGCCATAAAATCATACGGCCTATACAACGTTTCGCCCGAACTTGGGAAACAATCTGTAGGGGACTCTAAAAACTCGTCAATACTCTTGCAGTGGGTTTAACCACAAGCCGTTAGTGGTACTAGCTGTACGTAACGGCTCCCCATGTACTGAACAAAAGGGAAGCCGATGAGCGAATTCATCCTGGAACCCTACTGAGCCTATCAGTGACAATATACGTACAGTCCGGTCCGTTCGTCTATGAGCATCGCATATCGGGCCTAGGGGACTGCTAACGTCAGACCCTCAATAGCGGTATAAGTCGTGTCGGGGTGTAACCCAGAACACCCTGAGATACTACTGGAGTACCTACCAGTAAATCTCCTGCCTCGGCCGAGGGCTTTGTGTAATGGCTCTCCTAGACACAGCGCGATCTCACCCCTAATACCGGGAGAGACGAACCCCTGCCGATCCGCTCACTGCCTCCATGTGGCTCGGGACTGTACCCAACTAAAACCTGTTTGCATAACTCCTTTGAGCTGTGGTAGGGTAATAATCAAAGCACAGTAGGAACTCACACGAAACAAATGGCGACCTTAGGTCGATAAACTAACTTGTACACATGTCACCAGGGAACTGCTATCTGACGCCAGGTATAATATTAACTAGCAGGTTCCCGGCGAGTCCTGTCCGGTGTACTCATAACCCAATGAGCACCTGTATACATCTTAGGTGAACCAACTGACAGCAATGGCTTGTGAGACCAACCACCGCCTTTTGTCGGGGTCTCGACTGTATACACTAGTCTACTCCGGAGTATCGATGACCTGTCTCGAAACTCCCACGACTAGGGACCACTTTTAAGGATGTGCTTATGGACTACCCAACTCTCACGTATATGATCGCCATCATACTGTTGGTAGTCAAGCAAGAATCCTAAGGGCTCTATCAACGTGTAATAGTGATCAGTAATGTCACCTAAAACTGTACACGATTGATAAAGGCAAACCAGATAGCATACTATCATCTCGAGTAAGACTGTCCTACCGGTATAGGTCCTCCTCAATCATTGCAAACACGTGCATGCGATCTAATAATTGACTTTAAGGGCACACTATCAAACAACTCATGGTGAACATCAACTCATCATATCCAGAAATATTAAGTAAAGAATGAGAATACTTACATAGATTATCCCGATGATATATTATATATATATACATATATAACAACGTCCCATACCACTGATATATATCATCAAAAGTAAAACATGCAGAAAACTCATAAAATCAAATATAAACATCCATAGTACTGATATTCATAATACTTAACAGATAATAAGGTAAAGTGCGTAAATAAATCATGCAAGCAATAAACGTATCAATCCTACTGTGTCATGGCAATACTAATGATGTGTGGTGTAACATACGCATTTGTGCTCGTGCAGCATGGCAATCATTAGTATTTATGCAAGTGTTCTACAGGTGTAATAACCTATTCATATTAACCTATATATATATACGCATTATATAACAGAACAGTTCTACAGTGATATGGCAGTACCAATGAGGTGTAGTGTAATATATATGTACGTGCTTGTGCAGCATAGTACTCATTGGTAATTATGCAGTGTTCTATCAGAGTGTTCGTATTACGGAAACGTATACTATCGATAAATATAACGTGAACATGTAAAGTAAATTTAAGCGTAACTAATAACTGCAATTACATGCTATGAGCTATACCATTATGTTTGAAAGTGGAACGAAATGTTGGTTTTGAAATAAGAAAGCTGTCTTAGGTTAAAATAGATATTCGTTTTGGAAATTGGTATTGCATCCTTGTCTTTTATCATTAAAAGAGAACGAATCGTAGTTTTTAAAATAGTATAGGTCACACAAGTATTACGTCCTAAAACGGAATATAATCTAACTATACGAGTTTAAAGGAAAACTTGGCCGTTATTCGGCATACGAATCTCATCATTTCCAATACATATAATTTCTCGTATAATACCTCATCGTATCAATATATCTGTATCTTCTTAAATACGACATGATCCCTCATATAAATCCATCAAACCATATCCATGTCATACGGATCTAACGTCACGCATGCATGTCATTAAAACTATGTATGAAACTATATGCAAATGAGGGACATACTATATGTGATACTATATCAGTAACATTAACATCTAACTAGATATCATACTATTTTATTTATAAAATTGCGGGGGTGCTATACGCCATCCACCTGACTTCCCCCGTAGATGTAAATCTACTCACCAACTTAATAAGCTTGCTGAAATCCACGTTGCTATATCCGCCAACTCAGTCTCGGAAATCCTCGAAATCGTACCTATAATCGTATTTAAAATCACATCGATGTAAATATCATATCGAAAACTAAAACAACGAGCTAAGCACCTGTAGGTTAGAAGCTACAGCTTACTTACCCCAAAGACGATCAAATACCCCTGAACTTAACGTACGAACGTCAACGTTTCAGTTGCAATACAGAAATACGAAAAATCCGTATCGGAATATCGGAAACTTGATAAAACCTTTACTAAAACGTTTCCAGATTTTACTGTATAATTATTTAGACAAATTAAACAACACAGAAACTTATAAAATACCAAACTAAAGTTGAAGAAGAAAAATCAACACAAAAAGCCTATGGAAGGCCGGCGAGCGCGGAAAATGGAGGGATGTCGCCGGGTCAAGTATGGAGTTTGGATCTCGGGTTTTGTGTAAAGTCTCCTAATGATCTTACTATAGTTTTGGTCTTGCTAGTTTTTCTAGTAATTATACCTAATGGTTCCAGATTCAATTGCAGTGAGCTAGATATCACAAAATACACTGTTTTTTATACTGCACACTAAAAACAGATATGGAATTTATACTGAAAAAGCAAAGAGAAAAGAAATTATACCGATGGAGATTATACACAATGAAACACTAGCTCAAGAATTGGTATGGGAGCATCTATGGTTTGTAGTATCTTAAGCTTGAAGAAGTGCACACTTGATGAAAAAAGTCATTGCTCTCTCTCTCATTTGGTATGAACACTTAGGAATTATTTTTCTTGGAGTTGAAAAACTAATGTGTTCAGTTGAGATAAAAAGAAAGAATATGTGTAATTTGGGGTGAGGATGTATGTAGAGAAAGCATGAGGTAGAGGTTGAGAGGTGGAGGAGGCATGGAGGAAGGAGAAGGTGTAAAGAGAAGAAGGAGGAGGTGGAGGGATATGAACAAGGGTGAGGTGTGTTGAGGGTGAGGGTTTAGATTTAGGTTAAGATATAACCAACCATATAATAATTAAAACCCTTTTATGTAAAAATCTAATTTCAAATGTACAAAGAATGAAATACTTATCTTAACACATAAATACCATTATCTTATAACAACATCTTATGTCATGTTTAGAAACATTAAAATATCATATTTATGATATCACATATTTTCTTCATATTTACCAAAATAATCAAAATTTTACGTATAAAATTCTGATACCAAAAGTCGTATGTGATATCACTTGCAAACTCTATTTAAATTCATATTTAAAATTATAAATTAATATTTAAAATTTTCCAAAATGTTACAGTCTCTCCCCCTTAAAAAAATTCGGTCCCCGAATTTAATTTAAACCCCCTTCTTAAAACATTTTTCTTAATCCAATCTGCTCAAATTTAAAACAATTTTCCGGGGTCCAAATTTAAAACATAAAACCCGCTCGATATAACAAAACTCCAAAGTCCCATACAAGCTAAAACGCATCATAATGCAACTGTGTGCGTGAAAACTCTAAAGATATAATTTCACATAACTGTAACTCTATCGGTTGCTATGAGAATTACTCAAATTATGATACACTTTGCCAAATACAAAAGCCGTTGTGTATCCTAAGTACACAATCAATGCCATAATCGTAGTGCAATATCGGTGCACACGACCAAGTGAAAATGTATAAATCAGATCTATAACATATCATATCAAGTGCAAAGCATGAAAAGAAAATCAACCCTAACGGGTTTGTATGTAAATCTCAAACCACACGTCACGGTGTGCATGAAAACAAAACAGCGTTAAGTGCAACAGGCGTGCACGAAACGATATCCACTGTGTAGGGTTACTAGGCACTGTCATAAGGGTCTATAAGGCATCAACCATGTCTGATTTAAAATTTAGACGTCCCGAACAACCCAAAGCGAGGATCTTTGCTAGATAATTAGGGCTAAACATGCAAGTAAACATCTTTACAACTAAGAGAGAGGGATTACAACCTTTGTAATCCGCTCCTTCGCTTTATAAGCTCCGAGTAGTAGTCCCTTTGCCGCGGTCTATGATCTCGCGGACTCAAGAGAAGCTCCACAACCCGAATGATCCATGCTTGCTTGAAGTCTTCTTTCTCAAAGATGATCTATCTTGAAGTTTCTTTAACTCAAGCTCTCACTCACTAATCAAGTATTAATGGAGTGAACACCCTAATCTAATTGGCTAGATTAGATGAGGATGATGAAGTAGGATTTATGATCTCTTTTGTTTTCATAATCTCACACTAATCCATCACAAAAGAAAAACCTAGAAAGCTTTTCAAGAGCTCAAGGATGAAGAAGAAGAATAATGATCCTTTTGTGATGAATAATGAATAAAACCTATGGTTACAAATACAACCCTTGAGTTAAGAATGAGTGGCTTAACTCATGTAGAGATTTAACCTAGGGTGAAGGGTTTGGGTTGGGTTAGAAAATATCAAGCAAAATATCAACACATAATATCTTTGCAAGAAACAAAATAAAAGCTTCTAGAAAAGATTAATCCAAATCAAACCCTAACCATGTTTAATCTCCACTGAGCATGTTGCATTAGTAATCATAACTTGTTACAATATTATATATCACATATATAAAATATTTTTGTAACAAAAGAAAATAATACAATTAACATATATCGCATATATATCAATGTATTACCCGGTGAGAAAATGAATCAATAAAGCGAGCCAATATTAAATAATGTAATGCAATATATCACATATATAATTATATATTAAATTATCGAATCAACACTTGATCCGACAATCCGGCTATATCGCATATAACCGACTAATATATCATGTACCAATTCATCGAATCAACACTTGATCCGATGACCCGACTCATATCATAATATCGCGAGAATATAATACGGTATCTCATATCGTATTATCCTCGGTCCTGCACATATCACATATGTGCTCCTACTCCGTTTTGCCTGAGTCAAGAAACCTCTGTGTAGGACTTTAAAGAATCGACAATACGCCGGTAGCAGGTGATGATCATATCAAACACCCACAAGCTACAAGCGGTCAGCTAAACGTAACAGCCACCCAGGTATTGAGCGATCAGAAGATCAACATGCAAGCCTGTACATTCTCCTGTGAATCCAATCAGTAACATTCCCGTACAGTCCGGTCTCTTCGTCTGATATGTTGCATATCTAGTCTAGGGGTGGTATACGTCAGACCCCAGTAACCGATAAGTCGTGTCGATGTGAGGCTCATAACAGGTCGAGAAACTACTGGTAACACTTACCAGTAAATCTCTATATCAGCCCTGGCCAGGGACTTCCAGTTATAGCCAATCGAACACAGCACAACATCAACTCCCTATACCGGGAGAGACCAATCCCCTCCTATCGCTCATTTCCTCCATGTGATTCGGGACTGCACCCAAAAGCCACCGTTTTGCACGCCCTCTTGGACGTGGTAAGGTGGAAATCAAAGCACAGTAGGAATCTCACAAGACTCGATGACGATTTCGAGTCTACAGACTAACCTGTACCAGTGTCACCAGAGAACTGCCATCTGACGTGAGGTATAATACCATCTGGGAGATCTCGGCGTGTCCGTCCAGTGTACCCAGTCTCCACTGAGCACCCGTACACCATCCTTGATGTCAAACACCGATGGATATGGGATCATCCATCACCCATCATATGGGTCAAGATGCGTATACGCTAGTCTACTTTGGTGTATCGATGCCCTGTCTCGATACATCCTCGACTAGGAACAGTTATAGGATGTACTCATTGACTACCGTGGCCGCACTACTATGATCTCATCATAGTCCCAGTAGTCGAGTACATATCCTAAGGGCTTTATCAACATGTGAGAGTAAGACAGTAAACTAATATAAGTCAACATGTTAAGATAAAATGAAACCAAATAGCATACTATAATGACGAGCAAGATAGTCCTCTCTATATATATCCAAGCATCCATTATAATATACATCATATGTACAACAATGGCCTCTAGGGCATATATATAACTAACAATCTCCCACTTGCACTAAGACCAGCTGTTGTAGTATCTCATACCTAGCATCCCGAATAATCTCTCAAACTGTATCTGGGGAATGGCTTTCGTGAGTGGATCCGCAGTGTTGTCCTTCGTATCAACTCTCCTGACCTCAATCTCCTGGCGATCAACTATCTCCTTGATCAGGTGATACCGCCTCAGAATATGTCTGGACTTCTGATGGGACCTAGGTTCCTTGGCCAAAACCACAGCTCCATTGTTATCGCAATACAAAGGTATTGGATGCTCAATGGATGGAACCACACCAAGTTCAGTGATGAACTTCTTTATCCAGACAGCCTATTTGGCAGTATCGTTGGCAGCGATGTATTCAACTTCTATTGTCGAGTCTGCAATGGTATCCTGTTTGGAACTCTTCCAACACACCGCCCCTCCATTGAGGGTAAAGACAAATCTCGAGTGCGACTTAGAGTCGTCCTTATCACTCTGGAAGCTGGAATCGGTAAAGGACTACACTTGGAGTTCTCCGTTACCATACACCAAGAACATCTCTTTAGTCCTTCGCAAGTACTTGAGAATGTTATTCACAGCTGTCCAGTGACTCTCTCCAGGATCTGCTTGATACCGACTCACTACACTTAGTGAGTATGCTACATCAGGTCTGGTACATAGCACCGCATACATGATAGAGCCTACTGCCGAAGCATAGGGTATCTCTTGCATGTGAGCTCTCTCCAAATCAGTCTTGGGAGACATTTCTTTGGAGAGAGTGAGTCCAGAGATCGTGGGTTGGTTACCACGCTTGGATTCTTCCATACTAAACCTCTTTAGTATGGTGTCAATGTACCTGGATTGGGACAATCCCAGTATCCGTTTAGATCTATCTCTATAGATCATAATTTCCAGTATGCAGGAGGCATAACTTAGATCTTTCATTGAGAATCTTTATGATAAGAAGAGCTTGACCGATTGCAGCATAGGAACATCATTTCCTATCAAGAGTATGTCATCGACGTACAATACGAGGAAGACAACCTTACTCTCTGCAACCTTCTTATAAATACAAGGTTCATCTACGTTTTTGATGAAGTCAAATTCTTTGACTACAACATCAAAGCAGATGTTCCAACTCCGCGATGCTTGCTTTAACCCGTAAATGGATTTAAGCAGCTTGCACACCTTTCCGCTGCTCCCACTATCTACGAAGCCTTCTGGCTGAGTCATGTACACGCACTCTTCTAAATCACCGTTTAGAAAGGCGGTCTTAACATCCATCTGCCAGATTTCGTAGTCATGGTATGCAGCAATGGCAAGTAAGATCAGGATGGACTTAAGCATAGCCACTGGAGAAAAGGTTTCGTCATAATCCACACCTGGTCGTTGACGAAAACCCTTTGCAAGAAGTCTAGCTTTGAAAGTTTCAACTTTTCCATCTACACCAATTTTCCTTTTAAAGATCCATTTGCTCCCAATGGGTTTTACCCCTTCAGGAGCAACTTCTAAAGTCCATACTTTGTAGGTGTACATGGATTCCATCTCAGATCGCATTGCATCCAGCCATTTCACAGAGGTACCACTCGTGATGGCCTGCTCGAAACTAGTCGGGTCATCATCTTCCATGATGCAATCCTCGCTCCCACCATCAATGAGAAAACCGCAGTATCTCTCAGGTGGATGAGAAATCCTACTAGATCGGCGGAGAGGCTGGGGTTCGTCGGGAACTACTGAATCCTCTGGTTCTAATAAATCATCAGTCGTAGTTTGTGTTGCTGGAACTTCTTCCAGCTCTACCTCTTTGCCACTAATTTCTTTTACAAGAAATTCCTTTTCTAAAAAGGTGGCATATTGAGAAACAAACACCTTTTGTTCCTCATCGTGGTAGAAGATATATCCATAGGAATCTTTTGGATATCCTACAAACTTACATAGACCTGATCTTGCCTCGAGCTTTTCCGGATTTTGCTTTTTAACATAGGCCGGACAACCCCATATCTTAACTCGTTTAAGAGATGGTCTCTTCCCATTCCAAATCTCATATGGAGTGGTAGGCATTGATTTAGTTAGAACTCTATTCAATAGGTATGCGGCCGTCTCCAGCGCATAACCCCAAAAGGAGATAGGTAACTCAGTAGTGCTCATCATAGAGCACACTATATCCAATAAGGTGTGATTCCTCTGCTCCGATACGCCGTTGTGCTGCGGGGTATAAGGAGGAGTAAGCTGAGAGAGAATCCCATTCTCTTTTTGATTATCCCGGAACTCATTGCTCAAGTATTCTCCTCCTCGATCAGATCGAAGGATTTTAATACTTTTACCCGTTTGGTTCTCTACTTCGTTCTTATATTCTTTGAATTTCTCAAAAGCTCCAGATTTGTGTTCAACAGGAACACATGTCCGTATCTTGAGAGATCGTCAGTGAATGTAATGAAGTAGGAAGAACCGTTCCTGGCATGCGTAGATATGGTTCCACATACATCACTATGTACTAGTCCTAAGAGTTCCATAACTCTTTCTCCGTGTCCACTAAACGGAGTTTTGGTCATTTTACCTTTGAGACATGAATGACAAGTATCATAAGATGATAATTCGAACGGATTCAAATATCCATCCTTATGTAACTTAGCTAGCTGTGTCGCATTGATATGACCAAGTCTACATTGCCATAAGTAGGATTCGTTCATTTCTGAACTTTTCCTCTTATTTGTGTTTTGTATATTAAGGACTGTATTTTGATTGAGAACGTATATGCCATTATGTAACGAGCTTGATCCAATTAACTTTTGATTTAGGAAGATATTCATAACATTATCCTGTATTACAAAATTATATCCTTCTTTACTTAATAAAGAAACTAATATAATGTTGCACATCATGTTCAGTATATAATAGCACTCGTTCAGAATCAATGTATTACTACTTGGTAATACAAGGTGATATTCGCCAATTGCTTTGGCTGCAATATTTGCACCATTCCCTACTTGTACGGAATGATCATCCTTTCCCAGTTCTCTACCTTTACGTAGCCCACGTAACAATTTACATATATGGGATCCCGATCCGGTATCTAATACCCAAGACGTAGGGTGAACTGAGAAACAGTTCTCAATAACTAACACATCCGAAGAAGATGCATCAACATGCATGTTCTTTGTTTGGGCGGCATGAGAATCCAGATATTCTCCTGTTTCCTGCTCATTCTTATAACTCTTATAAGAAAGAACGGGACCAATGATTCCGTGCTCAGTATAATAAGCGGGTTCAGTCAATACATCCATATTATTATCTTGATTAAGGCTTGACATAGTCGCTACCTGGAGAGAGAGAAGAAAACACTTTAGCGTATGCTCTTGCAAGATTAGATTGGTTATTATCTTATCTAATCAGGATGTCTCCCACTGTTTTTATCAAATCTTCCTTCAAACCCTAAAAGGTAAGATTAGCCGGGATTAATTACACCCTACAAGTTCGCTAATCTTTCAGCCAGATCAGTGTTGGTACTTGAGGGAGGTTCCCCGTGTTTTCATACGGACCTAATTAAAATAAACCTCGTTTTCCCAGAGGTATAACCCCGTTAACACCTTTCTAGACACCTACTTGATCGGCTAATTGTCCTGTGTAAAATTCTCCGAGGAGTAACTCTTACTCGCAGTGGGTATCAGGATCCATCTATTTTATAGAAGGTATGCAATCTCATTGTAAATTTCAACACTTGAAATTCCTGATAATGCTTTTGCCCCTAGTGACTTATGACCTTAACTATAGTTAACAAATCATAAACACTAGTCAAGTTCCACCCGTCATTTCTTGATTAGTTTTGACCCACCCATATGCCCTTAACTATGGTCAACAAAGTCATATGACTGTCCTAATTAATCACATCACATGTTATATAGGAAAACATCACTTAGCTACCGTACACTGCGCCTTAACTATGGTCAACAAACGCAGCATGAATACTAAGTACTCTATTTCCTAAAATGACGGAGGGTTACGCAGGTTTTTTCAGAAAAACCATGAGCGTAATGAACTTGATATCGTCGTAGAATCGAGTGATTTTGAAAAGGAATGTTTTTGAGGCTTTTCTAGTTTCGCTAAAGAGGTCACTCCCGGTGAAAGGATCTTGGCTCTTTCCTCATTGAATAAGGTGCAGGGTATATCATATATACCGCTGTGCAAAGCAAGAACTATAGAAGCAATCAAAAACTAAACCGTTGGTTTGTAGCATCTGCCAGTTTTGCTAAAGAGGTCACTCCCGGTGAAGGGATCTCGGCTCTTTCCTTATCGAATAAGGTGCGGGGTATATCATATATACCGCTGTGCAAAGCAAAACTGTAGCTACCCTTTTTATAAAGTTTTGATTCTACAACATCTTTTAGGTTTCTTTTTTTTAATTAATCTCATTAATAAAATCCCATCAATTAATACTTCCTAAGCATCACAGAAGAAACGAAGGCAGTAATATTTATATATCAACATATATATATATATATATATATATTTAGTATAAGCATTCGTCTCAGGCAGTAATATGATCTCATCACAGAACATTGCAGCAGAAGATAACATATGAAATATTGGATATACTAGGAGGTTCGTGTTTTATTTCGAGCCTGTATAAAACACGGATTCCACGGTCGCGATGAATAGCCAAACCCACATCCCTAGACCCCTACGAGAGCGACAAGTAACACTGCCAATTCTAGGGTTAGGAGACCCGGTCTCGACTCCTCAAGATGGCCTTCCACTGGATCCTAGAACCCGGTTACTTGTGCTCCCCTCCTTGGATCTACCTAATGCTGAAAAGTAAATAATATACAAAAGTGACATCAACCTCAACCCGGAAGTGCCCCAATAAAAGAATATTACATACAAATGAATTTTACATGAATGAAAATATAAGCCATCATCTCACATAAAACCCCTGGCTATTCAGAACACGACGATCCAATACAACATATCACAGCAACACATAATATCTCATATCATCAACGTAAGCAAGTATGCGTATCCCGATTGTCGTTGATGTATAGCAACGAAGCCGGCGATACACCACATGCTACGCTTATGGTCACAGAAAAGAAAGTGTAAAACTACAACATTTGGAATCCACAATCAGTTTAGACATCATAAATCCGAAATATCACATACTTCGCATTTCATGCCTAACTATATGAATTCCACATATTGTATCACATTCCAAATAAATAGACAAAGTTAAACTTTCCGATCGAATAATCAAATACGCAAGATTTCCTAAATAGCTCAACACTTGAGCAGAGTTCAAAAAAATTTCCAGAACATGTCATAGCCCTGGTGAACCAGCCGTAGAAGGGTCAAACCAACGTCTCACATGTGGCAACGCTAAACTACCACAAACCCTAGGGTTCAGTGACAGTTTTGACGGTCACATAATCGAGTTAAGGTTACATTCTTCTAGAGGGTCCACAGATATACTTGCATGTTTTTCCGAAAGTTTTAAACTCAAGAAAAATTCAACACTTGAAAGTTTTTGGCGTCGGGAAAAAGTGAGTTATTGATATCCGTTCGAACATTTTAACCCGTTCTAAAATATCTGGAAAACTAAACGAAATTAAATGTTCCGATCGAATCAACAAATTCTGAGGATCTCCAGAAAACTCAACACTTGAGTAGTATTAAAAATTCCCATAAGTATATACTAATACCTACGGATAAACCCTACAAATACGAGTTCCCAACACCCAAGTTCGGCCGCTGAACAGCCGCGCAAGGCATGTTCCTGCCGCGGTTCCGCGGCGACTTGAGGGAGTTGGGGGCTCGTATTTCACAGTTATCCATAGAATCACCTGCTGAATTTTCTGAGTATTTTTAATACGGAAAAAATCAAATTTTTAAAAAATTTCCAGAGAAGGGTCAAATTTTGACGTTTCGGGGTTCGATCGGACTTTTAACTTCGTATACACGTCGCCTAATGCATTAGCTTGGCTCTGATACCACTGTAGGGTTACTAGGCACTGTCACAAGGGTCTATAAGGCATCAACCATGCCCAATTTAAAATTTAGACGTGCCGAACAACCCAAAGCGAGGATCTTTGCTAGATAATTAAGGTTAAACATGCAAGTAAATATCTTTACAACTAAGAGAGAGGGATTACAACCTTTGTAGTCCACTCCTTCACTTCATAAGCTCCGAGTAGTATTCCTTTTGCCGCGGTCCATGATCTCCCGGACTCAAGAGAAGCTCCACAACCCGAATGATCCATGCTTGCTTGAAGTCTTCCTTCTCAAAGATGATCTACCTTGAAGTTTCTTTAACTCAAGCTCTCACTCACTAATCAAGTATTAATGGAGTGAACACCCTAATCTAATTGGCTAGATTAGATGAGGATGATGAAGTAGGATTTATGCTCTCTTTTGTTTTCATAATCTCACACTAATCCATCACAAAAGAAAAACCTAGAAAGCTTTTCAAGAGCTCAAGGAAGAAGAAGAAGAATAATGATCCTTTTATGATGAATAATGAATAAAACCTATGGTTACAAATACAACCCTTGAGTTAAGAATGAGTGGCTTAACTCATATAGAGATTTAACTTAGGGTGAAGGGTTTGGGTTGGGTTAGAAAATATCAAGCAAAATATCAACACATAATATCTTTGCAAGAAACAAAAAAAAAAGCTTCTAGAAGCTTCTAAAAAATATTAACCCAAATCAAACCCTAACCATGTTTAATCTCCACTAAGCATGTTGCATTAGTAATCATAACTTGTTACAATATTATATATCACATATATAATATATTTTTGTAACAAAAGAAAATAATATAATTAACATATATCGCATATATATCAATGTATTACCCGGTGATAAAATGAATCAATAAAGCGAGCCAATATTAGATAATGTAATGCAATATATCACACATATAATTATACATTAAATTATCGAATCAACACTTGATCCGACAATCGGGCTATATCGCATATAACCGACTAATATATCATGTACCGATTCATCGAATCAACACATGCTCCGATGACCCAGATCATATCATAATATCGCGAGAATATAATATGGTATCTCATATCGTATTATCCTCGGTCCTGCACATATCACATATGTGCTCCTACTCCGTTTTTCCTGAGTCAAGAAACCTCTGTATAGGACTCTAAAGAATCGTCAATACGCCGGTAGCAGGTGATGATCATATCAAACACCCACAAGCTGCAAGCGGTCAGCTAAACGTAACAGCCACCCAGGTATTGAGCGATCAGAAGATCAACAAGCAAGCCTGTACATTCTCCTGTGAATCCAATCAGTAACACTCCCGTACAGTCCGGTCTCTTCGTCTGATATGTTGCATATCTAGTCTAGGGGTGGTATACATCAGACCCCAGTAACCGATAAGTCGTGTCGATGTGAGGCTCATAACAGGTCGAGAAACTACTGGTAACACTTACCAGTAAATCTCTATATCAGCCCTGGCCAGGGACTTCCAGTTATAGCCAATCGAACACAGCACAACATCAACTCCCTATACCGGGAGAGACCAATCCCCTCCTATCGCTCATTACCTCCATGTGATTCGGGAATGCACCCAAAAGCCACCGTTTTGCACGCCCTCTTGGATGTTGTTCACATCATAATATTGCAATTCATACGCCCCACTTTCGTGCATTTTATAAGTAAACAGATGCTTTTGACGATCGTTTGTTGCATGTTGTAGGATACAGGTTTCTGGAGCAAATACAGTGAAAAAGACACAAAACAACAGAAAAAGGGACTTTTGACCAACAATTAGACGGATCCTAGTCAAGCCTAGACGAAGAACAGTGCAAGGTCCAAACATGTCAAGTGAACGGTCAAAAGATACGAACAAGTTTT
Source organism: Agapanthus africanus (assembly GCA_030015575.1). NCBI lineage: Eukaryota > Viridiplantae > Streptophyta > Magnoliopsida > Asparagales > Amaryllidaceae > Agapanthus > Agapanthus africanus. The sequence continues at coordinate 294,749,401 of CM057347.1, forward strand.
CACTGAAGATCTGGAGAAGACCTAGAAGCCCAACAGAGAAAATACACATAGAAACAGAAAGCCAAGAAGCCCAGAGGAAAGCCCACAAAAACACATAGCCCACTTCCCTAGTTTGGCCGCGGAACCGCGGCCAAACCCAGCCTGGAGCCGCGGTTCCGCGGCCATATGGAGCCCGTGTCGGTGGATTTCTTCTGTGCTGTTGTGTCGGTGCAGATGTTAGGATTCTCAGGGGTCAAATCTGTAATTTAACATGCGCGAGACTTTGAAACCCTAACTCTTCTGTTTACTTATAAATTGTAATCTAGATCTGTAAAAATGTATGCCTCTTTTCATTCAATAAAAGTGAGATTTGTTGGAGAATTCAGACCATCATCTTTTCTTGTAAGTCTTTAGTTTTATTTAATTCCTGCCTTAGTATAATTATTCTACTTGCCCTAGTAATCCATTGTTTGCTTTAGTTCACTAGTTAGCTATTTTAATTTGTCGTAAGGTAACTCTTTAAAATATAAACATAAAAATGTCTCGTTGTAATAATTCCCTAATGAGCGAGTAAAATCCTCGCTCGTTAGGGTTAGGAACAAGGGAGTGAGTGAGAGATGGATGTCTCTCACCTCCTTCAATGCCAACTTATTTTTAAAACGAAATCTTCATGCACGCATATACGATTCGCCCCCTACGGCACCCTACCTACAAGGTAACGGTGAACCGTAGTATAAAAGGCCGAACATATATGACGTCCATGAAGATCACATCAATTAATAGGAAAGGACGGACAAGGATCTAGAGGAAGAAACTTTGTTTCTTCCCGATCATCCTAATCCCTTTTGCTAATGATTGTTGTGATTTTTCTAAAAAGCTTAAATCACGGCATTGAAAGAGGTGAACACATTGATCTCAACACCCCTACCTTCGACCTAACCCTAACGAGTCCTTTCATATCACATAAGTCCATCTTTAATTCAACCGACAAAAACCAAACAACAATTTGAATCAACTCGTTATAACACAAAAACAGAAACTAACACTTCCCTGCGGATCGACCCGTATTCACCGGCTAGCTGCAAAGCGACGCCGTTTCTGATTACGGTAAACTACAAATTTTTGGATTTAATCAAATGGCGCCGTTGCCGGGGATGGCGTAATTTTCTCGTTTTTGTATGATTTTGGGTTGATATAAAATTTTGAAAAATTATAAAAATCAGAAAATACAAAATACAAAAATATTCTTTTCATTATCTTTATCTGTTTGAAGGGTTTTTCGTTGGAATCTTGCAGGAACAGCAAAGAATTGAGGATCCGGAAATTTACAGAGGGCAAAACAAAAATTGGTACATAAGAACAGAGAGGAATTGAAAGTGCAGAGCAGCACAAATTTTTTCACAGCCTGATCCCACTACTTAGCCGCGTTTCCGCCGCACAAGTGGGTCCCAGACCGCGGTTCCGCCGCGCATTGGCCACGTCAGCACTTGAAAATTGCACGGTTTGATTTCTCCTTCTCCCCTCTGTCAACCTCCATATCTCCACTGTAAATTTTCTGCAGGTGTCTTTGCGCTAAAAAAATTCTTCTTCCCCCTTCTAAATAACAGATTTGCTGCAGGTTTTTTTGCGCCGCGCTAAAATTGATTGCAAGTGAATTTTTGTTTTGCATATTTTAATTGGACTTAAGGGGCTATTTGACCAAACTCAGATTGGGTGGGGATTTCATCACCCTTCCCAGGACCCCAGAAAACACCTAAAGCATTTTGCATCGACCACCTTTAATTAAAAAAGATTAGACTCAGACCTAAGGACAGCGAGCTCAAAAGGAAAAGGACTAGGGTAGGCATCGGCCGTTTATCCTAACCGACATTGCGGTGTCTAGGCTAGTGGTTATTAATTAGGCCCACTGTAGTGGTGGTTCCTTCCCACTTACCTGGCCGTACTTGTCCGTGAAGAGGCGGTTTGAGGTCTATTTCTAGCCCTAGTTAGGAGCTGTCTAGTAGACCTAGGCGACCCTAGATCTAGGCCTGATTGTGCATGTGTGGTTGATACAGTTGTGTCACGAGTCCTTTTTCAAAAAATCTCTTTGCAAAACTCCCACATAAATAAAAAAAAAATAAATAAAACTTTTCAAAACTTGCAACTTGTCGCAAAAAGAAAACCTGCAAATTCACCACACCACTTTTCCTCACTGACGTTACCTTATCCCCACATTGTGTTTTTTTTTTTTTTTTTCTGACTGCACTATCCCTTTTAGTGTATGTCACTTTGGACTAGGGATACAGACGCCCGATTAGTCCGCGTTTCGTTGGTACCGACCAACGAACCCTTCGACACCGAAGTCGAAAATCCGTCCACTTTCTTACCTTCACCTTCAACTTCTTTCACCGAAGGTATGTCGGGATTCAACCCCAATAATACCTTGCCGACGGGAATGATTCCACCTCCACCAGGTGCGAATAACCCAAACCAGCCACCTGTTGAAGCGCCCGCACGAGTTGCACTCCAGGACCTCTTTTACCCCATCCGCACTTCTTTACCCACCTGTCTTTCACCCCCACCGGCAAATGGGGACAATTTTGAGATTAAACCATATTTCATCAATATGCTGCCGAAATTTCATGGTTTGGAAACTGAAGACGCTTATATCTTTATTAATAAATTCCAAAATGTGTGCGCTATGATGAAAACGACCCAATTGAGTGATGACGCTATAAGGCTAAGGGTCATTCCTTTCACCTTATGTGACCTAGCCGAGAAGTGGCTATATAGCACCGCATCACATTCTATTAGAAATTGGGATGAGTTTGTGAAAGCTTTTCTAAAAAAGTTCTATCCTCACCATAAAACTGCCAGAATCCGTAATGAAATAATTCAATTCTCACAACTTCCTTCCGAACCATTTTGGAAGTGTTTCGAGAGATTTAAGGACCTACTAGTTCAATGCCCTCACCATGGGATCGAAAGTTGGCAACTTTGCCAAACATTATACGAGGGATTGAACTCGGCAACGAAGCAGTTGCTAGAAACTATCTGTCAAGGTCATTTTCTCTCTAAGTCTAGTGATGAAGCGTGGCAGTTTCTCGAGGATCTTAGTGAGCAGACAATACAGTGGGAGAGTACCAAGACCACATCATCTTCTAGTGGTCAATCTAGGGCAGGCATACATCAAGTCGAGATGTCGATTGCCATGAAGGCCGAGATGGCCGCTTATACGAAAAAGCTAGAAGCGATCGAGACCAAAATCTCATCGTCTTCTCCTGCCCCTGCTATGCCCCCACGAACTGTCTGTGCTTGTTGTGCGGATCCATCGCACCTAACTGAAGAGTGTCCTTATAATGCATCCACTCAAGGACAGGATCAAGTCAATGCTGCATTTCATCAACGACAAAGGAACGATCCGTACTCTTCGACATATAATCCGGGGTGGAGGAGTCACCCAAATTTCGCTTGGAACCAAAATCAACAATTCCAAGGAAATAATAATAATTTTCAAAGACCTCCTCCACAACAACAACAAGCACCCGCGCAAACTCAATGTCAACCGCAACAATTTCAACAACAACCTTACCCTAATCAGGTGAACAATTTTGTGCCGAACAATGCTTACCAGCCAAACAATTATGTTCAACCTAATAATGATAAGGTTAGCTCGCTCGAAAGAAGTCTAGATGCGTTCCTTAAGCAATCTACACAGTCGACAGCAAGACTTGAGACTTCTATTCAAACTTTAGTGCAAAATAGTACCTCACACGATCAAAGTATCAAATCTATTGAGGCACAAATTGCACAACTCAATGCAGCTTTGAGCGAGCGCGAAAAAGGAAAACTCCCGTCTCAACCATTGCCCAACCCCGGTCACGCACATGCTGCACACAATCAGCAAAATCATAACGTAAATGCTGTGACCACGTTGAGATCGGGAAAAGCAGTACGGAACAATGTGGGCATTAACAATGACACCCCTGCCGGTGGTTCTTCTTCTTCTTCTTCTTCACCATCTTTTTCTTCTTTAGAGCCTATTCTCCACCCTACACATGGCTCTACCTCTTCTAGCTTGAATGGACGTATTCCTCACAACACGAACACATCTACACGAGGTGCTGTTCCAACTCGACAATCGGACCCACAAAAATTGGACTCAACCACCTTTCAAAATGTTCCTTTTCCTAATCGGCTGAGATCCAATAAACCAACTCCTCAAATGGAGAAGATTGTCGAGTTATTCAAGCAGGTTAGCATAAACATCCCTCTTTTGGATGCAATTCAGCAAGTTCCTTCATATGCCAAAATTTTAAAGGACTTGTGCACCAAAAAGAGGAAGTCGCAAGTGCCAAAGAAAGTTTTTGTGGCTAGTGCTATTAGCGATGCTCTTGTAAATTCCTTACCCCCAAAGCAAAAGGACCCCGGGTGTCCTACCATTTCAATAACAATTAGGGACAAGAACATCAATAGAGCACTATTAGATCTTGGTGCTAGTGTCAATTTGCTACCCTATTCTGTGTACGAGCAATTGGGCGTTGGAGAGCTTAAGCCCACTCACTGTACTTTCCAAATGGCCGACCGGTCAATAACCCATCCTAGGGGAGAGCTGGAGGATGTGTTAATTAGAGTAGGGGATTTCATTTTCCCCGTTGACTTTATAGTGATGGATACACAACCTGTTGCTAATCCCCGGAACTAAATTCCGGTAATACTTGGTCGACCATTTTTGGCTACTTCCAACGCAGTGATCAATTGTCGTAATGGTTCAATGAACCTATCTTTCGGCAATATGACAATTGAGCTAAATATTTTCAAGTTGGGAAGTCAGCCTGTTGAGCCCAATGCTAGCGTACTCGACGTTTGCTCGATCAATGAGATCGCGGTGGAGGACTGTGAGTTCGAGAATTTTTTATTCGACCACAGCAATGTTAACGCTACTAGTGCGTTCCTCCTAGAATCCGATGCAGCTTTCACCACGGATAATGATTTTGAGTGCTTTACCTTCGTTGATGATTTCGAAGACTCATCACCTGATTTGGAGTCTTTTGCTTTTGCTGATGAGTTAGTTGAACCATCCGACACTGTTGCGTACACTCGGTTCGAACCTTTGATGGAGTCATTCGAGTTTGAAACAACTACCCCTTTGCTACCATCTATTGTTTCACCTCCTAAACTCGAATTAAAGCTTTTGCCGACGCACCTAAAATATGCATATCTAGGTGATAATGAGACCTTACCCATCATTATATCTGCATCTCTAGCTCTTGAGCAAGAGAAGGCTCTCTTGATGGTCTTACATAACAATCGGCAAGCTTTCGGCTGGTCTATGGCGGACATTAAGGGGATTAGTCCCCTCATAGTCAAACATCATATACACTTAATGGATGATGCCAAGCCAGCACGAGATCCACAAAGGCGCCTCAACCCCATCATGAAAGAGGCTGTTAAGAAGGAAATTGTTAAATGTCTGGATAGCGGTATCATTTACCCTATCTCGGATAGCCAATGGGTTAGCCCAATCCACGTCGTGCCAAAGAAATCGGGCATTATGGTCATTACAAACGAGGCAAATGAGTTGATTCCCACTCGCACCCAAACTGGGTGGCGAGTCTGCATAGACTATAGGAAACTCAATGCCGCAACAAGGAAAGACCACTTTCCTTTACCTTTCATTGACCAAATGCTCGAGCGATTGGCAGGGCACGAGTTCTATTGTTTTCTCGATGGCTATTCCGGTTACAATCAAGTCCCCATCACTAAAGAGGACCAAGACAAGACAACATTCACTTGTCCCTTTGGCACCTTTGCTTATCGTCGCATGCCCTTCGGGTTATGCAATGCACCCGCGACATTTCAGCGGTGTATGATGGGGATCTTTTCAGACATGGTTGAAAAGTTCTTGGAGATTTTTATGGACGATTTCTCCATCTTTGGCGACTCCTTCGACGAGTGTTTACGCCATCTTGACGCTGTTCTTACCCGCTGCAGGGATAAGAACCTAACATTAAATTTGGAGAAGTGCCATTTCATGGTGCGAGAGGGCATTGTCTTAGGACATGTCATTTCGCAAAACGGCATCGAGGTAGACAGGGCTAAAATCGAAGTGATTTCTAACCTACCTCCCCCAAAATGCGTCAAAGATATCAGAGCCTTCCTTGGCCACGCCGGTTTTTACAGACGGTTTATCAAGGACTTTAGCAAGATTGCTAGACCCTTGACTCTCTTACTGGCCAAGGACACGACCTTCGCTTTCGACTCCACGTGCACTGAAGCATTCGAGTCTTTAAAACATTCACTCATCACTGCGCCCATCCTCTCATCTCCCGACTGGACGCACCCTTTTGAAATTATGTGCTACGCATCAGACTTTGCAATTGGCGCTGTTCTTGTACAGCACATTAATAAGATGCCGCACGTGATTTATTATGCTAGCCGAACACTAAATGAGGCCCAACTTAATTACACAACGACAGAGAAAGAATTTTTAGCTGTTGTGTTCGCACTCGAAAAATTTCGGCCTTATTTAATCGGCTCTCCAGTCGTTGTTTATACTGATCATTCGGCTCTTCGCCACCTCTTTGCGAAGAAGGATGCTAAGTCTAGGTTAATACGTTGGATCCTTTTATTACAAGAGTTTGATCTTGTCATTAAGGACAAAAAGGGATGTGAAAACGTAGTAGCTGATCACCTATCACGACTTCCTTCCTCGCCCACGCTCGATCTTCCAATCACTGACGTTTTTCCCGACGAGCAGCTCTTGACCGTTTCTTGCGAACCATGGTTCGCCGATATTGTAAACTATTTAGCCACCGGCCTGATTCCTAATGATTGGTCGAAACAGGATAAGCTTCGATTTTTGTCCCAAGTAAAGCATTTTTACTGGGATGAACCCTACCTTTTTAAATACTATTCCGACCAAATCATTCGTCGGTGTGTGCCCGAGAGTGAGGTCAAGAGCGTGCTGTCTTTCTGCCACGATCAAGCATGTGGCGGGCACTTTGGCCCAAAGAAGACAGCCGAAAAAGTTTTGCAGTGTGGTTTCTATTGGCCACGACTCTTCAAGGATGCATTCGAATACTGCAAAACTTGCTCCCGGTGCCAACATTTGGGCCGGATTTCGCGAAAAAACGAAATGCCACTCCAACCCATTTTGGTAGTGGACATTTTTGATGTTTGGGGTATAGATTTCATGGGACCATTTCCTAACTCTTTTGGAAATGTGTATATTCTGTTGGCGGTGGACTACGTTTCTAAGTGGGTCGAGGCTGTGCCCAGCCGAACGAACGATAATAAAGTTGTCGTTCGATTCCTTAAAGAACACATATTTTCTCGATTCGGGCACCCTCGGGCGATAATAAGTGATAATGGTTCTCATTTCTGCAATAGGACTTTCGAGTCCTTAATGCGTAAATACTCTATCACCCACAAATTGTCAACGCCGTATCACCCCCAAACATGTGGGCAAGCCGAGGTTTCAAATCGGCAAATAAAGCAAATTTTGGAGAAAACGGTTTCCAAAAACCGTAAGGATTGGTCGCTTAAATTGATAGATGCACTATGGGCTTTCCGTACTGCATATAAGTCCGATCTTGGAATGTCTCCATACCGGCTTGTGTACGGGAAGGCGTGTCACCTTCCAGTGGAGATCGAGCATAAAGCTTTCTGGGCTATCAAAGAGCTAAATTTGTCTTTAGGAGATGCGGGCAGCAACAGAAAGCTGCAATTGAATGAGTTGGAGGAGCTAAGGGATGAGGCATATGATAATGCCATAACTGCTAAAAACCGAGCCAAGGTGTTCCACGATAAACACCTTTTACGAAAGACTTTTGAACCTGGTCAACAGGTTCTACTTTATGACACTCGGTTACATTTTCATCCTGGTAAGCTCAGGTCCAGATGGAGAGGACCTTTTGTAGTCCGCACCATTTATCCGCACGGTGCGGTTGATCTTGAGAACCCTGAAGACGGTACCTTATTTAAGGTAAATGGGTATCGACTAAAACCGTTCTTCACAGCGGATCCTTCGGAGGAGCTCCTGTTTTTGCAGGAGCCGATTTACACTGATTGATCTTCCTCCGCTTTCACCCCCAAACTTCGTTTCCCGAAGAAACTATTTCAAATAAGTTTGGGGGTGTGTATATCATTTGTATGTATATTTCAAAAATACTATAAAAAATAATAAAAAAAAAATAACAAAAAAATAAAATAAAATAAATAATAATAATTTTTGGATCTAATTGCAAATTTGCAGATTACAAGCTGTTTTTACAAATAAAACCCTCGTCTTAAAGGGTGTTTTGTGTAAATCAACTGTAGGGTTCCTAGGCACCCTAATGAGGTCTCACAAGGCATCGAACATGCCAATTTCAAATTTTACGGTGCCTACAAACCCTAAACTACGGATCGTTTGATAGATTTCTAGGCGAAAAAGCTAACTAGTTAACACTTAACTATGAGATACGGAAATACAACCTTTGTAGATCCGGTGCTCCACCTCCATAGCTCCGCAATGAAGTCGTCTCCGCTGTCCAAAAGGAATCCGGGCTCTAGCGTCGTCTTCGTCGGAGAATGGGCGGGCTAGGTCGTCGATGTCCAAGCCGAAGATGATCTACGTCGAGGCATCGATGAATCAAGCTCCGACTTCACCAAGTCATGAAACTTGTGAAGTAAACACACTCTACTACTTGGCAAGAGGTAGAGGATGAAGAAATAGGAAGTGGGTAGACTTTAGATTTGAATTTCTCACTCTTTTCCAACAATCACCATTGATGGAGCTTGGTTTTCTTCAAAGAAGAATGAAGAAGAAGAAGAGCAAGAAGAAGATAAGTATTATGATAAGTTAATTATATTTGGAAAAGAAAAAGAATACTTATCATATTAGAACCATGGTCAAGTGTAGAGAATTAACCAAGGTTAGATTAATGGTTAGGGTTTAAGATGAAGACAAGAATGGTTACAAAGTCAAAGCTTCATGAAGCTTCAACTAAGCTCCAAAATTAGCAACCATTCTTTTCTTATCTATTCAAAATAAATAAATAAATAAATAAGTAATAAAAAGAAAACCCTAATCATTAGTTTAACCATGGCTTAATTCATTACACTTAACTATAGTTAAACATGTATCATCAAACATGATACAATCAAGTGTACAAAAGTATATCACATATACAAAGTGCACAAACCAAGTGAGAAAATCCGTTTAAAGTGAACCAATACTAGTTAGTGCAAAGTAATATATTAAATATATAATTATGCATTAAATCATTAAATCAACACTTGATTCAATGATCCGGTCATGTCGCACACAACCGACTAGTATTCAATGTATCGGCTTATCGAATCAATACTTGATTCGATACCTAGGTTATATCGCATACAACCATTCGATACAATCATCGCGAGAATGGAATACGGTATCACATACACGCATTATTCTCGGTCCCGCACATATCTCATATGCGCTCCTATTTCGTTTTTCTTGAGCCAGGAAACCTCTGTGTAGGACTCTAAAGACTCGTCAATACGCCGGCAGCAGATGATGATCATATCATACACCCACAAGCCGCAAGCGGTCTGCTAAACGTAACGGCCACCCGGGTATTGAGCGATCTGAAGATCGACGAGCAAGCCCGCTCACACTCCAGTGAATCCGACCAGTAACACTACCGTACAGTCCGGTCTGATCGTCTGATATGTCGCATATCTTGCCTAGGGGTGGTAAACGTCAGACCCCATTAGCTCGATAAGTCGTTTCGATATGAGGTCTATAACTGTTCGAGAAACTACTGGTAACACTTACCAGTAAATCTCAGCAACCCTGGCCAGGGATTTCCTGTTATAGCCAATCGAACACAGCGCAACATCAACCCCCTATACCGGGAGAGACGAATCCCCTCCTATCGCTCATTGCCTCCATGTGACTCGGGACTGTACCCAAAAACCACCGTTTTGCACGCCCTCTTGGACGTGGTAAGATGGAAATCAAAGCACAGTTGGAACCACACAAGACTCCATGACGATCTCGGGTCAACAGACTACTCTGTACCAGTGTCACCAGAGAACTGCCATCTGACGTGAGGTATAATACCATCTGGGAGTTCTCGGCGAGTCCGTCCAGTATACCCAGTCTCTACTGAGCACCCGTACATCATCTCTGATGTCAAACACCAATGGATATGGGATCATCCATCGCCCATCTGTATGGATCGAGAAGGTATACGCTAGTCTACTCTGGTATATCGATGCCCCGTCTCGATACACCCACGACTAGGGACTTTGAAGGATGTACTTATGGACTACCATGTCCCCACTAGTATGATCCGCATCATAGTCCAGGTAGTCAAGTACATATCCTAAGGGCTTTACCAACATGTAACAGAGAGACAATGAGTATACACGTTAAGGTAAAGATCAACCAGATAGCATACTATCATGTCGAGCAAGAAAGTCCTCCCTATATACGTCCCAGCATCCACTACAATATACATCCTATGTACAGTAATGGCCTCTAAGGCATACATATAACTAACAATCTCCCACTTGCACTAGGGCCATCTGTAGCAGTGGTTGTAGTATCTCATACTCAACCATCCCATAAAAATCTCTCTCTGGGAACAGGCCTTTGTGAGTGGATCCGCTGTGTTGTCCTCTGAATCTACTCTCCTAACCTCGATCACCCTGGAGATCAATTATCTCCATGATCAGGCGATGCTGCCTTAGAATAAGTCTGGATCACTGATGGGACCGGCGTTCCTCGGCATGAGCCACAACTCCATTGTCTCACAATGGTAGGAACGTAGTTCATCTCATGAACTAATATACACCCAAACATCCTCTTTGGTAGCATCTTAAGTAGCGATGTATCCTGCCTTTATCATCTAGTATGTCACGGTATCCAGCTTGGAACTCTTCCAACATACCGTCCCTTTACTGAGGGTAAAGACAATGCCTGTGACTGACACTCAGTCGTCTTTATCACCCTGGAACCATTCCAGTGATTCTCCCCAGGATCGATTGATACCATCTCACTACAACTAGTAAGAATCCTAACATCCAATTAGATCTATCTCATAGATCCAAAATCCAGGATTTAGTAGGTATCACTTTGATCCTATGTGGAGAATCATTGTGATAAGCGGAGATTGATCGATCGTAGCATAGGAAACTCCTTCCCTATCAAGAGTATGTCATCCACGTACTCTACGAGGATCGTCACCATACTCCCTACTACCATTTTGTTTATACAAGGTTCATCTACCATTTTGATGATGTCAACTTCTTTGACTAATCCATCAAAACAGATGTTCCAACTCCGCGATGCCTGCTTTATCCTATATAAAGCATCTGGCACACGTTTCCGCTGCTCCCACTGTTTACGAAGCCCTCTGGCTGTGTACTTATAGACGCACTCTTCTAAAACATCATTTAGAAAAGCAGTCATGACACCCAACCACCAGATATCGTAGTCATGGTATGTAGCCGTGACAAGTAGGATCTGGATGGACTTAAGCATAGCTACTTGAAAAAGGTTTCATCATTATCCACACCTGGTCAATGATGCACACTTTTAACAAGTCTAGCTTTGAAAGTCTCAACTTTTCCATGTACACCAAGTAATCTTCTCAAGATATACTTGCTCCTGATGGGGATTTAACCCTTCAGATATAGCAACCAAAGTCCATACTTTGTTGGTGTATAAGGATTCCATCTCAGATCACTAAGAATCCAGCCATTCTTACAGAGTCTTCACTCTCGATGGCCTGCTCGAAACTAGTTGGGTCATCATCTCATGATGCAATCCTCGCTCCCACTGTCATAGAGAAATAGAAGTATCTCTCAGGTGGGTGAGGAACCCTACTAGATCGGCGGAGAGGCTGAGGTTCGTTGGTAACTATTGAATCCTTTGGTTCTATCAAATCATCTTCTGTAGTTTGCATAGCTGGAACCTTTCCAGTTGTACATAACAGACCTTGCCTCGAGCTTTTCCGGATTTTGCTTTTAAATATAGGCCGGACAACCCCAAATCTTAATTAGCTTAAGACATGGGCTCTTCCCTTTCCATATCACATATGAAATGGTAGGCAACTGATTTGATTGGAACCCTATTCAATAGGTATGCAACTTCATAAGTGCACAACTCCCAAAAGGAAAAAGGTAACTCAGTATTACTCATCATAGAGCACACCATATCATTTAGGGTGTGATTGCTCCGCCCCGATATACCATCATGCTATGGTGTATTCGGAGGAGAAATGCTGAGAGAGAATCTCATTCTCCTTTAGAATAGTCCAGGATTTCCATGCACAAGTATTCTCCTCCCTGATCTCATCATAGGACATAATACTTATACCCGTATTTTGGTTCTCTACTTCTCGCTTATATTCTGTGAATATCTCAAAAGGTTCGGACTTGTGTTTCAACAAGAACATAGGTCTGAATCTCGAAAGATCATCAGAGAATGTAATGAAGTATAAAGAATCAGTCCTGGCATGTGTAGACAGGGGACCTACATACATCAACATGTATCATCCCAAGAGTTTACTAACTCTTTCTCTGTTTTCAGTAAACGGAGCTATGGTCATCTTATCTTTGTGACATGACTGGCGAGTTTCACAAGATGTAAATTCAAACTGATTTAAATATGCATCTATATGTAACTCTAGCTAGTCGGGTCACATTGATCTGACCTAGTCTACAATGCCTCAAGAAGAATTCGTTTAGTTCTGAACTCTTCCTCTTGTGTGTGTTCCGTACACTAAGAACTGTAGTTTGATTTAGAACGTCAATGCTTTTAGATAACGTGCCTGAACCGATCAACTTTTGATATAGGAAATGTTCAAAATATTATCCAACAATACAAAATTTTATCATTTCTTTACAGATAAAGAGACTGATATGATTTTGTATATCAGGTTCGGTATCTAATAACATTCGTTCAGAATCAATGTATTGATAATACAGGGTGACAGTGACCAACAGACTTGGCTGCAACACTTGCCCCGTTTTCTGCCTCATGAAACTTATCACCCGTTCTCAGTTCTCTACCTATCTGTAGCCCTATGTAACAGATTACATATCTGGGATCCTGATCCGGTATCATATACCCAGGACGTAAAGGATACTGAGAAACAGTTCTGTATAATGAACACACCCGAAGATGATGCATCAGCATGCACTCTCTTCGTTTGGGCGGCACGGGAATTCTGGTATTCCCCAATTTCCTGCTCTGTCTTATAACAATTATAAGTTGGAGCGGGACCAACGTTCCCCAGCTCAGTATAACAAGCGGGTTCGGTCAAATATCCGTATTATTATCTTGATTAAGGCGTGATATGGTCGCTACCTGGAGAGAGAGAGAAGAAAACACTCAGCGTGCGCTCTGTCAAGAATAGATTGGTTATTATTTTATCTAATCAGGATGGCTCCCACTGCTTTTTATCAAATCTTCCTTCAAACCCTAAAAGGAAAGACTAGCCGGGATTAATTACACACTACAAGTTCGCTAATCTTTCAGCCAGGCCAGTGTCGGTACTTTGAGGGAGGTCCCGCGTGCTTTCGCACGAACCTAATTAATGTAAACCTCGTTTTCCCAGAGGCGTAACCCCGTTGACACCTTTCTAGACACCTACTTGATCGGCTAATTGTAATGTATAAAACTCTTCCAGGAGTAACACTTACTCCCAGCGGGTATCGGGATCCAACTATCTCATAGAAGGTATGCAATCTCATTGCAAATTTCAACACTTGAAATTCCCGATAATATTTTGCCCTTAGCACCCTATGACCTTGACGGAGGTCAACAAACCATAGGCTACTAGTCAAGTTCAACCAGTCATTTCTTGATCGAATTAAACCCACCCGCACGACCCTTGACGGAGGTCAACAAGGCCGCACGACTACCCTAACTCAATCTGCATCATATGCATAAACAGATAAATACTAGTTAGCTACCGCACACTACGCCTTGACGGAGGTCAACAAACGTAGCACGAATACTAAATAGGACTTATCTGAAATGACGGAGGGCTACGACAGGTTTTTCTGAAAACCTATTGCGTAATGAACTTGATATCGTTGTAGAATCAAATGATTTTAAAATGGAGTGCTTTTGAGGCTTTTCTAGTTTTGCTAAAGGAGTCACTCCCGGTGAAGGGATCGTCGGTCCTTTCCTCGTCGAATGAGGTGCGGGATATATCATATATATCACTGTGCAAAGCAAAAACTCTTAAAAGCAATCAAAAGACAAACCGAGTGTGTAGCATCTGCCAGTTATTGCTAAAGAAGTCACTCCCGGTGAAGGGATCTCGGTCCTTTCCTCATCGAATAAGGTGCAGGATATATCTCATATACCGCTATGCAAAGCAAGAACTGTAGCTACCTTTTTTATTTTGAAATTCGATTCTACAACATCTTAGGTTTCTTTTATTTCATTAATCACATTAATGAAGTCCCATCATTTAATTACCTAAACATCACAGATAAATACGACGTACACTTATGCCATCCGCATTCGCCTCGATATCCCCTCGTGCACCGTTAGGTTAGGTAACTAACGACAGAGCGGGGCAGGGCTAGCGCGGGTGTAAAACATAAGTAACGTCTATATAATATATCATATATACTATATAAAGTATCCATCACAGAACATCACATGATCACATCACAGATATCGCAGCAGAAGAATCATATGAAATATTGGATATACTAGGACGTCCGTGTTTTCAATACGAGCCAGTATAAAACACGGATTCCACGGTCGCGATGAATAGCCAAACCCACACCCCTAGACCCCTACGAGAGCGGCAAGCAACCCTACCAATTCTAGAGTTAGGAGACCCGGGCTCGACTCCTCGAGTTGGTCTCCCACTGGACCCCAGAATCCGGTTACTTGTGCCCTCCTCCTTGGGTCTATCCTAGTGCGGAAAAGTAAATAATATACAAAAGGTGACAACTTCCGCTACCTGGAAGTGCCCCAATAAAAGAATATTACATACAAGTTTTTACATGAATGAAAATGAAAAACACTCATCTCACATAAAAACCCCCGGCTATTCAAACACGACGATCCAATATAACATATCCAGCAACACATAACATCACATGTCATCAACGTAAGTAAATATGCGCATCCCAATTGTCGTTGACATATAGCAACGAAACCGGCGATATCACATATTACACTTACGGTCACAGAAAAGAAAGTGTAAAACTACAACAGTTGGAATCCGCAACCACCTCAGACATCGCATGCCTGACCAAATGAATTACTTAGACATCGCATGCCTAACAATTATAAACCCCGCATTTTAGTCTCAAAATCGAAAACACTTTTCAATATCAAGTCGGGTAATTCAACAAGATTCCCGACATCCTGATCGAATACTCGTCGCAAACTTAAGTAGACGGCCGCACCCCCGATACCGTCGACGAAGTGCACCAAGGCGGAACACCGCTACCGCGAGCACCCGAACGGATGCTTTCGGCGACGGGGTTCTCCTACAGTCACTTGGTCGGGGCTTTGGAGTGAGGCTGTCTATTAAGTTTACCCGGCGAGTATCCGCGTACGCTACGTGATTGCGACGGACTTTTGATCACATCAAAATTCCGTGGCAACCGATCAAGTGAGACTAAACTGCTATGTTTATAACATTCATTCAGTTATCTCATAACTTCTTGTGAATTCCAATTATTGTATCACATTCCGGATAAATAGAAAATGTTAAACTTTCCGATCGAACGATCGAACAATCGAGCACCCAAGTTTTCCCGATACAGCTCAACACATGAAACTAGTCTAATCAACATTCAGTTCGTACCTCAGTACCAACGGTCCAGCCATAGAAGGGTCAAGCCAACGCCTCACATGTGGCACGCCGTACTGCCCCAAACCCGAAGGTTCAAAGGGCAGTTCAAGACGGTCACATAATCGAGTTAAGGTTTGTTGTCTTCTAGAGGGACCATCGCGTTACTTGCACTACTTAGAACGTCGTTAAACTACGGAAAAATCCAACACTTGGAAATTTCCCGACAGGGGAAAAATTGGGTATTTATATCCGGTCGAACTTTTTAACATATTCTAAAATTTATCCGGAAAGCCACATAGACAAAGTTAAAAATCCGATCGATTCATCGAGTCCCTAATCCAACCCAGAAAATAAAACTCTGGAATCAATTTAAAATTCCCAGAAAACTCAGAAGAATTTATCAGGAATTACTGTGGAAAAACCAAGGGCTGACGTCACCAACTTGCCGCGGAAGCGCCGCATAAGCAGGCTTATGCCGCGTTTCCGCGGCTGTTTGCACTGTTCATGGGAAACGTTTTGCACAGTAATTCTTGTATTTCATTGCTGAATTTTTTAAGCATTTTTAATTGACAAAAAACCACGTTTTACAGAAATGTCCAGAGAGCATTTTCTTGTCGGGGTTTCGGGTCGATCGGAGTTCTAATTCCGTCTAGACTTCGCCTAAGGCTCTAGCTAGGCTCTGATACCACTGTAGGGTTCCTAGGCACCCTAATGAGGTCTCACAAGGCATCGAACATGCCGATTTCAAATTTTACGGTGCCTACAAACCCTAAACTACGGATCGTTTGCTAGATTTCTAGGCGAAAAAGCTAACTAGTTAACACTTAACTATGAGATACGGAAATACAACCTTTGTAGATCCGGTGCTCCACCTCCATAGCTCCGCAACGAAGTCGTCTCCGCTGTCCAAAAGGAATCCGGGCTCTAGCGTCGTCTTCGTCGGAGAATGGGCGGGCTAGGTCGTCGATGTCCAAGCCGAAGATGATCTACGTCGAGGCATTGATGAATCAAGCTCCGACTTCACCAAGTCATGAAACTTGTGAAGTAAACACACTCTACTACTTGGCAAGAGGTAGAGGATGAAGAAATAGGAAGTAGGTAGACTTTAGATTTGGATTTCTCACTCTTTTCCAACAATCACCATTGATGGAGCTTGGTTTTCTTCAAAGAAGAATGAAGAAGAAGAAGAGCAAGAAGAAGATAAGTATTATGATAAGTTAATTATATTTGGAAAAGAAAAAGAATACTTATCATATTAGAACCATGGTCAAGTGTAGAGAATTAACCAAGGTTAGATTAATGGTTAGGGTTTAAGATGAAGACAAGAATGGTTACAAAGTCAAAGCTTCATGAAGCTTCAACTAAGCTCCAAAATTAGCAACCATTCTTTTCTTATCTATTCAAAATAAATAAATAAATAAATAAGTAATAAAAAGAAAACCCTAATCATTAGTTTAATCATGGCTTAATTCATTACACTTAACTATAGTTAAACATGTATCATCAAACATGATACAATCAAGTGTACAAAAGTATATCACATATACAAAGTGCACAAACCAAGTGAGAAAATCCGTTTAAAGTGAACCAATACTAGTTAGTGCAAAGTAATATATCAAATATATAATTATGCATTAAATCATTAAATCAACACTTGGTTCAATGATCCGGTCATGTCGCACACAACCGACTAGTATTCAATGTATCGGCTTATCGAATCAATACTTGATTCGATACCTAGGTTATATCGCATACAACCATTCGATACAATCATCGCGAGAATGGAATACGGTATCACATACACGCATTATTCTCGGTCCTGCACATATCTCATATGCGCTCCTATTTCGTTTTGCTTGAGCCAGGAAACCTCTGTGTAGGACTCTAAAGACTCGTCAATACGCCGGCAGCAGATGATGATCATATCAAACACCCACAAGCCGCAAGCGGTCTGCTAAACGTAACGGCCACCCGGGTATTGAGCGATCTGAAGATCGACGAGCAAGCCCGCTCACACTCCAGTGAATCCGACCAGTAACACTACCGTACAGTCCGGTCTGATCGTCTGATATGTCGCATATCTTGCCTAGGGGTGGTAAACGTCAGACCCCAATAGCTCGATAAGCCGTGTCGATATGAGGTCTATAACTGTTCGAGAAACTACTGGTAACACTTACCAGTAAATCTCAGCAACCCTGGCCAGGGATTTCCTGTTATAGCCAATCGAACACAGCGCAACATCAACCCCCTATACCGGGAGAGACGAATCCCCTCCTATCGCTCATTGCCTCCATGTGACTCGGGACTGTACCCAAAAACCACCGTTTTGCACGCCCACTTGGACGTGGTAAGATGGAAATCAAAGCACAGTGGGAACCACACAAGACTCCATGACGATCTCGGGTCAACAGACTACTCTGTACCAGTGTCACCAGAGAACTGCCATCTGACGTGAGGTATAATACCATCTGGGAGTTCTCGGTGAGTCCGTCCAGTGTACCCAGTCTCTACTGAGCACCCGTACATCATCTCTGATGTCAAACACCAATGGATATGGGATCATCCATCGCCCATCTGTATGGGTCGAGAAGGTATACGCTAGTCTACTCTGGTATATCGATGCCCCGTCTCGATACACCCACGACTAGGGACTTTGAAGGATGTACTTATGGACTACCATGTCCCCACTAGTATGATCCGCATCATAGTCCAGGTAGTCAAGTACATATCCTAAGGGCTTTACCAACATATAACAGAGAGACAATCAGTATACACGTTAAGGTAAAGATCAACCAGATAGCATACTATCATGTCGAGCAAGAAAGTCCTCCCTATATACGTCCCAGCATCCACTACAATATACATCCTATATACAGTAATGGCCTCTAGGGCATACATATAACTAACATCAACCTCCCATCCCCTATTTAAAGGACCCGACCCCCCCTCTGTGTTTGCCCTAAAAAAATTTCCTCTTCATAAAACCCTAGCCGCCGCCCCTGCCCTCTGCAGAAATTTCCAGACGCGCCGCCACCAGATCGCCGCGGAACCGCCGCCTCCCGCCGCGCATCCGCCGCCGTCCTGCTTCTTCACCCCCTGAATTTTTCAGGGGAGGTAAATCTGACCCTTTAGTCTCTATTTCTGCATATAGTTTCTCTGTAAAATCGTGATGGCACACAAAATTCAATATGAAAGGGATTTCTCCCCTGTTTTTGCACACGAGATTTACGGTACATATTTCCCAGACGAAATCGCACAAAGGGGCTGGAATTTCCTCCTCTATAATCATGGAACTGCATTTGGTCTCCCTAACCTAGTTGCCCAATTTTACGAATCCATGGAAGACAATAGCCTAGACAACTTAGGGTACATTAAACTGAATTGGGGAAACCGTGAAATTCGCATCGATAGGGACATGATACACGAGGTTACACTCATACCACGTGTACCTGCACATGAACACCCACTTCGCTTTGAAGATTATATGCTATTAATGGGTAATGATTGTGCACGAGAACCGCGTAAGGGGATCCAAGCACGGACCCTTTTCGCAAATGTTTTAACTGTGTGCCGGTGGGCACAAAACAATATTTTTGGAAGTTCTCACAACACGACCTTTTTCACCCCATCGTTACATGTCGTCCACACTTTAATGACGAAAAATCCTAGGTTCGACATGTGCACGGTTTTGCTCCAATCCATAGGTACGGGGAAACGAGGTAATGTATATCCATGTCCCATGCTCGTTACCCAACTCTGCCGTTATTTCCTCCCAGCCGAGGAATTTGACTCAATTATGATAGACGATGTCCCGGTTCGACCACTGTTAGAGGGCGTTTCGTCGTCCTACTCTAGACTTACAGATATTTGGACACGAACAGAACCGGTAGAGAATGTACCTGCACACACCCCTAGCTCGAGCTCGACTTCGAGTGGGGAAGAGCTAACTCCCCAGGAGCATGCGCGATTAATGCGAAGAACTGTGAGAAGAATAGACTCTTTGAGAGATGAGTTTCGGGCAACTGCACGAGAGCACGACCGTCGGTTGACGGAAATTGAGCGGGGGATCCAAACACTTTTGGCTAGAGGGGAAAGATCACGTTCACGCTCATGAGCGCGACGTGGGGCCGGGCAGTGAGGGCACTGCTTTGCTTAAGTTTGGGGGTATTAGAGGGTGATGTATATAGTTATCCTTCGCATTGCATATTGTATATATTTTTGTTTTCCTTTTGCATATTTAATTTCTGCATTGCATCTTTATATAAAAATCATAAAAATTTGAAAAATTTGAAAAATACAAAAAAAATTAGAAAACGAAAAACTCATAAAAATTTGAAAAATTTGAAAAGTTATAAAAATTATTGTATTCAATTTTGGTTAATTAATTTGAGTTTGATAAAAGGTTAACTGAGTAGGAAAAACTAGATCCTAGACTTAGCAAATTAAAACCCTAAAAATAACATTCCTTAAAGTTTAGCGAGAGAGAGTATATGTCTTTGTAGGTTATTTAGAAATAGGCAAATTTTGGGTTCACTTCGTGGGTTAAGCCAAAACGAGGGAAGAGTATTAATGCTCTTATTAAAGTATAAGTTCGAAAGATAGTTCCTAGCTTGAGTTTAGATTCTGAAAACATGTACCCTACAAAATGCACAATCACGCACCTTGAAACTTGGATTAGCAGAAAAGACCTTGAATTACTCTTGTCTAAAGTCCTTAGCACAATGAAAAAAAAAAGAAAAAAAAAGTGTGAATAAAAAAAATGGACACTGGTTTTTGTGATTACTTAGGGCTAGAAAATTAATTAGTGAGGGTGCTTCATCACCTAGTGCCTTAGACCAACTGGTTTGGGAGTCACTGCTAAAAGCCTTGGGTGTTGCAAAACTAGGAAATACGCTTTAAAGGCCTAACGTATCTTGTAATCGGCTGTTGGTACCTCAAGAAGTATTAACGGTCGCATGAAGGATGTGTTAGCGAAAGTTAAGTGCTTTGGACAATGGACGAGAGTACGATTGCTTGATTTGAATTTCCAAGTGTAGGGGTGAAAATTACAAACACGTGGGGACATGTGATTAGAGTTTAGATAAGAGAAAGGAATGAAGAATAAAACTTGTGTCTTTAATAGAGCTGATAGAAATTCCTAAGTGGAGATGTAACTCTAGAAGGAAAACTTAAGAAATGCTGAATTCTAAGTAATTTTATGGAACATGTATAATCTTAAGTTGCATAATAAGGAAGTGTGAAGAATACGGGCGGATAATTTGTGAGGCGATGATAATAGAATTCCTTATTAGAAAACCTGATTGGAGAACAAAAATCGAAAAACCAAATTGATAGGATTTTATGGGTGTAATCCGCTGAAAACCCTCAGGAGACAACACTCCTCCTACTAGGGACACCTAGAGGTTTAACGGCTTGTTGCACGTGCTCAGTGCAATCGTGTTTCCCTGCGAAAGTGTGGCTATGTTAGAATAAACTAATAAGTTTGCTCGAGGACGAGCAAAAGGTAAGTTTGGGGGTATTTGTTCACATCATAATATTGCAATTCATACGCCCCACTTTCGTGCATTTTATAAGTAAACAGATGCTTTTGACGATCGTTTGTTGCATGTTGCAGGATACAGGTTTCTGGAGCAAATACAGTGAAAAAGACACAAAACAACAGAAAAAGGGACTTTTGACCAACAATTAGACGGATCCTAGTCAAGCCTAGACGAAGAACAGTGCAAGGTCCAAACATGTGAAGTGAACGGTCAAAAGATACGAACAAGTTTTCACTGAAAATCTGGAGAAGACCTAGAAGCCCAACAGAGAAAATACACATAGAAACAGAAAGCCAAGAAGCCCAGAGGAAAGCCCACAAAAACACATAGCCCACTTCCCTAGTTTGGCCGCGGAACCGCGGCCAAACCCAGCCTGGAGCCGCGGTTCCGCGGCCATATGGAGCCCGTGTCGGTGGATTTCTTCTGTGCTGTTGTGTCGGTGCAGATGTTAGGATTCTCAGGGGTCAAATCTGGAATTTAACATTAGCGACACTCTGAAACCCTAACTCTTCTGTTTACTTATAAATTGTAATCTAGATCTGTAAAAATGTATGCCTCTTTTCATTCAATAAAAGTGAGATTTGTTGGAGAATTCAGAGCATTATCTTTTCTTGTAAGTCTTTAGTTTTATTTAATTCCTGCCTTAGTATAATTATTCTACTTGCCCTAGTAATCCATTGTTTGCTTTAGTTCACTAGTTAGCTATTTTAATCTGTCGTAAGGTAACTCTTTAAAATATAAACATAAAAATGTCTCGTTGTAATAATTCCCTAATGAGCGAGTAAAATCCTCGCTCGTTAGGGTTAGGAACAAGGGAGTGAGTGAGAGATGGATGTCTCTCACCTCCTTCAATGCCAACTTATTTTTAAAACGAAATCTTCATGCACGCATATACGATCCGCCCCCTACGGCACCCTACCTACAAGGTAACGGTGAACCGTAGTATAAAAGGCCGGACATATATGACGTCCATGAAGATCACATCAATTAATAGGAAAGGACGGACAAGGATCCAGAGGAAGAAACTTTGTTTCTTCCCGATCATCCTAATCCCTTTTGCTAATGATTGTTGTGATTTTTCTAAAAAGCTTAAATCACGGCATTGAAAGAGGTGAACACATTGATCTCAACACCTCTACCTTCGACCTAACCCTAACGAGTCCTTTCATATCACATAAGTCCATCTTTAATTCAACCGACAAAAACCAAACAACAATTTGAATCAACTCGTTATAACACAAAAACAGAAACTAACACTTCCCTGCGGATCGACCCGTATTCACCGGCTAGCTGCAAAGCGACGCCGTTTCTGATTACGGTAAACTACAAATTTTTGGATTTAATCAGATGTGGTAAGGTGGAAATCAAAGCATAGTGGGAATCTCACAAGACTCTATGATGATCTCGGGTCTACAGACTAACCTGTACCAGTGTCACCGGAGAACTGCCATCTGACGTGAAGTATAATACCATCTGGGAGTTCTCGGTGAGTCCGTCCAGTGTACCCAGTCTCCACTGAGCACCCGTACACCATCCTTGATGTCAAATACCGATGGATATGGGATCATCCATCGCCCATCGTATGGGTCAAGATGCATATACGCTAGTCTACTCTGGTGTATCGATGCCCTGTCTCGATACACCCTCGACTAGGAACAGTTATAGGATGTACTCATCGACTACCGTGGCCCCACCAGTATGATCTCATCATAGTCCCAGTAGTCGAGTACATATCCTAAGGGTTTTATCAACATGTGAGAGTAAGACAGTAAACTAATATAAGTCAACATGTTAAGATAAAGTGAAACCAAATAGCATACTATCATGACGAGCAAGAAAGTCCTCTCTATATATATCCAAGCATCCATTATAATATACATCATATGTACAACAATAGCCTCTAGGGCATATATATAACTAATACACTGCATCCACTGTGCATGGAACAATGTGTACAAAATAGTATCAAGTGCATCGGGGTGCAGAAACTAAATCTCAAGTGCATTGGAGTGCACAAAATAAATCTCGAGTGCATCGAAGTGCACAAAAAAAATCTCAAGTGCATCGGGGTGCACAAAAATCAAAACGTGCAACTGGTGTGCACAAAATTATACCAAGTATACCTAGGGTGTATATATATAAAATTTCTTAACCATGTGCATCTGATGTGCACGGAAATATCAGTGTAGTGCATCCGGTGTACACAACACTTCAATCGAGTGCAGTCACCTCACACGAAAATCTCAACAAGTGCACATGGTGTACACAAAACATAAATCAAAATGAAATTACTGTACATGGAAATCTCATCAAGTGCACCTGGTGTGCACAAAACATAATACGACCCTCAAATCCTCAAAAATACATATATCAAAATAATGGACGTTGAGTTGTCCTTTCTTCAACGTTGAAAATGAAATATTTTGATCATAAAAACGCAAATTGAACTCAAATGACATCGAAGTATATCCTCTTCAATGTCAGAAGGTTTTTATACACTCGGATTTGGCATAGCAAGGGTTACTACTTGCCGTCTGCCACGATCTAACGCTCTCTGTCTCTAAATTCTGATTTTTCTTGCGGATCTCTAACGTCAGGGTCTCTTCATACAATCGTCCGGTGAGGAGCAACGACACAATCAGTCCTACTGCTAATACCTCTCAACACATCTTCTTGGCCAGTAGTCCAGCCTCTCGTAACGCAACTTGTTAATGACGGAAATCTCTATTCTCTGCTTGTGTGCTAACAACTGATCCTGGGTCCAATCTTACTTATTATCAACTTTCAGAAAGAACCCCTTCAAGTTTCCTGCTGATCTCAGCTATCCGGCCTGTCCAGAACTAGCACTCATTTCTGAATCAACTTTCTCTTTAGTAACGACTGTCATTTTCTTAAGATTTTCCCTGAAAGTGTGGTCGTACTCGCTTCTGCATTTGCTTTGAATCTTCAACATCGGCGGTGAAGAACAACTACCCACTAAAATTTCATAATAATTTCCCGTTCCATTACTCTTCACTCCATCAATTTAAGCAGCGTATCACGATAGTCACGCGAATTGCAAGTCATGCATGGTTATAACCATGCCCGGAGCCTTACAAGACTTCCAAAAAAACACAAATCCGGCATCTCTGATACTCTGTAGATGAATCTGGCTAAGCTCACCTTCGAAAACTCGTCCCAATTCGTCGGATGAACATGATCTTTTTCTCGAGCTACTTACATCAGGTCTAAGCAAGATCCATCGGAAGAAGCAAATCAATTTCACCGATCTAGTATCGGGGCGCCACAACGGATTAAAAGTCCTAACTATCCCACATATAAACGACTACGAATCCTTGTGATCCGTCTACACTTGTAAACATCGTCACCTATTAACTTCGTGAACTCTTGAAGCAAGATCTCGATAACCTCAGCAATGATTGGTACCGCTGTCTGAACAGTACGCAACACCATAATCTTCGGAGAGGAGAAAACATCATACCTCAAGTCCGACTGATCTCCAGCAATGACTCGATCATCTGGTGTGGATCCTGAAGAAACTCGCTTCAACATTAGAACTCGATCAAATATAAATAAACGACCTGTCTATATATCATCGGAATGTCATCCTGGTCAGTCCTTGTCCCAGACAAGTCTGCTCTGACCGTATCTCTAACCGCAGTCCTCTCGGCTCCCATAAACATGGTGTCCGAAACAATCATCATGCACTGACGATGATAGATCAATGGAATGAATAGAAGGGAGATCTCAAGATATAAATTCTAAGGTAACTTAGGCGGAGTATCATATTGTAAATATACCATGGAACATATGTACGGTACGTCACTCTACTTAGTACCTACTCCATCAACAAAGGTCATCCTATATAACGAAAGTTCGGGTATAAGACCCCCAAAGTCAAGTCTAAGTCCTATAAGGTCAAGCGTAGGTAACAAAATGTATGCCTAGACTCCATATAGTCAAACCTAGACTCGAATAAAGGTTAAACCAAACACTCTGATACCAACTTTGTCACGACCCAAATGTGGCACGTGACCGGCACTTAAATCACGTGACCTCTAAAGACATCGACGCGGTTCAAGTATGCTGAAACCCGGAATCTAAACCTTGTTTTTTGAAAAATATTGGAGATGAGTTTTAAAATAGTCATTAGATGGAATCAGTTTAAATAACATTTAAACTTAACTTGAAAAGCATCTATGACGTTTTGAAATTCGACAGCACCTCCTTTGCATTTTTGTATAACCTGATACAACATAATAATATAAATAGCATCCCAACGGGAGCTAGCTTCCATGCCCAAATGGCGGAGCAACCAAGCAAACAATATATGATGCACAATGGCGAAGAAAAGAAAAGCGAAACAAAATCAATAATCTAAAATGGTCGACTCCAATGAGTGCGACACCAATACACACAAACTCTAAGTCTCGCTTCTATGTCCACAATTTACCCTTTCTATGTTGATGGAGTTTTCACTAGATACAAGAATATATGAATAATCAAGTATGAGTACGATACAATATTAACCCATTTACCAATCGATCACCGAAAGGAATGTGTGCCCAAGCCGTTGATAATCCAAGCGGTAAAACCTGCAAGAAACTGTGGCACAACGGGGGTGAGTTGCCGACTCAGTGAATAAAAGTACATCACAGGGTAGAAATCAAAATGCACGACGATACCTAGGTCATAAGTGTAGAACTATCATAATCTGTACTAATATATTATATAATATGCATATGTATCATAATGTAATACTAACTATCATGCAATCCCAAGTAGAATATATCAAATGAAAATGACCTGTATCTAGGTATAAACCCAATGTAACCGAATATATATATATATATATATTTATATATATATATATTTATATATATATAAACCTCTTCTTTAAAATAACTGCGGATTAGATATATCCCGGCATACAGCAGACGTGATAGTATGAAATATAATAAGTATCTTTACTTAGGATATATGTCCTGCAGTTTTTTGATGGAAAATGTTAAGAGGTTTATAATTTAAAGATCCCAGTGTCATATCAGATATTTCAAAATAATGAGTCTTTAGCTCGTGTTTGACTTCCTTTTTATGCATGAATGCCCGTACGAATATATACAGGTACTGTCCCCCGGATCAGTCCTGGCCGGCTACAATAACTGTAATCTAACTGTATACCTCATGATAGCAATCATATCAATATATATGGATGTCCAGTATCGACACACGAAATCAGAAATCTTTCGTGTCCATCACCAACACGTAAATGCAGATATCGTCGACACCATCTCAACAGATGACCGCCACCCGATATCCTTGGCCCCGGTCGGTATCCCTTGGATATCCGCCGTGCTCAATCGAATCTCGGTCAGTATCCCCTGGATATCTGCCGTGCTCATCTCTATCTCCGGTATCGAGTATCCTCGCTAGGATCCCCGCCTATAATGTGGCTTTCCTGCCCCTCGGTCTCGAACCGGGTCCGCCATGTATCCGGCTGTATAGCAACCCCACTCAGTCCGGATAAGTAACACGTCCGAAACCGTATAGCTACCACACTCGATCGGAATAAAACCATCAGAAAATATCAAACTCATGGTGGACATCAACTCATCATATTCAGAAATATCAAGTAAAGAATGAGAATACTTACATAGATTATCCTGATGATATATTATATATATATATAGATAACATCGTCCCATACCACTGATATATATCATTAAAAGTAAAACATCCAGAAACTCATAAAATCAAATATAAACATCCATAGTACTGGTATTCACAATACTTAACAGATAATAAGGTAAAGTGCGTAAATAAATCATACAAGCAATAAACGTATCAATCTTACCGTGTCATGATAATACTAATGATGTGTGGTGTAACATATGCATTTGTGCTCGTGCAGCATGGCAATCATTAGTATTTGTGCAAGTGTTCTACAGGTGTAATAAGCTATTCATATTAACCTATATATATACGTATTATATAACAGAACGGTTCTACAGTGACATGGTAGTACCAATGAGGTGTAGTGTAACATATACGTATGTACTTGTGCAGCATAGTACTCATTGGTAATTATGCAGTGTTCTATCAGAGTGTTCGTATTATGGAAACGTATACTATCGATAAATATAATACGAACATGTAAAGTAAATCTAAGCGTAACTATTAACTGCAATTACCTGCTATGAGCTATACCATTATCTTTAAAAGTGGAACGAAACGTTAGTTTTGAAATAAGGAAGCTGCCTTAGGTTAAAATAGATATTCGTTTTGGAAATTGGCATTGCATCCTTGTCTTTTATTATTAAAAGAGAACGAATCGTAATTTTTAAATTAGTATAGCTTATACAAGTATTACTTCTTAAAACGGAATATAATCTAACTTTACGAGTCTAAAAGAAAACTTGGCTGTTATTCGGCATACGAATCTCATCATTTCCAATACATATAATTTCTCGTACAATACCTCATCGTATCAATATATCTGTATCATCTTAAATACGACATGATCCCTCATACAAATCCATCAAACCATATCCATGTCATACGGATCTAACGTCACGCACGCATGTCATTAAAACTATGTATGAAACTATATGCAAATGAAGGACATACTATATGTGATACTATATCAGTAACATTAACATCTAACTAGATATCATAATATTTTATTTATAAGGTTGCGGGGGTGCTATACGCCATCCACCCGACTTTCCCTGTAGATGTAAATCTACTCACCAACTTAATAAGCTTGCTGAAATCCACGCTGCTATATCTGCCAACTCCGTCTCGGAAATCCTCAAAATCGTACCTATAGTCGTATTTAAAATCATATCGAAAACCAAAACAACGAGCTAAGCACCCGTAAGTTAGAACCTACAGCTTACTTACCCCAAAGACGATCAAATGACCCTGAACTTAACGTACGAACGTCAACGTTTCAGTTGCAATACAGAAATACGAAAAATCTGTTTCGGAATATCAGAAAATTGATAAAACCTTTATTAAAACGTTCCCAGATTTTACTGTATAATTATTTAGACAAATCAAATAACACAGAAACTTATAAAATACCAAACTAAAGTTGAAGAAAAATCAACACAAAAAGCCTAGGGAAGGCCGGCGAGCTCGGAAAATGGAGGGATGTCGCCGGTTCAAGTATGGAGTTTGGGTCTCGAGTTTTGTGTAAAGTCTCCTAATGATCTTACTATAGTTTTGGTCTTGCAAGTTTTTCTAGTAATTATACTTAATGGTTCCAGATTCAATTGCAATGAGCTAGATATCACAAAATACACTGTTTTCTATACTGCACACTAAAAACAGATATGGATTGTATTAATTGTATTGATTGTATGGATTGTATTGTCTTGTCTTGTATAGATGGACTACTTGCCGGAACCATGATATCAGTAATGGAATGGATATAATGGATGATCATGTAAATGGAATATATCCATGGTTCGGTTCAGTCAGTATAGATTGAATATATAGATTCATGGATTCATGTTTAATTGTAGTTTATACTTGAATCATATTCAAGTCAGATTGATTATATTGAGACTCAGTCTGAGTCTGACAATTAGAAAAGAAATTGAATCATGAATTATGTTTTGGTGCTATGGGTAACTGCTGCGCATGGACGGCAGGATTTGTGTCTTTTTCAAATACAATTACCGTGTTGATAACACCATTTGTTATGTTGTCTACCTTAAATAGGCAAGCACCCATATCTCTGGCTTCCTGAGGCTCAAGAGACTGGTCCCGCTTAAATCTATGTTTACTAGGGTTCTTATTGTAATTTAGTATAACTTGAGGGGGTTTTATGTAAAAATAATTTTGTATAATTTTCAAAATACACCTCAATTATTTTATTATCATCTTTAGAGTTTTCATGGATGTACATTTTATCAATGTGACATTTCTAGTGAATAAAACCTAATTTCATAATATATGGTATTTATTTGTAATATTGGAATTATATGGTATTTTCTTGTAAATGAGATGTTTTTCTTGAATTTTGGAAATGTGGAATATTATAAATATTAAAAATAGATATTTTGATAATAATTACATATATATATATTTATCAAAAATATAAGTTTTATTTATAATAGAAATCACATTTTCTAAAGAAAATTGTATTAAAATCTTTGGAGATCGTATGCTTCTTGCGGAGGTCTGCATCTCAATCTACTAGGCCTGAGAATGTGTGATAATCTGCACCATCCCGAACGGGTTCCCCAAACTAGGTTGTAGAGACGCAATTACAAAGATTTGTTAAAATACATCTATTGTAGAAAAAGGTTTTAATAGCTGAATGTAGTTATATGTAAAGTCGTATTTTCCGAATCTATATTCCCAAATTCTATCGTGCTAAGTTAGATATGTGTGTTATGAGAAGGTAAGTCATTATTTCGTGAGTTTTCTAAAGGTACTAAGGTGTTATAGAGTTTATGTCGGAAACTAAAGTTTGTGGTATTTTAATGTAAAATTGCGATAAAAGATGCATATAATAATATTTTGTGATGAAACTTGTTAAACATGTTTATTAATGTTTAATGAACAATATGTGATGATATGAAGGTATCTTGTTTAAGAAAAATTATAGTTTTTTAAAGAAAACCAAATCGGGAGTTGGACTAACTCAGCTTCCGTCGGGTTTTAGTTTTGAATGTTTTTTGAATAGAGAAAAGAGGAAGAAGTAGGGACTTACTAGATGATTGGCTAGAGGAGAGGAAGAGGAAGAGGTGTGTCACGACCCGAAATTTGGCACGTGACGGCCCTTAAACCACGTAACGTCTACAGGCGTAACGTAATTTAAGTAAGCCGAAAACTCAGAAATATAAACCATAAAAATTAGTAAGTGATAAGAAAAATATTAAAACTTTTGGACATCTAATGTACAAATTCTTTAAAGTCCAACTTACTTTCTTAAAAATTTTGGCAGCACCTCCTTTGTAAAAACTAGCCCCAAAAATGGGTATATACAAAGATATAAGAAAAGCATCCCCACGGGAGCAAATCCTCGCCCAAAGGCGGAAAAGAACCACCACAACAAATATACGACGTCGTAGCAAAGAAAATGGACGATATAAATAAAAAACAGTATAAAAGACATCCAGAGTCACAAAACACTATACAATATCGTCCTCACAACTCGTCTCTAATTCAATATATGAAAGTGGTAGATGGAGAGTACTAGATACAACCAAAGATATATAATGTACATAAACGGATAACCGCGAAACCCACCTATCGCACAACTACTCACAGTCAGCCGAAGCGGTATCCGATCCAAATGATGATACGATAGGAAGAAGCCCTGCCGTGACTGCTCTGAGGGGCTACCTGCAAAACACTATGGCACAACAGGGGTGAGTTGGCAACTCGTGAATAGTAAATAACATATGCAGGTAATCGCAAGTATGCACGTACTGCGATAATCTATCACATGCAAGCTAATAGTATAATATGGCAATATGTATGCAACGGTCATGAAAGGTACTCTATTAGGTACTACTAATACATGAAACAATGCATATCAAGTAAATGCTAATTATGGAATAAAATATGTCATCCTCATGAAATCCTTGTATCCTGTAAGTCTCATGGAACCTGAGTGTCCAACATCGACACCCGAAAACATCATGAAAACTAGTGTCCAGCATCGACACATAAATACTCATCTATCAGGCGCCGTCATCACGACTGGCCCTGATATGTACGTATCATACGTCTCTCGGAAACCTGAGTGCCCAGCTATGACACTCGAAATCCACGTATCTATAAGTACATGGCTCCGGTCGGTATCCCCACGATAACCGCCGAGTCCAAATACTATCACCGGTAGGTAGTGCTTCCCTGTCAGGCTCACCGCCTAACAATACGAGTCTTCTTGTCCCGAGATACCTCACTGGGTCCACCATGTACCCGTAGACGGTCCCCCCTCGCTCCTCGAATCGGGTATATAACACAAGTCTCAGAACCGAGAAATCTCATGGTGGACGCATCGAAATATCATATCAAGAGAAACCGGGTTTTTCAAACAATGCATAATTTCATGAACTACCACGGTCCTCAAATCCAGAAAACATCAAGTAAAGAATAAGAATACTTGCATAGATCATTATGATGATATATATTATATATGTGTACATATATAACAGCGTCCCATTGTTAGTGTATATGCCCTAGAGGCCATTACTGTATCATACTCGTTTGTATATTACTTGATGGAAGCTTGGGATATTCACAGTTGTATATACAATCTTGCTCGAAATGGTAGTATGCTACTTGGTTTGTCTCTACTTCAATATGTGCATGTGTTTCTTTTAGCATATCGCTTATATACATATTAGTAGAGCCCTTAGGATCTTTGCTTGATTACCAGCGTTGTGATGGCGCTCACACTCGTGGGGGCTGGGTAATCCATAAGCACATCCTTATACAGGTCCCTAGTCGTTGGACTATCGAGACAGGGCATCGATACTCCGGAGTAGACTAGCGTATGCGCTTCTCATCCCAGCGTGGGAGACGGTCTGTCCCACAGCCTTCAGTACGTCGTACTTGAGATAGTATGCGGGTGCTTGTTAGGTTACGAGTACACTGGACAGGACTCGTCGGGAACTGTTGGTTGGTATTATACCTATCGTTAGTTATCAGTTCCCAGGTGACATGAGTACAGCTTAGTCCGTTGACTTGACACTGTCACTTCGCCTCGAGTGTGTTCCCACTACACTTTGATTACTACCCTACCACGGCTCAAAGGAGTCGTGCAAACAGGTAGTTTTTGGGTACAGTCCCGAAGCACTTGGAGGCAGTGACGGTTAGACAGGATTCGTCTCTCCCGGTATTGGAGGTTGACATCGCGTTGTGTCAAGGAGAGCCATTACACGAGTAGTCCCTGGCCAGGGCAAGCGAGATATACTGGTAGGTTTCCAGTGTTATCTCAGGGTGTTCTGGGCTACACTCCGACACGACTTGTACCGCTATTAGGGGACTGACGTTCACCGCCCCCCTAGGCCCGCCATGCGATGTATCAGACGAACAGACCGGACTGTACGGAGATTGTCACATACAGGCTCAGTAGGAATTCAGATGGGGTTCACCTCGTCAGTCTTCTTATCGACATCCACCTGGGGACCGTTACGTACAGCTAGTGCCGCTTGCGGTCTGTGGTTAAACCCACTGCCAGCGTAGTGTCGAGTCTTTAGAGTCCCACACAGAGAGCTATTCGCCTTTAGGCAAAATGAGTAGAGGTCGCATGGTTTTGCGACAGGGTTCGTTCACATCCGCGCACTTATGCACGTTTGCTGTCCGGACAGCTTATACTAGCGGGTTTTGGTTTAAGCCGGATCCTAGTATATGATTTGGGATTGGTTTTTCTCATTGTATTCGTATTCCTCGGATCACGAATACGGGTGCGTATGCACAGTTGCATGAGACAGAGGAAGAGGACCTTGATTAGGGTTAATGACTATTGTCATTTTATTAACCCTAATACTTATGTGTGTATTATGGTTAATTGATATTAGTTTAATAATTATGCATGGTTATGGTTGTTGACCATTTGACCTTCTTGACTTATTGACCTTGGTTGACACTTTGACCATCATCATTTCATTTGGAAGATGCTTTTTGATCCTTGCAATTTGCTTTAAAAATGAAATGATAATGGTCATGTCTTGATTAAGCCATGACAATTATCTTACTAATTATCTAATTAAAATAATACACACATATATGTGAGAATGGTTCATTTTATTTCTCATTCTATCATTCATTTTCTCTCTCTTGTTCTTCCTCTCCCTCAAGCTCTCCCCTCTCATGTGTTGAGAAACACTTGAGCTTGAGAAAAACCCTTTCTTGATAATCTCTACTCTCATCTAGGGTTCAAGGATTAGCACTTCTTGCACCCTAGTTACTTCTAGCTTGGAGTTGAAGCCAAAGGTCGAGGCTTTCGGGTGGATCTTTCTTCGACGTGAGAAGACGACAAAGGTGACCTCCTTCCACCACTCCAAGGAGCAAGGAGAGAAGGACATAAAGCCCAAGGTATAACCTTTCTAGCACTTAGCTAGTTTCTAGTTAGCTTTAGCTTGTTTTTATTTAGCAAAGATCCTTCACAGTCTAGTCCATGTTGCCTAAGTTCATAAAAATTCGATTTTTATTCCGTTTTCTGCCTCCCCGGAAGTACCGGGGTGGGCAACGTGGACTTACAGTGGTATCAGAGCCTAACTAAACATAAACTAGCTAGGTAGTAGAGTGTATCGAAATTCGAATCGGAAAAATCGAAAAACCGAGTTTTCAAAACCCTAAGTTTCTGTTAAAATTTTTTCTGTTCAAAACAAAATAAATCATACTCCAAAAATCATCTCAGGGTTTTGTGAAGAAAGCCACCAAAAACGATCCAGTGATTCGACCAAAGAGCCGCAGTTCCGCGGCAATAGCAAGCTATTGCCGCGCAACCGCGGCCGTATTGGCTCTTCACTGGGTCGAGTTTGGTGCAGTGTATTTCTGGCTTGGTTTTGGGATTTTTAAGATGGTTTATATGTGCCCAGATTTTCCAGAATTGAAATTTGTTTTTGGGGGCCTATAAATCCGTATTTTTTTATCGAACTTTAATACACTTTGACTAAAAGGTTATATCTGTGATGTTTATATGTATTGAACGTCGGCTAATCGCTATATGTCGATTAGTCGGGGTTATACATATCTGTGATCTGTGATTGATGATGGTATGTGTATATGAATGGGTTGGATTGTCGCGGGTGAATAGCCGGGATGGATGTGAGATGAGTGTTTCTTTTTCTTTCATTCATTGTAACATGTAAATTGATGTATTATTATTTGTTTGGCCGCACAACCGGGTCGGGGTTGTAGCCGTCATTGTATAATTCTTTTTACTGTTTTTGCTCCTAGGATAGACCCATGGAGGGGGTGCACAAACTACCGGGTATCTCGAAGTGCCAAGTGGCCTACTCACGGTGGTGAGGGAGGTTGCTTCGCTTCGGGTACTTGGCGGGTAGTTTGCCGCACCCGTAGGGGTCTTGGATGGGGTATTTGGCTATTCACCGCGACCGTGTAATCCGCTTTTCGTTGCAGGCTCGAACGAATTGCGGATTCCTAGTATATCCAATGTATTCATCTGTGATCTGTAATGTCTATCATTGCTATATATTTATATATGATAACTATTTAGGCGTTGCTTATGTTTTACAGCCGCGCTAGCCCAGCCCCCGCTCTGTCGTTAGTTAAGTAACCTAACGGGTGATGACGGGGCCCCGTGGCGAATGCGAATGGCATAAGTGTACGTCATATTTTGGTTGTTTTCTGCAATAGTAGGATTAAATGATGGGACGCATTAAAAGAACTAATGCAAGAAAATAAACCAAGTAAAAGTCGATTGGAACACTTTGAAAACCACTCGGTTCTTTTCAAAAATAAGCATTTTAAACGCGGAGCTTGAACCACTCCTTTTAAAAGCTATCTCGTTCCATCGATTATATCAAGTTCACTACGTTCACGGTTTCGCCAAAACTATTCGTAGCCCTTCGTCGTTTCGTATGGATATTCAATAGTATTCAAGCTATGTTTGTTGACCTTCGTCAAGGCATAGTGATTGGTAGCTGTTGGGTGTTCATATGTAGCATAGATAGATGCGTTGGTTTGGGACAGTCGTACTACCTTGTTGACCTTCGTCAAGGGTATGTACAAGTGGGTTCAAATTAACCTGGATAATGACGGCTAGAACTTGACATGTGACTTATGATTTGTTGACCTTCGTCAAGGTCATAAGAGCATGGGGCAAAAATCCACATCGGGAGTTTCATAAGTACTGAAACTTGCTAGCGCTGCATACCATTTGGAGTGTGATGATTCTGGTAGGATTCCTTCGGTTTTATCACGCAATGATATTTGGATCCCGATCCTACTGTGAGTATATGCTACTCCTCGGGAAAACTCCCACTTAACGATCAATGCTATAAACCTAGTAGGTGTCTAGAAAGGTGTTAGCGGGGCTACGCCCACAGGGAAAAGTGGTTACTTAATTAAGGAACTTCGCGAAAGCGTTGGAAAACCTCCCTCGAAGTACCGACACTGGCCTGGCTGAACGGTTAAGCAAGTATTGTACGGTGAGATTGATCCTGACCAATCCTTTCTTTACGGTTTGAGAAGGGATTCGAGAGACAGTGGGAGCCATCCAGTTTAGACAAACTAAAAACCACTCTAAACTTGCAAGAGCATCATGCTAAGTGTTTTCTTCTCTCTCTCTTAATTGCAGCGACCCAATGACCGCACCTAGGTTACATCTAGATGATAAAATGACTGAATCTGACTGTTTTGACAGGCAAGGGTCTGTCCAGATGTCCATTGCCCAGGACAAGCTGGGACACCTCTTGACTGATCCAACCCCTGCCGTCTCAGGTCCAGTTTCCCCTGTCACGGATATTGATATCCGTAGGACATCGGAAGAAGACTATGCGAAAGCCAAGTGCCTCGTGTTAGCCTCAGTTGATGGTATATACCAGAGGCAGCACGAGAAGATGGACTCAGCTTCTATCTTCCTCCATAACAAAGTTTTATATGGAGAGCAATCTCATATCGTAAGATATGAGACCTCGAACGAATTGCTTCCAGCGAGGTTGGCTATCGGGTCATCTGTAGGGGACAACGTCCTTACAGAGACCAGCTCTTTTGAGCTCTCGGACCTGAAGACCACGTTGAAGAGCGGGTCAGTTGCTGACTTAGTTCAACAGTCTCTACCTACTACCCTAAAAGAAACCAGGGAAGTAGAAAGAAAGAGAAAGGCAGAAGTTTCGGGAATGGATGCAGTAAAAGAGGGATGTTCCTATTGTTACGGGAATGAACATGGACAGAAGGATTGCAGGGCTTGCAAAGCCAGTAGCCAGAATTCGAAGCATGTTGTGGCTTCGGCTTCGGCTGTGTTTGTAATAGAGAACTGTATGTCAGTTAACCCTACTTCCTGGGTATTGGATACCGGATCAGGATCTCATATCTGTAATTCGTTACAGGCTCTGAGAAACCGTAGGGTTATCAGGAAAGGTGATATGACTCTTAGGGTTGCTAACGGAATGAGCATGTATGCTGAATCCGTAGGGGAATATCATCTAGGACTGACAACTGGGCAGATATTGATTCTGCGTAACTGTTTTTATGTACCAGGTGCGACTTGTAATATCATATCTGTATCCTTAATTTCTAAGGAAGGATATGATTTTACTTTTGTAAGCGATGTAGTTAACATCCACCTAAATCAAGTTCTGATTGGGTCAGGTACATTACAAAACGGGATATACGTATTGAATCAAGCTCAGATCTTCAGTGTCCAGAACACACTTAAAAGAAAGTCTCCGGAAACAAATCAGGCTTTCTTATGGCATTGTAGACCGGGTCACATTAATGAGACACGGTTAACAAAGTTACATAAACAGGGATACTTGAATCCGTTTGAGTATCAGTCTTATGCCACTTGTGAATCTTGTCTCATGGGAAAGATGACAAAGACTCCGTTCACTGGACATGGAGAAAGAGCGAGCGAGCTCTTGGGACTCATACACAGTGATGTGTGTGGTCCAATGTCTACACATACGCGAAGTGGTTATTCATACTTCATTACTTTCACAGATGATTTCTCTAGGTATGGGCATGTCTTCTTGATGAAGCACAAATCCGAGGCCTTTAAGAAATTTCAAGAATACAAGAATGAAGTTGAAAAACAAACAGGCAAAAGTATCAAGACACTGAGATCTGATCGAGGTGGTGAATACTTGAGTGCCGAGTTTCTGGGCTACTTAAAAGAGAATGGAATTCTCTCTCAGCCTACCCCTCCACACACACCACAACACAACGGTGTATCGGAAAGGCGGAATCGAACCCTATTGGATATGGTTCGTTCCATGATGAGTAAGGCTGAGTTGCCGCGATCCTTCTGGGGTTATGCGCTAGAAACAACTGTTAGTTATATGTATGCCCTAGAGGCCATTACTGTACATAGGATGTATATTGTAGTGGATGCTGGGACATATATAGGGATGACTTTCTTGCTCGACATGATAGTATGCTATCTGGTTGCTCTTTACCTTAACGTGTATACTGATTGTCTCTCTGTTACATGTTGGTAAAGCCCTTAGGATGTGTACTTGACTACCTGGACTGTGATGCGGATCATACTAGTGGGGACATGGTAGTCCATAAGTACATCCTTCAAAGTTCCTAGTCGTGGGTATATCGAGACGGGGCATCGATATACCAGAGTAGACTAGCGTATACCTTCTCGACCCATACAGATGGGCGATGGATGATCCCATATCCATTGGTGTTTGACATCAGAGATGATATACGGGTGCTCAGTGGAGACTGGGTACACTGGACGGACTCCCCGAGAACTCCCAGATGGTATTATACCTTACGTCAGATGGCAGTTCTCTGGTGACACTGGTACAGAGTAGTCTGTTGACCCGAGATCGTCATAAAGTCTTGTGTGGTTCCCACTGTGCTTTGATTTCCACCTTACCATGTCCAAGAGGGCGTGCAAAACGGTGGTTTTTGGGTACAGTCCCGAATCACATGGAGGCAATGAGCGATAGAAGGGGATTCGTTTCTCCCGGTATAGGGAGTTGATGTTGCGTAGTGTTCGATTGGCTATAACCGGAAATCCCTGGCCAGGGTTGCTGAGATTTACTGGTAAGTGTTACCAGTAGTTTCTCGAACTGTTATAGACTTCATATCGACACGACTTATCGAGCTATTAGGGTCTGACGTTTACCACCCCTAGGCGAGATATGCGACATATCAGACGACGAGACCGGACTGTACGGTAAGTGTTACTGGTTGGATTCACAGGAGTGTGAGCGGGCTTGCTCGTCGATCTTCTTATCGATCAATACCCGGGTGGCCGTTACGTTTAGCAGACCGCTTGCGGCTTGTGGGTGCTTGATATGATCATCATCTGCTACCGGCGTATTGACGAGTCTTTAGAGTCCTACACAGAGGTTTCCTGGCTCAAGCGAAACGAAATAGGAGTGCATATGAGATATGTGCGGGACCGAGAATAATGCGTGTATGTGATACCGTATTTCATTCTCGCGATGAATGTGTCGAATGGTTGTATGCGATATAACCTAGTTATCGAATCAAGGATTGATTCGATAAATCGATACATTGTATACTAGTCGGTTGTGTGCGACATGACCGGATCATTGAATCAAGTGTTGATTTAAGGATTTAATGCATAATTATATATTTGATATATTACTTTGCATTAACTACTATTGGTTCACTTTAAATGGATTTTCTCACTTGAAGTTCACAAGTTGTATATGTGATATACTTTTGTGCACTTGATTGTATCATGTTTGATGATACATGCTTACTTGAGTTTGTGTAAAGTTTAAACCTTGGTTAAGTAAATGGTTAGGGTTTCATTTGATTTATTTATTCATTTATTGATTTGTTTATTTCATTTTGGCAAAAGAAAAATGTTGGCTTATTTTGTTTCTTTGTTGAAGCTTCATGAAGCTTTGAAAAAGTCCACCATTTTTGTTTCATGCCAAACCTAATCATTCACCTAACTATAGTTTGCTCTCTACACATAACCATGGTTGGTTTATGATTAGTATTCTATTATTTTCTATTTTAGAAATAACTTATCATAACAATATTCATTCTTCTTCTTCTTCTTCTTCAAAAAGAAAACCTTGCTCCATCAATGGCAACTTGAGCAAATGAGAGAGAAATCCAATTCTAAAGTGAACCCACCTCCTATTTCTTCATCCTCTACCTCTTGCCAAGTAGTATAGGGTGTTTTCTTCACAAGTTTCATGACTTGGTGAAGTGGGAGCTTGATCTTGTGATGCTTCGACGTAGATCATCTTCGGCACGAAGCCGACGACCTTGCCCGCCCATTTCTCCGATGAAGCCGACGCTAGAGCCCGGGGTTCCATTTGGACAGCGAGGAGACTTCATTGCAGAGCTATGGAGTTGGAGGACCGGATCTACAAAGGTTTTATTTCCGTTCCTTTAGTTAAATTGTTAACTAGTTGCATGAGTTCGCCTAAAATTCTAGTTAACGGTCCGTATTAGGGTTTCTCGGCACTTGTAAAATTTGAAATTGGCATGGTTGATGCCTTGTGTGACCTCATTAGTGTGCCTAGGAACCCTACAGTGGTATCAGAGCCTAGCTAGAGCCTTAGGCGATGCGTAGACGGAATTAGAAGTCCGATCGAATCAAAACCCAAACCCAAATTTGCTCTCTGGACAATTTTGAAAAACTGGGTTTTTTCCAGATTAAAAATATGCAGAAAAACCAGCAGAAGATTATAAGAATTACAGAGAAGCCCGTACCCCTGAATCCACCAAAGTGCGGCGGAACCGCGGCATTAGCATGGCTAATGCGGCGGAACCGCGGCATTAGCATGGCTAATGCGGCGGTTCCGCGGCCATGTGGTCTCTTCTTGTGTTAAATTTTGCACAGTAATTCTTAGTTTGCAGTGCTGGTTTTCCTGGGAATTTTTAATGTTTTTTCAAGAGTTGAATTTTCTGGGTTGTATTGGGGTCTCGGTGTTTCGACCGGATTGTCTAATTTTGTCCGTGTGTGTTTTTCCGGGTAATTTTAGAATATGTTAAAAAGTTCAACCGGATATAAGTACCCAACTTTTCCCCTGTCGGGAAATTTCCAAGTGTTGGATCTTTCCGTGGTTTAATAACGTTCTAAGTAGTGCAAGTAACGCGATGGTCCCTCTAGAAGACAACAAACCTTAACTCGATTATGTGACCATCTCGAACTTCCCTTTGAACCTTAGGGTTTGGGGCAGTATGGCGTGCCACATGTGAGGCGTTGGCTTGACCCTTCTACGGCTGGACCGTTGGTACTGAGGCACGAACTGAATGTTTTTAGACTTGTTTCATGTGTTGATCTGTATCGGGAAAACTTGGGTGTTTGAATGTTCGATCGGAAAGTTTAACATTTTCTATTTATCCGGAATGTGATACAATAATTGGAATTCACAAATAGTTATGAGATAACTGAATGAATGTTATAAATCTAGCGGTTTAGTCTCACTTGATCGGTTGCCACGGAATTTTGATGTGATCAAAATTCCGTCGCAATCACGTAGCGTACGCGGATATTCGCCGGTAAACTTAATAGACAGCTACACCCCATAGCCCCGACCAAGTGACTGTAGGAGAACCCCGTCGCCGAAAGCATCCGTTCGGGTGCTCGCGGCAGCGGTGTTCCGCCTTAGTGCACTTCGTCGACGGTATCGGGGGTGCGGCCGCCTACTAAAGTTTGCGACGAGTATTCGATCAGGATGTCGGGAATCTTGTTGAATTGCCCGACTTGATATTGAAAAGAATTTTCGATTTTGAGACTAAAATGTGTTAGTTATATGTATGCCCTAGAGGCCATTACTATACATAGGATGTATATTGTAGTGGATGCTTGGACATATATAGGGAGGAATTTCTTGCTCGACATGATAGTATGCTATCTGGTTGATCTTTACCTTAACGTGTACACTGATTGTCTCTCTGTTACATGTTGGTAAAGCCCTTAGGATGTGTACTTGACTACCTGGACTATGATGTGGATCATACTAGTGGGGACATGGTAGTCCATAAGTACATCCTTCAAAGTCCC
The DNA here is from genome assembly GCA_030015575.1 of Agapanthus africanus. Lineage (NCBI taxonomy): Eukaryota > Viridiplantae > Streptophyta > Magnoliopsida > Asparagales > Amaryllidaceae > Agapanthus > Agapanthus africanus. The sequence goes on from CM057347.1 coordinate 294,790,380, forward strand.
TAGTCGTGGGTGTATCGAGACGGGGCATCGATATACCAGAGTAGACTAGCGTATACCTTCTCGACCCATACAGATGGGCGATGGATGATCCCATATCCATTGGTGTTTGACATCAGAGATGATATACGGGTGCTCAGTGGAAACTGGGTACACTGGACGGACTCGCCGAGAACTCCCAGATGGTATTATACCTTACGTCAGATGGCAGTTCTCTAGTGACACTGGTACAGAGTAGTCTGTTGACCCGAGATCGTCATAGAGTCTTGTGTGGTTCCCACTGTGCTTTGATTTCCATCTTACCACATCCAAGAGGGCGTGCAAAACGGTGGTTTTTGGGTACAGTCCCGAGTCACATGGAGGCAATGAGCGATAGGAGGGGATTCGTCTCTCCCGGTATAGGGGGTAGATGTTGCGTTGTGTTCGATTGGCTATAACAGGAAATCCCTGGCCAGGGTTGCTGAGATTTACTGGTAAGTGTTACCTGTAGTTTCTCGAACTGTTATAGACCTCATATCGACACGACTTATTGAGCTATTGGGGTCTGACGTTTACCACCCCTAGGCGAGATATGCGACATATCAGACGAACAGACCGGACTGTACGGTAAGTGTTACTGGTTGGATTCACAGGAGTGTGAGCGGGCTTCTCGTCGATCTTCTGATCGCTCAATACCCGGGTGGCCGTTACGTTTAGCAGACCGCTTGCGGCTTGTGGATGTTTGATATGATCATCATCCGCTGCCGGCGTATTGACGAGTCTTTAGAGTCCTACACAGAGGTTTCCTGGCTCAAGCAAAACGAAATAGGAGCGCATATGAGATATGTGCGGGACCGAGAATAATGCGTGTATATGATACCGTATTCCATTCTCGCGATGATTGTATCGATTGGTTATATTCGATATAACCTAGATATCGAATCAAGGATTGATTCGATAAGCCGATACATTGGATACTAGTCGGTTATGTGCGACATGACCGGATCATTGAATCAAGTGTTGATTTAATGATTTAATGTATAATTATATATTTGATATATTACTTTGCATTAACTAGTATCGGTTCACTTTAAAAGGATTTTCTCACTTGAAGTGCACATTGTGTATATGATATATTTTTGTGCACAAGATAGTATCATGTTTGATGATACTTGCTCATTTGGGTTTGTGTAAAGATTAAACCATGTTTAGTGAATGGTTAGGATTTCTTTTCTCTTTTTTTTTATCCATTTATTATTGTTTTGGAAAAGATAAAGAGAAAAAGAAATGGTGGCTTAGTTTGTTTTTATGTTGAAGCTTCTTGAAGCTTTGAACAAGTCCACCATTCTTATCTCATCCTTAACCCTAACCATTCCAACTAACCTTGGTTTAATCTCTACACTTGACCATGGTTTACATTATGATAAGTATTCATTTTCTTTTCATTTTAAAATAACTTATCATAATATTATCTTCTTCTTCTTCTTCTTCTTCTTCAAGATGAAGAACCTTGATTCCATCAATGGTGATTGATGAAAATGAGTGAGAAATCCAATTCTAAAGTGAACCCACTTCCTATTTCTTCATCCTCTACCTCTTGCCAAGTAGTATAGGGTGTTTCCTTCACAAGTTTTCATGGCTTGGTGAAGGTGGAGCTTGATCTAGTGATGCCTCGACGTAGATCATCTTCGGCATCGTTGTCGATGACCTAGCCCGCTTTTTCTCCGATGAAGCCGACGCTAGAGCCCGGGATTCTATTTGGACAGAGAGGAGACTTCATTGCGGAGCTATGGAGGTGGAGGACCGGATCTACAAAGGTTGTATTTCCGTTTACCATTTAGTTAAGTTGTTAACTAGTTTCTTTTTCGCCTAGACATCTAGCCAACGATCCGTATTAGGGTTTCTCGGCACCGTATTTTTTGAAATTGGCATGGTTGATGCCTTGCGAGACCTCATTCGAGTGCCTAGGAACCCTACAGAATGCGGGGTTTATAATTGTTAGGCATGCGATGTCTAAGGAATTCATTTGATTAGGCATGCGATGTCTAAAGAGGTTGCGGATTCCAACTGTTGTAGTTTTACACTTTCTTTTCTGTGACCGTAAGTGTAATGTGTGATATCGCCGGTTTCGTTGCTATATGTCAACGACAATTGGGATGCGCATATTTACTTACGTTGATGACATGTGATGTTATGTGTTGCTGGATATGTTATATTGGATCGTCGTGATTGAATAGCCGGGGGTTTTTATGTGAGATGAGTGTTTTTCATTTTCATTCATGTAAAAACTTGTATGTAATATTCTTTTATTGGGGCACTTCCAGGTTGCGGAAGATGTCACCCTTTGTATATTATTTACTTTTCCGCACTAGGATAGACCCAAGGAGGGGAGCACAAGTAACCGGGTTCTGGAGTCCAGTGGGAGACCAACTCGAGGAGTCGAGTACGGGTCTCCTAACTCTAGAATTGGTAGGGTTGCTTGCCGCTCTCGTAGGGGTCTAGGGGTGTGGGTTTGGCTATTCATCGCGACCGTGGAATCCGTATTTTATACTGGCTCGTATTAAAAAGACGGACGTCCTAGTATATCCAATGTTTCATATGATTCTTCTGCTGCGATATCTGTGATGTGATCATGTGATATGTTCTGTGATAGATACTGTATATAGTATATATGATATATTATATAGATGTTACTTATGTTTTACACCCGCGCTAGCCCTGCCCCGCTCTGCCGTTAGTCACCTAACCTAACGGTGCACGAGGGGACATCGAGGCGAATGCGGATGGCATAAATGTATGTCGTATTTATCTGTGATGTTTAGGTGATTAAATGATGGGACTTCATTAATGTGATTAATGAAATAAAAGAAACCTAAGATGTTGTAGAATCGAATTTCAAAATAAAACAGGTAGCTACAGTTCTTGCTTTGCACAGCGATATATGTGATATATCATGCACCTTATTCGATGAGGAAAGGACCGACGATCCCTCACCGGGAGTGACTCCATTAGCAAAACTAGAAAAGCCTCAAAAGCACTCCATTTCAAAATCATTTGATTCTACAACGATATCAAGTTCATTACGCAATAGGTTTTCAGAAAAACTTGTCGTAGCCCTCCGTCATTTCAGATAAGTCCTGTTTAGTATTCGTGCTGCGTTTGTTGACCTTGTCAAGGCGCAGTGTGCGGTAGCTAACCAGTATTTATCTGCTTATGCATATGATGCAGATTGGGTTAGGATAGTCGTGCGGCCTTGTTGACCTTGTCAAGGGTCGTGCGGATGGGTTTGATTCAATCAAGAAATGACGGGTTGAACTTGACTTGCGGTCTATGGTTTGTTGACCTTATCAAGGTCAATGATCGTTCGGGGCAAAATATTATCGGGAATTTCAAGTGTTGAAATTTGCAATGAGATTGCATACCTTCTATGAGATAGTTGGATCCCGATACCCACTGCGAGTAAGAGTTACTCCTGGGAGAGTTTTATACATTACAATTAGCCGATCAAGTAGGTGTCTAGAAAGCTGTCAACGAGATTACGCCTCTGGGAAAACGAGGTTTACATTAATTAGGTTCGTGCGAAAGCACGGGGGACCTCCCTCAAAGTACCGACACTGGCCTGGCTGAAAGATTGGCGTACTTGTAGTGTATAATTAATCCCGGCTAGTCTTTCCTTTTAGGGTTTGAAGGAAGATTTGATAAAAAGCAGTGGGAGCCATCCTGATTAGATAAAATAAAAACCAATCTGATCTTGCAAGAGCGCACGCTGAGTGTTTTCTTCTCTCTCTCTCCAGGTAGCGACCATATCACGCCTTAATCAAGATAATAATACGGATTATTGACCGAACCCGCTTGTTATTCTGAGCTGGGGAACGTTGGTCCCGCTCCAACTTATAATTGTTATAAAACAGAGCAGGAAATAGGGGAATATCAGATTTCCCGTGCCGCCCAAACGAAGAAAGTGCATGCTGATGCATCATCTTCGGGTGCGTTCATTACAAAGAACTGTTTCTCTGTATCCTCTACGTCCTGGGTATGTGATACCAGATCAGGATCCCAGATATGTAATCTGTTACATAGGGCTACAGCTAGGTAGAGAACTGAGAACGGGTGATAAGTTTCATGAGGCAGAAAACGGGGCAAGTGTTGCAGCCAAGTATGTTGGTCACTGTCACCCTGTATTACAAATACATTGATTCTGAACGAATGTTATTAGATACCGAACCTGATATACAAAATCATATCAGTCTCTTTATTAGTAAAGAAATGATAAAATTTTGTATGGTTGGATAATGTTTTGAACATTTCCTATATCAAAAGTTGATCGGTTCAGGCACGTTATCTAAAAGCATTGACGTTCTAAATCAAACTACAGTTCTTTAGTATACGGAACACACACAAGAGGAAGAGTTCAGAAATGAACGAATCCTTCTTGAGGCATTATAGACTGGGTCATATCAATGCGATCCGACTAGCTGAAGTCACATTTTAGATGCATATTTAAATCAGTTTGAATTTACATCTTATGAAAACTTACCAGTCATGTCACAAAGATAAGATGATCATAGCTCTGTTTATTGGAAACAGAGAAAGAGTTAGTGAACTCTTGGGATGATACATGTTGATGTATGTAAGTCCCCTGTCTACACATGCCAAGACCGGTTCTTTATACTTCATTACATTCTCTGATGATCTTTCGAGATTCAGACATATGTTCCTGTTGAAACACAAGTCCGAACCTTTTGAGATATTCATAGAATATAAGTTAGAAGTAGAGAACCAATACGGGTATAAGTATTATGTCTTTTGATGTGATCAAAGAGGAGAATACTTGAGCACGAAAATCCTGGATTATTCTAAAGGAGAATGAGATTCTCTCTCAGCATTACTCCTCCGTATACACCATAGCACGATGGTATATCGGGGCGAAGCAATAGCACCCTATGTGATATGGTGTGCTCTATGATGAGTACTACTGAGTTTCCTATTTCCTTTTGGGAGTTATGCACTTGAGAAGTTGCATAACTATTGAATAGGGTTCCAATCAAATCAGTTGCCTACCGCTTCATATGTGATATGAAAAGGGAAGAGCCTATATCTTAAGTTAGTTAAGATTTGGGGTTGTCCGAGCTATGTCTAAAAGCATAATCCGGACAAGCTCGAGGCAAAGTCTGTTACGTACAACTGGAAAGGTTCCAGCTATACAAATTACAGCAGATGACTTGGTAGAACCGAAGGATTCAATAGTAACCAACGAACCTTAGCCTCTCCGCCGATCTAGTAGGGTTCCTCACCCACCTTAGAGATACTTCGGTTCCTCTATGACAGTGGGAGCGAGGATTGCATCATGAGATGATAACCCAACTAGTTTCGAGCTGGCCATCAGGAGTGGGACTCTGTAAGAATGGCTGGATGCTTAGCGATCTGAGATGGAATTCATGTACACCAACAAAGTATGGACTTTGGTTGCAATATCTGAAGGGTTAAATCCCTATCAGGAGCAAGTAAATCTTGAGAAGATTACTTGGTGTAAATGGAAAAGTTGAGACTTTCAAAGCTAGACTTATTAAATATTTTCGTCATCGACCAGGCGTGGATAATGATGAAACCTTTTCAAGTGGCTATGCTTAAGTCCATCCAGATCCTACTTGCCATGGCTACATACCATGACTACGATATCTGGCGGTTGGGTGCCATGACTGCTTTTCTAAATGATGTTTTAGAAGAGAACGTCTATAAGTACACAGCCAGAGGGCTTCGTAAACAGTGGGAGTAGCGGAAACGTGTGCAAGATGTTTTATAAGTTAAAGCAGGCATCGCGGAGTTGGAACGTCTGTTTTGATGTGTTAGTCAAAGAGTTTGACATCATCAAAATGGTAGATGAACCTTGTATAAACAAAAAGGTAGTAGGGAGTATGGTGATGATCCTCGTAGAGTACGTGGATGACATACTCTTGATAGGGAAGGAGTTTCCTATGCTACGCTCAGTCAATCTCCGCTTATCACAAGGATTCTCCACATAGGATCAAATTGATACCTACTAAATCCTGGGTTTTGGATCTATGAGATAGATCTAATTGGATGTTAGGATTCTCACTAGTTGTAGTGAGATGGTATCAATCGATCCTAGGGAGAATAACTGGAAGGGTTCCAGGGTGATAAGGACGACTGAATGTCAGTCACAGGCATTGTCTTTACCCTCTGTAAAGGGACGGTATGTTGGAAGAGTTCCAAGCTAGATACCGTGGAATACTAGACGATAAAGGCTGGAAACATCGCTACTAAAGATGCTACCAAAGAGGCAGTCTGGATGTATATTTGTTCATGAGATGAACTTAGTTCCTCCCATTGTGTGACAATGGAGTTATGGCTTATGCCAAGGAACGTCCGTCCCATCAGTGATCCAGACATATTCTAAGGCAGTACCACCTGATCATGGAGATAGTTGATCTCCAGGGTGATCGAGGTTAGGAGAGTAGACTCAGAGGACAGCACGGCGGATCCACTCACAAAGGCGTATTCCCAAAGAGAGACTTTTAAGGGATGGTTGAGTATGAGATACTGCAACAACTGCTACAGATGGCCCTAGTGCAAGTGGGAGATTGTTAGTTATATGTATGCCCTAGAGGCCATTACTGTACATAGGATGTATATTGTAGTGGATGCTGGGACATATATAGGGAGGACTTTCTTGCTCGACATGATAGTATGCTATCTGGTTGCTCTTTACCTTAACGTGTATACTGATTGTCTCTCTGTTACATGTTGGTATAGCCCTTAGGATGTGTACTTGACTACCTGGACTGTGATGCGGATCATACTAGTGGGGACATGGTAGTCCATAAGTACATCCTTCAAAGTTCCTAGTCGTGGGTATATCGAGACGGGGCATCGATATACCAGAGTAGACTAGCGTATACCTTCTCGACCCATACAGATGGGCGATGGATGATCCCATATCCATTGGTGTTTGACATCAGAGATGATATACGGGTGCTCAGTGGAGGCTGGGTACACTGGACGGACTCGCCGAGAACTCCCAGATGGTATTATACCTTACGTCAGATGGCAGTTCTCTGGTGACACTGGTACAGAGTAGTCTGTTGACCCGAGATCGTCATAGAGTCTTGTGTGGTTCCCACTGTGCTTTGATTTCCACCTTACCACGTCCAAGAGGGCGTGCAAAACGGTGGTTTTTGGGTACAGTCCCGAATCACATGGAGGCAATGAGCGATAGAAGGGGATTCGTCTCTCCCGGTATAGGGAGTTGATGTTGCGCAGTGTTCGATTTGCTATAACCGGAAATCCCTGGCCAGGGTTCCTGAGATTTACTGGTAAGTGTTACCAGTAGTTTCTCGAACTGTTATAGACCTCATATCGACACGACTTATCGAGCTATTGGGGTCTGACGTTTACCACCCCTAGGCGAGATATGCGACATATCAGACGACGAGACCGGACTGTACGGTAAGTGTTACTGGTTGGATTCACAGGAGTGTGAGTGGGCTTGCTCGTCGATCTTCTGATCGATCAATACCCGGGTGGCCGTTACGTTTAGCAGACCGCTTGTGGCTTGTGGGTGCTTGATATGATCATCATCTGCTACCGGCGTATTGACGAGTCTTTAGAGTCCTACACAGAGGTTTCCTGGCTCAAGCGAAACGAAATAGGAGCGCATATGAGATATGTGCGGGACCGAGAATAATGCGTGTATGTGATACCGTATTTCATTCTCGCGATTAATGTGTCGAATGGTTGTATGCGATATAACCTAGTTATCGAATCAAGGATTGATTCGATAAATCGATACATTGTATACTAGTCGGTTGTGTGCGACATGACCGGATCATTGAATCAAGTGTTGATTTAATGATTTAATGCATAATTATATATTTGATATATTACTTTGCATTAACTAGTATTGGTTCACTTTAAATGGATTTTCTCACTTGAAGTTCACAAGTTGTATATGTGATATACTTTTGTGCACTTGATTGTATCATGTTTGATGATACATGCTTACTTGAGTTTGTGTAAAGTTTAAACCTTGGTTAAGTAAATGGTTAGGGTTTCATTTGATTTATTTATTGATTTATTGATTTTTTTATTTCATTTTGGCACAAGGAAAATGGTGGCTTATTTTGTTTCTTTGTTGAAGCTTCATGAAGCTTTGAAAAAGTCCACCATTTTTGTTTCATGCCAAACCTAACCATTCACCTAACTATAGTTTGCTCTCTACACATAACCATGGTTGGTTTATGATAAGTATTCTATTATTTTCTATTTTAGAAATAACTTATCATAACAATATTCATTCATTCTTCTTCTTCTTCTTCAAGAAGAAAACCTTGCTCCATCAATGGCAACTTGAGCAAATGAGAGAGAAATCCAATTCTAAAGTGAACCCACCTCCTATTTCTTCATCCTCTACCTCTTGCCAAGTAGTATAGGGTGTTTTCTTCACAAGTTTCATGACTTGGTGAAGTGGGAGCTTGATCTTGTGATGCCTCGACGTAGATCATCTTCGGCACGAAGCCGATGACCTTGCCCGCCCATTTCTCCGATGAAGCCGACACTAGAGCCCGGGGTTCCATTTGGAAAGTGAGGAGACTTCATTGCGGAGCTATGGTGGTGGAGGACCGGATCTATAAAGGTTGTATTTCCGTTCCTTTAGTTAAATTGTTAACTAGTTGCATGAGTTCGCCTAAAATTCTAGTTAACGGTCCGTATTAGGGTTTCTCGGCACTTGTAAAATTTGAAATTGGCATGGTTGATGCCTTGTGTGACCTCATTAGTGTGCCTAGGAACCCTACAACAGCTGCATATCTCTTGAACAAGGCTCCAACCAAGACTGTGCCTACCAACCCATATCAGATGTGGAGTGGGAAGAAACCCTGTCTCAAGTACCTTAAGACATGGGGATGTCCAGCTTTTGTAAAAAAGCAGCATGCGGACAAGCTCGAGGCACGTTCAGTACTGTGTAAATTTGTGGGATACCCAAAGAACTCCAGGGGGTATCTTTTCTATTCCGCAGAGGAACAAAAGGTTTTTGTTTCTCAGCATGCCCACTTCTTGGAAACTGAATTTTTAGAAAATCAGATAAGTGGGAGCGCAATAGAACTGGAAGAAATTCCAGAACCATAAGCTATTACTAAAAGCTTGGAAGAACCAGAAGTCTCAAGAGAACCGGACATCCCAGCGCCACTCCGCAGGAGTAGTAGGCAGACTCATCCGCTCGAGAGATACTACGGTTTTCTCATAGACGGGGATAGAGAGGATTGCACCATGGATTATGGTGAGCCTACTAGCTTCCAACAAGCCATCCAGAGCGGCGACTCGGTAAAATGGCTGGATGCAATGCGGGCCGAGATGGAGTCCATGTACACCAACAAAGTTTGGACTTTGGACTTTGCTCCAGAAAGGGTAAAACCCGTGGGTTGCAAATGGATCTTCAGAAAGAAGATTGGTGTAGATGGGCAGGTTGAGACCTATAAAGCTAGACTTGTTGCAAAGGGTTTTCGTCAAAGACCTGGCTTGGACTATGACGAGACCTTTTCTCCAGTGGCTATGCTAAAATCCATTCGGATCCTTCTTGCCATTGCTGCCTTCCACGATTATGAAATCTGGCAGATGGACGTAAAGACGGCTTTCCTGAATGGAAATTTAGAAGAGTGCGTCTATATGGATCAGCCGGAGGGATTCATTCAGAGTGGGAGCAGCGGTAGAGTGTGCAAGTTGCTAAAGTCCATCTATGGACTTAAGCAGGCATCGCGGAGTTGGAACATCTGCTTTGATGATACTGTCAAAGAATTCAACTTTATCAAAAACCTAGATGAACCATGCATTAACAGTAAGATTGTAGGGAGAACTGTAGTTTTCCTCGTCTTGTACGTGGATGACATTCTCCTAATAGGAAATGATATTCCTATGCTACAGTCAGTCAAAGGATTCTTGTCGCAGAGGTTCTCCATGAAGGACCTGGGCGATGCCAACTACATTCTGGGGATCCAGATCTATCGTGATAGATCTAAGAGGATGTTGGGACTTTCACAGTCAAGGTACATCGACACCATACTGAAAAGATTCAGTATGGAAGATTCCAAGCGCGGTAATCTACCGGCTTGTCACGGGATCACCCTCTCCAAAGAGATGTCTCCCAAGACTGATTTGGAAAGGGATCACATGTCTATTATACCCTACGTTTCTGCGGTAGGCTCTATAATGTATGCGATGTTGTGTACCAGACCAGATGTAGCATACGCATTGAGCGTTGTAAGCCGGTATCAGTCAAACCCAGGGGAGAAACAATGGATAGCGGTAAAGAACATTCTCAAGTACCTGAGAAGGACTAAGGAGATGTTCTTAGTGTGTGGCGGAAAAGACCTCCAGCTCGAGGCCTTTGCTGACTCCAGCTTCCAGAGTGACAAGGATGACTCCAAGTCCATATCGGGTTATGTCTTTACCCTCAATGGAGGGGCGGTTTGCTGGAAGAGTTCCAAGCAGGAGACCGTTGCAGACTCAACTATGGAAGCGGAGTACATAGCTTCTTGCGATGCCGCAAAGGAAGCTGTCTGGATGAAGAAGTTCCTTACGGAGCTTCAGGTGGTTCCTACCATTGTTGATCCAATACCGCTGTATTGCGACAACAACGGAGCTATAGCTTTAGCGAAGGAACCCAGGTCCCATCAGAAGTCCAGGCACATTTTGAGGCGGTACCACCTGATCAGAGAGATCATAGATCGCCAGGAGATCGAGGTGAAGAGAGTAAATACGGAGAATAACACTGCAGATCCACTCACGAAGGCCCTACCCCAGACTCAGTTCGAGCGGCTGATCGAGATGATAGGTCTTCGATACGCCAGTACATGGCCTTAGTGCAAGTGGGAGATTGTTAGTGTATATGCCCTAGAGGCCATTACTGTATCATACTAGTTTGTATATTACTTGATGGAAGCTTGGGATATTCACAGTTGTATATACAATCTTGCTCGAAATGGTAGTATGCTACTTGGTTTGTCTCTACTTCAATATGTGCATGTGTTTCTTTTAGCATATCGCTTATATACATATTAGTAGAGCCCTTAGGATCTTTGCTTGATTACCAGCGTTGTGATGGCGCTCACACTCGTGGGGGCTGGGTAATCTATAAGCACATCCTTATACAGGTCCTTAGTCGTTGGACTATCGAGACAGGGCATCGATACTCCGGAGTAGACTAGCGTATGCGCTTCTCATCCCAGCGTGTGAGACGGTCTGTCCCACAGCCGTCAGCACGTCGTACTTGAGATAGTATGCGGGTGCTCGTTAGGTTACGAGTACACTAGACAGGACTCGTCGGGAACTGTTGGTTGGTATTATACCTATCATTAGTTATCAGTTCCCAGGTGACATGAGTACATCTTAGTCCATTGACTTGACACTGTCACTTCGCCTCGAGTGTGTTCCCACTGCACTTTGATTACTACCCTACCACGGCTCAAAGGAGTCGTGCAAACAGGTAGTTTTTGGGTACAGTCACGAAGCACTTGGAGGCAGTGACGGTTAGTCAGGATTCGTCTCTTCCGGTATTGGGGGTTGACATCGCGCTGTGTCAAGGAGAGCCATTACACGAGTAGTCCCTGGCCAGGGCAAGCGAGATATACTGGTAGGTTTCCAGTGTTATCTCAGGGTGTTCTGGGCTACACTCCGACACGACTTGTACCGCTATTAGGGGACTGACGTTCACCGCCCCTCTAGGCCCGCCATGCGATGTATCAGACGAACAGACCGGACTGTACGGAGATTGTCACATACAGGCTCAGTAGGAGTTCAGATGGGGTTCACCTCGTCAGTCTTCTTATCGACATCCACCTGGGGACCATTACGTATAGCTAGTGCCGCTTGCGGTCTGTGGTTAAACCCACTGCCAGCGTAGTGTCGAGTCTTTAGAGTCCCACACAGAGAGCTATTCGCCTTCAGGCAAAATGAGTAGAGGTCGCATGGTTTTGCGACAGGGTTCGTTCACATCCGCGCACTTGTGCACGTTTGCTGTCCGGACAGCTTATACTAGCGGGCTTTGGTTTAAGCCGGATCCTAGTATATGATTTGGGATTGGTTTTTCTCATTGTATTTGTATTCCTCGGATCACGAATACGGGTGCGTATGCACAGTTGCATGAGACAGAGGGAGAGGACCTTGATTAGGGTTAATGACTATTGTCATTTTATTAACCCTAATACTTATGTGTGTATTATGGTTAATTGATATTAGTTTAATAATTGTGCATGGTTATGGTTGTTGACCATTTGACCTTCTTGACTTATTGACCTTGGTTGACACTTTGACCATTATCATTTCATTTGGAAGATGCTTTTTGATCCTTGCAATTTGCATTAAAAATGAAATGATAATGGTCATGTCTTGATTAAGCCATGACAATTATCTTACTAATTATCTAATTAAAATAATACACACATATATGTGAGAATGGTTCATTTTATTTCTCATTCTATCATTCATTTTCTCTCTCTTGTTCTTCCTCTCCCTCAAGCTCTCCCCTCTCATGTGTTGAGAAACACTTGAGCTTGAGAAAAACCCTTTCTTGATAATCTCTACTCTCATCTAGGGTTCAAGGATTAGCACTTCTTGCACCCTAGTTACTTCTAGCTTGGAGTTGAAGCCAAAGGTTGAGGCTTTCGGGTGGATCTTTCTTCGACGTGAGAAGACGACAAAGGTGACCTCCTTCCACCACTCCAAGGAGCAAGGATCGAAGGACATAAAGCCCAAGGTATAACCTTTCTAGCACTTAGCTAGTTTCTAGTTAGCTTTAGCTTGTTTTTGTTTAGCAAAGATCCTTCATAGTCTAGTCCATGTTGCCTAAGTTCATAAAAATTCGATTTTTATTCTGTTTTCCTTCTCCCCGCAAGTACCCGGGGTAGGCAACGTGGACTTACACCCATACCACTGATATATACACACACACACACACACATATACATATATGTATACATATATAACACGTGTATATATACACACACACACACACACACACACACACACAGATATATATATATATATATCAGCGTCTCATACCACTGATATATATACGCAGGAGTAAAACATCCAGAAAACATCATATGAATTCCATATTCTCAATGCGAAATCCATGAAATATAATATATGTAACATGAAACAGTAATATGAGCATATAAAGGAAAAATTGCTATTTAACTGCATCAAGTTATTAAGTATATCATGCGGTTCCTAATTTCTCTGAAATCAAATGCAACATCATATACAGGTGAACATGTAGCTATAGCCAGGTATGAGTATAATCATGTAGGTATAGCAAGGTATATGTGTAAGTATGTAAGTATGCAAGGTATACTGCCTATCATATGCGCAATCACATAAGGATCAATGACTCCACGTCAATGACAAAACAATACCACATAGGTATATGTAATCCTAGCAAGGTAAGTGGGTGTACATGTAAGTATGTGCCCATGATGTACATGTAGCTAGCAAGGTATATGAGTGTACATGTAAGTATGTGTAAGTGCACGGCGGCGCCCCGACCGTCAATCCGACGCCGGAATGCGGAAGCGGTGATTTACTTTAACTTTTTGAACCGGCACCACCGCGCACTAAAACCCGGATCGGGCTATTAAACTAGTCCTAGCTATCTACAAGATGGGAAGAGAGATATACCGAGTGATCCGTGTCCTCCGGTCTTCTCGTCGTCGTCCCGATCTCCCCGCGGAATCTCCGGTCTCCACCTCGTCGCCGGAAGGGCACCACGTCGCCGGCTTCTTTTACGGGCTCCCACTTCTATACCGAGGCAACTCGGGCATGAAGCTGGCGAGTCGACGTGCCCAAGATTTGCTATAGAATGTGTAGTGCTCATGTCTCATTTCGGGGTTTATGGAAGTTGCCTTTTGAGATGGTGGAGGAATGAAGTTTTGGAGATGGAGCTAAAATGGATTTTGTGCAATACAAAAGAACAAATTTCCCCACCAAAACTTTTGGGACAGCCCCCATCAACTTGTTGTGGCCGGCCATAAGATAGGAGAGGAGAGAGTGAGAGAGGGAGTATGAAAAAGATAGCCCCAAGAATAATGCAAGTGAGAGGAATGGTCATCATGCAAGAATCATCATCACTAGCATAACCAACACACCAAACCCACCATCATCACTCACAAAAGTCAAGTCATCATGGAGTCAAAACAAGTCAATGGATGGTGCACCATCATGAAAACCATCATGATGCAACTAATACCCTCCACAAATCCTTATTTGCAAAAAAGCAAATAAGCCCTCCTCCACTAATCTTCGGCCAATAAAAGATACAAAGGAAAATGGCCGTAACGGAAAACAAACTGGCAACCCCAAAAAATGATCCCGTAATAAACTACAGGAAAACCCCGCTGCTGTGTATACACACCCGCATTTGTATTCCGACCGAAATACAAATGCAATGAGACAAAATCTACACTGTACTATACTAGGATCTGGCTTAAACCAAAGCCGGCTAGTATTATCCGTCCGATCATGATCCGTGCAATACCGCACGTATCTGATCGAACCCTGCCATATCTCCATACGGCCTCTACAGCGTTTCGCCCGAAAACTTGAGCAACTGAATGTGGGGGACTCTAAAGACTCGTCAATACTATGGCTGTGGATTTAACCACTAGCACATCAGAGGTATTAGCCATACGTGACGGGCTACCAGCTATTGACCAAAAGGGACGTCGATAAGCGAACTCATCCTGACACCCTACTGAGCCTGTCAGTGACAATATCCGTACAGTCCGGTCCGTTCGTCTATGACCATCGCATGGCGGGCCTAGGGGGTTGGTAAAAGTCAGACCCCCAAAAGCGGTACAAGTCGTGTCGGAGTGTAGCCCAGAACACCCTGAGATACTACTGGAATACCTACCAGTAAATCTCCTACCTCAGCCGAGGGCTTCATGTAATGGCTCTCCTAGACACAGCGCGACCTCACCCCCAATACCGGGAGAGACGAACCCTTGAAGATCCGCTCATTGCCTCCATGTGGCTCTGGACTGTACCCAACTAAAACCTATTTGCACGTCTCCTTTGAGCGTGGTAGGGTAGTAATCAAAGTACGGTGGGAACTCACACGAGACAAATGACGATCCTCAGGTCGATGAACTAACCTGTACAAATGTCACCAGGGAACTGCTATCTGACGTCTGGTATAATCCCAACTAGCAGGTTCCCGGCGAGTCCTGTCCGGTGTACTCATAACCCAATGAGCACCTATATACATCTTAGGTGAACCAACTGACACCAGTGGCTTGTGAGACCGGCCACCGCCCCTCGTCGGGGTCTCGACTGTATACACTAGTCTACTCTAGAGTATCGATGCCCTGTCTCGAAACTCCCACGACTAGGGACCTTTTAAGGATGTGCTTATAGTCTACCAGCTCCCACGTATATGATCGCCCTCATACTGCTGGCAGTCAAGCATGAATCCTAGGGGCTCTATCAACGTGTAATAGCGACCTGTCTGATCACCTAAAGCAGTACACGATGATAAAGATAAACCGGATAGCATACTATCATCTCGAGTAAGACTGTCCTACCGGCATAGGTCCTCCCTCAATCATTGCAATCACGTGCCTGTGATCCAATAATTGACTCTGAGGGCACTATATCCAACAATCTCCCACTTGCACTCAAGGCTAATTATTGCGATGTCGCATACTCACAGCCCGTGTGATACCGAACACCCAACTCCTCTACTAGTCAGTCTCACAAAGCTCGTTTGCGAAACTATTGCGTTCGAGGAATAGCCTCAGTGAGTGGATCCGCTTTGATGTTTCTTTCTATGTCTCTCTATATCTCAAGTTCGCGGAGAATGCCATCTCCCGAAATGAGCAATACCTGTCTTAGAATGTGTCTGGATGTCTGATGGGACCTAGCTCATAAATGAACTCCAAATCCAAACTTCTTAGACTGTATCGAAAACTGAACTTAATCAGTATCCTACGCCATGCCTCCCTCAGTATTGCCTTGGACCACCTGTCCAAAATACTTCCCTCGTCAGATGGAAAACTATAACTCTGACAACCTCCTTGTCGTCCAGGTCACCTTGGAAGCCTGGAATGATAACTGTCTCCCGAATGAGGCTGTCGTTATCATATCCCTAGAACATCCACTTATGTTCTAAAATTGCTTCCGACTGTTTCTCCAGGATTAGATCAATATCAACTTATTGCATCTACTGCAAGAACAACATCTGGTGTGGTACTTGACATCTTATGATTGACTCAATTGCCTAAACAAGTGATCTGCCAATCATGCGCATCCCTCTCTACTTTAGTCTGTAAGACACCTTTGGAGAGGGTGACTCCATCATCTGCAGGTACACTACCGTGCATGGAGTCGTCCATTCTAAATACTCATAGAATGCTGTCTAAGTACCCAGATTGGGAAACTACCAAAATCTAGATCTAAAACCATAGATCTAGTAACCAGTATGTCTGATATAATGTCCAAGTCCCATGTGGAGAAACCACTGTGTGACGACCAAAGTATAACCGATCGTAGTATAGGAATATCACTTCCTACTCTGTGTATGTCATCCAGATACCATGACATCACACCTTACTACCTTCTTAACAGATCCATCCCCTATTCTGATAAAGTCAAACCTATGGCTGTCATGTCAGAAATAGATGATCTATCTCCGCTACATCTGCTTTAGTCTATAAATAGACATAAGCTACTTTTCCACCAATGCTTCCGCCGCTCCCACTGACTACGACAACCCTCTGGAAGAGTCATATACACGTACGCTTCTAAAGCCTGTTTAGAACGACGCTATACTCATCCTCCTGCCGGGTCTCACAGTCTGGAACAACAACAATGGCAATTTTGGGTAAACAAGAACCTCCCTGTCACCGTCTTTGAGCATACCGAAGTACCTCTCGAGTGCCTGAGGTTACCCACCGTATCTGCGGAGTGGCCAATGGAATGTCAAACCAGATTGAATCTTTAGGTTCCTATCAAATCTTCAGTAATCGTTTATGGTTCTGGAATCATTTCCAGTTCTACCATACTCCCACTAATGTTTTCTGAAAAAATCCATTTTTATTAAAACTGTGGCGAGTCTAGAACAATATCACTATTGATCTTCCAGATGGTAGAAAGTCAACCCTCGTCATAGCCTGGGTCAACCCACAAACAGCCATTACAGAAACGTGCCTTGAGTTGTCCAGTGTCTGGTTTTAATCATAAGCCGGACAACTCCCCGTACCTTAACAATGTTAAGATATGAACTGCTCTATATCCAATACAGAACCAGAGGCACTGATTTAATTGAACCAGATTCAAATCATGCAGCTGTCTCCAGTGCATGTCAACTAAATGGAAGGAGGCCGATCAGCGTTACTCAACTTAGGAGTGCTTCCAATTATGAGTAACCTGAAAGAGAAGCAAGTTCTCTTAAACACTACTTTCAACTGAATACCATACACAAGTATCTACCTCTTCGATCACCTTGAAGAATCCCGATACTTGCAACACCTGGTTCTCTACTCTATTCTTATACCTATAACTTCTCAAAACTCAGACCTTGTGTTTCTACGAAACACATGTCTAAGAACCAGAGAAGTCACAAGTAAACAGAATCTAGTACGAGGACCAACCCCTCTGTCCTATTGGACACTGGACAACATACAATACTCTGTATAAGTCCCTTGAGTCTGATAACTCATTCACTGTGTGTTGTAGGTTGAAAACTGTACTTATGGTTAAGAAGAATTACACCGCTGTTTAATGCTCCTTACCTAACCATCAACTGATATAGGTGAATGTCATCGACATAATTTCAAAAAGGTATATCTCACTCTATAAAAATAGACGTACAGATATATCAATTTGAAATTGGTGCATTATAACGGTTATTCAAAACCAAATATTCGCCGTCCGGCAAAAAACCCAGGTGAATTCCTCAAATATCACCGATTACAACGAATCCCAATATAATGAGGATGATCACCCAATTCCCAATAACTTACTCCCACTCATCATCTGTAAAACCATACAGATGTGAGAATCATACCTGGTAAATACATACCCTGGAGCAAGGATTAATTGGGAAATCAGTTTTCTTTTAACAGTACACAGTGAAACTGAAACATTGAAATATTTCGATGGGGTATTCCGGTATTCCTAGTAATGCCTCTTCCATTATCCAGATCCACGACTATAACCGTGTAATTCTTTGCCATCTTTCCAAATCCCTTTCTATGTCTTTAGTCATTACCTTCTGCACACCCCTTTAGGCCAAATGGTTTTCTTCCTTCCCTACCGTTCGGCACCAGCCTATGGTTTGGATGAAGACTATCCAATAAGCATAATGGGTGTACCGTCCTAATCCTAGGAGCACTCGTAATGCGAGAGAAGGTGAAGATAAAAGACAACCGAATAAACCTTATTCCTATTTCTCCTGAACCAGAATCCATCCCCGAACTGGAACAAGTTCCTTTCGAGTTCATATATAACCATACGATGGAGTATCCAATAAACTGTGGATCTTCATAGTGATACGGGGTGCCCTGGAGAAATACAAAGGTGAAATGGGAGTGGTAATGAAATACTTGGTTTGGTCGTGAATAGCAGTCGCAATTTACTTTGCCCTCCTTCTAATCCCTTTCTTTGTCTTTACATAATACCTTCTGTACACCATCGTTAGGCTAATTGGTTTTCTTCATTCCCTGCCGGTTGGCACCTGCCTATGGTTTAGAAGAAGACTATCCAATTTGCGTAATAGGTGTACTATCTCCTAAACCAAGCAGTACTCGCAATGCGAGAGAAGGTAAAAAGGAAAAGACAACTGAATAATCCTATTCGTTTTCTCCAGAACCGGAAACCATCCTCGAATAAATCCTTTCGAGTTCGTATATAACCATACGATGGTTTGGTCCAATGGAAGTGGACGTTCGTAGTAATACGGGGTGTCCTGGAGAAAAGGGTAAAAGTAGGAGTGGCAATGAGGTTTGCAACTCTGACAATCCAAATGCCGGTGTTTAAGAAGGTTCGGTCAACTTGGTCTCTGAGTCATAGTCTAGGGTCGGGTCAATGGTTGCTGCCAAGGAGAGAGAGAAAAGAAACACTCAGCGTGTACTCTAACTTAGATCAGAATGGTTACCAATCTATCTAATCTGGAAACCTCCCACTGTAACCTCAAATTCTTCTCCAAACCCAAAAGAAGAATTAGTCGGGATCACCCGAGGAGTAAACCAACTCATCAGTGGGAATCGGGATCCAACTATCACCGCATGATAACGTAACGGAATCCGCTCACTCTATCACACTCCAGAAGGTATGCGCATATCTGGAAAGTTTCGGTTTCTTTAGAAACTCCCGATGTGATTTTTGCCCCATGCTCTTATGACCTTGACGAAGGTCAACAAATCATAAGTCACATGTCAAGTTCCACCCGTCATGGTCCGGGTTAATTTGAACCCACCCGTACAAGCCTTTGACGAAGGTCAACAAGGCTATACGACTGTCCCAAACCAACGCATCTATCTATGCAGCAGAAAGGAAACAAGCAGCTACCATACACTATGCCTTGACGAAGGTCAACAAACATAGCATGAATACTACGTGCTACCCGTCTGAAACGACGGAGGGCTACGAATGGTTTCTGGCAAAAACCTTTAACGTAATGAACTTGATATCGTTGAAGGAACATGATAGCTTTTTATAAAAATATAGTAACGAAAACCTTTGCTAAAGAGGTCACTCCCGGTGAAGGGATCTCGGCTCTTTCCCCGTAGAATGAGGTGCAGGATATTCCAACTGAATACCACGATGCAAAGCAAAAGTAATCGGCTATAGTGAAGTTATTGCCCTGACGCTAACTTTTGTCCAAGGGGTCACTCTCGGTGAAGGGATCTCGGCCCTTGCCTCGTCGACTGAGGAGCAGGATATTGCAACTGAATACCACTGTGCAAAACAAAAGTGAACGTCCTTGCAAATAACAGCTTTTTGAAAAATGTTCCAACAACATCAGATTAGGTTTGTTTTTAACTTGCATTGATCCGAATCAACGCAGTCCCATCAATTGATCACACCACAAAGAACGAAAATATATTGATGTACGTATATGCCATCCGCATTCGCCACTGGGTCCCGTCATTACCCGTTAGGTTAGCTAACTAACGACAGAGTGGGGACTGGACTAGCGCGGATGCAAAACATATACAACATCTACTAGTATATATATCAATATATAATATTTCGCTCAAGGCGTGATAAAATGTAACATCACAGAAATGTACAGCATCACAGAACAATACAGATATCTGGGATCCCCGGGTTTCACAGAGCCGCTACTAAAACCCGACGTTCCCCTGGTCATGTGGATAGCCTGTGCAATGAAATCCTAGACCCCTACGGGCGCGGCAAGTTACCCGCCAAAACCTGAAGCGAGGCAGCCCCCTTCAGCAACATGAATGGACCACCGAGCACTTCACGGAATCCGGTAACTTGGGCACCCCTCCTGGGTCAACCTGTACCCCCTACGAGTGCGGCGAATAGCCCGCCAATTCTAGAGTGAAGCCCCCTCCGTCTCAATGCCATGAGATGCGGGCTTGTTGCCCTCTAGAACCCGGCTATCCGTGCACCCCTCCGCGGGGCAATCCTAGTACAGAAAGTAAAATATACATACAACGGGTATATCGACCGCAACCTGGTCGTGCCCCAAAAGAATAATACAAACAGGCAGTGACGGCAGTCCACATGTCGGACGGTCGCCCCGTAATATCAAATGTACATAATACAACAAAAAAAAACTGTACTAGCATTGCATCCAGGCTATCCCCCACGACCAATCCGCAACATCACAGCACAATCACAGAACATCAACGTGAATGTCACGTTCGCAAATCCGTCTAACCGGGCTATAGCAGTTAGACAGGATTTACCGATCGAGTGACATTCATGGTCGCAGATATAATGTAAATACTGTGAACTAATATGTTTAAAATTTCCGATCGATCAAATTTTACCAAGTGGGCCCCAAGTTTTACTGTAGCAGATAAAGAAATCTGAGCCCAAAAAAATAACATTCCAGAAACCACATTTTCAACCCAAAAAGCAACTGCAGAAATTTGATACAGCAAGGACATCATAGTGCGGTGGAACCGCGGCCTAAAGAGGGGTTTGGCCGCGGTTCCGCGCTCCCATTGTCGAGTTACTGTATCAAATTTCTTCAGAATGCTTAGAACTTCCTGCATGTCTTTCTGCAATAACTTGAAAAAATTTTCGAGCCAGAAAAAAATCGACAGAAACTGATGCTAGGAAAAATACGGGTTTTGGAATTTTGTTCGATCGGAAACGTAAACACATTAGACCAAGCTAGACTATGTTAATGGCGTGGCTCTGATACCACTGTAAGTGCACGGCAGCGCCCCGGCCGTCAATCCGACGCCGGAATGCGGAAGCGGTGATTTACTTTAACTTTTTGAACCGGCACCACCGCGCACTAAAACCCGGATCGGGCCATTAAACTAGTCCTAGCTATCTACAAGATGGGAAGAGAGATATACCGAGTGATCCGTGTCCTCCGGTCTTCTCGTCGTCGTCCCGATCTCCCCGCGGAATCTCCGGTCTCCACCTCGTCGCCGGAAGGGCACCACGTCGCCGGCTTCTTTTACGGGCTCCCACCTCTATACCGAGGCAACTCGGGCACGAAGCTGGCAAGTCAACGTGCCCAAGATTTGCTGTAGAATGTGTAGTGCTCATGTCACATTTCGGGGTTTATGGAAGTTGCCTTTTGAGATGGTGGAGGAATGAAGTTTTGGAGATGGAGCTAAAATGGATTTTGTGCAATACAAAAGAACAAATTTCCCCACCAAAACTTTTGGGACAGCCCCCATCAACTTGTTGTGGCCGGCCATGAGATAGGAGAGGAGAGAGTGAGAGAGGGAGTATGAAAAAGATAGCCCCAAGAATAATGCAAGTGAGAGGAATGGTCATCATGCAAGAATCATCATCACTAGAAAAACCAACACACCAAACCCACCATCATCACTCACAAAAGTCAAGTCATCATGGAGTCAAAACAAGTCAATGGATGGTGCACCATCATGAAAACCATCATGATGCAACTAACACCCTCCATAAATCCTTATTTGCACAAATGCAAATAAGCCCTCCTCCACCAATCTTCGGCCAATGAAAGATACAAAGGAAAATGGCCGAAACGGAAAACAAACTGGCAACCCCAAAAATTGATCCCGTAATAAATTACAGGAAAACCCCGCTACTGTGTATACACACCCGTATTTGTATTCCGACCGAAATACAAATGCAATGAGACAAAATCTACACTGTACTATACTAGGATCCGGCTTAAACCAAAGCCGGCTAGTATTATCCGTCCGATCATGATCCGTGCAATACCGCACGTATCTGATCGAACCCTGCTATATCTCCATACGGCCTCTACAGCATTTCGCCCGAAAACTTGAGCAACTGAATGTGGGGGACTCTAAAGACTCGTCAATACTATGGCTGTGGATTTAACCACTAGCACGTCAGAGGTATTAGCCATACGTGACGGGCTACCAGCTATTGACCAAAAGGGACGTCGATGAGCGAACCCATCCTGACACCCTATTGAGCCTGTCAGTGACAATATCCGTACAGTCCGGTCCGTTCGTCTATGAGCATCGCATGGTGGGCCTAGGGGGTTGGTAAAAGTCAGACCCCCAAAAGCGGTACAAGTCGTGTCGGAATGTAGCCCAGAACACCCTGAGATACTACTAGAATACCTACCAGTAAATCTCCTGCCTCGGCCGAGGGCTTCGTGTAATGGCTCTCCTAGACACAGCGCGACCTCACCCCCAATACCGGGAGAGACGAACCCCTGAAGATCCGCTCACTGCCTCCTTGTGGCTCGGGACTGTACCTAACTAAAACCTGTTTGCACGTCTCCTTTGAGCGTGGTAGGGTAGTAATCAAAGTATAGTGGGAACTCACACGAGACAAATGACGATCCTCAGGTCGATGAACTAACCTGTACACATGTCACCAGGGAATTGCTATCTGACATCTGGTATAATCCCAACTAGCAGGTTCCCGGCGAGTCCTGTCCGGTGTACTCATAACCCAATGAGCACCTGTATACATCTTAGGTGAACCAACTGACACCAGTGGATTGTGAGACCGGCCACTGCCCCTCGTCAGGGTCTCGACTGTATACACTAGTCTACTCTGGAGTATCGATGCCCTGTCTCGAAACTCCCACGACTAGGGACCTTTTAAGGATGTGCTTATAGACTACCAGCTCCCACATATATGATCGCCCTCATACTGCTGGCAGTCAAGCATGAATCCTAGGGGCTCTATCAACGTGTAATAGCGACCTGTCTGGTCACCTAAAGCAGTACACGATGATAAAGATAAACCAGATAGCATACTATCATATCGAGTAAGACTGTCCTACCGGCATAGGTCCCCCCTCAATCATTGCAATCACGTGCCTGTGATCCAATAATTGACTCTGAGGGCACTATATCCAACAGTATGTGCGCATGATGTACATGTAGCTAGCAAGGTATATGAGTGTACATGTAAGTATGTGCGCTTGAAGTACATATAGCTAGCAAGTTATATGTGTGTACATGTAAGTATGTAGGTATACATGTATGCTATATTTCATATGCAAAATGGAATATAAGGATCGTGTCTCAATTATCCCTATCCAAATACCGTATCACGTATGTATATAGGTTGTGCGTGTCATGGTAATTACCGACGGTGTGGGTCTAACATTCAATTTTTGCTCGTGCAACATGAACCGTCAGTAATGGTGTTGTGTCTCATTAATACTATGTCCATATGCAGTAGGGAAATGAGGTATGCAACAAAGGTACACATGCACAATCAATGTCCATATACTTGTTGTTAGTTATATGTATGCCCTAGAGGCCATTACTATACATAGGATGTATATTGTAGTGGATGCTTGGACATATATAGGGAGGACTTTCTTGCTCGACATGATAGTATGCTATCTGGTTGCTCTTTACCTTAACGTGTATACTGATAGTCTCTCTGTTACATGTTGGTAAAGCCCTTAGGATGTGTACTTGACTACCTGGACTATGATGCGGATCATACTAGTGGGGATATGGTAGTCCATAAGTACATCCTTCAAGGTCCCTAGTCGTGGGTGTATCGAGACAGGGCATCGATATACCAGAGTAGACAAGCGTATACCTTCTCGACCCATACAGATGGGCAATGGATGATCCTATATCCATTGGTGTTTGACATCAGAGATGATATACGGGTGCTCAATGGAGACTGGGTACACTGGACGGACTCGCCGAGAACTTCCAGATGGTATTATACCTTACGTCAGATGGTAGTTCTCTGGTGACACTGGTACAGAGTAGTCTGTTGACCCGAGATCGTCATAGAGTCTTGTGTGGTTCCCATAGTGCTTTGATTTCCACCTTTCCACATCCAAGAGGGCATACAAAACGGTGGTTTTTGGGTACAGTCCCGAATCACATGGAGGCAATGAGCGATAGGAGGGGATTCGTCTCTCCCGGTATAGGGAGTTGATGTTGCGCTGTGTTCGATTGGCTATAACCGGAAATCCCTGGCTAGGGTTGCTGAGATTTACTGGTAAGTGTTACCAGTAGTTTCTCGAACTGTTATAGATCTCATATCGACACGACTTATCGAGCTATCGGGGTCTGACGTTTACCACCCCTAGGCGAGATATGCGACATATTAGACGATGAGACCGGACTGTACGGTAAGTGTTACTGGTTGGATTCACAGGAGTGTGAGCGGGCTTGCTCGTCGATCTTCTGATCGCTCAATACCCAGGTGGCCGTTACGTTTAGCAGACCGCTTGCGGCTTGTGGGTGTTTGATATGATCATCATCTGCTACCGACGTACTGACGAGTCTTTAGAGTCCTACACAGAGGTTTCCTGGTTCAAGCGAAACGAAATAGGAGCGCATATGAGATATGTGCGGGACCGAGAATAATGCGTGTATGTGATACCGTATTGTATTCTCGCGATGAATGTATCGATTGGTTGTATGCGATATAACCTAGTTATCGAATCAAGGATTGATTCGATAAGTCGATACATTGGATATTAGTCGGTCATATGCGATATGACCGGATCGTTAAATCAAGCGTTGATTTAATAATTTAATGTATAATTATATATTTGATATATTACTTTGCATTAACTAGTATTGGTTCACTTAAAATGGATTTTCTCACTTGAAGTGCACATTGTATATGTGATATATTTTTGTGCACTTGATTGTATCATGTTTGATGATACATGAAAGTTTGTGTGTATGATTAAACCATGGTTATGTTAATGGTTAGGGTTTTGTTTATTTACTTAATCATTTATTTATTTTATTTATTCATTTATTTTGGCAAGAATAAAATGGTGGCTAGCTTTGTTTCTTTCTTGAAACTTCATGAAGCTTTGAAGCTTTGACCATTTTGTTTGTTTGCCTTAACCTAACCATTCAACCTAACCCTAGTTTAATCTCTACACTTAATCATGGTTGCTATATGATAAGTATCATTTATTTTCTATTTTAAAAGAACTTATCATATTATCTTCTTCTTCTTCTTCTTCTTGAACAAAGAAGAAAACCTTGCTTCCATCAATGGCAACTTGAGAAAAAGAGTGAGAAATCCAATTCTAAAGTGAACCCACTTCCTATTTCTTCATCCTCTACCACTTGCCAAGTAGTATAGGGTGTTTTCTTCACAAGTTTCATGGCTTGGTGAAGTTGGAGCTTGATCTTGTGTTGCCTCGACGTAGATCATCTTCGGTATCGAAGTCGACGACCTAGCCCGCCCATTTCTCCGATGAAGCCGACGCTAGAGCCCGAGATCCGATGATCGCAGCGAGGGGACATCATCACGGAGCTATAGAGGTGGAGCACCGGATCTACAAAGGTTGTATTTCCGTTCACTTATTAGTAAAGCAGTTTACTAGTTGTTGTTTTCGCTTAAACTCTAGTCAACGATCCGTATTAGGGTTTCTCGGCACTTGTAATTTTTGAAATTAGCATGGTTGATGCCTTGTGAGACCTCATTAGTGTGCCTAGGAACCCTACAGTGGTATCAGAGCTACAAGGCATTGGATGTCGACCTATGGGGGGTTCTCACTGTGTGACAGTGTGGCGAAGCATAGGCTCTTACCCCCAGGGTGTCCCGAGACCGGAAGGTGTTCCGGCGGGTTGTAGTCCTCGCGAGGGGGCATGTGTAAAAAGTACCGGCTGAGGGACCCGTTGGTGCCACGGCGACCCCATTGGATGGGGTGGCAGCCTGACCTACAGTGGTATCAGAGCCTAGCTAGAGCCTTAGACGATGCGTAGACGGAGTTAGAAGTCCGATCGAACCGAAACCCTAATCCCAAATTGCTCTCTGTACATTTTTTAAAATCTGGGATTTTTCCAAATTAAAAATGCTTAAAAAATTCAGCAGGGTATTCTAAGAATTACCATGAAAAACGAGCCCCTAACTCCTCTACATGGCCGCGGAACCGCGGCAATGACCCCCCTTTGGCGGCGGTTCCGCGGCAGTGTACTGGAATTAGCGACGGATCTTTTCACAGTAATTCATACCTCTGTTTTTTTATATTTTCTGGGCATTTTTAACACTGACTCAAGAGTTGAGTATTTTGGGGTTTATTTTGTAGTCGTTGTTTCGATCGGAATTTTTAATTTCGTTGGGTTTTCCGGATATTTAGAATATGTTAAAAAGTTCGACCGGATATAAATACCCAATTTTTCCCCTGTTGGGAAATTTTCAAGTGTTGGATCTTTCCGTTGTTTAATGACGTTCTAAGTAGTGCAAGTAATGCGATGGTCCCTCTAGAAGACAACAAACCTTAACTCGATTATATGACCGTCTTGAACTGCCCTTTGAACCTTCGGGTTTGGGGCAGTACGGCGTGCCACATGTGAGGCGTTGGCTTGACCCTTCTACGGCTGGACCGTTGGTACTGAGGTACGAAGTGAATGTTTTTATACTTATTCATGTGTTGAGCTGTTTCGGGAAAACTTGGGTGTTCGATTATTCGATCGGAAAGTTTAACATTTTCTATCTTATCCGGAATGTGATACAATATTTGGAATCTACAAGGAGTTATGAGATAACTGATTTGAATGTTATAAACATAGTACTTTAGTCTCACTTGATCGGTTGCCATGGAATTTTGATGCGATCAAAAGTCCGTCGCAATCACGTAGCGTACGCGGATACTCACCGGTAAAATTAATAGACAGCTACGCCCCATAGCCCCAACCAAGTGACTGTAGGAGAACTCCGTCGCCGAAAGCATCCGTTCGGGTGCTCGCGGCAGCGGTGTTCCGCCTTAGTGCACTTCGTCGATGGTATCGGGGGTGCGGCCGTCTACTAAAGTTTGCGACGAGCATTCGATCAGGATGTCGGGAATCTTGTTGAATTGCCCGACTTGATATTGAAAAGTGTTTTCGATAATGAGACTAAAATGCGGGGTTTATAATTGTTAGGCATGCGATGTCTAAGGAATTCATTTGATTAGGCATGCGATGTCTATGCAGGTTGCGGATTCCAACTGTTGTAGTTTTACACTTTCTTTTCTGTGACCGTAAGTGTAATATGTGATATCGCCGGTTTCGTTGCTATATGTCAACGACAATTGGGATGCGCATATTTACTTACGTTGATGACATGTGATGTTATGTGTTGCTGGATATGTTATATTGGATCGTCGTGTTTGAATAGCCGAGGGGTTTTTATATGAGATGAGTGTTTTTCATTTTCATTCATGTAAAAACTTGTATGTAATATTCTTTTATTGGGGCACTTCCAGGTTGCGGAAGATGTCACCCTTTGTATATTATTTACTTTTCCGCACTAGGATAGACCCAAGGAGGAGGGCACAAGTAACCGGGTTCTGGAGTCCAGTGGGAGACCAACTCGAGGAGTCGAGTCCGGGTCTCCTAACTCTAGAATTGGTAGGGTTGCTTGCCGCTCTCGTAGGGGTCTAGGGGTGTGGGTTTGGCTATTCATCGCGACCGTGGAATCCGTGTTTTATACTGGCTCGTATTGAAAACACGGACGTCCTAGTATATCCAATGTTTCATATAATTTTCTGCTGCGTTATCTGTGATGTGATCTTGTGATGTTCTGTGATAGATACTACAGTATATAGTATATATGATATATTATATAGGCGTTTCTTATGTTTTAAACCCGCGCTAGCCCTGCCCCGCTCTGCCGTTAGTTACCTAACCTAACGGTGCACGAGGGGACATCGAGGCGAATGCGGATGGCATAAGTGTACGACGTATTTATCTGTGATGTTTAGGTACTTAAATGATGGGACTTCATTAATATGATTAATGAAAGAAAAAGAAACCTAAAGATGTTGTGGAATCGAATTTCAAAAATAAAACTGGTAGCTACAGTTCTTGCTTTGCACAGCGGTACATATGATATATCCTGCACCTTATTCGATGAGGAAAGGACCGAGATCCCTTCACCGGGAGTGACTCCTTTAGCAATAACTGGCAGATGCTACAACTCTCGGTTTGTCTTTTGATTGCTTCTATAGTTTCTGCTTTGCACAGTGATATATATGATATATCCCGCACCTCATTCGACGAGGAAAGGACCGACGATCCCTTCACCGGGAGTGACTCCTTTAGCAAAACTAGAAAAGCCTCAAAAACATTCCATTTCAAAATTCATTTGATCCTACAACGATATCAAGTTCATTACGCAATAGGTTTTCAGAAAAACCTGTCGTAGCCCTCCGTCATTTCAAATAAGTCCTACTTAGTATTCGTGCTACGTTTGTTGACCTCCGTCAAGGCGTAGTGTGCGGTAGCTAACTAGTATTTATCTGCTTATGCATATGATGCAGATTGGATTAGGGTAGTCATGCGACCTTGTTGACCTCCGTCAAGGGTCGTGCGGGTGGGTTTGATTCAATCAAGAAATGACGGGTTGAACTTGACTAGTAGCCTATGGTTTGTTGACCTCCGTCAAGGTCATAGGGTGCTAGGTGCAAAATTATCGGGAATTTCAAGTGTTGAAATTTGCAATGAGATTGCATACCTTCTATGAGATAGTTGGATCCCGATACCCACTGCGAGTAAAAGTTACTCCTGGGAGAGTTTTACACATTACACTTAGCCGATCAAGTAGGAGTCTAGAAAGGTGTCAACAGGGTTACGCCTCTGGGAAAACGAGGTTTACATTAATTAGGTTCGTGCAAAAGCACGGGGGACCTCCCTCAAAGTACCGACACTGGCCTGGCTGAAAGATTGACGAACTTGTAGTGTGTAATTAATCCCGGCTAGTCTTTCCTTTCAGGGTTTGAAGGAAGATTTGATAAAAAAACAGTGGGAGCCATCCTGATTAGATAAAATAATAACCAATCTATTCTTGCAAAAGCGCACGCTGAGTGTTTTCTTCTCTCTCTCTCCAGGTAGCGACCATATCACGCCTTAATCAAGATAATAAGACGGAATATTGACCGAACCCGCTTGTTATACTGAGCTGGGGAACGTTGGTCCCGCTCCAACTTATAATTGTTATAAGACAGAGCAGGAAATTGGGGATTACCAGATTTCCCGTGCCGCCCAAACGAAGAAAGTGCATATGATGCATCTCCTTCGGGTGTGTTCGTTAGACAGAACTGTTTCTCAGTATCCTCTGCGTCCTGGGTATCTGATACCGGAACAGGATCCTAGATATGTAATCTGTTTCATAGGGCTACAGAAAGGCAGAGAACTGAGAACGGGTGATAAGTTTCATAAGACAGAAAACGGGGCAAGTGTTGCAGCCAACTCTGTTGGTCACTGTCACCCTCTATTACCAATACATTGATTCTGAATGAATGTTATTAGATACCGAACCTGATATACAAAATCATATCAGTCTCTTTATTAGTAAAGAAAGGATATAATTTTGTATTGTTGGATAATGTTTTGAACATTTCCTATATCAAAAGTTGATCGGTTCAGGCACGTTATCTAAAAGCATTAATATTCTAAATCAAACTACAGTTCTTAGTATACAGAACACACACAAGAGGAAGAGTTCAGAAATGAACGAATTCTTCTTGAGGTATTGTAGACTAGGTCATATCAATGCGACCCGACTAGCTGAAGTTACATAAAGATGCATATTTAAATCAGTTTGAATTTATATCTTGTGAAACTTGCCAGTCATGTCACAAAGATAAGATGACCATAGCTCCATTTACTGGAAACAGAGAAAGAGTTAATGAACTCTTGGGATGATACATGTTGATGTATGTAGGTCCCCTGTCTACACATGCCAAGACCGGTTCTTTGTACTTCATTACATTCTCTGATGATCTCTTTAGATTCAGACATATGTTCTTGTTGAAATACAAGTCCGAACCTTTTGAGATATTCACAGAATATAAGTTATAAGTAGAGAACCAATACGGGTATAAGTATTATGTCCTTTGATGAGATCAGGGAGGAGAATACTTGAGCACGGAATTCCTGGACTATTCTAAAGGAGAATGAGATTCTCTCTCAGCATTACTCCTCCGAATACACCATTGCACGATGGTATATCGGGGCGGAGCAGATACACCCTATTTGATATGGTGTGCTCTATGATGAGTACAACTGAGTTACCTTTTTCCTTTTGGGGGGTTATGCACTTGGGAAGTTGCATACCTATTGAATAGGGATCAAATCAAATCAGTTGCCTACCACTTCATATGTGATATGGAAAGGGAAGAGACCATATCTTAAGTTAGTTAAGATTTGGGGTTGTCCAGCCTATGTCTGAAAAGCAAAATCCGGACAAACTTGAGGCAAGATCTGTTATGTACAACTGGAAAGGTTCCAGCTATGCAAACTACAGCAGATGATTTGGTAGAACCAAAGGATTCAATAGATACCAACGAACCTCAGCCTCTCCGCCGATCTAGTAGGGTTTCTCACCCACCTGAGAGATACTTATGTTTCTGTATGACAGTGGGAGCGAGGATTGCATCATGAGATGATGACCCAACTAGTTTCGAGCAGGCCATCGAGAGTAGTGACTCTGTAAGAATGGCTGGATGCTTAGAGATCTGAGATGGAATCCATGTACACCAACAAAGTATGGACTTTGGTTGCTATATCTGAAGGGTTAAATCCCCATCAGGAGCAAGTATATCTTGAGAAGATTACTTGGTGTACTTGGAAAAGTTGAGACTTTCAAAGCTAGACTTGTTGAAGGTTTGCATCATTGACCAGGTATGGATTTTGTTGAAACCTTTTCTAAGTAGCTATGCTTAAGTCCATCTGGATCCTACTTGCCACGGCTACATACCATGACTACGATATCTGGCGGTTGGGTGTCATGACTGCTTTTCTAAATGATGTTTTAGAATAGAACGTCTATAAGTACACAGCCAGAGGGCTTCGTAAACAGTGGGAGCAGCAGAAACATGTGCAAGTTGCTTTACAGATTAAAGCAGGTATCGCGGAGTTGGAACATCTGTTTTGATGAGTTAGTCAAACAGTTTGACATCATCAAAATGGTAGATGAACCTTGTATAAACAAAAAGGTAGTAGGGAGCATGGTGACGATCCTCGTAGAGTACGTGGATGGCATACTCTTGATAAGGAAGGAGTTTCCTATGCTACGCTCGATCAATCTCCGCTTATCACTATGATTCTCCACATAGGATCAAACTGATACCTATTAAATCCTGAGTTTTGGATCTACGAGATAGATCTAAATGGATGTTAGGATTCTCACTAGTTGTAGTAAGATGGTATCAATTGGTCCTGGGGAGAATCACTGGAAGTGTTCCAGGGTGATAAGGACGACTGAAAGTCAGTCACAGGCATTATCTTTACCCTCAGTAAAGGGACGGTATGTTGGAAGAGTTCCAAGCTAGATACCGTGGCTAACTAGACGATAAAGGCGGGATACATCGCTATTTAAGATGCTACCAAAGAGGATGTTTGGGTGTATATTGGTTCATGAGATGAACTACGTTCGTACCATTGTGAGACAATGGAGTTGTGACTTATGCCAAGGAACGCCGGTCCCATCAGTGATCCAGACATATTCTAAGGCAGTGTCACCTGATCATGAAGATGGTTGATCTCCAAGGCATCAAGGTCAGGAGAGTAGACTCAGAGGACAACACGGCGGATCCACTCACAAAGGCCTTTTCCCAGAGAGAGACTTTTATGGGATGGTTGAGTATGAGATACTACAACCACTACTATCAGATGGCCCTAGTGTAAGTGGGAGATTGTTAGTTATATGTATGCCCTAGAGGCCATTACTATACATAGGATGTATATTGTAGTGGATGCTTGGACATATATAGGGAGGACTTTCTTTCTCGACATGATAGTATGCTATCTGGTTGCTTTTTACCTTAACGTGTATACTGATAGCCTCTCTGTTACATGTTAGTAAAGCCCTTAGGATGTGTACTTGACTACCTGGACTATGATGCAGATCATACTAGTCGGGACATGGTAGTCCATAAGTACATCCTTCAAGGTCCCTAGTCGTGGGTGTATCGAGATATGACATCGATATACCAGAGTAGACTAGCGAATACCTTCTCGACCCATACAGATGGGCGATGGATGATCCCATATCCATTGGTGTTTGACATCAGAGATGATATACGGGTGCTCAGTGGAGACTGGGTACACTGGACGGACTCGCCGAGAACTCCCAGATGGTATTATACCTTACGTCAGATGGCAGTTCTCTGGTGACACTAGTACAGAGTAGTCTGTTGACCCGAGATCGTCATAGAGTCTTGTGTGGTTCCCACTGTGCTTTGATTTCCACCTTATCACGTCCAAGAGGGCGTGCAAAACGGTGGTTTTTGGGTACAGTTCCGAATCACAAGGAGGCAATGAGCGATAGGAGGGGATTCGTTTCTCCCGGTATAGGGAGTTGATGTTGCGCTGTGTTCGATTGGCTATAACCGGAAATCCCTGGCCAGGGTTGCTGAGATTTACTGGTAAGTGTTACCAGTAGTTTCTCGAACTGTTATAGACCTCATATCGACACGACTTATCGAGCTATTGGGGTCTGACGTTTACCACCCCTAGGCGAGATATGCGACATATCAGACGACGAGACCGGACTGTACGGTAAGTGTTACTGGTTGGATTCACCGGAGTGTGAGCGGGCTTTCTCGTCGATCTTCTGATCGCCCAATACCCGGGTGGCCGTTACGTTTAGCAGACCACTTGCGACTTGTGGGTGTTTGATATGATCATTATCTGCTACCGGCGTATTGATGAGTCTTTAGAGTCCTGCACAGAGGTTTCCTGGCTCAAGCGAAACGAAATAGGAGCGCATATGTGATATGTGCAGGACCGAGAATAATGCGTGTATGTGATACCGTATTCTATTCTCGCGATGAATGTATCGATTGGTTGTATGCGATATAAGCTAGTTATCGAATCAAGGATTGATTCGATAAGTCGATACATTGGATATTAGTCGGTCATATGCGATATGACCGGATCGTTAAATCAAGCGTTGATTTAATAATTTAATGCATAATTATATATTTGATATATTACTTTGCATTAACTAGTATTGGTTCACTTAAAATGGATTTTCTCACTTGAAGTGCACATTGTATATGTGATATATTTTTATGCACTTGATTGTATCATGTTTGATGATACATGAAAGTTTGTGTGTATGATTAAACCATGGTTATGTTAATGGTTTGGGTTTTGTTTATTTACTTATTCATTTATTTATTTTATTTATTCATTTATTTTGGCAAGAATAAAATGGTGGCTAGCTTTGTTTCTTTCTTGAAACTTCATGAAGCTTTGAAGCTTTGACCATTTTGTTTGTTTGCCTTAACCTAACCATTCAACCTAACCCTAGTTTAATCTCTACACTTAATCATGGTTGCTATATGATAAGTATCATTTATTTTCTATTTTAAAAGAACTTATCATATTATCTTTTTCTTCTTCTTCTTCTTGAACAAAGAAGAAAACCTTGCTTCCATCAATGGCAACTTGAGAAAAAGAGTGAGAAATCCAATTCTAAAGTGAACCCACTTCCTATTTCTTCATCCTCTACTACTTGCCAAGTAGTATAGGGTGTTTTCTTCACAAGTTTCATGGCTTGGTGAAGTTGGAGCTTGATCTTGGGTTGCCTCGACGTAGATCATCTTCGTCATCGAAGTCGACGACCTAGCCCGCCTATTTCTCCGATGAAGCCGACGCTAGAGCCCGAGATCTGATGATCGCAGCGAGGGGACATCATCACGGAGCTATGGAGGTGGAGCACCGGATCTACAAAGGTTGTATTTCCGTTCACTTATTAGTAAAGCAGTTTACTAGTTGTTGTTTTCGCTTAAACTCTAGTCAACGATCCGTATTAGGGTTTCTCGGCACTTGTAATTTTTTAAATTGGCATGGTTGATGCCTTGTGAGACCTCATTAGTGTGCCTAGGAACCCTACACTTGTAACTAATAATAATGTCTTTTAATCTAGCCCAGACGTATAACGCCTTGCGGGCGATTCCTCTGTAGATATTAAATCTACTCACCGATGACCTCGAGCTAAGTAAATCCGACCACCTACTTCCCTTTCTTCGCAGCTTCCGAAGTCCCTGCTCGCGATCCTAAAATTTCACAAACACAACACATAAAACTAAATATCCTACGCCGACACAAAGACAACGAAACGCAAGGATAACGTCCACAAGATATACACACTGTGCACTTAGTGCACAAAACGTGCACAATATCGGCACAACCCTAGCTAGGAACTCAAAACGACATAATCACCAAGCCTAGACACTGATCGTACCGATCACGCATTCACAACACAATATAAATCGTGGAATCTAATTTATATAATATCGCAACGTCAATAGAAACCCACGCCTAAATTATCCGAAAACCTAGTAAGCAGCTTTTAATCAATTTAGCTCAAATCTATAAGTTAACACAATTCTAGCGATCACAAAAACCGCAAAGTACCTTAACTAAGTCACCCAAACCATTACTATAATTTTA
The DNA here is from genome assembly GCA_030015575.1 of Agapanthus africanus. Taxonomy (NCBI): domain Eukaryota; kingdom Viridiplantae; phylum Streptophyta; class Magnoliopsida; order Asparagales; family Amaryllidaceae; genus Agapanthus; species Agapanthus africanus. The sequence goes on from CM057347.1 coordinate 294,825,431, forward strand.
ATCTCGCCCAAATATGATTTAGCAAAAGTTTAGTTTGCACTAAAGCTTAAATAGACAATTTGGAAAATAACAATTAACAATCTCACAATTTGATTAAGTTTTCCTTGTCTAAAACAACCTACTTAACCAATACAAATAATAAAAACTTAACTTGATCTTCAAAAACCTTTTCTTTAAATTCCAAACATGCAAATAAAAGCTTTATTTAAACATCTAATAAGCCAGCTTAAGGTATTTAAACAACAATTAAAGTTTAGGGTTAGGATTTTTATACTTCCACTAGATTCACAATTTAGCAACTAAACTCCAAATTAGCATCCAAAATGATGACTTTCATGAAGATCCAAGCTTGTTTAGGGTTGAAGAATAATGGGTAAGGATTTGTTTATGAGTTTGTGTGATTATTTGATGATTTTTGAGTATTTATTTGAGCTTGAAGAAGTGCAAATGAAGTGAAAGAAAAGAGATGGCAGCAGGGGGGAGTTCGGCCACTTGATGGAAATGAAGAAGGTTTGTGGAAATGTGTGGAAATTTCTAGCTAAAAACCTCAATTAATGCCCATTAATGCACCTCCCATCCAATGCCACCTCTTAATCTTTTCTTTTTATAATTAAAGTTTCCTTTTAATTCTACAAATATCTAGATATTTTGGAGAGAAGGTTTAAAGCTTAATCTAGTGATTAAATTAGCATAGATTTAGCTCAGTAATAATTAACCCAAACCAAATTGTAATTACCACTAATTAAGCGTATAATTAAAAGCTTAAAATAATATTTTAATTAAGGAAAAATAATAAAATGCACTAAAATTACAAGTGACTTACTAAAAATCGCAAACTAGCAATTTCCTAGTTAAACTAGGTGCAATGAATTCTATACAGATAAATGATCGCTTCTAGGTTTTAACGGAAAACACAATTTGTTTTACCTAATAACGGAATATTCACCTAAACGATTTCTAAAGCGTTATAAGGTGGGAGTTGCCGGTGCGTCGTTTCGTCGTCGGAAACGACTCGGATTGCCGTTGGAAGTTCGTCGGAGCTTCGCCCTTTTGCTAACTCTATTTGCACACAAAAGACTTGGGAATTTTCTTGAGAGTTTGGGCTGGAATTTGGGAGTGAGGAGGGGTGATTTGAGGGTGGTATTTATAGTAAAAATTAGGGTTTTAGGGTAGTGAAAGAACGTATTAAAAATTTGTATTAAAATGGATTAAATGTGTGTTTTAATGTGCTCTGTAAATGTGCAGGAAAAATAAATAATACAGGAGTTATGGAGTCGCCAGAGTTGAAGAAAAATGTGGTTTGGACCGAGTCAGACCGGCGGCGCCGGCCTAGTCAACGAGTTCGCCGGCCCGAGTCGGGGCTCATTTTGGTGCCACGTGTCTTTGACGCTTGGTCTAGCCTCGTGTGCTCGTTTATTTTGGCTTTGACTCTTGATTTTACGGGTTGTGCACATGTAGACTATTGGGCTTCTAAAAGATTAAATGAATTTTAAATAAAAAGAATGTGTTGCTGATGGGATTTGAACTCTGGTGCTTTGGTTCAGCAGTGCAAGATCTTACCAGTAAGCTACAAGCTCTTTCTTGCTGTTCAAAAGCAAAACAAACTTATAACTCGTGTTCAGGCTTAGGTGTGACTTTCTGTATTTTGAAACAAAAATGTACAGAAAGTTTAGGGTTGTTACATTCTACCCTCCTTATAAAAATTTCGTCCTCGAAATTTGTAGAAAGAAAGTGTAACAGATTTTAGGAAAGTTTGGTGATAGATGTACTGATAGTGTACGAAAATAACAAAGTGATACAAAGGTTTGAAAAGGTTGAAAAGAATTACTGGTGTTACCTTGGTCTACAGCCTCTGCTTCTTCGGCTGCTAAAAGAAAAGCCTGTTGCCGCGGTACATTCCCTCCTAGCTGGGCGCACATTCCTCTGTCCTTGGGGCATGTTTCTCTGCCCTCGAGGCATGTTCCTCAGTGCTTGATAGAATTGGCGATTAGGTTGTGCAGGTGGTGGAGCTGGGAGTGCAAGGCGAGGTGCAGGAGCCTGGATAGCTGGCCACTGCGGATAGTTGGTGTGTGTGGGAGCTGAATTGCGTCTATAAGGACAGGTTCCAATTCCATGATTGGATGCGCTATAAACTAAGCACGAGCCTTTTGCGCGCCTAAAGTCTTTCCACAAGTGTCCTTCCCTCTTGCAATAAATGCAAAAATCAGGACTCGCCTGGTTATCTGTTACTTCCGGTCTCCTCAGTTCAACAGTTTGCCTTGAAGAGGCTCCTCCTGCCATCTGAGTGGCAGTACGCTTCACTCCCGCAGATTGAGGTCTGCCCTTCTTCTTCACCACTGCCTCATATATTCGGGCAGCTTTCAAACCCATATCATGGGTTGGGAAATCCCCTGTAGCTAATGCGGCTTGGATTTCCGGGTCCAACCCTTACTGAAATTTTCTAGCCCTGATCTTAGCAGTCGGTATGAGATGGGCCGCAAACCTGCTGAGCATAGTAAACTCAGCATCATATTCATCTACTGACTTGGTCCACATTGAACCTTGTTGCAGATGGATGAACTGTTGTTCCATATCAAAGCGGGCAGTCTCAGGGAAGTACTTTACATCGAACATGTCACGGATAGTCTTCCATTCGATGGGTTGATCAAGACGGCTTTTTTCCGCCTTCCACCAAACCCGTGCATTGTCTGTAAGCTGCAGCTTCGCAACACGAACCCAAGCTATCTCTGGCACTTGTGCCGCTGCCAGATCATCTTCAATGCCCTGAGCCCATTCCTCAGCTTCTAGAGGGCTCTCTTTTCCTGCAAACTGTTTGGGGTACAAGGCCCTGAATTGCTTCACCCCAGGTGCTTCTGCCTCTGGTCGGTTCATCAGGATAGCAGTCTGCTGCTACAGTCCTTTCAGGAGGCTGCGGATTGCCTCAAGCAGAACCGTCCGCTCGTTGATCGGAGCAACGACGACAGGTGTGAGTGGTAGTGGTGGGGGAATATTGTTGACATTCGTCCTAGTGTTGTTTGGGGAATCCATAACCTTGAAAGAAAAATTTGGGTTAGGACAGATTCAAAATATATGAAATGATAAGATTCAAGGAATATGAATTGTAAAAAATGTTTTCAGTTGCTGGTTCTTGTGTTATATTGCTTAGGTTGTCCACGCAGAGCTGAACTGCATGGTAGGGTTCCATACAGATCAGACCTGCATGGGCCACCAACAAAACCTGTCATGCCCCGCTTCCTAGTATACGGGCAGAGGAAGCAACGAGGCCGCTATGTATTTACTATGAAATAAACACGCTAAGCGTATCTAAGCAATATAAGTAAAATGCACAAGAGACAGGGACAATAGATATAATTGAACAGCAACTTTATTTATTAACATTCTTTTTACAATACATCTGAAAAGTAAATACATGGAATGGAAAGCAATGCCTAAACAGTGGCATAACAGAAATGGAAAATACAGAATGTAAATGTGTACAAGGAATCTAAAGCTCTAGGTCGAAAGCTAGCTGGTCCAAATCCTCGCTGGTGGGCTCGATCTCCAGTGAGTCCGAATCTCCTTACGACATTCCAAAGAAGAAGAAAGAGAATGTCGTCAAGGAACAAATCGCTCGGTAAGTCCCGAAGAATGAGAGAAGTAGAATAGACAGAAAGAAAGTATATCTTGTATGATGTTTGATAGTTAGGTTAACGTAGTGTTTGTAGCTTGGTACAGAAGATGCCAGTGTATACGAGAGGAGTCCAACTTACACCGTGGACTTTGGCAACCCGTAGTACAAGGCTCCATTGATAATACCACGGAATAACGGCATGGATGTAATTACGTCTTAAGTGACCACCTCGTGCCACCTTTAACATATTTCGTACCAGTCTACCCTTTTATAACCCCGTAGTGTTTATGTATTGATTGTATTAATTGTATGGATTGTATTGTCTTGTCTTTTATAGATGGATGACTTGCCGGAATCATGATATCAGTAATCGAACGGATATAATGGATGATCATGTAAATGGAATATATCCATGGTTCGGTTCAGTCAGTATAGATTGAATAAATTGAACAAATTGAATATATGGATTTATGGATTCTTGTTGAATTGTAGTTTATACTTGAATCATATTCAAATCAGATTGATTATATTAAGACTCAGTCTGAGTCAGATAATTAGAAAAGAAATTGAATTCTGAATTATGTTTTGGTGCTATCGGTAACTGCTGCACATGGACGGCAGGATTTATGTCTTTTTCAAATACAATTACCGTGTTGATAACACCGTTTGTTAAGTTGTCTACCTTAAATAGGCAAATACCCATATCTCCGGCTCCCTGAGGCTCAAGAGACTGGTCCCTCTTAAAGCTATGTTTACTAGGGTCCTTATTGTAATTTAGTATAACATGATAGGGTTTTATGTAAAAATAATTTTGTATAATTTTCAAAATACACCTCAAGTATTTTATTATTGTCTTTAGAGTTTTCATGGATGCATATTTTATCAATGTGACATTTCTAGTGAAAAAACCTAATTTCATAATATATGGTATTTATTTGTAATATTGGAATTGTATGGTATTTTCTTGTAAATGAGATGTTTTTCTTGAATTTTGGAAATGTGGAATATTATAAATATTAAAAATAGATATTTTTATAATAATTACATATATATATATTTATTAAAAATATAAGTTTTATTTATAATAGAAATCACATTTTCTAAAGAAAATTGTATTAAAATCTTTCGAGATCGTATGCCCCTTGCGGAGGTCTGCATCTCACACTATTAGGCCCGAAGATGTACGATAATTCTCACCATCCCGAACGGGTTCCCCAAAATGGGTTGTAGAGGCGCAATTGCAAAGATTTGTTAAAATACACTTCTTGTAGAAAAATGTTTTAATATAAAGTCGTATTTTCCGAATCTATGTTCCCAAATTCCATCGTGATATGTTAGATATGTGTGTTGTGAGGAGGTAGGTCATTACCTCGTGAGTTTTCTAAAGGTAATAAGGTATTATAGAGTTTATGTCGGAAACTAAAGTTTGTGGTATTTTAATGTAAAATTGCGATAAAAGGTGCATATAACAATATTTTGTGATGAAACTTGTTAAAGATATTTATTAATGTTTAATGAACAATATGTGATGATATGAAGGTATCTTGTTTAAGAAAAATTATAGTTTTTTAAAGAAAACCAAATCAGGAGTCAGACCAACTCCGCTTCCGTCGGGTTTTTGTTTTGAATATTTTTAAAATAGAGAAAAGAGGAAGAAGTAGGGACTTACTAGATGATTGGCTAGAGGAGAGAAAGAGGAAGAGGTGGGAGTTACCGGTGCGTCGTTTCGTCGTCGGAAACTCCTCGGATTGCCGTCGGAAGTTCGTCGGAGCTTCACCCTTTTGCTAACTCCACTTGCACAAAAAAAACTTAGGAATTTTCTTGAGAGTTTGGGCAGGGATTTGGGAGTGAGGAGGGGTGATTTGAGGATGGTATTTATAGGAGAAATTAGGGTTTTAGGGTAGTGAAAGGGTGTATTAAAAATTTGTATTAAAATGGATTAAATGTGTATTTTAATGTGCTCTGTAAATGTGCAGGAAGAACAAATAATACTGGAGTTATGGGGGGAGTCGAAGAGTCGCCAGAGTTGAAGAAAAATATGGTTTGGACCGCGTCAGACCGGCGGCGCCGGCCGAGTCAACGAGTTCGCCGACCCGAGTCAGGTGAGTCGGGGCTCATCTTGGTGCCACGTGTCCCTGACTCTTGGTCTAGCCTCGTGTGCTCGTTTATTTTGGATGTGACTCTTGGTTTTACGGGTTATGCACGTGTAGACTATTAGGCTTCTAAAAGATTAGAAGAATTTTAAATAAAAAGAATGTGTGGCTGATGGGATTTGAACTCTGGTGCTTTGGTTCAGCAGTGCAAGGTCTTACCAGCGAGCTACAAGCTCTTTCTTGCTGTTCAAAAGAAAAACAAACTTATAACTCGTGTTCAGGCTTAGGTATGCGTTTCTGTATTTTGAAAAAAAAATGTACAGAAAGTTTAGGGTTGTTACAATGGCGATCATATACGTGGGAGCTGGGGGTCTATAAGCACATTCTTAAATGTCCCTAGTCGTGGGAGTTTCGAGACTGGGCATCGATACTTTAGAGTAGACTAGTGTATACTGATCGAGACCTCGACAAGGGGTGGTGGCCGGTCTCACAAGCCATTGGTGTCAGTTTGTTCACCTAAGATGTATACATATGCTCATTGGGTTATAAGTACACCGGACGGACTCGCCGGGAACCTGCTAGTTGGTATTATACCTATTGTCAGATAGCAGTTCCCTGGTGATATGTGTACAGGTTATTCTATCGACCTGAGATTGTCATTTATCTCATGTGAGTTCCCACTATGCTTTGATTACTATCCTACCACGGCTCAAAGGAGTCGTGGAAATAGGTTTTAGTTGGGTACCGTCCCAAGCCACATGGAGGCAGTGAGCGGATCGTCAGGGGATTCATCTCGCTCGGTATTGGAGGTTGATGTCGCGGTTGTGTATGGGTGGCCATCACCAGAAATGCTTGGCCAAGGTAGTTGAGAATTACTGATCTAGGATCGGTAGTTTCTCAGGTGGTGATGTGCTTCATACCGACACTAAATGTCGTGTAATTAGGGGTCTGACTTTATACACCCCCTAGACTCGATATGCGATACTCATAGACGAACGGACCGGACTGTACGGATATTTAGGGGTTTTAGGATGAGTTTGCTCGTCGCCCCCCCTTTCGCTCAATAACTAGGTAGCTGTTACGTACAGCTAGTGCCGCTGACGTGCTTATGGTTAAACCCATTGCCAGTGTATTGACGAGTCTTTAGAGTCTCACACAGAGGGTTTCCTTGCTTCGGGCGAAACGATGTAGAGGCCGTATGGTTTTACGGCCGGGTTCGATCACATACGTTTACTTGTGCACGGATGATGTTCGGACGGATAATACTTGTGGCTTTTGGTTTAAGCCGGATCCTAGTATTATATTTGTTGGATTATTTTTGTCTCTTTGTATTCATATTCTTCGGAATACGGATGCGGGTTTGTATATACGGTTGAGAAGTATTCTTGTAATTTATTACAAGATTACATTTAGAAGATTATACCTCATCATGGTTTAGACCTTTTTGGATTAAAAAGTTATTGAAGTGTAGGATGAGGTGTTTATTGCAATTTTGTGGCATGGCTAATTAGTGACCCATGGTTACTATTCTAGCATGCTTAGGGTTTTTGTTTGTCGTGAGATTATGTTGACTTGAGATATTTTTTGTTGACTAAGATATTTTTGAGACATGGGCATTTATGTGATGGCTCCATTATTTCTTATCACACACACACACACAACAAACAAAAACACAAGCCATTATTCATTTTCTTTTTCTCTCTCTTGAGTTGCTCTCAACACCTCATCTTCATGTCATCTTCTTCTTCCTCCACCTAAACCTTCTCATGTGTTGAGAAATCTTGGGTTTCTTGAGTCAAATTAATCCTTCATCACTCTCTACTTCTTCTACGGTATCTAGTGTAGCTATCTAGGTACCCTAGTTACCTTGGATATGAAGTTGGAGCTCGTTGCATAGACTTTCGGGTGGATCATCTTCGATGGAGGGAGACCGGAGATCAAGCTTGATCAAGAAAGCCCCTAGGAGCTTAGGATGATGGTTGAAGACCGAAGGACACGGATCTATTCGTTATAACCATTCTAACTCCTTTGCATGTTTTTTATCTAGGGCTTATGGGTCGATCCGGGTTATAGGGTTGTGTTAGCGTCGGTTTATAATTTTTTGTTCCGCATTTGGCCACGGATTGATGGCCGGGGTGCTTGCATAACCCAACACTAGATTAGTGTAACAACCTTTATAGATGGTCATTCGGGTCTTAAAAGGTTCACTCCTCAAGTTCCTAGGTATTCGGATCGAGCTCTCGAAATTGAACTCTGAACTCTTGCGTCAAAGACGATCCACCCGGGGATGTTGATTCAAGCGATAGTTTCAACCGAAACAACTAAAGATCGAGACTTGCTAGGACAAGATACTTAGGAGGGTGTAGTTTATGAAACAAGATGCTTTCTTTTAATCCTTCAAAACTCAAGAAGATAAAACGAGGAAGAAGATGATGAAGAGAAAGGCAACAAGAGAAAATTCTCACTTAATGATAACTCTCATCACACTCTCACTAACCCTTATCTCTTCATCTAACTTTTACCAATATAAAAACAAAATGAAGTGAGTAGGCTTGTGACTCTCACATGGGTGAGTCACAAGCCCATACACTTCATGAATAAACATGAAGAGATAAGCTTGTAGAGAATGACCACTTCACTAGCATATACTTGTATGTATATAATCAAGTATATCTAAACCCGTATTTATAATAAATATGTATATTGTGTTTCTACTAAAATACGAATACCGTGTTTGTACCGAAAATACAAAATACACGTATTCATATTTAGAAAGAAATACATGTATTTGTATTAAAGCACAACTACCTGTATTTATATAAATACACGTATTCGTATAAATACCATATTCGTGTTAAAATACAAATACCCAAAAGAGAGCAATATAATACTAGTATCAAAGCTGGATGTCTTTCAAACCTGCTAGTACTACTAAACCGTTCGATTAAAGCACATGTATAAATACACATATTCAATCAAACACCTGAGCGTACCGAAATATGCAAACTACACCGTTTTGCTTAAACCGGGAAACCCTCTGTGTGGGACTCTAAAGGCTCAATAATACGCTGGTAGTGGATTTAACCACAAGCACATCAGTAGCACTAGCTGTACGTAACGGTTACCCAGCTATCTGTCGAAAAGAAGATCAACAAGAGAACTTGTCCGAACCCCCCCTACTGAGCTTATAAATGATATTCTCTGTTCAGTCCGGTCTATTCATCTAAGAGTATTACATATCGGGCTTAGGGGGTGGTAAACGTCAGACCCCTAATAGCGCGATAAGTCGTATCGGTGTGGAGCCCAGTACAACCTGAGAAACTAATGGTGTACCTACCAGTAAATCTCACTTGCCATAGCCAGGGCCTTTAGTATTGGCTAACCGTACACAGCGCGATATCAACTCCCAATACCGGGAGAGACGAATCCCTTCGATCACCTACTATCTCCAAGTGCTTCAGGACTGCACCCAATTACTACCTATTTGCACGACTCATTAGAGCCGTAGTAGGGTAGTAATCTAAGTATAGTGGAAACACACTCGAGACGAATAGTGATGTCAAGTCAACGGACTAACCTGTACTCATATCATCGGAGAACTACTATCCGACGATAGGTATAATACCAACCAGCAGTTCCCGGCGAGTCCATCCAGTGTATCTCATAACCTAATGAGCACCCGTATACTATCTTTGGTACTGTATACCAATGGCAGTAGGACATGCTATCTCCATTGACGGGGATAAGAAGCGTATACACTAATCTACCCTGGAGTATCAATACCCTGTCTTGATAATCTTATGACTAGGGACGCGTTTAAGGATGTTCTTATAGACTACTCAGCCCTCACTAGTGTGACTTCCATCATAATGCTGGTAGTCAAGCAAAAATCCTAAGGGCTCTACCAACATGTATTAGCGACATGTTAAAAGAAATGTATACACATGTAACACTCTTGCACTGTTATACTATATTTATTTGGGGTATTCCAAATCCCGCGGTAAATTTTTTTATTATTGTTGCTTTGTGTTGCGAATAGTGCAATTAGTAGCTATGGTTATTATCCGATCCGACCCGCATGGTTGAAACCCAACATGGTTCGTGATAACATCAAATATTTTCTAGTACAGAGTATCCATGCAATCTAAAAATCATATTCATATATAATATATTTTAGAATCCACACATCTTTTTAAAATACAAAATAAAATCAAATATATATTTTCTTATCTAGCCATACATGTAATAATACCCCATATCATATGGTTGCGCTCATATATCATGTTCGTATCCTATAGAGTTAGACAGACCGATTATTTGATCGCTACATATATTTACGTAGATCCGTACCTGTGGGTATATGTTTTTATTTACAGGATATCGCATTATAATTTAAATTCTTACGTATATTCTCTATATTTAAAAACTAGATTTTTGAATGGACACGGGTAATATTCGGAGCAATATGATATTATCTGTAAAAGAATAATGGAGGAAAGATGCCATAGGAGGGAATTTCCTCCTATAGCGTCGAAAAAATACAATCTCGATCGTTTTTTTCGACGATCGGCACCATCATCTTCATTGTTATCATCTAAGATATGGGTACACCAAATTTCATATAATTCTACAACTTTTTCACCGTTGAATTAGTGGGTTCAAAATTAACGGTTTACCGACAATAGAACTTTTTACATTGCCAAATCAATGGTGAAAAAGTTGTAGAATCACATGAAATTTGGCGTACCCACATCTTCGATGATAATGATGAAGATGATGGATTCTGATCGTCGGAATACACGATGGAGGGCTTTTTTTAACGCTATAGGAGGAAATTCCTTCCTATGGCCGTTTTCCTCCATTATTCTCTATCTGTAAAATCCTATAATATATATTATATATTATTATAACTAATAAATATATATAAAAACTGTTATATATAATATATAATATTTTAATTAATTTTAATAATAAATCTCTCTATCTCTCTCGTCTTTATCTTTCTCTGTCTCTCTCCCTCTCTCAAATCCCCGTCCCCACACTTCTCTCTCTCTCCCATATATATATATATATATATATATATATATATATATATATAATAAAATTTAACACTCTCTCTATCCCTAGTTTTCTTCCTTCGTCAACGCCGCGAATGCAAGCCTTAACTCACGCCTAGCCGCCGCTCTCGTCCTCGGCACCATTTTCCCATCGCCATCACCTCTCCTCTCCTCTTCTCCCTAACGACCCAAGCCACAGGCCCAACCATAACACCAACCACCTCTATCACCTTCAACCTTGCCGGCAACCCCTCGTCGCCGGAAGCCCACCAACACCGGCCATCTCCATCACCTTCTCTCGACTCCCAGCAATCCCAGAGCACCACCACCACACCCACTTCCCTCCTCTGTCAACCCCGATCACACCAGCACCCATACCCACCTTGCCGTCACCTCGCAGCCGACGACTTCGCCTCATCGCCATCATCTCCTCTGTCCTCAACAGAACACCCGTAAACCCTGACATCCTTCTCTTCTTCTTCTTCTTCTTCTTCTTCTTCTTCTTCTTTCTTTTCTCTTCTTTTTACGGCCGTCTCGCCGGAGTTGCCCACGTCGCCGATGATCCAGACGACCTAGCCACCATCGTCGTCTAGTCCAGTTACCACATCACGCAGCTGCTCAGCCAGGTCCAGTCCTACGTGTGTAAGTTTTGCATCCTGACTTTATTTTGACGTCGGAACGTGACATCCGTATCTCGATGTGATATTTGATTAGGAAAGTTCTAAACTTGCAACATGCTATTTTATTATATCAATATTTATTTGATAAATTATAGTGCATCTGTTTTACTATCCAGCAAAAATTACCGATTTACAGTTTTATAGCATCCTTCTGTATCCATACTGATAATAGTTTATCTAGTTGCATGCCAAAACATCATGATATTATCATACTACTATATCAGTTCAATATGTTATCTAAATTGCATCATACATGGTAATGGACGTATAGCGGTTATTATAGATAGATACGTATGCATTCTGGCTTTAGTTGTGTTTTGATATTGATTTCAGTTTTACATTGGTATATATTTTGGTTAATATACATTACATGACATGTTCACGATACACTACCAGACTTGTTGCTACGATCTTATTGCTAATGTCAACAATCCTAATTGTTGTCCTGATGAACGTAACTTGTTGTCTATATAGACAAGATCTGTACCTACTTGATCCTGTGTTGGCATTAGATTTATATCATCAATACCTAACTTGAACACAGAACCTTGGGGGAAAAGGGGAAATCAAGAATGTAATCGAAATGTAACTCAAGAGGATATTATTATTGTTTGCCGTGATTCCGGGTGTGAACGGAATAATCATTGTTTATTATACCGTGGTCCCGTGGGGAATGAACGAGATTTATTATACCGTGGTCCTATGGGGAATGAACGGGATATATACTGTTGAGTTACGATGAAGATTATATTAATTGATTTCAAAGACTCATAGAATAGATAACCTAGAAGCACAGATTTTAGGATACACATAACATACATATAGCTCACTATTTATATCTGTGTTTATTATTTATATTTATGTTTAATCATAGAATCATATCCAGCTTATTACTGAAAGTCGACCTTAGCACCATCATGAGGTTCTAGAAGTATCAAGCATGCCAAATTTTAATTTTTATTAGGTGCTATGTTAGACTAACAAGATCTTTACTAGATTATTTAGGGTTTGCCATTGTGATGTGATGAACTAAAGAGAAGAAAAGAGCATACAACCTTTGTAGTTCGAGTCCTTCTCTTCGAAAGCTCCGGGTTGAAGTCCACGCGACTCTATAAGGCTCCTCTTCGAGTTGAACGAACCTCCTGAAATTCTACCCTAGCACCGTCGAGGGGTTCTAAGTGGCATGGAGTATGCAAAAATCAAATTTTTCTAGATGCTAAGCTAGACTATACAAGATCATTGCTAGAATTTTAGGGTTTTTAGCTATATGATGTGAACAACTTAAGAAAGTTTAAGGAGATATACCTTATAAGATCAAGTCCTTCTTTTCTTAAGCTCTTTGTAGTAGTCCTCTTGACTCCTCTAGACTCCACTTTGAGTTGAACGAACCTCCTCATAGATCTTCGCGTCGAAGATGATCCACCCAAAGCTCACTAGGTCAATCTTTTTCTTCACTAAACACTTTGGTGAAGAAAACACTCTACACTTGATAGCTAGTCAAGTGTAGAATGATGAAGTAGGGGACTAGATTTGCTCACTTATGTATTTAAAAATCCATGATTCACATCACATGTGAGGGTTTAGATTTTTGAAGTAATATGAGGAAGAAGAAGATGAGAGCTAGAAAGCTCAAGAAGAAGCAAGAATGGAAAAATGGCTAAGTGTTGGAATGAAGTTAGAATGAATGGCAACGCTTGACCCCCCCACTCATTCAAGCATGGAATTTTGCAATATAAAATTGCAACCATGCTTGAATAGTGAGTCAAGATGAATAAACAAAGAATAAAACCCATGCTTGCAACCATGCTTCTATTTTCAACCTCATTTTCTATTTTTCATAAAAATAGAAAATACCATGCTTCATATATATATATATATATATATCATATATATTAATATATATATATATTATGAACAATAATTAGTGAGCTAATGATGTTAGTTAAGATATAATTATATCACATATAATGTATATCATATTATTAAATCAACACTTGATTTAATAATCCGGTTATATCTCATATAACCGACTAATATCATTTATATGTATATCACATTATCGAATCAACACTTGATTCGATAATCTGATTATATCACATATAACCTAACTCGATAACAGATAACTGCCAGATTACAATACCGTATCACATACACGTATTTAATCAGGCCCACACACATATCACATATGTGTTCTACTTCATTTCGCTTGAACCAGAGAACTTCTGTGTGGGACTCTAAAGACTCGTCAATACGCCAGCAGTAGGTGATGATCACATCAATCACCTACAAGCCGTCAGCGGTACTAGATGGACGTAACAGCTACCCGGATATTGAGCGATTAGAATATCAACAAGCAAGCTTGTCCATACTCTCCTGAAGCCTATCAGTAACACTACCGTACAGTCCGGTTTTTTCGTCTGATATGTCGCATATCATATCTAGGGATGGTAAATGTCTGTCCCCAGTAACATGATAAGTCATGCCGATGTCTGGCCTATAACGGTTTGAGAAACTACTGATAACTCTTATCAGTAAACTGGAACATCGATGCTTTGGTCTCGATATTTCTACGACTAGGAACTGATTAAAGGATGTACTTGTGGACCACCCTGGCCCCACTAGTATGATCTCATCACAATCCTGGTAGTCAAGTACATATCCTAAGGGCTTTATCAACATGTGAGAGCAAGACAGTAAAGAATACCAGTCAACATGTTTAGATTAAGAGTAACCAGGTAGCAAACTATCATGTCGCGCAAGAAAGTCCTCTCTCTCTATATATATATGTCCAAGTATCCACTATAATATACAACACATGTACAATAATGGCCTCTAGGCCATACATATAACTAACAATCTCCTTCGTGATCTTCGCGCCAAGGACGATCCATCCGAAGTCCACAAGCTCAAGCTAACCTTTCACTAATCTCATTAATGAAGGCAACACTCCACATTAAATTGCTAATCTATTGTGTGATGGTGAAGTAGGGGTTTAATTTGCTCACTGGGGTTTTCACAAGTTCAATGATTCACATCACATGTGAGGGTTTGAACTTGGATGTTAGGTGAAGAAAATTGTAGAGAGTAAGAGCTCAAGAAAAATGGCTAAGGCATGAAGAATGAAAATGATGAGAGTAAACTCAAAATGGCTCTCTCTCTCTCCTCACTCATTCAAGCAATGAATAAAATTGCAATTCTAAATTGCAACCATGCTTGAATAGTGAGTCAAGATTAATATACAAATAATAAAACCCATGCCTTACCCATTCCACAAATATCTCCACAATTTACACATCATTTTTCCATTTTCTAAAAATAGAAAAACATGCCATGCTTCATATAATATATATATTTATATTTATATATATCAAATGTACATCAATATATATATATAAAGCAATTAGTGAGCTAATGATATTAGTTAAGATATAATTATATCATATATAATATATATCACATTATTAAATAAACACTTGATCTAATAATCCGGTTATATCATATATAACCGACTAATATCATTAATCTGAATATCACATTATCAAATCAACACTTGATTCGATAATCCGGTTATATCACATATAACCTGACCGACATCAGATAACTGCCAGATTATAATACGGTATCACATACTCATATTTAATTAGGCCCACGCACATATCAACATATGTGCCCTACTTCGTTTCGCTCGAACCAGGAAACTTCTGTGTGAGACTCTAAAGACTCGTCAATACGCCAGCAATAGGTGATGATCACATCAATCACCTATAAGCTGACAGCGGTACTAGCTGGACGTAACGGCTACCCGGGTATTGAGCGATATGAAGATCAATAAGCAAGCTCATCCATACTCTCCATGAAGCCTATCAGTAACACTTCCGTACAGTCCGGTCTCTTCGTTTGATATGTCGCATATCATGTCTAGGGGTGGTAAACGTCAGGCCCCAGTAACGTGATAAGTCATGCCGATGTCTGGCCTATAACGGTTTGAGAAACTACTGATAACTCTTATCAGTAAATCTCAGCAGCAGCCCTGACCAGGGACTTCCAGTTATAACCAATCGAGCATAGCGCAACATCAACCCCCAATACCGGGAGAGACAAAACCCCTCCTATCTTTCATTGCCTCCATGTGACTCGGGACTGTACCCAAAATCCACCTGTTTGCACGACTCCTTTGAGCCGTGGTAGGGAGGAAATCAATGCACAGTGAGAGCCACACAAGACTCTATGACGATCTCGGGTCTACAGACTAACCTGCACCAGTGTCACTAGAGGACTGCTATCTGACGATAGGTATACTACCACATGGGAGTCCTCAGCGAGTCTTGTTCGGTGTACCCATTCTCTAATGAGCACCTGTGTACAATCTTTGATGTCAACACCAATGGTTGTGGGATCAATCATCGCCCTCTAAGGGACAAGAAACGTGCACGCTAGTCTATACTGGAATATCGATGCCCTGGTCTCGATATTCCCATGACTAGGAACTGATTAAAGGATGTACTTGTGGACCACCTTAGCCCTACTAGTATGATCTCATCATAATCCTGGTAGTCAAGTACATATCCTAAGGGCTTTATCAACATGTGAGAGAAAGACAGTAAAGAATACCAGTCAACATATTAAGATAAAAAGTAACCAGATAGTATACTATCATGTCGAGCAAGAAAGTCCTCTCTATATATATATGTCCAAGCATCCACAATAATATACATCACATGTACAATAATGGCCTCTAGGGCATACATATAACTAACTGTAAGTCCACGTTACCCACCCCAGTGCTTACGGGGAGGCGGAATAGGTAAAAAAGAATTTTTTAACACAAGGTAACATGGACTAAAAACTAGAGGATCTTTGCCAAGCCATTACCAACAAACTACAAGAGCTTCTATCTACTATGCTCAAGAGATTATACCTCACGAACCAAGTCCTTCGGGTCTTCTCTCCGCTTTCCTCCTCGTCCATGCAAGCTCCAAGGATCGATCCGGATCTTGGTCACCTCCGCGGCCTCCTTGAGTTGAAGACGATCCACCCGAGTGTTTGTAATCCGAGCTCCACCTCAAGCCGAGGTAACTAGAGCAACAAGTATGCTACTCTTGATGTCTTAGGTGGTGTAGAAGATGGTGGTGGATTTGTTTGTCTATTTTGTTTCTATTTTTCTCAACACATGAGAACTATAGAAAAATCAAGAAGAGGAAGAAGAAGAAGGTGGAACCATGGGAGCTTCTCACTTGAAGAGAGAGAATGAGCAAGAGATAATAATCCATAAAACATTATCATTACTAATCTCTTATCATGATAAAGTTGATGGCTACATTGATTTGACCATTATCATCTCAAAAATAAAACCAAAAGCAAAAGAAGGATTTAAGGCTTACAAGAAAGATCCAAGTCAACAATGGTCAAATTGTCAACATGATCAAGCATGGTCAAATGGTCAAAGCAATTAGCCATAACATAATTATCATTAAAAAGATTAGTAAATGATTTCCCCACCTCATAATGGTTTTGACCGAACCAACGGTCAAAACCCTAATGAGGCACCTCCTTCTTCTTCGCTCCTCACAACCGTGCAAACACACCCGCATCCGCATTCCGTAGAATACAAATGCACAGAAGACAAAAATAATCCATCCATACAATACTAAGATCCGACTTAAACCAAAGCCCACTAGCATTGTTAGCCCCACCAGCATACGCGAACAAGTGCACGTAAGTGATCGTAGCCCTGCCGTAAAACCATACGGCCTCTACACCTTTCGCCCAGTGCAGGGAAACTCTCTGTGTGGGACTCTAAAGACTCGACACTACGCTGGCAGTGGGTTTAACCACAGACTGCAAGCGGCACTAGCTGTACGTAACGGTCCCCAGGTAGATGTCGATAAGATGGCCGATGAGGTGAACCCATCCGAACTCCTACTGAGCCTGAATGTGACAATCTCCGTACAGTCCGATCTGTTCATCTGAGAGTATCGCATGGCGGGCCTAGGGGGCGGTAAACGTCCGACCCCTAATAGCGGTACAAGTCATGTCGGAGTGTAGCCCAGAACACCCTGAGAAACTACTGGAAACACTACCAGTAATTATCGCATGCCCTGGCCAGGGACTTTGTGTAATGGCTCTCCTAGACACAGCGCGATATCAACCCTCAATACCGGGAGAGGCGAATCCTATCTAACCGCTACTGCCTCCAAGTGCTTCGGGACTGCACCCAACTACAACCTGTTTGCACGACTCAATTGAGCCGTGGTAAGGTAGTAATCAAAGTACAGTGGGAACACACTCGAGGTGAAGTAGCAGTGTCAAGTCGACAGACTAAGCTGTACTCCTGTCATATGGGAACTGTTATCTGACGATAGGTATAGTACCAACCAACAGTTCCCGACGAGTCCTGTCCAGTGTACTCGTAACCTAACGAGCACCCGCATACTATCTCCAGTAGACGTACTGATGGCTGTGGGACAGACCATCTCCCTGCTGGGATGAGAAACGCATACGCTAGTCTACTTTGGAGTATCGATGCCCTGTCTCGATAGTCCTACGACTAGGGACCTGTATAAGGATGTGCTTGCAGATTACCCAGCCTCCACAAGTGTGACTGCCATCACAACGCTGGTAATCAAGCAAAGATCCTAAGGGCTCTACTAATATGTATAAGCGATATGCTAAAAGAAACACACGCACATATTAAAGTAGAAACAAATCAAGTAGCATACTACCATTTTGAGCAAGATTGTCTATACAACTGTGAATATCCCAAGCTTCCATTAAGTAATATACAAACTAGTATGATACAGTAATGGCCTCTAGGGCATATACACTAACAATCTCCGCACTAGGGCCATGTACTGGCGTATCGAAGACCTATCATCTCGATCAGCCGCTCGAACTGAGTCTGGGGTATGACCTTCGTGAATGGATCTGCAGTGTTATTCTCCGAATCTACTCTCCTCACCTCGATCTCCCGGCGATCAACGATCTCCCTGATCAGGTGGTACCGCCTCAAAATGTGCCTGGACTTCTTATGGGACCTGGGTTCCTTCGCTAAAGCTATAGCGCCGTTGTTGTCATAATACAGCGGTATTGGATCAACAATGGTAGGAACCACCTGAAGCTCCGTGATGAACTTCTTCATCCAGACAGCTTCCTTTGCTGCATCGCAAGCAGCTATGTACTCCGCTTCCATAGTTGAGTCAGCAACGGTTTCCTGCTTGGAGCTCTTCCAGCAAACCGCCCCTCCATTGAGGGTAAAGACATAACCCAACATGGATTTGGAGTCATCCTTGTCACTCTGGAAGCTGGAGTCAGCAAAGACCTCGATCTGGAGGTCTTTTCCGCCATACACCAAGAACATCTTCTTAGTCCTTCTCGGGTACTTGAGAATGTTCTTTACTGCTATCCAGTGTTTCTCCCCTGGGTCCGACTGATTCCGGCTTACAACGCTCAATGCGTATGCTACATCTGGTCTGGTACATAACATCGCATACATTATAGAGCCTACCGCAGATGCGTAGGGTATAGATGACATGCGAGCCCTTTCTAAATTAGTCTTGGGAGACATCTCTTTAGAGAGGATGATTCCGTGACAAGCCGGTAGATTACCGCGCTTTGAATCTTCCATACTGAATCGTTTCAGTTTGGTGTCGATGTACCTGGACTGCGAAAGTCCCAACATCCTTTTAGATCTATCACGATAGATTTGGATCCCCAGAATGTAGTTGACATCGCCCAGGTCCTTCATGGAGAACCTCTGTGACAAGAATCCTTTGACTGACTGTAGCATAGGAATATCATTTCCTATTAGGAGAATGTCATCCACGTACAAGACGAGGAATACCACA
Organism: Agapanthus africanus; assembly: GCA_030015575.1. NCBI lineage: Eukaryota > Viridiplantae > Streptophyta > Magnoliopsida > Asparagales > Amaryllidaceae > Agapanthus > Agapanthus africanus. The sequence goes on from CM057347.1 coordinate 294,844,715, forward strand.
GTTCTCCCTACAATCTTACTGTAAATGCATGGTTCATCTGGATCTTGATAAAGCCGAATTCTTTGACAGCATCATCAAAGCAGATGTTCCTACTCCGGGATGCCTGCTTCAGTCCATAGATGGACTTAAGAAACTTGCACACTTTACCGCTGCTCCCGCTCTGAATGAAACCCTCCGGCTGATCCATATATACGCACTCTTCCAAATTTCCATTTAGGAAAGCCGTCTTTACTTCCATCTGCCAGATCTCATAATCGTGGAAGGCAGCAATGGCAAGAAGGATCCGAATGGATTTGAGCATAGCCACTGGAGAAAAGGTCTCGTCATAGTCCAAACCAGGTCTTTGACGAAAACCCTTTGCAACAAGTCTAGCTTTATAGGTTTCAACCTGCCCATCTACACCATTCTTTTTTCTGAAGATCCATTTGCAGCCTACGGGTTTTACCCCTTCTGGAGCAATTTCCAAAGTCCAAACTTTGTTAGTGTACATGGACTCCATCTCGTTCCACATTGCATCCAGCCATTTTACTGAGTCACCACTCTGAATGGCTTGCTGGAAGCTAGTAGGCTCATCATTTTCAATGACGCAATCCTCTCTATCCCCATCTATGAGAAAACCGTAGTATCTCTCGGACGGATGAGACTGCCTACTACTCCTGCGGAGTGGCGCTGGGATGTCCGGTTCTCCTGAAACTTCTGGTTCTACCAAGCTTTCAGTAATAGCTTGTGGTTCTGGAATTTCTTCCAGCTCTATTGCGCTCCCACTTATCTGATTTTCTAAAAATTCAGTTTCCAAGAAGTGGGCATGCTGAGAAACAAAAACATTTTGTTCCTCTGCGGAATAGAAAAGATACCCGCTGGAGTTCTTGGGGTATCCCACAAACTTACACAGTACTGAGCGTGCCTCGAGTTTGTCCGCATGCTGCTTCTTTACAAAAGCTGGACATCCCCATGTCTTAAGATACTTAAGACAGGGTTTCTTCCCACTCCACATCTGATATAGGGTGGTAGGCACAGTCTTGGTTGGAGCCTTGTTCAAAAGATATGCAGCTGTTTCTAGTGCATAACCCCAGAAAGATCGCGGTAACTCAGTCTTACTCATCATGGAATGAACCATATCCAATAGAGTTTGATTCCGCCTTTCCGATACACCGTTGTGTTGTGGTGTGTATGGAGGAGTAAGCTGAGAGAGAATTCCAATCTCTTTTAAGTAGTCCAGAAACTCGGCACTCAAGTATTCACCACCTCGATCAGATCTCTGTGTCTTGATACTTTTGCCTGTTTGTTTTTCAACTTCATTCTTGTATTCCCGAAATTACTCAAAGGCCTCGGATTTATGCTTCATCAGGAAGATATGTCCATACCTAGAGAAATCATCCATAAAAGTAATGAAGTATGAATAACCACTTCGCGCATGTGTAGACATTGGACCACACACGTCACTGTGTATGAGTCCTAAGAGCTCGCTTGCTCTTACTCCGTGTCCAGTAAACGGAGTCTTTGTCATCTTTCCCATGAGACAAGATTCATAAGTAGCATAAGACTGATACTCGAACGGATTCAAGTATCCCTCTTTATGTAACTTTGTTAACCATGTCTCATTAATGTGACCCAGTCTACAATGCCATAAGAAAGCCTGATTTAATTCCGGAGACTTTATTTTAAGTGTGTTCTGGACATTGAAAATCTGAGCTTGATTCAGTATGTATATTCCATTTTCTAATGTACCTGACCCAATCAGAACTTTATTTAGGTGGATGTGGACCACATCTCTTACAAAAGTAAAATCACATCCTTCCTAAAAAAGTAAGGATACAGATATGATATTACAAGCCATACTAGGTACATAGAAATAATTACGCAGAATCAATATCTGCCCACTTTTCAATCCAAGGTGATATTCTCCTACGGATTCAGCGTCCATGCTCATTCCGTTGGCAACCCTGAGAGTCATATCACCTATCCTGATAACTCTACGGTTTCTCAAAGCCTGTAATGAATTACAGATGTGAGATCCTGGTCCGGTATCCAATACCCAGGAAGTAGGGTTAATTGACATACAGTTTTCTACTACAAACACACCCGAAGCCGAAGCCATAACATGCTTCGAATCCTGGCTACTGGCTTTGCTAGACCTGCAATCCTTCTGCCAATGTTCATTCCCATAACAATAAGAACGTCCCTCCTTTACTATATCCAGTCCCAAATCTTTTGCCCTTCCCTTTCCTTCTACTTCCCTGGTTTCCTTCAGGGTATAAGTAGAGGGCAGAGACTGTAGAATCAAGTCAGTATTTGACCCGTTCTTCAACGTGGTCTTCAGGTCCGTGAGCTCATCAAAATAGCTGGTCTCTGTAAGGACGTTGCCCCCTACAGATGACCCGATAGCCAACCTCGCTTGAAGCAATTCGTTCGAGGTCTCATATCTTGCGATACGAGATTGCTCTCCATATAAATCTTTGTTATGGAGGAAGATAGGAACTAAGTCCATCTTCTCGTGCTGCCTCTGGTATGCACCATCAACTGAGGCCAACACGATGCACTTGGCATTCGCACATTCTTTTTCCGATGTCTTACGGATATCAATATCTGTGACAGGGTAAACTGGTCTTGAGACGGCAAGGGTTTGATTAGTTAGGAGGTGTCCCAGCTTGTCATGGGTAATGGACATCCGGACAGACCTTTGCCAGTCATAACAGTCAGATTCAGTCATTTTATTATCTAGATGTAACCTATGTTTGGTTACTGGGTCGCTGCAATTAAGAGAGAGAAGAAAACACTTAGCATGATGCTCTTGCAAGATTAGACTGGTTTTTAGTTTATCTAAACAGGATGGCTCCCACTGTTTCTCGAATCCTTCCTCAAACCATAAAAGAAGAATTAGTCGGGATCAATCTCACCGTACAATTCTTGCTTAAACGTTCAGCCAGGCCAGTGTCGGTACTTCGAGGGAGGTTTTACGACGCTTTCGCGAAGTTCCTTAATTAAATAACCTCTTTTCCCTGTGGGCATAGCCCCGCTAACACCTTTCTAGACACCTACTTGGTTTATAGCATTGATCATTAACTGAAAAGTTTCCCGAGGAGTAGCGGATACTCACAGTAGGATCGGGATCCAAATATCATTGTGAGATAATGCTGAAGGAATCCTACCAACATTATCAAACTCCAAATGGTATGCAGCACTAGCAAGTTTCAGTTTCTTTAGAAACTCCCGATGTGGATTTTTACCCTATGCACTTATGACCTTGACGAAGGTCAACAAATCATAAGTCACATGTTAAGTTCTACCCATCATTGTCCAGGTTAATTTGAACCCACCCGTATATACCCTTGACGAAGGTCAACAAGGTAATACGACTGTCCCAAACCAACACATCTATCTATGCTGCATATGAACACCCAACAGCTACCAATCACTATGCCTTGACGAAGGTCAACAAACATAGCTTGAATACTATTGAATATTCATATGAAATGACGGAGGGCTACGAATGGTTTTGGCAAAACCGTGAACGTAGTGAACTTGATATAATCAAAGGAACCTGATAGCTTTTAAAAGGAGTGGTTTAAGCTCCGCATTTTTAAAAGTTTTCTGTTTTGAAAAGAAACCGAGTGGTTTTTGAAATTGTTCCAACGATTTAAGTTTGGTTTGTTTTCTTTGCATTAATTTAATGCGTCCCATCAATTAATCCTACCATTGCAGAAAACAATAAAAATATGACGTACGCTTATGCTATCCGCATTCGCCACGGGGCCCGTCATCACCCGTTAGGTTACTTAACTAACGAGAGAGCGGCGGCTGGACTAGCGCGGATGAATAACATAAGCAACGCCTACTAGATATCATATATAGATATATACATTCGTCAGATGCAATGATAGCCATTCCAGATCACAGATGAACACATTGGATATGCTAGGAATCTGCATTTTGTTCGAGCCTGCAACGAAAGACGGATTACACGGTCGCGATGAATAGCCAAACCCCACCCTAGACCCCTACGGGCGCGGCAAACTACCCGCCAAGTACCCGAAGTGGAGCAACCTCCCTCAACGACGTGAGTAGGCCACTCGGCACTTCAAAATACCCGGTAGTTTGTGCACCCCATCTTGGGTCTATCCTAGGAGCAAAAACAGTAAAAGAAATAATATACAATGGCGGCTACAACCTAAGCCCGGATGTGCGGCCACAAAATAATATTACATCAAATTACAAATTTTACATTGAATGAAAAATGAAAACTCTCATCTCACATCCCCGGCTATTCATCACGATGATCCAACAAGTTCATATACACAAAATAATATCACAGATCACAGATATGTATAACCCCCACTAATCGACGTATACCGATTAGTAGACGTTCAATACATATATCACATCACAGAATATTCGATTAGAAAAAGTACTTAGAATTTCGATCGATAACTTGATTTGAAACTACCCCAAGCACAATACAATACTCACCAAAATCTGGGCAGAAACAAACTATCTTAAAAATCACAAAACCATCACAGAGAACCCCAGAAGAAATTTGGTGCGCGGCCGAGTTGACTCGGCCGCGGATCCGCGGCGGATCGTTTGGATCGGTCGCGGATCCGCGGTCTTCTGAGTGACTCAGGAGCCCAAATTTCTACAGTTTTCCCAAAAAAGCCTGCACGTATTTTTAAGGCCCCCGGAAAAATTATTGGACAAGTTTTTAAAGAACGACAGAAAAGTGCATTTTTCGACGTGTTTTGCATTTTTTCGGCGATCGAATTTCTAACACTTTGCTAACAAGTTAGTAATGGATTAGCGAGGCTCTGATACCACTGTAAGTCCACGCTACCCACCCCGGTGCTTACGGGGAGGCGGAATAGGTAAAAAATAATTTTTTAACAAAAGATAACATGGACTAAAAACTTGAGGATTTTTGCCAAACCATTGCTAACAAACAACAAGAGGTTCTATCTACTATGCTCAAGAGATTATACCTCATGAACCAAGTCCTTCGGGTCTTCTCTCCGCTTTCCTCCTCGTCCATGCAAGCTCCAAGGATGGATCCGGATCTTGGTCACCTCCGCGGCCTCCTTGAGTCGAAGACGATCCACCCGAGAGTTTGTAATCCGAGCTCCACCTCAAGCCGAGGTAACTAGGGCAACAAGTATGATACTCTTGATGTCCTAGGTGGTGTAGAAGATGGTGGTGGATTTGTTTGTCTGTTTTGTTTCTATTTTTCTCAACACATGAGAGCTATAGAAAAATCAAGAAGAGGAAGAAGAAGAAGGAGGAACCATGGGAGCTTCTCACTTGAAGAGAGAGAATGAGCAAGAGATAATAATCCATAAAACATTATCATTACTAATCTCTTATCATGATAAAGTTGATAGCAACATTGATTTGACCATTATCATCTCAAAAATAAAACCAAAAGCAAAAGAAGGATCTAATGCTCACAAGAAAGATCCAAGTCAACAATGGTCAAATTGTCAACATGGTCAAGCATGGTCAAATGGTCAAAGCAATTAGCCATAACATAATTATCATTAAAAAGATTAGTAAATGATTTCCCCACCTCATAATGGTTTTGATCGAACCAACGGTCAAAACCCTAATGAGGCACCTCCTTCTTCTTCGCTCCTCATAACCGTGCATACACACCCGCATCCGCATTCCGTAGAATGTGAATGCACAGAAGACAAAACTAATCTATCCATACAATACTAGGATCCGGCTTAAACCAAAGCCCACTAGCATTGTCTGCCTGAACAGCATACGCGCACAAGTGCACGTAAGTGATCGTAGCCCTGTCGTAAAACCATACGGCCTCTACACCTTTCGCCCAGTGCAGGGAAACTCTCTGTGTGGGACTCTAAAGACTCGACACTACGCTGGCAGTGTGTTTAACCAAAGACCGCAAGCGGCACTAGCTGTACGTAACGGTCCCCAGGTAGATGTTGATAAGAAGGCCGATGAGGTGAACCCATCCGAACTCCTACTGAGCCTGAATGTGACAATCTCCGTATAGTCCGGTCTGTTCGTCCGAGAGTATCACATGGAGGGCCTAGGGGGGCGGTAAACGTCAGACCCCTAATAGCGGTACAAGTCGTGCCGGAGTGTAGCCCAAAACACCGTGAGAAACTACTAGAAACACTACCAGTAATTCTCGCTTGCCCTGGCCAGGGACTTTGTGTAATGGCTCTCCTTGACACAGCGCGATATCAACCCTCAATACCGGGAAAGACGAATCCTATCTAACCGCTACTTCCTCCAAGTGCTTCGGGACTGCACCCAACTTCTACCTGTCTGCACGACTCAATTGAGCCGTGGTAGGGTAGTAATCAAAGTACAGTGGGAACACACTCGAGGCAAAGTAGCAGTGTCAAGTCGACAGACTAAGCTGTACTCCTGTCACCTGGGAACTGTTATCTGACGATAGGTATAGTACCAACCAACAGTTCCCGACGAGTCCTGTCCAGTGTACTCATAACCTAAGGAGCACCCGCATACTATCTCCAGTACGACGTACTGATGGCTGTGGGACAGACCATCTCCCCTGCTGGGATGAGAAGCGCATATGCTAGTCTACTCCGGAGTATCGATGCCCCATCTCGATAATCCTACGACTAGGGACCTGTATAAGGATGTGCTTGCAGATTACCCAGCCCCCAAAAATGTGACTGCCATCACAACGCTGGTAATCAAGCAAAGATCCTAAGGGCTCTACTAATATGTATAAGCGATATGCTAAAAGAAACACACGCACATATTAAAGTAGAAACAAACCAAGTAGCATACTACCATTTTGAGCAAGATTGTCTATACAACTGTAAATATCCCAAGCTTCCATTAAGTAATATACAAACTAGTATGATACAGTAATGGCCTCTAGGGCATATACACTAACACTAACAATCTCCTACTTGCACTAAGGCCATGTGTTGTAGTATTTCATACCCAACATCCCAAAAAGTCTCTCAAATTGTATCTGGGGGAAGGCCTTCATGAGTGGATCCGCTACGTTGTCCTTCGTGTCAACTCTCCTGATCTCGATCTCCCAGCGATCTACTATCTCCCGGATCAGGTGATATCGCCTCAAAATATGTCTGGATCTCTGATGGGACCTGGGTTTCTTGGCCAAAGCCACCGGTCCATTGTTATCACAATACACAAGTATTGGATGCTCAATGGATGGAACCACACCAAGCTCAGCAATGAACTTCTTCATCCAGACAGCTTCTTTGGCTGCATTGTTGGCAGTGATGTATTCAACCTCTATCGCCGAGTCTGCTACGGTGTCTTATTTGGAACTCTTCCAACACACCGCCCCTCCGTTGAGGGTAAAAACATAACCCGAGACCAACTTAATGTCGTCCTTATCACTCTGGAAGCTTGAATCGGTAAAGGACTCCACCTGGAGTTCACCGTTACCATATACCAAGAACATTTCTTTAGTCCTTCTCAAGTACTTAAGATTTTTCTTCACAGCTGTCCAGTGGTTTTCCCCAGGAACCGATTGATACCTACTCACTACACCTAATGAGTAAGCTACATCCGGTTTGGTACATAACATCGCATACATAATAGAGCCTACTGCCGAAGAATAGGGTATCCTTTACATGCGAGCCCTCTCCAAATCAGTCTTGGGAGACATCTCTTTGGAGAGAGTGATTCTTGAACAAGCGGGTACATTACCTCGTTTGGAATCTTCCATACTGAACCTCTTTAGTATGGTATATATATACCAGGATTGGGACAATCCCAATATCCGTTTAGATCTATCTTTATAGATCTTTATCCCCAGAATGTAGGAGGCATCACCAAGATCTTTTATGGAGAACTTGAGTGATAAGAAGAGCTTGACCGAGTGTAGTATAGGAACATTGTTTCCTATCAAGACTATGTCATCCACGTACAATACGAGGAAGACCACCTTACTCTCTACAGCCTTCTTATATATACTAGGTTCATCTATATTTTTGATGAAGTCAAACTCTTTGATAGCTTCATCAAAACAGATGTTCCAACTCCGCGACGCCTGTTTTAATCCATAGATGGATTTAAGCAGCTTGCACACCTTTCCGCTGCTCCCACTATCTACGAAGTCCTCTGGCCGTGTCATGTACACGCTTTCTTCTAAATCACTATTTAGAAAAGCGGTCTTGACGTCCATCTGCCAGATTTCATAGTCATGGTATGCAGCAATAGCAAGTAGGATCTTGATGGACTTAAACATAGTAACAGGAGAAAAGGTTTCATCATAGTCGACTCCAGGTCGTTGACGAAAACCTTTTGCTACAAGTCTAGCTTTGAAAGTCTCAACTTTTCCATCTACACTAATCTTCTTTTTGATGATCCACTTGCTCCCAATGGGTTTTACCCCTTCACGAGCAACATCCAAAGTCCATACTTTGTTGGTGTACATGGATTCCATCTCGGATTGCATAGCATCCAGCCATTTCACAGAGTCTCCACTCGTGATGGCCTGCTCGAAACTATAGGGTCATCATCTTCCATGATGCAATCCTCACTCCAACCGTCTATGAGAAAACCGTAGTATCTCTCAGGTGGATGAGGAACCCTACTAGATCTGCGGAGTGGCTGGGATTTGTTGGGTATTATTGGATCCTCTGGTTCCACTAAATCGTCAAATGTAGTCTGTGTTGCTGGAACTTCTTCCTGTTCTACCTCATTGCCACTAATTTCTTTTACAAGAAATTCCTTTTCTAAAAAGGTAGCATGTTGATCAACAAATACCTTTTGTTCCTCAGTGTGGTAGAAAAGCTATCCATGTGAATTCTTTGGATATCCTACAAACTTACACAGAACTGAGCTTTCCTCGAGTTTGTCCGAATTTTGCCTTTTGACATAGGCAGGACAACCCCATATCTTAACTCGTTTAAGATATGGCCTCTTTCCACTCCATATCTCATATGGTGTTTTAGGCACAGATTTTGATGGAACTTGATTCAATAAATATGCTGCTGTCTCAAGCGCATAACCCCAAAAAGAATAGGCAACTGAGCAGTACCCATCATAGAGCGCACCATATCTAATATGGTGCAATTCCTCCGCTCCGATACACCGTTGTGCTGTAGCGTATATGGAGGATTAAGCTGAGAGAGAATCCCATTCTTTTTTAGATAATCACGGAATTCTCTGCTCAAGTATTCTCCTCCTCGATCAAATCGTAGTATTTTAATACTTTTTCCCGTCTGGTTTTCGACTTCGCACTTATATTCCTTGAATTTCTAAAAAGCTTCAGACTTGTGTTTCAACAAGAACACATGTCCGAACCTTGAGAGATCATCGATGAATGTAATAAAGTACGAAAAACCATTCCTGGCATGTGTAGACATAGGACCGCATACATCACTATGTATCAGTCCCAAGAGTTCACTAGCTCTTTCTCCGTATCCAGTAAACGGAGTTTTGGTCATCTTGCCTTTGAGACATGATTGGCAAGTTTCATAAGATGAAAATTTGAACGGATTCAAATATCGATCTTTATGTAACTTAGCCAGTCGTGTCGCATTGATATGACCTAGTCTATAGTGCCACAAGAAAGCTTCGTTCATTTCTGAACTTTTCCTCTTGTTTGTATTCTGTACGTTAAGAACTGTACTTTGATTAAGAACGCATATACTGTTACATAACGTACCGGATCCAATCAACACTTGATTCTGGAAAATATTCATAACATTATCCTCCAATGTGAGATTATATCCTTCTTTAGTTAGCAAAGAAACCGATATAATGTTGCACATCATCTTTTGTACGTAGTAACAGTTGTTCAGAATCAATGTATTACCAGTTGGTAATATAAGGTGACAATCGTCAACTGCCTTGGCTGCAACAATTGCACCATTCCCTACTGTTAGGGATTTATCGTCCTTTCCCAGTTATCTACCTTTCTTTAGCCCATGTAACAAATTACATACGTGGGATCCTGATCCGGTATCCATACCCAGGACGTAAAACAAACTGAAAAACAGTTCTCGGTAATGAACACACCCGAAGAAGATGCATCAACATGCCGTTTCTTCGTATGGGTGGCGCGGGAATCCTGATATTCTCTTATCCCTTGCTCAGACTTATGACACTCATAAGATGGAGAGGGACCAACGTTCCTTATCCCTGTATAAAAGGAGGGTTCGGTCAATACATCCATTTTATTATCTTGATTAAGGCGTCATATTGGTTGCTGCCTGGAGAAAGAGAGAGAAGGAAACGCGTTAGCGTGCGCTCTTTGTAAGATTAGATTAGTTATTATCTTATCTAATCAGGACGGCTCCCACTGTTTTTATCAAATCTTCATTCAAATCCTAAAAGGTAGGATTAGCCGGGATTAATTACACCCTACAGGTTCGCCAATCGTTCGGCCAGGCAACTATCGGTACTCCAAGAGAGGTTCCCCGTGCTTTCGCACAGACCTAATTAAAATAAACCTCATTTTCCCAGAGGAATAACCCCGTTGACACCTTTCTAGACACCTACTGGATTAGTTAATTGTAAAGTGCAAAATTCTCCCAGGTGTAATTCTTACTCGCAGTAGGTATCGGGATCCAACTATCATATATAAGGTATGCAATCTCATTGCAAATTTCAACACTTGAAATTCCCGATAATGTTTTTACCCCTAGCCACTTATGACCTTGATAAAATCAACAAACCATAAGAGCAATTCAAGTTCTACCCATCATTTCTTGATTGAATTAAACCCAGTCGCACGATCCTTGACAAGGTCAACAAGGCCGCACAACTATCCTAACCCAATCGCATCTCATGCTGGTAGATAAGCACTAATCAGCTACCGTACACTATGCCTTGACAAGGTCAATAAACGCAGCATGAATACTAAATAGTACTTATCTGAAATGATGGAGGGCTACGCAGATTTTTAAGAAAACCATGATCGTAATGAACTTGATATCGCTGTAGAATCTAGTGATTTTATAAAGGAGTGCTTTTAAGGCTTTTCTAGCTTCGCTAAAGAGGTCACTCCCGGTGAAGGGATCTCGGCTCTTTCCTCATCGAGTAAGGTACTGGATATTCATGAATACCACTATGCAAAGCAAGAACTAGAGAAGCAATCAAAAGAAAAAACCGAGTGGGTTGTAGCATTTGCTAGTTTCGCTAAAGAGGTCACTTCCGGTGAAGGGATCTCGGCTCTTTCCTCATCGAATGAGGTGCTGGATATTCATCAAGGAATACCACTGTGCAAATCAAAAACTAGAGCTACCCTTTTTGAAAATTTGATTCTACAACATCTTTTGGTTTCTTTCTTTTCATTAATCTCATTAATGAAGTCCCATCATTTAATGTTTCCTAAATATTACAGAAAAATTAAACGAAAATAGAACGTACGCTTATGCCATCCGCGTTCTCCACGGGGCCCCGTCATGCAATGTTAGGTTACTTAACTACCGGCAGAGCGGGGGCTGGCTAGCATAGGTGCAAAACATAAGCAACGTTTATTATATATCATATATATAATATTACATTCGTCTCACGCAGTTATATGATCAACATCACAGAATCGAGCAGCAGAAGCAACATATGAAATATTTGATATACTAGGATGTCCGTGTTTTAAATTTAGCCAATAATGTAAAATACGGATTCCACAATCGTGATGAATAGCCAAACCCACATCCTTAGACCCCTACGAGAGCGGCATGTAACCCTGCCAATTCTAGAGTTAGGAGACCCGGTCTCAACTTCTTGAGATGGTCTCCCACTGGACTCTAGAACCCGGTTACTTATGCTCCTCGCCTTGGGTCTATCCTAATGCGGAAAAGTAAATAATATACAACAGTGGTGACATCATCCTCAACCCGGAAGTGCCCCAATAAAAGAATATTACATACAGATTTTACATGAATGAAAATAAAAACTCTCATCTCACATAGAACCCCCAGCTATTCTTTCACGACGATCCAATAAATCATATCAACAGCAACACATGATATCACATATCATCAACGTAAGCAAATATGCGTATCCCTAAAACTTGTTGACATATAGCAACAAGATTGGGATACCCCACGTATTACACTTACGGTCGCAGAAAAGAAAACAGAAAACTATAATAATTAGAATCCGCAATATCCTTAAACATCATAAACTCGGAATATCTCATATTCCGGATTTCATGCCTAACTTATAATACTTGCATTTTAGTCTTAAATAGAAAACACTTTTCAATTGGTTTTCGGATAATTCAACAAGATTCCCGACTTAGTGATCACGTACAATACGCAACTGCGATGGAGTTTTGATCCGAATCAAAACTTCGTGGCAATCGATCAATTGAGACTAAATGGCTAACTTTACAATATACTAACTAGTTTTCATAAAACTAATTTATCCGGTGTCACGAACCGAAATATTGTTCATGACCGACACTTAAACTACGCCACGTCTAAAAGTGTAACGTAATTCAAGTAAGTCGAAGCCCAGAAATCTAAACCTTTTAAAGAAAATAAAGAGGTGATGTTTTGAAATAAAGGTATGGTGAAAATCATAAGTTTTCTTAAATACTTAAGTAATAGAATATCAAAATGCAAGTAAATTATACTAGTTGAAAACATGTTTCGTCTTTTAAAAATTTGGGCAGCACCTCCTTTGTATATTTTGATCCAAAACCACAAATACTTGAGATAACATAAAGGCATCCCCAAGCGGGAGCTAGCTCTTTGCCAATCGGCGGATTCATAACCCCGCAAGACAAAATATAAGTATATAACGCCCAACGACGAAGATCAACATAAGGAATGATAAAGTAAAGTAAGACATCAACCCACCAAGCGAACAAATACCCATCGCTCAAGTCTCGCAACTACAAGTCTTGCTAAGTCTCACTACTTATACAAATACTAGTTTCTGATTTGATGAAGTTGACTAGATACAATATGAATAATAAATACAAGAGGGGTACGATCCAACATGTACCACCAACCAAAAACAAAATACCCGAATACAGCTGTGTGCTAGCGATGCCGCTACTGATCCATGCGGTCAACCTGCAAGAACTGTGGCATAACGGGGGTGAGTTGCCAACTCATGAGTAGAAAACATCATCAGGTAGAAATCGAAAAAAATAATGATTTCCTAGGTCAACTATATCATAAAGGTAATACTATCATATCTAGGATGACCGTATCTGTAAATGTGCCAACAACATAAACAATGCCTATCAGCATATGGATATCATCTACGTGTCAACCAATGACACAACAACATCATGCATGTAAATATTATAAAAGCATATGCATGAAAGTATGAGGATATAAATCAACGTGTGTTCCTCACGACACATCAAAGTCATGGAACCTGAGTGTCCAGCATCGACACTCGAAATATCATGAAACCCGTGTCCAGCATCGACACGTAAATCCTCATATCTTGGGCTCCGTCAGTCCGGATCGGCCCACGGGCTCCGTCTGCAGGATCGGCCCTCGGGCTTCGGCAGAACGGGTCGGCCCTCTATCCATCTCTCGACTTCGGTCGGTATCCTCCAGATAACCGCCAGGTCCAACCAATCACCGGTTGGTAGTGCTCTCCATGCCAGGCTCATCGTCATCCCCACGAAGTCTCTCTCTCTCTCTCTCGCCCCGGGGTACCATACCGGGTCCACCATGAACCCACAAACGGATCATCCAACTCGTCGAATTGGGTTTCACATATCACACGTCTCAGAACCAAGAAAACGCATGGTGGACGCACTGAAATATCATATCAAGAGAAACCGGGTTTTTAAAACAATGCATACTTTCTTTTGAAATAACCACAGTTCTCAAATCCAGAAATCTCATGAAAACAGCATATCTCAATGCGTATAATCATAAAGCATGATGTATGCGACATATAACAGAATGTAAGCATATTCGTATATCATGCAAAATGGAACAGTGATGTGAGCATGGGTATATCATCCTAATGGGAGCATAGCAATATAATGGCATGATGTAGAAATTCTACCGTGTGGATGACATAGCAATTATCGATGATGAAGTGTGTGAACCGGCCAATCTGTGTAACTATAACATACGCATCATCGATAATGGTATAGGTGTACTAGCACAGGTATATGTAATGCAATGAGAATGAAATAAACGTAGCATAAGTAAATCGTCGGCTAAATGCTATAAGGTATACGTATCTAACATGACCGAGTCGGTGAATCTATCAATCGACATCCAGCCTCACAACATCACGTATGGTATAATCTATCGTACGACATCCTCTAGTCAAGGGTATTGTTCAATCATCATAGAACTCATCACGTACGGTAAATCATCGTACGGCGGCATTAACAATTGGGGATCCTATCAACCTATATGAAAATGAGGGTACGGACCTAACGTCTCGTACGGCTTATCACTCATGATTCATAACATTATATATATCTATATAGCTATATCCCATATCGCATCCATAACAATCTCATATCAGGGGACCGACAAAGGTATCAATCCTCTCACATCGACTCGCATCCGTATACCGACATATCAATCAAGTCATAATATCACCTCGTATATCCTTTTCATCGCATTAAGTCATCTTACATCAAGTCAATTTTATATATACATTCTACCTTATACATCAAATATCATGCTACTCTAAAACTCATACCTATTCTAGTGCAACTATATATCTATAAGTCATGATTCACATTCACTCTTTATATCCCTAAGCTTTCATCTCATATCTCACTATATATATTCAATCACTCATATCATCTCTAACTATCTTTTAACTATAACCCTAGTTCCAAATTTAGATTTCTATGACTGTATCCTATAGATCGGTTTCCATTTATAATTTGCGGGGGTGCTATACGCCATCCACCCGACTTCCCCCGTAGATATAAATCTACTCACCTTAATCCTTGCTTGCTGAAGTCGATGACGTCATGCACTGTCATCTCGGAATACATGCGAAGGTACCTACAAGTCAACACATTCGCAAATGCCATCAAACATCAAGTTCTGAAATCCGATACGGCACACGGTGCGCTCATAGGTTAGAACCTATAGCCTACGCATGCAAAAACAACCATGCAACCCTCGTCATTGATGTACAAACATCCAACGACCCAATAAAATATCAAAAAATATAACCAAGCATTCAAAATACAGAAAACATATCCAAAAATCACACCAATGTTCTCCTAGATTTTGACTCAGGTCAATTGGAGCTAAACTAGCAAGTATAGGATGTTGTATAGGGATTATGTGAGCTACTGGACTAACCTAGACCCTAACCTTCACAATTTGGCCAGCCACATGGCCTTAAAATCCGGCTAGCTCGGCCCAGAGGTCTCTGTTGGGGCTCGTCTGGTCAGGGTGGTCACCTATGGCTCTAACTAGGTCTCCGGTATTGTTTGTTTTCCTCGTAAATAGCCCAGGTCATCCCAGATTCCCTGTAGTCCCCAATTGTACACAAAACCGACATGGGTGAATTTCTTAAATTCGTATTCTCTGTTCTAGGCCAGTAAAAACACCACTCAAGTCTTGTAACAGTCCCTAACCATCACCAATTGCACACAATTACCCAAACCCTTCTCTAGAATTTTCCATACATCACATACCCTAACCAAAACAACTTCTAACTAAACTAGGATACAAAGAAACTTAAACTAACCTAAATGAAAGAAATTTTATCTCATTTGGGCAACTCAAGAAAAACCCTAGCTCGTCCAAAGTCTTTAAAATCCAACTTTGCAAGGTCCAATGTGTAGAGGATGAAGTGGGGATTGTTTTTAATGAAGAGAGTATAGGGTTTGGATGAAGATTTTGAGATGAATCTTAGGGGTGAAGGTGGAGGGAAATGAGGAGGAAGAAGGAGTTGAAGAAAAGAAATGGGAGGAATAATGGCAGCTCTCTCTCTCTCTCTCTTTCTCTCGCTTTCTCCTACCCTCACTCTCTCTTTTTCTCACCCCTCTCAAGTCTATGCTTCACTCTCTCTCTCTCTCTCATCATTCTCTTTTCAACCTTCTCTTTATTTTAAAAACCAAATCACATAATACCCCAAAACAACACAAGGAAACAATATGTAATCAAAATACGATATGACACTGTGCACTAACCATGGAAAACTGTAGAAATATGGATTTAGCTTAATCGCGATTAGTAGTACACTAATCAGGTTTTTATTTAAACTGCATATAATAAATTTTAAAAAGGCAAAATCCAATAAATATCTTTTTAAATGAATAAATCATTTTAATCTCCAATTATTTCACAATTATTGGTATATATTTATACCTTACTACGAAAACCCCAATTTCGCAAATCGGGTAGTTTTTGCGAAATATTTTATTTTAATATTAAATTCCAAAAATAATATTTTATATTTTCTGAAATGTTACATCCGGATTCTAATAATTGTATCACACACATCACAAAGCTTGTAAATTAACCGCGACATTAGAATTCCGCACGCAATTAGCAAACTTAACCAATTTTTCCAAGACTTGAAAAATCCAGTGAGCTAAAGTTCCAAAACTGATCGTTTTAAGACAATCCGGGAGTCGAAACGAACTCGAAATCCATCCAAATCTTCAAAGAGGCGAAAATCACAAAATTAACCATCGAATGGGGGGCCTCGGAGGGGTACCCACCCCCGGGGGCCACCTCGAGGTGGCCCCTAAGGGATGGCAGACTCGAGAGCACCCAGTTGGGGTGCTCTCGGGTCGCCCACCCCTAAGGCCACCTTGTGGTGGTCTTGGGGTGTGGGTTGTCACGACCCAAAGTTCGGCCCATGACCGGCACTTAACCACGTAACGTCTACAGGCGTAACGTGACTAAGTAAGCCGAAACCCAGAAATCAAAACCATTAAAAGTATTGAGTGTTAAAACGTTTGATATAAACATTTGTTAAAACGTTTAGAAAACCTTAAGTAATTTAGTAAAATTCTTTAAAGTTCAAGTTATTATCTTAAAAATTTTGGCAGCATTTCCTTTGTAAAAACTAGCTCTGAAATCGGGTACAAGACAGTATATGAGTAAAAGTGACATATAGAATGAATAAAGCATCCTAAACGGGAATAATTACGCCCAACGGCGGAAACAGACACCACAATTATAATATACGACGCCGTAGCGAAGAAATGAGCAGTATAAGTGAAAACAAATATCATGAAAGATAAAGCTGCATAATAAAGTCGGCTCACAACGAGCTCGACACCAGAGTACAAATAATATACATCGTCCTCACAACTGGTCTCAAAATCAATACATGAAAAGTAGATGGAGAGTACTAGATACAACATTGTATACAACTGGAAAATAAACAGATACCGCACAAAAACCCACCTATCAGCAAAGGGCTCGCACGCCAACTACAATGGTATCTGTATCAAAAGATGCAATAAAACAGCCTGCCGCGACTACTCCGAGGGGCAACCAGCAAGCACTGTGGCACAACGGGGGTGAGTTTCCAACTCGTGAATAGTAGATAACATATAAAGGTAATCCCGAGTATGCACGTACTGCGATACTCTAACCTATGCCAACATATAACATCTATATGATGAGCTAGATGAGCGATAATCATGCAACAAGTGCGATCTGATAACATCTCTATATGATGAGCAAGGTATGCAATAATCGTGCATAGCAAATGCAATCTAATAACACCTATATAGAGTGAGCAGGGTATGCAATAGTCGTGCATAGCAAGTGCAATCTAACAACATCTATATAGGGTGAGCAGGGTATGCAATAATCGTGCATAGCAAATACAATCTAATAACATCTATAAAGGGTAAGCAGGGTATGCAATAGTCCTGCATAGCATGTGTACTCTATCAGGTACTACAGGTTCAGGATGAGATGCATAATACTGAATGCTGAGCATGGGAATAAATAACATCTACACGGAATGTCAACGTGGAAAATAATCGGTGTCCATCAATACACCCAAATCCCAGTAAAATTCAGGCGCCGTCATCCTCATCGGCCCTCAAATCCTGTAAATATCACGGAATCGTGAGTGCCCAATATCGGCACTTGAAATATCATAAAATAGTCGTGTCTAGCATCGACACACAAATCCTCAAGTATCGGGCTTCGTCCAATCGGATCGTCCTACGGGCTCCGTCTGCGGAATCGGCTCTCGGCCCCGGCAGTACGCGTCGTCCCGTATCTATCTATCGACACTGGTCGGTATCCTCCGGATAACCGCCAGGTCCAACCAATCACCTGTAGGTAGTAGTCCCTCCGCCGGGCTCACCGTATAACAATACGAGTCTTCTTGCCCCGGGGTACCGTACCGGGTCCACCATGTACCCGCAATCGGTGCCTACCGCTTCTCGAATTGGGTATACTCACACAAGCTCTCTAAACCGAGAAAACTCATGGTGGACGCACTGAAATACCATATCAAGAGATACCGGGTTTTTAAAACAGTGCGTATTTTCTTAAAATAATACCACGGTTCTCAAATCCAGAAATCCCATAAATCCAAACTCAATGCGTAAATTCATGTAAGATGTCGTATGACACTAAGAGTGAAAAGGAAAAACCGCTCTTTTAAAAGGAATCCAGTTTTGAAAATATCTCATGCGGTCCCGATTTTTCATGACATCAAATCAATATCATCCATGTATGTAACATATGTATATATGTAGGTATGGATGTGCAAATGGATATATACGCGAATATGAGTGTAGCACTACTATGAAAATACAGTGTGTATGTGCGCAAGTATGAAGATATCAATATATGTATGCACTGGTATGGATATCCAGTGTGCATGTGCGCAGGTATGAAGATATCAATATATGTGTGCACTGGTATGGATATACAGTGTGCATGTGCGCAGGTATGAAGATATCAATATATGTGTGCACTGGTATGAATATACAGTGTGCATATGCGCAGGTATGAAGATATCAATATATGTGTGCACTGGTATTAATATAGTGTGTGCATGTGCGCAGGTATGAAGATATCAATATATGTGTGCACTGGTATGGATATCCAGTGTGCATGTGCGCAGGTATGAAGATATCAATATATGTGTGTACTAGTATGGATATACAGTGTGCATGTGCGCAGGTATGAAGATATCAATATATGTGTGCACTGGTATGGATATACAGTATGCATGTGCGCAGGTATGAAGATATCAATATATGTGTGCACTGGTATAAATATAAAGTGTGCATGTGCACAGGTATGAAGATATCAATATATGTGTGCACTGGTATGAATATACAGTGTGCATGTGCGCAGGTATGAAGATATCAATATATGTGTGCACTGGTATGAATATACAATGTGCGTGTGCGCAGTTTTAACCGTTAGTGAAAGTGCAGTGTTCTATATCTACCATTTCTTTATGCAATAAGGGGGGTATGCTACACTAATACACATAAACATATACGACTAAATATCCTATCACGCCCTGACGCTTAACTCCATACGGGCGATTTCCCCGTAGATGTTAAATCTACTCACCTGGTCGTGTGCTACACGTAGCCGACCACCTGCTTCCCCTTCTTTGCGGCGTCCGACGTACCCGCCTGCGAACCTGGAATTTACACAAGGGATCCATATATAAGAAAAATACGATATCGAAATCAAACGAGAAACTCGCGTCGCTAACCATACACGCGTGTGTCCGATACGCTAGATCATGTGTATACGTGTCTAAAACTATCCCGACACGCTGCGACACGCTGGATCACAGAATCCACTCACGTATCTCGCGTATCGCGCAAACAAAACGTACTTGAAACATGATATATCGTCCCAGATTCTAACTCAGGTGAGAACTTACAAAATTGCACATATCACAGACCCTAAAAATATAGCAGACTCCTCTAGCCAAAACCCCAGCACCAAGTCCCCTACCTGGCCGCAATTTGCGGCCAGAACGAATAAAACGGCGGTCAAACAATGGAAATGGGGTCTCGTACTTTGTGTGTGTGATCTAGACCTAGTATACATGCTCCAGTTTTCTCAGTTTTCTTCTGAAGGAGCCGGATCAAAAGCAGATCACAGAAAGGTCTAAGTTTTCTTAAAAACGTTAAATTTTGCACAAAAAGGAAACCTAGGGTATTTTAGTGAAATTTAGGGTTTATCTAGGTTTAAGTGGCTCTAACAACACTTAACTAAGTTAGTCTAACCATCACTAACATCACTTAACCAAAAGTCCACACTAATCACCATATTTAGCACAAAAACTCGCTTTTATCACTAATCGAAGCTATTTAACACCTAAGTTTAGCAAAAGGAGTTGAGCTCAGATTTTATACCTCACTCTCGACCCTAGGAAGTAGGAGAAGGAGGAGAGGAAGAAGATTTTGTGCTGCTGTTGCTGCTGGAGCTGCTGCTGATGCTGCTGGAGCTGTTGCTGAAGCTGCTGATGCTGCTATGCTGATGCTGTTGGTGTTGCTACTGTGGCTGCTGCTTCTTCTGCTGCTGTTGCTTCTTCTACTACTGCTGCTACTGCTACTATAGGTGTGTGTGTGTATGAGTGAGAGTGAGAGAGATGTGAGAAACAATGAGAGGCAAATGAAATGAGTGCACAAAGTGTCAACCCCTCTCTCTCTCTGTGCATTTAATGCAAGCATGGCAAGGCCATCATGCCCATTCTCTTTCTCTCTCTCTCTTTCTCCGTCCAAGTCAACCACAACAATTCAAATCCTTTTTTACATTTAAAAAAAAATAATTAACCCCAAAACACTTAATAAAAATGGCTTAACAAAATGGTTAGTCCACCATGGTTGCTAATCATGGTCTAATCCTATTTTAACCCTAGTTTACATGCACAAGTGTGTGCAAGCCTAGGAAAATTCTACTAAAATATTCATTAAATTTAATAGAATATTTGAAAATCAGTTTGGTAAACTTTTCATTAAAAACCATATATTAAAATATACTTAGCCACTAAACACATTCTAAGGTGTTACAATCTTCCCCCTTGAAAGAAATTCGTTCCCGAATTTAAAAATATAAAGCTGCGCATACCTTCAAAGAGATGAGGGAATTTCTTCTGCATCTCGCCCTCAGCCTCCCAAGTGATCTCTTCACCATTCGGGCTGTGCCAAAGCACCTTCACTGATGGCAAGACCTTCGATCGAAGTTTCTTCACCTGCCGGTCCAATATCACGACTGGCTGCTCGGTGAATGAAAGATCGCGCTCGTGCTGAACAGTCTGATGCTGAATCATGTGCGAAGGGTCATGTAGGTATCTGTGAAGCATCGACACGTGGAATACGGGGTGAACATCTGAGAAGTCGGGTGGAAGAGCCAAACGATATGCTACTGCGCCCACACGCTCGAGAATCTCGAAGGGACCTATGAATCTGGGGCTAAGCTTCCCCTTCCGTCCAAAGCTCATCACTCCCTTCATCGGAGAGACCCCCAGAAAAACAGAATCGCCAACTGCGAACTCTAATCTGTGACGGCGTCTGTCAGCATACGATTTCTTCCTGCTCTGAGCCATCCTCATCCTGTCTCGAATCAGCTGAATCTTCTCGGTCGTCTCCTGTACGATCTGTGGCCCCAAAATACTGCTCTCACTGATCTCTGTCCAACAGACGGGCGATCTACAACTCCTCCCATACAAGGCCTCGAAAGGTGCCATCTGAATAGTATCCTGGAAACTATTGTTGTAGGAGAACTCCACCAAGGGTAAATGATGATCCCAGCTACCACCAAAATCTAAAACGCACGCTCGGAACATGTCCTCGAGAGTCTGAATAGTCCGCTCTGACTGGATGTCGGTCTGCGGATGAAATACTGTGCTGAAACTCAAGCGGGTGCCCAAAGCCTCCTGAAGCCTCTGCCATAGTCGGCTGGTAAACTGGGTGCCTCGGTCGGACACGATACATGTCGGGACTCCATGCAGTTGTACAATCTCGTCGATGTAAATCTGAGCATACTGAGCAAATCCGAAGGTCGTCTTCACCGGCAGGAAGTGAGCCGCTATCGTCAAACGATCCACGATCACCCAAATGGAGTCATACCCTCGCCTAGTCCTAGGTATACCCACAACGAAATCCACAGAAATCTGTTCCCATTTCCACTCCGGAATAGGTAACGGCTGTAGCTCTCCCGCTAGCCTCTGGTGCTCGGCCTTGACTTGCTGAAAAGTCAGGCATCTCGACACGAAGTTTGCGATGTCCCTCTTCATTCCGTCCCACCAGTAAACGTCTCTCATATCATGGTACATCTTGGTGGAACCTGGATGAACACTATACACCGATCGATGTGCCTCCTCAAGAATCTCACGCCGCAATCCTTCAGCATCTGGTACGCACAGTCTAGTCCCAAATCGCAGTATCCCCTGATCATCGATCACGAACTCGGAAAATCTGCCCTGACCAATCTGTGCCATGATCTCTGAACAACGGTCATCACTGTACTGTGCCTCATGTATACGGTCAAGCAACTGTGGGTGTGCACGAATATGCGCAATCTGTCCCCCGATCGGCGTGAACTCGAACTGCCCTCGGCTGTCGGATAAAATATGCCAATCTGTCGACGACTGCCTCTGCACCGCGCTCAAACAAGATAGACTACCCCGGGCCTCCTGCTCAAAGCATCCTCCACTACGTTCGCCTTGCCCGGGTGATACAAGATCTCGCAATCGTAGTCCTTTATTAGTTCTATCCAATGGCGCTGTCTAAGATTCAGGTCAAGCTGCTGAAATATATACTTCAAGCTCTTATGATCAGTGAATATCTGGCACAACTCGCCGTATAGGTAATGTCGCCAGATCTTGAGTGCAAAGACCACTGCAGCCATCTCCAAATCATGAGTGGGGTAGTTCTGTTCATGTCTCTTCAACTGCCGTGAAGCATACGCGATCACCCTGTCATGCTGCATCAATACGCACCCTAGCCCCACTCGAGAAGCATCACAATAGACCACAAATGCGCCTGATCCTGAAGGCAATGATAACACCAGCGTCGTAGTCAAACAGGTCCATAGCTGCTGAAAGCTATGCTCGCACTCCTCCGTCCAATCGAAAGGAACTCCCTTCCGGGTCAACCCGGTCAAAGGTGCGGCAATACGGGAGAAGTCCTGTACAAATCGCCTGTAGTAGCCGGCCAGTCCTAGAAAGCTGCGGATCTCCGTAACTGATGCGAGTCTGGGCCAACTCTGAACGGCCTCAATCTTCCTCGGGTCCACACATATACCGTCTTGTGTAATCACGTGACCCAAGAAGTCTACGCTGTCAAGCAAGAATGCGCACTTGGAGAATTTTGCAAATAGCTGGTGCTCCCTCAAAGTCTGCAGTGTGATCCGCAGGTGCTGCTCGTACTCCTCTCTGCTCCAGGAATACACCAAAATATCGTCAATGAATACGATGATGAACAAGTCAAGATACGGCCTGAATATACGGTTCATCAAATCCATGAATGCTGTTGGGGCATTGGTGAGTCCGAACGACATCACCAAAAACTCATAATGGCCGTAGCGCGTGCGGAAAGCTGTCCTCGGAATATCCTCCTATCGAACCCGCAGCTGATGGTATCCTGATCGCAAGTCGATCCTCGAAAAATATCCTGCCCCTTGAAGCTGGTTGAACATGTCGTCGATGCGTGGCAAAGGATATGTGTTCCGCACGGTAACCCTGTTCAGCTGGCGGTAGTCGATACACAAACGCAAACTGCCGTCCTTCTTCTTGACAAACAGGACCAGAGCACCCCAAGGAGAAACACTGGGTCGAATAAGTCCTTTATCCAGCAAATCTTGCAACTGACCCTTCAACTCACTAAGCTCCGCCGGGGCCATCCGATAAGGCGGTATAGAAATAGGCTCCGTGCCGGGAATCAAATCAATACAGAAAGCAATATCACGCTCGGGCGGTAGCCTAGGAAGCTCGTCAGGGAAAACATCAGGGAACTCACATACAATCGGAACCTGGTCCAATGGAAAATCTGTAGCTCTAGTATCGCAAACATAGGCTAGAAATCCCTGATATCCCTTCCTCAACAGCTGTCCAGCGCGAAGAGAAGAAATCAAAATGTGAGGGGCGGCACCACGGTCCCCCTGCACAACAAAAGCCGACTCGCCGGGAAAACAAAATCTAACTGTCTTCTCGCAGCAGTCCACAGACGCATAGCATGTGGCTAACCAATCCATGCCCAAAAGAACGTCGAAGTCCAACATCTCAATAAGGATCAAGTCGACAGGCAACTCTCTCTCGCCAATACGGACAACACAGGATCGGAACACGTGCCTATCAACAAACGACTCTCCCACAGGAGTGGTTACAACAAGCGGCTGGTCAAGCAAACCGAACTCTTTACCCAAACTCGGCACAAAGTGTGTGGAAACGTTCGAGTGCGTGGATCCGGGATCAAACAACATGTATGCGTCAACAGAACATACTGATAGGGTACCTGAGACCACAGCATTGGACGCCTGCGCGTCCTGATGCGTCAACGCGAAAACCCGTGCATGTCCTCTGCCTGCAACTGGCGGTCCCCTACTAGCAACTGGCTGTACTCTGCCGGCAGCTGGCTATCCTCTTCCTCGGTCACCTCATCCTCTATGAGTAAACCCTTTGTGACCACGGCCTCTCTGTGCATGAATCTGACGCGGAGCAACAGTAGGTACAATAGGCAACGCCCTCTGAGGGTGGAGAAGGTGGAAGTGTGACATGTGGTACTGCTGCCTCCCTCCGGCGTATCTCGGTACAATCTCTAACGCGGTGACGGGGACTACCACATCCAAAGCATCCACGCGACGACTGCTGACCCTCCTGGGGATAAGAGCTAAACATCTGGCCTTGCCCCGAGTCTCTGCCACCAGTACGACGTCTATCACGGCGTCCGAATGGAAGTATCCGTGCTGTTGTATCAGTACGAACCCTCTTTGGCCCTGGAACTACCGAAGTCTCTGCAAGGCACTCCTCGACCAATAGGGCTGCGTCTACAGTTGCTGCATACGTCCCGCAATGCTGCGCGCTGATCGCGAGGAACAGTGGGGTAAGTAAGCCTCGAACAAATCTCTTGACTCGCATCTCCTCAATAACCACTAGGTATGGGGCATAAACTGATAGCTCGGTAAATAGTACATCGTACTCTGCCACTGTCATCTCTGGCTTCTGGCGTAAGGACTCGAATCTGCGTGCTCGAGCATCCCTGACACTCTGGGGAAGGAAACGGGCTAGAAATACCGTCACGAACTCGGTCCAGGTCATAGGAGGAAGACCTGCTGCTCTGCCCTTCTCGACCGATTCACACCATTTCTACGCAAGACCTTCCAGGCGAAAGCTCGCGAACTCAACCCATCTCGTATCTGAGCATCTAAGTGAACGACATATCCGGGCCATCCTATCAATGAAAGACTGTGGGTCCTCGGCTGCATCGGTGCCTGTGAAGACCGGAGGCTTCAGCCTCATGAACTCTGATAGCGATACCATAATCACCTCCGTAGATGCAGGGGTAACTTCCTGTACTGTAGGTACCATCGCGGTCCCCGTAACGGATGGAACTACCTCTGGTCGCTGCGCTCGAAGCGTCTCAACTAGCGATCCTATCATCTGGCGCATCTCCTGCATACCGGCTCCTAGCATGGCGATCTGATCTGTCGTAGGAGGAACAGTCTGCTTTGGTACAATTGGTGTACTACCCGGATCAGTCCTCGTCTCGGATGAGTCAACTCGATTCTCGGCTCTCACGGCCGCTCTCTGCGCCCTCGTAGTCTTTGGCGGCATAATGGGTGAAAAGAAATTAGGATTCAATAAGGATACGGAGATTGAATCACAAGAATGTATACAATCATGAAGGAATTTCAATCAATGAGTCCTAAGGTCGCTTAGGCGGAGTACCGTGTCGTGAGTATGCCGCGGAACATACACACGCTACGCCAATCTGCTACAGCTACGTACTCCATCATACTAGGGTCATCCTACACTCTGAAGGTAAAACCTACGCTCTGATACCAAATTTGTCATGACCCAAAGTTCGGCCTATGACCGGCACTTAACCACGTAACGTCTACAAGCGTAACGCAACTAGGTAAGCTGAAACCAAGAAATCAAAACCATTAAAAGTATTTAGTGTTAAAACGTTTGATAGAAACATTTGTTAAAACGTTTAGAAAACCTTAAGTAATTTAGTAAAATTCTTTAAAGTTCAAGTTATTATCTTAAAAATTTTGGCAGCATTTCCTTTGTAAAAACTAGCCCCGAAATCGGGTACAAGACAGTATATGAGTAAAAGTGACATATAGAATGAATAAAGCATCCCAAACGGGAATAATCACGCCCAACGGCGGAAACGGACACCACAATGATAATATACGACGCCGTAGCGAAGAAATGATCAGTATAAGTGAAAACAAATATCATGAAAGATAAAGCTACATAATAAAGTCGGCTCACACCGAGCTCGACACCAGAGTACAAATAATATATATCGTCCTCACAACTGGTCTCTAAGTCAATACATGAAAAGTAGATGGAGAGTACTAGATACAACAGTGTATACAACTGGAAAATAAACAGATACCGTACAAAAACCCACCTATCAGCAAAGGGCTTGCACGCCAACTGCAATGGTATCTGTATCAAAAGATGCAATAAAACTGCCTGCCGCGACTACTCCGAGGGGCAACCTGCAAGCACTGTGGCACAACGGGGTGAGTTGCCAACTCGTGAATAGTAGATAGCATATAAAGGTAATCCCGAGTATGCACGTGCTGCGATACTCTAACCTTTGCCAACAGATAACATCTATATGATGAGCTAGATAAGCGATAATCATGAACAAGTGCGATCTGATAACATCTCTATATGATGAGCAGGGTATGCAATAATCGTGCATAGCAAATGCAATTTAATAACACCTATATAGGGTGAGCAGGGTATGCAATAGTCGTGCATAGCAAGGGCAATCTAACAACATCTATATAGGGTGACCAGGGTATGGAATAATCATGCATAGCAAATGCAATCTAATAAATCTATATAGGGTGAGCAGGGTATGCAATAGTCGTGCATAGCATGTGTACTCTATCAGGTACTACAGGTACAGGATGAGATGTATAATACTGAATGCTGAGCATGGGAATAAATAACATCTACACGGAATGTCAATATGGAAAATAATCGGTGTCCATCAATACACCCAAATCCCAGTAAAACTCAGGCGCCGTCATCCTCATCGGCCTTCAAATCCTATAAATCTTATAGAATCGTGAGTGCCCAATATCGGCACTCAAAATATCATAAAATAGTCGTGTCTAGCATCGACACGCAAATCCTCAATTATCGGGCTCCGTCCAATCGCATCGGCCAACGGGTTCTGTCTGTGGAATCGGCTCTCGGCCCCGGCTGTACGCATCGTCCCGTATCCATCTATCTACTCTGGTCGGTATCCTCCGGATAACCGCCAGGTCTAACCAATCACCTGTAGGTAGTAGTCCCTTCGCCGGGCTCACCGTCTAACAATACGAGTTTTCTTGCCCCGGGGTACCGTATCGGATCCACCATGTACCCACAATCGGTGCCTACTGCTCCTCGAATCGGGTATACTCACACAAGCTTTCTGGAACCGAGAAAACTCATGGTGGACGCACTGAAATATCATATCAAGAGAAACCGGGTTTTTAAAACAGTGCGTATTTTCTTAAAATAATACCACGTTTCTCAAATCCAGAAATCCCATAAATCCAAACTCAATGCGTAAATCCATGTAAGATATCGTATGACACTAAGAGTGAAAAAGGAAAAAACCGCTCTTTTAAAAGGAATCCAGTTTTGAAAATATCTCATGCGGTCCATATTTTTCATGACATCAAATCAATATCATCCATATATGTAACATATGTATGTATGTAGGTATTGATGTGCAAATGGATATATACGCGAATACGAGTGTAGCACTACTATGAAAATACAGTGTGCATGTACGTAAGTATGAAGATATCAATATATGTGTACACTGGTATGAATATACAGTGTGCATGTGCGCAGGTATGAAGATATCAATATATGTGTGCACTGGTATGGATATACAGTGTGCATGTGCGCAGGTATGAAGATATCAATATATGTGTGCACTGGTATGTATATACAGTGTGCATGTGCGCAGGTATGAAGATATCAATATATGTGTGCACTGGTATGAATATTCAGTATGCATGTGCGCAGGTACGAAGATATCAATATATGAGTGCACTGGTCTGTATATACTATATGCATGTGCGCAGGTATGAAGATATCAATATATGTGTGCACTGGTATGGATATACAGTGTGCATGTTGGCAGGTATGAAGATATCAATATATGTGTGCACTAGTATGGATATACAGTGTGCATGTGCGCATGTATGAAGATATCAATAAATGTGTGCACTGGTATGAATATACAGTGTGCATGTGCGCATGTATGAAAATATCAATATATGTGTGCACTGGTATGAATATACATTGTGCATGTGTATAGCTTTAACTGTTAGTGACAGTGCAGTGTTCTATATCTACCATTTCTATATGCAATAAGGGAGGTATGCTACACTAATACACATAACCATCTATGACTAAATATCCTATCATGCCCTGACGCTTAACGACATACGTGCGATTTTCCCGTAGATGTTAAATCTACTCACCTGGTCGCGTGCTACACGTAGCCGACCATCTACTTCCCCTTCTTTGCGGCGTCCGACGTACCCATCTGCGAACTTGGAATTTACATAAGGGATCCATATATAAGCAAAACATCTCGCAAAACGTGATATCGAAATCAAACGAGAAACTCGCGTTGCGAACCATACGCGCGTGTGTCCGATACGCTAGATCGTGGGATACGCGTCTAAAACTATCCCGACACGCCGCGACACGCTGGATCACAGAACCCACTCACGTATCGTGCTTATCGCACAAACAAAACGTACTTGAAAAATGATATATCATCCCAGATTCTAACTCAGGTGAGAACTTACAAAATTGCACATATCACAGACCCTAAAAATATAGCAGACTCCTCTAGCCAAAACCCCAGCACCGAAGTCCCCTACTTGGCCGCAATTTGCGGCCAGAACGAATAAAACGGTGGCCAAACAGTGGAAAGGGGGTTTCGTGCTTTGTGTGTGTGGTCTAGACCTAGTATACATGCTCCAGTTTTCTCAGTTTTCTTCTGAAGGAGCCGGGTCAAAAGCATATCACAGAAAGGTCTAAGTTTTCTTTAAAACGTTAAATTTTGCACAAAAAGGAAACCTAGGGTATTTTAGTGAAATCTGTGGTTTATCTAGGTTTAAGTGGCCCTAACAACACTTAACAAAGTTAATATAACCATCACTAACATCTCTTAACCAAAAGTCCACACTAATCACCATATTTAGCACAAAAACTAGCTTTTATCACTAATCGAAGCTATTTAACACCTAAGTTTAGCAAAAGGAGTTCTGCTCAGATTTTATACCTCACTCTCGACCCTAGGAAGCAGGAGAAGGAGGAAAGGAAGAAGATTTGGTGCTATTGTTGCTGCTGGAGCTGCTGCTGATGCTGCTGGAGCAATTGCTGTTGCTGTTGCTGAAGCTGCTGATGCTGCTATGCTGATGCTGCTGTGGCTGCTGCTTCTTCTGCTGCTGTTGCTTCTTCTACTGCTGCTACTACTGCTGCTATGGGTGTGTGTGTGTGTGTGTATGAGTGAGTGAGAGAGAGAGAGATGTTAGAAACAATGAGAGGCAAAAGAAATGAGTGCACAAAGTGTCAACCCTTCTCTCTCTCTCTTCATTTAATGCAAGCATGGCAAGGCCATCTTGCCCATTCTCTCTCTCTCTCTCTTTCTCCCTCCAAGTCAACCACAACAATTCAAATCCTTTTTTCCATTTTAAAAAAAACAATTAACCCCAAAACACTTAATAAAAATGGCTTAACAAAATGGTTAGTCCACCATGGTTGCTAATCATGGTCTAACCCCATTTTAACCCTAAGTGTGTGCAAACTTAGGAAAATTCTACCAAAATATTCATTAAATTTGATAAAATATTTGAAAATCAATTTGGTAAATTTTTCATTAAAAACCGTATATTAAAATATACTTAGCCACTAAACACATCCTAAGGTGTTACATGGGTCCACCCTCTGGTCCCCCCTGGGTGTCCCCAGGGTGCGCACGCTCCACCCCACGGCTTCCTGGTTCAAGCCGTGAGCCCGCGGGGGGTGTGCAAACAACTCAAAACATCATTTTTTAAAACTGTTTTTATCGGCAGTTTTTGCGAGACAAAAACGGCGGATTTCTAACGTCGCTACAAGTTACCCTAATTTTCTAACTTGGCTCTGATACCATGAAAGTCGACCTTAGCACCGTCATGAGGTTCTAGAGGCATCAAGAATGCTAAATTTTAATTTTTATTAGGTGCTAAGCTAGACTAACAAGATCTTTACTAGATAATTTAGGGTTTTCCTTTGTCATGTGATGAACTAAAGAGAAGAAAAGAGTATACAAGCTTTGTAGTTCGAACCCTTCTCTTCTAAAGCTCCGTGTTGAAGTCCACGCGACTCTATAAGGCTCCTCTTCGAGTTGAACGAACCTCCTTCGTGATCTTCGCGCCGAAGACGATCCACCCGAAGTCCACAAGCTCAAGCTAACCCTTCATTAATCTCATTAATGAAGGCAACAATCCACATCAAATTGCTAATCTAATGTGTGATGGTGAAGTAGGTGTTTAATTTGCTCGCTAGGGTTTTCACAAGTTCAATGATTAACATCACATGTGAGGGTTTGAACTTGGAAGTGGGGTGAAGAAAATTGTAGAGAGCAAGAGGAAGCAAGAGCTAAAAAAAATGGCTAAGGCATGAAAAATGAAAATGATGAGAGTAAACTCAAAATGTCTCTCTCTTTTTCCTCACTCATTCAAGCATGGAATAAAATTGCAATTCTAAATTGTAACCATGCTTGAATAGTGAGTCAAGACTAATATACAAATAATAAAACCCATGTCTTGCCCATTCCACAAATATCTCCGCAATTTACACCTCATTTTTCCATTTTCTAAAAATAGAAAAACATGCCATGCTTCATATAATATATATATATATATATATATATATTTATATATATCAAATATACAGTAATATATATATATATAAATAAATAAAGCAATTAGTGAGCTAATGATATTAGTTAAGATATAATTATACCACATATAATATATATCATATTATTAAATCAACACTTGATCTAATAATCTAGTTATATCATATATAACCGACTAATATCATTAATCTGAATATCACATTATCAAACCAACACTTGATTCGATAATCCGGTTATATCACATATAACCTGACCGATTCAGATAATTGCCAGATTATAATACGGTATCACATACTCATATTTAATCAGGCCCACGCACATATCAACATATGTGCCCTACTTCGTTTCGCTCGAACCAGGAAACTTCTGTGTAGGACTCTAAAGACTCGTCAATACGCCAGCAGTAGGTGATGATCACATCAATCACCTAAAACCCGTCAGCGATACTAGCTGGACGTAACGGCTACCCGGGTATTGAGCTATATGAAGATCAATAAGCATGCTCATCCATACTCTCCATGAAGCATATCAATAACACTACCGTAGAATCCGATCTCTTTGTCTGATATGTTGCATATCATGTCTAGGGGTGGTAAACCTCAGCCCCAGTAACATGATAAGTCATGCCGATGTCTTGCCTATAACAGTCTGAGAAACTACTGATAACTCTTGTCAGTAAATCTCAGCAGCAGCCCTGGCCAGGGACTTCCAGTTATAGCCAATCGAGCATAGCGCAATATCAACCCCTAATACCGGGAGAGACGAAACCCCTCCTATCGCTCATTGCCTCCATGTGACTCGGGACTGTACCCAAAATCCACCTGTTTGCATGACTCTTTTGAGCCGTGGTAGGGGGAAATCAAAGCACAATGGGAGCCACACAAGACTCTATGACGATCTCGGGTCTACAGACTAACCTGTACCAGTGTCACCAGAGGAATGCTATCTGATGATAGGTATACTACCACATAGGAGTCCTTGGAGAGTCCTGTTCGGTGTACCCATTCTCCAATGAGCACCTGTGTACAATCTTTGATGTCACACACCAATGGTTGTGGGATGAACCATCGCTCTCTAAGGGACAAGAAACGTACACACTAATCTACACTGGAATATCGATGCCCTGGTCTCGATATTCCCACGACTAGGAACTGATTAAAGGATGTACTTGTGGACCATCCTGGCCCCACTAGTCTGATCTCATCATAATCCTGGTAGTCAAGTGCATATCCTAAGTGCTTTATCAACATGCGAGAGCAAGACAGTAAAGAATACCAGTCAGCATGTTAAGATAAAGAGTAACCAGATAG
Organism: Agapanthus africanus; assembly: GCA_030015575.1. Classification (NCBI taxonomy): domain Eukaryota; kingdom Viridiplantae; phylum Streptophyta; class Magnoliopsida; order Asparagales; family Amaryllidaceae; genus Agapanthus; species Agapanthus africanus. The sequence goes on from CM057347.1 coordinate 294,877,025, forward strand.
CATACTATCATGTCGAGCAAGAAATTCCTCTCTATATATGTCCAAGCATCCACTATAATATACATCACATGTACAATAATGGCCTCTAGGGTATACATATAACTAACAATTACTATTATTATGGCATTTATGATGCACTAACGTCTGGGTTTTGCATGGCCCAGTTCTTCTGACTTTATCGCAGGCAGATCAAGAGTATTTTGGCAAGCAAGCCGAGTAATGAGGAGCTAGCTATTTAGTTTAGAGATGCTTAGTTTCTTTTGTTTTCGTAGTTTTATTTTTATTGATGTGAGCCCTTATGGGACGTGATTCAGATACTATTGTTTGCTAGATCTTGATTCGTTTCCGCTATATGCATTTTTTGATTTTATTCATTGTGGTAGATAGAAATGTGTTAGCTAGATTATAATTTACTGTTCTTGATATCCGATTGACAGTCATAATGTAACTATGGAGGGATGATTCCTAACCACAGGTAGCATGGTTGGCTATGTCACTGTTTCCCCCAATCAGAGAAAAGTTCTATTCAAATTTTGAAATTTGAAATAAAAAAGCGCTTCATAATAGCACTAGCGTTAGCAGCGCCAGCGCTAAGAGTCAAAGACTCTGATGCAGTGCTCACGTGCAAAGCACGAGAGCGCTAGCACTAGCAACGCCAGCGCTAAAAGTCAAAGACTCTGATGCAGCGCTCACGTGCAAAGTACTAGAGTGCCAGCGCTAGCAGCGCCCGCACTAAGAGTCAATGTTGCAGCGCTCACGTGCAAAGCACGAGAGCGCTAGCTCTGGAACTAAATGTTCCCCGCCGTTGGATCAAAGATCCAATGGTGATTAAAAATCACCAAGATACAGAATAAGTTCTGTATGGGAAAATATTTTCCCAATCTTGTTAAAAACAAGAAGATTTCCTTCTGTAAAATAGAAGCCCTAGGATCAAAAATCCAACGGTGGAAAACATTAACAGATCAATTAGAGAAAAGATCTCTTCAACTGATTCAACAAATCAGCCTCTCCTATATAAAGGACCGAAGACTTCAAGTCTTGCATAGAGGAACCCCCCATAAACTTTGAGAAATTGTAAAAGAGTAGAGCAAGCTCTCGGAAGAAGAAGAATTTCTTCAAGGTAAATAAAACAGAGAGATAAAATCATCTCATAAGAGGAAGAAGAACTTTGTTTTTTTTCTAGATCATAGATCTACAAAGACAAAAGTCTTTCATAAAAATAGAAGAGATTGAATCATCTCATCATAAAGAAGGAAGGAGAAGAACTTAGTTCTATTTAGATCACAGATCTACAAGACAAAGTCTTTCACAAAAACAGTAGAGATTGTAAAATCTTCTATTAAAACAAGAACGGAGTTCTTAGATCTATGAGACAAATTCTCCTATGAACGAGAATTTAATTCTTAGAGCGCAGAACTGATCAAAGTTGCCTAGAAGAGCCTTAGCGCTCCAATTAAAAAGAAGCGCCTCAGCGCTCCAAGACTGACGCACAGCGCCGCAGCGCTCTTAGCGCTCCAATTTAAAGAAGCGCACAGCGCTTCAAGGTTGGCGCTCAGCACCAAGCGCACCTTGTGCTCCTCACGTGTGCGCTATCTCACAGAAAGCGCTTTGCGCTCATTAACTGGCGCTCAGCGCCAAGCGCACCACGTACTCCTCACGTGTGCGCTATCTCACAGAAAGCGCTCTAGCGCTCTAAATCTGGCGCTCAGCACCAAGCGCACCACGTGCTCCTCATGCGTGCGCTGAAGGAACATAAATTGTTTCGAGGGAACATAATGTGGAGTGCTCAACACTCAATAAAAGACAAGAAGGGTTGTCAGAACCCAAACCAATACTCAGCATTGTTAAATATTCAACATTTTAACTGAGTGGGCCGAGCTCAAGTTGGCCACAGACCCCCAATTTAGATTAATTGAGCACACATGCTCATAAATCTTTTAACTGATCTTAGTCCCAAACTCGACTACAGATCTCTCAACCAACATTGGTTCGAGGGTACATATCTTCATATTATACGTCATTGTAATTCCTCAACGTCTTCAGAGAGATGGAGGGTCCCAATAACCAATAAATTTTTTTGGTGCATCCCCAAACGGTTGAACCAAAACCAAACAGATTATGGCGTCTTTAAACGTGACTATGATGTCCTTAAACTTTACGGACTATGGGGTCCCTAAACTCATGGACTATGATGTCCTTAAACTTATGGACCGCAATATCCCTAAACTAAAACAATACAGTCTAAATGCTCTTTTGTTGGATCTAAATGATCTTGTTAAGTAGATCTTAGTCTAAAATTAGATTAACGTATCCTTAACAAACGTTTAAGTTGATCTTAATCTCAATGAGATTAATGATCCTTAAACCCAACAAAAACCCAAATCTAAGAAAATACGTATTTGGACTAATCCACGCCCTACGGGTGACAACATAAATTAGTCTCCGTATACAATCCACGGGCAACCAAAAATAAAACAAACACACACGACATGAAGTAACCATCTGGAGAAGCAGAAAGTGGTTACCGCTATGCGGTAGCGTAATTAACTGTAGGGGCTTGCACCTGCAGGGAAGAGCGTCCCCACAATCAAAAACCCCTCATAATAAGGGGGAATCTGACGAAGTCTGCTACAACGGTCGCATCCGTCTAAATCTCCGATACACGGTACCATAAATAACCTTGGCATCTTCGGAGAGGTGGACGGATAAAACCAAATAGCATCTGCCCTCAAATTCAGGCAAGACGTTTGTCTTCCCGGTTTTCGGCGGTGAACAAATTCTGGCACGCCCGGTGGGACCTTTTTCTCTTTCCACTCCACACTTCGTGTGTCGTGTTTCACGAACTAATCGCGGGTTGCAATGGTTGCTTCTCGATTCGAGGTACTAAGATTCGGTGTCTTGCTCCGTGCAGAAAACAAAAGATCAATGGCTTTCAACTGCACTAACTGCAACAACTGCAACAACTCCTACTCCGTCCTTGCTGGAGGAGTGACCTATGGGCCACAAGCGGCCTCCCTTTTTACGATGCCAGTAGAACAGGTGACTCAGGCCACCACTGGACTGTTCTTTGGGACCATGCTCCCACCCATGAGCTTCAACGCCCCACTGCCGTCGCAAGAAGCTCCGAAAAAGTCGGTCTTTGATCGGCTTACGACTACCGCGGCCCCTCTCAATGGGTCGCCCAAATCCAGCTCTTCGGTTTTCAGCAGACTGGGCCAAAGCTCAGGTGGGCCCGTAAAGAAGCCTGTAATAACTGAAGGGGTTATCCCGAAATGGATAGCCATCCCTACTCCAGTAAATGAATTCGTCCAAGCAGCTTCTCCTGCTAAAGAACCAGTCTTTAAAAGACTAGCCTTTCCAACTCCCGTTCCAGGTGAAGTCACCAAGGCTGCTACCCTTGTTTGAATGTCTGCCTTCGACAGGTTGGCCATCCCCTCTCAGCGGACGTCGGTCTTCGACAGGCTAACGACGACAACAGCCCCTCATCAGAGCGGGGGGTATGAAGAAACTCATCCAATAGCAGAGGTGGTCCCGTCCGCTCGACATGCTCGACGTCGCCGTTGGCGCCGAGTGAGGAAAGCTGGGGGCAATTCCCCATCTGGATCGTCGGCTCCAACGGTGGAAGTCGACGTTGCTGTTCCAACTGGGAACAGCTTTGAACCACTCAGGAGGGTCCGCAAGAACTCTCCGACTGCCGTGCTGAAAAGATCTCCTCCACCTATGGAGAATGCTATAAAGACAAAGCTGGAGCAGCCCCCTCAGCGGCTGTCCTCTAAAATTCACAAGGTCTGGCGACAGGTCCAAGACTCGGTGATCATCCAAGACTATTCCTGCCGACCGAAGAAGATGAAAGTTCGGCAGGAGAAGGACCTCCCTGGCATACCACAGAAGGTGTCGTCTACTTGGGTGCCTGCCATAATGGCCCCCTCAACTTCGACCGCCCACAAAAGGAGAAGGCCGGAGAAAATTCCCGTGTCAACGACGAATCTCAAGGACACTAAACCTAAACGCCCCATGTCCGAGGGCATGGTGGTGCACACTATTTATATGGCTGCCGGAAAAGAGAAAAGCCGTGCTTCTACAGGTCACCGACCGCTCACCCGATCAATAACAAAGGCTCAGGAGCAACAACAGTAAAAGCTCCAGGAGAAGCTGACAACCATGGCCGCACTCACCAGGCCAAAAGAAGGTCCGGAGGCGTCATCAGAGCAGCGTCAAGAACAAGAAACCGATGTTGAATTCCTCCGCAGAATCCTCGAAAAGAAAGACAAAGAGGCCGTGGAACAAGCGTCCAACATAAAATGAATGGCGCTTTTATTCCAAGATATGGTTGGGATGATGATACAGCCGGATCCTCCAGCTGAAGACCCCCCGATTATCCTTGAAGACGACCGAGGGGAGATGTCAAACCCTCTTCCAGCTTGTTCAGCAGCCAAGGATGAGACCATCTCTAAAGCCGCCCTGGATGACTATATCGCTCAGCAGATACGAGCTCATCAGGCGAGCGAAGTAGCCGGGCAAATTGTTAAGACTGGACGACCCTATCCGGGTTGGTATGACCAAATAAAGTACCCGCCGGGATATACGATCCCTAAATTCCATGTATATAAGGGGACGGGGAATCCATACCAGCATGTTGCTCAATTCAGAGCCTTGTGCGGTAATACTGGGGGTGACGACAAACTGCTGCTTCGCCAGTTTGTTGGTAGCTTGTCGGAGATAGCATTTGAATGGTACTCTGAGCTCCCAAATGACTCCGTTAAGACATTTGCAGAAATGGAGTTGTTGTTTACACAAAGGTTCGCAAGCGCTAGAGAACGCACCCCAATCACGGCATTGATCAATACCGGGGTAAAGCTGGGAGAAACATGGGTTCAGCATGCAATCTGATGGCGGAACCTATGGTCGAAATGCGAACAACGCATCGAAGAAGCTCCTGCAGTAGGCATGTTCGTGGGTACCCTTGATCCGTAGGCGACCATATCCTAGTTCATGATGTTTTTCAAGCCGACTACCTTTCAGACTTTAATTGACTAGCTAGCCTAAATAGATCAGATGGGTCATAGACCATCTTCTTCGAAGATGGAACCTCAAAACGAAAAGGGTAAAGGGAAAAGGGAAAGCGACCTTCGTCGCCAATGCCCAGCAGCAGCCCAGTGGTCCAAAACCAACTGATCGCCAAGATGATAGACAGCGATTACTTAACGAGAAGCTGAAGCGCCCTTATTCGTTTCCTCGGGATAAAACGAGGAAACTGTTCGAGCTGGCAGTGCGCAACAGGCTCATCATCTTGCCGGATCCAAAACGCCCACTACAGCCCGGTGATGTCAACAATCCCAATTATTGCCCCTATCATCGAGTAATCGAAAATTGCTTCGTCTTCAAAGGCTGGATTGAGGACCAATACCAACATGGCAAATTCGCACTGTCCGAGAATTGGAATGTAAGCCCGCCCCAGCCGCATGATCTTAAAAAGGTGGACACACCAGGTGCATCATGCTCTTTTGTAGAAGAAGCTCCATGGGAGGTCGCTCTTTTAGTCAAAACGAAAAGAATGCTGAAGGATCTCTAAACATGCCCGGCGATCAGGTAGAAAAGTTCGCTGGAACCCGAGGTCATTGAGGGAATGCTGAAGCCGCGCCCGATGCCAAGAATTGGTAGCGATAGTCAAAACGCCGATACCCAGCCGTCAAAGTCTTCAAAGAAGAAAAAGAAGGCCAAAAAGCTCATGAAGCCTGATGACAAGCGCACGGACCTGCAAAAACATATTGACGCGCTGGAGGAATACAACCAAAAGGCGTGAACCCCGGTCACACTCCAAGAATTTCTCAACGATATCCTTAAGAGCGGAGATAACGACAATAACGACGGAGATGACTCGTCAGAAGAATCTGAGGATTATGTGGCAAGTTGCCACATGATCTCTCATTCGGCGTTAACTAACGAAGAAGCTCACTTGGCGTTAGAAGACAACATAAAGGAGTTGGGGCAGGGTCAAAGCAAAAACCCTTAGAACCGTCTGATGAGATGATCGATCTGAAGCTGAATGAAGCCCGACAAAAGAGCAAAGCTGATTGAGAGCGTGAAATGGCCATATTTGAAAAAGCCAAACATCGGCGACTGGACAAAAGGGTTGAAGCACTCCAACCAGACCGAAGCATGCATATGGCAGATAAAAGCAGGCTTAAGGCAAGAAAACGGTTCGCCAAAACCTTATCGATGATAATGAAGTTGCCACCTTTCAAAGAAGACACTTCAGAAAATACGTTCCCTGACGAACTAGATGTACATCTAAACTACTGCTTATACCATCGGAGGATCACACACCCTACCGAGGAATGCATGGCCTTCAAGAATTGGTGGCAGGGATACGTTGCTCATCAGCAGAATTTCAAGCGGATGAAGCGCAAAACGCGTCGAAAGCAGAAGAACACGACAGATGGGTGCAGAAGAACTTCCGGCGACTGCCACATGGTTAATTCCGGGGGATCACAAGTTCTCACCTTCGGGAGCGATTCGGATGAAGAAATAGCCCTCGGCTCTCTCTTCAAAGAATACATCTCTGAAACAGAAGAGGCGAAGACTTGCGAGAACATTCAGCCACGTAATCGCACTTGACCCGAAAAGAATCTCGGACCTACAAACAAAGGGTCGAGTAAAAAAGATAAAGGGAAGGAAAAAGTCCCCAAAGATATCGCCCTTAATAACCGAGTTGTCGAAGAGCTTGTAGCCAAGGACCCGCCCAAGAAAAACAAGGTGGATTACAACGTTCTGGCACACCTGAGGAAGATACCCTCGTAGCTAAGCATTCTCGATGCCCTTCTGCTATCTAAAGAGGCGAGAGATTAGTTGATCAAAGCACTATAAGAGCCCGAGCAGTTTCAAGCTTTCCTTGCCGAAGAAAAGATGAAGGACGAGCTGGAAGAAGTGCACACTGCTGACGTCACTTTCGGCGATGAAGACCTCCTCATTGAGACATGCGAGCACAACCTGTAAGTCCATGTCACGCACCCCACAAACTTGCGAGGGGGCGGAATATATGAAAAACGATTATCAAAGCTTCGTAACACGGACTTGAGCGCATGAATCGTATCTAAACCATTACTAGCAATCTACGAGAGGTTTAACTACTCGGATTCGAAGTTATACCTCACGTTACATGTCTTTCGGGTCTTCATCGCTGTCCTCCACTCCTCGTAGGCTCCTTGGAACATCGGCACCTCAACGGCCTCCTCGAGTCAAAGACGATCCACTCGAGAGCTCCTACGCCAAGCTTGATCTCTAACTTGAGATAACTAGGCTGCTCAAAGTGCTAATCTAAGCTACCAAGGGGATATAGAGTGAGGTTATGGATGTATTAGTCTAGCTAACCCTTGATCTCAACACATGAGAGGTTAGGGTTAGGGTTTGAAGAGAGAGAGCTTGAGGAGAGAGAAGGTGATGATAAGAATGAGAATGAAAAATGAGCTCATTTGAATATATAACAACCATAACAATTTATCAAATAAATAATATAAATGATTAATCATCATGGTTGATGCATTCACCTTGTGTGATTCATCACATGAGTCATAAGCTCAATAAATGAAGCATTAACTCTAAGGATGAATCACACAAATGAGTCATTAAGCATTAAATGCTTATGCCACCTTAACCCCCAAGTCACCATGCTTCTAGAAGCTTCCCGGAAAATTACGAGAACGCCCCTCCAATCCGTGAAAACACGGAAAAACTTTAGACTGTATAAATCCAATAACCCGATACTAAAATCTGGCTTAAACCAAAGCCGGCTAGTAAAAACTGTCCGAACGTCGTACGTGCGTAAACACATGTACGCATCCAAACCCTTGTCGTAAAACCATACGACCTCTATATCATTTCGCCTGGATCAGGGAAACTCTCTGTGTGGGACTCTAAAGACTCGACACTACGCTGGCAGTGGTTTTAAACACAGACCGCAAGCGGCACTAGCTGTACCTAACGGTCCCCAGGTAGATTTCGATAAGAAGGCCGATGAGGAAACTCATCCGAACTCCCACTGAGCCAGATGTGACAATCTCTGTACAGTCCGGTCTCTTCGTCTAAGACTATCGCATATCGAGCCTAGGGGGCGGCAAGCGTCAGTCCCCTAATAGCGGTATAAGTCGTGTCGGAGCGTAGCCCATTACACCCTGAGAAACTACTGGAACCTACCAGTAAATCTCGCTTTCCCTGGCCAGGGACTTTGCGTAATAGCTCTCCGACACAGGGCGATATCATCTCCTAATACCGGGAGAGACGAATCCTGTCTAACCACTACTGTCTCCAAGTGCTCGGGACTGCACCCAACTACTACCTGTTTGCACGACTCCTTTGAGTCGTGGTAGGGTAGCAATCTAAGAACAGTAGGACACACTCGAGGCGAAGTAGCAGTGTCAAGTCTGCGGACTATGCTGTACTCATGTCACCTGGGAACTGTTAACTGACGACGGGTATAATACCATTTAACAGTTCCCCCGCGAGTCATGTCCGGTGTACCTGTAACCTAACGAGCACCTGTATACTATCTCCAGTACGACGTACTGATGGCTGTGGGACAGACCATCTCCCCAACTGGGATGAGAAGCGTACACACTAGTCTACTCTGGAGTATCGATGCCCTGTCTCGATAATCCTACGACTAGGGACATATATAGGATGTTGCTTATAGACTACCCAGCTCCCACTAGTGTGACTGCCATCACAACGCTGGTAATCAAGCAAAGAACCTATAGGCTCTACTAATATGTATAAGTGATACGTTACAAGAAACATATGCACATATTAAAGTAGACAAAACCAAGTAGCATACTACCATGTTTAGCAAGACTATATATATATATATATAACTGTGAATATCCCAAGCTTCCATTAAGTAATATACAACCTAGTAGATACAATAATGGCCCCTAGGGTATATACATTAACAATCTCCCACTTGCACTAGGGCCATGAGCTGGCATATCGTAGACCTATCATCTCGAATAGCCTCTCGAACTGCGTTTGAGGAATGGCCTTTGTGAATGGATCAGCAATGTTATTCTCCATCTCTACTCTCTTTATCTCGATCTCCCGGCGATCTACGATCTCCCTGATCAGGTGATACCGCCTTAAGATGTGTCTGGACTTCTGATGGGACCTGGGTTCCTTCGCTAAAGCTATAGCGCCGTTGTTGTCGCAATACAGAGGTATTGGACCAACACTGGTAGGAACCACCTGAAGTTCTGTGAGGAACTTCTTCATCCAGACAGCTTCTTTTGTGGCATCGCAAGCAGCTATGTACTCCGCTTCCATCATTGAGTCGGCAACGGTCTCCTGCTTGGAACTCTTCCAACGGACCGCCCCTCCATTGAGGGTAAAGACATAACCCGACATGGACTTGGAGTCATCTTTGTCACTCTGGAAGCCGGAGTCGGCAAAGGCCTCAATCTGGAGATCTTTTCCGCCATACACCAAGAACATCTCCTTAGTCCTCCTCAGATACTTGAGAATGTTCTTTACTGCTATCCAGTGATTCTCCCCTGGGTTTGCTTGATACCTGCTTACTACGCTCAATGCGTATGCTACATCTGGTCTGGTACATAACATCGCATACATTATAGAGCCTACCGCTGAAGCGTAGGGTATAATCGACATGCGACCCCTTTCCAAATCAGTCTTGGGAGACATATCTTTGGAGAGGGTGATTCCGTGACAAGCCGGTAGATTACCGCGCTTAGAATCTTCCATACTGAATCTTTTCAATATGGTGTCTATGTACCTGGACTGCGAAAGTTCCAACATCCTTTTTGATCTATCACGATAGATCTGGATCCCCAGAATGCAGGTGGCATCACCCAGGTCTTTCATGGAGAATTTCTGTGACAAGAATCTTTTGACTGACTGTAACATAGGAATATCATTTTCTATTAGGAGAATGTCATCCACGTATAAGACGAGGAATACTACAGCTCTCCCTACAATCTTACTGTATATGCATGGTTTATCTGGATTTTTGATAAAGTCAAATTCTTTGACAGCATCATCAAAACAGATGTTCCAACTCCGCGATGCTTGCTTTAGTCCATAAATGGACTTAAGCAGCTTGCATACTTTACCGCTGCTCCCACTCTGAATGAATCCCTCTGGCTGATCCATATAGACGCTCTCTTCCAAATTTCCATTTAGAAATGCTGTCTTTACGTCCATCTGCCAGATCTCATAATCATGGAAGGCAGCAATAGCAAGAAGGACCCGAATGGATTTGAGCATAACCACTGGAGAAAAGGTTTCGTCATAGTCCAAACTAGGTCTTTGACGGAAACCCTTTGCAACAAGTCTAGCCTTATAGGTTTCAACCTGTCTATCTACACCAATCTTCTTTTTGAAGATCCATTTGCATCCTACGGGTTTTACCCCATCTGGAGCAATGTCCAAAGTCCATACTTTGTTAGTGTATATGGACTCCATTTCGGTCCGCATTGCATCTAGCCATTTTACCGAGTCGCCGCTCTGAATGGCTTGCTGGAAGCTAGTAGGGTCGTCATCATCAATGATGCAATCCTCTCTATCCCCATCTATGAGAAAACTGTAGTATCTCTCAGGCGGATGAGAAGGTCTACTACTCCTGTGAAGGGGTGCGGGAATGTCCTGTTCTTCTTGAACTTCTGGTTCTACCAAACTTTCAGTAGTAGTTTGTGGTTCTGGAATTTCTTCCAGTTCTATTTCGCTCCCACTTGTTTCCTTTTCTAAAAACTGATATTCTAGAAAATGGGCATTACGAGAAACAAAAACCTTTTGTTCCTCTGCGTAATAGAATAGATACCCCTTGGAGTTCTTTGGATATCCCATAAACTTAAAATGTACTGATCGTGCCTCGAGCATGTCCGCATGCTGCTTTTTAACAAAAGCTGGACATCCCCAAATCTTCAGATACTGAAGATAGGGTTTCTTCCCACTCCACATCTGATATGGTGTGGTAGGCACAGTTTGGGTAGGAACTATGTTCAAAAGATATGCAGCTGATTCTAGTGCATATCCCCAGAATGATCGCGGTAACTCAGCCTTACTCATCATGGAACGAACCATATCCAATAGGGTTCGATTCCTCCTTTCTGATACACCGTTGTGTTGTGGTGTGTATGGAGGAGTAAGCTGAGAGAGAATTCCATTCTCTTTTAAGTAACCCAAGAACTCGGCACTTAAGTATTCACCACCTCGATCAGATCTCAGTGTCTTGATACTTTTGCCTATTTGGTTTTCCACTTCATTCTTGTATTCCTGGAATTTCTCAAAGGCCTCGGATTTATGCTTCATTAAGAAGATATATCCATACCTAGAGAAATCATCTATAAAATTAATGAAGTATGAATAACCACCTCACGCATGTGTAGATATTGGACCGCACACGTCACTGTGTACGAGTCCCAAGAGCTCGCTTGCTCTTACTCCGTGTCCAGTAAACGGAGTCTTTGTCATCTTTCCTATGAGACAAGATTCACAAGTAGCATAAGATTGATATTCGAACGGATTCAAATATCCTTCTTTATGTAACTTAGTCAACCTTCTCTTATTGATGTGACCTACTTTACAATGCCATAAGAAAGCCTGATTTAATTCCGGAGACTTTCTTTTAAGTGTGTTCTGGACATTGAAAACCTGAGCTTGACTCAATACGTATATGCCGTTATCTAATGTACCGGACCCAATCAAAACTTGATTTAGGTGGATGTGAACTACATCGCTTACGAATGTAAATTCATATCCCTCTCTCGAAAGTGAGGATACCGATATGATATTACAAGTCATACTAGATACATACAGACAGTTACGTAGAATCAATATCTGCCCACTTGTCAAACCTAGGCGATATTCTCCCACGGATTCAACGTCCACGCTCATTCCGTTTGCAACTCTGAGAGACAAATCACCTACCTTTATAACTCTACGGTTTCTCAAAGCATGTAATGAATTACAGATATGAGATTCTGCTCCGGTATCTAGTACCCAGGAGGTAGAGTTAATAGACAAACAGTTCTCAATTACAAACACACTTGAGGCCGAAGCCACAACATGCTTCGTATCTTGGCTACTGGCTTCCAAAGCCCTGCAATCCTTCTGCTAATGCTCAATCCCATAACAATAGGAATGTCCCTCTTTTACTACATTCAGTTCTGAAACTTTTGCCCTTATCTTTCCTTCTACTTCCCTGGTTTCCTTCAGGGTAGAAGGTAGAGACTGTAGAATCAAGTCAGTATCTGACCCGTTTCCCAATGTGGTCTCTAGGTCCTGGAGCTTATCAATATAGCTAGTCATTGTAAGGACGTTGTCCCCTACAGATGACCCGACAGCCATCCTCGCTTGAATTAATTCGGTCGAGGTCTTATATCTTGCGATATGAGATTGCTCTCCATATAAATTTTTTTTATGGAGAAAGATGGAAACTGAGTCCATCTTCTCATGCTGCTTCTGGTATACACCATCAACTGAAGCCAACACGAGGCACTTGGCTTTCGCTTTATCCTTTTCCCTTGTCTGACGGATATCAATATCCGTGACGGTGGAAACTGGACCTGGGACGGCGGGATCTTGAGTAGTAATAGGGTGGTCCAGCTTGTCATAGGTAATGGACATCTGGACAGACCTTTGCCAGTCATATAAGTCAGATTCAGTCAATTTGTTATCTAGATGTAACCTATGTGTGGTCACAAGGTCGCTGCAATGAGAGAAAGAGAAGAAAACATTTTAGCATGATGCTGTTGCAAGTTTAGATTGGTTTTTAGTTTATCTAAACTGGATGGCTCCCACTGTTTCTCGAATCCTTCCTCAAACCATAAAAGAAGAATTAGCCAGGACAATTCTCACCGTACAATACTTGCTTAACCGTTAAGCCAGGCCAGTGTCGATACTTTGAGGGAGGTTTTCCAACGCTTTCGCGAAGTTCCTTAATTAAATAACCTCTTTTCTCTGAGGGCGTAGCCCCGCTGACACCTTTCTCGACACCTACTTGGTTTATAGCATTGATCGTTTAAGTGACGAATCTCCTGATAAGTAGCATGTACTCACAGTAGGATCGGGATCCAAAATATCATCGTATGATAATGTTGATGGAATCCTACCAACATTCATCAAACTCCAAAATGGTATGCATCTCTCTGCAAATTTCAGTTTCTTTAGAAATTCCCGATATATATTTTTTCCCCATGCTCTTATGACCTTGGCGTTGGTCAAAATGTCATAAGTCACATGTCAAGTTCTACCCATCATTATCCTTGTTAATTTGAACCCATCCGTACATATCCTTGACGTTGGCCAAAATGATAATACGGCTGTCCCAAACTAACTCATCTATCTATGCAACAAATGAAATATCCAGCAGCTACCAAACACTATGCCTTGGCATTGGTCAAAATACATAGCTTGAATACTACTGAATACCCAAATGAAATGACGGAGGGCTACGAATGGTTTTGGCAAAACCGTGAACGTAGTGAACTTGATATAACCGAAGGAACCTGATAGCTTTTAAAAGGAGTGGTTAAAGCTCCGCAATTAAAAAATATCTTCACTTTTAAAATAACCGAGTGGTTTCTTTTAAATTTGTTCCAACGATTCATTTTTGGTTTATTTTCTTTGCATTATAATAATGCGTCCCATCGTTTATCCTATCATTGCAGAAAACAACAAAAATACCACGTCCTCTTATGCCATCCGCATTCGCCACTGGGTCCCGTCATCACCCGTTAGGTTACTTAACTAACGACAGAGCGGGGGCTGGGTTAGCGCGGGTGTAAAACATAAGTGACGTCTAATAGCTATCATATATAGATATTGTACATTCGTCAGACGCAATAATAAGCATTCCAGATCACAGATGAACTTTATTGGATTTACTAGCAATCTGCGTTTGTTTTGAGCCTGCAACAAAAGACGGATTACACAGTTGTGATGAATAGCCATTACCCCACCCCAGACCCCTATGGGTACGGCAAACTACCCGCCAAGTGCCCGAAGTGAAGCAGTCTCCCTCAACAACGTGAGTAGGCCACTAAACACTTCAAAGTACCCGGTAATTTGTGCACCCCACCTTGGGTCAATCCTAGGAGCAAAAACAGTAAAAATGAAATAATACAACGGTGGCTACAACCGCAACCTGGATGCGCCCCGCAAAAGAATATTACATCATATTACATTTACATCGAATGAATGAATATAAAACATATCTCAAACCCCGGCTAATCATCACAACATCCCAATCAAGTCCATATACACAAACAGTAAACATTACAGAAATGTGCAACCCCCTCCCAACCGACATACTAGCAGTTAAGGGAGGTTTACGAACACATTAAACATTACAGATAAAAACCCAATTAGCAAATATCTTAGAATATCGATCGATTACCATATTCCGTATCTACCCCAAAAGCAAACTAGCACTGAAGTAACCTGCGCAGAAAAAGAATATACAGGAAAACAAAACACAAAAATATATGAATTGTAGAGCAAATCGGAGTCAACTCGGGGTTGACTCCACCGCGGATCTGCGGCCAAAAGCACAATCTCGCCGCGGATCCGAGGCCATCAAGCCGAGTTAGAACTTCGTATTTTTCCATAATTCTTATATTTCCCTACTGTGAATTTTAAGGCATATCAAATAATTTTTTCGACACGTTTAAAATTTACAGAAACTGTTAGGGTTCGGGGTGTTGTTTTCGCGTTTTTCCGACGATCGAAGTTCTAAATAGTTGCTAACAAGCTAGTAATAGTTTAGTTGGCTCTGATACTACTGTAAGTCCATGTCACGCACCCTACAAACTTGCGGGGAGACGGAATATATGAAAAACGATTATCAAAACTTCGTAACACGGACTTGAGCGCATGAATCGTATCTAAACCATTACTAGCAATCTACAAGAGGTTTAACTACTCGGATTCGAAGTTATAACTCATGTTACATATCCTTCGGGTCTTCATCGCTGTCCTCTACTCCTCGTAGGCTCCTTGGAACATCGGCACCTCAACGGCCTCCTCGAGTCAAAGACGATCCACCCGAGAGCTCCTACGCCAAGCTTGATCTCTAACTTGAGATAACTAGGCTGCTCAAAATGCTAATCTAAGCTTCCTAGGGGATATAGAGTGAGGTTATGGATGTATTAGTCTAGCTAACCCTTGATCTCAACACATGAGAGGTTAGGGTTAGGGTTTGAAGAGAGAGAGCTTGAGGAGAGAGAAGGTGATGATAAGAATGAGAATGAAAAATGAGCTCATTTGAATATATAACAACCATAACAATTTATCAAATAAATAATATAAATGATTAATCATCATGGTTGATGCATTCACCTTGTGTGATTCATCACATGAGTTATAAGCTCAATAAATGAAGCATTAACTCTAAGGATGAATCACACAAATAAGTCATTAAGCATTAAATGCTTATGCCACCTTAACCCCCAAGTCACCATACTTCTAGAAGCTTCCCGGAAAATTACGAGAACGCCCCTCCAATCTGTGAAAACACGGAAAAACTTTAGAATGTATAAATCCAATAACCCGATACTAGAATCTGGCTTAAACCAAAGCCGGCTAGTAAAAACTGTCCGAACGTCGTACGTGCGTAAACACACGTACGCGTCCGAACCATTGTCGTAAAACCATACGACCTCTATATCGTTTCGCCTGGAGCAGGAAAACTCTCTGTGTGGGACTCTAAAGACTCGACACTACGCTGGCAGTGGGTTTAACCACAGACCGCAAGCGGCACTAGCTATACGTAACGGTCCCCCGGTAGATGTCGATAAGAAGGCCGATGAGAAAACTCATCCGAACTCCCACTGAGCCTGATGTGACAATCTCCGTATAGTCCGGTCTGTTCGTCTAAGACTATCGCATATCGAGCCTAGGGGGCGGCAAGCGTCAGTCCCCTAATAGTGGTAAAAGTCGTGTCGAAGCGTAGCCCATTACTCCTGAGAAACTACTGGAACCTACCAGTAAATCTCGCTTGCCCTGGCCAGGGACTTTGCGTAATGGCTCTCTGACACAGGGCGATATCATCTCCCAATATCGGGAGAGAGGAATCCTGTCTAACCACTACTGCCTCCAAGTGCTCGGGACTACACCCAACTGCTCCCTGTTTGCATGACTCCTTTGAGCCGTGGTAGGGTAGCAATCTAAGAACAGTGGGACACACTCGAGGCGAAGTAGCAGTGTCAAGTCTGCGGACTATGCTGTACTCATGTCACATGGGAATTGTTAATTGACGACGGGTATAATACCATCTAACAGTTCCCCCGCGAGTCCTGTCCGGTGTACCCGTAACCTAACGAGCACCTGTATACTATCTCCAGTACGACGTACTGATGGTTGTAGGACAGACCATCTCCCCAACTGGGATGAGAAGCGTACACACTAGTCTACTCTGGAGTATCGATGCCCTGTCTCGATAATCCTGCGACTAGGGACATGTATAGGATGTTGCTTATAGACTACCCAGCTCTCACTAGTGTGACTGCCATCACAACGCTGGTAATCAAGCAAAGAACCTATGGGCTCTACTAATATGTATAAGTGATACGTTACAAGAAACATATGCACATATTAAAGTAGACAAAACCAAGTAGCATACTACCATGTTTAGCAAGACTTTATATATATAACTGTGAATATCCCAAGCTTCCATTAAGTAATATACAACCTAGTATGATACAATAATGGCCCCTAGGGCATATACACTAACACAACCGTCCCCTGTATGTCTCTTGATACTGTCATGAAATCAAGATAGACAAAATCCTGGTCGACAATGGGTCCTCCGTCAATCTTCTCAATGTAAGAGTGTTGAAGGAAATTTGCATGAGCGTTCAGCACCTCGCTCGGGATAAAATCACCATCTTCGGGTTTGACTTCCAGTTATCACGGACGCTCAGGTTTGTGATACTGACGTTACGCTTTGGGTTGCTCGTCACTGATATCAAGTTTCACGTCATTGACGCCAAGACTTGTTACAACTCTTTGCTCGGCAGGCCTTGGTTACACGAGTACAACATCATCCTTTCTACACAACATCAGTGTATGAAGTATTTCAAGGATAGTCTCGAGTATACCGTGACAGGGGAACTGAACCCATTTTCCATAAATGAAGTCCGAAAGTACGAGGATCCAAAGTATTTCCTGCCAGACTTTGAGGACACGGAAAGATGCCATAAACCGGAGAATAAGCAAAAAGCTATCACCACCATTCCGTTCTTCAGGAGCGATACCGAGGAGGAGGAAGAGATAGTCTATTCAGGGCCGCCCCAATGCAACAAGCCGGGACCGTCCACCCCTATGTTGGTCTTCGGCAGCGACTCTGAAGATGAGCTCAATGCAGTATTTTTTGTTCGGCCACCAATGCGAGCCTTCACTGGCGATGAACGGAGTTTGCAAATCGCCATGGTTCTGTAAAAGCACTACAAATAACTCGACGCACTTGAGACCTATAGTGTGCAAGAACTGCAGACGTTCTACGTCCCTCCCAGGAGAAAAGATGAAAAGGCAAACCTCTTTTATCGATCCGCGGAAACCAAAATGGAGAAAGAAATTAGGCATGGTGCCGATCCTACGCTTGACAGGCTCCAGCCCATCCGTCTGCCCAGATATTATACAGAGGGATTAAAAAGGCTATTGAGGCGCTAAGGCGTACCCTTCAAACAGACTGCTCGACAAGCTCAATTCTACAATAGGATCTGGAACGTCCTCGGAACTCAGCGAAAATTGCCTAACGGGAGAATGGAAACGTTCAGGCTTGGATATGTTCAATCCAAGAAACGGGAGCGATTCTATGGCTGCTACGTTATACATGACTTCGATGAAGAAGGAGATGCTCTGTTAGAAGACGCTAACCTTGAACCAAAACGAGGTCCCGCCATGAAAGTGCCAAGTCCGTCGTTCGAAGAACAGATGGACAAGCTAATAAGGGAAGCGGGTCAAAAGGTCCGGGATGACCATAGCCGCGAAATGGCCATTTACGAGAATGCCAGAACACGGCGCCTCCTTCAGCAAGTTGCGGAGAATGACGACGCTCTTCGTCGCCAGCTCGTCATATGGAAGACCCGACGCGGAGGTGAAAACAAGCTAAAGAACGGAAAAAACGTTCGGCAGCAGCAAAGCGGGTCCAAGAAGCCACGCGATCGAAAAATTGAGCAGCCGGGATCCGTCTCTTATAAAGAAGATGGGCCGAGCATATTCTTTTCCCCAAGACAAGACAATGAAGATATTCGGTCTTGTCATGAAACATCTGATGATTACCCTCCCGGAGTCCAAGCACCCCGAACAAGCAAGTGAGGTTCATCACCCAGACTATTGCTCCAATCATCGAGCGATATGACATCCTCTCGAAGACTGCTTCACATTCAAAGACTGGGTCGAGAACCAAAATCAACTCGGCAAGTTCGCTCTAGCCGACAGTTGGAGGGTAACCCTACCATAAATACATGTGCCAAAAGCAACGTATGCAGCGAGAGTAGAGCCGGATCAACATCGGTCTTGGAAACGATCTCTTACCTGCCATATGATAACGCTGTCAGAAGAAGAAGTACGCGAGGATATGGCTGACCTCCCCTGGTGCTTCGAAAATGAGGATGAAGAGGAATTGATCTTGGAATTTCCACCAGCGCTAAAAGAGCTGGAAGATGGAATACATACTACCGTAGATAACCTGAAAAAAATCGACTTGGGGATGGAAAACGACCCACGGCTGACGTTCGTCAGTGAGCTGTTATCTGAAGAGCAGGTGGCTACGCTAAAAGATGTGCTCATGCAGTATAAAGACTGTTTCACATGGAACTACTCTGAATTGCCGGGACTGGATCCAGAAGTAGCTGTGCACAAATTGGCGATATCTCCAGACGTCAAGCCAATCAAACAAGCACCGAGAAGAATGCCGCTCAAACTTGAAATGAGCATCAATGCTGAGGTCAAGAAGCTAATTGATTGGTATAGATTTTGTGTGCGTTATGCGTTTTTGAAATCAAAGAATTAACCGCAATCAAGAACGGTATCGCTTGGTAGCTAGCCGGTTGAGTACGGGTCGGTCCACAAGGAAAACGTGTATTTTCTAGTTGTTCTAACGAGTCAATTCCTATTTGTGGTAGGTTTTGATTTTCAATAAAAACTGAGGTTGAAATTAATTTGAATTAAAACCTTGCTAGGGTTAGGATTAGGTTAGTTTGGAAGGTCAATTATTCTCACCGCTTTCTTTGCCCTAATTAACAACTTTAGATGTTAAGGTAATAATTAACAAAGGGGATTAGCGCGATCGGGAAGAAACGAGGTTTCTTCCCTTTTAGGCCTTGTCCGTCCTTTCTTAATTCTTAGCCCAAACCTCTATGGAAATCAATCACAACCGATCTTTAACTAGGGAATCACCGCTACCTTGTGGGGTACGGTGCCGTAGTGAGCGGTGTGTGGTTGTTTGCATAGAGCCCTTATTTTAAAATAGTGAACGGGCAAGAAAGGGGTGAGAGATTTTCATCTCTCAAACCTTCCCGATCCTAACCCTAACAAGTGAGGAACTACTCACTCATTAAGGAATTGACAAAGGAATTCATTATAACTACGGCAGATAAAAAATTGCAAATAAATAACTAGGGCAGAAAAGAAATTCAAGATAAGAAAACTTACTTTATTGATGCACTCTTTTACAATTACAATGAATGGAAATTTTAAACTAGGAATTAAAAAGAGGTATGCTCCAAAAAGAGCTGTAGGCTTCCTATTTATAGATAATAGAAAACCTAGGGTTTACATCTGATCCATATCTAGAATTACAAAAATACCCTAAGAAAACCGGGTCAATGCACCGACTCCCACTGACACGCAACGACGCACCGACACGTGTCCTATATGGCCACGGATCCGCGTCCAGAAGGAATGTTTGGCCACGGTTCCGCAGCCATATTGTGGGTTCTTGGGCTCTGTTTCTCAGGTATACTTCATGTTGCATTTTACTTCTGGTTTCTTCACTTATTTTCTCAGAATGTCTTCTAGTTTCTTCCAGATTTCCACATTGCAGAATGTTGTGGACTTTTCCCATTCGTTTCGTGTTGAAGTCTTGAATCTTGTGCTGCCTTTGTCATTTGTGAAATAGAACTGTTCATTGATCTTCATTTGTTCCTTAACTGTAGGTGGCATTATAAAGATTCTTCTATTTGTTGGTCGTAGTCTCACTTTTTAACGTCTTTTCATGAATTTCACTGTATTGTTCTGAGAATCTGTAACCTGCAACTATTTAGCAGACATGGATCAAAAGCACCTATTTATTTGTAAAATGATTAAGAATGGGGAATATAATAATACAAAATTCTGATATGAACAAATACCCCCAAACTTATCTTTTGCTCGTCCCGAGCAAAACTATTTTTATTCTCGAAAAAATCCTAACCTCACTTTCGCAGGGAATCGCGATTGCACTGAGCTCGTCCAACAATCCGTTAAACCTCTAGGTGTCCCTAGTAGGAGGAGTGTTGTCTCCTGAGGGTTTTTAGCGGATACTCTCCACAAAATCTGATCAATTTGGCCTATTGACTTTCATCTTTCAATTCGGTGTTCTAGCAAGGAATTCTATTATCTTCAACTTAGAAATTATCAACCCGTATTTTTCACGCTTCCTTATCATTTAACTTAAGATTGTATATGTTCTGTAAATTTCTTTAGCTTTTAGCATCTTTTGAGTTTTCCTTCTAAGGTTCCATCTCAACTTAGGAATTTTTATCATCTCTACTAAAGATATAAGTCCTATTTTCATTCATATCTCTCATCCAAACCCCAATCATATATCCCTACGTGTGTGTATGTATCACCCCTACACTTGGAAATTCACTTCAAGCTCTTATACTCTTGTCTATCATCCAAAATACTTTTAATTGGTGAATTTTTAGGTGAAATTGCTCACACATCCTTCATGCGACCGTTAATACTTCTTGAGGTACTAACGACCGATTACAAAATGTGTTTGCGCATTAAGGCGTAATTCCTCGTCTTATAATACTTAAGGCTTTAGCAGTGACTCCCAAACCAGTTAGTCTAAGGCACTAGGTGATAAAGCACCCTCGCTATATATTTTTTATTTTATGCAACCTTAAGTAATTACAAAACCAGTGTTCATTTTTTTTATATCTCTTTATTCACACTTATAATTTTATTTTCCTTCATCCTAAGGATTTTAGACAAGAGCATTTCAAGGTATCCTCTACTATTCTAAGTTTCAAGGTTCGTGTTTGTGCAAGTTGTAGGGTATATATTTTTAGAATTTAGACTTAAGCTTGGGGATTATTTTTCAAACTTACACTTTAATAAAAATTTCAATATTCTTCCTTTATTTTGACTTAGCCCAAGACGTGAACTCAAAATTTGCCTATTTCTAAGTAAACTACAAAGACATATATTTTCTGCCGTTAAATTTTAAGAAAGGTTATTTTTAGGGTTTTTAATTTACTAAGTTTTGGATCTAGTTTTTTTTTAGCTAGTTAATTGTCTTGTCTAACTTAAGTCAATTATGGCCAAAATTGAATTTTCAATTTTTTTAATTTTCAATTTTTTTTTTATTTTTATGGATTTTAAAATAAATATGCAAATGCAAAAAATATACACATGAATGCGAAGGATGAAACCTTACCGAGCACACCCTCAAACTTAAACTTGACAGTGCCCTCACTGCCAGGCTACACCAAGAGGGTCAAAATTGCAGGTAATCTCCTGTTTTTTTTAAAACTGAAAATTTACAAAAATACCCCAATTTTTTTTTTATTATTTATTATTTTGTTTTTTTATATTTACAAGTGGTAAACGTACTCCCAATCATACGGTTGGCCAAAAATCATTTTTTTTCTAGAGCCAACATTTTCTCCCCCAAACTTGAATTAAACAAAGTTACAAGTCATTGCCAAGCTTTGCAAAGGCCGAAAGTCAATACCAACCATTCGAAAAATTTATCAGTGAAATACAGCGGTTGGTGGAAGAGTATGTTGTCAAGAATCACGAAGAAGTGGGGAAGAGATAAGTGGTGTAACAGAAATGGATTGCATCTCAATTTGAAGAGATGACAAAGTGATTGCGACGTTGGATTACTCGCATTTTTGTGATTGTCAAGAAAAAGGGGCGGAGGTTCAATTTCTTTTTGGAGTTGATTCATCTCAACACCCGTGTTTACTAAAAATGCGAGCTAATCAGCGAAAATTTCCTCAAAGCTTTCATCGATACCCCGAAGAATAATGTCATCAGAAAGAGTGGGGCGATCTCTAGACTCCATGAAAGATTCATAATCAGCATTAAATGTTGACCCGGACAATTTAATGGAAGAATCCGTATGTGTATAATACATAGTTGGGTCAAACAACGTATGAATAGAATTTAGATCGGTATCCTGAAGCAGATCAAATTCGCTGCTGTCAACATCCATTAATTTGACAGAATATGCATGAGCAGAAGGTTCGGAGGGCAGACTTCCTATCTTGTAAATGTTGAACTCACTTGACATCTTCCCGAAGGATAAAGTCATAGAGCCGTTATGACAGTTGATTACAGCATTGGAAGTGGCCAAAAATGGTCGACCGAGGATCACCGGAATTTGGTTCCGTAGGTTAGCTACAGGCTGTGTGTCCATAACAATGAAATCAATGGGGAATATGAAGTCCCTTACTTTAATTAACACATCCTCTAACTCACCCCTAGGATGGGTGATGGATCGATCGGCCATTTGGAAAGTACAATGAGTGGGTTTCAACTTTCCAACGCCAAATTGCTCATAAACGGAATAGGGAAGCAGGTTAACACTGGAACCCAGATCTAAAAGTGCAAGGTTGATGTTCTTATCCCCAATAGTTATTGAAATTGTAGGACAGCCAGGGTCCTTTTGTTTTTGTGGCGAAGGTTGGGTAAAAGCATTGCTCACGGCACTAGCTACGAATACTTTCTTGGGTACCTATAACTTCCTCTTCTTAGTGCATAAGTCCTTCAAGATTTTAGCGTAAGAAGGGACTTGTTGGATTGCATCCAAGAGAGGTATGTTAATACTAACCTGTTTGAATAACTCCACAATCTTCTCCATTTGTGGAGTTTGTTTATTGGATCTCAACCTGTTTGGAAATGGAATATTTTGAAATTTTGTTGAGTCCAATGTTTGTGGAGTAGATTGTGGAGTTGGAACGTATCCCAGTGTTGGTGTTATCGTGGAGTGAGATGTGGGTCCGTTCGAATTAGAAGAAGTAGAGCCTTGTGAAGAATGAAGAACATGCTCTAACAAAGAAGAAGATGACGAAGAAGATGAAGAGGAAGAAGATGAAGAGGAAGAAGAAGAAGCGGCGGCCGGGATTTCATCACTAATACCCACATTATTGTGCAACACTCTTCCAGATCTCAACGTAGTCACAGCATTTACATTATGATTTTGTTGTTCATAAGCAACATGTGCGTTGTGTGTGTGACCAGGATTTGGCAATGGTTGAGACGGAAGCTTTCCTTTTCTCGCTCGCTTAACACAGCATTTAGTTTGGCAATTTGGGCCTCAATTGTTTTGATGCTCTGATCATGTGAAGCACTGTTTTGCACCAAAGACTCAATGGAAGACTGGATGCTTGCTGAGGATTGTGTAGATTGTTTTAAAAACGCATCCAGACTTCGTTCTAGCGAGGAAACCTTATCGTTATTCGGCTGAACAAAATTGTTTTGAGGATAAGAGTTGTTGGGTGCAAAATTATTCATTTAGTTTGGGTAAGGTTGGGGTTGGAAAGGTTGCTGATATTGAGTTTGTTGAGAGACTTGTTGTTGTGGAGGAGGCCTCTAAAAATTGTTACTGCCTTGGAATTGTTGTTGATTTTGATTCCAAGCAAAATTTGGTTGGCTCCTCCAACCAGGATTGTAAGTTAAAGAGTAGGGATCATTTCTTTGTCTTAGCTAAAAGGCAGCATTGACTTGATCTTGTCCTTGAACAGGTGGGTTGTAAGGACACTCTTCGGTTAGATGGGACGGATCCGAACAACAAGCGCAAACAGTGCGTGGGGGTAAAGCCGGGGCAGGAGAAGGTGATGAGAATTTGCTCTCAATTGCTTCTAGTTTTTTCGTGAGTGCAGCCATTTCGGCCTTCATTGCAATCGACATATCAAGTTGATGTATGCCTTCCCTAGACTGACCTGATGAAGTAGATGAAGTGGTCTTAGTGCTTTCCCACTGAAGTGTTTGTTCAAAAAGATCGTCGAGAAATTGCCAAGTTTCCTCGCTTGATTTTGTAAGAAAATGACCTTGAAAAATGGTTTTCAACAACTGCTTAGTTGCTGGGTTCAGTCCTTCGTATAAAGTTTGGCAAAGTTGCCAATTCTCGATACCGTGGTGAGGCCACTGAATAAGAAGGTCTTTAAATCTTTCAAAACACTTCCAGAAAGGTTCGGAAGGAAGCTGGGAAAATTGAATAATTTCATTGCGAATTCTCGCGGTCTTGTGGTGTGGGTAAAACTTTTTTAGAAAAGCCTTAACAAACTCTTCCCAATTTTTTATGGAGTGTGATGCTGTGCTATATAACCATTTTTCAGCTAGGTCACATAAAGTAAATGGAATGACACGTAGCCTTATAGCATCATCAGAAAGTTGTGTGGTCTTCATCATTGCGCAAACATTCTGGAATTTGTTAATAAAGATGTAGGCATCTTCGGATTCCAGCCCGTGAAATTTGGGCAACATATTGATGAAGTGGGGTTTAATTTCAAAGTTATCTCCATTAGGCGGTGGAAGTGAAAGACAAGTGGGAAGTGCTGTGCGGACGGGATAGAAAAGATCCTGGAGTGCGATTCGTTGGGGTGCTTCGACAGGAGGTAAAGGATTGTTAAGATTGAATCCCGACATCTCCTTAGAAGATGATGAATTTGAAGATGAAGGTAAAGAAGTGGAGGGAATTTCGACTTCGGAGTCGAAAGCATCGTCAGTAGGCACTAACGAGACACAGACTAAACGGGCGCTAGTATCCCTAGTCCAACTGGACATAAACTAACGAGGTGTAGTGTAGTCATGTTAGTTATATGTATGCCCTAGAGGCCATTACTGTGCATATGATGTATATTGTAATGGATGCTTGGACATATATAGGGAGGACTTTCTTGCTCGATATGATAGTATGCTATCTGGTTGCACTTTATCTTAACAAGTACTCTGATTTTCTCTATGTTACAAGTTGATAAAGCCCTTAGGATATGTACTCGACTACTGGGACTATGATGAGATCATACTAGTGGGGCCACGGTAGTCGATAAGTACATCCTATAACTGTTCCTAGTCAAGGGTATATCGAGACAGAGCAGCTCGACATGATAGTATGCTATCTGGTTGCACTTTATCTTAACATGTACTCTGATTGTCTCTATGTTACATGTTGATAAAGCCCTTAGGATATGTACTCGACTACTGGGACTATGATGAGATCATACTAGTGGGGCCACGGTAGTCGATGAGTACATCCTATAACCGTTCCTAGTCGAGGGTATATCGAGACAGGGCATCGATACACCAGAGTAGACTAGCGTATATGCATCTTGACCCATATGATGGTCGATGGATGATCCCATATCCATCGGTGTTTGACATCAAGCATGGTGTATGGGTGCTCAGTAGAGACTGGGTACACTGGACGGACTCGCCGAGAACTCCCAGATGGTATTATACCCCACGTCAGATGGAAGTTCTCCGGTGACACTGGTACAGGTTAGTCTGTAGACCCGAGATAGTCATAGAGTCTTGTGTGATTCTCACTGTGCTTTGATTTCCATCATACCACGTCCAAGAGGGCGTGCAAAAAGGTGTCTTTTGGATACAGTCCCGAATCACATGGAGGCAATGAGCGATAGGAGCGCATTCGTCTCTTCCGGTATAGGGAGTTGATGTTGTGCTGTGTTCGATTGGATATAACTGGAAATCCGTGGCCAGGGTTGCTAAGATTTACTAGTAAGTGTTATCAGTAGTTTCTCGAACTGTTATAGACCTCAAATCGACACGACTTATCAAGCTACTGGGGTCTAACGTTTACCACCCCTAGGCGAGATATGCGACATATCAGACGACGAGACTGGACTGTATGGGAGTGTTACTGATTGGATTCGCAGGAGAATGTATAGGCTTGCTTGTTGATCTTCAGATCGCTCAATACCTGGGTGGCTGTTACGTTTAGCTGACCGCTTGCAGCTTGTGGGTGTTTGATATGATCATCACCTACTGCCGGCGTATTGACGATTCTTTAGAGTCCTATACAGAGGTTTCTTGACTCAGGCAAAACGGAGTAGGGGCACATATGTGATATGTGCAGGACCGAGGATAATGCGATATGAGATACCGTATTATATTCTCACGATATTTGATATCAGCCGGGTCATCGGATCAAGTGTTGATTCGATGAATCGGTAAATGATATATTAGTCGATTATATGCGATATAGCCGGATTGTCGGATCAAGTGTTGATTCGATAATTTAATGTATAATTATATATTTGATATATTAAATTACATTAACTAATATAAGCTCACTAAAAGATTCTTTTTCTCACTCGGGTAATACATTGATATATATGCGATATATGTTAATTGTATTATTTTATTTTGTTACAATAAATATTTTATATGTGATATATAATATTGTAACATGATATGGTTATTAATGCAACATGATTACTGGAGATTAAACATGGTTAGGGTTTGATTTGGGTTAAGCTTTTCTAGAAGTTTCTAAAAGGTTTTGTTTTGTTTTGTGCAAAGATATTTGTGTTGATATTTTACATAGATATTTGTTTAACCCAACCAAACCTTTTAACCTTGGTTAAATCTCTACAAGGGTTATATATACCATGGTTGCATTTCTACCCTCACACTTGATTTTTCGTTATTCATAACAAAAGGATTAGTTCATCTTCTTCCTTCTTCTTCTTTGCTTGAAAAACTTTCTAGCTTTTTGAGAGGTGATGATTTTGAGTGAGATTAAGAAAATAAATGAGTGCTAAAATCCTACTTCATCATCCTAATCTATCCTAGCCATTTAGATTAGGGTGTTCACTTCATTTGTGAATGAGAGGTTGTGCATAAGAAACTTCAAGGTAGATCATCTTAGTTATCGAAGATCGGAAGCAAGTTTGCATCTCTTTCTTCGTGGAGCCTCTCTAGAGTCCAGAACTTGATGATCGCAGCGAAGGGACCACAACACCGAGCTTATGAGTTAAAGGACCGGCCTACAAAGGTTGTAATCCCAAACTCTTAGATGTTAAAGTGTTTAACATGCTTTGTTTCGCCTAATCTCTAGTTTAAAGATCTTGTTTAGGGTTGTTCGGCACGTCTAAATTTTAAATCGGGCATGGTTGATGCCTCGTAGACCCTTATGAGAGTGCCTAATAACCCTACAGTGGTATCAGAGCTATGCTAGAGCTTTAGGCGAAGTCTAGACGAAGTTTAAAGTCCGATCGAACTCCGAATACCCGTAAAACCCTAGTTTCTGGAAATTTTTCAAAAAGTTGATTTTTTTCATATTAAAAATACTCAAAAAAATCAGCAGGGTATTTTAGGAATTACTGTGAAAAACGAGCATTTAATACCATTAAACAGCCGCGGAACCACGGCAATGACATGGCTTGCGCGGCGGTTCCGCGGCCGTACAGTGGCCTTATTATTTTATTTTTGCACAGTTAAATCCGTATCTACAACCTGATTTTTCTGGGAATTTTTATTTTTACTCAAGTGTTGAGTTTTCTGGGTTGTATTGGGAGCTCGTTGTTTCGATCGGAAAGTATAACTTCGTTTAGTTTGTCCGAGTAATTTTTAGAACGTGTTAAAAAGTTCGAACTGATATCAATAACTCACTTTTTCCCTACCGGAAAATTTCCAAGCGTTGGATTTTTCTGTAGTTTAAGAACGTTCTAAGTCGTGCATGTAACACGGTGGACCCTCTAGAAGAACACAAACTTTAACTCGATTATATGACCGTCTTGAACTGCCTCTAAACCTTAGGGTTTGTGGCAGTACGGCGTGCCACATATGAGGCGTTGGCTTGACCCTTCTACGGCTGGACCATTGGTACTGTGGCATGTGATGGATGTTTTTAAACTAATTTCAAGTGTTGAGAACTATTTGGGAAATCTTGGGTGTTTGATTATTCGATCGGAAAGTTTAACATTGTCTATTTATCTGGAATGTGATACAATATTTGGAATCCACAAGTAGTTATGAGATAATTAATTTGAATGTTATAAATCTACCAGTTCAGTCTCAGATGATCGATTGCCACGGGATTTTGATGCGATCAAAAGTCCGTCGCAATCACGTAGCGTACGCGGAAACTCGCCGGGTAAACTTAATAGACAACCACGCCCCATAGCCCCGACCAAGTGACTGTAGGAGAACCCCGTCGCCAAAAGCATCCGTTCGGGTGCTCGCGGCAGCGGTGTTCCGCCTTAGTGCACTTCGTCGACGGCATCCGGGGGTGCGGCCGTCTACTAAAGTTTGCGACGAGCATTCGATCAGGATGTCGGGAATCTTGTTGAATTGCCCGACTTGATATTGAAAAGAGTTTTCGATAATGAGACTAAAATGGGGGGTTTATAATAGTTAGGCATGCGATGTCTAAAGAATTCATTTGGTTAGGCATGCGATGTCTAAGGAGGTTGCGGATTCCAACTGTTGTAGTTTTACACTTTCTTTTCTGCGACCGCAAGTGTAGTATGTAGTTGTATCGCCGGTTTTCATTGCTATACATCAACGACAATCGGTGTATGCATACTTACTTACGTTGATGATATGAGATATTATGTGTTGTTGTGATATGTTATATTGGATCGTCGTGTTCTGAATAACCGGGGGTTTTATGTGAGATGAGAGTTTACATTTTCATTCATATAAAATTCATTTGTATGTAATATTCTTTTATTGGGGCACTTCCAGGCTGAGGATGATGTCACCATTGTATATTATTTACTTTTACGCGTTAGGTAGACCTAAGGAGGGGAGCACAAGTAACCAGGTTCTAGGGTCCAGTGGGAGACCATCTCGAGGAGTCGAGACCGGGTCTCCTAACCCTAGAATTGGCAGTGTTGCTTGCCGCTCTCGTAGGGGTCTAGGGATGTGGGTTTGGCTATTCATTGCGACCGTGGAATCCGTGTTTTATACATGCTCGTATTAAAACACAGACGTCCTAGTATATCCAATATTTCATATATGTTCTTCTGCTGCAATATTCTGTGATGAGATCATATTACTGCCTGAGACGAATGTTTATATTATATATATGAGATATATATTATATATTGTTGATTTTGTTTCATATCTGATGCTTTTGAAGAATAATAAAATGGGACTTCATTAATGAGATTAATGAAATAAAAGAAACCTAAAGATGTTGTAGAAACTTGTTTAAAAACTGGTAGCTCTAGTTCTTGCTTTGCATAGCGGTGTTCCTTGTAGAACATCCAGCACCTTATTCGATAAGGAAAGAACCGAGATCCGTTTACCGGGAGTGACCTCTTTAGTGAAACTAGCAGATGCTACAAACTCGGTTTGTCTTTTGATTGCTTCTATAATTCTTGCTTTGCACAGCGGTATTTGTGAAATATCCTGCACCTTATTCGATGAGGAAAGAGCCGACAATCCCTTCACCGGGAGTGACCTCTTTAGCAAAACTAGAAAATGCCTCAAAAACACTCCATTTAAAATCACTCGATTCTACGACGATATCAAGTTCATTACGCAAAAGGTTTTCTTAAAAACCTGCCGTAGCCCTCCGTCATTTCAGATAAGTACTAGTTAGTATTCGTGCTATGTTTGTTGACTATGTTAAGGCGTAGTGTGCGGTAGCTGATTAATGCTTATCTGTATAAGTATATGATGCGATTGGATTAGGGTAGTTGTGCGACTTTGTTGACTATGTTAAGGGTCATGCGGGTGGGTTTAATTCAATCGGGAAATGACGGGTTGAACTTGACTGGCACTTATGATTTGTTGACTATGTTAAGGTCATATAGCTGCTAGGGGTAAAATATTTTTGGGAATTTCAAGTATTGAAATTTGCAATGAGATTGCATACCTTCTATGAGATAGTTGGATCCCGATACCCGCTGCGAGTAAGAGTTACTCCTGGGAGAGTTTTACACATTACAATTAGCCGATCAAGTAGGTGTCTAGAAAGGTGTTAACGGGGTTACGCCCCTGGGAAAACGAGGTTTACTTTAATTAGGTCCGTGCGAAAGCACGGGGAACCTCCCTCAAAGTACCGGCACTGGCCTGGCTGAAAGATTGGCAAACTTGTAGCGTGTAATTAATCCCGGCTAGTCTTTCCTTTTAGGGTTTGAAGGAAGATTTGACTAAATCAGTGGAAGACATCCTGATTAGATATATTAGATAACCAATCTAATCTTGCAAGAGCATACGCTGAGTGTTTTCTTCTCTCTCTCTCCAGGTAGCGACTATATCACGGCTTAATCAAGATAATAATACGGAAGTATTGACCGAATCCGCTTGTTATACTGAGCTGGGGAATGTTGGTCCCGCTCCAACTTATAATTGTTATAAGACAGAGGAGGAAATGGGGGAATACCAGATTTCCCGTGCCGCCCAAACGAAGAAAGTACATGTTGATGCATCTTCTTCGGGTGTGTTCATTACACAGAACTGTTTCTCAATGTCCTTTACGTCCTGGGTATTTGATACCGGATCGGGATCCCACAGATGTAATTTGGTACATGGGCTACAGATAGGTAGAGAACTGAGAACGGATGATAAATTTCATGAGATAGAAAACGGTGCAAGTGTTGCAGCCAAGTCTGTTGGTAGTTACAACCCTGTATTACCAGAATACATTGATTCTGAATGAATGTTATTAGATACCGAACCTGATATACAACATCATATCAGTCTCTTTATTAGTAAAGAAGGATATAATTTTGTATTGTTGGATAATGTTTTGAACATTTCCTATACCAAGAGTTGATCGGTTTAGGCACGTTATCTAAAAGCATAAACGTTCTAAATCAAACTATAGTTCTTAGTATACATAACACACACAAGAGGAATAATTCAGAAATGAACGAATCCTTCTTGAGGTATTGTAGACTAGGTCATATCAATGCGACCCGACTAGCTGAAGTTACGTTTAGATGCATATTTAAATCTGTTTGAATTTACATCTTGTGAAACTTGACAGTCATGTCACAAAGATATGATGATCACAGCTCTGTTTATTGGAAACAGAGAAAGAGTTAGTGAACTCTTGGGATTGATACATGCTGATGTATGATAGTCCGCTGTCTATACATGCCAAGACCGGTTCTTTGTACTTCATTAAATTCTCTGATGATCTCTCAAGATTCAGACATTTGTTCCTGTTGAAACACAAGTCCGAAACTTTTGAGATATTCACAGAATATAAGTTAGAAGTAGAGAACCAAAAACGGGTATAAGTATTATGTCCTTTGATGAGATCAGGGAGGAGAATACTTGAGCACGGAATTCTTGGACTATTCTAAAGGAGAATGAGATCTCTTTCGGCATTACTCCTCTGTATACACCATAGCACGATGGTATATCGGGGCAGAGCAATAGCACCTTATGTGATATGGTGTGCTCTATGATGAGTACTACTGAGTTTCCTATTTCCTTTTGGGAGTTATGCACTTGAGAAGTTTCATACCTAT
This sequence comes from Agapanthus africanus, assembly GCA_030015575.1. Classification (NCBI taxonomy): domain Eukaryota; kingdom Viridiplantae; phylum Streptophyta; class Magnoliopsida; order Asparagales; family Amaryllidaceae; genus Agapanthus; species Agapanthus africanus. The sequence goes on from CM057347.1 coordinate 294,908,704, forward strand.
TGAATATGGTTCAAATCAAATCAGTTGCCTACCACTTCATATGTGATATGGAATGGGAAGAGCCCATATCTTAAGTATGTTAAGATTTGGGGTTGTCCAGCCTATGTCTAAAAACATAATCCGGACAAGTTCGAGGCAAAATCAGATCTGTGGAAGTTTGTTGGATATCCCAAGCATATGCAAGGGAATATCTTCTACCTAACAGAGGAACAAAATATGTTTTGTTTCTCAACATGCCACCTTTGTGAAAGGGAATTTCTTGTGAAGAAATTAGTGGTCATGAGGTAGAACTGGAAGGAGTTCCAGCTATACAAACTTTAGCAGATGATTTGGTAGAACCAAAGGATTCAATAGACTCTAACGAACCTCTGCCTCTCCGCCGATCAAGTAAGGTTCCTCACCCACCTGAGAGATACTTCGGTTTCTCTATGACAGTGGGAGTAAGGATTGAATCATGAGATGATAAACTAACTATTTTCGTGCAGGCCATTAGGAGTGGGACTCTGTAAGAATGGTTGGATGCTTAGCGATCTGAGATGGAATCCTTATACACCAACAAAGTATGGCCTTTGGTTGCTTTATCTGAAGGGTTAAATCCCCATCAAGAGCAAGTATATCTTGAGAAGATTACTTGGTGTACATGGAAAAGTTGAGACTTTCAAAGCTATGCTTAAGTCCATCCAGATCCTACTTGCCACTGCTACATACCATAACTACGATATCTGGTGGTTGGGTGTCATGACTGCTTTTCTAAATGATGTTTTAGAAGAGAGCGTCTATAAGTACACTGCCATAGGGCTTCGTAGACAATGGGAGCAGCGGAAAAGTGTGCAAGTTGTTTTATGCGATAAAGCAGGCATCGCGGAGTTGGAACATCTGTTTTGATGTGGTAGTCAAAGAGTTTGACTTCATCAAAATGGTAGATGAACCTTGTATATACAAAAAGGTAGTAGGGAGTATGATGGTGATCCTCGTAGAGTACGTGGATGACATACTCTTGATAGGGAAGGAGTTTCCTATGCTACGTTCGGTCAATCTCCGCTTATCACAAGGATTCTCTATATAGGATCAAAGTGATACCTACTAAATCCTGGGTTTTGGATCTATGAGATAGATCTAATTGGATGTTAGGATACTCACTAGTTGTAGTGAGATGGTATCAATTGATCCTGGGGAGAATCACTTGAAAGGTTCCAGGGTGATAAGGACGACTGAAAGTCAGTCGCAGGCATTGTCTTTACCCTCAGTGGAGGGGCAGTATGTAGGAAGAGTTCCAAGCTAGATACCGTGACTTACTAGACGATTAAAGGCAAGATACATCGTTACCAAGGATGCTTCCAAAGAGGCAGTCTGGATATATATAAGTTCATGAGATGAACTTTGTTCCTACCATTGTGTGACAATGGAGTTGTGGCTTTAGCCAAGGAACTACCGTCCCATCAGAAATCCAGGTATAATTCTTAGGCAGTATCACCTGATCATGGAGATGGTTGATCTCCAGGGAGATCGAGATTAGGAGAGTAGACAAAGAGGACAAAAGCGCGGATCCACTCACAAAGGCCTTTTTCCCAGTATATACTTTTATGGGATGGTTGAGTATGAGATACTTCAACCACAGCTAATTGTTGGGTATGTGATACCACAACAGATGGCCCTAATGCAAGTGGGAGATTGTTAGTTATATGTATGCCCTAGAGGCCATTACTGTGCATATGATGTATATTGTAATGGATGCTTGGACATATATAGGGAGGACTTTCTTGCTTGACATGATAGTATGCTATCTGGTTGCACTTTATCTTAACATGTACTCTGATTGTCTCTATGTTACAAGTTGATAAAGCCCTTAGGATATGTAGTCGACTACTGGGACTATGATGAGATCATACTAGTGGGGCCATGGTAGTCGATGTGTACATCCTATAACTGTTCCTAGTCGAGGGTAATCGAGACAGGGCATCGATACACAGCGTATACGTATCTTGACCCATATGATGGGCGATGGATGATCCCATATCCATCGGTGTTCGACATCAAGTATGGTGTACGGGTGGTCAGTAGAGACTGGGTACACTGTACGGACTCGCCAAGAACTCCCAGATGGTATTATACCTCACGTCAGATGGCAGTTCTCCGGTGACACTGGTACAGGTTAGTCTGTAGACCCGAGGTCGTCATAGAGTCTTGTGTGATTCCCACTTTTCTTTGATTTCCATCATACCACGTCTAAGAGGGTATGCAAAAAGGTGGCTTTTGGGTACAGTCCCGAATCACATGGAGGCAATGAGCGATAGGAGGGGATTCGTCTCTCCCGGTATAGGGAGTTGATGTTGTGCTGTGTTAGATTCGCTATAACTGGAAATCCCTGGCTTGGGTTGCTGAGATTTAATGGTAAGTGTTATCAGTAGTTTCTCGAACTGTTATAGACCTCAAACCGACACGACTTATCAAGCTACTGGGGTCTGACGTTTACCACCCTTAGGCGAGATATGGGACATATCAGACGACGAGACCGGACTGTACGGGAGTGTTACTGATTGGATTCGCAGGAGAATGTATAGGCTTTCTTGTTGATCTTCTGATTGCTCAATACCTGGGTGGCTGTTACGTTTAGCTGAACGCTTGCAGCTTGTGGGTGTTTGATATGATCATCACCTACTGCCGGCGTATTGACGATTTTTTAGAGTCCTACACAGAGGTTTCTTAACACAGGCAAAACGGAGTAGAGGCACATATGTGATATGTCCAGGACCGAGGATAATGCGATATGAGATACCGTATTATATTCTCGTGATATTTGATATCAGCCGAGTCATCGGATCAAGTGTTGATTCGATGAGTAGGTAAATGATATATTAATCGGTTATATGCGATATAGCCAGATTGTCGGATCAAGTGTTGATTCGATAATTTAATGTATAATTATATATTTGATATATTAAATTACATTAACTAATATAAGCTCACTAAAAGATTCTTTTTCTCAATCGGGTAGTACATTGATATATATGCGATATATGTTAATTGTATTATTTTATTTTATTACAATAAATATTATATATGTGATATATAATATTGTAACATGATATGGTTATTAATGCAACATGATTAGTGGAGATTAAACATGGTTAAGGTTTGATTTGGGTTAAGCTTTTCTAGAAGTTTCTAGAAGGTTTTTTTTTGTTTTGTGCAAAGATATTTTTGTTGATATTTTGCATAGATATTTGTTTAACCCAACCAAAACTTTTAACCTTGGTTAAATCTCTACAAGGGTTATATATACCATGGTTGCATTTCTACCCTCACACTTGATTTTTCGTTATTCATAACAAAAGGATTAGTTCATCTTCTTCCTTCTTCTTCTTTGCTTGAAAAACTTTCTAGCTTTTTGAGAGGTGATGATTTTGAGTGAGATTAAGATAATAAATGAGTGCTAAAATCCTACTTCATCATCCTAATCTATCCTAGCCATTTGGATTAGGGTGTTCACATCATTTGTGAGTGAAAGCTTGTGTTTAAGAAACTTCAAGGTAGATCATTTTAGTTATCGAAGATCGGAAGCAAATTTGCATCTCTTTCTTCGTGGAGCCTCTCTAGAGTCCGAAACTTGATGATCACAGCGAAGGGACCACAGCACGGAGCTTATGAAGTGAAGGACCGGACTACAAAGGTTGTAATCCCAAACTCTTAGATGTTAAAGTGTTTAACATGCTTTGTTTCGCCTAATCTCTAGTTTAAAGATCTTGTTTAGGATTGTTCTGTACGTCTAAATTTTAAATCGGGCATGGTTAATACCTCGTAGACCCTTGTGAGAGTGCCTAATAACCCTACAAGTCAAAAAGGTAAAAACAGAAGGTGGGGGTAAGAAAACGTCAATGAGACAAAGTGGGGTGCAAGGGATTTCTAGCGACAAAATGGCAAGTTTTTGTAAAAATGTTGTTTTGTTGGTTTTTTTATAAGGAGTTTTTGCAAAAAGATTTTTATAAGGAGCTTAGACACACTTTCAAGCAATCACAATATGCACAATCAAGCCTAGAGCTATGGTCTCCTAAGTCAACTAGACTGCTCCTAACCGTTCCAAAGGGCAAGTTGTGAGATACTCAAATCGTCTCTTCACCGCCAATTGTGGCCAGGTATGTACAAGTAAAGAAAGGAGGGATCCGCTCACGAATCACCGTGATACGGGCCTTTTAAAATTACCTTTCCCACTTGTCTAGCCTAGGCACCATAAAGTCTGGTTTAGATAAACGACCGATACCTACAACCTTTCCTTTGTCCTATTGAGCGCGACAGTACTTATTGGTTGAGTCTAATATTTTTTTAATTAACTTGAAGGTTGATGCGAATGCTTTTTGTGATTTTTGGGGTTCTAGGAAGGGTAATGAAATCTCCACCCAATCTGGATTGGTGTTAAAGCCCCTTAAAAGTCCGTTTTAAAAATGCAAAGCAGTAAACACACAAAAATCCAAAAAACTTTCCAAATTTTTTTTTATTGCGGCGCAATGAATCCTGCACAAAATCAAGTTATTGGAGAAGGGGGAGAAGTTTTGCGCAAAGAATCCTGCAGGAAAATTTTTCAGAGGAGTTTAGGGGGTTACAGAGAGGAAAAGAATGCTTACCGAGAAGATTCCACCTGCTGACGTCAGCAGGCTGCCGCGTTTCCGTAGTCAAAGGGAGGTAAACGCGGCGCTTCCGCGGTTGCAAAGTTGACTCAGGCCTCCAAACTTTTTCTGTTTCCCTGTTGTAGTTCTCCTCTGTATTTTCAGATCTGCTGTTTGCTGTTTTGTTCACTGGATTTTTCCAGATCTGAATTTGTTCGTCTTTCCGTTCCTGCACAATTCACACGAAAACCCTTCAAAAAGCACAAGATGAAATTTTTTTTAGTTTTTATATTTTTCAGTTTTTATGATTTTTAATTTTTTAATTAACCCGAAATTACAAAAAGAAAATAACTACCATTATCCCCGGCAACGGCGCTATTTGATTGGTATAGATTTTGCGTGTGTTATGCGTTTTTGAAATCAAAGAATAAACCGCAATCAAGAACGGTGTCGCTTGGTAGCTAGCCGGTTTTGTACGGGTCGGTCCACAGGGAAAACGTGTATTTTCTAGTTGTTCTAACGAGTCAATTCCTATTTGTGGTAGGTTTTGATTTTCAATAAAAACTGAGGTTGAAATTAATTTTAATTAAAACCTTGCTAGGGTTAGGATTAGGTTAGTTTGGAAAGTCAATTATTCTCACCGCTTTCTTTGCCCTAATTAAGAACTTTAGGTGTTAAGGTAATAATTAACAAAGAGGATTAGCGCGATCGGGAAGAAACGAGGTTTCTTCCCTTTTGGCCCTTGTCCGTCCTTTCTTAATTCTTAGCCCTAACTTTTATGGAAATCAATCACAACCGGTCCTTAACTAGGGAATCAACATTACCTTGTGGGGTAGGGTGCCGTAGTGAGCGGTGTGAGGTTGTTTTCATAGAGCCCTTATTTTAAAATAGTGAACAGGCAAGAAAGGGGTGAGAGATTTTCATCTCTCAAACCTTCTCGATCCTAACCCTAACAAGTGAGTAACTACTCACTCATTAGGGAATTAACAAAGGAATTCATTATAACTACGGCAGATAAAAAATTGCAAATAAATAACTAGGGCAGAAAAGAAATTCAAGATAAGAAAACTTACTTTATTGATGCACTCTTTTACAATTACAATGAATGGAAATTTTAAACTAAGAGTTAAAAAGTGGCATGCTCCAAAAAGAGCTGTAGGCTTCCTATTTATAGATAATAGAAAACCTAGGGTTTACATCTGATCCATATCTAGAATTACAAAAATACCCTAAGAAAACCGGGTCAATGCACCGACTCCCACCGACACGCAACGACGCACCAACACGTGTCCTATATGGCCGCGGATCTGCGGCCAGAAGGCATGTTTGGCCGCGGTTCCATGGCCATATTGTGGGTTCTTGGGCTCTGTTTCTCAGGTATACTTCATGTTGCATTTTACTTCTGTTTTCTTCACTTGTTTTCTTAGAATGTCTTCTAGTTTTTTCCAGATTTCCACAGTGCAGAATGTTGTGGACTTTTCCCGTTCGCTTCATGTTGAAGTCTTGAATCTTGTGCTGCGTTTGTACTTTGTGAAATCGAACTGTTCATTGATCTTCATTTGTTTCTTAACAGTAGGCGGCATTATAAAGATTCTTCTATTTGTTGGTCGTAGTCTCACTTTTGTAATGTCTTTTCATGAATTTCACTGAATTGTTCCGAGAACCTGTAACATGCAACTATTTAGCAGACATAGATCAAAAGCACCTATTTATTTGTAAAATGATTAAGAATGGGGAATATAATAATACAAAATTCTGATATGAACACTAATCGACTCCGGCTTTCTCCAAGAGGTTCAGTACCCTGACTGGATCGCCAACATTATCCCAGTAATAAAGAAGAATGGGACTGTGCGCATCTGTGTAGACTTTCGGGACCTCAACAAAGCATGCACGAAGGATGACTTTTCCGTACCGGCTACCGAGCTGATGATAGAGAACACATCCACTCATGAAGTCTTCTCCTTCATGGATGGATAATCGGGGTACAATCAAATAAAGATGCATCCCGAAGACCAGAAGCATACTGCTTTCCGGATCCCTTTGGGCATATTCTGCTACAAAGTGATGCCTTTCGGTCTGAAGAACGCCGATGCCACTTATCAAAGGGCCATGAAGAAGATTTTTGATGACCTCATACATGAAATCATCGAATGTTATATCGACGACCTCGTGGTTAAAAGTAAATCGTATGAGGAGCATTGGGAGCATATGAAGAGAGTGTTCCAATGCCTTCGGAAATACAACCTGATGATGAACCCTTTCAAATGCACGTTCGGAGTCTCTTCAGGTAAATTCCTAGGATTCATCGTACGACACCGGGGCATCGAGATAGACCCGTCGAAAATCAAGGCGATCATGGAAATGCCTCCGCCAAGAACTCTCAAGCAATTGCGGTCTCTCCAAGGAAAGCTCGCATATATCCGACGGTTCATCACCAATCTCTCCGGCATGTCCCGCCCCTACAGTCATCTAATGAAGAAGGGGACTCCGTTCGTCTGGGATCGCAAATGCCAAAGCGCACTATACGAAATCAAGCAATACCTGCAGAATCCGCCGGTGCTGACCGCTCCGGTCAAGGGAAAACCGCTCATCCTGTATACAACCACCCTTGAAGGTTCCTTGGGCGCGTTATGGGCATAGGAGAATGACCAAGGAAAGGAGAGAACCCTCTATTATTTGAGTCGAGTTCTCCTAGGGGCAGAAAACAACCATTCCCCATTGAAAAATACTGCATGGCATTAATCTTCGCGATAACAAAGCTCAGACACTATGCTCTGGCGCATGAGGTCCATCTCATATCAAAAGTGGATCCTCTCAAGTATTTGATGTCAAGAGCCATATTAACAGGACGACTCGCGAAATGGGCCCTCCTCTTGATGGAGTTCTCAATAACATACCGACCACTCAAGGCAATGAAAGGCCAGGGCATCGCCGACTTCCTCGCTGAGCACCCGATACCTGCCGATTTACCCCTAAATTGCGAACTGCCAAACGAGCATGCATTTGACACGATCGACGGGGGAAGAAGAGAGAATGACACCCGATGGGAACTCTACTTCGATGGGGCATCTTCCATGAAGAAGTGAAAGCACAACTCCCCTATAATCAAATCGGGGGTAGGCCTCATCTGCGTGACTCCACAAGGAGGGATAATGCGCTTTGCCTTCTCCTTAACAGAGCCGAGGACGAACAATGAAGCCGAATATGAAGCTTTGATAGCAGGTCTTGAGATCGCTGTCGACATGGGAATCGAAAACCTCCTCATATACGGAGACTCCCAGCTGGTCGTTAGTCAAGTAAATAGCGATTATCAAACGTGCAAACCAGAGTTGGTAAAGTACTGTGAGAGAGAGCAACAATTGCTGAATCAAATCCTTTCCTATACCCTGGAAAGCATACCGTGAGCAGAGAATAGCAAAGCGGATGCATTAGCCAAACTCGCTAAAGAACTAGCTGACGAAAACCTCGATGACGTGAGGATCGTTGTGCAAAGACGTCGGGTTATTGCACCGGCAGAGATATCTCCAGAGTCGTCCGAAGAAATGGGAGCGACCAAGAAAATGACCCTACAAATTGTTAGTTATATGTATGCCCTAGAGGCCATTACTATACATAGGATGTATATTGTAGTGGATGCTTGGACATATATAGGGAGGACTTTCTTGCTCGACATGATAGTATGCTATCTGGTTGATCTTTACCTTAACGTGTACACTGATTGTCTCCCTGTTACATGTTGGTAAAGCCCTTAGGATCTGTACTTGAATATCTGGACTATGATGCGGATCATACCAGTGGGGACATGGTAGTCCATAAGTACATCCTTCAAAGTCCCTAGTCGTGGGTGTATCAAGACAGGGCATCGATATACCAGAGTAGACTAGCGTATACCTTCTCGACCCATACAGATGGGCGATGGATGATCCCATATCCATTGGTGTTTGACATCAGAGATGATATACGGGTGCTCAGTAGAGACTGGGTACACTGGACGGACTCGCCGAGAACTCCCAGATGGTATTATACCTTACGTCAGATGGCAGTTCTCTGGTGACACTGGTACAGAGTAGTCTGTTGACCCGAGATCGTCATAGAGTCTTGTGTGGTTCCCACTGTGCTTTGATTTCCATCTTACCACGTCAAAGAGGGCGTGCAAAATGGTGGTTTTTGGGTACAGTCCCGAGTCACATGGAGGCAATGAGCGATAGGAGGGGATTCGTCTCTCCCGGTATAAGGGGTTGATGTTGCGCTGTGTTCGATTGGCTATAACAGGAAATCCCTGGCCAGGGTTGCTGAGATTTACTGGTAAGTGTTACCAGTAGTTTCTCGAATTGTTATAGACCTCATATCGACACGACTTATCGAGCTATTGGGGTCTGACGTTTACTACCCCTAGGCGAGATATGCGACATATCAGACGATCAGACCGGACTGTACGGTAGTGTTACTGGTTGGATTCACTGGAGTGTGAGCGGGCTTGCTCGTCGATCTTCTGATCGCTCAATACCCGGATGGCCGTTACGTTTAGCAGACCGCTGTTCAGACTATAATATTGCATATTTTATTCCCCTTTTCTTACCCCTTTATAAATAAACAGGTACTCTTGACGCACATTTGTTGCATATTACAGGTTACAGGTTTCTGGAGCAAATACAGTGAGAAAGACACAAAACAACAGAAAAAGGGACTTGTGACCAACAATTAGACGGATCTCAGTCAAGCCCAATTCATATAGGTGCAAGACAAAGCAAGTCAAGGTGAAACGGTTAAAAGACCAATACAAATCTTCACTGAAAATCTGGAGTAGACTCAGAAGCCCAACAGATGAAAGAAATAGAAAAAGACAAAGCTCAAGATGCCAAGAAACTAACCCCAAAGACTGAAAGCCCAAGTCCACAGTTTGGCCGCGGATCCGCGGCCAAACCCAGCCTGGCGCCGCGGATCCGCGGCCATCAAGCGCCCGTGTTGGTGGAAAATCTCTGGGTTGTTGCGTCGGTGCAGATGTTAGGATTTAACGTGGGCAAATCTGTAATTTTGCATGTGCGAGAGTCTGTAGCCCTAGGTTTCCTATTTTCCTATAAATTGTAATCTTAGATCTAAAAATTGTATGCCTCTTTTCAATAAATAAAATTCAGAAATTCTGGAGGTGACATTCAGATCTGTTCTTTATCGCTTGGAGGGAGCCATCACCATTAGTAAGTGTTTTTCTTTTATTCTTTTAATGTTATTTCATCCCCTAATGAGCGAGTAGTCTCCTCGCTTGTTAGGGTTAGCCTTAGGGAAAGGGTTGAGAAATGAGATCTCTCACCCCTTTCAATGCCATATTAAACTAACCCATTAAGAACTCCATGCATGCGCGCACAACCGCTCCCTGCGGCACCCTACCCCTCGAGGTAACGGTGAACCGCAGTATAAAGGGCCGGTTGCGCGCGTTTTCCATGGGGGTTAGGGTAATTAACGATAAAGGAAGGATACGAATCTAGAGGAAGAAAACATCTTCCCAAAAGAGTCGTACCCACTTTATCGATAATTACTATAACACCTAATGGATCTAAAGTACGGCATTGAAAGCGGTGAGGAAACATCAATCTCCAAAACTTCCTCTAAGCCTAACCCTAGCAAGAATTTAAATTAGATTAATTAAGTTTTAGATCTAGATTTTTATAAAACCCAAAACGACAAATAGAATCAACTCGTTAAGACACACTAAAGGAATTTACCCGTCTCTGTGGATCGACCCGCACTCACCGGCTAGCTGCGAAGCGACGCCGTTTCTGATTGCGGTAATTACAGTTTTTGACACCAATCAAATGGCGCCGTTGCCGGGGACGGCGTAATCTTTCTTTTTATGAATTTTTGGGTTGATATAAATTTTAAAAATTATAAAAATCTGCAAATATTAAAAAATAAAAAAATAATCAAATTTGATCGGTTTGAAGGGTGTATCTTTTGAATCTTGCAGGAATAGCGAAGATCTGGAATTTTACAGAGGTCAAATCAGAAAGTTGAACGTAACAACAGAGGAGGAGTCGAACAAAGGAGCAGCAGAAATTTTTCCAGAGACCAAACCCTCTGTTGCGCCGCGCTTCCGCCGCATAAAGGGGGTTCCCGCCGCGCTTCCGCGCTCTAGCTGCCACGTCAGTGCTCCAACTTTTTTTGGTTTGATTTTTCTCTCTCTCCTCTGCAACCTACAATATATCTCTCTGTAAAAATCTTTCTGCAGGATTTCTTTGCGCAAAAATCTTTTTCCCCCCTTCTAAATAACAGATTTCTGCAGGTTTCTTTGCGCCGCGCTAAAAAATTCTGATTGCAAGTGAATTTTTATTTGTTTTGCATAATTTAACCGGATTCTAAGGGGCTAATTGACCAAACTCAGATTGGGTGGGGATTTCATCACCCTTCCCAGGACCCCAGAAAACACCTAAAGCATTTTGCATCGACCACCTTTAATTAAAAAAGATTAGACTCAGACCTAAGGACAGCGAGCTCAATAGGAAAAGGACTAGGGTAGGCATCGGCCGTTTATCCTAACCGACATTGCGGTGTCTAGGCTAGTGGTTATTAATTAGGCCCACTGTAGTGGTGGTTCCTTCCCACTTACCTGGCCGTATTTGTCCGTGAAGAGGCGGTTTGAGGTCTATTTCTAGCCCTAGTTAGGAGCTGTCTAGTAGACCTAGGCGACCCTAGATCTAGGCCTGATTGTGCATGTGTGGTTGATTCAGTTGTGTCACGAGTCCATTTTCTAAAACTTCTTTGCAAAACTCACACAAAAATAAAAAAAATAAAAAAAAATCTTTTCAAAACTTGCAACTTGCCGCTAAAGAAAACTTGCAAACTCACTTCCACCACTTCTTCTCACTGACGTTATCTTACCCCCACATTCTGTTTTTCTCTTTTTTTCTGACTGCACTACCCTTTAGTGTATGTCATTTTGGACTAGGGATACTAACGCCCGATTAGTCCGCGTTTCGTTGGTACCGACCAACGAACCCTTCGACGAACCCTTCGTCGATCTTCCGTCCACTTCCTTACCTCCACATTTAAATTCTTCTTTCGAAGGTATGTCGGGATTCAACCCCAACGATACCTTACCGACGGGAATGATTCCACCTCCGCCAGGTGCGAATAACCCGAATCTACCGCCTGTTGTAGCGCCCGCACGAGTTGCGCTCCAGGATCTCTTCTACCCCGTTCGCACTTCTTTACCCACATGTCTTTCACCCCCACCGGCAAATGGGGATAATTTTGAAATAAAACCACACTTCATCAATATGCTGCCTAAGTTTCATGGTTTGGAATCCGAAGATGCATATATTTTCATTAATAAATTCCAAAACGTTTGCGCCATGATGAAGACAACCCAATTAAGTGATGACGCAATAAGGCTAAGGGTCATTCCTTTTACCTTATGTGACCTAGCCGAGAAGTGGCTATACAGCACCGCATCACACTCCATTAGAAATTGGGACGAGTTTGTGAGAGCTTTTCTGAAAAAGTTCTACCCTCATCATAAAACTGCTAGAATCCGAAACGAGATTATACAATTTTCACAGCTTCCGTCCGAACCATTCTGGAAGTGCTTCGAGAGATTTAAAGACCTACTTGTTCAATGCCCTCATCATGGGATAGAAAATTGGCAACTTTGCCAAACTTTATACGAGGGATTGAACGCAGCAACAAAGCAGTTGCTAGAAACAATATGTCAAGGTCATTTTCTCTCTAAGTCTAGCGACGAAGCTTGGCAGTTTCTTGAGGATCTAAGTGAGCAAACAATTCAATGGGAGAGTACCAAGACCACATCATCTTCTTCAGTTGGTCAATCTAAGGCAGGCATACATCAAATAGATATGTCGATAGCTATGAAGGCCGAGATGGCCTCACTTATGAAAAAGCTAGAAGCCATTGAGACTAAAATCTCATCGTCTTCTCCTGCCCCTACTCTACCCACACGAACTGTTTGTGCTTGTTGTTCGAACCCGTCGCACCTAACCGAAGAGTGTCCTTATAATGCACCTATTCAAGGACAGGATCAAGTCAATGCTGCATTTCAGCAACGACAAAGAAATGATCCTTACTCTTCGACATACAATCAGGGGTGGAGGAGTCACCCAAATTTCGCTTGGAACCAAAATCAACAAGTCCAAGGGAATAACAATTTTCAAAGAGCTCCTCCACAACAACAACAAGCACCCTTACAAACTCAAAACCAGCAACCTTTCCAACAACAACCTTATACAAATCAAACGAACAATTTGGTTCAACCTAATGATGATAAGGTTAGCTCGCTCGAGAAAAGTCTTGAAGCATTTCTCAAGCAAACGACAGAATCCGCAGCAAGATTTGAAAGTTATGTGCAATCTTTAATGAATAACAATGCCTCACACGATCAAAGTATCAAATCTATTGAGGCACAAATTGCACAATTAACTGCTGCGTTGAGCGAGAGAGAAAAGGGAAAGCTTCCATCTCAACCATTGCCCAATCCCGGTCACCCACAAAATGCATATCACAATCACAATGTAAATGCGGTGACCACGTTGAGATCCGGAAGAGAGTTGCAAAATAATGTGGAAACTAGTGATGACATCCCCGCCGGTGGTTCTTCTTCCCCTTCTTCATTTTCTTCACTTCCTTCTTCACCTTTTTCTTTAGAGCCTATTCTCCACCCTTCACACGGCTCTACTTCTTCTGACTCGAACGGACTCATTTCTAACAACACGAACACATCCACACTGGGATCCGTTCCTATTCCACATTCTACTCCACAGACTTTTGACTCAGCAAATTTTCAGAATGCACCATTTCCAAATAGGTTGAGTCCTAATAAACCAAATACACAAGTGGAGAAGATTGTGGAGATATTTAAGCAGGTTAGCATAAATATACCTCTCTTGGATGCTATCCAACAAGTCCCTTCATACGCGAAAATCTTAAAGGGCTTGTGCACCTCGAAGAGAAAGGCATCTCAAGTACCCAAGAAAGTGCTAGTGGCTAGTGCAGTGAGCAATGCTATTAACCACCATCAAACCTTACCCCAAAAACGAAAGGACCCCGGCTGTCCTACTATTTCAATCACAATTGGGGATAACCAAATTAATCAAGCACTTTTAGATTTTGGGTCTAGTGTTAACCTGATTCCTTACTCCGTGTACGAACAATTAAGGGTTGGAGAGTTGAAACCCACTCGTTGCACTCTCCAAATGGCTGATCGATCAATCACCTATCCAAGGGGTCAGCTAGAGGATGTGTTGATTAAAGTCGGGGAATTCATATTCCCCGTTGATTTTATCGTTATGGATACACAACCTGTTGCTAACCCAATAAACCAAATTCCGGTGATTCTTGGTCGACCATTTTTGGCCACTTCCAATGCCGTAATAAATTGTCGCAATGGCTCCATGACCCTATCCTTCGGAAAGAGGTCTAGTGAGTTCAATATTTATAAGATGGGAAGTCTGCCCCCCGTACCTAAAAGTAGTACACGAGAAGTTTGCTCTATTCACGAAATCACGCAGGAGGATTGCGGGCTTGAAAGATTTCTATTTGATGAAAACAGTTTTGACGCCACTAGTGCGTCCCTCCTTGAGCCTACTACCGTTGACACAACCGATGTTGATTATGAATGTTTCACTTTTTTGGATGACGACGACTCACAGCCCGAATATGAGTCGTTTGAATTTTTGGATGAGTCAGTCGAACCATCCGAATCGGTTGTTTGCAGAGATTTCGAACCTGTGTTAGAGTCCTTTGAGTTCGAGGTAGATTCCGTAATGATTCTTTCGCCTCCGAAACTCGAACTAATGTCCTTGCCGTCTCACCTTAGATATGCTTACATAGGTGAGAATGAGACCTTTCCCATTATCATATCGGCCTCTCTAGCCCTCGAGCAAGAGAATGCCCTCTTAACGGTCTTACAAGATAGGCAGCAAGTTGTCGGTTGGACTATGGCGGACGTCGAGGAGATAAGTTCCCTCATAAGTGAATATCATACACAATTGATGGATGATGCCATGTCAATGGAGGACCCACAGGAACATCCTGGGGGTATTGTGGTGAGTCAACCTCCTCCCTTAGAAGTTGAAATACCCCCATTTCTTTTAATAAGGTACGAGAATGCCAACACTCCACTGATTGCTGATCATTTACATTCTCGTTTCTATGCATCACCATCACCTGTATATTTACCTCCACACCTCCCATACCACTACTTCTATCTTCCCCAATTCTTTGCGGACCCCCACAACTTATTTTTCCACCACCCAATATTCTTTACTGATAAATTTTTCAACTGGTTGGTGTTGACGTTTGGTCTAGGCAAAGTTTGGCAGTAATGTCTAACATAGTTTAAATGAAGTTTGGGGGAGGGCCTTTTTGTATATATTTGTTTTTCTTAACAATAAAAAAAATTATAAATAAATAAACAGGGGAGTATCGGTATTTTGACCCTCTTGGTTTAGCATGACAGTGAGGACACTGTCAAGTTCAAGTTTGGGGGTATGCTCGGTACGTCTTCTTCCTTCGCATTCATTTGTACATATTTTTGCATTTGCATATTTATTTGAAAACCCATAAAAATTTGAAAAATTTCAAATATTATAAAAATAAATGTACTCAATTTTGGCTAATTGACTTTAGTTTGACAAATAGGTCAACTAGCTAGGAACAACTAGATCTTAGACTTAGTGAATTAAAAACCCTAAAAATAACATTTCTTAAAGTTTAACGGTAGAAAGTATATGCCTTGTAGTTTATTTAGAAATAGGCAAATTTTGGGTTCACTTCTTGGGCTAAGTCGAAACAAAGGAAGAGTATTGATGTTCTTATTAGAGTATAAGTTTGAAAAATAGTTCCTAGCTTAAGTCTAAATTCTGAAAATGTATACCCTACAATTTGCACAATCACGCACCTTGAAACTTGGAATAGTAGAAGAGACCTTGAAATACTCTTGTCTAAAGTCCTTAGTGCAATGAAAATGAAAAAAATATATAAGTGTGAATAAAGAATAAAAAAATGGACACTGGTTTTTGTGATTATTTAAGGCTGTAAAAATAGAAAAATATTTAGCAAGGGTGCTTCATCACCTAGTGCCTTAGACCAACTGGTTTGGAAGTCACTACTAAAGCCTTGGGTGTTGCAAAGACTAGGAAGTACGCTTTAAAGTGCAAGCGCATTTTGTAATCGGTCGTTGGTACCTCAAGAAGTATTAACGGTCGCATGAAGGATGTGTAAGCAAATTCCATTCACCAACTAATTAGTACTTTGGACATCGGACAAGGGCATGATTGCTTGATTTGAATCTCCAAGTGTAGGGGTGATCTATACACACACGTAGGGGTACAAGATTGGAATTTAGATAAGAGAGAGGAATGAAAGATAAAATTTGTATCTTTAATAGAGTTGATAGAAATTCCTGAGTGGAGATGTAACCCTAGAAGGAAAACTTAAGAAATGCCGAAAGCTAAGTAAGTCTACATAACATATATAATCTTAAGTTAAATAATGAGGAAGCGTGAAGAATATGGGTGGATAATTTACAAGTATAAGATAATAGAATTCCTTATTAGAAGACCTAATTGGAGAACAAAAGTCAATGGGCCAAGTTGATAGGATTTTGTGGGTGTAATCCGCTGAAAACCCTCAGGAGACAACACTCCTCCTACTAGGGACACCTAGAGGTTTAACGGCTTGTTGCACGTGCTCAGTGCAATCGCGTTTCCCTGCGAAAGTGCGGTTAGGATTTTAGAGAATAAAATAATAAGTTTGCTCGAGGACGAGCAAAAGGTAAGTTTGGGGGTATTTGTTCAGACTATAATATTGCATATTTTATTCCCCTTTTCTTACCCCTTTATAAATAAACAGGTACTCTTGACGCACATTTGTTGCATATTACAGGTTACAGGTTTCTGGAGCAAATACAGTGAGAAAGACACAAAACAACAGAAAAAGGGACTTGTGACCAACAATTAGACGGATCTCAGTCAAGCCCAGTTCATATAGGTGCAAGACAAAGCAAGTCAAGGTGAAACGGTTAAAAGACCAATACAAATCTTCACTGAAAATCTGGAGTAGACTCAGAAGCCCAACAGAGGAAAGAAATAGAAAAAGACAAAGCCCAAGATGCCAAGAAACTAACCCCAAAGACTGAAAGCCCAAGTCCACAGTTTGGCCGCGGATCCGCGGCCATCAAGCGCCCGTGTCGGTGGAAAATCTCTGGGTTGTTGCGTCGGTGCAGATGTTAGGATTTAACGTGGGCAAATCTGTAATTTTGCATGTGCGAGAGTCTGTAGCCCTAGGTTTCCTATTTTCCTATAAATTGTAATCTTAGATCTAAAAATTGTATGCCTCTTTTCAATAAATAAAATTCAGAAATTCTGGAGGTGACATTCAGATCTGTTCTTTATCGCTTGGAGGGAGCCATCACCATTAGTAAGTGTTTTTCTTTTATTCTTTTAATGTTTTTTCATCCCCTAATGAGCGAGTAGTCTCCTCGCTTGTTAGGGTTAGCCTTAGGGAAAGGGTTGAAAGATGAGATCTCTCACCCCTTTCAATGCCATATTAAACTAACCCATTAAGAACTCCATGCATGCGCGCACAACCGCTCCCTGTGGCACCCTACCCCTCGAGGTAACGGTGAACCGCAGTATAAAGGGCCGGTTGCGCGCGTTTTCCATGGGGGTTAGGGTAATTAACGATAAAGGAAGGATACGAATCTAGAGGAAGAAAACATCTTCCCAAAAGAGTCGTACCCACTTTATCGATAATTACTATAACACCTAATGGATCTAAAGTACGGCATTGAAAGCGGTGAGGAAACATCAATCTCCAAAACTTCCTCTAAGCCTAACCCTAGCAAGAATTTAAATTAGATTAATTAAGTTTTAGATCTAGATTTTTATAAAACCCAAAACGACAAATAGAATCAACTCGTTAAGACACACTAAAGGAATTTACCCGTCTCTGTGGATCGACCCGCACTCACTGGCTAGCTGCGAAGCGACGCCGTTTCTGATTGTGGTAATTACAGTTTTTGACACCAATCAACCGCTTGCGGCTTGTGGGTGTTTGATATGATCATCACCTGCTGCCGGCGTATTGACAAGTCTTTAGAGTCCTACACAGAGGTTTCCTGGCTCAAGCGAAACGAAATAGGAGCGCATATGAGATATGTACGGGATCGAGAATAATGCGTGTATGTGATACCGTATTTCATTCTCGCGATGAATGTGTCGAATGGTTATATGCGATATAACCTAGTTATCGAATCGAGGGTTGATTCGATAAGCCGATACATTGGATACTAGTCGGTTATATGCGATATGACCGGATCGTTAAATCAAGTGTTGATTTAATGATTTAATGCATAATTATATATTTGATATATTACTTTGCATTAACTGGTATTGGTTCAGTTTAAATGGATTTTCTCACTTGGTGTACAAGTTGTATATGTGATATACTTTTTGTGCAAATGATTGTATCATGTTTGATGATACATGTTAACTTGGATTTGTGTGAAGATTAAACCATAGTTGTGAGAGTGGTTAGGGTTTTGTTTATTCTCCCACTATTTATTTATTCATTTATTTGTTTATTCTTTTGGAAAAGATAAAGAGAAAAGAATGGTGGCTAATTTTGTTTCATGTTGAAGCTTCTTGAAGCTTTGATCAAGTCAACCATTCTTATCTCATCCTTAACCCTAACCATTCCCACTAACCCTAGTTTAATCTCTACACTTGACCATGGTTTACATTATGATAAGTTTTCATTTTCTTTTCATTTTTGATTAACTTATCATAACACATTTCTATCTTCTTCTTCATCTTGACACATGAAGAAACCTTACTTCATCAATGGTGATTGATGAAAACAAGTGAGAAATACAATTCTAAAGTCTACCCACTTCCTATTTCTTCATCCTCTACCTCTTGCGAAGTAGTAGAGTGTGTTTCCTTCACAAGTTTTCTTGACTTGGTGAAGTTGGAGCTTGATCTAGCGATGCCTCGACGTAGATCATCTTCAGCACGTCGTCGATGACCTAGCCCGCTTCTTCTCCGATGAAGCCGACGCTAGAGCCCGGGATTGTATGAGGACAGCGAGGAGACTTCATTGCGGAGCTATGGAGGTGGAGAACCGGATCTACAAAGGTTGTATTTCCGTATTCTTGTAGTTAAGTGTTAACTAGTTTGCTTTGTCGCCTAGATATCTAGCCAACGATCCGATCTAGGGTTTCTCGGCACCGTTTAAATTTGAAATTGGCATGGTTGATGCCTTGTGAGACCTCTTGAGAGTGCCTAGGAATCCTACAGTGGTATCAGAGCCTAGCTAGAGCCTTAGGCGAAGTCTAGACGGAATTTGAAGTCCGAACGAACCGAAACCCCAAAATTTCCATGCTCTCTGGACATTTTCTAAAATCGTGGATTTTTCAACATTAAAAATATGCAGAAAAATCAGCAGGAAATTCTAAGAGTTACGGTGAATTTTGATGACCTAATTCCATTATTCCGCAGCGGATCCGCGGCACGAGCATGGCTCGTGCGGCGCATACGCGGCCATTTTGTCGTATTGTTCATCGAAATTTGCACCATAATCAATAATTGTCAGTGCTGGTTTTCCTGGGAATATTTTAATATTTACTCCAGAGTTTCATTTTTTGGGTTGATTTGGGGATTCGGTGTTTCGATCGGAGTATCAGATTTTGTCTATGTGGCTTTCCGGATAATTTTTGGATATGTTAAAAAGTTCGACCGGATATAAATACCCAACTTTTCCCCTGTCGGGAAATTTCCAAGTGTTGGATTTTTCCGTGGTTTAAAGACGTTCTAAGTAGTGCAAGTAACTCAATGGACCCTCTAGAAGACAACAAACCTTAACTCGATTATGTGACCGTCTTGAACTGCCCTTTGAACCTTCGGGTTTGGGGCAGTACGGCGTGCCACATGTGAGGCGTTGGCTTGACCCTTCTACGGCTGGACCGTTGGTACTGAGGCACGAACTGAATGTTTTTAAACTTGTTTCATGTGTTGATCAATATCGGGAAAACTTGGGTGTTTGACTGTTCGATCGAAAAGTTTAACATTTTCTATTTATCTGGAATGGGATACAATAATTGGAATTCACAATAAGTTATGAGATAACTGAATGAATGTTATAAACACAGCAGTTTAGTCTCACTTGATCGGTTGCCACGGAATTTTGATGTGATCAAAAGTCCGTCGCAATCACGTAGCGTACGCGGATACTCGCCGGGTAAACTTAATAGACAGCCTCACTCCATAGCCCCGACCAAGTGACTGTAGGAGAACCCCGTCGCCGAAAGCATCCGTTCGGGTGCTCGCGGCAGCGGTGTTCCGCCTTGGTGCACTTCGTCGGAGGCATCGGGGGTGCAGCCGTCTGTTGAAGTTTGCGACGAGCATTCGATCAAATTGTCGGGAATCCTGTTGAATTGCCCGACTAGGTATTGAAAAGAGTTTTCGATTTTGAGACTAAAATGCGGCGTTTATAATTGTTAGGCATGCGATGTCTAAGTAATTCATTTGGTCAGGCATGCGATATCTGAGGTGGTTGCGGATTCCAACTGTTGTAGTTTTACACTTTCTTTTCTGTGACCGTAAGTGTAATATGTGATATCGCCGGTTTCGTTGCTATATGTCAACGACAATTGGGATGCGCATATTTACTTACGTTGATGACATGTGACGTTATGTGTTGCTGGATATGTTATATTGGATCGTCGTATTTGAATAGCCGGGGGTTTTTATGTGAGATGAGTGTTTTTCATTTTCATTCATGTAAAAACTTGTATGTAATATTCTTTTATTGGGGCACTTCCAGGTTGCGGAAGATGTCACCTTTTGTATATTATTTACTTTTCCGCACTAGGATAGACCCAAGGAGGGGAGCACAAGTAACCGGGTTCTGGAGTCCAGTGGGAGACCAACTCGAGGAGTCGAGTCCGGGTCTCCTAACTCTAGAATTGGCAGGGTTGCTTGCCGCTCTCGTAGGGGTCTAGGGGTGTGGGTTTGGCTATTCATCACGACCGTGGAATCCGTGTTTTATACTGGCTCGTATTAAAAACACGGACGTCCTAGTATATCCAATATTTCATATGATTCTTCTGCTGCGATATCTGTGATGTGATCATGTGATGTTCTGTGATAGATACAGTATATAGTATATATGATATATTATATAGGCGTTACTTATGTTTTACACCCGCGCTAGCCTTGCCCCGCTCTGCCGTTAGTTACCTAACCTAACGGTGCACGAGGGGACATCGAGGCGAATGCGGATGGCATAAGTGTACGTCGTATTTATCTGTGATGTTTAGGTACTTAAATGATGGGACTTCATTAATGTGATTAATGAAAGTAAAAGAAACCTAAGATGTTGTAGAATCGAATTTCAAAAATAAAACAGGTAGCTACAGTTCTTGCTTTGCACAGCGGTATATATGATATATCCTGCACCTTATTCGATAAGGAAAAGACCGAGATCCCTTCACCGGGAGTGACTCCTTTAGCAATAACTGGCAGATGCTACACACTCGGTTTGTCTTTTGATTGCTTTTAAGAGTTTTTGCTTTGCACAGTGATATATATGATATATCCCGCACCTCATTCGACGAGGAAAGGACCGACGATCCCTTCACCGGGAGTGACTTCTTTAGCAAAACTAGAAAAGCCTCAAAAGCACTCCATTTTAAAAATTCATTTGATTCTACAACGATATCAAGTTCATTACGCAATAGGTTTTCAGAAAAACCTGTCGTAGCCCTCCGTCATTTCAGATAAGTAGTAGTTAGTATTCGTGCTGCGTTTGTTGGCTTTTGTCAAGGCGCAGTGTGCGGTAGCTAACTGGTGCTTATCTGCTTATGCATATGATGCAGATTGGGTTAGGGTAGTCGTGCGACCTTGTTGGCCTTTGTCAAGGGCCGTGCGGGTGGATTTAATTCAATCAGGAAATGACGGGTTGAACTTGACTAGCATCCTATGGTTTGTTGGCCTTTGTCAAGGTCATAGGAGGTTAGGGGCAAAATACTATCGGGAATTTCAAGTGTTGAAATTTGCAATGAGATTGCATACCTTCTATGAGATAGTTGGATCCCGATACCCGCTGCGAGTAAGAGTTACTCCTGGGAGAGTTTTATACATTACAATTAGCCGATCAAGTAGGTGTCTAGAAAGGTGTTAACGAGGTTACGCCTCTGGGAAAACGAGGTTTACATTAATTAGGTTCGTGCGAAAGCACGGGGGACCTCCCTCAAAGTACCGACACTGGCCTGGCTGAAAGATTGGCGAACTTGTAGTGTGTAATTAATCCCGGCTAGTCTTTCCTTTTAGGGTTTGAAGGAAGATTTGATAAAAAGCAGTGGGAGCCATCCTGATTAGATAAAATAATAACCAATCAATTTTTACAAGAGCGCACGCTGAGTATTTTCTTCTCTCTCTCTCCAGGTAGCGACCATATCACGCCTTAATCAAGATAATAATACGGAACATTGACCGAACCCGCTTGTTATACTGAGCTGGGGAACGTTGGTCCCGCTCCAACTTATAATTGTTATAAGACAGAGCAGGAAATTGGGGAATACCAGATTTCCCGTGCCGCCCAAACGAAGAGAGTGCATGCTGATGCATCATCTTCGGGTGTGTTCATTACAAAGAACTGTTTCTCAGTATCCTCTGCGTCCTGGGTATTTGATACCAGATCAGGATCCCAGATATGTAATCTGTTACATAGGGCTACAGAAAGGTAGAGAACTGAGAACGGGTGATAAGTTTCATGAGGTAGAAAACGGGGCAAGTGTTGCAGCCAAGTCTGTTGGTCACTGTCACCCTGTATTACAAATACATTGATTCTGAACGAATGTTATTAGATACCGAACCTGTTATGCAAAATCATATCTGTCTCTTTATTAGTAAAGAAACGATAAAATTTTGTATTGTTGGATAATGTTTTGAACATTTCCTATATCAAAAGTTGATCGGTTCAGGCACGTTATCTAAAAGCATTGATGTTCTAAATCAAACTACAGTTCTTTAGTATACAAAACACACACAAGAGGAAGAGTTCAGAAATGAACGAATCCTTCTTGAGGCATTGTAGACTAGGTCATATCAATGCGACCCGACTAGCTGAAGTTACATGTAGATGCATATTTAAATCAGTTTGAATTTACATCTTGTGAAACTTGCCAGTCATGTCACAAAGATAAGATGACCATAGCTCAGTTTACTGGAAACAGAGAAAGAGTTAGTGAACTCTTGGGATGATACATGTTGATGTATAAAGGTCCCCTGTCTACACATGCCAAGACCGGTTCTTCGTACTTCATTACATTCTCTGATGATCTCTTTAGATTCAGACATATGTTCCTGTTGAAACACAAGTCCGAACCTTTTGAGATATTCACAGAATATAAGTTAGAAGTAGGGAACCAATAAGGGTATTACTATTATGTCCTTTGATGCGATCAGGGAGGAGAATACTTAAGCACGGAATTCCTGGATGATTCTAAAGGAGAATGAGATTCTCTCTCAGCATTACTCCTCTGTATACACCATAGCACGATGGTATATCAGGGCGGAGCAATCACACCCTATATGATATGGTGTGCTCTATGATGAGTATTACTGAGTTACCTATTTCCTTTTGGGGGTTATGCACTTGAGAAGCTGCATACCTATTGAATAGGGTTCCAATCAAATCAGTTGCCTACCGCTTCATATGTGATATGGAAAGGAAAGAGCCCATATCTTAAGATGGTTAAGATTTGGGGTTGTCCAGCCTATGTCTGAAAAGCAAAATCCGGACAAACTCGAGGCAAGGTCTGTTATGTAATACTGGAAATGTTCCAGCCATACAAATTGCAGCTGATGATTTGATAGAACCAAAAGGATTCAGTAGATTCCAACGAACCTCAGCCTCTCCGCCGATCTAGTAGGGTTCCTTACCCACCTGAGAGATACTTCGGTTTCTCTATGACAGTGGGAGCGAAGATTGCATCATGAGATGATGACCCAACTAGCTTCGAGCTGGCCATCAGAAGTAAGACTCTGTAAGAATGGCTGGATGCTTAGTGATCTGAGATGGAATCCTTATACACCAACAAAGTATGGACTTTGGTTGCTATATCTGAAGGGTTAAATCCCCATCAGGAGCAAGTATATCTTGAGAATATTACTTGGTGTACATGGAAAAGTTGAGACTTTCAAAGCTAGACTTGTTAAAAGTTTGCATCATCGACCAGGCGTGGATAATGATGAAACCTTTTCCAATGCCTATGCTTAAGTCCATCCAGATCCTACTTGTCACGGCTACATACCATGACTACGATATCTGGTGGTTGGGTGTCACGACTGCTGTTCTAAATGATGTTTTAGAAGAGTGCGTCTATAAGTACACAGCCAGAGGGCTTCGTAAACAGTGGGAGCAGCGGAAACGTGTGCAAGATGCTTTATAGGATAAAGCAGGCATCGCGGAGTTGGAACATCTATTTTGATGAATTAGTCAAAGAGTTTGACATCATCAAAATGGTAGATGAACCTTGTATAAACAAAAAGGTAGTAGGGAGTATGGTGACGATCCTCGTAGAGTACGTGGATGACATACTCTTGATAAGAAAGGAGTTTCTTATGCTACGCTCGATCAATCTCCGTTTATCACAAAGATTCTCCGTATAGGATCAAAGTGATACCTACTAAATCCTGGATTTTGGATCTATGAGATAGATCTAATTGGATGTTAGGATTCTCACTAGTTGTAGTGAGATGGTATCAACCGATCCTGGGGAGAATCACTGGAATAGTTCCAGAGTGATAAAGACGACTGAATGTCAGTCACAGGCATTGTCTTTACCCTCAGTAAAGGGACGGTATGTTGGAAGAGTTCCAAACAAGATACCGTGACACACTAGACGATAAAGGCTGGATACATCGCTACTCAAGATGCTACCAAGGAGGATGTTTGGGTGTATATTGGTTCATGAGATGAACTACGTTCTAACCATTGTGAGACAATGGAGTTGTGGCTTATGCCAAGGAACGCCGGTCCCATCAGTGATCCAGACATATTCTAAGGCAGTGTCACCTGATCATGGAGATGCTTGATCTCCAAGGGATCGAGGTTAGGAGAGTAGACTCAGAGGACAACACAGCGGATCCACTCACAAAGGCCTGTTCCCAGAGAGAGACTTTTATGGGATGGTTGAGTATGAGATACTACAACCACTGCTATCAGATGGCCCTAGTGCAAGTGGGAGATTGTTAGTTATATGTATGCCCTAGAGGCCATTACTATACATAGGATGTATATTGTAGTGGATGCTTGGACATATATAGGGAGGACTTTCTTGCTCGACATGATAGTATGCTATCTGGCTGATCTTTACCTTAACATGTACACTGATTGTCTCCATGTTACATGTTGGTAAAGCCCTTAGGATCTGTACTTGACTACCTGGACTATGATGCGGATCATACCAGTGGGGACATGGTAGTCCATAAGTACATCCTTCAAAGTCCCTAATCGTGGGTGTATCGAGACAGGGCATCGATATACCAGAGTAGACTAGCGTATACCTTCTCGACCCATACAGATGGGCGATGGATGATCCCATATCCATTGGTGTTTGACATCAGAGATGATATACGGGTGCTCAGTAGAGACTGGGTACACTGGACGGACTCGCCGAGAACTCCCAGATGGTATTATACCTTACGTCAGATGGCAGTTCTCTGGTGACACTGGTACAGAGTAGTCTGTTGACCCGAGATCGTCATAGAGTCTTGTGTGGTTCCCACTATGCTTTGATTTCCATCTTACCACGTCCAAGAGGGCGTACAAAATGGTGGTTTTTGGGTACAGTCCCGAGTCACATGGAGGCAATGAGCGATAGGAGGGGATTCGTCTCTCCCGGTATAGGGGGTTGATGTTGCGCTGTGTTCGATTGGCTATAACAGGAAATCCCTGGCCAGGGTTGCTGAGATTTACTGGTAAGTGTTACCAGTAGTTTCTCGAATTGTTATAGACCTCATATCAACACGACTTATCGAGCTATTGGGGTCTGACGTTTACCACCCCTAGGCAAGATATGCGACATATCAGACGATCAGACCGGACTGTACGGTAGTGTTACTGGTTGGATTCACTGGAGTGTGAGCGGGCTTGCTCGTCGATCTTGTGATCGCTCAATACCCGGGTGGCCGTTACGTTTAGCAGACCGCTTGCGGCTTGTGGGTGTTTGATATGATCATCACCTGCTGCCGGCGTATTGACGAGTCTTTAGAGTCCTACACAGAGGTTTCCTGGCTCAAGCGAAGCGAAATAGGAGCGCATATGAGATATGTGCGGGACCGAGAATAATGCGTGTATGTGATACCGTATTTCATTCTCGCGATGAATGTGTCGAATGGTTATATGCGATATAACCTAGTTATCGAATCGAGGGTTGATTCGATAAGCCGATACATTGGATACTAGTCGGTTATATGCGATATGACCGGATCGTTAAATCAAGTGTTGATTTAATGATTTAATGCATAATTATATATTTGATATATTACTTTGCATTAACTGGTATTGGTTCACTTTAAATGGATTTTCTCACTTGGTGTACAAGTTGTATATGTGATATACTTTTTGTGCAAATGATTGTATCATGTTTGATGATACATGTTAACTTGGATTTGTGTGAAGATTAAACCATGGTTGTGAGAGTGGTTAGGGTTTTGTTTATTCTCCCATTATTTATTTATTCATTTATTTGTTTATTCTTTTGGAAAAGATAAAGAGAAAAGAATGGTGGCTAATTTTGTTTCATGTTGAAGCTTCTTGAAGCTTTGATCAAGTCAACCATTCTTATCTCATCCTTAACCCTAACCATTCCCACTAACCCTAGTTTAATCTCTACACTTGACCATGGTTTACATTATGATAAGTTTTCATTTTCTTTTCATTTTTGATTAACTTATCATAACACATTTCTATCTTCTTCTTCATCTTGACACATGAAGAAACCTTACTTCATCAATGGTGATTGATGAAAACAAGTGAGAAATACAATTCTAAAGTCTACCCACTTCCTATTTCTTCATCCTCTACCTCTTGCGAAGTAGTAGAGTGTGTTTCCTTCACAAGTTTTCTTGACTTGGTGAAGTTGGAGCTTGATCTAGCGATGCCTCGACGTAGATCATCTTCAGCACGTCGTCGATGACCTAGCCCGCTTCTTCTCCGATGAAGCCGACGCTAGAGCCCGGGATTGTATGAGGACAGCGAGGAGACTTCATTGCGGAGCTATGGAGGTGGAGAACCGGATCTACAAAGGTTGTATTTCCGTATTCTTGTAGTTAAGTGTTAACTAGTTTGCTTTGTCGCCTAGATATCTAGCCAACGATCCGATCTAAAGTTTCTCGGCACCGTTTAAATTTGAAATTGGCATGGTTGATGCCTTGTGAGACCTCTTGAGAGTGCCTAGGAACCCTACACAAATAAAAGACCAGGAAAAGGCTAAGGATTGGAGGGAAGTCTTTATAGACTACTTCAAATCCCGTCGAACACCTGAAGATGCGTCCTCATGACATCAGCTTATTAAACAAGCTCTGTCTTTCGCCTTCGTCAATGACATGCTGTATAAGAGATTGTTCGACTCTCTATGGCTAAGATACCTGGGGGCGGAAGAAGCAAAAAGTGTCGTCCAAGAAACTCATGATGGACTCTGCGGTTCTCATCAAGCCGGACCAAGGATGAAGCTGAAGATCAAAAGGATAGGCTACTATTGTCCCACGATGATTCAAAACTATCTCGAATACGTTAAGCAGTGCCACTCGTGCCAGATTCACGGGGATTTCATCTATCGGCATCCAAATCCGCTATACCCAACGGTGGCTAGCTGGCCGTTCGAAATGTGAAGAACTGGCATAATTGGGCCCATCGAACCAGCATCCTCTAGAGTACATCGGTTCATATTGACAACAACCGATTACTTCTTTAAGTGGGCAGAAGCAGTACCGCTGAGAGAAGTGAAGGCGGAGAATATCCTCCATTTCTTCAAGACACACGTCATTTATCGGTTCAGCACTCCGTGATGGATTATCTACGATAACGGGCCGGCCTACAGAAGTCACAAAATCAGCCGTTTCGCATATCAGCATAATATAGACTGGAGATACTCTTCGGTCTATAATCCCCGAGCTAATGGTCTAGCCGAGGCTTTCAACAAGACCTTGAAGAAGATCGTAAAGAAGACAGTGTCCAAAAATAAGAAGGACTGGCACGAGAGATTGCATGAAGCTCTCTGGGCATATTAAACTACGTTCAAAACGGCCATAAATACAACACCGTATGCATTGGTATTCGGCGCAGAAGCGGTACTCCCCTTGGAGATAGAGCTACCCTCTTTATGAGTGGCAGTTCATTACGAGCTAACAGATGAAGAGAACGCTCATCTTCGGCTGGAGGAGCTCGACGCCCTTGACGAAACCCGACTCATGGCACGGCAAAACCTGGAGGCTTACAAAGCAAGGATGACGCGCTCATACGAAAGATTGACTAGGCCGAGAACATTCCACCAAGGCGAACTCGTGCTAGTCGTAAAAAGACCTATGATCCCTAATCGTGCCAAACGGGGGAAATTCGATCCGAATTATGAGGGACTGTATATCATAGTCAAAGTCTACCAAGGTGGGGCTTACTTGCTCATGAATATGCATGGCGAAAGACCCTTTAGGCCAATAAACGGTCGGTTCTTAAAAAAAATACTACGCTTGACCGAAACGTCTGTAAACTACTACAAACCGCAGCATCTTGAGGCTGACGCAAAAAAAACAAAAAAAAAACGATACGTTCATAAGCGAAATGGGCACGGATGAAAACCCGAAAGGGCTCCGTGAGTAAAAACAGCAGGGCTACCGGCGAGTTTGTGAAAATCCGAAAGGGCGCAATCTCGTTAAAAGACACTTGCAAGGTCCTCTCGACCTTATAAGGAGAAAAATACCTGCATGAGATCCTTACGACTCATAAGGGAACAACACACTTAGGGATCCCCACGATTCCTGAGGAGAAATTACACTTACGAGATCCTCACGACTCGTAAGGAGAACCCTCTTATGTGACCCTCACAGCTCATAAGATTCAAAAGCCTTAAACTACAGGGATCTAAACCTGTTCTTAAACCATCACCTTTCTCAGACTGCCCTATAAGCGGTTCAATATTGACCCTTGTATACAATCCACGGGCACAAATAAACGTCTCCCCCACCAAGTTCCACCAATAGCGTGAAATTCCTCTATTCGGTGAACAAACACTTATAAGTCCTCTCGACTTATAAGAAGAAAATGCTCTTATGAGATCCTTACGACTTACAAGAGAGAACACCACTTAGAAGTCTTCACGACTTTTAAGGAGAAACTACACCTATGAGATCCTCACGACTCGTAGGGAGAAACACCTTTATGAGACCCTTATGGTTCCTGAAGTCAAAAGCCTTAGTCGACAGGATCCTAACCCTGTTTACTAAGCCACCTTTGTTCGAATCAAAAAAGGAAAATGATGATTCGCTCCTGGCAATATCCCAGTTGTAGTGATGCTGATTCCTAAATCGGTATCAGATCCTAAGTCCATACTCGCGATAAAAAATCAGCGAGCCAAAAATGCATATGAAATAGCCGAAATGATGGGGCAACTTGCAACGAAATCAGCAAGTAAAATATATGCATACAAAATCAGATGAAATGATTGGGCAACTCGTAATAAAAAGCAGCGAGTAAAAAAATATATAGTCAAAATGAATGGGCACCGTGAAAAATAGACGAAATGATTGGGCAATCACGACTTTCGCGATACAAAAAGCTGAAATGATAGAGCATTGCGGAAAGAAATAAAATAAAATGAAATGAAAATTTTTGCCCTATAGGTAAGTCCATACGGAACCTTGTATACAATCCATGGGCATAAACGAAAAGGGAACCACATGTCCCAACAAACTCTATCAAAGGGAGAGTCAGGTCTCAGCGGCAATATCTGCATCCAAGAAGACCCACAACGACGTCATCATCATTCCAACAAGATACGGACGCGACATCCACCAAACGGAGTCATGGCAAAGTCCCTAGTTCCAGATTTCAACGGTGACATCTACAGCCTAGAGATCATCAACGGCGTTCCTCCTCATTCCAGCAGGATACGGACGTGACACTACCAATTGGAGCCACAGAAAAGTCTCCAGTTCTAAGACTATGCGGTTCACAGACAACCGAAAATCAACCTTGACACCGTAGAAAACGGAGAAAGTCAACCCCCGACACCGTAGAAACGGAGAAATTCAACCCCCGAGACCGTAGAAAATGGAGAAAGTCGATCTCGACACCGTAGAAAACGGAGAAAGTCAACTCCTGACACCGTAGAAAACGGAGAAAGTCGATCCTCGACACCATAGAAAACAGAGAAAGTCAACCCTGACACCGTAGAAAATGGAGAAAGTTGATCCCGACACCGGAGAAAACAGAGAATGTCAACCCCCGACACCGTAGAAAACGGAGAAAGTCGATCCTGACACCATAGAAAACGGAGAAAGTCAACCATGACACCGTAGAAAACGAAGAAAGTCGATCCCGACACAGTAGATAACGGAGAAAGTCTATCCTGACATCGTACAAAACGGAGAAAGTCGACCCGACACCGTAGAAAACGGAGAAAGTCAACCCTGACACCGTAGAAAACGAAGAAAGTCGACCCCGGACACCGTAGAAAACGGAGAAAGTCGACCCCGACACCGTAAAAAACGAAGAAAGTCGATCTCGACACCGTAGAAAAGGGAGAAAGTCAACCCTTGACACCGTAGAAAACGGAGAAAGTCGATCCTCAACACCATAGAAAATGGAGAAAGTCAACCCTGACACCGTAGAAAACGAAGAAAGTTGATCCCGACACCGTAGAAAATGGAGAAAGTCAACCCCCGACACCGTAGAAAATGGAGAAAGTCGATCCCGACACCGTAGAAAACGGAGAAAGTCAACCATGACACCATAGAAAATGGAGAAGGTCGATCCCGAGACCGTAGAAAAAGGAGAAAGTCCATCCTGACACCGTAGAAAACGGAGAAAGTTGATCCCGACACCGTAGAAAACGGAGAAAGTCAACCCTAACACCATAGAAAATGGAGAAAGTCGATCCTCGACACAGTAGAAAACGGAGAAAGTCAACCCCTGACACTGTAGAAAACGGAGAAAGTCGATCCTCGACACCGTAGAAAACGGAGAAAGTCAACTCCCGACACCGTAGAAAACGGAGAAAGTCGATACTCGACACCGTAGAAAACGGAGAAAGTCAACCCGGACACCGTAGAAAACGGAGAAAGTCAACCCGGACACCGTAGAAAATGGAGAAAGCCGATCCTCGACACCGTAGAAAATGGAGAAAGTCAACCCCCGACACCGTAGAAAATGGAGAAAGTCGATCCCGATACCGTAGAAAATGAAGAAAGTCAACCCCCGACACCGTAGAAAACAGAGAAAGTCAACCCCCGACACCGTAGAAAACGGAGAAAGTCGATCTCGACACCGTAGAAAACGGATAAAGGCAACCCTCAACCTCCCCTGTCGAAGCAACGCTTTGACTCGGGAACAAGTCAACTCATCAACCACTTGCGAGTCCTCTCGACTTGTAAGGAAGAAAATTCTCTTGTGAGATCCTTACGACTCTCAAGAGAAAACGCACTTAGGAGTCCTCACAACTCCTAAGGAGAAAATACACCTACGAGATCCTCACGACTCGTAGGGAGAAAAATCTTTATGAGACCCTCATGGCTCATAAAATTGAAAAGTCTTAGGCGGCAGATCTGAACCTGCTTCCTAAGCAATCACTACCCTACGAAGAGTTCAAGATGAACTATTATCTATCATTTACATGCCAAATTTGCTAAAATCACATGACAACAAAGCAAAGAAATGAAGGCGATAACACAAGATAGAAAAGAAATGTGTCCTTTATTCATAAATTCAATTGGATACAAGTTATAACATATGAAAATGAATAGAATAAAAAAATGAAATGAATACATGTTATTCATAAGTTACAAATATACAATCGATACAAATGCAACTACTGAGAAGGAGGCGTTTTCAATAAATTAGCCAGTTGCTCGCGCACTCCTCTCAGCTCATTTTCGCGATCAGCTACCGCGGCCAGCTCCGCATCGACTTGAGCTTGTTGCTGCAGACAGGATGAAAGTTTCTCATCAATTTCCTGCTGAACAGCCTCCTGACTCCGCGTGACCTGCTCAGTAAAGTCAAGCTTTTTCCTTAGCACTAGCCCGTCAGAAATACATCGTTGAAGGTTTTCAAAGATGGAGTTCAGCTGCACAGCATTCACTTCGACCTGGGTACGCAGTTGGAAAGACTCAGCGGAAGTCGCATCACATTCCTTTCGCTTGAGGGTCGCTTCTTGTTCAAAATGGCGAAGGAAAAGGGCACTTTGCTCAACCCATGCAGCCTGCTGGGAGTTCAGAGCCAGAACCTCGAGAGCAGGAAGCTTGAGCTCAAGCTTATGCAGGCAGGCCTCAATCTTCCATCAATGATTAACCCAAGACTCAACGATGCCTTCGTTATGGAAGTTCTCGAGCATCGCCAGCACAGAATTAACCTCGGCAGCAAAATCTACAGCGAATGCAGGGACCTCCACGTCAAGCTCCTCGATGTATTCACTCAACATACGTAGGTTGTTCATAGCGCCTTTGGAAGATGGACGTCTAGCAAAAGGCCCTGTCGGCATGGGAATCTGAGACTCGAAAGGAGCCGGAGTCGGCATGATTGCTGCAAAACAAATCGTAGTCAGATGTCGGCTCAAAAGATAAAGAAAATGCACGGATAATGGAGTCTACTATACCGGCTGCAACAGAGGGCAGAGTTGGGAGTACTGGTGGCGAGACGATTCTCTCGTCCCCTCCTTCAATTTGTAGTGTTGCAATCAATTTAAAATTAATAATGGCAGGGTCGCTCGTCAAGAAAAAAAAGAGGACGTCGGTTAAAAAACTATACTCACCGGCACCAGCAGGCAAAGCGACTTTCGACTAAAAGGAGAAATGCGGATTCAGCACTTGATACAGATGATCAAAGAGAACTCCTGCAAGGTTGCGATAATACATGGTCAGTACAAGAAAGACGGTTGTCATAGTTCAATTAAATGGATCACAAATCTATACCTTCCAGTATCTTGGAAGATATAGGAGAAGACGAGGGAACAACCGTCATGGCAGCGACCGCAAGTGTTTCAGATGACACAATTTCAATGTTCGCTACACCTACAAATAAAATACCGTCAGAAAAAGCTAAAAGGGATTGTGAAATAGAAAATAAACCAGCGACTCGAAACCCACCTGATGGGTCATCATCCAAAATTGCAATGGAAGCATCACTCGGCGTTGTGGTTTCTTCACTCTCCTTCGGTGGAATGGTTTCAGTGCCAATGGCTTCATCCCCTGATTCTATAAGAGCCGTCGTGATACTCGCAATGCCAGGCGATGGCGGGGAACCGCAGAGGGAAACAGCGGTGGTTTGGACGGTCCCGGACTCCCAAGAGAGAGTATCCGCTTCAGGCTCGGTGGTTGCCGTCATCTCACCTGCCGCCTCATCGTCAGGACTTAGCCATGCAAGATATGGTATATAAGAATTTGAAGATTAAATTCTAATAAAAAGACTCAATATTACGTTACCTTGGGGCGACTTTTCAGCTTCTTCCCAAGCCGCGTGCACCATTGTCTATGGACGGTAGACAGGGCAGCTGGGGTGTCTTCGGAGGAAATAGTGACGGATGGAATGGCGCTTGAACCTGCACCCACGGCCAGGCTGACATCACATTCCCTCGCCGCTCGCTTTCTGCGCTTCTTGTCAGACTTGTCAGTAAGAAAAGACCTCCTCAAGACCTCCACCAAAGTGACGTCATCGTCCGAGCCATGAGCTACCTCTGGAGCCGTTATGGCGTCCGTCATCGGCTGCTTAAGTGAAGCCTCTTTCGGCGATACTGGGGGAGCTGGGACTTCAGCAGCCGGCCCTGGAAGCATCGCCGCGCAACCTTGCGGGATCGGCATCGCACTCGGGATAACCTGAGTCGAGATAGTCCCTGCAATAAAATGAAAAAGAAGGGTTAGACTACCCATGAAGAAAAAAGGGAACGAAGGCACAATGAGCCAAAATATACCAAGGCCTAAGGAAGCGCGAAGCCTTTCTTCCTCTTCAAAAGTCTTGAGGGAAGCTGCGAGAGCCTCTTCGGCGGAAATATCTGTTGAAGAAGAAAGCGTCAGTCGAAGTATAATAATTAAAACAACCGCGGAAAGATACGACTGAAGTCTACCTGACTGTATGAGGGTGATCATTCCTTCTTCGTTGCGAGCTAATTTCTTGGAAACTGCGATGGCAGCCTCCAGATCGGTATCATCCGGCGCCATAAATAAACGCTCGTTGGTCCCGTACTCACTTAGGCCCTTGCTGTAACGAGCATGAGGCTCCCGGCCAAATACAACGTCTGCAGAAAGTATCGACTTCTTTTTCTCCTGCGAACGACCGCCGGCAGCCGGCAACAAGAGCTTGCGCTTAGCAGGTAACTTTGGGCGACGAGTCCCAATCTCTGTACCCATGCCCGATTCAGAAGATGCCGCAACTACCGCTTCCATAGGAGCATGAGGTAAGGGCAGTTTAGGCATAACACATGGTACCACAGCCGTAGCAGCTTCTCTCAAAGGAGGACGGACGATGGTCCGTCTCTTCAAAGGAACGGCTGGATTACCAGCGGGAGCGGTGCCCTTACGATCAAGAAATAATCGCTTTTCTTCCCTAATGACGGCGCCCATCGAATGTTGATACCACGCCACATATGCGTTCAAGATTTGTGGAACGCAACTCGGCTCACTGATAAAGAAATTGGAACCGGTGTTCAACCGCATAAAATGATGCAATGCGTTCCGAATACCTTCTTCTGTGGCAAATGGCTCAACTAGGAAGGCTTCGAGCGGGAGTCCCTGATTATAGCTTGATTGCTGGGTGAAACGGTGTGGGTTGTACGTCATGAACAATGCCGAATCATTCTGCCTAAACACAAGAAAGCCCAGCCTGATTGAATATAGATGAAGACTTTCCCGAGCTTTCAAGGTAGATGCCCCTTCTTTAAAAGTGTCCCGCAGTGGCTGCACCATTTTTGCGGATTCTTTGCCGATGGTTAAAACCTTATCGGCAAAGGTCATGCCATCCCCAGCCATACGCGGATGAAGGAGCACACCCCTAGCCTCCCGCTGTGACGGATTTAAAATGGATGCGTCCACTAGGTGCATAATCCGAGGGAAGTTGTAGTTGTCGTAGAAACGAGGTCGTTTATGGGCACTAAAAGCGCCAAGTATGTGCAGCTCGATCCATGACATAAAATAATGCAGCGAGAAAGTGACGGGCTGCACCCCTGGCTGAGTGGTATCCGCCGCTAAGTTGAGACCATGGTACAGGTGTGCTAACCCAGCAATCCCGATAGCCACTTGCATTCCTGCAACCATACGATGGGCCGGGTAAAAGACTAATGGCCTCATATAACTGTAACATTTCAAAAAAATAAAATATTATTTTTGGGAATTTTTATAATTAAATAATAAATATTATGAATATTTTAATATGCGGTATAATTAAATACCGATAAATTGGAAAAAAATATTTGGAAAATATTGGAAAAATCAAATTAAAAGGTAATTTGAGGGATTTATGTGATTTATTCAAATTACAAATTTCGATGATTTATTATACACTATTCTAATGCTAATCGCGATTAAATATCGCTAATCTTGCATTAATCCGGTTTTGTGCACATGACATGCACCATATCATTTTCAAACTTGTTACATTTTTCCTACATGATTCTTGTGTGTATGGTTATTTGTTTTGGCTTTCCTATTGCAAGAAGAAGAGAAAAAGAAAACAAAACAAAACAAAAGACAATAATAAAGAAAGAGGGATGTGCAAGAGAGAGAGAGAGAGAGAGAGGTGAGGGGTCAACCCAAGGCTATGGCTCCTTGTCCCTTCATTATTTCTTCTTCATTTCTCTCCCTCTCTTCTCTCATGGAAGCACCCATCTCCCTCCTCCCTCTAAACACCTCATTTTATCATCAAAAACACCCCAACGCATCACCTTGCCTTCATTAAAAACAAGCACAAGCCCACTAGCTACACTTTGGACCAAGAAAAATCCGATTTTGAATACTTGGGGCAACTCAAGAAAATTCTTGAGTTGCCAAATGAGGTAATTTCTGCACCATTAGCATTGTATTTCCATTACTTAAGCACCTATGCAAGTTTAGAAGTGTTTTGATGGGGTTTTGCGAGCTTTGAAAATTCCTAGATGATGGTTTGAGGGAATTTTGAGTGGTGTTAGCGTAATTGGGCTTTAGAGATGACCTTAAACCCCCATAGTGTCAAAAACCCAGACCAAACTCAAAACTAAAACCTGAAACCCAAAAACAGAACCTTCCAATGTCGGTTTCTGAACTATTAGAGGGCGCAGGGAAATCTGGGATAACCTGGAATATTTTCAAGATAAACAAACAACTTCAGAAGCCTAGATTGACCACTACGAGACCAGCCTACAAAGACGACACCCCATATCCCATACAAATCCGAGCAAGGTGGATTTTTCATGGGTGTGGCCGGCCATGTGGTGGGGGTTAGGGTCCAGGTTGCTTCAGTAGGTCATATACACCTTATATATCACCCCAGTGTTGTTTGCTTACCTTGTTTTCACCTGAGGAAAAATCTGGAGCATGTTTTCATAGTTTCTGCTTTATGTTTTGCGATGTTTATGGATTTAAGTTTTGGTATTGTGTTTTACATCGATCACTTGACGTTTGTATGTCGAAATCTAGTGTTATTTGGTTGATTTGCGAGAGCAGACCATAGGTTTTGACCTATGTGAGAAACGTGTGTCGTTTTGGTCTTAAATTGGATTTTAATGCGGCACGATACATTATGATGTGTAGGTACCCCCATGTGGACTTCGACACGACAAGCAAGTGCGTAGCGACGTCGGCATCGGCAAGCGAAGATCAGGTGAGTAGATATATATCTACGGGGGAAGTCGGGTGGATGGCGTATAGTACCCCCGCAGTTCGATATGTAGTATACAATATATATGATATATATATATATATGTTTATTATGA
Source organism: Agapanthus africanus (assembly GCA_030015575.1). NCBI lineage: Eukaryota > Viridiplantae > Streptophyta > Magnoliopsida > Asparagales > Amaryllidaceae > Agapanthus > Agapanthus africanus. Next base: position 294,945,490 of record CM057347.1, read on the forward strand.
AACTTGGATGATTAGTAAGTAGGATCTTAGAAGATCATAGGTTAATGTTGTAAGTCCATGCTACCTCTCCCGGTACTTTCGGGCATGCGGAATTTGGTGAAAAACAATTTTCTAGAGGTGGTAACATGGACTCAAAACCGGATCTTTGTTAAACATCTAACTAACAACCTAACTAGGAGTTGTTAACTACTCGGTTAGGGGGTTATACCTTTCTTTCTTGAACTCCTTCGTCTTCAAGCCACGATGGTTGTCCGGATCGGCTTCACCCCGTCGCCTCCTTATGCCGAAGATCGATCCACCTGAAAGCTTCTACCTTTGGCTTCTTCTTCGGTCTTTGAAGAAACTAGTTCACTCGGTTTGCTAAACCTTGTGAACTAGAGTGAGTAGAGGAGAGTGTGTTGGGATTTTCTCTATAGTTCTTGGTTCTCAACACATGAGACAAGTGAACCAAAGACTAAAGAGAGGGAGAGCAAGAGGAAGGAGATGAGAGCTCAAGAACACAAGAGAGAGAATGAAAATAATAGAATGAGAAAGACTTTTCTCACTTGGCTCTCATAATCCAAAACCATCATCACAAAAAAAGTAATCAAGTATTGTGTAAATGGTTTAAGTCAAAATGGCTATATCATTTCATGCACTCATATTGCACAAGAGAACAAGCAAGTGAAAAGTCTTTGCCATGAAATGATAGCCATTGTCATCATGATGGTCAACTAGTCCAACCTAGTCAACCGGTCAACAAAGTCAACAAGTCAACAAAATCAACCCCTCAACAACCATGTCAACACAATACTTAATTAATATTATTGTTAATCATATATCATATTCTCATTAGGGTTGAGCAAAAAGTCAATAGTCAACAGTCAACGGTCAACAACCCTAATGAGAATCCTCTGCCTCTGTCTCTCCGTCAACTGTGCATACACACCCGCATCCGCGTTTCGAGGAACACGAATACAAACTGGATAAAATCAATCCAAAAACGTACACTAGGATCCGGCTTAAACCAAAGCCCGCTTGTGTTAACTGTCCGGACACTGTACGTGCACAAGTGCGCGGATGCGACCGAACCCTGTCGCAAAACCATGCGACCTGTCGCAAAACCATGCGACCTCTACTCTTTTGCCTAAAGGCGAATAGGTTTCTGTGTGGGACTCTAAAGACTCGACACTACGCTGGCAGTGGGTTTAACCACAGACCGCAAGCGGCTCTAGCTGTGCGTAACGGTCCCCAGGTAGATGCCGACAAGAAGACTGACGAGGTGAAACCCATCTGAACTCCTACTGAGCCTAAATGTGACAATCTCCGTACAGTCCGGTCTGTTCGTCTGATGCATAGCATGGCGGGCCTAGGGGGCGGTAAACGTCAGTCCCCTAATAGCGGTACAAGTCGTGTCGGAGTGAAGCCCAATACACCCTGAGATAACACTGGAAGCCTACCAGTATATCCCGCTTGCCCTGGCCAGGGACTACTCATGTAATGGCTCTCCTAGACACAGCGCGATGTCAACCCCCAATACCGGGAGAGACGAATCCTGTCTAACCGTCACTTCCTCCAAGTGCTTCGGGACTGCACCCAACTACTACCTGTTTGCACGACTCCTTTGAGCCGTGGTAGGGTAGTAATCAAAGTACAGTGGGAACACACTCGAGGCGAAGTGACAGTGTCAAGTCAGCGGACTAAGCTGTACTCATGTCACCTGGGAACTGATAACTGACGATAGGTATAATACCAACCGGTCAGTTCCCGACGAGTCCTGTCCAGTGTACTCGTAACCCAACGAGCACCCGCATACTATCTCCAGTATGATGTACTGACGGCTGTGGGACAGATCGGCTCCCACACTGGGATGAGAAGCACATGCGCTAGTCTACTCCGGAGTATCGATGCCCTGTCTCGATAGTCCTGCGACTAGGGACCTGCATAAGGATGTGCTTATAGATTACCCAGCCCCACTAGTGTGACTGCCATCACAACGCTGGTAATCAAGCAAAGATCCTAAGGGCTCCACTAATGCGTATAGGTGATATAATAAAATAAACACATGTACACATTGAAGTAGAAACAAACCAAGTAGCATACTACTATTTTGAGCAAGATTGTATATACAAGGTGAATATCCCAAGCTTCCATTAAGTAATATACAAACTAGTATGATACAGTAATGGCCTCTAGGGCATATACACTAACAATCTCCCACTTGCACTAAGGCCATGTACTGGCGTATCGAAGACCTATCATCTCGATCAGCCGCTCGAACTGAGTCTGGGGCAAGGCCTTGGTGAATGGATCTGCAGTGTTATCTTCTGAAGCAACCCTCCGAACCTCGATCTCCTGGCGATCCACGATCTCCCTGATCAAGTGATACCGCCTCAAGATGCGTCTGGATCTCTGATGGGACCTGGGTTCCTTCGCTAAAGCTATAGCCCCGTTGTTGTCGCAATACAGAGGTATTGGATCAACAATGGACGTAACCACCTGAAGTTCTTTCAAGAACTTCCTTATCCAGACAGCTTCCTTTGCGGCATCAGATGCAGCGATGTATTCCGCTTCCATCGTCGAGTCTGCAACGGTTTCCTGTTTGGAACTATTCTAACACACCGCCCCTCCATTGAGGGTAAAGACAAAACCCGACATGGACTTGGAATCATCCTTGTCACTCTGGAAGCTGGAGTCAGCAAAGGCCTCGATCTGGAGGTCTTTTCCGCTATACACCAATAACATCTCTTTAGTCCTTCTCAGGTACTTGAGAATGTTCTTTACCGCTATCCAGTGTTTCTCCCCACGGTTTGACTGATATCGGCTTACCACACTCAGTGCATAAGCTACATCCGGTCTGGTACACAACATCGCATACATTATAGAGCCTACCGCAGAAGCGTAGGGTATAATAGACATGCGATCCCTCTCCAAATCAGTCTTGGGAGACATCTCTTTAGAGAGGGTGATCCCGTGACAAGCCGGTAGGTTATCGCGCTTGGAATCTTCCATACTGAATCTCTTCAGTATGGTGTCGATGTACCTGGACTGTGAAAGTTCTAATATCCTCTTGGATCTATCACGATGGATCCGGATCCCCAGGATGTATGAGGCATCACCCAGGTCTTTCATGGAGAACCTGTGTGACCAGAACCCCTTGACAGATTGTAGCATAGGAATGTCATTTCCTATTAAGAGAATGTCATCCACGTATAAAACGAGGAATACTACAGTTCTCGCAACAAATCTACTATAGATGCATGGTTCATCTGGATTTTTGATAAAGCCAAATTCCTTGACCGTCTCATCAAAACAGATGTTCCAACTCCGCGATGCCTGCTTTAGTCCATAGATGGACTTAAGCAACTTGCACACCTTTCCGCTGCTCCCACTCTGAATGAAACCCTCTGGCTGGTCCATATAGACACACTCCTCTAAATTTCCATTTAGAAAAGCGGTATTTACGTCCATCTGCCAGATCTCATAATCGTGGAAGGCAGCAATGGCAAGAAGGATCCGAATGGATTTCAGCATAGCCACTGGAGAAAAGGTTTCATCATAGTCTAAACCAGGTCTTTGACGAAAACCCTTTGCAACAAGTCTAGCTTTATAGGTCTCAACCTGTCCATCTACACTAATCTTCCTTTTGAAGATCCACTTGCATCCTACGGGTTTTACCCCGTCTGGAGCAATGTCCAACGTCCATACCTTGTTGGTGTACATGGACTCCATTTCGGTCCGCATTGCATCCAGCCATTTTACCGAGTCAACGCTCTGAACGGCCTGCTGGAAGCTAGTAGGCTCATCATAATCTATGATGCAATCCTCTCTATCCCCGTCTATAAGAAAACCGTAGTATCTCTCGGGCGTATGAGACTGTCTACTACTCCTGCGGAGCGGCGTAGGAATTGTAAGTCCGCGGGGGCGTCCCGGCCGTCGAACCGACGCCGGAAACGTGGAAACAAAAACTTTGCAAAACCTGCAACCGGCACCACCGCGCACTTTTCACCCGGATCGGGCCATTAACCTAGCAACTAGCAAACTAAAATACGAGTAGAGAAGTATACCAAGCGATCCGTGTCCTTCGGTCTTCGTCTCCACTCGAATCTCCCGCGGAATCTCCGTCCGTTACGTCCTCGTCGGAAAGGGCACCACGTAGCCGGAATCTTTTACGGGCTCCCACCTCTTGACCGAGGCAACTCGGGCGCGAAGTTGGCTAGCCGACGCGTCCAAGACTGGCTATAGAATAGTGTAGTAGCCATGTCTCTTTGGGGTTTATGAGGTTGCCATTTATGGAGGAATTTATGCACAAGAATTTTCATGGATGCTAGAGGGAAAAATGGAGCATGCAATGCAAAATGAGCTCAGGCCAAAACCATTTTGTGCTCTCTGTAAACTTGTGGATAGAATGCATAAATTAAAGACATGCATAAGGAAACTTCCACCAAAATAAACCCTTCCCCTCCAGAACAGTGGCCGGCCCTCACAAGTTGTGGGTGGAAAGAAAAGATTAATTTTTTTCAAAGGAGAAAAAGAAAAGAACAAAAAGAATAATGGTCACAACAATATCTCATCTCATAAATGCAGGTGATTGATTCAAATGGAATCTCATGATGAGGAAGCCACATATATGCATGAAACCCCTCATCAAAATGTTATTTGCAAACTTGCAAATAACACCCTCCATCGGAAAAATCCGGCCGGGAAGGAACAAAGAAAAACCGGCCGGATCGGAATGCAAACTGGCAACCTCAGAAAACTGATCCCGTAATAAATTACAGGAAAACCCCGCTACTGCAAATACATGTCCGCATTTGTATTCCCACTGAACACAAATGCAAAGAGACAAAACTACACTATCTAATACTAGGATCCGGCTTAAGCCAAAGCCGGCTAGTAAAAACCGTCCGATCACGATCCGTGCAATACCGCACGTATCTGATCGAACCTTGCCATATCTCCATACGGCCTCTACAGCGTTTCGCCCGAAACCTGAGTAACTGAGTGTGGTGGACTCTAAAGACTCGTCAATACTATGGCTGTGGATTTAACCACTAGCACGTCAGAGGTATAAGCCAATACGTGACGGGCTACCAGGTATTGACCAAAAGGGACGTCGATGAACGAACTCATCCTGACACCCTACTGAGCCTGTCAGTGACAATATCCGTACAGTCCGGTCCGTTCGTCTATGAGCATCGCATGGCGGGCCTAGGGGGTTGGTAAAGTCAGACCCCCAATAGCGGTACAAGTCGTGTCGGAGTGTAGCCCAGAACACCCTGAGATACTACTGGAATACCTACCAGCAAATCTCCTTCCTTGGCCAAGGACTTTTCATGTTCTGGCTCTCCTCGACACAGCGCGACCTCACCCCCAATACCGGGAGAGACGAACCCCTGCAGATCCGCTCACTGCCTCCATGTGGCTCGGGACTATACCCAACTAAAACCTGTTTGCACGACTCCTTTGAGCCGTGGTAGGGTAGTAATCAAAGCACAGTGGGAACTCACACGAGACAAATGACGATCTCAGATCGATGAACTAACCTGTACACATGTCACCAGGGAACTGCTATCTGACGTCTGGTATAATCCCAACTAGCAGGTTCCCGGCGAGTCCTGTCCGGTGTACTCATAACCCAATGAGCACTTGTATACATCTTAGGTGAACCAACTGACACCAGTGGCTTGTGAGACCGGCCACCGCCCCTCGTCGGGGTCTCGACTGTATACACTAGTCTACTCTGGAGAATCGATGCCCTGTCCCGAAACTCCCACGACTAGGGACCTTTTAAGGATGTGCTTATAGACTCCAGCTCTCACTTATATGATCGCCCTCATACTGCTGGTAGTCAAGCAAGAATCCTAGGGGCTCTATCAACGTGTAATAGCGACTCGAAAGGTCACCTAAAGCAGTACACGATGATAAAGATAAACCAGATAGCATACTATCATCTCGAGTAAGACTGTCCTACTGGAACAGGTCCTCCCTCAATCATTGCAATCACGTGCCTGTGATCCAATAATTGACTCTGAGGGCACTATCTCCAACAATCTCCCACTTGCACTCAAGGCTAATTATTGCGATGTCGCATACTCACAGCCCGTGTGATACCGAACACCCAACTCCTCTACTAGTCAGTCTCACAAAGCTCGTTTGCGAAACTATTGCGTTCGAGGAATAGCCTCAGTGAGTGGATCCGCTCTGGTGTTTCTTTCTATGTCTCTCTTTATCTCAAGTTCGCGGAGAAAACTATCTCCCGAAATGAGCAATACCTGTCTTAGAATGTCTGGATGTCTGATGGGACCCAGCTCATAAATGAACTCCAAATCCAAACTTCTTAGACTGTATCGTCAACTGAACTTAATCAGTATCCTGCGCCATGCCTTCCCTCAGTATCCACCTGGACCAACTGTCCAAAATGCTGCCCCTCGTCAGAGGGAAAACTATAACTCTGACAGCCATTCTGCCATCCAGGTCACCTTGGAAGCCTGGAATGATAACCGTCTCTTAAAGGAGGCTGCCGTTATCAATTCCCTAGAACATCAACTTATGTTCTAAAAATGCTTCCGATTATGACGACCAAAGTATAACCGATCGTAGTATAGGAATATTACTTCCTACTCTGTGTATGTCATCAAATACCAGGACATCACACCCTACTACCTTCTTAACAGATCCATCCCCTATTCTGATGAAGTCAAACCTATGACTGTCACATCAGAAATAGATGATCTATCTCCGCTATATCTACTTTAGTCTATAAATAGACATATGCCTGATGTCCACCAATGCTTCTGCTGCTCCCACTGACTACGACAACCCTCTGGCAGAGTCATATAGACGTGCACTTCTAAAGCCAGTTTAGAACGACGCTATACTCATCCTCCTGCCGGGTCTCACAGTCTGGAACAACAGCAATGGCAAGTCTGGGTAAACAAGAACTTCCCTGCCACCGTCCTTGAGTATACCGAAGTACCTCTCGGGTGCCTGAGGTTACCCACCATATCTGCGGAGTGGCCAATGGAATGTCAAACCAGATTGAATCTTTAGGCTCATATCAAATCTTCAGTAATCGTTTGCGGTTCTGGAATCACTTCCAGTTCTACCATACTCCCACTACTGTGTTCTGAAAAAATCCATTTTTAATTAAAACTGTGGCGAGTTAAGAACAATATCACTATTGATCTTCCAGATGGTAGAAAGTCAACCCTCGTCATAGCCCGGATCAACCCAAAAACAGCCATTACAGAAACGTGCCTTGAGTTGTCCAGAGTCTGGTTTTAAGCATAAGCCGGACAACTCCCCGTATCTTAACAATGTCAAGATATGAACTGTTCTATATCCAAGAAATAGAGGCACTGATTTAATTGAACCAGATTCAAATCATGCAGCTGTCTCCAGTGCATGTCAACTAAATGGAAGGAGGCTGATCAGCGTTACTCAACTTAGGAATGCTTCCAATTATGAGTAACCTGAAAGAGAAACAAGATCTCTTAAACATTACTATCAACTGAATACCATTCACAAGTATCTACATCTTCGATCACTTTGAAGAATCCCGATACTTGCAATATCTGGTTCTCTACTTTATCTTTATACCTATAACTCCTCAAAACTTGGACCTTGTGTTTCTACGAAACACTTGTCTAAGAACTAGAGAAGTCATAAGTAAACCGAATATAGTACGAGTACCTACCCCTCTATCCTAATGGGCACTGGACAATATACAATACTCTGTATAAGTCCCCTAAGTCTAGTGACTCATTCACTGTGTGTCGTAGGTTGAAAACTGTACTTTTGGTTAAGAAGAATTACACCGATGTTCAATGCTCCTTACCTAACCATCCATTGGTATAGGTAAATGTCATAGACATAATTTCAAAAAGGTATGTCTCACTCTATAAAAATAGACGTACAGATATATCAATTTGAAATTGGTGCACAACAACGGATATTCTAAACCAAATATTTGCCGACCGGCAAACAACCCAGGTGGCTTCCTCAAATATCACCAATTCCAACGAATCCCGATATAATGAGGATGGTCACCTAATTCCCAATGACTTACTCCCACTCATCATCTGTAAAACCATACAGATGTGAGAATCCAACCTGGTAAATACATACCCTGGAGTAAGTGTCTAATTGGGAAATCAGTTTTCTTTTAACAGTACACAGTGAAACTGAAACATTGAAATGTTTCGATGGGGTATCCTGGTATTCCTAGTAATGCCTCTTCCATTATCCAGATTCACGAATGTAACCTTATAATTCTTTGCCACCTCTCTAAATCCCTTTATATGTCTTTAGTCATTACCTTCTGTACACCCCTTTAGGCCAAATGGTTTTCTTCCTTCCCTACCGTTCGGCACCAGCCTATGGTTTGGAAGAAGACTATCCAATAAACATAATGGGTGTACTGTCCTAGTCCTAGGAGCACTCGCGACGCGAGAGAAGGTGAAGATAAAAGACACCTGAATGTACTTTATTCCTATTTCTCCTGAATCAGGATCCATCCCCGAACTGGAACAAGTTCCTTTCGAGTTCGTATATAACCATACGATGGATTATCCAATAAACTTGGGATCTTCGTAGTGATACGGAGTGTCCTGGAGAAATACAAAGGTGATTTAGGATTGGCGAAGAAATACTTAGTTTGGTCGTGAATAGCAGTCGCAATTTACTTTGCCCTCTTACTAATCCCTTGCTTTGTCTTAACTTAATACCTTCTGTACACCGTTTAGGCTAATTGGCTTTCTTCATTCCCTACCGGTCGGCACCAGCCTAAGGTTTGGAAGAAGACTATCCAATTTGCGTAATAGGTGTACTATCTCCTAAGCCAAGGAGTACTCGCAATCTGAGAGAGAAGGTAAAAGGAAAAGACAACTGAATAGTCCTATTCGTTTTCTCCAGAACTGGAAACCATCCTCGAATTCCTTCGAATTCGTATATAACCATACGATGGTTTTGTCCAATGGAAGTGGACGTTCGTAGTAATACGGGGTGTCCTGGAGAAAAGGGTAAAAGTAGGAGTGGCAATGAGGTTTGCAACTCTGACAGTCCAAAAGCCAGTGTTAAGAAGGTTCGGTCAACTTGGTCACTGAGTCATAGTCTAGGGTCGGGTCAATGGTCACTGCCAAAGAGAGAGAGAAAAGAAACACTCAGCATGCACTCTAATCTAGATCAGAATGGTTATCACTTTATCTAATCTGGAAACCTCCCACTGTAACGTCAAATTCTTCCCCAAACCTGAAAGAAGAATTAGCCGGGATCACCCGAGGAGTAAACCAACTCATCAGTGGGAATCGGGATCCAACTCTCATCGCATGATAACGTGACGGAATCCGCTCACGCTATCACACTCCAGAAGGTATGCGCATATCTGGCAAGTTTCAGTTCTTTTGAAACTCCCGATGTGGATTTTTGCCCCATGCTCTTATGACCTTGACTTTGGCCAACATATCATAAGTCACATGTCAAGTTCTACCCGTCATTATCCAGGTTAATTTGAACCCACCCGTACCTACCCTTGACTTTGGCCAAAATGGCAGTACGACTGTCCCAAACCAACGCATCTATCTATGCAGCATATGAATACCCAACAGCTACCAAACACTGTGCCTTGACTTTGGCCAACATACACAGCTTGAATACTATTGACTATCTATATGAAACGACGGAGGGCTACGAATGGTTTCTGGCGAAAACCTTTAACGTAATGAACTTGATATCGTTGAAGGAACTGATAGCTTTTTAGAAAATATAGTGACGAAAACCTTTGCTAAAGAGGTCACTCCCGGTGAAGGGATTTCGGCTCTTTCCCCGTAGAATGAGGTGCAGGATATTCCAACTGAATACCACGATGCAAAGCAAAAGTAATCGGCTATAGTGAAGTCACTGCCCTGACGCAAACTCTTGTCCAAGGGGTCACTCCCGGTGAAGGGATCTCGGCCCTTGCCTCGTCGACTGAGGAGCAGGATATTCCAACTGAATACCACGATGCAAAACAAAAGAGAACGCCCTTGCAATAATAGCTTTTTGAAAAAGCGTTCCAACAACATCAGAATAGGTTTGTTTATCTTGCATTGATCCAAATCAACGCAGTCCCATCAATTGATCACACCACAAAGAACGAAAATATACTGACGTACGTATATGCCATCCGCATTCGCCACTGGGTCCCGTCATCACCCGTTAGGTTAGCTAACTAACGACAGAGCGGGGACTGGACTAGCGCGGATGAAAAACATATACAACATCTATAAATATATATATATAATTTTCGCTCAAGGCGTGATAAAATGCAACACAGAGAAATGTACAGCAATACAGATCAATACAGATATCTGGGATCCCCGGGTTTCATAGAGCCGCTACTGAAACCCGACGTTCCCCTGGTCGTGTGGATAGCCTGTGCAATGAAATCCTAGACCCCTACGGGCGCGGCAAGTTACCCGCCAAAACCTGAAGCGAGGCAGCCCCCTTCAGCAACGTGAATGGACCACCCAGCACTTCACGGAATCCGGTAACTTGGGCACCCCTCCTGGGTCAACCTGTACCCCCTACGAGTGCGGCGAATAGCCTGCCAATTATAGAGTAAAGCCCCCTCCGTCTCAACGCCATGAGATGCGGGCTTGTTGCCCTCTAGAACCCGGCTATCCGTGCACCCCTCCGCGGGGTAATCCTAGTACAGAAAGTAAAATATACATACAACGGGTACATCGACCGCAACCTGGTCATGCCCCAAAAGAATAATACAAACAGGTAGTGACGGCAGTCCACATGTCGGACGCTCGCCCCGCAATATCAAATGTACATATAAAAACAAAACTGTACTAACATTGCATCCAGGCTATCCCCCACGACCGATCCGCAACAACACAGCACAATCACAGAACATCAACGTGAATGTCACGTTCGCAAATCCGTCTAACCGGGCTATAGCAGTTAGACAGGATTTACCGATCGAGTGACATTCACGGTCGCAGATATAATGTAAATACTGTGAACTGGCATGTTTAAAATATCCGATCGAACAAATTTATCAAGTGGGCCCCCAAGCAATACTGTAGCACTTACAGAAAATCTGGGGCCAAAAAGAATGTTCCAAAAACCCCATTTCAACGACTAGGACCCACTGGAAAAAAATGGTGCAACGAAGCTATAATACTGCGGCGGAACCGCGGCCAAAGTGGGGTTATGGCCGCGGTTCCGCGGCAGTATAGTCGAATTGGGTCCCCAAATTTTTGCAGTGTTCTTAGAATTCTCTACACATGTTTCTGCAACACCCTGAAAAATTTTTGGAGCTTAAAAAAATTTCGACAGAAACTTGTATACTTGAAATCGGGTTTTCGGACAAATCCGTTCGATCGAGCTTTAAACATACTAGAGCAAGCTAGGCTAGGTTAACGGCGTGGCTCTGATACCATTGTAATTCCGCGGGGGCGCCCCGGCCGTCGAACCGACGCCGGAAACGCGGAAACAAAAACTTTGCAAAACCTGCAACCGGCACCACCGCGCACTTTTCACCCGGATCGGGCCATTAACCTAGCAACTAGCAAACTAAAATACGAGTAGAGAAGTATACCAAGCGATCCGTGTCCTTCGGTCTTCGTCTCCACTCGAATCTCCCGCGGAATCTCCGTTCGTTACGTCCTCGTCGGAAAGGGCACCACGTAGCCGGAATCTTTTACGGGCTCCCACCTCTTGACCGAGGCAACTCGGGCGCGAAGTTGGCTTGCCGACGCGTCCAAGACTGGCTATAGAATAGTGTAGTAGCCATGTCTCTTTGGGGTTTATGAGGTTGCCATTTATGGAGGAATTTATGCACAAGAATTTTCATGGATGCTAGAGGGAAAAATGGAGCATGCAATGCAAAATGAGCTCAGGCCAAAACCATTTTGTGCTCTCTGTAAACTTGTGGATAGAATGCATAAATTAAAGACATGCATAAGGAAATTTCCACCAAAATAAACCCTTCCCCTCCAGAACAGTGGCCGGCCCTCACAAGTTGTGGGTGGAAAAAAAAGATTAATTTTTTTCAAAGGAGAAAAAGAAAAGAACAAAAAGAATAATGGTCACAACAATATCTCATCTCATAAATGCAAGTGATTGATTCAAATGGAATCTCATGATGAGGAAGCCACATATATGCATGAAACCCCTCATCAAAATGTTATTTGCAAACTTGCAAATAACACCCTCCATCAGAAAAGTCCGGCCGGGAAAGAACAAAGAAAAACCGGCCGGATCGGAATGCAAACTGGCAACCTCAGAAAACTGATCCCGTAATAAATTACAGGAAAACCCCGCTACTGCAAATACATGCCCGCATTTGTATTCCCACTGAACACAAATGCAAAGAGACAAAACTACACTATCTAATACTAGGATCCGGCTTAAGCCAAAGCCGGCTAGTAAAAACCGTCCGATCACGATCCGTGCAATACCGCACGTATCTGATCGAACCCTGCCATATCTCCATACGGCCTCTACAGCGTTTCGCCCGAAACCTGAGTAACTGAGTGTGGTGGACTCTAAAGACTCGTCAATACTATGGCTGTGGATTTAACCACTAGCACGTCAGAGGTATAAGCCAATACGTGACGGGCTACCAGGTATTGAGCAAAAGGGACGTCGATGAGCGAACTCATCCTGACACCCTACTGAGCCTGTCAGTGACAATATCCGTACAGTCCGGTCCGTTCTTCTATGAGCATCGCATGGCGGGCCTAGGGGGTTGGTAAAGTCAGACCCCCAATAGCGGTACAAGTCGTGTCGGAGTGTAGCCCAGAACACCCTGAGATACTACTGGAATACCTACCAGCAAATCTCCTGCCTTGGCCAAGGACTTTTCATGTTCTGGCTCTCCTCGACACAGCGCGACCTCACCCCCAATACCGGGAGAGACGAACCCCTGCAGATCCGCTCACTGCCTCCATGTGGCTCGGGACTGTACCCAACTAAAACCTGTTTGCACGACTCCTTTGAGCCGTGGTAGGGTAGTAATCAAAGTACAGTGGGAACTCACACGAGACAAATGACGATCTCAGGTCGATGAACTAACCTGTACACATGTCACCAGGGAACTGCTATCTGACGTCTGGTATAATCCCAACTAGCAGGTTCCCGGCGAGTCCTGTCCGGTGTACTCATAACCCAATGAGCACCTGTATACATCTTAGGTGAACCAACTGACACCAGTGGCTTGTGAGACCGGCCACCGCCCCTCGTCGGGGTCTCGACTGTATACACTAGTCTACTCTGGAGAATCGATGCCCTGTCTCGAAACTCCCACGACTAGGGACCTTTTAAGGATGTGCTTATAGACTCCAGCTCTCACTTATATGATCGCCCTCATACTGCTGGTAGTCAAGCAAGAATCCTAGGGGCTCTATCAACGTGTAATAGCGACTCGAAAGGTCACCTAAAGCAGTACACGATGATAAAGATAAACCAGATAGCATACTATCATCTCGAGTAAGACTGTCCTACTGGGACAGGTCCTCCCTCAATCATTGCAATCACGTGCCTGTGATCCAATAATTGACTCTGAGGGCACTATCTCCAACAAGAATTTCTTGTTCTTTTGAACCCTCTGGTTCCACTAAGCTTTCAGTAATAGCTCGTGGTTCTGAAATTTCTTCCAGTTCTACTGTGCTCCCACTTATCTGGTTTTCCAAAAACTCAGTTTCCAAGAAGTAGGCATGACGAGAAACAAAAACCTTTTGTTCCTCTTCACAGTAGAAGAAATATCCCTTGGAGTTCTTTGGATATCCCATGAACTTGCATTGTACTGAGTGTGCCTCGAGCTTGTCCGCATGCTGCTTTTTAACAAAAGCTGGACATCCCCATGTCTTAATGTGCTTAAGATAGGGTTTCTTCCCACACCACATCTCATATGGTGTAGTAGGCACAGTCTTAGTGGGAACTCGGTTCAAAAGGTATGCAGCTGATTCTAGCGCATACCCCAAGAATGATCGCGGTAACTCAGCGTTACTCATCATGGACCGTACCATATCTAATAGGGTTCGGTTCCGTCTCTCCGATACACCGTTATGTTGCGGAGTGTATGGAGGAGTAAGCTGAGAGAGAATTCCGTTCTCTTTTAAATAGTCCAGGAACTCGGCACTCAAGTATTCACCACCTCGATCCGATCTTAGAATCTTGATACTTTTGCCGGTTTGTTTTTCTACTTCATTCTTATATTCCTGGAATTTTCCAAAGGCTTCGGACTTATGTTTCATTAAGAAGACATAACCGTACCTTGAAAAGTCATCCGTAAAAGTAATGAAGTAAGAATAACCGCTTCGCGCATGTGTAGACATTGGACCGCACACGTCGCTGTGTATGAGTCCCAAGAGCTCGCTCGCTCTTACTCCGTGTCCAGTGAACGGAGTCTTTGTCATCTTTCCTTTGAGACAGGATTGACAAGTGGCATACGACTGATATTCGAACGCATTCAAATATCCTTCTGTATGTAACTTCGTCAACCTTCTCTCATTGATGTGACCCAGTCTACAATGCCACAAGAAAGTCTGATTTATTTCCGGAGACTTTCTTTTGTGTGTATTCTGGACATTGAAAATCTGTGGTTGGTTTAATACGTATATACCATTGCTTAATGTACCTGACCCAATCAGAACTTGATTAAGGTGAATGTTTACAACATTACTTACAAACGCAAATTCATAACCTTCTTTAGAAGTCAAAGATACAGAAATGATATTACAAGTTGCGTTGGGTACAAAATAGCAATTACGCAAAACCAAAACGTGTCCATCTGACAACCCCAGGTGATAGTCCCCCACAGCCTTAGCATCCATGCTAGCTCCGTTTGCAACTTTGAGGGTCATGTCACCTGCCTTCAAAACCCTACGGTTTCTCAACGCCTGCAAAGAATTACAGATATGAGATCCTGATCCGGTATCCAATACCCAGGAAGTAGAGTTTATTGAAAGACAGTTTTCAATAACATACACACCTGAAGCTGAAGCTGCAACCTGCTTCAATTCCTGTGTTCTGGCTTTCCAAGCCCTGCAATCATTTTTCCAGTGTCCCTTCTTATGACAATAGAAGCATTCTTCCTTATCCACAAGCTTTCCCACTTTCTTTGTTGCTTTTGCCTTTCCCTTCGTATCCACTTTACTAACACCGCCCCTTGGTTTGGCGGGGGCTTTCTTCTTCTTTCCCTTGGCTTTCGCCTTGGACCTAGAAGAGGAAGATCCTCCTACAAACAAAGTGGATGTTTCCCTACCTTTGTGTAGGGTGCCCTCTGCGCTCCTCAGCATGTTGAGGAGTTCTGAAAGTTCAACTTCCTTTTCTTGTAAGTTGAAGTTCAGGATAAACTGGGCGTAAGTGGAAGGAAGGGACTGGAGAATCAAGTCCGTATAGAGCTCATTCTCCAACGTGGTCCCAAGGTCCGGGAGCTCCTCAATGTAGCCAATCATCTTAAGCATGTGTTCCGCTACCGATGATCCGATGGCCAACCTTGCCGAAAATAACTTCTTCGACACTTCGTATCTTGCGATACAAGATTGCTCTCCATACAGTTCTTTTGTATGAAGAAATATGGATTCCAGATCCATATTCTCGTGCCTCCTCTGATGTTCATTGTCCATAGAGGCAAGCACGAGGCACTTGGCCTTCGCGCAGTCTAGTTCCCAGGTCTTACGGATTTCCTTATCCGCGACGCTGGTTTTGGGACCTGGGACAGGGGAAGCTTTGGTGGTAAGAAGATATCCCAGCTTGTCGTAAGTGATTGCCATCTTGACATTCCTGAGCCAATCTTTGTAGTTTGGCCCTGTCAGTATGTTTTTATCTAGGAGTAACTTAAGTCCAGTCATGTCGATTGGTCGCTGCAATTAGGAGAGAGAAGAAACACTCAGCATGATGCTCTTGCAAGTTTAGAATGGTTTTTAGTTTGTCTAAACAGGATGGCTCCCACTGTTTCTCGAATCCCTCCTCAAACCAAAAAGGAAGAATTAGTCAGGATCAATCTCACCGTACAATACTTGCTTAACCGTTCAGCCAGGCCAGTGTCGGTACTTCGAGGGAGGTTTTCCAACGCTTTCGCGAAGTTCCTTAATTAAATAACCACTTTTCCCTGTGGGCGTAGCCCCGCTAACACCTTTCTAGACACCTACTTGGTTTATAGCATTGATCGTTAAGTGAGAAATTTCCCGAGGAGTAGCATATACTCACAGTAGGATCGGGATCCAAATATCATCGCGTGACGAAACTGAAGGAATCCTACCAGAATCATCACACTCCAAATGGTATGCAACACTAGAAAGTTTCAGTTCTTTTGAAACTCCCGATGTGGATTTTTGCCCCATGCTCTTATGACCTTGACTTTGGCCAACAAATCATAAGTCACATGTCAAGTTCTTCCCGTCGTTCTCCAGATTAATTTGAATCCACCCGCACCTACCCTTGACTTTGGCCAACAAGGCAGTACGACTGTTCCAAACCAACGCATCTATCTATGCGGCACATGAATACCCAATAGCTACCAATCACTATGCCTTGACTTTGGCCAACAAACATAGCTTGAATACTATTGACTATTCATGTGAAACGACGGAGGGCTACGAATGGTTTTGGCAAAACCGTGAACGTAGTGAACTTGATATAATCAATGGAACGAGATAGCTTTTAAAAGGAGTGGCTCAAGCTCCGCATTTAAAAGTTGGTTTTGAAAAGAACCGAGTGGTTTTTCGAAAGTGTTCCAACGACTTTTACTTGGTTTATTTTTCTTACATTAGTTCTTTTAATGCGTGATATTCTTGCATTAGTTCTTTTAATGCGTCCCATCATTTAATCCTACCATTGCAGAAAACAACCAAAATATGACGTACGCTTATGCCATTCGCATTCGCCACGGGGCCCCGTCATTACCCGTTAGGTTACTTAACTAACGACAGAGCGGGGGCTGGGCTAGCGCGGCTGTAAAACATAAGCAACGCCTAAATAATATCACATATAGATATATTGCAATGATAGCCATTTCAGATCACAGATGAACACATTGGATATACTAGGAATCCGCAATTTGTACGAGCCTGTAACGAAAAGCAGATTACACGGTCGCGGTGAATAGCCAATACCCCACCCAAGACCCCTACGGGTGCGGCAAACTACCCGCCAAGTACCCGAAGCGAAGCAACCTCCCTTAACCCCGTGAGTAGGCCACTTGGCACTTCGACATACCCGGTAGTTTGTGCACCCCCTCCATGGGTCTATCCTAGGAGCAAAAACAGTAAAAAGAAATTATACAATGACTGCTACAACCCCGACCCGGTTGTACGGCCATACAAATAATTATTACAACAATTTACAAATTTACATGAATTGAAAGAAAAGAAAAACTCTCGTCTCACAACCCCCGGCTATTCACCCGCGACAATCCAATGAATTCATATACACATTCCAGCAACATTACAGATCACAGATTTGTATAACCCCCACTAATCGACATATAGCGATTAGCAGACGTTCAATACAAATATCACATCACAGATAAAAACCCGTCAGCTTAAGTCTTTAGAAGTTCGATCAAAAATACGGATTTTTAGGCCCCAAACACAAAATTTTCGTTCTGGAAAATCTGGGCTGATAAGACATATTCCAAAAATCCCAAAACAACCCCAGAAATACACTGCACTAAATTTGGACCTCGGCCGAGTCAACTCGGCCGCGGAACCGCGGCGGGAGCGTGCTCCCGCCGCGTTTCCGCGGTGCTTTGATCGGTTCGTGGGCCCAAATTTTGTGGTTATTCTATAAAAAGCCTGAGCCGATTTTTAAGATGAAATTTTTCAAATTTTGAACAGAAAAAAAAATCGGCAGAAACTTGACAAATTGGGTTCGTTTCGTGACTTTTTCTTTGATCGATCTTCTAGTTACTTTGCTAACATGTTAGATAGAGTTTAACTAGGCTCTGATACCACTGTAAGTCCATGCTACCTCTCCCGGTACTTTCGGGCATGCGGAATTTGGTGAAAAACAATTTTCTAGAGGTGGTAACATGGACTCAAAACCGGATCTTTGTTAAATATCTAACTAACAACCTAAGTAGGAGTTGTTAACTACTCGGTTAGGGGGTTATACCTTTCTTTCTTGAACTCCTTCGTCTTCAACCTCGATGGTTGTCCGGATCGGTTTCACCCCGTCGTCTCCTTACGCCGAAGATCGATCCACCAGAAAGCTTCTACCTTTGGCTTCTTCTTCGGTCTTTGAAGAAGCTAGTTCACTCGGTTTGCTAAACCTTGTGAACTAGAGTGAGTAGAGGAGAGTGTGTTGGGATTTTCTCTATGGTTTTTGGTTCTCAACACATGAGACAAGTGAACCATAGACTAAAGAGAGGGAGAGCAAGAGGAAGGAGATGAGAGCTCAAGAACACAAGAGAGAGAATGAGCAAGACTTTTCTCACTTGGCTCTCATAATCCAAAACCATCATCACAAAAAAAGTAATCAAGTATTGTGTAAATGGTTTAAGTCAAAATGGCTATATCATTTCATGCACTCATATTGCACAAGAGAACAAGCAAGTGAAAAGTCTTTACCATGAAATGATAGCCATTGTCATCATGATGGTCAACTAGTCCAACCTAGTCAACTGGTCAACAAAGTCAACAAGTCAACAAAGTCAACCCCTCAACAACTATTTCACCACAATACTTAATTAATATTATTGTTAATCATATATCATATTCTCATTAGGGTTGAGCAAAAAGTCAATAGTCAACAGTCAACGGTCAACAACCCTAATGAGAATCCTCTGCCTCTGTCTCTCCGTCAACTGTGCATACACACCCGCATCCGCGTTCCGAGGAACACGAATACAAACTGGATAAAATCAATCCCAAAACGTACACTAGGATCCGGCTTAAACCAAAACTCTCTAGTGTTAACTGTCCAGACAATGTACGTGCATAAGTGCGCGGATGTGACCGGACCCTGTCGCAAAACCATGCGACCTGTCGCAGAACCATACGACCTCTACTCTTTTGCCTAAAGGCGAATAGCTTTCTGTGTGGGACTCTAAAGACTCGACACTACGCTGGCAGTGGGTTTAACCACAGACCGCACGCGGCATTAGCTGTGCATAACGGTCCCCAGGTAGATGCCGACAAGAAGACTGACGAGGTGAAACCCATCTAAACTCCTACTGAGCCTAAATGTGACAATCTCCGTACAGTCCGGTCTGTTCGTCTGATACATCGCATAGCGGGCCTAGGGGGCGGTAAACGTCAGTCCCCTAATAGCGGTACAAGTCATGTCGGAGTGAAGCCCAATACACCCTGAGATAACACTGGAAGCCTACCAGTATATCCCGCTTGCCCTGGCCAGGGACTACTCGTGTAATGGCTCTCCTAGACACAGCGCGATGTCAACCCCCAATACCGGGAGAGACGAATCCTGTCTAACCGTCACTGCCTCCAAGTGCTTCGGGACTGCACCCAACTACTACCTGTTTGCATGACTCCTTTGAGCCGTGGTAGGGTAGTAATCAAAGTACAGTGGGAACACACTCGAGGCGAAGTGACAGTGTCAAGTCAGCGGACTAAGCTGTACTCATGTCACCTGGGAACTGATAACTGACGATAGGTATAATACCAACCGGTCAGTTCCCGACGAGTCCTGTCCAGTGTACTCGTAACCCAACGAGCACCCGCATACTATCTCCAGTATGACGTACTGACGGCTGTAGGACAGACCGTCTCCCACACTGGGATGAGAAGCGCATGCGCTAGTCTACTCCGGAGTATCGATGCCCTGTCTCGATAGTCCTGCGACTAGAGACCTGCATAAGGATGTGCTTATAGATTACCCAGCCCCACTAGTGTGACTACCATCACAACGCTGGTAATCAAGCAAAGATCCTAAGGGCTCCACTAATGCGTATAGGTGATATAATAAAATAAACACATGTACACATTGAAGTAGAAACAAACCAAGTAGCATACTACTATTTTGAGCAAGATTGTATATACAAGGTGAATATCCCAAGCTTCCATTAAGTAATATACAAACTAGTATGATACAGTAATGGCCTCTAGGGCATATACACTAACAAATGTTAGTATAACTGTTTGATAGTGTCATAGTTAGTTGTAATCGCAAACCTTAGAATAAGGTTTACATACACCCGCGCGCACACACACTTGCATACATTTTATTAATTATGCGTATATGGGGATATATATATGTGTGTGTGTGTGTGTATAAACACATAGGTATGGGACTATGTGTGTGTGTGTGTATGTACGTATACATATACATAGATGATGAGGATAGTATATGGTATTTGGAGATGACTCGATGAGATTGGGCATGGTGCCATGAGATCGGTGATATGATTGGTTCATATTATGAGATACGACATGATATTATAGCGGGTCCTTGGGCGTTGTGTTTCATACACACGCATATGTATGTGTAGATGGTATCAGTATTGTACTAGACTTAGATCAATACCCCCGGTTCACGATATGTGATGATAAGGATACCAGATGAATAATGAGATAAATGTGATATTTGACTCGTACCCTGATTTGGGATGCCGTACGATGGATTTACCGTACGAGCTACATTGATGATAGATCCGTACTCTTGACTCGAGGATGTCATATTATATAGTGTATCGTATGGGATACTATTGAGGCGGGATCACCGACTATTATATATATACATATATCGACTCAGATTTAGGTGGTTTCCTTACCATTTCGATTAGCCTGTTAGTTTAGTCCTGTAGTTACTTGTAGATGTTAGATTAGACTCGAGTCATACCTATTTCAAACCCAACGGATCGTGAGTATTTTTAAAGACAGGCCAAGGGATTCTACGGATATTTCAAAGGATGCACCTTTTCTTAAAAAAAACACCGTAGCCCTTATTTTCAAAACACCACGATTCGTATTATTTCAAATGGCAAAACGGTATGACACATATATAGAAATGTAGATTCTTTATTGTTACGTTATTATTCATGTTCCGCATATTATTGTTGCATTTACTATTCATTTGCCATTTATTATGTTGTTATCATCGCATTGCATGTTTATGGTGTACTTTAGTGATTATGAAACTATGCTATCAGGACACCAGCACCATTACCGATGATGCGTATGCTCCACATACACTTGCTTGCCGGCTCACACACATCATCATTGGTAATTTCCATGTCACGTACACTTTAAAGAATATTATTTCATTGACATAGCTTGCTAGCTGATAGTTGCAATATGTTATCGCTTTCATATGCTAGTTTAACTATTGCATTCATTTTATGATACCGGATGCATTCATATATTCATTGGTCATGTAGTATTATGGAGATTTATGCCTGTATTCATTGTTTATTGATATCGTGATTTTGATGATTTTGGATTCTTCTTGAGATTTTCTGGATTTGGAAACCGCCTGTGAAATTTTATAAACTGATGATTCATTTAAAAGAGAAAGATGCGGTTTTCCTTGATATGATGAGTATTGTCCACGGTGATAATTACTCGGTTCTGAGATGGTTTTCAATACCCGATTCGAGAAGTTGGATGAACCGTCTGTGGGTACATGGTGGACCCGGTATGGTACCCCGGGGCAAGAAGCTCAGTTGTAGATGATGAGCCCAGCAGGGGAATACTATCTACCGGTGATCGTATGGAAACTCGATGGATATCCGGAAGATACCGTTCAGAGTTATGAGAGAGATGGATTTAGGGGCCAGTCCGGATTGCCGGAGCCCAAGATATTGAGACACTGAGATATTGAGATTTTATGATACAGGCCAGTCCGGATAGCCGGAGCCTGATATATTGAGATACTGAGATTTATGTTTTGTGTCGATGGTTGACACTGATTCTCTGTTGATTTCATTGATGATACTCGATTGATATATATACAGAAATCTCATTAAAATATGGAAACAGTTTTTCTCATTCATGATGTATTCGGTTTTCATTTGTAATGCATTCATATATCATATATCTGATATGTTGTTATCTGAGCACTGACACGAGCACTTGGTATTACACTTATGTATAGATGTTTACCCTTGCGACCTTATCATGCTTCAGACTTTATCATATTGCGGATATATATATTATGATCGTATGACCTAGGATTGAGTCATACATTCGATTTCTGTTCTGTGGTGTTTTCTACTCACGAGTTGGCAACTCACCCCCGTTGTGCCACAGTTTCTTGCAGATTTTACCGTACAGGTTTCTTGACGGCTTTGCTGGCACACTGCTTTCATTTCTGGTGATTGCTTTGGTAGGTGGGTTCACTTGTATCGTGACCACCATTGTACTTTATTTACATTCAGTTGTATCTAGTAAACTCCATCTACCAGACTTGTATTATTTTTTAACCTTAGAAGACCAGTTGTGTATTCTTTCCACCTCAGAGTCGCGCGTTGTATTATTATGGTTTTCTTGATGTTTTTAAGTTTCCTTTTGAGTTTCCACGCCCTTCGGCGTTGTATATTATAATGCTTGCGTGGTTGTGACCGCCAATTGGCGAAGAGCTAGCTCCTACTTGGGGATGCCTTTATTCATATTATTCATGTTGTACCCCTTTTGAGGCCAGTATTTACAAAGGAAACTCTGCCGAAATTTTCAGTAAAGACTTGAGATTTTAAAAATACAATACTTCGGCTTATGTTATTTAAAACCACTTGCTTTAAAGATATGCTTTCCTCACTTCTTCTTTAAAATGGTTTAGATTTCTGGGATTTTTTTTTTGGCTTACATGAATTAGATGGGGTCCTATAGACTTCATATGATTCAAGTGCCAGTCACGTGCCATTTCGGGTCGTGACAAAGTTGATACCAGAGCGCTAGTTAACCTTGGTTAAAGTCTATATTTGACTATGCGGAGCCTAGGGCGTTTAGATATATACGGAATCTAGGCTTGACCTTACGAAATGTAGACTTAGTCGAGGGGTATTAGACCCGAATTTTCATCGCATAGGTTGACCTTGGTTGATTGAGTAGGTGACTTAAGGAGAGTGTCGTACCGTGTGTATGTTCCGCGGCATACTTACAATACGCTACTCCGCTTAAGAAGGCTTAGGATGTACATTTCCTTGCACAGTATTATATTCATTCATGATCTATCCTCATCATTATTGGTTTATGGTTTTGCTGCCACGATTACACGGGTAGAGAGAGCTACGGCTAGAGTTGCGGTCAGCACGATCTCGTCATGGACGAGGACTGACCAGGGCGTGATTCCAGGGACATACGATTGCATAGAGGCGTCGTTTTATTGTGTTTTCGCGCCATGAGCATTTGATGGATCGCTTTTACGAGGTTTTTGGGATATGCAGATCAGCACCAGAGGATTGGGCTACCGCTAGAGGCCAGCCAGAATGTGATGACCGTCAATGCACCGATTATTTGATGATTGAGGCACTGTTCAGCGTGCGGACGAATGAGCCAGTTGCTGCTGCGAATGACGAGATATCATCCAGATGTTTGAAGCTAATGCCGCACGAGTTATACTTAGAGATATGATAGAAGATCGCTAGTCACCCAAGGAGGAATGACTAGGACATGTGATTCGTTGCCTACCCCGATGCGAGGCCATCAGATTGATTGATTACAGCTAGATACGACTTCACGCAGATACGTTGAGAATCGATAGAAGATGATCGAATATCAGAAACCCATTTTTCCAAGTCTAAAGTATTCGGAGAAACATGCAAGTAATTCCGTGGACCCTCTAAAAGAATGAAACCCTTACTCGATATAATGACCATTAGAATGCTTGGAAACCTTAGGGTTTGCAGCAGTTCCGCGGTGCCATTGATGAGGCTTGGGTTTTCCCTTCTACGGCTGGTCCATAGGTACTGTGGCATGTACTAGAATACTATTAAACTGTACTCAAGATGTTGAGCTCTTGGGGGAAATTATGGAACTTTGACGAATCGATCGAAAAGTTCGACGTCGTTCGGATATCATGTGATGGGATATATTGCTTGGGAGACTTCAGATACTAGTATAGCCGTTGGAGCGCAGTCCATGCAGCCACGAAGAGACGAGTCCGAAGCAGTCGACAGTAGAGAAAAGTGGAGTAAGAGGTTCGTACGAGATCTTGATGAGTTGACGTTCCACTCCGCCGACATCATAGTTGCGACACACATACAGAGGCGTTATATATGGATATATCTTTCAGAAGGAGTCGTGATGAGTATGCGGCCGTTCCGGAACAAGAAATAGATATAGTAAAAGATGATAACTTTCGGGCAGTTCGGCAGAAACGAGATTTAGGGAGGGACTTCGACAGAACCTTTGTGGAATACTATATGATAAGACTTGGACCCAGGAGAGGTCATATTGTGCACACCCAGCAGGCCAGAGTTCAGCATGGTCGACGAGATAGTTGGCCAGAGATCTTTAAAGGATGTGCCAGAGCAGGACTATTTCCGTCGTCATTCCATATTGGGCCGTTGAGCCGAGGAGCTATATATCTAGCAATTCGCAGTGAGAGACAAGAGCCTAAAAGCACCAAGCACCAGGCCATGATCAGGAGGCAAGTGGATATCTTGCTCTGCTAGTATTGGACGCACCGACACCTTCTCGACTTTGAAGGAAGAACATATCGACGACAGTATTTATGATTTGAGATTTGGTGATTCGATTATCACGTATCCGTCACTTTGAATTTCGGTATTTTGGATGATTTATTTGCATGATTGAGATTTTGTGCACCACAGTTGCACTTAACTTTGATTTGATGTCATTCGAGATATTGATTTTGATTTCATACCTAGGGTATGCATGTGATTTGACTTATACTTTCGGCATAGTTTTCATGCACTTTTAGTATTTGATTTGATTTTGTGCACGCTGATGCACATGTTTGTGAGATTATATAACACGGTATACCTGATTGGATTTGGATTGAAATGTGTCGTATACCGTTGATTTCGATTTTGATATTCGAAATTTGTTTTCATGCACTTCATACACTTGATTTGGATTCTTGCGCATGCTTGGGTGCTTGATGCGATTTTGATGCACACCAGATGCACTAAATCGAGATTCTTCGTGCATATCAAATGCACCTGATATTGATGTCAGGCACACCCGTTACCTTGGACAGGTGTTTCGTGCACAACCGTTGCACTTAGATTTTTTTTCTGTACACATGTATGGCACATTCATGGATTTTGATTTCCGTGCGCACCAGACGCACATGGCATTCTTATGCATATTTTGGATTTGAATTCTGCTGGGGCAGTACGTTTTTATGATATTTACTATTTGATATAGTGACTGAGTAGGACTAGTCAGAGGATAGTACCTGGATATTTTTTTACATACATTGATAGTTATCGAAGGGATTTCCAAAAAGGGAGCGATAGTCTCAGTATTTACCTACGTGTCCGAGATGACATGAAACGTTTAAAATAAGGAAACGCTTCTAACTTGTTTTTAAAAGGCGGAACGTGTATGTTAAATAAAGGATATATATATTTATATAGTTATTTCTTATAATAGACGCCCGCCACTGTTCCGCGATACGTGCATCGCACAACATCACGAAAAGTTTTGCATGCATATCTTTCTGATGTTTTAATGATATTTACATGTATAGTTTGATGCAGATCATGTTGGTTTTCATATTGGATTTGACATTGATGTCATCCCCATGACTCCGATGATTGCGGCATGCTTGACGGAGTTTTACTTTTGATTGATATACTCATTTTCATGCGCATGCAGTGCGCTGCGACGTATTTTATGTATTTATAATATCGGAGCCCCGACGACTTGATCATTTTACTGAAATGTTTTAGTATTTGAGGGGTTTAAATTTAAATTCGGGGACCGAATTTCTTTAAGGGGGAAGACTGTAACATTTCAGAAAAATAAAATATTATTTTTGGGAATTTTTATAATTAAATAATAAATATTATGAATATTTTAATATGCGGTATAATTAAAAACCGATAAATCGGAAAAAAAATATTTGGAAAATATTGGAAAAATCAAATTAAATGGTGATTTGAGGGATTTATGTGATTTATGCAAATTACAAATTTCTATGATTTATTATACACTATTCTAATACTAATCGCGATTAAATATCGCTAATCTTGCATTAATCCGGTTTTGTGCACATGACATGCACCATATCATTTTCACACTTGTTACATTTTTCCTACATGATTCTTGTGTGTTTGGTTATTTGTTTTGGGTTTCCTATTGCAAAAAGAAGAGAAAAAGAAAACAAAACAAAACAAAAGAAAATAATAAAGAAAGAGGGATGGGCAAGAGAGAGATAGATGAGGGGTCAACCCAAGACCATGGCTCCTTGCCCCTTCATTGTTTCTTCTTCATTTCTCTCCCCTCTCTTCTCTCATGGTAGCACCCATCTCCTTCCTCCCTCTAAACACCTCATTTCATCATCAAAAACACCCCAAAGCATCACCGTGCCTTCATTAAAAACATGCACAAGCCTACTAGCTACACTTTAGACCAAGAAAAATCCGATTTTGAAGACTTGCGGCAATTCAGGAAAATTCTTGAGTAACCAAATGAGGTAATTTCTGCACCATTAGTATTGTATTTCCATTAGTTTAGCACCTATACAAGTTTAGAAGTGTTTGGATGCGGTTTTGCGAGCTTTGAAAATTCCTAGATGATGGTTTGAGGGAATTTTGAGTGGTGTTAGCGTAATTGGGCTTTAGAGATGATCTTAAACCCCTATAGTGCAAAAAACCCAGACCAAACTCGAAACTAAAACCTGAAACCTAAAAACAGAACATTCCAATGTCAGTTTGTTAACTATTAGAGGGTGCATGGAAATCTGGGATAACCTGGAATAATTTCAAGATAAGCAAACAACTTCAGAAGCCTAGGTTGACCACTACGAGACCACCCTATAAAGATGAGACCCCATCTCCCCTACAAATCCGAGCAGGACAGATTTTTCATGGGTTTGGCCGGCCATGTGGTGGGGGTTAGGGTCCAAGTTTCTTCAGTAGGTTATATACACCCTATATATCACCCCAATGTTGTTTGCTTACCTTGTTTTCACCTGAGGCAAAATCTAAAGCATGTTTTCATAGTTTCTGCTTTATGTTTTGCGATGTTTATGGATTTAAGTTTTGGTACTGTGTTTTGCATCGATCACTTGACGTTTGTACGTCGAAATCGAGTGTTATTTGGTTGATTTGCGAGAGCAGATCATAGGTTTTGGCCTATGTAAGAAACATGTGTCGTTTTGGTCTTAAATTGGATTTTAATGCGGCACGATACGTTATGATGTATAGGTACCCCCATGTGGATTTGGAGACGACAAGCAAGCGCATGGCGACGTCGGCATCGGCAAGCGAAGATCAGGTGAGTAGATATATATCTACGGGGCAAGTCGAGTGGATGGCGTATAGCACCCCCGCAGTTCGAAGTGTAGTATACAATATATACGATATATATATATATATATATATATATATATATATATATATATATATATGTTTATGTTTATGTTTATTGTGAAACTTGGATGATTAGTAAGTAGGATCTTAGAAAATCATGGGTTAATTTTAGTATAACTGTTTGATAGTGTCGTAATTAGTTGTAGTCGCGAACCCTAGAATAAGGTTTACATACACGTGCGCACACACATACACTTGCATACATTTTATTAATTGTGCGTATATAGGGATATGTATATATATAAACACATAGGTGTGGGACTGTGTGTGTGTGTATGTATATATATATACATATATATATATATATATACATATACAAGGATGATGAGGATAATATATGGTATTTGGAGATGAGTCGATGAGATTGGGAATGGTGCCATGAGATCGATCATATGATTAGTTCGTATTATGAGATACGACATGATATTTGTAGGGTTCCTAGGCACTCTTGTGAAGGTTCAAAAGGCATCAAACATGCCCGGATTAAATTTTAGACGTGCCGAACAACCCAAAGCCGGGATCTTTGCTAGATTATTAGGGTTTAACATGCAAGATGATAACTTTTATCTAAGTGTGAGGGATTACAACCTTTGTAGTCCGCTCCTTCACTTCACAAGCTCCGAGTAGAAGTCCCTTTGCCGCGATCCACGATCTCCTGGACTCATGAGAGGCTCCACGACTCGAACGATCCATTCTAGCTTGTCGTATTCCAAATCTCCGATGATCTACCTTGAAGTTGCTACGACTCAAGCTTTCTCACTCTTATGAGATGAACACACTAATCTCAAGGGCTAGATGAGATGAGGATGAGAGAGTAGTAATTTTGCTTTCTTTTTATATCATTTTCTCATATTTTATCATCACTTTAGGATTTTCAAGAGAGCTTCTTCAAGAGAGAAGAAGAAGCTAATAGAAAATAAAATCCTTAGATAAATCCTTTTGTGATGAATAGAATATAAACCATATGATTGAATTATTAACCATGGTCAAGGATGAGTGGCTAAAAATGAGTAGAGAATAAACTAGGGTTAGGGTTTGGTTGAGTTAAGAATGTGTCATCAACAAATATCTTAACCATGACAAAAGAATAAAGCTTCTAGAATGTGCATGAAGCTACTAACCCAAATCAAACCCTAACCTCAATTAATCATCCTTAAACATGTTTAACAATTAATCATATCATGTCACAATAATATATATCACATATATATTATATATTTGCAACAAAAGAAAATAATACAATTAACATATATCGCATATATATCAATGTATCATCCACTGAGAAAATGAAATAATAAAGCGAGCCAATATTAGATAATGTAATACAATATATCATATATATTATTATACATTAAATCATCGAATCAACACTTGAATCGATGATCCGGCTATATCGAATATTACCGACTAATATATCATGTACCGATTCATCGAATCAACACTTGATCCGATGACCCGGTTCATATCCATATATCGCGAGAATATAATACGGTATCCCATATCGCATTATTCACGCTCCTGCGCATATCACATATGCGCCACTACTCCGTTTCGCCTGAGCCAAGAAACCTCTGTGTAGGACTCTAAAGAATCGTCAATACGCCGGTAGCAGGTGATGATCATATCAAACACCCACAAGCTGCAAGCGGTCAGCTAAACGTAACAGCCACCCAGGTATTGAGCGATCAGAAGATCAACAAGCTAGCCTGTGCGTTCTCCTGTGAATCCAACCAGTAACACTCCCGTACAGTCCGGTCTGTTCGTCTGATATGTCGCATATCAAGTCTAGGGGTGGTATACGTTAGACCCCAGTAACCGATAAGTCGTGTCGATGTGTGGCTCATAACGGGTCGAGAAACTACTAGTAACACTTACCAGTAAATCTCCATATCAGCCCTGGCCAGGGACTTCCAGTTATAGCCAATCGAACACAGCACAACATCAACTCCCTATACCGGGAGAGACGAATCCCCTCCTATCGCTCATTGCCTCCATGTGATTCGGGACTGTACCCAAAAGCTACCGTTTTGCACGCCCTCTAGGACGTGGTAAGGTGGAAATCAAAGCACAGTGGGAATCACACAAGACTCCATGACGATCTCGGGTCTACAGACTACCCTGTACCAGTGTCACCAGAGAACTGCCATCTGACATGTGGTATATCACCATCTGGGAGTTCTCGGCGAGTCCGTCCAGTGTACCCAGTCTCCACTGAGCACCCGTACACCATCTCTGATGTCTAACATCGATGGATATGGGATCATCCATCGCCCATCATATGGGTCAAGATGCGTATACGCTAGTCTACTCTGGTGTATCGATGCCCTGTCTCGATATACCCTCGACTAGGAACAGTTATAGGATGTACTCATCGACTACCGTGGCCCCACTAGTACGATCTCATCATAGTCCCAGTAGTCGAGTACAGATCCTAAGGGCTTTATCAACATGTGAGAGTAAAACAGTAAACCAATACAAGTCAACATGTTAAGATAAAGTGAAACCAAATAGCATACTATCATGACGAGCAAGAAAGTCATCTCTATATATAACCAAGCATCCATTATAATATACATCATATGTACAACAATGGCCTCTAGGGCATATACATAACTAACAATCTCCCACTTGCACTAAGGCCAGCTGCTGTAGTATCTCATACCTAGCATCCCGAATAATCTCTCAAACTGTATCTGGGGAATAGCCTTCGTGAATGGATCCGCAGTGTTGTCCTTCGTATCTACTCTCCTGACCTCGATCTCCCGGCGATCAACTATCTCCCTGATCAGGTGATACCGCCTCAGAATATGTCTGGACTTCTGATGGGACCTGGGTTCCTTGGCCAAAGCCACAGCTCCATTGTTATCGCAATACAGAGGTATTGGATGCTCAATGGATGGAACCACACCAAGTTCACTAATGAACTTCTTGATCCAGACAGCCTCTTTGGCAGCGATGTATTCAGCCTCCATCATTGAGTCTGCAACGGTATCCTGTTTGGAACTCTTCCAACATACCGCCCCTCCATTGAGGGTAAAGACAAAACCCGAATGCGACTTAGAGTCGTCCTTATCACTTTGGAAGCTGGAATCGGTAAAGGACTCCACCTGGAGTTCTCCGTTACCATACACCAAGAACATCTCCTTAGTCCTTCGCAAGTACTTGAGAATGTTCTTCACAGCTGTCCAGTGACTCTCTCCAGGATCTGCTTGATACCGACTCACTACACTTAGTGAGTATGCTACATCGGGTCTGGTACATAGCATCGCATACATGATAGAGCCTACTGCCGAAGCATAGGGTATCCCTTGCATGCGAGCTCTCTACAAATCAGTTTTGGGAGACATCTCTTTGGAGAGAGTGAGTCCAGAGATCGTGGGCTGATTCCCACGCTTGGATTCTTCCATACTAAACCTCTTTAGTATGGTGTCAATGTACCTGGATTGGGACAATCCCAGTATCCGTTTAGATCTATCTCTATAGATCATGATTCCCAATATGCAGGAGGCATCACCTAGATCTTTCATTGAGAATCTCTGTGATAAGAAGAGCTTGACTGATTGCAGCATAGGAATATCATTTCCTATCAAGAGTATGTCATCTACGTACAATACGAGGAAGACTACCTTACCCTCTGCCACCTTCTTATAGATACAAGGTTCATCTATATTTTTGATGAAGTCAAACTCTTTGACTACAACATCAAAACAGATGTTCCAACTCCACGATGCTTGCTTTAACCCATAAATGGATTTAAGCAGCTTGCACACCTTTCCGCTGCTCCCACTATCTACGAAGCCCTCCGGCTGAGTCATGTACACGCTCTCTTCTAAATCACCGTTTAGAAAGGCGGTCTTAACATCCATTTGCCAGATTTCGTAGTCATGGTATGCAGCAATGGCAAGTAAGATCCGGATGGACTTAAGCATAGCCACTGGAGAAAAGGTTTCGTTATAATCCACACCTGGTCGTTGACGAAAACCCTTTGCTACAAGTCTAGCTTTGAAAGTCTCAACTTTTCCATCTACACCAAATTTCTTTTTAAAAATCCACTTGCTCCCAATGGGTTTTACCCCTTCAGGAGCATTTTCCAAAATCCATACTTTATTGGTGTACATGGATTCCATCTCAGATCGCATTGCATCCAGCCATTTCACAGAGTCACCACTCGTGATGGCCTGCTCGAAACTAGTCGGTTCATCATCATCCATGATGCAATCCTCGCTTCCACCATCAATGAGAAAACCGTAGTATCTCTCAGGTGGACGAGAAACCCTACTAGATCGGCGGAGAGGCTGGGGTTCGTCGGCTACTACTGAATCCTCTGGTTCCACTAAATCTTCAGTTGTAATTTGTGTTTCTGGAAGCTCTTCCAGCTCTACCTCTTTGCCACTAATTTCTTTTTAAAGAAATTCCTTTTCTAAAAAGGTGGCATATTGAGAAACAAACACTTTTTGTTCCTCAGCGTGATAGAAAATATATCCTTGAGAATTCTTAGGATATCCCACAAATTTGCAAAGAACTGATCGTGCCTCGAGTTTGTCTGGATTTTGTCTTTTGATATAGGCCGGACAACCCCATATCTTAAACCGTTTAAAATATGGTCTCATTCCCCTCCATATCTCATATGGGGTTGTAGGCACTAATTTAGATGGAACTTGATTCAATATGTATGCTGCTGTCTCAAGTGCATACCCCCAGAAGGAAATAGGTAACTCAGCTGTACTCATCATAGAGCGCACCATATCTAATAGGGTGCGATTCCTCCGCTCCGATACACCGTTGTGCTGTGGTGTATAAGGAGGAGTAAGCTGAGAGAGAATCCCATTCTCTTTTAGATAATCTAGGAACTCATTGCTTAAGTATTCACCTCCTCGATCAGATCGAAGAATCTTAATACTTTTGCCCGTTTGGTTCTCTACTTCGTGCTTATATTCTCTGAATTTCTCAAAAGCTTCAGACTTGTGTTTCAACAGGAACACATGTCCGTATCTAGAGAGATCGTCAGTGAATATAATGAAGTAGGAAGAACCGTTCCTGGCATGCGTAGACATGGGACCGCATACATCACTATGTATCAGTCCTAAGAGTTCAGTAACTCTTTCTCCGTGTCCACTAAACGGAGCTTTGGTCATTTTTCCTTTGAGACATGAATTGCAAGTATCATAAGATGATAATTCGAACGGATTCAAATAACCATCTTTATGTAACTTAGCCAGTCGTGTCGCATTGATATGACCAAGTCTACAATGCCACAAGTAGGATTCGTTCATATCTGAACTTTTCCTCTTGTGTGTGTTTTGTATATTCAGGACTGTATTCTGATTTAGAATGAATATGCCATTATGTAACGAGCCTGATGCAATCAACTTTTGATCTAGGAATATGTTCATAACATTATCCTGTACTACAAAATTATATCCCTCTTTACTTAATAAAAAAACTGATATAATGTTGCACATCATGTTCGGTATATAATAGCACTCATTTAGAATCAGTGTATTACGACTTGGCAATACAAGGTGATATTCGCCAACTGCTTTGGCTACAATACTTGCACCGTTCCCCACTTGAACGGAATGATCACCTTTTCCCAGTTCTCTACCTTTACGTAGCCCATGTAACAATTTACATATGTGGGATCCTGATCCGGTATCTAATACCCAGGACGTAGGGTGAACTGAGAAACAGTTCTCAATAACTAACACACCCGAAGAAGATGCATCAACATGCAAGTTCTTTTGGGCGGCGTGAGAATCCAGATATTCTCCTGTTTCCTGTTCAGTCTTATAACTCTTATAAGAAAGAACGGGTCCAACGTTCCCTTGCTCAGTAGAATAATTAGGTTTAGTCAATACATCCATATTATTATCTTGATTATGGCCTGAAATGGTCGCTACCTGGAGAGAGAGAGAAGAAAACACTTTAGCGTATGCTCTTGCAAGATTAGATTGGTTATTATCTTATCTAATCAGGATGTCTCCCACTGTTTTTATCAAATCTACCTTAAAACCCTAAAAGGTAAGATTAGCCGGGATTAATTACACCCTACAATTTCGTCAATCTTTCAGCCAAATCAGTGTCGGTACTTTGAGGGAGGTTCCCCGTGCTCTCGCACGGACCTAATTAATGTAAACCTCGTTTTCCCAGAGGCGTAACCTCGTTAACACTTTTCTAGACACCTACTTGAATGACTAATTGTCCTGTGTAAAACTCTCCCAGGAGTAACTCTTACTCGCAGTGGGTATCAGGATCCAACTATCTCATAGGAGGTATGCAATCTCATTGCAAATTTCAACGCTTGAAATTCCCGATAATACTTTTACCCCTAGCAACTCATGACCTTAACATGGTCAACAAATCATAAGTGCTAGCCAAGTTCAACCCGTCATTTCCCGATTGAATTGAACCCACCCGTACGACCCTTAACATGGTCAACAAAGTCGTACGAATACCCTAATCCAATCACATCTCATGTTTTAGCAGATAAGTATTAATTAGCTACCGTACACTACGCCTTAACATGGTCAACAAACGCAGCACGAATACTAAGAAGTACTTATCTGAAATGACGGAGGGCTACGCAGGTTTTTCAGAAAACCCTGAGCGTAATGAACTTGATATCGTCGTAGAATCGAGTGAAGTTTTGAAAAGGAGTGTTTTTTAGGCTTTTCTTAGTTTCGCTAAAGGGGTCACTCCCGGTGAAGGGATCGTCGGCCCTTTCCTCATCGAATAAGGTGCTGGATATATCATATATACCGCTATGCAAAGCAAAACACTAAAAGCAATCAAAAGACAACCGCGTTTTGTAGCATCTGCCAGTTTTGCTAAAGGAGTCATTCCCGGTGAAGGGATCTCGGTCCTTTCCTCATCGAATAAGGTGCAGGATATATCGTATATATCACTGTGCAAAGCAAAACTGTAGCTACCCTTTTTATTAAGTTTTGATTCTACAACATCTTTAGGTTTCTTTTCTTTTATTAATCTCATTAATAAAAATCCCATCAGCTTATGCTTCCTAAGCATCACAGAAGAAACGAAAGCAGTAATATTTATATATCAGCATATATATATAATAGGCATTCGTCTCAGGCAGTAATATGATCTCATCACAGAACATTGCAGCAGAAGAACATATATGAAATATTGGATATACTAGGACGTCCGTGTTTTCAATACGAGCCTGTATAAAACACGGATTCCACGGTCGCGACGAATAGACAAACCCACATCCCAAGACCCCTACGAGAGCGGCAAGTAACACTGCCAATTCTAGGGTTAGGACACCCGGTCTCGACTCCTCGAGATGGCCTCCCACTGGACCCTAGAACCCGGTTACTTGTGCTCTCCTCCTTGGGTCTACCTAATACGGAAAAGTAAATAATATACACTGGTGACATCAACCGCAATCAGGAAGTGCCCCAAATAAAAGAATATTACATTACAAATGAATTTTACATGAATGAAAATAAAAACCCTCATCTCACATAAAACCCCCGGCTATTCAGAACGCGACGATCCAATATAACATATCACAGCAATACATAATATCACATATCATCAACGTATGTAAATATGCGCATCCCAATTGTCGTTGAATCATATAGCAACGAAACCGGCGATATCACATATTACACTTACGGTCACAGAAAAGAAAGTGTAAAACTATAATATTTGGAATCCACAATCACTTTAGACATCGTAAATCCGAAATATCACATACTTCGTATTTCATGCCTAACTCTATGAATTCCACATATTGTATCACATTCCAGATAAATAAACAGTATTAAACTTTTCGAACGGATAATCAAACACCCAAAATTTCCTAAACTGCTCAACTCTTGAGCGGGGTTCAAATAATCCCAGAATATGTCACAGTACCGGTGATCCAGCCGTAGAAGGGTCAAGCCAACGCCTCACATGTGGCACGCCGTACTGCCCCAAACCCGAAGGTTCAAAAGGCAGTTCAAGACGGTCACATAATCAAGTTAAGGTTTGTTGTCTTCTAGAGGGTCCACCGCTTAACTTGTACAATTTTCTGAAAGATTTAAACCCGAATAAATTTCAACACTTGAAAATTTGCCGTACCGGGAAACAGTAAGTTAATGATATCCGTTCAAATAGTTTAACAGTTTCTAAATATCCGGAAAAAATACGAATTTAAAATTTCCGATCGAGTCTACTATTACAAAACAAACCCCAGAATTTTAAACACCTGGAACAGATTAAAAATACCCAGAATAGTCAGCATGTACCTACGGTCAATACCATGAAGCCACGTGTCCCAATCCTACAGTTAGGCCGCGGAACCGCCGTGAGAACCATGTTCCTGCCGCGGTTCTGCGCTCAGTTGGTGGAATTGTGGGCACGTGTTTCATGGTAATTCTTAGAATTCCGTGCTGATTTTTTTACATATTTTTAATTCAGAAAAATCCCAAAATTTAAAAAATTTCCAGAGAGGGGTCAAGTTTCGTCGTTTCGGGTTCGATCGGAGTTTTAACTTCGTAAACACATCGCCTAATGCTCTAGCTAGTCTCTGATACCACTGTAGGGTTCTTAGGCACTCTTGTGAAGGTTCAAAAGGCATCAAACATGCCCGGATTAAATTTTAGACGTGCCGAACAACCCAAAGCCGGGATCTTTGCTAGATTATTAGGGTTTAACATGCAAGATGATAACTTTTATCTAAGTGTGAGGGATTACAACCTTCGTAGTCCGCTCCTTCACTTCACAAGCTCCGAGTAGAAGTCCCTTTGCCGCGATCCACGATCTCCCGGACTCATGAGAGGCTCCACGACTCGAACGATCCATTCTAGCTTGTCGTATTCCAAATCTCCGATGATCTACCTTGAAGTTGCTACGACTCAAGCTTTCTCACTCTTATGAGATGAACACACTAATCTCAAGAGCTAGATGAGATGAGGATGAGAGAGTAGTAATTTTGCTTTCTTTTTATATCATTTTCTCATATTTTATCATCACTTTAGGATTTTCAAGAGAGCTTCTTCAAGAGAGAAGAAGAAGCTAATAGAAAATAAAATCCTTAGATAAATCCTTTTGTGATGAATAGAATATAAACCATATGATTGAATTATTAACCATGGTCAAGGATGAGTGGCTAAAAATGAGTAGAGAATAAACTAGGGTTAGGGTTTGGTTGAGTTAAGAATGTGTCATCAACAAATATCTTAACCATGACAAAAGAATAAAGCTTCTAGAATGTGCATGAAGCTACTAACCCAAATCAAACCCTAACCTCAATTAATCATCCTTAAACATGTTTAACAATTAATCATATCATGTCACAATAATATATATCACATATATATTATATATTTGCAACAAAAGAAAATAATACAATTAACATATATCGCATATATATCAATGTATCATCCACTGAGAAAATGAAATAATAAAGCGAGCCAATATTAGATAATGTAATACAATATATCATATATATTATTATACATTAAATCATCGAATCAACACTTGAATCGATGATCCGGCTATATCGAATATTACCGACTAATATATCATGTACCGATTCATCGAATCAACACTTGATCCGATGACCCGGTTCATATCCATATATCGCGAGAATATAATACGGTATCCCATATCGCATTATTCACGCTCCTGCGCATATCACATATGCGCCACTACTCCGTTTCGCCTGAGCCAAGAAACCTCTGTGTAGGACTCTAAAGAATCGTCAATACGCCGGTAGCAGGTGGTGATCATATCAAACACCAACAAGCTGCAAGCGGTCAGCTAAACGTAACAGCCACCCAGGAATTGAGCGATCAGAAGATCAACAAGCTAGCCTGTGCGTTCTCCTGTGAATCCAACCAGTAACACTCCCGTATAGTCCGGTTTGTTCGTCTGATATGTCGCATATCAAGTCTAGGGGTGGTATACGTCAGACCCCAGTAACCGATAAGTCGTGTCGATGTGTGGCTCATAACGGGTCGAGAAACTACTAGTAACACTTACCAGTAAATCTCCATATCAGCCCTGGCCAGGGACTTCCAGTTATAGCCAATCGAACACAGCACAACATCAACTCCCTATACCGGGAGAGACGAATCCCCTCCTATCGCTCATTGCCTCCATGTGATTCGGGACTGTACCCAAAAGCCACCGTTTTGCACGCCCTCTAGGACGTGGTAAGGTGGAAATCAAAGCACAGTGGGAATCACACAAGACTCCATGACGATCTCGGGTCTACAGACTACCCTGTACCAGTGTCACCAGAGAACTGCCATCTGACGTGTGGTATATCACCATCTGGGAGTTCTCGGCGAGTCCGTCCAGTGTACCCAGTCTCCACTGAGCACCCGTACACCATCTCTGATGTCTAACATCGATGGATATGGGATCATCCATCGCCCATCATATAGGTCAAGATGCGTATACGCTAGTCTACTCTGGTGTATCGATGCCCTGTCTCGATATACCCTCGACTAGGAACAGTTATAGGATGTACTCATCGACTACCGTGGCCCCACTAGTACGATCTCATCATAGTCCCAGTAGTCGAGTACAGATCCTAAGGGCTTTATCAACATGTGAGAGTAAAACAGTAAACCAATACAAGTCAACATGTTAAGATAAAGTGAAACCAAATAGCATACTATCATGACGAGCAAGAAAGTCATCTCTATATATAACCAAGCATCCATTATAATATACATCATATGTACAACAATGGCCTCTAGGGCATATACATAACTAACAATATTATAGCGGGTCCTTGGGCGTTGTGTTTCATACACACGCATATGTATGTGTAGATGGTATCAGTATTGTACTAGACTTAGATCAGTACTCCCGGTTCACGATATGTGATGATAAGGATACCAGATGAATAATGAGATAAATATGATATTTGACCTGTACCCTGATTTGGGATGCCGTATGATGGATTTACCGTATGAGCTACAGATGATAAATCCACACTCTTGACTCGAGGATGTCATATTATATAGTGTATCGTATGGGATACTATTGAGGCGGGATCACCGACTATTATATATATGCGTATATCGACTAAGATTTAGGTGGTTTCCTTACCTTTTCGATTAGCCTGTTAGTTTAGTCCTATAGTTACTTGTAGATGTTAGATCAGACTCGAGTCATACCTATTTCAAACCCAACGGATCGTAAGTATTTTTAAAGACAGGCCAAGGAATTCTACGGATATTTCAAAAGATGTACCTTTTCTTAAAAAAACACTGTAGCCCTTATTTTCAAAACACCACGATTCGTAATATTTCAAATGGCAAAATGGTATGACACATATATAGAAATGTATATTCTTTATTGTTACGTTATTATTCATGTTCTGCATATTATTGTTGCATTTACTATTCATTTGCCATTTATTATGTTGTTATCATCGCATTGCATGTTTATGACGTACTTTAGTGATTATGAAACCATGCTGTCAGGACACCAGCACCATTACCGATGATGTGTATGCTCCACATACACTTGCTTGCCGGCTCACACACATCATCATTGGTAATTGCCATGTCACGTACACTTTAGAGAATATTATTTCATTGACATATCTTGCTAGCTGATTGTTGCAATATGTTTTCGCTTTCATATGCTAGTTTAACTATTGCATTCATTTCATGATACCAGATGCATTCATATATTCATTGGTCATGCAGTATTATGGAGATTTATGCCGGCAATCACTATTTATTGATATCGTGATTTTGATGATTTCGGATTCTTCTTGAGATTTTCTGGATTTGGAAACCGCATGTGAAATTTTATAAACTGATGATTCATTTAAAAGAGAAAGATGCGGTTTTCCTTGATATGATGAGTATTGTCCACCATGATGTTTTCTTAGTTCTGAGATGGTTTTCGAGACCCGATTCAAGGAGTTGGATGAACCATCTGCGGGTACATGGTAGACCCGGTATGGTACCCCGGGGCAAGAAGCTCGAGCTGTAGACGATGAGCCCGGTAGGGGAGCACTATCTACCGGTGATCGTATGGAAACTCGACGGATATCCGGAGGATACCGTTCGGAGTTATGACAGAGATGGATTTGGGGGCCAGTCCGGATTGCTAGAGCCCAAGATATTGAGACACTGGGATATTGAGATTTTATGATATAGGCCAGTCCGGACAGCCGGAGCCTGAGATATTGAGATACTGAGATTTATGTTTTGTGTCGATGCTTGACATTGATTCTCTATTGATTTCATTGATGATACTCGATTGATATATATACAGAAATCTCATTAAAATACGGAAACAGTTTTTCTCATTCATGATGTATTCGATTTTCATTTGTAATGCATTCATATATCATATATCTGATATGTTGTTACCCGAGACACTAACACGAGCACTTGGTATTACACTTATGTATAAATGTTTACCCTTACCACCTTATCATGCTTCAGACTTTATCATATTGAGGATATATATATTATGATCGTATGACCTAGGATTGAGTCATACATTCGATTTCTACTCCGTGATGTTTTCTACTCACGAGTTGGCAACCCATCCCGTTATGCCACAGTTTTTCGCAGGTTTTGCCATACAGGTTTCTTGACGGCTTTGCTGGCACCCTGCTTTCATTTCGGGTGATTTCTTTGGTTGGTGGGTTCACTTGCATCGTGACCACCATTGTACTTTATTTACATTCAGTTGTATCTAGTAAACTCTATCAATCAGACTTGTATTTATTTATTAACCTTAGAAGACCAATTGTGTATTCTTTCGACCATAGAGCTGTGCGTTGTATTATTATGGTTTTTTTGATGTTTTTGAGTTTCCTTTTGAGTTTTGATTCTCTCCCTTCGGAGTTGTATATTATATTGCTTGCGTGGTTGTGACCGCCAATTGGCAAAGAGCTAGCTCCCGCTCGGAGATACCTTTATTCATATTATGCATGTTGTACCCCTTTTAGGGCCAGTATTTACAAAGGAAACTCTGCCGAAATTTTCAGAAAACTCTTGAGATTTTAAAAATGCAATACTTCGTCTTATGTTATTTAAAACCACTAGCTTTAAAGATAAGCTTTCTTCACTTCTTCTTTAAAATGGTTTAGATTTCTGGGATTTTTTTTCGCTTACTTGAATTAGATGGGGCCTTATAGACTTCATATGATTCAAGTGCCAGTCACGTGCCATTTCGGGCCGTGACAATAACGAGGGTGCATTGGAAGCACGAACCAGTTCAGCCATAAGCCAATGAACCCCAGCACGAACGTCTCTTCATCAACGTTCGGAGCAGCAAACTCCGCGAAGGGAACGACAGGAGCAGCCGGAATAAAGAAACTTTTTAAATCCGCCTCTGCCGTCGGTTGGTTATCCAAACAAAAACCAAACGGATCGTCAAGCTTGGAGAACAGTGCAGCTTGCTTCGATAAGGCTTCCGGATGAAGAAAGCGAGCAACAAAGTCTGCGTAGCTGACTCCATGCCCTCCGGACTCCAGAAATAGACTTTCGTAGATATTCAACACCTTGATCAAGCTCGGGAATTGGTGTTGAATGGCGTTCTCCGGGGTAAGACCCATTACCACTGATTTGGTGGCAAAGATGTACTCGTCCGGAGGAATCAGCTCCTCATAGTGTTCTCCCCTAACGGGTAAGCCTGAGATCTCTGCAAACTCCTCTAAAGATATTGAGACTTCTCGATCTGACAGAAGGAAGGTATGGGTCGGAATATTCCATTTCTCCAGAAAAGCCTTGACCGACCATGCTGGGGGTGTGGAATATTGGAAGAGGGAAGCATAAATTGCGGGATATAACCCTAGCTTCAGCAGCTGCGACTTCTTGGCCGACAAAATATAGCGGGCCCACTGCAAATACCCAGCTGGATGGAGAGGAGTTAGGCCTATCATGTACGGCTGTGCCCAGGGGTACGACTCG
This sequence comes from Agapanthus africanus, assembly GCA_030015575.1. Classification (NCBI taxonomy): domain Eukaryota; kingdom Viridiplantae; phylum Streptophyta; class Magnoliopsida; order Asparagales; family Amaryllidaceae; genus Agapanthus; species Agapanthus africanus. Next base: position 294,986,833 of record CM057347.1, read on the forward strand.
CCCTGACATATACGCCGCCCCAGAGTATCTAAAGCTGGCGGCGGCTATACGGGAATCGCAGCCATAGAGGATTAAAGGCAGCCCTCCGAGGTCCAGTTGACCTCCTCCACGGCATAGTTCACCGAAGGTTCATCAGCATAAGGGATCGTCGAAATGGGCTCCGAAGGTGCCACGCAAGAAAAGCTCCGTCAGCCCCTGATAATTTGACTGTCCCATCTTCCCCATAAATGAAGATTCTTTTGCTCCGGGTCGTGATCTTTGATCAACGCGAAGACTTCCCTGTCCACTGGCACTTCAGGGAATCCTCTTTCTGAACGGACGAACGGGAAAGAAATATCGAAAGACATAGTACCTGAGCGAAAAGGAACAAAAATTAGCCGCCAATGCTACAATTTAAGTTATGGCACTTGGTACTTTAAATTCGTGCCACACTGCAATGCAGTGGAAAGGGAACAAGGGGGACCCACACAATCTAGATGATGACTCATCATTAATAAAACAATCTCATCATTTGATGAGACAGTCATTAAATGAGGAAATCCTAAAAGGATTCTCATTTAATGAGAGCCCCTTGGGCCAAGGAGTAAATCTCCCTTGAGAGCAGCGCTCTACAACAGATATGACATCTGTCATAATTAATGATGAAGGGAATAAAATTCCCCCCAAAAAAATTCTGAAGAGCAATGCTCTGTGAAAAAGATGGAAAAATCCATTAAAAACCTTAAAAGCAAAGCTTTACCGAGTTAAAAAACTCTGAGATCTTTAAGATCTGTAAGATGAACTCTAAGAGTTCTTCTTTAATGGGTTAAGAAACCCTAAGAAAGATCTCTTTAGATCTATGATTTCAAGAGAGCAAAACTCTATTAAGAAAACCCTAAAAGTTTCTTTAGATCTATGATCTAAAAATGAGCAAGGCTCTGTTAATAGGTAAAACCCTAGATTATGAAGTAATCCCTTCAAACATTTAATCTTTACCTAAAATTTTTGACAGGGTTCCATCTCTAAGAGAGTTCTTAAGACAAAGAGCTATGCTCTGAAAGAGAATTAAATCTCAGAAAAACAAGAAATAAGATGAACATGGGTCATCTCAAGGGCCAAAGGCCCTATTTATAGGCACTGAGAGCCGTTTCAACTTCTAAGTTGATCCAATGGCAAAGATGCTGCCACCGCTGCACTCACGTGTAGGCCATGTGAGCGCAACAGTGGGGGGCATTTATTTCCCCCAAACGGAGCAAAGCTCTATTCAAATTTTGAAATAAAGCAGCGTTTCATAATAGCTCTGGCGCTAGCAGCGCCAGCACTAAGAGTCAAAGACTCTGATGCATCGCTCATGTGCAAAGCACGAGAGCGCTAGCACTAGCAGCGCCAGCGCTAAGAGTCAAAGACTCTGTTGCAGCGCTTAAGTGCAAAGCACGAGAGCTCTAGCGCTGGAACTAAATGTTCCCCGCCGTTGGATCAAAGATCCAATGGTGATTAAAAATCACCAAGATACAGAATAAGTTCTGTATGAGAAAATATTTTTCCAATTTTGTTAAAAACAAGAAGATTGCCTTCTGTAAAAAAGAAGCCCTAGGATCAAAGATCCAACGGTGAGAAACATCCCCAAATCAATTAGAGAAAAGATCTCTTCAACTGATTCAACAAATCAGCCTCTCCTATATAAAGGACCGAAGACTTCAAGTCTTGCATAGAGGAACCCCCCATAAACTGTGAGAAATTGTAAAAGAGAAGAGCAAGCTCTCGGAAGAAGAAGAATTTCTTCAAGGTAAATAAAACAGAGAGATAAAATCATCTCATAAGAGGAAGAAGAACTTGGTTCTTTTTCTAGATCATAGATCTACAAAGACAAAAGTCTTTCACAAAAATAGAAAAGATTGAAACATCTCATCATAAAGAGGGAGGGAGAAGAACTTAGTTCTATTTAGATCACAGATCTACAAGACAAAGTCTTTCACAAAAATAGTAAAGATTGTAAAATCTTCTATTAAAACAAGAACGTAGTTCTTAGATCTATGAGACAAAGTCTTCTATGAACGAGAATTTAATTCTTAGAGCGCAGAACTGATCAAAGCTTCCTAAAAGAGCCTTAGCGCTCCAATTAGAAAGAAGCGCCTCAACGCTCCAAGACTGGCACACAGCGCCGCAACGCTCTTAGCGCTCCAATTTAAAGAAGCGCACAGCTCTTCAAGGTTGGCGCTCAGCGCCAAGCGGACCAAGTGCTTCTCACGTGTGCGCTATCTCACAGAAAGCGCTCTGCGTTCATTAACTGGCGCTCAGCGCCGAGCGCACCACATACTCCTTACGTGTGCGCCATCTTACAGAAAGCGCTCTAGCGCCCTAAATCTGGTGCTCAGCGCCAAGCGCACCACGTGCTCCTCAAGTGTGCGCTGAGGAAACATAAATTGTTCTTTAAATAAGAGCCCCAGAGCTATGTAGAGTGCTCAACACTCAATAAACGACAAGAAGGGTTGTCAGAACCCAAACCAATGCTCAGCATTGTTAAATGTTCAACATTTTAACTGAGTGGGCCGAGCTCAAATCGGCCACAGACCCCTAATTTAGATTAATTGAGCCCACATGCTCATAAATCTTTTAACTGATCTTAGTCCCAAACTCGACTACAGATCTCCCAACCAACATTGGTTTGAGGGTATATCTCTTCATACCTCTGATATACGTCGTTGTAATTTCTCAACGTCTTCAGAGAGATGGAGGGTCCCAATAACCAATAATTTTTTTGGTGCATCCCCAAACGGTTGAACCAAAACCAAACAGACTATGACGTCTTTAAACTGGACTATGATGTCCTTAAACTTTATGGACTATGGGGTCACTAAACTCATGGACTATGATGTCCTTAAACTTATGGACCTCAATGTCCCTAAACTAAAACAATAGGGTCCAAATGCTCTTTTGTTGGATCTAAATGATCCTGTTAAGTAGATCTTAGTCTAAAATTAGATTAACGTATCCTTAACAAACGTTTAAGTTGATCTTAATCTCAATGAGATTAATGATCCTTAAACCCAACCCAAACCCAAATCTAAGAAAATATGGATTTGGACTAATCCACGCCCTACGGGCGATAACATAAATTAGTCTCCGTTTACAATCCACGGGCAACCAAAAATAAAACAAACACACACGACATGAAGTGACCATCTTGAGAAGGAGAAAGTGGTTACTACGATACGGTAGCGTAATTAACTGCAGGAGTTTGCGCCTGCAGGGAAGAGTGTCCCCACAATCAAAAACCCCTCACAAAGATGGGGAATCTGACGAAGTCTGCTACAACGGCCGTATCCGTCTAAACATCCGATACACGGTGCCATAAATCAACTCGGCATCTTCAGAGAGGTGGACGGATAAAACCAAACAGCATCCGCCCTCAAATTCAGGCAAGACGTTTGTCTTCCCGGTTTTCGGCGGCGAACAGTCACGTGCTGTGTTTACGTATTTTGTGAAGCGGGGCGTGACAACACATGTTAAGATAGACTCAAATCAGATAGCATACTATCATATTGAGCAAGACTGTTATATATCTGTATATATCCCAAACTTCCAAAATGTAATATACAATCCAGTACTATACAATAATGTCCTTTAAGGCATATATCACCAACAATCACTCACTTGCACTAAGGTTATGTATTTGCATATCACAGACCTATCATCTCGAATAGCCTCTCGAACTGCGTCCAAGGGATGTCCTTTGTGAATGGATCCGCAGTGTTGTTCTCCGTGTCTACTCTCCGCACCTCAATCTCCCGGTGATCCACGATCTCCCTGATCAGGTAATACCGCTTCAAAATATGTCTGGATCTGTGATGGGACCATGGTTCTTTCGCTAAAACTATAGCCCCATTGTTGTCATAATACAAAAGTATTGGGTCAACAATGGACGGAACTACCTGAAGTTCTGTAATGAACTTTCTTATTTAGACCACCTCTTTTGTGGTGTCACATGCAATGATATACTCTGCCTCCATCGTCGAGTCAGCAACGGTATCTTGTTTGGAGCTCTTCCAACAGACCGCCCCTCCATTGAAGGTGAAGACATAACCCAACATAGATTTGGAGTCATCTTTGTTACTCTGGAAGCTAGAGTCACCAAATGTCTAGATCTGGAGGTCTTTACTGCCGTATACCAAGAACATCTCCTTTGTCCTTCTCAGGTACTTGAGAATGTTCTTTACTGCTATCAAGTGTTTCTCCCCTAGGTTTGACTGATACCTGCTTATCACGCTTAGTGCATAAGTAATATCCGATCTGGTACACAACATCGCATACATTATAGATCCTACCGCTGAACCGTAGGGTATAATACTCATGCGATCCCTTTCCAAATCAGTCTTAGAAAACATCTCTTTGGAGAGGGTGATTCCGTGACAAGCGGGTAAATTGCCGCGCTTGGAATTTTCCATACTAAATCTTTTCAGTATGGCGTCAATACACCTTAACTGTGAAAGTCCCAACATTCTCTTAGATCTATCATGATAGATCTTGATCCCCAGAATGTTGGAGGCATCACCCAAGTCTTTCATGGAGAACTTCTGTGACAAGAAGCTTTTGACTGATTGTAGCATAGAAATATTATTTCCTATCAAAAGAATGTCATCCACGTACAGGATGAGGAATATCACAGTTCTCACTATAATCTTACTATAAATGCATGGTTCATCTGCATTTTTGATAAAGTCAAATTTTTTGACCGTCTCATCAAAGCAGATGTTCCAACTCCACGATGCATGCTTTAATCTATAAATGGATTTAAGCAAGTTGTACACTCTTCTGCTGCTCCCACTCTCTTTGAAGCCCTGTGGCTGATTCATATAAACACACTTTTCCAAAATTCCATTTAGAAAAACGGTCTTTACGTCCATCTGCCAAATTTCATAATCATGGAAGGTATCAATGGCAAATAGGATCCGTATGGATTTAAGTATAACCACTGGAGAAAAGGTTTCATCATAGTCCATGCCAGATCTTTGACGAAAACCTTTTACTACAAGTCTAGCTTTATAGGTTTCAACCTGTCCATCTGCACCAATCTTCTTTCTGAAGATCCATTTACGGCTTACGAATTTTACCCCTTGAGGTCCAACGTCCAAAGTCCAAACTTTGTTGGTGTACATGGATTCCATCTCGAATCGCATTGCATCCAGCCAATTTACTGAGTCTCTGCTCATAATGGCCTAATGGAAACTAGTTGGCTCATCATCATCATCATCGATGATGCAATCCTCTCTATCCCCGTCTACAAGAAAACCGTAGTATCTCTTAGGAAGATGAGTCTGCCTACTAGATCTACGGAGAGGCGCAGGGACGTCTGGTTCTTTTGAAACTTCAGGTTCCACCAAGCTTTCAGTAATATATTATGGTTCTGGAATTTCTTCCAGTTCTATTGCGCCACCACTTATTTCTTTTTCAAGAAATTGAGTCTTTAGAAAGTGGGCATGTCGAGAAACAACAACCTTTTGTTTCTCTGCGTAATAAAAATGTTACCCCCTAGAATTTCTTGGGTATCCCACAAACTTACACAATACTGATCATGCCTCGACCTTGTCAGCATGCTGCTTTTTGACAAAATCTGAATATCCCCATATCTTAAAATACTTAAGATAGGGTTTCTTCCAACTCTACATTTCATATGGAGTGGTAGGTACTGACTTAGTAGGAAATTTGTTCAAAAGATAAGCAGCAGATTCAGTGCATAACCCCATAAGGATCGCGGCAACTCAGCAGTACTCATCATGGAACTCACCATTTTGATTTTATTTATTTCGGTATACTTGATTTTGATTTCATGCATGATGGATACTGTTGATCCTGATTCATATACTTGATATTTATTTTTGTGCGCCCTACTGCACTAGATTTGTGTTTTCAAGCACCTTGTGCACCTGATTTTCGTTATCATGCACCCTATTGCACTAGATACTTTTGTGCGGACCCAACACAATTGATTTAAATTCTTGCACACACTTGGCGCACTCGATATGATTTTTTGCACATTAGATGCACTTAATCGAGATTCTTCGTGCATATTAGATGCACCTGGTATTGTTGTCATGCACACCCGTTGCACTTGACAGATGTTTCGTGTACGCCCGTTGAACTTAGTTTTTCTACTATGCACGTTCGTGGCACTTGTATTTGATTTTGATTTCCGTGCGCACCAGACGCACATGGTGTTTTGTATATATTGTTATAGATTTATTTCTTTCGAGCATTATGATTATGACATGTACTATATTATATAGTAACCGAGCAGGACTAGTCTGAGAACAGTACCTGAGTATTTTTGCATGCATCGATATTTACCAAGGGGATTTTAAAAAAGAGCTATAGTCTCAATATTTTCCTACGTGTCCATGAGTGACACGAAAATTTACAAAGAAAGCCCTTCCAAATCATTTTCAAAAGGCGGGATGTATATCTTAAGCAAAACATATATAGATATATATATATCTATTTATTTATAAAATAAACGTCCGCTACTTGTGCCATGATATACGTATCGTCCGGCGATTTGAAAAGGATTTTGCATACACTTTTATTCAGTTGTTTAGACGATTTCATAAGGATGCATACTATATATATATATATGTGTGTGTGTGTGTGTGTGTTATATAATCTTAATTATATTATATTTGATTTTAATAGTAGATTTTGAAACTTGTATTTTCGTCATAACTCGCATGATTGCGTGACGCTTGGCGGAGTTTCGATTATTGAGTTTTGTACCAGTTTTCATGCGCATGCGTTGTGCTATGATATATCTTAAGTATTCATGATTCCGGAGCCCCGTTGATTTGATTGATTTACTAAAATATTTTAGTACTTGGGGGGTTTTAAATTTAAATTCGGAGACTGAATTTATTTAAGGAGGGAAGATTGTAACATTTCAAAATATAAAATATTACTTTTGGAATTCAAATAATAAAATAGTAAATTTTATGACTATTATAAAAGTATGGAAATTAGTTTTAATGGAATAGTATAATTATATCCCTATATTTTGGAAAATATTTGGAAATTAATATGAATTATTGATTATGAAGGTATTTATTGGATTTGGACATTTTATAAATTTTTATACAATTATTTATATATAAGTTTGTGCTAAACTTGATTAATAGTTTACTAATTATGTATTAACCCTATTTATGTATCATGACATGCAACATTTCATATTGTTACATTGGTCCTTATTTATAACCATGGCTTCATTTTTAATTGCTTTTAATTTGTTTTGTTTTAATTTAAGAAAAGAATAAATAAAAGAGGGTGGAGACAAGAGAGTATGGCCATGGGTGAGAGAAAGAGAGAGAGAAGGTTATAGTAACCATGAGTTTTCATCTTTACTTTCTCTTCACTTCCTTCTTCATCTCGTCTATCGTTATTTTCTCTAAATTCTCCTTCATCCTCACTACCACCATACAACACCATCAAAATTCCACCAAAACCTTATACAAACTTCACAAATAATGTTCCTCACATCACTACAAGCACCATGGTGGGATCAAGTTGGAACTTTGAGCAATTTGTCCATCTTTGAATTTTCTTGAGTTGCTCTTGGAAGGTAATTCCCTTATTTTTAGTTAAGTGTTTATGTTTTCTAACCTCCCATGCTAGTTTAGAGTTAAACAAGTTATGTTTTGTGATCTTGGAAAATTATAGGATAATAATTAGTGGATGTTTTGAATTGTGGAGATACAATTGAGGTGTAGTTAGTGACCACAAACCAATTAGTGATGGAATTCTGGACCAAACTTGAGATTAGAAGTCCCAAATAAGAACTTGGAATTTTCCAACATCGGATTTTTGTTGAATTGTGGTGATCAAATAGAATCTACTATAACTCGAGTACTCTGAAAAATATTTTGCAGATACAGTGAGATGTACAGACCACTTGGAAGCTATCCTAGAAACCCAAGCCCAAGCCTTCATCTTTTGGCCGCCGTTTTATTCGATTTGGCCGCAATTTGCGGCCCAATTTTGGAGTTAGGGTCTGAAACTTGGTCTGTAGCTCAATTTTTAGAAAACTAGACCTACCCTGTATGCAAAAAAGTCTAATTTTACATTAATAAAATTCTAGAGTCGTTTTACACGATTTCTGGCGATGTTTTATAATATTTGAAACTTGGTTTTTTTCATATTTGAGTTTTGACTCGGTCGTTTGACGTTCGTACGTCAACGTCAGGAGTTGTTTCGTTGTTCTTGCATGCATGGACCATAGGTTCTAACCTATGTACGTTTCACTTGCCATATCGGTTTTCGGATTAGATTTTTGATGTCGATACGATATGCGTTGAATTGTAGGTATCTTCGTGTGGACTTTCGGGACGACAAAAGAGAGCAAGGCGTTAATCGACATCGGTTAGAGCGAGAATAGTAGATGAGCAGATATATATCTACAGGGGTTAGAGCGAGAATAGTAGGTAAGCGTACTCGTAGGAAGGTATACACTTAGCCTTAATTCTATTAGTCTTGTTCTTTTGGGATATATATTGTCACACACACACACCCTTAGTATGATATGTGTGTATATGTGTGTGTATGTATATGTTCATATATATATATATATATATATATATATATATACATGTAAGAAGAGAATATGATAAGTTAGAAGGATATGGGTCGATATGATTGGACATGATGTCGCATGGTTAAGATATACGATTTGAGATTAGAAACACCATGTTATGATATGAGATATTTTATGATCATTGGGCGATATAAACATGACATGTGACTAGATGAGATGATAGAATGTACGTGACCATAAATCCGTACCCTTGATTTTATGATATCGTACGACGGATTATACCGTATGAGATATGATATATATAATAATTGACCCGTACTTTTGCTTCGTGGATATCGTATGACGGATTACACCGTACGAGATATGATATATATGATAATTGACCCATATTCTTGATTCGAGGATATCGTACGACGGATTATACCGTACGAGATATAATATATGATGATTGATATGCATTCTTGACTCGAGGATGCCGTATGAGGGACTATACCGTATGTGATACTATGAGGTTGGATCACCGACTGATGGATGTATCGACCCAGAAACGTTATAGTATTCTAATCACTTTCGACTCGGAAATAGTTTAGTCTTCTAATCACTTAAGTAGATATTAGAATATAATTAGAGCCATACTTATCTTCAAAACTAATAGATCGTTATGCATTTTCAAAAGACAATCCAAGGGACGTTACGGATTTTCAAATTGTATCTTTTTCTCAAAAACACCATAGCCCCTATTTTTCTAAAAACAATGATTCGTGCTATTTTAAATACTATAACTGTATGGCTCGTATATAGATATATATTTTATACTGTTGCGTTTACTGTTTACTTTTCTGCTATACTCATATTATTCTCTTTTGCATTTTATATATATGTTCTTTTCATTATATTTTATGACCTCGAATGCTAGGACACATGCACCAATACCGACGATACGCATGTTGCATGTACACTTACTTGCCGGCTCACATACATCTTCATCAATAATTGCCATGCCACGTACACATTAGAAATCGTTACTTCATCGTGCAGCCTAATAACTTGTAGCTTATAAGTATTGCTTAGTACTTATTACCTCACATGTTAGTTTAGATATTGCATTTCTTACTTAGTTAGATGCAACGTTTATATTTACATTCTGGTTATGCACTGTAGCTTGGTTATGTGCCAGTGTTCATTGTTTCATTATTGGCTCATGATTATGAGATTTCGTTTTTCATGAGATTTCTGGATTTGGGAAACCGCGTGTGAATTTTGAAAACTTATGATCATTTTAAAAGAGAAATGCAGTTTTCCTTGATATGATGTGTGGTGTCCACCATGAGTTTTCTCGATTCTTAGCTATATGTATACCCGATTCGAGGAGAAGGGAGGCACCGTCTGCGGATACATGGTTGACCCGGTATAGTACCCCAGACCAAAAAAATCATATAGAGAGACGTTGAGTCCGGTAGGGGAGCACTACCGACCGGTGATAGTTTTGGCTCGGCGGATACCCTGAGAATACCGACCGGAGTCATGTGATCAGATGGATTTGGGGGCCGATCTGATGAGACGGCGTCCGAGATATGAGAATTTATGTGTTGCTGCTGGACACGGTTTTTATGATATTTTTTAGTATCGAAGCTGGGCACGCAGGTTTTTATGATAATTTAGTGTGTCGTTGATGGACACATGTTGGATGATACACCTATACACATATATATAACACAGATGACATGGTACCACATTATGACACGGACACGATTATGTTAGTATTATTATATTTTGTTTACACTATCACCCTTGTTATCACTCGATATTATTATATTATTGTTATATTACTGTATGACTTATGAGATCGTTATACATTCGATTTCTATCCGGTGATATTTTCTACTCACGAGTTGGCAACTCACCCCTGTTGTGCTACAGTTTTCTTGCAGGTTCAACCGCACAGATTCAGTAGTGGCTCTCCAGCACACAACTTTCTTCCGGATGATTTGCTTTGGTAGGTGGGTACACTTTGGATCGTGACCACCATTATATATTTATTTATTCAGTTGTATCTAGTTAAAATCTCAATCAACCATACTTTGTATATTTGGTAGATTTAGAAACCATAGATTATTTATTCTTTCGGACCTATAGTTACGGACGGCAAGAATCTCGTATCGACTCGCTCCAAACTGCTCCTCAATACGATTCAGGTAACTCGAACTCAATCTAATACGCCGTTACTCTGCCCAATTATTGCTTAGTACTTACTTGATCGTCGGAGGGTCCTAAGTTGGTTTCCTATTCCGGGACTTTTTTTGCAGGTAGCTCATCGTCAATAACAACCAACCCATTGAGATTCACATCCAACCTTCACCACAAATTTCAACCGTTCAGCCCCGTTGACTATAAGATCGACGGAGGACAATATCTGAGGGAAATTCCGACCTCCATCACAGGCCTATAAATTACAGCGTAAAAAACCAACCGAAGCCTCAAAAAATTAAGAAAACCCCAGTCTCATTTTCTCAGGCATTAGCTAGCAATTACAATGCCTTTCAGTACTGTCCAGAAGTCTCAGTATCGAGTCAAATTATTTTATTTTAACCGAGCCTCATAGACTGATAATTACCGCGTTAAGAAAATCCAGCAGAAAATTTGTAGCAAATACGATGGACCTCGTTTCCCAAACCTTCAAATGATGTTTAAACAAGGTCAGACTACTAATTGCGAGGCGGCGGCGGCGGCAGAAGAAGATCTAGTAGTCGAAACTACAATGAAAGCGCACATATGAAGAGAAAAAGGTTAACGTCGACATGGTAACCTGTGATTATATGAAGCGCAAGCATGAAAGCTATAATCTTCAAAAGCTCATGTCCATCAACGCAGCCTAGTACAAGACCACGATTTATAAATTTTGCTTCTCTGGTTTCTATATATTTTATGTATACAGCTCTATCATATCTATATGTATGGATGGAGGCTCAACATCTTTATGAATAGGCGCGTATATATTTCTGGTGTTTTGTATGATGATCATGTGCTTCTATCTACTAATATATATGCAGAGAGTAACTGTATGGTTCACTTATAAGCCATTTTTCCTCTTCCTTTAATCTTTTGATTTAAATAGTAACAAAATCAAGATCTTGTTGGGTTTGTGACTTAACTTAGGCATTGATTGAGTTTATCCTTATGGGCTCCAGGTTGTTTTGTTGTTGTTATGTATCCATATGATGGATTGGTGTTTTAATTAGGCTACATTTGAAAAATTGTGGTTGTTAATTAGGATTTAATGATGGGATTTAGGAAGTTTTTGTTTTTGTTTTGTTTTGGGTTTGTGGAAGAAAGACTTGGGAATTTGTAAATTTCTTGTTAATGAGAGGAAATTGGTTTTCTCCATTTCCCTATCATTGACTGGATCTATTTTTGTGAGGTTATAGGCAAAACCCTTGTCAATGTTTAACAGAGTCTTTTGTCAAGGGTTTCCAGTAATAGGCGGTCCCTGTTGCTTGAGAAGACGGGAGGGAAAAAAAGGCCAAAAGACTATTTGTCGTGCCAAGTTATTAAAGATTTGTAATCGATGTTAGTATGATAAATAAAAGATCTACATCGTTTCCATCGTTGCTATCAAAGCGAGATTTAATTGCTTCTTATTAAATCCGACAAAAAACATCGAAGCCAAAATAGATTTTTAAGAAAAGAGATCTTTTTAAATTGATTTATATCCTGTTAAATTGGTCCGAAGGTTTAGTCGAGAAACCCCCGATGACGCATTTGGATGTTGATCGACTACCTATCCGCATCTGGTTCTTGAATAATTGTGTGGTCACCGCTATGTTCTATGGGGCCGCTTTCCACCTTTTTTTATCACGTTTTAGGAGGATTGTGGGGTTCTCTCGCTGCTAAGAGTTGGCTCCAAGCCAATGGTAGGGTATGTTTTGGAAGAGTTTTCCATGCAAAAATAGATTTAGATTTAAAGTAAGGGCTTAGCATAATGTGTGTAGCCAATGATCTAAAAGTAAAATGAAATAAAAATACAAAGAGGGGAAAGGACTTACCGGCCGTGGAGACCGGCCAATACTATTCCCTACCCCTATACAGGGGTTGTGGATTAAATGTGTGGATTAACAAATGATTTTTTATTTTGAATGCAATTTTTTTGATGTTTTATTTTGATTATGAAAATGATGTGAGGGACTAGATCTAAACTAATAAGAATATGAAGGAATTAAAATGAAAATATAAAGATGAAGAGAAATAGCCTGATCGATGTTTGCGGAACGCCGTTAAGTGTTGCCAACGAGGAAAAGCTCTATGATTCCCGTATGAGCCCTAAAGGTAGAAGAAACAAGAGGATTTTGAGTATTTTTGCCTCTAGAGATAAAGGAAAATTCTAAGGGTTCGGCGATGCCCCTAAGAAGCGGCTATATAGCCTTCTATGAGAATCTAGAGTATCTTCGATTTTGAAAAATCTGAACTGACAAGCATAAGCTGACAGTCGACTGCATACGTCATGTTTTCGAAAATTTTAGCAAGTTTTAAAGCTATAGAAATATTTTAAAAATCTCTTCTTGAGGTGATTGGTCGTAATGCGGTTGACTGTCAACCGCATATGTGACCACTGCTACTGGGTATGGTTTTGGTCACGGTTATAACCGTGACCAAACACACTTTTGGTCACGGTTATAACCGTGAAACACCCGTTGCGTAAAACCCCGTTACAAGAAACGTAGTAACGCCTAAAACCGTAACCATAACTTTTTATCGTTACGGTTAAAACCGTGACCAGATACTTGGCGTTATCAAAAAAGATTCAAATAACTAAATCAGATCTGTGTGGGGTCCACATATATAGTCACAGTTTTAATCGTGACCATTTATCTGGTCACGGTTTAAACCGTAACTATATATATCCTATGGTCACGTGTCACGACCCGAAATTTGGCACGTGACGGCACTTAAATAACAAAACGTCTGCAGGTGTAACGCAATTCAAGTAAGCTGAAAACCCATAAATCTAAACTATCAAAAGTTGTAAGTGATAAGAACATTGTTAAAACTTTTGGGAATCTCAAGTAAAAATTCTTTAAAATCCAATTTATTTTCTTTAAAATTTTGGCAGCACCTCCTTTGTAAAAACTAGCCCCGAAACGGGTAATGTTAGTAATATGTATGCCCTAGAGGCCATTACTGTACATACGATGTATATTGTAATGGATGCTTGGACATATATAGGGAAGACTTTCTTACTCGACATGATAGTATGCTATTTGGTTGCTCTTTATCTTAACATGTACACTGATTGTCTCTAAAATACATGTTGATAAAGCCCTTAGGATGGGTACTTGACTACCAGGACTATGATGCAGATCATACTAGTGGGGACAGAGTAGTCGTTAAGTACATCCTTCAAATGTTCCTAGTCGAGGGTGTGTTGAGACAGGGCATCGATATACCAGAGTAGACTAGCGTATACGCTTCTCGACACATATGATGGGCGATGGATGATCCCATATCCATTGGTGTATGACATCAGAGAAGGTATGCGGGTGCTCAGTGGAGACTGGGTACACTGAACGGACTCCCCGAGAACTCCCAGATGGTATTGTACCTCACGTCAGATGGCAGTTCTTTGGTGACACTGGTACGGCTTAGTCTGTAAACCCAAGATCGTCATGGAGTCTTGTGTGATTCCCATTATGATTTGATTTCCACCTTACCACGTTCAAGAGAACGTGCAAAACGGTAGCTTTTGGGTACAGTCCCGAGTTACATGGAGGTAATAAGCGATAGAAGGGGTTTCGTCTCTCTCGGTATTGGGAGTTGATATTGCGCTATGGTCGATTGGCCATAACAGGAAATCCCTGGGCAGGGTAGCTGAGATCTACTGGTAAGTGTTATCAGTAGTTTCTCGAACCGTTATGGACCTTGCATCGGCATGACTTATCAGGTTATTGGGGTCTGACGTTAAACCACCCCCAGGCTGTGATATGCGACTTATCAGACAAAGAGACCGGACTGTACGGTAGTGTTACTGATTGGATTCGCAGGAGTACGAGCAGGCTTGCTTGTTGATCTTCTGATCGCTCAATACCCGGGTGGCCATTACGTTTAGCAGACAGCTTGCGGCTTGTGGGTGTTTGATATGATCATCACCTACTGACGGCGTATTGACGAGTCTTTAGAGTCCTACATAGAGGTTTCCTGGCTCAAGCGAAACGGAGTAGGAGCGCATATGATATGTGCGGGACTGAGATTAATACGATATGTGATACCGTATTCTATTCTCACTATATGTGATATCGGTCGGTTATATATGATATAGCCGGGTTATCGGATCAAGTGTTGATTCGATAAGTTGATTCATATAGTATTAGTCAGTTATATATGATATAGCCGGATTATTAAATCAAGAGTTGATTTGATAATTTAATGTATAATTATATATGTGATATATTACATTACATTAACTAGTATTAGCTCACTTATGATTTATTTTCTCACTAGATGTGCACACTGTATATATGTGATATGTATATTTATGTGCATGTATTGTGTCATGTTTGATGATACATACAAGATGGGTGTATGAGATTAATACCATGCTAGGGTTAAGTTAGGGTTTCTATTTATGTTAAGCTAATCCAAAAGAGATTGAGTTTGTCATGGTAAAGCTTGGACAAAAGTTTTTGGATAAGATTTGACAAAGTCAACTCTTTTGTCTAGTTAAAGATATTTATCAAACCTAACCCTTAACCATATTGTATGGTTTATTCTCTACATGAGTTAAGCATGATAGCTTTAACTCACCCATGGTTGAAATAATTCATTTTGGATGAATTATTCATATGAGTTTCCTCTTCATCCTCTTCTTCTTCATAAAAAGCTTACTAGCTTCAATGGAAGTATGAGAAAAAGTGTGAGAAAATGAAATCTAAAGTGAGCCCACTTCCTATTTCATCATTCTCTACCACTTGCCATTTAGTAGAGTGTGTTTACTTCACTAATTACATGATTAGTGAAGAGATAGCTTGGGTTAGTGTTGTAGGATTCCTAGGCACACTAATGAAGTCTCACAAGGCATCAAACATGGCTAATTCAAATTTTACGGGTGCCTACAAACCCTAATACGGATCGTTAACTAGATAATGAGGCGATGCAAGCATGTAAACGAATTAAATGCTAAATGAAAGTGGCTACAACCTTTATAGATCCGGTTCTCCACCTCCATGGCTCCGCGATGAAGTCTCCTCGCTGTACAAATCGGATCTTGGGCTCTAGCGTCGGCTTCATAGGAGAAAAAGCGGGCTAGGTCATCGACGATGATGCCGAAGATGATCTACATCGATGCATCGCTAGATCAAGCTCCAACTTCACCAAGTCAAGAAAACTTGTGAAAGAAACACCCTATACTACTTGGCAAGAGGTAGAGGATGAAGAAATAGGAAGTGGGTAGACTTTAGATTTGGATTTCTCACACTTTTTCATCAATCACCATTGATGTAGCAAGCTTCTTTTCATGGAAGAAGAAGAAGAAGAAGAAGAAGAAGAAGAAGATATGATAAGTTATCTAGAAAATAGAAAATAAATCATACTTATCATAATGTCAACTATGGTTAGATGTAGAGAATAAACTAAGGTTAAAGTGAATGGTTAGGGTTAAGGAAAGAAACAAAATAGTCAACCATTCAAAGCTTCATGAAGCTTCAAAGATAAACCAAACTTAGCCACCATTTTATTTCTTTCAATAAAGAATAAATGAATAAATAAATAAGCAAATAAAATGAAACCCTAACCATTCATATAACCATGGTCAATTCTTTACACAAACCCAAGCTTGCATGTATCATCAAACATGATACAATCTTGTGCACAAAAGTATATCACATATACAACTTGCACAATCCAAGTGAGAAAATCCATTTAAAGTGAACCAATACCAGTTAATGCAAAGTGATATATCAAATATATAATTATACATTAAATCATTAAATCAACACTTGATTCAATGATCCGGTCATGTCGCATATAACCGGCTAGTATCCAATGTATCGGCTTATCGAATCAATCCTTGATTCGACAACTAGGTTATATCGCATATAACCAATCGATACATTCATCGCGAGAATGGAATACGGTATCACATACACGAATTATTCTCGGTCCCGCACATATCTCATATGCACTCCTATTTCGTTTCGCTTGAGCCAGGAAACCTCTGTGTAGGACTCTAAAGACCCGTCAATACGCCGGCAGCAGGTGATGATCATATCAAACACCCACAAGCCGCAAGCGGTCTGCTAAACGTAACGGCCACCCGGGTATTGAGAGATCAGAAGATCGACGAGCAAGCCCGCTCACACTCCTGTGAATCCAACCAGTAACACTTACCGTACAGTCCGGTCTGTTCGTCTGATATGTCGCATATCTCGCCTAGGGGTGGTAAACGTCAGACCCCAGTAGCTCGATAAGTCATGCCGACGTGAAGTCCATGACATGTGTGAAACTACTGATAACACTTACCAGTAGGTCACTGCAACCCTGGCCAGGGATTTCCTGTTATGGCCAGTCGAGCATAGCGCAACATCAACCCCCAATACCGGGAGAGACGAATCCCCTCCTATCGCTCATTGCCTCCATGTGAATCGGGACTGTACCTACAAACCACCTGTTTGCACGACTCAGTAGAGCCGTGGTAGGGTGGAAATCAAAGCACAGTGGGAGACACACAAGACTCTATGACGATCTCGGGTCAACAGACTAAGCTGTACCAGTGTCACCAGAGAACTGCCATCTGACGTGAGGTATAATACCATGTGGGAGTTCTCGGCGAGTCCGTTCAGTGTACCCAGTCTCCACTGAGCACCCGCATACCATCTCCGATGTCAAACACCAATGGATATGGGATCATCCATCGCCCATCACATGGGTCGAGAAGATATACGCTAGTCTACTCTGGAATATCGATGCCCCGTCTCGATATTCCCACGACTAGGAACATTAAAGGATGTGCTCATGGACTACCTAGGCTCCACTAGTATGATCTGCATCATAGTCCTGGAAGTCGAGTACACATCCTAAGGGCTTTATCAACATGTAACAGAGAGACAGAAAGTATACATGTTAAGATAAAGAGCAACCAGATAGCGTACTATCATGTCGAGCAAGAAAGTCCTACCTATATATGTCCCAGCATCCACTGCAATATACATCCAATGTACAGTAATGGCCTCTAGGGCATACATATAACTAACAATCTCCCACTTGCACTAGGGCCATCTGTAGCAGTAGTTGTAGTATCTAATACTCAACCATCCCCTAAAAGTCTCTCTTTGGGAAAAGGCCTTCGTGAGTGGATCCGCCGTGTTGTCCTCTGAGTCTACTCTCCTAACCTCGATCACCCTGGAGATCAACTATCTCCATGATCAGGTGATGCTGCCTCAGATTATGTCTGGGTCACTGATGGGACCAGGGTTCCTAGGCCAAAGCCACAGTTCCATTGTCACACAATGGTAGGAACCTAGTTCATCCTATGAACCAATATACACCCAAACTGCCTCTTTGGTAGTATCTTTAATAGCGATGTTACCAGCCTTTATCGTCTAGTTTGCCACGGTATCTAGTTTGGAACTCTTCCAACATACCGTCCCTTTACGGAGGGTAAAGACAATGCCTGTGACTGACATTCAGTCGTCTTTATCACCCTGGAACACTTCCAGTGGTTCTCCCCAGGATCAACTGATACTATCTCACTATAGCTAGTGAGAATCCTAAAATCTATTTAGATCTATCTCATAGATCCAAATCCCAGGATTTAGGAGGTATCACTTTGATCCTTTATGGAGAATCTATGTGATAAAAGGAGATCGACCGATCGTAGCATAGGAAATTCCTTTCCTATCAAGAGTATGTTGTCCACGTACAATACGAGGATGACCACTTCACTCTCTACTACCGTTTTGTGCATACAAGGTTCATCTTGTTAGGTCCACGTTACCTCTCCCGGTACTTACGGGGTTGCGGAAACGGTAAATCAAAATTTTTTCTAAACTTTGTAACATGGACCGTAAAAGCCGGATCTTTGCTAAACTAAAACTAGTATTCTTGCTAAAGAGAGTTAGCTACTATGTTGATGGTTATACCTAAACTTGAACTCCTTCTCTTCTTGTTGTTGTTCTTCTTTCTTGTTCTTTGTAGAAGCTTGAATGGTTCTCTTCTCGTCGCCTTCTTCTTGCCGAAGATAGATCCACCTTGAAGGTTCGACCTTTGGGCTCTTCCTCGATCTTTGAGTGAACTAGGGTTTCCGGCTTGCTAAACCTTGAACCCTAGAGAGAGTAGAGAGTGTCTAGGGGTTGTTTTCTTTTCAAGGTGAAGGAATCTCAACACATGAGAAGGAATCACCTTGAGCTTGAGGAGGAAGAAGATGAAGAGAGGAGAGAGAATAGATATGAAAGAATGAGCTCTCTTTTTCTTTTTGCAACCATAATGCAAAAGAAAAGTATTATCTAAATGATAATAATTGAAATAAGAATAGTTGATGGTAATTTTGGAATGACCACTATCATGCTTCTTTAAATGAAGTGTAAGCATGAATCAAGGAAGACTTTCAAGGCATGAAAGTGGTCAATGGTCAACAAGTCAACCAAGGTCAACAAGTCAACAAAAAAATCAACCATAACATAATTCTCATTTAATTACTATTATTAATAGATAATATATAAATCCATTAGGGTTTGGAAAATGAAGACTGTCAACTGTGCATACGCACCCGTTCCGAAACCCTAATGAAAAACCTCATTCTCCGCCTCAAGCAACTGTGCATACACACCTGCATTCTCGTTCCGAGGAACAAGAATACCAAGATATAAAAGCAACCCCCAAAACATATACCAGTATCTGGCTCAAACCAGAGCCTGCCAGTATAATCCGTCCGGACTCCAAACGTGCACAAGTGCGCGGATGAGAACGAACCCTGTCGCAAAACCATGCGACCTCTACTCTGTTTTGCCCAGAGACGAATACCCTCTGTGTGGGACTCTAAAGACTCGACACTACGCTGGCAGTGGGTTTAACCACAGACCGCAAGCGGCACTAGCTGTGCATAACGGTCCCCAGGTAGATGCCGACAAGAAGGCTGACGAGGTGAAACCCCATCTGAACTCCTACTGAGTCTGAATGTGACATTCTCCGTACAGTCCGGTCTGTTCGTCTGATACATCGCATGGCTGGCCTAGGGGGCGGTAAAACGTCAGTCCCCTAATAGCGGTACAAGTCGTGTCGGAGTGAAGCCCAATACACCCTGAGATAACACTGGAACCTACCAGTACATCTCGCTTGCCCTGGCCAGGGACTACTCGTGTAATGGCTCTCCTAGACACAGCGCGATGTCAACCCCCAATACCGGGAGAGACGAATCCTGTCTAACCGTCACTGCCTCCAAGTGCTTCGGGACTGCACCCAACCACCACCTGTTTGCACGACTCCTTTGAGCCGTGGTAGGGTAGTGATCAAAGTGCAGTGGGAACACACTCGAGGCAAAGTGTCAGTGTCAAGTCAGCGGACTGAGCTGTACTCATGTCACCTGGGAACTGATAACTGATGATAGGTATAATACCAACCTGTCAGTTCCCGACGAGTCCTGTCCAGTGTACTCGTAACCCAACGAGCACCCGTATACTATCTCCAGTACGACGTACTGATGGCTGTGGGACAGACCATCTCCCACACTGGGATGAGAAGCGCATACGCTAGTCTACTCCGGAGTATCGATGCCCTGTCTCGATAGTCCTACGACTAGGGACCTGTATAAGGATGTGCTTGTAGATTACCCAGCCCCCACGAGTGTGATCGCCATCACAACGCCGGTAATCAAGCAAAGATCCTAAGGGCTCTACTAATGCGTATAGGTGATATAATAAATAAACACACATGTACACATTAAAGCAGAGACAAACCAAGTAGCATACTACTATATTGAGCAAGATTGTCTGTACAACTGTGAATATCCCAAGCTTCCATCAAGTAATATACATACTAGTATGATACAGTAATGGCCTCTAGGGCATATACACTAACAATCTCCCACTTGCACTAAGGCCATGTACTGGCGTATCGAAGACCTATCATCTCGATCAGCCGCTCGAACTGAGTCTGGGGTAAAGCCTTCGTGAATGGGTCCGCAGTGTTGTCCTTTGTGTCCACTCTCCGCACCTCGATCTCCTGTCGATCAATGATCTCCCTGATCAGGTGATACCGCCTTAAGATGTGCCTGGATTTCTGATGGGACCTTGGTTCCTTCGCTAAAGCTATAGCCCCATTGTTATCGCAATACAAAGGTATTGGGTCAACAATGGACGGAACCACCTGAAGTTCACTAATGAACTTCTTAATCCAGACCGCCTCTTTTGCGGCATCGCTTGCAGCAATGTATTCAGCCTCCATCGTCGAGTCTGCGACGGTATCCTGCTTGGAACTCCTCCAACATACCGCCCCTCCGTTGAGGGTAAACACAAAACCCGAGACAGACTTGCTGTCATCTTTGTCACTCTGGAAGCTTGAATCGGTAAAGGACTCGACCCTGAGGTCTCCATTACCGTAAACCAGGAACATCTCCTTAGTCCTCCTCAGGTACTTGAGAATGTTCTTCACTGCTATCCAGTGGTCCTCCCCTGGGTCTGACTGATACCGGCTTACCGTGCTCAACGCGTAAGCTACATCTGGTCTTGTACATAGCATCGCATACATTGTAGATCCTACCGCCGAAGCGTAGGGTATAGTGCTCATGCGAACCCTCTCCTCGTCAGTCTTAGGAGACATCTTCTTGGAGAGAGTAATTCCGTGCAATGCGGGTATGTTACCGCGCTTGGAATCCTCCATACTAAATCTCTTTAGTACGGTCTCTATGTACCTGGACTGCGAAAGTCCCAATAGTCTCTTGGATCTATCTCTGTAGATCTTGATCCCCAGAATGTACGAGGCATCACCCAGGTCCTTCATGGAGAACCTTTGTGACAAAAATAGCTTGACCGATTGTAGCATAGGAATATCATTTCCTATCAAAAGAATGTCGTCCACGTACAAGACTAGGAATACGACAGTTCGTCCTACAATCTTCTTATACACACAGGGTTCATCTTCGTTCTTGATGTAATCAAATTCCTTGATTGCCT
Source organism: Agapanthus africanus (assembly GCA_030015575.1). Lineage (NCBI taxonomy): Eukaryota > Viridiplantae > Streptophyta > Magnoliopsida > Asparagales > Amaryllidaceae > Agapanthus > Agapanthus africanus. Next base: position 295,008,541 of record CM057347.1, read on the forward strand.
CATCAAAACAGATGTTCCAGCTCCGCGATGCCTGCTTTAATCCATAAATGGATTTAAGCAACTTGCACACCTTTCCGCTGCTCCCACTGTCTACGAAACCTTCTGGTTGATCCATGTAAACGCACTCTTCCAAACAACCGTTTAGGAAAGCCGTCTTAACATCCATCTGCCAGATTTCATAGTCATGGAAGGCAGCAATGGCAAGTAGGATCCGAATGGATTTGAGCATAGCCACCGGAGAAAAAGTCTCGTCATAGTCCAAACCAGGTCTTTGACGAAAACCTTTTGCAACGAGTCTAGCTTTATAGGTTTCCACCTGCCCATCTACACCAAGTTTCCTTTTGTAGATCCATTTGCATCCAACGGGTTTTACCCCAGGTGGAGCAATATCCAAGGTCCACACTTTATTGGCGTACATGGACTCCATTTCGGATTGCATTGCTTCCTGCCACTTATCAGAGTCCTTACTGATAATGGCCTGCCTGAAACTGGTAGGGTCATCTTCTTCCAAGATGTAATCCTCTCGATCCCCGTCTATGAGAAAACCGTAGTATCTCTCGGGCGGATGAGAAATCCTACCAGATCTGCGGAGTGGCTGAGGTTCGTTTGGGGTTATTGAATCTAGCGGTTCCTCCAAATTTTCAGTTACATTTTGTGGTCGCTGAATTTCTTCCAGTTCTACCGAACTCCCACTAGTTTCTTTTGCAAGAAACTCCCTTTCTAAGAAGGTAGCGTGGCGAGATACAAACACCTTCTGTTCCTCAGTGTGGTAGAACAGATATCCTAGTGAGTCTTTAGGATATCCCACAAATTTACAGAGAACTGACCGTGCCTCTAACTTGTCCGGTTTCTGTGTTTTCACATAGGCCGGACAACCCCATATCTTAATAAACTTAAGACATGGTTTCTTACTGCTCCATATTTCATACGGAGTTTTAGGCACTGATTTGGACGGAACTTGATTCAAAAGGTATGCCGCTGTCTGAAGCGCATGTCCCCAGAATGAAAGAGGTAACTCAGCACTACTCATCATGGAGCGAACCATATCCAATAGGGTACGATTCCTCCGCTCCGATACACCGTTGTGCTGTGGTGTATAAGGAGGAGTAAGCTGAGAGAGAATACCATTCTCTTTTAAGTAATCTAGGAATTCCGTGCTTAAGTACTCCCCTCCCCTGTCAGACCGGAGGATCTTGATACTTTTGCCTGTCTGGTTCTCTACTTCCTTTCTGAATTCCTTGAATTTCTCAAAAGCTTCAGATTTGTGTTTCATCAGATACACATATCCGAACCTAGAGAGATCGTCAGTGAATGTGATGAAGTACGAGAACCCACCCCTTGCATGTGTAGACATCGGACCACATACATCACTATGTATGAGTCCCAAGAGCTCTGCTGCTCTTTCTCCATGTCCGGTGAACGGAGATTTGGTCATCTTACCTTTGAGACAAGACTGACAAGTTTCATAAGATGAAAACTCGAACGCATCCAAGAGTCCATCTTTATGCAACTTACTCAGTCTTTTCTCTCCGACATGACCAAGTCTACAATGCCACAAGTAGGATTCATTTGTATCTGAATTCTTCCTCTTGCGTGTGTTTTGTATATTGAGAACTGTATTCTGATTTAGAACGTAAATACCATTAAACAGTGTACCCTCTGCAACCAGTACCTTATCAAGGTAAATGTTCATGATATTCTTTTCAAGAACAAACTTATATCTATCTTTATCGAGTAAAGAAACTGATATGATGTTGCAAACCATAGAGGGTACATAGTAGCAATCGTTCAAAATCATAGTCTTGCCATTTGGCAATACTAGGTGATATTCACCGACGGCTGCCGCATAAACTTGTGCTCCGTTCGCTACTCTGAGCGACATATCACCCGGTGCAACTTTCCTACTTTTTCTCAGTCCTTGCAATAAATTACAAATATGAGATCCTGATCCGGTATCAAGTACCCAGGAGGTAGGGCTGACCGTAAAACAGTTCTCAATTACAAGAACACCTGAAGTAGATGCAAAACCATGCTTCTTCTTCAACTGGGCATCCTGGAAATCCATACTTTCCTCTTTCCCATTCTCATACTCATGACTGTTGTCACAAGTTAGAGCTGAACCAACTTTCCCCAGTCCCGAATAAGAATTCGGTTCGGTCAAGCTATACATTTTATTATCTTGATTAGGGCGTGAAAAGGTTGCTGTCTGGAGAGAGAGAAAAGAAACACTCAGCGTATGCTCGTGCAAGATTAGATTGGTTTATTAATTTATCTAACCAGGGTGTCTCCCACTGTTTCCTCAAATCCTTCTTAAAACCTTTTTAAAAGAAGAACTAGCCGGGTTTTAATTCACGTTACAATACTTGCTTAACCTTTCAGCCAGGCTAGTGTCGGTACTTCGAGGGAGGTTTTCCAACGCTTTCGCGAAGTTCCTTAATTAAAGAACCTCTTTTCCCTGTGGGCGTAACCCCGCTAACACCTTTCTAGACACCTACTAGGTTTATAGCATTGATCGTTAAGTGAAATAATCTCCCGAGAGTAAACCAACTCATCAGTGGGATCGGGATCCAACTGTCATTGTGTGATAACCTAGATGGAATCCACTCTAGTCACCACACTCCAGAAGGTATGCTAAATCTGCAAGTTTCAGTTCTTTTGAAACTCCCAATGTGGTTTTCGCCCCTAGGACCCAAGTGACCTTGACGAATAATCAACAAATTAGAAGGTCCTAGTCAAGTTCAACCCGTCGTTATCCAGGATTGCATTAGACCCGCCCGCATGATCCTTGACGAATAATCAACAAAATCATGCGACCGTCCTAACCAATCACATCTTTTAGTGCAACAGAAAATTACTACTCAGCTACCGTTCACTGTGTCTTGACGAATAATCAACAAACGCAGCACGAATACTAAGTATTAATTATCCGAAACGACGGAGGGCTACGGCTGGGTTTTTGGCGAAAAACCCGTTAACGTAATGAACTTGATATCGTTGAAGGAACCTGATTGCATCCTTTTGAAAATCATAGTGGCGAAAACTTTTGCTAAAGAGGTCACTCCCTGCGAAGGGATCTCGGCTCTTTCCTCGTCGAGTGAGGTGCTGGGTATTCATAAGATGAATACCTCGATGCAAAGCAAGAATAATCGACTATGGTGAAGTTATTACCCTGACGCAAACTTTTGTCCAAGGGGTCACTCCCGGTGAAGGGATCTCGGCCCTTGCCTCGTCGACTGAGGTGCTGGGTATTCATAACCGAATACCTCAATGCAAAACAAAAAATGAGCGTCCTTGCAATAACAGCTTTTTGAAAAACTTGTTCCAACAACGGCTTATAGGTTTATTTTCTTGCATTAGTTCTTTTAATGCGTGATATTCTTGCATTAGTTCTTTTAATGCGTCCCATCATTTAATCCTACCATCGCAGAAAACAACCAAAATATGACGTACGCTTATGCCATTCGCATTCGCCACGGGGTCCCGTCATCACTCGTTAGGTTACTTAACTAACGACAGAGCGGGGGCTGGGCTAGCGCGGCTGTAAAACATAAGCAACGCCTAAATAGTAAAGCAATGATAGACATTACAGATCACAGATGAATACATTGGATATACTAGCAATCCGCATTCCTTTCGAGCCTGAAACGAAAAGCGGATAACACGGTCGCGGTGAATAGCAAAATACCCCACCCAAGACCCCTACGGGTGCGGCAAACTACCCGCCAAGTTCCTGGTAGTTTGTGCACCCCACCATGGGTCTATCCTAGGAGCAAAAACAGTAAAAAGAATTATACAATGACGGCTACAACCCCGACCCGGTTGTGCGGCCAAACAAAAATATTATTACATCAATTTACATTTACAATGAATGAAAGAAAAACAAAAGCTCATCTCACATCCACCCCGGCTATTCACCCGCGACAGTCCAACACATTCATATACACATTCCAGCACATTACAGATCATGTATAACCCCGACTAATCGACTTATAGCGATTAGCCGACGTTCAATACATGCAAACATCACAGATATAACCAACATAGCCAAAGTGCAGTGAAGTTCGGAAAAAAAATACGGAATTATAGGACCCCAAAAGTGAATTTCAGTTCTGGAAAATCTGGGCACATATAATATATCTGAAAAATCCCAAAATCCCACCAGAAGAACACTGCACGAAAAACGATGAAGAGAGAGAAACAAACTGCGGCGCTTCCGCGGCGCCATGCATACCTCATGCCGCGGAAGCGCGGCGGTTTAAACAAATTAGGGCATCGAATTTCTTGTGTCTTCAAACAAAACCCTGAGCCGATTTTACAAGTATAAAGTTTTTCATTTAGAGCAGAAAAAATTTCAACAGAAACTTAGGGTTTTGTTTTTCCGGTTTTGTGATTTTTCGGTTCCGAACTTCGTTACACTTTGCTACCAAGCTAGTTTAAGTTTAGTTAGGCTCTGATACCACTGTTAGGTCCACGTTACCTCTCCCGGTACTTACGGGGTTGCGGAAACGGTAAATCAAAATTTTTTCTAAACTTTGTAACATGGACCGTAAAAGCCGGATCTTTGCTAAACTAAAACTAGTATTCTTGCTAAAGAGAGTTAGCTACTATGTTGATGGTTATACCTAAACTTGAACTCCTTCTCTTCTTGTTGTTGTTCTTCTTTCTTGTTCTTTGTAGAAGCTTGAATGGTTCTCTTCTCGTCGCCTTCTTCTTGCCGAAGATAGATCCACCTTGAAGGTTCGACCTTTGGGCTCTTCCTCGATCTTTGAGTGAACTAGGGTTTCCGGCTTGCTAAACCTTGAACCCTAGAGAGAGTAGAGAGTGTCTAGGGGTTGTTTTCTTTTCAAGGTGAAGGAATCTCAACACATGAGAAGGAATCACCTTGAGCTTGAGGAGGAAGAAGATGAAGAGAGGAGAGAGAATAGATATGAAAGAATGAGCTCTCTTTTTCTTTTTGCAACCATAATGCAAAAGAAAAGTATTATCTAAATGATAATAATTGAAATAAGAATAGTTGATGGTAATTTTGGAATGACCACTATCATGCTTCTTTAAATGAAGTGTAAGCATGAATCAAGGAAGACTTTCAAGGCATGAAAGTGGTCAATGGTCAACAAGTCAACCAAGGTCAACAAGTCAACAAAAAAATCAACCATAACATAATTCTCATTTAATTACTATTATTAATAGATAATATATAAATCCATTAGGGTTTGGAAAATGAAGACTGTCAACTGTGCATACGCACCCGTTCCGAAACCCTAATGAAAAACCTCATTCTCCGCCTCAAGCAACTGTGCATACACACCTGCATTCTCGTTCCGAGGAACAAGAATACCAAGATATAAAAGCAACCCCCAAAACATATACCAGTATCTGGCTCAAACCAGAGCCTGCCAGTATAATCCGTCCGGACTCCAAACGTGCACAAGTGCGCGGATGAGAACGAACCCTGTCGCAAAACCATGCGACCTCTACTCTGTTTTGCCCAGAGACGAATACCCTCTGTGTGGGACTCTAAAGACTCGACACTACGCTGGCAGTGGGTTTAACCACAGACCGCAAGCGGCACTAGCTGTGCATAACGGTCCCCAGGTAGATGCCGACAAGAAGGCTGACGAGGTGAAACCCCATCTGAACTCCTACTGAGTCTGAATGTGACATTCTCCGTACAGTCCGGTCTGTTCGTCTGATACATCGCATGGCGGGCCTAGGGGGCGGTAAAACGTCAGTCCCCTAATAGCGGTACAAGTCGTGTCGGAGTGAAGCCCAGTACACCCTGAGATAACACTGGAACCTACCAGTACATCTCGCTTGCCCTGGCCAGGGACTACTCGTGTAATGGCTCTCCTAGACACAGCGCGATGTCAACCCCCAATACCGGGAGAGACGAATCCTGTCTAACCGTCACTGCCTCCAATTGCTTCGGGACTGCACCCAACCACCACCTGTTTGCACGACTCCTTTGAGCCGTGGTAGGGTAGTGATCAAAGTGCAGTGGGAACACACTCGAGGCAAAGTGTCAGTGTCAAGTCAGCGGACTAAGCTGTACTCATGTCACCTGGGAACTGATAACTGACGATAGGTATAATACCAACCTGTCTCAAGCGCATACCCCCAGAAGGTATGGTAACTCAGCATCGCTCATCATAGATCGCACCATATCTAATAGGGTCCGATTCCTTCGTTCCGATACACCGTTGTGCTGTGGTGTATAAGGAGAAGTAAGCTGAGAGAGAATCCCATTCTCTTTTAGATAATCTAGGAACTCACCGCTTAAGTATTCACCTCCTCGATCAGATCGAAGAATCTTAATACTTTTGCCCGTTTGGTTCTCTACTTCGTGCTTATATTCTCTGAATTTCTCAAAAGCTTCAGACTTGTGTTTCATCAGAAACACATGTCCGTATCTAGAGAGATCGTCAGTGAATGTAATGAAGTAGGAAGAACCGTTCCTAGCATGCGTAGACATGGGACCGCATACATCACTATGTATCAGTCCTAAGAGTTCTGTAACTCTTTCTCCGTGTCCACTAAACGGAGCTTTGGTCATTTTTCCTTTGAGACATGAATGGCAAGTATCATAAGATGATAATTCGAACGGATTCAAATAACCATCTTTATGTAACTTAGCGAGTCGTGTCGCATTGATATGACCAAGTCTACAATGCCACAAGAAGGATTCGTTCACTTCTGAACTTTTCCTCTTGTGTGTGTTTTGTATATTCAGGACTGTATTCTGATTTAGAATGAATATGCCATTATGTAACGAGCCTGATGCAATCAAATTTTGATCTAGGAATATGTTCATAACATTATCCTGTACTACAAAATTATATCCCTCTTTACTCAATAAAGAAACTGATATAATGTTGCACATCATGTTCGGTATATAATAGCATTCATTTAGAATCAGTGTATTACGACTTGGCAATACAAGGTGATATTCGCCAACTGCTTTGGCTACAATACTTGCACCGTTCCCTACTTGAACGGAATGATCACCTTTTCCTAGTTCTCTACCTTTCCGTAGCCCATGTAACAATTTACATATGTGGGATCCTGATCCGGTATCTAATACCCAGGACGTAGGGTGAACTGAGAAACAGTTCTCAATAACTAACACACCCGAAGAAGATGCATCAACATGTATGTTCTTTTGGGCGGCGTGAGAATCTAGATATTCTCCTGTTTCCTGTTCAGTCTTATAACTCTTATAAGAAAGAACGGGTCCAACAATCCCTAGCTCAGTACAATAATTGGGTTCAGTCAATACATCCATATTTTTATCTTGATTATGGCCTGACATGGTCGCTACCTGGAGAGAGAGAGAAGAAAACACTTTAGCGTATGCTCTTGCAAGATTAGATTGGTTATTATCTTATCTAATCAGGATGTCTCCCACTGTTTTTATAAAATCTTCCTTCAAACCCTAAAAGGTAAGATTAGCCGGGATTAATTATACCCTACAATTTTGTCAATCTTTCAGCCAGATCAGTGTCGGTACTTTGAGGGAGGTTCCCCGTGCTTTCGCACGGACCTAATTAAAGTAAACCTCGTTTTCCCAGAGGCGTAACCCCGTTAACACTTTTCTAGACACATACTTGAATGACTAATTGTCCTGTGTAAAACTCTCCCAGGAGTAACACTTACTCGCAGTGGGTATCGGGATCCAACTATCTCATAGGAGGTATGCAATCTCATTGCAAATTTCAACACTTGAAATTCCCGATAATATTTTGCTCCTAGCGATCTATGACCTTGACAAGGTCAACAAACCATAAATCGCAAGTCAAGTTCAACCCGTCATTTCCTGATTGAATTAAACCCACCCGCATGACCCTTGATAAGGTCAACAAGGCCGTACGAATACCCTAATCCAATCACATCTCATGTTTTAGCAGATAAACACTAATTAGCTACCGTACACTGTGCCTTGATAAGGTCAACAAACACAGCACGAATACTAAGTAGGATTTATCTGAAATGACGGAGAGCTACGACAGGTTTTTCAGAAAACCTATTGCGTAATGAACTTGATATCGTCGTAGAATCGAGTGAAGTTTTGAAAAGGAGTGTTTTTGAGGCTTTTCTTAGTTTCGCTAAAGGGGTCACTCCCGGTGAAGGGATCGTCGGCCCTTTCCTCATCGAATAAGGTGCAGGATATATCATATATACCGCTGTGCAAAGCAAAACACTAAAAGCAATCAAAAGACAAACCGAGTTTTGTAGCATCTGTCAGTTTTGCTAAAGGAGTCACTCCCGGTGAAGGGATCTCGGTCCTTTCCTCATCGAATAAGGTGCAGGACATATCATATATATCACTGTGCAAAGCAGAACTGTAGCTACCCCTTTTATAAAGTTTTTGATTCTACAACATCTTTTTGGTTTCTTTTCTTTTATTAATCTCATTAATAAAAATCCCATCAGCTTATGCTTCCTAAGCATCACAGAAGAAACGAAAGCAGTAATATTTATATATCAGCATATATATATAGTATAAGCATTCATCCCAGGCAGTAATATCATCTCATCACAGAACATTGCAGCAGAAGAACATATATGAAATATTGGATATACTAGGACGTCCGTGTTTTCAATACGAGCCTGTATAAAACACGGATTCCACGGTCGCGACGAATAGCCAAACCCACATCCCAAGACCCCTACGAGAGCGGCAAGTAACACTGCCAATTCTAAGGTTAGGAGACCCGGTCTCGACTCCTCGAGATGGCTTCCCACTGGACCCTAGAACCCGGTTACTTGTGCTCCCCACCTTGGGTCTACCTAATGCGGAAAAGTAAATAATATACACTGGTGACAGCAACCGCAACCTGGAAGTGCCCCAAATAAAAGAATATTACATTACAAATGAATTTTACATGAATGAAAATAAAAACCCTCATCTCACATAAAACCCCCGGCTATTCTGAACGCGACGATCCAATATAACATATCACAGCAACACATAATATCACATATCATCAACGTAAGTAAATATGCGCATCCCAATTGTCGTTGACATATAGCAACGAAACCGGCGATATCACATATTACACTTACGGTCACAGAAAAGAAAGTGTAAAACTACAATATTTGGAATCCACAATCACTTTAGACATCGTAAATCCGAAATATCACATACTTCGCATTTCATGCCTAACTCTATGAATTCCATATATTGTATCACATTCCAGATAAATAGACAGTATTAAACTTTCCGAACAGATAATCAAATACCCAAAGTTTCCCAAAGTGCTCAACTCTTGAGCGGAGTTCAAATAATCCCAGAATATGTCACAGTACCAGTGATCCAGCCGTAGAAGGGTCAAGCCAACGCCTCACATGTGGCACGCCGTACTGCCCCAAACCCGAAGGTTCAAAGAGCAGTTCAAGACGGTCACATAATCGAGTTAAGGTTTGTTGTCTTCTAGAGGGTCCACCGCTTAACTTGTACAATTTTTCGAAAGATTTAAACCCGATAAAAATTCAACACTTGAAAGTTTTACGTGCCGGGAAAAAGTCGGTTAATGATATCCGTTCAACTAGTTTAATAGTTTCTAAATATCCGGAAAGAAATACGAATTTAAATATTCCGATCGAACCTACTATTACAAAACAAACCCCAGAAGTATTAACACTTAAAACAGATTAAAAATACTCAGAAGCATCAACAAGCACCTACGGACATTACCATGGAAACCACGTGTCACCACTCCATCATTCCGCCGCGGAACCACCGCGAAATGCATGTTTTCGCCGCGGTTCCGCCGCCGTTTGATCGAATTGGGGGCTCGGGTTTTATGGTAACTCTTAGAATTCCCTGCTGATTTTTTTACGTATTTTTAATTCAGAAAAATCCCAGAATTTAAAAAATTTCCAGAGAGGGGTCTAATTTTGTCGTTTCGGGTTCGATCGGAGTTTTAACTTCGTAAACACATCGCCTAATGCTCTAGCTAGGCTTTGATACCACTGTAGGGTTCCTAGGCACTCTTGTGAAGGTTCATAAGGCATCAAACATGCCCGGATAAAAATTTAGACGTGCCGAACAACCCAAAGCCGGATCTTTGCTAGATTATTAGGGTTAAACATGCAAGATGATAACTTTTATCTAAGTGTGAGGGATTACAACCTTTGTAGTCCGCTCCTTCGCTTCACAAGCTCCGAGTAGAAGTCCCTTTACCGCGATCCACGATCTCCCGGACTCAGAGGCTCCACGACTTGAACGATCCATGCTAGCTCGAAGTATTCCAAATCTCCAATGATCTACCTCGAAGTTGCAAAGACTCAAGCTATCTCACTCTAAAGAGATGAACACACTAATCTCATGGGCTAGATGAGATGAGGATGAGAGAGTAGTAATTTTGCTTTCTTTTTAAATCATTTTCTCATATTTATTCATCACATAAAGAAAATCAAGTAAGCTTTCTTCAAGAGAGAAGAAGATGATAATGGAAAAGATAATGAATTATTTCCTTTTGTGATGAATAGAAAGAAAGAGTATATGATTGATTATGAACCATGGTCAAGGATGAGTGGCTAGGATTTAGTAGAGAATAAACTAGAGTTAGGGTTTGGTTGGGTTAAGAATGTGTCATCCTAAAATATCTTAAGAATGACAAAAGAAAAAGTTTCTAGAAGGTGCATGAAGCATCTAACCCTAATCAAACCCTAACCTTAATTAATCATCCTTAAACATGTTTAACAATTAATCATATCATGTCACAATAATATATATCACATATTTATTATATATTTGCAACAAAAGAAAATAATACAATTAACATATATCGCATATATATCAATGTATCATCCAATGAGAAAATGAAATAATAAAGCGAGCCAATATTAGATAATGTAATAATATATCATATATATATTATTATACATTAAATCATCGAATCAACACTTGATCCGACGATCCGGCTATATCGAATAGTACCGACTAATATATCATGTACCGATTCATCGAATCAACACTTGATCCGATGACCCGGTTCATATCTAAATATCGCGAGAATATAATACGGTATCCCATATCGCATTATTCTCGGTCCTGCACATATCACATATGTGCCTCTACTCCGTTTCGCCTGAGCCAAGAAACCTCTGTGTAGGACTCTAAAGAATCGTTAATACGCCGGTAGCAGGTGATGATCATATCAAACACCCGCAAGCTGCAAGTGGTCAGCTAAACGTAACATCCACCCAGGTATTGAGCGATCAGAAGATCAACAAGCTAGCCTGTGCGTTCTCCTGTGAATCCGATCAGTAACACTCCCGTACAGTCCGGTCTGTTCGTCTGATATGTCGCATATCAAGTCTAGGGGTGGTATACGTCAGACCCCAGTAACCGATAAGTCGTGTCGATGTGTGGCTCATAACGGGTCGAGAAACTACTAGTAACACTTACCAGTAAATCTCTATATCAGCCCTGGCCAGGGACTTCCAGTTATAGCCAATCGAACACAGCACAACATCAACTCCCTATACCGAGAGAGACGAATCCCCTCCTATCGCTCATTGCCTCCATGTGATTCGGGACTGTACCCAAAAGCCACCGTTTTGCACGCCCTCTTGGACGTGGTAAGGTGGAAATCAAAGCACAGTGGGAATCACACAAGACTCTATGACGATCTCGGGTCTACAGACTACCCTGTACCAGTGTCACCGGAGAACTGCCATCTGACGTGTGGTATATCACCATCTGGGAGTTCTCGGCGAGTCCGTCCAGTGTACCCAGTCTCCACTGAGCACCCGTACACCATCTCTGATGTCTAACACCGATGGATATGGGATCATCCATCGCCCATCATATGGGTCAAGATGCGTATACGCTAGTCTACTCTGGTGTATCGATGCCCTGTCTCAATATACCCTCGACTAGGAACAGTTATAGGATGTACTCATCGACTACCGCGGCCCCACTAGTATGATCTTATCATAGTCCCAGTAGTCGAGTACAGATCCTAAGGGCTTTATCAACATGTGAGAGTAAAACAGTAAACCAATACAAGTCAACATGTTAAGATAAAGTGAAACCAAATAGCATACTATCATGACGAGCAAGAAAGTCATCTCTATATATAACCAAGCATCCATTATAATATACATCATATGTACAACAATGGCCTCTAGGGCATATACATAACTAACAGGTGTATATGGATTCCATCTCAGATCGCTAAGCATCCAGCCATTCTTACAGAGTCCCACTCTTGATGGCCAGCTCGAAACTAGTTGGGTCATCATCTCATGATGCATTCCTCGCTCCCACTTTCATCGAGAAACCGAGGTATCTCTCAGGCAGATGAGGAACCCTACCAGATCGTCGGAGAGGCTGAGGTTCGTCGGAAACTATTGAATCCTTTGGTTCTGTCAAATCATTAGCAGTTTTGTACAGCTGGAACCTTTCCAGTTCTACAGAACTGATCTTGCCTCGATCTTGTCCGGATTTTGCTTTTGACATAGGCCGGACAATCTCAAATCTTAACTTACTTAAGAGATAGGCTCTTCCCATACCATATCTCATATGGAATGGTAGGCAGTGATCTGATTCGAACCTAATTCAATAGGTACGCAGCTTCTCAAGCGCATAACCCCAAAAGGAAATAGGTAACTCAGTAATACTCATCATAGAGCACACCATATCTAATATTGTGCGATTTCTCCGCCCTGATACACCGTTGTGCTGTGGTGTATTCAGAGGAGTAATACGGAGAGAGAATCTCATTTTCTTTTAGAATAGTCCAGGAATGCCATGCACAAGTATTCTCCTCCCTGATCTTATCATAGGACATAATTATACCCGGTTGTTGGTTCTCTACTTCTAACTTATATTCTGTGAATATCTCAAAAGGTTCAGACTTGTGTTTCAACAGGAACATATGTCAGAATCTTGAGAGATCATCAGAGAACGTAATGAAGTATAAAGAACCAGTCCTGGCATGTGTAGACAGGAGACCTTACATACATCATAATGTATCAGTCCCAAGAGTTTACTAACTCTTTCTCTGTTTCCAACAAACAGAGCTATGGTCATTTTATCTTTGTGACATGACTGGCAAGTTTCACAAGATGTAAATTCAAACTGATTTAAATATGCATCTAAAATGTAACTTTAGCCAGTCGGGTCGCATTGATATGACCTAGTCTACAATGCCTCAAGAATGATTCGTTCATTTCTGAACTCTTCCTCTTGTGTGTGTTCTGAATACTAAGAACTGTAGTTTGATTTAGAACGTTAATGCTTTTAGATAACGCGCCTAAACCGATCAACTTTTGATATAGGAAATGTTCAAAACATTATCCAACAATACAAATTTTATCATTTCTTTACTAATAAAGAGACTGATATGATTTTGTATATCAGGTTCGGTATCTAATAACATTCGTTCAGAATCAATGTATTGATAATACAGGGTGACAGTGACCAACAGACTTGGCTGCAACACTTGCCCCGTTTTCTGCCTCATGAAACTTATCACCCGTTCTCAGTTTTTCTACCTTTTTGTAGCCCTATGTAACAGATTACATATCTAGGATCCTGATCCGGTATCAGATACCCAGGATGCAGAGGATACTGAGAAATAGTTCTGTATAATGAATACACCCGAAGGAGATGCATCATATGCATTTTCTTCGTTTGGGCGGCATAGGAATTCTGGTATTCCCCTATTTCCTGCTCTGTCTTATAACAATTATAAGTTGGAGCGGGACCAACGTTCCCCAGCTCAGTATAACAAGCGGGTTCGGTCAATACATCCGTATTATTATCTTGATTAAGGCGTGATATGGTCGCTACCTGGAGAGAGAGAGAAGAAAACACTCTGCGTGCGCTCTTGCAAGATTAGATTGGTTATATATTTTATCTAATCAGGATGGCTCCCACTGTTTTTATCAAATCTTCCTTCAAACCCTAAAAGGAAAGACTAGCCGGGATTAATTACACTCTACAAGTTCGCCAATCTTTCAGCCAGGCCAGTGTCGGTACTTTGAGGGAGGTTCCCCGTGCTTTCGCACAGACCTAATTACAGTAAACCTCGTTTTCCCAGAGGCGTAACCCCGTTGACACCTTTCTAGACACCTACTTGATCGGCTAATTGTAAAGTGCAAAACTCTTCCAGGAGTAACAATTACTCGCAGTGGGTATCGGGATCCAACTATCATATAGAAGGTATGCAATCTCATTGCAAATTTCAACACTTGAAACTCCCGATAAAGATTTTTACCCCAAGCACTTATGACCTTAACTATGGTCAACAAATCATAAGCACTAGTCAAGTTCTACCCGTCATTTCATGATTAATTAGACCCACCCACATGACCCTTAACTAAGGTCAACAAAGTCACGCGACTGTCCTAACTAATCACATCATATGCGGTGTAGGAAGACATCACTTAGCTACTGTACACTGTGCCTTGACTATGGTCAACAAACACAGCACGAATACTAAGTACTCTACTTCCTAAAATGACGGAGGGTTGCGAATGGTTTTTGTGAAAACCTTTAACGCTTTGAACTTGATCTCGTTGCGGAATCAAATGGTTTTTAAATGGAATGTTTTTGAGGCTTTTCTAGTTTTGCTAAAGGGGTCACTCCCGGTGATGGGATCGTCGGCCCTTTCCTCGTCGAATGAGGTGCGGGATATATCACATATATCACTGTGCAAAGCAGAAACTATAGAAGCAATCAAATGACAAACCGAGGGTTGTAGCATCTGCCAGTTATTGCTAAAGGAGTCACTCCCGGTGAAGGGATCTCGGTCCTTTCCTCATCGAATAAGGTGCAGGATGTTCTATAATGAACACCGCGATGCAAAGCAAGAACTGTAGCTACCTGTTTTATTTAGAAATTCGATTCCACAACATCAATTAGGTTTATTTTCTTTCATTAATCTCATTAATGAATATCCCATCATTTAAATCCACCTAAACATCACAAATAAATATAACGTACGCTTATGCCATCCCCATTCGCCTCGATGTCCCGTCTGCACCGTTAGGTTAGGTAACTAACGCCAGAGCGAGGCAGGGCTAGCGTGGGTGTAAAACATAAGCAACGTCTATATAATATATCATATATACTATATACAATATCTGTCACAGAATATCACATGATCACAGATAAATCACAGCAGAAGATACATATGAAATATTGGATATACTAGGACGTCCGTGTTTTCAATACGAGCCGGTATAAAACACGGATTCCACGGTCGTGATGAATAGCCAATCCCACACCCCTAGACCCCTACGAGAGCGGCAAGCAACCCTACCAATTCTAGGGTTAGGAGACCCGGACTCGACTCCTCGAGTTGGTCTCCCACTGGACCCCAGAACCCGGTTACTTGTGCTCCCCTCCTTGGGTCTATCCTAGTGCAGAAAAGTAAATAATATACAAATGGTGACAACATCCGCAACCTGGAAGTGCCCCAATAAAAGAATATTACATACAAGTTTTTACATGAATGAAAATGAAAAACACTCATCTCACATAAAATCCCCCCCGGCTATTCAAACACGACGATCCAATATAACATATCCAGCAACACATAACATCACATGTCATCAACGTAAGTAAATATGCGCATCCCAATTGTCGTTGACATATAGCAACGAAACCGGCGATATCACATATTACACTTACGGTCACAGAAAAGAAAGTGTAAAACTACAACAGTTGGAATCCGCAACCACCTCAGACATCGCATGCCTGACCAAATGAATTCTTTAGACATCGCATGCCTAACAATTATAAACCCCGCATTTTAGTCTCAAAATCAAAAACTCTTTTCAATATCAAGTCGGGCAATTCAACAAGATTCCCGACATTTTGATCGAATGCTCGTCGCAAACTTCAGTAGGCGGCCGCACCCCCGACGCCGTCGACGAAGTGAACCAAGGAGGAATACCGCTGCCGCGAGCACCCGAACGGATGCTTTCGGCGATGGGGTTCTCCTACAGTCACTCGGTCGGGGCTATGGGTTGAGGCTGTCTACATGATTGCGACGGACTTTTGATCACATCAAAATTCCGTGGCAACCGATCAAGTGAGACTAAACTGCTATGTTTATAACACTGATTCAGTTATCACATAACTGTTTGCGAATTCCAAGTATTGTATCACATTCCGGATAAACAGAAAATGTTAAACTTTCCGATCGAACATTCGAACACCCAAGTTTTCCCGAAACAGCTCAACACATGAAATAAGTCTAACAACATTCAGTTCGTGCCTCAGTACCAACGGTCCAGCCGTAGAAGGGTCAAGCCAACGCCTCACATGTGGCACGCCGTACTGCCCCAAACCCGAAGGTTCAAAGGGCAGTTCAAGACGGTCACATAATCGAGTTAAGGTTTGTTGTCTTCTAGAGGGACCATCGCGTTACTTGCACTACTTAGAACGTCGTTAAACTACGGAAAAATCCAACAATTGAAAATTTCCCAACAATGGAAAACTTGGGTATTTATATCCGGTCGAACTTTTTAACATATTCTAAAATTTATCCGGAAAGCCACATAGACAAAATTAGACAGTCCGATCGAATCTCCGAATCCCCAATACAACCCAGAAAATACAACTCTGGAAAAAAATATTAAAAATTCCCAGGAAAACCAGCACAGAAAGCTAAGAATTACTGTGCAAAATTAGATGCACAAAAGGACAAAATTGCCGCGGAACCGCCGCATGAGCATGTTCATGCCGCGGATCCGCGGTGACTTTAAGGAATCAGGCCATCGAATTTTCCAGTAACCCTTACAGTCCCCTGCTGATTTTTCTGCATATTTTTAATTTACAAAAATCCACATTTTACAAAATTGTCCAGAGAGCATTTTAAAATCGGGGTTTCGGGTCGATCGGACTTCTAACTCCGTCTACTCATCGCCTAAGGCTCTGGCTAGGCTCTGATACCACTGTAGGGTTCCTAGGCACACTAATGAAGTCTCACAAGGCATCAAACATGGCTAATTCAAATTTTACGGGTGCCTACAAACCCTAATACGGATCGTTAACTAGATAATGAGGCGATGCAAGCATGTAAACGAATTAAATGCTAAATGAAAGTGGCTACAACCTTTGTAGATCCGGTTCTCCACCTCCATGGCTCCGCGATGAAGTCTCCTCGCTGTACAAATCGGATCTTGGGCTCTAGCGTCGGCTTCATAGGAGAAAAAGCGGGCTAGGTCATCGACGACGATGCCGAAGATGATCTACGTCGAGGCATCGCTAGATCAAGCTCCAACTTCACCAAGTCAAGAAAACTTGTGAAGGAAACACCCTATACTACTTGGCAAGAGGTAGAGGATGAAGAAAAAGGAAGTGGGTAGACTTTAGATTTGGATTTCTCACACTTTTTCATCAATCACCATTGATGTAGAAAGCTTCTTTTCATGGAAGAAGAAGATGAAGAAGAAGAAGATATGCTAAGTTATCTAGAAAATAGAAAATAAATCATACTTATCATAATGTCAACTATGGTTAGATGTAGAGAATAAACTAAGGTTAAAGTGAATGGTTAGGGTTAAGGAAAGAAACAAAATAGTCAACCATTCAAAGCTACATGAAGCTTCAAAGATAAACCAAACTTAGCCACCATTTTATTTCTTTCAATAAAGAATAAATGAATAAATAAATAAGCAAATAAAATGAAACCGTAACCATTCATATAACCATGGTCAATTCTTTACACAAACCCAAGCTTGCATGTATCATCAAACATGATACAATCTTGTGCACAAAAGTATATCACATATACAACTTGCACAATCCAAGTGAGAAAATCCATTTAAAGTGAACCAATACCAGTTAATGCAAAGTGATATTTCAAATATATAATTATACATTAAATCATTAAATCAACACTTGATTCAATGATCCGGTCATGTCGCATATAACCGGCTAGTATCCAATGTATCGGCTTATCGAATCAATCCTTGATTCGACAACTAGGTTATATCGCATATAACCAATCGATACATTCATCGCGAGAATGGAATACGGTATCACATACACGAATTATTCTCGGTCCCGCACATATCTCATATGCGCTCCTATTTCGTTTCGCTTGAGCCAGGAAACCTCTGTGTAGGACTCTAAAGACTCGTCAATACGCCTGCAGCAGGTGATGATCATATCAAACACCCACAAGCCGCAAGCGGTCTGCTAAACGTAACGGCCACCCGGGTATTGAGCGATCAGAAGATCGACGAGCAAGCCCGCTCACACTCCTGTGAATCCAACCAGTAACACTTACCGTACAGTCCGGTCTGTTCGTCTGATATGTCGCATATCTCTCCTAGGGGTGGTAAACGTCAGACCCCAGTAGCTCGATAAGTCATGCCGACGTGAAGTCCATGACATGTGTGAAACTACTGATAACACTTACCAGTAGGTCACTGCAACCCTGGCCAGGGATTTCCTGTTATGGCCAGTCGAGCATAGCGCAACATCAACCCCCAATACCGGGAGAGACGAATCCCCTCCTATCGCTCATTGCCTCCATGTGAATCGGCACTGTACCCAAAAACCACCTGTTTGCACGACTCAGTAGAGCCGTGGTAGGGTGGAAATCAAAGCACAATGGGAGACACACAAGACTCTATGACGATCTCGGGTCAACAGACTAAGCTGTACCAGTGTCACCAGAGAACTGCCATCTGACGTGAGGTATAATACCATCTGGGAGTTCTCGGCGAGTCCGTTCAGTGTACCCAGTCTCCACTGAGCACCCGCATACCATCTCCGATGTCAAACACCAATGGATATGGGATCATCCATCGCCCATCACATGGGTCGAGAAGATATACGCTAGTCTATTCTGGAATATCGATGCCCCGTCTCGATATTCCCACGACTAGGAACATTGAAGGATGTGCTCATGGACTACCCAGGCTCCACTAGTATGATCTGCATCATAGTCCTGGAAGTCGAGTACACATCCTAAGGGCTTTATCAACATGTAACAGAGAGACAGAAAGTATACATGTTAAGATAAAGAGCAACCAGATAGCGTACTATCATGTCGAGCAAGAAAGTCCTACCTATATATGTCCCAGCATCCATTACAATATACATCCAATGTACAGTAATGGCCTCTAGGGCATACATATAACTAACAAGTGTCTCCTCGACGTAGATCATCTTCGGCCTCGAAGTCTTCGAAGCAAGCACGTTCGTTTCTACAACGGAGCCTCTCTAGAGTCCGGAGTTTACGATCGTAGCGAAGGGGACTACTACATGGAGCTATTTGAGTGAACGACCGGTCTACAAAGGTTGTATTCCTAGCTCACTATTAGTTGCAAAGTGTTTGCATATGTTTTCCGTATTATTTCTAGTAAACGATCTATGTTTACGGTTATCTAGAATGGCAAAATTTGAATTTGGCATGGACGATGACTCCCGAAACCTTGCTGCCATGCTAGGAAACCCTTCAGTGGTATCAAAGACATGCTAGAAATTTATACGGATTTTGTTAAAATTACGCAACCGAAATACTCCGAAATCTGCATCCTCAAAACCTGCTTGCTGTCGATTTTAAAATGTTGTCAAAAAATTTTTCAAACAAGTAAAGAGTGATGTATGAGATATATCATGAACACACACAAAATTTCAGGGCATTTGGTGAAAATTGGGCCGGCCACCATAGGTGCCATCTCGGCCAAATCTGAGCCCCCCCTGAATTTTTGTCTGTGTTCCAGTGGCTTGGTTTTGATGTTTCAGGTGTTGTTTGTTTTTGCTAATTTTGCATGTGATGTAATCTTACACTATAAGCAATTCAGAGTGTTTCGTATTCGTAGTTTTAACATTGTTTCGGGTTATTCGCATGTTGTCTAGGTGATATTAGAAAGTTCGAACGATTGTCAAAAACCCATTTTTCTAAGTTTAACGTATTCGGAAAAATATGCAAGTGATTCTGTGGACCCTCTAGAAGAACGTAAACCTTAACTCGATTATGTGGCCGTCAAAACCGCCACTTGAACCCTAAGGTTTGTGGTAGTTTAGCGTTGTCACATGTGAGGCATTGGTTTGACCCTTCTATGGCTGGTTCATAGATACTGTGGTATCTTCTGGGTATTATTAAAACTGTGCTCAAGTGTTGAGCTGTCGGGAAATTGTGGGACTTGGATGAATCGATCGAAGAGTTTATCGTCGTCCGGATATTATGTGATGGGATACAATATTTGGAATCCATAAGTAGTTATGAAATAACTAGTTTGAATGTTATAAATCTAGCAATTTAGTCTCATTTGATCGGTGGCTACGGGATTTTGATGAGATCAAAATCCCGTCGCAATCACGTAGCGCATGCGGATACTCGCCGGGTAAACTTAATAGATAGCCACACCCCATAGCCCCGACCAAGTGACTGTAGGAGAACCCCGTCGCCAAAAGCATCCGTTCGGGTGCTCGCGGTAGCGGTGTTCCGCCTTAGTGCACTTCGTCGACGGCATCGGGGGTGCAGCCGTCTACTAAAGTTTCCGACGAGCATTCGATCAGGATGTCGGGAATCTTATTGAATTGCCCGACTTTATATTGAAAAGTGTTTTCGATTTTGAGACTAAAAGACGGGGTTTATAATTGTTAGGCATGTGATGTCTAAGGAATTCATCTGGTTAGGCATGTGATTCCTAAGATGGTTGCGGATTCCAACTGTTGTAGTTTTTCACTTTTTTTCTGCGACCGTAAGTGTAATATGGGGTGTATCGCCGGTTTCGGTGCTATATGTCAACGACAATTGGGATACGCATATTTACTTACGTTGATGACATGTGATATTATGTGTTGCTGTGATATATTATATTGGATCGTCGTGTTTTGAATAGCCGGGGGTTTTATGTGAGATGAGAGTTTTTTTCATTTTCATTCACGTAAAATTCATTGTATGTAATATTCTTTTATTGGGGCACTTCCAGATTGAGGATGATGTCACCATTGTATATTATTTACTTTTCCGCATTAGGATACACCCAAAGCGGGGAGCACAAGTAACCGGGTTCTAGGGTCCAGTGGGAGACCATCTCGAGGAGTCAAGACCGGGTCTCCTAACTCTAGAATTGGTAGGGTTGCTTGCCGCTCTCATAGTGGTCTAGGGGTGTGGGTTTGGCTATTCATCGCGACCGTAGAATCTGTGTTTTATACTGGCTTAATATAAAACACGGAAATCCTAGTATATCCAATATTTCATATATGTTCTTCTGCTGCAATGTTCTATGATGAGATCATATTACTGCCTGAGACGAATGCTTATATTATATATATGCGATATATATTATATATTGTTGATTTTTTTTCATATTTGATGCTTTGGAAGCATAATAAATGGGACTTCATTAATGAGATTAATGAAATAAAAGAAAGCTAAAGATGTTGTAGAAACTTGTTTTAAAAACTGGTAGCTTTAGTTCTTGCTTTGCATAGCGGTATTCCTTGTAGAATATCTAGCATCTTATTCGATAAGGAAAGAGCCAAGATCCCTTCACCGGGAGTGACCTCTTTAGCGAAACTAGCATATGCTACAAATTTAGTTTATCTTATGATTGCTTTTATAGTCCTTGTTTTGCATAGCGGTATTCCTTACAGAATATCCAGCACCTTAATCGATAGGGAAAGAGCCGAGATCCCTTCACCGGGAGTGACCTCTTTAGCAAAACTAGAAAAGCCTAAAAAATACTCCTTTTCAAAAATCACTTGATTCTACAACGATATC
Source organism: Agapanthus africanus (assembly GCA_030015575.1). Lineage (NCBI taxonomy): Eukaryota > Viridiplantae > Streptophyta > Magnoliopsida > Asparagales > Amaryllidaceae > Agapanthus > Agapanthus africanus. The sequence goes on from CM057347.1 coordinate 295,030,251, forward strand.
AAGTTCATTACGCAAAAGGTTTTCTTAAAAACCTGTCGTAGCCCTCCATCATTTTAGGAAGTAGAGTACTTAGTATTCGTGCTGCGTATGTCGACCATAGTTGAGGCGTAGTGTACGGTAGCTAAGTGATGTCTTCCTACACAGCATATGATGCGATTAATTAGGATAGTCATGTGATTATGTCGACCATAGTTGAGGGTCATGTGGGTTGGTCTAATTAATCATGAAATGAAGGGTAGAACTTGACTAGTGCTTATGATATGTTGACCATAGTTAAGGTCATAAGTACTAGGGGTTAAAACAATTGTCGGGAGTTTCAAGTACTGAAACTTGCAATGAGATTGCATATCTTCTATGAGATAGTTGGATCCCGATACCCACTGTGAGTAAGAGTTACACCTGAGAGAGTTTTACACATTACAATTAAACGATCAAGTAGGTGTCTAGAAAAGTGTCAACGGGGTTACGCCCTTGGGAAAAACGAGCTTTATTCTAATTAGGTCCGTGCGAAAGTACGGGGAACCTCCCTCAAAGTACCGGCACTGGCCTGGCTGAAAGATTGGCGAACTTGTAGGGTGTAATTAATCCCGGCTAGTCTTTCCTTTTAGGGTTTGAAGGAAGATTTGATAAAAACAGTGGGAGCCATCCTGATTAGATATATTAATAACCAATCTAATCTTGCAAGAGCATACGCTGAGTGTTTTCTTCTCTCTCTCTCTCTAGGTAGCGACCATGTCACGCATTAATCAAGATAATAATACGGATGTATTGACCAAACCCGCTTGTTATACTGAGCTGGGTACGTTGGACCCGCTCCAACTTATAATTGTTATAAGACCGAGAAGGAAATTGGGGATTACCAGAATTCCCATGCCGCCCAAATGAAGAAAGTGCATGATGATGCATCTTCTTCGGGTGTGTTCATTACAGAGAACTGTTTCTCAGTATCCTTTACGTCCTGGGTATGAGATACCGGATCAGGATCCCAAATATGTAATCTGTTACATGGGCTACAGATAGGTAGAGAACTGAGAACATGTGATAAGTTTCAAGAATTGGAAATGGTGCAATTGTTGCAAGCCAAATATGTTGGCAATTATCACCCTGTATTACCAAAATACATTGATTCTGAACGAATGTTATTAGATACCGAACCTGATATACAACATCATATCAGTCTCTTTATTTAGTAAAGAAGGATATAATTTTGTATTGTTGGATAATATTTTGAACATTTCCTATATCAATAGTTGATCGGTTCAGGCGCGTTATCTAAAAGCATATACGTTCTAAATCAAACCACAATTCTTAAAGTACAGAACACACACAAGAGAAATAGTTCAGAAATGAACGAATTCTTTTTGAGGCATTGTAGACTAGGTCATATCAATGTGACCCGACTAGTTGAAGTTACATTTAGATGCATGTTCAAATCAGTTTGAATTTATATCTTGTGAAACTTGCCGGTCATGTCACAAAGATAAGATGACCAATAGCTCCGTTTATTGGAAACAGAGAAAGAGTTAGTGAACTCTTGGGATTGATACATGATGATGTATGTAGATCCCCTGTCTACACATGCCTGGACCGGTTCTTTATACTTCATTACATTCACTGATCATCTCTCAAGATTCAGACATATGTTCCTGTTGAAACACAAGTCTGAAGCTTTTGAGAAATTCAAAGAATATAAATTAGAAGTAGAGAACCAAAAACATGTATAAGTATTATGCCCTTTGATGTGATCAGGGAGGAGAATACTTCTGCACGGAATTCCTGGACTATTCTAAAGGAGAATGAGATTCTCTCTTAGCATTACTCCTCCGAATACACCACAGCACATAGGTGTATCGAGGCGGAGCAATCGCACTCTATGTGATATGGTGTGCTCTATGATGAGTACTACTGAGTTGCCTATTTTCTTTTGGGAGTTATGCACTTAAGAAGCTGCATACCTATTGAATAAGGTTCCGACCAAATATGGTGCCTACTATTCTATATGAGATATGATATGGGAAGAGCCCATCTCTTAAGTAAGTTAAGATTTGGGGTTGTCCAGCCTATGTCAAAAGCAAAATCCGGACAAACTCGAGGCAAGGTCAATTCTGTGGAAGTTTGTTGGATATCCCAAGCATTCGCAAGGGAATATCTTCTACCGCACCGAGAAACAAAAGGTGTTTTGTTTCTCAGCATGCCACCCTTTTAAAAGGGGAATTTCTTGTGAAGAAATTAGTGGTCATGAGGTAGAACTGGAAGGAGTTCCAGCTATACAAATTACAGCTGATGATTTGGTAGAACAGAAGGATTCAATAGTTCCCAACGAACCTCAGCTTCTCCGCCGATCTAGTAGGATTCCTCATCCACCTGAGAGATACTTCGGTTTTCTTTATGACAGTGGGAGCGAGGATTGCATCATAAGATGATGACCCAACTAGTTTCGAGCAGGCCATCAGGAGTGGGGACTCTGTAAGAATGGCTGGATGCTAAGCAATCTGAGATGGAATCCATATACACCAACAAAATATGGACTTTGGTTGCTTTATCTGAAAGGTTAAATCCCCAATCAGGAGCAAGTATATCTTGAGAAGATTACTTGGTGTACATGGAAAAGTTGAGACTTCCAAAGCTATGCTTAAGTCCATCCAGATCCTTCTTTCCATTGCTACATACCATAACTACGATATCTGGCGGTTGGGTGTCATGACTGCTTTTCTAATTAGTGATTTAGAAGAGAGCGTCTATAAGTACACAGCCAGAGGGCTTCGTAGACAGTGGGAGCAGCGAAAACGTGTATAAATTGCTTTATGAGTTAAAGCAGGTATCGCGGAGTTGGAACATCTATTTTGATGTGGTAGTCAAAGAGTTTGACTTCATCAAAATGATAGATGAACCTTGTATATACAAAAAAGTAGTAGGAAGTATGGTGGTGATCCTAGTTTTGTACATGGATGATATACTCAAGATAGGAAAGGAGTTTCCTATGCTACACTCGGTCAATCTTCTCTTATCATAAAGATTCTCCATAGAGGATCAAGATGATATCTCATAAATCCTGGGTTTTGGATCTATGAGATAGATCTAAATGGATGTTAGGATTCTCACTAGGTGTAGTGAGATGTTATCAATCGATCCTGGGTACAGTCCCGAGTCACATGGAGGCAATAAGCGATAGGAGGGGTTTCGTCTCTCCCGGTATTGGGAGTTGATGTTGCGCTATGCTCGATTGGCCATAACAGGAAATCCCTGGCCAGGGTTGCTGAGATCTACTGGTAAGTGTTATCAGTAGTTTCTAGAACCATTATGGACCTTGCATCGGCATGACTTATCAGGTTATTGGGGTTTGACGTTAAACCACCCCCAGGCTGTGATATACGACATATCAGACAAAGAGACTGGATTTTACGGTAGTGTTACTGATTGGATTCACAGGAGTACGAGCAGGCTTGCTTGTTGATCTTCTGATCGCTCAATACCCGGGTGGCCGTTATGTTTAGCAGACCGCTTGCGGCTTGTGGGTGTTTGATATGATTGTCACGTCTCGAAAGTACGAAACATGATCGGCACTTAGACTACGAAACGTCTCGAGGCGTACGTAATCTAAGTAAGCCGAAAACCTAGAAATCCAAACCAAGAAAAGTAGTAGAGTGAAGGAAAACCATTTTAAATCAAATAGTTTGCAATCTATGCCGAAATACGCATTTTTAAAATCACAAGTCTTTTCTAAAAATTTCGGCAGAGTTTCCTTTGTAAAAACTGACCCCAAACGGGTACAAAACCTGATAAAGCATATAAAATGAAAAATGCATCCCCAAGCGGGAGCTAGCTCTTCGTCAATCGACGGTCACAACCACGCAAGCAATATAATATACAATGCCGAAAGGCGAGGATCACAACAGAAAAGGAAACTCAAAACAGCATGAAATCCAATGGAATATAACGCGCGACTCTAATGTCGAAAGAATAAACATCACTGGTCTCTATCTGAAATAAATACATGTTTGGTTGATGGAACTTTTAGATACAACAGAATAATAATATACAAGGTATAATGATGGGTACGATATAAGTAAACCCACCTACTAGCAAGTCACCCGGAAATGGAAGTAGTGCCAGCAAAGCCGTAATGAAACCTGTACGGCAAAACCTGCAAGAAACTGTGGCACAATGGGGGTGAGTTGCCAACTCGTGAGTAGAAAAACATCTACGAACAGAAATCGCATGAACAACGCAATCCTACGTCATATGATCATTATATATCCTTAAATCTATAACCAGCAGCCTAATAACAATGGCTAGGGTATACCTCTAAACAACGGTAACACCAAGTGCTCGTGTCTGTGTCTCAGGTAGTAATGTATCATATGGATGATGTATGGATGCATGAAACAGAATGCATGTACTGAAGAAAATTGCTTTCATAAATTAGTGAGATTTCTGTATCTTTTTAAAAACGAGGTATCATAAATGAAATCAGCATAAACAGTGCCTAGCATCGACATAAAACAAGTATCCAAATATCTCGATATCTCTGTGTCGCAATCTCTGTACCTCAATATCTCAAAATCTCAATGTCTCAATCTCACTATCTAGGGCGCCGTCAGTTCAGACCGGCCCCTAACATCAATCTCAAGACCACAACGGCATCCTCCGGATATCCGACACGTCGGGTAAAATCACCGGTAGGTAGTGCTCCCCTGTCAGGCTCATCGTCTACTACTCGAACTTCTTGCCCCGGGTTACCTTACCGGGCTTACCATGTACCCGAAACAGTTCATCCAACTCCTCGAATCGGGCTTCGAAATCCATCAGCAAACTCATGGTGGACGACACATGTTGGAGATAGTGCCCTCAGAGTCAATTATTGGATCACATGCACGTGATTGCAATGATTGAGAGAGGACTATGCCGGAAGGACAGTCTTACTCAAGATGATAGTATGCTATCTGGTTTATCTTTATCACCGTGTACTGCTTTAGATGACCTTACAGGTCACTATTGCGCGTTGATAGAGCCCTTAGGATTCTTTCTTGACGGCCAGTAGTATGATGGCGATCATATACGTGGGAGCTGGGGGTCTATAAGCACATCCTTAAAAGGTCCCTAGACGTGGGAATTTTCGAGACAGGGCATCGATACTCCAAGGTAGACTAGTGTATACAGTCGAGATCCCGACGAGGGGCGGTGTCCGGTCTCACAAGCCACTGGTGTCAGTTGGTTCACCTAAGACGTATACAAGTGCTCATTCGATTATGAGTACAGCGGACAGGACTCACCGGGAACATGCTAGTTGGTCTTATACCAGACGTCAGATAGCAGTTCCCTGGTGACATGTGTATTGGTTAGTTCATCGACCTGAGATCGTCATTTGTCTCGTGTGAGTTCCCACTGTACTTTGATTACTACCCTACCACGCTCAAAGGAGACGTGCAAACAAGTTTTAGTTGGGTACAGTCCCAAGCATATGGAGGCAGTGAGCGGATCTGCAGGGGTTCGTCTCTCCTGGTATTGGGGGTGAGGTCGTGCTGTGTCTAGGAGAGCCCTTATACGAAGTCCTTGGCCAAGGCAGGAGATTTACTGGTAGGTATTCCAGTAGTATCTCAGGGTGTTCTGGGCTACACTCCGACACGACTTGTACCGCTTTTGGGGGTCTGACTTTTACCAACCCCCTAGGCCCGCCATGCAATGCTCATAGACGAATGGACCGGACTGTACGGATATTGTCACTGACAGGCTCAGTAGGATGTCAGGATGAGTTCGCTCATCGACATCCCTTTTGGTCAATAGCTGGTAGCCCGTTACGTATGGCTAATACTTCTGACGTGCTAGTGGTTAAATCCACAGCCAAAGTATTGACGAGTCTTTAGAGTCCCCCACAGACCGTTTCTCAAGTTTCGGGCGAAACGCTGTAGAGACCGTATGGAGATATGGCAGGGTTCGATCATATACGTACGGTATTGCACGGATCATGATCGGACGGATAATACTAGCGGGCTTTGGTTTAAGCCGGATCCTAGTACTGTACAGTGTAGATTTTGTCTCATTGCATTTGTATTCGGTCGGAATACAAACGCGGGTATGTATATACAGTCGCGGGGTTTTCCTATAATTTATTACGGGATCGGTTTTTGAAGTTGCCAGTTTGCTTTCCGTTTCGACCATTTTTCTTTGTATCTTTCATTGGCTGAAAATTGGTGGAGGAGGGCTTATTTGCAAATGTGCAAATTAGCATTTTGGAGGGTGTTTCTTGTTAATAGTTGCTTCATGATGGCTCTAGTTTGACCTTGACTTCCTTTGATCATCCTTGCTTGCAATGATGGGTTGAGTGTTGGGTTTTTGGTGTGAGATTTTGGGTTATCATTATTCCTTATGATAACATTCTTGCATGATTGCCCATTCTCTCTCTCCTCTCTCCTTTTTGATGGTGGCCGGCCATTCTTGAGGGGAGAAGGGGAATTCATTTTGTTGAGAGAAAAAATGTTGATCTCATCTTTCTTGCATGCTACATATTCCTCACCTCTCTCCATAGTTCATTTCCTCCATCAAATGGCAACTTCATACCCTAATGAGACAAAACTTTCTACACTTCATCTACAGTATTCTTGGACACGTCGACTAACCAAATTCGTTCCTGAGTTGCCTCGGTACAGAGGTGGGAGCCCGTAAAAGAACCCGGCGATGTGGTGCCCTTCCGACGAGGAGATGAAGACCGGAGATTCCGCGGGGAGATCGGGGCAACGACGTGAAGACCGAAGGACATGGATCGCTCGGTATATCTCTCTACCCCTTCTCTAGTTTGCTAGAAATAGGTTAATGGCCCGATCCAGGTTTTTTAGTGCGCGGTGGTGCCGGTTTACAAGTTTTGTAAAAGTATAGTTTCCGCATTTTGGCCTCGTTCAGACGTCCGGGGCGCCGCCGTGCACTTACACTGGTATCAGAGCCAGGCCATTAACCTAGTCTAGCTTGCTCTAGCGTGTTTAGAATTTCGATCGGACAAAAATTTCAAAACTACATTTCCAACTTGACTGTTTCTGTCGAAATTTTATAGTTGTCAAAAAATTATTTGGTGCATTTTAAAAATACAGGCAGGGATTTTTATGGAATCTGGATAAATTTGGTCGAGTGATATTCCCCTTCAGCCGCGGAACCGCGGCCGTAGCCCTGTTTTGGCCGCGGTTCCGCCGCAGTAAAGAGGTATCACTGCACCATATTTCTTCAGTTGATTCCTGGGTTGGAAATGTGGTTTTTGGTATACTATTTTTGGGCCCAGATTTATTTGAGTGCTACAGTAGTGCTTGGGGCCCACTTCGGAAATTTTAGTCGATCGAAAACTTTTAAACATGTTAGTTCACAGTATTTACATTATATCTGTGACCGTGAATGTCATTTGATCGGCAAATCCTGTCTAACTGCTATAGCCCTTTTAGACGGATTTGCGAATGTGACATTCACGTTGATGTTCTGTATTGTGCTGTGATGTTGCGGATTGTCGTGGTGGATAGCCTGGATGCAATGGTAATACAGTTTGGTTTATTATGTACATTTGATATTGCGGGGCGAGCGTCCGACATGTGGACTGCTGTTACTGCCTGTTTGTATATTATTCTTTTGGGGCACGACCGGGCTGAGGTCGATGTACCCATTGTATGTATATTTTACTTTCTGTACTAGGATTACCCCACGGAAGGGTGCACGGATAGCCGGGTTCTAGAGGGCAACGGGCTCGCATCTCATGGCATTGAGACGGAGGGGCTTTACTCTAGAATTGGCTGGCTATTCGCCGCACTCGTAGGGGGTACAGGTTGACCCAGGAGGGGTGCCCAAGTTTCCGGATTCCGTGAAGTGCTGGGTGGTCCATTCACGTTGCTGAAGGGGGCTGCCTCGCTTCAGGTTTTGGCGGGTAACTTGCCGCGCCCGTAGGGGTCTAGGATTTCATTTCATAGGCTATCCACACGACCAGGGGAACGTCGGGTTTCAGTAGCGGCTCTATGAAACCCGGGGATCCCAGATATCTGTATTGTTCTGTGATGCTTATTACATTTCTGTGATGTTGCATTTTATCACGCCTTGAGCGAATATTATATATTGATATATATACTAGTAGATGTTGTATATGTTTTGCATCCGCGCTAGTCCAGTCCCCGCTCTGTCGTTAGTTAACTAACCTAACGGGTAATGACGAGACCCAGTGGCGAATACGGATGGCATATACGTACATCATTATTTTCGTTCTTTATTGGTGTGATCAATTGATGGGACTGAGTTGATTCGGATCAATGCGAGCTAAACAAACCTATTCTGATATTGTTGGAACAATTTTTTCAAAAAGCTGTTATTGCAAGGGCGTTCTCTTTTGTTTTGCACAGTGGTATTCGGTTATGAATATCCAGCACCTCAGTCGACGAGGTAAGGGCCGAGATCCCTTCACCGGGAGTGACCCCTTGGACAGAAGTTTGCGTCAGGGCAATAACTTCACTATAGTCATTTACTTTTGCTTTGCATCGTGGTATTCAGTTGGAATATCCTGCACCTCATTCTACGGGGAAAGAGCCGAGATCCCTTCACCGGGAGTGACCTCTTTAGAAAGGGTTTTCGCCACTATATTTTTATAAAAGCTATCCGGTTCCTTCAACGATATCAAGTTCATTACGTTAAAGGTTTTTCGCCAAAAACCATTCGTAGCCCTCCGTCATTTCAGACGGGTAGCACGTAGTATTCATGCTATGTTTGTTGGCCTTAGTCAAATCATAGTGTATGGTAGCTGCTTGTTACCTTTCTGCTGCATAGATAGATGCGTTGGTTTGGGACAGTCGTATAGCCTTGTTGGCCCTAGTCAAGAGCTTGTACGGGTGGGTTCAAATTAACCTGGACAATGACGGGTAGAACTTGACATGTGACTTATGATTTGTTGGCCTTAGTCAAGGTCATAAGAGCATGGGGCAAAAATCACATCGGGAGTTTCTAAAGAAACTGAAACTTACCAGATATGCGCATACCTTCTGGAGTGTGATAGCGTGAGTGGATTCCATCACGTTAGCATGCGATGATAGTTGGATCCCGATTCCCACTGATGAGTTGGTTTACTCCTCGGGTGATCCCGACTAATTCTTCTTTCAGGTTTGGAGGGGAATTTGACGGTACAGTGGGAGGTTTCCTGATTAGATAAATTGTAACCATTCTGATCTAGGTTAGAGTGCACGCTGAGTGTTTCTTTTCTCTCTCTCTTTGGCAGCGACCATGACCCGACCCTTGACTATGACTCAGTGACCAAGATTAACTGAACCTTCTTAAACACTGGTTTTTGGATTGTCAGAGTTGCATACCTCATCGGCACTACTACTTTTACCCTTTTCTCCAGGACACCCCGTATTACTACGAATGTCCACTTCCATTGGATAAAACCATCGTATGGTTATATACAAACTCGAAGGAATTTATTCGAGGATGGTTTCCGGTTCTGGAGAAAATGAATAGGACTATTTAGTTGTCTTTTCCTTTTACCTTCTCTCAGGTTGAGAGTGCTCCTTGGATTAGGAAAGTACACCTATTACGCAAATTGGATAGTCTTATTCCAAACCATAGGCAGGTGCCGACCGATACGGAATGAAGAAAACCAATTAGCCTAAACGGTGTACAGAAGGTATTAAGTAAAAACAAATAAAGGGATTAGTAAGAGGGCAAAGTAAATTGCGACTGCTATTCACGACCAAACCAAGTATTTCATTACCACTCCCAGTTCACCTTTGTATTTCTCCAGGACACTCCGTATCACTACGAAGATCCACTGTTTATTGGATATTCCATCGTATGGTTATAAACGAACTCGAAAGGAACTTGTTCCAGTTCGGGGATGGATTCTGGTTCAGGAGAAATATGAATAAGGTTTATCCAGGTGTCTTTTATCTTCACCTTCTCTCGCATTGCGAGTGCTCCTAGGATTTGAACAGTACACCTATTATGCTTATTGGATAGTCTTCTTCCAAACCATAGGCTGGTGCCGAACGGTAGGGAAGGAAGAAAACCATTTGGCCTAAAGGGGTGTGCAGAAGGTAATGACTAAAGATATATAAAGGGATTTGGAGAGGTGGCAAAGAAATATACAGTTACAGTTGTGAATCTGGATAATGGAAGAGGCATTACTAGGAATACCCGGATACCCCTTCGAAACATTTCAATGTTTCAGTTTCACTGTGTACTGTTAAAAGAAAACTGATTTCCCAATTAGCCCTTGCTCCAGGGTATGTATTTACCAGGTTTGATTCTCACATCTGTATGATTTTACAGATGATGAGTGGGAGTAAGTTATTGGGAATTAGGTGATCATCCTCATTATATCGGAATTCGTTGTAATTGGTGATATTTGAGGAAATCGCCTGGGTTGTTTGCCGGACGGCAAATATTTGGTTTTGAATATCCGTTGTAATGCACCAATCTCAAATTGATATATCTGTACGTCTATTTTTATAGAGTGAGATATACTTTTTGAAATTATGTCTATGACATTTACCTATATCAGTGGATGTTTTGGTAAGGAGCATTAAACAACGGTGTAATTCTTCTTAACCATAAGTACAGTTTTCAACATACGACACACAGAGTTTGAGTTATTAGACCTAAGGGACTTATACAGAGTATTGTATGTTGTCCAGTGTCCATTAGGACAGAGTGGTTGGTCCTCGTACTATATTCGGTTTACTTATGACTTCTCTAGTTTTTAGACAAGTGTTTCATAGAAACACAAGGTCTGAGTTTTGAGAAGTTATAGGTATATGAATAAATTAGAGAACCAGATGTTGCAAGTATCGGGATTCTTCAAGGTGATCGAAGATGTAGATACTTGTGGTATTCAGTAGATAGTAATAGTTAAGAGAACTTGCTTCTCTTTCAGGTTACTCATAATTGGAAGTACTCCTAAATTAAGTAATGCTGATCGGTCTCTTTCCATTTAGTTAATATGTACTGGAGACAGTTGCATGATTTGAATCTGGTTTAATTAAATTAGTGCCTCTGTTTCTGTATTGGATATAGAACAGTTCATATCTTGACACTGTTTAGGTACGGGGAGTTGTCCGGCTCATGCTTAAAACCAGACTCTGGATAACTCAAGGCACGTTTCTGTAATGGCTGTTTGTGGGTTGACCCAGGCTATGACGAGGGTTGACTTTCTACCATCTGGAAGATCAATAGTGATATTGTTCTTGACTCGCCACAGTTTTAAAAGAAATGGATTTTTCAGAAAACAGTAGTGGGAGTATAGTAGAACTGGAAGTGTTTCTAGAACCGCAAACGATTACTGAAAATTTGATAAGAATCTAAAGATTCAATCTGGTTTGACATTCCATTGGCCACTCCGCAGATATGGTGGGTAACCTCAGACACTCGAGAGGTACTTCGGTATGCTCAAAGACGGTGACAGGGAGGTTCTTGTTTACCCAGACTTGCCAATGCTGTTGTTCCATACTGTGAGACCCGGCAGGAGGATGAGTATAGCGTCGTTCTAAACTAGCTTTAGAAATGCACGTGTATATGACTCTGCCAGAGGGTTGTCGTAGTCAGTGGGAGCAGCGGAAGCATGGTGGACAAGTGGCTTATGCCTATTTATGGACTAAAGCAGATATAGCGGAGATAGATCATCTATTTCTGATGTGACAGTCATAGGTTTGACTTCATCAGAATAGGAGATGGATCTGTTAAGAAGGTAGTAGGGTGTGATGTCCTGGTATTTGGATGACATACACAGAGTAGGAAGTGAAGTTCCTATACTACGATCGGTTATACTTTGGTTGTCACACAGTAGTTTCTCCACATAGGACTTGGATATTATATCAAGACATTATGGTTACTGGATCTATAGTTTTAGATCTAGATTTGGGTAGTTTTCCAATCTGGGTATTTAGACAGCATTCTAAAGGTGTTTTAGAATGGACGACTCCTGGCACGGTAGTATACCTGCAGGTGATGGAGTCACCCTCTCTAAAGGAGTCTTATAGACTAAAGGGGAGAGGGATGTGCATGATTGGCAGATCACTTGCTTAGGCAATTGAGTCGATCATGAGATGTCATGTACCACACCAGATGTTGTTTTTACAGTAGATACAATAAGTTGATATTAATCCAATCCTGGAGAAACGATCGGAAGTAGTTTTAGAACATAAGTAGATGTTCTAGGGATATGATAACGACAGCTTCATTCGGGAGACGGTTATCATTCCAGGCTTCCAAGGTGACATGGATGACAGAGTGACTGTCAGAGTTATAGTTTTCCCTCTGACGAGGGGCAGTATTTTGGACAGGTGGTCCAGGCGGATACTGAGGGAGGCATGGCGCAGGATACTGGTTAGGTTCAGTTGACGATACAGTCTAAGAAGTTTGGATTTGGAGTTCATTTATGAACTAGGTCCCATCAGACATCCGAACATATTCTAAGACAGGTATTGCTCATTTCGGGAGATGGCTTTCTCCGCAAACTTGAGATAAAGAGAGACATAGAAAGAAACATTACAGCAGATCCACTCACTGAGGCTATTCCTTGAACGCATTAGTTTCGCAAACAGGTTTTGTGAGACTGATTGGTAGAGGAGTTGGGTGTTCGGTATCACACGGGCTATGAGTATGCGACATCCCAATAATTAGCCTTGAGTGCAAGTGGGAGATTGTTGGAGATAGTGCCCTCAGAGTCAATTATTGGATCACAGGCACGTGATTGCAATGATTGAGAGAGGACCTATGCCGGTAGGACAGTCTTACTCAAGATGATAGTATGCTATCTGGTTTATCTTTATCACCGTGTACTGCTTTAGGTGACCTTACAGGTCACTATTGCGCGTTGATAGAGCCCTTAGGATTCTTGCTTGACGGCCAGCAGTATGATGGCGATCATATACGTGGGAGCTGGGGTCTATAAGCACATCCTTAAAAGGTCCCTAGTCGTGGGAGTTTTCGAGACAGGGCATCGATACTCCAGAGTAGACTAGTGTATACAGTCGAGACCCCGACGAGGGGCGGTGGCCGGTCTCACAAGCCACTGGTGTCAGTTGGTTCACCTAAGATGTATACAGGTGCTCATTGGGTTATGAGTACACCAGACAGGACTCGCCGGGAACATGCTAGTTGGTCTTATACCAGACGTCAGATAGCAGTACCCTGGTGACATGTGTACAGGTTAGTTCATCGACCTGAGATCGTCATTTGTCTCGTGTGAGTTCCCACTGTACTTTGATTACTACCCTACCACGCTTAAAGAAGACGTGCAAACAGGTTTTAGTTGGGTACAGTCTCGAGCCACATGGAGGCAGTGAGCGGATCTGCAGGGGTTCGTCTCTCTCGGTATTGGGGGTGAGGTCGCGCTGTGTTTAGGAGAGCCCTTACACGAAGTCCTTGGCCAAGGCAGGAGATTTACTGGTAGGTATTCTAGTAGTATCTCAGGGTGTTCTGGGCTACCTTCCGACACGACTTGTACCGCTTTTGGGGGTCTGACTTTTACCAACCCCCTAGGGCCGCCATGCGATGCTCATAGACGAACGGACCAGACTGTACGGATATTGTCACTGACAGGCACAGTAGGATGTCAGGATGAGTTCGCTCATCGACGTCCCTTTTGGTCAATAGCTGGTAGCCCGTTACGTATGGCTAATACCTCTGACGTGCTAGTGGTTAAATCCACAGCCAAAGTATTGACGAGGCTTTAGAGTCCCCCACAGACCGTTTCTCAAGTTTCGGGCGAAACGCTGTAGAGGCCGTATGGAGATATGGCAGGGTTCGATCATATACGTGCGGTATTGCACGGATCATGATCGGACGGATAATACTAGCGGGCTTTGGTTTAAGCCGGATCCTAGTACTGTACAGTGTAGATTTTGTCTCATTGCATTTGTATTCGGTCGGAATACAAACACGGGTATGTATATACAGTCGCGGGGTTTTCCTATAATTTATTACGGGATCGGTTTTTGAAGTTGCCAGTTTGCTTTCATTTTCGGCCATTTTTCTTTGTATCTTTCATTGGCTGAAAATTGGTGGAGGAGGGCTTATTTGCAAATGTGCAAATTAGCATTTTGGAGGGTGTTTCTTGTTAATAGTTGCTTCATGATGGCTCTAGTTTGACCTTGACTTCCTTTGATCATCATTGCTTGCAATGATGGGTTGAGTGTTGGGTTTTTGGTGTGAGATTTTGGGTTATCATTATTCCTCATGATAACATTCTTGCATGATTGCCCATTCTCTCTCTCCTCTCTCCTTTTTGATGGTGGCCGGCCATTCTTGAGGGGAGAAGGGGAATTAATTTTGTTGAGAGAAAAAATGTTGATCTCATCTTTCTTGCATGCTACATATTCCTCACCTTTCTCCATAGTTCATTTCCTCCATCAAATGGCAACTTCATACCCTAATGAGACAAAGCTTTCTACACTTTATCTACCGTATTTTTGGACACGTCGACTCGCCAACTTCGTGCCCGAGTTGCCTCGGTCCAGAGGTGGGAGCCCGTAAAAGAACCCGGCGATGTGGTGCCCTTTCGACGAGGAGATGAAGATCGGAGATTCCGCGGGGAGATCGGGGCGACGACGAGAAGACCGAAGGACACGGATCGATCGGTTTATCTCTCTACCCCTTCTCTAGTTTGTTAGGAGTAGGTTAATGGCCCGATACGGGTTTTTTAGTGCGCGGTGGTGCCGGTTTACAAGTTTTGTAAAAGTATCGTTTCCGCAATTTGGCCTCGTTCAGACGGCCGGGGCGCCGCCGTGCACTTACAGCTCATACATCATGGAAAAACCGCGCTTTTCATTTAAAAAGAGAGAAAAGAAGTTTATAAATGTTTTTGCGGTTTTCCCCAAATCCAGGAAATCTCATGAAAATCCGAATCCAAATCCTCAATAGCATGTAAACAGTGAATATAGGTATGAAAATCCATGAATGCGGCATAACAGTGAATAATAACATGCATGAAGTAGCAATTAATAACTACAATATCTAACTAGCATATAAGGCAAGTACACTAATATCATGTCTAAACTATTAGCTAATAACCTATGTCAATGATATAGTATTTTCTAAAGTGTTCGTGACATGGCAATTACCGATGAAGATGTGTGTGAGCCGGCAAGTAAGTGTACGTGGAGTATACGCATCATCGGTAATGGTGCTGGTGTCCTAACAGTATGATATCAACAATGTAATAAGAAATCACAATATAAGTATGCGATGCGGAGCGAATAGCAATAATGAGCGGGAGCTAAATACTAAACACAACGATAACTAATCTGCATTTAATATAAATCTAGTCTAACAACTACACTAAACTATACGGCTGAGCTAGAAGGCTAACTGGAGGTAAGGAAACCGCCTAACATCTGAGTTGATATATACATATATATATATATATATATATATATTAGTCGGTGATCCCGCCTCGATAATATCACTTCCGATACCATATCTATAATCAGATATTCCCAAGTCAAGGGTGCGGATCAAACATCAATATAGCTCGTACGTAAATCCATCGTACGGCATCCCAAATCTGGGTACGCGTCAATATCACATTAATCATATTATTCATCTGGTATCCTCTTTATCAAAGATCATAATCCGGGTACTGACCTATGTCTAGTACAATACTAATATCATCAATATAATCATGATCTGACCACTGATCGACAGCCTCGTACAATCCGATATCATCAGCATATATCATCATAGAGAAGTATACATCGCCCAATGCGGCCTATCATAAACATCCTAACATATCATATCTCATATCACGATCACATATCGACCATTTTATTTATATCACTATTCCCATGGTATCGTCGCCCAAAAATCCGCTATAATATCATGACGTATCTCAAATACGAATTCTGCCATATCACCGATCTCACAGTCTCAAATCATATCTTATCGACTCACCTCAATCCCAAATACTATCCTCAAATCCAGTATGTGAACACATAGTCCCATACCCATGTGAACACATAAATATATAATCCCAAGTATGCACATATGAAAGAAGAATGTATGCAAGTATGGGTGTGTGTGTATGTGTGGTGCAACCACTACTCTAGGGTTTCGCAACACTAAACCAATCCAATCACACCTAGAATTTATCTTTATCATCAATAATCTCAAACAATATAAAATCTATATGTATGTATACGCATCCGTATACATCACTATGAACTGCGGGGGTGCTATACGCCATCCACCCGACTTCTCCCCGTAGATATAAATCTACTCACCTTGCTTCTCATATGCAGACGCCGATGTCGCCATCTTTATATTCAACGCCCCGATGTCACCTGGAGTACCTACAAGGATATCACAAACGCTAAAGCACATGAAAATCACATCGAAAACCAAAACGGCATACGATACGCCCATAGGTACAAACCTATAGTCTCGCATGCAAACACAACCAATAACCATTTGCCGTTGACGTTCAAACGCCAACCGACAGAAACGAATCACCAAAATACCAAAATCCATGTTAAAACAAGTCGTAAACCATGCGCCAACACAAGAAAACTACCCCAGATTCTACCCTAGGTCAAATTGGACAATTTTGCACACGCCAGGGGTCAAATTTACTAGAGATAGGGCTATGGAGCAAAAACGAGGCCAAACCCACCTGCTCTGGCCGCAATTTGCGGCCAGAAAGGATTTATCTGTGGCCAGAAAATGGAGTTTGGGGCTAGGGCTTTGGGTGGTGGTTCCTAGGTGCCTGCACATCTTACTGTCAAACCAATTTTATTTTCAGGTTGCTCAGGTGAAAGCAGATTTCAAAACACACTCACAGATTTACAGTTTTTCCCGATATCGATTCTATAAATCCGTATTCTGGGTTTTACTCTCAGGTTTGGGTCTCCAATCAATCACCACAGGGGTTGTAATCTCTAACTACACCTTAATTCACCTTTGATTTTAATTTAAACCCTAAACCCTAACTTGAATTTTCCAAAGTCCATCAAAACACACAATATCGACATGAAACAAGTATAGGTGCACAAGAAATCGAAATACTACTCTAAAGGTGCAGAATTTACCTCCTTTAGCAACTCAAGAAAATTCTTGAGTTGCTCAAAGTCCTCCAAATCAGCTCCTCCTTAGTTCCAATGTGTAGCTAGTGAGCTTGGGAGCAAGTTTTGTGAAGTGGGAATGGGGTTTTGGTGAGGGAATTGAGATGGATCTATGGAGTGAAGGTGGTGGGAGATGGGGGAGGAGCTAGAGCAGCAGCTCATGAGGGAGAGGGAGAGAGAAAATGAGAAGAGAAATGATGGGGGATGGTTCAAAAAGAGGGTTGACCCCATACCTACCTTTTTCTCTCTCCTAATCACTCTTACCTTTTTCTTTTCTTTTCTTTTCTTTTCATAACCTTCTCACTTAATGGTAACCCTAAACCACCATCTTCCCACAACATGTAAGAAAATGTGACAAGTGTGGAAAAATGATAATGTGCATGTTTTGCTCCTAAAATGCTAAAAAACCGATTAACGACTTTTAATCGCGATCAGCACTAAAATAGCATATAATTAATCATAAAAACTTAAAAATGACATAATTCCATAAAATACCCTATTTTAGAATTTTCCATAATTTTTCCAAAATTTTCCCCATTTATCGGTATTTAATTATACCGAAATATTAAAATATTCATTAAAATAATATTAAATTAAAAAAATTCCTAAAAATAATATTTTATTTTTTTTGAAATGTTACAATCTTCCCCCCTTAAAGAAATTCAGTCCCGAATTTAAATTTAAACCCTCAAATTCTAAAACATTTAAATAAAATGTCCAAGTCGTCGAGGCTCCGAAATCACCAATATAAAAAACGCATCATAGCGCAATGTATGCGCATGAGTAATGAGCAGATAACTCTAAATCGAAACTCCATCGAGCATCTCGCAATCATCGGAGTCAAGGTAAAGACATGAATACCAAAACAAAAGCAAAACCAATATGATATAACTCGAACTATACATGTAAATATCAAATCTATATATGTAAATATCTGAAGGAAATGCATGCCAAATATTTTAAAGTCGCTGTGCAATGCGCATAACACTGCACAGTGGCGGATGTCTATCATAAGAAAATAGCCATATACGTATATATCTTTTGTTTAATGTGTACGTTCCGCCGTTTTTGGAAATAATTTAGAAGGGTTCCCTTGTTTTAAACGTTTCGTGTCATATCAGACACGTAGGTAATTACTGAGACTACAGCTTGCTTTTTGGAAATCCCTTCGATAGCTATCAATGCATGCAAAATATATTCAGGTACTGTCCTCTGACTAGTCCTGCTCAGTACGAAAACTGATAGCAATCATCATAAAAACGTACTGCTCCATAAGAAATCAATCCCAAAATATGCATATGAATACTACGTGCGTCTGGTGCTCACGGAAATCAAAATCCATGAATGTTCCATACATGCGCACAGAAACAATATCTAAGTGCATCGGGTGTGCACGAAACATCTGTCATAGGCAACGTGGGTGCCTGACTGCAAAATCAAGTGCATCTGACATGCACGAAAAATCTTGATTTAGTGCATCTGGTGTCCACCAAAATCGTATCTAAAAACATGCGCTCAACATGCGCGAAAATCCAAATCAAATGCATGGAGTGCAAGAAATCAATATAAATATCAAAATCGAAATCGACGGTATACAATACGGCTCAATCTAAATCAGGTATACCGCATGTATAAGCTCACAACCATGTGCATCAAATTAAATCAAAACACTAAAAGTGCATGAAAACGACGTTGGAAGCATAAATCAAATCACAGGCATAAAATAGGCATGAAATCACCATCAATACCTCAAGTGTAATAACTATATGCGCAAAACCTAAATACCAGTATGTACAAGAAAACAAATATCATGAAACTCAATCATTAAGACTAAATCATGCAAACAGAATGCCCAAAATACCGAAATCCAAGGTGACGGATACGTGATAATCGAATCAAAAAATCACAAATTACAAATACCGTCGTCGGTATATCCTCCTTCACAGTCGAGAAGGTGTCGGTGCATCCAATGCCAGCAGCGCAAGATATCTACTTGCCTCTTACGCACGGTCTGGCGTCCTCTGTCTCTGGGTCCTTATCTTCTCTGTGGATTTCCAATCTCACGATCCATCAGCTCATCGGCCCTGTCAGACGTGCTAACGGAGACGATTCCGTTTTGGCACTTCTCTGGTCATCTCTCGGTCAATCATCGCGACCACTCGTAAAGCAGCATGTCACTGGCGTTGGCCTCTGGCTCTCTGAATGCACGTGACACATCTGATCCTGGGTGCAAATATCATTGCAGCAGTGTCCTGGAAAGAATCCTGCTCAAGGTCTCTTCCAAGTCTCATCTCTGCCAACTGTCCGGAAGTCATCATCCTTTACTAAATCTGTTTTTGGCTCCGGAACGGCTGCATGCTCATCGCGACTCCTTCTGGAAGGTACATCCAAGTACGATGCCTCGGCATGCGTATCGCATCTCTGATATCAGCGGAGTGGAACGTTATCTTATCCAGATATGGTACGAACTTCTTACTCCACTTTTCTCTAATGTCGACTGCTTCGGACTCGTCTCGTCGTGGCTGCTGGACTGAGCTCCAACGGCTTTCCTCGTATCTGGAGTCTACAAGAAGTGCATCTCACCACCTAGCATCCGAATGAAGTCGAACCATCCGATCGATTCGTCAAACCCTCATAATCCCCCAAGAGCTCAATATCTTGGGTACAGTTTAACAGTATCGAGTATGTACCACAGTATCGATGGTCCAGCCGTAGAAGGGCAAACCCAAGCCTCACTAATGGCGCCGCGGAACTGCCGCAAACCCTAAGGTTCAAAGGCTTTCACACGGTCATTATGTCGAGTTAGTGTTTCATTCTTCTAGAGGGTCCATAGAATTTCCTGCATGTCTTTCCGAATACTTTAAACTTGGAATAATAGGTTTCTGACATTCGATCTTCTATGTCGACTCTCAACGTCTCCGCGTGAAGTCGTCTCTAGCTGGAATCAATCTATCTGATGACCTCGCATCGGGGTAGCGAACGAACCACATGTCCTAGTCATTTATCCTTGGTGACTAGCGAGCTTCTATCAGCTCTTAGTACAACTTGTACTGCAATAGCTCCAACACCTGGGGCGATATCTCGTCGTTCGCAGCAACAACTGGCTCACTCGTCTGCACGTTGAACAGTGCTTCAATCATCATGAATAAGCAATACATCAACGGTCATCAAAATCTGGCTGGCCTCTATCAGTGGCTTAATCCTCTGGTGCCGATCAGTACATCCGAGTAACCTCATACAACGATCCATCAAACGCTTGTGGCGTGAAAACACAATAAAAAGACACATCTCTGCAATCGTGTATTGCCAGAATTACGCCCTGGTCAGTCCTCGTCCGTAACGAGCTCGTGTTGACCGCAACTCTAGCCATAGCTCTCCCTGCCCGTAATCATGGCAGCGAAACCATAACTGATACCGATGAGGCTAGATCAGGAATGAATATAATACCGAGCAAAGAAATGTACATCCTAAGGCTTCTTAAGTGGAGTAGAGTATCGTAAATATGCCGCGGAACATACCCACGGTACGTCACTCTACTTTAGTCACCTATTCCATCAACCAAGGGTCATCCTACGCTCCGAAGGTAAAACCTAACGCTCTGATACCAACTTTGTCACGTCCCGAAAGTACGGAACATGACCGACACTTAGACTACGAAACGTCTCGAGGCGTACGTAATCTAAGTAAGCTAAAAACCCAGAAATCCAAACCAAGAAAAGTAGTAGAGTGAAGGAAAACCATTTTAAATCAAATAGTTTGCAATTTATACCGAAATACTCATTTTTAAAATCACAAGTCTTTTCTAAAAATTTTGGCAGAGTTTCCTTTGTAAAAAGTGACCCCAAACGGGTACAAAACCTGATAAAGCATATATAATGAAAAATGCATCCTCAAGCGGGAGCTAGCTCTTCGTCAATCGATGGTCACAACCACGCAAGCAATATAATATACAACGCCGAAAGGCGAGGATCACAACAGAAAAGGAAACTCAAAACAGCATGAAATCCAAAGGAATATAATGCGCGACTCTAAGGTTGAAAGAATAAACATCACTGGTCTCTATCTGAAATAAATACATGTTTGGTTGATGGAACTTCTAGATACAACAGAATAATAATATACAAGGTATAATGATGGGTACGATACAAGTAAACCCACCTACTAGCAAGTCACCCGGAAATGGAAGTAGTGCCAGCAAAGCCGTAATGAAACCTGTATGGCTAAACCTGCAAGAAACAGTGGCACAACGGGGGTGAGTTGCCAACTCGTGAGTAGAAAAACATCTACGAACAGAAATCGCATGAACAACGCAATCCTAGGTCATATAGTCATAATATATCCTCAAATCTATAACCAGCAGCCTAATAACAATGGCTAGGGTATACCTCTAAACAACGGTAACACCAAGTGCTCGTGTCAGTGCCTCAGGTAGCAATGTATCATATGGATGATGTATGGATGCATGAAACAGAATGCATGTACTGAAGAAAACTGCTTTCATAAATTAGTGACATTTCTGTATCTTTTTAAAAACGAGGTATCATAAATGAAATCAGCATAAACAGTGCCTAGCATCTACACAAAACAAGTATCCAAATATCTCGATATCTCTGTGTCACAATCTCTGTACCTCAATATCTCAAAATCTCAATGTCTCAATCTCACTATCTAGGGCGCCGTCAGTCCAGACCGGGCCCTACCATCAATCTTAAGATCACGACGGTATCCCCCGGATATACGACGCGTCGGGTAAAATCACCAGTAGGTAGTGCTCCCCTGTCAGGCTCATCGTCTACTACTCGAACTTCTTGCCCCGGGGTACCTTACCGGGCCCACCATGCACCCGAAATGGTTCATCCAACTCCTCGAATCGGGCTTCGAAATCCATCAGCAAACTCTTGGTGGACGACTCATACATCATGGGAAAACCACACTTTTCATTTAAAAAGAGAGAAAAGAAGTTTATAAATGTTTTTGCGGTTTTCCCTAAATCCAGGAAATCTCATGAAAATCCGAATCCAAATCCTCAATAGCATGTAAACAGTGAATATAGGCATGAAAATCCATGAATGCGGCATAACAGTGAATAATAACATACATGAAGTAGCAAGTAATAACTACAATGTCTAACTAGCATATAAGGCAAGTACACTAATATCATGTCTAAACTATTAGCTAACAACCTATGTCAATGATATAGTATTTCTAAAGTGTTCGTGACATGGCAATTACCGATGAAGATGTGTGTGAGCCGGCAAGTAAGTGTACGTGGAACATACGCATCATCGGTAATGGTGCTGGTGTTCTAACAGTATGATATCAACAATGTAATAAGAAATCACAATTTAAGTATGCGATGCGGAGCGAACAGCAATAATGAGCGGGAGCTAAATACTAAACACAACGATAACTAATCTGCATTTAATATAAATCTAGTCTAACAACTACATTAAACTATACGGGTGAGCTAGCAGGCTAACTGGAGGTAAGGAAACCGCCTAACATCTGAGTCGATACATACATACATACATACATACATATACATATATATATATATATATATATATATATATATATATATATATATATATATATATATATATATATATATATATATATATATATTAGTCGGTGATCCCGCCTCTATAATATCACATCCGATACCATATCTATAATCAGATATTCCCAAGTCAAGAGTGCGGATCAAACATCAATATAGCTCGTACATAAATCCGTCGTACGGCATCCCAAATCTGGGTACGGGTCAATATCACATTCATCATATTATTCATCTGGTATCCTCTTTATCAAAGATCATAATCCGGGTACTGATCTACGTCTAGTACAATACTAATATCATCAATATAATCATGATCTGACCACTGATCGACAGCCTCGTACAAACCAATATCATCAGCACATATCATCATAGAAAAGTATACATCGCCCAATGCGGCCTATCATAAACATCCTAACATATCATATCTCATATCACGATCACATGTCGACCATTTTATTTATATCACTATTCCCATGGTATTGTCGTCCAAAAATCCGCTATAACATCATGACGTATCTCAAATACGAATTCTGCCATATCACCGATCTCACAGCTTCAAATCATATCTTATCGACTCACCTCAATCCCAAATACTATCCGCAAATCCAGTATGTGAACACATAGTCCCATACCCATATGAACACATAAATATATAATCCCAAGTATGCACATATGAAAGAAGAATGTATACAAGTATGGGTGTATGTGTGTATGTGTGGTGCAACCACTACTCTAGGGTTTCGCAACACTAAACCAATCCAATCACACCTAGAATCTATCTTTATCATCAATAATCTCAAATAATATAAAATCTATATGTGTGTATACGCATCCGTATACATCACCACGAACTGCGGGGGTGCTATACGCCATCCACCCGACTTCTCCCCGTAGATATAAATCTACTCACCTTGCTTCTCGTGTGCCGATGCCGATATCGCCATCTTTATCTTCAACGCCCCGACGTCACATGGAGTACCTACAAGGATATCATAAATGCTAAGGCACATGAAAATCACAACGAAAGCTAAAACGGCATACGCTACGCCCATAAGTACAAACCTATAGTCTCGTCTGCAAACACGACCAATAACCCTTTGCCGTTGACTTTCAAACGCCCCCCGACAGAAACGAATCACCAAAATACCAAAATCTATATTAAAACAAGTCGTAAACCATGCGCCAACACAAGAAAACTACCCCAGATTCTACCCTAAGTCAAATTGGACAATTTTGCACATGCCAGGGGTCAAATTTACTAGAGATAGGGCTATGGAGCAAAAACGAGGCCAAACCCACCTGCTCTGGCTGCAATTTGCGGCCAGAAAGGATATATCTTCGGCCAGAAAATGGAGTTAGGGGCTAGGGCTTTGGGTGGTGGTTCCTAAGTTCCTGCACATCTTACTGTCAAACCAATTTTATTTTCAGGTGGCTCGAGTGAAAGCAGATTTTAGAACACACTCACAGATTTACAGTTTTTCCCGATATCGATTCCATAAATCCGTATTCTGGGTTTTACTCTCAGGTTTGGGTCTCCAATCAATCACCACAGGGGTTGTAATCTCTAACTACACCTCAATTCACCTTTGATTTAATTTAAACCCTAAACCCTAACTTGAATTTTCCAAAGTCCATCAAAACACACAATATCGACATGAAACAAGTATAGGTGCACAAGAAATCAAAATACTACTCTAAAGGTGCAGAATTTACCTCCTTTGGTAACTCAAGAAAATTCTTGAGTTGCTCAAAGTCCTCCAAATCAGCTCTTCCTTAGTCCATTGTGTAGCTAGTGAGCTTGGGAGCAAGTTTTGTGAAGTGGGAATGGGGTTTTGGTGAGGGAATTGAGATGGATCTTTGGAGTGAAGGTGGAGAGAGATGGGGGAGGAGCAGGAGCAGCAGCTCATGAGGGAGAGGGAAAGAGAAAATGAGAAGAGAAATGATGGGGGATGGTCCAAAAAGAGGGTTGACCCCATACCTACCTTTTTCTCTCTCCTAATCACTCTTACCTTTTTCTTTTCTTTTCTTTTCTTTTTATAACCTTCTCACTCAATGGTAACCCTAGGCCACTATCTACCCACAACATGTAAGAAAATGTGACAAGTGTGGAAAAATGATAATGTGCATGTTTTGCTACAAAAATGCTAAAAAACCGATTAGCGACTTTTAATCGCGATTAGCACTAAAATAGCATATAATTAATCATAAAAACTTAAAAATAACATAATTCTATAAAATACCCTATTTTAGAATTTTCCATAATTTTTCCAAAATTTTCCCCATTTATCGGTTTTTAATTATACCGAAATATTAAAATATTCATTAAAATAATATTAAATTATAAAAATTCCCAAAAATAATATTTTATTTTTTTTGAAATGTTACAATGATCATCACCTACTGCCGGCGTATTGACGAGTGTTTAGAGTCCTACACAGAGGTTTCCTAGCTCAAGCGAAACGGAGTAGGAGCGCATATGTGATTTGTGCGGGACCGAGATTAATACGATATGTGATACCGTATTCTATTCTCGTAATATTTGATATCGGTCGGTTATATATGATATAGCCGGGTTATCGGATCAAGTGTTGATTCGATAAGTTGATTCATATAGTATTATTCGGTTATATATGATATAGCCGGATTATTAAATCAAGAGTTAATTTGATAATTTAATGTATAATTATATATATGATATATTACATTACATTAACTAGTATTAGCTCACTTATGATTTCTTCTCACTAGATGTGCACATTGTATATATGTGATATGTATATTTGTGTACATGTATTGTGTCATGTTTGATAATACATACAGGATGGGTGTATGAGATTAATAGCATGCTAGAATTAAGTTAGGGTTTCTATTTATGTTAAGCTAATTCAAAAGAGATTGAGTTTGTCATGGTAAAGCTTGGACAAAAGCTTTTGGACAAGCTTTGACAAAGTCAACTCTTTTGTCTAGTTAAAGATATTTATCAAACCCAACTCTTAATCATAGTGTGTGGTTTATTCTCTACATGAGTTAAGCATGATAGCCTTAACTCACCCATGCTTGCAATAATTCATTTTGGATGAATTGTTCATATGAGTTTCTTCTTCTTCTTCATAAAAAGCTTACTAGTTTCAATGGAGGTATGAGAAAAAGTATGAGAAAATGAAATCTAAAGTGAGCCCACTTCCTTTTTCATCATCCTCTACCACTTGCCATTTAGTAGAATGTGTTTACTTCACTAATTACATGATTAGTCAAGAGATAGCTTGGGTTAGTGTCTCCTCGATCTTCGGTCTCGAAGTTTTTGAAGCAAGCACGTTCGTTTCTTCAACGGAGCCTCTCTAGAGTCTGGAGTTTACGATCGCAGCGAAAGGGACTACTACATGGAGCTATTTGAAGTGAAGGACCGGTCTACAAAAGTTGTTTTCCTAGCTCACTATTAGTTGCAAAGTATTTGCATATGTTTTCCGTATTGTTTCTAGTAAACGATCTATGTTTACGGTTATATATAACGACAAAATCTAAATTTGGCATGGACGATACTTCCCAAAACCTTGCTGCCGTGCTAGGAAACCCTTCAGGTACAAACATAAGATAGAAGTATAGCATCCCCAAACGGGAGCAAATCTCGCCTAAAGGCGGAAAAATCCACCACAAGCATAAATACGCCGCTGTAGCGAAGAAATAGACGATATAAAGTGAAAACAGCATAAAAGATAAAGCTGCATAAAAAGGCAGGCTCACACGAGCACAACACCCAGAGTCACAAAATAGTATACAATATCGTCCTCACCTCTCGTCTCTAAGCCAATACATAAAAGTAGTAGATGGAGAGTACTAGATACAATAAGATATACAATAAGTATCATCAGATAATTGCAAAACCCAACTATAGCAAAACCGCGCACAGTCAGCCATAGCGGTATCCGTTGCAAAAGATGACACGAGAAAAAGAAGCCCTGCCGCGACTGCTCTGAGGGACAACCTGTAAAACACTGGGGCACAACGGGGGTGAGTTGCCAACTCGTGAATAGTAAATAACATCATGCAGGTAATCGCAGGTATGCACATACTACGATAATCTATCACATGCAAACTGATAGTATAAAATGGCATTATATATATGCAACAGTCATGAAAGGTACTCTATCAGGTACTACTAAAACTCGAAGCAATGCATATCAATAAATGCTGAGTATGGGATAAAACATATCATCATCACAGAATCCTTATCGTGTAAAAACCAGTGTCCCTCAACGACACTCCAAATTCCAATACCTCAAGCACCGCATCCTCAGATCGGCCCTCATATCCTGTAAGTCTTATGAAAACTGAGTGTCCCACATCGACACTCGAAAACATCATGAAAACTAGTGTCCAGTATCGACACGTAAATCCTCATATCATGGACTTCGTCTGCAGGATCGGCCCGCGGGATCCGGCAGAACTGTCGGTCCATGTCTATCTCATAACTCCGGTCGATATCCTCCAGATATCCGCCGAGTCCAAATACTATCACCGGCAAGGTAGTACTCCCCTGCCTCTAGCTCAACACCATCATCTGCGATCTACTTGCCCCGGGATACCTCCGGGCCCACCATGTACCCGCATACGGCCTCATCCAACTCCTCACATCGGGTTTCTAACACAAGTCTCAGAACCGAGAAAACTCATGGTGTACGCACTGAAATATCATATCAAGAGAAAACGGGTTTTTCAAACAATGCATAATTTCTTGAAATACCACGGTCCTAAAATCCATAAAATCATATGAAATCCATATCTCAATGCGTAAATCCATGAAATATAATATATGCAATATAAAACATTAATATGAGCATAACAAGGGAAAATCCGCTATTTAAATACATCAAGTTATTAAATATATCATGCTGTTCCAAATTTCTCTTAAATCTAATGCAACATCATATAAAGGTGAACATCTAGCTCTAGCAAGGTATATGAGTAAGCATGTAGGTATAACAAGGTATATGCGTATGCTATATTTCATGTGCACAATGGAATAAGAATCAATGTCTCAATTGTCCCTAACCAATACAATATCACATATGTATATGTATTGTGCGTGTCATAGCAATTACCGATGGTGTGTGTAGCATACAATTTGTGCTCGTGCAATATGAACCGTCAATAATGGGGTTGCGTCTCATTAATACTATGTCCATATGCAATAGGAAAATGAGGTATGCAATAATGGTACACATGCACAATCAATGCCCATATACTTATAACTAATAATCATGTCATTGAATCTAGCCCAGATGCATAACGCCATGCAGGCGATTCCCCTGTAGATGTTAAATTTACTCACAGGTGATCTTAGGCTCAGTGAAGCCAACCAATTGCTTTCCCTTCTTCGCAGCGTCCGAAGTTCTCGCCTGCGATCCTAAAATCATATAATAACATAACAAGTTCGCATTAGAAATCGACCAATAACACGTACAAACTACACTTGACCGACGCACCAACTCCAAACAAACTCTCAAGTGTTCGTCTAGTGGCTAACGTGTGTAGCGACACTACGAAACCAACCCATGAGAAACAGGTACACAAAGTATACGAACCATGTCGGATAACGTAACGCGCGTAGTCGAAACACTAGAAACAAGAAAAATGATCCCAGATTTTGTATATTGTAAAAACATAAAAATCAAGAAGTACCAAACACTCCTAAATAACCGCAGACAGCTACCCTACAAAACCCAAGCCCAAACTCCCCTAAAAAACCAGGGTCGTCGGATTTCCCCTACATGTCGCTGACCAAAACCGATCATATGGGGTTCGTGCTTTAGGTGTGCACTCAGGGTCACTAGTACATCACTACTACATTGCAAGATTTTCCAGTATACACTCGGGGTCACAGCAGATCACAGACATCCTAAAATGGCACTAAAAATACGATATGTGCATAAAACTATACTTTAAGTGTTCTAAAAAACAACTACAAGGCAACACAACAATAAAACACTTATTTAACAGTTTAGAGCTTATACCTATCCACACTTGCTCAAAAGATCCTAGCTTTCCAAGCTTCAAGGGATCCTAGAGGCTAAAACATGATATGCGAAGTGTTTTGGTGGTGTTTAATAAAGTTTTTGCAAGGTTTAGAGAAGGAAAGGTGAGGGTTTCAGTTTGAGGGAAGAGGAGATGAAGAAATAATTGAGAAAGAGATAGAGTGAGATGAGAATGGGAGAGTGAATTGTGATAATGATGAGAGGGTGAGTGTTGGGTGAGTGCACCCTTACACTTACTCTCTCCCTCTCCATCATTAATGGAAGCATGCCTCTTCCATGAGTCACCTTGCCACCTCCCCCCATTCCAAATCAAAGGATGACTCATACACAAATATCTAAGGGCAAGGTTAATCAAGGCATGTATTAGTTTAAGGTGTCATGGCCACTAAACAAGGTTAACACTAAACAACCCCTATGTTAACATGCACAAGTGTGTATAAGCCAAAACAAATAATAATAAAATATTAATTAATCTATATAAAATGCGAGAAAACTATTTTGGTAAACTTTATACTAAAAACCCGCATTATCGCTTAATTAACACTAATCGCATTCTAAGGTGTTACAATCTCCCCCCTTAAAGAAATTCGTCCCCGAATTTAAAATTCTTACTAAGCGTACCTTCAAAGAGATGAGGGAAAACTTCCGCATCTCGCTCGCAGCCTCCCAAGTGATCTCCTCACAAGACGGGCTATGCCAAAGGACCTTCACAGATAGCAAGACCTTTGGCCGAAGTTTCTCCACCTGCTGATCCACTAAAACTATCGGCTGTTTTGTGAATGAAAGATCGTGTCCAAATTAAATGGTCTGGTGCTGAATTATGTGAGAAGGGTCATGAAGGTATTTGCGAAGTATCGATATAAGGAATACCGGGTGAATATCCGAAATCTGGATGGAAGTGCCAACGATAAGCAACGATACTAACTCGCTCAAAGATTTCAAAAGGACCTACAATTCTGGGACTAAGTTTCCCTTCTTTCCAAAACTCATCACGCCATTCATCGGAAAAATCCGTAGGAATACATGATCTCCCACTGCGAACTCAAGTCTACGACGACGACGGTCGGCATAAGACTTCTATCTGCACCGGGCTGCTCTCATCCTATCCTGAATCAACTGGCTTCTCCGTAGTCTCTTGACTAGCTGGGGTCCAAAACTCCTGCTCTCGCAGGGTCGGTCTAACAGATTGGCGATCGATACTATCTACCATACAAAGCCTAAAAAGGTGCCATCTGAATTGTCTCCTGATAATTGTTATTGTAGGAGAACTCCATCAATGGCAAGTGACGATCCCAACTGCCAACAAATTTAGTACGGATGCAAGAAACATATCCTCCAGAGTTTGTATAATCCGCTCTGACTGACCATCGGTCTATGGATGGAAAGCGGTGCTAAAGCTCAAACAGTACCCAAGGCTTCCTGAAGCTTCTGCCAAAGACGGCTAGTGAACTGGGTGCCTCTATTGGATATAATGCATGAAGGAACTCCGTGCAAACGCACAAACTTATCGAAAAACAACTGAGCATACTGAGCATAACCGAAAGTGGTCTTCACTGGAAGCAAGTGAGCCGCTTTTGTTAACCGGACGATAATCACCCAAATGGAGTCATACCTTTGACTAGACCTAGGAAGACCCACAACGAAATTCATGGAGATTTGCTCCCATTCCCACTCCAGAATGGTTAAAGGTTGCAACTCTCCTGCCGGTCTCAAATGCTCAACCTTAGCTCGCTGATAAGTCTGGCACCTCGAAATGAAATCTGAAACTTCACTCTTCATCCCTGCCCACCTGTAACTGTTAGTTGTATGTATGCCCTAGAGGCCAGTATTGTACAGATGATGTATATTATATTGGATGCTTGGACATATATAGAGATGACTTTCTTGCTCGATATGATAGTATGCTATCTGGTTGCTCTTTATCTTAACATGTACACTTGTCTCTTTAAACTGTCTTATAGTTACATGTTGGTAAAGCCCTTAGGATGTGTACTTGACTACCTGGACTATGATGCAGATCATACTAGTGGGGACATGGTAGTCCATAGGTACATCCTTCAAGGTCCCTAGTCGTAGGTGTATCGAGACGGGGCATCGATATACCAGTGTAGACTAGCATATACGCTTCTCGACCCATGAGATGGGCGATGGATGATCCCATATCCATTGGTGTTTGACATCAGAGATGGTATACGGGTGCTCAGTGGAGACTGGGTACACTGGACGGACTCGCCGAGAACTCCCAGATGGTATTATACCTCACGTCAGATGGCAGTTCTCAGGTGACACTTGTACAGGTTAGTCTGTAGACCCGAGATCGTCATAGAGTCTTGTGTGATTCCCACTGTGCTTTGATCTCCACCTTACCACGTCCATGAGGGCGTGCAAAACGGTGGTCTTTGGGTACAGTCCCGAGTCACATGGAGGCAATGAGCGATAGGAGGGGTTTCATCTCTCCCGGTATTGGGGGTTGATGTTGCGCTGTGCTCGATTGGCCGTAACAGGGAAGTCCCTGGCCAGGGCTAATCAGAGATTTGCTGGTAAGTGTTACCAGTAGTTTCTCGACCCGTTATGAGCCTCACATCGGCACGACTTATCGGTTATTGGGGTCTGACGTATACCACCCCTAGACTTGATATGCGACATATCAGACGAACAGACCGGACTGTACGGTAAGTGTTATTGGTTGGATTCACAGGAGTGTGAGCGGGCTAGTTCGTCGATCTTCTGATCGTTCAATACCCGGATGGCCGTTACGTTTAGCAGACCGCTTGCGGCTTGTGGGTGCTTGATATGATCATCATCTGCTACCGGCGTATTGACGAGTCTTTAGAGTCCTACACAGAGGTTTCCTGGCTCAAGCGAAACAAAATAGGAGCGCATATGAGATATGTGCGGGAGCGAGAATAATGCGTGTATGTGATACTGCATTTCATTCTCGCGATAAATGTTTCGATTGGTTATATTCGATATGACCTAGTTATCGAATCATTGATTCGATAAATCGATACATTGAATACTAGTCGGTTATGTGCGACATGACCGGATCATTGAATCAAATGTTGATTTAATGATTTAATGTATAATTATATATTTGATATATTACTTTGCATTAACTAGTATTGGTTCACTTTATACGGATTTTTCTCACTTGATGCACATTGTATATGTGATATGCTTTTGTGCACATTTTTGTATCATGTTTGATGATACTTGATCATGTGGTTAAGTGTAAAGGATTAAACCATGGTTATGAGATGATTAGGGTTTTGCTTTTTCATTTATTTATTTGTTTATTTATTTGGAAATGATTTAGATAAGAATGGTGGCTTCTTTTGTTTCTAGTTGAAGCTTCATGAAGCTTTGACTTATGCAACCATTCTTGTCATCATGCTTAACCCTAACCTTCTCAAATGACCATGGTTTATTCTCTACACTTAACCCTAGTTAGATTATGATAAGTATGAATTTTTCTTTTCATTTTAAAATAACTTATCAGAAAACTAGCTTCATCTTCTCCTTCTTCTTCAAGAGAGAAAACTAGATGCCATCAATGGCAACTTGAGCAAAAGTGAGTGAAATCCAATTCTAAAGTGAACCCACCTCCTATTTCTTCACCCTCTACCTCTTGCCAAGTTGTTTTGGGTGTTTTCTTCACAAGTTTCACAACTTTATGAAGTCGGAGCTTGAACTTGTGATGCCTCGACGTAGATCGTCTTTGACACGAAGCCGACGACCAAGCTCGCTCGTTTCTCCGATGAAGCCGACGAATGAGTTTGGGATTCATGATGGATAGCGAGAGGACACCCACGTAGAGCTAAGGAAGTGGAGAACCAGATCTACAAAGGTTGTAGCATCTAACTTTTAGTTAAAGTGTTAACTAGTTTATAGTTTCGCCTAGAAATCTAGCCGACGATCCGTATTAGGGTTTCTCGGCACCCATAAAATTTTAAATTGGCATGTTCGATGCCTTGTGAGACCTCTATAGTGTGCCTAGGAACCCTACAGTGGTATCAGAGCCTAGCTAGAGGCTTAGGCAAAGTCTAGACGGAGTTTGAAGTCCGAACGAACCCGAAACCCTAACCCGATAATGCTCTCTGGACTTTTTCCAAATTTGTGGTTTTTTGTCAATTAAAAATGCTTAAAAAATTCAGCAATGAAATCTAAGAATTACGGTGCAAAAAGTTTCCCATGAACAGTACTTTGTGCGGCGGAACCGCGGCAGAAGCCTAGCTTCTGCGGCGGTTCCGCGGCTATTCGGTGACGTCAGCCCTAAGTGTTTGCACAGTAATTCCTGATTAATTATTCTGAGTTTTCTGGGAATTTTTAAATTGGCTCTTAAGTTGAGTGTTTTGGGGTTGTTTTGGAGCTTCGATAGTTCGATCGGATTATCAAACTTCGTCTTTGTAGCTTTCCGGATAAATTTTAGAATATGTTAAAAAGTTCGACCGGATATAAATACCCAATTTTTCCCCTGTCGGGAAATTTCCAAGTGTTGGATTTTTCCGTAGTTTAACGACGTTCTAAGTAGTGCAAGTAACACGATGGACCCTCTAGAAGACAACAAACCTTAACTCGATTATGTGACCGTTTTGAACTGCCCTTTGAACCTTCGGGTTTGGGGCAGTACGGCGTGCCACATGTGAGGCGTTGGCTTGACCCTTCTACGGCTGGACCGTTGGTACTGAGGCACGAACTGAATGTTGCTAGACTTATTTCATGTGTTGAGCTGTATTGGGAAAACTTGGGTATTCGACTGTTCGATCGGAAAGTTTAACATTTTCTGTTTATCTGGAATGTGATACAATAATTGGAATTCACAAGTAGTTATGAGATAACTGAATGAATGTTATAAATCTAGCGGTTTAGTTTCACTTGATATCGAAAAGAGTTTTCGATAATGGGACTAAAATGCGGGGTTTATAACTGTTAGGCATGTGATGTCTAAAAAGGTTGCGGATTCCAATTGTTGTAGTTTTACACTTTCTTTTCTGTGACCGTAAGCGTAATATGTGATATCGCCGGTTTCGTTGCTATATGTCAACGACAATTGGGATGCGCATATTTACTTACGTTGATGACATGTGATGTTATGTGTTGCTGGATATGTTATATTGGATCGTCGTGTTTGAATAGCCGGGGGTTTTTATGTGAGATGAGTGTTTTTCATTTTCATTCATGTAAAAAACTTGTATGTAATATTCTTTTATTTGGGGCACTTCCAGGTACCGGAAGTTGTCACCTTTTGTATATTATTTACTTTTCCGCATTAGGATAGACCCGAGGAGGGGAGCACAAGTAACCGGGTTCTGGGGTCCAGTGGGAGACCAACTCGAGGAGTCGAGTCCGGGTCTCCTAACCCTGGAATTGGTAGGGTTGCTTGCAGCTCTCGTAGGGGTCTAGGGGTGTGGGATTGGCTATTCATCACGACCGTGGAATCCGTGTTTTATACTGGCTCGTATTGAAAACACGGACGTCCTAGTATATCCAATATTTCATATGTTTCTTCTGCTGCGATATCTGTGATGTGATCTTGTGATGTTCTGTGATGGATATAGTATATAGTATATATGATATATTATATATAGACGTTACTTATGTTTTACACCCGTACTAGCCCTGCCCCGCTCTGCCGTTAGTTACCTAACCTAACGGTGCACGAGGGGACATCGAGGCGAATGCGGACGGCATAAGTGTACGTCGTATTTATCTGTGATGTTTAGGTATTTAAATGATGGGACTTCATTAATGTGATTAATGAAAGAAAAGAAACCTAAGATGTTGTAGAATCAGATTTTAAACAAAACAGGTAGCTACAGTTCTTGCTTTGCATAGCGGTATATATGATATACCCTGCACCTTATTCGATGAGGAAAGGACCGAGATCCCTTCACCGGGAGTGACTCCTTTAGCAATAACTGGCAGATGCTACACACTCGGTTTGGCTTTGATTGCTTTTAAGAGTTTTTGCTTTGCACAGTGATATATATGATATATCCCGCACCTCATTCGACGAGGAAAAGGCCGACGATCCCTTCACCGGGAGTGACCCCTTTAGCAAAACTGGAAAAGCCCCAAAATCACTCCATTTCAAAACTTCATTTGATTCTACAACGATATCAAGTTCATTACGCTCATGGTTTTATGAAAACCTGCGTAGCCCTCCGTCATTTCAGATAAGTACTACTTAGTATTCGTGCTACGGTAGTTTGGCATTCGTCAAGGCGTAGTGTACGGTAGCTAAATAGTATTTATCTGCTTATGCATATGATGCAGATTGGATTAGGGTATTCGTACGGCGTTGTTTGGCATTCGTCAAGGGTCGTGCGGGTGGGTTTAATTCAATCAAGAAATGTACGGGTTGAACTTGACTAGTGGACTATGGGTTGTTTGGCATTCGTCAAGGTCATAGAACACTAGGGGTAAAATATTATCGGGAATTTCAAATGTTGAAATTTGCAATGAGATTGCATACCTTCTATGAGATAGTTGGATCCCGATACCCACTGCGAGTAAGAGTTACTCCTGGGAGAGTTTTACACATTACAATTAGCCGATCAAGTAGATGTCTAGAAAGGTGTTAACGAGGTTACGCCTCTGGGAAAACGAGGTTTACATTAATTAGGTTCGTGCGAAAGCACGGGGGACCTCCCTCAAAGTACCGACACTGGCCTGGCTGAAAGATTGGCAAACTTGTAGTGTGTAATTAATCCCGGCTAATCTTTCCTTTTAGGGTTTGAAGGAAGATTTGATAAAAAGCAGTGGGAGCCATCCTGATTAGATAAGATAATAACCAATCTGATCTTGCACGAGCATACGCTAAAGTGTTTTCTTCTCTCTCTCTCCAGGTAGCGACCATTTCATGCCCTAATGAAGATAATAATATGGATGTATTGACCGAACCCGCATGTTATACTGTGTAGGGGAACGTTGAACCCGTTCTATCTTATAAGTGTTATAAGAATGAACAGGAAACAGGAGAATATCTGGATTCTCAAGCCGCCCAAAAGAACATGCATGTTGATGCATCTTCTACAGGTGTGTTAGTTATTGAGAACAGTTTCTCAGTTCACCCTACGTCCTGGGTATTAGATACCGGATCAGGATCCCACATATGTAAGATGTTACATGGGCTACGGAAAGGTAGAGAACTGGGAAAAGGTGATCATTCCGTTCAAGTAGGGAATGGGGCAAATGTTGCAGCCAAAGCAGTTGGCGAATATCACCTTGTATTACCAAGTGGTGATACACTGATTCTAAATGAATGCTATTATATACCGAACATGATGTGCAACATTATATCAGTTTCTTTATTAAGTAAAGAAGGATATAATTTTGTAGTAAAGGATAATGTTATGAACATATTCCTAGATCAAAAGTTGATTGCATCAGGCTCGCTACATAATGGCATATTCATTCTAAATCAAAATACAGTCCTCAATATACAAAACACACACAAGAGGAAAAGTTCAGAAATGAACGAATTCTTCTTGTGGCATTGTAGACTTGGTCATATGAATGCGACACGACTGGCTAAGTTACATAAGGATGGTTATTTGAATCCGTTCGAATTATCATCTTATGATACTTGCCATTCATGTCTCAAAGGAAAAATGACCAAAGCTCCGTTTAGTGGACACGGAGAAAGAGTTACTGAACTCTTAAGACTGGTACATAGTGATGTATGCGGTCCCATGTCTGCCCTTGCCAGGAACGGTTCTTCCTACTTCATTACATTCACTGACGATCTCTCTAGATACGGGCATGTGTTCCTATTGAAACACAAGTCTGAAGCTTTTGAGAAATTCAGAGAATATAAGCACGAAGTAGAGAACCAAACGGGCAAAAGTATTAAGATCCTTCGATCTGATCGAGGAGGAGAATACTTGAGCAATGAGTTCCAAGATTATCTAAAAGAGAATGGGATTCTCTCTCAGCTTACTCCACCTTATACACCACAGCACAACGGTGTATCGGAACGAAGGAATCGCACCCTATTAGATATGGTGCGTTCAATGATGAGTACAGCTGAGTTACCTATTTCCTTCTGGGGGTATGCGCTTGAGACAGCCATACACCTATTGAATATGGTTCCTACCAAATCAGTGCCTACCACTCCATATGAGATATGGAAAGGGAAGAGACCATCTCTTAAGTATGTTAAGATATGGGGTTGTCCAGCCTATGTCAAAAGACAAAATCCGGACAAACTCGAGGCAAGATCTGTCTTATGTAAGTTTGTAGGATATCCCAAAAATTCACAAGGGTATATCTTCTACCACCCCGAGGAACAAAAGGTGTTTGTTTCTCGACATGCCACTTTCTTAGAAAAAGGTTTTCTTATGAAACAGATTAGTGGCATTGAGGTAGAACTGGAAGAGGTTCCAGCAACACAAACTGCAACAGAAGACTTGGTAGAACCAGAGGATTCAGTAGAACTCGACGAACCCCAGCCTCTCCGCCGATCTAGTAGGGTATCTCGTCCACCTGAGAGATACTATGGTTTTCTCATTGACGGTGGAAGCGAGGATTGCATCATGGAGGATGATGACCCAACTAGCTTCGAGCAGGCCATCACGAGTAGGGACTCAGTGAAATGGCTGGATGCTATGCGGTCTGAGATGGAATCCATGTACACCAACAAAGTATGGACTTTGGAAGTTGCTCCTGAAGGGGTAAAACCCATTGGGAGCAAGTGGATCTTCAAGAAGAAACTTGGTGTAGATGGGAAAGTGGAGACTTTCAAAGCTAGACTTGTTGCAAAAGGTTTTCGCCAAAGACCAGGTGTGGACTATGACGAAACCTTTTCTCCAGTGGCTATGCTTAAATCCATCCGGATCATGCTTGCCATCGCTGCATATCATGATTACGAAATCTGGCAAATGGATGTTAAGACCGCCTTTCTAAACGGTGATTTAGAAGAGTGCGTGTACATGACTCAGCCAGAGGGCTTCGTAGACAGTGGGAGCAGTGGGAAGGTGTGCAAGCTGCTTAAATCCATTTATGGATTAAAGCAAGCATCGCGGAGTTGGAATATCTGCTTTGACGTCGTTATCAAAGAGTTTGATTTCGTCAAAAACCCAGATGAACCTTGTATCTACAAGAAGGTAGCAGAGAGTAAGGTTGTCTTCCTCGTATTGTACGTGGACGACATACTTTTGATAGGAAATGATATTCCTATGCTGCAAGTGGTCAAGCTCTTCTTATCACAAAGATTCTCAATGAAAGATCTTGGTGATGCCTCCTGCATATTGGGAATCAGGATCTATAGAGATAGATCCAAACGGATATTGGGATTGTCCCAATCCAGGTACATTGACACCATACTAAAGAGGTTTAGTATGGAAGAATCCAAACGTGGGAACTTGCCCACTATCTCTGGAGTCACTCTCTCCAAAGAGATGTCTCCCAAGACTGATTTGGAGAGAGCTCGCATGCAAGGGGTACCCTATGCTTCTGCTGTAGGCTCTATCATGTATGCGATGCTATGTACCAGACCCGATGTTGCATACTCACTAAGTGTAGTGAGCAGGTATCAAGCTGATCCTGGAGAGAATCACTGGACAGCTGTGAAGAGCATTCTCAAGTACTTGCGAAGGACTAAAGAGATGCTCTTGGTGTATCGTAACGGGGAACTCCAAGTGGAGTCCTTTACTGATTCGAGCTTCCAGAGTGATAAGGACGACTCTAAGTCGAAGTCGGGATTTGTCTTTACCCTTTACGGAGGGGCGGTTAGCTGGAAGAGTTCCAAGCAGAAAACCGTGGCAGACTCGACGATGGAGGCTGAATACATCGCTGCCAACGATGCTGCCAAAGAGGCTGTCTGGATCAAGAAGTTCATTACCGAACTTGGAGTGGTTCCATCCATTGAGCATCCAATACCTTTGTATTGCGATAATAATGGAGCGGTGGCTTTGGCCAAGGAACCCAGGTCCCATCAGCGATCCAGGCATATTCTGAGGCGGTATCACCTGATCCGGGAGATAGTTGATCGCCGGGAGATCGAGGTCAGGAGGGTTGACACGAAGAACAACACGGCGGATCCACTCACGAAGGCCATTCCCCAGATACAGTTTGAGAGACTCTTCGGGATGCTCGGTATGCGATACTACAGCAGCTGGCCCTAGTGCAAGTGGGAGATTGTTAGTTGTATGTATGCCCTAGAGGCCAGTATTGTACAGATGATGTATATTATATTGGATGCTTGGACATATATAGAGATGACTTTCTTGCTCGATATGATAGTATGCTATCTGGTTGCTCTTTATCTTAACATGTACACTTGTCTTTTTAAACATGTGTCCAAAATGATGAGTTGTGCGACTTTGTAGTGTTCGATTTGCTAAATTGTGAAGAACCCCTTTCGAGTGAAACCACACCTAATCCTTTCGATCTTTACACCTCCACTCTAGAACCTAAATTGATAAATGTCCATGCTTTTGATGAGGTGTCTAAAGAAATTGATTTTCACTTGATTGATGATATAGACGCCGGGAATATTTCGGATGATGAACCTGTCGATTTGCTTGAAATTTTATGTCCAATTCATCATCCCGAGTCGTTAAATGCTTCTCCCGAACTTCATATGCGTCTTGATTTTGATGACAATGGCATGGATAGGTTAAATATTGAGGAGAATTATAAGGATAGTATTGAGGAGAGTTTTGAGGATCATATTGAGGTTGAACCATTTTTGTTTGATGTGTCTGATTTTCCAATTCATTCTCTTGAACCTTTAACTAAATCACCCTCCTTCCTTTCCATCGTTCCGACCACGTCTAATATCATGCTTAAAGACTGTGAGCTTGAAAATTTTTCCTTTGAATCTGACACAGTTCTCCCAGCCGATAACACTTACGAGTATTTCATTTTTTCGGACGATGTTGATGACTTACCGCCCGAGTTTGAGTCCTTTACATTTTCAGATGAGTTAGTTGAACCATCAGACTCGGTTGCTTACAGTAGTTTCGAAGCATTGATGGAATCTTTTAAGTTCGAGACAGTTTACTACGGTGAGAATGAGACTATCCCTAATTCGCTCCCTTTCGTCCTTCCTATCGTTCCGACCGTACAAGAGACCGTTACGCTTTCATCTCCAATACCAAGTTCGGCGTACCCATGTTTTCTTGCGAATCTTGAGGGATTTGACCGCATTTCTCGACGGGTTGATAGGTTAGCACGGTCGCTTTTAACACATCGGTCATCACAAATTGCGCTAATTTATTCACTCGATTTACACCCTCAAGTTCGTGCTACACTTCTTTCTCTCTTTTGTCATTCTTCTCCTCCGCCGAGACCATATTCCACTCTTCTTTCCACACGGTCTCGTGTGTTTCTCATCTCTTTTCTTTCCACTCCATTCTTTCACCAACTCGATCATTACCACGATAAGATTTTTGAATGGTTGGTGCTAACCTTTGGCTTGTGTAAGGCCAAGCTTAAGTTTGGGGGGAACCGTGTTGTATATATGTATATATTTTTGTTTTATTTTTCTATAAAAAAATAAAAAAAAAAAATTCAAAACAAAAAATAAAAACAAAAATTATAAATAAATAAACAGGTGAGTGCCGACATTTTGACCCTCTTGGTGTAGCATGACACTGAGGACACTGTCAAGTTTAAGTTTGGGGGTATGCTCGGTACGTCTTCTTCCTTCGCATTCATATGTACATATTTTTGCATTTGCATACTTATTTGAAAATCCATAAAAATTTAAAAATTTCAAAAATTATAAAAATTATTGTATTCAATTTTGGCTAATTGACTTGAGTTTGACAAATAGGTCAACTGGCTAGGAAAAAACTAGATCTTAGACTTAGTAAATTAAAAACCCTAAAAATAATATTCCTTAAAGTTTAACGGTAGAAAGTATATGTCTTTGCAGTTTATTTAGAAATAGGCAAATTTTAGGTTCACTTCTTGGGCTAAGTCGAAACGAAGGAAAAGTATTGATATTTTTATTAGAGTATAAGTTTGAAAAATAAATCCTAGCTTAAGTCTAGATTCTGAAAATGTATACCCTACAATTTGCACAATCACGCACCTTGAAACTTGGAATAGTAGATGAGACTTTGAAATGCTCTTGCCTAAAGTCCTTAGTACGAAGAAAAAAAATGTAAATAAAGAAAAAAAATGAACACTGGTTTTTGTGATTACTTAAGGCTGCAAAAGTAGAAAAATATTTAGCGAGGGTGCTTCATCACCTAGTGCCTTAGACCAACTGGTTTGGGAGTCACTGCTAAAAGCCTTGGGTGTTGCCAGACTAGGAATTACGCTTTAAAGTGCAAACACGTTTTGTAATCGGTCGTTGGTACCTCAAGAAGTATTAACGATCGCATGAAGGATGTGTAAGCAAAATTCATTTAAATTCACCTACTAAAAAGTGCTTTGGATAACGGACGAGGGTATGATTGCTTGATTTGAATTTTCAAGTGTAAGGGTGATTTATACACACACGTGGGGATATGTGATTGGAGTTTAGATGAGAGAAATGAGTGAAAAATAGAACTTGTATCTTTAGTAGAGTTGATAGAAATTCCTAAGTGGAGATGGAACCCTAGAAGGAAAACTTAAGAAATGCCGAAAGCTAAGTAAGTCTATAGAACATATATAATCTTAAGTTAAATAATTAGGAAGTGTGAAGAATATGGGTGGATAATTTACGAGTCGAAGATAATAGAATTCCTTGTTAGAAAACCTGATTGGAGAACAAAAGTCGAAAAGCCGAATTGATAGGATTTTGTGGGTAGTATCCGCTGAAAACCCTCAGGAGACAACACTCCTCCTACTAGGGACACCTAGAGGTTTAACGGCTTGTTGCACGTGCTCAGTGCAATTGCGTTTCCCTGCGAAAGCGTGGTTAGGTTTTTGTAGAGAATAAAAAATAAGTTTGCTCGAGGACGAGCAAAAGATAAGTTTGGGGGTATTTGTTCACACCAGAATATTGCATTATTATATTCCCCATTCTTATTCGTTTTATAAATAAACAGGTACTTTTGACGCATGTCTGCTACATGTTACAGGTTACAGGTTCTTGGATGTAAAACAGTGAAAAAGATAAAAGACGATGCGAAAGTGGGACTTTAACCAATAAACAGAAGACTCTTGATCAAGCCTACATAAGGAACAGTTCACAAAGCAAGATTCAAGACATCGACTCAAAGCGAAGGGTTAAAGTTCACTACAAGTGTTCACTGGAAATCTGGAAGAAACCAAAAGCCAAATGGAGAAAAGACCTGAATAAATAAGAAGCCCAAATAGCAGAGAACAATCCCAGAAAAACTCACACCTCAAGTCACCAAATGGGCCATGGAACCGCGGCCCAAGCCAACCAATGCCGCGGTTCCGCGGCCATAATAAGCCCGGGGTTCGTGATTTTTTTGGGCTAAACTCGAGACGGCGTTGACTAGTCTTTATAGGGCTATTTTTGTAAATGTAGACATGCGAGTCATTGTAACCCTAGGGTTTCCTATTCTCTATAAATAGGAACTCTAAACCTTGTATTCTTTTTGATGCCTCCTTTTAATAATAAAATACAGATTTCTTTATGGAGAGCATCGGTGCCTCTTTTCAATTCATGAATTCAGATCTGAGAACCTGCGTTGATGTTTGGAGAGAGCCATCTATATATAGTTTTATTTAATTGCTCTAGTTTAGATTTTAATTTTTTGCCTTAGGTAGATTTAATTCCTTGCCGTAGATAATTGTTTAGAGTTAGCTTTGGGGAAGACTTTTGAGAGATGAGATCTCTCATCCCTTTCTTACCCATTATATATTTTCAATAGGACTCCATGCATACACGCACACACCGCGCCCTACGGCACCCTACCCCTCGAGGTAGCGGTGACACCGTAGTATAAAGGCCCGGTTGCGCGTGTTTTCCATGGAGGTTAAGGTAAGGATCTCTAAAAGAAGGACAAGAACCTAGAGGAAGAAACACCTTCCCGAATGGATCTAATCCCCTTTATTGATAATTACCATAACTCCTCATAGATCTTCATTTGGGTATAGAAAGCGTTGAGATTTACTTGAATTTCCAAACCATCCCTAAACCTAACCCGAACAAGATTAGATCTAGATAATCATAGTATAGAATAATTAGGTTTTTAGATTTAATAATAAATCCGAACACCCTTCGGAATTAACTCGTAAGCGCGATTAGGAGATTCACAACATCCCTGTGGACCGACCCGTACTCACCGGCTAGCTGCAAAGCGACGCCGTTCTTGATTGCGGTAATAGATAGTTTTTGAGATCAAATCAAAGGGCACGGACATGAGCAAGTTGTCCCCCAGTGGAGGTGAACTTAAACTGTACTCAGCTGTCGCACAAGAACTGTAAATCTGCAGAAAACTGTTTCTGAACTTCGCTCACTGGAACAAGCTACCCCTGGGCCTACGACTCAAGCATCAGCTACCACATATGCTTGCCCAGGTGATAAAGGATCTCACAATCATAATCCTTCACAAGCTCCATCTAACGGCGCTGTCTCAAAATCATATCTCGCTGCAGGAAGATGTACTTAAAACTCTGGTGGTCTGTGAAAACCTGACACGACTCTCCGTACAAGTAGTGTCTCCAAATTTTCAGCGCAAGACCACCGCGGCCAGTGCAAGATCATGAGTGGGATAATTCTTCTTGTGCTCCTTCAACTGTCGGAAAGCATAAGAGATAACTCGATCATGCTGCATCAAAACACAATCGAGCCCCACTTGTGAAACATCACAGTAAACGACAAAGTCGCCCGATCCAGAAGGAAAAGATAGAACTGGTGCAGTCGTCAGCCGAGTCTTCAACTGCTGAAAACTCAGCTCGCACGCCTCAGTCTAAAGAAAAAGAACCCCCTTCCTGGTTAGTCCGGTCAGCGGTCTAGCGACACTCGATAAATCCTACATGAAACGGCGGTAAAAACCGGCTAAGCCCAAAATCCGCGGACCTCTGTCACTGATACAGGTTTGGGCCAAAGCTGTACGGCCTCGATCTTCCTCGGGTCTATACGAATACCGCTCCCGTAACCACATGACCTAGGAAGTCAACACTATCAAGCCAGAAGGAACACTTCGAGAATTTAGCAAACAGCCGGTGCTCTCTCAATGTCTGCAAAGCCATCCTCAAGTGCTGCTCATGTTCCTCTCGACTCTTGGAATAGACCAGAATGTCATCAATAACACAATAATAAACTGGTCGAGGAACGGCCTGAAAAATTTGGTTCATCACATCCATGAACGCTGCTGGGGTATTGGTGAGTCCAAACGACACCACCAAAAACTCATAATGCCCACAACGCATACCAAAAGCAGTCTTCAGAATGTCATCATTCCGAACCCGCTACCGATGATGACTTGATCACAAATCAAACTTAGAAAAATGTCCCGCACCCTGGAGCTGATCAAAGAAATCGTCAATGCGAGGTAAAAGATACCTATTCCACACCGTAACTCGGTTCAATTGACGAAAATCAATACACAACCTCAAACTGTCGTCCTTCTTCTTGACGAACAGAACACGAGCTC
The DNA here is from genome assembly GCA_030015575.1 of Agapanthus africanus. Classification (NCBI taxonomy): domain Eukaryota; kingdom Viridiplantae; phylum Streptophyta; class Magnoliopsida; order Asparagales; family Amaryllidaceae; genus Agapanthus; species Agapanthus africanus. Next base: position 295,074,421 of record CM057347.1, read on the forward strand.
CCCAAGGCGAAACACTTGGACGTACAAGTCCCCTAACAAGCAACTTTTGCAGCTGATCCTTAAGCTCCCTAAGCTCCGCCGGCTCATCTGGAACAACGTCGGGAAACTCTTGCATGATAGGAACCCGGTCCAACGAATCTACTGTGGCTCCGGTATCACGAATGGATGCTAAGAATTCTCGACATCCTCTCCTCAAAAGCCGACTAACGAAAAAGGCTGAAACCAAGCTGTGAGGGGCGGCATCACGGTCCCCCTGCACAACAAGAACTGACTCGCCGGGAAAACAAAACCTGACTGTCTTCTCGCGGCAGTCCCCAGATGCATAGTACGTAGCTAACTAGTCCGTGCCTAGGAGAACTTCAAAGTCCAACATATCTAGAAGGATCAAATTGACGGATGAATCTCTATCTCCTATCCAATTGGCACTCGACCGAAACACGTGTCGCGCAATAAAAGAATTTCCAACAGGAGTAATCACAACAAACGGCTGATCTAGCAAACACAACTCTCGGCCCAACCTCGACACGAAGTGTGTAGAAACATACGAGTGCATAGATCCTGAATTTAACAAAACGTGTGCATCAAACGAACATACGAAAAGAATACCTGAAAACTCTGCATTGGACGCCTGCGGGTCCAGATGAGTAGAAGCAAATGCTCGTGCCTGCTCTCTACCTGCAACTAGCTGTCCTCCTCCTCTACCATCATGTTCTCTCTGAACAAATCCTCCGTGACCACGACCTCTCTGAACATAATTCTAACGCGGATCAACAACAGGCGCAAAAAGCAACTCTCCCTAAGGTGAAGGTGGTAGGGTAACATATGGTACGGATGCCTTTCTATGGCGTACCACAGTATAATTCCAGAGGAGGTGATGGAAACTCCCGCACCGAAAACATCTATTGGATGATTGCTGACCCTCCTGGGGATAAGAGCTAAACAACTGACCTTGTCCCAAGCCTCTGCTACTCCCGCGACCTGAACGAAATCTGTCGCGGTGTCTAAACATCTGTCTCTGGGCTGATGCACCTGTACGAGTCCTCCTCGGTTCCGGAACTTCCAAAGTCTCGGGAAGACACTCCTCATCTAGTAGGACTGCGTCCACTGCTGCGGTATACGTGACACAATGCTGTGTGCTGATAGCAAGGAATAACTGGGTAATAGGAGTGGCAACCTCCTGTTGCGGCGCTCGACTGGCCTCAACCAATGATCCCATCATCTGGCACAAATTCTGCATATCTGCCTCAAGCCTAGCGATACGATCTATCGAAGATGGATCAATCTGTCCCTGTACAGCGAGCGTACCGTCCTGGTCAGTCCTCATCTTAGACGAGCCAACTCTAAACTCGGCTCTTGCTATCTCTCTCTGAGCCCTCGTAGTCTTCGACGGTATAATAGTTAGATATGAAAATAGGATTCGATAAGAACATAGAAATCGAATAACAAGGATGTATATAATCATGGAAGGAATTTCAAGTAATATGTCCTAAGGTCACATAGGCGGAGTACCGTGTCGTAAGTATGCCGCGGACATACACACGCTACGTCATTCTGCTTAAGCTACCTGCTCCATCATACTAAGGTAATCCTACACTCCGAAAGGTAAAACCTAGCACTCTGATACGAATTTTGTCACGAACCGAAATTTGGCACGTGACGGCACTTAAACCACGTAACGTCTACAGGCGTAACGCAATTCAGGTAAGCCAAAAATCCAGAAATCTAAATCATCAAAAGTAGTAAGTGATAAGAACATTGTTAAAACTTTTGGGAATCTCAAGTAAAAATTCTTTAAAGTCCAATTTACTTTCTTTAAAATTTTGGCAGCACCTCCTTTGTAAAAACTAGCCCCGAAACGGGTACAAACATAAAATATAAGTATAGCATCCCCAAACGGGAGCAAATCTCGCCCAAAGGCGGAAACAACCACCACAAGCATAAATACGACGCCGTAGCGAAGAAATAGACGATATAAAGTGAAAACAGCATAAAAGATAAAGCTGCATAAAAAGGCCGGTTCATACGAGCACGACACCCAGAGTCACAAAATAATATACAATATCGTTCTCGCATCTCGTCTCTAAGTCAATACATGAAAGTAGTAGATGGAGAGTACTAGATACAATAAGATATACAAAGAGCATCATCAGATAACCGCAAAACTCACCTATAGCAAAACCGCTCATAGTCAGCCGTAACGGTATCCGCTACAAAAGTTGACATGATAAGAAGAAGCCCTGCCGCGACTGCTCTGAGGGACAACCTGCAAAACACTGTGGCACAACGGGGCTGAGTTGCCAACTCGTGAATAGTAAATAATATCATGCAGGTAATCGTAGGTATGCACGTACTGCGATAATCTATCACATGCAAACTGATAGTATAAAATGGCATTATGTATATGCAACAGTCATGAAAGGTACTCTATCAGGTACTACTAAAACACGAAGCAATGAATATCAATAAATGCTGAGTATAAGATAAAACATATCATCATCACGGAATCATCATCGTAGAAAAACCAGTGTCCCTCAACGAAACTCCAAATCCTAATACCTCAGGCACCGCATCCTCAGATTGGCCCTCATATCCTGTAAGTCTCATGAAACCTGAGTTTCCCACATCGACACTCGAAAACATCATGAAAACTAGTGTCCAGCATCGACACGTAAATCCTCATATCATGGAATTAGTCTGCGGGATCGGCCCGCGGGCTCCGGCAGAACGGTCGGTCCATGTCCATTTCATAACTCTAGTCGGTATCCTCCAGATATCCGCCGAGTCCAAATACTATCACCGGTAAGGTAGTAATCCCCTGCCTCGGGCTCAACGCCATCATCTGCGATCTTCTTTCCCCGAGGTACCTCCGGGCCCACCATGTACCTGCACACGGCCTCATCCAACTCCTTACATTGGATTTCTAACACAAGTATCAGAACCGAGAAAACTCATGGTGGACGCACTGAATTATCATATCAAGAGAAACCGGGTTTTTCAAACAATGCATAATTTCTTGAAATTCCATGGTCCTCAAATCCATAAAATCACATGAAATCCATATCTCAATGCGTAAATCCATGAAATATAATAATTGCAACATAAAACAGTAATATGAGCATAAGAAGGGGAATCCGCTATTTAAATGCATCAAGTTATTAAATATATCACGCGGTTCCAAATTTCTCCGAAATCTAATGCAACATCATATAAAGGTGAACATGTTGCTCTAGCAAGGTATATATGTAAGCATGTAGGTATGGCAAGGTAAATGTGTATGCTATATTTCATGTGCACAATAGAATAAGAATCAATGTTTCAATTGTCCCTAACCAATACAATATCACATATGTATATGTGTTGTGCATGTCATGGCAATTACCAACGGTGTGTGTGTAACATACAATTTGTGCTCGTGCAACATGAACCGTCAATAATGGTGTTGTGTCTCATTAATACTATGTCCATATGCAATAGGAAAATGAGGTATGCAACAATAGTACACATGCACAATCAATGCCCATATACTTATAACTAATAATCATGTCATTGAATCTAGCCCAGATGTATAACGCCAAGCGGGCGATTCCACTGTAAATGTTAAATCTACTCACAGATGATCTTGGGCTTAGTAAAGCCAACCACTTGCTTTCCCTTCTTCGCAGCGTCCGAAGTCTCCGCCTACGATTCTAAAATCATATAACAACATAACAAGTTCACATTAGAAATCGGCCAATAACACGTACAAACTACGTTTGATCGACGCACCAAATCCAAACAAACTCTCAAGTGTTCGTCTAGTGGCTAACGTGCGTAGCGACACTACGAAACCAACCCAAAAGCAACAACAACACAAAGTACACGAACTGTGTCGGATAATGTAACGCGTGTAGTCGAAACACTAGAAACAAGAAAAATGATCCTATATTTTGTATACTGTAAAAACATAAAAATCAAGAAGTACCAAACACTCCTAAACAATTACGGACAGCTACCCTACAAAACCCAAGCCCAAACTCCCCTAAAGAACCAGGGTCGTCGGAATTCCCCTACATGTCGCCGGCAAAAACCGATCATATGGGGTTCGTGCTTCAGGTGTACACTCAGGGTCACTAATACATCACTACTACATTGCAAGATTTTGCAGTATACACTCGGGGTCACAGCAGATCACAAACATCCTAAAATGACACTAAAAATACGATATGTGCATAAAACTATACTTTTAGTGTTCTAAACAACAACTACAAGGCAACACAACAATAAAACACCTATTTAACAGTTTAGAAGTTATACATATCCACACTTGCTCAAAAGATCCTAGCTTTCCAAGCTCCAAGGGATCCTAAAGGCTAAAACATTACATGAGAAGTGTTTTGGTGGTGTTTAATGAAGTTTTTGCAAGGTTTAGAGAAGGAAAGGTGAGGGTTTCAGTTTGAGGGAAGCGGAGATGAAGAAATAATTGAGAAAGAGAGAGAGTGAGATGAGAATGAGAGAGCGAAGTGTGATAATGATGAGAGGGTGAGTGTAGGGTGATTGCACCCTTACACTTACTCTCTCCCTCTCCATCATTAATGCAAGCATGCCTCCTCCATGAGTCACCTTGCCACCTCCCCCCATTCCAAAACAAAGGATGACTCACACACAAATATCTAAGGGCAAGGTTAATCAAGGCATGGATTAATTTAGGGTATCATGGCCACTAAACAAGGTTAACACTAAACAACCCCTATGTTAACATGCACAAGTGTGTGTAAGCCAAAACAAATAATAATAAAATATTAATTAATCTACATAAAATGTGAGAAAACTATTTTGGTAAACTTTATACTAAAATCCTGTATTATCGCTTAATTAACACTAATCGCATTCTAAGGTATTACATCACGGTTTAAACAATGACCATAAGAAGAAGCCCTAATGAAAGATACCTGCTACTAGTAGTAACCGTGAATATATAGATCATATGGTCACGGTTTAAACCATGACCATAAGATGAAATCATAATGAAGGATACCTGCTACTAGCAAGTAACCATAACTACATCCTATGGTCACGATTATAACCGTGGCCATATAAGTTTGGGTCATGGTTACAACCGTGACCAAATATATTATTAATTTTTTTAAAAATCAGAAATCTATGCGTCCTACGCATGATGCTTTCATTTACAATCAGCAATAGATAATAATAATATGATCAAATCTCATGCAATTATAATAATCAAGAAGTAATATGATTAGAATCACACGCAATTATAAAAAAAATATATAAACCAAACAGTATAATCATTAAACCAACAAAACAAATGTTTGTATCAATAAACCAAATGTTTGTATCAACAAATCAATAATCTATGGTCGTTGGGACGATCCACCTCCATCATCCTGTGACCTGAACATACTCCCAAAATCGTCTCGTATGGTCTGCCTAATAGACTCCGCGTTCGACCGTCTCAGCTCCTCGATCTGTGCCTCAAGCGTATCCACCCGCTCATTCTGTTGCTACACCAGATCTTGGAGACGACGAATCTCCTCCTGCGATGCAGCTGCAGTTGCTGGATATGTAAGCCCTAGAGGTCTTCATTGTATATGATACTAGGGATATGTATGTATACGGCAATCTTTCTCAATATGATAGTATGTTATTTGGTTTACCTTTATCTTAACGTGTGATATGTTTTACGTGTTATTTCATATCTCTTATACATATTGATAAAGCCCGTAGGATCCTTACTTGACTACCAGCGGTGTAATGGCAATCATACTTGTGGGAGCTGGGTAGTCGATAAGCACATCCTTAAATGTCTCTAGTCGTAGGAGTATCAAGACTGGGTATCGATACTCCAGAGTAGACTAGTGTATACATATCTAGACCCTGACGAGGGGCGATGGTTGGCCCCGTAGCCATTGGTGTGATGCACCTAAGACTCGCCGAGGACTGGCTAGATGGTATTATACCCATCGCCAGATAGCAGTTCTCTGGTGACATGAGTGCAGAAAGTCTGTCGACCTGGGGTCGTCATTTGTCTCGTGTGATTTCCCACTATGCTTTGATTACTGCCCTACTATGGCTCTACTGAGTCATACAAATAGATTTTAGTTGGATACAGTCCCGAGACACATGGAGGCAGTGAGTGATTGTTGGGGATTCTTCTCTCCCGGTATAAGGAGTTGATGTCGCACTGTGTTCGGTTGGCCAACACCATAAGTCCTTGACCAGGGCGGATTGCGAATTACTGGTAGTTTGACTAGTAGAATCTTTGATGGTCTTGAGCCATATCGACACGATTTGTCATGTTATTAGGGGTCTAACGTTTTCTACCCCCCAAGACCGGCATGTGATACTCTTAGACAAACAGACCGGACTGTACGGAGATTGTCATGGATAGGCTCACTGGGAGTTCGGATGAGTTTGCTTGTCGAACTTCTTTTCGACAGGTACCTGGATAGCCGTTATGTATAGCTAGTGCTACTGACGGGGTTGCAGTTAAACCCACTATCAGCGTACTGTCGAGTCTTTAGAGTCCCACACATAGGGTTTTCCTGACTCAGGAGAGAAGATATAGCGGCCGTATGGTTTTACGTGTAGGGTACCGATTGTTAGTTGTATGTATGCCCTACAGGCCAGTATTGTAAATATGATGTATATTATATTGGATGCTTGGACATATATAGAGAGGACTTTCTTGCTCGATATGATAGTATGCTATCTGGTTGCTCTTTATCTTAACATGTATATTTGTCTCTTGATGATGTCTTATGGTTACATGTTGGTAAAGCCCTTAGGATATGTACTTGACTACCAGGACTATGATGCAGATCATACTAGTGGGGCCATGGTAGTCCATAAGTTAATCCTTTAATGTCCTTAGTCGTAGGTGTATCGAGACGGGGCATCGATATACCAGAGTAGACTAGCGTGTACGCTTCTCGACCCATGAGATGGGTGATGGATGATCCCATATCCATTGGTGTTTGACATTAGAGATACTATACGGGTGCTCAGTGGAGACTGGGTACACTGGACGGACTCACCGAGAACTCCCAGATGGTATTATACCTCACGTCAGATGGCAGTTCTCTGGTGACACTTGTACATATTAGTCTGTAGATCCGAGATCGTCATAGAGTCTTGTGTGATTCCCACTGTGCTTTGATTTCCACCTTACCACGTCCAAGAGGGCATGCAAAGCTGTGGTTTTTAGGTACAGTCCCGAGTCACATGGAGGCAATGAGCGATAGGAGGGGTTTCGTCTCTCCCGGTATTGAGGGTTGATGTTGCGCTGTGCTCGATTGGCCATAACAGGGATTTCCCTGGCCAAGGCTGATTTAGAGATTTACTGGTAAGTGTTACCTGTAGTTTCTCGACCCGTTATGAGCTTCACATCGGCATGACTTATCGGTTATTGGGGTCTGACGTTTACCACCCCTAGACTTGGTATGTGACATATCAGACGAGGAGACCAGACTGTACGGCAAGTGTTACCGTCAGGCTTTTGCAGGAATTGGAGCGGGCTTGCTTGTTGATCTTCTGATTGCTCAATACCCGGGTAGCCGTTATGTCTAGCTAGTACCACTGACGGCTTGTGGGTGCTTGATGTGATCATCACATACTGCCGGCGTATTGACGAGTCTTTAGAGTCCTACATAGAGGTTTTACTGGCTCAGGCAAAACGAAATAGGAGCACATATGTGATATGCGCGGGACCGAGAATAATGCATGTATGTGATACCGTATTCTATTCTCGTGACTTTTGTATCGGTCGGTTATATGTGATATAGCCGACTTATCGAATCAAGGGTTGATTCGATAAGTCGATACATTAGATGTTAGTCGGTTATATGTGATATAGCCGGATTATTAAGTCAAGTGTTGATTTAATAATTTAGTTTATAATTGTATATTTGATATACTAATTTATATTAACTAACATTTGCTCACTAAAGCATTTTTTCTCACATGTGCACACATAATATATATATATGATATATATTAAATTGTGTTCTTTTTTTGTATCATGGTTGTTGATATAAATTACATGGGTGTATGAGACTTACATCATGCTATTTGTGATATTGGGTTTTAATATTCAAAGTAAAAACAAAATTAGTGGAATATTAGCTTATTGCATGAAGGTAGTGGAAGCTTGTGGATGCATTGACTGAGTCTATTAGTTTTGTTTTACTTAAGATATTTAATAACCTAACCATCACAATTAGCCATGGTTATGTCTCTAAATGAGTTAGTATATAATACTCACTCACCATAGTTCACTCTCTCACTTGATCATTTTCATTCTCTTCTCATTTTGTTCATCTTCTTCCTCAAGCCAAAAGCTTACTAGGGTTTGAAAAAAGTGAGAAAGTATTGTGAGAAAAATAATTCTAAAGTGAGCCCACTTCGTATTTCCTCATCCTCTACTAGATTAGCACTTTAGTAGAGGGTGTTTGCTCCACTAATCCTTTAGTTAGTGAAGTAGAAGCTTGAGCTAGTATTCCCTCGACGTAGATCATCTTCGGCCTTGAAGACTTCGAGCAAGATCGCTCTTTTCCCCTCGTGAAGCCATGCAAGAGTCCGGGAGTTCAATGAACGCAGCGAAACGACTACTACAAGGACCTTTAGAAGGGAATGACCGATCTACAAAGGTTGTATTTCTATTTCACTTAGAAGTAAAAAGGTTTACTTTTGTTTCCGTATTATATTCTAGTTAACGATTCTAGTTTAGAGTTCCTTGAAACGGCAAATTTTTGACAATGGCATGGATGATACCTCCCGAAACCTTGCTGCCGTTGATAGGAACCCTACAGTGTTATCAGAGCCTAGCTAGAAAATTATACGGATAATGTTTGATTATGAATACGAAACGAACTCTGAAACTTGAAACCCTAAAACCATGTTTCTGTCGATTTTAAAACGAGCTCCAAAAATTTTTCAAACAAGTGTAGAATCATCTTTGAGCAAATATAGGAGCATGGAAGAAAGTTGGGACCTAATGCTCGGATTTGGACCGAGCACATGGGGTGAAAAACCGGGGCGGCCGGTCCTGGGAAGTCTTCTTGGTCCCAAATTTTTTTCATGCTCTGTGCTCTGGGATTTGGGGTTTCAGGTGTTGTTTATTTTTGCTATTTTTTCATGTGATGATTAACTCAATGCAAAGGCAACTCGAAGTGTTTCGTAGTCGTAATTTTAACTGTTTTCGGGTTACTTTAGACGTTGTTAAAAAGTTCAATCGGATGTCAAATACCCGCTTTAACCCTTGCCGGGAAAATTTCCAAGTGTTGGTTTTTTCCCGTAGTTAATAAGTTTTCAAAGATCATGCAAGTTATTTGATGGACCCTCTAGAAGAATGAAACCCTAACTCGAGATGTGACCACGGAACTGCGACTAAACCTTAGGGTTTACCGTAGTTAGTGGCGCCACAAATGAGGCTTGGGTTTGACCTTCTACGGCTGGTCCATTGGTACAGTGGTGTGTGCTGAATAACTTTAAGCTACGCTCAAGTGTTGAACTTTCTGGATAATTGTAGGTGTTTGTTGATTCGATCGGAATGTTTAACATCGTCTATTTTTTTCTGCGACCGTAAGTGTAATATGTAGTGCATCGCCGGTTTCGTTGCTATATGTCAACGACAATTGGGATATGCATATTTACTTACGTTGATGACATGTGATGTTATGTGTTGCTGGATATGTTATATTGGATCGTCGCATTTTGAATAGCCGGAGGTTTTATGTGAGATGAGAGTTTTTATTTTCATTCATGTAAAATTAAATGTATGTAATATTCTTTTATTGGGGAACTTCCGGGTTGAGGTTGATGTCACCATTGATGTATATTATTTACTTTTCCGCATTACGATAGACCCAAGGAGGATAGCACAAGTAACCGGGTTCTAAAGTCCAATGGGAGACCAACTCGAGGAGTCGAGTCCGGGTCTCCTAACTCTAGAATTGGTAGGGTTGCTTTCCACTCTCGTAGGGGTCTAGGGGTGTGGGTTTGGCTATTCATCGCGACCGTGGAATCCGTGTTTTGTACAGGCTCAGAATAAAACACGGACCTCCTAGTATATCCAATATTTCATATGTTTCTTCTGCTGCGATATCTGTGATGTAATCATTTGATATGTTGAGATGGATACTTTATATAGTATATATGATATATTATATAGACGTTACTTATGTTTTACACCCGTGCTAGCCTTTCCCCGCCCTGCCGTTAGTTACCTAACCAAACGGTGCATGACGGGATATCGAGGCGAATGCGGATGGTATAAGCGTACGTTGTATTTATCTGTGATGCTTAGGAAGCTTAAATGATGGGACTTCATTAATATGATTAAAGAAAGAAAAGAAACCTAAAAGATGTTGTAGAATCAAATTTTTCAAAAAGGGTAGCTACAGTTTTTCTTTGCATTGTGATATATATGATATATCACACACCTTGTTCGATAAGGAAAGAGCCGAGATCCCTTCACCGGGAGTGATCTTTTTTAGCAAAACTGGCATATGCTACAACACTCGGTTTGTCTTTTGATTGCTTTTGGAGTTTTGCTTTGCATTGTGATATATATGATATATCCCGCACCTTATTCGATGAGGAAAGAGCCGAGATCCCCTTCACCGGGAATGAACTCTTTAGCAAAACTAATGAAAGCCTAAAAAATACTCCTTCTCAAAATTCACTTGTTTCTACAATGATATCAAGTTCATTACGCAATATGTTTTTTGAAAAACCTGTCGTAGCCCTCCGTCATTTCAGATAAGTCCTACTTAGTATTCGTGCTACGTTAGTTGGCCTGCGTCAAGGTGTAGTGTGTGGTAGCTGACTAATATTTATCTGCTTATGCATATGATGCGGATTGGATTATGGTAGTCGTGCGACTTTGTTGGCCTGCGTCAAGGGTCGTGCGGGTGGGTTTTATTCAATCAAGAAATGACGGGTTGAACTTGACTAGCGGACTGTGGTTTGTTGGCCCGCGTCAAGGTCATGGGACGCTAGGGGCAAAATATTATCGGGAATTTCAAATGTTGAAATTTGCAATGAGATTGCATACCTTCTATGAGATAGTTGGATCCCGATACCCACTGCGAGTAATTGTTACTCCTGGGAGATTTTTACACAGGACAATTAGCCGATCAAGTAGGTGTCTAGAAAGGTGTCAACGAGGTTATACCTCTGGGAAAACGAGGTTTATTTTAATTAGGTCCGTGCGAAAGCACGGGGAAGCTCCCTCAAAGTATCGACACTGGCCTGGATGAAAAATTGGCGAAGTTGTAGGGCGTAATTAATCCCGTCTAGTCTTTCGTTTTAGGGTTTGAAGGAAGATTTGATAAAAATAGTGGGAGCCATCCCGATTAAATAAAATAATAACCAATCTGATCTTACAAGAGCATACGCTAAAGTGTTTTCTTCTCTCTCTCTCCAGGTAGAGACCATATCATGCCTTAATCAAGATAATAATATGGATGTATTGACCGAACCTGCATGTTATACTGTGCTGGGGAACGTTGGTTCCATTCTTTCTTATAAAAGTTATAAGACTGAACAGGATATAGGGGAAACCAAGATTCCCATGCCAGAAGAAAGTACATGTTGATGCATTTTTTTCGGGTGTGTTCGTTACTGAAAACTGTTTCTCCATTTGCTCTACGTCTTGGGTATTAGATACCGGGTCAGGATCCCATATATGTAATCTGTTACATAGGCTTAGAAAAGGTAGAGAACATGGAGAAGGTGATAAAGACATAAGAGTTGGTAATGGTGCAATTGTTGCAGCTAAATCTGTCGGGGAATATCACCTTGTATTACCAACTGGCAATACATTGATTCTGAACGAATTCTATTACATGCCAAACCTGATATGCAACATCATATCGGTTTCTTTATTAAGTAAAGAGAGATATAATTTTGTATTATACGATAATATTATGAACATTTTCCTGAACCAAAAGTTGGTTGGATCAGGCACGTTGTGCAATGGCATTTATGTTCTAAATCAATCAATGGTTCTGAGCATAAAAACACACACACAAGAGGAAGAGTTCAGAAATGAACGAATTCTTCTTGTGGCAATGTAGACTAGGTCACATCAATGCGACACGGCTAGCTAAGTTGCATAAGGATGGATATTTGAATCCGTTCAAATTTTCATCATATGACACTTGCCAGTCATGTCTCAAAGGCAAGATGACCAAAACTCCATTTACGGGACACGGAGAAAGAGTTACTGAACTCTTGGGACAGATACATAGTGATGTATGCGGTCCCGTGTCTACACATGCCAAGGATGGTTCTGCGTACTTGATTACATTCACTGACGATCTCTCTAGATTCGGATATGTGTTCCTGATGAAACACAAATCAGAAGCTTTTGAGAAATTTAGAGAATATAAACAAGGACTCGAGAACCAAACCGGGAAAAGTATAAAATCCTTCGATCTGATCAAGGAGGTGAATACTTGAGCAATGAATTTCTGGACTTCTTAAAAGAGAATGGGATTCTCTCTCAGCTAACTCCTCCATATACACCACAGCACAACGGTGTATCAGAACGAAGGAACCGCACCCTATTAGATGTGGTGCGCTCTATGATGAGCACTGCTGAGTTGCCTATTTCCTTTTGGGGATATGCACTGGAAATAGCTGCAGACCTATTGAATATGGCTCCCACCAAATCTGTGCCAACCACTCCATATGAGATATGGAAAGGAAAGAGACCATATCTTAATTATGTTAAGTTATGGGGTTGTCCGGCATATGTGAAAACACAAAATCCGGACAAGCTCGGGGCAAGATCCATTCTGTGTAAGTTTATTGGATATCCCAAACATTCGCGCGGGTATATCTTCTACCACCCCGAGGAACAAAAGGTGTATGTTTTCCGACATGCTGCCTTTTTAGAAAAGGAATTTCTTAGAAAAGAGATTAGTGGCAAGGAGTTAGAACTGGAAGAGCTTCCAGCAATACAGACTACGACAGAAGATTTGGTGGAACCAGAGGATTCGGTAGTTCCCGATGAACCCAGCCACTCCGCCGATCTAATAGGGTTCCTCACCCACCTAAGAGATACTACAGTTTTCTCATGGATGGTGGGAGTGAGGATTGCATCATGGAGGATGATGACCCAACTAGCTTCGAGCAGGCCATCACGAGTGGTGACTCAGTGAAATGGCTGGATGCAATGCGGTCCGAGATGGAATCCATGTACACCAAAAAAGTATGGACTTTGGAAGATGCTCCTGAAGGGGTCAAACCCATTAGGAGCAAGTGGATCTTCAAGAAAAAACTTGGTGTATATGGGAAAGTGGAGACTTTCAAAGCTAGACTTGTTGCGAAGGGTTTTCGTCAACGATCAGGTGTCGATTATGACGAAACCTTTTCACCAGTGGCTATGCTTAAATCCATCCGGATCATGCTTGCCATCGCTGCATATCATGACTAAGAAATCTGGCAAATGGATGTTAAGACCGCCTTTCTAAACGGTGATTTAGAAGAGAGCGTGTACATGACTCAGTCGGAGGGCTTCGTAGCTAGTGGGAGCAGCGGGAAGGTATGCAAGTTGCTTAAATCCATATATGGATTAAAGCAAGCATCGCGGAGTTGGAACATCTACTTTGATGTCATTATCAAAGAGTTTGATTTCGTCAAAAACGTAGATGAACCTTGTATAGACAAGAAGGTAGCAGAGAGTAAGGTTGTCTTCCTCGTATTGTTCGTGGATGACATACTCCTGATAGGAAATGACATTCCTATGCTGTAATCGGTCAAGCTCTTCTTATCACAAAGATTCTCAATGAAAGATCTAGGCGATGCCTCCTACATCTTGGGGATTAAGATCTATAGAGATAGATCTAAACGGATACTGGGATTGTCCCAATCCAGGTACATTGACACCATACTGAAGAGGTTTAGTATGGAAGAATCCAAGCGTGGGTTTTTACCCATAATCTCTGGACTCACTCTCTCCAAAGAGATGTCTCCGAAGACTGATTTGGAGAGAGCTCGCATGAAAGGGATACCCTATGCTTCGGCAGTAGGCTCTATCATGTATGCGATGCTATGTACCAGACCCGATGTAGCACACTCACTAAGTGTAGAGAGAAGGTATCAAGAAGATCCTGGAGAGAGTCACTGGACATCTGTGAAGAGCATTCTTAAGTACTTACGAAGGACTAAAGAGATGCTCTTGGTGTATGGTAATGGATAACTCCAAGTGGAGTCCTTTACCGATTCGAGCTTCCAGAGTGATAAGGACGACTCTAAGTTGCACTCGGGATTTGTCTTTATCCTCATTGGAGGGGCGGTATGCTGGAAGAGTTCCAAGTAGGAAACCGTGGCAGACACGACGATGGAGGCTGAATACATCGGTGCCAACGATGCTGCCAAAGAGGCTGTCTGGATCAAGAAGTTCATAACCGAACTTGGAGTGGTTCCATCCATTGAGTATCCAATACCTTTGTATTGTGATAACAATGGAGCGGTGGCTTTGGCCTAGGAAACCAGGTCTCATCAGCGATCCAAGCATATTCTGAGGTGGTATCACCTGATCCGGGAGATAGTTGATTGCCAGGAGATCGAGGTCAGGAGAGTTGACATGAAGAACAACACAGCGGATCCACTCATGAAAGACATTCACCAGATACAGCTCGAGAGACTCTTCGGGATGCTTGGTATGCGATACTACAGCAGCTGGCTCTAGTGCAAGAGGGAGATTGTTAGTTGTACGTATGCCCTAGAGGCCAGTATTGTACATATGATGTATATTATATTGGATGCTTGGAGATATATAGAGAAGACTTTCTTTCTCGATATGATGGCATGTTATCTGGTTGCTCTTTATCTTAACATGTATACTTGTCTCTAGATACTGTCTTATGGTTACATGTTAGTAAAGCCCTTAGAATGTGTACTTGACTATCAGGACTATGATACAGTTCATATGAGTAGGGCCATGGTAGTCCATAATTTCATCCTTTAATGTCCCTAGTCGTAGGTGTATCGAGACGGAGCATCGATATACCAGAGTAGACTGGCGTGTACGCTTCTCGACCTATAAGATGGGTGATGGATGATCCCATATCCATTGGTATTTGACATCAGAGATATTATACGGGTGCTCAGTGGAGACTCGGTACACTGGACGGACTCGCCGAGAACTCCCAGATGGTATTATACCTCACGTCAGATGGCAGTTCTCTGGTGACACTTGTATACGTTAGTCTGTAGACCTAAGATCGTCATAGTGTCTTGTGTGATTCCTACTGTGCTTTGATTTCCACCTTACCACGTCCAAGAGGACATGCAAAACGGTGGTTTTTGGGTACAGTCCCAAGTCATATGGAGGCAATGAGCGATAGGAGAGGTTTCGTCTCTCCCGGTATTGGGGGTTGATATTGCGCTGTGCTCGATTGTCCATAACAGGGAAGTCCCTGGCCAGGGCTGATTTAGAGATTTACTGGTAAGTGTTACCAGTAGTTTCTCAACCCGTTATGAGCCTCACAACGGCATGACTTATCGGTTATTGGGGTCTGACGTTTACCACCCCAAGACTTGATATGTGACATATCAGACGAGGAGAACGGACTGTACGGCAAGTGTTACCGTCAGGCTTTTGCAGGAGTTGGAGCGGGCTTGCTTACCGATCTTCTGATTGCTTAATACCCGGGTAGCCGTTACGTCCAGCTAGTACCGCTGACGGCTTGTAGGTGCTTGATGTGATCATCACCTACTGCCGGCGTAGTGACGAGTCTTTAGAGTCCTACATAGAGGTTTACTGGCTCAGACAAAACGAAATAGGAGCACATATATGATATGTGCGGAACCGAGAATAATGTGTGTATGTGATACCGTATTCTATTCTCACGACTTTTGTATCGGTTGGTTATATGTGATATAGCCGGGTTATCGAATCAAGGGTTGATTCGATAAGTCAATACATTGGATGTTAGTCGGTTACATGTGATATAGCTGGATTATTAAGTCAAGTGCTGATTTAATAATTTAGTGTATAATTGTATATTTGATATACTAATTTACATAAACTAACATGTGCTCACTTAAGCATTTTTTCTCACATGTGCACACATAATATATATGATATATATTAAATTGTGTTCTTTTTATGTATCATGGTTGTTGATATAAATTACATGGGTGTATGAGACTTACACCATGCTATTTGTGATATTGGATTTTAATATTCAAAGTAAAAACAAAATTAGGGGAATATTAGCTTATTGCATGAAGGTAGTGGAAGCTTGTGGATGCATTGACTAAGTCCATTAGTTTTGTTTTAGTTAAAATATTTAGTAACCTAACTATCACAATTAGCCATGGTTATGTCTCTACATGAGTTAGTATATAATACTCACTCACCATGGTTCACTCTCTCACTTGATCATTTTCATTCTCTTCTCATTTTGTTCACCTTCTTCCTCAAGCCAAAAGCTTACTAGGGTTTGAAACAAGTGAGAAAGTATTGTGAGAAAAATAATTCTGAAGTGTGCCCACTTCCTATTTCCTCATCCTCTACTAGATTAGCACTTTAGTATAGGGTGTTTGCTTCACTAATTCTTTAGTTAGTGAAGTAGAAGCTTGAGCTAGTATTTCCTCGACGTAGATCATCTTCGTCCTCGAAGACTTCGAGCAAGATCGCTCTTTTCCCCTCGTGAAGCAATGCAAGAGTCCGGGAGTTCAACGATCGCAGCGAAGGGACTATTACAAAGAGCTTTAGAAGTGAAGGACCGATCTACAAACGTTGTATTTCTATTTCACTTAGAAGTAAAAAGGTTTACTTTTGTTTCCGTATTATATTCTAGTTTAGAGTTCCTTAAAACGACAAATTTTTTAAAATGGCATGGGCGATGCCTTCCGAAACCTTGCTACCGTCGATAGGAACCCTACACCGATCTTATATGTGTACTAGCTATACGGATT
Organism: Agapanthus africanus; assembly: GCA_030015575.1. Taxonomy (NCBI): domain Eukaryota; kingdom Viridiplantae; phylum Streptophyta; class Magnoliopsida; order Asparagales; family Amaryllidaceae; genus Agapanthus; species Agapanthus africanus. The sequence goes on from CM057347.1 coordinate 295,091,356, forward strand.
TTGTTCGAACGGATAATAATAGTGGGCTTAGGATTAAGCCGCATTCTAGTATTATATTATTGGATTATCTTTATCTCTTGGTATTCGTATTTTTTGCAGTACGAATACGGGTATGTATATACGGTGAGGGCATTCTTGTAATTTTACAAGAAGCGATTCTAGAAAGAGACACCTCATTTTTGATATATCTATTTATTGGAAAATAGATAATGAGGTGGAGGTATGGGTTTTTTCAAAGCATGGCTATTTCTTTTTGTTTATTCATTTATAACAGCCATTCAAGCATGGTTGCATTATTTTATCAAAATATTACATGCTTGATAATTTTGAGTTTATCCATTCGTTATTCAATCTAGACATCACACTCTCTCTCCATTGCTCTCCTCCTTCTTCATCAAACCCTAACCCTCACATATGTTGTGAAACCTAGGGTATTTTGAGATAAATTATTCCAATTAACTCTTTACATCTCTTAAGCTACCTAAATTAGTAAACTAGGTATTTTAGTTACCTAATTCTTGAGGTTAGAGCTTGAACCATAGACTCTTGGGTGGATCGTCTTCGACATGAGAAAGCCGACGACTAAGCTCGATCCGTACCATCTAGGAGCTCAAGAAAGGGACAAGAAGACCCGAAGGACTAGTATCATAAAGGTATAAATCATTATCATAGTAGATTAGAACCTTTATGATTTTTGTTAGTTATGGTTTTTGAATGATCTTGGAAGTTTAGTCGATATTGCTTGTTGTAAAAATGTTTTTTGTAAATTCTGTGTCACGAACCGAAGGTGTAACGTGACTGGAACTTAAATCACGCAACGTTTAAAGGCGTAACGTAATTCAAGTATGCCAAAATCCCAGAATCTAAACCGTGAAATAAAATAGAGTGGTAAAATACTTGTTTAAGAGGTTAATTTTAAATACAAAAGTTATATCAAAATCTTTGAAGATTTAAGTGATTATAAAAATTTTCGGTAGCATCTTCTTTGTAACTGATCCCAAACTGATACATAACAAGAATATACATAAGCATGGTATAATAAAAGCATCCACACTTGGGAGAAAATTAACGCCATCTGGCAAAACACAATCACAAAACAAGATATACGACGCAACAGGCAAAGAAATAAAGAAATAAGAAAGAAAACAATATCCACAGCATAACATAAAAGTCGGCTCACATGAGCACGACACCAGAGTCAAATATAATACAATATCTCTAAGTCACGTCTCTAAGTCAAATATCCAAGTGGTAGATGGAGTATACTAGATACAAAAAGGGAATATACAAGGTGGAAAAACAAAAGAATAACCGAATAACCCACCTATGAAATATCATGTCCAAAAGTTGAAGCAAAAGATGTAGTGTTGGCTATAGTGCCCTCAAGGCAATTATTGTAATCGCAGGCAGGTGATTATGATGATTGAGGGATGACCTATATGGATATAACAGTCTTACTCAAGATGATAGTATACTATCTGGTTTGTCTTTATCATTATGTATATGCATTATGTAGTATTACATATCACTATTACATGTTGATAGAGCCCATAGGATTCTTTCTTGACTACCATCATTACGATGGCGATCATATACATGGAAGCTGGGTGGTCTATAAGCATATCCTTAAATGTCCCTAGTCGATCGAGACTGGCCATTGATACTCCAGAGCAGACTAGTGTGTACTTATCGAGACACCGACGAGGGGCGGTGGCCGGTCTCACAAGCCATTGGTGTCTGTTGGTCACCTAAGATAGTATACAGGTGCCCATTGGGTTATGAGTACACTGGACGGACTCGCCGGGAACATACTAGTTGGTATTATACATATTGTCAGATAGCAGTTCCTAGGTGACATGTGTACAGGTTAGTTTGTCGACCTAAGATCATTAGTTGTCTCGTGTGAGTTCTCACTGTGCTTTGATTACTACCCTACCATGGCTCAAAGGAGTCATCCAAACGGGTTTTAGTTGGCTACAGCCCCGAGCCACATGGAGGTAGTGAGCGGATTGTTGGGGATTCATCTCTCCCGGTATTGGGGGTTGATGTCGCGAGGTGCACGGATGACCATCACTAGAAATCCTTGGCCAAGATAGTCGAGAATTACTGATCTGGATCAGTAGTTTCTTAGTTAGTGATGGGCTTCATACCGACACAAAATATCGCGTTATTAGGAGTCTGACTTTATCCACCCTCTAGACTCGATATGCGATACACTTAGACGAACAGACCAGACTGTACGGAGATTGTCACGGACTGGCTCAGTAGGGGTTTTGATGAGTTTTCTCATCGGCCTCTCTTTCGCTCAATATCTGGGTAACCGTTACGTACAGTTAGTGCCGCTGACGTGCTTGTGGCTAAACCCACTACCAGTGTATTGACGAGTCTTTAGAGTCCCACACAGAGGGTTTCCCTGCTTCGGGAAAAACGATATAGAGGCAGTATAGTATCACGGCAGGGTTTGATCATATACGTGTACTTGTGCATGTATCATGATTCAGACGGATAATACTAGTGTGCTTTGGTTTAAGCCGGATTCTAGTATTATATTATTGGATTATTTTCGTCTCTTTGTATTCGTATTTTTTGGAATACAGATACGGGTATATATATATATATATGGATGATGGGTATTCTTGTAATTTATTACAAGGTGCTTGTAGAAGATGCCACATCATTTTTGTTTATGACCATTTTGTTAAATGGTTAAATGAGGTGGAGGGATGAGATGTGATTTGGCATTTATGGAAGCATGGCTTTGTGGTGACTCATGGGGGTGACTCATAGTTCACTATTGTGGCATGCTTGATATTTATTTGGGTTGTGAGATATTTTTTGAGAGGCTTGATATGCATCTTTGTTCACAACATTTAGCCATATTCTTTGGTTGGAAAAATGCTTCACACTCTCATCTCCTCAAGCTTCTTCTTCTACCTCCACCCTAAAAGTCTCATGTGTTGAGAAACCTAGAGTGTCATGAGACAAATTAATCTATTAGTAGATTCTACATCCTCTAGGCTATCTAGTTTAGCGAACTAGGTACCCTAGTTACCTCGGCTATGAGGTTGGAGCTCGAACTACAAATCCTCAGGTGGATCATCTTCGATGGAGGGAGACCGGCGATCAAGCTTGATCATGGTGGCCTCTATAAGCTTAAGAAGATGGTAGAAGACCGAAGGACTCGGATCATTTGGTATAACCATTCTATACTCCTTTATAGTTTGCGAGCTTTAGGTTTATGGTAGTCCGGGTTATCGGGTTAATCTAGCGCTAGTTTATAAAATTTTTGTTCCGCAAACGGTCATGTAGATGGCCACGGCGCTGGCATAGCCCAACATGGTATCAAAACAATCCCATAAACCCTAAACTAGCAGTTTAAACGATGTTTAAAGTAACGAAACCGAAACAATTTCTAAAAAATACGGAAAATATTCAAGTTGCTGTCGATTTTTTCAAGTCTTCTAATTTTTTTTAAAACAATTGCTGAAAACTACTTGTGCGACATCTAGAACATGTAAGTCGATGTCCCGCACACCACATGTTCGTGGGGAGGCGGAATTTGTAAAAAATGATTTTTACGGGCTTCGCAACATCGACTAAAACAAAGGATCATCCATATACCTTAGCTAGAAAACAACATGAGATTTAATTACTCGGAAAGAATCTTATACCTCATGATACAAGTCCTTTGGGTCTTCTCCGCTGTCCTTTTTCTCATCGTAGGCTCCAAGGATCGATCCGGATTGTAGCTTCCTCGTTGGCTTCTGTTCATAACATAATATTGCATTTTGTATTCCCCATTCTTATGCATTTTACAATAAAAACAGGTGCTTTTGACCCATGTCTGCTACATGTTACAGGTTACAGGTTCTTGGAACGAAAACAGTGAAAAAGACAAAAGACGACACAAAAGAAGGACTTTTGACCAACAAATAGGAGGATCTTAGTCAAGCCTGAAAACGAAGAACGGTTCACCATCAACAAGGCAACTCAAGATCCAAATTTGCAAGAAAGACGGTTAAAAGATCCATTGCAAAGTGTTCGCTGAAGATCTGGTATCACTGTAGAAGCCCAAATGATAATATGAATAAAGAATCTGGAAGCCCAAAGAAATATACAGCAGCCCAAGAAAATTTATCAATTGAACCCACTAAAGGGCCACGGATCAGCGGCCCAAAGCCCACCAAGGCCGCGGATCCGCGGCCCTTCTGAAGCATCATGGAAAGAAATTTATTGCAGATTGTTCAGAGGAAGCTATGGAAAGATTTCTTGGGGCTATATTTGTAATTTTAGACATGCGGAGCAATTGTAAACGTAGGGTTTCTATGTCCTATAAATAGAACCCTAAAGCCTTGTATTTTTCTCATGCCTCCCTATGCCTCTTTTTATTAATAAAATTTAGAATTCTTTTGGAGAGCATCGATGCCTCTTTTCATATCATCTATTCAGATCTGACAACCCTGCGTAAATGTTTGAAGAGAGCCATCTGTAAAGTAAGTAGATTTATTTAATTGCTCTAGTTTAGATTTCAATTCTTGCCCTAGGTAATTTTTATTCTCTGCCCTAGATAAATGTTCTTCAATTCCCTAATGAGTGAGTAGTCTCCTCGCTTGTTAGGGTTAGATCTGGGGAAGGTTTGAGAGACGAAGATTTCTCATCCCCTTTCTTGCCCGTCATATATTTTTATAGGACTCCATGCATACCTTCTTATTCCGCTCCCTACGGCATCCTATCCCTCGAGGTAGCGGTGATACCGTAGTATAAAGGCCCGGATTTTAAGGTTTTCCATGGAGGTTAGGGTAAAGATTAAGAAAAGAAGGACAAGGATCTAGAGGAAGAACAATCTTCCCAATCATCCTAATCCCTTTTATTAATATTTACCATAACACCTAATTAGATCTTCATATGGGTATAGAAAGCGGTGAGATTTATAGACTTTCCAAATTTAGCCTAGACCTAACCCTAGCAAGATTTAGATATAGATTAATTCAGTTTTTAGATTTAATAATCAATCCGAACACCCTTCGGAATTAACTCGTTAGCGCGATTAGGAAATTCACAACATCCCTGTGGACCGACCCGTACTCACCAGCTAGCTTCATGCGACGCCGTTCTTGATTGCGGTTACAAATATTTTTGATCTATCTTTTAGAAAGCGCAAGCATGCTAAATCAATCAATCAAATGGCGCCGTTGCCGGGGATGGCGTAGAACTTTCCTTTTCGTAATTTCGGGTTAATCATAAAATTTAAAAAAATCATAAAAATCTGAAAAATCCAAAAAAATATAAAAATATATCTTGTGTTATTTTTGGAAAGGGTATTCTTGTGAGAATTTTTTGCAGGATCTACAAAGAAATTCGGATCTGGAAATCTACAGAGATCAGAACAGCAAATATCAAATCCGAACAAATAGAGGAATATCACAATAGACAACAGAAGAAATTTGGAGGACTGAGTCAACAAGAAAAATCGTGGTGATCTGGTTAAAAAAAAAATAAAAAATCCCGAGCCGACCAACCCGCGGCGGAACCGCGGTCGAAAGAGGGTTACGGCGGCGGATCCGCGGCCGTTTGGTCGGTTCAATTCGCCAGATTTGCTCTGCGGTTCAGTAAAAAAAAAAAAAAAATATTATCCTCTGCAGATTTCCGCCATTGCAAATCTCTGTGAGTTTTCTCTCCTCCTCTTCAAATCTTGATATATCTTCTGTAAATTAGCCTGCAGGATTTCTTTGCGCTTTAAAAATATTCCTTTCCAAATAACAAATCTTATGCAGGATTCGTTGCGCTATGCTTAAAATAATAATTGATTGCAAGTGATCTTTTCTGATTTGCATATCCTTAATTTTTTTTGCTAAAAATATCTTTCCAAATAAAGAGCAAGAGAAAAAAGGAAAGTTTTAATTAGAAAACTTGCAAATTTTGAAATTCACACAAAAAAGATTTGATTGCAAGTGATTTACTGTTTTGCATATCTTTAATCGGATTTTAAGGGGCTTTTGACCAACTCAGATTGGGTGGGGATTTCATCACCTTTCCCAGGACCCCAGAAAACACCTAAAGCATGTGCATTGACCACAACTAATTAAAAAATATTAGACTCAGACCTAAGGACATCGAGCTCAATAGGAAAAGGACTAGTATAGGCATCGACCGTTTATCCTAACTGACATTGCGGTGTATAGGCTAGTGGTTATTAATTAGGCCCACTGTAGTGGTGGTTCCTTCCCACTTACCTGGCCGCAATTGGCGGTGAAGAGGCGGTTTGAGGTCCTATTTCTAGCCCTTTGGAACAGTTAGGAGCTGTCTAGCTGACCTAGGTGATCCTAAATCTCGGACTGATTGTGCATTTCTGGTTATTTGCATTTGTGTCTTAGCCCTTTATCGAAAATTTTTGCAAAACAAATAAAAAAGAATAATAAGAGGAATTTTATTATAAAAAAAAAGACTTGCAACTTTTGTCGCTGAGAAATCCTTGCACCACCTACCTTCTTCATCTTATCTTTCTTCTATCATGGGTACCCCACATAATAAATCACTTGCCGAACTTTGGTATCCCGAGCCTAATTTTGCGTCGTTCGGCAATTTGTTCGATCAATTTAAAGACGATCCTTCCATGCCTAAAAAATCTTTGAAAGATCACATAGAGGAGTCTAGGAGAAACAGTTTGACTTTTCAACCCACTTTGTGTCAACCAAGTCAACCTTCACCACCTTCCTATGTTGACACCACTTCTTTAAGTCCTTCTGTCACTCCTAGGCCGATGTCCATTGCTGAGCATATTGCTCAATCTCGTAGCCGATCTTTCACCCCTCTCCACTCATCTAGTTCTAGGGATCCACACGACTATTCACATTTTTATCCATATGTTGACCCTACCCCTGTCCAATCAACCACTTCCTATCAGTCCTACCCGACCTTCCCACCCTCACTAGACATTGATTCTACACAGCCATTAGGGAGTTTTGCATATCCACACGATTTCGAATCTTTTACCGAAACCCCCTTACCACCCAAGTCTAGCTTGGAAGAGGCGTTGGAGGCGTATATCGCAGCAACAAATAAAATGGTTAGGAATGTGGAAGCGTCCGTGGCCACCCTTATGCAACTTGCTGAACCGGTAGCTAGTTTCCCGCTAGCACCAAATTTTTCAATGTATGAGGAGGCGGTTGGACAGAATGAGAATGTGAGAGGATTTCCAAATCAAACCTACCCATACCCTATTGAATCCAACAACTCCAATTTTCAAACATGTGTCCAAAATGATGAGTTGTGTGATTTTGTAGTGCTTGATTTGCCAGATTGTGAAGCACCCCTTTCGAGTGAAACCGCACCTAATCCTTTCGATCTTTACACCTCCACTCTAGAACCTAAATTGATAAGCATCCATGCTTTTGAGGAGGTGTCTAAAGAAATTGACTTTCACTTGATTGAGGATATAGACGCCGGGAATATTTCGGATGATGAACCTGTCGATTTAATTGAAATTTTATATTCAAATCATCATCCCGAGTTATTAAATGTTTCTCCCGAATCTCATATGCGTCTTGATTTTGATGATAATGGCATGGATGAGTTGAATATTGAGGAGAATTATGAGGATAATATTGAGGAGAGTGGTGAGGATCATATTGAGGTTGAACCATTTTTCTTTGATGTGTCGGATTTTCCAATTCATCCTCTTGAACCTTTACCTAAATCACCCTCCCTTTTTTCCATCGTTCCAACCACGCCTCATTTCACGCTTGACGACTGTGAGCTTGAAAACTTTTCCTTTGAATCTGACACAGTTCTCACAGCCGATGGCACTTCCGAGTGTTTCACTTTTTCGGATGATGTTGAAGTTTCACCGCCCGAGTTTGAGTCCTTTGCATTTTCAGATGAGTTAGTTAATCCTTCAGACTCGGTTGCTTACAGTCGTTTCGAACCATTGATGGAATCTTTCCAGTTCGACACAGTTTACTACGGTAAGAATGATACCCTTCCTCACTCACTTCCTTCCGTCCTTCCTATAGTTTCGACTGTGCAAGAGACCGTTACGCTTTCATCTCCAATACCTAGTTCGACGTACCCATGTTTGCTCACGACTCTTGAGGGATTTAATCTCATTTTTTCGCGGGTTGATAGATTAGCACAATCGCTTTTTACACATCGGTCATTACAAATTGTGCTAATCTATACGCTCCATCCACACCCTCAAATTCGTATTCCCACTTTCTTTGGTTCTTCTAATCTTCCTTTAATGATATCGAGTGTTGATGAATCACAATCCGACATTTTGAGTTCGATAATTTTCAATTGGACCTTCGAGGAAAGTTTTGAAGATATTTTCGCCGACGAACTCGCATTCTTAAATGATATGGATTTTGTGATTAATCAACCTCCACTCGAAGAAGTAGAACCCCTACCATTTCTTCGTCCCCTCCGCCATTCTCCTCCACCCAGACCATATTATCCCTTTCTCTCCACACGGTCTCGTGTGCTTCTCATTTCTTTTCTTTCCACTCCATTCTTTCACCAACTCTACCATTACCACGATAGAATTTTTGAATGGTTGGTGCTAACCTTTGGATTGTGCAAGGCCAAGCTTAAGTTTGGGGGACCTTTGTATATATGTATATATCTTTTGTTTTCTTTTTCTATAAAAAAACAAAAAAAAAATTCAAAACATTAAAAATAAAAAAATTATAAATAAATAAACAGGGGAGTATCGGTATTTTGACCCTCTTGGTTTAGCATGACAGTGAGGACACTGTCAAGTTCAAGTTTGGGGGTACGCTCGGTACGTCTTCTTCCTTCGCATTCATTTGTACATATTTTTGCATTTGCATATTTATTTAAAAACCCATAAAAATTGAAAAATTTCAAAAATTATAAAAATTATTGTATTCAATTTTGGCTAATTGACTCGAGTTTGATAAATAGGATAACTGGCTAGGAACAACTAGATCTTAGACTTAGTAAATTAAAAACCCTAAAAATAACCTTCCTTAAAATTTAACGGTAGAAAGTATATGCATTGTAGTTTATTTAGAAATAGGCAAATTTTGGGTTCACTTCTTGGGCTAAGTCGAAACGAAGGAAAAGTATTAAAACTTTTATTAGAGTATAAGTTTGAAAAATAGTTCCTAACTTAAGTCTAGATTCTGAAAATGTATACCCTACACAATACACAAACACGCACCTTGAAACTTGGATTAGTAGAAGAGACCTTGAAATATTCTTGTCTAAAGTCTTTCGCACAATGAAAAAGAAAAAAAAGGTGGATAAAGAAAAAAAAATGGACACTGGTTTTTGTGATTACTTAAGGCTGTAAAAATAGAAAAATATTTAGCGAGGGTGCTTCATCACCTAGTGCCTTAGACCAACTGGTTTGGGAGCCACTGCTAAAAGCCTTGGGTGTTGCAAAAATTAGGAAGTACGCTTTAACACGCTAACGCATCTTGTAATCGGTTGTTGGTACCTCAAGAAGTATTAACAGTCGCATGAAGGATGTGAAAGCGAAAATTCACAAGTGCTTTGGACAATGGACGGGAGTACGATTGCTTGATTTGAATTTCCAAGTGTAGGGGTGATATTTACACACACGTGGGGATATGTGATTGGAGTTTAGATAAGAGAAAGGAATGAAGAATAGAACTTGTGTCTTTAATAGAGTTGATAGAAATTCCTAAGTGGAGATGGAACTCTAGAAGGAAAACTTAAGAGATGCCGAAAGCTATGTAAGTCTGCATAACATATATAATCTTAAGTTAAATAATGAGGAAGTGTGAAGAATATGGGTGGATAATTTGCGAGTCAAAAGATAATAGGATTCCTTGTTAGAAAACCTAATTGGAGAACAAAAGTCAATGGGCTGAATTGATAGGATTTTGTGGGTGTAATCCGCTGAAAACCCTCAGGAGACAACACTCCTCCTACTAGGGACACCTAGAGGTTTAACGGCTTGTTGCACGAGCTCAGTGCAATCGCGTTTCCCTGCGAAAGTGTGGCTAGGTTAGATTTTTAAATAATAAGTTTGCTCGAGGGCGAGCAAAAGATAAGTTTGGGGGTATTTGTTCATAACATAATATTGCATTTTGTATTCCCCATTCTTATGCATTTTACAATAAAAACAGGTGCTTTTGACCCATGTCTGCTACATGTTACAGGTTACAGGTTCTTGGAACGAAAACAGTGAAAAAGACAAAAGACGACACAAAAGAAGGACTTTTGACCAACAAATAGGAGGATCTTAGTCAAGCCTGAAAATGAAGAACGGTTCACCATCAACAAGGCAACTCAAGATCCAAATTTGCAAGAAAGACGGTTAAAAGATCCATTGCAAAGTGTTCGCTGAAGATCTGGTATCACTGTAGAAGCCCAAATGATAATATGAATAAAGAATCTGGAAGCCCAAAGAAATATACAGCAGCCCAAGAAAATTTATCAATTGAACCCACTAAAGGGCCGCGGATCAGCGGCCCAAAGCCCACCAAGGCCGCGGATCCGCGGCCCTTCTGAAGCATCATGGAAAGAAATTTATTGCAGATTGTTCAGAGGAAGCTATGGAAAGATTTCTTGGGGCTATATTTGTAATTTTAGACATGCGGAGCAATTGTAAACGTAGGGTTTCTATGTCCTATAAATAGAACCCTAAAGCCTTGTATTTTTCTCATGCCTCCCTATGCCTCTTTTTATTAATAAAATTTAGAATTCTTTTGGAGAGCATCGATGCCTCTTTTCATATCATCTATTCAGATCTGACAACCCTGCGTAAATGTTTGAAGAGAGCCATCTGTAAAGTAAGTAGATTTATTTAATTGCTCTAGTTTAGATTTCAATTCTTGCCCTAGGTAATTTTTATTCTCTGCCCTAGATAAATGTTCTTCAATTCCCTAATGAGTGAGTAGTCTCCTCGCTTGTTAGGGTTAGATCTGGGGAAGGTTTGAGAGACGAAGATTTCTCATCCCCTTTCTTGCCCGTCATATATTTTTATAGGACTCCATGCATACCTTCTTATTCCGCTCCCTACGGCATCCTATCCCTCGAGGTAGCGGTGATACCGTAGTATAAAGTCCCGGATTTTAAGGTTTTCCATGGAGGTTAGGGTAAAGATTAAGAAAAGAAGGACAAGGATCTAGAGGAAGAACAATCTTTCCAATCATCCTAATCCCTTTTATTAATATTTACCATAACACCTAATTAGATCTTAATATGGGTATAGAAAGCGGTGAGATTTATAGACTTTCCAAATTTAACCTAGACCTAACCCTAGCAAGATTTAGATATAGATTAATTCAGTTTTTAGATTTAATAATCAATCCGAACACCCTTCGGAATTAACTCGTTAGCGCGATTAGGAAATTCACAACATCCCTGTGGACCGACCCGTACTCACCGGCTAGCTTCATGCGACGCCGTTCTTGATTGCGGTTACAAATATTTTTGATCTATCTTTTAGAAAGCGCAAGTATGCTAAAATCAACCAATCAGCTTCCTCGAGTCAAAGACGATCCACCCGAGAGTCTATAGTCCGAGCTCCAACCTAAAAACCGAAGGTGACTAGGGCAACAAGCTTGCTAAACTTGATGGCCTAGGTGATGTAGAGAATGAATATGGATTTATTTATCTCTTGAAACCCTAGTTTACTCAACTCATGAGACCTTTAGGGTTTTATTTGCGAGGAAGAAGAAGAGAGCTCACTTGAGAAAAGAGAAATGTATTTTGATAATGATAATGATAAATGAGATGGCTCCCTTGACTTGACTACAAGCATGGCAAGAAAATATCTCGCCCAAAATATTTAGTGCCACAAAATATCTCACAAGAAATATCTAGTCAAAGAGTCAAACCAAGTCAAGTGGTCAAACCAAGTCATTTGGTCAAACCAAGTCAAGTAGTCAATGCAAGTAGCCATGCCACATTTATCATTTACAAATATAACAAATACTTTTCTCCACCTCATAATTGTTTTGATCAAGTCAATGGTCAAAAACCCTAATGAGGTGTCTCCTTATATGCCCCTCTCATCCGTATATACATACCCGCATCCGTGTTTCGAGAAACACGAATTCAAAGAGACGAAAATGATCCATCAATATAATACTAGGATACGGCTTAAACCAAAACCCACTAGTATTATCCGCCCAAATATCATACGCACACAACTGTACGTACGTGATCGAAGCTCTGCCGTAAAACCATACAGCCTCTACATCTTTCGCCCGATGCAGGGAAACTCTCTATGTGGGACCCTAAAGACTTGACACTACGCTGATAGTGAGTTTAACCACAGTCCGCAAGCGGTACTAGCTGCACGTAACGGTCCCCAAGAAGATGTCGATAAGAAGGCCGATGTGGAAACCCATCCGAACTCCTACTGAGCCTGAATGTGACAATCTCCTTATAGTCCGGTCTGTTCGTCTAAGAGTATCACATATCGGGCCTAGGGGGTGGTAATCGTCAGACCCCTAATAGTGTAATAAGTCATGCCAGAGTGTAGCCTAAAACACCATGAGAAATTACCGGAATGCTTACCAGTAAATCTCGCTTGCCCTGGCTAGAGACTTTGTGTAATGGCTCTCCGAACACAACACGATATCAACCCCCAATACCGTGAGAGACGAATCCTATCTAACTGCCGCTGCCTCCAAGTTCTTCGGGACTGCACCCAATTACTACCTGTTTGCACGACTCCTTTGAGCCGTGGTAGGGTAGTAATCAAAGTACAGTGGGAACACACTCGAGGCAAAGTAGCAGTGTCAAGTCGACGGACTAAGCTGTACTCATGTCACCTGGGAACTGCTACCCGACGATAGGTATAGTACCCACCAACAGTTCCCGACGAGTCATGTCCAGTGTACTCATAACCTAATGAGCACCTGCATACTATCTCGAGTACGACGTACTAATGGCTGTAGGACAGACCATCTCCCTTACTGGGATGAGAAGCGTATACACTAGTCTACTCTGGAGTATCGATGCCTCGTCTCGATAATCCTACGACTAGGGACCTGTATAGGATGTTCTTATAGAATACCCAGCCTCCACTAGTGTGACTGCCATCACAACGCTGGTAATCAAGCAAAGATCCTAAGGCCTCTACCAATATGTATAAGCGATATGCTAAGAAAACACACGCACATATTTAGGTAGAGACAAACCAGGTATCATACTACCATTTTGAGCAAGACTGTTACTATATCCGTGTATATCCTAAGCTCCCATTAAGTAATATATGTTGGATATAGTGCCCTTAGAGTCAATTATTAGATCACAGGAACGTGATTGCAATGATTGAGGGAGGACCTATGCCGGTAGAACAGTCTTACTCAAGATGATAGTATACTATTTGGTTTATCTTTATCATCGTGTACTGCTTTAGGTGACCTTACAGGTCGCTATTACACGTTGATAGAGCCCCTAGGATTCTTGTTTGACTGCCAACAGTATGATGGTGATCATATACGTGGGAGCTGGGGTCTATAAGCACATCCTTAAAAGGTCCCTAGTCGTGGGAGTTTCGAGACAGGGCATCGATACTCCAGAGTAGACTAGTGTATACAGTCGAGATCCCGACGAGGGGCGGTGGCCGGTCTCACAAGCCGCTGGTGTCAGTTGGTTCACCTAAGATGTATACAGGTGCTCATTGGGTTATGAGTACAGCGGACAGGACTCGCCGGGAACATGCTAGTTGGTATTATACCTAGCGTCAGATAGCAGTTTCCTGGTGACATGTGTACAGGTTAGTTCATCGACATGAGATCGTCATTTGTCTCGTATGACTTCCCACTATACTTTGATTACTATCCTACCACGGCTCAAAGGAGTCATGGAAACAGGTTTTAGTTGGGTACAATCCCGAGCCACATGGAGGCAGTGAGCGGATCTGCAGGGGTTCGTCTCTCCCGGTATTGGGGGTGAGGTCATGTTGTGTCTAGGAGAGCCATTACACGAAGTCCTTGGCCAAGGCAGGAGATTTACTGGTAGGTATTCCAGTAGTATCTCAGGGTGTTCTGGGCTACACTCCGACACGACTTGTACCGCTTTTGGGGGTCTGACTTTTACCAACCCCCTAGGCCCGCCATGCGATGCTCATAGACGAACGGGCCGGACTGTACGGATATTGTCACTGACAGGCTTAGTAGGGTGTCTGGATGAGTTCGCTCATCGACGTCCCTTTTGGTCAATACCTGGTAGCTCGTTACATATGGCTAATACCTCTGACGTGCTAGTGGTTAAATCCACAGCCAAAAGTATTGACAAGTCTTTAGAGTCCCCCACAGACAGTTTCTCAAGTTTCGGGCAAAACGCTGTAGAGGCCGTATAGATATATGGCAGGGTTCGATCAAATACGTGCGGTATTGCATGGATCATGATCGGACGGATAATACTAGCGGGCTTTGGTTTAAGCCGGATCCTAGTATTGTACAATGTAGATTTTGTCTCATTACATTTGTATTCGGTCGGAATACAAATGCGGGTATGTATATACGGTCGTGGGGTTTTCCTGTATTTTATTATGGGATCGCTTTTTTGAAGTTACCAGTTTACATTCCGTTTCGGCCAGTTTTCCTTTGTTCCTTCATGGCCGAATTTTTGTGATGGGAGGGGCTTATTTGCAAATGTGCAAATTAGCAAAGTGGAGGGTGTTATTTGTGATATGAGTTTTCATGATATTTCAAAGCATCTTTTGATTCTTTTTCCATCATGGTTTGCATTAATTGAGATGGGAGTTGATTAGGATTTGGTGTGACTTTTTTCTCCTCTTTATCAGCACATTTTTCCTTATACTCACCAATTCTCCTCTTGTGCTCACCCCCCTTAGATTTTTCCCTCCTCCATTTTAGAAAAGGGCCGGCCACAGAGAATGAGGGGGCAATTTTTTTGTGTGGGAAATATATTGATTCTCATTTGGATGCATCACAAAATTCCTTAGTTGATCTTCAAAGTTTTTTTTTCTTCACCTCCATCCAAAAATGGCAACTTCATAAACCCTTGAGGCAAACCATTCTACACCCAGTCTATAGCAATCTTGGACACGTCGGCTTGCCAACTTCGTGTCTGAGTTGCCTCGGTTCAGAGGTGGGAGCCCGTAAAAGGATTCGGCTATGTGGTGCCCTTTCCGACGAGGAGATGGAGACCGGAGATTCCGCGTGGAGATCGGGATGGTGACCGAAGATCGAAGGACACGGATCGCTCGGTATAGCTTTCTACCCTTTCTCTTGTTAGCTAGTAGTAGGTTAATGGTCCAATCCGGGTTTTTAGTATGCGGTAGCGCCGGTTTCCAAGTTTTGAAAAAGTTTCGTTTCGGCATTTTGGCCTCGGACAGACGGCCGGCGCGCTACCGTGCACTTACATGGTATCAGAGCCACGCCATTAACCTTTTCTAGCTTGCTCTAACGTATTTAGAACTTCTATCGAACAAAAATTCCAAAAACCAATTTCAAAATGCAGTTTCTGTCAAAAAATTATTTGGAATGTTGCAGTGATATGTGCAGGCTTTTCTAAGAAAACTGAGAAAATTTGGTGGGCTGATTTTACTGTAGCGCGGCAGATCCGCGGCCAAAGCACGTTTTGGCCGCGGACCCGCGGCCGTACTGTAGGCACAGTGCACCAAATTTCTTCAGTGGGTTTCTGACTTGGAATTGGGGTTTATGGTATATTCTTTTTGGGCCCATATTTTTTTGAGTGCTGCAGTTGTACTTGGGGGCCCACTTCGGGAAATTTAGTCGATCAAAAATTTTAAACATGTTAGTTCACATTATTTATATTATATCTGCGACCATGAATGTCATTTGATCGGTAAATCCTGTCTAACTGCTATAGCGCTTTTAGATGGATTTGCGAACGTGACATTCACGTTGATGTTCTATGTTGTGCTGTGATGTTGCGGATTTGTCGTGGTGGATAGCCTGGATGCAATGGTAGTATAGTTTGGTTGTTTATGTACATTTGATATTGCGGGGAGAGCGTCCGACATGTGGACTGCCGTTACTTCCTGTTTGTATATTATTATTTTGGGGCACGACTGGGCTGAGGTCGATGTACCCGTTGTATATTTTACTTTCTGTACTAGGATTACCCCGCGGAGGGGTGCACGGGTAGCCTGGTTCTAGAGGGCAACGGGCCTGCATCTCATGGCGTTGAGACGGAGGGGGCTTCACTCTAGAATTGGCGGGCTATTCGCCGCACTCGTAGGGGGTATAGGTTGACCCAAGGAGTGGTGCCCAAGTTATCGGATTCCGTGAAGTGCTGGGTGGTCCATTCACGTTGCTGAAGGGGGCTGCCTCGCTTCAGGTTTTGGCGGGTAACTTGCCGCGCCCGTAGGGGTCTAGGATTTCATTGCACAGGCTATCCACACGACCAGGGGAACGTCGGGTTTCAGTAGCGGCTCTATGAAACCCGGGGATCCCAGATATCTGTATTGTTCTGTGATACTTATTACATTTCTGTGATGTTGCATTTTATCATGCCTTGAGCGATTACTATATATTGATATATATACTAGTAGATGTTGCATATGTTTTACACCCGCGCTAGTCCAGTCTCCGCTTTGTCGTTAGTTAAGTAACCTAACGGGTGATGACGGGACCCAGTGGCGAATGCGGATGGTATATACGTACATCATTATTTTCGTTCTTTATTGTTGTGATCAATTGATAGGACTGCGTTAATTCAGATCAATGCAAGCTAAACAAACCTATTCCGATGTTGTTGGAACAATTTTTCAAAAAGCTGTTATTGTAAAGATGTTCTCTTTTGTTTTGCACAGTGGTATTCGGTTATGAATATCCAGCACCTCAGTCGACGAGGAAAGGGCCGAGATCCCTTCACCGGGAGTGACCCCTTGGACAGAAGTTTGCGTCAGGGCAATAACTTCACTATAGTTGATTACTTTTGCTTTGCATCATGGTATTCAGTTGGAATATCCTGCACCTCATTCTACGGGGAAAGAGCCGAGATCCCTTCACCGGGAGTGACCTCTTTAGCAAAAGTTTTCGCCACTATATTTTTATAAAAGCTATCCGGTTCCTTCAACGATATCAAGTTCAGTACGTTAAAGGTTTTTCGCCAAAAACCATTCGTAGCCCTCCGTCATTTCAGACAGGTAGCACGTAGTATTCATGCTATGTTTGTTGACCTTCGTCAAGGCATAGTGAATGGTAGCTATTTGTTACATTTCTACTGCGTAGATAGATGCGTTGGTTTGGGATAGTCGTATAGCTTTGTTGGCCTTCATCAAGGGCTTGTACTGGTGGGTTCAAATTAACCTGGACAATAACGGGTAGAACTTGACATATGACTTATGATTTGTTGACCTTCGTCAAGGTCATAAGAGCATGGGGTAAAAATCACATCGAGAGTTTCTAAAGAAACCGAAACTTGCCAGGCATGCGCTTACCTTCTGGAGTGTGATGACGTGAGTGGATTCCATCACGTTATCATGCGATGATAGTTGGATTCCGATTCCCACTGATGAGTTGGTTTACTCCTCGGGTGATCCCGACTAATTCTTCTTTCAGGTTTGGAGGAGAATTTGACGGTACAGTGGGAGGTTTCCTGATTAGATAAAGTGATAACCATTCTGATATAGGTTAGAGTGCACGCTGAGTGTTTATTTTCTCTCTCTCTCTGGCAGCGACCATGACCCGACCCTAGACTATGACTCAGTGACCAAGTTAACCGAACCTTCTTAAACACTGGCTTTTGGATTGTCAGAGTTGCATACCTCATTGCCACTCCTACTTTTACCCTTTTCTCCAGAACACCCCGTATTACTACGAACGTCCACTTCCATTGGATAAAACCATCGTATGGTTATATACGAACTCGAAGGAACTTGTTCCAGATTCGAGGATGGTTTCTGGTTCTGGAGAAAACGAATAGGACTATTCAGTTGTCTTTTCCTTTTACCTTCTCTCAGGTTGCGAGTGCTCCTTGGATTTGGAGATAGTACACCCGTTACGCTTATTGGATAGTCTTATTCCAAACCTTAGGCTGGTGCCGAACGGTAGGGAATGAAGAAAGCCGATTAGCCTACGTGTCGTGTACAGAAGGTATTAAGTAAAGACAAATAAAGGGATTAGAAGGAGGGCAAAGTAAATTGCGACTGCTATTCACGACAAAACCAGGTATTTCATTACCACTCCCACTTCACCTTTGTATTTCTCCAGGACACTTCGTATCACTACGAAGATCCACAGTTATTTGGATACTCCATCGTATGGTTATATACGAACTCGAAAGGAACTTGTTCCAGTTCGGGGATGGATTCTGGTTCAGGAGAAATAGGAATAAGGTTTATTCGGTTGTCTTTTATCTTCACCTTCTCTAGCATTGCGAGTGCTCCTGGGATTAGGACAGTACACCTATTACACTTATTGGATAGTCTTCTTCCAAACCTATTACACTTATTGCGAGTGCCGAACGGTAGGGAAGGAAGAAAACCATTTAAGCCTAAGAGGGTATACAGAAGGTAATGATTAAAGACATATAAAGGGATTTGGAGAGATGGCAAAGAAATATACGGTTTCAGTTGTGAATCTGATAATGGAAGAGGCATTACTAGGAATACCCGGATACCCCTATGAAACATTTCAATGTTTCAGTTTCACTGTGTACTGTTAAAAGAAAACTGATTTCCCAATTAGCCCTTGCTCCAGGGTATGTATTTACCAGGTTTGATTCTCACATCTGTATGGTTTTACAGATGATGAGTGAGAGTAAGTTATTGAGAATTGGGTGATCATCCTTATTATATCGGGATTCATTGTAATTGGTGATATTTGAGGAAATCGCCTGGATAGTTTGCCGGACGACAAATATTTGGTTTTGAATATCCGCTGTTATGCACCAATTTCAAATTGATATATCTGTACGTCTATTTTTATAGAGTGAGATATACCTTTTTGAAATTATGTCCATGATATTTACCTATATCAGTGGATGGTTAGGTAAGGAGCATTAAACAGCGGTGTAATTCTTCTTAATCATAAGTACAGTTTTCAACCTACGACACACAGGGATTGAGTTATTAGACTCAGGGGACTTATTCAGAGTATTGTATGTTGTCTACTGTCTATTAGGACAGAGGGGTTGGTCCTCGTACTATATTCGGTTTACTTATGACTTCTCTAGTTCTCAGACAAGTGTTTCGTAGAAACACAAGGTCTGAGAAGTTATAGGTATAAGAGTAAAGTAGAGAACCAGGTATTGCAAGTATCAGGATTCTTCAAGGTGATCGAAGATGTAGATACTTATGTATGGTATTCAGTTAATAGTAATGATTAGGAGAACTTGCTTCTCTTTCAGGTTACTCATAATTGGAAGCACTCCTAAGTTGAGTAATGCTGATCGGCCTCTCTCCATTTAGTTGACATGCACTGGAGACAGCTGCATGATTTGAATCTGGTTCCAATTAGATCAGTGCCTCTGTTACTATATTGGATATAAAACCGTTCATATTTTAACGATGTTAAGGTATGGGGTGTTGTCCGGCTTATGCTTAAAACCAGATTCCAGATAACTCAAGGCACGTTTCTGTAATGGTTGTTTGTGGGTTGACCCGGGCTATGACGAGGGTTGACTTTCTGTCTGGAAGATCAATAGTGATATTGTTCTTGACTCGCCACAGTTTTAATAAAAATGGATTTTTTCAGAAAACAGAAGTGGGAGTATGGTAGAACTGGAAGTGATTCCAGAACCGCAAACGATTACTGAAAATTTAATAGGACCTAAAGATTCAATCTGGATTGACATTCCATTGGCCACTCCGCAGATATGGTGGGTAACCTCAGGCACTCAAGAGGTACTTCGGTAGCCTCAAGGACGGTGATAGGGAGGTTCTTGTTTACCCAGACTTACCATTGCTATTGTTCCAGGCTGTGAGACCCGGCAGGAGGATGAGTATAGCGTCGTTCTAAACTAGCTTTAGAAGTGTACGTCTATATGACTCTGCCAGAGGGTCGTTGTAGTTAGTGGGAGCAGCGGAAGCATTGGTGGAGAAGTAGCTTATATCTATTTATGGACTAAAGCAGAAATAGCGGAGATAGATCATCTATTTCTGATGTGACAGTCATAGGTTTGACTTCATCAGAATAGGGAATGGATCTGTTAAGAAAGTAGTAGGGTGTGATGTCCTGGTATTTGGATGACATACACAGAGTAGGAAGTGAAATTCCTATACTACGATCGGTTATTCTTTGGTTGTCACACAGTGGTTTCTCTACATGGGACTTAGATTTCATATCAGACATTCTGGTTACTGGATCTATGATTTTAGATCTAGATTTGGGTAGTTTCCCAATCTGGGTACTTAGACAGCATTCTAAAGGTGTTTTAGAATGGACGACTCCTGGCACGGTAGTGTATCTGCAGGTGATAGAGTCACCCTCTCTGAAGGTGTCTTACAGACTAAAGGAGAGAGGGATGTGCATGATTGGCAGATCACTTGCTTAGGCAATCACGTCAATCATGAGATGTCAAGTACCACACCAGATGTTTTTGCACTAGATGCAATAAGGTGATATTGATCCGATCCTGGAGAAACGTTTAGAAGCAGTTTTGGAACATAAGTGGATGTTCTAGGGATATGATAACAATAACATCTTTTAGGAGACAATTATCATTCCAGGCTTCCAAGGTGACCTGGATGACAGGGTGGCTGTCGGAGTTATAGTTTTCCCTCTGACGAGGGGAAGTATTTTGGACAGGTGGTCCAGGCGGATACTGAGGGAGGCATGGCGCAGGATACTGATTAATTTCAGTTGATAATACAGTCTAAAAAGTTTGGATTTGGAGTTCATTTATGAACTAGGTCCCATCAGATATCCAGACATATTCTATGACAGGTATTGCTCATTTCGGGAGATGGCTTTCTCCGCGAACTTAAGATAAAGAGAGACATAGAAAGAAACATTAGGGCGGATCCACATACTGAGGCTATTCCTCGAACGCAATAGTTTCGCAAATGGGCTTTGTAAGACTGATTAGTAGAGGAGTTGGGTGTTCGGTATCTCACGGGCTGTGAGTATGCGACATCGCAATAATTAGCCTTGAGTGCAAGTGGGAGATTGTTGGATATAGTATCCTCAGAGTCAATTATTGGATCACAGGCACGTGATTGTAATGATTGAGGGAGGACCTATGCCGGTAGGACAGTTTTACTCAAGATGATAGTATGCTATCTGGTTTATCTTTATCATCGTGTACTGCTTTAAGTGACCTTACAGGTCTCTATTACACGTTGATAGAGCCCCTAGGATTCTTGCTTGGCTGCCAGCAGTATGATGGCGATCATATACGTGGGAGCTGGGGTCTATAAGCACATCCTTAAAAGGTCCCTAGTTGTGGGAGTTTCGAGACAGGGCATCGATACTCCAGAGTAGACTAGTGTATACAGTCGAGACCCCGACGAGGGGCGGTGGCCGGTCTCACAAGCCGCTGGTGTCAGTTGGTTCACCAAAGATGTATACAGATGCTCATTGGGTTATGAGTACACCGGACAGGACTCGCCGGGAACATGCTAGTTGGTATTATACCTAGCGTCAGATAGCAGTTCCCTGGTGACATGTGTACAGGTTAGTTCATCGACCTGAGATCGTCATTTGTCTCGTGTGAGTTCCCACTGTACTTTGATTACTACCCTACCACGGCTCAAAGGAGTCATGCAAACAGGTTTTAGTTGGGTACAGTCCCGAGCCACATGGAGGCAGTGAGCGGATCTGCAGGGGTCCGTCTCTCTCGGTATTGGCGGTGAGGTCGCCCTGTGTCTAGGAGAGCCATTACACGAAGTCCTTGGCCAAGGCAGGAGATTTACTGGTAGGTATTCCAGTAGTATCTCAGGGTGTTCTAGGCTACACTTCGACACGACTTGTACCGCTTTTAGGGGTCTGACTTTTACCAACCCCCTAGGCCCGCCATGCGATGCTCATAGACGAACGGACCGGACTGTACGGATATTGTCACTGACAGTCTCAATAGGGTGTCAGGATGAGTTCGCTCATCGATGTCCCTTTTGGTCAATACCTGGTAGCCCGTTACGTATGGCTAATACCTCTGACGTGCTAGTGGTTAAATCCACAGCCAAAAGTATTGACGAGTCTTTAAAGTCCCCCACAGATAGTTTCTCTAGGGTAAAACGCTGTAGAGGCCGTATGGATATATGGCAGGGTACGATCATATACGTGCGGTATAGCACGGATCATGATCGGACGGATAATACTAGCGGGCTTTGGTTTAAGCCGGATCCTAGTATTGTACAGTGTAGATTTTGTCTCATTGCATTTGTATTTGGTCGGAATACAAATGCGGGTATGTATATACGGCTGCGGGGTTTTCCTGTATTTTATTACCGGATCGCTTTTTTGAAGTTGCTAGTTTATATTCCGTTTCGGCCAGTTTTCCTTTGTTCCTTCATGGCCGCATTTTTGTGATGGGAGGGGCTTATTTGCAAATGTGCAAATTAGCAAAGTGGAGGGTGTTATTTGTGATATGAGTTTTCATGATAGTTCAAAGAATCTTTTGATTCTTTTTCCATCATGGTTTGCATTAATTGAGATGGGAGTTGATTAGGATTTGGTGTGACTTTTTCTCCTCTTTATCAACACATTTTTCCTTATACTCACCAATTCTCCTCTTGTGCTCACCCTCCTTAGATTTTTCCCTCCTCCATTTTATAAAAGGGTCGGCCACAGAGAATGAGGGGGCAATTTTTTGGTGTGGGAAATATATTGATTTTCATTTGGATGCATCACAAAATTCCTTAGTTGATCTCCAAAGTTTTTTTTCTTCACCTCCATCCAAAAATGGCAACTTCATAAGCCCTTGAGGCAAACCGTTCTACACCTAGTCTACAGCAATCTTGGACACGTCGGCTTGCCAACTTCGTATCCGAGTTGCTTCGGTTCAGAGGTGGGAGCCCGTAAAAGGATTCGGCTATGTGGTGCCCTTTCCGACGAGGAGATGGAGTCCGGAGATTCCGCAAGGAGATCGGGATGGTGGCCGAAGACCGAAGGACACGGATCGCTCGGTATAGGTTTCTACCCTTTCTCTTGTTAGCTAGTAGTAGGTTAATGGTCCGATCTGGGTTTTTAGTATTCGGTAGCGCCGGTTTCCAAGTTTTGAAAAAGTTTCGTTTCCGCATTTTGGCCTCGGACAGACGGCCGGGTCGCTACCGTGCACTTACAATATACAATCCAGTATAATACAATAATGGCCTCTAGGGTATATATCACTAACAGAACACTATTAAAATACGAGCCCCAAATGCCAAAACATGGCTGGCGAGAATGGCGTTTTACCCATCCTGGCCGGTCCCGGTTGGGATTTAGGTCTTGAAATGTTATGGGTGTTCTAGATTCTTGAATATTGGTTTTCGGGTGTTGTTTATTTTTGCCTAAATTGCATAATATGTTATCTTTGGTTTGGGGGCAATACGGAGTACTTCAAAGTCTCTATTTCAACACTGTTTATAAGTTTTCAGTACATACATTACTATCTGCGACCGTGAATGTCATTAGAGTGGTACGACCCGACTAGTTTCTATATATTCTATTAGACGGGTTTGCGAACATGACATTCATGTTCATATTCTATGTTGTGCTGAGGTTGTGGTTGTATTGTTGATCAGTCGAAAATATTGCATTTTTAACACATCAATTTCCCTACTATTTGCAATCATCTAAAAATGTTTGGTATAAATATAGCACATATTAGCAATTTGTCTGCAAAAATACCAAATAACATGTGTTATACATTATAATCAGCATTATGAGGGAAATTGTGTGTTTATTATTGCATACGTGATCTTTTGTGTATCAAACACTTTTCTCGAGATTGTGTGCAGGAAATTCTCCAGATAAAAGAGCCGGAACTTCTAAAAGTGCTGATAAAATACGTCAAGTCCAAGACTTGTGATCTGGCAGTAAACAAGAAAGTATAAAAAGATTCCAGACATAAAATAAGGCCCTAAGGATCAGCACCAAATCAACCTGAGAATTCCATGCAGAGATCACCTTAAACGGCCGCGGATCCGCGGCCGAGTCAAGCCGATCCGCCATGGATCCACGGCCGCGTTGACTCGTCGGCGGTTGGTCATGTTGTAGAAGTCTCCATTTAAATGGATAAATTTCTTCAAGACGTTTCAGTTGCTTGAATTCTCCAGAAGCTTCCCTTCTAATAACCAAGCTTCTTGTGCAAGTTTCATAACCAACAAGCTTCTCATGCATGCTAGCTATCTTAATCTAGAAACTTCTACATAACTACCTAACTTTCTATGCAAGCTTGATTGATACGTTTTTGTGTGCTTAGTTAATTACCGCAATCAAGACGGTTTCGCTTGTAGCTAGCCGGTTGAGTACCGGTCGTCCGCAAGGATATGGGAGTCTTTTTCTATATGCTTTAACGAGTTAAGTCCAAATGTCCAGATTTGTTTGAGATTAACTATGTGCTAAAATGTATATAAAGAGAGCTTGTTAGGTTTAGGATTAGGTTAGTTTGAGATAGGAGTCGCTCACTTCTTTCGTTGCCACTCTTAATATCGGTGTTATGGTAATCGGCAACAACGGGGATTAGCACGACTATGAAGGAACTTGCGAGTATAAGCTAGGCTTTCCAACGCTTAGTTCCTTCCTTTTGGTCCCTGTCCGTCCGTTCTTGGCTCATAGCCTTAACCTCCGGTTAATTCAACCACAACCGGTCTCACTAAGGAATCACCGCTATCATGTAGGATAGGGTGCCGTAGGGAGTGGATTATGGTTCAATTAACGAGAGTCCGAATTAAGATGTTGGGCAAGAAAAGAGTGAGAGAGATTTCCTTCTCTCAAACTTTCCTTATCCTACCGTAACAAGTGAGAAAACTACTCACCCATTACAAAAAAAAAGGAAAATACAACAAAAGGAGGAAGATAGAAAGAAAGAGGTTAGAAGATTACAACTAGCTATTTGAGACCTCACTTTGGCAAGGATCAAGCTTAAGCATCATTGTTGTTAAGGATAAAGAAAAATAGAAGAAGAAAGAAACAAACAACAAATAACAACAACTAGATTAGTAAATGAAAATTATAAGCAATTATAATTAACAAAATAACAGGACAAGCATGATAAAGAAAAGAACTCTTTTATTCATCACTTCACTCATAAAAGCTCACTACAAGGTTTTAATAGAGAAACGATAAAAAGAGGAAGAAGAACAACAAAATATATTTTAAAATCTAACACAAGAATTAAGCACCCTTCTCTTGGCATTGTTCTGGGCTATTTATAGGCAGGAAACTGAAACCCTAGGGCAACAATCTGGCCCTGAATAATATTACCAAAATGCCCCCAAAAAAGTATCTGCCACCGAGTTAACTCGGCCGTAGATCCGCTGCCGAGTCACCATGTTGGCCGCGGATCCACGGCCATTTAGGGGATTTGGCTCCTCGTTTTTTTGTGGGTTTCCCTGTTTTGCTGTTCTCTTCAGTGTGGTATACTTGGTTTCTCAGAATCTTTTCACATTTCTTCCAGATTTTCAGCAAATCGAAAGGTGATTTGATGTGGATCTTTTGCCATGATTTTCTTGAGCTCCGCGTAGACATCTTGGATCTTGAATTGACATTGTGCTTTGTGCATGAAAATGACCATTGATTTGCCATTTTGTCTTTTAAACTGGTGTGCGGCAACATACGGATAGAGAGCGGAGACCCGTATTTTATCTGTGGTTGGCAATAATCCAGAATTTGTCGCGCTTTTCTATGAATTTCACTGTTTAGAGCTGAGAACCTATAACCTGTAATTATCTAGCAAACACGGCTCAAGAGTACCTACCTACAAACAATGCGATAAAAAATGGACGGTATAAAAATGCAAAAATCTGATATGAACAAATACCCCCAAACTTATCATTGGCTCGTCCCGAGCAAAGCCAATTTATTCACAAAAATTCCTAACCTCACTTTCCCAGGGAACGCGATTGCACTGAGCATGTGCAACAAGCCTTTAAAGCTCTAGGTGTCCCTAGTAGGAGGAGTGTTGTCTCTTGAGGGGCTTTCAGCGGATACTACCCACAAAATCCCGTTAAGCTAGTTTTGCGAAATAACTATGATTCAAAACCCTAAGGTTTTGTTTTGAAAATAACAATTCTATTATCCTAATTCTAGACTATCGAATCTTTATTTTCCAAACCTCGCTTCTTATTTAACTTGAGATTTTATATGTCTTTACGTGCAGTGCAAATAGTGTCGTTAAGTTTCAGAAAGATCGATTAAAGTCATCATTTCATAAAATAAAGCCCAGATAAAAATTTAAAATGGATCACATAAGTTTTATAAAGAGTTAAGTATTTTTCAAGTTTCGTTTTCCAGGAAGGTTTCAATTTCAGAATTTCTATCTTCCTTAACAGGAAACTAGGTCTTAGTTTTCACTCCACCATTTTCTTGTTTTCATTTCATACACACCTTTGTGAACGTGCAATAGTCTTTATCATACAATAAAACCTTCATATCTCCGCTAGAAATACTTTTTTTATTAAAACCTGTCTTTTGTCAAGATTATTCTCACACAAAGAACCGTTAGGAATTTTAACTCGGAGAGAACACTTGCTTGACTTTGTTTTAATCTGGACTTTCTAGGCTTCTTAACGAGCTTTGGGCCAATGCTCCCGATCCAGTTGGCTTTAGGGCATTAGGTGTAGAGACACCCCAGCGGACTTAATTACTCAAGTTACCTAGGCCCAAAAACAAAAGACAATTTAGCGTGAAAATCATGATGATTCAATGCGAACGGAGATATAACCGGCAGCTCAATTATTTTTTGGATAAAAGACGTGTTTAGTTGGTTCGATGTGTAATCATTCCAATCAAGTTCCAGATGGGTTATTTTTCAGAATTAGTTCCAATTAAGGCATCAATAACATCCCTTCATATCCGCTTCACTTCATAAACTATTCTTGATATTACTTATTTCAGAACAAACCTATTTGATCCTCAGAAAATAATTTATCCATTTAAAAGTTTTCAGACATAATAGACTTGTCATCTAATTTTCAAAACTCACGACACGTGTAGTGTGATGTAAAGACGTATATCAGCTATAGTTAATTTCAAAGGAGAGTTATCTTTCAGGTTTTCAAAATCTAAAAATAAGATTTAGTTATTCTTATCTTATCAAACAAAATCGTTGAAATGTTGAATCTGAGTTCTCCCACTAGCTAACTTGATGAAAAAGTTTTTATGTTTTTAGAAAATTTTCTGATTTTTATGGATTTTATGGATTTTAGTATGCAGATGCAAAATATACATATGAATGCGAAGGTTAGAAATGCGTACCGAGCATACCCCCAAACATAAACCGGACAGTGTCCTCACTGTCATTACATGAAGAAATCATTGAAGGGTCAAAATTGTCGGTTAGATATACACACATTTTTAAATATTTTTTTATTTTTTATTTTTTTATATTTTATATTTTATATTTTATATTTTATATTTTATATTTTTTTTAAAAGAAAATTGTTAAAGATGGATATGCACCGGACAAGAATATCCACATATATATACAAAATGGTATATACATACCCCCAAACTTATTTGAAACAGTGTCCACTGTTTTCGCTGGATAACCGAAGTTTGGTGGTAGGCAGAGGAAGATTATGCAGGGTAAACTGGCTCCTGTAAGACCAGGAGCTCCTCTGTTGGTTCGGCGCTAAGGTACGGTTTTAGTCTGTGTCCGTTTACTTTGAAAAATGAACCGTCCTTTGGATTCTCCAAATCCACAGCGCCATGCGGATACACATTCCGCACAAAAAATGGCCCTTTCCAGCGAGATCTGAGCTTACCTGGATGGAAATGTAGCCGGGTGTCGTAAAGCAGTACCTGTTGACCAGGTGCGAATGTTTTGCGCAAAAGGTGTTTATCGTGAAACACCTTCGTTCGGTTCTTAACGACAACCGCGTTTTCGTAAGCCTTATCCCGAAGCTCGCTCAATTCGTTCAACTGCATCTTCCGATGGCTACCCGCATCTTCGAGAGACAGATTCAGCTTCTTTATCGCCCAAAATCCGCTATGCTCTATTTCCACAGGAAGGTGGCAAGCCTCTCCGTAAACAATCCGATAGGGAGACATGCCAAGATCGGTCTTATAAGCAGTTCGAAATGCCCAAAGGGCATCAGTGAGTTTTAACGACCAATCCTTACGGTTCTTGGAAACCGTCTTCTCCAGTATCTGCTTGATTTGCCGATTTGAAACTTTGGCTTGCCCACAGGTTTGGGGGTGGTAGGGCGTAGATAGCTTATGATTAATGGAATATTTCCGCATCAAGGCCTCGAAAGTCTTATTACAGAAATGAGTTCCATTGTCGCTAATGATCGCTCGGGGGTGCCCAAACCGGGAGAAAATGTTTTCCTTAAGAAATCTAACGACAACCTTGTTGTTGTTAGTCCGGCTGGTCACAGTCTCGACCCACTTAGAGACATAATCAACAGCGAGAAGGATGTACAAGTTCCTAAAAGAGCTGGGAAACGGCCCTATGAAATCAATCCCCCAAACATCGAAAATCTCCACAACTAAGATTGGTTGGAGCGGCATCTCGTTTCTCCTGGATATCCGTCCTAAGTGTTGGCACCGGGAGCAAGTCTTGCAGTACTCATGAGCGTCTTTGAAGAGTTGTGGCCAGTAGAAACCACACTGCAAGATCTTCTCGGTTGTCTTTCTGGGGCCAAAATGCCCGCCACATGCTTGATCGTGGCAAAACGACAGCACACTCTTGAATTCATCGTCAGGCACACACCGACGAATAATCTGGTCGGGACAAGTACTTGAACAGATAGGGTTCGTCCTAGTAAAAGTGTTTTACTTGGGATAAGAATCGAAGTCTGTCCTGACTTGACCATTCAGTCGGTAGTAATCCTGTGGCCAAATAGTTCACAATATCTGTGAACCAGGGTTCGCAAGAAACTGTCAAGAGCTGTTCATCCGGAAAAACGTCGTTGATCGGAATTTGAAGCGACGACGAAGAAGGAAGTCGTGAGAGATGGTCGGTGGCTACGTTTTCACAACCTCTTTTGTCCTTGATGACAAGGTCAAACTCTTGAAGCAAGAGGATCCAACGTATCAGCCGAGATTTTGCATCTTTCTTCGCAAAAAGATGGCGTAGAGCAGAATGGTCCGTGCAGACGATGACTGGAGAGTCGATGAGGTAGGGCCTGAATTTTTCTAAAGCAAATACAACAGCCAAGAATTCCTTCTTGGTTGTTGTATAGTTCAGTTGGGCGTCGTTTAGGGTTTCGGCTAGCATAATAGATTACGTGCGGCATCTTGTTGATGTGTTGTCCAAGGACAGCACCGATGGCAAAGTCGGATGCATCACACATAATCTTAAATGGGTGCGTCCAGTCAGGAGAAGAAAGAACGGGAGCAGAAGTGAGTAAGCTTTTTAATGACTCGAACGCAGCCACACGGCTCGAGTTGAAGTCGATGTCGCGTCCTTAGCCAGCAAAAGAGTCAAGGGCCTAGCAATCTTGCTAAAGTCCTTAATGAACCGTCTATAGAAACCGGCATGGCCAAGGAAGGCTCGGATGTCTCTGACGCATCTGGGAGGAGGAAGATTGGAAATGACTTCAATCTTTGCTTTATCTACCTCAATGCCATTTTGCGAGATGATATGTCCTAAGATAATACCTCCGCGCACCATGAAGTGGCACTTCTCCCAATTCAAAGTGAGGTTCTTGTCCTTACACCGGGTAAGGACAGTGTCGAGATGCAGCAAACACTCATCAAAGGAATCGCCGAAAATGGAGAAAGCATCCATGAAGATCTCTAAGAATTTTTCCACCATGTCTGAGAAGATTCCCATCATACACCGCTGGAAGGTAGCGGGCGCATTACATAACCCAAAGGACATGCGATGATATGCAAACGTGCCGAAAAGACAAGTGAATGTGGTCTTGTCCTGGTCTTTTTCGGCGATGGGAATCTGATTATAGCCGGAGTAGCCATCAAGAAAGCAGTAGTACTCGTGTCCAGCCAATCGTTCAAGCATCTGGTCAACGAAAAGTAGCGGAAAGTGGTCTTCCGCGTTGCGGCGTTGAGTTTTCTATAATCGATGCATACTCGCCACCCAGTCTGGGTGCGAGTAGGGATTAATTCGTTCGCCTCGTTTGTTATGACCGTTATGCCTGATTTCTTAGGGACAACGTGAATGGGGCTAACCCACTGGCTATCAGAGATAAGGTAAATGATACCACTATCCAGACACTTTACGATCTCCTTTTTTACAGCCTCCTTCATGACTGGTTGAGTCGCCTTTGTGGATCCCTGGCTGGTTTGGCATCATCCATCACATGAATGTGATGTTCAACGATCAGGGGACTAATCCCCTTGATGTCCTCCATTGACCAGCCAAAGGCTTGCCTATTGCTGTGCAAGACCGTAAGAAGGGCTTTCTCTTGCTCTAGAGCTAGAGAAGCCGAGATGATAACAGGAAGGGTCTCGTTCTTACCCAAGTAAGCGTACTTAAGGTGAGACGGCAATGGCTTGAGTTCGAGCGTTGGAGGTGAAACGATTGAAGGCAAGATTGGTGAAAAGGTCTCGAACTCAATGGATTCTAGCAGAGGTTCAAAATGAGTGTAAGCGACCGAGTTGGATGGTTCAGCTAACTCATCCGGAAATTCAAAGGATTCAAACTCGGGTGGTGACTGGCTAAGATCGTTCGAGAAGGTGAAACACTCGTAGTCATTGTCGGGCGCAGAAGCAGCAGCAAGGTTCGAAGAGGAACGCACTAGTGGCGTTAAGGTTGTCGTGATCGAACAAAAACTCCTCGAATTCACAGTCATCCGGGGTGATCTCCTGGATTGAACAAACGTCTAGTATATGAGCATTAGGTTCGGAGGGCTGATTCCTCAACCTAAAAATGTTGAGTTCAATTTTCATGTTTCCAAACGATAGGTTCATCGAACCATTTCGACAATTGATCACAGCATTTGAGGTTGCAAGGAATGGGCGACCGAGTATCACCGGAATTTGATTCCGGGGGTTAGCTACAGGCTGTGTGTCTAAAACAATGAAGTCAACGGGGAATATGAAGTCCCCAACCTTGATTAACACATCCTCAAGCTCACCCCTAGGATGGGTGATCAATCGGTCGGCCATTTGGAGAGTACAGTGTGTGGGTTTCAGCCCTCCTATACCTAATTGCTCATATACTGAGTACGGAAGCAGGTGTAACACTGGCACCAAGATCCAAAAGTGCGCGGTTGATATTCTTATCCCTAATGGTAATAGAAATCATAAGACAGCCAGGGTCCTTCCATTTTTGAGGTAAAGATTGGGTAAGAGCATCACTCACAGCACTAGCTAAGAAAACTTTCTTAGGTACCTGAGATTTCCTCTTTTTCGTGCACATGTCCTTTAAGATTTTTGCGTAGGAAGGGACTTGTTGGACAACATCTAAAAAGGGAATGTTGATGTTAACCTGCTTAAACAACTCCAGAATCTTCTCCATTTGTGGATTTTGTTTATTGGACCTCAACCGGTTTGGAAATGGAACGTTTTTAAAATTGGTTGAGTCTAATGCTTGTGGAGGAGATTGTGGAGTTGGAACGGATCCCAGAGCTGGAGTTTTCGTGGAGTGAGAAGTGGGTCCGTTTAGAGCAGAAGAAGAAGAAGAGCCTTTTGAAGAAGGGAGAATAGGCTCAGAAGACGAAGAAGAAGAGGAAGAAGAAGCGGCTGGGGTGTCATCGTCGATCCGTGTGCCAATGTTATTTTGCAGTATCCTTGCAGATCTCAATGTAGTTACGGCACTCACATTATGGTTCTGTTGTTCAAGAGCAATATGTACATTATGTGGGTGACCAGGATTTGGGAGTGGTTGAGATGGAATCTTTCCCTTTTTTCGCTCGCTTAAGGCCGCATTCAGCTGTGCAATCTGGGCTTCGATGGTCTTGATGCTTTGCCCGTGTGCAGCAGTGTGTTGCACCAAAGACTGAATGGACGACTGGATGTTGGTGGTGGATTGAGTCGATTTTTTTACAAACGCCTCCAGAATCCGTTCTAGCGAGGAAATCGTATCATTGTTTGACGGAACAAGGTTGTTTTGAGGAAAAGAATTGTTGGGTGCAAAATTGTTCGTCTGATTTTGAAAAGGTTGGGGTTGGAAGGGTTGCTGAAATTGATGTTGAGTTCGTTGCTGAGCTTGTTGTTACGGAGGAGGGGGCCTCTGGAAATTGTTGCCTTGGAATTGATGCTGGTTCTGATTCCAAGCGAAATTGGGGTGGTTCCTCCAACCGGGATTGTAGGTAGAAGAGTATGGATCGTTTCTTGGTCTTTGCTGAAATGCAGCATTAACCTGATCCTGTCCTTGAGATGGTGGATTGTAAGGACACTCTTCAGTTAGGTGAGATGGATCGGAACAACAAGCACAAATGGTACGAAGGGGAAGAACAGGGGCAGGAGCAGGAGATGAAAATTTGCTCTCTATCACTTCATGTTTTCTCGTTATTGCAGCCATTTCGGCTTTCATTGCAATAGAGACATCGAGTTGGTGAATGCCTACCCTAGACTGACCGGTAGAAGTAGAGGAAGAAGAAGAAGTACTTGGTCTGGTGCTCTCCCATTGAAGCGTTTGTTCCGCAAGGTCATCGAAGAATTGCCATGCTTCCTCATCAGATTTGGATAGGAAGTGGCCTTGACAAATGGTTTCCAACAACTGCTTGGTTGCTGGATTCAGGCCCTCATATAAAATTTGGCAAAGTTGCCATTTCTCAATACCGTGATGAGGGCACTGAACAAGAAGGTCTTTATACCGGTCAAAGCACTTCCAAAAAGGTTTAGTAGGAAGCTGGGAAAATTGGTTGATCTCGTTACGGATCCTCGTGGTTTTGGGGTTTGGATAGAATTTCTTCAGAAACGCTTTCACAAACTCGTCCCAAATGGTTATGGAGTGAGAATCAGTGTTATACAGCCACTTTTTAGCAATATCGCACAAAGTGAACGGAATGACCCGTAACCGTATAGCATCGTCCGACAGCTGGGTCGTTTTCATCATGGCACAAACATTCTGGAACTTGTTGATCAAGATATAGGCATCTTCAGATTCAAGCCCATGAAATTTCGGAAGCATGTTAATGAAGTGGGGCTTAATTTCGAAATTATCCCCATTAGCCGGTGGAACGGAAAGACAGGTAGGAAGTGCAGAGCGGGTGGGATAAAAACGATCCTGGAGCGCGATTTGCTGTGGCGCTACAACAGGCGGTGGTTGTGGGTTATTCGCATCCATAGGAGGTGGAATCAATCCCGGGGGAGTTGAAGGGATGTTAGGATTAAATCCTGACATCGCAGAAGAAGAAGTTGGTGATAGTGAAGGTGAGGAAGTATGAACAGAATCCCGGTCAAAGTTGGAGTTGGCCGGCAAAAGTAAGGGTGAAAAAGGCATGGAAGGAGTTTCGACCTCTGAGCCGATCGCGTAGTCGGTAGCGACTAACGTAACGCGGACTAGGCGGGCACTAGTGTCCCGAGTCCAACCGGACATACACTAAACGAGTTTAGTGTTGTCAAAACGGAGAAGGTGAGGGTTAGAAAACGTCAATGGAGAAATACGATGGGAGGAGGGTGAAAAATGGGATTCTGGCGACAAAGGGCAAGTTTTTATAAAAGTTTTTTGTTTGTGTTTTTTATTCTTTTATTTTTTTAGAAAGAGCTTTACAGAAATATGTACGGACTTACGGCTTCAAACAATCACAGACAAAATATGCACAATCACACCTAGATCTAGGGTCACCTAGGTCAGCTAGACAGCTCCTAACTGTTCCAAAGGGCTAGAAATAGGACCTCAAACCGCCTCTTCACCGCCAATTGCGGCCAGGTAAGTGCCAGGTAAGTGGGAGGCTCCCCACTAAGAAAGTAGTGGTCCTAATTAAGTAACCACTTACCTTAGACACACTTGCCTAGACACCGCAAAGTCAGGTTAGGATAAACGGCCGGTGCCTATAACTAGTCCTCTGTCCTTTTGAGCGCGAAGTCCTTTGGGCTGAGTCTAATTTTTTTTAATTAAGATGTGGTCAATGCAAATGCCTTATATGATTTCTGGGGTCCTGGGAAGGGTGATGAAATCCCCACCCAATCTGGATTGGTTTCAAGCCCTTTAGAGTCCGATTAAAAATATGCAAAGCAGTAACAATAAATTGCAATCAGTTTTTTTTTAATTTTTAGCGTGGCGCAAAGAATCCTGCACAAAAACAATTTATTGGAAGGGGGAAGAAAGTTTGCGCAAAGAATGCTGCAGAAAAAACAGTTCAGTGGAGTTCAAAGGAGTGGGGAAGAGAGCAGAAAGACTCACAGGGAACCAGCCAGAGGGATTTTGGTTGCCGATGTCAGCAACTGGCCGCGGTTCCGCGGCCAAACAAGCCCTTTGGCCGCGTAGCTAAAATGATGAATTGGACATTGAGATTTCTGGACTGTGCTGGGTCGGGTGTCCTCTTCTTGTTTAGAGCTCCTGAATCTTGATTTGCTCACTGGATCTGCTCCAGAATTTTACAGTAGACCGTTCGTTCCGTCTTGATCAAACGCGGTGTAGCCGCGAGATATGGGTCTAACTTCCCACGTCTTCGGCACTGAACTCGACCTTCTTTTTACCCTGCACACTTACACAAAAACTAATAAAAAATAACAAGATGATTTTTACAATATATTTTTTTTGTTTTGTTCTTCGGTTATATTTATATTCATAAATTAACCTGAAATTACACAAAGAAATAAACTACCGTCTCCCCGGCAACGGCGCCATTTGATTGATATGTTTTTGCGTGCTTAGTTAATTACCGCAATCAAGACGGTTTCGCTTGTAGCTAGCCAGTTGAGTACGGGTCGTTCACAGGGAGATGGGAATCTTTTTCTATGTGCTTTAACGAGTTAAGTCCAAATGTCCAGGTTTGTTTGAGATTAACTATGTGCTAAAATGTATATAAAGAGAGCTTGTTAGGGTTAAGATTAGGTTAGTTTGAGATAGGAGTCGCTCACTTCTTTCGTTGCCACTCTTAATATCGGTGTTATGGTAATCGGCAAGAACGGGGATTAGCAAGACTAGGAAGAAACTTGCGAGTATAAGCTAGGCTTTCCAACGCTTAGTTCCTTCATTTTGGTCCTTGTCCGTCCGTTCTTGGCTCTTAGCCTTAATCTCCGGTTAATTCAACCACAACCGGTCTCACTAAGGAATCACCGCTATCATGTAGGACAGGGTGCCGTAGGGAGCGGATTGTGGTTTAATTAACGAGAGTCCGAATTAAGATGTTGGGCAAGGAAAGAGTGAGAGAGATTTCCTTCTCTCAAACTTTCCTCATCCTACCCTAACAAGTGAGAAAACTACTCACCCATTACAAAAAAAAAGAAAAATACAACAAAAGGTGGAAGATAGAAAGAAAGAGGTTAGAAGATTACAACTAGCTATTTGAGACCTCACTTTGGCAAGATCAAGCTTCAGCATCATTGTTGTTAAGGATAAAGAAAAATAGAAGAAGAAAGAAACAAACAACAAATAACAACAACTAGATTAGCAAATGAAAATTACAAGAAATTATAATTAACAAAATAACAAGACAAGCATGATGAAGAAAAGAACTCTTTTATTCATCACTTCACTCATAAAAGCTCACTACAGGGTTTTAATGGAGAAAAGATGAAAAGAGGAAGAAGAACAACAAAATATATCCTAAAATCTAACACAAGAATTAAGCACCCTTCTCTTGGCATTGTTCTGGGCTATTTATAGGCAGGAAACTGAAACCCTAGGGCAACAATCTGGCCCTGAATAATATTACCAAAATGCCCCCCAAAAAGTATCTGCCACCGAGTTAACTCGGCCGAGGATCCGCGGCCGAGTCACCATGTTGGCCGCGGATCCACGGCCATTTAGGGGATTTGGCTCCTCATTTTTTGTGGGTTTCCCTGTTTTGCTGTTCTCTTCAGTGTGGTATACTTTGTTTCTCAGAATCTTTTCACATTTCTTCCAGATTTTCAGCAAATCAAATGGTGATTTGATGTGGATCTTTTGCCATGATTTTCTTGAGCTCCGCGTAGACATCTTGGATCTTGAATTGACATTGTGCTTTGTGCATGAAAATGACCATTGATTTGCCATTTTGTCTTTTAAACTGGTATGCGGCAACATACGGATAGAGAGCGGAGACCCGTATTTTATCTGTGGTTGGCAATAATCCAGAATTTGTCACGCTTTTCCATGAATTCCACTGTTTAGAGCTGAGACCCTGTAACCTGTAATTATCTAGCAAACACGGCACAAGAATACCTACCTACAAGCAATGTGATCAAAAATGGGCGGTATAAAAATGCAAAAATCTGATATGAACAAAGCTTCATAACAACCAACCTTCCAAAGGAAGCTAGACCTAGCTTCTAGAGGAAGCTAAAGGGAAAGCTATAAAAAGGGACCCAGGGCTTCATTACAGGGGTTGTTGAATATTGAGCCAAAATTCAGCAAGTTGAGTGACACAACTTGCAACTCAAAACCCTAGCCCTAAATCCAATTCAAAAGCTAATTCAAGATTCTTCGAGTACCGATTCATGCAAGCAAATGGAGATCCTTTGAAGCAACGATGACCTT
Organism: Agapanthus africanus; assembly: GCA_030015575.1. Taxonomy (NCBI): domain Eukaryota; kingdom Viridiplantae; phylum Streptophyta; class Magnoliopsida; order Asparagales; family Amaryllidaceae; genus Agapanthus; species Agapanthus africanus. Next base: position 295,127,926 of record CM057347.1, read on the forward strand.
CATTCGAGAAAGAGATCTACGACGACCCGCGACTCAAGAAGATCGATGCGAAGCTAATTTCGGCGGATCTAGTTACCTCCTCAAATTTTATAATCTCGAGTTGAGTGAATTGTACCTAATCGTCAATTAATAATGGTGAATATTGTAAATCTTGCTTTTCTTTACATTCTTGCATTATGAAAATTTATCGATTCTTGATTCTTTCCTTTTTCATGATGTGTGAGTGAAATCTCCGCTTATAGCGGAATCGAGAAAATAGATAGATGAAGATAATTAAATTCTTGAACGATTCTTAAGTCTTATGAGTTTTGTAAACCTTAGGAAATTGAATCATCGAAAACCTAATTTGAGTGAGATCGCTTTCTTAAATGTTTTCGCTCCAAATTAGAGATCAACAATCGATGATTCAATTTGCTAGAGGCTAGAATTTGAATGATAATCAATGAAAGGACAAGGGATGATGATGAAGAAACCCTAGTTTCTTCAATAGATCCCTAAACCTCGTTGATCGTCATCAATGTAGCAACAAATCATCAATAGATAAGAATCTGTAATAATTAATATTCACCATCACTATCAATTGGATCGATTCCGACAAGCCTCTTTACAAATCTTGATAATTCAAACAATTTGGGAGCATTTCTTGATCCTTGATTTTAGATCTTTACTTTCTTTAAGTTTCTTGAAAATAAAAACTCCTAAATCTTGAATCAATTTTCGTGCATTTTCTTTTATTCTTTAATTTTCAATTCAACTAAAACAATAACGAGCAAATCACACTTTCTCAGTGGACGATCCGCATTCACCGACGAAACTACAATAGACACCGTCAATTGATTGCGGTATAAATTTCTTTGGTTGTGAAACATTTCCGAATACACACGAAGATGATCAATCAAATGGCGCCGTTGCCGGGGATAGTGTGCTAAATTGTTCGTTTTTGTAATTTAGGTTGGAAAATTTATTATTCCATCAGAATTTTTAGATCAAAATTCGCACAAGCACTTAACAATTTGTTGTGATTTGTTGCAAGGAGATCTGGAATCTGTGGAGCAAGAGGAAAAATTTTTAGGACATCTCAGAGAGTTCAGTGATTGAACAGGAGCATCTGTATAAATTTTTGTGCAGGGATCTCATCATAACACCGCGCATCCGCGGCCATAGTGTGCTTCTCGCGGCGGTTCCGCGGCTATTCAGTTGTTTCACTGCTCCAAATTTTTTTAGGTCCATTTCTGTCATTCTTATCTCTTCCCTGCTCTCTCCACTAACCAATTTCTGCAGGATTCTTTGCAAAAATTCGCAGCGCCGCAAGAAGAAAAATTGTGTGTGTTTGATCTTGGTTGTTTGCATTTTTTTAATACGGAAATTAAGGGGCAAAGACCAAATTCAGATTAGGTGGGGAGTTTATTACCCTTCCTAAGCCCCAAAAATCATAAAACTTGCATCCGCATCACCTTCATTAACTAAAAAATATCTAGACATGACTCTAAGGACTGTCGCGCTCACTTAGGACAGAAGGAGGTCGTGGGTAATCTATTGCTTATCCGCGTTTCTTTTGTGGTGTCTAAGGCAAGTGGGTCTAAGGCAAGTGGTTACTTAATTAGGCCCACTACTTACGTGGTGGAGAACCTTCCACTTACCTGGCACTTACCTGGCCACAGGAGGGGCAAAGAAGCAGTAGAGGATCTATTCTGCGACTTGTCTTCTGGAAGTCTAGGAGCGGTCTAAAGACTTGACCTAGGTGACCATTAGAATTAGGGTTGCTTGTGTATTGTTTGTGTGAATTTTTCAAAAATCCGTATTTTTTCAAAACAAACACCAACTCATCTTTTCCTTAATTATCACAACACTGTCACTTGTACTAAACCATTTAGTGCATGCTCGGCTGGACACGGGATTCTAGTGCCCGTCTTGTCCGCGTTCCTCCTATCGACTCCGAAGTCAGTATTTCTACATCTACTTTTTCCTTACCCACCACCACACCCACTTCGATGGACAATTCTCCATCGAACTTCTTTAACACTACTCTGCCACCATCCGTAGGTGCACAGAATCCACCCCGCATCTCTCTCCGAGAGAGATGCTACCCTATGCGAGGTCCTCTTTCGACCTGTCTCACCATTTTACCAGCCAATGGGGACAACTTTGAAATCAAACCACGATACATCAATCTTTTACCAAAATATCACGGTCTCGATTCTGAAGACGCATACGTGTTTATTACCAAATTTGAAAATGTATACGCTATAATGGGTACTTCACAGTTTTCTGTGGATGCTATGAGATTACGTCTTATCCCATTCACTTTGTGCGATATAGCCGAGAAGTTGCTTTATAACACATCCGCACATTCTATTTCGAACTGGGGAGAATTCGTAACATCTTTCCTAAAGAAATTCTACCCCAATCATAAAACAGCTCGAGTCTGTAGCGAAATAAATCAATTTACCCAGCTTCCAAATGAACCATTCTTGAAGTGTTTTGAACGCTTCAAGGATCTGTTAGTTCAATGTCCTCATCACGGAATCCCTAGCTGGGATCTGTGCAGAATCATATATGAAGGCATTAATCCTACAACAAAACAGAACCTTGAATCCATGTGTCAAGGCACCTTCATGAATAAAGATGATGGTGAAGCCTGGAGATTTTTAGAAGATTTTGCTGAAAGAACTTTACAGTGGGAGAGTGTAAACCAGTCATCGTCTAGGGGTGGCATTCATCAACTTGATGTTTCCATAGGAGTTAGAGCTGAAATGGCAGCAATGCAAAAGAAACTCGAAGCTATGGAACATAAATTTTTAGCAGCCTCCTTAAATCAGATGTCACTTTCCAAAACTGTCTTTGGATGCTGTTCCGATCCATCTCATCTTACGGAAGAATGTCCTTTAAATTCTCCGTTTCAAAGTCAAGAGCATACCAATGCTGCTTTCCAACAAAGACCTAGAAATGATCTGTATTCTTCCACTTATAATCAGGGTTGGAGGAATCACCCTAACTTTATTTGGAACCAACAACAAACTCAAAACACGGTTCCAAATCAAAACAATTTCCAAAGGGCTCGTCCACCATAATAACAACCACTTCAACTGAGTCAGCACCCCTACCAATCACAAAACTATCAAAACCCGGTCAACACACATGCACCGTATAATCCTTTACAGTTGACCGGTACTGATGAATCCTCTTCACTCGCACAAACCATGAATTTGATTCTGAAAAATTTCATGCAAGTTTCGGCTGAGATTCAGTCTTCTGTCGATGATATAAAGAAAAACTCCACCTCCCAAGCGGAGAGTATAAAATCGATGCTAGCATAAATTGCACAATTAAAAGCTGAAATGAGTGCGAGAGAGAAAGGAAAACTTCCGTCTCAACCCCTACCAAATCCTGGACATTCACAACACTACAATGTGAATGCCATTACAACGTTGAGATCAGGAAGAGTGCTGAACAATCACATTGGGGAAGAGATTGATGATAATGAAAAATCTATCTATAATACCCCGGCTGAGACTTTACCCTCCCCACACACTTCTACTTCTAATCCTACTTTTTCTACCCCACCACTTTCTTGCGAGCCTATTCTTCATTTTCCCCAAGGCTCGACACCTCAGCAAACCTCTTCTAGTCCACCAAAGACGATCTCCACTCCTATTCTGGGATCAGTTCCACACACACCACCTTCTCCAATGTTGGACCCAGCTCTTATTGCTAAAGCTCCTTATCCGAATCGGTTAAGGGGAAACAAATCGAGTCCACATATAGAGAAGATTATAGAAATGTTCAAACATGTTACATCAACATCTCTCTCCTAGATGCTATTCAACAAGTCCCCGCTTATGCGAAAATTCTCAAAGACTTGTCCACTAGGAAGAGGAAGACTCAAGTGCCCAAAAAGGTCTTCATGACCGATAATGTTAGCACTGCTTTTACACCACAGTTACCAAAGAAATGCAAGGACCCAGGATGTCCTACGATATCGATCTCTATTAGGGGTAAAAACATTAACCGTGCTTTACTTGACCTTGGCGCAAGTGTTAACTTGCTTCCATATTCGGTCTATGAGCAGTTAGGGATTTAAGAGTTGAAACCTGCTCATTGCACTATCCAAATGGCAGACCGTTCAATCACCAAACCTAGGGGTGAACTGGAGGATGCGTTGATAAAAGTCGGGAAATTTATATTCCCTGTGGACTTTATTGTTCTCGATACACAACCTGTAGCAAACCTACAGAACCAAATTCCTGTGATTTTGGGTCGACCATTCCTTGCTACTTCCAATGCTGTCGTTAACTGTCGAAACGGTTCAATGAACCTATCTTTTGGAAAAATGACAATTGAACTGATCATTTATAAAATTGGAAGTCAGCCGTCTGAACCCTCTGCTCACATACTTGATGTCTGTTCTGTCCACGAGATTGCTTCCGAAAGATACGAAGATGATGAACTTTGCGTTGATGATCTCGATGACACTAGTACATCAATGTTTGATCTTTCACATCTTAGTGAGGACACTTTTTCCACTCCTGAGTCTGACACTCTTGACTCATCACTTTCCAAGTCTGTATCCTATGCAGGCTACGGGCTTCTTTGTGACTCCGAATGTCATTCTTTTACCCCACCTTCTATAGTTTCTCCGCTAGCATTATATCTCAAATTTTTACCTTCTCATCTTAAATATGCATATTTAGGTGAGAATGAGTCTTTACCTGTTATCATATCCGCTTCTCTAGTCTCAGAGCAAGAGAATGCGCTTTTGACGGTATTGAGATCTGATAGGCAGGCGTTTGGTTGGACTATGGATGACATCAAAGGGATTAGTCCCTTGATCAACATCATATACATCTGATGGATGAAGCCAAGCTAACCCGAGAACCACAGAGATGGTTAAACCCCGTCATGAAGGATGCGGTGAAGAAAGAAATCGTCAAATGCCTTAACAGTGGTATCATTTACCCAATCTCCGATAGCCAATGGGTAAGTCCAATTCATGTCGTCCCTAAGAAATCTGGCATCACGGTCATAACAAATGAGGTAAATGAGTTAATCCAGACACGCACTCAAACTGGGTGGCGTGTATGTGTTGATCATAGAAAACTCAATGCCGCAACGAGGAAAGACCACTTTCCTCTTCCTTTCATTGACTAGATGTTAGAACGCTTAGCTGGACGTGAATATTACTACTTCATGGACGGATACTCTGGCTATAACCAGGTCCCTGTTGCCAAAAAGGATCAAGACAAAACCACATTTACTTGTCCTTTTGGTACCTTTGCTTATAGACGCATGCCCTTTGGGTTATGCAATGCTCCCGCTACATTTCAACGGTGTATGATGGGGATATTCTCGGACATGGTCGAGAATTTTCTGGAGATTTTCATGGACGATTTCTCGATATTCGGAGATTCTTTTGCTGACTGTCTATCTCATCTTGACGCAGTTCTTACTCATTGTAAAGAGAATAACTTAACTTTGAATTGGGAAAAATGCCATTTCATAGTCCAAGAGGAAATTGTGCTTGGACATGTTATTTCACGGAAAGACATTGAGGTTGACAAAGCTAAAATAGATGTTATTCAAAACCTTCCTCATCCCAAATGAATCAAGGATATACGATCCTTTCTTGGCCATGCAGGCTTTTACAGGAGATTTGATCAGTCGAAAATATTGCATATTTTAACCGGCAATTTCCTCATCATTTGCATTCATATAGAAGTGTTCGGTATCCGTATTTCACATATTAGAAAATCTATCACAGATTATAAGATTACATGTATTAGACCTTAAAACCGGCAATTCTAGGGAAATTGACTGCATTGCAGGCATCGCAATATTTCTATATGTCGCAACCCGTATTTCGAAGTCTGTGCAGGAAAAGGAAAGCTTGCTCGAACATTACACCGCTCAAAAGATATGTCAACTAACTAACTTCAAATCTGGTATCAACCCAAAAGAGAAATTGCAAATCAACATATCAGAAAAAGCCCTAAAATACAGTACAAAGCATCACCAAAAGAATCAAGGCCCAAGCCTCCAACATGGCCGCGGATCCGTGGCAGGGGCTTGCTAATGCCGCGGATCCGCGGTGGGCCCAGGGAATCAGTTCCCCAATTTTAGTGCACAACTCCTAGCTCAGTGGCTACAGTTCAGAAAAGCATGACAACTTCCAGAAGACTCCAGGGATTTCTGCCAGATCAGCAAACTAGGGTTTTCTAAGCTTAATTAATCCTAGCTTAAACCCTAAGCTAGCTCCTAACAAACTCCTTCTAGAAACTCCTCAACAAACTTTTGGAGGGAATGAGAAGTTCAAACTTAGACCTAGGGTTTGGGTGTTCTATAAATAAGACCCTAGGCTCACTAACTATTCATCTTAGAAAAATCTTGGAAAAATAAGATCATCAATCCAAAATCTAGTATCAAACTAGACCCATTCTACCTCTTTCTTCATCCTCTTCTTCCACAAGTCTAGTGACAGGGCTTGTGCGAAACCCTAACCCTAATTCCAACTCCAAAAGCCAAGATCCCGAGTACCCATTAAGCAAGAAGCACTACAACCTTTAGGAGCGGAGCCGATCTTCAACGGAGCAAGCGATCCGAGCCGATCCACGACTTACGAAGCCGAGCGACGCCCGATCAACAATCTAGATTCTTCCTCTTATAGTTCTTGAAGCGAATGTAATCAAAATTGTTGAGATAAATAAAGGTGATATTCTTTTATCTTGTTTTCTTTGAATTCTGCATCATGATATCTTTACAATTCATAAATATTTTCTGTGTGGTGATGTGTGAATAAAACTCCGCTCGTCAAGGAGTCGAGACGGTCAATAGAATGATGATGTAACATAGCTTTAATCGATTCTTGATTCCTACGAGTTTTGTAAACCCTAGCAAGTTCAAGAACCGACAACCCATTTCGTTACGATGCTTTCTTGAATGATATCGCTCGAAATTGGGGAGTTAGGATCGTTTCTTGAAATTGCTAGAGGTTAGAATGTGAATGATATCGACAAAAGAACAAGGGATAAGATGAAACCCTAGTTTCATGAGAAAGCCCTAACTCTCATCGATGATCATCGATCTAGTATCAATCCTTCGAAGGACAAGAACACGTTATCTTTAGATTACATCACGTCTATAGATTCGATCGATTCCTACGAGCCTCTTTTAGATTCTTGACTGTTGATTGGAAATATCATCAATACACCGATTCTTGATTGTTTAACATTTTCTTGATTCTTGAATAAGAATAGTGACACTTGATATGAATCATTCTTGAATCATGTTTTCTTTTATCGTTACTTAACTTTTCAATTCAAACATATTAAAAAATATAAATGAATCGTGCAATCCCTGTGGACGATCCGCACTCATTCATGAACTACAATTGACACCGTAGTTTGATTGCGGTCAAAATAATTTTTGGTTGTGATTTCTTTACAATTTTCTACAAACACAACGGAAAAGCTACCAATCAAAATGGCGCCGTTGCCGGGGATTATTTGATTTGATTTACACAACAAGATTTTATTACAATCAAAATGGCGCCGTTGCCGGGGATCGCGCGCTAATTCGTTTTATTTTATAGTTTGAATTGAAAGAATTATTACATTTTACTTCTTGAAATCAAAATTCGTACAAACTCTTATACGTGTGTTGTGATTGATTGCAAGGTGATCTAGAGCATTCTGTGCTGTGATAAAAATTTTTGGAAAATACCAGAGAGCTGAGAGAGTTCACAGAAGCTCGCTGAAGAAATTTGGTGGATTGATCCCTTGAAAGAACCGCGGAAGGGCGGCATTAGGAGGCATACGCGGCGGAACCGCCGCGCATTTGGGGGTTCTCTGCAAAATTTTTGCTGCAGGTGACTTCTTGCTCTCTCCTCTCTCCCCTTTTAGCTCCAACTAACACTTTGCTGCAGAATTCTTTGCAAATAATCGCAGCGCCGCAAATTGCAAATTAAAATTGTGCGTGATTTTGATTTCTTGGTTGTTTTGCATTCTAAATACGGATACTAAGGGGCACGGCCAAATCCAAATTAGGTGGGGATTTCATTACCCTTCCTAGGCCCCGAAAATCGCAAAACTTGCATCCGCATTACCCTCATTAACTAAAAGAAATCTAGAGAAGACTCTAAGGACTGTCGCGCTCAATTAGGACAAGAGAAGGCCGTGGGTAATTCATTGCTTATCCGCGTTTTCTAGTGGTGCCTAAGGCGAGTGTGTCTAAGGCTAGTGGTTTTTAATTAGGCCCATTACTTACGTAGTGGAGTACCTTCCCACTTACCTGGCACTTATCCGGCCACAGGGGGACAAAGAGGCAGTGGAGGATTCTATCCTGCGACTTGTCTTTTGGCAGTTAGGAGCGGTCTAGAGCCGAACCTAGGTGACCACTAAATTCTAGGGTTGTGTGCTGCATTTGTTTTGTCGCATCATTTTTCAAAAATCCGTCCCTTTTTCAAAAGCAAACACCGCATTCATTACCCCTAATTATAAGTCAACGCTGCCACTTGTACTAACCCTTTTTAGTGCAAGATAGGCTGGACACGGGATTCTAGTGCCCGTTTAGTCCGCGTACCCTTTATCGACTCCGAAGTCGATATTTCTCCATTTACCTTTTCTTTACCCACTACCACACCCACACTGATGGATCCGAATCCATCAAACTTCTTTAACTCTAATCTGCCGCCGTCCGTTGGTGCGTAGAATCCACCTCGCATCTCTCTCCAAGAAAGATGCTATCCACTTAGAGGTCCTCTTTCGACCTGCTTATCCACACCACCAGCCAATGGGGATAACTTTGAGATTAAGCCCCAGTATATCAATCTTTTACCCAAATACCACGGACTCGAGACTGAGGACGCTTACGTTTTTATTACCAAATTTGAAAACGTATGCGCAATGATGGGTACGTCACAACTTTCAGTGGATGCGATGCGTCTACGACTTCTCCCATTTACCTTGTGCGATATAGCCGAGAAGTGGCTATACAACACTACCGCACATTCTATTACGAATTGGGGAGAATTCGTCGCGGCATTCCTTAAGAAATTTTACCCAATACAAAAGACAGCTTGAATCCGTAGCGAACTGAATCAATTTGCCCAGCTCCCTGCTGAACCATTCTCTAAATGCTTTGAACGTTTCAAGGATCTATTGGTTCAATGTCCTCATCACGGCATCATATATGAGGGCAGTAACCCTAACACTAAACAGAGCCTTGAAAACATGTGTCAAGGTAATTTTATGTCTAAGGATGATGGGGAAGCTTGGCGATATTTAGAAGAGTTCGCTGAAAAGTCTTTACAGTGGGAAAGTCCATCATTTAGGAGTGGCAATAACCAGTCGGATATTTCCATAGGAGTTAGAGCTGACATTTCAGCTATACAAAAGAAACTCGAGATTATGGAAAACAAAATTTTAGCCGCCTCCCTTAATCAAATGTCACTTTCCAAAACTGTATGTGGCTGCTGTTCTGATCCGTCTCACTTGACGGAAGAATGTCCGTTTCAAGGTCGTGAGCATGCCAATGCCACATTTCAAAGACCTAGAAACGATCCATTTTCTTCCACATATAATCAGGGTTGGAGGAATCACCCTAATTTTGCTTGGAACCAATCACAATCTCAAAACACGGTTCCAAACCAAAACAATTTCCAAAGGGTCCCTCCACCACAACAGCAGCCACAACATCAATTAAGTCAGCACCCCTTTCAAGCACATAATTTTCAAAATCAGGTCAACACACCTGCACTGTCTAGTCCTTTACAGTTGACCGGAACTGATGAATCCTCTTCTTTTGCACAATACATGAATTTGATCTTAACAAATATCATGCAAGTTTCGGCTAAAATGAAGTCTTCTGTCGATAAAATTGAGAAAAACTCTGCGTCCCAAAACGAGAGTATTAAATCGATGGAAGAAGAAATTGCACGATTAAAAGCCGAAATGAGTGCAAGAGAGAAAGGGAAACTTCCAGCTCAACCCTTACCCAATCCTGGTTATTCACATCATGTGAATGCAATCACCACGTTGAGATCTGGAAGAGTGCTTGACAATCATGTTGGGGAAGAAGTTGATGATACTGAAAATCATATCAACACCCCTGCTGAGACCTTTCCTCACACACACACTTCTGACCCCAGTTCTTCTACCCAACCGCCTTCTTCCGAGCCTATTCTCCATTTCCCAAAAGGCTCGCCACTACAGCCCACCTCTTTTACCCCTCCACGGACGATACCCACTTCTATTTTGGGATCAGTTCCACACACACTTCCTTCTCCTATGATGGACCCAGCGCTTATTGCTAAAGCACCTTATCCTAATCGGTTAAGGGCTAACACACCAAGTCCACAAATGGAGAAGATCACTGAGATGTTTAAACAGGTTAACATCAATATCCCTCTTCTAGATGCTATCCAACAAGTCCCTGCATATGCTAAAGTTCTTAAAGACTTTTGCACTAGAAAGAGGAAGAAACAAATGACCAAGAAGATATTCATGGCAAAAACAGTAGACACAGCTTTCCCCCAGCAATTACCGAGGAAACGTAAGGATCCTGGATATCCTACTATTTCCATCTCTATTGGGGAGAAACACATTAACCGTGCTCTACTAGATCTTGGGGCAAGTGTTAACCTACTTCCTTTCTCAGTTTATGAGCAGTTAGAAGTCGGAGAGTTGAAACCATCTCCTTGCACTCTCCAGATGGCTGACCGATCAATCACCAGACCTAGGGGTGAACTAGAGGATGTGCTAATAAAAATCGGGGAATTTATATTCCCTGTAGACTTTATTGTAATTGATACACAGCCTGTAGCGAACCCACGGAATCAAATTCCGGTGATTTTAGGTCGCCCCTTTTTGGCCACTTCCAATGCTATCATCAACTGTCGTAATGGTTCTATGACCCTATCTTTCGGGAAGAGGACAATTGAGATGAACATTTACAAGTTAGGAAGTGTACCCTCCGAACCTACTACTCAGGTTTGTTCTGTCGACTTACAGCGAATTTAATGACCCTCATAATACTGATCTTGACTCTTTTCATACGTTATTGTTTGACCCAACTTTGTATCATACACATATGGACTCTTCCACCGAGATGTCCGGGTCAACAATTAACACTGATTATGAACCATTCTTAGAGTCTGAAGATCACCCCGCACTTTGTGATGACATTATTCTTCGGGGTATTGATGAAACTTTTGAGGAGATCTTCGCTGATGAACTCGCATTTCTGAATAACACGGGTGTTGAGATGAATCATCTTCCACTCACTGAAATTGAACCTCCACCCCTTCTTCTGAATTGTAAGAAGAATGCGAGTAATCCATCACATACACTGCATCGTCTCTCCAAAATGAGACGCACACACATTCTCTTCCACCACTTACCTTTTCCCCACTTTTTCTTCCACCAACCAGAGCACTGCATTGATAAAATTTTTGAATGGTTGGTGTTAACATTCGGTCTTTGCAAAGCTTGGCATCGACCACTGATTTTTGACCCCCTCTTGTGATTTTCAAAGTTTAACATTGCATAACTCAAGTTTGGGGGGGTATTATTTTTTCCGGCTCTTGAAAAGAAAATTTTTACAAAATGATGAGCCAAAAATAAGTTTGGGGGAGGTTCTTCACTTAAATATTTTGCCCCCACTAATAAATTCCTCCCAAGCTTACAGGTTTTTCGAGATTTAGCTGATGGCAACAGTGAGGACACTGTTGAAAACAAGTTTGGGGGAGGTTTGTGCTTATTTTTTGCATCATTTGCATATCATTTGCATAAGCACAAAACATTTTTGAAAAAACTATAAAAATTTAAAAATTTTCAAAACTATAAAAAGATTCTTGTACATAAATAAGATAATGAAAGATTAGATAGTGAAAAATTACATCCATGAGATTAGAAAAATTTAAGAAAACCAAGAAAATTAGAAGTTTCTTATACGAACTAGTAATAAGTAGTTATGAGCCGTTGTCCCAAGGGTTAGTAAGAAGAAGGACGTCACTAATCTGAGGATAAAAATAAGTCTGAAAAATAGTTTCTACTCTGAAGCCAAACATTTTGAACGTTGATACCCTGCTATTCGCACTTACACACGTCTTGAAGCCTGGGATAGTAGAGGATACCTTGAAATGCTCTTGTCTTAAAGCCGATGTATGAAGGAAATAAATAAAAAAAGTGAATAAAAAAATATATAAAGTGGTGAGAAAAATGGACACTGGTTTTGTTATCAACAAAGGCAATAAAAAAAATATATAGCGAGGGTGCTTCTTCACTTAGTGCCCTAAGGCCAACTGGTCTGGGAGTCACTGCTATGCCTGAGGTGGTGCAAGACGAGGAAAATACACCAAGTAAGCAAGCACAGGAGTAATCGGTCGGTTAGTACCTCAAGAAGTATTAACGGTCGCATGAAAGTGTGTGAGCAATCTCATCTAAATATTCATTAATTAAAAAGTACTGAGGCTGATGGGCAAGAGTATGATAGCTTGAATTGAATTCTCCGGGTGTAGGGATGTCCTTTACACACACGCAGGGTTATATGATCGATGTTTGGAAGAAAGATAGGAATGAATAATAAGACGATGTTTTATTGAGGGAGGACGTGATTTCCGACATCTTTTCATGACCATTAAGATAGGGCTCATGACAACCGAAAAGCTAGCTTAGTTGGAAACCCTAATTTTCAAAGCTTTTCTTTTACAATTCTTTTCTTTAAATGTAAATTTCATGATCTTCCTTTTATTATTGGATTTTGTGGGTGCAATCCGCTGAAAACCCTCAGGAGACAACACTCCTCCTACTAGGGACACCTAGAGGTTTAAAGGCTTGTTGCACGTGCTCAGTGCAATCGTGTTGCCTACGAAAGTGTGCTAGTTAGTTTTTCTCTTTCTTTATTTTCTCCTTCTCTTTTTAATAAAACATTCGCTCGAGACGATCGAAATTAAGTTTGGGGGTATTTGATCAGTCGAAAATATTGCATATTTTAACCGGCAATTTCATCATCATTTGCATTCATATAGAAGTGTTCGGTATCCGTATTTCACATATTAGCAAATCTATCACAGATTATAAGATTACATGTATTAGACCTTAAAACCGGCAATTCTAGGGAAATTGACTGCATTGCATGGCATCGCAATATTTCTATATGTCGCAACCCGTATTTCGAAGTCTGTGCAGGAAAAGGAAAGCTTGCTCGAACATTACACCGCTCAAAAGATACGTCAACTCACTAACTTCAAATCTGGTATCAACCCAAATGAGAAATTGCAAATCAACATATCAGAAGAAGCCCTAAAATACAGTACAAAGCATCACCAAAAGAATCAAGGCCCAAGCCTCCAACATGGCCGCGGATCCGCGGCAGGGGCTTGCTAATGCCGCGGATCCGCGGTGGGCCTAGGGAATCAGTTCCCCAATTTTAGTGCACAACTCCTAGCTCAGTGGCTACAGTTCAGAAAAGCATGACAACTTCCAGAAGACTCCAGGGATTTCTGCCAAATCTGCAAACTAGGGTTTTCTAAGCTTAATTAATCCTAGCTTAAACCCTAAGCTAGCTCCTAACAAACTCCTTCTAGAAACTTCTCAACAAATTTTTGGAGGGAATGAGAAGTTCAAACTTAGACCTAGGGTTTGGGTGTTCTATAAATAAGACCCTAGGCTTACTAACTATTCATCTTAGAAAAATCTTGGAAAAATAAGATCATCAATCCAAAATCTAGTATCAAACTAGACCCATTCTACCTCTTTCTTCATCCTCTTCTTCCACAAGTTTAGTGACAGGGCTTGTGTGAAACCCTAACCCTAATTCCAACTCCAAAAGCCAAGATCCCGAGTACCCATTAAGCAAGAAGCACTACAACCTTTAGGAGCGGAGCCGATCTTCAACGGAGCAAGCGATCCGAGCCGATCCACGACTCACGAAGCCGAGCGACGCCCGATCAACAATCTAGATTCTTCCTCTTATAGTTCTTGAAGCGAATGTAATCAAAATTGTTGAGATAAATAAAGGTGATATTCTTTTATCTTGCTTTCTTTGAATTCTGCATCATGATATCTTTACAATTCATAAATATTTTCTGTGTGGTGATGTGCGAATAAAACTCCGCTCGTCAAGGAGTCGAGACGGTCAATAGAATGATGATGTAACATAGCTTTAATCGATTCTTGATTCCTACGAGTTTTGTAAACCCTAGCAAGTTCAAGAACCGACAACCCATTTCGTTACGATGCTTTCTTGAATGATATCGCTCGAAATTGGGGAGTTAGGATCGTTTCTTGAAATTGCTAGAGGTTAGAATGTGAATGATATCGACAAAAGAACAAGGGATAAGATGAAACCTTAGTTTCACGAGAAAGCCCTAACTCTCGTCGATGATCATCGATCTAGTATCAATCCTTCGAAGGACAAGAACACGTTATCTTTAGATTACATCACGTCTATAGATCCGATCGATTCCTACGAGCCTCTTTTAGATTCTTGACTGTTGATTGGAAATATCATCAATACACCGATTCTTGATTGTTTAACATTTTCTTGATTCTTGAATAAGAATAGTGACACTTGATATGAATCATTCTTGAATCATGTTTTCTTTTATCGTTACTTAACTTTTCAATTCAAATATATTAAAAAATATAAATGAATCGTGAAATCCCTGTGGACGATCCGCACTCATTCATGAACTACAATTGACACCGTAGTTTGATTGCGGTCAAAATAATTTTTGGTTGTGATTTCTTTACAATTTTCTACAAACACAACGGAAAAGATACCAATCAAGATTCATTAAGGATTTTAGCAAAATTGCTAGACCCTTAACTCTTTTCTTGACCAAGGACACAACCTTTCACTTTGACTCGAATTGTGAGACAGCATTTGACTCACTCAAACACTCTCTCACTACAGCCCCCGTTCTATCTTCTCCAGATTGGAACCACCCTTTTGAGCTTATGTATGATGCATCAGATTTTGCAGTTGGTGCAGTCTTAGGAAAACACATTGAAAAGATACCACACGTGATCTATTATGCAAGTAAGACCCTGAACGATGCTCAAATTACCTATACAACTACCGAAAAAGAACTCTTGGCAGTTGTATTTGCATTAGAAAAATTCAGGCCTTATTTGATTGGCTCACCTATTGTTGTGTACATTGACCACTCTGCCTTGAAATATCTTTTGGCGAAGAAGGATGCTAAAGGTAGGCTAATACGTTGGATCCTTCTATTATAAGAATTTGATTTTGTTATTAAAGATAAGAAAGGATGTGAAAACGTTGTAGCCGACCATCTTTCACGCATCTCTTCTTCACCTGTGACCTTACCGATCAATGATTCTTTTCCAGACGAATAACTCTTGAATGTATCCGACGAACCTTGGTTCAAGGATATTGTGAATTATCTTGCTACAGGACTTATTCCCCGCGAATGGTCGGAACAGGACAAACATCGATTTCTATCCCAAGTAAAACATTTTTGCTGGGATGAACCCTATCTGTTTAAGTATTGTCCTGACTAGATCATTCACAGATGTGTCCCTAATGATGAATTCAAGAGTGTTCTATCTTTTTGTCATGATTAGGCATGTGGGGGTCATTTCGGTCCTCGAAAGACGGCGGAGAAGGTTTTGCAATGCGGTTTCTATTGGCCGACTTTGTTCAAAGATGCATTTGATCATTGCAAAACCTGTGCACAGTGTCAACACACGGGTAGGTTTTCGCGGAGAAATGAGATGCCACTCAGCCCATCTTGGTGGTCGAAATTTTTGGCGTTTGGGGTATTGACTTTATGGGTCCTTTTCCCAACTCCTTTGGGAATCTGTACATATTGCTTGCGGTTGATAACGTCTCGAAGTGGGATGAAGCTATTTCTTGTCGCACTAATGACAAAAAGGTTTTCATTAAGTTCTTAAAAGAAAACATCTTTTCGCGATTTGGATACCCACGTGCTATCATTAGCGATAACAGGACGCATTTCTGCAATCGGTCTTTCGAGACTTTGATGCAGAAATATGCTATCAACCGCAAACTTTCCACACCCTATTATCCCCAAACGAGCGGGCAAGATGAGGTTTCAAACAGACAAATCAAACAAATATTGGAGAAAAAAGTTTCTAAAAATCGAAAAGATTGGTCAACCAAATTGACAGATGCTCTTTGGGCATTCCGAACTGCATATAAAACCGATCTAGGTATGTCTCCTTACAGAGTAGTATTTAGAAAGGATTGTCACCTTCCGGTCGAGATTGAGCATAAAGCAATGTGGGCGAGAACTTAACTTTGACTTAAATCAAGCCTGCAACTTTCGGAAGCTGCAATTAAACGAGCTATGTGAATTCCACGATGAAGCTTACGATAATGCTGTGATTGTAAAGAATTGGACTAAGGTATTTCACGATAAAAACATTTTGAGAAAAACTTTTACACCTGGTCAACAAGTACTTCTTTATGATTCACGACTACATCCCTCAGGCTAAATAGGGACAACGAGAAAGCTTCGGCGAATCGACACTCTTTTTCGGAGAATCGGGATGCGGGTTAGCTACGATCTCGGTGGAAAAGACCTTTTGTTGTGCAGTATGTATACCCGCACGGGGTAGTTGAGGTTGAAAATGTTGAAAACGGTACAATTTTCAAAGTAAATGGATATAGATTAAAACCGTATTTTTCCACTGACCCCACGGAGGAGCTCCTGTTTTTACAGGAGCCACTTTATCTTGATTAAAATTCCACCGTCTCACCTCCATGTCTTGAAAAATACTATCATCTTTAGAATGGAGGTGAGTGAAAAATTAGTTTGGGGAAGATTTTCACGATCATATTTATTGCCCCCGTTAATAAATTTCCTCCCAAGCTTATAGGGTTTTTTGATCCAGCGGATGGCAACAGTGAGGACACTGTTGAAAACAAGTTTGGGGGAGGTTTGTGCTTATTTGCGCATCATTTGCATCATACTTTGCATAAGCACAAAACTTTTAAAAATATATAAAAATTAAAAAAAAATCAAAAGATAAAAATATTTAATATTTAATTTTATAATAAAAGATTAGATAGTGAAAAATTACATCCAAAAGATTAGAAAAATTTAAGAAAACCAAGAAAATTAGAAGTTTTCTTAAACGAACTAGTAATAAGTAGTTATGAGCCGTTGTCCCAAAGGTTAGTAAAATGAAATAAGTCACTAATCAGAGGATAAAAATAAGTCTGAAAAATAGTTCCTATTCTGGAAGCCAAACATTTGAATATTGATACCCTACTATATGCACGTACACACGTCTTGAAACTCGGGATAGTAGAGGATACCTTGAAATGCTCTTGTCTAAAAGCCAAAGTATGAAGGAAATAATAAATGGAAAATAAAAGATAAAATGGTATAGAAAAATGAACACTGGTTTTGTTATCAGCAAGGCAGCAATAAAAAATATAGCGAGGGTGCTTCATCACCTAGTGCCTTAGAACAACTGGTCTGGGAGTCACTTCTAAGCCTTAGTTGTTGCAAGATGAGGAAATTGCTACTTACACCTAATCATGCAAGCACATGAGTAATCGGTCGGTTAGTACCTCAAGAAGTATTAACGTTCGCATGAAAAATGTGTGAGCAATTCCATTTAAATATTCACCGATTAAAAAGTATTGAGATAGATGGACAAGAGTATGATAGCTTGAATTGAATTCTCCGAGTGTAGGGTTGTATTTTACACACACGTAGGGGTATATGATCGATGTTTGGAAGAAAGATAGGAATGAAGAATAAAGACGATGTTTTATTGAGAGATGATGTGATTTCTAATATCTTTTCATGATTATTAAGATTGGGCTCATAACAACCGAAAAGCTAGTATAGTTGGAAACTCTAATTTTCAAAGTCTTTCTTTTATAATTCTTATCTTTATATGTAACTTTCACGGTCTTCCTTTTATTATGGGATTTTATGGGTGCAATCCGCTGAAAACGCTCAGGAGATAACACTCCTCCTACTAGGGATACCTAGAGGTTTAAAGGCTTGTTGCACGTGCTCAGTGCAATCGTGTTTGCCTACGAAAATATGCTAATTAGTTTTTCTTTTTCTTATATTTTCTCCTTCTTTTGAATAAAACAAGTTTGCTCGAGATGACAAAAATTAAGTTTGGGGGAATTTGATCAGTCGAAAATATTGCATTTTTAACACATCAATTTCCCTACTATTTGCAATCATCTAAAGGTGTTTGGTATAAATATAGCACATATTAGCAATTTGTCTGCAAAAATACCATATAACATGTGTTATACATTATAACCAGAATTATGAGGGAAATTGTGTGTTTATTATTACATACGTGATCTTTTGTGTATCAAACACTTGTCTTGAGATTGTGTGCAGGAAATTCTCCAGATAAAAGAGCCGGAACTGCTAAAAGTGCTGATAAAATACGTCAAGTCCAAGACTTGTGATCTGGCAATAAACAAGAAAGTATAAAAGATTCCAGACATAAAATAAAGCCCTAAGGATCAGCACCAAATCAACCTGAGAATTCCATGCAGAGATCACCTTAAACGGCCGCGGATCCGCGGCCGAGTCAGGCCGATCCGCCGCGGATCCGCGGCCGCGTTGACTCGTCGGCGGTTGGTCATGTTGCAGAAGTCTCCTTTTAAATGGCTAAACTTCTTCAAGACGTTTCAGTTCCATGAATTCTCCAGAAGCTTCCCTTCTAACAACCAAGCTTCTTGTGCAAGTTTCATAACCAACAAGCTTCTCATGCAAGCTAGCTAACTACCTTAATCTAGAAACTTCTACATAACTACCTAGCTTTCTATGCAAGTTTCATAACAACCAAGCTTTCAAAGGAAGCTAGACCTATCTTCTAGAGGAAGCTATAAAAAGGGACCCAGGGCTTCATTACAGGGGTTGTTGAATAATGAGCCAAAATTCCGCAAGTTGAGTGACACAACTTGCAACTCAAAACCCTAGCCCCAAATCCAATTCAAAAGCCAATTCAAGATTCATCGAGTACCGATTCGAGCAAGCAAATGGAAATCCTTTGAAGCAACGCCGACCTTCATCCGAGCAAGAGATCCACGACGATCCGCGACTCAAGAAGATCGATACGAAGCTAATTTTGGCGGATCTAGTTACCTCCTTAAATCTTATAACCTCGAGTTGAGTGAATTGTACCTAATCGTCGATTAATAAAGGTGAATATTGTAAATCTTGCTTTTCTGTACATTCTTCAATTATGAAAATTTATCGATTCTTGATTCTTTCCTTTTTTATGATGTGTGTGTGAAATCTCCGCTTGTAGCGGAATCGAGAAAATAGATAGATGAAGATGATTAAATTCTTAAACGATTCTTAAGTCTTATGAGTTTTGTAAACTTTAGGAAATTGAATCATCGAAAACTTAATTTGATCGAGATCACTTTCTTGAATCTTTTCACTCCAAATTAGAGATCAACAATCGATGATTCAATTTTCTAGTGGCTAGAATTTGAATGATAATCAATGAAAGGACAAGGGATGATGATGAAGAAACCCTAGTTTCTTCAATAAATCCCTAAACCTCGTTGATCGTCATCAATCTAGCAAAAAATCTTCAATAGATAAGAATTTGTCATAATTAGTATTCATCATCACTATCAATTGGATCGATTCCGACAAGCCTCTTTACAAATCTTGATAATTCCAACAATTTGGGAACATTTCTTGATTCTTGATTTTAGATCTTTACTTTCTTTAAGTTTCTTGAAAATAAAAACTCCTAAATCTTGAATCAATTTTCGTGCATTTTCTTTTATTCTTTAATTTTCAACTCAACTAAAACAATAACGAGCAAATCACACTTTCTCAGTGAACGATCCGTATTCATCGACGAAACTACAATAGACACTGTCAATTGATTGCGGTATAAATTTATTTGGTTGTGAAACATTTCCAAATACACACGAAGATGATCAATCAATTGTCGTAGTGGATAGCCAGTGGTGCATTGATAGTAGTACAGTTGAGATTCTTTTGTACATTTAATATTGTAGGGCGAGCGTTCGACATGTGGACTGCCGTCTCTACCAGTTTGTATATTATTTGTTTGGGGCACGACCGGGTTGAGGTCGATGTCACTCTTGTATATATATTTTCATTTTCTATACTAGGATTACCCCACGGAGGAGTGCTCGAATAGCCGAGTTCTATAGGGCAATGGGCCCGCAACTCATGGCGTTGAGACGGAGAGAGCCTCACTCTAGAATTGGTGGGCTATTCGCCGCACTCGTAGGGAGTATGAAGGGTTACACTAGCGCCCTGGCCAACTCCCGTGTCCAAATACGGAATAAAATTTTTATAGCGTTATAAAACTTGGCGCTAGAATAACACTAAACTGGATCTTTACCATAAACCTAGTTAGCTAGTTAGGGTTCTATCTTTTATGATAGAAAGTATACCTAAAGAAAACAAGTCCTTCGGGTCTTCGATCCTCTCCTTAAGCTCCTCGATGGAAGTATAGATCGTGCTTGAACTTCGGCCTCCTTGTGTCAATGATGATCCATCCGAGAGCTCCAACCTTGAGCTAAACCTCTAACTTGAGGCAACTAGAATACTTAACTTGCTAATCTAAGTAGACTAGAGCGAGTAGAGTGTGATTTTAGTGGCTTAGTCTCACAAGCCCTTGATTCTCAACACATGAGACATTAGGGTTTGAGAGAGGAAGAAGGAGAGAACCATGAAATAGGATGAGAGTAAGAATAATGAAGAGAGATCTCATATGAGAAAAAAGAATAATGAGTTTTATTAAGATAATTGTGATGGTTCATTTGATTTGACCATTATCATGTCACAATTAATGCTAAGCAAAATATCTTGTGCTCAACAAAAATATCTAAGTCAACAATGGTCAACAAGTAAAATAGTTAAACCAATTAACCATGACACAATTATCTCCAATAAACATTAGTAAACAATTTCCTCCATCTCATTATGTTTTTAATCGAGTCAATGGTCAAAACCCTAATGAGGTGTCTCCTTCTCTGTCCCTCTCAACCATATATACATATCCGCATCCGTGTTCCGAGAAACACGAATACAAAGAGACTAAACCAACCCAAAATCTATTATTAGGATCCGGCTTAAACCAAAGCCCACTAGTATCAACTGCTCGAACACCATACGCGCACAAGTACGCGTATGTGAACGACCCTGTCGCAAAACTATACGACCTCTACATCGTTTCACGCGAAGCTGGGAAACCCTATGTGTGGGACTCT
The DNA here is from genome assembly GCA_030015575.1 of Agapanthus africanus. Taxonomy (NCBI): domain Eukaryota; kingdom Viridiplantae; phylum Streptophyta; class Magnoliopsida; order Asparagales; family Amaryllidaceae; genus Agapanthus; species Agapanthus africanus. The sequence goes on from CM057347.1 coordinate 295,149,160, forward strand.
AAAGACTCGACAGTACTTTGGCAGTGGGTTTAACCACAAGCACGTCGGCTACACTAGCTGTACGTAACGGCTACCCAGGTACCTGTCGAAAAGGAAAGCCGACGAGCAAACTCGTCCGAACTCCTACTGAGCCTATTAGTGACAGTATCCGTATAGTCCAGTCTCTTTGTCAAAGAGTATCGCATACCGGTCTAGGGGGTGGTGAACGTCAGACCCTAATAACCTGATAAATTGTGCCGATGTGGCTCAGGACCAATCCGGGAAACTATTGATCAACCTATCAGTAAATCCCTACTACCTTGGCCAAGGTCTTATGGTCCTGACCAATCGATCACTGTGCGATATCAACTCCCAATACCAGGAAAGACGAATCCTCAACAATCGCTCACTGCCTCCATGTGGCTCGGGACTGAACCCAAGCAAAACCTGTTTGCACAGCTCAGTAGAGCGGTTGTAGGGTAGTGATCAAATTTCAGTGGGAACTCACACGTGACAAATGCCGATCTTAGGTCCAAAGACTAACCTGTACACATGTCACCTAAGAACTCCCATATGACGATAGGTATAGTAACATATGGAAGTTCTCGGTGAGTCCGTCCAGTGTACTAACACCCAGTGAGCACCTGTATACGATTTTGGGTGCATCAGACCAATGGCTGCGGGACCAACCATCCCCCGACGGGGCTAGAAACGTATACACTAGTCTACTCTGGAGTATCAATGCCCGGTCTCGATACTTACGTGACTAAGGACCATTTAAGGATGTGCTTATGGACTACCCTGCTCCTACAAGTATGATCACCATCACAACGCAGGTAGTCAAGCAAGATCCTACGGGTTTTATCAACATGTAACCGCAATAAGCAATAACGAGTATGACATATGCTATGTTAAGATAAAGACAAACCATAATAGTATACTACCGTATCGAGTCTTTATCAATATGTGCAAGCTAGATATAACAATAATAGAAATAAATACACATATCCTGACAAAGACAAGTCAAATAATATGCTATAAAACTTAGCAAGATTGTCCTGTACATACATATCCTTAGCATCCATATGTATATATATACAATACTGGCTTCTAGGGCATATATATCAAACAGGGTACCGGTTGACCCAAGGAGGGGTGCTCAAGTTACCGGATTCCGTGAAGTGCTAGGTGGCCCATTCACTTTGTTGATTGGGGTTGCCTCATGATCGCACGCTTTCGGCGTGCCGAGTTTTGAAGTTACAAAGTTTAACCGCGATCAGGATGGTGTCGCTTTGCAGCTAGCCGCGATGAGCACGGGTCGATCCACAGGGAGACAGAGCATTTTATGTTCTTATCGTAATGAGTTAACGCGCATGGGCGGAAAGTTCGTATCTATCCTAAGTGTTATTTGCAAGTATAAAGTTGTTATGAAAAGATACAATAGTGTAAGCTAAGGAAATCCGCACTAAAAACTTTGAGCTGAACTTAACGATTGAAGCTAGAGTAATTGGTAACAACGTGGATTAAGGTACTTAAGCACGGTATTAGAAATCCGGCTTATTGACCCTTGTCCGTCCGTTCTTGTTTTTTGCTTTTCGCCTTCGGCCAAACCAAACGCAATCGGTCGTGGTTAGAAATCACCGTTACCTTGGTATGGTAGAGTGCCTAACAGAGCGCTTGCGTACCGTTTGGACGGAGTTCAATGGAAAATACGGAAAAAGGAAATGAGAAACGAAATCTTAACTTACAAAATCGTTATCTATTCCTAACAACACATATTCACAAACATCATATTAACAACACCATATTAACAAACCATCACAAAAGGAAAAAAGCAAAGAAAAGAACAGAGAAAAGAAAAGAAATTAGAAGAAAGAAAGTGCATGGAATTTAAAGTGCAAGTAAGAAAAGAGCATGATAATAAATTGCAAGTAATGAAAAGAGCAAGAATGTAAAATAACAAGAATAAAAAGAGCAAGAATACTAGGAACCTAAGAGTGCAAAATGATATCTTTATTATGTCCAAGATATAACCTTGAGATCAATAGCCAAATTTTAAACTTGCAAGCTCACTAAAAAGATTGCAAGATTAAGAGAAGACCATGAACTCAAGGGAAAGCTAAGCTATGTACAAGAGAACCAAAAAGAAAACAAAAAGAGTTACAAAGTGTTGGATAAAGAATGAGAAAACTTGGACCCCCTCTCCTTGCTCTCTAGTTCTGTATTTATAGGCTCAAAAAAAAATTAAACAAACAATAAAATTGAGCTGACGTGGAAGCAAGGGAGGGCCCACAGAAAAATGGAGGCAATTGGGACAGATTGGGCCGGCCACAAGGGGCTTGTGCTTGGGTCAAATCCGAGCACAAGGGCCCGTATTTATTGTGTTCACACTTGTTGTCTCCCATATCACTCTGGTGTTGTTGGTTTTCTGAGAAATAGGCTTGGATGCACTCAGGGATTGGAGGGAAACAAGGATCTTTAAGTCGACACACAATCTTTTGCATTGAATGCACATTTAATGCACATCACTTCTCTTGCCCACTTGTACCACCATGTGCCCACTTGTGCGATGCATCATGGCTGCCCCCATCATGGTCCATGCTCCAAGAGTTGTGTTCACACATGCCAAAAAGTCTTATGTACACACTTGTATTGTGTTGGTCCATTTAGATAAAAAGCGTGTACACAAGCATGTTGCACAAAGAAACTCTTAGACTATCAGTTGGTTTCCAGTTCCGGTTGCAGTGTCAGCTTACAAATGATATATCCGTGATTTTAAATATATTTCCAGTATTTTATCATGGATACCTGTAATCTGTAATTACTCAGCAGACACTGGTTAATAGTACCAATATATACAAAAAATAGATAATGAATGAGCGGTATTAAAATGCAATATTCTGGTATGAACACCTCACTTCTGGGATTGGCTGGTAACTTTCCGTGCTCGTAGGGGTCCAGGTTTTCATTACACAGGCTATCCACACGACAGGGAACGTCGCGTCTCATTTGCGGCTCAAATGAAACCTGAGGCTCTAAGATTATCCACCATTCTGTGTTGCTTGCTGAGATTCTGTGATGTTGCTTTTATCATGCCTGGGAAGAATGTTATATATATTTATATATATACTAGTAGTTGTTGTATATGTTTTGCATCTGCGCTAGTCCAGCCCCCACTTTGCCGTTAGTTATGTAACCTAACGGTGCATGACAGGACCCCGTGGCGAATGCGGGTGGCATATACATTCATTGTATTTTTGTTCTTTTCTGGTGTGATATGGATTAATTGATGGGACTGCATTAATTCTGATTAATGCAAGGGAAAAAAACTTATATGATGGTGTTGGAACGAATTTTCAAAAACTGTTATTACAGGACGTTTCTTTTTGCTTTGCACAGCGGTATTCGGTTCAGAATATCTAGCACCTCATTCGACGAGGCAAGAGCAGAGATCCCTTCATCGGGAGTGACCTCTTGGGCAAAAGTTTGCATCAGTATAATAACTTCACTATAGTCGATTCTTTTGTTTTGCATCGTGGTATTCAGTTTGGAATATCATGCACCTCATTCGATGAGAAAAGAGCCTAGATCCCATCACAGGGAGTGACCTCTTTAGCAAAAGTTTGCGCCACTATATATTTATAAAACCACTCGATTCTTTCAACGATATCAAGTTCATTATGTTAAATATTTTTCTCCAAAAACCATTCTTAGCCCTCCGTCATTTAGGACGAGTAGTACTTAGTATTCGTGCTGCGTTTGTTGGCCTTTGTTAAGGCATAGTGTACGGTAGCTAGATATTGCTTGTCTGTTGCATTGAGATGCGATTATCTAGGACAGTCGTATAACCTTGTTGGCCTTTGTCAAGGGTTCATACGGATGGGTCTAGTTTAATCCAGGATAATGAGGGGTTGAACTTGACTAGTGGTTTATGATTTGTTGGCCTTTATCAAGATCATAAACCGCTTGGGGTAAAAATCACATCGGGAGTTTCAAATATACAGGTTACTTGCCAGGCATGCGTATACCATTTGGAGTATGGTGACTTGAGTGGATTCCATCAAGTTATCATGCGATGATAGTTGGATCCCAATTCCCACTGATGAGTAGGTGTTACTCCTCAGGTGATTTTAGATGAACCAGACTAATTCTCTTTTTAGGGTTTGAAGGAGAATTCGAGGAAACAGTGGGAGCCATCTTGATTAGATAAAGTGATTAACCAATCTAATTTAGGTTAGAGTGCACGATGAGTTTTTCTTTTCTCTTTCTCTTTGGCAGCAACCAAGGCCTAACTTTAAAAACTCATGAACTAAGTTAACCAAACCTTCTTAAAACACTTTGACTTTTGGATTGTCATTTAATCGCATATATCATTGCCACTCCTACATCCCCTTTGCATTTCTCTAGAACACTATGTATCACTATGAAGATCCATATTTCTTGGATATTCCATCGTATAGTTACATACGAACTCGAAAGAACTTGTTCCATTTCGAGGATGGATTCTGGTTCTGGAGAAATTGAATAGGATTATTCGGTTGTCTTTTATCATTACCTTCTCTCAAGTTGCGAGGGCTCCTGGTATTAGGAGAGTACACCTATTGCGCTTATTGGATAGTCTTCTTCCAAACAATAGGCAGGTGCCGAAAGATAGGGAAGGAGGAAAACCAATTAGTCTAGGTGTGGTATACAGAAGGTAATAAGTAAAGACATATAAATGGATTAGATAAAGGGCAAAGGAAATTGTGACTGCTATCATTCACGACGAAACAACGTATACCCGTGCCACTCCTATATCACCTTTGCATTTTCTCCGAAACAATTTATATCACTATGAAGATCGATATTGCTTGGGTATGCCATCGTATAGTTACGTACGAACTCGTAGAAACTTGTTCCAGTTCGAGGATGGTTTCCGGTTCAGGAGAAATTGAATAGGATTATTCGGTTGTCTTTTATCTTTACCTTCTCTCAGGTTGCGAGGGCTCCTAGTATTAGGAGAGTACACCTATTACGCTTATTGGATAGTCTTCTTCCAAATCTTAGGCTGGTGCCGAAGGATAGGGAAGGAAGAAAAACAATTAGCCTAAGTGTGGTGTACAGAAGATAATAAGTAAAGATATATAAAGAGATTGGAGTGATGGCAAAAAACTATACGGTTACGGTCATGAATCTGGATAGTGGAAGAGGCATTACTAGGAATACCCGTCCACCCTTTTGAAACATTTTCATGTTTCAGTTTTATTGTGCGGTGTTAATTGAAAACTGTTTTCCCAATTAGATTCTAACTCCAGGGTATGAATTTACCAAATTTGATTCTCACATCTGTATGGCATTACAGATGATGAGTGGGAGTAAGATATTAGGAATTGGGTAATTAGATCCTTTATATATTGTAATTCTTTGTAATTGGAGATATTTGAGGAAATCACCTGGGTTTTGTCTAACGACAAATATTTGGTTTTGAATATCCGTTGTTATGCACCAATTTCAAACTGATATATCTGTACGTTTATTTTATAAAATGAGATATAACTTTTTGAAATAATGTGTATGACATTTACCTGTATCAGTTGATGGTTAGGTAAGGTGCAGTCGACATCGGTGTAATTCTTCTTAACCATAGTACAGTTTTCAACCTACGACGCACAATGTTTGAGTTATTAAACTCAGTGGACTTATACAAAGTATTGTATGTTATCCAATGTCCGTTAGTGCAAAAGGGTTGGTATTCATACTATATTCTGTTTACTCATGACTTCTCCAGTTCTAGATAAGTATTTCGTTGAAATATGTTCAGTCGAAAATATTGCACATTTGATATAACATTTTCCTTACTTTTCTTAAATATTTAAAGGCGTTTATTATAAATATAGAACATATGTGGGTTTATCTGCAAATTTACTTTTTATCATATGTTTATATATTATAATTAACATTATGAAGGAAAGTATATGCATATAATATTTATATAATATATTTATTATGCATATCATATCAAATAATCTTAATCAAATTTCTTAAAGATTTAATACCATAGAAAATGATTAAGATAATATTTCTAATATAACAAATATTATTTATGGAGATATTGTGCAGATTTAGGTCAGGTCAGGAGATCGAGATATTCGAGATGTCAGGATCAAAATCTTCAAATAAAATCGTAGAATCAATACTGGCAGAGACTCAGAAAAATATTTGTAGAATCCAAATATCACAAAAATCTCCAAGTGTCAACAGAAGAGCCCATAAGAATTTTCAAGTTGCGATTCCCCTAAACCGCCGCGGTTTAGCGGCCAAAAGCACTTATATGCCACGGATTCGTAGCCTTATCATGGCCATAGGATCTGTGGTTTGGTGGGCTGATCACAACAGCAAATCCTACACACGGGGCATTTAGGGTTTCATCTTTGAGGGCTATAAAAAGGACCGATGGCTAAACTTAAAGAACTATCACCTTTAACATGAAGCAAATCACCTTCAAGGAACAAGAGATCCACAACAGGTCCGCGATTCGACGTGATAGAGCGACGTGAATATTGACGAAATATCTACTTCCTACGAGGCAGAGATCGAGAGCAACTTCTTCTTGTAATTTAAATTCGAAGGATTTGTACTTGTAATGTTGATTAATAAAGTTAGATCATTTACTTAATTATTTAGCATTTACTTTCTTCATTTAAATTTTGCATTATGATTTCCTTCTCTATCCTTTCTTCTTCTTCTCAAACCATGCGTGAGTAATTCCTATCTTGCTAGGGTTCATAGGATTATGGTAGATCAATGGATGATAAAATCTCTTAACTTCTTTTATATCTTATAAAGTTAATAAAGTTTAGCAAAGTAATTGTTAACAACCTTATCAGGTGCGCTACCAATTTATTGATAGTCTCGACCGCGATTTGAGATTAGATTAACAATTGTTTTGGTAAAGGCTGGACATGAATAGAGATCATTGCAAGGATAAGGGTTAAGAGTGAGGAAACCCTAGTTTCTTCCGAAAGAACCCTAATCCACATTCATAACTATCGATCTTGTTTTAAATCTATTAAAAGATAAAAGGAGTTATCTTTAATTAATCATCCATTACTACTAAATTCTATGAACCCTACAAGCCTCTTCTTCATAGATTCTACATCTATATATCGTAGTCCTGCAACCAATCATCCCTTCTTTCAATCAACTCGTCTAAAGCAATATTAAAAGTTCGACGTTTCCCTAAGGACGACCCGTACTCATCTCGGCTAGCTACCCGCGACACCGTTATTGATTACGGTTACTACAAACACTTTTTCACATCAATCAAAGGGCGGCATCGCCGGGAATACGCGCGTAATTTTTTTTCTTGCTATTCGGGTTGAATTCTTATCCGATCAATAAATTAAAAAATTAAAAACAGCAAATTGTATATTTAACGATTGTTGTGCGAATTTTTGCGAACGAATCTGGAGTCACTGAAACGAGAAAATAGAGATTTAGAGACATCAAGCAAAGCCCGAAGGAGCAAAGGAGGCGACTGAAGAAAAAAATTAGCAGAAGAACCCTAATTTCCGCCGTGGAACTGCGACAATAGTAGGCTATTAGCGGCGGAACCGCGGATCTGTGGGTGAGTTAGGTCACTAAAAATCATCAGGTATCTTCTCTGATTCTTTCTCTCTCCTCCGAAATCCAATAATTTGAATTTCTGCAGGTTTCTTTGCAAAATTTCACTGCTCAAAAAGCATTTTGCGTGTTTTGATTTTGGGTTGTTTTTGCATATTTTAAAATGGAATTTAAGGGGAAATAACCCAAATCCAGATTAGGTGGGGATTTCATCACTTTTCCCAGGCCCCACAAATCACAAAGCGAGCATCCGCATAACCCTACATTAATTAAAAAATATCTAGATCAAGACTCTAAGCACCGTCGCGCTCATTTAGGACAGAGGAGGGTCGTAGGTAATCTATCGTTTATCTGTATTACTTTTGTGGTGTCTAGAAAAGTGTGACTAAGGAAAGTGGTTACTTAATTAGGCCCGCTATTTTCGATAATTCGTATAGCAGATATCTCCCACTTACCTGGCACTTACCTAGCCACAAGAGTGATAAGAGGTGGTAGAGGATTGATCCTGCGACTTATCCTTTAGAAGTCTCGGAGTAGTCTCGTGCTTGACCTAGGTGACCTTAGTTCTAGGGTTTGATTGTGCATTTTGTGAATTGTTGAGTCAACCCTCAAGTCCATCTTTCAAAGAAAAACAATTCAAATAAAGCTTAAATCATTCCCTTTTCACCCCCTTTTCTTTTCACCTTCTCATAATGGGAAACCTAAACAGACGAACTCTTGCCGAGCTTTGCTATCCAGAACCAGATATCTCTTGTTTTCGTAACTGCTTCGGTACAAAATCCGACTCTACTATTTCTTTGAGAGATCGGATAGACGCGTCTAGAACTAACAATTGGACACCGAAATCCACTTTGTATCAACCGTTTCAATCTCTTCCACCTTCTTACATTGATACCCCTTCTGAGAGTCATGTTGTGACTCCGAAACTCATGTCCATTGCTGACAAAATTGAACAATCCCGTAACCGATCTTTCGCTCCTTTCACCACTCCAAATTCGTTAGGACAACAATTCCAATCACCTTCTTATCAGAATGTTGATCCTGTTGGGTTGGCTTAGCACCTTGTGAAGGTTTTGGCAAGCATCAATCATGCTACTTTAAAATTTTTGGGGTGCTAAACAAACCTTAACCAAGATCTTTACTAGAGACTTAGGGTTAAACATGACATGTAAACAGTTTACATCTAAGTGAACAAGGAATACAACCTTTGTAGACCGGTCCTTCACTTCAATAGCTCCGTGTAGTAGTCCCTTCGCTGCGATCATGATCCTCGGACTCTAGAATGGCTCCCATGAAGAAACGAACAAGCTTGCTTCGAAGTCTTCGAGGCCGAAGATGATCTACGTCGAGGAGACACCAGCTCATGCTATCTCTTCATTAATTGTGCAGATTAGTGAAGAAAACACACTCTATAAAATGGCAAGTAGTAGATGATGATGAAGTATGATGTTTGCTTACTTTAGAAATCATTTTCTTACATTTTATCTCATACCTCCATTGAAACTAGAAGGCTTTTCATGGAGCTTGATGAAGAAGAAGAAGAACTCAAGAATAATTCATCCAAATGAATTATTGCACCCATGGTTGAGTTAAAACTATCATGCTTAACTCATGAAGAGAATTAACTCATGGCTATGGTTAAGGGTTGGGTCAAGTAAAATATCTTAAAGAATGACAAAAGAGTGGACTTTGTCAAAGTTCTACAAGCTTCTCCAAGCTTAAAACTTTGACCAAGTCTTTTTCTCTTTTTTAATAACTTAAGAAATAATCAAAACCCTAATTTAACCCTAGCATAGTATAAGTCTCATACACCCATCTTGTGTGTATCATCAAACATGACACAATACATGTACACAAATATACATATCACATATATATACAATATGCACATCAAGTGAGAAAAGAAATCATTAGTGAGCTAAATATTAGTTAATGTAATATAATATATCAAATATATAATTATACATTAAATTATTAAATTAACTCTTGATTTAATAATCCGGCTATAATACATATAACCGACCGATATCACAAAACGCGAGATTAGAATGCGGTATCACATACTCGCATTAATCTCGGTCCCGCACATATCACATATGTACTCCTACTCCGTTTCAGATGAACCAGGAAACCTCTATGTAGGACTCTAAAGACTCGTCAATACGCCGGTAATAGGTGATGATCATATTAAATACCCATAAGCCGTAAGTGGTCTTCTAAACATAACGGCCACCCGGGTATTGAGCGATCAGAAGATCAACAAGCAAGCCTGCTATAACTCCTGGGAATCCAATCAGTAATACGACCGTACAGTCCGGTCTCTTCGTCTGATATGTCGCATATCACAGCCTGGGGGGTGGTTTAACATCAGACCCCAATAGCCCGATAAGTCACGCCGATGCAAGGTGCATAACGGTTCAAGAAACTACTGGTAACACTTACCAATAAATCTCAGCAACCCTGGCCAGTGATTTCCTTTTATGGACAATCGAGCACAGCGCAACATCAACCCGTAATACCGAGAGAGACGAAACCCCTCCTATCGCTCATTGCCTCCATGTGATTCGGGACTGTACCCAAAAGCCACCGTTTTGCACGATCTCTTGACCATGGTTTGGTGGAAATCAAAGCACAGTGGGAATAACACAAGACTCTATGACGATCTCGGGTCTACAGACTAACCTGTACCAGTGTCACCAGAGAACTGCTATCCGACGATAAGTATAATACCATCTAGGAGTTCTCGGCGAGTCCGTCCAGTGTACCCAGTCTCCACTGAGCATCCGTATACCTTCTCTGATGTCAAACACTAATGGATATGAGATCATCCATCGCCCATCATATGGGTCAAGAAGCGCATACGCTAGTCTACTCTGGAGTACCGATGCCCTATCTCGATACTCCCAACACTAGGAACATTTGAAGGATGTACTTATCGACTACCCAGTCCCCACTAGTATGATCTACATCATAGTCATGGAAATTGAGTACTCATCCTAAGGGCTTTATCAACATGTGATCACAAAACAGTATTTGTTTACATGTTAAGATAAAGTGCAACCAGATAGCATACTATCATGTTGAACAAGAAAGTCCTTCCTATATATGTCCAAGCATCCACTACAATATACATCACATGTACAGTAATGGTCTCTAGGTCATACATATAACTAACAATCTCCCACTTGCACTAAGGCCATTTGTTGTTGTATCCAATACCCAACAATATAGCAGAGGTTGTAGTATCCCATACTCAACCATTATAGAGAAGTCTCTCTAGGGGTAAGGGCTTTGTGAGTGGATCCGCTGTGTCAACCTTCTGATCAACTCTCCTAACCTCGATCTCTCGGAGATCAACCATCTCCCTGATTAGGTGATACTAGCCTCAGAATATGTCTGGATCTTTTATGGGATGGGTGTTCCTAGGCCAAAGCTACAACTCCATTGTTGTCACAATAACAGTTATTGGATGCTCAATGGTAGGAACTTTGTTCATCTTATGAACAAGAAATGTCTAGACAGTCACTTTGGTAGTATCGTTGGTAGCAATGTATTCAACCTTTATCGTCTAGTATGTCACGGTATCTAGCTTGGAATTCTTCCAGCATACCGTCCCTCCACTGAGGGTAAAGACAATGTCTATGACTGACTCTCAGTCAACTTATCACTCTGGAAGCTGGAACCAAGAACTTTCTTTTAGTGCTTCTCAAGTACTTAAGAATGTCCTCCACAGCTGTCCAGTGATTCTCTCCAAGATCCGATTAATTCCTGATCACTACACCTAGTGAGTCATCTACATCTAGTCTGGTACATAACATCGCACGCTCTGATAGAGCCTACTGCCGAAGCATAGGATATCCTTTGCACGCGAGCTCTCTCCAAATCAGTATTGGAGAGAGTGATCCAGGAGTAACTGGGCGAACCACCACGCTTAGAATCATCCATACTAAACACCTTTAGTATGGTGTTTATGTACCTGGATTTGGGACACTCCTAACATCCTCATAGATCTATCACCATAGATCATAATCCACAAGATGTAATAGGTATCATCCAGATCTTATATTGAGAATCTCCGTGATAAGAGGAGCTTGGCCGAGTGTAGCATAGGAAACCATTTCCTATCAGGAGTATGTTATCTACGTACAATACGTGGAAGACAACCTTACTCTCTACAACCTTCTTGTATTTACAAGGTTCATCTACCATTTTGATGAAGTCAAACTCATTGACTATCACATCAAAACAGACGTTCCAACTTCCTGAACCCGGTTTGGGCCATCATCTCATGATGCAATCCTCGCTCCCACTGTCACCGAGAAGATCTTAGTATCTCTTGAGTGGATGAGGAACCCTACCAAATTCGCGGAGAGGCTGAGGTTCGTTGGAAACTATTGAATGCTTTGGTTTTACCAAATCATTAGCTGTTAGTTTGTCTAGCTGGAACTTCTTCCAGCTCTACCTCATTACCAAAAATTTCTTCACAAGAAATATCTTTTATAAAAAGGTGGCATGCTGAGAAACAAAACACTTTTTGCTCCTCAGTTAGGTAGAAGATATTCCTTTACTAATGTTTGGGATATCCTGACAAACTCTCACAACTGACCTTGCCTCGAGCTTGTCCAGATTTTGCTTTTCAACATAGGCCGGACAACCCCATATATTAACTCATTTAAGACATGGTCTCTTCCCATACCATATCTCATATGTAGTGGTAGGCCCTCATTTGGATGGAACCCTATTTAATAGGTATGCAGCTTCTTAAGTGCATAACACCAAAAAGAAAACAGGTAACTCAGCAGTACTCATCATAGAGCGCACCATATCTCATAGGGTGTGATACCTCAGCCCCAATACACCGTTGTGCTGCGGTGTATTCGAAGGAGTAAGCTGAGAGAGAATCGCATTCTCCTTTTAGAAAATCCAAGAACTCCATACATAAGTATTCGCCTCTTCGATCACATCGTAGGACTTTAATACTTTTACCCGTTTGGTTCTCAACAGAACCAACCTTGGCATTTGTAGACATGGGACCATATACATCATCATGTATTTATCCCAAGAGTTCAATAACTCTTTCTCTGTTTCCAGTAAACGGAGTATTGGTCATTTTTATCTTTGAGATAAGACTAGCAAGTAGCATAAGATGAAAATTTGAATAGATTCTTATATTAATCCTTATATAACTTAGCTGGTCATGTCGCATTGATATGACCTAGTCTACAATGCCTCAAGAAGGATCCGTTCATTCCTGAACAACTCCTCTTGTCTGTGTTCTATATGCTTTGAACTGTGGTTTGATTTAGAACTTCTATGCTATTATGTAACGTGACTGATAGAATCAACTCTTGATTCAGGAAAATGTTCAAAGCATTATCCTCCAATACAGAATTATATCCTTCTTTAACTCAGTAAACATGATGTAATATTGTATATCAGGTTCGGTTTGTAATAACATTTGTTCAGAATCAATGTTTAATACAAGGTGATATCTGCCAACTGATTTGGCTGCAACAATTGCACCATTCTCTAACACTTAGAGACATATCACCCATTCTCAGTTCTCTACCTTTCTGTAGCCCATGTAACATATTACATATGCGGGATCCTGATCTGGTATCACATACCCAGGACATAGAGGATACTAAAAAACAGTTCTCGGTAATAAGGACACCTGAAAAATATGCATCAACATGCACATTCTTCGAATTGGTGGCATGGGAATCCGGATATTCCTCTATTACCTGCTCGGACTTATAACAATTATAAGATAGAGCAAAACCAACATTCCCTAGCACGGTATAATAAGCAGGTTCGGTCAATGCATCCATATTATTATCTTGATTAAGGCGTGACATAGTCGTTACCAGGAGAGAGAGAGAGAAGAAAACACTTTGCGTGCGCTTTTTGCAAGATTAGATTGGTTATCAATTTATTTAATCAGGATGGCTCCCACTGTTTTAGTCAAATCTTCCTTCAAACCATAAAAGGTAAGACTAGCCGGGATTAATTACACCCTACAAGTTCGCCAATCTTTCGGCCAGGCCAGTGTCGGTACTTTGACGGAGGTTTCCTGTGCTTTCGCACGGACCTAATTAGAATAAACCTCATTTTCCCAGAGGCATAACCCCGTTAACACCTTTCTAGACACCTACTTGATCGGCTAATTGTCATGTGTAAAACTCTCCCAGGAGTAACTCTTACTCGCAGTGGGTATCGGGATCCATCTATCTGATAGAAGGTATGCAATCTCATTACAAATTTCAACACTTGAAATTCCCGATAATGCTTTTACCCCTAGTGACTTATGACCTTAACTATGGTCAACAAATCATAAGCACTAGTCAAGTTCTACCCGCCATTTCTTGGTTAATTGGACCCACCCACATGACCCTTAACTATGGTCAACAAAGTTGTATGATTGTCCTAATTAATCACATCATATGTTATATAGGAAAACATCACTCAGCTACCGTACACTGCGCCTTAACTATGGTCAACAAACGCAGCACGAATACTAAGTACTCTATTTTCTAAAATGACGGAGGGTTACGACAGGTTTTCAGAAAACCTTTTGCGTAATGAACTTGATATCGTTGTAGAATCGAGTGATTTTGAGAAAGGAGTGTTTTTGAGGTCATTACTAGTTTTGCTAAAGAGGTCACTCCCGGTGAAGGGATCTCGGTTCTTTCCTTATCGAATAAGGTGCAGAATATTTCACAAATACCACTATGCAAAGCAAAAACTATAGAAGCAATCAAAAGACAAACCGAGTGAGTTGTATCATCTGCTAGTTTCGCTAAAGAGGTCACTCCCGGTGAAGGGATCTCGGCTCTTTCCTTATCGAATAAGGTGCTGGATATTCTACAAGGAATATCGCTATGCAAAGTAAGAACTAGAGCTACCAGTTTTTAAACAAGTTTCTACAACTTCTTTAGGTTTTTTTTTTCTTTCATCAATCTCATTAATGAAGTCCCATTTATTTATGATTCCTAAGCATCACAGAAGAAACGAAAGCAGTAATATTTATATATCAACATATATATAGTATAAGCATTCGTCTCAGGCATATAAAATGATCACATCACAAAATATCAGCAACAGAAGAATCACATATGAAATATTGGATATACTAGGAATTCTGTGTTTTATGTTAAGCCAGTATAAAACACGGATTCCACGGTCGCGATGAATAGCCAAACCCACATCCCTAGACCCCTACGAGAGCGGCAAGCAACCCTACCAATTCTAGAGTTACGAGACCCAGTCTCAACTCCTTGAGATGGTCTCCCACTGTACCCTAGAACCCGGTTACTTGTGCTCCCCGCCTTGGATTATCCTAATGCGGAAAAGTAAATAATATACAATGGTGACATCATCCTCAACTCGGATGTTCCCCAATAAAAGAATATTACATACAATGAATTTTACATGAATGAAAATGAAAAACCCTCATCTCACATAAAACCACCGGTTGTTCAAAACACGACGATCCAATATAACATATCACAGCAACACATAACATCACAGAATATCATCAACGTAAGTAAATATGCGTATCCCAGTTGTCGTTGACATATAGCACTGAAACCGGCGATATACCACATATTACAGTTACGGTTGCAGAAAAGAAAGTGAAAAACTACAACATTTGGAATCCACAATTATTTTAGACATATTAAATCCGAAATATCACATACTTCGCAATTCATGCCTAACTATATGAATTCCACACATTGTATCACATTCCAGATAAATAGACAATGTTAAACTTTCTGATCGAATAAACAAATACCCAATATTTCCCAAATAGCTCAACACTTGAGCGGAGTTTAAAAAGTTCCAGAACATGTCACAACCGCTATGAACCAGCCGTAGAAGGGTCAAACCAACGCCTCACATGTGGCAACGCTAAACTACCATAAACCATAAGGTTCTGTGGCAGTTTTGACGGTCACATAATCGAGTTAAGGTTACGTTCTTCTAGAGGGTCCACATATTCGCTTGGATGATTTTCTGAAAGTTTTAAACTCAGGAAAAATCCAACACTTGAATGTTTTCCGACAGGGGAAAAAGTGAGTTATTGATATCCGTTCGAACCTTTTAACACATTCTAAATTACTCGGAAAAACTTAAACGAAGTTAAACATTCCGATCGAATCAACGAGTTCCCAATATTTCCTAGAAAACTCAACACTTAAGTAGAATTAAAAATTCACAGAAGCATGAAAAGTACCCAAGAATAAATCCCTGAAGTATTAGCCCCTAACTCCCAAAGTTGGCCGCGGAACCGCCGCCAAAAGCATGGTTTGGCCGCGGTCACTTGAGTGAGTTATGGTTTCGTACTTCACAGTAATCCTTAGAATTCCCTGCATGATTTTCTGAGTATTTTTAATATGAAAAATTTCAACTTTTGAAATTTTTTCCAGAAAGTGGGATTTATCAGGGATTCGGAGTTCGATCGGACTTTAAACTTCGCCTACACGACGCCTAATACTCTATCTTAGCTCTGATACCACTGTTGGGTTGGCTTAGCACCTTGTGAAGGTTTTGGCAAGCATCAATGATGCAACTTTAAAATTTTTGGGGTGCTAAACAAACCCTAACCAAGATCTTAACTAGAGACTTAGGGTTAAACATGATATATAAACACTTTACATCTAAGTGAACAAGGAATACAACCTTTGTAGACCGGTCCTTCACTTCAATAGCTCCGTGTAGTAGTCCCTTCGCTGTGATCACGATCCCCGGACTCTATAATGGTTCCCATGAAGGAACGAACAAGCTTGCTTCGAAGTCTTCGAGGCCGAAGATGATCTACGTCGAGGAGACACCATCTCATGCTATCTCTTCACTAATTGTGTAGATTAGTGAAGCAAACACACTCTACTAAATGGAAAGTAGTAGAGGATGATGAAGTATAAAGTAGGCTCACTTTAGATTTCATTTTCTCACACTTTATCTCATGCCTCCATTGAAGCTAGAAAGCTTTTCATGGAGCTTAATGAAGAAGAAGAAGAACTCTTGAATAATTCATCCAAATGAATTATTGCACCCATGGTTGACTTAAAGCTATCATGCTTAACTCATGTAGAGAATTAACTCATGGCTATGGTTAAGGGTTGGGTCAAGTAAAATATCCTAAGGAATGACAAAATAGTGGACTTTGTCAAAGTTCTACAAGCTTCTCCAAGCTTAAAACTTTGACCAAGTCTTTTGCTCTTTTGTAATAACTTAAGAAATAATCAAAACCCTAATTTAACCCTAGCATGTTATAAGTCTCATACACCCATCTTGTATGTATCATCAAACATGACACAATACATGTACACAAATATACATATCACATATATATACAATGTGCACATCAAGTGAGAAAAGAAATCATTGGTGAGCTAAATATTAGTTAATGTAATGTAATATATCAAATATATAATTATACATTAAATTATTAAATCAGCTCTTGATTTAATAATCCGGCTATAATACATATAACCGACCGATTTCACAAAACGCGAGATTAGAATGGGGTATCACATAATCGCATTAATCTCGGTCCTGCACATATCACATATGCGCTCCTACTCCATTTCGGATGAACCAGGAAACATCTATGTAGGACTCTAAAGACTCGTCAATACGCCGGCAGTAGGTGATGATCATATCAAATACCCACAAGCCGCAAGCGGTCTGCTAAACGTAACGGCTACCCGGGTATTGAGCGATCAGAAGATCAACAACCAAGCCTGCTATAACTCCTGCGAATCCAATCAGTAACACTATCGTACAGTTCGGTCTCTTCGTCGGATATGTTGCATATCGCAGCCTGGGGGGTGGTTTAATGTTAGACCCCAATAGCCCGAGAAGTCATGCCGATGCAAGATCCATAACAGTTCAAGAAACTACTGGTAACACTTACCGATAAATCTCAGCAACTCTGGCCAGAGATTTCCTGTTATGGCCAATCGAGCACAGCGCAACATCAACCCCCAATACCGGGGAGACGAAACCCCTCCTATCGCTCATTGCCTCCATGTGATTTAGGACTGTACCCAAAAGCCACCATTTTGCACGATCTCTTGACCGTGGTATGGTGGAAATTAAAGCATAGTAGGAATCACACAAGCTTCTATGACGATCTCGGATCTACAGACTAACCTGTACCAGTGTCACCAGAGAACTGCTATCCGAAGATAGGTATAATACTATCTAGGAGTTCTCGGCGAGTCCGTCCAGTGTACCCGGTCTCCACTGAGCACCCGTATACTTTCTCTGACGTCAAACACTAATGGATATGTGTAACACCTGAGTTTGTGTTTAGTGGTAATTGTGTCTTAATGTGGGGTTTTTGTTAAAAAGTTTACCAAAACAGCTTTTAAATATTTTATCTGGTTTTATGAATATTTTATTAGAATTTTATCTCGACTGCACACACTTGTGCATGTTAACTAGTGTTAAGTCTAGGGTTACCAAGTTTAGATGAGCATGGTGGGTTAACCATGTTTAGACAACCATGATGGTTTAAACCATTTGGTTAAGTTAATTGGGTTAATTAAGGATTTTTAGTTTTGTTTAAAATTGATTAGAGTTAAGGGTTGACTTGTGGTGAGAGAGAGGTTATGATGGCTTGAGCATGCAAGCATTTAATGTGAGAGAGAGAGAGAGAGGTGGCTCTAGGGTTGTGTCATGATCCATCTCATTTCAAAACTTTTGCTTGTCTCTCACACTCTCTCTCATTCACATCTTTCCCTCACATCTCTCACTTTCACACTTCACCACAAAAACAACACCAACAACAACCACTTCAACAGCTGCTGCAACAACAACAAAAAAAAAACAAAAAAAAACAACAGCATCAGCAGCTGTGAAGCAACAGCATCAGCAGCAAAATTAGCTCAGCAGCAGCTGCTACAGGAGCTACAGTAGCACCACTTCAGCAGCAAAAAACCATTCTTCTCCTTCTTTTTCTCCTCTTCTTCTTCATCCTAGGATCTCTAGAGGTATAATCCCTAAACTTGTTCCTTTGCTTGTTTAACTTAGGTATTATTTAGTTTAGATAGTGTTTATATTGTGTTTTAGTGCTAGTTTTAGGTAAATTTGAGTGAGAGTGGCAAAGTGTTGGTTTGGATTATTAGTATAACCTAATTAGGTGCTGTTGAGACCAGTTAACCTATGTATAGTCCCAGATTTCACCAATTTAGCTGAAATGTTTAGAATCGGCGTAATTTAGCGTTTTTATGGATTTTTAAGCCTTTCTGGAATCTGCTTTTGACCCGGGCCTTTCAGAATAAAATTGAGGAGACTGTAGCACAGTGACCATGTCAGACACACACACACAGCACGGGGACCCCTCTCCCCTTCATGGCCGCCAATTTATTCGTTCTGGCCGCAATTTGCAGCCAGAAGGTGGGTTCTGGGGTTGGGGTTTTACCTGTAGGTGTCTGTTGGGTAGCTGAGGGTGTTGGTATCTGCAGCTTTTTATGTTTCGACCAGAGTCAAAATCTGGAGCCTAAAACCATATATCGATGTTTTTAAACTTGTGCGACATGCGCGTGATCCGCGTGGTTCTGTGGCGCGCTGCGCGACACAGCTTGTCGGAGTGGTTCTGGTGAGATTACGCACATCGCGACGTATCGAGTACACGCGCGTTTAGTTTCACGCACGCGTTATTCTCTTGATCGATATATCGCATTTTTGCGGGATTTGCCTTATATGTGTGACTTTTGTAAATTATAAGTTCGCCGGCAGAGACTTCGAGCGCCGCGGAGAAAGGAAAACAGGTGGTCGGACACACCTAGCGCGAGATGACGGGTGAGTAGATGTAACATCTACGGGGGACAATCGTATGGATGGCGCAAGTCACCCGATAGATTTAGTAAATTCAAAGATTGCTAGTGATGTTAGGGATTATAATATTTGCATGATAATTGCTACGTTCAGGATTTATATGTTTTACATTCATGTGCGAACTCATTTTGTAGGACACATGCACCATTACCAGGGTTTTTATATGCAGCACGAGCACTATTCATGTGTACACACAGGCCCTGGTAATTGCCATGTCACGACACTAGATAACTTATAATCTGAAACATGTTAATAATTGATGTTTAGACCTATGCTATTGCAATAAATCTTTAAAATAAAATTGTAGAATTGCTATTCATGTGCATATATATCATTATATCATTTGTTCATGCCTAGTTATTAATCATACGTTGCAACTTGAACATTGATACCATATGCATTCATTATCATTAACATATGCACCCATGATGGTTTATTGAGATTTTATGATATTTCTGGATTTTGGGGGGAAAGCCACAAGATTTACAAACTTATTATCTTTTAAAATATGAAAAGTTGCGGTTTCCTAGTGATGTAAAGTGTCGTCTACCATGAGTTTGCTGTGGTTTTCGAGACCCATTTCGAGGAGGTGGATGAACCGTCTCGGGTACATGGTGGGCCCGGTGATGTACCCCGGGGCAAGAAGATCGCAGATGATGGCGTTGAGCCTGGTAGGGGATGGATTACCTATCAGTGACTGTTTGGCACGGCGGATATCCAGAGGATACCGACCGTGGCCGCGAAATGATGAGATATTGATATTTGAGATGGGTCAGCCGGACGGCTGAGGCCAGAGATACTATGACATGGATATATGAGATTTGAGATAGTTTTGAGGTGTCGTTGCTGGACACGGATTTTTTTTGATTCTATGGGTATTATGCTAATATTTAAAAAGAGTTTCAAAAATAAAGGAAAGAATGATTCTTATACTTACATGTTAAGATCGTGAGTTGATTTATGTGGCATACATACCTGGTAGTACATTCATGTGGCATACATACCTGCTAGTACACTCATGTTGCATACATACCTATTTTATAGATACTGGGATACTTGTGTGCATGCATGCGATAGCCTCTATAGATGTTATTTATTACTCACGAGTTGGCAACTCACCCTCGTTGTGCCACAGCTTTTCTGCAGGTCCGCTCCGTCAGTACTGTAGCGGCGGACACATTAGCTTCTTTTGCCCTTTTTGCTTGGACTTGAGGCTTTTGCTCATAGGTGGGTTATGTTATCATTTTGTACCACCTTATATATTCATTATATCTAGAGTACTCCATCTACTATATCAGCTGCACCAGTTATTTGGATTATTGTATATTGACCTAGAAAAGAGGCTGTGAGACTTGTGGATTTTTATGCTGTATTTGGGGTGGAGCTCACTTGAGTCGACATGTTATTTTACTTGTGCTTTTCATGCTTACTTATGCACATTGTTATTTTACATTGCGTAGGATTTGTGACCGCCTTGAGGCGAAGAGCTAGCTCCCGCTTGGGGATGCCATATTCATGTTATTCATTTATACTCCTGTTTTGTACCCGTTTGGGGGCTTGTTTTACAAAGGAGACTCTGCCGGAATTTTTGGGAAAAAAAGGGATGTTTCTTTTAAAAAAGACTTGATGTGATTTAATGGAATAAAGTTCTTTAAATAAATTGGTTTTCCTTCACTCTGTTTCTAAATCGGGTTTTGATTTCTGGGCTTTGGCTTACTTATTTACGGACGCCTTGAGACGTTTCGTAACTTAAGTGCCAGTCACGTTCCGTACCCAGCGGGTCATGACAATATGGGATCATCCATCGCCTATCATATGGGTCAAGAAGTGCATACGCTAGTCTACTCTGGAGTACCGATGCCTTGTCGATACTCCCACGACTAGGAACATTTGAAGGATTTACTTATCGACTACCCAGTCCCCACTAGTATGATCTACATCATAGTCATGGCTGTCAAGTACTCATCTTAAGGGCTTTATCAACATGTGATCACAAAACAGTATTTGTTTACATGTTAAGATAAAGTGCAACCAGATAGCATACTATCATGTTGAGCAATAAAGTCCTTCCTATATATGTCCAAGCATCCACTACAATATACATCACATGTACAGTAATAGCCTCTAGGTCATACATATAACTAACAGATCCTACTCATGTCCATTTTTTACATCCATTCAATTCCTATCAATCCTACCCGACTTTTACACCTTCTCTAGCCATTTCTTCTGAACAGCCATTTCGGAGTTTCACCTATCCACAAGAATTTCAATCTTCTATTGAAACCCTTTCACAACCCATGTCTAGCCTTGAATGGTCATTGGAAAAATTTTGGGTAGCGTCGTACCACCAGATAAAGGAATTGAATGCATCCATGACCGCCCTCATACAACCCAACGAACCAGCAACTAGTTTCCAACTAGCTCAAAATTTTCCAATGTATGATGCAGCAATGGGACAAATTGAGAATTTGAGTAGAGAGAGTGAGCATTACACCTGACCAGTCGAAAATATTTCATTTTTAACACATCAATTTCCCTACCATTTGCGCTCATCTAGAGGTGTTCGGTATTAATATAGCACATATTAGCAAAACAGCCGTAAAATACCAAATTACCTGTGTTATACTTTAAAACAGAAATTTTGAGGGAAATTGAGTGTTTATCATGGCATCGCATCATCTTTGTATAGCGCAACATTTGTTTCAAGAATCAGTGCAGGAAATTCCAGGAACAGAGCCAAAATTGTCAAAAGTGCTGAGGAAATTGCTCCAAGTCCATGATTTCAGATCTGGCAGTGAATTAGAGGGGATTATAATATTATAGATGTGAGAAAAATACCATGAAGTCAGCACCAACATCTACCAGAATTTCCATACAGAGAGGCAACCAAATGGCCGCGGATCCATGGCCGGAGTGGGCTTGGCGCGGCGAATCCGCGGCCACGTCAGCATGACGTCAGCGCAGCTTCACTTCAGTCTTCTCTTCTAAGATTCAGAACCCCTTTAAGCCACTGCAAATTCCAGATAACTCCAGAATCTTCTGACAGAACAGCAAGGCTTATTGTTCAAGCTAATCATCTTCAAGCTTCCAAAGCAAGCTACTTAACTACCTAAGCCTAGAAACTTCTCCCTAACCTCCAAGCTTATGAAGGAAGCTACCCCTAATTAACTAACTCTAGAACCTTCTACCTAACTACCAAGCTTATAAGGGAAGCTAAACCTACCTTCTAAAGGAAACTAATCTTAATCAAGGCTATAAAAGGGACTCTAAGGCTTCACTTCTAAGGTTGTTGACTCCTACATCAATTCCCAACACAAGTTGAGTGACACAACTTGTAAACCCTAATCCCCAATTCAAAATCCAAAGCCAAAAATCAAGAACACCGAGTACCAAATCAAGCGAGCCTTCAACCATCCTTTTAGAGCGAAGCCGATCTTCAACCGAGCAAGTGATCCAAGATGATCCGCGACTCACGGAGACGATGCGACGCTAATTTCGACGATCTCGTTCTCTCATCAATTTCTTGTAATCCTTGAGTGAAGTGTAACGAATTGTTGAATAATAAAGGTGAATATCTTTAATCTTGCTTTCTTTACATTCTTGCATCATGATTAGATCTCAATTCCTTATTGTGTTTCTTGTTATGATGTTTGAGTAAAACTCCGCTCGTGAAGGAGTCGAGAGAATCAATAGATGATGATGTTACAAATCTTGAAACGATTCTTAAGTCCTATGAGTTTTGTAAACTTTAGTAAATTGAAGAATCGACAACCTAGTTTCGAGCGATGCTTTTTTGATTGTGTTCGCTCTTAATTAGGGATCCACGATCGATTATTGAATTTACTAGAGGCTAGAATGTGAATAAAATCAACGAAAGGACAAGGGATAAATGATGAAACTCTAGTTTCCGCAAGAAATCCCTAATTCTCGTTGATCGTCATCGATCTAGCATCAAATCATCGATGGATA
Organism: Agapanthus africanus; assembly: GCA_030015575.1. NCBI lineage: Eukaryota > Viridiplantae > Streptophyta > Magnoliopsida > Asparagales > Amaryllidaceae > Agapanthus > Agapanthus africanus. Next base: position 295,172,560 of record CM057347.1, read on the forward strand.
AGAAAACGTAATCAATAGTTTTCATCACGTCGATAGATTCGATCGATTCCTATGAGCCTCACTTCGATTCTTGATTATTGGATTGGAAATCATCAATTCTTGATTCTTGATTTTAATGTTTTCTTGCTATTAGATCTAGATTTTAATAATTCTTGAAATTCACTTTTAAATCATGAATTGAATTGTCTTTTCTTTTCATTTCATTAATTTTCAATTCATCTAATTCGAATTCGAACGAATCACACTTTCCCTGTGGACGATCCGCACTCGCTAACGCGCTACAATCGACACCGTTATTGATTGCGGTCAAAAAAATTTCTTTGGTTGTGATTTCTTACACTTTTCTTATATACATACTGTTGGAGATAGTGCCCTCAGAGTCAATTATTGGATCACAGGCACGTGATTGCAATGATTGAGGGAGGACCTATCCCGGTAGGACAGTCTTACTCGAGATGATAGTATGCTATCTGGTTTACCTTTATCATCGTGTACTGCTTTAAGTGACCTGACAAGTCGCTATTACACGTTGGTAGAGCCCCTAGGATTCTTGCTTGACCACCAGCAGTATGAGGGCGATCATATAAGTGGGAGCTGGGGTATATAAGCATATCCTTAAATGGTCCCTAGTCGTGTGTGTTTCGAGACAGGGCATCGATACTCCAGAGTAGACTAGTGTATACAGTCGAGACCCCGACGAGGGGCGGTGGCCGGTCTCACAAGCCACTAGTGTCAGTTGGATCACCTAAGATGTATATAGGTGCTCATTGGGTTATGAGTACACCGGACAGGACTCGCCGGGAACATGCTAGTTGGTCATATACCAGACGTCAGATGGCAGTTCCCTGGTGACATGTGTACAGGTTAGTTCATCGACCTGGGGATCATCATTTGTCTCGTGTGAGTTCCCACTGTACTTTGATTACTACCCTACCACGGCTCAAAGGAGTCGTGCAAACAGGTTTTAGTTGGGTACAGTCCCGAGCCACATGGAGGCAGTGAGCGTATCTTCAGGGGTTCGTCTCTCCCGGTATTGGGGGTGAGGTCGTGCTGTGTCTAGGAGAGCCATTACACGAAGCCCTCGGCCGAGGCAAGGAGATTTACTGGTAGGTATTCCAGTAGTATCTCAGGGTGTTCTGGGCTACACTCCGACACGACTTGTACCGCTTTTGGGGGTCTGACTTTTACCAACCCCCTAGGCCCGCCATGCGATGCTCATAGACGAACGGACCGGACTGTACGGATATTGTCACTGACAGGCTCAGTAGGGTTGTCAGGCTGAGTTCGCTCACAGACGTCCCTTTTAGTCAATACCTGGTAGCCTGTTACGTATTGGCTTATACCTCTGACGTGCTAGTGGTTAAATCCACAACCAAGGTGTTGACGAGTCTTTAGAGTCCCCCACATTTAGTTACTCAGCTTTCGGGCGAAAGGTTGTAGAGGCCGTATGGAGATATGGCAAGGTCCGATCAGATACGTGCGGTATTGCACGGATCAGGATCGGACAGTTTGTACTACAGGCCGTATGGATATATGGCAGGGTTCGATCAGATACGTGCGGTATTGCACGGATCAGGATCGAACGGATATTACTAGCCGGCTTTGGTTTAAGCCGGATCCTAGTATAGTACAGTGTAGATTTTGTCTCTTTGCATTTGTATTTCGGTCGAAATACAAATGCGGGTGTGTATACACAGTATCGGGGTTTTCCTGTAATTTATTACGGGACCAGTTTTCTGGAGTTGCCAGTTTGCTTTCCGTTTCGTCCGATTTCCTTTGTATCGTTCATTGGCCGAAGTTTGGTGGAGGAGGGCTTATTTGCATTGTTGCAAATAAGGTTTTGTGGAGGGGGTCTTTGCATTTTGTTATATCATGATGGTTTCAAGATGGAGCCCATCCTTTGACTCTTTCTTTTCCATCATGGCTTGACTTTGTAAATCATCATGGTTGTTGATGATGAGGTTGGTGATGATGGTTGGATGAGTGTTGGTTTTGCTTGTGATCATTACTTGATATCATAACCATTCCTTTCTCTCTCTCCTTTGTTTATGGTTGTGTTTTGATCTTTTGTTTTTATGATATCACTCCCTCACTCTCATTCTCTTCTCACCACCTCAATGAGGATGGCCGGCCACTGGTAGAAGGGGGTGCCCATTTTCATGTGTGGGATTTTTGTTATTCTATTTTTGAAAAATCCCACAAGTTCCTCCTCCAAAATATTATATCGATTCCTCCAAAAAGGGGCAACTCCGTAATCCCAAAAGAGACACTAGTTCTACACTACATTCTACAGCAAATCTTGGGCACGTCGACTAGCCAGCTTCGTGCCCGAGTTGCCTCGGCATTGAGGTGGGAGCCCGTAAAAGAAGTAGGCAATGTGGTGCACTTCCGGCGACGAGGAGGAGACGGGACATTCCGCAGGAGATCGGGACGATGACGAGAAGACCGGAGGACTTGGATCGTCGGTATATCTCTCTTCCCTTTCTTGTAGATGCTAGGACTAGTTAGTGGTTCGATCCGGGTATTAGTGCGCGGCGGTTTGCCAGTTCAAGAAAATTTAAAGTTTATCACCGCTTCCGCATTTGGCCGTCGGATTGACGGCCGGGGCGCCGCCGTGCACTTACAGTGGTATCAGAGCCTCGCCATTAACTTAGTCTAGCTTTGTTTAATGTGTTTTGCATTTCCGATCGACCAAAATTCCAAAATCTACATTTTTGTTCACATCAGTTTTCTGTTGAAATTTTTTGGTGTCGAAATTTTTTTCAGGTTACAGAAAATTGATGTATTGGAAAATATAAGAGATCTGTGAAAATTCGATGAAGTGTCTCCACTGTAGGAGCGCGGAACCGCGGCCAAACACCCCCTTGGGCCGCGGTTCCGCCGCACACTATTTGGTTCACTGCACCAAATTTTTACAGAGGCTTTCTGGGGTGAAAATTGGGGTTTTGGAATATTAAAATTGGGCCCAGAATTTCTGTGAGTGCTACAGTATTGCTTGGGGGCCCACTTGTTAATTTTTGATCGATCGGATATTTTAAACACATTATTTCACAGTATTTACATTATATCTGCGACCGTGAATGTCACTCGATCGGTAAATCCGGTCTAACTGCTATAGCCCGGTTAGACGGATTTGCGAACGTGACTTTCACGTTGATGTTTTGTTTTTGCTGTGATGTTGCGGATCGGTCGTGGGGGATAGCCTGGATGCAATGCTAGTACAGTTTTTGTTGTATTATGTACATTTGATATTGCGGGGCGAGCGTCCGACATGTGGACTGCCGTCACTGCCTGTTTGTATTATTTTTTTGGGGCACGGCCAGGTTGCGGTCGATGTACTCGTTGTATGTATATTTTACTTTCTGTACTAGGATTGCCCTGCGGAGGGGTGCACGGATAGCCGGGTTCTAGAGGGCAACAAGCCCGCATCTCATGGCATTGAGACGGAGGGGGCTTCACTCTAGAATTGGCGGGCTATTCGCCGCACTCGTAGGGGGTACAGGTTGACCCAGGAGGGGTGTCCAAGTTACCGGATTCCGTGAAGTGCTGGGTGGTCCATTCACGGCGCTGAAGGGGGCTGCTTCGCTTCAGGTTTTGGCGGGTAACTTTCCGCGCCCGTAGGGGTCTAGGTTTTCATTGCACAGGCTATCCACACGACCAGGGGAACGTCGGGTTTCAGTAGTGGCTCTGTGAAACCCGGGGATCCCAGATATCTGTATTGTTTCTGTGATGCTGTACATTTATGTGATGTTGCATTTTATTCACGCCTTGAGCGAATATAATATATTGGTAGATATATTAGTAGATGTTGTATATGTTTTGCATCCGCGCTAGTCCAGTCCCCGCTCTGTCGTTAGTTAGCTAACCTAACGGGTAATGACGGGATCCAGTGGCGAATGCGGATGGCATATACGTACATCAGTATATTTTCGTTCTTTTTGGTGTGATCAATTGATGGGACTGCGTTGATTCGGATCAATGCAAGTTAAAAACAAACCTAATCTGATGTTGTTGGAACACTTTTCAAAAAGCTGTTATTGCAAGGACGTTCACTTTTGTTTTGCATCGTGGTATTCAGTTGGAATATCCTGCTCCTCAGTCGATGAGGCAAGGGCCGAGATCCCTTCACCGGGAGTGACCCCTTGGACAAAAGTTTGCGTCAGGGCATTAACTTCACTATAGCCGATTACTTTTGCTTTGCACCGTGGTATTCATTTGGAATATCCTGCACCCCATTCTACGGGGAAAGAGCCGAGATCCCTTCACCGGGAGTGACCTCTTTAGCGAAGGTTTTCGTCACTATATTTTCAAAAAGCTGTCCGGTTCCTTCAACGATATCATGTTCTTTACGTTAAAGGTTTTCGCCAGAAACCATTCGTAGCCCTCCGTCGTTTCATATGGATAGTCAATAGTATTCAAGCTGTGTTTGTTGGCCATAGTCAAGGCACAGTGTTTGGTAGCTATTGGGTGTTCATATGCTGCATAGATAGATGCGTTGGTTTGGGACAGTCGTATAGCCTTGTTGGCCCTAGTCAAGGGCTTGTACGGGTGGGTTCAAATCAACCTGGATAATGACGGGTAGAACTTGACATGTGACTTATGATTTGTTGGCCTTAGTCAAGGTCATAAGAGCATGGGGCAAAAAAAATCACATCGGGAGTTTCAAAAGAACTGAAACTTGCCAGATATGCGCATACCTTCTGGAGTGTGACACCGTGAGCGGATTCCGTCACGTTGTCATGTGATGAGAGTTGGATCCCGATTCCCACTGATGAGTTGGTTTACTCCTCGGGTGTTCCCGACTAATTCTTCTTTTAGGTTTGGAGGAGAATTTGACGGTACAGTGGGAGGTTTCCAGATTAGATAAATTGGTAACCATTCTGATCTAGGTTAGAGTGCACGCTGAGTGTTTCTTTTCTCTCTCTCTCTTTGGCAGCGACCATTGACCCGACCCTAAGACTATGACTCAGTGACCAAGTTGACCGAACCTTCTTAAACACTGGCTTTTGGATTGTCAGAGTTGCAAACCTCATTGCCACTCCTACTTTTACCCTTTTCTCCAGGACACCCCGTTTTACTACGAACGTCCACTTCCATTGGACAAAACCATCGTATGGTTAGATACGAACTCGAAAGAATTTATTCGAGGATGGTTTCAGGTTCTGGAGAAAACGGATAGGATTATTCAGTTGTCTTTTCCTTTTACCTTCTCTCAAGTTGCGAGTACTCCTTGGTTTAGGAGATAGTACACCTATTATGCAAATTGGATAGTCTTCTTCCAAACCATAGGCAGGTACCGACCGGTAGGGAATGAAGAAAACCAATTAGCCTAACGATGGTATACAGAAGGTATTAAGTTAAGACAAAGCAAGGGATTAGTAAGAGGGCAAAGTAAATTGCAACAGATATTCACGACCAAACCAGGTATTTCTTCGCCAATCCTAAATCACCTTTGTATTTCTCCAGGACACTCCGTATCACTACGAAGATCCACAGTTTATTTGGATACTCCATCGTATGGTTATATACGAACTCGAAAGGAACTTGTTCCAGTTCGGGGATGGATTCTGGTTCAGGAGAAATAGGAATAAGATTTATTCAGGTGTCTTTTATCTTCACCTTCTCTCGCATTGCGAGTGCTCCTGGGATTAGGACAGTACACCCATTATGCTTATTGGATAGTCTTCTTCCAAACCATAGGCTGGTGCCGAAAGGTAGGGAAGGAAGAAAACCATTTGGCCTAAAGGGGTGTGCAGAAGGTAATGACTAAAGACATAATAAAGGGATTTGGAGAGGTGGCAAAGAACTATACGGTTACAGTCGTGAATCTGGAAGAGGCATTACTATGAATACCGGGGTACCCCATCGAAACATTTCAATGTTTCAGTGCCACTGTGTGCTGTTAAAAGAAAACTGATTTCCCGATTAGATACTTACTCCAGGGTATGTATTTACCAGGTATGATTCTCACATCTGTATGGTTTTACAGATGATGAGTGGGAGTAAGTTATTGGGAATTAGGTGATCATCCTCATTATATCGGGATTCGTTGTAATCGGTGATATTTGAGAAAATCACCTGGGCTGTTTGCCAGTCGGCAAATATTTGGTTTTGAATATCCGCAGTTATGCACCAATTTCAAATTGATATATCTGTACGTCTATTTTCATAGAGTGAGATATACCTTTCTGAAATTATGTCTACGACATTTACCTATATCAGTGGATGGTTAGGTAAGGAGCATTGAACAGCGGTGTAATTCTTCTTAACCATAAGTACAGTTTTCAACCTACGACACACAGTGAATGAGTTATCAGACTCAAGGGACTTATACATAGTATTGTATGTTGTCCAGGGTCCATCAGGACAGAGGGGTTGGTCCTCGTACTATATTCGGTTTACTTATGACTTCTCTAGTTTTTAGACAGGTGTTTCGTGGAAACTCAGGGTCCGAATTTTGAGAAGTTATAGGTATTTGAATAGAGTAGAGAACCAGGTGTAGCAAGTATCGGGATTCTTCAAATAGATCGAAGATGTAGATACTTGTGTATGGTATTCAGTTGATAGTAATGATTAAGAGATCTTGCTTCTCTTTCAGGTTACTCATAATTGGAAGCATTCCTGAGTTGAGTAACGCTGATCAGGCCTCCTTCCATTTAGTTAACATGCACTGGAGACAGTTGCATGATTTGGATCTGGTTCAGTTAAATCAGTGCCTCTGGTCCTATAAGGGATATAGAACAGTTCGTATCTTAACGATGTTAAGGTACGGGGAGTTGTCCGGCTTATGATTAAAACCAGACACTGGACAACTCAAGGCATGTTTCTGTAATGGCTGTTTGTGGGTTGACCCAGGCTATGACGAGGGTTGACTTTCTACCATCTGGATGAACAATAGCAATATTGTTCTAGACTCGCCACAGTTTTATTAAAAATGGATTTTTTCAGAAAACAGTAGTGGGAGTATGGTAGAACTGGAAGTGATTCCAGAACCGCAAACGATTACTGAAGATTTGATAAGGAACCTAAAGATTCAATCTGGTTTGACATTCCATTGGCCACTCCGCAGATAAGGTGGGTAACTTCAGGCACCCGAGAGGTACTACGGTAGCCTCAAGGACGGTGACAGGGAAGTTCTTGTTTACCCACAATTACCATTGCTGTTGTTCCAGGCTGCGAGACCCGGCGGGAGGATGAGTATAGCGTCGTTCTAAACTAGTTTTAGAAGTGTACGTCTATATGACTCTGCCAGAGGGTTGTCGTAATTAGTGGGAGCAGCGGAAGCATTGGTGGACAGGTAGCTTATGTCTATTTATAGACTAAAGCACCAGTAACGGAAATAGATCATCTATTTCTGACGTGACAGTCATGGGTTTGACTTCATCAGAATAGGGGATGGATCTGTTGAGAAGGTAGTAGCGTGTGATATCCTGGTATTTGGATGACATACACAGAGTAGGAAAAGAAACTCCTATACTACAATCGGTTATACTTTGGTCGTCACACAGTGGTTTCTCCACAAAGGAAATGGATTTTATATCAGACATACTGGTTACTAGATCTATGGTTTTAGATCTAGATTTGGGTGGTCTCCCAATCTGGGTACTTAGACAGCATTCTAAGAGTATTTAGAATGGACGACTCCTGGCACGGTAGTGTACCTGCAGGTGATGGAGTCACCCTCTCTAAAGGTGTCTTACAGACTAAAGGGGAGAGGGACGTGCATGATTGGCAGATCACTTGCTCAGGCAATTGAGTCAATCATGAGATGTCAAGTACCACACCAGATGTTGTTCTTGCACTAGATGCAATAAGTTTACATTAATCCAATCCTGGAGAAACAGTCGGAAGCAGTTGTTCTAAGGATATGATAACGACAGCCTCATTCAGGAAACAGTTATCATTCCAGGCTTCCAAGATGACCTGGACGACAGGGAGGTTGTCAGAGTTATAGTTTTTCCTTCTGACGAGGGGCAGTATTTTGGACAGGTGGTCCAAGGTAATACTGAGGGAGGCATGGCGCAGGATACTGATTGAGTTCAGTTGACGATACAGTCTAAGAAGTTTGGATTTGGAGTTCATTTATGAGCTATGTCCCATCAGTCATCCAGACACATTCTAAGACAGGTATTGCTCATTTCGGGAGATGGGTTTCTCCGCGAACTTGAGATATAGAGAGACATAGAAAGAAACATCAAGGCGGATCCACTCACTGAGGCTATTCCTCGAACGCAATAGTTTCGCAAACAGGCTTTGTGAGACTGATGAGTAGAGGAGTTGGGTGTTCGGTATCACACGGGCTGTGAGTATGCGACATCGCAATAATTAGCCTTGAGTGCAAGTGGGAGATTGTTGGAGATAGTGCCCTCAGAGTCAATTATTGGATCACAGGCACGTGATTGCAATGATTGAGGGAGGACCTATCCTGGTAGGACAGTCTTACACGAGATGATAGTATGCTATCTGGTTTACCTTTATCATCGTGTACTGCTTTAAGTGACCTGACAAGTCGCTATTACACGTTGGTAGAGCCCCTAGGATTCTTGCTTGACCACCAGCAGTATGAGGGCGATCATATAAGTGGGAGCTGGGGTCTATAAGCATATCCTTAAATGGTCCCTAGTCGTGTGAGTTTCGAGACAGGGCATCGATACTCCAGAGTAGACTAGTGTATACAGTCGAGACCCCGACGAGGGGCAGTGGCCGGTCTCACAAGCCACTGGTGTCAGTTGGATCACCTAAGATGTATACAGGTGCTCATTGGGTTATGAGTACACCGGACAGGACTCGCCGGGAACATGCTAGTTGGTCATATACCAGACGTCAGATGGCAGTTCCCTGGTGACATGTGTACAGGTTAGTTCATCGACCTGGGGATCGTCATTTGTCTCGTGTGAGTTCCCACTGTACTTTGATTACTACCCTACCACGGCTCAAAGGAGTCGTGCAAACAGGTTTTAGTTGGGTACAGTCCCGAGCCACATGGAGGCAGTGAGCGTATCTTCAGGGGTTCGTCTCTCCCGGTATTGGGGGTGAGGTCGTGCTGTGTCTAGGAGAGCCATTACACGAAGCCTTCGGCCGAGGCAAGGAGATTTACTGGTAGGTATTCCAGTAGTATCTCAGGGTGTTCTGGGCTACACTCCGACACGACTTGTACCGCTTTTGGGGGTCTGACTTTTACCAACCCCCTAGGCCCGCCATGCGATGCTCATAGACGAACGGACCGGACTGTACGGATATTGTCACTGACAGGCTCAGTAGGGTTGTCAGGCTGAGTTCGCTCACAGACGTCCCTTTTAGTCAATACCTGGTAGCCCGTTACGTATTGGCTTATACCTCTGACGTGCTAGTGGTTAAATCCACAACCAAGGTGTTGACGAGTCTTTAGAGTCCCCCACATTTAGTTACTCAGCTTTCGGGCGAAAGGTTGTAGAGGCCGTATGGAGATATGGCAAGGTCCGATCAGATACGTGCGGTATTGCACGGATCAGGATCGGACAGATTGTACTATAGGCCGTATGGATATATGGCAGGGTTCGATCAGATACGTGCGGTATTGCACGGATCAGGATCGAACGGATATTACTAGCCGGCTTTGGTTTAAGCCGGATCCTAGTATAGTACAGTGTAGATTTTGTCTCTTTGCATTTGTATTTCGGTCGAAATACAAATGCGGGTGTGTATACACAGTATCGGGGTTTTCCTGTAATTTATTACGGGACCAGTTTTCTGGAGTTGCCAGTTTGCTTTTCGTTTCGGCCGATTTCCTTTGTATCATTCATTGGCCGAAGTTTGGTGGAGGAGGGCTTATTTGCATTGTTGCAAATAAGGTTTTGTGGAGGGGGTCTTTGCATTTTGTTATATCATGATGGTTTCATGATGGAGCCCATCCTTTGACTCTTTCTTTTCCATCATGGCTTGACTTTGTAAATCATCATGGTTGTTGATGATGAGGTTGGTGATGATGGTTGGATGAGTGTTGGTTTTGCTTGTGATCATTACTTGATATCATAACCATTCCTTTCTCTCTCTCCTTTGTTTATGGTTGTGTTTTGATCTTTTGTTTTTATGTTATCACTCCCTCACTCTCATTCTCTTCTCACCACCTCAATGAGGATGGCCGGCCACTGGTAGAAGGGGGTGCCCATTTTCATGTGTGGGATTTTTGTTATTCTATTTTTGAAAAATCCCACAAGTTCCTCCTCCAAAAGATTATATCGATTCCTCCAAAAAGGGGCAACTCCATAATCCCAAAAGAGACACAAGTTCTACACTACATTCTACAGCAAATCTTGGGCACGTCGACTAGCCAGCTTCGTGCCCGAGTTGCCTCGGCATTGAGGTGGGAGCCCGTAAAAGAAGTAGGCAATGTGGTGCACTTCCGGCGACGAGGAGGAGACAGGACATTCCGCAGGAGATCGGGACGATGACGAGAAGACCGGAGGACTTGGATCGTCGGTATATCTCTCTTCCCTTTCTTGTAGATAGCTAGGACTAGTTAGTGGTTCGATCCGGGTATTAGTGCGCGGCGGTTTGCCAGTTCAAGAAAATTTAAAGTTTATCATCGCTTCCGTATTTGGCCATCGGATTGACGGCCGGGGCGCCGCCGTGCACTTACACATACCGGAAAAAGAATCAATCAAATGGCGCCGTTGCAGGGGATAGTGCGTTAATTCGTTTGTTTTTGAAATTTGAGTTGAAAAATTTATTCCTTTAGAATTTTTGGATCTAAACTCGCATAAATACTAAACAACTCGTTGTGATTTGTTGCAAGGAAATCTGGAGTCTGCTGTGCAATTAGAAAAATATTTGGAATATTCCAGAGGACTCAGGGGGTAAACAGAAGCATTGTATAAAAGTTTTGTGCAGGGATCTTGAAGAAGCACCGCGTTTCCACGGCTATAGCTTCTCCCGCGGAGGATCAGCGGCGGAACTGTAGCTTTGCTGCACGAAATTTTTTCTGTAAAAATTCTACCTTTCTTATCTCCTCCTCGGTCTGCTCCATTAACAATTTGCTGCAGGTTTCTTTGCAAATAAATTCGCAGCGCCGCAAAAAGCAATAAAAAGTGTGCTTGTTTTGATTCTTGGTTGTTTGCATATTAATACGGAATTTAAGGGGCACGGCCAAATTCAGATTAGGTAGGGAGTTCATTACCCTTCCTAAGACCCGAAAATCACAAAATTGCATCCGCATTACCCTCATTAACTAAAAGAAATCTAGACTTGACTCTAAGGACCGTCGCGCTCATTTAGGACAGAAGAAGGCCGTGGATAATCTATTGCTTATCCGCGTTTCTTTTGTGGTGTCTAAGGCAAGTGTGTTTAAGGCAAGTGGTTACTTAATTAGGCCCACTACTTACGTAGTGGAGAACCTCCCACTTATCTGGCACTTACCTGGCCACAGGAGAGACAAAGAGGCAGTGGAGGATTGATCCCGCGACTTGTCTTTTGGCAGTTAGGAGCGGTCTAGAGCCTTGACCTAGGTGACCACTAGAGTTAGCGTTGCTTGTTGCATTTGTTGTGATTTACATCATTATTTCAAAAATCCGTATTCTTTTTCAAAACAAACACCACATTCATTCATTTCCCCTAATTATATTAACGCTGCCACTTGTACTAAACCCTTTTAGTGCAAGATAGGATGGACACGGGATTCTCGTGCCCGTTTACTCCGTGTTCCCCCGATCGACTCCGAAGTCGGTATTTCTACATTTACTTCTTCTTTACCCACCACCACACCCACATCGATGGACAGTTCTCCATCGAACTTCTTTACCACTAATCTGCCGCCGTCTGCAGGTGCGTAGAATCCACCCCGCATCTCTCTCCAGGAGATGTGCTATCCTATGCGAGGTCCTCTTTCGACCTGTCTCTCCATTCCACCAGCCAACGGGGACAATTTTGAGATTAAATCCCAATACATCAACCTTTTACCCAAATATCACGGTCTCGAGTCTGAAGACGCATATGTCTTTATTACCAAATTTTAAAATGTATGCGCAATGATGGGTACGTCACAACTTTCTATGGATGCTATGCGTCTACGTCTTCTTCCATTTACCTTGTGTGATATAGCCGAGAAGTGGCTGTATAACACAACCGCACATTCTATTTCGAACTGGGAAGAATTCGTTGCAGCATTCCTTAAGAAATTTTACCCTAATCACAAGACAGCTCAAGTCCGTAGCGAACTAAATCAATTCACCCAGCTTCTGAATGAACCATTCTCGAAGTGTTTTGAACGCTTCAAGGATCTGTTGGTTCAATGTCCACATCACGGAATCTCGAGATGGGATCTGTGCCGAATCATATATGAGAGCATTAGCCCTACCACTAAACAGAACCTTGAAGCCACGTGTCAAGGCAATTTTATGACCAAAGATGATGGGGAAGCTTAGAAATTTTTAGAAGAGTTCGCTGAAAATTCCTTACAGTGGGAGAGTGGAAACCAGTCATCGTCTAGGGGTGGCGTTCACCAAATTGATGTGTCCATAGGTGTTCGAGCTGAAATGCCTGCAATGCAAAAGAAGCTCGAAGCTATGGAACAAAAATTTCTAGCAACCTCCCTAAATCAGATATCATTCCCCAAAACTGTATGTGGATGTTGTTCTGATCCTTCTTATTTGACGGAAGAATGTCCATTGAATTCTCCGTTTCAAGGTCAAGAGCATACCAATGCCGCTTTCCAAAGACCTAGAAACGATCCATATTCTTCCACATATAATCAGGGTTGGAGGAACCACTCTAACTTTGCTTGGAACCAACAACAAAATCAAAACACGGTTCCAAACCAAAACAATTTCCAAAGGGCTCTTCCACCACAACAGCAACCATTTCAACTCACACAGCACCCCTACCAGTTCCAAAATTTTCAAAATCAGGTCAACACTCCTGCACCCTCTAATTCTTTGTAGTTGACCTGTTTTGACGAGTTCTCTGCATTCACACAAACCATGAAGTCACTCTTGTCAAATTTCATGGAAGTGTCGGCTGAGGTTAGGTCTTCCGTCAATGATATAAAGAAAAACTCAGCTTCCCAAGCTGAGAATATAAGATCGATGGAAGCAGAAATTGCATGACTAAAAGCCGAAATGAGTGCGAGAGAAAAAGGGAAACTTCCGTCTCAACCCCTACCGAATCCTGGGCATTACAATGTTAATGCCATCACAACGTTAAGATCAGGAAGAGTGCTGAATAATCACGTTGGGGAAGAGATTGATGATACTGAAAGATCTATCAATAATAGCCCGGCTGAGACCTTTCCTTACACACACACTTCTACTTCTGATCCTTGTTCTTCTACCCCACTGCCTTCTCACGAGTCTATTCTCCGTTTCCCTCTCGGCTCGACACCTCAGCCCACCTCTTCTATCCCACCACAGACGATCCCCACTCCTATTCTGGGATCACGTCTACACACACCACCTTCTCCTATGATGGACCCAGCGCTTATTGCTAAAGCTCCTTATCCTAATCGGTTAAGGGGTAACAAATCGAGTCCACATATGGAGAAGATTATGGAAATGTTCAAACAGGTTAACATCAACATCTCTCTCCTAGATGCTATTCAACAAGTCCCCGCTTATGCGAAATTCTTAAAGGCTTGTGCACTAGGAAGAGGAAGACTCAAGTGCCAAAGAAGGTCTTCATGACTAATAATGTTAGCATTGCTTTTACCCCACATCTACCAAAGAAACGTAAGGACCCAGGATGTCCTACGATATCGATTTCTATTGGGGGTAAAAACATCAACCGTGCTCTTCTAGACCTTGGCGCACGTGTTAACCTGCTTCCATACTCTGTTTATGAGCAGCTAGGGATTGGAGAGTTGAAACCAACTCACTGCACTCTCCAAATGGCAGACCGTTCAATCACCAAACTTAGGGGTGAACTATAGAATGTGTTGATAAAAGTCGGGGAATTTGTATTCCCTGTGGACTTCATTGTTCTCGATACACAACCTGTAGCAAACCCACAGAGTCAAATTCCGGTGATTTTGGGTCGACCATTCCTTGCCACTTCCAATGCTGTCATTAACTGTAAAAACGGTTCAATGAACCTATCATTTGGAAATATGACAATTGAACTGAACATCTACAAAATTGGAAGTCAGCCATCTGAACCCTCTGCTCATATACTTGATGTGTGCTTTGTCCACGAGATTGCTCCCGAAATTTGCGGAGTTGATGAACTTTGCTTTGAATATCTCGACGACACTACCACATCAATGTTTGATCTTGCACATCTTAGTGAGGACACATTTTCCACGCTTGAGTCCGACACTCTTGACTCATCACCATCCGAGTCTGTATCTTTCACAGGCTATGAGCTTCTTTGTTACTCCGAATATCATTCGATGATCCCACCATCTATTATTTCTCCGCCAGCATTAGATCTCAAACTTTTACCTTCTCATCTTAAATATGCATATTTAGGTGAGAATGAGTCTTTACCGGTTATCATATCCGCTTCTCTTGCATCAGAGCAAGAGAATGCACTTTTGACGGTATTGAGATCTAATATGCAGGCGTTTGGTTGGACCATGGCGGACATCAAAGGGATTAGTCCCTTGATTGTAGAACATCATATACACTTGATGGATGATGCCAAACCAACTCGAGAACCACAGAGACGATTGAACCCCGTCATGAAGGATGCGGTGAAGAAAGAGATCGTCAAATGTCTTAACAATGATATCATTTACCCAATCTCCGATAGCTAATGGGTGAGTCCAATTCATGTTGTCCCTAAGAAATCTGGCATCCCAGTTATTACCAATGAGGCAAATGAGTTAATTCAGACTCGCGCCCAAACTGGGTGGTGTGTATGTATTGATTACAGAAAACTCAATGCCGCTGCGAGGAAAGACCACTTTCCTCTACCTTTCATTGACCAGATGCTAGAACGCTTAGCTGGACATGAGTATTATTGGTTTATGGACGGATACTCTGGTTATAATCAGGTCCCCATTGCCAAAAAGGATCAAGATAAAACCACATTTACTTGTCCTTTTGGTACCTTTGCTTATAGACGCGTGCCTTTTGGGTTATGCAATGCTCCCGCTACATTTCAACGGTGTATGATGGGGATATTCTCGGACATGGTCGAGAATTTTTAGAGATTTTCATGGACGATTTCTCGATTTTCGGAGACTCTTTTTCTGACTGCCTATCGAATCTTGACGCAGTTCTTACTCGCTGCAAAGAGAAGAACTTAACCTTGAATTGGGAAAAATGTCGTTTCATGGTCCAAGAGGGAATTGTGCTTGGACATGTTATTTCACGAAAAGGCATTGAGGTTGACAGAGCTCAGATAGATGTCATTCAAAACCTTCCTCCTCCCAAAAGCGTCAAGGATATCCGATCATTTCTTGGCCATGCAGGCTTTTACAGGAGATTCATTAAGGATTTTAGCAAAATTTCTAGACCCATAACTCTTCTCTTGGCCAAGGATACGACCTTCCACTTTGACTCGGATTGTGAGGCAGCATTCGACTCACTCAAACACTCTCTCACTACAACCCCCGTTCTATCTTCTCCAGACTGGAACCACCTTTTTGAGCTTATGTGTGATGCATCAGATTTTGCAATTGGTGCAGTCTTAGGACAGCATATTGAAAAGATTCCACATGTGATCTATTACGCAGGTAAGACCCTGAACGATGCTCAAATTAACTATACAACTACCGAAAAAGAACTTTTGGCTGTTGTATTTGCATTAGAAAAATTCAGGCCTTACTTGATTGGCTCACCAATTGTTGTGTACACCGACCACTCCGCCTTGAAACATCTTTTGGCGAAGAAGGATGCTAAAGGTAGGCTAATACGTTGGATCCTTCTATTACAAGAATTTGACCTTGTGATTAAAGATAAGAAAGGATGTGAAAACGTTGTAGCCGACCATCTTTCGCGCATCTCTTCTTCACCTGTGACCTTGCCGATCAATGATTCTTTTCCGGATGAACAACTCTTGAACGTATCCGATGAACCTTGGTTCAGGGATATTGTGAACTATCTTGCCACGGGACTGATACCCAGCGATTGGTCAAAACAGGACAAACATCGTTTTCTATCCCAAGCAAAACACTTTTACTGGGATGAACCATATCTGTTTAAGTATTGTCCTGACCAGATCATTCGCCGGTGTGTCCCGAATGAGGAATTCAAGAGTGTTCTATCTTTTAGTCATGATCAGGCATGTAGGGATCACTTCGGTCCTAAAAAGACGGCGGAGAAGGTTTTGCAATGCGGTTTTTATTGGCCGACCTTGTTCAAAGACGCATTTGATCATTGCAAAACCTGTGCACAGTTTCAACACACGGGTAGGATTTCCCGGAGAAATGAGATGCCACAGCAACCCATCTTAATGGTTGAAATTTTCGATGTTTGGGGCATTGACTTTATGGGTCCTTTTCCCAACTCCTTTGGGAATCTGTACATACTGCTTGCGGTTGATTACGTCTCAAAGTGGGTTGAAGCTATTCCTTGTCGCACTAATGACAAGAAGGTTGTCATTAAGTTCTTAAAAGATAACATCTTTTCGCGATTTGGACACCCACGCTCTATCATTAGCGATAACGGGACACATTTCTGCAACAGGTCTTTCGAGACTTTGATGCGGAAATATGCAATCAACCACAAACTTTTCACACCCTATCATCCCCAAACGAGCGGGCAGGCTGATTTCAAATAGACAGATTAAACAAATCCTGGAGAAGACTGTTGCGAAGAATAGAAAAGATTGGTCGACCAAATTGACAGATGCTCTTTGGGCATTCCGAACTGCATATAAAACCGATCTAGGGATGTCTCCTTATAGGTTAGTGTTTGGGAAAGCTTGTCACTTGCCAGTCGAAATTAAGCACAAAGCAATGTGGGCTATTAAAGAAATAAACTTTGACTTAGATCAAGCCTGCAACTTTCGGAAGCTGCAATTAAACAAGCTAAGCGAACTTCGTGATGAAGCTTATGATAACGCTGTAATTGTAAAGAATCGGACTAAGGTATTTCACGATAAAAACATTTTGAGGAAAACTTTTACACCTGGTCAACAAGTCCTTCTTTATGATTCACGATTACACCTTCACGTGGGTAAGCTACGATCTCGGTGGAAGGGACCTTTTATTGTGCAGTCTGTATACCCGCACGGGGCAGTTGAGGTAGAAAATGTTAAAAACGGTACATTTTTCAAAGTGAATGGACATAGATTAAAGCCGTATTTTTCCACTGACCCCACGGAGGAGCTCCTGTTCTTACAGGAGCCATTTTATCTTGATTAAAATTCCTTCGTCTCACCTCCATGTCCTGTAAATTACTGCATCATCTTTTGAATGGAGGTGAGTGAAAAGAATAAGTTTGGGGGAGGATCTTCACTTAAATATTTTGCCCCCATTATTAAATTTCCTCCCGGGCTTACAGGTTTTGAGATTTAGCGGATGGCAACAGTGAGGATACTGTTGAAAACAAGTTTGGAGGAGGTTTGTGCTTATTTTTGCATCATTTGCATATCACTTTGCATAAGCACAAAACATTTTTGGAAAAAAAAAACATATAATTTTTTTTAAAAAATTTCAAAAATATAAAAAAATATTTTGTACATAAATAAGATAATAAAAGATTAGATAGTGAAAAATTACATCCAAAAGATTAGAAAAATTTAAGAAAACCAAGAAAATTAAAAGTTTTCTTATACTAACTAGTAATAAGTAGTTATGAGCCGTTGTCCCAAGGGTTAGTAAGATGAAGGAAGTCACTAATCCGAGAATAAAAATAAGTCTGAAAAATAGTTCTTATTCTGGAAGCCAAACATTTGAACGTTGACACCTTACTATTCGCACTTACACACGTCTTGAAACTCGGGATAGTAGAGAATACCTTGAAATGCTCTTGTCTAAAAGCCAAAGTATGAAGGAAATAAAAAAATGAATAAAATATAAAAATGGTGAAGAAAAATGAACACTGATTTTGTTATCGCCAAGGCAGCAATAAAAAATATAACTAGGGTGCCTCTTCACCTAGTGTCTTAGACCAACTGGTCTGGGAGTCACTGCTAAGCCTTAGGTGTTGCAAGACGAGGAAAAATACCAAATAAGCAAGCACATGAGTAATCGGTCGGTTAGTACCTCAAGAAGTATTAACGGTCGCATGAAAGTGTGTGAGCAAATTCATCTAAATATTCATTAATTAAAAAGTACTGAGGCAGATGGACAAGAGTATGATAGCTTGAATTGAATTCTCCGGGTGTAGGGATGTTCTTTACACACACGTAGGGTTATATGATCGATGTTTGGAAGAAAGATAGGAATGAAGAATAAAGACGATGTTTTGTTGAGGGATGATGTGATTTCTAACATCTTTTCATGACTATTAAGATAGGGCTCATGATAATCGAAAAGCTAGCATAGTTGAAAACTCTAATTTTCAAAGCTTTTCTTTTATAATTCTTATCTTTAAATGTAATATTCACAGTCTTTTTTTTATTGTTGGATTTTATGGGTGCAATCCGCTGAAAACCCTCAGGAGACAACACTCCTCCTACTAGGGACGCCTAGAGGTTTAAAGGCTTGTTGCACGTGCTCAGTGCAATCGTGTTGCCTACGAAAGTGTGCTAGTTAGTTTTTTTCTTACTTTATTTTCTCCTTTTTTTTAATAAAACAGTTCGCTCGAGACGACCGAAAATAAGTTTGGAGGAATTTGATCAGTCGAAAATATTGCATTTTTAACACATCAATTTCCCTACCATTTGCACTCATCTAGAGGTGTTCGGTATTAATATAGCACATATTAGCAAAACAGCCGTAAAATACCAAATTACCTGTGTTATACTTTAAAATCGACATTTTGAGGGAAATTGAGTGTTTATCATGGCATCGCATCATCTTTGTATAGCGCAACACTTGTTTCGAGAATCAGTGCAGGAAATTCCACGAACATAACCAAAATTGTCAAAAGTGCTGAGAAAATTACACCAAGTCCATTATTTGAGATCTGGCAGTGAACTAGAGGGAATTATAATATTATATTTGTTAGAAAAATACCATGAAGTCAGCACCAACATCTACCAGAATTTCCACACAGAGAGGCAACCAAACGGCCGTGGATCCGTGGCCGGAGTAGGCTTGGCGCGGCGGATCCGCGGCCACATCAGCATGACATCAGTGCAGCTTCACTTCAGTCTTCTCTTCTCAGATTCAGAACCCCTTTAAGCCACTGCAAATTCCAGATAACTCCAGAATCTTCTGACGGGACAGCAAGGCTTATTGTTCAAGCTAATCATCTTCAAGCTTCCAAAGCAAGCTACTTAACTACCTAAGCCTAGAAGCTTCTCCCTAACCTCCAAGCTTATGAAGGAAGCTACCCCTAACTAACTAACTCTAGAACCTTCTACCTAACTACTAAGCTTACAAGGGAAGCTAAACCTAGCTTCTAAAGGAAGCTAATCCTAATCAAGGCTATAAAAGGGACCCTAAGGCTTCACTTCTAAGGTTGTTGACTCCTACATCAATTCCCAACACAAGTTGAGTGACATAACTTGCAAACCCTAATCCCCAATTCAAAATCCAAAGACAATAATCAAGAACACCGAATACCAAATCAAGCGAGCCTTCAACCATCCTTTTGGAGCGAAGCCGATCTTCAACCGAGCAAGTGATTCAAGATGATCCGCGACTCACGGAGACGATGCGACGCTAATTTCGAAGATCTCGTTCTCTCCTCAATTTCTTGTAATCCTTGAGCGAAGTGTAACGAATTGTTGAATAATAAAGGTGAATATCTTTAATCTTGCTTTCTTTATATTCTTGCATCATGATTAGATCTCAATTCTTGATTGTGTTTCTTGTTATGGTGTTTGAGTAAAACTCCGCTCGTGAAGGAGTCGAGAGAATCAATAGATGATAATGTTACAAATCTTGAAACGATTCTTAAGTCCTATGAGTTTTGTAAACTTTAGTAAATTAAAGAATCGACAACCTAGTGTCGAGCGATGCTTTCTTGATTGTGTTCGCTCTTAATTAGGGATCCACGATCGATTCTTGAATTTACTAGAGGCTAGAATGTGAATGAAATCAACGAAAGGACAAGGGATAGATGATGAAACTCTAGTTTCTGCAAGAAATCCCTAATTCTCGTTGATCGTCATCGATCTAGCATCAAATCATCGATGGATAAGAAAACATAATCAATAGTTTTCATCACGTCTATAGATTCGATCGATTCCTATGAGTCTCACTTCGATTCTTGATTATTGGATTGGAAATCATCAATTCTTGATTCTTGATTTTAATGTTTTCTTGTTATTAGATCTAGATTTTAATAATTCTTGAAATTCACTTTTAAATCATGAATTGAATTGTCTTTTCTTTTCTTTTCTTTAATTTTCAATTCATCTAATTCGAATTCGAACGATTCACACTTTCCCTGTGGACGATCCGCACTCGCTAACGCGCTACAATCGACACCGTTAATGATTGCGGTCAAAAAATTTCTTTGGTTGTGATTTTTTACACTTTTCTTATATACACACCGGAAAAAGAATCAATCAACACCCTTCCAAATCAAACCTCCCCATTCCAAATTGAATTCGACAACTCCAGTTTCATAAATCAATCGAGTACACCAAATGATTCACCAATTGAAGATAGAATGTTTGATGAGTTGTGCGAATTTATAATGTTTGATCTACCAGATTGTGAAGGGTCCATTTTAAGTGAAACCACACCCAATCCTTGTGATATCTACAACTCCACTCTAGGTCCAAAATTGATTGAAAACCATGCTTTTGATGAGGTGTCTGACTTTCACTTGATTGAGGATATTGACGCTGGGAATATTTTAGATGATAAACCCACAATTTTGGATGAGTTTTTCTCACCAATTCATCAGGTCCTTTCACTTTCGTATGAATATCATCTCGAACCGTTAACTGTTTTTCCCGAACCCCATATGCATCTGGAAATTGATGATAAATGCATGGGTGGGCTGAATTTTGAGGAAAATGTTGAGAATATTTTTGAAGATGAAACTGTTATGTTAGATGAGATGGATTCTCCGACCCATCATGTCTCTTCTATTAAATACGAATATCTTCCTATACAATTAACCGACCCTATTCTTACCACCGACCTATCCGAGAAGCAGAACGATATTCAGCATTCATTTCCTACATCTAGTTCAACAATACTCGACACAAAAATTTGTTTACCTATTTCATCTCCCACTTTCTCTGGTTCTTCTTCTAATCTTACTTTAATTCTATCGAGTTTTGATGAATCACATGTTAGTTATATGTATGCCCTAGAGGCCATTACTGTACATGGGATGTTTATTGTAATGGATACTTGGACATATATACGGAGGACTTTCTTACTCGATATGATAGTATGCAATATGGTTGCTCTTTGTCTTAACATGTAGATTTGTATTGTGATACTGTCTTGCTCTCACATGTTGACAAAGCCCTTAGGATGTGTACTTGACTACTAGGACTATGATGGAGATCATACTAGTGGGGCCAGGGTAGTCTACAAGTACATCCTATAATTGTTCCTAATCGTGGAAGTATCGAGACAGGGTATCGATACTCTAGATTAGAGTAGCGTATGCGCCTCTCGACCCATATGATGGGCGATGGATGATCCCATATCCATTGGTGTTTGACATCAGAGAAGGTATACGGGTGCTGTAACACCTTAGGATGTAATTAGTGGCTAATTATATTTTAATAAATGGTTTTAAATAAAAAGTTTACCAAAATGATCTTTAAATATTTTATCAAAATTAATGAATATTTTATTGGAATTTTTCTAGGCTTGCACACACTTGTGCATGTAAACTAGGGTTAAATTAGGGATAGGCCATGATTAGCAACCATGGTGGACTAACCATTTTTCTTAAGCTAATTTGAAATTTGAATTAAGTGTTTTGGGTGTGTTTTTTTTTAAAATGAGAAATGATTTATGGGTTGACATGAAGAGAGAGAGAGGGGGGTGTGGGCATCATTGCTTGAGCCATGCTCACATTACATGAAGAGAGAGAGAGGGGGGGTTGACTAGCCTTAACTCTCATTTCCTTTTTCTTTGTGCCTCTCATTTTCTCACAACTCTCTCACTCTCACTCACACAGCCAAGCAGCAACAATAGCAGAAGAAGCAGCAGCAGCAGGAGCATCAGCAGCAGTAGCAAGCAACAACAACAGCAACCAGTAGCAGCAGCAGCCGCCCAAGCAACAACAGCAGCAACATGCATCATTAGCAGCAGCCCCTAGTAGCAGCAGCAGCCCCCAGTAGCAGTAGCAGCACCTCTTCTTCTTCTCCTTCTTTCTCCTTGTACCTAGGGTCAAGTGAGGTATAAAATCTGAGTCCAACTCCTTTGTTGCTAAACATATGTGTTAATTAGCTTCAATTAGTATTAAATGTGCGTTTTAGTGCTAAAATGGTGATTTATGTGATGTTTTGGCCAAGTGGTGATATTGGAGGTTAGATTAACTTAGTTAAGTGTTATTAGGGCCAAGTAAACCTAGTTTAACCCCAGATTTCACTAAAATACCATAGGGTTTCATTTCGTGCAAAATTTAACGTTTTAAGGTGAATTTTTAGCTTTCTGTAATCTGCTGTTGACCCGGTGGTTTCAGATAAAATCTGTGTTAACTGTAGCATACTTTTTAGACCTTGATCACACCACCGGAGATCGAGACCCCCTACCCACCTTACGGCCGCCGATTTATTCATTTTGGCTGCAAATTGCGGCCAGATGAGGGAGTTTTTGTGTTGGGTTTGCATAGGTAGGAGTCTGCTGTATATTTAAGGTCTGTGGTATGTGCAACTTTTTAAGTTTTCACCTGAGTAAAAATCTGGAGCTAAATATCTTTTTTCCTATACATTTAGTTTGCGCGACACGTGTGATACGTGAGTGGGTTCTGTGTTCCAGCGTGTCGCGACGTGTCAGGGTAGTTTAAGATGCGTATACACACGTTTTAGCATATCGGATACACGCGTGTTTAGTTCGCGACGCGAGTTTCTCGTTTGATTTCGATATCGCGTTTTCATAGGATTTTGCTTAGATGGTTCCTTGTGTAAATTCTAGGTTCGCAGGCAGGTGCGTTGGACGCCGCAAAGAAAGAGAAGCTGGTGGTCGGCTACGCTTAGCACACGACCAGGTGAGTAGATTTAACATCTACGGGGAAATCGCCCGTATGGCGTTAAGCGTCAGGGCGTGATAGGATATTTAGTCGTAGATGTTTATATGTACTATTGTAGCATACCTTCCTTGTTGCATATAGAAATGGTAGTTATAGAACACTGCACTGTCACTAACGGTTCCAGCTGCACGAGCACTATTTGTATATTACACTCACACCGTTAGTGATTGCCATGACACTCACACTATAGGATTGCTACGAATTATATATCGTCTTGATTTCCGCATCATTGATGATTGTCATGACTTGTCGCATACCAGTGCACACATATATTGATATCTTCATACTTGTGCACATGCACACTGTATATTGATACCAGTGCACACATATATTGATATCTTCATATTTGCGCACATGCACACTGTATATTCATTCCAGTGCTCACATATATTGATATCATCATACTTGCGCACATGCACACTGTATATTCATACCAGTGCACACATATATTGATATCTTCATACTTGCGCACATGCATACTGTATATTCACATTAGTGCATACATCTTGATATATCGATACTTGCGCACATGCACACTGTATATTCATATTAGTGCATACATCTTTGATATATCCATATTTACGCACATGCACACTGTATATTCACATTAGTGCATACATCTTTGATATATCCATACTTGCGCACATGCACACTGTATACTCACATTTGTGGATACATCTTTGATATATCCATACTTGCGCACATGCACACTGTATATTCATATTAGTGCATACATCTTGATATATCCATACTTGCGCACATGCACACTGTATATTCATATTAGTGCATACATATTGATATATCCCTACTTGCGCATATGCACACTATATATTCATAGTAGTGCTGCACTCATATTCGCGTATATATCCATTTGCACATCCATACCTACATACATACATATGTTACATACATGGATGATATTGACTTGACTTCAAGAAAAAAGGGACCGCATGAGATACTTTCAAAACTGGATTCTTTTAAAAGAGCGGTTTTCCTCTTTTACTCTCAGTGTCATATGACACATTGCATGGATTTACGCATTGAGTTTGGATTTATGGGATTTCTGGATTTGAGAACCATGGTATTATTTTAAGAAAATACGCTCTGTTTTAAAAACCCGGTTTCTCTTGATATGATATTTCAGTGCGTCAACCATGAGTTTTCTCGGTTCCTGAAAGTTTGTGTGAGTATACCCGATTCGAGGAGTGGTAGGCACCAATTGCGGGTACATGGTGGACTCGGTATGGTATCCCGGGACAAGAAGACTCGTATTGTTAGACGGTGAGTCCGGCGGAGGGACTACTACCTACCGGTGATTGGTTGGGCCTAGCGGTCATCCGGAGAATACTGACCAGAGCTGAGAGATGGATACGGGCCGACCCGTACTGCCGCGGGCAAGGGCCAATTCCGCAGACGGAGCCCGTAGGCCGATCCGGATTGACGGAGCCCGATACATGAGGATTTGCGTGTCGATGCTGGACACGATTATTTTATGATATTTCGAGTGCCGATGTTGGGCACTCATGATTCCATGAGGTTTACAGGATTTGAGGGCCGATTAGAGTGACGACGCCTGAGTTTTACTGGGATTTGGGTGCATTGATGGAAACCGGTTAATTTCCACGTTGACATTCCGTGTAGATATTATTTATTCCCATGCTCAGCATTCAGTGTTATACATCTCATCCTGTATCTGTAGTACATGATAGAGTACACTTGCTATGCACGATTATTGCATACCCTGCTCATCTTATATAGATGTTATTATATTGCACATGCTATGCACGATTATTGCATACCCAGCTCACCATATTGAGATATTATTAGATCGCACTTGTTGCATGATTATTGCGCATCCAGCTCATCATATAGATGTTATCTGTTAGCATAGGTTAGAGTATCACAGTACGTGCATACTCGCGATTAACTTTATATGTTATCTACTATTCACGAGTTGGCAACTCACCCCCGTTGTGCCAAAGTGTTTGCAGGTTGCCCCTCAGAGTAGTCATGGCAGGCTGCTTTCTTGCATCTTTTGATATAGATACCACTGCAGTTGGCGCATGAGCCCTTTTGCCGATCGGTGGGTTTTTGTGCGGTATCTGTTTATTTTTTCAGTTGTAAACACTGTTGTATCAAGTACTCTCCATCTACTACTCATGTATTAACTTAGAGACCAGTTGTGAGGACGATATATATTATTTGTACTCTGGTGTCGAGCTCGTTGTGAGCCGACTTTATTATGTAGTTATATATTTCATGTTGTCTTCACTTATTTTTGCTCATTCTTCGCTACGGCGTCGTATATTATTATCGTGGTGATTGTTTCCGCCGTTGGGCGTGATTGCTCCCATTTGGAATGCTTTATTCTTATTGTATATCATTTTACTCATATATTGCTTTGTACCCGATTTCGGGGCTAGTTTTTACAAAGGAAATGCTGCCAAAATTTTTAAGATAATAACTTGAACTTTAAAGAATTTTACTAAATTACTTAAGTTTTTCTAAACATTTTAACAAATGTTTCTATCAAACATTTTCACACTCATTACATTTAATGGTTTTGATTTCTGGGTTTCGGCTTACTTAGTCGCGTTACGCCAGTAGACGTTACGTGGTTAAGTGCCGGTCACGGGCCGAACTTTGGGTCATGACAAAGTTGGTATCAGAGCGTAGGTTTTACCTTCAGAGTGTAGGATGACCCTGGTATGATGGAGTAGGTAGCTGAAGCAGAGTGGCGTAGCGTGCGTATGTTCCTCGGCATGCTCACGACACGGTACTCCGCCTAAGTGACCTTAGGACTTATTGATTGGAATTCCTTCATGATTGTATACATTATTGTAATTCGATTTCCGTATCCTTATCGAATCCTACTTTCTTTTCAGCTATTATGCCGCCAAAACTATGAGGGTGCAGAGAGCGACCGCGAGAGCCGAGATTCGAGTAGACTCGTCTGAGACGAGGACTGACCCGGCAGTACACCCGTTGTACCAGAGCAGGCTGTTCCTCCTACGACAGATCAGATCGCTATGCTAGAGGCTGGTATGCAGGAGATGCGCCAGATGATAGGGTCCTTAGTCGAGACGCTTCGAGCGCAGCGACCAGAGGTAGTTCCACCCGTCATGGGGACCGCGATGGTACCTACAGTACAGGCAGTTGCCCCTGCAGCCACGGAGGTTATTACAGTATCGCTATCAGAGTTCATGAGGCTGTAGCCTCCGGTCTTCACAGGCACCGATGCAGTCGAGGACCCACAGTCCTTTATTGATAGGATAGCCCGGATATGTCGTTCACTCAGATGCTCAGATGCAAGATGGGTAGAGTTCACGAGCTTTCACCTGGAAGGTCTTGCGTAGAAATGGTGTGAGTCGGTCGAGAAGGGCAGAGTAGCAGGTCTTCCTCCTATGACCTGGACCGAGTTTGTGATGGTATTTCTAGCCCGTTTCTTTCCCCAGAGTGTCAGGGATGCCCAAGCGCGCAGGTTCGAGTATTTATGCCAAACGCCAGAGATGACAGTAGCAGAGTACGACGTACTGTTCACCGAGCTGTATGTTTATGCCCCATACGTAGTGGCTACTGAGGAGATGCGAGTCAAGAGATTTGTTCGAGGCTTACTTACCCCGCTGTTCCTGGCGATCAGCGCACAGCATTACGAGACATATGCAGCAGCCGTAGACGCAGCCCTATTAGTCGAGGAGCGCCTTGCAGAG
Source organism: Agapanthus africanus (assembly GCA_030015575.1). Classification (NCBI taxonomy): domain Eukaryota; kingdom Viridiplantae; phylum Streptophyta; class Magnoliopsida; order Asparagales; family Amaryllidaceae; genus Agapanthus; species Agapanthus africanus. The sequence goes on from CM057347.1 coordinate 295,199,465, forward strand.
ACTTCGATAGTTCCACGGCCGAAGAGGGTTCGTATGGATACAGCAGCACGAAGACTCCCATTCGGACGCCATGATAGACATCGTAAAGGTGGCAGAGACAAGGGATGAGGTTAGATGTTTAGCTCTTGTAACAACCGAGTTCATTTATACCAATTCAATTCTCGTATTTATTTATCTGTGGTATTTTATTGATTTATCATGTTTGGGTGCGGATGGTATTTTACATTTGACATTGCATTCGACCCGACCCGCTTGCTTGAACTTGTTGATTCATATTTAAAGATTATCTTGACTTGTTACATAGACACGTGCATCTCAGGATTAGTACATACTGACATTTCATCTAGCATCGCATATTTTACATATAACATTTTAAGTCACGGAAAATAAATTAAAATTGCATTTCATAGCCTATATAATACCCCTAACCCCGTGGTAGCATCCGCGCATCTTGTTCTCGTCCCGTTCAGTGAAACGGATGTGTTTGGATAGCTACACGCACGCACGTGCATCCGTTCTTGGGGGTATGCATTTTCATTAACTGAGCATTCATTTTTAAATTTGGAAGTCGCGTATATTTTTCGTATTTTAAATCTGAATTTTTAGACCCGACTCGGGCGCGTTTTGAAATATTTTTGTATCCGCCTAAATTCAAATTTATTTGATTTTATTTTAATCTTTCCTTTAAATCTCGTTAACAATTAACAAACAAATCCTTTTTAAAATTTTAAATATAAAATCCAACCTCATCATAGCAACTAAATCCTTTTACAATTTTTTTAAAAATCTAAATCCTATTAATTCTGATCTCTTCTCTCAGCTCTCTCTCTCTTTTTCTCTGGGCCCTACCACCACGAACCAATGAAAACGTTTCTTTTCCCAGCGCTGGGCCCCACTCGAATCTCTCTCTCCTTTCTTTCCTCTTCTCTTTCTCTCTCCCCAGCGCGGCGGACTCGCTCTTCCTCCTCTTTCTATCTCTTCTCGCACTCTTTCTCTCTCTCATCTCGTGAATACTGTGCGTATCTCGAGTCCGGTCACCTCCCCGCGGATCCCGTCACCACCCTCCTTCGTATCTCCCTCTTCTTTTTTTTTTAAACCCGAGCGCTTCAACTAAACCCATCATCGATCCTCAACCCTAACCCTAATTTCATCGCAACTCCACTCAACCAAGCCTCCTTCTCCTCCTCGTCGCCATTCCCTCGTCTACTTCCTCCTTCTTTCTTCTCCTTCTTCCGAACCCTGCACACCCACAAGCACCACCTCAGAACCCATCACGACCACATCTCCCTCGCCGCCGATCATCTCTCGCCACCACCATCATTCTCCTCTCTTCTCCTTCCTCTCTCCTCTGTCTTCTCCCTTCACAAATCCCTGCACGTCCATACACCAAGAAAACTCAGTAACCCAAACCCTAACCGAAACCCTAACACCAAACCACCTCGCCGGAGCTCCGTTCATCACCGGCGACATCTCCCCTTCTCTGCAGATCCAGTAAGCATCCCTCTCCATCTCAAACTTTTATCCTCCTTCCACTCTTCTCTTCTTCATTCTTTTCTTTACTGTTCTTTTCTTTAAATATTCTTTGTCCTTGTTTAGGTCGCCGGAGCCGGCCGTGTCGTCGACGATCCCGACGACCCAGCGAGCGTACCTGACTCGTGTGATCACTTTGTGCGTTGTTTGAATCCGTTCTGTGTACCGTGCGCGTGTCGCGACTTTTTCCGCCGACGTGAGACATTCCGTACACCCCTTTTCTTGATCCGTCTAGGCAAGTAAAACTTGCTACATGCTATTTAAATTATTATATACTTATTTAAATACATATTAAACCTGTTGTTAGAATCTAGTGCCCCATATTCCATTTTAACATTTCGATGTTCCGTTTATATCATTTTAGATCTATAACATGGAAACATATCTTGTTGTATATTAGATTACAATACACTGTACCCATATCCATATTTATATCACATATTGCTTAGTAGCATAGCCCATAGTACCATTTCTAATAGTTTATAACCTTTCGGATACCTATTTGCATCCATCTCGTCTAGTATATATACATTTGCATCTATAGATCATATAATACATAATAATGTGATATTAACATTCCATATTTGATAAGGTGTATTTTAATTAGTGGTGGAACTATAATCTTAAGCCTAATCGATAACTCTGCACCCATATGTTTTAATTTATACCTATTTTGCATACCATATCACATTATTCCATTTTATTGTTACATTAGTACCCCATACTTGTTTTATGTACCCACGCTTAGTATAGTTGATTTTGAGCACCCACACGACACTTGTGCACCCCTGACATGACTTGATACACTATTACTTGACACAACTTGATACCGTGCACTTCTTGACATGATTGGATTTATACACACTACCTGACTTCACCTGATGTACCATAGATTGACCTGTTGTTAGTTGTATGTATGCCCTAGAGGCCAGTATTGTACAGATGATGTATATTATATTGGATGCTTGGACATATATAGAGATGACTTTCTTGCTCGATATGATAGTATGCTATCTGGTTACTCTTTATCTTAACATGTACACTTGTCTCTTTATACTGTCTTATAGTTACATGTTGGTAAAGCCCTTAGGATGTGTACTTGACTACCTGGACTATGATGCAGATCATACTAGTGGGGACATGGTAGTCCATAGGTACATCCTTCAAGGTCCCTAGTCATGGGTGTATCGAGACGGGGCATCGATATACCAGTGTAGACTAGCGTATACGTTTCTCGACCCATGAGATGGGCGATGGATGATCCCATATCCATTGGTGTTTGACATCAGAGATGGTATACGGGTGCTCAGTAGAGACTGGGTACACTGGACGGACACGCCGAGAACTCCCAGATGGTATTATACCTCACGTCAGATGGCAGTTCTCAGGTGACACTTGTGCAGGTTAGTCTGTAGACCCGAGATCATCATAGAGTCTTGTATGATTCCCACTGTGCTTTGATCTCCACCTTACCACGTCCATGAGGGCGTGCAAAACGGTGGTCTTTGGGTACAGTCCCGAGTCACATGGAGGCAATGAGCGATAGGAGGGGTTTCGTCTCTCCCGGTATTGGGGGTTGATGTTGCGCAGTGCTCGATTGGCCGTAACAGGGAAGTCCCTGGCCAGGGCTGATCAGAGATTTGCTGGTAAGTGTTACCAGTAGTTTCTCGACCCGTTATGAGCCTCACATCGGCACGACTTATCGGTTATTGGGGTCTGACGTTTACCACCCCTAGACTTGATATGCGACATATCAGACGAACAGACCGGACTGTACGGTAAGTGTTACTGGTTGGATTCACAGGAGTGTGAGCGGGCTAGCTCGTCGATCTTCTGATCGCTCAATACCCGGATGGCCGTTACGTTTAGCAGACCGCTTGCGTCTTGTAGGTGCTTGATATGATCATCATCTGCTACCGGCGTATTGACGAGTCTTTAGAGTCCTACACAGAGGTTTCCTGGCTCAAGCGAAACGAAATAGGAGCGCATATGAGATATGTGCAGGACCGAGAATAATGCGTATATGTGATACCGTATTCCATTCTCGCGATGAATGTATCGATTGGTTATATTCGATATAACCTAGATATCGAATCAAGGATTGATTCGATAAGCCGATACATAGGATACTAGTCGGTTATATGCGATATGACCGGATCGTTAAATCAAGTGTTGATTTAATGATTTAATGTATAATTATATATTTGATATATTACTTTGCATTAACTAGTATTGGTTCACTTTAAATGGATTTTCTCACTTGATGTGCAAATTATATATGTGGTATACTTCTGTGCACATGTTTGTATCATGCTTGATGATGCATGTTTAATTGGTTAAGTGTAAAGAATCAAACCATGGTTAAAAAGAGGATTAGGGTTTTGATTATTCATTTATTTATTTATTCATTTATTTGGAAAGGTTTTTGGAGAGAATGGTGGCTTTCTTTGTTTCTAGTTGAAGCTTCATGAAGCTTTGACTTTGTAACCATTCTTGTCTTCATGCTTAACCATAACCATTCTAAGTAACCATGGTCTATTCTCTACACTCTACCATAGTTAGTATATGATAAGTATCTATTTTCTTTTCTATTTTTCTTTAAGACTTATCATATTCTAGCTTGATCTTCTTCTTCATCTTCAAAGAAAAAGCTTAAGTCCATTAATGGCAACTTGAGCTAAAGTGTGAGAAATCCAATTCTAAAGTGAACCCACCTCCTATTTCTTCACCCTTTACCTCTTGCCAAGTAGTATAGGGTGTTTTCTTCATAAGTTTCACAACTTGATGGAGTTGGAGCTTGAACTTGTGATGCCTCGACGTAGATCATCTTCGGCACGAAGCCGACGACGTAGCCCGCCCATTTCTCCGATCAAGCCGACGTTTGAGTCCGGGATTCGAGATGGACAGCGAGGGGATGCCTACGTGGAGCTAAGAAAGTGGAGAACCGGATCTACAAAGGTTGTAGCCTCTTTCCTTTAGTTAAATTGTTAACTAGTTTCGTTTTTCGCCTAAACTTCTAGTCAACGATCCGTATTAGGGTTTCTCGGCACCTGTAAAATTTGAAATTGGCATGGTTGATGCCTTGTGAGACCTCATTAGCATGCCTAGGAACCCTACAGTGGTATCAGAGCCTAGCTAGAGCCTTAGGCGAAGTCTAGACGACGTCTGAAACCCGAATACACATCGAAACCCTAACACATCATGCTCTCTGGACTTTTTATAAAAACTGGGATTTTTCCAGATTAAAAATGCTTAAAAAATTCAGCAGGGAATTCTATGAACTACGGTGCAAAATTTACCTCATGAACAGTCAAAGGTGCGGCTGAACCGCGGCAGAAGCTTGGCTTCTGCGGCGGTTCCGCGGCCAACTAATGGGATTTTCCTGTAATATTTGCACAGTAATTCATTATTTCAGCAGCTGAGTTTTATGGGTATTTTTAATATTTATTCAAGAGCTGAATTTTCTGAGGTGTTTTAGAGCTTCGATGTTTCGATCGGATTATCAGATTTTGTCTATGTGGCTTTCCGGATATTTTGGAATATGTTAAAAATTTCGACCAGATGTAAATACCCAATCTTTCCCCTGCCGGAAAATATCCAAGTGTTGGATTTTTCTGCGGTTTAAGGACGTTTTGAGTAGTGCAAGTAACGCGATGGTCCCTCTAGAAGACAACAAACCTTAACTCGATTATGTGACCATCTTGAACTGCCATTTGAACCTTCGGGTTTGGGGCAGTACGGCGTGCCACATGTGAGGCGTTGGCTTGACCCTTCTACGGCTGGACCGTTGGTACTGAGGCATGAAATGAATGTTTTTGAACTTATTTCATGTGTTGATCAGAGTCGGGAAAACTTGGGTGTTCGAATGTTCGATCGGAAAGTTTAATATTTTCTATTTATCTGGATTGGGATACAATAATTGGAATTCACAAACGGTTATGAGATAACTGAATGAATGTTATAAATCTAGCGGTTTAGTCTCACTTGATATTGAAAAGAGTTTTCGATAATGAGACTAAAATGCGGGGTTTATAATTGTTAGGCATGTGATGTCTAAGTATTTCATTTGATTAGGCATGTGATGTCTAAACAGATTGCGGATTCCAATTGTTGTAGTTTTACACTTTCTTTTCTGTGACCGTAAGTGTAATATGTGATATCGCCGGTTTCGTTGCTATATGTCAACGACAATTGGGATGCGCATATTTACTTACGTTGATGACATGTGATGTTATGTGTTGCTGGATATGTTATATTGGATTGTCGTGTTTGAATAGCCGGGTTTTTTTTTTGTGAGATGAGTGTTTTTCATTTTCATTCATGTAAAAACTTGTATGTAATATTCTTTTATTGGGACACTTCCAGGTTGCGGAAGATGTCACCCTTTGTATATTATTTACTTTTCCGCATTAGGATAGACCCAAGGAGGGGAGCACAAGTAACCGGGTTCTAGGGTTCAGTGGGAGACCATCTCGAGGAGTCGAGTCCCGGTCTCCTAACCCTAGAATTGGTAGGGTTGCTTGCCGCTCTCGTAGGGGTCTAAGGGTGTGGGATTGGCTATTCATCACGACCGTGGAATCCGTGTTTTATACTGGCTCGTATTGAAAACACGGACGTCCTAGTATATCCAATGTTTCATATGTTTCTTCTGCTGCTTTATCTGTGATGTGATCATGTGATATTCTGTGATAGATACAGTATACAGTATATATGATATATTATATAGACGTTACTTATGTTTTGCACCCGCATTAGCCCTGCCCTACTCTGTCGTTAGTTACCTAACCTAACGGTGCACGAGGGGACATCGAGGCGAATGCGGATGGCATAAGTGTATGTCGTATTTATCTGTGATGTTTAGGTATTTAAATGATGGGACTTCATTAATGTGATTAATGAATGAAAAGAAACCTAAGATGTTGTAGAATCAAATTTTAAACAAAACAAGTAGCTACAGTTCTTGCTTTGCACAGCGGTATATGTGATATATCCTGCACCTTATTCGATGAAGAAAGGACCGAGATCCCTTCACCGGGAGTGACTCCTTTAGCAATAACTGGCAGATGCTGCACACTCGGTTTGTTTTTGATTGCTTCTATAGTTTCTGCTTTGCACAGCGATATATATGATATATCCCGCACCTCATTCGACGAGGAAAGGGCCGACGATCCCTTCACCGGGAGTGACCTCTTTAGCAAAACTAGAAAAGCCTCAAAATCACTCCATTTCAAAACTTCATTTGATTCTACAACGATATCAAGTTCATTACGCAATAGGTTTTCAGAAAAACCTGTCGTAGCCCTCCGTCATTTCAGATAAAGACTATTTAGTATTCGTGCTGCGTTTGTTGACCTCTGTCAAGGCGTAGTGTGCGGTAGCTAACTAGTAATTATCTGTAAAGCATGTGATGTGATTGGATTAGGGTAGTCGTATGACCTTGTTGACCTCTGTCAAGGGTCGTGCGAGTGGGTTTGATTCAATCAAGAAATGACGGGTTGAACTTGACTAGTGCACTATGGTTTGTTGACCTCTGTCAAGGTCATGGCACACTAGGGGCAAAATATTATCGGGAATTTCAAGTGTTGAAATTTGCAATGAGATTGCATACCTTCTATGATATAGTTGGATCCCTATACCCGCTGCGAGTAAGAGTTACTCCTGGGAGAGTTTTACACATTACAATTAGCCGATCAAGTAGGTGTCTAGAAAGGTGTCAACGGGGTTACGCCTCTGGGAAAACGAGGTTTACAGTAATTAGGTTCGTGCGAAAGCACGGGGGACCTCCCTCAAAGTACCGACACTGGCCTGGCTGAAAGATTGGCGAACTTGTAGTGTGTAATTAATCCCGGCTAGTCTTTCCTTTTAGGGTTTGAAGGAAGATTTGATAAAAACCAGTGGGAGCCATCCTGATTAGATAAGATAATAACCAATCTGATCTTGCACGAGCATACGCTAAAGTGTTTTCTTCTCTCTCTCTCCAGGTAGCGACCATGTCATGCCCTAATAAAGATAATAATATGGATGTATTGACTGAACCCGCTTATTATATTGAGCAGGGGAACGTTAGACCCGTTCTTTCTTATAAGAGTTATAAGACTGAACAGGAAACAGGAGAATATCTGGATACTCACGCCGCCCAAAAGAACATGCATGTTGATGCATCTTCTTCAGGTGTGTTAGTTATTGAGAACTGTTTCTTAGTTCACCCTACGTCCTGGGTATTGGATACCGGATCAGGATCCCATATATGTAAACTGTTACATGGGCTATGTAAAGATAGAGAACTAGGAAAAGGTGATCATTCCGTTCAAGTAGGGAACGGTGCAAGTATTGCAGCCAAAGTTGTTGGCGAATATCACCTTGTATTGCCAAGTCGTAATACACTGATTCTAAATGAGTGCTATTATATACCGAACATGATGTGCAACATTATATCAGTTTCTTTATTAAGTAAAGAAGGATATAATTTTGTAGTAAAGGATAATGTTATGAACATATTCCAAAATCAAAAGCTGATTTCATCAGGCTCGTTACATAATGGCATATTCATTCTAAATCAGAATACAGTCCTCAATATACAAAACACACACAAGAGGAAAAGTTCAAAAATGAACGAATCCTACTTGTGGCACTGTAGACTTGGTCATATCAATGCGACACGACTGGCTAAGTTACATAAGGATGGTTATTTGAATTCATTTGAATTATCATCTTATGATACTTGCCATTCATGTCTCAAAGGAAAAATGACCAAAGCTCCGTTTAGTGGACACGGAGAAAGAGTTAATGAACTCTTAGGACTGATACATAGTGATGTATGCGGTCCCATGTCTACGCATGCTAGGAACGGTTCTTCCTACTTCATTACATTCACTGACGATCTCTCTAGATTCGGACATGTGTTCCTGATGAAACACAAGTCTGAAGCTTTTGAGAAATTCAGAGAATATAAGCACGAAGTAGAAAAACAAACAGGCAAAAGTATTAAGATCCTTCGATCTGATCGAGGAGGAGAATACTTAAGCAATGAGTTCCTAGATTATCTAAAAGAGAATGGGATTCTCTCTCAGCTTACTCCTCCTTATACACCACAGCACAACGGTGTATCGGAGCGGAGGAATCGCACCCTATTAGATATGGTGCGCTCTATGATGAGTACAGCTGAGTTACCTGTTTCCTTCTGGGGGTATGCGCTTGAGACAGCAGCATACCTACTGTATCAAGTTCCAACTAAATCTGTACCTACCACACCATATGAGATATTGAGTGGGAAGAGACCATGTCTTAAACGAGTTAAGATATGGGGTTGTCTGGCCTATGTCAAAAGGCAAAATCCAGACAAACTCGGGGCACGTCAGTTCTATGTAAGTTTGTGGGATATCCTAAACATTCAAATGGATATTTATTCTACCACAGTGAACAACAAAAAGTGTTTATTGCTCAACATGCCCCTTTTTAGAAAAGGAATTTCTTGTAAAAGAGATTAGTGGCTCTGAGGTAGAACTGGAAGAAGTTCCAGAAACACAAACTATAACTAAAGATTTAGTGGAACCAGAAGATTCGGTAGTACCCGACGAACCCCAGCCTCTCCACCGATCTAGTAGGGTTTCTCGTCCACCTGAGAGATACTACGGTTTTCTCATTGATGGTGGAAGCGAGGATTGCATCATGGAAGATGATGACCCGACTAGTTTCGAGCAGGCCATCACGAGTGGTGACTCTGTGAAATGGCTGGACGCAATGCGGTCCGAGATGGAATCCATGTACACCAACAAAGTATGGACTTTGGATGTTGCTCCTAAAGGGGTAAAACCCATCGGGAGCAAGTGGATCTTCAAGAAAAAACTTGGTGTAGATGGGAAAGTGGAGACTTTCAAAGCTAAACTAGTAGCAAAGGGTTTTCGTCAAAGACCAGGTGTGGACTATGACGAAACCTTTTCTCCAGTGGCTATGCTTAAATCCATCCGGATCATGCTTGCCATCGCCGCATATCATGATTACGAAATCTGGCAAATGGATGTTAAGACCGCCTTTCTAAATGGTGATTTAGAAGAGTGCGTGTACATGACTCAGCCAGAGGGCTTCGTAGACAGTGGGAGCAGCGGGAAGGTGTGCAAGCTGCTTAAATCCATTTATGGATTAAAGCAAGCATCGCGGAGTTGGAACATCTGCTTTGACGTCATTATCAAAGAGTTTGATTTCGTCAAAAATCCAGATGAACCTTGTATCTACAAGAATGTGGCAAAGAGTAAGGTTGTCTTCCTCGTATTGTACGTGGACGACATACTCTTGATAGGAAATGATATTCCTATGCTGCAATCAGTCAAGCTCTTCTTATCACAAAGATTCTCAATGAAAGATCTTGGTGATACCTCCTGCATATTGGGAATTAGGATCTATAGAGATAGATCCAAACGGATACTGGGATTGTCCCAATCCAGGTACATTGACACCATACTAAAAATGTTTAGTATGGAAGAATCCAAGCGTGGGAACCAACCCACGATCTCTGGACTCACTCTCTCCAAAGAGATGTCTCCCAAGACTGATTTGGAGAGAGCTCGCATGCAAGGGATACCCTATGCTTCGGCAGTAGGCTCTATCATGTATGCGATGCTATGTACCAGACCCGATGTTGCATACTCACTAAGTGTAGTGATTCGGTATCAAGCAGATCCTGGAGAGAGTCACTGGACAGCTGTGAAGAACATTCTCAAGTACTTGCGAAGGACTAGAGAAATGTTCTTGGTGTATGGTAACGGAGAACTCCAAGTGGAGTCCTTTACCGATTCGAGCTTCCAGAGTGATAAGGACGACTCTAAGTCGCAGTCGGGATTTGTCTTTACCCTTTACGGAGGGGCGGTTAGCTGGAAGAGTTCCAAGCAGGAAACCGTGGCAGACTCGACGATGGAGGCTGAATACATCGCTGCCAACGATGCTGCTAAAGAGGCTGTCTGGATCAAAAAGTTCATTACTGAACTTGGAGTGGTTTCATCCATTAAGCATCCAATACCTTTGTATTGCGATAACAATAGAGCGGTTGCTTTGGCCAAGGAACCTAGGTCCCATCAGCGATCCAGGCATATTCTGAGGCGGTATCACCTGATCCGGAAGATAGTTGATCGCCGGAGATCGAGGTCAGGAGGGTTGACACGAAGAACAACACGGCGGATCCACTCACGAAGGCCATTCCCCAGATACAGTTTGAGAGACTCTTCGGGATGCTCGGTATGCGATACTACAGCAGCTGGCCCTAGTGCAAGTGGGAGATTGTTAGTTGTATGTATGCCCTAGAGGCCAGTATTGTACAGATGATGTATATTATATTGGATGCTTGGACATATATAGAGATGACTTTCTTGCTCGATATGATAGTATGCTATCTGGTTACTCTTTATCTTAACATGTACACTTGTCTCTTTATACTGTCTTATAGTTACTGTTGGTGTATATGCCCTAAAGGCCATTACTGTATCATACTAGTATGTATATTACTTGATGGAAGCTTGGGATATTCACAGTTGTACAGACAATCTTGCTCAATATAGTAGTATGCTACTTGGTTTGTCTCTGCTTTAATGTGTACATGTGTGTTTATTTATTATATCACCTATACGCATTAGTAGAGCCCTTAGGATCTTTGCTTGATTACCGGCGTTGTGATGGCGATCACACTCGTGGGGGCTGGGTAATCTACAAGCACATCCTTATACACGTCCCTAGTCGTGGGAGTACCGAGATAGGGCATCGATACTCCGGAGTAGACTAGCGTATGCGCTTCTCATCCCAGCACGGGAGACGGTCTGTCCCACAGCCGTCGGTACGTCGTATTTGAGATAGTATGCGGGTGCTCGTTAGGTTACGAGTACACTGGACAGGACTCGTCGGGAACTGATGGTTGGTATTATACCTATCGTCAGTTATCAGTTCCCAGGTGACATGAGTACAGCATAGTCCGCTGACTTGACACTGTCACTTCGCCTCGAGTGTGTTCCCACTGTTCTTTGATTACTACCCTACCACGGCTCTACTGAGTCGTGCAAACAGGTAGTAGTTGGGAGCAGTCCCGAAGCACTTGGAGGCAGTGACGGTTAGACAGGACTCGTCTCTCCCGGTATTGGGGGTTGACATCGCGCTGTGTCTAGGAGAGCCATTACACGAGTAGTCCCTGGCCAGGGCAAGCGAGATATACTGGTAGGTTCCAGTGTTATCTCAGGGAGTTCTGGGCTTTACTCCGACACGACTTGTACCGCTATTAGGGGTCTGACGCTTGCCGCCCCCCTAGGCCCGACATGCGATGTATCAGACGAACAGACCGGACTGTACGGAGATTGTCACATGCAGACTCAGTAGGAGTTCGGATGGGTTTACCTCATCGGCCTTCTTATCGACATCTACCTGGGGACCGTTACGTACAGCTAGTGCCGCTTGCGGTCTGTGGTTAAACCCACTGCCAGCGTAGTGTCGAGTCTTTAGAGTCCCACACAGAGAGTTTCCCAGCACTGAGCGAAACGTGTAGAGGCCGTATGGTTTTACGGCAGGGCTGCGATCACTTACGTACACTTGTGTGCGTATGTTGTTCGGGCAGGCAGTACTAGTGGGCTTTGGTTTAAGCCAGATCCTAGTATTGCACGGATGGATCTGTTTTGTCTTCTGCGCATCCGCATTCTACGGAATACGGATGCAGGTATGTATGCACAGTTTTCTGGAGCGATGAAGGAGGAGGTGCCTCATTAGGGTTTTGGCAGTTGGTTCGGCCAAAACCACTATGTGGCAGGCTCATTAGGGTTTTGACAGTTGATTCGGTCAAAACCATTTTGAGGCGGACTCATTAGGGTTTCGACAGTTCGTTTGGTCAAAACCATAAATGAGCCGGGGACATTATTTACTAATCCTTTCATTGATAATTTTGTTATGGCTAATTACATTGACCATTTGACCATCTTGACTTTGTTGACCTTTTGACCAAAGTTGACTTGGACCTTCTTAGAAGATCTAAAGTATTCTTTGGTTTTCTTTTTATTAAGTTATGATAATGGTCATGTCATTTGTAGCCATCACCTTTATCTTGATTGGATTTGTAATGATAATGTTTTGTGCATTATTGCAACCATGGTTAGCTTTTCTCTTGGTTAAGCTTTTCATTTGCTTATTCTCATTCTCTCTCTTAAAATGAGAAGCTCCATGGTTGCTAGAAAATCTCCTTCTTCTTCCTCCTCTTGATTTCTCCTTTGATCTCATGTGTTGAGAGAAAAAGGATTCTACTTGACAAACACATCCATACATCCTCTCTACACAACCTAGGGCTTCTAGATTAGCAATCTCCTTGCCCTAGTTACCTCGGCTCGAGGTGGAGCTCGGTGTACATCTCTCGGGTGGATCGTCTTCGACTCAAGGAGGCCGCGGAGGTGACCGAAATCCGGATCAACCATTGAGCAAGCAATGAGAAGAACAACAAGAAGAGAAGAACATCAAAGAAGAACAACAACAAGAAGTGAAGGAGTTCAAGTTGAGGTATAACCACTTTGCCGAGTAGTTAATTCTTCTTTGCAAGTATGCTAGTTTAGTTTAGCAAAGATCCGGCTTTTACGGTCCATGTTACAAAGTTAAGAAAAATTTTGATTTACCGTTTCCGCAACCCCGAAAGTACCGGGAGAGGTAACGTGGACCTAACAGTGGTATCAGAGCCTAACTAAACATAAACTAGCTTGGTAGTAAAGTGTATCGAAGTTCGAAACGGAAAAATCGAAAAAACCAAGTTGTAAAAATCTGAGTTTCTGTTAAAACTTTTTCTGGTCAAAACAAAATTTGTTATATCCCAAAAATCATCTCAGGGTTTTTATAAGAAAACCACCAAAAACGATGCAGCGACTCAACCAAAGCGCCGCGCTTCCGCGACAAGAGCTTGCTCTTGCCGCGGAACCGCAGCCAACTTGGTGAGTTACTGCATCGATTTTGGTGCAGTGTGTTTCTGACATGGTTTTAGGATTTTTCAGATATATTATATGTGCCCAGATTTTCCAGAATAGAAATTTGTTTTTGGGGGCCTATAATTCCGTATTTTTCCGAACTTCAATATACTTTGACTATAAAGGTTATATCTGTGATGTTCTTATGTATTGAACGTCGGCTAATCGCTATATGTCGATTAGTTGGGGTTATACATATCTGTGATCTGTGGTTGTTCTTGATGGTTTGTGGATATGAACTCGTTGGATTGTCGCGGATGAATAGCCGGGGTGGATGTGAGATGAGAGTTTCTTTTTCTTTCATTCATGTAACAAATTTGTAAATTGATGTAATATTATTTGTTTGGCCGCACAACCGGGTCGGGGTTGTAGCCGTCATTGTATAATTCTTTTTACTGTTTTTGCTCCTAGGATAGACCCATGGAGGGGGTGCACAAACTACCAGGTAGCTCAAAGTGCCGAGTGGCCTACTCATGGCATTGAGGGAGGTTGCTTCGCTTCGGGTACTTGGCGGGTAGTTTGCCGCACCCGTAGGGGTCTTGGGTGGGGTTTTGGCTATTCATCGCGACCGTGTAATCCGTTTTTCGTTGCAGGCTCGAACGAATCGCGGGTTCCTAGTATATCCAAAGTGTTCATCTGTGATCTGTAATGTCTATCATTGCTTTACTATTTAGGCGTTGCTTATGTTTTACAGCCGCGCTAGCCCAGCCCCCGCTCTGTCGTTAGTTAAGTAACCTAACGAGTGATGACGGGACCCCGTGGCGAATGCGAATGGCATAAGCGTACGTCATATTTTGGTTGTTTTCTGCAATGGTAGGATTAAATGATGGGACGCATTAAAAGAACTAATGCAAGAATATCACGCATTAAAAGAACTAATGCAAGAAAATAAACCTAAAAGACGTTGTTGGACAAGTTTTTCAAAAAGCTGTTATTGCAAGGACGTTCATTTTTGTTTTGCATCGCGGTATTCGGTTATGAATGCCCAGCACCTCAGTCGACGAGGCAAGGGCCGAGATCCCTTCACCGGGAGTGACCCCTTGGACAAAAGTTTGCGTCAGGGTAATAATTTCACTATAGTCGATTATTCTTACTTTGCATCGAGGTATTCAATTTGGAATATCCTGCACCTCAATCGACGAGGAAAGAACCGAGATCCCTTCACAGGGAGTGACCTCTTTAGCAAAAAGTTTTTCGCCACTATATTTTCAAAAAGGGTGCAATCATGTTCCTTCAACGATATCAAGTTCATTACGTTAATGGGTTTTTCGCCAAAAATCCAGCCGTAGCCCTCCGTCATTTCCTACAAGTACTACTCAGTATTCGAGCTACGTATTTTGGCATTGTCAAGGCGTAGTGATCGGTAGCTAAGTACTGCTTGTTTGCAGCCTTATTTTTTCGGATTATTTAGGACAGTCGCATAGCTATGTTGGCATTGTCAAGAGTTATGCGGGTGGGTCTAAGTTAATCAAGATAATGACGGGCCGAACTTGACTAACAGTTCATGATATGTTGGCATTGTCAAGGTCATGAATCATTAGGGGCAAAAACCATATCGGGAGTTTCAAAAGAACTGAAACTTGCAGATTTGGCATACCTTCTGGAGTGTGGTGACTAGAGTGGATTCCATCTAGGTTATCACACAATGACAGTTGGATCCCGATCCCACTGATGAGTTGGTTTACTCTCGGGAGATTATTTCACTTAACGATCAATGCTATAAACCTAGTAGGTGTCTAGAAAGGTGTTAGCGGGGTTACGCCCCCAGGGAAAAGAGGTTATTTAATTAAGGAACTTCGCGAAAGCGTTGGAAAACCTCCCTCGAAGTACCGACACTAGCCTGGCTGAAAGGTTAAGCAAGTATTGCAACGTGAATTAAAACCCGGCTAGTTCTTCTTTTAAAAAGGTTTTAAGAAGAATTTGAGGAAACAGTGGGAGACATCCTGGTTAGATAAATTAATAAACCAATCTAATCTTGCAAGAGCATACGCTGAGTGTTTCTTTTCTCTCTCTCCAGGCAGCAACCTTTTCACGCCCTAATCAAGATAATAAAATGTATCGCTTGATCGAACCGAATTCTTATTCGGGACTGGGGAAAGTTGGTTCAGCTCTAACTTGTGACAACAGTCATAAGTTTGAGAATGGGAAAGAGGAAAGTTTGGATTTCCAGGATACCCAGTTGAAGAAGAAGCATGGTTTTGCATCTACTTCAGGTGTTCTTGTAATTGAGAACTGTTTTACGGTCAGCCCTACCTCCTGGGTACTTGATACCGGATCAGGATCTCATATCTGTAATTTATTGCAAGGACTGAGAAAAAGTAGGAAAGTTGCACCGGGTGATATGTCGCTCAGAGTAGCGAACGGAGCACAAGTTAATGCGGCAGCCGTCGGTGAATATCACCTAGTATTGCCAAATGGCAAGACTATGATTTTGAACGATTGCTACTATGTACCCTCCATGGTTTGCAACATCATATCAGTTTCTTTACTCGATAAAGATAGATATAAGTTTGTTCTTGAAAAGAATATCATGAACATTTACCTTGATAAGGTACTGGTTGCAGAGGGTACACTGTTTAATGGTATCTACGTTCTAAATCAGAATACAGTTCTCAATATACATAACACATGCAAGAGGAAGAATTCAGATACGAATGAATCCTACTTGTGGCATTGTAGACTTGATCATATTGGAGAGAAAAGACTGAGTAAGTTGCATAAAGATGGACTCTTGAATGCGTTCGAGTTTTCATCTTATGAAACTTGTCAGTCTTGTCTCAAAGGGAAGATGACCAAATCTCCGTTCACCGGACATAGAGAAAGAGCAAGAGAGCTCTTGGGACTCATACACAGTGATGTGTGTGGTCCGATGTCTATACATGCAAGGGGTGGGTTCTCGTACTTCATCACATTCACTGACGATCTCTCTAGGTTCGGATATGTGTATCTGATGAAACACAAATCTGAAACTTTTGAGAAATTCAAGGAATTCAGAAACGAAGTAGAGAACCAGACAGGCAAAAGTATCAAGATCCTCCGGTCTGATAGAGGAGGGGAGTACTTAAGCACGGAATTCCGAGAATACTTAAAAGAGAATGGTATTCTCTCTCAGCTCACTCCTCCTTATACACCACAGCACAACGGTGTGTCGGAAAGAAGGAATCGTACCCTATTGGATATGGTTCGATCCATGATGAGTGATGCTGAGTTACCTCTTTCATTCTGGGGACTTGCGCTAGAGACAGCGGCATACTTGCTGAATCAGGTTCCGTCTAAATCCGTGCCTAAGACTCCATATGAAATATGGAGTGGTAAGAAACCATATCTAGAACGAATTAAGATATGGGGCTGTCCGGCCTATGTAAAAGTACAAAAACCAGACAAGCTTGAGGCACGGTCAGTTTTATGTAAGTTTGTGGGATATCCTAGAAATTCTCTGGGATATCTGTTCTACCACACTGAGGAACAGAAGGTGTTCGTTGCTCGCCGCGCCACCTTTTTAGAGTGGCAATTTCTTGCAAAAGAAATAAGTGGGAGCACGGTAGAACTGGATGAAATATCTGATCCACAAAATCAAACTGAGGATTTAGCAGAACCAGAAAGTTCAGTGACCCCAAACGAACCTCAGCCACTCCGCAGATCTGGTAGGATTTCTCATCCGCCCGAGAGATACTACGGTTTTCTCATAGACGGGGATCGAGAGGATTGCATCTTGGAAGAAGATGACCCTACCAGTTTCAGGCAGGCCATTATCAGTAGGGACTCTGATAAGTGGCAGGAAGCAATGGAATCCGAAATGGAGTCCATGTACGCCAATAAAGTGTGGACCTTGGATATTGCTCCACCTGGGGTAAAACCCGTTGGATGCAAATGGATCTACAAAAGAAAACTTGGTGTAGATGGGCAGGTGGAAACCTATAAAGCTAGACTCGTTGCAAAAGGTTTTCGTCAAAGACCTGGTTTGGACTATGACGAGACTTTTTCTCCGGTGGCTATGCTCAAATCCATTCGGATCCTACTTGCCATTGCTGCCTTCCATGACTATGAAATCTGGCAGATGGATGTTAAGACGGCTTTCCTAAACGGTTGTTTGGAAGAGTGCGTTTACATGGATCAACCAGAAGGTTTCGTAGACAGTGGGAGCAGCGGAAAGGTGTGCAAGTTGCTTAAATCCATTTATGGATTAAAGCAGGCATCGCGGAGCTGGAACATCTGTTTTGATGAGGCAATCAAGGAATTTGATTTCATCAAGAACGAAGATGAACCCTGTGTATATAAGAAGATTGTAGGACAAACTGTCGTATTCCTAGTCTTGTACGTGGACGACATTCTTTTGATAGGAAATGATATTCCTATGCTACAATCGGTCAAGCTATTTTTGTCACAAAGGTTCTCCATGAAGGACCTGGGAGATGCCTCATACATTCTGGGGATCAAGATCTATAGAGATAGATCCAAGAGACTATTGGGACTTTCGCAGTCCAGGTACATAGAGACCGTACTAAAGAGATTTAGCATGGAGGGTTCCAAGCGCGGTAACATACCCGCATTGCACGGAATTACCCTCTCCAAGAAGATGTCTCCTAAGACTGACGAGGAGAGGGTTCGCATGAGCACTATACCCTACGCTTCGGCGGTAGGATCTATAATGTATGCGATGCTATGTACAAGACCAGATGTAGCTTACGCGTTGAGCGCGGTAAGCCGGTATCAGTCAGACCCAGGGGAGGACCACTGGACAGCAGTGAAGAACATTCTTAAGTACCTGAGAAGGACTAAGGAGATGTTCCTGGTTTACGGTAATGGAGACCTCAGGGTCGAGTCCTTTACCGATTCAAGCTTCCAGAGTGACAAAGATGACAGCAAGTCTGTCTCGGGTTTTGTGTTTACCCTCAACGGAGGGGCGGTATGTTGGAAGAGTTCCAAGCAGGATACCGTCGCAGACTCGACGATGGAGGCTGAATACATTGCTGCAAGCGATGCCGCAAAAGAGGCGGTCTGGATAAAGAAGTTCATTAATGAACTTCAGGTGGTTCCGTCCATTGTTGACCCAATACCTCTGTATTGCGATAACAATGGGGCTATAGCTTTAGCGAAGGAACCAAGGTCCCATCAGAAGTCCAGGCACATCTTAAGGCGGTATCACCTGATCAGGGAGATCATTGATCGACAGGAGATCGAGGTGCGGAGAGTGGACACAAAGGACAACACTGCGGACCCATTCACAAAGGCTTTACCCCAGACTCAGTTCGAGCGGCTGATCGAGATGATAGGTCTTCGATACGCCAGTACATGGCCTTAGTGCAAGTGGGAGATTGTTGGTGTATATGCCCTAGAGGCCATTACTGTATCATACTAGTATGTATATTACTTGATGGAAGCTTGGGATATTCACAGTTGTACAGACAATCTTGCTCAATATAGTAGTATGCTACTTGGTTTGTCGCTGCTTTAATGTGTACATGTGTGTTTATTTATTATATCACCTATACGCATTAGTAGAGCCCTTAGGATCTTTGCTTGATTACCGGCGTTGTGATGGCGATCACACTCGTGGGGGCTGGGTAATCTACAAGCACATCCTTATACACGTCCCTAGTCGTGGGAGTACCGAGATAGGGCATCGATACTCCGGAGTAGACTAGCGTATGCGCTTCTCATCCCAGCACGGGAGACGGTCTGTCCCACAGCCGTCGGTACGTCGTATTTGAGATAGTATGCGGGTGCTCGTTAGGTTACGAGTACACTGGACAGGACTCGTCGGGAACTGATGGTTGGTATTATACCTATCATCAGTTATCAGTTCCCAGGTGACATGAGTACAGCGTAGTCCGCTGACTTGACACTGTCACTTCGCCTCGAGTGTGTTCCCACTGTTCTTTGATTACTACCCTACCACGGCTCTACTGAGTCGTGCAAACAGGTAGTAGTTGGGAGCAGTCCCGAAGCACTTGGAGGCAGTGACGGTTAGACAGGACTCGTCTCTCCCGGTATTGGGGGTTGACATCGCGCTGTGTCTAGGAGAGCCATTACACGAGTAGTCCCTGGCCAGGGCAAGCGAGATATACTGGTAGGTTCCAGTGTTATCTCAGGGTGTTCTGGGCTTCACTCCGACACGACTTGTACCGCTATTAGGGGTCTGACGCTTGCCGCCCCCCTAGGCCCGACATGCGATGTATCAGACGAACAGACCGGACTGTACGGAGATTGTCACATGCAGACTCAGTAGGAGTTCGGATGGGTTTACCTCATCGGCCTTCTTATCGACATCTACCTGGGGACCGTTACGTACAGCTAGTGCCGCTTGCGGTCTGTGGTTAAACCCACTGCCAGCGTAGTGTCGAGTCTTTAGAGTCCCACACAGAGAGTTTCCCAGCACTGAGCGAAACGTGTAGAGGCCGTATGGTTTTACGGCAGGGCTGCGATCACTTACGTACACTTGTGTGCGTATGTTGTTCGGGCAGGCAGTACTAGTGGGCTTTGGTTTAAGCCAGATCCTAGTATTGCACGGATGGATCTGTTTTGTCTTCTGCGCATCCGCATTCTACGGAATACGGATGCAGGTGTGTATGCACAGTTTTCTGGAGCGATGAAGGAGGAGGTGCCTCATTAGGGTTTTGGCAGTTGGTTCGGCCAAAACCACTATGTGGCAGGCTCATTAGGGTTTTGACAGTTGATTCGGTCAAAACCATTTTGAGGCGGACTCATTAGGGTTTCGACAGTTCGTTTGGTCAAAACCATAAATGAGCCGGGGACATTATTTACTAATCCTTTCATTGATAATTTTGTTATGGCTAATTACATTGACCATTTGACCATCTTGACTTTGTTGACCTTTTGACCAAAGTTGACTTGGACCTTCTTAGAAGATCTAAAGTATTCTTTGGTTTTCTTTTTATTAAGTTATGATAATGGTCATGTCATTTGTAGCCATCACCTTTATCTTGATTGGATTTGTAATGATAATGTTTTGTGCATTATTGCAACCATGGTTAGCTTTTCTCTTGGTTAAGCTTTTCATTTGCTTATTCTCATTCTCTCTCTTAAAATGAGAAGCTCCATGGTTGCTAGAAAATCTCCTTCTTCTTCCTCCTCTTGATTTCTCCTTTGATCTCATGTGTTGAGAGAAAAAGGATTCTACTTGACAAACACATCCATACATCCTCTCTACACAACCTAGGGCTTCTAGATTAGCAATCTCCTTGCCCTAGTTACCTCGGCTCGAGGTGGAGCTCGGTGTACATCTCTCGGGTGGATCGTCTTCGACTCAAGGAGGCCGCGGAGGTGACCGAAATCCGGATCAACCATTGAGCAAGCAATGAGAAGAACAACAAGAAGAGAAGAACATCAAAGAAGAACAACAACAAGAAGTGAAGGAGTTCAAGTTGAGGTATAACCACTTTGCCGAGTAGTTAATTCTTCTTTGCAAGTATGCTAGTTTAGTTTAGCAAAGATCCGGCTTTTACGGTCCATGTTACAAAGTTAAGAAAAATTTTGATTTACCGTTTCCGCAACCCCGAAAGTACCGGGAGAGGTAACGTGGACCTAACAGTTACATGTTGGTAAAGCCCTTAGGATGTGTACTTGACTACCTGGACTATGATGCAGATCATACTAGTGGGGACATGGTAGTCCATAGGTACATCCATCAAAGTCCCTAGTCGTGGGTGTATCGAGACGGGGCATCGATATACCAGTGTAGACTAGCGTATACGTTTCTCGACCCATGAGATGGGCGATAGATGATCCCATATCCATTGGTGTTTGACATCAGAGATGGTATACGGGTGCTCAGTAGAGACTGGGTACACTGGACGGACTCGCCGAGAACTCCCAGATGGTACTATACCTCACGTCAGATGGCAGTTCTCAGGTGACACTTGTGCAGGTTAGTCTGTAGACCCGAGATCGTCATAGAGTCTTGTGTGATTCCCACTGTGCTTTGATCTCCACCTTACCACATCCATGAGGGCGTGCAAAACGGTGGTCTTTCGGTACAGTCCTGAGTCACATGGAGGCAATGAGCGATAGGAGGGGTTTCGTCTCTCCCGGTATTGGGGGTTGATGTTGCGCAGTGCTCGATTGGCCGTAACAGGGAAGTCCCTGGCCAGGGCTGATCAGAGATTTGCTGGTAAGTGTTACCAGTAGTTTCTCGACCCGTTATGAGCCTCACATCGGCACGACTTATCGGTTATTGGGGTCTGATGTTTACCACCCCTAGACTTGATATGCGACATATCAGACGAACAGACCGGACTGTACGGTAAGTGTTACTGGTTGGATTCACAGGAGTGTGAGCGGGCTAGCTCGTCGATCTTCTGATCGCTCAATACCCGGATGGCCATTACGTTTAGCAGACCGCTTACGGCTTGTAGGTGCTTGATATGATCATCATCTGCTACCGGCGTATTGACGAGTCTTTAGAGTCCTACACAGAGGTTTCCTGGCTCAAGCGGAACGAAATAGGAGCGCATATGAGATATGTGCAGGACCGAGAATAATGCGTGTATGTGATACCGTATTCTATTCTCGCGATGAATGTATCGATTGGTTATATTCGATATAACCTAGATATCGAATCAAGGATTGATTCGATAAGCCGATACATAGGATACTAGTCGGTTATATACGATATGACCGGATCATTAAATCAAGTGTTGATTTAATGATTTAATGTATAATTATATATTTGATATATTACTTTGCATTAACTAGTATTGGTTCACTTTAAATGGATTTTCTCACTTGATGTGCAAATTATATATGTGGTATACTTTTGTGCACATGTTTGTATCATGTTTGATGATGCATGTTTAATTGGTTAAGTGTAAAGAATCAAACCATGGTTAAAAAGATGATTAGGGTTTTGATTATTCATTTATTTATTTATTCATTTATTTGGAAAAGTTTTTGGAGAGAATGGTGGCTTTCTTTGTTTCTAGTTGAAGCTTCATGAAGCTTTGACTTTGTAACCATTCTTGTCTTCATGCTTAACCCTAACCATTCCAAGTAACCATGGTCTATTCTCTACACTCTACCATAGTTAGTATATGATAAGTATCTATTTTCTTTTCTATTTTTCTTTAAGACTTATCATATTCTAGCTTGATCTTCTTTTTCATCTTCAAAGAAAAAGCTTAAGTCCATTAATGGCAACTTGAGCTAAAGTGTGAGAAATCCAATTCTAAAGTGAACCCACCTCCTATTTCTTCACCCTCTACCTCTTGCCAAGTAGTATAGGGTGTTTTCTTCACAAGTTTCACAACTTGATGGAGTTGGAGCTTGAACTTGTGATGCCTCGACGTAGATCATCTTCAGCACGAAGCCGACGACCTAGCCCGCCCATTTCTCCGATCAAGCTGACGATTGAGTCCGGGATTCGAGATGGACAGCGAGAGGATGCCTACGTGGAGCTAAGGAAGTGGAGAACCGGATCTACGAAGGTTGTAGCCTCTCTCCTTTAGTTAAATTGTTAACTAGTTTCTTTTTTCGCCTAAACTTCTAGTCAACGATCCGTATTAGGGTTTCTCGGCACCCGTAAAATTTGAAATTGGCATGGTTGATGCCTTGTGAGACCTCATTAGCGTGCCTAGGAACCCTACACCTGTTACCTGATCTTGTTACTAATGCCAACAACCTTGACATGTTGTCCCTACGGACATTTCCTGTTGTCTAACCAGACAAACCTATACCTGGTAGATCCTGTGTTGGCATTAGCTCCATATTTATTAATACCTGACTTGAACATATAACTTGGGTGTATGGGGAAATCAATGATGAAACCTGACCTGTAACTCGACAGTTCGATACCTTTACTGATCAGTCTTACGGACTAGGCCAGCCCCAGGGTGATGCTGCTGACATCACTCGGCATTACATACTACACTTTTTACTGCCTTGCGGCACATCTCGGATTTAGCCCGAGAGTCTTAGACCGTGGTCCCGGGCACGCACGGGATATTATTGAGTTACATCGATGATTCATCAAATTGATTTCAAAGACTTGAGAGTAGCTAACCCAGTAGACTAGTTTAGATTACTCACAGTACATCACCTGTGTATTACCCTTCACTGTCACTATTTATATTATACCTGTTTACAGTTCATGCTCATACCTACATGTCTTGCTATCCTGTTTATATTATTGCTTGATAATATGACGCAATGACGTCTGGGTTTTGCATGGCCCAGATTCCTTACCATTGCTGCTGGCCGAGCAGGAATATTTCAGTCAGCAGGCCGAGCAGTGAGGATTTATTATTAGCTAGTTTATTTTTTTACTTTCGGTATTTTCATTCCTTGTGTGAGCCCACATTATGGGACGAACATTGCAGTTTATTCTTGTATTGGATCTTTTGCTTCTGCATTATTTTATTCTTGACTCGTTTTATTCTGGCTTATGGACATGTGTTATATAGTTTATTATTGTTCTTGATATCTCTACAACCGTAATGTGACTGTAGAAAGATATTTCCTATCCACAGGTAGCATGGTTGGCTATGTCACGTACCTATCTTAGCGTACTCTGGGAAGTGGGGCGTGACATGGTTTGTTTGGTATCAGAGACATAGGATATAAGTTAATCGGGTTTGATTCTTTTGTAGTTGGGTATTGGACCCAATACACGAATCAGAATACTCGTGATTAGGAAACATGTCCTGCCACCTTACCGTCTTACCATTATTGAATCTTAACTTCCTCCTGATTCTACTTTTACGATATGCTAACCTCTTTTGGATCTCGACTCGAAACCTGGTTTCCTATTGTTTATCTCTAGAACTTAGGCGACTTGAGTGGAGTTATGTGATTGTAGCTATGATACCGCGACATGGTTACAATGCGGTACTCTATTTATGTAACTTAGAGTTTTAGCCTTGATTCATATCATTGATCTCTATTTTGAATCTGTTATCATGCTAATCCTTTTGGTGTTTGATTTCAGGAACATGGCAGACAAGAATCTGAAAACGTACCAGAGGCATGTTGACGAAGCCGCGATGCTTGGAGTAATCCGTAGGATGCTGGAGAACCGAAAGCGACAGACTGAGCTGAACCAGCAGCAAGCTGAAGCTTTTCAGGAAGGTTTGCAGAACGTCCAGCAGTCCGTGAACAATGTTTTGGCCAGACCAGTTGATCGTGTGGGTACCGTGGCGGATTTCAGGAGACTGGGTCCGTCTGTTTTTACTGGCCTGGAAGAGCCGTTGTCAGCGGAGTAGTGGCTGGTTGACACGAGAATTTACTCGTTACGGCACAGATCCCAGAGGATAAGAGGGTGGATGTGGTATGCATCCAGTTGGTGGATTATTCCTGTGAATGGTGGCTTGTGGAAGAGACCCGCTTGCCCAAGCCGATCAGTTAGGCTGTTTTTTTGAAGAGTTTCTTGGAGAAGTTCTTCCCGCGGACTGCACGGGAGTAAATGGAAGAAAAGTTCATCAGTTTGAAGCATAACGGCGCACCTGTGGATGTACATGCAGCTGAGTGGACGCGACTTAGTAGATTTGCTGGACCTTTGGTTTCCAACGATGCGGATAGGGCAAGGAGGTCCATGCGCAGTTTGGATGTGGACATCCAGAGGCAGATTTTCTCCCTTGGTTTGACCACTTTCTTACAAGTACTTACAGCGGCCCGAGAGCAGTAGAGCCTATCTAAGAAGACTGGGAGTACGCAGCAGCCAGCAGTTACAGTGCGGAAGCCGGCATTTGCACCGAACTGAGCTCATAGACGCAGAGGTATTCTTGTGAACCATCGTGGCGTAACACGGATGAAGAAGCCTGTTGTTGTTGATCAAAGAAGGACCGTGATTTGTGACGACTGCCATTTACCTGGGCACGTGCAAAGGGAATGTCGAAGGATGCGGGGACTCTGTTTGGTTTGTGGATCGGCGGATCATACTATCAACGCATGACCGTCGAAGCTTTGCACGAAAGATGATGTTCAGAAGCTACCGCAGAAACCATTTCAGGGACAGAAGCAGCTGACTCAGGGACCCAATCAAGCTCGAGCTTTTACCATGACGGCTGAGGAAGCCAAGGCTTCAGAAGAAGTTTTTTCAGGTATTTTACTTGTTCATGGTTTTCCCGCATTAGCGTTATTCGATTCTGGTGCATCCCATTGTTTCGTGTCGTCCAAGTTTATTGCTACACACTCGATTGCTTGCACGACCCTGTCTAGTTGTTGGGACATACACACTGGGAATGGGAAGATCATATCTAGTAGAGAATGTAAGGATTGTGCCGTTGTTGTTTGCGGACGGGAGCTGTTCGAGATTTCTTGGTGATTGATACTGGCAGCTATGAAGTCGTCTTGGGAATGGATTTTCTCGGCACTTTCCACGCTCACATCGATTGTAGGGCGAAGAAAGTAATTTTCCAGATTCCCGGACATCCAGAGTTTATCTTTACTGGAGGAAGCAGTTCTGTCGGGCCAGTCGAGTTTAGGGTTAGGCTGACAACTAATGTTCTTTCGTCGATGGAGGTTGATAAAGAAGAAGCGCTAGCTATAGTTCGAGATTTCATGGATGTGTTTGAGGACATCTCGGGTTTACCGCCGAAACGAGACGTGGAGTTCGCGATTGATCTTATTCCTGGTGTAGCGCCAGTCTCTAAAGCGTACTATCCAATGGCACCAGTAGAGTTGGAAGAAGTCAAGAAGCAGGTTATTGAATTACTTGAGAAGGGTTGGATTCGCAGCAGTAACTCACCTTGGAGAGCTCCAGTTCTTTTAGTCAAGAAGAAAGATGGCATAAGGAGGATGTGCATCGATTATCGAGAATTAAACCGGGTGACTATTAAGAACAAGTACCCGATCCCTCGCATTGGCGAATTATTTGAGCAACTTAGTGGCGCGAGGGTATTATCGAAGCTGGATTTGCGATCCGGATATCATCAGGTCCGAGTTAAATCCGAAGATATTTGCAAAACTGCGTTCCGAACTCGGTATGGACATTTCGAGTATTTAGTGATGCCCTTCGGAGTAACGAATGCACCGGCGATATTCATGGACTTGATGAACCGAATCTTTTCACCATTCTTGGACCAGTTTATAGTGGTGTTCATTGATGATATTCTGCTCTACTGGAGGAGTATTGAAGAGTATGCAGAACACTTGAAGATCACACTGCGGACGTTGAAGCAAGGAAATTTTTATGCAAAGATAAGCAAGTGCGAGTTTTGGCTTGAAGAAGTGAAGTTTTTGGGGCATGTCGTGTCTGGAGATGGAATCGCCGTTGATCCCGAAAAGATTACAGCAGTTCGTGATTGGCCGATTCCGAAGAACGTTGCAGAGATCAGAAGCTTTCTTGGACTTGCCGGGTGTTACAGAAGGTTCATGGAGAACTTTGCTCGTCTGGCGGAGCCTCTGACCAAGCTTACGCGCAAAGAAGTACCATTTGTGTGGACGGATAAGTGTGCGTCATCTTTTGAGGCGTTGAAGCTGAGATTGATAACCACTCCTATTTTAACCGTGCCAGACAATTCCGGAGGATTGGTGATTCACAGCGACGCATCTGGGAAAGGATTGGGATGTGTTTTGTTGCAGCATGGGAAGGTTATAGCTTACGCATCGAGACAGTTGAAGACCCATGAGAAGATTTACCCAACTCATGATTTGGAGCCAGTAGCTGTGATTTTCGCTTTGAAGATTTGGAGACACTACTTATTGGGCGAAAGGGTTGAAGTTTTCACCGATCACAAAAGCTTGAAGTATGTGTTCATACAGAAGAAGCTTAATATGAGGCAACATAGATGGTTGGAGCTGATGGCTGACTACGATCTTGATCTTAATTACCATCTGGGGAAAGTTAATGTTGTGCCGGATGCGCTTAGTCGGTTGCCAACAATTCAGATGTTGACTGCACAGAAGGAATTTATTGAAGACTTTCGAAGAATCGATTTGGACGTTGTGCTACCGCATTGTTCGGGACAGTTGATGCAGCTGCAAGTATAGTCGTCGTTGATCGAGAATATTAAAGCAGCGCAATTGCAGGACCCAAGGTTGCAGAAGTTTTAAGAACAGGTTGAAGCTGGACTTCGAACAGACTTGTTGATTCATGTGTTGGAGGTAGTGCCCTCAGAGTCAATTATTAGGTCACAGGTACGTGATTGTAATGATTGAGGGAGGACCTATCCCGGTAGGATAGTCTTACTCGAGATGATAGTATGCTATCTGGTTTACCTTTATCATCGTGTACTGCTTTAGGTGACCTGACACGTCGCTATTACACGTTGATAGAGCCCCTAGGATTCTTGCTTGACCACCAGCAGTATGAGGGCGATCATATAAGTGGGAGCTGGGGGTCTATAAGCTTATCCTTAAAAGGTCCCTAGTCGTGGGAGTTTCGAGACTGGGCATCGATACTCCATTAGTAGACTAGTGTATACAGTCGAGACCCCGACGAGGGGCGGTGGCCGGTCTCACAAGCCACTGGTGTCAGTTGGATCACCTAAGATGTATACAGGTGCTCATTGGGTTATGAGTACACCGGACAGGACTCGCCGGGAACATGCTAGTTGGTCATATACCATACGTCAGATGGCAGTTCCCTGGTGACATGTGTGCAGGTTAGTTCATCGACCTGGGGATCGTCATTTGTCTCGTGTGAGTTCCCACTGTACTTTGATTACTACCCTACCACGGCTCAAAGGAGTTGTGCAAACAGGTTTTAGTTGGGTACAGTCCCGAGCCACATGGAGGCAGTGAGCGTATCTTCAGGGGTTCGTCTCTCCCGGTATTGGGGGTGAGGTCGTGCTGTGTCTAGGAGAGCCATTACACAAAGTCCTTGGCCAAGGCAAGGAGATTTACTGGTAGGTATTCCAGTAGTATCTCAGGGTGTTCTGGGATACACTCCGACACGACTTGTACCGCTTTTGGGGGTCTGACTTTTACCAACCCCCTAGGCCCGCCATGCGATACTCATAGACGAACGGACCGGACTGTACGGATATTGTCACTGACAGGCTCAGTAGGGTGTCAGGCTGAGTTCGCTCACGGACGTCCCTTTTAGTCAATACCTGGTAGCCCGTTATGTATTGGCTTATACCTCTAACGTGCTAGTGGTTAAATCCACAACCAAAGTGTTGACGAGTCTTTAGAGTCCCCCACATTTAGTTACTCAGCTTTCGGGCGAAAGGTTGTAGAGGCCGTATGGAGATATGGCAGGGTCCGATCAGATACGTGCGGTATTGCACGGATCAGGATCGGACAGTCTGTACTATAGGCCGTATGGTTATATGGCAGGGTTCGATCAGATACGTGCGGTATTGCACAGATCAGGATCGAACGGATAATACTAGCCGGCTTTGGTATAAGCCGGATCCTAGTATAGTACAGTGTAGATTTTGTCTCATTGCATTTGTATTTCGGTCGGAATACAAATGCGGGTGTGTATGCACAGTATCGGGGTTTTCCTGTAATTTATTACGGGACCAGTTTTCTGGAGTTGCCAGTTTGCTTTCCGTTTCGGCCAATTTCCTTTGTATCGTTCATTGGCCGAAGATTGGTGGAGGAGGGCTTATTTGCATTGTTGCAAATAGGTATTTGTGGAGGGGGTCTTTGCATATTTCCTTGTATCATGATGGCTCACCATCACTTGACTTTCTATGCTCATGATGGCTTGACCTTTTTGGAGCCATCATGCATGAGATGATGGTTGTGTGGAGTGTTGGCATTGCTTTGTGATCATGGTTGATTATGATAACCATTCCTCTCTCTTTTTCTTGCATGATTGATTTGGTCACCCCCCCTTTGACTTTTTCCTCTCTCCTTTTTCCTACATGGGCCGGCCACTTTAGGGGGGGGGTTGATTGATTCATTTTGTGTGGCATTTTTGGTTCATATTGTGCTAAGAAAAAAGCTCTCTAGTTGATCTCCAAAATCCTTTCTTTCCTCCACCAAAAATGGCACCTCCACTACCCCAAAATTGAGACACAAGTTCTACTACATATTCTACAGCGAATCTTGGGCACGTCGAGTAGCCGGCTTCGTGCCCGAGTTGCCTCGGCATTGAGGTGGGAGCCCGTAAAACATGGTGACGATGTGGTGCCCTTCCGTCAAGGTGGCGACGACCGGAGATTCCGCAGGAGATCGGGACGATGATGAGAAGACCGGAGGACTTGGATCGTCGGTATATCTCTAACCCTTCTTCTAGTTAGCTTAGACTTGTTAATGGTTACGATCCGGGTGTTTAGTGCGCGGTGGTGCCGGTTTGCTAAGTCCGCAAAAATTTAAGTTTTTCACCGCTTCCGCTTTTGGCCGTCGGATCGACGGCCGGGGCGCCGCCGTGCACTTACAGTGGTGTCAGAGCCTCGCCATTAACTTAGTCTAGTTTTGTGTAATGTGTTTGCATTTCCAATCGATCAAAAAGTTCCAAAATCCGTATTTTGATCACATCAGTTTTCTGTTGGAAATTTTTAGTCTCGAAAATTTTTTCAGGTTGTAAAATATTGATGTACTGGAAAATCTAAGAGCTCTGTAAAAATTCGACGAAGTAACTCCACAGTGGGAGCGCGGAACCGCCGCGAAAAACCCCTTTCCGCCGCCCTTCCGCCACACACTGTGGAGATCACTTCACCAATTTTTTACAGAGGCCTTCTGGGCTTAAAATATGGGGTTTTGGAATATTAAAATTGGGCCCAGGTTTTCTGTGAGTGCTACAGTTTTGATTGGGGGCCCACTTGTTAATTTTTGATCGATCGGATATTTTAAACACATTTTTCACAGTATTTACATTATATCTGCGACCGTGAATGTCACTTGATCGGTAAATCCGGTCTAACTGCTATAGCCCGGTTAGACGGATTTGCGAACGTGACTTTCACGTTGATGTTTTGTTTTTGCTGTGATGTTGCGGATCGGTCGTGGGGGATAGCCTGGATGCAATGCTAGTACAGTTTTGTTGTATTATGTACATTTGATTTTGCGGGGCGAGCGTCCGACATGTGGACTGCCGTCACTGCCTGTTTATATTATTATTTTGGGGCACGACCTGGTTGCGGTCGATGTACCCGTTGTATGTATATTTTACTTTCTGTACTAGGATTACCCCGCGGAGGGGTGCACGGACAGCCGGGTTCTAGAGGGCAACAAGCCCGCATCTCATGGCATTGAGACGGAGGGGGCTTCACTCTAGGATTGGCGGGCTATTCGCCGCACTCGTAGGGGGTACAGGTTGACCCAAGAGGGGTGCCTAAGTTACCGGATTCCGTGAAGTGCTGGGTGGTCCATTCACATTGCTGAAGGGGGCTGCCTCGCTTCAGGTTTTGGCGGGTAACTTGCCGCGCCCGTAGGGGTCTAGGATCTCATTGCACAGGCTATCCACACGACCAGGGGAACGTCGGGTTTCAACGGCTCTGTGAAACCCGGGGATCCCAGATATCTGTATTGTTTCTGTGATGCTGTACATTTCTGTGATGTTGCATTTTATTCACGCCTTGAGCGAAATACTATATATTGGTATATATATTAGTAGATGTTGTATATGTTTTGCATCCGCGCTAGTCCAGTCCCCGCTCTGTCGTTAGTTAGCTAACCTAACGGGTAATGACGGGACCCAGTGGCGAATGCGGATGGCATATACGTACATCAGTATATTTTCGTTCTTTTTGGTGTGATCAATTGATGGGACTGCATTGATTCGGATCAATGCAAGTTAAAACAAACCTAATCTGATGTTGTTGGAACACTTTTCAAAAAGCTGTTATTGCAAGGACGTTTACTTTTGTTTTGCATCGTGGTATTCATTGGAATATCCTGCTCCTCAGTCGACGAGGCAAGGGCCGAGATCCCTTCACCGGGAGTGACCCCTTGGACAGAAGTTTGCGTCAGGGCATTAACTTCACTATAGCCGATTACTTTTGCTTTGCACCGTGGTATTCAGTTGGAATATCCTGCACCCCATTCTACGGGGAAAGAGCCGAGATCCCTTCACCGGGAGTGACCTCTTTAGCGGAAGTTTTCGTCACTATATTTTTTATAAAAGCTATCCGTTCCTTCAACGATATCAAGTTCATTACGTTAAAGGTTTTCGCCAGAAACCATTCGTAGCCCTCCGTCATTTCAGTTAAATATTCGGTAGTATTCAAGCTATGTATTTTGACCTCACGCCAAGGCATAGTGTTTGGTAGCTGCCGGTTATTTATCTGTTGCATAGATAGATGCGTTGGTTTGGGACAGTCGTACTACTATTTTGGCCTACGTCAAGGGTATGTACGGGTGGGTTCAAATTAACCTGGATAATGACGGGCAGAACTTGACATGTGACTTATGATATTTTGACCTCACGCCAAGGTCATAAGAGCATGGGGCAGAAATCACATCGGGAGTTTCAAAAGAACTGAAACTTGCCAGATATGCGCATACCTTCTGGAGTGTGATACCGTGAGCGGATTCCGTCACGTTATCATGCAATGATAGTTGGATCCCGATTCCCACTGATGAGTTAGTTTACTCCTCGGGTAACCCCGACTAATTCTTCTTTCAGGTTTGGAGGAGAATTTGAGGTACAGTGGGAGGTTTCCAGATTAGATAAATTGGTAACCATTCTGATCTAGGTTAGAGTGCACGCTGAGTGTTTCTTTTCTCTCTCTCTCTTTGGCAGCGACCATTGACCCGACCCTAAGACTTTGACTCAGTGACCAAGTTGACCGAACCTTCTTAAACACCGGCTTTTGGATTGTCAGAGTTGCAAACCTCATTGCCACTCCTACTTTTACCCTTCTCTCCAGGACACCCCGTATTACTACGAACGTCCACTTCCATTGGACAAAACCATCGTATGGTTAGATACGAACTCGAAAGAATTTATTCGAGGATGGTTTCCGGTTCTGGAGAAAACGGATAGGATTATTCAGTTGTCTTTTCCTTTTACCCTCTCTCAGGTTACGAGTACTCCTTGGTTTAGGGGTAGTACACCTATTACGCAGATTGGATTGTCTTCTTCCAAACCTTAGGCTGGTGCCGACCGGTAGGGAATGAAGAAAACCAATTAGCATAACGATGGTGTGCAGAAGGTATTAAGTTCAGACAAAGCAAGGGATTAGTAAGAGGGCAAAGTAAATTGCAACAGATATTCACGACCAAACCAAATATTTCGTTACCACTCCCACATCACCTTTGTATTTCTCCAGGACACTCCGTATCACTACGAAGATCCACAGTTTATTTAGATACTCCATCGTATGGTTATATACGAACTCGAATGGAACTGGTTCCAGTTCGGGGATGGATTCTGGTTCAGGAGAAATAGGAATAAGGTTTATTCAGTTGTCTTTTATCTTCACCCTCTCTCATTGCGAGTGTTCCTAGGATTGGGACAGTACACCCATTATGCTTATTGGATAGTCTTCTTCCAAACCATAGGCTGGTGCCGAACGGTAGGGAAGGAAGAAAACCATTTGGCCTAAAAGGGTGTGCAGAAGGTAAAGACTAAAGACATATGAAGGGATTTGGAGAGGTGGCAAAGAACTATACGGTTACAGTCGTGAATCTGGAAGAGGCATTACTAGGAATACCAGGATACCCCAACGAAACATTTCAATGTTTCAGTTTCACTGTGTACTATTAAAAGAAAACTGATTTCCCGATTAGACACTTACTCCAGGGTATGTATTTACCAGGTACGATTCTCACATCTGTATGGTTTTACAGATGATGAGTGGGAGTAGGTTATTGGGAATTGGGTGATCATCCTCATTGTATCGGGATTCGTTGTAATCGGTGATATTTGAGGAAATCACCTGGGCTGTTTGCCGGTCGGCAAATATTTGGTTTTGAATATCCGCTGTTATGCACCAATTTCAAAATGATATATCTGTACGTCTATTTTCATAGAGTGAGATATACCTTTATGAAATTATGTCTACGACATTTACCTATATCAGTGGATGGTTAGGTAAGGAGCATTAAACAGCGGTGTAATTCTTCTTAACCATAAGTACAGTTTTCAACTTACGACACACAGTGAAAGAGTTATCAGACTCAAGGGACTTATACAGAGTATTGTATGTTGTCCAGTGTCCATTAGGACAGAGGGGTTGGTCCTCATACTATATTCTGTTTACTTTTAACTTCTCTAGTTCTTAGACATGTGTTTCGTAGAAACACAGGGTCTAAGTTTTGAGGAGTTACAGGTATTTGAATAGAGTAGAGAACCAGCTGTAGCAAGTATCGGGATTCTTCAAAGTGATCGAAGATGTAGATACTTGTGTATGGTATTCAGTTGATAGTAATGATAAAGAGATCTTGCTTCTCTTTCAGGTTACTCATAATTGGAAGTATTCCTAAGTTGAGTAACGCTGATCGGCCTCCTTCCATTTAGTTGACATGCGCTGGGGACAGCTGCATGATTTGAATCTGGTTCAATTAAATCAGTGCCTCTGTTTCTATATTGGATATAGAACAGTTCATATCTTAACGATGTTAAGGTACGGGGAGTTGTCCGGTTTATGATTAAAACCAGACACTGGACAACTCAAGGCACGTTTCTGTAATGGCTGCTTGTGGGTTGACCCAGGCTATGACGAGGGTTGATTTTCTACCATCTGGATGAACAATAGCGATATTGTTCTAGACTCGCCACAGTTTTATTAAAAATGGATTTTTTCATAAAAACAGTAGTGGGAGTATGGTAGAACTGGAAGTGATTCCAGAACCACAAACGATTACTGAAGATTTGATAAGGAACCTAAAGATTCAATCTGAATTGACATTCCATTGGCCACTCCGCAGATAAGGTGGGTAACTTCAGGCACCCGAGAGGTACTCCGGTAGCCTCAAGGACGGTGATAGGGAAGTTCTTGTTTACCCACAATTGCCATTGCTGTTGTTCCAGGTTACGAGACCCGGCGGGAGGATGAGTATAGCGTCGTTCTAAACCAGTTTTAGAAGTGTACGTCTATATGACTCTGCCAGAGGGTTGTCGTAGTCAGTGGGAGCAGCGGAAGCATTGGTGGACAGGTTGCTTATGTCTATTTATAGACTAGAGCAGATGTAGCGGAGAAAGATTATCTATTTCTGACGTGACAGTCATGGGTTTGACTTCATCAGAATAGGGGATGGATCTGTTGAGAAGGTAGTAGGGTGTGATATCCTGGTATTTGGATGATATACACAAAGTAGGAAAAGAAACTCCTACACTACGATCGGTTATACTTTGGTCGTCACACAGTTGTTTCTCCACAAAGGAAATGGATTTTATATCAGACATACTGGTTACTAGATCTATGGTCTTAGATCTAGATTTGGGTGGTTTCCCAATTAGGGTACTTGACAGCATTCTAAGAGTATTTAGGATGGACGACTCTTGGCACGGTAGTGTACCTGCAGGTAATGGAGTCACCCTCTCCAAAGGTGTCTTACAGACTAAAGGGGAGAGGGACGGGCATGATTGGCAGATCACTTGCTCAGGCAATTGAGTCAATCGTGAGATGTCAAGTACCACACCAGATGTTGTTCTTGCACTAGATGCAATAAGTTGACATTAATCCAATCCTGGAGAAACAGTCGGAAGCAGTTTTAGAACATAAGTGGATGTTCTAGGGAGATGATAACGACAGCCTCATTCAGGAGACAGTTATCATTCCAGGCTTCCAAGGTGACATGGACGACAAGGAGGTTGTCAGAGTTATAGTTTTCCTTCTGATGAGGGGCAGTATTTTGGACAGGTGGTCCAAGGCAATACTGAGGGAGGCATGGCGCGCAGGATACTGATTAAGTTCAGTTGACGATACAGTCTAAGAAGTTTGGATTTGGAGTTCATTTATGAGCTAGGTCCCATCAGACATCCAGACATATTCTGAGACAGGTATTGCTCTTTTCGGGAGATGGCTTTCTCCGCGAACTTGAGATATAGAGAGACATAGAAAGAAACAACTAAGCGGATCCACTCACTGAGGCTATTCCTCGAACGCAATAGTTCCGCAAACGAGCTTTGTGAGACTGACTAGTAGAGGAGTTGGATGTTCGGTATCACACGGGCTGTGAGTATGCGACATCGCAATAATTAGCCTTGAGTGCAAGTGGGAGATTGTTGGAGGTAGTGCCCTCAGAGTCAATTATTAGGTCACAGGTACGTGATTGTAATGATTGAGGGAGGACCTATCCCGGTAGGACAGTCTTACTCGAGATGATAGTATGCTATCTGGTTTACCTTTATCATCGTGTACTGCTTTAGGTGACCTGACACGTCGCTATTACACGTTGATAGAGCCCCTAGGATTCTTGCTTGACCACCAGCAGTATGAGGGCGATCATATAAGTGGGAGCTGGGGGTCTATAAGCTTATCCTTAAAAGGTCCCTAGTCGTGGGAGTTTCGAGACTGGGCATCGATACTCCATTAGTAGACTAGTGTATACAGTCGAGACCCCGACGAGGGGCGGTGGCCGGTCTCACAAGCCACTGGTGTCAGTTGGATCACCTAAGATGTATACAGGTGCTCATTGGGTTATGAGTACACCGGACAGGACTCGCCGGGAACATGCTAATTGGTCATATACTATACGTCAGATGGCAGTTCCCTGGTGACATGTGTGCAGGTTAGTTCATCGACCTGGGGATCGTCATTTGTCTCGTGTGAGTTCCCACTGTACTTTGATTACTACCCTACCACGGCTCAAAGGAGTTGTGCAAACAGGTTTTAGTTGGGTACAGTCCCGAGCCACATGGAGGCAGTGAGCGTATCTTCAGGGGTTCGTCTCTCCCGGTATTGGGGGTGAGGTCGTGCTGTGTCTAGGAGAGCCATTACACAAAGTCCTTGGCCAAGGCAAGGAGATTTACTGGTAGGTATTCCAGTAGTATCTCAGGGTGTTCTGGGCTACACTCCGACACGACTTGTATCGCTTTTGGGGGTCTGACTTTTACCAACCCCCTAGGCCCGCCATGCGATACTCATAGACGAACGGACCGGACTGTACGGATATTGTCACTGACAGGATCAGTAGGGTGTCAGGCTGAGTTCGCTCACGGACGTCCCTTTTAGTCAATACCTGGTAGCCCGTTATGTATTGGCTTATACCTCTAACATGCTAGTGGTTAAATCCACAACCAAAGTGTTGACGAGTCTTTAGAGTCCCCCACATTCAGTTACTCAGCTTTCGGGCGAAAGGTTGTAGAGGCCGTATGGAGATATGGCAGGGTCCGATCAGATACGTGCGGTATTGCACGGATCAGGATCGGACAGTCTGTACTATAGGCCGTATGGTTATATGGCAGGGTTCGATCAGATACGTGCGGTATTGCACAGATCAGGATCGAACGGATAATACTAGCCGGCTTTGGTATAAGCCGGATCCTAGTATAGTACAGTGTAGATTTTGTCTCATTGCATTTGTATTTCGGTCGGAATACAAATGCGGGTGTGTATGCACAGTATCGGGGTTTTCCTGTAATTTATTACGGGACCAGTTTTCTGGAGTTGCCAGTTTGCTTTCCGTTTCGGCCAATTTCCTTTGTATCGTTCATTGGCCGAAGATTGGTGGAGGAGGGCTTATTTGCATTGTTGCAAATAGGTATTTGTGGAGGGGGTCTTTGCATATTTCCTTGTATCATGATGGCTCACCATCACTTGACTTTCTATGCTCATGATGGCTTGACCTTTTTGGAGCCATCATGCATGAGATGATGGTTGTGTGGAGTGTTGGCATTGCTTTGTGATCATGGTTGATTATGATAACCATTCCTCTCTCTTTTTCTTGCATGATTGATTTGGTCACCCCCCCTTTGACTTTTTCCTCTCTCCTTTTTCCTACATGGGCCGGCCACTTTAGGGGGGGGTTGATTGATTCATTTTGTGTGGCATTTTTGGTTCATATTGTGCTAAGAAAAAAGCTCTCTAGTTGATCTCCAAAATCCTTTCTTTCCTCCACCAAAAATGGCACCTCCACTACCCCAAAATTGAGACACAAGTTCTACTACATATTCTACAGCGAATCTTGGGCACGTCGAGTAGCCGGCTTCGTACCCGAGTTGCCTCGGCATTGAGGTGGGAGCCCGTAAAACATGGTGACGATGTGGTGCCCTTCCGTCAAGGTGGCGACGACCGGAGATTCCGCAGGAGATCGGGACGATGATGAGAAGACCGGAGGACTTGGATCGTCGGTATATCTCTAACCCTTCTTCTAGTTAGCTTAGACTTGTTAATGGTTACGATCCGGGTGTTTAGTGCGCGGTGGTGCCGGTTTGCTAAGTCCGCAAAAATTTAAGTTTTTCACCGCTTCCGCTTTTGGCCGTCGGATCGACGGCCGGGGCGCCGCCGTGCACTTACATCATGAAGATGGTTCGTTGCGTTATGGTAGCCGTTTGTGTGTGCCAAAGGGAGATATTCACGAAGAACTTATGAAGGAGGCGCACAGTTCAGCATATTCCGTACATCCAGGAGGCATGAAGATGTACCGAGATATACGACAGCATTTCTGGTGGGAAGGCATGAAACGCGAGATTGCCCGCTTTGTGGCAAAGTGCTTGGTGTGTCAGCATGTTAAGGCTGAATATCAAAGGGTTGCTGGTTTATTACAACCACTTCCGATCCCTCAATGGAAGTGGGAACATATAACCATGGATTTCGTGACGGCTCTACCGCGGAGTCCAAAAGGCAACAATGCAGTTTGGGTGATTGTTGATCGATTGACCAAGGCAGCTCATTTCATACCATTTCGAGTTGGTCAATCAACAGAAACTTTGGCATAACGGTACATGCAGGAGATTGTAAGATTGCATGGCGTACCGGTGAGCATCGTGTCCGACCGTGACACTCGTTTCTTATCACACTTTTGGAGGAGCTTACAGGAAAGTTTAGGGACTTGATTGAAGTTTAGCACAGCTTATCATCCTCAGACAGATGGCCAGTCGGAGAGAACGATCCAAACTCTTGAAGACATGTTGAGAGCTTGCATGTTAGACTTCAAGGGTTCATGGGAGGATCATCTACATTTGGTGGAGTTTTCTTACAATAACAGTTTCCAGGCGACTATTTAGATGGCTCCATTCGAAGCTTTATATGGTCGCAAGTGACGTTCACCTGTCTGTTGGGACGATATTGGAGAACGAAGATTGTTGGGACCAGATTTGATCGTGCAAACAGTTCAGAAGGTTACCACCATCCGGAATCATATGAAAGCAGCACAAGACCGACAAAAGAGTTGGGCAGATATATCGAGAAGACCTCTAGAGTTCGCCGCTGGTGATTTGGTATTCTTGAAGATATCACCGACTAGAGGGGTGATTCGTTTCGGAAGTCGGGGAAAGCTCAGTCCTCGATTCGTTGGACCTTTTGAGATTTTGGAGTGTGTTGGAGAAGTGGCGTATCGATTGGCGTTACAGCAATCCTTGGCGAATGTTCATGAAGTTTTTCACGTATCTCTACTCCGTTAGTATGTTCGAGAAGATACACACGTACTGGATCATTCGGAGCTGACTGTCCGAGAAGATTTGACTTTTGAGGAGCGACCGATGTCGATTGTGGATCGAAGAGAAAAGGTTCTTAAGAACAAGGTTATCCCCCTTGTACTTGTTTCTTGGGGAAACCGCTCACATGGAGAATCAACTTGCGAACGAGAAGATAAAATCCAATAGAAGTTTCCCCATCTATTCTTGTAGTTTGTTGATTGTTTATCCTTCCTTGTTCTTGGAATTTCGAGGACGAAATTCTTTTGTAGTTGGGTATAATGTAACAACCGAGTTCATTTATACCAATTCAATTCCCGTATTTATTTATCTGTGGTATTTAATTGATTTATCGTGTTTGAATGCGGATGGTATTTTACATTTGACATTGAATTCGACCCGACCCGCTTGCTTGAACTTGTTGATTCATATTTAAAAATTACCTTGACTTGTTACATAGACACGTGCATCTCAGGAGTAGTACATACTGGCGTTTCATCTAGCATCGCATATTTTACATATAACATTTTAACTCATGGAAAATAAATTAAAATTGCATTTCATAGCCTACATGATACCCCTAACCCCGTGGTAGCATCCACGCATCTTGTTCTCGTCCCGTTTAGTGAAACGGACGTGTTTGGATGGCTATGCGCACGTACGTGCATCCGTTCTTGGGGGTATGCATTTTCATTAACTGAGATTTCATTTTTAAATTTGGAAGTTGCGTATATTTTCGTATTTTAAATGTGAATTTTTAGACCCGACCCGGGCGCGTTTTGAAATATTTTTGTATCCGCCTAAATTCAAATTTATTTGATTTTATTTTAATCTTTCCTTTAAATCTCGTTGACAATTAACAAACAAATCCTATTTAAAATTTTAAATATAAAATCCAACCTCATCATAGCAAATAAATCCTTTTACAATTTTTTTAAAATCTAAATCCAATTAATTCTGATCTCTTCTCTCAGCTCTCTCTCTTTTTCTATGGGCCCTACCACCACGAACCAATGAAAACGTTTCTTTTCCAAGCGCCGGGCCCCACTCGAATCTCTCTCCCCCTTCTTTCCTCTTCTCTTTTTCTCTCCCCGGCACGGCAGACTCTCTCTCCTTCCTCTTTCTCTCTCCTCTCGCACTCTCTCTCTCTCATCTCGTGAATACTGTGCGTATCTCGAGTCCGGTCACCTCCCAGCGGATCTCGTCACCTCCTTCCTTCGTATCTCCTTCTTCCCTTTTTTTTAAAACCCGAGCGCTTCATCTAAACCCATCATCGATCCTCAACCCTAACCCTAACTTCATCGGAACTCCACTCAACCGAGCCTCCTTCTCCTCCTCGTCCCCATTCCCTCATCTACTTCCTCCTTCTTTCTTCTCCTTCTTCCGAACCCTGCACACCCACAAGCACCACCTCAGAACCCATCACGACCACATCTCCCTCGCCGCCGATCATCTCTCGCCACCACCATCATTCTCCTTTCTTCTCCTTCCTCACTCCTCTGTCTTCTCCCTTCACAAATCCCTGCACATCCAGACACCAAGAAAACCCAGTAACCCAAACCCTAACAGAAACCTTAACACCAAACCACCTCGCCGGAGCTCCGTTCATCACCGGCGACATCTCCCCTTCTCTGCAGATCCAGTAAGCATCCCTCTCTTTCTCAAACTTTTATCCTCCTTCCTTTCTTCTCTTCTTCTTTCTTTTCTTTACTGTTCTTTTCTTTAAATATTCTCAGTACTTGTTTAGATCGCCGGAGCCGGCCGTGTCGTCGACGATCCCGACGACCCAGCGATCGTCCCCGACTCGTGTGACCACCTTGTGCGTTGTTTGGATCCGTTCCATGTACCGTGCGCGCGTCACGACTTTTTCCGCCGACGTAAGACGTTCCGTACACCCCGTTTCTTGATCCGTCTAGGCAAGTAAAACTTGCTACATGCTATTTAAATTATTATATACTTATTTAAATACATATTAAACCTGTTGTTAGAATCTAGTGCCCCATATTCCATTTTAACATTTCGATGTTCCGTTTATATCATTTTAGATCTAGTACATGAAAACATATCCTGTTGTATATTAGATTACAATACACTGTACCCATATCCATATTTATATCACATATTGCTTAGTTACATAGCCCATAGTACCATTTCTAATAGTTTATAACCTTTCGGATACCTATTTGCATCCATCTCGTCTAGTATATATACATTTGCATCTATAGATCATATAATACATAATAATGTGATATTAACATTCCATATTTGATAAGGTGTATTTTAATTAGTGTTG
This sequence comes from Agapanthus africanus, assembly GCA_030015575.1. Lineage (NCBI taxonomy): Eukaryota > Viridiplantae > Streptophyta > Magnoliopsida > Asparagales > Amaryllidaceae > Agapanthus > Agapanthus africanus. The sequence goes on from CM057347.1 coordinate 295,240,629, forward strand.
GAACTGTAATCTTAACCCTAATCGATAACTGTGCACCCATATGTTTTAATCTATACCTATTTTGCATACCACATCACATTATTAGATTTTATTGTTACATTAGTACCCCATACTTGTTTTGTGTACCCATGCTTAGTATAGTTGATTTTGAGCACCCACACGACACTTGTGCACCCCTGATATGACTTTATACACTATTACTTGACACAACTTGATACCGTGCACTTCTTGACATGATTGGATTTATTCACACTACCTGACTTGACCCGATGTACCATAGCTTGACCTGTTACCTGATCTTGTTACTAATGCCAACAATCTTGATATGTTGTCCCTACGGACATTTCCTGTTGTCTATCCAAACAAACCTGTACCTGGTAGATCCTGTGTTGGCATTAGCTCCAGAATTATTAATACCTGACTTGAACATATAACTTGGTGGTATGGGGAAATCAATGATGAAACCTGACTTGTAACTCGACAGTTCGATACCTTTACTGATCAGTCTTACGGGCTAGGCCAGCCCGGGGTGATGCTGCTGACTTCACTCGTCATTACATACTACCCATTTTACTGCCTTGCGGCACGTCTCGGATTCTGCCTGAGAGTCTTAGACCGTGGTCCCGGGCACGCGCGGGATACTATTGAGTTACATCGATGATTCATCAAATTGATTTCAAAGACTTGAGAGTAGCTAACCCAGTAGACTAGTTTAGATTACCTACAGTACATCACTTGTGCATTACCCTTCACTGTCACTATTTATATTATACCCATTTACAGTTCATGCTCATACCTACATGTCTTGCTATCCTGTTTATATTATTGCTTGATATTATAACGCACTGATGTCTGGGTTTTGCATGGCCCAGATTCCTTACCTTTGCTGCAGGCCGAGCAGGAGTATTTCAGTCTGCAGGCCGAGCAGTGAGGATTTATTAGTAGTTAGTTTATTTTTTTACTTTCGGTATTTTCATTCCTGATGTGAGCCCGCATTATGGGACGTACATTCCAGTTTATTCTTGTATTGGATCTTTTGCTTCCGCATTATTTTATTCTTGACTCATTTTATTCTGGCTTATGGACATGTGTTAGATTGTTTATTATTGTTCTTAACATCTCTACAGCCGTAATGTGACTGTAGAAGGATATTTCCTATCCACAGGTAGCATGGTTGGTTATGTCACGTGCCTATCTTAGCGTACTCTGGGAAGCGGGGCGTGACATCTCTTATCCCCAGGAGGGTCAGCAGTCGTCACGTGGATGCTTTGGGTATGGTAGTCCCCATCACCGCATCAGAGATTGTACCGAGATATGCCGGAGGGAGCAAGCAGTACCGTATGTCACACTTCTACCTTCCCCACCCCAGAGGGCGTTGCCTATTGTACCCACTGTTGCTCCGCGCCAGACTAATGCACAGAGAGGCCGTGGTTGCGGAGGGTTTGCTCATAGAGGACGGGGCGGACGAGGCAGAGGACAGCCAGCTGCCAGTAGAGTACAGCCAGTTGCTAGTAGGGGACCGCCAGTCGCAGGTGGAGGACAGGCACGGGTTTTCGCGTTGACGCATCAGGACGCGCAGGCGTCCAATGCGGTGGTCTCAGGTATCCTATCAGTATGTTCTGTTGACGCACACGTGTTGTTTGATCCCAGATCCGCGCATTCGTACGTTTCCACACACTTCGTGCCGAGTTTGGCTAGAGAGTCCGGTTTGCTTGATCAGCCGCTTGTTGTGACCACTCCTGTAGGAGATTCGTTTGTTGCTAGGCACGTGTTCCGATCCTGTGTTGTCCGTATTGGCGAGAGAGAGTTGCCTGTCGACTTGATCCTTCTTGAGATGTTGGACTTCGACGTTCTTTTGGGCATGGATTGGTTAGCCACGTGCTATGCGTCTGTGGACTGCCGCGAGAAGACGGTTAGATTTTGTTTTCCCGGCGAGTCCGCTTTTGTTATGCGGGGGGACCGTGGTGCCGTCCCTCACAGTCTGATTTCTTCTCTTCGCGCTGGACAGCTGTTGAGGAAGGGATGTCAGGGATTCTTAGCTTATGTTTGCGATACTAGAGCTACAGATATTCCGTTGGACCAAGTTCTGATTGTTTGTGAGTTCCCTGATGTCTTCCCTGACGAGCTTCCCGGGCTACCGCCTGAGCGCGTTATTGTTTCCTGTATTGATTTGATTCCCTGCACGGGGCCTATTTCTATACCGCCTTATCGGATGGCCCCAGCGGAGCTTAGTGAGTTGAAAGGTCAGTTGCAAGATTTGCTGGATAAGGGACTTATTCGACCCAGTGTGTCTCCTTGGGGTGCTCCGGTCCTGTTTGTCAAGAAGAAGAACGGCAGTTTGCGCCTGTGTATCGACTACCGCCAGCTTAACAGGATTACCGTGCGGAACAGATATCCTTTACCGTGCATCGACGACTTGTTCGACCAGCTTCAGGGCGCAGGGTATTTTTCGAGGATCGACTTGCGATCAGGATACCATTAGCTGCGGGTTCGACAGGAGAATATTCCGAGGACAGCTTTCCGCACGAGTTACGGCCATTATGAGTTTTTGGTGATGTCGTTCGGACTCACCAACGCCCCAGCAGCGTTTATGGACATGATGAACCGTATTTTCCGGCTGTATCTTGATTTGTTCATCATCGTATTCATTGACGATATTTTGGTGTATTCCCGGAGCCAAGAGGAGCACGAGCAGCACCTGCGGATCACACTGCAGACCTTGAGGGAGCACCAGCTTTTCGCAAAATTCTCCAAGTGCGCATTCTGGCTTGACAGCATAGACTTCTTGGGTCACGTGATTACACGAGATGGTATATGTGTGGACCCGAAGAAGATCGAGGACGTTCAGCGTTGGTCCAGACCCGCATCAGTTACGGAGATCCGCAGCTTTCTAGGACTGGCCAGCTACTGCAGGCGATTTATACAGGACTTCTCCCGCATTGCTGCAGCTTTGACCGGGTTGACCCGGAAGGGAGTTCCTTTCGATTGGACGGAGGAGTGCGAGCATAGCTTTCAGCAGCTACGGACTTGTTTGACTACGGCGCCGGTGTTATCATTGCCTTCAGGATCGGGCGGATTTGTGGTCTATTGTGACGCTTCTCGAGTGGGGCTAGGGTGTGTATTGATGCAGCATGATAGGGTGATAGCGTATGATTCACGGCAGTTGAAGAAACATGAACAGAACTACCCCACTCATGATTTGGAGATAGCTGCAGTGGTCTTTGCACTCAAGATCTGGCGACATTACCTATACGGCGAGTCGTGCCAGATATTCACTGATCACAAGAGCTTGAAGTATATATTTCAGCAGCGAGACCTGAATCTTAGTTGGATGGAACCAGTAAAGGATTACGATTGCGAGATCTTGTATCACCCGGGCAAGGCGAATGTAGTAGCGGATGCTTTGAGCAGGAGGCCCGGGGGTAGTCTATCTTCTTTGAGCGCAGTGCTGAGGCAGTCATCGGCAGATTGGCTGATTTTATGCGACAGCCGAGTGCAGTTCGAGTTCATGCCGATCGGGGGACGGCTTGCGCATGTTTGTGCACGCCCACAGTTGCTTGACCGTATACATGAGGCACAGTACAGTGATGACCGTTGTTCAGAGATCATGGTACAAACTGGAAATGGCAGATTTTCCGAGTACGTGATTGATGATCAGGGGATACTGCGATTTGGGACTAGACTGTGCGTACCAGATGCTGAGGGACTGCGGCGTGAGATTCTTGAGGAGGCACATCGATCGGTGTATAGTGTTCATTCGGATTCCACCAAGATGTACCATGATATGAGAGACGTTTACTGGTGGAACGGAATGAAGAAGGACATCACAGACTTCGTGTCGAGATGCCTGACTTGTCAGCAAGTCAAGGCCGAGCACCAGAGGCCAGCGGGAGAGCTACAGCCGTTACCCATCCCGGAGTGGAAATGGGAACAGATTTCTATGGACTTCATTGTGGGTCTACCCAGGACTAGGCGAGGGTATGACTCCATTTGGGTGATCGTGGATCGTTTGACGAAAGCGGCTCACTTCCTGCCGGTAAGGATGACTTTTGGATTTGCTCAGTATGCCCAGATATATATCGACGAGATTGTACGACTGCATGGAGTCCCGACATGTATCGTGTCCGACCGAGGCACCTAGTTTACCAGCCGACTATGGCAGAGGCTTCAGGAGGCTTTGGGCACCAGCTTGAGTTTCAGCACAGCATTTCATCCGCAGACCGACGGCCAATCAGAGCGGACAATTCAGACTCTCGAGGATATACTCCGAGCGTGCGTTTTAGACTTTGGTGGTAGCTGGGATCATCATTTACCCTTGGTTGAGTTTTCCTACAACAATAGTTTCCAGGATACTATTCAGATAGCACCTTTCGAGACCTTGTATGGGAGGAGATGTAGATCGCCCATCTGTCGGACAGAGCTCAGTGAGAGCAGTTGTAAGATTTAAAAAAAAATAAAATATTATTTTTGGGGAATTTTCATAATTTAATAATAAAATATTGAATATTTTAATAAGGCGGTATAATTAAATACCGATAAAATTGGGAAAAATTTTGAAAATTTTGGAAATTACTAAAAAGATGGTGTTTCATGTGAATTATGCAAATTTTAAGTTTTTATGATTTATTTGACACTATTTTAGTGCTAATCGCGATTAAAAATCGCTAATCGCGGATTAAGCGTGTTTTGTGCGCATAGCATGCACAAAGTCTTTTCTACACTTGTGCATTTTTCTATCTTGGTTTCATTTGGGTTTCCTATTCAATTCTAATAGATTGAGAAGAAAAAAAAAAGAAAAGAAAAAGGAATAAGAATAAAGAATGGGGTATGGGTGAGAGAGAGAAAGGTGAGGGGTTAACATTGACTTTGGCATTTCCTCCTTCATTCCTTCACCCTCATCATCTCCCCCCTCAACTCCCTTGCTGCTGCTGCTTCCTTCACTCCCTCTCCCTCTTCATCCTCTCAAACTCCATGAAAAACAACCTCAAAACCCTATCTCCATTTCACAAAAATTGTGCATGAGCTCACTAGCATCACATTGGACCAAGAAAGCTTGCATTTTGGACACTTGGGGCAACTCAAGAATTTTCTTGAGTTGCCAGAGGTAATTTCTGCACCATTAGTGTAGTGTTTTAATTCCTTATGCATCCATACATGTTCCATGTCGATATTTAGTGGTTTTGTGGACTTAGAAAATCCTAGTTAGGGTATATGGAATTGAGAGTTATGATTAATTGAGCTCAGTAGAGGCCACACAAACCCCTAGTGCTACAATTCAGACCTAAACCAGAGACTAGAACCCCGGAATACGGATTTAGAAACCCGATATCGGAAGAATTGTCGATTCTTTGAGTGTATTATGAAATCTGCTAACACCCGGAGCCTCTAAAAATTATTTTGCAAACACAGAGTGATGTGCAGGCAACCTAGAGTGTACCACCAAAACCCTAGCCCCTATCTCCCAATTCAGGCCGCAAATTTATTCTTTCTTGCCGCAATTTGCAGCCAGAGCAGGTTTGAAATGGTTCTTCTTTGTTCTAGAGCTTTATCTCTAATAAAATAGACCCTTGGCATATGCAAAATTGACCAATTTGACCTAGGGTGAAATCTGGAACATTTTCAATAGTTGTTGTTTTGATTCGGGGTTTTGTTTCTCGTATTTTGAATTCTGGATTTGCGTATTTGTGTTTTACCTCCATCACTTGACGTTTGTACGACGATATTGAGGGTTGTTTGATGGATTTGAAGGCGTGGTCTATAGGTTCTAACCTATAGGCCTTAGCGTGTCGTTTTGGTTTTCCGATGTGATTTTAATACGCATTTCCGATTGTTTTATTTATGTAGGTACCATCACGTGGGTTTCATACGATGAAGAAGATGAAGGCGACATCGACACCGACATGCAAGATACAAGGTGAGTAGATTTTATCACAGGGGAAGTCGGGTGGATGGTGTATAGTACCCACACAGTTCGATATTTAGTATACTATATATATACTATATATGATAGAGTTATGTGTGACATGGATATTCAAGATGTGATTAGGTGTACTATGGTTAGATTATGGTTTTTAGAAGTAAACTAGCCTAGCTTCTTAGTTGCGAACCCTAGAATAGGTTTACACCCACAAGCACACACATGCTTACTTGCTATACTTATGCTTGGATGATGAGGATAGTGGATGATATTTGGAGATGAGTCGATGATATTGGTCATAGTGCCATGAGATCGGTGATGTGATATGGTCCGTATTTGAGATGCGGCATGATATTTTAGCGGGTTTTTTAGGCCTCATGTTTTTCATACACACGCATGTATTTCATAAATGGTATCAGTTTTGTACTAGACGTAGATCAGTACCCCAATCATGATATTTGATAAAGAGGATACCAGATGATTAATGTGATAGATGTGACATTTGACCCGTACCCAGATTTGGGAGGCCGTACGACGGATTTACCGTACGAGCTATATATTGAAGGTAGATCCACAGTCTTGATTCGAGGATGTCATATGATATGTTGTATCATACGTGATATTATTGAGGCGGGATCACCGACTATCATACATGTATATATATATCGACTCAGATGTAGGTGGTTACCATAACCCTTTTGATTGGTTGTTAGTTGGACCTGTAGTTTACATAGTAGATGTCAGACTGGACCCGAGTTATAACTATTTCCAAAACTGACGAATCGAGACACTTTCAAAGACATACCAAGGGATACTACGGATATTTTAAAAGACGTATCTTTTCTTAAAAACACCGTAGTCCTTATTTTCAAACACCACGATTCGTACTATTTCAAACGGCAAAACAGTATAACACATGTACAGTAAGGTAAATTCCTTGTTGTTACATTATTATTCATTTACCATTTATTCTACTGCTTGCATTGCATTGCATGCTTTTATGTTATTGATTCATATTTCTTTGTGCATATGACATATAGCATACTTGTATACTTATATACTTACACATATGTCTTTACATAGTTACATGCTCATATTACTGTTTCACGTTGCATATAGTATAATTCATGGATTTCGCATTGCGATATGGTTTCATATGATGTTTTTCTGGATTGTTTTATCCCTGTGTATATATATCAGTGGTATGGGACGCTGGAATATATATGTTTATCCATCGTATATATATATTAGTGGTATGGGATGCTGATATATATATACACCTACATAATTTATCATCATGATAATCTATGCAATTTACTTATTCATTATATACGAGAGGGGCCTTATGGTCGATATGAGGGGCCTATATGGTCAATGTGAGGGGCCTTTATGGTCGATATGAGGGTCCTATATGGTCGATGTGAGGGGCCTTTACGGTCGATGTGAGGGGCCTATGTGCCCGATGTATGGATGACATGTTATATCCCCTACCCGACATTTATTTTATATGCATTGTTTCATATATTAGTAGTACCTGATAGAGTATCTTTCATGACTATTGCATATACACATTACCATTTATTGCTTCATGTATTAGTAGTACTTGATAGAGTACCTTCATGAATGTTGCATACATATTGGGATATTGAGATATTTATTTTGTGTCGATACTTGACACTGATTTTCTGATGATTTCATTGATTATATTTGAATGTTTTTTCAAAAATCTCACTATATTAAGGAAACGGTTTTCTCATTCATGATGTCTTCTGTTTTCATTTTACTACATTCAAACCTCATATTTATGATATGTCGTTACCTGAGGCACTAACACGAGTATATGGGATTACACTTATGTATAGATGTTTACCCTGGCCACCTTTTTGAGCTTCAGACTTATTCATTTGAGCTTTATATATATATATTGATCTTATTTGACTTAGGATTGAGTCATACATACGATTTCTGCTCTGCGATGTTTTCTATTCACGAGTTGGCAACTCACCCCCGTTGTGCCACAGTTCTTTCAGGTTTTTGCCATACAGGTTTTATTGCGGCTTTTCTGGCACACTGCTTCCTTTCTAGGTGATTGCTTTGGTAGGTGGGTTCACTCGCATCGTGACCACCATTGTATTTATTTTATTCAGTTGTATCTAGTATTTCCATCAACCAAACTTGTATATTGTTCAGACTTTGAAAACCAGTTGTTTATTATTTCGACCTTAGAGTCGTGCTTGTATTATTATGGTTTCTTGATGATTTTGAGTTTCTTTTTTAGTTTTGATCCTCGCCCTTCGGTGTTGTATATTATATTGCTTGCGTGGTTGTGTGACGAAGAGCTAGCTCCCGCTTGGGGATGTCTTTTATCATTGTGCATATATTATTATTGTTGTACCTCGTTCGGGGCCAGTATTTACAAAGGAAACTCTGCCGAAATTTTCAGAAAAGACTAGAGATTTTAAAATGCATATTCGGCTTACTTATTTAAAAACCTTGCTTTTAAAACATATTTTCTTTACTTCTTAAAAACTAGTTTTCTTTATTTACTTCTTAAAATGGTTTTAGATTTCTGGGCTTTTGGCTTACTTGGATTAGATGGGGTCCTATAGACTTCATATGATTCAAGGGCCAGTCACGTGCTATTTCAGGTCGTGACAAAATTGGTATCAGAGCGCTAGGTTAACCTTGGTTCGAGTCTAAGTTTGACTATACGGAGCCTAGAGCGTCTATATATATATAGAACTTTAGCTAGACCTTACGGAACTTAGACTTTGTCGAGGGGGTATTATACCCGAACTTTCGTCGCGTAGGATGACCCTTGGTTGATGGAGTAGGTAGCTTGAGTAGAGTGACGTACCGTACGTATGTTCCGCGGTATACTTACGATACGCTACTCCGCTTGAGAAACCTTAGGATGTACATTTCCTTGTACAGTATTATATTCATTCCTATGATCTATCCTCATCGATACTGGTTATGATTTTTCTGCCACGATTATACGGGCAGAGAGAGCTACGGCTGGAGTTACGTCAGCTTGAGCTCATCACGGACGAGGACCGACCAGGGCGTGATTCCAGAGACGTACGATTGCATAGAGAGGCGTCGTTTTAGTGTGTTTTCGTGCCATGAGCGTTTGACAAATCGCTTTTACGAGATTACTCGGACGTGCAGATCCGCACCAGAGGGTTGAGCCACTGATAGGGGTCAACCATAATGTAATGACCATTGATGTATCGCTTATTCATGATGATTGAGGCACTGTTCAGCGTACAGACGAATGAGCTAGTTGCTGCTGCAAAATATGAGATATCGCCCAGATGTTGGAGCTATTGCAGCATGAGTATATACTTCGAGATATGATGTGTAAATCCCCGTTTCCATTCTAATAAAAGTTTCCTATTCTCTGATTTCCAGTGTTTTCTTTTCTTTTTCCTTCATATTTTGAATTGGTTGTTTAGGCCTAATATTTATATTTTTCCAAACCCTAAAAGTTAAAACCCAAGATTTAAAATTAATTTGGAAAAACCAAACTCAAACCAAAAGTTAAAAACAAACAAACTATTTTACAAAACCCCAGCCCAAACAGTTTTTAAATAAATCCCTAAATAAATTTAACCCTCAGCCCATTAGCATTCCCTCAGCCCACTTACAAAATTCTAAATGAATTCTTCAATTAATTTTTGGCCCGACCCTTCCCATTCCAATCTCACCAGCCCACATCTCATTTTTTAAATAAATCTTCAATTATTTTATAGCCCGGCCCAGCTCAGCAGCCCGCCTCCTCATACCCGACCCGACCCGCTTCGCACCCTTTCTCCTTCCCTCAACGGCTCCCTTTTTTCCCGCCTCCTCTTCAATTCGCGACACCCTTTCCCCCGCCGCAGCCCACACCCTTGCAGAGACATTGCCCGATGTTTCCTATCACACCCTCATCCCTCTCCTCCCTCGTTTCTAAAAAAATCTCTAACCTTATCCATCCTCCAAAATACCCACCGAACACCAAATTTCTCTCGAACCCATTGCCACCTCGACCGCTGGCGATCATCCCACCACTTCGCTCGACCCACGACGACGACAACCACTCATCCACCCTCCTTCTCCCTCTACGACTTCACACCTCTATCAACTTGAGCTCCCCTTCACACCCACTCCCCTGCACACCAACCCAGTGCAACTGAGACGACCACCACCTTGCACCCCTCGACGCCGGCGAACTCCCCACCTCATCGCCGATCTCCCTACGACCCCCTCAGCATCATCACCATCACAGTAATCCCCTAGCCCACTGCCTAAACCTCTCTTTCTCTTCAAATCTCAAAAACCCATTTTCCAAGCACTTCACCGTGCATGTTTCCGGAGCGACGCCGTCGACCGTCGTCAACCCCAGTACACTCGTAGAGGATCATCAAGCACCCTTCAACGTCCAGTGACCGTGCAACGACTCCGGACAACTCCGACGCGAAATCCGCATCTCGATCCAAGCTCGCGAGAATCCTTTACACGGCGTACGTCACGCGTCCGTGACGCCACTGCTGCCGTACGACCCCGAGACGTTTCCAGGCAAGTGTTTACTTGCTTCATGCTAATATAGTTGGGTTACAAACCTAGATCATATAGTTTATAAACTTACCGATTACCGATATGTATCATAACCTAGGTGTTCGATGCTAGTCTCTCAAGGAAATGATTGTTTATTTTGACGGAAACTGAAAATTTCTGTTGGCCCATTAGATGATAAGTATCGTGTATGAATCTCGTTGGAAATTACGATCATTAGTGACAAAAATTGATACCCCCAAATATGCCGTTAAAACTAGAATTTTCTCATACCTGAAAACGAATAAAATCACCTTAAATTATATACATACTGGAATGATACGTTCGAAGGCTTAAATCGAAGCCGACTCGACAAACTTTAACCCTATGTAAAATTCTAATGATTTCTGTTCTGTAACCGTGATGATAATTAGATCGGAATGCGACTCTGGACTGCAGTCCAGAGCGTTCCTGATTTTTGTGTTCGGTCTCAAGACCTGCGTCACTTTGTTTTTCGAACTCGTATGTTGCGGAACCCTGCAATAGATTAAAAATAATTCTGTTAGCTAAACCAAATAAGTGGTCCCATTCCGTTTCATTGCCATTTGCTATTTTAAACTATATTTAAAAGGGCAGAACGTATAACTGTCCAGAACAGATTCTGAAATGACATACTGAGGTCAAGCTGTGTATAACTTTCAACGTACAGATGAGATTGAGGATCCGTCTGTTGCGTTGAATACTCCATTGAAAACCCTAGATTTCATTTAATTGTAACATCGCTAAATTCTGAGCCCAACTGGGTGCAATTCGTGTCGCGAAACGGACGTTCAGTTCTGAAACTGAATTTCCAGCCGCGAGCACTTAAAATGAAATAGCTATATATTGAAAACCGGAATCCCGATTGAACTGAAACAAATTTTGATGAATTTCTAACTGAGTGTTCTAATTATCTTACTTGTATCATTTTGCTGAATTCTTAACATATTAATTTATGCAAATTACTTTAGTTAATGACATGCATGCTGATTCATAACATACAGAGCTTATTGGTAGCATACAATACATATATCATACCCTTGCCATATACTCAGTGTTAGTGCGTGTGGACATTGCATTATCGTGTGTGATAGATGTTGGTTTAGGAGTGACGAGTACACCAATGGAAAGTGAATATTCGTGACAGTGATTGATACAGTGAACAGTGATGAAACCGTACCATTGGTATACTTGTACACAACTAGATCAATATCATAAATAGTGTAAACCTGGGGAAGAAGGGGAAATCAAAGTGGAAAGAGTATCGTATTTAGCGGGACCGTGTTTAGAGGATGATCATTCGAACCGTGATACTGATACGTGTAGGGTAGGATCTAGCGATCCGGCTGACAGGGTTATGTCCCGGGCACGTGGGCCGTTGTCTCGGGTATGTACGAGACTCCTGTTAAACATGATCCTCCTTCCACTATGTGATTTCAAACATGACCTAGAGACCGATAGGGACACATAACATATTCTGCATCATATAGTGACATAGTGATTACTCGCATTGTTCCTACACCAGTATTACCTCATATACCTGTTTCATCTTATTATAATAATATTGTTATTGTGTCGCTCTGACGACCTGAGTATGCATGCTCAGATTCCGCGGGGGAACCAGCACAGGAGAAGGATCTACCCTTTGAGTTCGCGGAGATTTAGTTTGGTGTACCTTCTTCATTTACCGCTTTCCATAAAAGTGATCGTGAGATTGAACTTGGTTAGTTATTGTTCTTATTATCTGTAATTTATGAACAATGAAATTTTAATGTAATAAATTAGTGATGTGATTCCTTTAATACTGTGCTTTATTTACTGATTACCATGTAGTGCTAGAAGCCGAAGTGTGACTACGGCGGGATGAATCCTTAACCGTAGGAGCATGGCTGGCCTAGTCATCCCTCGTTTTCCGTATTTTGGGAAGCGGGGCGTGACATGGTTTAGTTGGTATCAGATCCAGGTTTAGTATCAAGGAATAACATTAACTATACTGTATTACGTTATTCTTGTTTCACTACTCTTAATTTTCATCCTTGAATCTGATCCTATCCTTTTGAATCTTCCAGCGATATGTCGTCCCCGAACGACCCCTCCTCGGACTCCAGCTCTCAGGACCGCATGGAAAGAATACTCAGTGCACTGACCACTCTCGCGGAAGCTCAGGAGAGGAAGACAGATTTGCTTACTGAGGGACTCAAGGCGATTACCGCCGCAGGAGGACCCTCCGCACTTATTACCGCCCCCGAGGGCGTTGTTCCACCAGCTTATCATGCTAGGGCTGGTACAGTATCGGACTTCCGACGGTTACACCCAGCTGCATTCACAGGGCTAGCTGAACCCCTTGAGGCTGAGCAATGGCTGGTAAACATGGAGAATTTATTGACAGCCGCCAGGATTCCAGAGGAAGACAGAGTGGACGTGATAAAGATTCAATTAGAAGACGAAGCCCGTACATGGTGGTCGGTGGAAGAAAGCAGACTTGACGAACCGATTGAATGGAGCAAGTTTAAGGAGTGCTTCTTAGATCATTATTTTCCTCCCACAGCCAAGGCAGAAATGGAGGAAAGGTTTATTCTTTTGAAGCAGAATGGACGCCCAGAGGACGTATATGCGGCAGAGTTCAACCGTCTGAGCCGCTTTGCTCCATACATGGTCAAATCAGAGGCCACCAGGGCCAGACGCTTCCTTCAGGGGTTAGATTTCGAGTTGCAACAGTTGATTGCATCGTTGGATTTGCAGACTTTCGCACAGGTACTCAACGCGGCGAGAGTTCAGGAGCAATTGATTAACAAGTTCAGAAGACCCCCAGTCGTTCCAGCACGTACCCACGCGCCTTCTCGAGGAGCCATACCGGTTCATAGAGCAGGAACAACACAAATGAAGCGTCCGTTCATACCACAGCATCGCCCCCAGAGACAGGGCGTAACTTGCGGCTATGGCGGTAGAGGAGGGCATACCCAGAAGGACTGTCGCCGTGCCAAGGGACAGTGCTTGATTTGCGGTTCCCGTCAGCACAGGATTAACAGTTGCCCTGAGCGAGCAGAGATACAGGGAGGTTCTGGACCGCCACAGCAGAGGCCTCAGGAGCAGAGGCAACCCTTTACCGGTCGCGGTCAGGGACGGGCTTTCACCTTGACCGCCGAGCAGGCAGAAGCGTCAGGAGACGTGGTTACAGGTACTCTACTCGTACATTCCTTACCAGCTAGAGTACTATTTGATTCGGGAGCATCGCATTGTTTCTTGTCTGAGCATTTCACAAATACACACTCAATACCACATGAACCACTAACCAAGGGATGGGAAATTCATACGGGTAATGGCATTATAATATCTAGTCGAGAATGTAGATTATGCCCGGTTGTAGTGTGTGGCAGGTAATTCTATGCGAATTTCCTTCTGATCGGGACAGGCAGTTACGACGCAATTCTCGGGATGGATTGGATGAGCACTTTCCATGCAGTTATCGATTGTCGTGCAAGGAAGGTGATCTTCCGCATCCCCAATCACCCGGAGTTTATTTTCGAGGGCGGAAGCGAATCTTTGGAGCCAGCTAAGTACAGAGCAAAGCCTAAGGAGCTGACAACCATGGAGATTGATAAGAGCCCAGCCCCAGAAATTGTTCGGGACTTTCTAGACGTATTTCCTGAAGATCTACCAGGTCTACCACCTCCTCGAATCTTGGAGTTCTCAATCGATTTGATTCCAGGTACAGCCTCAGTATCCATGGCCCCATACCGAATGGCACCAGTTGAGTTGGCGGAATTGAAGAAGCAGGTTGAAGAACTTGTGGAGAAGAGATTTATTCGGCCGAGCGCTTCACCGTGGGGTGCACCAGTTCTGTTAGTAAAGAAGAAGGATGGATCGCTGCGAATGTGTATAGATTATCGGGAGCTGAACAAGGTCACAATAAAGAACAAGTACCCAATACCGCGCATTGACGACCTATTCGATCAGCTAAGTGGAGCGAAGGTATTCTCGAAGTTGGACCTTCGTTCTGGATATCATCAGATCAGAGTAGCAGCCGAGGATGTATGCAAGACGGCTTTCAGGATCCGATACGGACACTACGAGTTTCTTGTGATGTCGTTCGGTGTTACCAATGCCCCAGCAATATTCATGGACTTGATGAACAGAGTGTTCGCAAAGTACTTGGACACGTTTGTCGTTGTGTTTATCGACGACATACTTGTCTACTCGAAGACCCGGGAAGAGCACGCTGAACATTTGCGCACGGTACTACAAATTCTTTGGGAAGAGAAGCTATATGCGAAGCTGAGCAAGTGTGAATTCTGGCTCGACAAAGTTCAGTTTTTGGGACATATTGTTTCGGGCGAAGGCATCTCGGTGGACCCGGCAAAGATAGAATCTGTCTGAGATTGGACGACGCCGAAATCAGTAGCAGAGATCAGGAGTTTTCTGGGATTGGCAGGTTATTATCAAAGATTCGTCCATGATTTCTCAAGGATCGCGGAACCATTGACGAGGCTGACACGGAAGGACGTGCCGTTTACATGGACAGAGGAGTGCACTCAGGCATTCGACACACTAAAGCAGAAGTTAACCACGGCGCCTATTCTTACTGTACCAGATGATTCAGGAGGTTTGGTGATACACAGTGATGCCTCAGGGAAGGGTTTAGGCTGTGTTCTAATGCAGCACGGCCGAGTGGTTGCTTACGCCTCTCGACAACTGAGAAACCATGAGAAGAACTACCCCACACACGACTTGGAGGTAGCTGCGGTAGTTTTTGCATTGAAGATTTGGAGGCACTATCTATTGGGTGAGAAAGTGGAGGTGTATACAGATCACAAAAGTTTGAAGTATGTTTTCACCCAGAAGGAACTAAATATGAGGCAGCGCCGATGGCTAGAGCTGATGGCAGATTATGACTTGGACCTTCAGTATCACCCGGGGAAGGTGAATGTTGTACCAGATGCGCTCAGTCGCAAGCCAGCGGTCATGATGTTGACCGATCAGAGAAGCATTATTGAGGACTTTCAGAGGCTTGAACTTGAAGTCGTTATGCCGAACGCACTCAGTCAACTTTGGCAGCTACAGGTGCAATCTTCTCTAGTGGATCGCATCAAGATTGCACAAGCGGATGATCCCCGATTGCAAAAGTTCAGAGAGCAAGTGGAAGTTGGACTGAGAACGGATTTGATTATACATGAAGATGGCTCTCTGAGATTCGGTAGCAGACTCTGCGTACCTAAAGGAGATGTTCGAGAAGAAGTTTTGGCTGAAGCGCACAGTTCAGCTTATTCTGTGCATCCAGGAGGTACAAAAATGTATCAGGACCTAAAGCAGCACTTTTGGTGGAACGGAATGAAGCGGGAAATTGCGAGGTTCGTATCCAGGTGCTTGGTATGTCAGCAGGTGAAGGCGGAACATCGGAGGACAGCAGGATTGTTACAACCATTGCCGATACCTGAATGGAAGTGGGAGCACATTACTATGGATTTTGTGACGGCCTTACCACGGAGCCCTAGAGGCAATAACGCTATTTGGGTTATCGTCGATCGCCTCACAAAAGCTGCACACTTCCTACCTTTCCGAGTGGGACAGT
This sequence comes from Agapanthus africanus, assembly GCA_030015575.1. Taxonomy (NCBI): domain Eukaryota; kingdom Viridiplantae; phylum Streptophyta; class Magnoliopsida; order Asparagales; family Amaryllidaceae; genus Agapanthus; species Agapanthus africanus. The sequence goes on from CM057347.1 coordinate 295,256,690, forward strand.
CGACAGAATCACTGGCAGAAAGATATATGCAGGAGATTGTGCGACTTCACGGTGTTCCAGTCAGCATTGTCTCAGACCGGGACATGAGATTCTTGTCGCACTTTTGGCATAGCTTACAGGAGAGTTTGGGAACCCGCCTTAAATTCAGCACAGCTTATCACCCACAGAAGGATGGACAATCCGAGCGTACGATTCAGACGCTCGAGGATATGTTGAGAGCCTGTATGTTGGACTTTCAGGGTTCCTGGGAGGACCATCTGCACCTAGTCGAGTTCTCTTACAACAATAGTTATCAGGCTAGTATTCAGATGGCTCCTTTTGAAGCACTATACGGGCGGAAGTGTCGATCCCCAGTATGTTGGGATGATGTGGGAGAACGAAGACTACTGGGCCCCGAACTCATTATGCAGACAGTCGACAAAGTCCAAATGATCAGGCAACGTATTAAGACGGCTCAGGATCGACAGAAGAGTTGGGTAGATACCAGCAGAAGGGCACTAGAATTCGAAGTCGGAGATCATGTGTTCTTGAAGATTTCCCCTACTCGTGGAGTTATCAGGTTCGGAGGTCGGGGAAAGCTTAGTCCCCGTTTTATCGGACCTTTTGAGGTGCTAGAGCGAGTAGGAGAGGTGGCCTATCGACTTGCCTTGCCTCCATCGCTAGCTGGTGTGCACAATACCTTCCACGTGTCACAGTTGCGGCGTTATGTTCGGGATGAGAGCCATGTCTTGGACCATTCGGAACTAGTTTTGGGAACCGATCTGTCATACGAGGAACAACCCACTACCATTCTCGACTGCGGAGAGAAAGTGCTGAAGAATAAGGTCATTCCGTTAGTCCGAGTGTCTTGGGGCGGTCGTTCCCCAGGAGAATCCACCTGGGAGCGGGAGGAAGATATCCGTGATCGTTATCCACATCTCTTTGTTTAGTACATTTTTCTTGTATCTTTGTTAAATTTCGAGGACGAAATTTTTGTTAAGGGGGGTATGATGTAAATCCCCGTTTCCATTCTAATAAAAGTTTCCTATTCTCTGATTTCCAGTGGTTTCTTTTCTTTTTCCATCATATTTTGAATTGGTTGTTTAAGACTAATATTTATATTTTTCCAAACCCTAAAAGTTAAAACCCAAGATTTAAAACTAATTTGGAAAAACCAAACTCAAACCAAAAGTTAAAAACAAACAAACTATTTTACAAAACCCCAGCCCACACAGTTTTTAAATAAATCCCTGAATAAATTTAACCCTCAGCCCGTTAGCATTCCCTCAGCCCACTTACAAAATTCTAAATGAATTCTTCAATTAATTTTTGGCCCGGCCCTTCCCATTCCAATCTCACCAGCCCACATCTCATTTTTTAAATAAATCTTCAATTATTTTATAGCCCGGCCCAGCTCAGCAGCCCGCCTCCTCGTACCCGACCCGACCCGCTTCGCACCCTTTCTCCTTCCCTCAACGGCTCCCTCTTTTCCCGCCTCCTCTTCAATTCACGACACCCTTTCCCCCGCCGCAGCCCATGCCCTCGCAGAAACGTTGCCCGGTGTTTCCTATCACACCCTCATCCCTCTCCTCCCTCGTTTCTAAAAAAATCTCTAACCTTATCCATCCTCCAAAATACCCACTGAACACCAAATTTCTCTCGAACCCATTGCCACCTCCACCACCGGCGATCATCCCACCACTTTGCTCGACCCACGACGACGACAACCACTCATCCACCCTCCTTCTCCCTCTACGACTTCACACCTCCATCAACTTGAGCTCCCCTTCACACCCACTCCCCTGCACACCAACCCAGTGCAACCGAGCCGACCACCACCTTGCACCCCTCGATGCCGGCGAACTCCCCACCTCATCGCCGATCTCCCTACGACCCCCTCAGCATCATCACCATCACAGTAATCCCCTAGCCCACTGCTTAAACCTTTCTTTCTCTTCAAATCTCAAAAACCCATTTTCCAAGCACTTCACCGTGCACGTTGCCGTAGCGACGCCGTCGACCGTCGTCAACCCCAGTACACTCACAGAGGATCATCAAGCACCCTTCAACGTCCAGTGACCGTGCAACGACTCCGGACAACTCCGACGCGAAATCCGCATCTCGATCCAAGCTCGCGAGAATCCGTTACACGGCGTACGTCACACGTCCGTGACGCCACTGCTGCCGTATGACCCTGAGACGTTTCCAGGCAAGTGTTTACTTGCTTCATGCTAATATAGTTGTGTTACAAACCTAGATCATATAGTTTATAAACTTACCGATTACCGATATGTATCATGACCTAGCTGTTCGATGCTAGTCTCTCATGGAAATGATTGTTTATTTTGACGGAAACTGAAAATTTCTGTTGGCCCATTAGATGATAAGTATCGTGTATGAATCTCGTTGGAAAATACGATCATTAGTGACAAAAATTGATACCCCCAAATATGCCGTTAAAACTAGAATTTTCTCGTACCTGAAAACGAATAAAATCACCTTAAATTATATACATACTGGAATGATATGTTCGAGGGCTTAAATCGAATCCGACTCGACGAACTTTAACCCTATGTAAAATTCTAATGATTTCTGTTCTGTAACCGTGATGATAATTAGATCAGAATGCGACTCTAGACTGCAGTCCAGAGCGTTCCTGATTTTTGTGTTCGATCTCAAGACCTGCGTCACTGTGTTTTCTTCAGTCGTATGTTGCGGAACCCTGCAGTAGATTAAAAATAATTCTGTTAGATAAACCAAACAAGTGGTCCCATTCCGTTTCATTGCCATTTGCTATTTTAAACTATATTTAAAAGGGCAGAACGTATAACTGTCCAGAACAGATTCTGAAATGACATACTGAGGTCAAGCTGTGTATAACTTTCAACGTACAGATGCGATTGAGGATCCGTCTGTTTCGTTGAATACTCCATTGAAAACCCTAGATTTCATTTAATTGTAACATCGCTAAATTCTGAGCCCAACTGGGTGCAATTTGTGTCGCGAAACGGACGTTCAGTTCTGAAACTGAATTTCCAGCCGCGAGCACTTAAAATGAAATAGCTATATCTTGAAAACCGGAATCCCGATTGAACTGAAACAAATTTTGATGAATTGCTAACTGAGTGTTCTAATTATCTTACTTGTATCATTTTGCTGAATTCTTAACATATTAATTTATGCAAATTACTTTAGTTAATGACATGCATGCTGATTCATAACATACAGAGCTTATTGGTAGCATACAATACATATATCATACCCTTGCCATATACTCAGTGTTAGTGCGTGTGGACATTGCATTATCGTGCGTGATAGATGTTGGTTTAGGAGTGACGAGTACACCAATGGAAAGTGAATATTCGTGACAGTGATTGATACAGTGAACAGTGATGAAACCGTGCCATTGGTATACTTGTACACAACTAGATCAATATCATAAATAGTATAAACTTGGAGAAGAAGGGGAAATCAAAGTGGAAAGAGTATCGTATTTAGCGGGACCGTGTTTAGAGGATGATCATTCGAACCGTGATACTGATACGTGTAGGGTAGGATTTAGCGATACGGCTGACAGGGTTATGTCCCGGGCATGTGGGCCGTTGTCTCAGGTATGTACGAGACTCCTGTTAAACATGATCCTCCTTCCACTATGTGATTTCAAACATGACCTAGAGACCGATAGGGACACATAACATATTCTGCATCATATAGTGACATAGTGATTACTCGCATTGTTCCTACACCAGTATTACCTCATATACCTGTTTCATCTTATTATAATAATATTGTTATTGTGTCGCTCTGACGACCTGAGTATGCATGCTCAGATTCCGCGGGGGAACCAGCACCGGAGACGGATCTACCCTTTGAGTTCGCGGAGATTTAGTTTGGTGTACCTTCTTCATTTACTGCTTTCCATAAAAGTGATCGTGAGATTGAACTTGGTTAGTTATTGTTCTTATTATCTGTAATTTGTGAACAATGAAATTTTAATGTAATAAATTAGTGATGTGATTCCTTTAATACTGTGCTTTATTTACTGATTACCATGTAGTGCTAGAAGCCGAAGTGTGACTACGGCGGGATGAATCCTTGACCGTAGGAGCTTGGCTGGCCTAGTCATCCCTCGTTTTCCGTATTTTGGGAAGCGGGGCGTGACATGATGGAAGGTCTCTTGTCACCCGAGGATGAATGACTAGGACAGGTGGTTCGTTCGCTTACCCCGATGTGAGATCATCAGATTGATTGATTCCAGCTAGAGACGACTTCATGCAGGTTCGTTGGTAGTCGATGGAGGCGATCGAATGTCAGAAACCCATATTTCAAGTTTTAAATATTCGGAAAGACATGCAAGCGATTCTATGGACCCACTAGAAGAATGAAATCCTAACTCGACATAATGACCGTGTGAAAGCCTTTGAACCTTAGGGTTTGCGGCAGTTCCGCGGTGCCATTAGTGAGGCTTGGATTTGCCCTTCTACGGCTGGTCCACCGATGCTGTGGTATGTACTCGATACTATTAAACTGTACCCAAGATGTTGAGCTCATGGGGGATTATGAGGTTTTGACGAATCGATCGAAGGGTTCGACTTCATTCGGATGCTATGTGATGGGATGCGTTGCTTAGGAGACTCCAGATATGATTATAGCCATTGGAGCACAGTCCATGCAGCCACGATGAGATGAGTCCGAAGCAGTCGACAGCAGAGAAAAGTGGAGTAAGAGGTTCGTACGAGATCTTGATGAGATAACGTTCCACTCCGCCGACATCAGAGATGCGATACGCATGCAGAGGCGTTGATTAATGATATATCTTCCAGAAGGAGTCGCGATGAGTATGCAGCCGTTCTGGATCAAGAAAAAGAATGAGAAAAGGGTGATAACCTCCGGACAGTTTGGCAAAAATGAGATTTGAGAGAGGCCTCGACAGGACCATTCTGGAATACTAAGACTTGGACCCAGGAGAGGGTTATATTGCGCACACCCAGCAGGCCAGAGTTCGGCATCGTCGACGAGATGGTTGGCCAGAGATCTGTAGAGGATGTGCCAGAGCGGGACTGTTTCCGTCGTCATTCCATATTGGGCCGTTGAGCCGAGGAGCTATATATCTAGCAATTCACAGTGAGGGACAAGAGCCTAAAAGCACCAGGCGTCAGACCATGAACAGGGGGCAAGTAGATATCTTGCTCTGCTAGCATTGGATACGCCGACACCATCTAGACTTTGAAGGAGGAACTATCGACGACGGTATTTATGATTTGTGATTGGTGATTCGATTATCACGAATCCGTCATCTTGGATTTCGGTATTTTGGGCGATCTATTCGCATGATTTAGTCTTGATGACTGAGTTTCATGATATTTGTTTTCGTGCACCATGGTTGCACCTGCTGGGTATTCATATTTTGTGCATAGTTATTACGCTTGAGGTAATGATTGTGATTTCATGCCTATTTTATGCCTGTGATTTGATTTATGCTTCTAGCATAGTTTTCATGCACTTTTAGTGTTTTGATTTGATTTGTGCACGCTGATGCACCTGATTGTGAGATTATATACCGCGGTATACCTGATCTGGATTGAGCTGTATTGTATACCGTAGATTTGGATTCTGATTTTGATGTTGATTTCGTGATTTCGTGCATGATGGATGCACCAATTTGGATTTTCACGCATGTTGGGCGCATGTTATGAGATGCGATTTTGGTGCACACCAGATGTGCTAAATCGAGATTCTTCGTCCATGTCAGATGCACCTGATTTTGCTGTCAGGCACAGACGTTGCCCATGACAGATGTTTCGTGCACCCCCGTTGCACCTAGATGTTGTTTCTGTGCACATGTATGGCACATATATGGATTTTGATTTCCATGCGCACCAGATGCACTTTGCATTCATATACACATTTTGGGATTGGTTTCTTATGGAGTAGTATGTTTTTATAACATTGGCTATTGTTTTCGTACTGAGCAGGACTAGTCAGAAGACAGTACCTGGATATATTTTACATGCATTGATAGTTATCGAAGGGATTTCCAGAAAGCAAGCTATAGCCTCAGTATTTACCTACGTGTCTGATTTGACACGAAATGTTTAAAACAAGGAAACCCTTCTAAATTGTTTTCAAAATGGCGGGACTTACAAATTAAACAAAAGATATATACATATATGGTTACTTTCTTACAATAGACGTCCGTCACTGTGCAGTGTTATGCGCATCGCACAGCAATTTAAAAAAAAGGTTTGGCATGCATTTCCTTCAGTTGTCTATATGTATAATTTTGATGTATATCATATTGGTTTTGTTTTGGATTTGACATTTGTTTCTTTACCACGACTTCGATGACTGTGGAATGCTTGACGGAATTTTGTTTTTGAGTTATCTGCTCATTGATCATACGCGTGCATTGCGCTATGATGCGTTTTATGTATTAATGATTTCGGAACCCCGACGACTTGGACTTTTACTGAAATGTTTTAGTATTTGATTAAAATTAAATTCGGGGACCAAATTTCTTTAAGGGGGGAAGATTGTAACATTTAAAAAAAAAATTATTATTTTTAGGTAATTTTTATAATTTAATAATAAGATATTGAATATTTTAATAAGGCGGTATAATTAAATACCGATAAAATTGGGAAAAATTTTAAAAATTTTGGAAATTAATAAAAAGATGGTGTTTCATGTGAATTATGCAAATTTTAAGTTTTTATGATTTATTTGACACTATTTTAGTGCAAATCGCGACTAAAAATCGCTAATCGCGGATTAAGCGTGTTTTGTGCACATAACATGCACAAAGTCTTTTCCACACTTGTGCATTTTTCTACCATGGTTTCATTTGGGTTTCCTATTCAATTCTAATAGAATGAGAAGAAAAGAAAAGAAAAGAAAAAGGAATAAGAATAAAGAATGGGGTATGGGTGAGAGAGAGAAAGGTGAGGGGTTAACATTGACTTTGGCATTTCCTCCTTCATTCCTTCACCCTCATCATCTCCCCCCATCAACTCCCTTGCTGCTGCTGCTTCCTTCACTCCCTCTCCCTCTTCATCCTCTCAAACTCCATGAAAAACAACCTCAAAACCCTATCTCCATTTCACAAAAATTGTGCATGAGCTCACTAGCAACAGGTTGGACCAAGAAAGCTTGCATTTTGGACACTTGGGGCAACTCAAGAATTTTCTTGAGTTTCCAAAGGAGATAATTTCTGCACCATTAGTATAGTGTTTTAATTCCTTATGCATCCATACATGTTTCATGTCGATATTGAGTGGTTTTGTGGACTTAGAAAATCCCAGTTCGGGTATATGGAAATTGAGAGTTGTGATGTGTAATTGAGCTCAGTAGAGGCCACACAAACCCCCTAGTGCTAGAATTCAGACCTAAACCAAAGACTAGAACCCCGGAATATGGATTTAGAAACCCGATATCGGAAGAATTATGGATTCTGTGAGTGTTTTATGAAATCTGCTTACACCCGGAGCCTCTGAAAATTATTTTGCAAACACAGAGTGATGTGCAGGGAACCTAGAGTGTACCACCAAAACCCTAGCCCTTATCTCCCAATTCAGGCCGCAAATTTATTCTTTCTGGCCGCAAGTTGGGGCCAGAGCAGGTTAGAAATGGTTTGTCTTTGTTCTAGGGCCTTATCTCTTGTAAAATAGACCCTTGGCATATGCAAAATTGACCAATTTGACCTAGGGTGAAATCTGGGACCATTTCCAATAGTTGCTGTTTTGATTCGGGGTTTTGTTTCTCGTATTTTGAATTCTAGATTTGCGTATTTGTGTTCTACCTCGATCACTTGACGTTTGTACAACGATATCGAGTGTTGTTTGATGGCTTTGATGGCGTGGTCCATAGGTTCTAACCTATAGGCCTTAGCGTATCGTTTTGGTTTTCCGATATGATTTTAATACGCATTTCCGATTGTGTTATCTATGTAGGTACCTTCACATGGGTTTCATACGATGAAGAAGATGAAGGCGACATCGACACCGACACGCAAGATACAATGTGAGTAGATTATATCTACAGGGGAAGTCGGGTGGATGGCGTATAGCACCCACGCAGTTCGATGTTTAGTATACTATATATATACTATATATGATAGCGTTATGTGTGACATGGATATTCAAGATGTGATTAGGTGTACTATGGTTAGATTAGGGTTTTTAGAAGTAAACTAGCCTAGCTTCTTAGTTGCGAACCCTAGAATAGGTTTACACCCACACGCACACACATGCTTACTTGCTATACTTATGCTTGGATGATGAGGATAGTGAATAATATTTGGAGATAAGTCAATGATATTGGTCATAGTGCTATGAGATCGGTGATGTGATATGTTCCGTATTTGAGATGCGACATGATATTCTAGCGGGTTCTTTAGGCGTGGTGTTTTTCATACACACGCCTGTATTTCATAAATGGTATCAGTTTTTTATTAGACGTAGATCAGTACCCTGATCATGATATTTGATAAGAGGATACCAGATGATTAATATGATAGATGTGACATTTGACCCGTACCCAGATTTGGGAGGCCGTACGACTGATTTATCGTACGAGCTATATATTGACGATAGATCCACACTCTTGATTCGAGGATGTCATATGATATGTTGTATCGTATGTGATATTATTGAGGCGGGATCACCGACTATCATACATGTATATATATATCGACTCAGATGTAGGTGGTTTCCATACCCCTTTTGATTGGTTGTTAGTTAGACCTGTAATTTACATAGTAGATGTCAGACTGGACCTGAGTTATACCTATTTCCAAAACTGACAAATCATGACACTTTTAAAGACATACCAAGGGATACTATGGATATTTTAAAAGACGTATCTTTTCTTAAAAACACCGTAGTGCTTATTTTCAAACACCACGATTCGTACTATTTCAAACGACAAAACAGTATAACACATGTATAGTAAGGTAAATTCCTTGTTGTTACATTATTATTCATTTACCATTTATTCTACTGCTCGCATTGCATTGCATTCTTATATGTTATTGATTCATATTTCTTTGTGCATATGACATATAGCATACATGTATACTTATATGCTTACATATATGTCTTTACATAGTTACATGCTCATATTACTGTTTCACGTTGCATATACTATAATTCATGGATTTCGCATTGTGAAATGGTTTCTTATGATGTTTTTCTGGATTGTTTTATCCCTGCGTATATATATCAGTTGTATGGGACGCTGAAATATATATGTATACCCATCGTATATATATATTAGTGGTATGGGACGCTGATATATATATACACCTACAAAATTTATCATTATGATGATCTATGCAATTTACTTATTCATTATATACGACAGGGGTCTATATGGTCGATATGAGGGCCCTATATGGTCGATGTGAGGGGCCTTTATGTTCGATATGAGGGGACTTTATGGTCGATGTGAGGGGCCTATGTGCCCGATGTATGGATGACATGTTATATCCCCTACCCCACATTTATTTTATATGCATTGCTTCATGTATTAGTAGTACCTGATAGAGTACCTTTCATGACTATTGAATATACACATTACCATTTATTGCTTCATGTATTAGTAGTACTTGATAGAGTACCTTCATGAATGTTGCATACATATTGGTATATTGAGATATATATTTTGTGTTGATGCTTGACACTGATTTTCTGATGATTTCATTGATGATATTTGAATGTTTATTCAAAAATCTCACTATATTAAGGAAACGGTTTTCTCATTCATGATGTCTTCTGTTTTCATTTTACCGCATTCATACCTCATATTGATTATGTCGTTACCCGAGGCACTGACATGAGTACATGGGATTACATTTATGTATCGATGTTTACCCTGGCCACCTTTTCATGCTTCAGACTTATTCATTTGAGCTTTATATATATATGTTGGTCGTATTTGACCTAGGATTGAGTCATACATACAATTTTTGCTCTGCGATGTTTTCTGTTCACGAGTTGGCAACTCACCCCCGTTGTGCCACAGTTCTTGCAGGTTTTTGCTGTGAAGGTTTCATTGCGGCTTTTCTGGCACACTGCTTCCTTTCTGGGTGATTGCTTTGGTAGGTGGGTTCACTCGCATCGTGACCACCCATGTATTTATTTTATTCAGTTGTATCTAGTAATTCCATCAACCAAACTTGTATATTGTTCAGACTTAGAAAACCGGTTGTTTATTATTTCGACCATAGAGTCGCGCTTGTATTATTATTGTTTCTTGATGATTTTGAGTTTCTTTTTGAGTTTTGATCCTCGCCTTTCGGCGTTGTATATTATATTGCTTGCGTGGTTGTGTGACGAAGAGCTAGCTCCCGCTTGGGGATGCCTTTTATCATTATGCATATATTATTCTTGTTGTACCCCATTCGGGGCCAGTATTTAGAAAGGAAACTCTGCCGAAATTTTCAGAAAAGACTAGAGATTTTAAAAATGCATATTCGGCTTACTTATTTAAAAACCTTGCTTTTAAAACATGTTTTCTTTACTTCTTAAAAACTAGTTTTCTTTATTTACTTCTTAAAATGGTTTTAGATTTCTGGGTTTTTGGCTTACTTGGATTAGATGGGGTCCTATAGACATCATATGATTCAAGGGCCAGTCACGTGCTATTTCGGGTCGTGACAGCGGTATTTTGGGGCCGCAGATCATACAGGAGACGACCGAGAAGATACAGCTAATTCGAGATAGGATGAGGACAGCTCAGAGCAGGCAGAGATCGTATGCTGACAGACACCGCCACAGATTAGAGTTCGCAGTTGGCGATCACGTTTTTCTGAGGGTCTCTCCGATGAAGGGACTGATGAGGTTTGGACGGAAGGGGAAGCTTAGCCCCAGATTCATAGGTCCCTTCGAGATCCTCGAGCGTGTAGGCGCAGTAGCATATCGTTTGGCTCCTCCACCCGACTTCCCAGATGTTCACCCCGTATTCCACGTGTCGATGCTTTGCAGATACCTACATGACCCTTCTCACATGATTCAGCATCAGACCGTTCAGCTCGAGCGCGATCTTTCGTTCACCGAGCAGCCAGTCATGATATTGGACCGGCAGGTGAAGAAACTTCGATCGAAGGTCTTGCCATCTGTGAAGGTGCTTTGGCGTAGCCCGAATGGTGAAGAGATCACTTGGGAGGCCGAGGGCGAGATGCGGAAGAAGTTCCCTCATCTCTTTGAAGGTATTCGTAGCTATATATTTTAAATTCGGGGACGAATTTCTTTAATGGGGGAAGATTGTAACACCTTAGGATGTAATTAGTGGCTAATTATATTTTAATAAATGGTTTTTAATAAAAAGTTTACCAAAACGATCTTTAAATATTTTATCAAAATTAACGAATATTTTATTAGAATTTTTCTAGGCTTGCACACACTTGTGCATGTAAACTAGGGTTAAATTAGGGTTAGGCCATGATTAGCAACCATGGTGGACTAACCATTTTTCTTAAGCTAATTTGAAATTTGAATTAAGTGTTTTGGGTGTGTGTTTTTTTTAAAATGAGAGATGATTTATTGGTTGACTTAGAGAGAGAGAGAGAGGGTGTGTGGGCATCATGGCTTGAGCCATGCTCACATTAAATGAAGAGAGAGAGGGGGGGTTGACTAGCCTTAACTCTCATTTCCTTTTTATTTTTGCCTCTTATTTTTTCACAACTCTCTCACTCTCACTCACACACACAAGCAGCAACAACAGCAGAAGAAGTAGCAGCACCAGGAGCATCAGCAGCAGCAGCAAGCAACAACAACAGTAACCAGTAGCAGCAGCAGCAGCCCAAGCAACAGCAGCAGCAACATGCATCAACAACAGCAGCCCCAAGCAGCAGTAGCAGCAGCACCTCTTCTTCTTCTCCTTCTTTCTCCTTGCACCTAGGGTCAAGTGAGGTATAAAATCTGAGCCCAACTCCTTTGTTGCTAAACTTATGTGTCAATTAGCTTCAATTAGTATTAAATGTGCCTTTTAGTGCTAAAATGGTGATTTGTGTGAAGTTTTGGCCAAGTGGTGATATTGAAGGTCAGATTAACTTAGTTAAGTGTTATTAGGGCCAAGTAAACCTAGTTTTACCCCAGATTTCACTAAAATACCATAGGGTTTCATTTCGTGCAAAATTTAACGTTTTAAGGTGAATTTTTAGCTTTCTGTAATCTGCTGTTGACCCGGTGGTTTCAGATAAAATCTGAGTTAACTGTAGCATACTTTTTAGACCTTGATCACACCACCAGAGAACGAGACCCCCTACCCACCTTACGGCCGCCGATTTATTCATTCTGGCCGCAAATTGCGGCCAGATGATGGTGTTTTTGTGTTGGGTTTGCATAGGTAGGAGTCTACTGTATATTTAAGGTCTGTGGTATGTGTAACTTTTTAAGTTTTTACCTGAGTAAAAATCTGGAGCCAAATATCATTTTTCCTATACGTTTAGTTTGCGCGATACGTGTGATACGTGAGTGGGTTCTGTGTTCCAGTGTGTCGCGATGTGTCGGGGTAGTTTAAGACGCGTATAACACATTTTAGCGTATCGGACACACGCGCGTTTAGTTCGCGACGCGAGTTTCTCATTTGATTTTGATATCGCGTTTTCGTAGGATTTTGCTTATATGGTTCCTTGTGTAAATTTTAGGTTCGCAGGCGAGTACGTCGGACGCCGCAAAGAAAGGGAAGTAGGTGGTCGGCTATGCTTAGCACGTGACCAGGTGAGTAGATTTAACATCTACGGGGAAATCTCCCGTATGGCGTTAAGAGTCAGGGCGTGATAGGGTATTTGGTCGTAGATATTTATATGTACTGTTGTAGCGTACCTTCCATGTTGCATATAGAAATGGTAGTTATAGAACACTGCACTGTCACTAACGGTTCCAGCTGCACGAGCACTATTTGTATGTTATACTCACACCGATAGTGATTCCTATGACACTCACACTATAGGATTGCTACGAATTATATATCGTCTTGATTTCCGCATCATTGATAATTGTCATGACTTGTCGCATACCAGTGCACACATATATTGATATCTTCATACTTGCGCACATGCACACTGTATATTCATACCAGTGCACACATATATTGATATCTTCATACTTGCACACATGCACACTGTATATTCATACTAGTGCACACATATATTGATATCTTCATACTTGCGCACATGCACACTGTATATTTATACCGGTGCAAACATATCTTGATGTCTTCATACTTGCGCACATGCACACTGTATATTCATACCAGTGCACACATATATTGATATCTTCATACTTACGCACATGCACACTGTATATTCACATTAGGGCATACATCTTGATATATCCATACTTGCGCACATGCACACTGTATATTCATATTAGTGCATACATCTTTGATATAACCATACTTGCGCACATGCACACTATATATTCACATTAGTGCATACATCTTTATCCATACTTGCGCACATGCACACTGTATATTCATATTAGTGCATACATCTTTGATATATCCATACTTGCGCACATGCACACTGTATATTCACATTAGTGCATACATCTTTGATATATCCATACTTGCACACATGCACATTGTATATTCATATTAGTGCATACATCTTGATATATCCATACTTGCGCACATGCACACTATATATTCATATTAGTGCATACATATTGATATGTCCCTACTTGCGCACATGCACACTGTATATTCATAGTAGTGCTACACTCATATTTGCGTATATATCCATTTGCACATCCATACCTACATACATATGTTACATACATAGATGATATTGCCTTGATTTCAAGAAAATAGGGACCGCATGAGATACTTTCAAAACTGGATTCTTTTAAAAGAGCGGTTTTTCCCTTTTACACTTAGTGTCATATGAAACATTGCATGGATTTACGCATTGAGTTTGGATTTATGGGATTTCTGGATTTGAGAACCGTGGTATTATTTTAAGAAAATATGCACTGTTTTAAAAATCCGGTTTCTCTTGATATGATATTTCAGTGCGTCCACAATGAGTTTTCTCGGATCCTGAGAGTTTGTGTAAGTATACCCGATTTGAGGAGTGGTAGGCACCGATTACGGGTATATGGTGGACCCGGTATGGTACCCCGGGGCAAGAAGACTCGTATTGTTAGACGGTGAGCCCGGCGAAGGGACTACTACCTATCGGTGATTGGTTGGGCCTGGCGGTCATTCGGAGGATACTGACCAGAGCTGAGAGATGGATACGGGCTGACCCGTACTGCCGGGGCCAAGGGCCGATTTCGCAGACAGAGCCCGTGGGTCGATCCGGATTGACGGAGCCCGATACATGAGGATTTGCATGTCGATGCTGGACACGATTATTTTATGATATTTCGAGTGCCGATGTTGGGCACTCACGATTCTATGAGGTTTACAGGATTTGAGGGCCGATTAGAGTGACGGCGCCTGAGTTTTACTGGGATTTGGGTGTATTGATGGACACCGGTTATTTTCCACATTGACATTCCGTATAGATGTTATTTATTCCCATGCTCAGCATTCAGTGTTATACATCTCATCCTTTATCTGTAGTACTGCTCATCCTATATAGATGTTATTAGATTGCATATGCTATGCACGATTATTGCATACCCTGCTCATCCTATATAGATGTTATTAGATTGCACATGCTATGCACGATTATTGCATACCTTGCTAATCCTATATAGATTTTATTAGATTGCACATGCTATGCACGATTATTGCATACCCTGCTCGCCGTATTGAGATGTTATTAGATTGCACTTATTGCATGATTATTGCGCATCCAGCTCATCATATAGATGTTATCTGTTGGCATAGGTTAGAGTATCGCAGTACGTGCATACTCGCGATTACCTTTATATATTATCTACTATTCACGAGTTGGCAACTCACCCCCGTTGTGCAACATTGTTTGGAGGTTGCCCCTCAGAGTAGTCGCGGCAGGCTGCTTTCTTGCATCTTTTGATACAGATACCACTGCAGTTGGCGTGTGAGCCCTTTTGCCGATAGGTGGGTTTTTGTGCTGTATCTGTTTATTTTTCTAGTTGTATACACTGTTGTATCTAGTACTCTCCATCTACTACTTATGTATTGACTTAGAGACCAGTTGTGAGGACGATGTATATTATTTGTACTCTGGTGTCGAGCTCGTTGTGAGCCAACTTTATTTATGCAGTTATATATTTCATGTTGTCTTCACTTATTTTTGCTCATTCTTCGCTACGGCGTCGTATATTATTATCGTGGTGATTGTTTCCGCCATTGGGCGTGATTGCTCCCGTTTAGGATGCTTTATTCTTATTGTATATCATTTTACTCATATATTGCCTTGTACCCGATTTCGGGGCTAGTTTTTACAAAGGAAATGCTGCCAAAATTTTTAAGATAATAACTTGAACTTTAAAGAATTTTACTAAATTACTTATGGTTTTCTAAACGTTTTAACAAATGTTTCTATCAAACGTTTTCACACTCATTACTTTTAATGGTTTTGATTTCTGGGTTTCGGCTTACTTAGTCACGTTAAGCCTGTAGACGTTACGTGGTTAAGTGCCGGTCATGGACCGAACTTTGGGTCATGACAGGTGCTCAGTGGAGACTGGGTACACTGAACAGACTCGCCGAGAACTCCTAGATGGTATTATACCTATCGTCGGATAGCAGTTATCTAGTGACACTTTAGCCTGTAGACCCGAGATCGTCATAGAGTCTTGTGTGATTCCCACTGTGCTTTTTTTTCCACCATACCACGGTCAAGATATCATGCAAAAAGGTGGTTTTTGGGTACAGTCCTGAGTCACATGGAGGAAATGAGCGATAGGAGGGGTTTCGTCTCTCCCGGTATTGGGACTTGATGTTGCGCTATGCTCGATTGTCCATATCATGAAATCCCTGGCCAGGATAGCTGAGATTTACTGGTAAGTGTTATCAGTAGTTTCTCGAACCGTTATGGACCTTGCATTGGCATGACTTATCAGGGTATTTGGGTATGACGTTATACCACCCCCAGGCTGTTGATATGTCGAAGAGACCGGACTGTACGGTAGTGTTACTGATTGGATTCGCAGGAGTGTGAGAAGACTTGCTTGTTGATCTTCTGATCTTTCAATACCTGGGTGGCCATTACGTTTAGCAGACCGCCTGCGGCTTGTGGGTGTTTGTTATGATCATCACCTACTGCCGGTGTATTGACGAGTCTTTAGAGTCCTACACAGAGGTTTCCTGGTTCATGCGAAATGGAGTAGGTGCACATATGTGATATGTACGGGACTGAGATTAATGCGTGTATGTGATACCGCATTCTATTCTCGCGATATGTGATATCGGCCGGTTATATGTGATATAGCCGGGTTGTCGGATCAAGTGTTGATTCGATGAAATGATATATATATATATATATATATATATATATATATATTATATGCTCACTTAACTATTTATTATTCTCACTTATGATACATTTAACATATATGTGATATATGTTTAATGTATTGTTTTCTTTATGCATAAAATATATATGTGATATATATTGTAGTGACATGCTAGGTTACACATGTAACATGGATGTAAGAGACTCACACCATGCTATGGTTAATGTTAGGGTTTAATATTTATTCTTAAGTAATTACAAATTAGTGGAGATATTTTGATGGTTGGAAGCTTGGAGAAGCTTGAAAATAACCATTGACTTAGTCTACTCTTTTGTTGTTCTTAAGATATTTATCAACCCAACCATTAACCATACACAATGGTTAATTCTGTACATGAGTTAGTATATGGTTGATATACTAACTCATGGTTGCATTTTGAACCATATGATTTATTCTTTCATCACTTGAGCGACATCTTCTTCTTCCTCATATTAAGCTTTCTAGCTTTTGTGAAAGTGATGATAGATTGTGAGAAATTGAAATCTAAAGTGAGCCCACTTCCTACTTCATCATCCTCTACTATTATCCTTTTTGTTAGTTGTATGTATGCCCTAGAGGCCAGTATTGTACATATGATGTATATTATATTGGATGCTTGGACATATATAGAGATGACTTTCTTGCTCGATATGATAGTATGCTATCTGGTTGCTCTTTATCTTAACATGTACACTTGTCTCTTTAAACTGTCTTATAGTTACATGTTGGTAAAGCCCTTAGGATGTGTACTTGACTACCTGGACTATGATGCAGATCATACTAGTGGGGACATGGTAGTCCATAGGTACATCCTTCAAGGTCCCTAGTCGTAGGTGTATTGAGACGGGGCATCGATATACCAGTGTAGACTAGCGTATACGCTTCTCGACCCATGAGATGGGCGATGGATGATCCCATATCCATTGGTGTTTGACATCAGAGATGGTATACGGGTGCTCAGTGGAGACTGGGTACACTGGACGGACTCGCCGAGAACTCCCAGATGGTATTATACCTCACGTCAGATGGTAGTTCTCAGGTGACACTTGTACAGGTTAGTCTGTAGACCCGAGATCGTCATAGAGTCTTGTGTGATTCCCACTGTGCTTTGATCTCCACCTTACCACGTCCATGAGGGCGTGCAAAACGGTGGTCTTTGGGTACAGTCCCGAGTCACATGGAGGCAATGAGCGATAGGAGGGGTTTCGTCTCTCCCGGTATTGGGGGTTGATGTTGCGCTGTGCTCGATTGGCCGTAACAGGGAAGTCCCTGGCCAGGGCTGATTAGAGATTTGCTGGTAAGTGTTACCAGTAGTTTCTCGACCCGTTATGAGCCTCACATCGGCACGACTTATCGGTTATTGGGGTCTGACGTTTACCACCCCTAGACTTGATATGCGACGTATCAGACGAACAGACCGGACTGTACGGTAAGTGTTACTGGTTGGATTCACAGGAGTGTGAGCGGGCTAGCTCGTCGATCTTCTGATCGCTCAATACCCGGATGGCCGTTATGTTTAGCAGACCGCTTGCGGCTTGTGGATGCTTGATATGATCATCATCTGCTACCAGCGTATTGATGAGTCTTTAGAGTCCTACACAGAGGTTTCCTGGCTCAAGCGAAACGAAATAGGAGCGCATATGAGATATGTGCAGGACCGAGAATAATGCGTGTATGTGATACCGCATTTCATTCTCGCGATATATGTTTCGATTGGTTATATTTGATATGACCTAGTTATCGAATCATTGATTCGATAAATCGATACATTGAATACTAGTCGGTTATGTGCGACATGACCGGATCATTGAATCAAATGTTGATTTAATGATTTAATGTATAATTATATATTTGATATATTACTTTGCATTAACTAGTATTGGTTCACTTTATACGGATTTTCTCACTTGATGTGCAAGTTGTATATGTGATATACTTTTGTGCACATATATGTATCATGTTTGATGATACTTGCTCACATGGTTAAGTGTAAAGAATTAAACCATGGTTAAGAAGATAATTAGGGTTTTGATTTATTCTCTCATTTATTTATCCATTCTTTATTTATTTAAATGGATAAATGAAAACATAATGGTTTCTTTTTATCATGAAGCTTGTTGAAGCTTCATGAAGCTTTGACTAAAGAAACCATTTTGTCTTCTAGCTTAACCCTAACCCTTCTCATTTACCATGGTCTTTTCTCTACACTTAACCTTGGTTAAGATATGATAAGTATTGATTTATTATTCTATTATCTCAACACTTATCATATTCTAGCTTCATCTTCTCCTTCTTCTTCAAGAGAGAAAACTAGATGCCATCAATGGCAACTTGAGCAAAAGTGAGTGAAATCCAATTCTAAAGTGAACCCACCTCCTATTTCTTCACCCTCTACCTCTTGCCAAGTTGTTTTGGGTGTTTTCTTCACAAGTTTGACAACTTGGTGAAGTTGGAGCTTGAACTTGTGCAACCTCGACGTAGATCGTCTTTGACACGAAGCCGACGACCTAGCTCGCCCGTTTCTCCGATGAAGCCGACGATTGAGTTCGGGATTCATGATGGACAACGAGAGGACACCCACGTGGGGCTAAGGAAGTGGATATCCGGATCTACAAAGGTTGTAACTTCCGAACTTTAGTTAAGTTGTTAACTTAAATCGTTTTTCGCCTAGAATTCTAGTCTAAGATCCGTATTAGGGTTTCTCGGCACCCATAAAATTTTATATTGGCATGGTTGATGCCTTGTGAGACCTTTATAGTGTGCCTAGGAACCCTACAGTGGTATCAGAGCCTAGCTAGAGCCTTAGGCGAAGTCTAGACGGAGTTTGAAGTCCGAACGAACCCGAAACCCTAACCCGATGATGCTCTCTGGACTTTTTCCAAATTTGTGGTTTTTTGTCAATTAAAAATGCTTAAAAAATTCAGCAATGAAATCTAAGAATTACGGTGCAAAAAGTTTCCCATGAACAGTACTTTGTGCGGCGGAACCGCGGCGGAAGCCTAGCTTCTGCGGCGGTTCCGCGGCTCTTTGGTGACGTCAGCCCTAAGTGTTTGCACAGTAATTCCTGATTAATTATTCTGAGTTTTCTGGGAATTTTTAAATTGGCTCTTAAGTTGAGTGTTCTGGGGTTAAATTGGGAAACGATGTTTCGATCGGATTATCGAACCTTGTCTAAGTGTTTTTCCGGATAATTTTTGAATATGTTAAAAAAGTCCGACCGGATATAAATACCCAACTTTTCCCCTGTCGGGAAATTTCCAAGTGTTGGATTTTTCCGTAGTTTAACGACGTTCTAAGTAGTGCAAGTAACGCAATGGACCCTCTAGAAGACAACAAACCTTAACTCGATTATGTGACCGTCTTGAACTGCCCTTTGAACCTTCGGGTCTGGGGAAGTACGGCGTGCCACATGTGAGGCGTTGGCTTGACCCTTCTATGGCTGGACCGTTGGTACTGAGGCACGAACTGATTGTTGTTAGACTTATTTCATGTGTTGAGCTGTATCGGGAAAACTTGGGTGTTCGAATGTTCGATCGGAAAGTTTGATATATTCTATTTATCCGAAATTGGATACAATAATTGGAATTCACAAACAGTTATGAGATAACTGGATGAATGTTAAAAATCTAGTAGTTTAGTTTCACTTGATATTGAAAAGAGTTTTCGATAATGAGACTAAAATGCGGGGTTTATAACTGTTAGGCATGTGATGTCTAAATATTTCATTTGATTAGGCATGTGATGTCTAAAAGGATTGCGGATTCCAACTGTTGTAGTTTTACATTTTCTTTTCTGTGACCGTAAGTGTAATATGTGATATCGCCGGTTTCGTTGCTATATGTCAACGACAATTGGGATGGACATATTTACTTACGTTGATGACATGTGATGTTATGTTTTGCTGGATATGTTATATTGGATTGTCGTGTTTGAATAGCCGGGGTTTTTTATGTGAGATGAGTGTTTTTCATTTTCATTCATGTAAAAACTTGTATGTAATATTCTTTTATTTGGGGCACTTCCAGGTAGCGGAAGTTGTCACCTTTTGTATATTATTTACTTTTCCGCATTAGGATAGACCCAAGGAGGGGAGCACAAGTAACCGGGTTCTGGGGTCCAGTGGGAGACCAACTCGAGGAGTAGAGTCCGGGTCTCCTAACCCTAGAATTGGCAGGGTTGCTTGCCTCTCTCGTAGGGGTCTAGGGGTGTGGGATTGGCTATTCATCACGACCGTGGAATCCGTGTTTTATACTGGCTCGTATTGAAAACACGGACGTCCTAGTATATCCAATGTTTCATATGTTTCTTCTGCTGCGATATCTGTGATGTGATCATGTGATGTTCTGTGATGGATATAGTATATAGTATATATGATATATTATATAGACGTTACTTATATTTTACACCCGCGCTAGCCCTGCCCTGCTCTGTCGTTAGTTACCTAACCTAACGGTGCACGAGGGGACATCGAGGAGAATGCGGATGGCATAAGTGTACGTCATATCTATCTGTGATGTTTAGGTATTTAAATGATGGGACTTCATTAATGTGATTAATGAAAGATAAGAAACCTAAGATGTTGTGGAATCGAATTTCAAAATAAAAACAGGTAGCTACAGTTTTTGCTTTGCACAGCGATATATATGATATATCCCGCACCTCATTCGACGAGGAAAGGACCGAGATCCCTTCACCGGGAGTGACTCCTTTAGCAATAACTGGCAGATGCTACACACTCGGTTTGCTTTTGACTGCTTTTGGGTTTTTGCTTTGCACAGCGATACATATGATATATCCCGCACCTCATTCAACAAGGAAAGGACCGAGATCCCTTCACCGGGAGTGACTCCTTTAGCAAAACTAGAAAAGCCTCAAAATCACTCCATTTCAAAACTTCATTTGATTCTACAACGATATCAAGTTCATTACGCTCATGGTTTTCAGAAAAACCTGGCGTAGCCCTCCGTCATTTCAGATGAGTAGTAGTTAGTATTCGTGCTACGTTTGTTGGCCTGTGTCAAGGCGTAGTGTGCGGTAGCTAACTAGTATTTATCTGCTTATGTATATGATGCAGATTGGATTAGGGTAGTCGTACGACTTTGTTGGCCTGCGTCAAGGGTCGTGCGGGTGGGTTTAATTCAATCAGGAAATGACGGGTTGAACTTGACTAGCGTGCTGTGATTTGTTGGCCTGCGTCAAGGTCATAGGACGCTAGGGGCAAAATATTATCGGGAATTTCAAGTGTTGAAATTTGCAATGAGATTGCATACCTTCTATGAGATAGTTGGATCCCGATACCCACTGCGAGTAAGAGTTACTCCTGGGAGAGTTTTACACATTACAATTAGCCGATCAAGTAGGTGTCTAGAAAGGTGTTAACGAGGTTACGCCTCTGGGAAAACGAGGTTTACATTAATTAGGTTCGTGCGAAAGCACGGGGGACCTCCCTCAAAGTACCGACACTGGCCTGGCTGAAAGATTGGCGAACTTGTAGTGTGTAATTAATCCCGGCTAATCTTTCCTTTTAGGGTTTGAAGGAAGATTTGATAAAAAGCAGTGGGAGCCATCCTGATTAGATAAGATAATAACCAATCTGATCTTGCACGAGCATACGCTAAAGTGTTTTCTTCTCTCTCTCTCCAGGTAGCGACCATTTCATGCCCTAATAAAGATAATAATATGGATGTATTGACCGAACCCGCATGTTATACTGTGCTGGGGAACGTTGGTTCCGTTCTTTCCTATAAGAGTTATAGGACTGAACAGGATATAGGGGAATACCAGGATTCCCATGCCACCCGATTGAAGAAAGTACATGATGATGCATTTTCTTCGGGTGTGTTCGTTACAGAGAACTGTTTCTCCATTTGCCCTACGTCCTGGGTATTAGATACCGGGTCAGGATCCCATATATATAATCAGTTACATGGGCTTAGAAAAGGTAGAGAACTTGGAGAAGGTGATAAAGACATTAGAGTTGGAAATGGTGCAATTGTTGCAGCTAAGACTGTCGGGGAATATCACCTTGTATTACCAACTGGTAATACATTGGTTCTGAACGAATGCTATTACATGCCGAACCTGATATGCAACATTATATCGGTTTCTTTATTGAGTAAAGAGGGATATAATTTTGTAT
Organism: Agapanthus africanus; assembly: GCA_030015575.1. Classification (NCBI taxonomy): domain Eukaryota; kingdom Viridiplantae; phylum Streptophyta; class Magnoliopsida; order Asparagales; family Amaryllidaceae; genus Agapanthus; species Agapanthus africanus. The sequence continues at coordinate 295,279,238 of CM057347.1, forward strand.
TACAGGATAATGTTATAAACATTTTCCGTAACCAAAAGTTGGTTGGATCAGGCACGTTGTGCAATGGCATTTATGTTCTAAATCAATCAACAGTTCTGAGTATAACAAACACACACAAGATGAAGAGTTCAGAACTGAACGAATACTTCTTATGGCATTGTAGACTGGGTCACATCAATGCGACACGATTAGCTAAGTTGCATAAGGATGGATATTTAAATCCGTTTGAATTTTCATCTTATGACACTTGCCAATCATGTCTCAAAGGCAAGATGACCAAAGCTCCGTTTACGGGACACGGAGAAAGAGTTACCGAACTCTTAGGACTGATACATAGTGATGTATGCGGTCCTATGTCTACACATGCCAGGGATGGTTCTTCATACTTCATTACATTCACTGACGATCTCTCTAGATTCGGATATGTGTTCCTGATGAAACACAAATCAGAAGCTTTTGAGAAATTTAGAGAATATAAACAAGAAGTTGAGAACCAAACCGGAAAAAGTATTAAAATCCTACGATCTGATCGAGGAGGTGAATACTTGAGCAATGAATTCCTGGACTTCCTAAAAGAGAATGGGATTCTCTCTCAGCTGACTCCTCCATATACACCACAGCACAACGGTGTATCAGAACGGAGGAACCGCACCCTATTGGATATGGTGCGCTCTATGATGAGCACAGCTGAGTTACCTATTTCCTTCTGGGGATATGCACTGGAAACAGCTGCAGATCTATTGAATATGGTTCCCACCAAAACCGTGCCAACCACTCCATATGAGATATGGAAAGGAAAGAGACCATGTCTTAATTATGTTAAGATATGGGGTTGCCCGGCATATGTAAAAACGCAAAATCCGGACAAACTCGCGGCAAGGTCCATTCTGTGTAAGTTTATTGGATATCCCAAACATTCGCACGGGTATATCTTCTACCACACCGAGGAACAAAAGGTGTTTGTTTCTCGACATGCCACCTTTTTAGAAAAGGAATTTCTTGAAAAAGAAATTAGTGGCAAGGAGGTAGAACTGGAAGAGGTTCCAGCAATACAGACTACAACAGAAGATTTGGTTGAACCAGAGGATTCAGTAGTTCCCAATGAACCTCAGCCTCTCCGCCGATCTAGTAGGGTTCCTCGCCAACCTGAGAGATACTACGGTTTTCTCATGGATGGTGGGAGCGAGGATTGAATCATGGAGGATGATGACCCAACTAGCTTCGAGCAGGCCATCACGAGTAGGGACTCAGTGAAATGGCTGGATGCTATGCGGTCTGAGATGGAATCCATGTACACCAACAAAGTATGGACTTTGGAAGTTGCTCCTGAAGGGGTAAAACCCATTGGGAGCAAGTGGATCTTCAAGAAGAAACTTGGTGTAGATGGGAAAGTGGAGACTTTCAAAGCTAGACTTGTAGCAAAGGGTTTTCGTCAAAGACCAGGTGTGGACTATGACGAAACCTTTTCTCCAGTGGCTATGCTTAAATCCATCCGGATCATGCTTGCCATCGCTGCATATCACGACTATGAAATCTGGCAAATGGATGTTAAGACCGCCTTTCTAAATGGTGATTTAGAAGAGTGCGTGTACATGACTCAGCCAGAGGGCTTCGTAGACAGTGGGAGCAGTAGAAAAGTGTGCAAGCTGCTTAAATCCTTTTATGGATTAAAGCAAGCATCGCGGAGTTGGAACATCTGCTTTGACGTCGTTATCAAAGAGTTTGATTTCGTCAAAAATCCAGATGAACCTTGTATCTACAAGAAGGTGGCAGAGAGTAAGGTTGTCTTCCTCGTATTGTACGTGGACGACATACTCTTGATAAGAAATGATATTCCTATGCTGCAATCGGTCAAGCTCTTCTTATCACAAAAATTCTCAATGAAAGATCTTGGTGATGCCTCCTGCATATTGGGAATTAGGATCTATAGAGATAGATCCAAACGGATTTTGGGATTGTCCCAATCCAGGTACATTGACACCATACTAAAGAGGTTTAGTATGGAAGAATCCAAGCGTGGGAATTTGCCCACGATCTCTGGAGTCACTCTCTCCAAAGAGATGTCTCCCAAGACTGATTTGGAGAGAGCTCGCATGCAAGGGATACCCTATGCTTCGGCAGTAGGCTCTATCATGTATGCGATGGTATGTACCAGACCCGATGTAGCATACTCACTAAGTGTAGTGAGCAGGTATCAAGCTGATCCTGGAGAGAGTCACTGGACAGCTGTGAAGAGCATTCTCAAGTACTTGCGAAGGACTAGAGATATGTTCTTGGTGTATGGTAACGGAGAGCTCCAAGTGGAGTCCTTTACCGATTCGAGCTTCCAGAGTGATAAGGACGACTCTAAGTCGCAGTCGGGCTTTGTCTTTACCCTTTACGGAGGGGCGGTTAGCTGGAAGAGTTCCAAGCAGGAAACCGTGGCAGACTCGACGATGGAGGCTGAATACATCGCTGCCAACGATGCTGCCAAAGAGGCTGTCTGGGTCAAGAAGTTCATTACTGAACTTGGAGTGGTTCCATCCATTGAGCATCCAATACCTTTGTATTGCGATAACAATGGAGCGGTGGCTTTGGCCAAGGAACCCAGGTCCCATCAGCGATCCAGGCATATTCTGAGGCGGTATCACCTGATCCGGGAGATAGTTGATCGTCGGGAGATCGAGGTCAGGAGAGTTGACACGAAGAACAACACGGCGGATCCACTCACGAAGGCCATTCCCCAGATACTGTTTGAGAGACTCTTCGGGATGCTCGGTATGCGATACTACAGCAGCTGGCCCTAGTGCAAGTGGGATATTGTTAGTTGTATGTATGCCCTAGAGGCCAGTATTGTACAGATGATGTATATTATATTGGATGCTTGGACATATATAGAGATGACTTTCTTGCTCGATATGATAGTATGCTATCTGGTTGCTCTTTATCTTAACATGTACACTTGTCTCTTTAAACTGTCTTATAGTTACATGTTGGTAAAGCCCTTAGGATGTGTACTTGACTACCTGGACTATGATTCAGATCATACTAGTGGGGACATGGTAGTCCATAGGTACATCCTTCAAGGTCCCTAGTCGTAGGTGTATCGAGACGGGGCATCGATATACCAGTGTAGACTAGCGTATACGCTTCTCGACCTATGAGATGGGCGATGGATGATCCCATATCCATTGGTGTTTGACATCAGAGATGGTATACGGGTGCTCAGTGGAGACTGGGTACACTGGACGGACTTGCCGAGAACTCCCAGTTGGTATTATACCTCACGTCAGATGGTAGTTCTCAGGTGACACTTGTACAGGTTAGTCTGTAGACCCGAGATCGTCATAGAGTCTTGTGTGATTCCCACTGTGCTTTGATCTCCACCTTACCACGTCCATGAGGGCGTGCAAAACGGTGGTCTTTGGGTACAGTCCCGAGTCACATGGAGGCAATGAGCGATAGGAGGGGTTTCGTCTCTCCCGGTATTGGGGGTTGATGTTGCGCTGTGCTCGATTGGCCGTAACAGGGAAGTCCCTGGCCAGGGCTGATTAGAGATTTGCTGGTAAGTGTTACCAGTAGTTTCTCGACCCGTTATGAGCCTCACATCGGCACGACTTATCGATTATTGGGGTCTGACGTTTACCACCCCTAGACTTGATATGCGACGTATCAGACGAACAGACCGGACTGTACGGTAAGTGTTACTGGTTGGATTCACAGGAGTGTGAGTGGGCTAGCTCGTCGATCTTCTGATCGCTCAATACCCGGATGGCCGTTACGTTTAGCAGACCGCTTGCGGCTTGTGGATACTTGATATGATCATCATCTGCTACCGGCGTATTGACGAGTCTTTAGAGTCCTACACAGAGGTTTCCTGGCTCAAGCGAAACGAAATAGGAGCGCATATGAGATATGTGCAGGACCGAGAATAATGCGTGTATGTGATACCGCACTTCATTCTCGCGATATATGTTTCGATTGGTTATATTTGATATGACCTAGTTATCGAATCATTGATTCGATAAATCGATACATTGAATACTAGTCGGTTATGTGCGACATGACCGGATCATTGAATCAAATGTTGATTTAATGATTTAATGTATAATTATATATTTGATATATTACTTTGCACTAACTAGTATTGGTTCACTTTATACGGATTTTCTCACTTGATGTGCAAGTTGTATATGTGATATACTTTTGTGCACATATATGTATCATGTTTGATGATACTTGCTCACATGGTTAAGTGTAAAGAATTAAACCATGGTTAAGAAGATAATTAGGGTTTTGATTTATTCTCTCATTTATTTATCCATTCTTTATTTATTTAAATGGATAAATGAAAACATAATGGTTTCTTTTTATCATGAAGCTTGTTGAAGCTTCATGAAGCTTTGACTAAAGAAACCATTTTGTCTTCTAGCTTAACCCTAACCCTTCTCATTTACCATGGTCTTTTCTCTACACTTAACCTTGGTTAAGATATGATAAGTATTGATTTATTATTCTATTATCTCAACACTTATCATATTCTAGCTTCATCTTCTCCTTCTTCTTCAAGAGAGAAAACTAGATGCCATCAATGGCAACTTGAGCAAAAGTGAGTGAAATCCAATTCTAAAGTGAACCCACCTCCTATTTCTTCACCCTCTACCTCTTACCAAGTTGTTTTGGGTGTTTTCTTCACAAGTTTCACAACTTGGTGAAGTTGGAGCTTGAACTTGTGCAACCTCGACGTAGATCGTCTTTGACACGAAGCCGACGACCTAGCTCGCCCGTTTCTCTGATGAAGCCGACGATTGAGTTCGGGATTCATGATGGACAGCGAGAGGACACCCACGTGGGGCTAAGGAAGTGGATATCCGGATCTACAAAGGTTGTAACTTCCGAACTTTAGTTAAGTTGTTAACTTAAATCGTTTTTCGCCTAGAATTCTAGTCTAAGATCCGTATTAGGGTTTCTCGGCACCCATAAAATTTTATATTGGCATGGTTGATGCCTTGTGAGACCTCTATAGTGTGCCTAGGAACCCTACACTTTTACTTTAGGGTGTTTGCTTCACTAATTTCACACATTAGTGAAGAGGTAGTATGAGCTTGAGTCTTCTCGATGTAGATCATCTTCGGCCTCGAAGACTTCGAGCAAGTTTGCATTTTTCACCTTATGGAGCCTCTCAAGAGTTTGGGAGATTCTTACTCGCAGCGAAGGGACTTCTACACGGAGCATTTGAAGTGAAGGACCGGTCTACAAAGGTTGTATTCCACGTTCACTTAGTTTGCATGTTGTTTTGTTTAAAACTCTAGTTAAGATTCTAGGTTAGGGTTCTTTAGAAAGGCAAAAAATTTGAAAACGGCATTGACGATACCTCCCGAAACCTTGCTACCTTGCTAAGTAACCCTACAGTGGTATCAGAGCCAAGTTAGAGATTTAAACGATATTTGTTAGATTACGAAACTGAAACAACTCCGAAACTTGAAACAATATCACCCAGTTTCTGTCGAATTTAAAAAGGTGTCAAATTTTTTTTAAACAACTGCAACATGTTGTATGAGATATGACATGAACACAAGGAAAATTTGAGTTTTTTTTTTGGAAAACAGGCCGACCACATAGGTTATATTCTGAGCTCGCCGACCCAATGTTGGAGTTTTGACTTGAAATTTTCATGGTGTTCCCGTCTTTGGGTTTTGGTGTTTGAGGAGTTGTTTGTTTTTGCTAAATTTGCATGTGATGTTAACTTTCTGCAAAGGCAACTCGGAGTGTTTCGTAGTCATAATCCTAACATGTATTCGGGTTATTTATACGATGTTAAAAAGTTTGAATGGATATCAATAACTCACTTTTTCCTTTGCCGGAAATTTTCCAAGTGTTGGATTTTTCCTTAGTTTAAAACTTTCAGAAAATCATGCAAGCGAGTATATGAAACCTCTAGAAGAACGAAACCTTAACTCGATTCTGTGACAGTCAGAACCGCCATTAAACCCTAGGGTTTGTGGTAGTTCAGCGGTGCCACAAGTGAGGCATTGGTTGACCCTTCTACGGCTGGTTCATAGGAGCTATTGCATGTTCCGGGGACCTTTTAAACTCCGCTCAATTGTTGAGCTGTTTGGGAAATTTTGCGTGTTTGTTTATTCAATTGGAAAGTTTAACATTGTCTAGTTATCTTTGATTGTGATACAATATTTGGAATCCACAATTAGTTATGAGATAACTAGTTTGAATTTTAAAAATCTAGCAGTTTAGTTCATTTGATCGGTTGCCACGGGATTTTGATGTTGATCAAAAGTTCGTCGCAATTACGTAGTGTACGCGGATACTCGCTGGGTAACCTTACTAGATAGCCATGCCCCCATAACCCCAACAAAGTGACTATAGGAGAACCCCGTCGCCAAAAAGCACCCGTTCGGGTGCTCATGGCAGCAGTATTCCGCCTTAGTGCACTTCGTTAACGGCATCGGGGGTGCGGCCGTCTAATAAAGTTTTCGACGAGCATTCGATCAGGTTATCGGGAATCTTGTTGAATTACCCGACAAGTTATTGGAAAGTGTTTTCAATATCGAGACTAAAATGTGGGGTTTATAATTGTTAGGCATGTGATGTCTAAGGAATTTATTTGGTTATGCATAAAATCCAATATATGTGATACATTGGGTTTATGATGTCTAAGGGAGTTGCGGATTCCAACTGTTGTAGTTTTTCACTTTCTTTTCTGCGACCGTAAGTGTAATATGTGTTGTATCGGCGATTTCGGTGCTATATGTCAATGACAACTGGGATACGCATATTTACTTACGTTGATGACATGTGATGTTATGTGTTGCTGTGATATGTTATATTGGATCGTCGTGTTTTGAATAGCCGGGGATTTTATGTGAGATGAGAGTTTTTCCATTTTCATTCATGTAAAATCTTGTATGTAATATTCTTTTATTGGGGCACTTTCGGGTTGAGAATGATGTCACCATTGATGTATATTATTTACTTTTCCACATTAGGATAGACCCAAGGCGGGGAGCACGAGTAACCGGGTTCTAAGGTCCAGTAGGAGACCATCTCGAGGAGTCAAGACCGGGTCTCCTAACTCAAGAATTGGTAGGGTTGCTTGCCGCTCTCGTAGGGGGTCTAGGGATGTGGGTTTGGATATTCATCGCGACCGTGGAATCCGTGTTTTGTATTGGCTTAATTTAAAACACGGAATTCCTAGTATATCCAATATTTCATGTGTTCTTCTGCTGCTCTGTGATGTGATCACTATGAAATGTTCTGAGACGAATGCTTATATTATATATATATATATATATATATGATATATATTATATATTACTGCTTTTGTTTCTTCCGTGATGCTTAAGAAGCATAAATAAATGGGACTTCATTAATGAGATTAATGAAATAAAAGAAACCTAAAGATGTTGTAGAAACTTGTTTAAAAACTAGTAGTTCTAGTTCTTGCATTGCATAGCGGTATTCCTTGTAGAATATCCAGCACCTATTCGATAAGGAAAGAGCCGAGATCTATTCACTGGGAGTGACCTCTTTAGCGAAACTAGCAGATGCTACAACTCACTCGGTTTGTCTTTTAATTGCTTTTATAGTTTTTGCTTTGCATAGTGGTATTTGTAAAATATCCTGCACCTTATTCGATAAGGAAAGAGCCGAGATCCCTTCACTGGGAGTGACCTCTTTAGCAAAACTAGTAAAAGCTTCAAAAACGCTCATTTTTCAAAATCCCTCGATTCTACATCGATATCAAGTTAATTACGCAAAAGGTTTTCTTAAAAACCTGTCGTAGCCCTCCGTCATTTTAGATAAGTAGTATTTAGTATTCGTGCTACGTTTGTTGACCTTTGTCAAGACATAGTGTGTGGTAGCTGATTAGTGCTTATGTGTAAAGCATATGATGCGATTGGATTAGGGTAGTCGTACGACCTTGTTGACCTCTTTCAAGGATCGTGCGGGTGGGTTTAATTCAATCATGAAATGACGGGTTGAACTTGTCTAGCGCACTATGGTTTGTTGACCTCTGTCAAGATCATAGGACGCTAGGGGTAAAAACAATTATCGGGAATTTCAAATGTTGAAATTTGCAATGAGATTGCATACCTTCTATGGGATAGTTGGACCCCGATACCCACTGCGAGTAAGAGTTACTCCTTAGAGTGTTTTACACATTACAATTAGTCAATCAAGTAGGTGTCTAGAAAGGTGTTAATAGGGTTACGCCCGTGGGAAAATGAGGTTTATTTTAATTAGGTCCGTACGAAAGCACGGGGAACCTCCCTCAATGTACCGACACTGGCCTGGCGGAAAGATTGGCGAACTTGTAGGGTGTAATTAATCCCGGCTAGTCTTGCCTTTTAAGGTTTGAAGGTAGATTTGACTAAAACAGTAGGAGCCATCCTGATTAGATAAAATAATAACCAATCTAATCTTGCAAGAGCGTACGCAGAGTGTTTTCCTCTCTCTCTCTCTCTCCTGGTAGCGATTATGTCACGCCTTAATAAAGATAATAAAATGGATGCATTGACCGAACCTGCTTATTATACTGAGCTAGGGAACTTTGGTTCTGCTCTATCTTATAACTGTTATAGGTCCAAGAAGGAAATAGGGAATATCCGGATTCCTATGCTACCCAATCTAAGAAGTGCATATTGACGCATCTTCTTCGGGTGTGTTCATTATCAAGAACTGTTTCTTAGTATCCTCTACGTCCTAGGTATGTGATACCAGATCAAGATCCTGCATATGTAATATGTTAAATGGGCTACAGAAAGGTAGAGAACTGAGAATTGGTGATACATCTCGAAGTGTAGAGAATGGTGCAAGTGTTGCAGCCAAATCAGTTGGCAAATATCATCTTGTATTAATACATTGATTATGAACGAATGTTATTACATACCGAACCTGATATACAACATTACATCAGATTCTTTATTAAGTTAAAGAAGGATATAATTTTGTATAAGGATAATGTTGTGAACATTTTCCTGAATCAAGAGTTGATTCAATCAGACACGATATAAAATAGCATAAACGTTCTAAATCAAACTACAGTTCAAAGTATGTAGAACACACGCAATAGAAGTAGTTCAGAAATGAACGAATCCTTCTTGTGGCATTGTAGACTAGGTCATATCAATGCGACACGACCAGCTATATTACATAAGGATAAATATGAGAATCTGTTCGAATTTTCATTTTATTCTACTTGCCAGTCTTGTCTCAAAAGTAAAATTACCAATACTCCGTTTACTGGAAACAGAGAAAGAGTTAGTGAACTCTTGGGATAGATACATGATAATGTATACGGTCATATCTCTACAAATGCCAAGGATAGTTCTTTGTACTTCGTTATATTCACTGATCATCTCTCACGATTCGGACATATGTTCCTGTTAAAACACAAGTCTGAAACTTTTGAGAAATTCAACGAATATAAGCTTGAAGTTGAAGAACCTGATGAGTAGAAGCATTAAAGTCCTTTGATGTGATCGAGAAGACAAATACTTGGGCATGGAGTTCCTGGATTTTCTAAAAAGAGAATGTGATTCTCTTTTAGTTTACTCCTTCATATATATCACAGTTCAACGGTGTATCGGGGCGGAGGTATCGCACCCTATGCGATATGGTGCACTCTATGATGAGTAGTGATGAGTTACCTGTTTCCTTTTGGTGTTATGCACTTGAGAAGCTGCATACCTGTTGAATAGGGTTCCATCCAAATCAGAGCCTACCAACTACATATGAGATATGGAACGGGAAGAGACCATGTCTTAAACGAGTTAAGATATGGGGTTGTCCGGCCTAGGTTGAAAGGCAGAATCCAGACAAGCTCGAGGTAAGGTCAGTTCTGTAAGTTTGTTAGGATATCCCAGACATTTGTGAGGGAATATCTTCTACCACACTAAGAAGCAAAAGGTGTTTTGTTTCTCAACATGCTACCTTTTTGGAAAAGGAATTTCTTGTGAAGAAATTTGTGGTCATGAGGTAGAACCGTGGATGGGACACTGATCCAAAGGTCGAAGTTGTTCCAGATTGACAAACTAACAGCTGATGATTTGGTGAAGCCAATGGATTCAATAGTTTCTAACAAACCTCGGCCACTCTGCGAATCTGGTAGGGTTCCTCAACCACTTGAAAGATACTACGGTCTTTTCGGTGACAGTGGGAGCGAGGGATGCATCATGGTAGATGATGGCCCAACAAGGTTCAGGCAGGCTAGCACGAGCGGGGACTCTGTGTAAAGGCTGGATACTATGCAATCAAAGATGGAATCCATGTACACCAACATAGTATGACTTTGCATGTTGCATCTGAAGGGGTAAAACCCATTGGGAGCAAATGGATCTTGAGAAGATCATTGGTGTAAATGGAAAAGTTGAGACTTTCAAAGCTATGCTTAAGTCCATCAGGATTAAAGCAAGTATCGCGGAGTTGGAACATCTGTTTTGATGTGACAGTCAAAAAGTTTGACTTCATCAATATGGTAGATGAACCTTGTATATACAAGAAGGTTGTAGAGAGTGAGGTTGTCTTCTACGTATTGTACGTAGACGGCATACTCTTGATAGGAAATAGTTTCCTATGCTACACTCGGTCAAGCTCCTCTTATCACGAGGATTCTCAATATAAGATCTGGATGATACTTACTACATCTTGTGGATTATGATCTATGGTGATAGATCTAATTGGATGTTGGGAGTGTCCCAAATCCTGGTATATTAACACCATACTAAAGGGATTTAGTATGGATGATTCTAAGCGTGGTGGTTTGCCCACTTACTCATGGATCACTATCTCCAAATGGATGTCTTCCAAGACTAATTTGTAGAGAGCTCGCTTGCAATGGATACCCTATGCTTCAGCAGTAGGCTCTACAAGAGTATGCAATGTTATGTACCGGACTAGATGTAGATGAATCACTAGAAGTAGTGATTAGGAATCAATCGGATCTAGGGAGACTGTAGAGGACCTTCTTAAGTACTTGAGAAGCACTAAAATAAAGTTCTTGGTTCCAGCTTCCAGAGTAATAAGTTCGACCGAGAGTCAGTCACAGGCATTGTCTTTACCCTCAGTGGAGGGATGGTATGTTGGAAGAGTTCCAAGCTAGATACCGTGACATACTAGACGATAAAGGCTGAATACATTGCTACCAACGATACTATCAAAGCGGTTGTCTGGACAATTCTTATTCATAAGATGAAAAATGTTCCTACCATTGAGCGTTCAATAATTGTTATTATGACAACAATGGAGTTGTGGCATTAGCCTAGGAACACCAGTCCCATCAGCGATCCAGACACATTCTGAGGACAGTATCACCTGATCAAGGAAATGGTTGATCTCGAAGGGATCGAGGATAGGAGAGTAGAACTTGAGGTTAATACGGCCGATCCACCCTACGAGGCCTGGTTCCCCAAATACTATTTGAGATATTTTGGGATGGTTGAGTATGGGATACTACAACCACTGCTATATCGTTGAGTATAAGATACTGCAACAAATGACCTTAGTGCAAGTGGGAGATTGTTAGTTATATGTATGCCCTAGAGGCCATTACTGTACATGGGATGTATATTGTAGTGGATGCTTGGACATATATAGGGAGGAATTTCTTGGTCGATATGATAGTATGCTATCTGGTTGCTCTTGGTCTTAACATGTAGATTTGTATTGTGATACTGTCTTGCTCTCACATGTTGACAAAGCCCTTAGGATGTGTACTTGACTACTAAGACTATGATGGAGATCATAGTAGTGGGTCAGGGTAGTCCACAAGTACATCATATAATTGTTCCTAGTCGCGGGAGTTTCGAGACAGGGTATTGATACTCTAGAGTAGACTAGCGTATGTGCTTCTCGACTCATATGATGGTTGATTGATGATCCCATATCCATTGGTGTTTGACATCAGAGAAGGTATACGGGTGCTCAGTGGAGACTGGGTACACTGAATGGACTCGCCGAGAACTCCTATATGCTATTATACCTATCGTCGAATAGTAGTTCTCTGGTTACACTGGTACAAGTTAGTCTGTACACCCGAGATCGTCATAGAGTCTTGTGTGATTCCCACTGTGCTTTGATTTACACCATACCACGGTCAAGAGATCGTGCAAAAAGGTGGTTTTTGGGTACAATCCGGTTCATATCATAATATCGCATTATTATATTCCCTATTCTTATTCATTTTACAAATAAACAGGTGCTTTTGACCCATGCCTGCTACATAGTTGCAGGTTACAGGTTCTCGGAAACAAAACAGTGAAAACGATGAAAATACGATACAAAAGTGAGACTACGACCAACAAATGGAAGAATCTTGATCAAGCCTACAGTTGAAGAATAAACGAAGATCAGTGAACAAGTTCACAAAGTACAAAGGCAGAGCAAGATTCAAGACTTCGACACGAAGCAGGCGGTAAAGTCCACGAAATTATTCACTGTGGAAATCTAGAAGAAAACTAAAAGACAACCTGAGAAACCAAGCAAAGAAACAAGAAGCAAAATGCAGCTAGAAGAAACCCAGAAGAAATCAACAACCAAGCCCCCTATTCGGCCGCGGATCTACGGCCAAACCTGCCTTCTGGCCGTGGAAGCGCATGTCGGTGGAAAAATTCAGTGGCGGCGCGTCGGTGCGTTGACTAGGTTTCTTAGGGGGTAAAATTGTAAAAACAGATGTGCGTCGATTGTAACCCTAGGGTTTTCTATGTTCTATAAATAGAAGCCCTAAACCTCTTTTTGAGGTATGGCTCTTCTTATGCCTCATTGTAAATCTCAAAATTCAGAATTCAATTTCTGTAAAAGTTGGAAGAGTGCATCAGATAAAAATTAGAGTAAGTTTCTTTTTATTACCCTAGTTAAATTTTCTTTCCTGCCCTTGTATAGATCTTTATTATCTGCCCTAGTTAGATAGTTAGAAATGTTTTTCATTTCCCTAATGAGTGAGTAGTCTTCTCGCTTGTTAGGGTTAGATTTGGGGAAGGCTTGAGAGATGAAGATCTCTCACCCCTTTCTTGTCCATCACATATTTTTATAGGACTCCATACATACATACACACACCGCTCCCTACGGCACCCTATCCCACGAGGTAGCGGTGATACCGTAGTATAAAAGACCGGTTGCGCATGTTTTCCATAGAGGTTAGGGTAAGAATTAAGAAAGGAAGGACAAGAACCTAGAGGAAGAAACGTCGTTTCTTCCCGATGGTATTAATCCACTTTATTAATTATTACCATAACACCTCATAGATCTTAATTAAGGCATAGAAAGCAGCGAGGAATATTGACTTTCCAAATTTAACCTAAACCTAACCCTAGCAAGATTTTAATCCTAGTTTAGATCAACTTAGTTTTTAGATTTAATCAATCCGACAACAATCGGAAATAACTCGTTAGAACAAATTGAGAATACACAAAATCCCTGTGGACCGACCCGTACTCACCGGCTAAATACCAAGCGACGCCATTCTGGATTGCGGTTATATAAATTATTCTTTGAACACAAATCAAATGGAGACGTTGCCGGAGATGGCGTAGTATTTTCTTTTTGCAATTTAGGGTTAATATAAAATTGAAAAATAAAATGAAAAATAAAAAAAATTATAAAAATTTATCATCTTTTATTTTGTTAAGGGTATTTTCGTGTGAATTTTGCAGGATCGATGAACGAGTTCGGATCTGGAAAAATCCAGCAAGCAAAACAGAAAACGTCAGATCTGAACGACAGAGGAAAATCATAACAGAGGAGCAGAAGAAATCTGGGGAATCGAACCGCCGCCGAAAGAGCCCTTTGGCCGCGCTTCCGTCACAGGGAGTAGACGTCATCACCTAAAAAAATCTCTGTGAGCTTTCTCTCTCCTCCTCTGAAACCCCTGATATCTTCTCTGTAAATTTGCCAGCAGGATTCTTTGCGCCAAAAATTTCTCCCCCTTTCAATAATTGATCTTGTACAGGATTCTTTGCGCCACGCTAAAAAAAAATTGTTTGCAAGTGATTGTGTTTACTTCTTTACATAATTTAAATTGACTTTAAGGGGCTTGAACACCAATCCAGATTGGGTGGGGATTTCATCACCCTTCCCAGGGCCCCAAAAATCATATAAAGCATATTGCATTGACTATCAAGTAATTAAAAAAAAGATTAGACTCAGCCCTAAGGACTTCGCGCTCAATAGGACAAAGGAATAGTTGTAGGCATCGACCGTTGATACTAACCTGGCTTTGTGGTGCCTAGGCTAGACAGGTAGTGAAAGGTAATTTTAAAAGGCCCGTCTCACGGTGATTCGTGAGCGGATTCCTCCTTCTCTACTTGTGCTTACCTGGCCACAATTGGCGGTGAAGAGGCGGTTTGAGGTGCTACTTCTTGCCCTTTGGAACAGTTAGGAGCTGTCTAGTTGACCTAGATGACCCTAGATCTAGGCTTGATTGTGCATTTGTGATTGATTGAACGTGTGTCTAAGCCTTTTATCGAAAATATATTTTGCAAAAAGCTCCACATAAAAAAACACAAAAAGAAACAAAAGAATTTTTTATTTATAAAAACATGCAACTTGTCGCTAAGATATCCGTCCACCCACATTCCTTTTCTTCTCCCTTCTTACATCATGGGTACCCCACCTCCCAAAACTCTTGCCGAACTTTGGTACCCTCATCCAAACATTGCATCCTACGCGAATTGTTTTGGTCGAATTATGGACGACCCCTCCATACCCAAAATTTCTTTGAAAGATCGAATAGAAGCGTCTAGGCGAAACAGTTCGACTCTGGAATCCACTTTGTATCAACCATTTCAACCCTCACCATCTTCTTACGTTGATACTCCTTTTACGATTCCTGTTGTAACTCCGAAACCTATGTCTATAGTTGAACATATTGAACAATCTCATAACCGATCTTTCACTCCTTTCAACACTTCCATTTCTTGGGATCAATAAGTCCATTCACCTTTTTATCCAAATGTTGATCCTACTCTTGTCCAACCATTCAATTCCTACCAGTCCTACCTGACTTTCGCACCTTCCCTTGACACTGTTTCTACACAACCATTTGAGAGTTTCACGTATCCAAACAACTTTGAATCTTTTACTGAAACCCCTTCACAACCCATGTCTAGTCTGGAACAGTCGTTGGAAGCTTATATTACAGCAACAAACCAACAAATGAGGAATTTGGATGCGTCCATTGCCGCCCTTATGCAACCTAGTGAACCAGTAGCTAGTTTCCAACTAGCTCCAAATTTTCCAATGTATGATCAGACGGTTGGACAGATTGAGAATTTGAGTGGTGAGAGTGAGTTCTACACACTTCCAAATCAAACCTACCCATCACCAATTGAGTCCCACAACTCCGGTTTTGAATGTCTAACAAGTGTCCCAAATGATTCACCAGTTGAAAATAAAAATGAGTTGTGCGACTTTGTAGTGCTTAATTTGCCAGATTGTGAAGAGTCCCTTTCGAGTGAAACCATCATCAATCCTTTTGATCTCTACACCTCCAATCTAGAACCTGAATTGATAAATATCTATGCTTTTGATGAGGTGTCTAAACAAATTGATTTTCACTTGATTGAGGATATTGACGCCGGGAATATTTTGGATGATGAACCCGTAGATTTGACTGAAATTTTATCTCGAATTCATCATCCCGAGTCAGTAAATGTTTCTCTTGAACTTCATATGCGTCTTGATTTTGATGATAATTGCATGGATGAGATAACTTTTGAGGAGAATTATGAGGATAGTATTGAGGAGAGTATTGAGAATAGTATTGAGGATGAACTATTTTTGTTTGATGAGTCAGATTTTCCAGTTCATCCTTCTGAACCTTTAACTGTAATCCTTCCTTAATCACCCTCCCTCCTTTCCATCGTTCCGACCACGCAAAAGATCACGCAAGGAGACTGTGAGCTTGAAAGATTTCTATTCGATCAGAGCAGTTTGGACGCTACTGGTGCGTACCTTTTTGAATCTGACACAGTTCTCACAGCCGATAACGATTACGAGTGCTTCACTTTTTCGGACGATTTTGAAGATTCACTGCTCGAGTATGAGTCCTTTGAATTTTCAGATGAGTTAGTTGAACCATCAGACTTGATTGCTTACAGTCATTTCGAACCATTGATGGAATCTTTCGAGTTCGAGACAGTTTACTTAGGTGAGAATAAAACTATCCCTAAATCACTCCCCTTCGTCCTTTCCATCGTTTCGACCGCGCAAAAATCTGTCGCGCTTCCATTTTCAATGGATGATTTACCAAGTTCAACGTACCCATGTTTTTTTGCGAATCTTGAGGGATTTGACCCTATTTCTCGACAGGTTGATAAATTAGCACAATCGCTTTTAACACATCGGTCATCACAATTTGTGCTAATTTATTCACTCGATTTACACCCTCAAGTTCGTAATACACTTCTTTCTCTTTTCCACCATTCTTCTGCTCCACCGAGACTATATTCCACCCTTCTTCCCATACGGTCTCGTGTGTTTCTCAACTACTTTCTCTACACTCCATTCTTCCACCAACCCTACCATTATCACGATAGAATTTTTGAATGGTTGGTGCTAACTTTTGGTCTGTGTAAGCCTTGTATAGTTTGATTTTTCTCCTCCCTAACTCTGAACTTTAAACGCTCAAAACAGTGGAAACACTGTTTCACTTAAGTTTGGGGGGAACCTTGTTGTATATATATATTTTGTTTTTCTTTTAACAATAAAAAAAAATTTGTAAATAAATATACAGGGGAGCGCCGACAATTTTGACCCTCTTGGTGTAGCCTGACAGTGAGGAAACTGTCAAGTTTAAGTTTGGAGGTGTGCTCGGTAAGTTTCCTTCCTTCGCATTCATATGTATATTTTTGCATTTGCATGTTTATTTTAAAATCCATAAAAATTGAAAAATTATAAAAATTGAAAAGTTCAATTTTGGGCATAATTGACTTAAGTTCGACAAGACGGTTAACTAGCTAGGAACAACTAGATCTTAGACTTAATAAATTAAAAACCCTAAAAATAACCTTTCTTAAAATTTAACGGTAGAAAATATATGCATTTGTAGTTTATTTAGAAATAAGCAAATTTCGAGTTAACTTCTTGGGCTAAGTCGAAATAAAGGAAGATTATTGATATTTTTATTAAAGTATAAGTCTGAAAAATAATTCCTAAGCTTAAGTCTAAATTCTGAAAATATATACCCTACAAATTGCACAAACACGAACCTTGAAACTTGGAATAATAGAAGAGACCTTGAAATGCTCTTGTCTAAATTCTTCAGTATGAAGAAAAATAAATAAAAATACAAGTGTGAATAAAGAGATAAAAAATGAACACTGGTTTTTGTAATTACTTAAGGCTGCATAAA
The DNA here is from genome assembly GCA_030015575.1 of Agapanthus africanus. Lineage (NCBI taxonomy): Eukaryota > Viridiplantae > Streptophyta > Magnoliopsida > Asparagales > Amaryllidaceae > Agapanthus > Agapanthus africanus. The sequence continues at coordinate 295,296,583 of CM057347.1, forward strand.
TAGAAAAAAATATTTAGCGAGGGTGCTTCATCACCTAGTGCTTTAGACCAACTGGTTTGGGAGTCACTGCTAAAGTCTTAGATGTTACAAGACTAGAAATTACGCCTTAATGTGCAAACACATTTTGTAATCGGTCGTTGGTATTTCAAGAAGTATTAACGGTCGCATGAAAAATGTGTGAGCAATTTCATCTAAAAATTCACCAATTGAAAAGTACTTTGGACGATGGACAAGGGTATAATAGCTTGATTTGAATTTCCAAGTGTAGGGGTGATATATACACACACGTAGGGGTATGTGATTGGGGTTTAGATAAGAGATAGGAATGAAAAATAGGACTTATATTTTTAATAGAGATGATAAAAATTCCTAAGTTGAGATGAAACCCTAGAAGGAAAACTTAAAAGATGCTAAAAGCTAAGTAAGTCTACAGAACATATATAATCTTAAGTTAAATGATAAGGAAGCGTGAAGAATACGGGTGGATGATTTATGAGTCGAAGATAATAGAATTCCTTGTTGGAAAACATAATTGGAGAATAAAAGTTAATAGGCCGAATTGATAGGATTTTGTGGGTAGTCTCCGCTGAAAATCCTCAGGAGACAACACTCCTCCTACTAGGGACACCTAGAGATTTAACGGCTTGTTGCACGAGCTTAGTGCAATCGCATTCCCCTGCGAAAGTTAGGCTAGGCCTTTTTCAAGAATAAAACTAGGTTTGCTCGAGGACGAGCAAAAGATAAGTTTGGGGGTATTTGTTCATATCATAATATTGCATTATTATATTCCCCATTGTTATTCATTTTACAAATAAACAGGTGCTTTTGACCCATATCTGCTACATAGTTGCAGGTTATAGGTTCTCGGAACAAAAACAGTGAAAACGATGAAAAAACGATACAAAAGTGAGACTACGACCAACAAATGGAAGAATCTTGATCAAGCCTACAGTTGAAGAATAAACGAAGATCAGTGAACAAATTCACAAAGTACAAAGGCATAGCAAGATTCAAGACTTCGACACAAAGCAGGCGGTAAAGTCCACGAAATTATTCGCTGTGGAAATCTGGAAGAAAACTAAAATACAACCAGAGAAACCAAGCAAAGAAACAAGAAGCAAAATGCAGCTAGAAGAAACCCAGAAGAAATCAGCAACCAAGCCCCCTATACGGCCGCGGATCCGCGGCCAAACCTGCCTTCTCGCCGCGGTTCCGCGGCCATGGGAAACGCGTGTCGGTGGAAAAATTCAGTGGCGGCGCGTCGGTGCGTTGACTATGTTTCTTAAGGGGTAAAATTGTAAAAACAGATGTACGTCGATTGTAACCCTAGGGTTTTCTATGTTCTATTAATAGAAGCCCTAAACCTCTTTTTGAGGTATTCCTCTTCTTGTGCTTCATTGTAAATCTCAAAATTCAGAATTCAATTCCTGTAAAAGTTGGAAGAGAGAATCAAATAAAAAGTAGAGTATGTTTCTTTTTATTGCCCTACTTAAATTTTCTTTCCTGCCCTAGTATAGATCTTTATTATCTGCCCTAGTTTGATAGTTAGAAATGTTTTTCAATTCCCTAATGAGTGAGTAGTCTCCTCGCTTGTTAGGGTTAGATTTAGGGAAGGCTTGAGAGATGAAAATCTTTCACCGCTTTCTTGCCTATCACACGTTTTTATAGGACTCCATGCATACATGCACACACCGCTCCCTACGGCACCCTATCCTACGAGGTAGCGGTGATACCGTAGTATAAACGACCGGTTGAGCATGTTTTCCATGGAGGTTAGGGTAAGGATTAAGAAAGGAAGGACAAGAACCTAGAGGAAGAAACATCGTTTCTTCCCGATGGTACCAATCCCCTTTATTAATTATCACCATAACACCTCATAGATCTTAATTAGGGTATAGAAAGCGGTGAGTAATATTGAATTTCCAAACCTAACCTAAACCTAACCCTAGCAAAATGTCAATCCTAGTTTAGATCAACTTAGTTTTTAGATTTAATCAATCCTACAACAATCGGAATTAACTCGTTAGAACAAATCGAGAATACACAAAATTCCTGTGGACCGACCCGTACTCACCGGCTAGCTACCAAGCGACATCGTTCTTGATTGCGGTTATATAAATTATTCTTTGAACACAAATCAAGTCCTAAGTCACATAGAGGCAATGAGCGATAGGAGGGGTTTCGTCTCTCCCGGTATTAGTAGTTGATGTTGTGCAATACTCGATTGTCCATAAGATGAAACCCCTGGCCAGGGTTGCTGAAATTTACTGGTAAGTGTAATTAGTAGTGTCTCGACCCGTTATGGACCTTGCATAGGCTTGACTTATCAGGCTATTGGGGTCAGATGTTATACCACCCCCAGACTGTTGATATGCGACATATCAGACGAAGAGACCGGACTGTACGGTAGTGTTACTGATTGGATTCGCAGGAGTGTGAGCAGGCTTGCTTGTTGATCTTTTGATCGCTCAATACCCGGGTGGCCGTTACGTTTAGTAGACCGCTTGCGGCTTGTGGGTGTTTGATATGATCATCACTTACTGCCGGCGTATTGACGAGTATTTAGAGTCCTACACAGAGGTTTCCTGGTTCATGCGAAACGAAGTAGGTGCACATATGTGATATGTACGAGACCGAGATTAATGCGTGTATGTGATACCGCATTCTATTCTCGTGATATGTAATATCGGCCGGTTATATGTGATATAGCCGGGTTATATGTTTAATGTATTGTTTTCTTTATGCAAAAAATATATATGTGATATATATTGTTGTGACATGCTAGGTTACACATGCAACATGGATGTATGAGACTCACACCATGCCAGGGTTAATGTTAGGGTTTAATATTTATTCTGAAGTAATTACAAATTAGTGGAGATATTTTGATGGTTGGAAGCTTGGAGAAGCTTGATGATAACCATTGACTTAGTCCACTCTTTTATTTTTCTTAAGATATTTATAATCCCAACCATTAACCATACACAATGGTCAACTCTCTACATGAGTTAGTATATGGTTGATATACTCACTCATGGTTGCATTTTGAACCATATGATTTATTCTATCATCACTTGAGCTTCATCTTCTTCTTCCTCATTTTAAGATTTCTATCTTTTGTGAAAGTGATGATAGATTGTGAGAAATTGAAATCTAAAGTGAGCCCACTTTCTACTTCATCATCCTCTACTATTAACCATTTAGTTTAGGGTATTTGCTTCACTAATTTCACACATTTGTGAAGAGGTAGCATGAGTTTGAGTCTCCTCGACGTAGATCATCTTCGGCCTCGAAGACTTCGAGCAAGTTTGCATCTTTCACCTTGTGGAGCCTCTAAAGAGTTTGGGAGATTCTTACTCCCAGCGAAGGGACTTCTACACGGAGCATTTGAAGTGAAGGACTAGTCTACAAAGGTTGTATTCCACATTCACATAGTTTTCAAAGTTGTTTGCATGTTGTTTTGTTTAAAACTCTAGTTAAGATTCTAGGTTAGGGTTCTTTAGAAAGGCAAAAAATTTAAAAACGGTATGGACGATGCCTCCCGAAACCTTGCAGCCTTGCTAAGTAATCTTACATCACACTCTGATATTTCAAGTTCGATAATTGTGGAAAGAAAACATGATTTAGACTCTTTTGAGAATAAGGTAGATGAGCTTTTCGAGTCTCCTACCACCATAATTTCTGACGAATCAAGTGTGTTGAGTTCGGGCGTGAAACAGATTGATATTGAAACGTTCACTCGGACCATTGATGAAAGTTTCGAAGATATTTTCGCCGACGGACTCACATTTCTAAATGATATGGATGTTGTGATAAATCAACCTCCACCTGAAGAAGTTGAACCACCACCATTTCTTCTTATCCCATACGAGCATGTGACGATTCTACCCATTCCTAATCATTTACATTCTCATTTTCGTTCACCATCATTGTTTCGTCTCTATCAACCGAGACGTAAACCCGATCGATTCCGCCTCCTATCCCCCACTTCTTCAAATCTCTGATCTTCCACAAACTATATTGTTACATTGATAAAATCTTTGAATGGTTGGTGTTGACTTTGGGTCTTTGTAAAGTTTTATATTGACCAATAAATTTACCCCCCTCTTTATAATTTTAAATTGTTAATACGGTTTCACTCAAGTTTGGGGGGGGGGGAGAATATTTTGGCTCTTGAAAGAAAATAATTTTTTACAAAATTGTGAGCCAAAAATAAGTCTGGGGGAGGATTTCACTGTCATTTATTCATGTCCCCGTTGCTAACTTTTCCTCCTAAGTCTATAGGTTTTTAAGCTTAACAGATGACATCAGTGAGGACACTGCTGTAAACAGGTTTAGGAGAGGTTTATCCTTATTCACGCATTATTTTGCATTATCATAAATTTAAGCACAAAATTATTTGATAATAAAAGATTAGAAAGTGAAAAATTACATATGAAAGATAGGAATAGTTTGAGAAAAGCAAGAAAGTTATATGTTTTCTTAAACGAAACTAGTAATAAGTAGTTATGAGCTGCTGTCCTAAGGGTTAGTAAGATGAAGGAATTTAAAAATCTGAGGATAAAAATAAGTCTGAAAAATAGTCCCTATTCTTGAGTCCAAATATTTGAACGTTGATATCCTACCATACGCATTTGCACACATCTTGAAACTTGGGATAGTAGAGGATACCTTGAAATGCTCTTGTCTAAAAACCTTGGTATGAAGAAAAATAAAAATATAAAGAAAAAAATGGTGAAGAAAAATGAACGATGGTTTTGTAATTGGTTAAGGCAGTATAAAAAAATATAGCGAGGGTGCTTTATCACCTAGTGCCTTAGACCAACTGGTTTGGGATCCACTGCTAAGCCTTAGATATTGCAAGATGAGGAAATTGCTAATTACACCTAAATGAGTGAACACATTTCGTAATCGTTCGGTTAGTACCTCAAGAAGTATTAACGGTCGCATGAAGGATGTTTGAGCAATTCCATCTGATAATTTTCACCGACTAAAACTACTAAGGAAGATGGACAAGAGTATGATAGATTGAATTGAATTCTCTAAGTGTAGGGATGTTTTTTACGCACACGTAGGGGTATATGATCAATATTTGGAAGAAACGTAGGGAGGAAGACTAAAGGCGATGTTTTATTAAGGGATGATGTGATTTCCGACATCCTTTCATGACCATTAAGATAGGGCTCATGGCAACTGAAAAGCCAGTATAGTTGGAAACTCTTATTTTCAAGTTCTTTCTTTTATAGTTCTTATCTTTGTATGTAACTTTCATTTTTTCCTTTTATTATGGGATTTTGTGGGTGTAATCCGCTGAAAATTCTTAGGAGACAACATACCTCCTACTAGGGACACCTAGAGGTTTAAAGGCTTATTGCACGTGCTAAGTGCAATTGTGATTGCCTATGAAAGTGTGCTAGGTTTTTTCTTCTTCTTTTTTCTCCCTATCTTGAAATAACTAGTTTGCTTAGGATGATCAAAGTTAAGTTTGGGGGTATTTGTTCAGTCGAAAATATTGCACATTTGATATAACATTTTTCTTACTTTTCTCAAATATTTAAAGGTGTTTATTATAAATATAGAACATATGTGGGTTGATCTGCAAATTTACACTTTATCATATTGTCACGCCCCGCTTCCCAGTGTATGGCGAAGGGGACGCGACGAGGTCTGCTACATATATACTCAGAAGTATATACGCTAAGCGTATCTAAGCAATGTAAAATAAATACGCAAGAGACAAGAAATAAAAAGAAAAGCAACTTTTATTTTTTAACATTCTTTGTACAATGCATGAAAGGAAATACAACTGAAATAAAATATGCCTAAACAGTGGCATAACAGGAAATGAAAAGTACAGAGAGGGAAAGTGTACAATGAAACTAAAGTGCAGGGTCTTCAGCAAACTGCTCCAAGTCTTCTTACGATGGCTCGATCTCTGCCGGGTCCAAATCACCTGACGACATTCAAAGAAGAAAGAAACAGAATGTCTTCAGCGAACAGGTCGCTCGGTAAGTCCCAAAGGTAAGAGGAAAGTAAAATAGACAGAATAAGAATGTATCTTTTAAAGTTGTATTATCTTGTAGTAATGTCGTATTAACGCTGTTGTTTGTAGTTTGGTACAGAAGAATGCCAGTGTATACGAGAGGAGTCTCTATATGCCAGAGACTAGAGGCACGTATAGTACAAGAAACCGTTTATGCCACGTTACAACAGCAACTGGATTCATGTTAGGTGTGTTAAGTCTGACCACCTCGTGCCACCTTTAACACCTTCCGTACCAATCTACCCCTTAAACCCCGCGATGTCTTATTTGTATTGTTATCATGTAAATAGTATTGGTTGTAAGATTGATTGACTGACTGACCGAAACCATGATATCAAAAAACGGTTGTAACCGCAGAGTCATGTAAATAGAATACTGGGAATCATGTAAAAGGAATATATATCCATAGTTTGGTTCATTCATGTTGTATAAATTGATATTTGGATTCATGGATTCATGTGTTCATATTGAATTAGAATCTTGTAGATTAAAGATTGACTTGAATCATATTCAAGTCAGATTAATTAGACTCAAACCCGAGCCAGAATATCAGGAATGTGAATCGAAGTTTTATAATTGCTAGGGTCCTTAAGATAATTTATAAACTTGAAGGGGTTTTATATAAAAATACTTTTATATACTTTTCAAATTACGCCTCGAGTATTTATTGTTCGTCTTTAGAGTTGTAATGAGGGTGGATTTTATGTTGTGATATTTCTAGTGAAAATATCCTAGTATTATAAATAACGGTATTTATCTGTAATATTGATTATTTGAAGTTCATGGTATTTTAGTGTAAAATTTATTATTGCGATTTTTAGGAAAAGGTGGAAAATTTATATTATAATAAAATAGATATTTAAATGATAAATATACATATGTTTATACAAAAATAATTTTAATAAATATTTTATATTCCAAAAATCTCATTTTCTTAAGATGTCGTATTTTAAACCTTTCGAGACCGAATGCTCCTTGTGGAGGTCTGAATCTCGCACTACTAGCCCGAGGGTGCACGATAAACCGCACGATCCCAAACGGGTTCCCCAAAAATGGGTTGTAGCGGTGCTTTGCAAAGATTGTAAAATACTAATCCTTTAGAAAACGGTTTTATAAAGTAAAAGGTATTTATTTGCAAAGGTGTAAATTTTCCGTATTTTAGATTCTAGGGTTTCCTAAGTCAACTAGCCTATTTCTAAATGGTCTAAACGACAAGTCGTTAGAAGCCTCAAATCGCCTCTTCACCGCTAATTATGGCTAGGTATGTACAAATGAGGAAGGAGGGATCCGCTCACGAATCGTGAGGCGGGCCTTTTAAAGTTACCTTTGCTCACTGGCCTAGCCTAGACACCATAAAGTCAGGTTTAGATAAACGATCGATGTCCATAACTTATCGTGTTTTCCTAATAAGAGGTGTTTATTTAAAAGTGTATCAAAGCTAAACTTTTAGAATTAGTTTTATTAAGAATATGGTATTTAAATGAAAGTTTTGTTTTATCATATTCTAAGTTTTGACGATATCGTTTTAGGGCTGTATTTGCGTGTGTGTGGAGGTAAGTCATTAACTCGTGCTCTACTTTAAATGTATAGTAAGATTAAGGGGTTAAATGTGAAATCGAAACATTGTGGTATTAAAGTGAAAAATACGATAAATTGGAAAGGTTATCATTTCATATGATGAACTTATTCAAATTGATTTTTAAAAGTTTAATAGTCAACATAAAGATGTTTAAACATGAATGTATTGGTGAGAAGTGAACTTTTATAGAAAACCAAATCGGAAATCGGATTTGTTCCGATTCCGTCGGGTTTCGTAATTTCGTATTTTAGAGAAATAGAAAGAAGGAAAGAATGGGACTTACGGGTTTCGATCTATACTAAGGAGTGAGGGGGGACTAAAGGAGTTGCTGAGACGTTGCTTCGTCGCCGGTTGTTTCTAAAAACGTCGCCGGAATTCCCGCCGGAATTTCGTCGGAGCTTCGCCGCGAACTTGTTTTCAAAGTACATACTTCTTGGAAAATTTTGAGAGAGTGAGCTTAGGGTTTTGGGATGAGAGGGTAGAGGGTAAGGGTTTATTTATAGGGTAGGCTAGGGTAAGGTAGGTGAAAGGTTTTTAATTAAAAAAATAGTAAAAATGTGGGAAAAACATTAAAAATCATAGTAATTAGGGTATATTAAATTCTCGGGAACCGATCCAAGTAAATGGTGTATGCAGGGGGTTAAAGAAGTCGAAGAGCCACATTTTTCGTTTTGGGGACTCGGCCGTCCGGACAAGTCTGGCCGGCGGCGCCGGCTCGAGTCGGCCGGTCCGCCGGCCGACTTGGCCGATCCCGGCCGAGTCCAGTGGTCATTTGGTGGGGGGGGTCTTCAGACGTGGCTCCTGATATTTTTAGTTTTTGAAGCGTAGTTCAAAGTTTGGGAGTTATGGTCTGTGGACTGTTGGGCTTCCAAGAAATTTAAAACAAAAACAATATAAAAATAATGTGGGGCAGGGGATTTGAACTCTGGTGGCTTAGTTTAGCAGTGCAAGGTATTACCAATGAGCTACAAGCTCCTTTTTGTAATTATGGTGTAAAATAATTACTTAAAGTGGTAACAACAACATTAAATACCCCAAGTATACTTTAATTTTAAAACAATTTTATGTACTCTAAAAATGGAGGTTTTTAAAAACAAAATAATTACATATATATTGTGCTTAGGTAAAAATACTCCTTTATGAATTTTGAAAAAAATTAATTTAAAAATTTGTATAAGAAAAAAAGGTGTATAAGAAAATTAGGGTTGTTACACATATGTTTATATATTATAATTAAAATTATGAAGGAAAATATATGTATATAATATTTATATAATATTTTTATTATGCATATCATATCGAATAATCTTAATCAAATTTCTTAAAAATTTAATACCATATAAATTTATTAAGATAATATCTTTAATTTAACAAATATTACTAATATTATTTATGGAGATATTGTGTAGATTTAGCTCAGGTCGGAAGATCGAGATATTCGAGATGTCAGGGTTAAAATCTGTCAATAAAATCGTAGATTCAATACTGGCAGAGACTTAGAGAAATATTTGTAGAATCCAAACATCACAAAAATCTTCAAGTGTCAACAGAGGAGCCCACAAGAATTTTCAAGTTGCGATTCCTCTAAAACGCCGCGGTTTAGCGGCAAAAAGCACCTATATGCTGCGGATCCGTGGCCTTATCATGGCCGTAGGATTTATGGTTTGGTGGGCTGATCACAACAACAAATCCTACATACGGGACATCTAGGGTTTCTTCTTTGTGGGCTATAAAAAGGAATGCGGGTTAAATTTAGAGAACTATCATCTTTAACACGAAGCAAATCACCGTCAAGGAACAAGAGATCCACGACAGGTCCGCGATTCGACGTGATAGAGTAACGTGAATATCGATGGAACATCTACTTCCAGCGAGGTAGAGATCGAGAGCAACGTTATGTTGAGCTTGATGGAATTGGCGAGGAGGAGGTGCAGTCGGTGGTCCTCTAGGTGGTGGAGCAGGGAGAGCGAGTCTTGGAGTAGGTGCTTGAAGGGCTGGTCTCTGTTGATAAGTGATTGCTGGCCTGGGTGCAATAATTGGGTTTTGTCTTATGGGACAAGACCCAATATCATGAGTAGCTGAGCCGCAGACTAAGAAAAGACGGTTAGCTTGCCGACAGTCTTTTATCATATGTCCAGCTCTCTTGCAGTAGTTACAAAAATCTGGGCTAGGCCGGTTGATTGGTGCTCTTGGTCTCCTTAGCACAAATGGTGGCCTTGATGAGGCTCTTCTTGCCATCTGGTTGGCAGGGCGCTTAACTCCAACTGCCTGAGATCTGCCTCTCATCTTTACCACTGCCTCATAACGTCGGGCAGCTTTCAGAGCCGATTCATGAGTCGGAAAATCTCCTGTGGCTAGTGCAACCTGGATCTCCGGATCTAACCCCTGTTGAAATCGACGGGCTCTGATCTCATCCGTCGGTATCAGGTGTGCCGCGAATCTGTTAATGTATTGTGTTAGCTGTGTAGTATGTGATTTATTGAAAAATTGAATAATTGAGTCATATCATACCGACTGAGCATGGTGAACTCACCGTCATATTCATCTACCGACTTGGTCCACATTGAATCTTGTTGCAGATGGATGAACTGCCGTTCCATATCGATCCTGGCAGTCTTAGGGAAGTACTTTGCGTCAAACATGTCGCGGAAAGTTTTCCATTCGATGGGTTGATCAAGACGTCTTTCTTCCACCTTCCACCAAACCCGTGCATTGTCCGTGAGCTGTAATTTTGCAATATGAACCCAAGTATTTCTGGGACTTGTGCCGCTGCCAAATCATCTTCGATGCTCTAAGCCCATTACTTAGCTTCTAGAGGGCTCTCTTTTCCTGCAAATTGTTTGGGTGCAAAGACCTGAATTACTTCACCCCAGGCGCTTTTGTCTCTGGTCGGTTTATCAAGGTAGCAGTCTGCTGCTGCTGTCCTTCCAGGGGGCTGTGGATTGCCTCAAGCAGAACCGTCTGCTCGTTGATCGGAGCAGGTATGGCAGGTGTGAGTGGTAGTGGTGGAGGTGTATTTTGAAAACTATACAAAATTATTTTTACATAAACCCTCCTCAAGTTATACTAAATTACAATATGGACCCTAGTAAATATAGGTTTAAGCTAGGGTAATGATGTTTTATATGAAAACTAAACTTTATGGTATTTTTCTGTAAATGTGCTGTAAAAATTGAAATATGAATTCTTCTGATACGAAACTTGTCAATAAGTTTTGTTAATATTTAATGATCATGATGTGCGGGTTTGATTTTATTGTGTTTAAGGAAAAAATGATTTTTAAGGAAAAACGGAATCGGAAGTCGGAATAACTCCCCTTCCATCGAGTTTTAGAATTCTAAATTTTTAGAATAGTAAAAAGATGGGGGAGAAGGGACTTACGGGTTAGTTGATTAAAGAAGAGGAAAAGGAGGATGTCGGAGGTGCCAGTGCATCGTTTCGTCACCGGAATTTTCTCGGGTTGTCGTTGGAAGTTTGCCGGAGCTTCGCCCTTTGCTAACTCCACTTGTACACAAAAAGTCTATAGATTTTTTCTTGAGAGTTTGGACAGAGTTTTGGAAGTGAGGAGGGGTGAGTTTAGGTATGTTATTTATAGGAAAAATTAAGTTAAGGGTAGATGAAAGATTATGTGAAAATTGTATTAAATTTTTGCATTTAAAAAGTTAAAAGGGGTGTTTTAATTCTCTGTTTATTTTCAGAGATTTTAAACAGTGTAGGGAAAGTGGGGTAAGCCAACAGTCTCATAGGAATGAAGAAAATCGGCGATCCGACTCACCTGAACCGGCACCGCCGACCAATTCGGTCGAGTTGGCCGAGTCGGGCCGGTACTCGTCGCCACGTGTCCACCGTCGATTGGTCTACCTCCTGGGCTCGTTTGTTTTTAGTATGACTTTTGGTGTTTATGAGATATGCATGTGTAGACTCTTGGGCTTCTAAAAATTTAAAAGAAAACTAATTAAAAATAATGTGGCTAATGGGATTTGAACTCCGGTGCTTTGGTTCAGCAGTGCAAGGTCTTACCAATGAACTACAAGGTCCTTCTTGCTGTTCAAAATTGAATTAAATACTTATAGTACTCACAGGAAATGTAAATACCCCAACTATACATTAACTTTAAATCAATTTTATGTACACAAGATTTGGAGTTGTTACAGTCTACCCTCCTTACAAAAGTTTCGTCCTCAAAATTTATAATTTATTTTAAGGACTAGTTTACAAATAGGTGCGGATATCTTGCATGCATCTCATCTTCCCTTTCCCATGTCGATTCTCCTGGAGTGCCTTTTCTCTACATCACTCGAACCAAGTTGACTTCCTTGTTCCGAAGCAACTTCACTTTTCTATCCAGGATCTCAACAGGTTGTTGCTCACAAGATAAGTCGGGCTATACCGTGAGCTCAGAATGATCGAGAATATGGCCGGGGTCACTCACATACCTTCTGAGTTGGGATATGTGGAACATAGTATGCACTCCTTCCAATGAAGGTGGAAGTTCCAAACGGTATGCCATTTCACCGACTCAATCAACTATGTCGAACGGTCCAATGTATCTCGGACTTACCTTACCCCGTCTTCCAAATTGAATCACTCCATGGTTTGGAGATATCTTTAAGAATACGTGATCTCCCGGCTGGAACTCTATGTGACGTCACTTTGCATCAGCCCCGTGCTTCTGTCAATCTTGGGCTATGCGCATTTTTTTATAGTGCGTACTGCATCTACGGTTGCTATTATCAATTCAGGTCCAAGAAGGTCCCTATCACTGATGTCGTCCCAACTTAATGGCGATAGACACTTCCTTCCATAAAGCGCTGTAAAAGGTGCCATTCCTATGCTTTCTTGATAGCTGTTGTTGTATGAAAACTCCACAAGTTGTAGGCGATCTTCACACGATCCTCCGAAGTCTAACATTCACGCTCTGAACATATCTTCCAAGATCTTAATAGTTCACTCAGACTGACCATCTGTTTGTGGATGATAAGCCGTGCTGATGTTCAGACTTGTTCCCAAGCTTGCTTGCAGACTCTGCCAAAATTGTGATCAGAATCTAGTGTTACTATCGGGGACAATGCAAACCGGTACTCCAAGAAGTATCACAATTTCCTGTATGAGTTCATGGGTATCAGGGATAGTACATTTATATAGAGTTTAAATAATAATTAGATTCTTACCTCCATGTACTTCTTTGCTAATGTCTCAGTTGATTGGCCAACTCGAAATGGGATGATGTGAGCCGACTTTGTGAGTCGATCCATAATAACCCATACCACATCGTTACCTTTTGTGTTGCGAGGAAGTGCAGTCAAAAAATCCATTGTTATGTGTTGCCATTAACATTCTGGGATTGATAACGGTTGAAGTAATCCAGCAGTCCTGTGATGTTCAGCATTTACTTGCTGACACACCAAGCATTTAGCGACGCTTCTGGCTACTTCACGCTTCATTCCATACCACCAGTAATTTTGACGCAGATCCTTGTGCATCTTTGTACCTCCAGGGTGTACTGAGTAAGGAGAGCTATGAGCATCATTCATTAACTCTTCCCGAACATAACCTTTTGGTACACATAATCTGCTATTGTATCTCAAAGATCCGTCTTCATGGATGATGAAGTCTGTTCTGAGTTCATTCTCCACTTGTTCTCTTTTTGCAACTTAGCATCACTTGCTTGAGCAGCTTTGATCTGATTGACAATGGTAGATTGAACTTGTAAATTCACCAAACTTGAAGCGTTACCTAGCATGACTACTTCAATCTCCATCTGATGTAATTCCTGTTGAAGCTTCCACTGAGCGGTGAGATTCATCGATAATGGTTGGCGACTAAAGGCATCAGGTACCACATTCACCTTCCCTATGTGATATTGCAGGTTGATGTCAAAGTCCTCCATAAGTTCTGACGATCGTCTCTGCCACATATTAAGCTCTTTCTGAGTAAACACATATTTCAGACTCTTGTGATCTGTGTATATGTTTACTCGCTCACCAAGTAGATAATGGCGCCAAATCTTAAGAGCAAAGATAACGACCGCCAATTCCAAATCATGCGTCGGATAATTGCGCTCATGAATCTTCAGCTGTCTTGAAGCATAAGAAACAACTTTACCGTGCTGATGTAGAACACATCCTAATCCCTTACCAGATGCATCGCAATGCACTTCGAAACCTCCAGATTGGTCCGGTATAACGAGAATAGGCGCTGATGTCAACCTTGACTTGAGTTCTTCGAAAGATTATTTGCATGCTTCTGACCATACAAAGTCTTCATTTTTACGTGTGAGCTTGGTCAGGGGTGTTGCTATCTTCGAAAAGCCTTCAATGAACCTTCTGTAATATCCAGCTAGACCCAAGAAACTCCGAATGTCCTTCACTGACTTTGGTGTCGGCCATTTGCTTACTGCTGAATCTTTCGCTGGATCCACAGAGATTCCTTCGCCTGATACAATATGTCCAAGAAAACCAACTTGATCTAGCCAAAACTCACACTTGCTGTACTTGGCGAAGAGTTGATCTTGTCGTAGAGTTTCCAGGAAAATTATTAGGTGCTCGGCATGCTCTTTCCGACTCTTAGAATACACCAGGATGTCATCGATGAAGATGACAATGAACCTGTCTAAGTACTCCCGGAAAACTTGATTCATCAGGTTCATGAATATTGCTGGTGCGTTGGTCATTCTAAATGGCATCACAAGAAATTCGTAATGACCATAGCGAGTTCTGAAAGCCGTTTTGTGGATATCAGATTCTTGACCTTCACCTGATGATAACCTGAACGAAGATCTAACTTAGAGAAAACACAAGATCCACTTAACTGATCGAATAAATCGTCGATGCGCGGGAGTGGATACTTGTTCTTTATCGTTACTTCGTTCAAGGCTCTATAATCGATGCACATTCTGTATGAACCTTCCTTTTTCTTCACAAGTAGAACTGGTGATCCCCAACTTGAAGTGCTGGGATGAATCCATCCTTTCACCAATAATTCGTCCAACTGAGTACGAACTTCTTTCAAACCTTCCAGACTTAATCGATAAGGTGCTTTGATCACCTGTTGTGCTCCTAGTACTAAATCAATGCTGAATTCAAGAGCTCGATCGGGAGGAAAACCTGATATATCGTCTGGAAACACATCGTCGAACTCTCGAACCACTTCTGGCTTTGATCCTTCCTCCGCTTGAATTGCTGTAATTACTGCCTTCTTTGGTTTCGCCTTGTAAGTACTTGGCTCCAGGGTACGGTCTCCACATTTGAAATAGAAGACCGGATGGTCTGTAATCTCGAACCCTATCCTCCTTTGACGATAGTCGATGGTAGCGTAAAAGGTTCCTAGACAATCCATTCCTAGAACCACATCGAAGTTCGGTATATCAAGTACCTTGAAGTCAGCATAGAATTCTTTGCTGCAGACGACTACTGGACACAAGCTGTATCCCATTGTTGCCTTTAGAACGCCATTTCCTGAACTGACATTCCAACTCGATACAAGCGGTGTGACTGGAATTGCATGAGTTTGGAAGAACCGTTGTGACATTAAGTAGTGAGATGCTCCAGTATCAAAAAGTGCTAGTGCAGGAAGTGAGGCTACTATAATTGTACCTAAGGTATGTGGGATATGTTTTAGGTATAGGAAAAATATGTAGGTAGGTGTTAAGACTGAAAGAAAAGCTTGAAAAGAAAAGGTTACCAGTGATGACTTGGCCAGTGGCCTCAGTTTCTTCCACTGTCATCGTGAAAGCCTGTCGCCGTGGTACATTCCTCCTGGCTGGAGGAGCATTCCTCAGAACGTTCCGTTGAGCTTGATAGAATTGGCGAGGAGGAGGTGCAGCCGGTGGTCCTCTTGGTGGTGGAGCAGGGAGAGCGAGTCTTGGAGCAGGTGCTTGAAGGGCTGGTCTCTGCTGATAAGTGATTGCTGGCCTGGGTGCAGCAGTTGGGTTGTGTCTTATGGGACAAGACCGAATATCATGAGTAGCGGAGCCATAGACTAAGCGAAGATGGTTGGCTCGCCGGTAGTCTTTTATCATATGTCCAGCTCTCTTGCAGTAGGTACAAAAGACTGGGATGGGCCGGTTGATTGGTTCTCCCGGTCTCTTTGGCACAAATGGTAGCCTTAATAAGGCTCCTCTTGCCATCTGGTTGGCAGGGCGCTTAACTCTAACAGCTTGAGATTTGCCTCTCATCTTTACCACTGCCTCATAACGGCGGGCAGCTTTCAGAGCCGATTCATGAGTCGGAAAATCTCCTGTTGTCACGCCCCGAAATTGGCATGTGACGGCCCTAATACTACGCAACGCCTAAAGACGTAACGCAGTAAAAGAAAGCCAAAACCCAGAAATCTAAACCATGAAAATACGGAAAAGACAATATAAGTTTTTGAAACATTTGAAATCACAACCCAAATTCTTTAAAAGTAAAACTTTCTTTCTTTAAAATTTTGGCAACACCCCTTTCTGTAAAAACTAGCCCAAAGATGGAAAACAATCACATCATAATTATACAATGCCGTAGCGAAGAAATAAGAGACAACAGGAAGGAAACTGTATGTAAAAGACAACAAATCTATAATAATATATACAATATCGTCCTCACCAAGTCTCTAACTCAACAACATAATAGTAGATGGAGAGTACAAAATACAACGAATGTACAATACAAAATACAGATAACCACCAATACCCACCTAAGCAAAATAGCGCACTGTGAGTCGATGCGGTATCTGTAGCAAAAGATGATAGGTGAATAGCCTGCCTCGACTACTCTGGGGAAACACCCTGCAAAACAACTGTGGTACAACGGGGGTGAGTTGCCAACTCGTGAATAGTAGATAACATATGCAGGTAATCGCAGGAATGTACGTACAGCATGAATCTAAGATATGCAGTTTACAGTAATATTAGGTCATGTGAATGCAGAATAAAGGAAAGTACACTAGCAGGTACAATCAATATCTGAAGCAATAATAAAATGACAATAGGGATATGAGAATGTAAAATATGTAGCAATCATAAGGGTACACTAACAGGTACTTCCAATATATGAAACAGTGCATAAATAGATAAGTGTGAGGTATGGGGTGAAATATGTCATTTCCACGGAAACCTGACATCGTGGTAGGATCACAATCCATCAAGACACTCAAATCCACAATTCCTCAAATCAGCCTCTAAGTTGGGCTCTCACATCATATAAGTCTCACATCTTCTCAATATACAAATCAGCAATCTCTTTCATATCCAATATCCAATCTCAATGAATCACCTATATCCCAAGTCGAATCTTTAGTAAATTCTAACATCCTAAATATATATATATATGCAGAAATAAATATGATGGGATAAATACACATATATTAGCGTCCCACTCCACTAATATTAGTGTAAGGGTATATATAACAACGGCTAAATTCCCTGTTATATATACAAAGGTATTAAAAGAAATATCATGAAAACAATATGCCAAGCATCGACACAGAAATCCTGATAGGTACGTATCATACACTATCCCGAAAGCATGAGTGCCTAGCTCTGACCCTCGCCTTTCGACGTATGCATACGTACATGACTCCCAACGGTATCTCCATGATCACCGACGAGTCATTGGCATTGTCACCGGATGGTATGGTTCCCCTGCCGGGCTCATCGGCTCATAGCACATCGACATCCCTTTCTTTCCCCGGGGTACCTCCGGGCCCCACCATGTACCCTCTACGGCCTCGACGCCTCCTCGTAGGGGTATATATAAATCAGCACCGATAAAACCCATGGTGGATGCGCAAATATCATATCAAGGAAACCGGGTTTTTCAACGTATGCATAATTTCATGAACTCCCGCGGTTCCCAAATCCAGAAAATATCATGTAAAATCCAAATAATAATGCGCAAATCCAGGAATAAATATGTGCGATATATCTGAAATGTGAGCATATAAATGAAAATATGTAGCTGAAACCAGATATATGCGAAGTCGATAAGGTACAGCTAAGTATGGGTGTCTACCTATAAATAAATGATATGGTATACCCCACTGGGTATAAGTAAAATATGAGTAAGGTATACCTGTAGATGTATCGTAAAGGGTATGTGTACCTATCGCTAATGGTACGATACTCTATAGGTATACAGGTATGGTAATGTCATATGTGATAAGCAGTACGAATCAATGTCACAAGGTCCCTAACCAAGCAATATAGTATCTATAATGGTTTGTGTGTGACATCGCAATTATTGACGGTGTGTGTGTAGCATACAATCCGTGCTCGTGCAACATGAACCGTCAATAATGTGTGCAGTGTCCTACGGCTACTAGTCACAGTACAACTATATCTAAGTAAATAGAGTAAAAGCGCAATTCTAACAATGACGTAGAATATGCGACAAGTATTAGAATTCTAACCCAGACGCATAACGCCATGCGGGCGATTCCCCTGTAGATGTTAAATCTACTCACCTGGTCGCGTGCTGCACGTAGCCGACCACCTTCTTCCCTTTTGCTGCTGCGTCTGATGTACCCGCCTGCAAACCTGAAAATTAGACAAGGAATCTATATATAGGCCAAATATCTCGCAAAACGCGATATTGACACTAAACGAGAAACTCGCGTCGCGAACTAAACGCACGTATGCACGATACGCTCAAACGTGTGTGTACGCGTCTTAAACTACCATGACACGCCGCGATACGCTGGATCGCAGAACCCACTTACGTATCGCGCGTATCGCGCAAACACAACAAACACAAAATACGATATATTGCCCCAGATTTTCCTACAGGTCAAATCTTACAAAACTACACATGCCAAAACACTACAAAACACTGCAGAGAACCCTAGCCAAGACCCCAACACCCCACTCACCTTCCTGGCCGCAAATTGCGGCCAGATGTATTAAATTGGCGGCCTGGATTGGGAGGTAGGGGCTCGTGTTCTGGTGTTGTTGTCTAAACCTATTGTACATGCTCCAGTTTGCGCAATTTTGTCCTTAATGGTTTGGGTCAATAGCAGATCACAGAATGCCACAATATCGCTTAAAAACATCGATTTTGCACAAAACACAAACCCTATGGTATTTTAGTGAAATCCAGGGTTAAACTTAGTTAAGGTGACCCTATTAACACTAAAATAGGCTAGGTTAACTAACACAATCATTACTTAATCAACATTCCGCACAAATCACCTTAATTAGCACTAAACTCACTATTTAACACAAACCGACGCTAATTAGCACACAAGCTAAGAAAAAGAGAGATGGGTTCAGAAAATATACCCTAAGGTACCCAAGAAATCAGGAGAAGAAGTGAATGGAGGAGGAAAAGCTGCTGCAAGTAGCTGGAGCTCCTGTTGCTGCTGTTTCTGCCTGCTGTTGCTGCTGCAGCTGTTTGCTGATGCTGCTGTTGCTGGTGGAGCTGCTGTTGTTTCTGCTGCTGCCTTAGCTGCTGATGTTGCTAGTGTGTGTGTGTGTGTGTTTGAGAGAGTGAGAAAAATGAGAGGAGTGAAAAGGATGAGAGGCAAGAATGATAGCACAACAAGTCAACCCCCTTCCCTCTCTCTCTCTTCATTAATTGAAGCATGGCAAAGCCATTATGCCCCATCATGCACTCTCTCTCTCTCTCTCTCATCAAGTCAAAGCCAAAACAATTCAAATGGTTACCTATTAAAAAAAGAAAAACAACCATGCTAATTTAAAAAAAAAACCCTAAAACACTTAATTTAAATTTTAAAACTAGCTTAGGGGAATGGTTAGTTCACCATGTTGCCAATCATGGTTAAACCCCAATTTACACCCTAGTTAACATGCACAAGTGTGTGCAAGCCTCGGAAAAATCTAATAAAATATTCATTAAATAGGATAAAATAATTGAAAACCAATTTGGTAAACTTTTTATTAAAAACCATATATTAAAATATAATTATCCACAAAACACATTCTAAAGTGTTGCAATCTCCCCCCTTAAAAGAAATCCGTCCCCGAATTTAAAAATATACTACTATGCGTATCTTCGAAGAGATGATTACAACTCTCAAATCTCGCTCGCAGCCTCCCAAGTGATTACCTCACTATACGGCTACGTCCAAGAAAAACCCTTCACAGATGGCAAGACCCTTGACCGACGTTTCTCCACCTGCCGAGCCCGTAACACAATGGCTGCTGGTGAGCGAAACGATCGCGTCCAAGCCAAATGGTCTGGTGCCAAATTATGTGAGAAAGGTCATGAAGGTAATTATAAAGTATCATCACAAGGAATACGGGGTGAAAATCCAATAATCTGGGCGGAAGAGCCAAATTAAAAGCAACGAAACTAACTCGCTTATAGGACCTCGAAAGGACCTAATTTCTGGGATAAGCTCCCCAAAATCCAACACGTCACTTATCGGAAAAAAAATCCGCCGGAATACATGATTTGCCACTGCGCACTTAAATCTATGACCCACACGGTCGGTATAAGACCTCTGTTTGCACAGGGCTACTGTCATCCTGACCTGAATCAACTGGATCATCTCCGAAGTCTCTAGACTAGCTGGGGTCCAAAATCCTACTTACTCAGAGTCAGAAAACAACAGACTGGTGATCGACACGACCTAACCCCTAACCCTAAAGGTTGCCAATTGGAGTGTCTCCTGATAACAGCAATCGAAGGAGAACCCTAACAGTGGCGAGTGACGATCCCAACTGCTGACAACAATTAACACATACGCACAACTTAACAAAGAATAACTGAGCAAACTGAGTATAACCGGACGACAAGAACCCGAATGGAGTCACACCCTGACTAACCCTGGGTAGACACCATAACGAAATTCATGGAGATCTGCTCCCACTCCCACTTCGGAACGGTTAAAGTTGCAACTCTCCAGCCGGTCTCAGATGCTCAACCGAAACACACAACAAGACAGACACCATGAAACAAACCCTGAACTTCTCTTTACATCCCTGCCCACCCGTAACTATCTCACAAGTCACGTCAATGTTGGTGGAACTTGAATGAATACAGAGAATTGACTGATGTGCTTGCTCTAGGATTTCACGTCTTTACCTGATAATATCAGGTACACAACGCGTCCCTAACTTAGCACACCGTGTCACAAATCAAGGACTCCGAATCAAAAGCAAAGAAGGAACTGATGCAGTTGTTAACCGAATCTTCAACTGCCGAAACTCCACACACCTGCCTCAGTCCCAAGAAAAGAAATCTCCATTCCGGTCAATTCAGTCGATGGTGCAGCACTACTCTAGCAATCCTGCACGAAACGGCGGTAAAAACCTGCTAAGCCTGAAAATCTAGGGACCTCCGTCCTGCACACAAGTCTGGACCTAAGCTGTACGGCCACGATCTCCCTCGGGACCATACAAAACCGTCTCCCGTGACAACAAGATCTAAGAGTCAACACAAACAAGCCTGAAGAAACAACCTAAGAATTTAGCGAACCACCGGGACTCTCCCAGTATCTGCAAAACAAATCCTCAAGTGCTACTCTTGTCCCTCAAGACACTTTAAATAGACCAGAATGTCGTAAATAACACAACAATAAATGGTCGAGGAACGGCCTGAAGAAATCCGGTTCATCACATCTACGAATGTTGCTAGGGCATCAGGGAATCCAATGACTCACCAAAACACACAAAGCCCGTAGCACGCATAAGGCAATCTTCGGAATGCCATCACTCCGAACCGCAATAATGATGACCTGATCCCAAACAAACTTAGAAAATGTCTCGCACTCTGGAGCTGATCGAAGAGATCGTCAATCCGAGGTAAAGTATACCCATCCGCACCGTAAGCCGGTTAATTTAACAATCTGTCGATACACAATCCTAAACTGCCATCTTTCTCTATGACGAACAAAAATAGGAGCTTCCAAAAGTGAAACACTCAGACGCACAAACTTCCCAACAAACAACTCTGCAGCTGATTCTTAAGCTCCCTAAGCTTCGCCGGCCCATCTGGAACAACGTCGGAAAACTCTCGCACGTAAGGAACCCGGTCCAACAATCCCACTGTGGCTCCGGTATCACAATTGAACGCCAAGAATCCACGACATCTCCTCAAAAGCCGACTAGCGAAAAGGCTGAATTCAAGCTGTGAGAGGCGGCACAACTATCCACCTGCACAACAAGAACTGACTAGCCGGGAAAAACAATTCCTGACTGTCTTCCTCAAGGTAGTCCACAAACGCCTAGCACGTAGCTGACCAGTCCGTGCCCAGGAGAACGTCAAATCCAACATCTCTAGAAGGATCAAACCGACGGACGAATCTCTATCTCCTATCCGATTGGCACACAACTGAATACGTGTCGCGCAACAAAAGAATCGCTGACAGAAGTTAACACAAACTAAGACTAATCTACCCAACCACGGCACAAGTGTGAAAAACAACAGATATATCAAAAGAACATATAAATTAAAGATACCTGAAAACTCTGCATTGGAGGCCTGCGCGCCCCGATAAGTAGAAGCAAACTCCTGTGTCTGCCCCTACCCACAACTGACTGAACTCTTCTGGTAGGCTGACCCCTCTGAGCGAACCTCCCACGTCCACGGCCTCTCTGAGTACGATCCTGACGCCGTGCTGAGGAACAATCCCTGACGAAGTGCTGAAGGCTTCCGCATCAAAAGCATCCACGCGCTGACTGCTGACCCTCCTGGGGATAAGAGCTGAACGACTGTCCTCGTCCTAAGCCTCTGCTGCTCCCGCGACGGTCACGAAATCTGTCTCGATGACCAAACCTCTGTCTCTGGGCTGGTACACTGGTATGAGTCCTCCACTGTCCTGGAACTCTCAGCGTCTTTGGAATATGTGCCTCGTCAACTAGAGCTGCAACTACTGGTGCTATGTAGGTGACGGACTGCTGAATGCTGATCGCAAGGGACAACTGAGTAACATGGGTGACAACCTCTTGTCGTAGCTCCCGAACGACATCAACTAATGAACTCATAGTCTAGTAGGAGTCCTGCATCTCTGCCACAAGCCTATCAATACTATATGTCGAAGGCCGAACCGTCTGCACCTATACAACTGGAGTGCCATTCTGGTCAGTACTCGTCTCACCCGAGCCGACTCTGACCTCGGCCCTCGCAGCATCACTCTGAGTCCCCATAGTCATCGGTGGCAAGGCTGTAAATAGATATAAGATTCGATGAGACTAAGGAAATCGAATCACAAGGATATGAATCATCAAGGAAGGAATTTCAAGAAATTTGTACTTAGGACACTTAAGGCGAAGTACCGCATCGTGGGTATGCAGCAGACATACACACACTATGTTACTCTGCTTAAGCTACCTACTCCATCATACCAAGGTCATCCTACACTCCGAAAGGTAAAACCTAGCGCTCTGATACCAACTTTGTCACGACCCGAAATTGGCACGTGACGGCCCTAATACTACGCAACGCTTAAAGACGTAACGCAGTAAAAGAAAGTCAAAACCCATAAATCTAAACCATGAAAATACGGAAAAGACAATATAAGTTTTTGAAACATTTGAAATCACAACCCAAATTCTTTAAAAGTCCAACTTTCTTTCTTTAAAATTTTGGCAACACCCCTTTTTGTAAAAGCTAGCCCAAAGACGGAAAACAATCACATCATAATTATACGATGACGTAGCGAAGAAATAAGAGACAACAGGAAGGAAACTGTACTTAAAAGACAACAAATCCACAATAATATACAATATCGTCCTCACCAAGTCTCTAAGTCAACAACATAATAGTAGATGGAGAGTACAAAATACAACGAATGTACAATACAAAATACAGATAACCACCAATACCCACCTAAGCAAAATAGCACACTGTGAGCCGATGCGGTATCTGTAGCAAAAGATGATAGGTGAATAGCCTGCCTCGACTACTCTAGGGAAACACCCTGCAAAACAACTGTGGCACAACGGGGGTGAGTTGCCAACTCGTGAATAGTAGATAACATATGCAGGTAATCGCAGGAATGTACGTACAACATGAATCTAAGATATGCAGTTTACAGTAATATTAGGTCATGTGAATGCAGAATAAAGGAAAGTACACTAGCAGGTACAATCAATATCTGAAGCAATAATAAAATGACAATAGGGATATGAGAATGTAAAATATGCAGCAATCATAAGGGTACACTAACAGGTACAACCAATATATGAAACAGTGCATAAATAGATAAGTGTGAGGTATGGGGTGAAATATGTCATTTCCACGGAAACCTGACATCGTGGTAGGATCACAATCCATCAAGACACTCAAATCCACAATTCCTCAAATCAGCCCCCAAGTTGGGCTGTCACATCATATAAGTCTCACATCTCCTCAATGTACAAATCAGCAATCTCTTTCATATCCAATATCCAATCTCAATGAATCACCTATATCCCAAGTCGAATCTCAAGTAAATTCTAATATCCAAAAATATATATATATATATATATATATATATATATATGCAGAAATAAATATGATGAGGTCAATACACATATATTAGCGTCCCACTCCACTAATATTGGTGTAAGGGTATATATAACAACGGCTAAATCCCCTGTTATATATAGAAAGGTATTAAAAGAAATATCATGAAAACAATGTGCCAAGCATCAACACAGAAATCCTGATAGGTACGTATCATACGCTATCCCGAAAGCATGAGTGCCTAGCTCTGACCCTCGCCTTTCGACATATGCATACATACATGACTCTCAATGGTATCTCCATGATCCCCGCCGAGTCATTGGTACTATCACCGGATGGTATGGTTCTCCTGCCGGGCTCATCGGCTCATAGCACATCGACATCCCTTTCTTGCCCCGGGGTACCTCCAGGCCCCACCATGTACCCTCTACGGCCTCGACGCCTCCTCGTAGGGGTATATATAAATCAGCACCGATAAAACCCATGGTGGTTGCGCAAATATCATATCAAGGAAACCGGGTTTTTCAATGTATGCATAATTTCATGAACTTCCGCGGTTCCCAAATCCAGAAAACATCATGTAAAATCCAAATAATAATGCGCAAATCCAGGAATAAATATGTGCGATATATCTGAAATGCGAGCATATAAATGAAAATATGTAGCTGAAACCAGATGTATGCGAAATCGATAAGGTATAGCTAAGTATAGGTGTCTACCTATAAGTAAATGATATGGTATACCCCACTGGGTATAAGTAAAATATGAGTAAGGTATACCTGTAGATGTATCGTAAAGGGTATGTGTACCTATCGCTAATGGTACGATACTCTATAGGTATATAGGTATGGTAATGTCATATGTCATAAGCAGTATGAATCAATGTCACAAGGTTCTTAACCAAGCTATATAGTATCTATAATGGTTTGTGTGTGACATGGCAATTATTGACGGTGTGTGTGTAGTATACAATCCGTGCTCGTGCAACATGAACCGTCAATAATGTGTGCAGTGTCCTACGGCTACTAGTTACAGTACAACTATATCTAAGTAAATAGGGTAAAGGCACTATTCTAACAATGACGTAGAATATGCGACAAGTATTAGAATTCTAGCCCAGACGCATAACGCCATGCGGGCGATTCCCTTGTAGATGTTAAATTTATTCACCCGGTCACGAGCTACACATAGCCGACCACCTTCTTCCCTTTTGCTGTTGCGTCTGATGTACCCGCCTGCAAACCTTAAAATTAGACAAGGAATCCATATATAAGCCAAATATTTCGCAAAACGCGATATCGACACTAAACGAGAAACTTGCGTTGCGAACTAAACACGTGTGTGCACGATACGCTGAAACGTGTGTATACGCGTCTAAAACTACCGCGACACGCCGCGATATGCTGGATCGCAGAACCCACTCACGTATCGCGCGTATCGCACAAACACAACAAACACAAAATACGATATATTGCCCCAGATTTTCCTACAGGTCAAATCTTACAAAACTACACATGCCAAAATACTACAAAACACTGCAGAGAACCCTAGCCAAGACCCCAACACCCCACTCACCTTCCTGGCCGCAAATTGCGGCCAGATGTATTAAATTGGCGGCCTGGATTGGGAGGTAGGGGCTCGTGTTCTGGTGTTGTTGTCTAAACCTAATGTACATGCTCCAGTTTGCTCAATTTTGTTCTGAATGGTTTGGGTCAATAGCAGATCACAGAATGCCACAATATCGCTTAAAAACACCGATTTTGCACAAAACACAAATCCTATGGTATTTTAGTGAAATCCAGGGTTAAACTTAGTTAAGGTGGCCCTATGAACACTAAAATAGGCTAGGTTAACTAACACAATCATCACTTAATCAACATTCCGCACAAATCACCTTAATTAGCACTAAACTCACTATTTAACAGAAACCGATGCTAATTAGCACACAAGCTAAGCAAAAGAGAGATAGGTTCAAAAAATATACCCTATGGTACCCTAGAAATCAGGAGAAGAAGTGAATGGAGGAGGAAGAGCTGCTGCAAGTAGCTGGAGCTCCTGTTGCTGTTGTTGTTGCCTGCTGTTGCTGCTGCTGCTGTTTGCTGATGCTGCTGTTGCTGGTGGAGCTGCTGTTGTTTCTACTGGTGCTGCTGCCGCCTCAGCTGCTGATGTTGCTAGTGTGTGTGTGTGTGTGTGTGTGTGTGTGTGTGTGTTTGAGAGAGTGAGAAAAATGAGAGGAGTGAAAAGGATGAGAGGCAAGAATGATAGCACAACAAGTCAACCCCCTTCCCTCTCTCTCTCTTCATTAATTGAAGCATGGCAAGGCTATTATGCCCCATCATGCACTCTCTCTCTCTCACCAAGTCAAAGCCAAAACAATTCAAATGGTTACCTATTAAAAAAAAGAAAAACAACCATGCTAATTTTTAAAAAAAAAAACCTGAAACACTTAATTTAAATTTTAAAACTAGCTTAGGGGGAATGGTTAGTTCACCATGTTGCCAATCATGGTTAAACCCCAATTTACACCTTAGTTAACATGCACAAGTGTGTGCAAACTTAGGAAAAATCTAATAAAATATTCATTAAATTGGATAAAATAATTGAAAACCAATTTGGTAAACTTTTTATTAAAAACCATATATTAAAATATAATTATCCACAAAACACATTCTAAGGTGTTACACCTGTGGCTAGTGCAACCTGGATCTCTGGATCTGACACTTGTTGAAATCGACGGGCTCTGATCTCATCCGTCGGTATCAGGTGTGCCGCGAATCTGTTAAAGTATTGTGTTAGCTGTGCAGTATGTGATTTATTGAAAAATTGAATTATTGAGACATATCTTGCCGACTGAGCATGGTGAACTCAGCGTCATATTCATCTACCGACTTGGTCCACATTGAACCATGTTGCAGATGGATGAACTGTTGTTCCATGTCGAACTTGGCAGTCTCAGGGAAGCATTTTGCGTCGAACATGTAGCGGAAAGTTTTCCATTCGATGGGTTGATCAAGACGGCCTTCTTCCGCCTTCCACCAAATACGTGCATTGTCCATGAGCTGTAATTTCGCAACACGAACCCAAGCTATTTCTGGCACTTGTGCCGCTGCCAGAGCATCTTCGATGCTTAGAGCCCGTTCCTCAGCTTCTAGAGGGCTCTCTTTACCTGCAAATTTTTGGGGTGCAAAGCCCTGAATTGCTTCACCCCAGGTGCTTTTTCCTCTGGTCGGTTCATCAGGATAGCAGTCTGCTCCTGCTGTCCTTCTAGGAGGCTGCAGATTGCCTCAAGCAGAACCATCTGCTCGTTGATCGGAGCAGGTACGGCAGGTGTGAGTGGTAGTGGTGGAGGTGTGTTGTTGACATTGGTGCTGTTCGAGGAATCCATAACCTTGAATGAAAAATTTAGGTTAGGACAAATTCAAAGTATATGAAATGATGAGATTCAAGAAGTATGAATTGTAAAGAATGTTTTCAGTTGCTGGTTCTTGTGTTATATTTCTTAGGTTGTCCAAATGCATGGTAGTGTTCCATACAGCTCGGACCTGCATGGGCCACCAACAAAACCTGTCATGCCCCGCTTCTTAGTGTACGAGCTGAAGATGCGATTGGGCGCTATGTAATTACTCTGAAGTAAACACGCTGAGCGTATCTAAGCAATATAAATAAAATGCACAAGAGACAAAGACAATAGATATATATTGAACAACAACTTTATTTCTTAACATTGTTTTACAGTACATGGAAAATTAAATATATGGAATAAAAAGCAATGCCTAAACAGTTTCATAAAAGAAATGGAAAATACAGAATGTAAATGTGTACAAGAATCTAAAGCTTTGGATCATAAGATAGCTGGTCCAAATCGTCGCTGGTGGGCTCAATTTCTAGTGAATCACCTGACGACATTCAAAGAAGAAGAGTGAGAATGTCGTCGGCGAACAAATCGCTCGGTAAGTCCCGTAAATAGACAAGAATGGAATATGCAGAATAGAGAGTATATTGTTATAATGTTATATTTAGTGTTAACGCTGTTGTTTGTAGATTGGTACAGAAGAGGCCAGTGTATACGAGAGGAGCCTCAGTAGACCAGAGACTAATGTGGACGGAAAGTACAAGGAACCGTTCAGCCACGGTACAACGGCAATTGAATACAGGTTAGGTGTCTTAATGGTTGCAGTCTCGTGCCACTTCTAACACCTTCCGTACCAATCTACCCATTATAAACCCTACGATGTCTTAATTGTATTGTTCGTATTGTACTATCTTGTAATTGAATTGTATAGATGGATGACTTGCCAAAACCATAATATCAATAAATGAATGTAAAGTGAGAATCATGTAGATGGATGTATATCCTTGGTTCGGTTCAGTCAATACTGATTGAATAGATTGAACATATTGATTATATGGATTCATGGATTCATATTGAATTGTAGTTTGTACTGGAATCATATTCAAGTAAGATTATTTATAATGATACTTAGTCTGAATCAGACAATTAGAAAATCAATTGAATCCTGAATTAGGTTTTGGTATTATCGGTAACCGCTGCACATGGACGACAGGATTTGTGTCTTTTTCAAAGATGATTACCGTGTTGATAACACCGTTTATTAAATTGTCTACCTTAAATAGGCCAGCACCCGTATGTCCGGCTCTCTGAGGCTCAAGAGACTGGTCACGCTTAAACCTATATTTACTAGGGTCCTTAATGTAATTTAGTATAACTTTAGGGGGTTTTATGTAAAAATAATTTTGTATAGTTTTCAAAATACACCTCAAGTATTTTATTATCGTCTTTAAAGTTTTCATTGATGTGTATTTTATCATTGTGACATTTCTTGTGAATAAAACCAAATTTTCATAATATATGGTATTTATTTGCAATATTGGAATTTGTTTGGTATTTTCTTGTAAATAGAATGGTTTTCTTGAATTTTGGAAATGTGGAATATTATAAATATTAAAAATAGATATTTTGATATTAATTACATATATATATATTAAAAATATAAGTTTTATTTATAGTAG
The DNA here is from genome assembly GCA_030015575.1 of Agapanthus africanus. Taxonomy (NCBI): domain Eukaryota; kingdom Viridiplantae; phylum Streptophyta; class Magnoliopsida; order Asparagales; family Amaryllidaceae; genus Agapanthus; species Agapanthus africanus. The sequence goes on from CM057347.1 coordinate 295,325,624, forward strand.
AAATCAAATTTTCTAAAGAAGATTGTATTTTTAAATCTTTCGAGACCGTATGCTCCTTGCGGAGGTCTGCATCCAGCACTACTAAACCCGAGGATGTGCGATAATCCGCAGCATCCTGGATGGGTTCCCCAAAATAGGTTGTAGTGGCGCTTTGCAATGATTTGTTTAAAATACATAATCTTATAGAAAAGAGTTTTTATAAGTTTGAGGTAGTTTTGTGTAAAGTCGTATTTTCCAAAATCTATGTTCCCCAAATGTCATCGTGCTATATTGCATATGAGTGTTGTGAGGAGTTAGGTCATTACCTCGTGAACTATCTAAAGGTATAGCAAGGGTAATGATGTTTTATGTCAAAACTAAACTATAAGGTATTTTTCTATAAAAGTGCTATAAAAATTGAAATATGAATTCTTTTGATATGAAACTTGTCAATGTGTTTTGTTAATGTTTAATGATCATGATGTGAGGGTTTGATATTATTGTGTTAAAGAAAAATATGATTTTTAAGGAAAAACCGAATCGGAAGTCGGATTAACTCCACTTCCATTGGGTTTTAGAATTCTAATTTTTAGAATAGTAAAATGAAGGGGGAGAAGGGACTTATGAGTTGGTTGATTAGAGAAGAGGAAAAGGAGGAAGTAGGAGGTGACGGTGCGTCGTTTCATTGCCAGAATCTCCTCGGGTTGTCGTCGGAAGTTCGTCGGAGTTTCGCCCTTTGCTAACTCCACTTGTACACAAAAAGTCTATAGATTTTTTCTTGAGAGTTTGGACAGAGTTTTGGAAGTGAGGAGAGGTGAGTTTAAGTATGGTATTTATAGGAAAAATTAGGGTTAAGGGTAGATGAAAGGGTGTGGTAAAATTGTATTAAATTTTTGGATTTAAAAAATTAAAAGGGGTGTTTTAATTCACTGTTTATTTTCAGAGATTTTAAACAGTGCGGGGGAAGTAGGGTAGGCCAACAGTCTCAGAGGAGTGAAGAAAATCGGCGATCCGACTAACCTGAACCAGCGCTGCTGACCGATTCGGCCGAGTCGGGCCGGGACTCGTCGCCACGTGTCCACCGTCGATTGGTCAACCTTCTAGGCTCGTTTGTTTTTAGTGACTTTTGGTTTTTACAAGTTATGCACTTGTAGACTCTTAGGCATCTAAAAATTTAAATGAAAACTAATTAAAAATAATGTGGCTAATGGGATTTGAACTCTGGTGCTTTGGTTCAGCAGTGCAAGGTCTTACCAATGAGCTACAAGCTCCTTCTTGCTGTTCAAAATTGAATTAAATATTTATAGTACTCACAGGAAATGTAAATACCCCAAGTATACATTAACTTTAAATTAATTTTATGTACATAAGAATTGGAGTTGTTACACATGGCCTCTCGAAACATTGGTCTGGCATGGAGTAATGTCGGGCGTAGGAGGTAAAGCTCTCGGAGGAGGGGGTAAAGGTGGTAAGGTGACCTATAGAACTGCTGCCTCACCCTGACAACTCACAGTACAATGTCTGACACGGTGATGCGGACTCCCATACCGAAAACACCCTAGCGACGGATGTTGACCCGGTAAGTAAAAGCTAAATAACTGGCCCCGTATCATGCCTTAGCCACCACCACGACCTAGAAAGAATCTGCCGTGGCCTTTGCCTACCATACCTCTGCCAAACTGCCCGGGAGCTGATACACCAGTACGGATCCGCTTCAGTCCCAAAACAGTCGTAGTCTCAGTAATACGCTCCTCCACTAATATGGCTGCGTCCATCGCTGCTGCATAGGTGTTAAAGTGCTGGGCGCCAATAGAAAGAAACAACCGTTTGTCAAGATCTCGCACAAATCTCTTGATTCGCTTCTCTTCAGTGTCCACAAAATAAGGAGCACATCTGGATAGCTGGGGAAACTGGATATCGTACTCGGCCACGGTCATACCAGGATTCTGGCGCAAAGACTCAAAACTGCGAGCTCGAGCATCCTTGACGCTCTGCAGAAGGAAACGAGCAAGAAACATCGTCGTGAACTCATCCCAGATCATAGGAGAAAGACATGCAGCTCGGCCTCTCTCAATGGACTCACACCAAGTCTGGGTAAGACCCTCCAGACCGAAACTAGAAAGCTCAACCGATCTCGCATCAGAACACCTCAGGGAACGACAAATCCTGGCCATCATGTCGAGAAATGACTGTGGATGCTCTACTGCATATGTACCAGTGAAAACCGGAGGCTTCGGACTCATAAACTCTTGTAGTGATACTGCGATAGTCTCGGTAGCGGCAAGTACAACTGTCTGAGCAGTAGGTACTATCATGGTCGCCTTAGTAGGAGAAACATCATCTGATCTCTGTGCTCGGCTGGTCTCGACCAAAGATCCAACCATCTGGCGTAAATTATGGATACTAGCCTCCAGCCTAGCAATCCGTCCTGGAGAAGGAGGATCAATCTGCTCCTGAGGGCTAGGCGTACCGCCTTGGTCGGTCATTGTCTTAGACGAGCCCGTCCTAACCTCATCTCTGGCGGCAGCCCTCTGGGCCCTCGTAGTCTTCGGCGACATAGTGGCTGGAATAAGAAACATGATTCAATAAGAATATTGCAATCAGAACAAAAGGATATATTGAATCAAGGAAGAAATTATAAGCAATATCCTAAGGTCACTTAGGCGGAGTATTGTATCATGAGTATGCCGCGGAACATACACACGCTCCGTCACTCTGTTTAAGTCACCTACTCCATCATACCAAGGGTTATTCTACACTCAAAAAGGTAAAACCTAGCGCTCTAATACCAACTTTGTCACGACCCGAAGGTGGAACATGACTGGAACTTAAATCACGCAACGTCTAATAGCGTAACGTAATTCAAGTAAGCCAAAATCCCAGAATCTAAACCGAGAAATAAAATAGAATGGTAAAATACTTGTTTAAAATGTTAATTTTAAATACAAAAGTTATATCAAAATCTTTGAAGATTCAAGTTATTATAAAAACTTTCGGTTGCATCTCCTTTGTAAAACTGATCCCAAACCGATGCTTAACAAGAATACACATAAGCATGATATAATAAAAGAATCCCCACTTAGGAGCAATCTCAATGCCATCCGGTGGAACACAATCAAAAAACAACATATACGACGCCACAGACAAAGAAATAAGGAAATAAGAAAGAAAACAATATCCACAGCATAACATAAAAGTCAGCTCACACGAGCACGACACCAGAGTCAAATATAATACAATATCCCTCAGTCTCGTCTCTAAGTCAAATATACATGTGGTAGATGGAGTATACTAGATACAAAGAGAGAATATACAAGGTTGAAAAACAAAAGAATAACCGCATAACCCACCTACGAAATATTATGTCTAAAAGTCGAAGCAAAATAAGTAGCAGATGTGGTAGCAGTGTGCCCTGCCGCGACTATACCGATGGGTCGGTCCTGCAAGATACTGTGGCACAACGGGGGTGAGTTAAAAGCTCGTGAGTAGAATGTAACATCGTATGAGACAATCGCAAGCATGCACGTAAAGGCATCAGATCCTAATTATGAATTTTGATGCGATGTACTAGTATAGATGCGACATGAATAAGTGATCAAGTATGAAATCTGGATATATCTGCTATGAAAAAACTTAGTATGTCTTAATAAATTATATTATGGTAGAACTAAAGTATCATCAATAAAAACAACAGAATCCCATGCCAAGCATCGACACTCAAATCAAAATATCTCGGGTGCCGTCTCTCAGATCGGCCCTCAAATCCATCTGAATCACACGACTCCGGTCGGTATCCTCCGGATATCCGCCGGGCCAAACAGTCACCGATAGGTATTGTTCCCCTGCCAGGCTCAACGTCTCTCTATACGATCTTCTTGCCCCGGGGTATCTTACCGGGTCCACCTTGTACTCGCAGACGGTGCCTCCTCTCCCCTCGAATCGGGTATGCACATAACTCAGAACCGAGAAAACTCATGGAGGACGCCATGCATCATATCAAGAAAAACCACATTTTTCTTTTAAATTGATCATAAGTTTTCAAATTTCACATGCGGTTTCCCAAATCTAGAAATCTCATGATAACGGAAATCTCCAAGAACATCATAATATATGAATATGACGATGAATGTACATGATATTAATATGATGCAAGCTAGATGAATAACTTGAAGATTTATATGTCAATAATGATGCAATGCAAAATGTAAGTTATCAAGCGAGTTCTATAGTATATGCGACAAAGTAATTACCAATGGCGTGTGTGTGTATATAGGATAGTGCACGTGCGGCATGAACCATTGGCAATGGTGCAAGTGTCCTAGTGTGATGATATCAATACGCGTGATGATGCGTTTGCAATATGGAATTAAGTATAGGTATATGTATAAAATTTCTGTTACTAGATTCTAACTACCGGTGCTTTACGCTATCCAAACGATTCCTCTGGAGATGTTAAATCTACTCTCCGGAACGATCTCAGCTACTCGAATCCGACCACCTCCTTTCTTTTCCTAGCCGCATCCGACGTCTCCGCAACCGATCCTAGAATAGCACAAAATATAGCATATTGTAGGGTTCCTAGGCACTCTCAAGAGGTCTCACAAGGTATCAACCATGCCAATTTCAAATTTTACGGGTGCCGAGAAACCCTAATACGGATCGTTGACTAGAAGTTTAGGCAAAATACGAATCTAGTTAACAACTTAACTAAAGATAAGAAGTTACAACCTTTGTAGATCCGGATATCCACTTCTTTGGCTCCATGTAGGCGTCCTCTCGCTGTCCATCTCGAATCACGGACTCAATCGTCGGCTTGATCGGAGAAATGGGCGGACTAGGTCGTCGGCTTCGTGCCGAAGATGATCTACGTCGAGGCATCACAAGTTCAAGCTCCGACTTCACAAATTTGTGAAACTTGTGAAGGAAACACCCAAAACAACTTGGCAAGAGGTAGAGGGTGAAGAAATAGGAGGTGGGTTCACTTTAGAATTGGATTTCTCACTTTAGAACTCAAGTTGCCATTGATGGCATCAAGCTTTCTTTCTTGATGAAGATGATGAAGAAGAAGAAAGAATATGATAAGTGTTGATTTAAAAATGAAAATAAATCAATACTTATCATAAGCTAACTAAGGTTAAGTGTAGAGAATAGACCATGGTAAATGGGAATGGTTAGGGTTAAGCATGAAGACAAATGGTCTCTTTAGTCAAAGCTTCATGAAGCTTCAACAAGCTTCATGATAAAAAGAAACCATTTTCTTTTCTTTTATCTATTTAAATAAATAAAGAATGGATAAATAAATAGATGAATAACACAAAACCCTAACCATTATCATAACCATGGTTTAATTCTTTGCACAAACCCAAGTAAGTATGTATCATCAAACATGATACAATCAAGTGCACACAAAAGCATATCATATATACAATGTGCACTTCAAGTTAGAAAATCCTTTTAGAAATGAACCAATACTAGTTAATGCAAATTAATATATCAAATATACAATTATACATTAAATCATTAAATCAACACTTGATTCAATGATCCGGTCATGTCGCACATAACCGACTAGTATACAATGTATCGATTTATCGAATCAATGATTCGATAACTAGGTCATATCGCATATAACCAATTGAAACATTCATCGCGAGAATGAAATGCGGTATCACATACACGCATTATTCTCGGTCCCGCACATATCTCATATGCGCTCCTATTTCGTTTCGCTTGAGCCAGGAAACCTCTGTGTAGGACTCTAAAGACTCGTCAATACGCCGGTAGCAGATGATGATCATATCAAGCACCCACAAGCCGCAAGCGGTCTGCTAAACGTAACGGCCATCCGGGTATTGAGCGATCAGAAGATCGACGACTAGCCCGCTCACACTCCTGTGAATCCAACCAGTAACACTTACCGTACAGTCCGGTCTGTTCGTCTGATATGTCGCATATCAAGTCTAGGGGTGGTAAACGTCAGACCCCAATAACCGATAAGTCGTGCCGATGTGAGGCTCATAACGGGTCGAGAAACTACTGGTAACACTTACCAGCAAATCTCTGATCAGCCCTGGCCAGGGACTTCCCTGTTACGGCCAATCGAGCACAGCGCAACATCAACCCCCAATACCGGGAGAGACGAAACCCCTCCTATCGCTCATTGCCTCCATGTGACTCGGGACTGTACCCAAAGACCACCGTTTTGCACGCTCTCATGGACGTGGTAAGGTGGAGATCAAAGCAAAGTGGGAATCATACAAGACTCTATGACGATCTCGGGTCTACAGACTAACCTGCACAAGTGTCACCTGAGAACTGCCATCTGACGTGAGGTATAATACCATCTGGGAGTTCTCGGCGAGTCCGTCCAGTGTACCCAGTCTCCACTGAGCACCCGTATATTATCTCTGATGTCAAACACCAATGGATATGGGATCATCCATCGCCCATCTCATGGGTCGAGAAGCGTATATGCTAGTCTACTCTGGTATATCGATGCCCTGTCTCGATACACCCATGACTAGGGACCTTGAAGGATGTACTTATGGACTACCATGTCCCCACTAGTATGATCTGCATCATAGTCCAGGTAGTCAAGTACACATCCTAAGGGCTTTATCAACATGTAACTATAAGACAGTTTAAAGAGACAAGTGTACATGTTAAGATAAAGAGTAACCAGATAACATACTATCATATCGAGCAAGAAAGTCATCTCTATATATGTCCAAGCATCCAATATAATATACATCATCTGTACAATACTGGCCTCTAGGGCATACATACAACTAACAATCTCCCACTTGCACTAGGGCCAGCTGCTGTAGTATCGCATACCGAGCATCCCGAAGAGTCTCTCAAACTGTATCTGGGGAATGGCCTTCGTGAGTGGATCCGCCGTGTTGTTCTTCGTGTCAACTCTCCTGACCTCGATCTCCCGGCGATCAACTATCTCCCGGATCAGGTGATACCGCCTCAGAATATGCCTGGATTGCTGATGGGACCTGGGTTCCTTGGCCAAAGCCACCGCTCCATTGTTATCGCAATACAGAGGTATTGGACGCTCAATGGATGGAACCACTCCAAGTTCAGTAATGAACTTCTTGATCCAGACAGCTTCTTTAGCAGCATCGTTGGCAGCGATGTATTCAGCCTCCATCGTCGAGTCTGCCACGGTTTCCTGCTTGGAACTCTTCCAGCTAACCGCCCCTCCGTAAAGGGTAAAGACAAAGCCCGACTGCGACTTAGAGTCGTCCTTATCACTCTGGAAGCTCGAATCGGTAAAGGACTCCACTTGGAGTTCTCCGTTACCATACACCAAAAGCATCTCTTTAGTCCTTCGTAAGTACTTGAGAATGCTCTTCACAGCTATCCAGTGACTCTCTCCAGGATCAGCTTGATACCTGCTCACTATACTTAGTGAGTATGCTACATCGGGTCTGGTACATAGCATCGCATATATGATAGAGCCTACAGCCGAAGCATAGAGTATCCCTTGCATGCGAGCTCTCTCCAAATCAGTCTTGGGAGACATCTCTTTGGAGAGAGTGACTCCAGAGATCGTGGGCAAATTCCCACGCTTGGATTCTTCCATACTAAACCTCTTTAGTATAGTGTCAATGTACCTGGATTGGGACAATCCCAATATCCGTTTGGATCTATCTCTATAGATCCTTATTCCCAATATGCAGGAGGCATCACCAAGATCTTTCATTGAGAAACTTTGTGATAAGAAAAGCTTGACCGATTGTAGCATAGGAATATCATTTCCTATCAAGAGTATGTCGTCCACGTACAATACGAGGAAGACAACCCTACTCTCTGCCACCTTCTTGTAAATACAAGGTTCATCTGGATTTTTGACGAAATCAAACTCTTTGATAACGACATCAAAGTAGATGTTCCAACTCCGCGATGCTTGCTTTAATCCATAAATGGATTTAAGCAGCTTACACACCTTCCTGCTGCTCCCACTATCTACGAAGCCCTCTGGCTGAGTCATGTACACGCACTCTTCTAAATCACCATTTAGAAAGGCGGTCTTAACATCCATTTGCAAGATTTCGTAATCATGATATGCAGCGATGGCAAGCATGATCCGGATGGATTTAAGCATAGCCACTGGAGAAAAGGTTTCGTCATAGTCCACACCTGGTCTTTGACGAAAACCCTTTGCAACAAGTCTAGCTTTGAAAGTCTCCACTTTCCCAACTACACCAAGTTTCTTTTTGAAGATCCACTTGCTCCCGATGGGTTTTACCCCTTCAGGAGCAACATCCAAAGTCCATACTTTGTTGGTGTACATGGATTCCATCTCGGACCGCATAGCATCCAGCCATTTCACTGAGTCCCTACTCGTGATGGCCTGCTCGAAACTAGTTGGGTCATCATCCTCCATGATGCAATCCTCGCTCCCACCATCTATGAGAAAACCGTAGTATCTCTCAGGTTGGCGAGGAACCCTACTAGATCGGCGGAGAGGCTGGGGTTCGTCGGGAACTACTGAATCCTCTGGTTCAACCAAATCTTCTGTTGTAGTCTGTATTGCTGGAACCTCTTCCAGTTCTACCTCCTTACCACTAATCTCTTTTTCAAGAAATTCCTTTTCTAAAAAGGTGGCATGTCGAGAAACAAACACCTTTTGTTCCTCGGTGTGGTAGAAGATATACCCGCGCGAATGTTTGGGATATCCAATAAACTTACACAGAATGGACCTTGCCGCTAGTTTGTCCGGATTTTTTGTTTTTACATATGCCGGACAACCCCATATCTTAACATAATTAAGACATGGTCTCTTTCCTTTCCATATCTCATATAAAGTGGTTGGCACGGTTTTGGTGGGAACCATATTCAATAGATCTGCAGCTGTTTCCAGTGCATATCCCCAGAAGGAAATAGGTAACTCAGCTGTGCTCATCATAGAGCGCACCATATCCAATAGGGTGCGGTTCCTCCGTTCTGATACACCGTTGTGCTGTGGTGTATATGGAGGAGTCAGCTGAGAGAGAATCCCATTCTCTTTTAGGAAGTCCAGGAATTCATTGCTTAAGTATTCTCCTCCTCGATCAGATCGAAGGATTTTAATACTTTTTCCGGTTTGGTTCTCAACTTCTTGTTTATATTCTCTAAATTTCTCAAAAGCTTCTGATTTGTGTTTCATCAGGAACACATACCCGAACCTAGAGAGATCGTCAGTGAATGTAATGAAGTATGAAGAACCATCCCTGGCATGTGTAGACATAGGACCGCATACATCACTATGTATCAGTCCTAAGAGTTCAGTAACTGATTGTTAGCGATTCTGCGTGTTCAAGTTTTAGTTAAAATACCGCAATCAAGACGGTTTCGCTTGTAGCTAGCCGGTTGAGTACGGATCGTCCGCAGGGAGATGTGAGTCTTTTTCTATGTGTTTTAACGAGTTAAGTCCGGTTTTTCAGATTTTGTTGTGGTTATCTAAGTGTTAAGTTGATGTTTTAAAGAGAGCTTGTTAGGGTTAGGATTAGGTTAGTTTGAGTTAGGAGTCTCCACATCTTTCGTTGCCCCTCTTAATATCGGTGTTACGGTAATCGGCAACAACGGGGATTAGCAGGACTAGGAAGGAACTTGCGAGTATAAGCTAGGCTTTCCAACGCATAAGTCCTTCCTTTTGGTGCTTGTCCGTCCGTTCTTGGCTCTTAGCCATAACCTCCGGTTAATTCAACCACAACCGGTCTCACTACGGGATCACCGCTATCATGTAGGATAGGGTGCCGTAAGGAGCGGATTGTGGTTCAATTAACGGGAGTCGATTTAAGCTGTTGGGCAAGGAAAGAGTGAGAGAGATTTCCTTCTCTCAAACTTCCCTTATCCTACCCTAACAAGTATGAACTACTCACACATCATGATACGGAAAAATAAAACAAAACAAAAGAGGAAGATAGAAAGAAGGAGATTAGAAGAATACGACTAGTTATTTGCGACCTCACCTTGGCGAGGATCGAGCGTAAGCATCATTGTCGTATTAAGGATAAAGAAAAAGAGAGAAGAAAGAAACAACAAGAAAATAACAACAACTACTTAACAAATTAAAATTACAACAATTAACAAGATAAAGAGACAAGCATGATAATAAATGGTTCTTCTTTATTCATCACTCTTCACTCATAAGCTCACTACAAGTTTCAATGGAGAAGAAGTGAGAAGAGGAAGAAGAAACACACTAAACTTAGCAAAATGAAAATACAAGAATGGACCCTTTCCTTAATAAAGTTCTGGGCTATTTATAGGCCAAAAAATGAAAACCTAGGGCAACCACCAGAACCCAAACAAAAAGACCAGAATACTCCTGAAAAGTCTCTGTCTGCGGCGCCAGTACGGCCGCGGATCCGCGGCCTAGACCCCCTATTGGCCGCGGATCCGCGGCCCTATGGGTGAGTTGGGGTGTCGGCTTCTGTGTACTTCCCTGGTCTTCAGTCCCCTCTTGTCTGGTATATGTATTTTCTGAAAATACTTTCACATTTCTTCCAGAATTTCTGTTGAGGAAAGGTGGACTTTTTGTGGATGTTTTTGTCATGATTGCCTCGAGCTCCGCGTAGATTTCTTGGAACTTGTTGTTGCCATTGAGCCTTGTGCATGAAGACGACATTGATTTGACATTTCGTCTCCCTAAACTGGTATCTAGCAACATACGGATGAAGAGCGGAGACCGTGTTTTATCTGTGGTTGGCAGGAACCCGGATTTTTGTCGTGTTTTCCATGAATTTCACCATTTTAGAACCGAGAACCTGTATCCTGCAATTGACTAGCAAACACGGCTCAAGAGTATCTACCGATATGCAATGTGATAAAAATTGGGCGGTATGAAAATGCAAAAATCTGATATGAACAAATACCCCCAAACTTATCATTTGCTCGTCCCGAGCAAAGCCCATTTATTCACAAAAAATTTCCTAACCTCACTTTCGCAGGGAACGCAATTGCACTGAGCATGTGCAACAAGCCGTTAAACCTCTAGGTGTCCCTAGTAGGAGGAGTGTTGTCTCCTGAGGGTTTTCAGCGGATACTACCCACAAAATCCGGTCAAGTTGGTTTTGTAAAATAACTAAGATTCAAATCCTAAAGTTTTGTTTTAGAAAATAACAATTCTATAATCCTAAGTCTAGACCATCGAACCTTTATTTTTCACACCTCGCTTCTTATTTAACTACAGATTTTATATGTCTTTACATGCAGTGCAAATAGTGTCGTTAAGTTCCAGAAGGATCGATTAAAGTCATCATGTCGCACAATAAAGCCCAGATAATAATTTTAAAAGGATCACATAAGTTTTATAAAGAGTTAAGCATTTTTCAAGTTTCGTTTTCCAGTAAGGTTTCAACTTCAGAATTTCTATTTTCCTTAACAGGAAACTAAGTCGTATTTTTCACTCCGCCTTTTTCTTGTTTTCATTTCATACACACCTCTGTGAACGTGCAATAGTCTTTATCATAGAATAAAACCTTCATATCTCCGCTAAAATTTTTATAAAAGCCTGTCTTTTATCAAGATTATTCTCACACAAAGAACCGTTAGGAATTTTAACTCGGAGAGAACACTTGCTTGACTTTGTTTTAAAACTAGACTTTCTAGGCTTCTTAGCGAGCTTTGGGCCAATGCACCCAAACCAGTTGGTTTTAGGGCATTAGGTGTAGAAACACCCCAGCGGACTTAATTACTCAAGTTACCTAGGTCCAAAAACAAAAGACAGTTTGGCGTGAAAATCAGATGATTTAATAGGAACGGAGATATAACCGGCAGTTCAATTATTTTTTTTTGGATAAAAGACGTGTTTAGTGGGTTTGGTGTGTAATCATTCCAATCAAGTTTCAGATGGGTTATTTTTCAGACTTAGCTCCAATTACGACATCAATAACATTCCTTCATATTTGCTTTACTTCATAAACTATTCTTGACATTACTTATTTTAGAACAAACCTATTTGATCCTCAGAAAATCATTTATCTGCTTAAAAGTTTAAACATGAAAGACTCGTCATCTAATTCCCAAAATTCACGACACGTGTAGTGTGATGTAAAGACGTATATCAGCTATAGTTAACTTCAAAGGAGAGTTATCTTTCAGGTTTTCAAAATCCAAACATAAGATTTAGTTATTCCTATTTTTTCAAACAAAAACCGTCGAATGTTGAATCAGAGTTCTTCCACAAGCTAACTTGACAAAAAAGTTTTTATATTTTAAGAAAATTTTCAGATTTTTATGGATTTTATGGATTTAATATGCAGATGCAAAATATACATATGAATGCGAAGGTAAGAAATGCGTACCGAGCGTACCCCCAAACTTAAACTGGACAGTGTCCTCACTGTCATTGCATGAAGAGATCATTTGAAGGGTCAAAATTGTCGGTTAGCGATACATAAATTTTTATTTGTTTTTGTTTTTAAGGAAAAGAAAAAGAATATACACAAATATATACAAAAATGGTTTTTACATACCCCCAAACTTATTTGGAACAGTGTCCACTGTTCTTGGCTGGATAACCGAAGTTTGGAGGTAGGCAGAGGAAGATCATTCAGGGTAAACCGGCTCCTGTAGGAACAGGAGCTCCTCTGTTGGTTCGGCGCTAAGGTACGGTTTACATCGGTGTCCGTTTACTTTGAAAAATGAACCGTCCTTAGGATTTTCCAAATCCACAGCGCCTTGCAGATACACATTCCGCACAAAATACGGCCCTTTCCAGCGAGATCTGAGCTTTCCAGGATGGAAGTGAAGTCGGGTGTCGTAAAGCAGTACCTGCTGACCAGGTACGAAGGTTTTGCGTAAAAGGTGTTTATCGTGAAACACCTTCGTTCGGTTCTTAACAACAACCGCGTTATCGTAAGCCTCATCCCTAAGCTCGCTTAGTTCGTTCAACTGCAGCTTCCGATGGCTGCCCGCATCCTCGAGAGACAGATTCAGCTCCTTTATCGCCCAAAATGCGCGATGCTCTATTTCGACAAGTAGGTGGCAGGCTTTTCCGTACACGAGCCGATAGGGAGACATGCCAAGGTCGGTCTTATAAGCGGTTCTAAATGCCCAAAGGGCATCAGTGAGTTTCAGCGACCAATCCTTACGGTTCTTGGAAACCGTCTTCTCCAGTATCTGCTTGATTTGCCGATTTGAAACTTCGGCTTGCCCGCAGGTTTGGGGGTGGTAGGGCATAGAGAGCTTATGATTAATGGAGTATTTCCGCATCAAGGCCTCGAAAGTCCTATTGCAGAAATGACTTCCATTGTCGCTAATGATCGCGCGGGGGTGGCCAAACCGGGAGAAAATGTTTTCTTTAAGGAACCTAACGACAACCTTGTTGTCGTTAGTCCGGCTCGGCACAGCCTCGACCCATTTAGAGACGTAATCAACAGCTAGAAGGATGTACAAGTTCCCAAAAGAGCTGGGAAACGGCCCCATGAAATCTATCCCCCAAACATTGAAAATCTCCACAACCAAGATCGGTTGGAGCGGCATTTCGTTCCTCCGGGATATCCGGCCCATGTGTTGGCACCGGGAGCAAGTCTTGCAATAGTCATGAGCGTCTTTGAAGAGTTGTGGCCAGTAGAAACCACATTGCAAGATCTTCTCAGCTGTCTTTCTGGGGCCAAAATGCCCGCCACATGCTTGATCGTGGCAAAATGACAGCACACTCTTGAATTCCTCATCAGGGACACACCGACGAATAATCTGGTCGGGACAGTACTTGAACAAGTAGGGTTCGTCCCAGTAAAAGTGTTTTACTTAGGATAAGAAGCGAAGTCTGTCCTGACTTGACCATTCGGTCGGTAGTAATCCCGTGGCCAAATAGTTCACAATATCTGCGAACCAGGGTTCGCAAGATACTGTCAAGAGCTGTTCATCCGGGAAAACGTCGTTGATCGGAATTGGAAGCGAAGGCGAAGAAGGAAGTCGTGAGAGATGGTCGGCAACTACGTTTTCACATCCTCGTTTGTCCTTAATGACAAGGTCAAACTCTTGAAGCAAGAGGATTCGACGTATTAACCGAGATTTTGCATCTTTCTTCGCAAAAAGATGGCGCAGAGCTGAATGGTCTGTGTAGACAATGACTGGAGAGCCGATGAGGTAGGGCCTGAACTTTTCTAAAGCAAATACAACAGCTAAGAATTCCTTCTCAGTTGTTGTATAGTTGAGTTGGGCGTCGTTCAGGGTTCGGCTCGCGTAATAGATTACGTGTGGCATCTTGTTGATGTGTTGTCCAAGGACAGCACCAATGGCAAAGTCGGATGCATCGCACATAATCTCGAATGGGTGCGTCCAGTCAGGTGAAGAAAGAACGGGAGCAGAAGTGAGTGAGCGTTTCAGTGACTCGAATGCAGTCACACAGCTCGAGTTGAAGTCGAAAGGCGTATCCTTGGCCAGCAAAAGAGTCAAGGGCCTAGCAATCTTGCTAAACTCCTTGATAAACCGTCTATAAAAACCGGCATGGCCAAGGAAGGCTCGGATATCTCTGACACATCGGGGAGGAGGCAGATTGGAAATGACCTCAATCTTAGCTTTGTCAACCTCTATGCCATTTTGCGAGATGATATGTCCTAAGACAATACCTTGGCGCACCATGAAGTGGCATTTCTCCCAGTTCAAAGTGAGATTCTTGTCCTTACATCGGGTAAGGACAGCGTCAAGATGCAGCAAACACTCGTTGAAGGAATCGCCGAAGATGGAGAAGTCATTCATGAAAATCTCAAGAAATTTTTCCACCATGTCTGAGAAAATTCCCACCATACACCGCTGGAAGGTAGCGGGCGCATTGCATAACCCAAAGGGCATGCGACGATATGCAAATGTGCCGAAAGGACAAGTGAAAGTGGTCTTGTCCTGGTCTTTTTCGGCGATGGGAATTTGATTATAGCCGGAGTAGCCATCCAGAAAACAGTAGTACTCGTGTCCGGCCAATCGTTCAAGCATCTGGTCAATGAAAGGTAGCGGAAAGTGGTCTTTCCGCGTTGCGGCGTTGAGTTTTCTGTAATCAATGCAAACTCGCCACCCAGTTTGGGTGCGAGTAGGGATTAACTCGTTCGCCTCATTGGTTATGACCGTTATGCCCGACTTCTTGGGGACAACGTGGATGGGGCTAACCCACTGGCTATCAGAGATAGGGTAAATGATACCACTATCTAGACATTTTACGATCTCCTTCTTCACAGCCTCTTTCATGACTGGATTGAGACGTCTTTGTGGATCCCGGGCTGGTTTGGCATCATCCATCAGATGAATGTGATGCTCAACGATCAGGGGACTAATCCCTTTGATGTCCGCCATGGACCAGCCAAAAGCTTGCCTGTTGCTGTGCAAGACCGCGAGAATGGCTTTCTCTTGCTCGGGAGCTAGAGAAGCCGAGATGATGACAAAGAGGGTCTCGTTCTCACCTAAGTAAGCATACTTAAGGTGAGACGGCAACGGCTTGAGTTCGAGCGTTGGAGGTGAAATGATGGAAGGCAAGACTGGTGCAAAGGTCTCGAACTCAAAGGACTCCAGCAAAGGTTCAAAGCGAGTGTAGGCAACCGAGTTGGATGGTTCAGGTAACTCATCCGGAAAGTCGAAAGATTCAAACTCGGGTTGTGCGCAGCTAAGATCGTTTGAAAACGTGAAACACTCGTAGTCGTTTTCGGGCGCAGAAACAGCAGCAGGTTCGAAGAGAAACGCACTAGTGGCGTTAAGATTATCGTGATCAAACAGAAACTCCTCGAATTCACACTCTTCTGGGGTGATCTCCTGGATCGAGCGGACGTCCAGTATATGAGCATTAGGTTCGGCAGGCTGATTCCCCAACCTAAAAATGTTGAGTTCAATCGTCATATTTCCAAAAAAGAGGTTCATCGAACCATTGCGACAATTGATCACAGCATTTGAGGTTGCGAGAAATGGGCGACCGAGTATCACCGGAATTTGATTCCGGGGGTTAGCTACAGGCTGTGTATCTAATACAATAAAGTCAACGGGGAATATGAAGTCCCCGACTCTTATCAACACATCCTCTAGCTCAACCCTAGGATGGGTGATTGATCGGTCGGCCATTTGGAGAGTGCAGTGCGTGGGTTTCAACTCTCCGACGCCTAATTGCTCGTATACTGAATACGGAAGCAGGTTAACACTGGCACCAAGATCTAATAGTGCGCGGTTGATGTTCTTATCCCCAATGGTAATTGAAATCGTAGGACAGCCAGGGTCCTTCCGTTTTTGTGGTAAAGATTGGGTAAGGGCATCACTCACAGCACTAGCCAAGAAAACTTTCTTGGGTACCTAAGACTTCCTCTTTTTCGTGCACAAGTCCTTTAAGATTTTCGCGTAAGACGGGACTTGTTGGACAGCATCTAAAAGAGGAATGTTAATGTTAACCTGCTTAAATAACTCCAGAATCTTCTCCATTTGAGGATTTTGTTTATTAAACCTCAACCGGTTTGGAAATGGAACATTTTGAAAATTGGTTGAGTCTAATGCTGGAGGAGGAGATTGTGGAGTTGGAACGGATCCCAGAATAGGTGCCTTCGTGGAGTGAGAAGTGGGTCCGTTCAGAGCAGAAGAAGAGGGAGGGGAGCCTTGTGAAGAACGGAGAATAGGCTCAGAAGACGAAGAAGAAGAAGAAGAAGAAGAAGCGGCCGAGGTGTCATCGTTGATCCGTTTGCCAATGTTGTTTTGCAGCATCCTCCCCGATCTCAGTGTGGTCACGACACTCACATTATGGTTTTGTTGTTCAAGAGCAACATGTGCATTATGTGGGTGACCGGGATTTGGAAGTGGCTGGGACGGGAGCTTCCCCTTTTCTCGCTCGCTTAAGGCCGCGTTTAGCTGTGCAATCTGGGCCTCGATGGTCTTGATGCTTTGCCTGTGTGCGGCAGTGTGTTGCACTAAGGATTGAATGGAAGACTGGATGTTGGCGGTGGATTGAGTCGATTGTTTAACGAATGCCTCCAGACTTCGCTCGAGCGAGGAAACCTTATCGTTGTTTGACGGAACAAAGTTGTTTGGTGGAAAAGAATTGTTGGGTGCAAAGTTGTTCGTCGGATTTTGGAAAGGTTGGGGTTGGAAGGGCTGCTGATATTGGTGTTGAGTTTGTTGTTGCGCTTGTTGTTGCGGCGGAGGGGCCCTTTGGAAATTGTTGTCCTGGAATTGATTCTGATTCTGCTTCCAGGCGAAATTGGGGTGGTTCCTCCAACCGGGATTGTAGGTGGAAGAGTATGGATCATTCCTCGGTCTTTGCTGGAAGGCAGCATTAACCTGATCCTGTCTTTGCGAGGGTGGATTGTAAGGACACTCTTCGGTCAAGTGGGAAGGATCGGAACAACACGCGCAGATGGTACGAAGGGGGAGAATAGGGGCAGGAGCAGAGAATTTTCTTTCTATCGCTTCAAGATTTCTTGTTATAGCAGCCATTTCAGCTTTCATTGCAATAGAGACGTCAAGTTGGAGGATTCCTACCCTAGACTGACCTGTAGAAGTGGAAGTAGAAGAAGAAGAAGTCGGTCTGGTGATCTCCCACTGTAGCGTTTGCTCCGCAAGGTCGTCAAAGAACTGCCACGCTTCCTCGTCAGATTTCGATAGGAAGTGGCCCTGACAGATGGTTTCCAACAACTGCTTCGTTGCTGGGTTCAGTCCCTCGTATAAGGTTTGGCAGAGTTGCCATTTCTCTATACCGTGGTGAGGACACTGAACAAGAAGGTCTTTGTACCGGTCAAAGCACTTCCAGAAGGGTTCAGAAGGAAGCTGGGAGAATTGGTTGATTTCATTTCGAATCCTTGCGGTTTTATGATTCGGATAGAATTTTTTCAGAAATGCTTTAACAAACTCGTCCCAGCTGGTTATGGAATGGGACGCGGTGCTATACAGCCATTTTTCAGCAAGATCGCATAAAGTGAACGGAATGACCCGTAGACGTATAGCATCGTCCGACAGCTGGGTGGTTTTCATCATGGCACAGACGTTTTGAAATTTATTGATGAAGATATAGGCATCTTCAGATTCAAGCCCATGAAAACGTGGAAGCATGTTGATGAAGTGGGGCTTAATTTCAAAGTTGTCCCCATTGGCCGGAGGAAGAGAAAGGAAGGTGGGAAGTGCAGAACGGGTGGGATAGAAACGATCCTGGAGCGCGATTCGCTGTGGCGCTACAACAGGCGGTGGTGGTGGGATATTGGTCTCCGTAGGAGGTGGAGCCAATCCAGGGGTGGTCAAAGAGATGTTCGGATTAAATCCTGACATCGCGGAAGAAGAGGTTGGTGAAGGTGAAGGTGAAGGTGAAGATGTACGAACAGAATTCCGGTCAACGTCGGAGTTGGCCGGCAAAGGAAGGGGTGAAAGAGGAGTGGACGGAGTATCGACTTCGGAGTCGATCGCGTAGTCGGTAGCGACTAACGTAACGCGGACTAGACGGGCGCTAGTGTCCCGAGTCCAAGCGGACATACGCTAAACGAGTTTAGTATAGTCAAAGCGAAGAAGGTGAGGGTAAGAAAACGTCAATGGAGAAAGGCGATGGGTGGAGGGTAAAAAATGGATTTTGCGACAAAGGGCTAGTTTTTATAAAAGTTTTTGATTTTTTTCTTCTTTTTTTTTTGTTTTTAGAAAGAGATTTACAGAAATATGTACGGATATACGGCTTAAGCAATCACAAACAAGATATGCACAATCACACCTAGATCTAGGGTAAATAGGTCTACTAGACCTGCTCCTGAACTTGATTGTCGAAGTTAAACAGTGTCGAGAGACGGGCTTAAAAATACACTGATCACGAGGCCAGATAAGTGCAGAGATAAGGGGAGGTTGTCCAACGCTTTCGCGAAGTTCCTTAATTAAATAACCCTTTCTCTTTCGGCGGTTGCGCCTTTAACACTTTCCTAGACACCCCGTAAACAATATACCGTTAAGCGAGGTTCTAAACACGGTTTATCTTCTCCTAATGAGCGCGAAGTCCTTAGGGCTGAAGTCTAGTATTTTTTAATTTACAATGGACAATGCATATGCTTTAGTGATTTTTGGGGTCCTGGGAAGGGTGATGAAATCCCCACCCAATCTGGATTGGTTTCAAGCCCCTTAAGTCCGTATTAAAGAAATGCAAAGCAGTAACAAATCAACTGCAAACAATTTTTATTTTGCGGCACAAAGAATCCTGCACAAGAACAGTTTATTGGAAGGGGGAGAAGAATTTGCGCAAAGAAGGCTGCAGAAAACACAATTCAGTGGAGTTCAGAGGAGTGGAGAGAAGAGAGAGACTCACCAGAAAGATTTTGGAAGCCAGAGGCCACCAAGTGGCCGCGGATCCGCGGCCTAAGCCCTCTATTGCCGCGGATCCGCGGCAGTAAGGGTGAGATGGGCCATCAATTTTGGTTCAGGTGCTGTTCTGGGTCTCCTCTTTTTGTCTGGATGTACTGAATTTTTACTTGCTCACTGTACCTGCTCCAGATCTTGACAGTAGACCGTATGCTTCGTTTTGTTCATCGCGGTGTAGCCGCGAAATGTGGGTCTATCTTCCCACGTCTTTGGCACTGTACTTGAACTCCGTCTTATCCGACGTCTTTGGCGTCGATCTTGAACTTCGTATTTTCCTGCACACTTGCACAAAAGCTAATCAAGAATAACAAGACGGTTTTTTTACAAAGTATTTTTTTTTTGTTTTTTGGTTATATTCACAAGTTAACCCGAAATTACGCAAGGAAATAAACTACCGTCTCCCCGGCAACGGCGCCATTTGATTGTTAGCGATTCTGCGTGTTCAAGTTTTAGTTAAAATACCGCAATCAAGACGGTTTCGCTTGTAGCTAGCCGGTTGAGTACGGGTCGTCCGCAGGGAGATGGGAGTCTTTTTCTATGTGTTTTAACGAGTTAAGTCCGGTTTTTCAGATTTTGTTGTGGTTATCTAAGTGTTAAGTTGATGTTTTAAAGAGAGCTTGTTAGGGTTAGGATTAGGTTAGTTTGAGTTAGGAGTCTCCACATCTTTCGTTGCCCCTCTTAATATCGGTGTTACGGTAATCGGCAACAACGGGGATTAGCACGACTAGGAAGAAACTTGCGAGTATAAGCTAGGCTTTCCAACGCATAAGTCCTTCCTTTTGGTGCTTGTCCGTCCGTTCTTGGCTCTTAGCCATAACCTCCGGTTAATTCAACCACAACCGGTCTCACTACGAGATCACCGCTATCATGTAGGATAGGGTGCTGTAAGGAGCGGATTGTGGTTCAATTAACAGGAGTCGATTTAAGCTGTTGGGCAAGGAAAGAGTGAGAGAGATTTCCTTCTCTCAAACTTCCCTTATCCTACCCTAACAAGTATGAACTACTCACACATCATGATACGGAAAAATAAAACAAAACAAAAGAGGAAGATAGAAAGAAGGAGATTAGAAGAATACGACTAGCTATTTGCGACCTCACCTTGGCGAGGATCGAGCGTAAGCATCATTGTCGTATTAAGGATAAAGAAAAAGAGAGAAGAAAGAAACAACAAGAAAATAACAACAACTACTTAACAAATTAAAATTACAACAATTAACAAGATAAAGAGACAAGCATGATAATAAATGGTTCTTCTTTATTCATCACTCTTCACTCATAAGCTCACTACAAGTTTCAATGGAGAAGAGGTGAGAAGAGGAAGAACAAACACACTAAACTTAGCAAAATAAAAATACAAGAATGGACCCTTTCCTTCACAAAGTTCTGGGCTATTTATAGGCCAAAAAATGAAAACCTAGGGCAACCACCAGAACCCAAACAAAAAGACCAGAATACCCCTGAAAAGTCTCTGTCTGCGGCGCCAGTACGGCTGCGGATCCGCGGCCTAGACCCCCTATTGGCCGCGGATCCGCGGCCCTATGGGTGAGTTGGGGTGTCGGCTTCTGTGTACTTCCCTGGTCTTCAGTCCTCTCTTGTCTGGTATATGTATTTTCTGAAAATACTTCCACATTTCTTCCAGAATTTCTGTTGAGGAAAGGTGGACATTTTGTGGATGTTTTTGTCATGATTGCCTCGAGCTCCGCGTAGATTTCTTGGAACTTGTTGTTGCCATTGAGCCTTGTGCATGAAGACGACATTGATTTGACATTTCGTCTCCCTAAACTGGTATCTGGCAACATACGGATGAAGAGCGGAGACCGTGTTTTATCTGTGGTTGGCAGGAACCCGGATTTTTGTCGTGTTTTCCATGAATTTCACCGTTTTAGAACCGAGAACCTGTATCCTGCAATTGACTAGAAAACACGGCTCAAGAGTATCTACCGATATGCAATGTGATAAAAATTGGGCGATATGAAAATGCAAAAATCTGATATGAACAGTAACTCTTTCTCCGTGTCCCGTAAACAGAGTTTTGGTCATCTTGCCTTTGAGACATGTTTGGCAAGTGTCATAAGATGAAAATTCAAACGGATTTAAATATCCATCCTTATGCAACTTAGCTAATCGTGTCGCATTGATGTGACCCAGTCTACAATGCCACAAGAAAGATTCGTTCAGTTCTGAACTCTTCCTCTTGTGTGTGTTTGTTATGCACAGAACTATTGATTGATTTAGAACATAAATGCCATTGCACAACGTGCCTGATCCAACCAACTTTTGGTTACGGAAAATGTTCATAACATTGTCCTGTAATACAAAATTATATCCCTCTTTAATCAACAAAGAAACCGATATAATGTTGCATATCAGGTTCGGCATGTAATAGCATTCGTTCAGAACCAATGTATTACCAGTTGGTAATACAAGGTGATATTCCCCGACAGTCTTAGCTGCAACAATTGCACCATTTCCAACTCTAATGTCTTTATCACCTTCTCCAAGTTCTTTACCTTTCCTTAGCCCATGTAACTGATTACATATATGGGATCCTGACCCGGTATCTAATACCCAGGACGTAGAGCATATGGAGAAACAGTTCTCTGTAACGAACACACCCGAAGAAAATGCATCAACATGTACTTTCTTCATTCGGGTGGCATGGGAATCCTGGTATTCCCCTATATCCTGTTCATTCCTATAACTCTTATAAGAAAGAACGGGACCAACGTTCCCCGGCACAGTATAACATGCGGGTTCAGTCAATACATCCATATTATTATCTTTATTAGGGCATGAAATGGTCGCTACCTGGAGAGAGAGAGAAGAAAACACTTTAGCGTAAGCTCGTGCAAGATCAGATTGGTTATTATCTTATCTAATCAGGATGGCTCCCACTGCTTTTTATCAAATCTTCCTTCAAACCCTAAAAGGAAAGATTAGCCGGGATTAATTACACACTACAAGTTCGCCAATCTTTCAGCCAGGCCAGTGTCGGTACTTTGAGGGAGGTCCCCCGTGCTTTCGCACGAACCTAATTAATGTAAACCTCGTTTTCCCAGAGGCGTAACCTCGTTAACACCTTTCTAGATACCTACTTGATCGGCTAATTGTAATGTGTAAAACTCTCCCAGGAGTAACTCTTACTCGCAGCGGGTATCGGGATCCAACTATCTCATAGAAGGTATGCAATCTCATTGCAAATTTCAACACTTGAAATTCCCGATAATATTTTGCCCCTAGCGTCCTATGACCTTGACGCAGGCCAACAAACCATAGTGCGCTAGTCAAGTTCAACCCGTCATTTCCTGATTGAATTAAACCCACCCGTACGACCCTTGACGCAGGCCAACAAAGTCGCACGACTACCCTAATCCAATCTGCATCATATGCATAAGCAGGTAAATACTAGTTAGCTACCGCACACTACGCCTTGACGCAGGCCAACAAACGTAGCACGAATACTAACTACTACTTATCTGAAATGACGGAGGGCTACGCAGGTTTTTCTGAAAACCATGAGCGTAATGAACTTGATATCGTTGTAGAATCAAATGAAGTTTTGAAAATAGAGTGATTTTGAGGCTTTTCTAGTTTTGCTAAAGGGGTCACTCCCGGTGAAGGGATCGTCGGCCCTTTCCTCGTCGAATGAGGTGCGGGATATATCATATATATCACTGTGCAAAGCAGAAACTATAGAAGCAATCAAAAGTCAAACCGAGTGTGTAGCATCTGCCAGTTATTGCTAAAGGAGTCACTCCCGGTGAAGGGATCTCGGTCCTTTCCTCATCGAATAAGGTGCAGGGTATATCATATATACCGCTATGCAAAGCAAGAACAGTAGCTACCTGTTTTGTTTAAAATTTGATTCTACAACATCTTAGGCTTCTTTCTTTCATTAATTACATTAATGAAGTCCTATCATTTAAATACCTAAACATCACAGATAAATACGACGTACACTTATGCCATCCGCATTCGCCTCGATGTCCCCTCGTGCACCGTTAGGTTAGGTAACTAACGACAGAGCAGGGCCGGGCTAGTGCGGGTGCAAAACATAAGTAACGTCTATATAATATATCATATATACTTTATAAAGTATCTATCACAGAACATCATATGATCACATCACAGATATCGCAGCAGAAGAAACAAATGAAACATTGGATATACTAGGACGTCCGTGTTTTCAATACGAGCCAGTATAAAACACGGATTCCACGGTCGTGATGAATAGCCAATCCCACACCCCTAGACCCCTACGAGAGCGGCAAGCAACCCTGCCAATTCTAGGGTTAGGAGACCCGGACTCGACTCCTTGAGTTGGTCTCCCACTGGACCCCAGAACCCGGTTACTTGTGCTCCCCTCCTTGGGTCTATCCTAATGCGGAAAAGTAAATAATATACAAAAGGTGACATCTTCCGCAACCTGGAAGTGCCCCAAAATAAAAGAATATTACATACAAGTTTTTACATGAAAGAAAATGAAAAACACTCATCTCACATAAAAAACCCCGGCTATTCAAACACGACGATCCAATATAACATATCCAGCAACACATAACATCACATGTCATCAACGTAAGTAAATATGCGCATCCCAATTGTCGTTGACATATAGCAACGAAACCGGCGATATCACATATTACACTTACGGTCACAGAAAAGAAAGTGTAAAACTACAACAATTGGAATCCGCAACCTCTTTAGACATCGCATGCCTAATCAAATGAAATACTTATACATCACATGCCTAACAATTATAAACCCCGCATTTTAGTCCCATTATCGAAAACTCTTTTCAATATCAAATGAAACTAAACCGCTAGATTTATATCATTCATTCAGTTATCTCATAACTTTTTATGAATTCCAATTATTGTATCCCATTCCGGATAAATAGAAAATATTAAACTTTCCGATCGAACATTCGAACACCCAAGTTTTCCCGAAACCGTCCAACACATGAAATAGGTTCAAAGACATTCACTTCATGCCTCAGTACCAACGGTCCAGCCGTAGAAGGGTCAAGCCAACGCCTCACATGTGGCACGCCGTACTGCCCCAAACCCGAAGGTTCAAAGGGCAGTTCAAGACGGTCACATAATCGAGTTAAGGTTTGTTGTCTTCTAGAGGGACCATCACGTTACTTGCACTACTCAGAACGTCCTTAAACCATACAAAAATCCAACACTTGGATATTTTCCGGCAGGGGAAAAGTTGGGTATTTATATCCGGTCGGACTTTTTGACATATTCAAAAAATTATCCGGAAAGCACTTAGACAAAGTTCGATAATCCGATCGAAATACCGAGTCCCCAATACTACCCAGAATACTCAACTCTTGAATAAATATTAAAAATTTCCAGAGAACTCAGCACTGAATAAAAGAAGTTACTGTGCAAAATTGGGTGGGTTAAGACATCATACGGCCGCGGAACAGCCGCAGAAGCCAGGCTTCTGCCGCGGTTCCGTCGCACTATGGAGGAATTGGGTGATCGTGTTTCACAGTAATTCTAAGAAAGTCCTGCTGAATTTTCTGCATATTTTTAATTTGGAAAAAACCCAGTTTTTAAAAAAAGTACAGAGAGCAACTTTGATATTAGGGTTTCGGTTCGATCGGACTTCAAACTTCGTCTGGACTTCGCCTAAAGCTCTAGCTAGTCTTTGATACCACTGTAGGGTTCCTAGGCACTCTTAAGAGGTCTCACAAGGCATCAACCATGCCAATTTCAAATTTTACGGGTGCCGAGAAACCCTAATACGGATCGTTGACTAGAAGTTTAGGCGAAATACGAATCTAGTTAACAACTTAACTAAAGATAAGAAGCTACAACCTTTGTAGATCCGGATATCCACTTCCTTGGCTCCATGTAGGCGTCCTCTCACTGTCCATCTCGAATCACGGACTCAATCGTCGGCTTGATCGGAGAAATGGGCGGACTAGGTCGTCGGCTTCGTGCCGAAGATGATCTACGTCGAGGCATCACAAGTTCAAGCTCCGACTTCACAAATTTGTGAAACTTGTGAAGGAAACACCCAAAACAACTTGGCAAGAGGTAGAGGGTGAAGAAATAGGAGGTGGGTTCACTTTAGAATTGGATTTCTCACTTTAGAACTCAAGTTGCCATTGATGGCATCAAGCTTTCTTTCTTGATGAAGATGATGAAGAAGAAGAAAGAATATGATAAGTGTTGATTTAAAAATGAAAATAAATCAATACTTGTCATAAGCTAACTAAGGTTAAGTGTAGAGAATAGACCATGGTAAATGGGAATGGTTAGGGTTAAGCATGAAGACAAATGGTCTCTTTAGTCAAAGCTTCATGATGCTTCAACAAGCTTCATGTTAAAAAGAAACCATTTTCTTTTCTTTTATCTATTTAAATAAATAAAGAATGGATAAATAAATAGATGAATAACACAAAACCCTAACCATTATCATAACCATGGTTTAATTCTTTGCACAAACCCAAGTAAGTATGTATCATCAAACATGATACAATCAAGTGCACACAAAAGCATATCATATATACAATGTGCACTTCAAGTAAGAAAATCCTTTTAAAAATGAACCAATACTAGTTAATGCAAATTAATATATCAAATATACAGTTATACATTAAATCATTAAATCAATACTTGATTCAATGATCCGGTCATGTCGCACATAACCGACTAGTATACAATGTATCGATTTATCGAATCAATGATTCGATAACTAGGTTATATCGCATATAACCAATCGAAACATTCATCGCGAGAATGAAATGCGGTATCACATACACGCATTATTCTCGGTCCCGCACATATCTCATATGCGCTCCTATTTCGTTTCGCTTGAGCCAGGAAACCTCTGTGTAGGACTCTAAAGACTCGTCAATACGCCGGTAGCAGATGATGATCATATCAAGCACCCACAAGCCGCAAGCGGTCTGCTAAACGTAACGGCCATCCGGGTATTGAGCGATCAGAAGATCGACGAGCTAGCCCGCTCACACTCCTGTGAATCCAACCAGTAACACTTACCGTACAGTCCGGTCTGTTCGTCTGATATGTCGCATATCAAGTCTAGGGGTGGTAAACGTCAGACCCCAATAACCGATAAGTCGTGCCGATGTGAGGCTCATAACGGGTCGAGAAACTACTGGTAACACTTACCAGCAAATCTCTGATCAGCCCTGGCCAGGGACTTCCCTGTTACGGCCAATCGAGCACAGCGCAACATCAACCCCCAATACCGGGAGAGACGAAACCCCTCCTATCGCTCATTACCTCCATGTGACTCGGGACTGTACCCAAAGACCACCGTTTTGCACGCCCTCATGGACGTGGTAAGGTGGAGATCAAAGCACAGTGGGAATCACACAAGACTCTATGACGATCTCGGGTCTACAGACTAACCTGCACAAGTGTCACCTGAGAACTGCCATCTGACGTGAGGTATAATACCATCTGGGAGTTCTCGGCGAGTCCGTCCAGTGTACCCAGTCTCCACTGAGCACCCGTATATTATCTCTGATGTCAAACACCAATGGATATGGGATCATCCATCGCCCATCTCATGGGTCGAGAAGCGTATACGCTAGTCTACTCTGGTATATCGATGCCCTGTCTCGATACACCCACGACTAGGGACCTTGAAGGATGTACTTATAGACTACCATGTCCCCACTAGTATGATCTGCATCATAGTCCAGGTAGTCAAGTACACATCCTAAGGGCTTTATCAACATGTAACTATAAGACAGTTTAAAGAGACAAGTGTACATGTTAAGATAAAGAGTAACCAGATAGCATACTATCATATCGAGCAAGAAAGTCATCTCTATATATGTCCAAGCATCCAATATAATATACATCATCTGTACAATACTGGCCTCTAGGGCATACATACAACTAACACATATGAGTCTAGAAATCCGATATGACACACATATATATATTACATGAACGAACGAACTCTTACGAGTTAACACGTATGAATTTGGTGCGTTAAACGCGTGCAACAACATCTAATAATGCCCTTAAGGGCTGTTGTCCAAAGGAAACACCAAAACAAGAATTGAAATATCGCATTGCACGTTAACAAAATGCCTAAATTAAGTTAAAATGGTTCCAGTTTTTCATAGAGGTACAACTAGAGAAAGTTGCACACACCAGAGACCTAATTAGAGTTGCAGAGAGCTCTCGACGATGACCTGCGACAACGCTCCCCAACTGCCCGTAAATTGCGGCCCGAAGCAATAAATTTGCTGCCAAAATGTTAAGATGGGGCTCGGGTTTCGAGGTTGAATTCCTATTCCTATAACTAGCTTCCAGTAATTGCAACTTGTCTCTATAATCACTGGTTTAATAGCAGATCTCGTATAAACCCTAATATTTAACTAAATACAATATTTAAAACTAATTTGAAACATTAAGTTGTTTTAGTGCAAATTTGAGAGTTAAACAAAACTATTAGGCTCTAAACTATTCTTAACTACCCTAATTTAAGTCATGATTACCCTAATAGCCATTACAACCCCAAACTAAAATTAACCCTCTCTTAAAACTTTAAATTTGTTTTTAAACACTACCCTAAATCCTAATTAAGAATAATTAAGGAAAATGATTAGCCAAACATGTAGTAAACTTGGATCATATCTTAAAATTAACTTGAAGAGATTTCCACAAAGTGAAAACTTGCTTTAAAGAAACTCTTGAAGAGGTTTAAAATAGGATTTTGAAATGATTAGTGGAGGATTTTGTGGTGATTTGGGTAGGGTTAATGTGATTAAAGAGAAGTTTTGGTGATGGTGAAGGAAAGAAAAAGAAGATGAGAATAAGAGAGAAAGGTTTAGAGAGTGATAGAGAAATAATCAACCATGGCACAACCTCTCACCTCATTTAATACACCATACTTCATTTTCCATTTTTATTTTTATGTTCTCTTTTCTCAATAATTCTAGAACCAGCCATCTTTTAAAATGTATTAACCATTTATAAATTTGTTTTTTAATGTGTCATGGTTGCATAAACATGTCTTAACTTATACTAACCTATTGTTAACACTAGATTAGTGTGTATGTGCATATAAAATAATTTAATAAATAAATAAATATTTACTTGAGTGAATAATTTTATTTATACCTATGTGGAAATAATTATTAACTAGTTTTTATTGAAAAACGTATGTTAAACCGCTAATTAATCAATAATTATTCTAAACAAATTTTTAGAATGTTACATTCCGCCTCTTCACAAACCTTGTGGAGTTTGCGGCATCGACTTACATGGTATCATAGCCACTCCATAAACATTAACTAGACTAGTTTGCACTAATTTAGAGTTTCGATTGACGAAACTTTCCGAATTGCATTTCCATGTCACTGCTTGCTGTTCGAATTTTAAAACTGTTCAAAAAATATTTCTGGTTGCATTAAAATTATGTGCAGGAAAAATTAGAGTCAAGAAAAAAATTTGGGCACCTAAACCCAAAATTTGACCGCAGAACAGAAGCTAAATACACCATTTGGCCGCTGAACCGCGGTCCAATTTTGGCTACAATGCACCAAATTTTTTCTGGGGCTCTAATACATGGAAATATAATTTTAAGAATATTTGTTTTGGCCCAGATTTATTTGTGTGCTGGTTTGTACTTGGGACCAATACTGAAAGTTTTAATCAATCAAAATTTTAAACTCTTGGTTTTTAGTGCATTTGTTTCTATGACCGTGAATATCATAGCGCGGTATAATCCGACTGGTTGTTATATGTACATTCAGACGTGTTTACGAACATGATATTCACGTTGATATTCTGTGTTGCACTGATATTATGGATGGATTTTCTTGGTGGATAGCCTATAGTTCAATGGTAGATGTACAGTGTTGATTCATTTGTATATTTATTATTGCGGGGCGAGCGTCTGACATGTGGACTGCCGTTTCTGCCAGTTTGTATATTATTTTGTTGGGGCACCGCCAGGTTGAGGTCGATATCTCCATTTGTATATATATTTTGTTAGGGTTCCTAGCACCGTGGCCGTCGACCACGGCCGTTACGGAACAAAAAATTTTGGTGTTTAAAATCTTGGCGCTAGAAACAACTACCTAGAATCGAAACCAAACATGAAACTAGCAAGCTACAAAGAGGTTAACTACTGAGATAGATGTGTTATACCAAAATTCCGTGTCCTTCGGTCTTCTACCCTCTTCCTTAGCTCCTTGAGGTCTCCTTGATTGAGCTTGACCGTTGGTCCTCCTCCGTCGAAGATGATCCACCCAAGAGATGTGGTTCATGGCTCTAGCTCCACACTAAAAATATAGTAGAGCAAGTGGGGACTCTAGATTGTTAATTTAGAGTGTCTAGGGATGTAGTGAGTTGTCCTAAGTGTATTTCTCTCTCTCTTCCCCTCTTTATTCTTAAAACATGAGATGGTAGGATGGAAGATCAAGAGGAAGAAGGAGGACCTCAAGAAAGGCTAGTGAGGAGAGATGAGGCAAAATAGTGAGAGGATTTTTTTCCAACCAAAAACCAAGTGTTCATCCAACATCCACAAAAGAGTATAATATGAAGCATGGTTTTGTAAAAACCATTTTCCAAATAAAATATTGCAACCATACTTGAATAGTTTGCACAAATGAATTTTCAATTCATTTGTTAACACTATTCAAGCATGGTTCTCACCATTCTCTCTTCGCTACCTTTACACCTCATTTCCATTTAAATTAATAAATGGATAAACCAAAATGAGGTGTCCACCTTCCAGAATGTTTTCCGTATAAATACGGAATACACTCAACTGTATATACAAACCCGTATTTGTATCAAAATACGAATACCCAAAGAGATAAAATAACACAAAGAACATAATACTAGAATATACATATCGAAATATATAAACGTAAATTATTAAATCAATGCCTGATTTAATAATCCGGCTCAATCCTAAGCCGGCTAGTATTATCAACTGTCCGATCGAAAGTCCGGGTAACTAATACAATCATTCGATCGGAACCCTGCACATATCAAAATACGGCTACTACATCATTTCGCCTGAACCAGAAAAACCCTGTGTGGGACTCAAAAGACTCGACAGTACATCGACAGTGAGTTACTAGATAAATCATAACAATAAGCACGTCAGCGACACTAGCTGTACGTAACGGCTACCCAGGTACCTGTCGAAAAGGAAGGCCGATGAGCAAACTCATCCGAATCCCTACTGATGCTATCTGTGACAATTTTCATACAGTCCGGTCTCTTCGTCTAAGAGTATCGCATATCGGGTCTAAGGGGTTGAAAAAGTCAGACCCCTAATAACGCGATATTTCGTGTCGGTGTAAAGCCCATCACCCACTGAGAAACTACTGATCCAAATCAGTAATTTTTGGCCATCTTGGCCAGGATTTCAGGTGATGGCCACCCGTACACAGCGCGACATCAACCCCCAATACCGGAAGAGATGAATCCCCAACGATCCGCTCACTGCCACCTTGTGACTTGGGACTGTACCCAACTAAAACCTGTCTACATGACTCCTTTGAGCCATGGTAGGGTAGTAATCAAAGCACAGTGGGAACTCACACGAGAAAAATGACGATCTCAGGTCGAAGGACTAACCTGTACTCATGTCACCTGAGAACTGCTATCTGACAATAAGTATAATACCATCTAGTATGTTCTCCGTGAGTCCGTCCAGTGTACTCACCCCAGTGAGCACCTGCATACAATCTTAACTGCGAAAGACCAATGGCTGTGGGACCAACCATCGCCCCTCGTCGGGGTCAAGAAACGTATACACCAGTCTATTATAGAATAACGATGCCCAGTCCTGATCCTCCTACAACTAGGGACATTTAAGGATGTGTTTATGGACTACCCAACCCCCACATGTATGATCGCCATCATAATACTGGTAGTCAAGCAAGAATCTTATGGGCTCTGTCAACATGTAATAGTGATCTGTAATACCACATAATACATGTACATGATGATAAAGACAAACCAGATAGCATACTATTATTTTGAATAAGACTGTTCTACCTGTATAGGTCTTCTCAATCATCACAATCGCGTGCCTGCGATTACAATAATTGACTTGAGGATACTATATCCAACATATTTTTCTTTTTTGTACTAGGATTACCCCGCGGAGGAGTGCTCGAATAGCCGGGTTCTATAGGGCAATAGGCCCACATATCACGGTGTTAGGACGGAGGGGGCCTTACTTTAGAATTGGCGGGCTATTCGCCGCACTCATAGGGGGTATATGATGACCCACGGAAGGGTGCTCAAGTTATCAGATTCCGTGAAGTGCTGGGTGGCCTAGTCACTTTGTTGATTGGGGTTGCCTCACTTCCGGGATTGGCGGTAACCTGCCACACTCGTAGGGATCTAGGTTTTCAATTTCGCAGGCTATCCATATGACTGGGGAATGTTGAGTTTCATTTTGCAGCTCAAATGAAACCCGGGGCTCCTAAATGATCAATTTTTCCATTCTCTGTGATGATTATATCTTCCTGTGTTTCTTATCATGTCTGTAATGGACATATATGTGTGTGTGTGTGCGCGCGCGTGCGCGTGTGTGCGTATGTATAAATAAATGTTGTATATGTTTTACATCCGCACTAATCCAGCCCCCACTATGCCGTTAGTTAAGTAACCTAACGGTGCATGACAGGGCCCCATGTCGAATGCGGGTGGCATATATGTACATTCTATTTTCGTTCTTTTTGTGGTGTGATAAAGTTAATTGATGGGACCACATTAATCTCACTTAATGCAAAGTAATAAACCTAAAATCTGACGTCATTATAACAATTACAAAACCACTCGTTTTTCTTAAAAAAACTTTTAAAACCATAGCTTAAACCACTCATTTTCAAAAGCTATTCGGTTCTTTCGACCATATCAAGTTCATTATATTAACGGTTTTCGCCAAAACTAGCCGTAGCCCTCCGTCATTTCAGATAGGTATTTACTAGTATTCATGCTATGTGTTTTGATCTTCACCAAGGTATAGTGTTTGGTAGCTAGTGGGTGCTTATCTGTAGCATAGATAAATATATTAATCTAGGACAAGTGTATAGCTGTTTTGACCTTCGTCGAGGGCTTGTACGAATAGGTCTAGATTAATCTGGACTATGACGGGTTGAATTTGACTTGCGACTTATAATGTTTTGACCTTCGTCAAGGTTATAAGCGCTAGGGGAAAAAACCACATCGGGAGTTTCGAACATACATGAAACTGGCTAGTGTTGCATACCTTGTGGAGTATGGTAGTTTTTGTAGGCTTCCTTCAAAATTATCACACAGTGATAGTTGTTTCTCAATCCTACTGTGAGTATCCGCTACTCTTCGGGAGAATTTTTCACTTTGCAATTAGCTAATCAGGTAGGTGTCTAGAAAGGTGTTAACGGGGCTATGCCTATGAAAAAACAAGGTTATTTAATTAGGTCCGTACGAAAGCACGGGGCAACTCCCTCCGAAGTACCAACACTGGCCTGGCCGAAAGATAAGCAAACTTGTAGGGCGCGATTAATCCTGACTAATTCTTCTTTTAGGGTTTGAAGGAGAATTCGAGGAAACGGTGGGAGCCATCCTTTTTAGATAAACTAATAACCAATCTAAACTTGCAAGAGCAAATGCTGAGTGTTCCTTTTCTCACTCCTAATTGCAGCGACCATGACAGGATTTAAGCTAATATTAGATAAAAATAAACTCGCTAGGGCTAATTATAAAGACTGGCTGAGAAACGTCCATATGACCCTTACTTATGATAAGGTTGCATACGTCCTCATGGCTAAAACCCCCTATTTCAGGTCCAGAATCCTCAGCCGCGGACATTGAGGTCCGTAAGACTTGGGATCTTGATTGCGCAAAAGCCAAGTACCTCGTGCTAGCCTCCATGTATAATGAACATCAGAGGTGGCACGAGAAGATAGACTTTGCTTCCATCTTCCTCCATACCAAAGACTTATATGGAGAGCAATCTTGTATCGCAAGATATGAGATCTCAAGAAAATTGTTTCAAGCGAGGTTGGCTGTCTGATCATCTGTTGGGGACCACGCCCTGAAAATAATTACTCTCATTTAAGAGCTCACGGACCTGGGAACTACGTTAGAGAATGAGTTGTATACCGACATAATTTTATAGTCCCTTCCTTCCACCTATGTCCAATTCATATTGAATTTCAATATGTAAAAACTGGAAGTTTCACTTCCTTAGCTGCTTAACATGTTGAGGGTGGCAGAGGGCACCTTAAAGAAATCCAAGAAAACACCCGCTCTGTTTATTGGGGAATCTTCTTCCATTAAATCCAAGGCTCAGGCCAAGGGGAAGAAGAAGAAGAAGACCCCTACCAAACCGAGGGGAGGTGTGCAAAAGGTGCAGGGTAAAGGAAAAGAAAAGAACGGGAGGGGGCAGCCATAAAGGAAGAATGCTTCTACTGTCGGAAAAAAATACATTGAAAGAAAGATTTCCGGGCTTTAAAAGCCAAGAATCAGGACACGAAGCAAGTTGTGGCTTCGGCTTCAGGTGTGTTTGTGATTGAAAATTGTTTCTATATTAACTCCACTTCCTGGATATTGGATACCGGATCATGATCTCACATCTGTAATTCATTGCAGGTGTTGAAAAGCCGTAGAGTTTTGAGGAAAGATGATATGACCCTCAGGGTTAGCAACGGAACCATTGTGGATGCTGTTGCAGTGGGAGAATATCACCTAGGATTGGCGAGTGGACATATTTTGTTATTACATAACTGATTTTGTGTACCCAGTATGATGTATAATATTATATCAGTATCTTTGTTATCTAATGAAGGATATAATTTTGCACTTGAAAGCAATGTCATAAATATTCACCTAAACCATGAAATGATTGGGTCGGGTATACTTAATAACGGAATATACATTCTCAATCAACATCAAGTTTTCAACGTCCAAAACTCGCTAAAAAGAAAGACGGCAGAAACAAATCATGCTTTCTTATGGTATTGAAGACTTGGTCATATCAATGAAACACGATTGGCTAAATTATATAAAGATGGATATTGAGATCCATTTGAGTATCAATCATATGCAACTTGTCAATCATGTATCAAAGGAAAGATGACAAAAAATCCGTTCACTGGACACAGAGAAAGAGCTACTAAGCTCCTAGGACTCATACACAGCGACGTGTGTGTGCCAATGTCTACGCATGCAAAAAGTGGCTATTCCTACTACATTAATATTTCACTGATGATTTCTCAATGTATGGACATGTATTCTTGATGAAATATAAATCCGAGGCCTTTGAAAAATTCTTGGAGTATAAGAGTGAAGCGGAAAAGCAAACCGGAAAAAGTATTAAGATACTCCGATCTGATCAGGGTGGTGAATACTTAAGTGCTGAGTTCCTAGAATATCTAAAAAAGAATGTAATTCTCTCTCAGCTTACTCCTCCATACACACCATAACACGACGGTGTATCAGAAAGACGGAATCAGATCTTACTAGATATGGTGCATTCTATGATGAGTAATGCTGAGTTGCCGCCTTCATTCTGAGGTTATGCACTAGAATCTACTGCATACCTATTGAATAAGGTTCCAACTAAGTTTTTGCCTGCCACTCCATATAAAATGTGGAGTAGGAAGAAATCCTGTCTTAAGTATTTTAAGATATAGGGTTGTCCTGCTTTTGTCAAAAAGGTTCATCCGGACAAACTCGAGGCACGTTCAGTATTATGTAAATTTGTGGGATACCCTAAGAACTCTAGGGGTATTATCTCTATTAGGCTGAGGAACAAAAGGTCTTTGTTTCTCATCGTGCCCGCTTTATGGAAACTTAATTTCTTGAAAAGGAGATTTGTGAGAGCTCAATAGAGCTGGAAGAAATTCTAGAACTACAAACTGTTATTGAAAAATTAGTAGAACCTAAGATTTCAATAGAACCGGACGTACCTACGCCACTTCGCAGATCTAGTAGGCAGTCTTATCCGCCCGAGAGATACTACGGTTTTCTCATAGATGGGGATCGAGAGGATTGCATCATCGATGATGATGAGCCGACTAGTTTTCAACAAGCCATCACGAGTAGAGACTCGGTGAAGTGGCTGGATACTATGAGATCCGAGATGGAATTCATGTACACAAACAAAGTATGGACTTTGGATTTTGCACTTCCTGAGGTAAAACTCGTAGGATGCAAATGGATCTTCAAGAAGAAGATTGGTGTATATGGACATGTAGAAACCTACAAATCTAGACTTGTTGCTAAAGGTTTTCGTCAAAGACCAGGATTGGACTATGACGAAACTTTTTCATCAGTGGCTATGCTTAAATCCATTGAAATCCTACTTTCTATTGCTGCCTTCCATGACTATGACATCTAGCAGATGGATGTTAAAACCACTTTTCTAAATGGAAGTTTAGAAGAGTGTGTTTATATGGATCAACTAGAGGGTTTCATAGATAGTAGGAGCAGCGGGAAGGTGTGCAGGTTGCTTAAATCTATTTATGGATTAAAACATGCATTGCAGAGTTGGAACATCTACTTTGATGATACAGTCAAGGAATTTGACATTATCAAAAATGAAGATGAACCTTATATTTATAAGAAGATTGTTGAGAGAACTGTGGTATTCCTCGTTTTATATGTAGAAGACATTCTCCTAATAGGAAATGATATTCCTATGCTATAATCGGCCAAGCTGTTCTTATCACAGAAGTTCTCTATGAAAGACCTGGGTGATGCCTCATACATTCTGGGGATTAAGATCTATCGCGATAGATCTAAAAGAATGTTAGGATTTTCACAGTCAAAGTGCATAGACACCGTACTAAAGAGGTTTAGTATGGAAGATTCAAAGCGCGGTAATTTACCCGCTTGTCACGGAATCACCCTTTCCAAAGAGATGTCTCCTAAGACCGATGAGGAGAGGGCTCGCATGAGCATAGTACTTTATGCTTTGGCAGTAGGGTCGATAATGTATGCGATGTTATGTACTAGACCAGATGTAGCTTACACACTCAGTATCGTAAGTAGGTATCAGTCCAACCCAGGTGATAAACATTGGATAGTAGTAAATAACATTCTTAAGTACCCGAGAAAGACTAAGGAGATTTTCTTGGTGTATGGTAATAGGGACCTCTAAATCGAGGCTTTTACTGACTCTTTCTTCGAAAGTGACAATGATGACTCTAAATCCGTCTCGGGTTATGTGTTTACCCTCAACAGAAGGGCGGTCTGTTGGAAGAGCTCCAAATAGGACATCGTAGCAGACTCGACGATGGAGGCTGAGTACATCGCTGCTAACGATGGCGCAAAAGAGGCAGTCTGGATGAGGAATTTTGTTTCTGAACTTCAGGTGGTTCTATCCATTGTTGATCTAATACCTTTGTATTGCGATAACAATGGAACCATGGTTTTGGCAAATGAACCACGGCCACAACAGAAATCCAGACATATCTTGAGGCAGTATCACCTGATCAGGGAGATCATGGATCGCCGGGAGATCGAGATGCTGAGTGTAGATACAAAGGACAACACGCTAGATCCATTCACTAAGGCCATCCATCAAGTCCAGTTCGAAGGACTATTCGAGATGTTGGGTATGCGGTACGCCAGCAACTGGCTCTAATGCAGACGTTGGATGCTTAATACGCCAATTACAGGCTTTAGTGCAAGTGGGAGATTGTTTGATATGTATGCCCTAGAGGCCTTTATTGTATAGGATGCTTGGGATATGTATGTACAGGACAATCTTGCTCAATATGATATGCTATTTGGTTTGCCTTTATCTTAACGTGTGATATATTTTACTTGTTATTTCTTATCTCTTATACATATTGCTAAAGCCAGTAGGGTCCTTAATTGACTACTAGCGTTGTGATGGCAAGCATACTTGTGGGAGCTGGGTAGTCGATAAGTGTTAGGAATATGTATACTCAAGAGGCCATTATTGTATGATATAGTGGATGCTTATATATATATATATATATAGGACTTTCTTGCTCGATATAATAGTATTCTATCTAGTTGCTCTTTATCTTAATATGTTTACTTGTATTATTATACTGTCTCTCTGGTACATGTTGATAAAGCCCTTAAGATGTTTGCTTGACTAACAGAACTATGATTAAGATCATACTAGTGGGGCTTGTGTAGTCCACAAGCACATCCTTTAACAGTTCTTAGTCGAGGGAATATCGAGACAGAGCATCGATATTCCATAGTAGACTAGTGTGTACGTTTCTTGACCCTGTATGGGGCAATGGTTGATCCCACAGCCATTGGTGTTTGACATCAAAGACTGTACGCAGGTGCCTATTAGAGAATGGGTACACCGAACAGGACTCGCCAAGAACTCCTAGATGGTACTATACCTATCGTCAGATAGCAGTTCTCTGGTGACACTTGTACAGGTTAGTCTGTAGACCCGAGATCATCATAGTGTCATGTGTGGTTCCTACTGTGCTTTGATTTCCTCCCTACCACGGCTCAAAAGAGTCGTGCAAACAGGTGGATTTTGGGTACAGTCCCGAGTTACATGGAGGCAGCGAGCGATTGGAAGGCTTTCGTCTCTCCTGGTATAGGGAGTTGATGTTGCTCTATGCTCGATTGGCTATAATAGCAAGTCCCTGGCCAGGACTGATGAGATTTACTGGTAAATGTTAGCAGTAGTTTCTCGAACGGTTACAGGCCGCACATCGGCATGACTTATCAAGTTACTGGGGTCTGACGATTCCACCCCTAGACTCGATATGCGACATATCAGATGTAGAGACCGGAATGTATGGTAAGTGTTACTTATAGGCTTCATGTATGTTTGGACAAGTTTGCTTTTTGATTTTCTATTTGCTCAATACCTGGGTAGCCGTTATGTCCAGCCAGTACAGCTGATGGCTTATGGGTATCTGATATGATCATTACCTACTGTTGGCGTATTGACGAGTCTTTAGAGTCCCACACAGAGGTTTCCTAGCTCAAGCGAAATGAACTAGGGCACATATGCTGATATGTACGGGAGCTTGATTAAATACGAGTATGTGATACCGTATTCTAATCTCGCGATATTTAATATCGGTTAGGTTATATGTGATATAACCGGATTATTGAATCAAGTGTTGATTCGATGATTTTTTATATGTAAATATATTTGATATTGGCCGGTTATATATGATATGATCGGATTATTGAATCAAGTGTTGATTTGATATTGAATATTGAATGTTGTCGGTTATATGTGATATAATCGGGTTATTGAATCAAGTGTTGATTTGATATATGATATACATATATATGATATTAGTCGGTTATATATGATATAACCGGATTTTTGAATCAAGTGTTGATTTAATAATTTGATATATATTAATATATTTGATATATACATATATATTAACCAATATATCTCATTAATGATTTTCCTCTCTTCTCTCTTTATATATATATATATATATATATAATGAATTGTATCATGGTTGATGATACGTAGAACATGGGTGTATGGGACTTACATCATGACCTAAAGATATTTGTTATGATTTACTTTGAAAGGAAAACAAAATGAGTAGATAATATGTCATGGCTTGGATGCTTGTAGAAGTTTTGAGAAGCCATGACTCATCCTCTCATTTTGTCTTACACTTAGATATTTTTTCATCACAACCTTACCTTTAACTCATGGTTCACTCTCTCACTTCAATATAACTCTCACTCACCCAAGTTCATCTCCTTCTTCCTCAAGAGCTCACTAGGGTTTTTCTTGAGTTGGAAATAATAAGAGAAATAGATTTCTGAAGTGAGCAAAATTCCTACTTCATCAACTTACACTAATCTAGCCCATTAGTTTAGGTTGTTAGCTTCACTAATACCTTGATTAGTGAAAAGATAGTTTGAGTGAGTGAGACTTCAAGATGGATTATCTTCGGCTTCGAAGACAACGTAGCAAGATCGATCCTTTCTTCAAGTAGAGCCAAGAAGAGTTCTAGGGACTACTATTTGGAGCTATAGAAGTGAAAGACTTGGTCTACAAAGGTTGTAACCTTCTTCACTTAGTTCAGAACTTGCTTTCATGTAATAAAACCCTAATTTTCTAGTTCGATTCTAGGTTAGTATAGCTCAGCACACTAGATATTTTAAAATTTCATACTTGATGCTTGTATAAACCTTGTGGTGATGCTAAGACATACTTTCAATAAGTACATCCTTAAATGTCCCTAGTCGTAGAAGTATCAAGACTGGGCATCGATACTCCAGGGTAGACTAGTGTATACATATCTAGAACCTGACGAGGGGCGATGGTTGGTCCCGCAGCCATTGGTGTGATGCGCCTAAGATTGTATACAGGTGCTCACTGGGGGAGAGTACACTGGACGGACTCGCCGAGAACTGGCTAGATGGTATTATACCTGTAACACCCGAGCCCAATAATACTATTCATATTACTAATTGAAGGTTGTTTATTGCTCATTCCAATTTTCCTGATTTTCTGGTGTTTATTGCTAAATTTTAACCGGTTAAGTCTTTTGGCACATAACAAATTTTAACTCCGAAAATGAAATTTAAGATGTCCATGTTGGCCTACTCGTCGCCACTAGTCGCGTGGTAGCGTCCGCGTGTCGAGATTCCGTTCCGTTTGGCTAAACGGGCCAGTTTGGGCGACTACGCGCGAGTGCAAGTGTCCGACTTGGGGGCATGCATTTTAATCACTAAACACCTCTTTTCAAAATTTGGAACCTGCTTAAAATCCTATAATTTGAATTTGGAACATTTGGGCGCAACCCGGGCGCGATTTGGAAATGTTTCATTTAGCGCCAAAAGGGCCCGTTTGATTAAATATATTTAAACCATAATATATAATATTCGTTACTATTTTAACGTTAAAATCTTTTTCAAAAATCTTTTAATATTTTCTCCCCGTACGCCTCAGCCAATCACGAGCCATATCTTTTCTCTCGTGGGCCCCTCTTCTTCAACTGTCTCTCTCTCTTTCTCTCTCTCTCTCTATCTCACCAAATCCATCTCTCTCTCTCCAATCTCTCTCTCTCTCTCCCTCTATATATATCCCATGCAGCAGCCGCCTCCCCGACCCATCTTCGTCACGAGAGAACCCCCTCAAACCCTA
Organism: Agapanthus africanus; assembly: GCA_030015575.1. Taxonomy (NCBI): domain Eukaryota; kingdom Viridiplantae; phylum Streptophyta; class Magnoliopsida; order Asparagales; family Amaryllidaceae; genus Agapanthus; species Agapanthus africanus. The sequence continues at coordinate 295,365,992 of CM057347.1, forward strand.
ACCCTAGCCTACCGCGACCTCACCGCCGATCCCCCGCGACCTCGCCGTCGCCACCCTCGCCACCACGAGACCCCCCGCGCCTTCCTCCTCCCGTTTCCCGACGACTCCCGCGCCTGCACCCAACCGCGACCTCGCCTCCACCCTCGCAGACATCGCCGTCGACGTCGCCTCTCACCGTCGACGCCTCCCATGACTCCCTCTCACCCTCCTCGTCGAGACCTCGTCAGCACCTCCCTTCTTCTCCTCGCCGGACCACCAACCCGAGCCTTCATCCATTGCCTACCCCGCTGTTCGCCGGAGAAGCGCGCCGGCGACCTCGTCGACGCCACCTCCGACCACCTACTTCTTCCCCCGACCACCAGAGCCGACCCCCTCTCCTCCAGCACGCCGCAGCACCCTATCCCGCGCACCCCGAAGCCTTCAACCCTCGCTGCAGCCACTGCCGTCGCTTCACCGGCGTTCCAGCGCCGTCGAGCTCGCCGGGGTCACCTGGTATACCTCTCTGTAAGTGTCCCCTCTCCTTCCTTTGTGCAAACCATTCCCCTTGCTGGTCGTAGTCGCTTGTATCCTATCGTTTTGCTAACTTCGCTTCCTTTTGTCGTTGCCGGAACCTGACCGTGCCGTCTTGGCGAACCCAACGCTCCAGCGAAGCCTCCTGGTCCGTGTGATCCCGTTGACCTCTGTTTGGACTCGATCCGTGGCCCGTGCTATCTTACTGCGTTTTCTGCCGACATCGCATCCGTGTTCCCGTTTGCAGACCGTCGAGGCAAGTATCTGAATACTTGCTTGAACATGCTAGCGTGCGAGATCTAGTCTTGCCACGCATTTTAATTCAAACTATTTAATACCGTAACTTAATGATGGCATTTGATATCGTATTATTGCTGTTAACTTTATAATGGAATCGTTACAACAGTTCCTCGTAATTACTTAATTAACCCACATCAATCCATGCTTTAACTAAATAAAATGACTAAATCATATCTGTTTAAACTGTTAAATCATTCATGAGACAATGACTATATTTAGTATAATTTCACGTAGTTCCTTAAATTATAATTGCGGATATTGTTTTACCTTGTGGCTATTGCACCATAAAGATGATTGAACATGTTAATAAGAGAATATAAATATCACTGTGGTTATATGGAATATTGTGGTTAAATACTGTTTCCTGCTGTTGTTCATTATTGATTGTGTACCTGTTGTGAGCACTTACCCGATTACACGGCATATTGGCCTGACCCTGATACACCTGACATATACATACATACCGACCCATCCTGTTGTAACATGACATTACTTGTTCCCTGATTTCATGCCTAATGCCGACAACCTGACCGTTCCTGCTGTCGATCCAGACAGACCTACTTTTACTTGACTTTATGTTGGCATTAGTCCTTGACTACTGAATACCTGACCTGACATACATAGCTTGGGGGTATGGGGAAATCAAAGGTGAAACCGACTTGTAACTCAACAGTTCGATACATTGTTCTGATCAGTCTTACGGGCTTGGCCAGTCCGGGAGTGATGATGCTGACATCACTCGTCCATCCTACTACCCTTTTCTGCTTAGCGGCACGTCTCGGATTCAGCCCCGAGGGTCATGACCGTGGTCCCGGGCACGCACGGGATACTATTGAGTTACATCGACGATTCATCAATTGGTTTCAAAGAATATAGGGTAGAAAACCTGATAGGACAGTTTAGTCCCGTTGCACATTACCCTGCTTGTTACTTCTTATTACTGCTCTATTCCTGTTCATGCTTGCATTGTTTATTACCATGTTTATACTGTATACTTGATATCATGACGCGCTGACGTCTGGGTTTTGCATGGCCCAGATTCCGTACCTTTGTCGTCGACCGAGCAGGAGTACTTCAGCCAGCAGGCTGAACAGTGAGTCCTTAGGATTTAGTTTATTTATTGCTTTTCATTTCCAGATGTGAGCCCGCATTATGGGACGTACTGTTTATTCATTGTATTGGATCATTAGCTTCCGCACTTATTGTTTATTGATTCTTGTTATTATGGATTTGGACATGTATTAGTTTAGTTTATTATCTTGTTCTTGATATCCTTACAACCGTAATGTGACTGTGGATGGATACTTCCTACCCATAGGTAGCATGGTTGGCTATGTCACGTGCCCAAACTTGCGTACTCTGGGAAGCGGGGCGTGACATGGTTTTATGGTATCAGAGACATAGGTTAATTGGGTTGATTCTTTGTAGTTGGGTATTGCACCCGATACACGAATCAAAATACCCGTGATTAGGAAACATGTCCTGCCACCTTGACCGTTTTACCGTCCTTGAATCTTTCTTCCAGATCATGTCGACATGCAAACTTACTTTGCATTGTCAACTTGAAAACCTAATTTCTTGTTATCTCTAGGACTTAGGCGACTTGGGTGGAGTTAAGTAATTGCGGCTATGATACCGCGGCATAGCTACAATGCAGTACTCTATTTAAGTATCTTGGAGTTCTAGCTTTGGTTTATATATTGAATCTATCATCATGCTAATGTTGTTTGTTTTGATTTCAGGACCATGGCAGATAAGAATTTCAAGACGTATCAGAGGCGTGTGGACGAAGCCGCCATGTTAGGAGTGATACGTGGGATGTTAGAAAATCAGAAGAGGCAAACTGAGCTGATCCAGCAGCAAGCAGATTCATTTCAGGAGGGTTTGCAGGCTATTCAGCAGTCTGTAAACACCGCTGTAGCAAAGCCAGTCGACCGAGTAGGGACCGTGGCAGATTTCAGACGGTTGGGTCCTACTACTTTCACTGGCTTGGAGGAGCCGTTGCCAGCCGAGCAGTGGCTAGTAGACACAGAGAATTTATTGATTGCGGCACAGATCCCTGAAGACAAGAGAGTTGATGTGGTGCGCATTCAGCTGGTGGATTACGCTCGAGAGTGGTGGCTTGTGGAGGAGACCCGCTTGTCCAAGCCAATCAGTTGGGCGGATTTCTCCAAAAGTTTCTTGGAAAAGTTCTTCCCGCGGACTGCCCGGGAGGAAATGGAGGAGAAATTTATTGGGCTGAAACAAAATGGAGCAGCTGTGGATGTACATGCAGCGGAGTGGACGAGACTCAGCCGTTTCGCTGGACCCTTAGTCGCCAAGGAGGCAGACAGGGCGCGAAGGTTCTTGCGCAGTTTGGATGTGGACATCCAGAGGCAGATTGTCTCCCTGGGTTTGACCACTTTCTCACAGGTTCTTACGGCAGCCAGAGAGCAGCAGAGTTTATCAGGATCGAAAGGGAACCTTCACCAGACAGCAGTTGCAGCCAGGAAGCCTGCATTTGTGCCTAACCGAGATCATGGGCGCAGAGGTATTCCTGTGGACCGTCGAGGTGTAGCGCCAATGAAGAAGCCTGTGATCGTTGATCGAAGGAAGAGCGTGACTTGTGATTATTGCCACTTACCTGGGCACGTGCGTAAGGAGTGTAGAAGAAGACTGGGACTTTGTCTGGTTTGTGGAGCAGCCGATCACGCAGTTGGTGCTTGTCCGTCGAAGCTTCGCACGAGAGAGGATATACGGAAGACTCCGCAGAGACCGTTCCAAGGGCAGAAGCAGTTGACACAAGGACCCAACCAGGGTCGAGCTTTCACGTTGACAGCTGAAGAAGCTAAGGCATCGGGAGAAGTGGTTTCAGGTACTGTACTTGTTCGTGGTTTTCCCGCATTGGCATTATTTGATTCCGGAGCATCCCACTGTTTTATGTCATCCAAATTTATAACTACACACTCGATCACCTGCACGACCCTGTCTAGTTTTTGGGACATACACACTGGGAATGGGAAAATCATGGCTAGTAAGGAATGTAGAGATTGTACGGTTGTTGTTTGCGGACGAGAGCTTTTTGCAGATTTCTTGGTGATTGATACGGGCAGTTATGATGTAGTTTTGGGAATGGATTTTCTTGGAACTTTCCACGCACATATTGATTGCAGGGCAAGGAAAGTAATTTTCCAGATTCCCGGGCACCCTGAGTTTACTTTCATCGGAGGAAGCAGTTCTGTCGGGCCAGTCGAGTTTAGGGCTAGGCCGACGAACAATATTCTCGCGGCTATGGTAGTGGATAGTAATGAAGAGCCGGCAGTTGTTCGCGACTTTATGGATGTGTTTGAAGATATTTCGGGCTTACCGCCGAAGCGAGATGTAGAGTTTGCGATTGACCTTATTCCTGGTGCAGCGCCAGTATCAAAATCTTATTATCCGATGGCACCGGTGGAATTGGAAGAAGTTAAGAAACAAGTGGGTGAATTACTCAAGAAGGGATGGATTCGAAGCAGCAACTCACCTTGGGGAGCTCCAGTCCTTTTAGTAAAGAAGAAGGATGGCACGAGAAGGATGTGCATTGATTATCGAGAATTGAACCGGGTGACTATTAAGAACAAGTACCCGATCCCTCGCATTGGAGAACTCTTTGAGCAGCTTAGTGGCGCGAGGGTATTCTCGAAACTGGATTTGCGATCAGGATATCATCAGGTCCGAGTGAAGACAGAAGACATTTGCAAGACGGCGTTTCGGACTCGGTATGGGCATTTCGAGTATTTAGTGATGCCCTTCGGAGTGACTAATGCGCCGGCAATATTTATGGACTTGATGAACAGGATCTTTTCACCGTTCTTGGACCAGTTTATTGTGGTATTCATTGACGATATTCTGGTGTACTCGAAGAGTCCGGAGGAGCATGCTGAGCACTTAAGGATCGCACTGCAAATGCCGAGACAGGAGAAATTATTCGCGAAGATGAGTAAGTGCGAATTCTGGTTGGAAGAAGTGAAGTTTCTGGGGCATGTCGTGTCGGGCGATGGAATCGCCGTTGATCCCGAGAAGATTGCAGCAGTTCGAGATTGGCCTATTCCGAAGAATGTTGCGGAGATAAGGAGTTTTCTTGGACTCGCCGGATACTACAGAAGATTTGTGGAGAACTTCGCTCGTCTAGCCGAGCCGTTAACCAAGCTTACGCGTAAGGAGGTACCGTTTGTTTGGACGGATGGATGTGCATTGGCCTTCGAGACGTTGAAGCAGAAGTTGATAACCGCCCCGATCCTGACCGTACCGGATAATTCAGGAGGACTGGTGATTCACAGCGACGCATCTGGAAAAGGATTGGGATGTGTTTTAATGCAGAACGGGAAAGTCGTCGCTTACGCATCGAGACAACTGAAGACTCACGAGAAGAACTATCCGACTCATGACTTAGAGCTTGCAGCCGTGATCTTCGCCCTGAAGATTTGGAGACACTACCTTCTGGGCGAGAGAGTTGAAGTCTTTACGGATCACAAGAGTTTGAAATATGTGTTCACTCAGAAGGAGTTGAACATGAGGCAACGCAGATGGTTGGAGCTGATGGCCGACTACGACCTTGATCTTAAGTACCATCCGGGGAAGGTTAACATCGTGCCAGATGCGCTAAGTCGGTTACCAGCAATTCAGATATTGACTGCACAGAGAGCGATCATTGAGGATTTTCGGAGATTTGACTTGGAGGTTGTGCTACCACATGCTACAGGACAGTTGATGCAGTTGCAAGTACAATCGTCCTTAGTTGAGAAGATTAAAGCGACACAATCACAGGATCCTAGACTGCAAAAGCTTCGAGAGCAGGTGGAAGCCGGGCTACGAACCGATTTACTGATCCATGAAGACGGTTCGTTGAGATATGGTAGCCGTGTGTGTGTGCCAAAGGGAGATGTGCGTGAAGAGCTTATGAAGGAGGCACACAGTTCAGCTTACTCTGTACATCCAGGAGGGACAAAGATGTACCGAGATATTCGACAGCATTTCTGGTGGGAAGGTATGAAACGGGAAATTGCTCGCTTCGTGGCTAAGTGCTTGGTGTGTCAGCAAGTCAAGGCTGAACACCAAAGGGTTGCTGGTTTGTTGCAACCGCTTCCGATTCCTCAATGGAAGTGGGAACATATAACCATGGATTTCGTGACGGCTTTACCCCGGAGTCCAAAGGGCAACAATGCAGTATGGGTGATTGTCGATCGGTTGACCAAGGCAGCTCACTTTATTCCTTTCCGGGTTGGTCAATCGACAGAGACTTTGGCTGAGCGGTACATGCAGGAGATTGTCAGATTGCATGGAGTACCGGTAAGCATCGTGTCTGATCGGGACACTCGGTTCTTGTCGCACTTTTGGAAGAGCTTACAAGAAAGTTTGGGGACTCGATTGAAGTTTAGTACAGCTTATCATCCCCAGACTGATGGACAATCGGAGAGAACGATCCAGACCCTTGAAGATATGTTGAGGGCTTGCATGTTGGACTTCAAAGGTTCTTGGGAAGATCATCTACACCTGGTGGAGTTTTCGTACAACAACAGCTTCCAAGCAACTATTCAGATGGCCCCGTTTGAAGCACTGTATGGTCGTAAGTGCCGTTCACCTGTTTGTTGGGATGATGTTGGTGGACGAAGGTTACTAGGACCAGATTTGGTAGTACAGACAGTCGAGAAAGTGAATACCATCAGGAAGCATATGAAGGCAGCTCAAGACAGACAGAAGAGTTGGGCCGACACGTCAAGAAGACCTCTAGAGTTCGCCGTGGGTGATTTGGTATTTCTGAAGATATCACCGACTAGAGGAGTGATTCGCTTTGGAAGTCGGGGAAAGCTTAGTCCCCGATTCGTTGGACCCTTCGTGATTTTGGAGCGTGTTGGAGAGGAATCGTACCGGTTGGCGTTACCACAGTCATTAGCAGGAGTTCACGATGTGTTTCATGTGTCTCAACTACGGAAGTATGTTCGTGATGAGACTCATGTCTTGGATCATTCGGAGTTGACTGTGCGAGAGGACCTGACTTTTGAGGAGCGACCAGTTGAAATCAAGGATCGAAGAGAAAGGTTCTTAAGAACAAGGTTATCCCTCTTGTGCTAGTTTCTTGGGGTAACCGATCGCATGGAGAATCTACTTGGGAGCGAGAAGACGAGATCCGGCAGAATTTCCCTCACCTTTTCCAGTAGTTAGCTATCTTGTATTCTTGGAATTTCGAGGACGAAATTCTCTTTGTAGTTGGGTATGATGTAACACCCGAGCCCAATAATACTATTCATATTACTAATTGAAGGTTGTTTATTGCTTATTCCAATTTTCCTGATTTTCTGGTGTTTATTGCTAAATTTTAACCGGTTAAGTCTTTTGGCACATAACAAATTTTAACTCCGAAAATGAAATTTAAGATGTCCATGTTGGCCTACTCGTCGCCACTAGTCGCGTGGTAGCGTCCGCGTGTCGAGATTCCGTTCCGTTTGGCTAAACGGGCCAGTTTGGGCGACTACGCGCGCGTGCAAGTGTCCGACTTGGGGGCATGCATTTTAATCACTAAACACCTCTTTTCAAAATTTGGAACCCGCTTAAAATCCTATAATTTGAATTTGGAACATTTGGGCGCAACCCGGGCGCGATTTGGAAATGTTTCATTTAGCGCCAAAAGGGCCCGTTTGATTAAATATATTTAAACCATAATATATAATATTCGTTACTATTTTAACGTTAAAATCTTTTTCAAAAATCTTTTAATATTTTCTCCCCGTACGCCTCAGCCAATCACGAGCCATATCTTTTCTCTCGTGGGCCCCTCTTCTTCAACTGTCTCTCTCTCTTTCTCTCTCTCTCTCTATCTCACCAAATCCATCTCTCTCTCTCCAATCTCACTCTCTCTCTCCCTCTATATATATCCCATGCAGCAGCCGCCTCCCCGACCCATCTTCGTCACGAGAGAACCCCCTCAAACCCTAACCCTAGCCTACCGCGACCTCACCGCCGATCCCCCGCGACCTCGCCGTCGCCGCCCTCGCCACCACGAGACCCCCCGCGCCTTCCTCCTCCCGTTTCCCGACGACTCCCGCGCCTGCACCCAACCGCGACCTCGCCTCCACCCTCGCAGACATCGCCGTCGACGTCGCCTCTCACCGTTGACGCCTCCCACGACTCCCTCTCACCCTCCTCGTCGAGACCTCGTCAGCACCTCCCTTCTTCTCCTCGCCGGACCACCAACCCGAGCCTTCATCCATTGCCTACCCCGCTGTTCGCCGGAGAAGCACGCCGGCGACCTCGTCGACGCCACCTCCGACCACCTACTTCTTCCCCCGACCACCAGAGCCGACCCCCTCTCCTCCAGCTCGCCGCAGCACCCTATCCCGCGCACCCCGAAGCCTTCAACCCTCGCTGCAGCCGCTGCCGTCGCTTCGCCGGCGTTCCAGCGCCGTCGAGCTCGCCGGGGTCACCTGGTATACCTCTCTGTAAGTGTCCCCTCTCCTTCCTTTGTCCAAACCATTCCCCTTGCTGGTCGTAGTCGCTTGTATCCTATCGTTTTGCTAACTTCGCTTCCTTTTGTCGTTGCCGGAACCTGACCGTGCCGTCTTGGCGAACCCGACGCTCCAGCGAAGCCCCCTGGTCCGTGTGATCCCGTTGACCTCTGTTTGGACTCGATCCGTGGCCCGTGCTATCTTACCGCGTTTTCTGCCGACATCGCATCCGTGTTCCCGTTTGCAGACCGTCGAGGCAAGTATCTGAATACTTGCTTGAACATGCTAGCGTGCGAGATCTAGTCTTGCCACGCATTTTAATTCAAACTATTTAATACCGTAACTTAATGATGGCATTTGATATCGTATTATTGCTGTTAACTTTATAATGGAATCGTTACAACAGTTCCTCGTAATTACTTAATTAACCCACATCAATCCATGCTTTAACTAAATAAAATGACTAAATCATATCTGTTTAAACTGTTAAATCATTCATGAGACAATGACTATATTTAGTATAATTTCACGTAGTTCCTTAAATTATAATTGCGGATATTGTTTTACCTTGTGGCTATTGCACCCTAAAGATGATTGAACATGTTAATAAGAGAATATAAATATCACTGTGGTTATATGGAATATTGTGGTTAAATACTGTTTCCTGCTGTTGTTCATTATTGATTGTGTACCTGTTATGAGCACTTACCCGATTGCACGGCATATTGGCCTGACCCTGATACACCTGACATATACATACATACCGACCCATCCTGTTGTAACATGACATTACTTGTTCCCTGATTTAATGCCTAATGCCGACAACCTGACCGTTCCTGCTGTCGATCCAGACAGACCTACTTTTACTTGACTTTATGTTGGCATTAGTTCTTGACTACTGAATACCTGACCTGACATACATAGCTTGGGGGTATGGGGAAATCAAAGGTGAAACCGACTTGTAACTCAACAGTTCGATACATTGTTCTGATCAGTCTTACGGGCTTGGCCAGTCCGGGAGTGATGATGCTGACATCACTCGTCCATCCTACTACCCTTTTCTGCTTAGCGGCACGTCTCGGATTCAGCCCCGAGGGTCATGACGGTGGTCCCGGGCACGCACGGGATACTATTGAGTTACATCGACGATTCATCAATTGGTTTCAAAGACTATAGGGTAGAAAACCTGATAGGACAGTTTAGTCCCGTTGCACATTACCCTGCTTGTTACTTCTTATTACTGCTCTATTCCTGTTCATGCTTGCATTGTTTATTACCATGTTTATACTGTATACTTGATATCATGACGCGCTGACGTCTGGGTTTTGCATGGCCCAGATTCCGTACCTTTGTCGTCGACCGAGCAGGAGTACTTCAGCCAGCAGGCTGAACAGTGAGTCCTTAGGATTTAGTTTATTTATTGCTTTTCATTTCCAGATGTGAGCCCGCATTATGGGACGTACTGTTTATTCATTGTATTGGATCATTAGCTTCCGCACTTATTGTTTATTGATTCTTGTTATTATGGATTTGGACATGTATTAGTTTAGTTTATTATCTTGTTCTTGATATCCTTACAACCGTAATGTGACTGTGGATGGATACTTCCTACCCATAGGTAGCATGGTTGGCTATGTCACGTGCCCAAACTTGCGTACTCTGGGAAGCGGGGCGTGACAATACCTATTGTTAGATAGCAGTTCTCTGGTGACATGAATGCAGATAGTCTGTCGACCTGAAGTCGTCATTTGCCTCGTGTGAGTTTCCACCGTGCTTTGATTACTACCCTACCACGGCCCTACTGAGTCGTTCAAACAGGTTTTAGTTGGCTACAGTCTCGAGCCACATAGAGGCAGTGAGTGTTGGATATAGTGCCCTCAAGTCAATTATTGAATCGAAGGAAAGCGATTGTGATGATTGAAGGAAGACCTATACGGGTAGAATAGTCTTACTCAAAATGATAGTATGCTATCTGGTTTGTCTTTATCATCATGTACATGTATTATGTGGTATGACAGATCACTATTACATGTTGATAGAGCACATATGATTCTTGCTTGACTACCAGTATTATGATGGCGATCATATACATGAGAGCTGGGTGATCTATAAGCACATCCTTAAATGTCTCTAGTCGAGAGTGTATCGAGACTGGGCATCAATATTCCGGAGTAAACTAGTATATACTTTTCGAGACCCCGACGAGGGACGGTGGCTGATCTCACAAGCCATTGGTGTCAGTTAGTCACCTAAGATAGTTTACAGGTGCTCATTGGGTTATGAGTACACTAGACGGACTCGCCGGGAATATGCTAGATGGTATTATACCTATTGTCAGATAGTAGTTCATAGGTGACATGAGTAAAGGTTACTCTGTCGACCTGAGATTGTCATTTGTCTTGTGCGAGTTCCCACTGTGCTTTGATTACTACCCTACCATGGCTCAAAGGAGTCGTGCAAACAAGTTTTAGCTAGGTACAGTGCCGAGCCACATAGAGGCAGTGAGCGGATCGTCGGGGATTCGTTTCTCCCGGTATTGGGGGTTGATGTCACAGGGTGTACGGGTGGCCATCACCAAAAATCCTTGGCCAAGGTAGATGAGAATTACCGATCCAGGATCGATAGTTTCTCAGGTGGTGATGGGTTTCATGCCGACACTAAATGTCGCGTTGTTAGGGGTCTGACTTTATCCACACCCTAGACTCGATATGCGATACTTTTAGACGAACAGACCAAACTGTACGGAGATTGTCACTGACAGGCTCAGTAGGGGTTCGGATGAGTTTGCCCGCCGGCTTTCCTTTCTCTCAATACCTGGGTAGCCGTTACGTATAGCTAGTGTTGCTGACGTGCTTGTGGTTAAACCCACTTCTAGCGTATTGACGAGTATTTAGAGTCCCACACAGAGGGTTTCCCTAGTTCTGGCTAAATGATGTAGTAGCCGTATTGGATACGTGCAAGGTTCCGATCGATTGATTGTACTATGTACCCGGACTTTCGATCGGACAGTTGATAATACTAGCCGGCTCGAGTTTGAGCCGGATTATTAAATTAGGTATTGATTTAATAATTTACGTATATATATTTTGATATGTATAGTCTAGTATTATGTTCTTTGTGTTATTCTATCTCTTTGGTTATTTGTATTTCGGTACAAATACATGTATGTATATATAGTAGAATGTAATCCTTATTTTTACAGATAACATTCTAGAAGGTAGACACCTCATTTTGGGTTTGACCGTTTATTTTAAGTGGATAATGAGGTGGAAAATAAATGATGGGGAGTATGGTGAGAATCATGCTTGCATAGTATACACAAATGAATTGTTTATTTATTTGTGTCAACTATTCAAGCATGGGTTTGATTTTATATTGGAGAAAAATGTTTTACAAAACTAAGCATGCTCATTTTCTCTCACATGAGAGGCTCATTATTTTGGAGATGGGATTTTCTTCACCTCACCATCATGCTTCACTCCCTCTCTAGTTTTCCATGAGCTCTTCCACCTTTCAACCTCAACCTCCTCTTTACAATCTCATGAGTTGAGAATCAAGAGAGGTGGTAAGATAGATAAACATGTGGATCCATTCCCTACATCCTAGGCACTCTAGATTAGAAACCTAGAGCTCCTAGTTGCTTCACTTGTTTATGGTGTGGAGCTAGAGCCAAGAGCTACATCACTCGGGTGGATCGTCTTCGACGGAGGAAGACAGGCGGCCAAGTTCAGTCGGGGACACCTTGAGGAGCTCAGGAAGGTGGTATAAGACCGAAGGACTTAGTTCATTCATTGTAACCATCTCTAACCTTGTAGTTTAGCTTTTATTGTTAGCTAGTAAAGGTTTATGGTTCGATCTTGGGCGGGTTTCGTTAGCGCCAAATTTTTTAAACGCCGTTTTTGTTCTGCACCGGCCACGGTAGATGGCCACGGTGCTGGCGTAACCCAACATGGTATCAAAGACACCCCATAAACCATTACTAGCTAGTTTTGTCACGACTAGGAAATGCACGTTACTGGCACCTGAATTGTCACGACCCACCCCCAAACACAATGGTATTGTCCGCTCTAGTCGAAACCGCACGGTTTTGTCCCTTTGAATGAACCGGAATCAAGAAGGGGGCTACTTCCCAGTAGGTCACCCATTCCAGAATTTCCCTAGCTCAAGCACGCTTAACTACGGAGTTCTTCAAACTCCGGAGTTCCGATTCATCCAAAAGGCGCCTCCATGTTATAGGAGTGGTATCATTCCATTTATAGTTCTGATCGTGCCCTCTTTTGGAATGGAATTCGATTCTCCCCATTGTTCTACAGTGGGTCCCCGTGTGTATCCGTATAGGTTACATCCCCACCTCGATACCGGATAACATTCACTTCTCACGGGGTAGATGGTATTCATCCCCAAGTCTACCTGGAGTATTACATTCCCCTCCACTTAGAACAATGGTTCGTCCTCGAACCACAGACCAACTTTTGAGGGACAGGTTCTGATACCAACTTTGTCATGACCCAAAGGTACGGAACGTGACTGACACTTAAATTACGAAACGTCTAAAGATGTAACATATTCTAAGTAAGCCAAAGCCCAGAAAACTAAACCGTTTAGAAAATAGAGTGAAGGAAAACTTGTTTTAAAGCAAGTGGTTTTAAGTAAAAATAAGTGGTATTAAACATTTAAAAGCAATATCATATTTTCCCGAAAATTTCGGCAGATTCTCCTTTGTAAATACTGGCCCCCAAACAGGTACAATACATGAAAATACATATAAATAATGAATAAGGCATCCCCAAGCGGGAGATAGCTCTTCGCCAATGGCGGAATCACAACCACATGCAACATGTATATCAAAAGTGCACAATAAGCATCTGAAAGCAAGAAATGAGAAACACCATGTCGGCTCAAGTGAGCATCGACACCAAACATCACAAATACAAGTCCCACGAGTCTCACCGTCTAATAAAATATGCAATGGTAGATGGAGTATACTAGATACAAATAATATACATGATGGGATAAAATATCCTCGCAACCCACCTACGAGCAATGCCTCAGATCTAAGCAAAATGAACAAAATGAGGAAGTGCACCCGCCACTACTGTGCTGACGGGTCGGACCTGCAAGATACTGTGGCACAACGGGGGTGATTTGCCAACTCGTGAGTTGTAAGTAACATCTAATAAGGCTATAGTAAGCATGCACGCCAGTGCGTCACAACCCATGTATCTCAAATTGATACTATGTACTAGCATGAATGCAACATGAATGAATAATTAAACACGAAACCTACACAAGTCTGGTATGAGAAAATCTTTATTCTTATCTTAGAAAAACCTCTGTGCAATAAACTGAAGTATCATCAATGAAATCAACAGAAAATCCGTGTCAAGCATCGACACAAAATATATATCCCAATATCTCAATGTCTCAATATCTCAATGTCTCAATATCTCAATATTTCAATGTCTCAATATCTCAATATCTCGGACTCCGTCAGTCTGGATCAGCCCATATCATCAAATCTCACGACTACGTCGGTATCCTCCGGATATCCGCTGCGTCAAAAATAACTGGTTGGTAGTTCTCCCCTGCCGGGCTCAACGCCATCATCTGCGACCCTCTTGCCCCGGGGTACCGTACCGGGTCCACTATGCACCTGCAGACGGTCCTTCCCACTACCTCGAATCGGGGTATGATACTGCTCAAGAACCTAAAAAACCCATGGTGGACACCACACACATCATATCACGAGAAAACCACAACATACACTTTTAGAATGGTAATACGTTCTTAAAATCCTTGCAGTTTCTCCAAAATTCATAAATCACATAAATACTGAAATTCTCGAGAAGAGTCACAATATGTAAACATGTCGGTGGTGATGGATGTCTATGATACGATAGTATATACCATGCGAAGTACAGCCAGAAGCTATGCATGAATCATGATGTAATGAGCTATGTATATATGACTAACAATCCTACGTATCCATCTCGATGAGATGACTATACAGGTACAGGTTTACAGATCATATATGATGCAATGCACAGATACCGATTCTAACCAAGTTCTATAGTGTTCGTGACATAGAAATTACCAAAGGCGTGTGTGTTCGCATGAATAGTGCACGTGGTATGAACCAATGGTAATGGTGTAAGTGTCCAATGAGATAATATTATATATATTTATGATGATACAATACAATAAGATGAATAACTAGAAGACTACGCATATAATTACCAGCACTACTAGTAATCCTGACTATCAGGCGCCTAACGCCAACCAGACGATTCCCCCGTAGATGTGTACATCTACTCACCGGGATGCTTTAGCTAATCTGATCCGGTTTCAGCTCTTCCATTTCCATGCCACATCCGACGCCTCTGCACCCGATCCTAGAAACGTACACAAGTAAATGAGAGAATAAATATATAAATATTCGCGGACACAAATGATACAAATCAACAACGCGCATTAACTGGATGCGCATACACTTGGTGCACAAAATGCGCTTGCGACAACGCCACAAACCACAACTAGGGTCGCTATACGTGGCAACTACCAAGCCTAGTACCCAAACGTACCAATCGTGCATTCATAACACATTAAATATTATATGAAATAGGTTGTAAATCATCCAAACCTCAAACTCAATTAAACGCTATTTATTCCGAAAACCTAGTAAGCAACAATTACCATCTTAGTTCAAATCTTGATGTTTTAACAAATCTAGTGGCCACAATTCTCACATAATATCTTAATTAGGTCACACAAATATTAACTAGATTTTAATCTCACATATTTACATTAATCCTAAAAAGTTAGTTTGCAAAAAGCATAATTAGGACAATTTAAGAGTAACAATTTACAAATTAACAACTAGACTTGATTTTTGCATGTCATAACATGTTAAACTACTCATCACAACCATAATCAAATGATCAAAACCCTAACTTGATCCAAACCCATCTCTTTAAATTTCAAACTTGAAATTAGAACACTAATTAAACATCAAAATTAAATAAATTGAAGTAATTAATCATCAAGTAACCATTGGGTTAAGATTATACCTCAAAATCATCAGATCAAACATGCAATCTTGACTTCCCCAAATGGCTCTTTGCTCCAAGATCCATGCTAGATTTGGCGAAGGAAATAATGGGTGAAGGTTTAATTAGGAATTAGTAGGAATTTTTGTGGATTTTAATGCATTTCTTGATGATTTTTGAGGTGAAATGAGGTGGGGAAATTTTGGGCAACAGCATGAGGGAGGCTCGGCCAAGGTGAGTGGGAGAGGAAAATGAGTGAGGTGAGTGGAAAAAAAACCAAGTCAAGTTAACCCATACCTCACACATTAACACCCCATGCCTTCTTTCAATATTAAATTCCCTTAATCTTTTTTTTTCTTAACTTGGACTGGGAAAATGAGTGGGGAAATTGGGAATGGGGGCAGCCTAAGGCTCGACTAAGAGAGGGAGAGAGAAGTGAGGGTGTGTTTGTGTCTTTGGTCAAGTCAAGAAAAGCCCCATTTTCACTTCTATTAATTAATATCTTAATTACATTATTTTCTACTTAACCCTAGAATAGTCTAAAACCATGGAGACAACTAGAGAAGAAAGGAGCATGTTACAAACTAAATTTTGTGTTGTTATGGTGCACTAATGTGTGTTTAACCCATTCCAATTTATAATTATCACTAATCAAATGTATAAATGAAAGCTTAAAATAATATTAAAAATAATTAATTAAGGAAAATATTTAAGTAAACTAACAATTTATAAGCGACTAATTAAATATCAATACTTGCCAATACATAGCTAGAATAGGTATATTTAAGTCTATGTTGAAAAATATTATATCTTGGTTTTTACGGAAAGCAACAGTTATTTTACCGATTATCAGAAATTTCACCTAAACGATTTTTAAGAACGTTACATGAATCATGTGAAGTCTATAGGACACCACCTGATCCAAGTAAGCCAAAAGCCCAGAAATCTAAACTTTTTAGGGAAAATAGTGGAAGTGCAGTTTTGAAGTAAGCTTTTACTGAAATCAAGTTCTTTCTTAAAAACATAGATAATAGTATACGAAATTACAATGTTTGTATCTAACTTGAAAACATTTTCATCATTGAAAATTTGGGTAGCACCTCCCTTGTAATTTTAACCCGAAAACAAATACATTCAATAATAATACGCATCCCCAAGCGGGAGCTAGCTCTTCTCCAATTGGCGGAGAAAACCATGCAAGATATAAATATACAACGCCGAAGGCAAGGCTCAAAAACCAGAAAGAAAGAAAGAAGTAAGCATCATCGAGAACCAGAAATCAGAATAATACATAACTGCAACTCTAATGCCAGAAGAATATACAATAACGTCTTCTAAGTCTACTAAATATACAAGTCTGGTTGATGGAGCCTTTAACTAGATAAAACTGGTCGGTGATCCCGTCTCAATAGTGTCACGTACAATAAAATATATAGTACGACATCCTCGAGTCGAGAGTGCGGATCAATCATCATATTTATACATCGTACGGTAAAATCCATCGTACGACATCCCAAATCAGGTTACGGGTCAATATCACATATATCACATTACTTATCTGGTATCACTATCATCATATATATCTGCGTGTGTATGAAAACACATCGTTTAATGATCCGCTATAATATCATGTCGTGTCTCATCACATGATCCAAATCACATCACCGATCTCATGGCATCATGCCCAATCACATCGGCTCATCTCCAAGTATCATATACTATCCTCATCAAATGTGTATACGTACACACACACACACGCACACACACACACACACATATATACATACCCACATACATATATGTATATATATATCTATATCTCCATATATGCACAAGAAAGTAAAATGTATCTGTGTGTATGTGCGTGTGTGCAAATCATTACTCTAAGGTTTCACGACTAAGAAACTAAACTAAAAGCATTTCCTATAATTACGCTAAAACTAACCCAAAATCACCTAAGCATTTCTTGCTAAGTATAGACATCTCATAAAACTCATAAGTATATATATATATATATATATATCATAACGCCATCCATCCGACTTCCCCCGTAGATATATATCTACTCACCTTGATCCTTGCTTCCCGAAGACGATGTCGCCATCCTCTTCTTCATCGTCTGATTTCCACGTGAGGGTACCAACATATCATATATATCATATCGCAACAAAACGTCTAACTCAAAGCCAAAACGACACGCGAATCATACATAGGCTAAAACATATGGTCTACTCATGCAAAAGAGCCCAAAAACATCCGATATCGACGTACAAACGTCAAGTGACCGATACAAAACACAAAATCAAAACTTCAAGTCAATAAAACCAACAAAACGTTAAGCAGCAACTTAGAAAACTGGTCCCAGATTTTAGTTCAGGTGAAATTAGGTTAAACAAACAGTACTGGAGTGATGTATATAGGGTATATGAGCTACAGAACCAATTTCAACACGATTGCCCACAAAAGACCCAGCGACATAGCCCCAAATTCCGGTGAGCTCGGTTTTCCTATGGTGAAACGGTCTCGTATTGTCAGGGTGGCCTCCTAGTACTCAATTTAGGTCGATAGAGTTACTAGTTTTTCTTGTAAAGGTCACGGATCACTCCAAATTCCCTGTAGGCACCAAATGATACACAAACCGACATGGAAAGTTTCAAACTCAAGTTTTTTGGGTTTATTCACTGGTTTCAATCACTAAGGGGGGTTTGTAGTTACCAAATTCACTCACTTGCACCATCACAACTCAAGAACCCCTTAACTTTATCTACAATTTTCCAAACATCACTAAACCTCACCAAATGGATTCTAAACTACTCTAGAGGCTAATGGAAACCAAATGCTACACTAAATGTGAAAGAATTACCTCATTTGGAAACTTAAGAAAATTCTTGAGTTGCCCCAAATGCTCAAAATCCAAACTTTCTTGGTCTCCCATGCTTGTAGTGAGCTTGTGCATGCTTTTAATGAAGGGAATGAAGTGTTTTGGTGTATTTTTGATGGTGTTGTGAGAAGTAGAGGCGGTGGAGGGAAGAGGGCAGCCATAGATGAGGGAGAAGGAGAGAAGAATGAAGAAAATGAGTGAAGAGAGAATGAGCCATTACCAAGGTTGACCCCTCACCCCCCTCTCTCCTAAGCCCATACCTCTTGCCATGCCTCACATTCTTCATTCTTTTCTTTTCTTTTTCTTTTCTTTTCTTTTATATTCTATATCCTTTTCTTTAACAAAAATCAAAAACCATACATAAAAGAAAATGGAGAATTAAAGCCATGATATAAAAATGAAACAAGTTTTGTTGCATGTCATGATGCAAAATCAAGCTTAATGAAAGATTAGTGAAAATTAAGCAAGTTTAGAAATAAACTTGTATATAATTAATTATAGAAATTTATAATTTGCCTAAATCACATAGTAGTCTTTCAAAATCAACATTCAAATTTAATTTTCCAATATTACCCAATTTATCGGTATTTAGTTATACCATATCATTAAACTAATTTCCACACATTAAAATATTCATAATATTTATTATTTTAATTATATAAATTCCCAAAAATAATATTTTATTTTTCTGAAATGTTACAGTCTTCCGCCCTTAAATAAATTCGGTCCCCGAATTTAAATTTAAACCCCACAATTACTAAAACATTTCAGCAAAATGATCAAGTCGTCGGGGCTCCGAAATCATAAATACATAGAACATATCGTAGCGCAATGCATGCGCATAAAGAAAGAGTATATAACTCAAAAATTAAAATTCTGTCAAGCATCCCTCAATCATCGGAGTTATGGTGAAGACTCCAATGTCAAAGTCCAATACGAAAACCAACATGATATGCACCAAATCTATAACATGTACATAGTACGCATCGTTGTAAACTCGTCAGAACATCTAAAAGAAATTCATGTCAAACCTTTTTCAAATCGCTGTGCGATGCACGTATCACGGCACAAGTAGCGGACGTTCATTGTAAGAAAATAACTACATATATATATCCTTTGTTTAACATACACGTCATGCCATTTTGAATGTAATTTAGAAGGATTTCCTTTGTAAAATGTTCGTGTCATCTCGGACACATAGGAAAAATATCGAGCCTGTAGCTCCTTTTTGGAAATCCCTTCGATAAATATCGATGCATGCAAGAACATACTCAGGTACTGTCCTCTGACTAGTCCTGTTCAGCTACTATACCAAATAGTAAATATCATAAAAACATACTGCTCAAAGAAAATCAATCTAAAAATGTATATAAGAATGCCACGTGCGTCTGGTGTGCATGGAAATCGATATCAATGAATGTTCCATACATGTGCACAGAAAAAAAATCTAAGTGCAACGGGTGTGCACGAAAACACCAGTCAAGGGCAACGAGTTTTCCTGAAAACAATATCAGGTGCATCTGATATGTACGAAAAATCTCGATTTAGTGCATGTGGTGTGCACCAAAATCGTATCATACGCGCCAAGTATGCGCAAGAACCCAAATCAAGTGCATAAGGTGCACGAAACAATTATCGAATATCACAATCGAAATCGACGGTATACAACGTAACTCAATCCAAATCAGGTATACCGTGGTATATAATCTCACAACCACGTGCATCAGCATACACAAAATCGAATCGAAGTACTAAAAGTGCATGAAAACTACGCCGAAAGCATAAGTCAACTCACCTACATATCATAGGCATGAAATCAAAATCAGATGCAATGGGTCTGCACCAAATGAAAATCAGTACAACTGATACATAGAAATACCAATCATGTGCAACTGTGGTGCACAAAATCTCCATCATGCAAATAATAGCCCTAAATACCGAAATACAAATGATGGATACATGATATTCGAATCACCAAATCGCAAATCATAAACCCTGTTGTCGATGTATCCTTCCTTTAATGTCGAGTAGGTGTCGGTGCATTCAAAGCTAGCAGAGTAAGTTATCTACTTGCCTCATTTTCATGGTCTGGCGCCTTATGCCCATAGTCTCTCGTCTCTCACTGCATATTGCCAGTTACATAGCTCCTCGGCTCAACGACCCAATATGGAAACGATGACGGAAACAGTTCCGCTCTGGCACATCCTCTAAAGATCTCTGGCCAACTATCATGGCCACTCATAACTTATCTCGTCAATATTGCCGAACTCTTGCCTACTGGGTGTGCGTAATACGACCGATCCTAGGTCCAAGTCTCTTCGTGTAGTGTCCCATCATATGATATCCGGAAGACGTCGAACTTTTCGATCGTTTCATCAAAGTACCATAATTCCCCGAGAGCTCAACACTTGAGTACAGTTTAATAATATCCAGTACATGCTACAGTATCTATGAACCAGCCATAGAAGGGCAAACCCAAGCCTCATTAATGGCACCGCGGAACTGTCGCAAACCCTAAGGTTCAAAAGCATTCCCATGGTCATTATGTCGAGTTAGGGTTTCATTCTTTTAGAGGGTCCACATAATTACATGCATGTTTTTCCGAATACCTTAAACTTGAAAAAATGGGTTTCTGACATTCAATCTTTTCTATCGACTCTCAACGTACCTGCGTGAAGTCTTCTCTAGTTGGAATCAATCAATCTGATGACCTCGCATCGGGGTATGCAAACGAACCACATGTCCTATTCATTCCTCAATGGGTGACTAGCGATCTTTTATCACATCCCTAAGTACAACTCGTGCTGCAATAGCTTCAAACATCTGGGGCGATATCTTGTCAGTCGTAGCAACAGCTAGCTCATTCGTCTGCACGATGAACAGTGCATCAGTCATCAAGAATAAATGGTGCATTAATGGCCATCACATTCTAGCCGGCCTTTAGCAATGGCCCAATCCTCTGGTGCTGAAATTTTAGTAATAGTAATCCATTAAACGCTCATGCCACGAAAAACATAATAAAACGACACATCTATGCAATCGTGTGTCACTGGAATCACGTCATGGTCAGTACTCATCCAAGAAGAGCTCATGCTGACCGCAACTCTAGCCGCAGCTCTCTCTGTCCATGCAACCGTGGTAACAAAACCACAAACCGATATCGATGAAGATAAATCAATGAACGAATAGAATACTGTGCAAAGAAATGTACATCCGAAGGATTCTTAAGCGGATTAGCGTATCGTAAGTATGCCGCGGAAAATACACACAGTAAGTCACTCTACTTAAGTCACGTACTCCATCAACCAAGGTCAACCCACGCGACGAAAGTTCGGGTCTAATACCCCCTTGACCAAGTCTAAGTTTCATGAGGTCAAGCCTAGGTTCCGAATATATATAAACGCCCTAGACTCCGCATAGTCAAACATAGACTCGAACCAAGGTTAAACCTAGCGCTCTGATACCAACTTTGTCATGATCCGAAATAGCACGTGACTAGCACTTGAATCATGTAAAGTCTATAGGACCCCACCTAATTCAAGTAAGCTAAAAAGCCCAGATATCTAAGCCATTTTAAAGAGAAAGTGAAGGAAAACTTATTTTAAAGCAAGTGGTTTTAATAAAATAAGCCTTAGTAAGCATTTTTAAAACATCAAGTCTTTTCCAAAAATTTCGGCAGAGTTTCCTTTGTAAATACTGGCCCCAAACAGGTACAAACATGAATAATATACATGATGAATAAAGGTATCCCCAAGCGGGAGCTAGCTCTTCACCAATTGGTAGATACAACCACGCAAGCAATATAATATACAATGCCAAAGGGAGAGGATCAAAACTCAGAATGAAATCCAACAACATCAAGGAAACCAGAAAACCGTAATAATACAAGCCCGCGACTCTAAGGCTGAATGAATATACGCTGGTCTTCTAAGTTTATAGAATATACAAGTCTGGTTGATGGAGTTTTCTAGATACAACTGAATAAATAAAAGTACTGCGGTGGTCACGATGCAAGTGAACCCATCTACCAAAGCAATCACCCGGAAGGAAGCAGTATGCCAGCAAGCCGCAACGAAACCTATACGGAAAAACCTGCAAGAAACTGTGGCACAACGGGGGTGAGTTGCCAACTCGTGAGTAGAAAAAATCACCGAGAAGAAACCGCATGTATGACTCTATCCTAGGCCATACGATAGTAATATCCTCAAAATAATATAGCCTGAAATATATAATAATGGCAAGGGTAAACATCTATACATAAGTATAATACCAAGTGCTCGTGTTAGTGCCTCAGGTAACAACATATCATATATATGATGTATGAATACATGAAAACAGAATACATCTAAACGAGAAAACTGTTTTCTTATCTCAGTGAGATATCTGCATAAAAATCGAAGTATCATCAATGAAATCATCAAAGAATCCATGTCAAGCATCGACTTAAAATATATATCCCAATATCTCAATATCTCAGGCTCCGGCAATCTGGACTCGCCCATATCATAAAATCTCAATGTCTCAATATCTCGGGCTCCGGCAATCCGGATTAGCCCCAGGATCCGGCAATCCGGACTGGCCCAAAATCATCATATCTTACGACTACGTCGGTATCCTCCGTATATCCACCACGTCACAAATAACCGATCAGTACTGCTCCCCTGTCAGGCTTAACCCCATCATCTGGGACCATCTTGCCCCGGGGTACCGCACCAGGTCTACCATGCACCCGCAGAGGGTTCATCCTCCTCCTCGAATCGGGTGTATTGTACAACTCAAATGCCAAGAAAACTCATGGTGGACATATCTCACATCATATAATGAGAAAACCGCAATTTTCCATCTTTAAAATGAAAATAAGTTTATAATATCTTTGCAGTTTCTCCAAATCCATGGAAATCCGAAATCCCAATCTCAAGAGTAAATAACAGTGAATTACCGGCATAAAGTTCCATATTATTGCATGACAAATGAATATATGAATGCATCTGATACCAAGCAAGGAATGCAATAATTAAACTAGCATACGAAAGCAATAACATATTGGAACTATCAGCTAGCAAGCTATGTCAATGAAATAATATTATCTAATGTGTACGTGTCATGACAATTACCGATGATGATGTGTGTGAGCCGGCAAGCAAGTGTACGCGGAGCATACGCATCATCGGTAATGGAGCTGGTGTCCTGACAGCATGGGTTCATAATAACTAACGAAAACACATTTAATTATGCAATGTGATGCGAACAGCAAGAATATACGGAAAATGAATAGTAAACGCGACATATAAGAATGAACATTTATATATATACGAGTCATACAGTTTTGGCATTTGGAAAAGCACGAATCGTGGTTTTTAGTAAGCAGGGGCCACGGTGTTTTTAAGAAAAGGTACATCCTTTGAAAAATCCGTAATATCCCTCGGGCTGTCTTTTGAAAATACCCACGATTCGTTAGTTTTGACAATAAGTATGACTCAAGCCCGGATCTGACATCTACTAAGTAAACTGAGGACAGGCTAAGAGACTCCTAAGTCCGAGTCGATATATCTAGTAGTCGGTGATCCCTCCTCAATAGCGTCACGTACAATAAAATATATAGCACGACACTCTCGAGTCGGGAGTGCGGATCAATCATCATATTTATACATCGTACGGTAAAATCCATCGTACGACATCCTAAATCGGGGTACAGGTCAATATCATATATATCACATTACTTATCTGGTATCATTATCATCATATTATGATTTAGGCGTACTGATCTAAAGTCTAGTACATTCCGATACTATCAACATATATATATATATATATATATATATATATATATATATCCGCGTGTGTATGAAAAAACATTGTCCAACGATCCGCTATAATATCATGTCGTGTCTCATCACACGACCCAAATCACATCACCGATCTCATGGCATCATTCCCAATCACATCGACTCATCATCAAGTACCATATACTATCCTCATCAAACGTGTATACGTATACATATATATACATACTCACATACATATATGTATGTATATATATATATATCCCCATATACGCACAAGAAAGTTAAATGTATGTGTGTGTGTCCGTGTGTGTGCAAATCATTACTGTAGGGTTCCGCGACTAAGAAACTAAACTAAAAGCATTTCCTACAATTACGCTAAAACTAACCCAAAGTCACCTAAGCATTTCTTGCTAAGTATACAAATCTCATAAAAATTATAAGTGTATATATATATATATATATATATATATATCATAACGCATTCGCGTACTATACTACGAAACTGCGGGGGTGCTATACGCCATTGTCACGACCCGAAAAGTACGGAACATGACCGACACTTAAATTACGAAACGACTCGAGACGTACGTAATCTAAGTAAGCCAAAACCCAGAAATCAAAACCAAAGAAGCAGTAGAGTGAAGGAAAAACAAATTTAAATCAAGTAGTTTAGCAACATAAGCCGAAATATGCATTTTAAAATCTCAAGTCTTTTCTGAAAATTTCGGCAGAGTCTCCTTTGTAAATACTGGCCCCTAAACGAGGTACAACATGAATAGTATATGAAATGATAAAAGGCATCCCAAAGCGGGAGCTAACTCTTCTTCAATCGATGGTCACAACCACGCAAGAAATATAATATACAACACCGAAGGGCGAGAATCAAAACTCAAAAGAAACTCAAAACAACAAGAAAACATAATAATACAACGCGCGGCTCTAAGGTCGAAAGAATATACACCGGTCTTCTATCTCTATCAAATATACAAATCTGGATGATGGAGTTTACTAGATACAACTGAAATAACAAATAACAATGGTGGTCCTGATACAATGAACCAACCTGCCAAAGCAATCACCCGGAAGGAACAGTGTGCCAGCAAAGCCGCAACGGAACTTGTACAGCAAAACCTGCAAGGAACTGTGACACAACGGGGGTGAGTTGCCAACTCGTGAGTAGAAAACATCTACCAGAAGAAATCGCATGCAAGTCGCTATCCTAGGTCATATCAGGTAACATCCTCAAATAATATCCCGGTGCATCTATGTATAAGTGTAATACTACATGCTCATGTCAGTGTCTCAGATAGCAATAAATAAGATATATGATGTATGAATGCATTACGAATGGAAATAGAATACATCATGAAATCAACAGAGAAATCAGTGTCAAGTATCAACACAAAACATAAATCTCAGTATCTCAATATCTCGGTATCTCAAATCTCAATATCTCAGTATCTCAATAATTCAGGCTCCGTCAGTCCGGATCGGCCCATATCATCAATCACATGACCACGAATAGTATCCTCCGGATATCCGACGCGCCAGATAAAATCACCGGTAGGCGGTCTGCCCCTGCCAGGCTCATCATCCTCCATGAAATCACTCTCGCCCCGGGGTACCATACCGGGCCCACCATGTACCCGAAACGGTTCCTACTCCTCCTCGAATCAGGTCTCGAAATCCAACAGCAATCATGAAACTCATGGTGGACGACACATACATCACGAGAAAACCGCATCTTGCATTTAAAAATAAGAGAGAGGAAGAGAGAAGTTTATATATATTCTTGCGATTTTCCCCCAAATCCAGAAATCTAATGAGAGTCCGAAATCCAAAAATCAAGAGTAACTAAACAGTTAATATCGGCATAAAACCCCAAAATACTGCATATCCAATGAATATATGAATGCATCTGATATCATGCAAGAAGTATCACAATAGTGAATGAAATGTCTAGACTAGCACAGTAATGATAAGTTAAGACTATCAGCTAACAGGCGATATCAATCAAATAATATTCTCTAAAGTGTACGTGACATGGCAATTACCGATGATGATGTGTGTGAGCCGGCAAGTAAGTGTATGCTGAACATATGCATCATCGGTAATGGTGTTGGTGTCCTAACAGCATGGTTTTATAATTACTAAGTACACAATAACATGAAATGGGGCAATAACAACATAATAAAGGCAAATGAATAGTAAATGCAACAATAATATGCGGAATATGAATAATAACGTAACAATAAGGAATCTACCTTACTATACATGTGTTATACTGTTTTGCCGTTTGAAATAGTACGAATCGTGGTGTTTCAAAATAAGGACCACGGTGTTTTTAAGAAAAGTTACTTCTTTTGAAATATCCGTAGTATCCCTTGGTATGTCTTTAAAATTCTCATGATTCGTTAGTTTTGGAAATAGGTATGACTCGGGTCCAGTCTAACATTTACTAGGTAAACTACAGGTCTAACTAACGAACAATCGAAAGGGTATAGAAACCACCTAAATCTGAGTCGATATATATATATATATATATATATATATATAATAGTCTGTGATCCTGCCTCAATAGTATCCCATACGATATACCATCTAATATGACATCCTCGAGTCAAGAGTGCGGATCTAACATCAATAGCTCGTACGGTAAATCCATCGTACGGCATCCCAAATTAGGGTACGGGTCAAATATCACATTTATCTGATTATTCATCTGTTATCCACATCATCACATATCGAATTAGGGGTACTGACCTACTGTCTAGTACAATACTGATACCATCAACAAAATATATGCATGTGTATGAAACACATCGCCAACAGATCCGCTATGATCACATGTCGCATCTCATTATTCAATCCACTCACATCACCGATCCCGTGGCATCAAGCCCAAACTCATCGGCTCATCTCCAAATATCATCCACTATCCTCACTATCCATGTGTGTGTGTGTGTGTGTGTCTCTCTCTCTCTCTCTCTATATATATATATATATATATAGTCCCATACCTATGTGCGTATAAATATATACGTATCCACATAAACGCACAAGTAATAAAATGCATGCGGTTGTGTGAGGGTGCGTGTATGCAAATTCTTACTCTAGGGTTTCATGACTAAGAAACCACCTAATTCACTTTCCTCAAATATTGCTAACACTAACCCATGATCTTCTAAGGTTTTTCTCGCTAAGTAATCATACCTCTCATAACATAAAAGGCATATTTACATCATATCACATCATTCCTTACTACTATGCGGGGGTGCTATACGCCATCCACCCGACTTCCCCCGTAGATATAAATCTACTCGCCTTGATCTTCGCTTTCTGGGGTCGATGACGCTACGCTCATCCTCGTCGTCTCGAAGTCCACGTTGGGGTACCTACATATCATAATATATCGTGTCGCATTAAAATCCGACTCATGACCCAATGACACACGAATCTCATATAGGTCAAAACCTATGGCCCGCTCATTCAAAAGAACCAATTAGCCATCGACATCGGCGTACAAACGCCGATTGATCGAGAAAAAATCCAAACGTACCATTCGTGGTTTCACAACACACTAAATATATATATGAAATAGGGTTTAAATCATCAAAACTTCAAATTCGCTTTAAAAGCTATTTTTTTCGAAAACTTAGTAAGAAAAATTAACCGCTTTAATACAACATCTTGATGTTTTAACAAAACTAATGGCCATAATATTCATTAAACATCTTAAATAAGTCATACAAACCATTTCCATAATTTAATCTCATCAATTTTCATTAACCCCAAAATCCTAGTTGGCAAAATATCCAATTTTAACAATTTTCAAAGTAACAATTCACAAAACATCAACTAAACTAAGTTTTGCATGATCTAAGTTGCTAAACAACAAATTAAAATGTCAATAATTTCATAAAAACCCTAATTAGATTTTAATCTCAATTATTTAATCAATTTCTAGAAACTTACTTTGCTTAAAAATCTTAATTTGGACAATTTAAATGCAATAATTCACATATTAGCAACTAGATTAGGTTTTTCATTTCCTTAAAATGATAATCTACACTTTGTAACTATGATTACAAGATAAGATCCCTAATTACTTTCAAAACTCTTTCATTGAATTTTCAAAATTTGAAATTAAAACCTTATTAAACATCATGATTAATTAAATTGAGGTAATTAAATATCAAGCAACAATTGGTTCAAGATTATACCTCCAAACATGAGATCTAACATGCACCTAAGCCTCCCAAAAAGCTAACTTTGCTCCAAGATTCATGCTTATTTGGATAAGGAATAATGGGTAAGAGTTGGATTTTGATTTTGTTTGGATTTTGAAGCATTTTTGATGATTTTTTGGCGGATTTTTGTGATGAAATGAGATAGGAAAATTGGAGGCTGCTGTTGAAGGATTTTCGGCCAGGTTAGGTGGGGAGGGAGATGTGAGTGGGTATGGTCTTGGTCAACTCAAGAAAGGTCCAAATACAATATATATCCACACCTCATCCTTCATTCTATATTCTATTTCTTTTCATTTCTTGTTTTCTTTTCATTCAAGGCCTCATCAAGTGGGGGAAAATTTGGGAGGGGCAGCCAAGGGCTTGGACAACAGCCTAGTGGGGAGGAGAGAGGGTGTGGGTGAGTGTGGGTGAGGGAAGAATTATAAATGTTATACCCCAATTTCCATTTAATTTATTTTTCACCACTTAAGCCTTTTTCTTTGATATTTTCTAAAACCGTTTGACAATTTCATTTCATTTCAAAAATAATATTTAACATGTTAGTTTAATCTGTCATGATGCACAAAATTTGGATCAACCCAATCCAATTTGTATTTATCCCTAATTAAATATATTAGTGACGACTTAAAATAATATTAAAATTATTAATTTTGGAAAAAATTTCAGTAAACTAGAAATTTTACAAGTGGCTTAATAAACACCAAATACTAGCAATTACATAGCTAGAATATGTATTTTTGATTCTATATTAAAAGTTATTTATATCTTGGTTTTTACGGAAAACACCCATTATTTTACCGATTCTCCGAAATTTCACCTAAACGATTTTCAAACCGTTACAATCTTCCTCCATTAAAGAAATTCGGTCCCCGAATTTAAATTAAAACTCCCGCAAATACTAAAATATTTCAGCAAAAGCATCAAGTCGTCGGGGCTCCAAACTCATAAATACATAAAACATATCGTAGCGCAATACATGAGCATGAAAAACGGATATATAAACCAAAATCAAAACTCCGTCAAGAATCCCGCAATCATCGGAGTTATGGTGAAGACACAATGTCTAGATCCAATATGAAAACCAACATGAGATACCTCATCTAAACATGTAAACATCTTTAAAACATTTGAAAGAAATGCATGCTAAACCCTTTTTAAGTTGCTGTGCGATGCGCATATCGCAGCATAAGTAGCGGACGTTTATTGTAAGAAAATAACTATATTTATATATCCTTTATTTAACATACACGTCCCACCATTTTGAAAACAATTTAGAAGGGTTTCCCTTGTAAAAAGTTTTGTGTCATCACTGACACGTAGGTAAATACTGAGACTATAGCTTCTCTTTGGAAATCCCTTCAGTAACTATCAATGCATGCAAAAACATACTCAGTTACTGTCCTTTGACTAGTCCTGCTCAGTACTAAATCAAATAGCAAGTATCATAAAATATACTTCTCCAAAAGAAATCAATCCCAAATATATATGAATGCCACGTAGGTTTGGTGCGCACGGAAATCGAAATCCATGAATGTGCCATACATGTGTACATAAACAAAATCTAAGCGCAACGGGTGTGCACGAAACACCTGTCAAGGGCAACGGGTGTGCCGGACAGCAATACCAGGTGCATCTGATACTCACGAAAATCTCGATTTGGTGCATCTGGTGTGCACCAAAATCGCCTAATGCGCCCAAGTATGTACAAGAATCCAAATCAAGTGCAAAAGGTGCTCGGAAACAAATATCGAATATCAAAATCGAAATCAACGGTATACGACACATCTCAATCCAAATCCAAATCAGGTATACCGTGGTATATAATCTCACGACCATGTGTATCAGCGTGCACAAAATCAAATCAAATACTAAAAGTGCATGAAAACTTCACCGAAAGAATAAGTCAAATCACATGCATACCATAGATATGAAATCAAAATCAGCATCTCGAATGACATCAAATCGAAGTGAAGTGCAACTGTGGTGCATGAAAACAATACCATAAAGCCCAATCATCAAAACTCAAATCCAAGTGATATAAGCATGACACTCAGATCACAACGCAAATTGCAATAAATGACATTGAGGTACACCTCCGACAATGTTGAAAAAGTGTCGGTACTGTAAGTCTACGGTAGTGCACCGGCCGTCAATCCGAGGCCAAAATGCGGAAACAAAAACTTTTCATAAACTTGAAACTGGCGCAAACGCAGACGTTAATCCGGATCGAACCATTAACATTAAACTAGTAATCTAAAGAGGGTTAGAAAAGCTATACCGATCGATCCATGTCCTTCGGTCTTTAGCCACCATGTTTAGCTCCTTCCGGCATCTCCGATCACGCTCGATCTCCAATCTCCTCGTCGGAGAGGGCACCATATCGATGAATCCTTTTACAGGCTCCCGCTTCGAACCGAAGCAACTCGGACACGAAGTTTGCTAGCCGACGTGTCCAAGGTGAAGTAGAGAATGTGTGTGATCACTTTGTCTCAAGCATCCATTGATTCTCAACGCATGAGAGTTTATGGATGGAGGTTTAAGTGGATGCCATTAATGGAGATAGTTAGCTGAAGAAGAATGAGGAAGAAGAAGAGCTTTCCTTTTCTTTTCTGTTGTAATGATAATGAGAGTGAGCTTGAATCATAATACAAGAGCTAACCCCAAACCATATGGCTGCCTCCTCTCTCTCCTCTTATCATTTCAACACATAAATCAAGCAATAATATGACATATGCATAAATAAAGAGACCATGAGTCATCACTTGTGCATGTGTCACAATTAATGCTCCTAATCATGACTTTGAGCTCATTATTTCTATTTGTAAACATTTATCTAAATGTTTACCACAATAAAAAGAGAATGGTATCTACCAAAGTAAACTCATGACGGATCACAAGGATACCCCTTACCTGTATATACATACCTACATCCGCATTCTGACTGAATGCAAATACGATGAGACTAAAATAATCCAACAAATCTAAAACTAGGATCCGGCTTAAACCAAAGCCCACTAGTATGATCCGTCCGATCATGATCCGTGCACTACTGCACGTATATGATCGAACCCAGCCATAATATCATACAGCCTCTACAACGTTTCGCCCGAAACTTGAGAAATTGTCTGTGGGGGACTCTAAAAACTCGTCAATACATTGGCTGTTGATTTAACCACTAGCACGTCAGTGGTACTAGCTGTACATAACGGGCTACCAGGTATTGACCAAAAGGGAGGCCAATGAGCGAACTCATCCTAACACCTTATTGAGCCTGTCAGTGACAATATCCATACAGTCCGGTCCATTCGTCTATGAATATCGCTTGTCGGGCCTAGGGGTTGGTAAAAGTCAGACCCCTAAAGGCGGTACAAGTCGTGTCGGAGTGTAGCCCAGAACACCCTGAGATACTACAGGAATACCTACCAGTAAATCTCATGCCTTGGCCAAGGACTTCGTGTAAAGGCTCTCCTAGACACAGTGCGATCTCACCCCCAATACTGGGAGAGACGAAACCCCTGCCGATCCGCTCACGGCCTACATGTGGTTTGGGACTGTACCCAACTAAAACCTGTTTGCATGACTCCTTTGAGCCGTGGTAGGGTAGTAATCAAAGCACGGTGGGAACTCACACGAGACAAATGACGATCTCAGGTCGATAAACTAACCTGTACCCATGTCACCAGGGAACTGCTATCTGACATCAGGTATAATACCAACTAGCATGTTCCCGGCGAGTCCTGTCCGGTGTACACATAACCCAATGAGTACCTGTATACATATTAGGTGATCCAACTGACACCAATGGCTTGTAAGACCGGCCACCGCCCCTCGTCGGGGTCTCGACTGTATACACTAGTCTACTAATGGAGTATCGATGCCCAGTCTCGAAACTCCCATTACTAGAGACAACTTTAAGGATGTGCTTATAGACTACCCAACTCTCACGTATATGATCGCCATCATACTGCTGGTAGTCAAGCAAGAATCCTAAGTGCTCTATCAATTTGCAATAGTGATCTGTAACATCACCTAAAGCATGTACACGATGATAAAGATAAACCAGATAGCATACTATCATCTTGAGTAAGACTGTCCTACCGGCATAGGTCCTCCCTTAATCATTGCAATCACGTGCCTGCGATCCAATAATTGACTTTGAGAGCACTATATCCAACAATCTCCCACATGCACTCAAGTCTAATTATTGCGATGTCGCATACTCACAGCCCGTGTGATACCGAACACCCAACTCCTCTACTGATCAGTCTCATAAAACCCGTTTGTGAAACTATTGCGTTCGAGGAATAGCCTCAGTGAGTGGATCCGCCCTGATGTTTCTTTCTATGTCTCTCTTTATCTCAAGTTCGAGGAGAAAGCCATCCCCCGAAATGAGCAATACCTGTCTTAGAATATGTCTGGATATCTGATGGGACCTAGTTCATAAATGAACTCCAAATCCAAACTTCTCAGACTGTATCGTCAACTGAATTTAATCTGTATTCTGCGCCATGCCTCCCTCAGTATCCCCTTGGACCATCTGTCCAAACTACTGCCCCTTTTCAGAGGGAAAACTATAACTCTGACAGTCACTCTGTCATCCAGGTCACCTTGGAAGCCTGGAATGATAACTTTCTCCCGAAGGAGGATGCCGTTATCATATCCCTAGAACATCTACTTATGTTCTAAAACTGCTTCCGAACGTTTCTCCAGGATTGGATCAATATCAACTTATTGCATCTAGTGTAAAAACAACATCTGGTGTGGTACTTGATATCTCATGATTGACTCAATTGCCTAAGCGAGTGATATATCAATCATGCACATCCCTCTCCCCTTTAGCCTGTAGGACACCTTTAGAGAGGATGACTCCATCACCTGCAGGTATACTACTGTGCCAGGAGTTGTCCATTCTAAATACCTTTAGAATACTGTCTAAGTACCCAGATTGGGAAACTACCCAAATCTAAATCTAAAACCATAGATCTAGTAACCAGAATATCTGATATAATATCCATATCCTATGTGGAGAAACCATTGTGTGACAACCGAAGTATAACCGATTGTAGATAGGAAGTTTACTTCCTATACTGTGTATGTCATCCAAATACCAGGACATAACACCCTACTACTTTCTTAACAGATCCATCCCCTATTCTGATGAAGTCAAAACCTATGACTGTGAGATAAAAAATAGATGATCTATCTCCGCTATATCTGCTTTAGTTTATAAATAGACATAAGCTGCTTGTCCACTATGCTTTCGCTGCTCCCACTGACTACGACAACCCTCTGGCAGAGTCATATACACGTGCACATCTAAAGCTAGTTTAGAACGACGCTATACTCATCCTCCTGCCGGGTCTCATAGCCTGGAACAACAGTAGTGTCAAGTCCGGGTAAACAAGAACCTCCCTGTCACCGTTTTTGAGAATACCGAAATACCTCTCGAGTGCCTGAGGTTACCCACCATATCTGCGGAGTGGCCAATGGAATGTCAAACCTGATTGAATCTTTAGGTTCTTATCAAATTTCCAGTAATCATTTGTGGTTCTGGAATCACTTCCAGTTCTACCATACTCCTACTACTATTTTCTGGAAAAATCCATTTTTATTAAAACTGTGGCGAGTCAAGAAAAATATCACATTGATCCTCCAGATGATAGAAAAGTCAACCCTCGTCATAGCCCGGGTCAACCCACAAACAGCCATTACAGAAACGTGCCTTGAGTTATCCAGAGTCTGGTTTTAAGCATAAGCCAGACAACTCCATATACCTTAACATCGTTAAGATATGAGCCATTCTATATCTAATATAAAAATAGAGGCACTGATTTAATTGGAACCAGATTCAAATCATGCAGCTGTCTCTAGTGCATGTCAACTAAATGGAAGGAGGCCGATCAGCGTTACTCAACTTAGGAATGCATCCAGATATGACTAACCTGAAAGAGAAACAAGTTTCTCAAAACCATTACTATCAACTGAATACCGAATGCAAGTATCTACATGTTTGATCACCTTGAAGAATCCTGATACTTGCAACACCTGGTTCTCTACTTTATTCTTATACCTATAACTTCTAAAAACTTAGACCTTGCATTTCTACGAAACACTTGTCTAAAACTAGAGAAGTCAGAAGTAAACAGAATATACTACGAGGACCAACCCCTCTGTCCTAATGGACACTGGACAGCATACAATACTTTGTATAAGTCCGCTGAGTTGAATAACTCAAACCCTGTGTATCGTAGGTTGAAAACTGTACTTATGGTTAAGAAGAATTACACCGCTGTTGAATACTCCTTACCTAACTATCAACTGATATAGGTAAATGTCATGGACATAATTTCAAAAAGTTATATCTCACTTTATAAAAATAAACGTATAGATATATCAATTTGAAATTGGTGCATAACAACGGATATTCAAAACCAAATATTTGCCGTCCGGCAAACACCCAAGAGATTTCCTCACATATCACTAATTACAACGAATACCGATATAATGAGGATGATCACCTAATTCCCAATAACTTACTCCCACTCATCATCTGTAAAACCATACAGATGTGAGAATCAAACCCGGTAAATACATATCCTGGAGCAAGTGCTAATTGGGAAATCAGTTTTCTTTTAACAATACACAGTGAAACTGAAACATGTAAATGTTTCGAAGGGGTATCCGGGTATTCCTAGTAATACCTCTTCCATTATCAGATTCATAACTGTAACCGTATATTTCTTTGCCATCTCTCCAAATACCTTTATATGTCTTTAGTCATTATCTTCTGTACACCACCTTTAGGCCAAATGGTTTTCTTTATTCCCTACCGTTCGGCACCAGCCTATGGTTTAGAAGAAGACTATCCAATAAGCATAATGGGTGTACTCTCCTATTCGTAAGAGCATTCGCGAGAGAAGGTAAAGATAAAAGACAACTGAACAAACCTTATTCCTATTTCTCCTGAACCAGAATCCATCCCCGAACTGGAACAAGTTCCTTCGGATATATATATGGTTTTACGACAGCCTTGCTCGATATAGTAGTATGCTACTCGGTTTGTTTCTATCTTAATATGTGTATATGTTTCTTTTAATATATCGCTAAAACATATTGATGGAGCCCTTAGGATCTTTGCTTGACTACCGGCGTTGTGATGGCGATCACACTAGTGGGGGATGGGTAGTCTATAAGCACATCCTTATTCTGGTCCCTAGTCGTAGGATTAACGATACAGGGCATCGATACTCCAGAGTAGACTGGTGCATATGCTTCTCTTCCCAGCAGAGGAGATGGTCTGTCCCACAGCCATCAGTACGTCGTACTGGAGATAGTATGCAGGTGCTCGTTAGGTTACAAGTACACTGGACAGGACTCATCGGGAACTGTTGGTTGGTATTATACCTATCGTCAGTTAATAGTTCCCAGGTGACATGAGTACAGCTTAGTCCGCTGACTTGACACTATCACTTCGCCTCGAGTGTGTTCCCACTGTTCTTTGATTACTACCCTACCACGGCACTACTGAGTCATGCAAACAGGTAGTAGTTGGGTACAGTCCTGAAGCACTTGGAGACAGTGACGGTTATACAGGATTCGTCTCTCCCGGTATTGGGAGTTGATATCGCGCTGTGTCTAGGAGAGCCATTACACATAGTCGTCCCTGGCCAGGGCAAGCGGGATATACTGGTGGGTTTCCAATGTTATCTCAGGGTGTTCTGGGCTACACTCCGACACGACTTGTACCGGTATTACGGGACTGACGTTTACCACCCCCCTAGGCCCTCCATAAGATATTCTCAGACGAACAGACCGGACTGTACGGAGATTGTCACATACAGGCTCAGTAGGAGTTCGGATGGGTTCACCTCATCAGTCTTCTTATCGGCATCTACCTGGGAACCGTTACGTACAGCTAGTGCCGCTTGCGGTTTGTGGTTAACCTCACTGCCAGCGTAGTGTCGAGTCTTTAGAGTCCCACACAGAGGGTTATTCGCCTTTGGGCAAAACAGAGTAGAGGTCGCATGGTTTTGCGACGGGGTTCGTTCACATCCGCGCACTTGTGCACGTTTGGTGTCCGGACAGTTCTTACTAACGGGCTTTGGTTTAAGCCAGATCCTAGTATATGTTTTGGGATTGGTTTTATCTCAATGTATTCGTGTTCCTCGGAACACGGATGCGGGTGTGTATGCACAGTTGACTGAGACAGAGGCAGAGGATTCTCATTAGGGTTATGGTACGGGTGTGTATGCACAGTTGTGTTGCGCCACGGCAGCGCCCCGGCCGTCTATCCGAGGCCAAAATGCGGAATCAAAATTTTCTTAACTTTTAAACAGGCGCTACCGCGGACAATATACCCGGATCGTAACCATTAACCGATACTAGCTAACAAGAGAAAGGGTGAGAGATATACCGAGTGATCCGAGTCCTCCGGTCTTCTCGTCGTCGTCCCGATCTCCTGCGGAAACTCCGGTCGTCGCCTCCTTGCCGGAAGGGCACCACATCGCCTGCATCTTTTACGGGCTCCCACCTCAATACCGAGGCAACTCGGGTATGAAGCTGGCAAGTCGACATGCCCAAGATTTGCTGTAGAATGTAGTGTAGATCATGCTAGTCTCATTTGGGGTTTGTAGTTGCCTTGATGGAGGAATCAACAAGATATGAACTTGGGGATTTTTTGTAGCAATGGAAAATGAGATGGATGATTAATTTCCCACACCAAATGAAATGAACCTCTCTCATTTTTCTTTTCTCCCCAAAATTGTGGCCGGCCATTCTCATGAGGAATGGTGGTGAAGTGAGAACAAAATGCAAGAGGGAGGTGAGTGTAGGAGATAGAAATGGTGACCATATCATAAAGCAAAGAAACATCAACCATACTTATCACTCCAATCACATAAATGCACCATCATGAATAATGTAAGTGATGTAAAGAGAATGATGATGGTCATATCATAATCCCACATATGCAAGAAACCCCCTCCACAAATGTAATTTGCAAAACTGCAAATTACCCCCTCCATCGGAAAAGTCCGGCCGGGAAAGAACAAAGGAAAACCGGCCGGAACGGAATGCAAACTGGCAACTCCAGAAAACCGGTCCCGTAATAAATTACAGAAAAACCCCGATACTGTGCATACACACCCGCATCTGTATTCCGTCCGGATACAAATGCAAAGAGACAAAATCTACACTGTACTAAACTAGGATCCGGCTTAAACTAAAGCCGGCTAGTAATATCCGTCCGATCCTGATCCGTGCAATACCGCACGTATCTGATCGGACCCTGCCATATCTCCATACGGCCTCTACAGCGTTTCGCCCGAAAGCTGAGTAACTGAATGTGTGGTGGACTCTAAAGACTCGTCAATACTATGGCTGTGGATTTAACCACTAGCACGTCAGAGGTATAAGCCAATACGTGACGGGCCACCAGCTATTGACCAAAAGGGACGTCGATGAGCGAACTCATCCTGACACCCTACTGAGCCTGTCAGTGACAATATCCGTACAGTCCGGTCCGTTCGTCTATGAGTATCGCATGGCGGGCCTAGGGGGTTGGTGAAAGTCAGACCCCCAAAAGCGGTACAAGTCGTGTCGGAGTGTAGCCCAGAACGCCCTGAGATACTACTGGAATACCCACCAGTAAATCTCCTGCCTCGGCCGAGGGCTTTGCGTAATGGCTCTCCTAGACACAGCGCGACCTCACCCCCAATACCGGGAGAGACGAACCCCTGCAGATCCGCTCACTGCCTCCATGTGGCTCGGGACTGTACCCAACTAAAACCTGTTTGCACGACTCCTTTGAGCCGTGGTAGGGTAGTAATCAAAGTACAGTGGGAACTCACACGAGACAAATGACGATCTCAGGTCGATGAACTAAGCTGTACACATGTCACCAGGGAACTGCTATCTGACGTCAGGTATAAGACCAACTAGCATGTTCCCGGCGAGTCCTGTCCGGTGTACTCATAACCCAATGAGCACCTGTATACATCTTAGGTGAACCAACTGACACCAGTGGCTTGTGAGATCGGCCACCGCCCCTCGTCGGGGTCTCGACTGTATACACTAGTCTACTAATGGAGTATCGATGCCCTGTCTCGAAACTCCCACGACTAGGGACCATTTAAGGATATGCTTATAGACCCCAGCTCCCACGTATATGATCGCCATCATACTGCTGGTCGTCAAGCAAGAATCCTAGGGGCTCTATCAACGTGTAATAGCGACCTGTCAGGTCACCTAAAGCAGTACACGATGATAAAGATAAACCAGATAGCATACTATCATCTCGAGTAAGACTGTCCTACCGGGATAGGTCCTCCCTCAATCATTGCAATCACGTTCCTGTGATCCAATAATTGACTCTGAGGGCACTATCTCCAACAATCTCCCACTTGCACTCAAGGCTAATTATTGCGATGTCGCATACTCACAGCCCGTGTGATACCGAACACCCAACTCCTCTACTAGTCAGTCTCACAAAGCTCGTTTGCGAAACTATTGCGTTCGAGGAATAGTCTCAGTGAGTGGATCCGCTGTGATGTTTCTTTCTATGTCTCTCTATATCTCAAGTTTGCGGAGAAAGCCATCTCCCGAAATGAGCAATACCTGTCTTAGTATATGTCTGGATATCTGATGGGACCTAGCTCATAAATGAACTCCAAATCCAAACTTCTTAGACTGTATCGATAAATGAACTTAATCAGTACCCAGCGCCATGCCTCCCTCAGTATTGCCTTGGACCACCTGTCCAAAATACTGCCCCTTGTCAGAAGGAAAAACTATAACTCTGACAGCCACTCTGCCATCCATGTCACCTTGGAAGCTTGGAATGATAACCGTCTCCTAAAAGAGGCTGTCGTTATCACATCCGTAGAACACGCACTTATGTCCTAAAACTGCTTCCGATTGTTTCTCCAGGATTGGATTAATATCAACTTATTGCATCTACTGCAAGAACAACATCTGGTGTGGTACTTGACATCTCATGACTGACTCAATTGCCTAAGCAAGTGATCTGTCAATCATGCGTATCCCTCTCCCCTTTAGTCTGTAAGACACCTTTTAGAGAGGGTGACTCCATTACCTGCAGGTGTACTACCGTGCCAGGAGTCGTCCATTCTAAATACTCATAGAATGCTGTCAAGGTACCCAGATTAGGAAACCACCCAAATCTAGATCTAAAACTATAGATCTAGTAACCAGAATGTCTGATATAATATCCAAGTCCTGTGTGGAGAAAACACTGTGTGACAACCAAAGTATAACCGATCATAGTATAGGAATATCACTTCCTACTCTGTGTATGTCATCCAAAACCAGGACATCACACCCTACTACCTTCTTAACAGATCCATCCCCTATTCCGATGACGTCAAACCTATGACTGTCACATCAGAAACAGATGATCTATCTCCGCTATATCTGCTTTAGTCTATAGACATAAGCCTGATGTCCACCAATGCTTCCGCTGCTCCCACTGACTACGACAACCCTCTGGCAGAGTCATATAGACGTGCACTTCTAAAGCTAGTTTAGAACGATGCTATACTAATCCTCCTGCCGGGTCTCGCAGCCTGGAACAACAACAATGGCAAGTGTGGGTAAACAAGAACTTCCCTGTCACCGTCCTTGAGGCTACCGGAGTACCTCTCGGGTGCCTGAAGTTACCCACCTTATCTGCGGAGTGGCCAATGGAATGTCAAATCAGATTGAATCTTTAGGTTCCTTATCAAATCTTCAGTAATCGTTTGTGGTTCTGGAATCGCTTCCAGTTCTACAATACTCCCACTACTGTTTTCTGAAAAATAACCATTTCTTTTTAAAATGTGGCGAGTTAAGAACAATATCACTATTGATCTTCCAGATGGTAGAAAGTCAACCCTCGTCATAGCCTGGGTCAACCCACAAACAGCCATTACAGAAACGTGCCCTGAGTTGTCCAGTGTCTGGTTTTAATCATAAGCCGGACAACTCCCCGTACCTTAACATCGTTAAGATATGAACTGTTCTATATCCAATATAGAACCAGAGGCACTGATTTAAATGAACCAGATTCAAATCATGCAGCTATCTCCAGTGCATGTCAACTAAATGGAAGGTGGCCGATCAGCGTTACTCAACTTAGGAATGCTTCCAATTATGAGTAACCTGAAAGAGAAGCAAGTTCTCATTACTATCAACTGAATACCATACACAAGTATCTGCATCTTCGATCACCTTGAAGAATCCCGATACTTGCAATACCTGGTTCTCTACTCTATTCTTATACCAATAACTCCTCAAAACTCAGACCCTGTGTTTCTACGAAACACATGTCTAAGAATTAGAGTAGTTAAAAGTAAACAGAATATAGTATGAGGACCAACCCCACTGTCCTAATGGACACTGGACAATATACAATACTCTGTATAAGTCCCTGAGTCTAACAACTCATTCACTGTGTGTCGTAGGTTGAAAACTGTACTATGGTTAAGAAGAATTACACCGCTGTTCAATGCTCCTTACCTAACCATCCACTGACATAGGTAAATGTCATAGACATAATTTCAAAAGGTATATCTCACTCTATAAAAATAGACGTACAGATATATCAATTTGAAATTGGTGCATAACAACGGATATTCAAAACCAAATATTTGCCGACCGGCAAACAGCCCAGGTGATCTCCTCAAATATCACCGATTACAACGAATCCCGATATAATGAGGATGATCACCCTATTCCCAATAACTTACTCCCACTCATCATCTGTAAAACCATACAGATGTGAGAATCATACCTGGTAAATACATACCCTGGAGTAAGTATCTAATCGGGAAATCAGTTTTCTTTTAACATTACACAGTGAACTGAAACATTGAAATGTTTCGATAGGGTATCCTGGTATTCCTAGTAATGCCTCTACCATTATCCAGATTCACAACTGTAACCGTATATCTCTTTGCCATCTTTCCAAATCCCTTTATATGTCCTTAGTCATTACCGTCTGCACACCCCCTTAGGCCAAATGGTTTTCTTCCTTCCCTACCGTTCGGCACCAGCCTATGGTTTGGAAGAAGACTATCCAATAAGCATAATGGGTGTACTGTCCTAATCCTAGGAGCACTCGCAATGCGAGAGTAGGTGAAGATAAAAGACAACCGAATAAACCTTATTCCTATTTCTCCTGGACCAGAATCCATCCCCGAACTGGAACAAGTTCCTTTCGAGTTCGTATA
Organism: Agapanthus africanus; assembly: GCA_030015575.1. Taxonomy (NCBI): domain Eukaryota; kingdom Viridiplantae; phylum Streptophyta; class Magnoliopsida; order Asparagales; family Amaryllidaceae; genus Agapanthus; species Agapanthus africanus. Next base: position 295,407,451 of record CM057347.1, read on the forward strand.
TAACCATACGATGGAGTATCCAAATAAACTATGGATCTTCGTAGTGATACAGAGTGTCCTGGAGAAATACAAAGGTGATTTAGGATTGGCGAAGAAATACTTGGTTCGGTCGTGAATAGCAGTCGCAATTTACTTTGCCCTCTTACTAATCCCTTGCTTTGTCTTAACTTAATACCTTCTGTACACCATCGTTATGCTAATTGGTTTTCTTCATTCCCCACCGTTCGGCACCTGCCTAAGGTTTGGAAGAAGACTATCCAATAAGCATAATGGGTGTACTATCTCCTAAACCAAGGAGTACTCGCAACCTGAGAGAAGGTAAAAGGAAAAGACAACTGAATAGTCCTATTCGTTTTCTCCAGAACCGAAAACCATCCTCGAATAAATTCCTTCGAGTTCGTATATAACCATACGATGGTTTTGTCCAATGGAAGTGGACGTTCGTAGTAATACGGGGTGTCCTGGAGAAAAGGGTAAAAGTAGGAGTGGCAATGAGGTTTGCAACTCTGACAATCCAAAAGCCAGTGTTAAGAAGGTTCGGTCAACTTGGTCACTGAGTCATAGTCCAGGGTCGGGTCAATGGTCGCTGCCAAAGAGAGAGAGAGAAAAGAAACACTCAGCGTGCACTCTAACCTAGATCAGAATGGTTATCACTTTATCTAATCAGGAAACCTCCCACTGTACCTCAAATTCTCCTCCAAACCTGAAAGAAGAATTAGTCGGGATTACCCGAGGAGTAAACCAACTCATCAGTGGGAATCGGGATCCAACTATCATCGCATGATAACATGACGGAATCCACTCACGTCACCACACTCCAGAAGGTATGCGCATGTCTGGCAAGTTTCAGTTCTTTTGAAACTCCCGATGTGTGTTTTTACCCCTAGGACCCAAGTGACCTTGACACAATCAACAAATCAAAGAGTCCCAGTCAAGTTCAACCCGTCATTATCCTGGATTGCATTAAACCCACCCGTACGAGCCCTTGACACAGTCAACAAGGCCGCACGACTGTCCTAACCAATCCTATTAATATGCTACAAACAAACACTACTTAGCTACCGCACACTACGCCTTGACACAGTCAACAAACGCAGCACGAATACTAAGTAATATTTGTAAGAAATGACGGAGGGCTACGTCTAGTTTTTGGCGAAAAACCTTTAACGTAATGAACTTGATATCGTTGAAGGAACTGCATAGCCTTTTTAGAAAATATAGTGACGAAAACCTTTACTAAAGAGGTCACTCCCGGTGAAGGGATCTCGGCTCTTTCCCCGTAGAATGAGGTGCAGGATATTCCAACTGAATACCACGATGCAAAGAAAAAGTAATCGGCTATAGTGAAGTTAATGCCCTGACGCAAACTTCTGTCCAAGGGGTCACTCCCGGTGAAGGGATCTCGGCCCTTGCCTCGTCGACTGAGGAGCAGGATATTCCAAATGAATACCACGATGCAAAACAAAAGTGAACGTCCTTGCAATAACAGCTTTTTTTGAAAAATGTTCCAACAACATCAGAATAGGTTTGTTTATCTTGCATTGATCCGAATCAACGCAGTCCCATCAATTGATCACACCACAAAGAACGAAAATATACTGATGTACGTATATGCCATCCGCATTCGCCACTGGGTCCCGTCATTACCCGTTAGGTTAGCTAACTAACGACAGAGCGGGGACTGGACTAGCGCGGATGTAAAACATATACAACATCTACTAATATATATACCAATATATTATATTCGCTCAAGGCGTGATAAAATGCAACATCACATAAATATGCAGCATCACAGAACAATACAGATATCTGGAAGCCCCGGGTTTCACAGAGCCGCTGCTGAAACCCGACGTTCCCCTGGTCGTGTGGATAGCCTGTGCAATGAAAACCTAGACCCCTACGGGCGCGGCAAGTCACCCGCCAAAACCTGAAGCGAGGCAGCCCCCTTCAGCACCGTGAATGGACCACCCAGCACTTCATGGAATCCGGTAACTTGGGCACCCCTCCTGGGTCAACCTGTACCCCCTATGAGTGCGGCGAATAGCCCGCCAATCCTGGAGTGAAGCCCCCTCCGTCCCAATGCCATGAGATGCGGGCCCGTTGCCCTCTAGAACCCGGCTATCCGTGCACCCCTCCGCGGGGTAATCCTAGTACAGAAAGTAAAATATACATACAACGGGTACATCGACCGCAACCAGGTCGTGCCCCAAAAGAATAATACAAACAGGCAGTGACGGCAGTCCACATGTCGGACGCTCGCCCCGCAATATCAAATGTACATATAAAACAAAACTGTACTAGCATTGCATCCAGGCTATCCCCCACGACCGATCCGCAACAACACAGCATAAACATAGAACATCAACGTGAAAAGTCACGTTCGCAAATCCGTCTAACCGGGCTATAGCAGTTAGACAGGATTTACCGATCAAGTGACATTCACGGTCGCAGATATAATGTAAATACTGTGAAATAATGTGTTTAAAATATCCAATCGATCAAAAGTTAACAAGTGGGCCCCCAAGTAATACTGTAGCACTCACAGAAATTCTGGGCCCAATTTTAATATTCCAAAACCCCTAACTTAAGCCCAAAAGCCCACTGCAAAAAATTGGTGGAATGATACACTATTCCTGCGGCGGAACCGCGGCAAAAGAGGGGTCATTGCCGCGGTTCCGCGGTCGTATGGAATGATCAAGCTACCAACCTTTTGCAGTGTTCTTAGGATTCTCTGTACATCATTTTGCAATCACCTGAAAAAATTTTCGAGCCCGGAAAAAATCGACAGAAAACTGATGCATGCAAAACGCGGATTTTGGAATTTTGGTCAATCGGATAAGTAAAACGCATTAGAACAAGCTAGGCAGGGTTAATGGCGTGGCTCTGATACCATGTTGCGCCACGGCAGCGCCCCGGCCGTCTATCCGAGGCCAAAATGCGGAATCAAAATTTTCTTAACTTTTAAACTGGCGCTACCGCGGACAATATACCCGGATCGTAACCATTAACCGATACTAGCTAACAAGAGAAAGGGTGAGAGATATACCGAGTGATCCGAGTCCTCCGGTCTTCTCGTCGTCGTCCCGATCTCCTGCGGAAACTCCGGTCGTCGCCTCCTCGCCGGAAGGGCACCACATCGCCTGCATCTTTTACGGGCTCCCACCTCAATACCGAGGCAACTCGGGCATGAAGCTGGCAAGTCGACATGCCCAAAATTTGCTGTAGAATGTAGTGTAGATCATACTAGTCTCATTTGGGGTTTGTAGTTGCCTTGATGGAGGAATCAACAAGATATGAACTTGGGGATTTTTGGTAGCAATGGAAAATGAGATGGATGATTAATTTCCCACACCAAATGAAATGAACCTCTCTCATTTTTCTTTTCTCCCCAAAATTGTGGCCGGCCATTCTCATGAGGAATGGTGGTGAAGTGAGAACAAAATGCAAGAGGGAGGTGAGTGTAGGAGATAGAAATGGTGACCATATCATAAAGCAAAGAAACATCAACCATACTTATCACTCCAATCACATAAATGCACCATCATGAATAATGTAAGTGATGTAAAGAGAATGATGATGGTCATATCATAATCCCACATATGCAAGAAACCCCCTCCCCAAATGTAATTTGCAAAACTGCAAATTACCCCCTCCATCGGAAAAGTCCGGCCGGGAAAGAACAAAGGAAAACCGGCCGGAACGGAATGCAAACTGGCAACTCCAGAAAATCGGTCCCGTAATAAATTACAGAAAAACCCCGATACTGTGCATACACACCCGCATCTGTATTCCGTCCGGATACAAATGCAAAGAGACAAAATCTACACTGTACTAAACTAGGATCCGGCTTAAACTAAAGCCGGATAGTAATATCCGTCCGATCCTGATCCGTGCAATACCGCACGTATCTGATCGGACGCTGCCATATCACCATACGGCCTCTACAGCGTTTCGCCCGAAAGCTGAGTAACTGAATGTGTGGTGGACTCTAAAGACTCGTCAATACTATGGCTGTGGATTTAACCACTAGCACGTCAGAGGTATAAGCCAATACGTGACGGGCCACCAGCTATTGACCAAAAGGGACGTCGATGAGCGAACTCATCCTGACACCCTACTGAGCCTGTCAGTGACAATATCCGTACAGTCCGGTCCGTTCGTCTATGAGTATCGCATGGCGGGCCTAGGGGGTTGGTAAAAGTCAGACCCCCAAAAGCGGTACAAGTCGTGTCGGAGTGTAGCCCAGAACGCCCTGAGATACTACTGGAATACCCACCAGTAAATCTCCTGCCTCGGCCGAGGGCTTTGCGTAATGGCTCTCCTAGACACAGCGCGACCTCACCTCCAATACCGGGAGAGACGAACCCCTGCAGATCCGCTCACTGCCTCCATGTGGCTCGGGACTGTACCCAACTAAAACCTGTTTGCACGACTCCTTTGAGCCGTGGTAGGGTAGTAATCAAAGTACAGTGGGAACTCACACGAGACAAATGACGATCTCAGGTCGATGAACTAACCTGTACACATGTCACCAGGGAACTGCTATCTGACGTCAGGTATAAGACCAACTAGCATGTTCCCGGCGAGTCCTGTCCGGTGTACTCATAACCCAATGAGCACCTGTATACGTCTTAGGTGAACCAACTGACACCAGTGGCTTGTGAGACCGGCCACCGCCCCTCGTCGGGGTCTCGACTGTATACACTAGTCTACTAATGGAGTATCGATGCCCTGTCTCGAAACTCCCACGACTAGGGACCATTTAAGGATGTGCTTATAGACCCCAGCTCCCACGTATATGATCGCCATCATACTGCTGGTCGTCAAGCAAGAATCCTAGGGGCTCTATCAACGTGTAATAGCGACCTGTCAGGTCACCTAAAGCAGTACACGATGATAAAGATAAACCAGATAGCATACTATCATCTCGAGTAAGACTGTCCTACCGGGATAGGTCCTCCCTCAATCATTGCAATCACATGCCTGTGATCCAATAATTGACTCTGAGGGCACTATCTCCAACAAGTTGACTGTTGTCTTTTTCCAAACCCTAATGAGAATAAGAAATATGATTAATAATATTAGTTAACAATTATTGTGCCATGGTTGAGTTGAATTCTTGACTTTTGTTGACTTGTTGATTTTAGTTGACCGGTTGACCAAAGTAGACCTGTTGACCATCATCATTTGTTTTCAAAGATGCTTCTTATTTTTTGCACAAAGCATTTAATGAATGAAATGGTAATGGTCATTCATCAACTCACCATCACAAATTGTTAATTATTATTATTGTTATCATTTTCTAAAATAAGAGAGCATGGTTGTAAAAAAAATTGATTCATTCTTACTTGCATCTTCTCTCTCATCCATAGCTCTCATCCTCTTCCTCCCTCTCAAGGCAAAATCCCTCTCATGAGTTGAGAACCATTTGCCTTCAAGATAAAACACCAAATCTCATCTCATCCTTCGGGTGGATCTTTCTTCGGCAAGAGAAGGCGACGAGGAGAATCATCCAACCAACTCTAAGGAGAAGAAGAGAAGGAGTTCAGGACTAGGTATAACCCCCTAACCGAGTAGGTAAAGCTCATAGTTGTTGCTAGTGTGTTGTTTAGCAAAGATCCGGGTTTTCTTGTCCATGTTACCCCAAGCCCTAAAAATTGTTTTTCACCGTTTCCGCTACCCCGAAAGGACCGGGACAGGTAACGTGGACCTAACAGTGGTATTGGAGCCTAGCTAAACACACCCTAGCATGTTAGCAAAGTATCTAGAATTTCGATCGGACAAAAAACCGCAAAGCACCCCGAAAATGCTAACTTTCTGCCGATTTTTATTTCTGCTCAAAAAATAATAAATCATGTACTAAAAATCGGCTCAGGGTTTTTAAAGAACACACAAGAAAACTGATCCACCAACTCGGTCAATGCGTCGCGGAACCGCGGCAAGAGCATGCTCCTGCCGCGGATCCGCGGCCGAGTTGACTCGGCTGTGGGTCAAGTTTCCTGCAGTGTTCTTATATTGGTGTTTTGTGATTTTTAGGATGGTTTTTTTCTGCCCAGAATTTCCAGAGAACAAAATTTGTTTTTGGGGTGGTTACAAATCCGTATTTTGATCGATTTTCTGTAGACTTTGGCTAATGAGTTATATCTGTGATGTGATATATGTATTGAACATCTGCTAATAGCTATACGTCAATTAGTGGGGGTTATACATATCTGTGATCTGTAATGTTGGTGGTTTGTGTATATGAATTCGTTGGATTGTCGCGGATGAATAGCCGGGGGGATGTGAGATGAGAGTTTTCTTTATCTTTCATTTCATGTAATGTGTAAATTGATGTAATATTATTTGTATGGCCGCACATCTGGGATAAGGCTGTAGCCGCCATTGTATAATTTCTTTTTACAGTTTTTGCTCCTAGGATAGACCCAAGGAGGGGTGCACAAACTACCGGGTATCTCGAAGTGCCGAGTGGCCTACTCACGTTGTTGAGGAGGTTGCTCCACTTCGGGTATTTGGCGGGTAGTTTACCGCACCCGTAGGGGTCTAGGGTAGGGTATTTGGCTATTCATCGCGACCGTGTAATCTGTCTTTCGTTGCTGGCGCGAACGAAATGTAGATTCCTAGTATATCCAAAGTGTTCATCTGTGATCTGGAATGGCTATCATTGCATCTGATGAATGTGTATATATCTATATATGATATCTATTTAGGCGTTGCTAATGTTTTGCATCCATGCTAGTCCAGCCCCCGCCCTGTCGTTAGTTAAGTAACCTAACGGATGATGACGGGACCCCACGGCGAATGCGGATGGCATAAGAGTACGTCATATTTTCGTTGTTTTCTGCAATGGTAGGATTAATTGATGGGACGCATTAAATTAATGCAAGAAAACAAACCTAAAAGACGTTGTTGGAACAATTTTCAAAAAGCTGTTATTGCAAGGACGTTCACTTTTGTTTTGCACAGAGGTATTCGGTTATGAATGCCCGGCACCTCATTCGACGAGGCAAAGGCCGAGATCCCTTCATCGGGAGTGACCCCTTGGACAAAAGTTTGCGTCAGGGTAATAACTTCACTATAGTCGATTATTCTTGCTTTGCATCGAGGTATTCAGTTTAGAATATCCTGCACCTCATTCGACGAGGAAAGAGCCGAGATCCCTTCACAGGGAGTGACCTCTTTAGCAAAAGTTTTCGCCACTATATTTTCAAAAAGGTTATCAGGTTCCTTCAACGATATCAAGTTCATTACGTTAACGGGTTTTTCGCCAAAAACCCAGCCGTAGCCCTCCGTCATTTCTTATAAGTTATACTTAGTATTCGTGCTGCGTTTGTTGACTGTGTCAAGGCGCAGTGAACGGTAGCTAAGTATTGCTTATCTGCTGGATATAATGTGATTGGTTAGGACATTTGTGTATCCTTGTTGACTGTGTCAAGGGTTATGCGGGTGGGTTTAATGCAATCAAGATAATGACGGGTTGAACTTGACTAGGACTCTTTGATTTGTTGACTGTGTCAAGGTCACTTGGGTCCTAGGGGCAAAAATCCACATCGGGAGTTTCTAAAGAAACTGAAACTTGCAGATTTAGCATACCTTCTGGAGTGTGGTGACTAGAGTGGATTCTATCTAGGTCATCGCACAATGATAGTTGGATCCCGATCCCACTGATGAGTTGAATTACTCTCGGGAGATTATTTCACTTAACAATCAATGCTATAAACCAAGTAGGTGTCTAGAACGGTGTTAGCGGGGCTACGCCTCCAGGAAAAAGAGGTTACTTAATTAAGGAACTTCGCGAAAGCGTTGGAAAACCTCCCTCGAAGTACCAACACTAGCCTGGCTGAAAGGTTAAGCAAGTATTGTGACGTGCAATTAATCCCGACTAGTTCTTCTTTTAAAAGGTTTTAAGAAGAATTTGAGGAAACAGTGGGAGCCATCCTGGTTAGATAAATTAATAAACCAATCTAATCTTGCAAGAGCGCATGCTGAGTATTTCTTTTCTCTCTCTCAAGGTAGCAGCCATTTCACGCCATAATCAAGATAATAAAATGTATCGCTTGACCGATCCGAATTCTTATTTGGGGCTGGGGAACGTTGGTTCGGCTCTAACTTGTGACAATAGTCATATGTATGAGCAAGAAAAAGAGGATTGTTTGGATTCGAAGGATACCCAGTTGAAGAAGAAGCATGGTTTTGCATCTATTTCAGGTGTTCTTGTAATTGAGAACTACTTTACGGTCAGCCCTACCTCCTGGGTACTTGATACCGGATCTGGATCTCATATCTGTAATTTATTGCAGGGACTGAGAAAAAGTAGGAAAGTTGTACCTGGTGATATGTCACTCAGAGTAGCGAACGGAGCATAAGTTAATGCTGCAGCCGTCGGTGAATATCACCTAGTGTTGCCAAATGGCAATACTATGATTTTGAACGATTGCTACTATGTACCTTCCATGGTTTGCAACATCATATCAGTTTCTTTACTCGATAAAGATGTATATAACTTTGTTCTTGATAGAAATATCATGAACATTTACCTTCATAAGGTACTGTTTGCAGAAGGTACACTGTGTAATGGTATCTACGTTCTAAATCAGAATACAGTTCTCAATATACAAAACACACGCAAGAGGAAGAATTCAGATACGAATGAATCCTACTTGTGGCATTGTAGACTTGGTCATATCGGAGAGAAAAGACTGAGTAAGTTGCATAAAGATGGACTCTTGAATACGTTCGAGTTTTCATCTTATGAAACTTGTCAGTCTTGTCTCAAAGGGAAGATGACCAAATCTCCGTTCACCGGACATGGAAAAAGAGCAACAGAGCTCTTGGGACTCATACACAGTGATGTATGTGGTCTGATGTCTACACATGCAAGGGGTGGGTTCTCGTACTTCATCACATTCACTGACGATCTCTCTAGATTCGGATATGTGTATCTTATGAAACACAAATCTGAAGCTTTTGAGAAATTCAAGGAATTCAGAAACGAAGTAGAGAACCAGACTGGCAAAAGTATCAAGATCCTCCGGTCTGATAGAGGAGGGGAGTACTTAAGCACGGAATTCCTAGATTACTTAAAAGAGAATGGTATTCTCTCTCAGCTTACTCCTCCTTATACACCACAGCACAACGATGTATTGGAGCGGAAGAATTGTACCCTATTGGATATGGTTCGCTCCATGATGAGTAGTGCCGAGTTGCCTCTTTCATTCTGGAGATATGCACTTCAAACAGCAGCGCATCTATTGAATCAAGTTCCATCCAAATCCGTGCCTAAGACTCCGTATGAAATATGGAGTGGTAAGAGTTTGTATCTTAAACGTATTAAGATTTGGGGTTGCCCAGCTTATGTCAAAAAGCAGAACCCAGACAAACTTGAGGCACGGGCAGTTTTGTGTAAATTTGTGGGTTACCCAAAAGATTCTAGTGGGTAGCTATTCTACCATGCAGAGGAACAGAAGATAATTGTTTCAAGAAATGCCATATTTTTGGAAAAAGATTTTCTTGTTAAAAATATTAGTAGCAGCACGGTAGAACTGGATGAAATTCCAGAAACACAAACTTTAACTAAAGATTTGGTGGAACCGCTAGATTCAGTTACACCCAACGAACCTCAGCCATTCCGCAGATCTGGTAGGATTTCTCATCCGCCCGAGAGATACTATGGTTTTCTCTTAGACGGGGATCGAGAGGATTGCATCTTGGAAGAAGATGACCCTACCAGTTTCAGGCAGGCCATTATCAGTAGGGACTCTGATAAGTGGCAGGAAGCAATGCAATCCGAAATGGAGTCCATGTACACCAATAAAGTGTGGACCTTGGATATTGCTCCACCTGGGGTAAAACCCGTTGGATGAAAATGGATCTACAAAAGGAAACTTGGTGTAGATAGGCAGGTGGAAACCTATAAGGCAAGACTCGTTGCAAAAGGTTTTCGTCAAAGACCTGGTGTGGACTATGACGAAACTTTTTCTCCGGTGGCTATGCTTAAATCCATTCGGATCCTACTTTCCATTGCTGCCTTCCATGACTATGAAATCTGGCAGATGGACGTTAAAACGGCTTTTCTGAACGGCTGTTTGGAAGAGTGCGTTTACATGGATCAGCCAGAAGGTTTCATAGACAGTGGGAGCAGCGGGAAGGTGTGAAAGTTGCTTAAGTCCATTTATGGATTAAAGCAGGCATCGCGGAGCTGGAACATCTATTTTGATGAGGCAATCAAGAAATTTGATTTCATCAAGAACGAAGATGAACCTTGTGTCTATAAGAAGATTGTAGGACAAACTGTCGTGTTCCTAGTCTTGTATGTGGACGGCATTCTTTTGATAGGAAATGACATTCCTATGCTACAATCGGTCAAGCTATTTTTGTCACAACGGTTCTCCATGAAGGACCTGGGTGATGCCTCGTACATTCTGGGGATCAAGATCTACAGAGATAGATCCAAGAGACAACTTGGACTTCACAGTCCAGGTACATAGAGACCATACTAAAGAGATTTAGTATGGAGGATTCCAAGCGCGGTAACATACCCGTATTGCACGGAATTACCCTCTCCAAGAAGATGTCTCCTAAGACTGACGAGGAGAGGGTTCGCATGACCAGTATACCCTACGCTTCGGCGGTAGGATCTATAATGTATGCGATGCTATGTACAAGACCAGATGTAGCTTACGCACTGAGCGTGGTGAGACGGTATCAGTCAGACCCAGGTGAGGACCACTGGACGGCAGTGAAGAACATTCTCAAGTACCTAAGAAAGACTAAGGAGATGTTCCTGGTTTACGGTAATGGAGACCTCAGGGTCGAGTCCTTTACCGATTCAAGCTTCCAGAGTGACAAAGATAACAGAAAATCTGTCTCGGGTTTTGTGTTCACCCTCAACGGAGGGGCGGTGTGTTGGAGGAGTTCCCAAACAGGATACTGTCGCAGACTCGACGATGGAGGCTGAATACATTGCTGCAAGCGATGCCGCAAAAGAGGCGGTCTGGATGAAGAAGTTCATTAGTGAACTTCAGGTGGTTCCGTCCATTGTTGACCCAATACCTTTGTATTGCGATAACAATGGGGCTATAGCTTTAGCGAAGGATCCAAGGTCCCATCAGAAATCCAGACACATCTTAAGGCGGTATCACCTGATCAGGGAGATTATTGATCGCCAGGAGATCGAGGTACGGAGAGTGGACACAAAAGACAACACGGCGGATCCATTCACAAAGGCCCTCCCTCAAACGCAGTTCGAGCGACTTTTTGAGCTATTGGGTATGCGGTACGCCAGCAGGTGGCCTTAGTGCAGACGTTGAGTATGCGGTACACCAATTACTGGCCTTAAGTGCAAGTGTGAGATTGTTAGATATGTATGCCCTAGAGTCCATTATTGTATAGTACTAGTTTGTATAATACATTTTGGAGGCTTGGGATATATATACGGTTTTACGACAGTCTTGCTCGATATAGTAGTATGCTACTTGGTTTGTTTCTATCTTAATATGTGTATATGTTTCTTTTAACATATCGCTAAAACATATAGATGGAGCCCTTAGGATCTTTGCTTGACTACCGGCATTATGATGGCGATCACACTAGTGGGGGCTGGGTAGTCTATAAGCACATCCTTATTCTGGTCCCTAGTCGTAGGATTATTGAGACAGGGCATCGATACTCCAGAGTAGACTGGTGCATACGCTTCTCTTCCCAGCAGGGGAGATGGTCTGTCCCACAGCCATCAGTACGTCGTACTGGAGATAGTATGCAGGTGCTCGTTAGGTTACGAGTACACTGGACAAGACTCGTCGGAAACTGTTGGTTGGTATTATACCTATCGTCAGTTAACAGTTCCCAGGTGACATGAGTACAGCTTAGTCCGCTGACTTGACACTGTCACTTCGCCTCGAGTGTGTTCCCACTGTTCTTTGATTACTACCCTACCACGGCTCTACTGAGTCGTGCAAACAGGTAGTAGTTGGGTACAGTCCCGAAGCACTTGGAGGCAGTGAAGGTTAGACAGGATTCGTCTCTCCCGGTATTGGGAGTTGATATCGCGCTGTGTCTAGGAGAGCCATTACACATAGTCGTCCCTGGCCAGGGCAAGCGAGATATACTGGTGGGTTTCCAGTGTTATCTTAGGGTGTTCTGGGCTACACTCCGACACGACTTGTACCGCTATTACGGGACTGACGTTTACCACCCCCTTGGCCTGCCATGCGATATTCTCAGACGAACAGACCGGACTGTACGGAGATTGTCACATACAGGCTCAGTACGAGTTCGGATGGGTTCACCTCATCAGTCTTCTTATCGGCATCTACTTGGGGACCGTTATGTACAGCTAGTGCCGCCTGCGGTCTGTGGTTAACCCCACTGCCAGCGTAGTGTCGAGTCTTTAGAGTCCCACACAGAGGGTTATTCGCCTTTGGGCAAAACATAGTAGAGGTCACATGGTTTTGCGACGGGGTTCGTTCACATCCGCGCACTTGTGCACGTTTGGTGTCAGGACTGTTATTACTAACGGGCTTTGGTTTAAGCCAGATCCTAGTATATGTTTTGGGATTGGTTTTATCTCATTGTATTCGTGTTCCTCGGAACACGGATGGGGGTGTGTATGCATAGTTGACTGAGACAGAGGCAGAGGATTCTCATTAGGGTTATGGTACGGGTGTGTATGCACAGTTGACTGTTGTCTTTTTCCAAACCTTAATGAGAATAGGAAATATGATTAATAATATTAGTTAACAATTATTGTGCTATGGTTGAGTTGAATTCTTGACTTTTGTTGACTTGTTGACTTTAGTTGACCGGTTGACCAAAGTAGACTTGTTGACCATCATCATTTGTTTTCAAAGATGCTTCTTATTTTTTTGCACAAAGCATTTAATGAATGAAATGATAATGGTCATTCATCAACTCACCATCACAAATTGTTAATTATTATTATTGTTATCATTTTCTAAAATAAGTGAGCATGGTTGTAAAAAAAATTGATTCATTCTTACTTGCATTTTCTCTCTCATCCATAGCTCTCATCCTCTTCCTCTCTCTCAAGGCAAAATCCCTCTCATGAGTTGAGAACCATTTGCCTTCAAGATAAAACACCAAATCTCATCTCTACTCATCCTAAGGTTGTTGGTCTAGCAAGCCTAATACTTTAGTTACCTCAAGTTCGAGGAAGGAGCTCAAGGTAGAGGCCCTCGGGTGGATCTTTCTTCGGCAAGAGAAGGCGACGAGGAGAACCATCCAACCAACTCCAAGGAGAAGAAGAGAAGGAGTTCAAGACTAGGTATAACCCCCTAACCGAGTAGGTAAAGCTCATAGTTGTTGCTAGTGTGTTGTTTAGCAAAGATCCGGGTTTTCTTGTCCATGTTACCCCAAGCCCAAAAAATTGTTTCTCACCGTTTCAGCTACCCTGAAAGGACCAGGACAGGTAACGTGGACCTAACAGTGGTATCAGAGCCTAGCTAAACACACCCTAGCATGTTAGCAAAGTATCTAGAATTTCGATCGGACAAAAAACCGCAAAACACCCCGAAAATGCTAACTTTCTGCCGATTTTTATTTTTGCTCAAAAAATAATAAATCATGTACTAAAAATCGGCTCAGGGTTTTTAAGGAACACACAAGGAAATTGATCCACCAATTCGATCAACGTGCCGCGGAACCACGGCAAGAGCATGCTCCTGCCGCGGATCCACGGCCGAGTTGACTCGGCTGTGGGTCAAGTTTCCTGCAGTGTTCTTATATTGGTGTTTTGTGATTTTTAGGATGGTTTGTTTCTGCCCAGAATTTCCAGAGAACAAAATTTGTTTTTGAGGTGGTTACAAATCCGTATTTTGATCGATTTTCTGTAGACTTTGGCTAATGAGTTATATCTGTGATGTGATATATGTATTGAACGTCTGCTAATCGCTATACGTCGATTAGTGGGGGTTATACATATCTGTGATCTGTAATGTTGGTGGTTTGTGTATATGAATTCATTGGATTGTCGTGGATGAATAGCCGGGGGGTTGTGAGATGAGAGTTTTCTTTATCTTTCAATTCATGTAATGTGTAAATTGATGTAATATTATTTGTATGGCCGCACATCCGGGATAAGGTTGTAGCCGCCATTGTATAATTTCTTTATATATAGTCCCATACCTATGTGTGTATAAATATATACATATCCCTATAAACGCACAAGTAGTAAAATGCATGCGGGTGTGTGAGGTTGCGTGTATGCAAATTCTTACTCTAGAGTTTCGTGACTAAGAAACCACCTAATTCACTTTCCTCAAATCTTGGTAATACTAACCCATGATCTTCTAAGGTTTTTCTCGCTAAGTAATCATACCTCTCATAACATAAAAAGCTTCACATCATTCCTTACTACTTTGCGGGGGTGCTATACGCCATCCACCCGACTTCCCCCGTAGATATAAATCTACTCATCTTGATCTTCTCTTTCTGGGGTCGATGACGCTATGCTCATTCTCGTCGTCTCGAAGTCCACGTGGGGGTACCTACATATCATAATATATCGTGTCGCATTAAAATCCGACTCATGACCCTATGACACACGAATCTCACATAGGTCAAAACCTATGGCTCGCTCATTCAAAAGAACCAAATAGCCCTCGACATCAGTGTACAGACGCCGATTGATCGAGAAAAAAACCCAAATGTACCATTCGTGGTTTCACAACACACTAAATATATATATGGAATAGGTTTTAAATCATCAAAACTTCAAATTCGCTTTAAAAGCAATTTTTCCGAAAACCTAGTAAAAAAAATTAACCACTTTAATACAACATCTTGATGTTTTAACAAAACTAATGGCCATAATATTCATTAAACATCTTAAATAAGTCATACAAACCATTTCCATAATTTAATCTCATCAATTTTCATTAACCCCAAAATCCTAGTTGCCAAAATATCCCATTTTAGCAATTTTCAAAGTAACAATTCACAAAACATCAACTAAACTAAGTTTTGCATGATCTAAGTTGCTAAACAACTTAAAATGTCAATAATGTCATGAAAACCCTAATTAGATTTTAATCTCAATTATTTAATCAATTTCTAGAAACCTAGTTTGCTTAGAAATCTTAATTTGGACAATTTAAATGCAACAATTCACATATTAGCAACTAGATTTGGTTTTTCATTTCCTTAAAATGATAATCTACATTTTGTAACTATGATTACAAGATAAGAACCCTAATTACTTTCAAAACTCTATCATTGAATTTTTAAAATTTGAAATTAAAACCTAATTAAACATCATGATTAATTAAATTGAGGTAATTAAACATCAAGTAACAATTGGTTCAAGATTATACTTCCAAACATGAGATCTAACATGCACCCAAGCCTCCCAAAAAGCTAACTTTGCTTCAAGATTCATGCTTGTTTGGATAAGGAATAATGGGTAAGAGTTGGATTTTGATTTTGTTTGGATTTTGAAGCATTTTTGATGATTTTTTGATGGATTTTGGTGATGAAATGAGAGGGGGAAATTGGGGGCTGCTACTGAAGGATTTTCGGCCAGGTTAGGTAGGGAGGGAGATGTGAGTGGGTATGATCATGGTCAACTCAAGAAAGGTCCAAATACAATATATATCCACACCTCATACTTCATTCTATATTCTAATTCTTTTCATTTCCTGTTTTCTTTTCATTCAAGGCTTCATCTGTAACGTTTTAAAAATAATTAAATAAATAATTAAATGAATAAAATTGTTTAAGTGAATTTTATGATTTTCGGCAAAGTAAAATGTATTTTTCGTAAAACCTAACCGTGATTGTTTTTCATTATAATTTCAAAAATACCTATTTTAATTATGTAATTACTAGTAAATGGTGTTTATTTAGCCACTTATAAATTTTTAGTTTAATTAAATATTTTTCCTAAATTAATTATTTTAAATATTAACATAAGCGTTATTTTTACACTAAATTAGTGTAAATTACAAATTTAAATGGTTTTAATTTGTAAAAATGAACCATGGGATGTTAGAATTTAGTGTGTATCATGCAAAATTTATTTGCAAATTTTTCCTATTTTCTAGAGCTTTCTTGAGTTGCTATAGTAAAGAAATAAAAGAAAAATAAAGATATTCATGAAAAGACATAAAGAGGTGATATTTTGGGGTGAAGCTTCTACACTTTTCTCAACTTTTCTCACTCTCCTCTCCCTCACCCTCACATGGCCGGCCTCCTCCCCAAGCAGCCCCCCATTTTTCCTCTCTTGATTTTGTCTCAAAAATTCAATTAAAATTCCACAAAATCCTATTTATTTCCTACCCTTCATTCTTTGCTCATTTTTATATGGAATTTGGATATGGAAAGCATGCATTTTGGAGGCTCATTTCATGTTTGGATTTCATGGTTTGGAGGTATAAATTTCTTTCTTTTGATTTATTGTTATTAGATGTTCATTTAAGCTTAATTAGATTTAATATATTAATTCTATTTACTACTTTTATAATTCAAGTTAGGGTTTGAAAAAATCAAGTTGTGATTTTTATTAATTAATGAGGGTTATGATAACTAGGTTGACATATTTAGAAGTGGAAATTCTTGTAGGAATGGTATGTTGTAAATTGTTAATCAAAAATTGATTTAATTATACTTTTTATGCTAACTAGTTTTTTTATAAAATATATATGTGGGTAATATAAAATTCCAATTAAGGTTGCTATCAATAGATTGTAGTTTTAGTGAGAATATTAGCATGTTAATGGAAAGAAAAACTTAGTTTGATCACTAGTTTCCTTTGATAATTGGAAAATAGTAATAAAATGCTATTATTTTGTAAACTAGATTTTGGAAATTCCTAAATAAATGAAATTAAAAATATAATCATGGTTTCATTATATCATTATCATCATGAATTGTAGTTTAATACATTAATTCATGCAAAATCATGTTTTGTGGTGGAATTGTGGTATTTTGCTTGAAAAATGTTCAAAATTGTTAAAGGTTGCAAACTAGAAATTTCAAATTAATACAAATTTGTGTAATAAAAATATAGTAACGGTTTGTATAGTCTAGTTATGCTATTTAATGAATTTTATGACCATTGGTTTCATTTAAATGTCAAGTTTTGATGAAAAACAGTAAATTGGCATTTTCGGGTTTTACGAAATTGGACGGTTTGATGGATTTTAGGGTTTCGATGGATTTAATCATGTTTTATAATATAAGTAATGTGTTTTAAAACTACGAGTTATTTTTTAATGTTTATCTCGATCCATCGGAGTTTGTACGCCGATATCGAGCGGAATTTGGTTCTTTTGTGTGGACGGGACATAGGTTTTAATCTATGCTTGTTCCTTGCGTCGTTTTGACTTTTGTATGTGATTCAGTTTACGATGCTATTTATATGTTTGCATTTAGGTATCCCTCACGTGGACTGCGGGCAATGAAGAGGAGGAGGGCGACACCGTCTTCGGCAGACATGGACCAGGTGAGTAGATGTATATCTACGGAGGGAAGTCGGGTGGATGGCGTTTAGCACCCCCGCAACGTAGAATAGGAATAGTACTTATTGACATTAGGAAACCAGATGTGACCCTAGATTCTTAATGAGTAGGACCTTAGTAATGACCCTAGGCTGGACTAGACTGATTTAGGAAAACCATACCAGAAGATGAATACCTTGGAAGAGGTTCGTAGGTTTCAGGTAGAAACATACACACGCACACACTGAAACTCGACATGGTGTATACGTGCATGTGTATATATATATAGGACGAGGTATAGGTATATATATATATACAACACGTATATGGGATACATTGATGTGATATGATATCCTAGGTATGATGAAACAGTGTAACTGGGCTTGATGTCGTGATTCTTGGCTATACAGTCGTATTAAGTGTTAGCGGATCATTAGAGAATGAGATAATGAACATGTATACTTAAATTATAATGGGTGGTGATGATATTGAGGTACATGGGACTCTAAAATAGTACGCGGACTGTAACTTGTGATTGATCACGATATGGGATATGTATGACTTGATTACGACATCATATAGGTGTGACCTGATGTCGATATCATAGAGGTGTGACTTGAGGACGATATGATACATATGACATGATATTTCTGAGGATAAACTAATGATGCTTATTATGATGGCAATGATATATGATTGATGTATACGATCACCGATTAGCCCCTGGATCATGAGATGTGTTGATGATGACATTATACTAATGATGAGACACCTAGGAGATACTTGACCCGTACCCCCGATATTGGGATACCGTACGATGGATTTTACCGTACGAGGCATAGATATGATGATTGGTCCGCACTCTTGATTCGAGGAAGTCGTACTACGTACGTGACGCTATTGAGGCTGGATCGCCGACTATTAGAGATATTGATTCAGACCTAGGTAAACTCTTGTTTCTTAATGACTAGTTTCTTAGGTTAAGTTCCTTAGGAGGTTAGATGGACACTAGTTTAGGTTCGATTTATATAGTGATAGTTGTTCTCGTATGTCGCAGAGGGGTGGATAATGCACATCTGTCTTTGCATTCATACTGTAATCATCATGGTGCATGTTCTTTCATATGTTGCTATAATCAGTATAAACTTTACCTGTTAGGACACCAGCACCATTACCGATGATGCGCATATCCCACGCACACTTATTTGCCGGCTCACACACATCATCATCGGTAATTGCTATGTCACGTACACTTTAGATCATATTGTCTTTTATGGATAGAATCAGTTAACAACTAGACCGATATAATATTGTGATTATTCTCTGATGTTAGTATAGACATGATATTTATTACTTAGACATCCATTCATTCATATTTTCATGTTATCATGCAGTATTATGGGCATATGCCGACACTTATCATATAGTTACTCATGATTTTAAGATTTGGATTTCTATGAGATTTCTGGATTTTGGGGAAAACCGCAAGAATATATAAACAAACTTCTCTCTCTCCTCTTCTCTTTTTTGAAAATAAGATGCGGTTTTCTCGTGATGTATGTGTCGTCCACCATGAGATTTCATGTGTTCTGATGGATTTCGAGACCCGATTCGAGGAGTGGATGAACCGTCTCGGGTACATGGTGGGCCCGGTATGGTACCCCGGGGCAAGAAGATCGAGTTGTAGACGATGAGCCTGGAAGGGGAAGGCTACCTACCGGTGATGTCTGGCGCGGCGGATATCCGGAGGATACCGACCGTTGTCGTGAGATTTGATGATATGGGCCGATCCGGACTGACGGAGCCCGAGATATTGAAACTTGAGATTACATGTGTTGTGTCGATGCTTGACACGGATTTCCATAGATTTCATTATTGAGATTTCAGATTCTTATACACATTTTACTATGATAACAGCTAAAGATTTCTTATACAGATATTTCTGGATTTCAGGATTGGTTATTTTATATTCATGATGCATGCATATCCATTCATATGACATAGTACTACATGAGGCACTTACACGAGCACGGAGTATCTGCACTTACACGTAGTATTACCCTGCTATTACTAGATGATTGGGACTTAGTCGTGTATTATTATGACCTAGGATAGCGTCGTGCATTCGATTTCTTTTTGTAGATGTCATCTACTCACGAGTTGGCAACTCACCCCCGTTGTGCCAAATTTTATTACAGGTTCGATGTACAGGTTTCCCTGGCAGCTTGCTGGCACATCTATTCTTTCAGGGTGATTTGCACGGTAGGTTGGTTCACTTGTATCCGAACCACCATTGTACTTTTATTCTTTCATTTGTATCTAGTAAGCTCCATCAACCATACTTGTATTACTTGATAAGTTTATTGGACCAGTCGTTTATTTTGACCTTAGAGTCGCGCATGCATTATTCTGATTTGGTGGTTTTGTTTTCTTTGAGTTTTGAGCCTCGCCCTTTGGCGTTGTATATTATTGTGCTTGTTGTGGTTGTTTCCGCCTGTTGGCGTTGATGCTAGCTCCTGTTTGGGGATGCTTTTTATTGTTTATGTATATTATACTTGTTGTACCCATTTGGGGGCCAGTTTTTATAGAGGAGACTCTGCCGAAATTTTTGAGAAAATTTGCTGATGCTTTTAAACTTGTTTTCTTTTTCTTCTTCTTCTTCTTTTTATGGTTTAGATTTCTGGGCTTCGGCTTACTTAGGTTACGTGGCACCTCTTGACGCTTCGTAATCTAAGTGCCGGTCACGTTCCGTACTTTCGGGTCATGACAAAGTTGGTATCAGAGCGCTAGGTTTAACCTTGTATAAGTCTAGGTGACCCTTGGTTGATGGAGTAGGCGATTTAGGTAGAGTAACGTACCGTGGGTATGGTCCGCGGCATACTTACGATACGCTACTCTGCTTAAGGAGCCCTAGGATGTACATTGTTTGCACCGTATTTCATTCGTTTCTTTGATCTATCTTCGTCGATGTCGGAGGGTGATTCTGTTACCACGGGCAGAGGGAGCTGCGACTCGAATGCGATAACCATTAGGGTATCGGTTATTCTTGAGGATTGAAGCATTGTTTAGCGTGCGGACGAAGGGTATTCACATGCCGTCCGGATGAAGTTAAAGGGTTCGAACGATTATCAGAAAACCATTTTCCCAAGTTTAAAGTATTCGGAAGAACATGCAGGTATTTCGATGGACCCTCTAGAAGAATGAAACCCTAACTCGACATAATGACCACGAGAACACCCTTGAACCTTAGGGTTTACGGCAGTTCCGCGGTGCCATTAGTGAGGCTTGGGTTTGCCCTTCTACGGCTGGATCATCGATGCTGGGGTATGTACCGGATATTTTTAAGCTGTACTTAAGTGTTGAGCTCTCGGGGAATCATGGGATTTTGATGGATCGGTCGAAAGGTTTAATGTAGTCCGGATATCAAGTGAAGGGATCGACTACGTGGGAGACTCTAGATATGAGGATTGTCGTTGGTAGCGCAGTCAGCACAGCTACAAAGAGACGAGTTCGAAGCAATCGACATCAGAAGAAAGAGGCGCACATTGACGATAGTGTTTACAATTGTGATTTGGTGATTTGAATTTCATATTTCTGTTATTGGATTTTGGTATTTCTTATGTGTACCTTCATTATATTCTATTTGTGTTTTATATATCTGTTATATTGATGTTGTTTAGTATACACCCAGTACACTTGATTTGGTTTTATATATTTCGAGATTTTTGATTTGATTTCATGCATATGGGTTACACATGAATTTGATATATGTTTTGACCTAGTTTTCATGCATTTGTACTGTGATTTTGATTTTTATAATTGATGTATGTTTCCGTGCACCATGTGCACCTGATTAGGATTCTTGCGCATACTTGGCGTACTTGATGCGATTTTGTGCACACCAGATGCACTAAATCGGGGTTTTGTGCAGATTAAATGCACCTGATATTTAGTCGTGCACGCCCGTTGCACTTGACAGATGTTTTTGGTGCACACCTGTTGCACTTAGTTTTGTTGTTGTGTGTATTCATGGTATCTGTATTTGGTTTCGATTTCAGTGCGCACCGGACGTACATGATATTTTATTGATGTGATTGGGATTGATTTCAGTTTGAGCAGTGTGTTTTTATAATCATTACTATTTGATTTAGTAACCAGGCGGGATGTGTATGTTAAATAAAAGATATATATATATATATATAGCTATTTTTTTTAAATAAACGTCCGCTACTTATGCCGTGACACGTGCATCACACGGCGATTTTCAAAAGGGGTTTTTGCATATTTCCTTATCCAGATATTTGGATGGTTTTACTATGATGCGCACTATATATAAGTTATAGATTGATGTATATTAAGATGGTTTTCATATTGGGTTTTAATATTTTATTCTCGCCATAACTCCGATGATTGCGTTATGCTTGACGGAGTTGATTTTTGTTATTTATTGATGATTTCGGAGCCCCGACGATTTGAGTATTTTGTTAAATGTTTTAGTATTTGGAAGGGAAGTTTTCATTTAAATTCGGGGACCGAATTTCTTAAAGGGGGGAAGATTGTAACGTTTTAAAAATAATTAAATAAATAATTAAATGAATAAAATTGTTTAAGTGAATTTTATGATTTTCAGCAAAGAAAAATGTATTTTTCGTAAAACCTAACCGTGATTGTTTTTCATTATAATTTCAAAAATACCTATTTTAATTATGTAATTACTAGTAAATGGTGTTTATTTAGCCACTTATAAATTTTTAGTTTAATTAAATATTTTTCCTAAATTAATTATTTTAAATATTAACATAAGCGTTATTTTTACACTAAATTAGTGTAAATTACAAATTTAAATGGTTTTAATTTGTAAAAATGAACCATGGCATGTTAGAATTTAGTGTGTATCATGCAAAATTTATTTGCAAATTTTTCCTATTTTCTAGAGCTTTCTTGAGTTGCTATAGTAAAGAAATAAAAGAAAAATAAAGAAATTCATGAAAAGACATAAAGATGTGATATTTTGGGGTGAAGCTTCTACACTTTTCTCAACTTTTCTCACTCTCCTCTCCCTCACCCTCACATGGCCAGCCTCCTCCCCAAGCAGCCCCCCATTTTTCCTCTTTTGATTTTGTCTCAAAAATCCTTAAAAATACATCAAAAATTCAATTAAAATTCCACATAATCCTATTTATTTCCTACCCTTCATTCTTTGCTCATTTTTATATGGAATTTGGATATGGAAAGCATGTATTTTGGAGGCTCATTTCATGTTTGGATTTCATGGTTTGGAGGTATAAATTTCTTTCTTTTGATTTATTGTTATTAGATGTTCATTTAAGCTTAATTAGATTTAATATATTAATTCTATTTACTACTTTTATTATTCAAGTTAGGGTTTGAAAAAATCAAGTTGTGATTTTTATTAATTAATGAGGGTTATGATAACTAGGTTGACATATTTAGAAGTGGAAATTCTTGTAGGGATGGTATGTTGTAAATTGTTAATCAAAAATTGATTTAATTATACTTTTTATGCTAACTAGTTTTTTTATAAAATATATATGTGGGTAATATAAAATTCCAATTAAGGTTGCTATCAATAGATTGTAGTTTTAGTGTGAATATTAGCATGTTAATGGAAAGAAAAACTTAGTTTGATCACTAGTTTCCTTTGATAATTGGAAAATAGTAATAAAATGCTATTATTTTGTAAACTAGATTTTGGAAATTCCTAAATAAATGAAATTAAAAATATATTCATGGTTTCATTATATCATTATCATCATGAATTGTAGTTTAATACATTAATTCATGCAAAATCATGTTTTGTGGTGGAATTGTGGTATTTTGCTTGAAAAATGTTCAAAATTGTTAAAGGTTGCAAACTAGAAATTTCAAATTAATACAAATTTGTGTAATAAAAATATAGTAACGGTTTGTATAGTCTAGTTATGCTATTTAATGAGTTTTATGACCATTGGTTTCATTTAAATGTCAAGTTTTGATAAAAAAAAAAGGTAAATTGGCATTTTCGGGTTTTACGAAATTGGACGGTTTGATGGATTTTAGGGTTTCGATGGATTTAATCATGTTTTATAATATAAGTAATGTGTTTTAAAACTACGAGTTATTTGTTAATGTTTATCTCGATCCATCGGAGTTTGTACGCCGATATCGAGCGGAATTTGGTTCTTTTGCGTGGACGGGACATAGGTTTTAACCTATGCTTGTTCCTTGCGTCGTTTTGACTTTTGTATGTGATTCAGTTTACGATGCTATTTATATGTTTGCGTTTAGGTACCCCTCACGTGGACTGCGGGCGATGAAGAGGAGGAGGGCGACACCATCTTCGGCAGACATGGACCAGGTGAGTAGATGTATATCTACGGAGGGAAGTCGGGTGGATGGCGTTTAGCACCCCCGCAACGTAGAATAGGAATAGTACTTATTGACATTAGGAAACCAGATGTGACCCTAGATTCTTAATGAGTAGGACCCTAGTAATGACCCTAGGCTGGACTAGACTGATTTAGGAAAACCATACCAGAAGATAAATACCTTGGAAGAGGTTCGTAGGTTTCAGGTAGAAACACACACACGCACACACTGAAACTCGACATGGTGTATACGTGCATGTGTATATATATATAGGACGAGGTATAGGTATATATATATATACAACACGTATATGGGATACATTGATGTGATATGATATCCGAGGTATGATGAAACAGTGTAACTGGGCTTGATGCCGTGATTCTTGGCTATACAGTCGTATTAAGTGTTAGCGGATCATTAGAGAATGAGATAATGAACATGTATACTTAAATTATAATGGGTGGTGATGATATTGAGGTACATGGGACTCTAAAATACTACCCAGACTGTAACTTGTGATTGATCACGATATGGGATATGTATGACTTGATTACGACATCATATAGGTGTGACCTGATGTCGATATCATAGAGGTGTGACTTGAGGACGATATGATACATATGACATGATATTTCTGAGGATAAACTAATGATGCTTATTATGATGGCAATGATATATGATTGATGTATACGATCACCGATTAGCCCTTGGATCATGAGATGTGTTGATGATGACATTATACTAATGATGAGACACCTAGGAGATACTTGACCCGTACCCCCGATATTGGGATACCGTACGATGGATTTTACCGTACGAGGCATAGATATGATGATTGATCCTCACTCTTGATTCGAGGAAGCCGTACTACGTACGTGACGCTATTGAAGCTGGATCGCCGACTATTAGAGATATTGATTCAGACCTAGGTAAACTCTTGTTTCTTAATGACTAGTTTCTTAGGTTAAGTTCCTTAGGAGGTTAGATAGACACTAGTTTAGGTTCGATTTATATAGTGATAGTTGTTCTCGTATGTCGCAGAGGGGTGGATAATGCACATCTGTCTTTGCATTCATACTGTAATCATCATGGTGCATGTTCTTTCATATGTTGCTATAATCAGTATAAACTTTACCTGTTAGGACACCAGCACCATTACCGATGATGCGCATATCCCACGCACACTTATTTGCCGGCTCACACACATCATCATCGGTAATTGCTATGTCACGTACACTTTAGATCATATTGTCTTTTATGGATAGAATCAGTTAACAACTAGACCGATATAATATTGTGATTATTCTCTGATGTTAGTATAGACATGATATTTATTTCTTAGACATCCATGCATTCAAATTTTCATGTTATCATGCAGTATTATGGGCATATGCCGACACTTATCATATAGTTACTCATGATTTTAAGATTTGGATTTCTATGAGATTTTTGGATTTTGGGGAAAACCGCAAGAATATATAAACAAACTTCTCTCTCTCCTCTTCTCTTTTTTAGAAATAAGATGCGGTTTTCTCGTGATGTATGTGTCGTCCACCATGAGATTTCATGTGTTCTGATGGATTTCGAGACCCGATTCGAGGAGTGGATGAACCGTCTCGGGTACATGGTGGGCCCGGTATGGTACCCCAGGGCAAGAAGATCGAGTTGTAGACGATGAGCCTGGCAGGCAAAGGCTACCTACCGGTGATGTCTGGCGCGGCGGATATCCGGAGGATACCGACCGTTGTCGTGAGATTTGATGATATGGGCCGATCCGGACTGACGGAGCCCGAGATATTGAGACTTGAGATTACATGTGTTGTGTCGATGCTTGACACGGATTTCTATGAATTTCATTATTGAGATTTCAGATTCTTATACACATTTTACTATGATAACAGCTAAAGATTTCTTACACAGATATTTCTAGATTTCAGGATTGGTTATTTTATATTCATGATGCATGCATATCCATTCATATGACATAGTACTATATGAGGCACTTACACGAGCACGGAGTATCTGCACTTACACGTAGTATTACCCTGCTATTACTAGATGATTGGGACTTAGTAGTGTATTATTATGACCTAGGATAGCGTCGTGCATTCGATTTCTTTTTGTAGATGTCTTCTACTCACGAGTTGGCAACTCACCCCCGTTGTACCAAATTTTATTACAGGTTCGATGTACAGGTTTCCCTGGCAGCTTGCTGGCACATCTATTCTTTCAGGGTGATTTGCACGGTAGGTTGGTTCACTTGTATCCGAACCACCATTGTACTTTTATTCTTTCATTTGTATCTAGTAAGCTCCATCAACCATACTTGTATTACTTGATAAGTTTATTGGACCAGTCGTTTATTTTGACCTTAGAGTCGCGCATGTATTATTCTGATTTGGTGGTTTTGTTTTCTTTGAGTTTTGAGCCTCGCCCTTTGGCGTTGTATATTATTGTGCTTGTTGTGGTTGTTTCCGCCTGTTGGCGTTGATGCTAGCTCCCGTTTAGGGATGCTTTTTATTGTTTATGTATATTACACTTGTTGTACCCATTTGGGGGCCAGTTTTTATAAAGGAGACTCTGCCGAAATTTTTGAGAAAATTTGCTGATGCTTTTAAACTTGTTTTTTTTTTCTTCTTCTTCTTCTTTTTATGGTTTAGATTTCTGGGCTTCGGCTTACTTAGGTTACGTGGCGCCTCTTGACACTTCATAATCTAAGTGCCGGTCACGTTCCGTACTTTCGGGTCGTGACATTATCAAGCGGGGAAAATTTTGGGAGGGGCAGCCAAGGGCTTAGCCAACAGCCTAGGGGGAGGGGAGAGGGTGTGGGTGAGTGTGGGTGAGGGAAAAATGAGAAATGTTATACCCCAATTTCCATTTAATTTATTTTTCACCACTTAAGCATTTTTCTTTGATATTTTCTAAAACCGTTTGACAATTTCATTTCATTTCAAAAACAATATTTTACATGTTAGTTTAATGTGTCATGATGCTCAAAATTTGTATCAACCCATTCCAATTTGTAATTATCCCTAATTAAATGTATTAGTGACGGCTTAAAATAATATTAAAATAATTAATTTCGGAAATTTTTTCAGTATAGTATAAATTTTACAAGTGGCTCAATAAACACCAAATACTAGCAATTATATAGCTAGAATATGTATTTTTGATTTTATATTAAAAGTTATTTATATCTTGGTTTTTACGGAAAACACCCATTATTCTATCGATTCTCCGAAATTTCACCTAAACGATTTTCAAAACGTTACATCCATCCACCCGACTTCCCCCGTAGATATATATCTATTCACATTGATCTTTACTTGCCGAAGTCGATGTCACCATCCTCTTCTTCATCGTCCGACGTCCATGTGAGGGTACCTACATATCACATATATCATATCGCATCAAAATGTCTAATTCAAAGCCAAAACGACACGCGAATCACATATAGGTTAAAAACTATGGTCTACTCATGCAAAAAAGCCCAAAAACATCCGATATTGACGTACAAACGTCAAGTGACCGATACAAAACACAAAATCAAAACTTCAAGTCAATAAAACCCATAAAACATTAAGCAGCAACTTAGAAAACTGGTCCTAGATTTTAGTTCATGTGACATTAGGTTAAACAAACCGTACTGGGGTGATGTATATAGGGTATATGAGCTACAGAACCAATTTCAACACGATTGCCCACAAAAGACCGGGTGACATAGCCCCAAATTCCGGTGAGCTCGGTTTTCCTATGGTGAAACGGCCTCGTATTCTCAGGGTGGCCTCCTAATACTCAATTTAGGTCAATAGAGTTGCTAGTTTTTCTTGTAAAGTTCTTGGATCACTCGCGATTCCCTGTAGGCACCAAATGATACACAAACCGACACGGAAAGTTTCAAACTCAAGTTTTTTGGGTTTAGTCACTGGTTTCAATCACTAAGGGAGGTTTGTAGTTACCAAATACACTCACTTGTACCATCACAACTCAAGAATCCCTTAACTTTATCAACAATTTTCCAAACATCACTAAACCTCACCAAATGGATTCTAAACTACTCTAGAGGCTAATGGAAACCAAATGCTACACAAAATGTGAAAGAATTATCTCATTTAGCAACTCAAGAAAATTCTTGAGTTGCCTTAAGTGCTCAAAATCCAAACTTTCTTGGTCTCCCATGCTTGTAGTGAGCTTGTGCATGCTTTTAATGAAGGGAATGAAGTGTTTTGGTGTATTTTTGATGGTGTTGTGAGGGGTAAAGGTGGTGGAGGTAAGAGGGCAGCCATGGATGAGGGAGAAGGAGAAAAGAATGAAGAAAATGAGTGAAGAGAGAATGATCCATTACCAAGGTTGACCCCTCACCCCCCTCTCTCTTTCCTAAGCCCATATCTCTTGCCATGCCTCCCATTCTTTATTCTTTTCTTTTCTTTTTCTTTTATTTTATTTTCTATTCTATATGGTTTTGTTTAACAAAAGTCAAAAACCATACATAAAAGAAAATGGAGAATTAATGCCATGGTAGAAAAATGAAACAAGTTTTGTTGCATGTCATGATGCAAAAATCAAGTTTAATGCAAGATTAGTGAAAATTAATCAAGTTTAGAAATAAACTTGTATATAATTAATTATAGAAATTTACAATTTGCCTAGATCACATAGTAGTCTTTCAAAATTAACATTCAAATGCAATTTTCCAGTATTATCCAATTTATTGGTTTTTAGTTATACCATATCATTAAATTAATCTCTACACATTATATTCATAATATTTATTATTTTAATTATATAAATTCGCAAAAATAATATTTTATTTTTCTGAAATGTTACAATCACACATTAGATTAGCAATTTGATGTAGAGTGTTGCCTTCACTAATGAGATTAGTGAAGGGTTAGCTTGAGCTTGTGGACTTCGGGTGGATCGCCTTTGGTGCGAAGATCACGAAATAGGTTCTTTCAACTTGAAAAGGAGCCTAGTGGAGTGGCGTGGACCATAACCCAGAGCTACTCAAACTACAAAGGTTGTATGCTATTTTCTTCTCTTTAGTTCATCACATCACAAAGGCAAACCCTAATAATCTAGTAAAGATCTTGTTAGTCTATCTTAGCACCTAATAAAAATTAAAATTTGGCATGCTTGATGCCTCTAGAACGTCTTGGTGGTGCTAAGGTCGACTTTCATGGTATCAGAGCCAAGATAGAATATTAGGGTAACTTGTAGCGACGTTAGAAATCCGCCATTTTTGTCGTGCAAAAAATGCCGGTAAAAAAAGTTTCAAAAAATGATGTTTTGAGTTGTTTGCACACTCCGCAGGATCACGGTTTGAACCGAGAAGACATGGGGTGGAGCGTGCGCATCCCGGGGGGACCAAAGGCCGGACCCACACCCTAAGATCACCACAAAGTGGCCTTGGGGGTGGGTGACCCGAGAGCACCCCAACTGGGTACTATCGGGTCTGCCTATCCTAGGTGGCCACTTCGTGGTGGCCCCCGATAGTGGGCACCCCCTCAAGGCCCCCCATTCGATATTTAATTTTGGTATCTTCGCTTCCGCCAAGATTCAGGCGGTTTCGAGTCCGTTTCGACTCCCGGATTGACTTAAAACGATCGTTTTTGGAACTTTAGCTCACTGGATTTTTCAAAGTTTTGGAAAAATTGGTTTAGTTTGCTAATTGCGTGCGGAATTGTAATGTCGCGGTTACTATACAAGCTTTGTGATGTGTGATACAATTATTAGAATCCGGATTAATTAGTTTTATGAAAACTAGTTAGTATATTGTAAACCTAGTCGTTTAGTCTCAATTGATCGATTGCCATGAAGTTTTGATTCGGATCAAAACTCCGTCGCAATTGCGTATTGTACGCGATCACTAAGTCGGGAATCTTGTTGAATTATCCTACAAACAATTGAAAAATGTTTTTAATTTGAGACTAAAATGCATGTTTTATAAGTTAGGCATGAAATTCAGAATATGAGATATTCCGGGTTTATGATGTCTAAAGATATTGCGGATTCTAATTATTGTAGTTTTCTGTTTTCTTTTCTGCGACCGTAAGTGTAATATGTGGGGTATTCCAATCTCGTTGCTATATCTCAACAAGTTTTCGGGATACACGTATTTGCTTACGTTGATGATATGTGATATCATGTGTTGCTATTGATATGATTTATTGGATCGTCGTGAAAGAATAGCGGAGGGGTTTTATGTGAGATGAGGGTTTTATTTTCATTCATGTAAAATCTGTATGTAATATTCTTTTATTGGGGAACTTCCGGGTTGAGGATGATGTTACCACTGTTGTATATTATTTACTTTTCCGCATTCGTATAGACCCAAGGCGGGGAGAATAAGTAACCGGGTTCTAGAGTCCAGTAGGAGACTATCTCAAGGACTTGAGACCGGGTCTCCTAACTCTAGAATTGGCAGGGTTACTTGCCGCTCTCGTAAGGGTCTAGGGATGTAGGTTTGGCTATTCATCACGACCGTTGAATCCGTGTTTTACATTAATGGCTAAATTAAACATGGAAATACTAGTATATCCAATATTTCATATGTTGCTTCTGCTGCTTGTTTTTCTGTGATGTTGATCATATAACTGCGTGAGACGAATCTAATATTATATCTGTGATATATAATAAACGTTGCTTATGTTAATCACCCGTGCTAGTCTAGCCCCCGCTCTGCCAGTAGTTAACTAACCTAACGGTGCATGACGGGCCCCGTGGCGATTGCGGATGGCATAAGCGTACGTTCTATTTTCGTTTCATTTTTCTGTGATGTTTAGGAAACATTAATTGATGGGACTTAATTAATGAGATTAATGAAAAGAAAGAAACCAAAAGATGTTATAGAATCAAATTTTCAAAAAGGGTAGCTCTAGTTTTTTCTTTGCATAGTGGTATTCCTTGATGAATATCCAGCACCTCATTCGATGAGGAAAGAGCCAAGATCCCTTCACCGGGAGTGACCTCTTTAGCAAAACTACCAAATGCTACAACCAACTCGGTTTTGTTTTTGAATGCTTCTCTAGTTCTTTCGTTGCATAGTGGTATTCATGAATATCCAGCACCTCATCCGATGAGGAAAAAGCTGAGATCTCTTCACCGGGAGTGACCTCTTTAGCGAAACTAGCAAAAGCCTCAAAAACACTCCTTTTCAAAAACAATAGATTCTACAACGATATCAAATTCATTACGCTCATGGTTTTCTTAAAAACCTGCGTAGCCCTCCGTCATTTCAGATAAGTGCTATTTTAGTATTCGTGCTATGGTATTTTAGCCTCCGTCAAGACGTAGTGTACTGTAGCTAATTAGTACTTATCTGTAGCATGAGCTGGGATTGGATTAGGGTAGTCGTACGGCATTATTTGGCCTCCGTCAAAGGTCTTGTGGGTGGATCTAATTCAATCAAGAAATGAATGGGTTGAACTTGACTAGCTGTAATATTTCAGAAAATATAAAATATTATTTTTGGAATTTATTATTAAAATAATATATTTCACGAAAACTGCCCGATTTGCGAAATTGGAGTTTTCAAAAAAGGGTATAAATATATACCAATAATTGTGAAATAAATGGAGATTTAAAATGATTTATTCATTTAAAATTATATTTATTGGATTTGGCATTTTTATATTTAATTATATGCAGTTTGGATAAAAAACCCGATTAGTGCATTACTAATCGCGATTAGGCCAAATCCGTGTTTCCACAGTTTTCCATGGCCGCACCATGTCATGTTGCATTTTGATTACATATTGTTTATTGTGTTGTTTTGGGGTATTATGTGGTTTGATTTTAAAAAGAAAAAGAAAAGAGAAAAGGTTAAAGAAAGAGAATGATTGGAGAGAGAGAGAGAGAGTGAGACATGAGAGTGAGGGGCTGAGAATAAGAGAGAGAGAGAGGGCCGTCCATTATTTCCCCTTCTCATTATTTTCCTCCAACTTCTTAAACCTCATATCCCTCCACCTCTACCCTATGAAACCATTTCAAAATCTCCATCAAAACCCTACACCCTCTTCACAAATGTTAATCCCCTCCGCATCCTCTACACATTGGACCAAGCAAAGTTTGATTTTGGAGACTTTGGTCGAGATAGGGTGTTCTTGTGTTGCCTAAAGGAGGTATAAATTCTTCCATTTAGTTTAGTTTTATTTTCCTTGCATTCTTGTGCAGTTTAGAGGTTGATTTTGTGTGGAATTGTGATCTTAGAAGTCCCAAGAGAAGGGTTTGGGAAGTTGTGAGGAATTAGTGATGGGTAGTAGCTATTAGCAAGATTTGAGCTGTGTTTTTACTGGCCTAGAAACCAAAATACGGATTTAGAATTTTTTCCATGTCGGTTTTGTGTTAATTTATAAGCCTACAGGGAATCTTTGATGGCCTGAGATCATTGTAAATAAAGTTCCCTTGACCATGAGACGTGCATGCAACCATGGTCCATCCCCTGAAACCTGAGCCCCTCCCCCCACTTCCT
The DNA here is from genome assembly GCA_030015575.1 of Agapanthus africanus. Lineage (NCBI taxonomy): Eukaryota > Viridiplantae > Streptophyta > Magnoliopsida > Asparagales > Amaryllidaceae > Agapanthus > Agapanthus africanus. The sequence continues at coordinate 295,439,746 of CM057347.1, forward strand.
AGCCGCAGATTTATTCCCGCAGGCCGCAATTTGCTGCCTGGTAATGGTAAAAGTGGGTGAATTTTGGTTGGTAGTTCCCTCATGTGATATCTAGAGCAACCCCATATACAAAATTGTCTAGTTTGACCAGAGTCAAAATCCGGGAGCACATTGGTGTGATTTTTGGTTACGTTTTCCGTATTTTGAATGCTTGGTTTTGGAAATTGGTTTTGTATTCGGTTGGTGGATGTTTGTACATCAACAACAAGGGATGATTGGTTGGTTTTGCATGCGTGTGGTATAGCTTCTAACCTATAGGCGATCCGTGTGCCGTATCGGTTTTTCGGATTCGATTTTAATAGCGATTGCGATTGTGTATTATTGTAGGTACATTCGCATGGATTCCGAGGCAACGGAGCATGGCGTCATCGACTTCGGCAAGCAAAGGCCAATTTGAGTAGTTCTATATCTACGGGGGAAGTCGGGTGGATGGCGTATAGCACCCCCGCAAACTTTGATGGAAACTGATTTATATAGAGTATGATTAAGGTAAGCGTGTTAGGAACTCATAAATAGGGTTAATAATTAGTAGGAGATAAGATATACCATGACTTAAAGTTATAGCTTATGGTTTAGGTGACATGGTATGATAGGAAAGATATTCCGAATTGATGTTTAAGGATGCGAATTACTATTGATGTAGATAAGTAGTTGCTAAGAGAATCAATAGGAGTTTATAGTGACATGTTATGAGGTTGACAAATATGACTTTAGGCTAATAGGATGACAGATATGAGATTAATGAGATATGAGATGAAAGCTTAGGGATATGAATAGTGAAGGTGACTCGATGATTGATGATATTGCCGTATTGGATACTATAAGACTAGATAGCCGACGTAAAGGTGTCATCCGAACCATACATATTTCCAAACCGAAGAATCGTATGCATCTCTTAAACAGATATCTTGAGCGACATTACGGATTTTCAAACGATATCTTTTCCTTAAAAACACCGTAGCCCCTACTTTCAAAACTACGATTCGCATCTTTTAAAAATTGATTGTATGGTTCGGGTGTGTATGTTAGATTAGATACGTATGCTTATAGTAAAGGTAGAATGTATATATAAAATGGACTTGATGTGAGATATAAATGTGATGAAAAGGATATACGATGTGATATGATGACTTGATGATATGTTGGTATACGGATGCGAGTCGTTTAAGATGATTGATACCTTGCCACTCCCCTGATACGAGATTGTTATGGATGTGACCTGGGACATAGGTAAATAGATATATATAATGTTGTGAATGTTGATTGATATGTCGTACATGACGTTAGGTCCGTACCACTCATTATCATATAGGTTGATAAGATCCCTAATGGTCTGATGCCGCCATACGAAGATATTCCGTACATGATGAGTTTTATGATGATTGATCCATACCCTTGACTAGAGGATGCCGTATGATGTATTGTACCGTACGTGTTATTGTGAGGCTAGATGCCGATTGATAGATTCACCGACTCAGTCATGTTAGATACGTATACCTGTCAGCATTTGCATACGATTTACTTTATGCTACACTCATGTCACTCTCAATGCATTTCATATACTTGTGCTAGTACACCTACACCATTATCGATGATGCGTATGTTACACTTACACAGATTTTCCGTCTCACACACTTCTTCATCGATAATTGCCATGTCACTAGACCGTAGGATTGCTACATAATGATATGACTCCTTGCATAATTTACTAGCTATAGTTGCATATGCACCTTTATACGATGTTGCATTGGACTTTGGAAAATTTGGGAACCGCAGGATATATTTTTAAAAAAATTGAATTCATTTAAAAGTGCGGTTTTCCCTCGAAATGTGCATATTATTATTCCATATTGCATGATATACGGATATGCTTACATTTCTGTTATATGTCGCATACATCAGCGTTACAATTATACGCATTGAGATATGCTGTTTTCATAAGATTTTTGGATTTGAGAACCGTGGTCATTTTAAAAGAAAGTATGTATTGTTTTAAAAACCCGGTTTCTTTTGATATGATATTTCAGTGCGTCCACCATGTGTTTTCTCGATTCTGAGACGTGTGATATGTGAAACCCGATTCGAGGAGTGGACGATCCATTTGCGGGTTCATGGTGGACCCGGTATGGTACCCCAGGGCAAGAAAAGGATGTTTTGCAGTAGACGATGAGCCTGGCAGAAGGACTACTACCTACCGGTGATAGTATTTGGGCTCGGCGGATATCCGGAGGATACCGACTGGAGTCGAGAGATGATATGGGCCAATCCAGACCGACGGAGCCCGAGGGCTGATCCGGACTGACGGAGCCCGAGATATCAGGATTTACGTGTCGATGCTGGACACGGGTTTCATGATGTTTAGAGTGTCGATGCTGGGCACTCAGGTTCCATGATTTTGATGTGTCGCGAAGGGCACACGTTGATTTATATCCTCATATTTTCATGCATATGCTTTTATGATATTTACATGGATGATGTTATTGTGTCATTGGTTGACACGTGGACGGGATCCACATGCATACATACATTGATGATATGGTTGGACGAAATCCACATGCATACATACATTGATTATATTGCTGGATGATATCCACATGCTGATAGGCATTTATTTATAGTGTTGGCACATATACAGACCCGGTCGCCCTAGATATCATAGTATTACCTTTATGATATAGTTGACCTAGGAGTCGTTATTTATTCGATTTCTATCTGTAGATGTTTTTCTATTCACGAGTTGGCAACTCACCCCCGTTGTGCCACAGTTCTTGCAGGTTGACCGGATGGATCCGTAGCGACATCGCTGGCACATCTCTTCAATTGGGTGTTTTGCTTGGTAGGTGGGACATTTGTATCGTACCCACTCTTGTATTATTATTCTTATTGTATCTAGTCAACTCCATCAATCAAAATTAGTAATTGTATAAGTATTGAGACTTAGTGAGACTTATGGTTGCGAGACTTAGAGCGAGGGGTATTCTGCTACTTGTGGTTTTGATATCTCGCTTATTCTTTATCTTTTGTGTTGATCTTCGCCGTTGGGCGTCGTATACTTATATTTATGCTTTGCGTGGTTATGGATCTGCCGATTGGCGAAGTGCTAGCTCCCTCTTGGTGATGCCTTTTATATTATCATGTATGTGGTTTTGGATCAAAAAATACAAAGGAGGTGCTGCCCAAACTTTTAAAAAACGAAAAATGTTTTCAAACTGGTAAATTTCACTTGCATTATTCATGTTCCTTTTCTATGCATGTAAGAAAACTTGATTTCATTATACCAATTTTCAAAACTTCACCTCTTTTATTTTCATTAAAAAGGTTTAGATTTATGGGTTTCAGCTTACTTGAATTACGTTACGCCCTTAGACGTTGTGTGATTTAAGTGCTGGTCACGAGCTAATATTTCGGGTCGTGACAAGGTTGGTATCAGAGCGCTAAGTTTAACCTTGGTTCGAGTTTAGGTTTGACTATGTGGAGTCTGGGGCGTAAATTATTTCGGAACCTAGGCTTGACCTTACAGAACTTAGACTTGGACAGGGGGTATTAGACCCGAACTTTCGTTTCATAGGTTGACCCTGATTGATGGAGTAGGTAGCTTGAGTAGAGTGACGTACCGTACATATGTTCCGCGGTATATTTACGATACGATACTCCACTTAAGAAACCTTAGGATGTACATATTTTGATATCTGTGATTCTCTTCGTACCCATGATTATACATCCATTTGAGATCCTTGATTTTATTTGTTTCCATGATCATATTCTCATTGATGTTGTTCCTTCTTATGATCATTTATCCATTCTGGATCTGTCGTTTCCTTTCATGCCCTTGATATGTTTCATCGATACACGCTTGAGGTTCCTATCACCATGGTTTGAGCTCAGATTGAGCGGCTACCAGTGTTGCGGTCAGGGCGAGCTCGTCTGGTACGAGGGCTGACCATTATGTTTTCTGGTGACATGGGAACGTCTCGATGTAGTGTTGTGTTATGACCTCTTGTTGAGGCGAGTGTTTTGTTTTGCACCGGATGATCGGGCCATTGTTAGAGCTTCTAGTTGCGAGAGGACTGTTGATGTACAGCCTACCTCAGAGATTATGATGTCGTCTACCGTGCAGACAGATGACCCAGCTGTTGCTGAGATGATGGGATGTCTCTTCTAGGGCTTACGAGCTGAGATCGCTGGAGCTTCCAGGCAGAGATGCGACAGATGATAGCTAGTCTATCCCGAGTTGGGAGACTAAGGTATTCATCAGATTGATGTGCCGACGCAGGCCCAGTTAAGTTGAAGATTTTCAGTGTGGAGAGTCTTACTCAGATCTAGAGTAGACCGATCCAGAGATGACCGTTAATGTATCGTCTTTCCTGGAAGATTGAGGCATTGCTTAACATGCGGACGAAGGGTATTCACATGTCATCCAGGAGAAGTTAAAAAGTTCGAACGAATGTCAGAAACCTATTTTTCCAACTTTAAAGTATTCCAAGGAACATGCAAGTGATTCTATGGACCCTCTAGAAGAATGAAACCCTAACTTGACATGATGATCATGGAACCGCTTCTGAACCTTAGGGTTTGCAGCAGTTCAGCGGTGCCATCAGTGAGGCTTGGGTTTGCCCTTCTACGGTTGGTCTAAAATACTGTGGCATGTACTGGATATTATTAAACTTTGCTCTTTTGTTGAGCTCTCAGGGAATTATGGGACTTTGATGAATCGATCAAAAAGTTTGACGTCGTCCGGATATCAGGTGATAAGAGATCAGCAAGTTGACCAGCTTCGGATAGAGGACCTCATCCATATGCGTTGTGAGTTGATTGAGAACGGAAGAGTACTGAGTATTCCTCCGATGGTTGGGACGAGTTCTCGAGGACGTGTTTGGCTAGATATCTTCTGCAGAGTGATGAACATACCAAGTTCGTGATTTCGAGTACGTGTGAGAGACTCCGGATTGACTGTTGTCGAGAACCATTGCCGTACACAGATAGCACGACATGACGTCGAAGTGGACGGTGATACAGACGAGTGGAGCCAGAGGTTCATGCGAGATGCTGACGAGCTGTTGCTACTCCCCGTCGAGATTAGAGATCTGATATGCATACAGAGGCGTTGGGATACGGCCAGTTCCCGAGGAAATGTTGTGCGGAGAACGCAGATGTCCAGAAAACAAGAAAGGATTATGTAAGAGTACCAGCCTCCATATAGTTCAGCATAGGCGAGATCGGAAGAGACCCTGAGCAGGTTCCTTACAGGACGCTGCTGCGATGAGATTTGCAACGAGAATCAGTTGTGTCACGAGTATTCAGAGAGCCAGAGGCCGACGCCAGTGACGTGCTGCTTTACGAGTGGTCATGATAATCGGTCGAGAGATGACCAGAGGAGTTCCAGAGCGGAATTGTTTCCGTTAGTACACTTGACCGGGCCGAAGATCCGACAGTTTGTGAGATTGGTAATCGATAGTGAAATGAAAACCCAGAGACAGAGGACGCTAGACCGTGAGCAAAAGGAAAGCGGACGTTCTTGCTCTGCCAGTTTTGGGCGCACCGATATTTTTCGACTTTGTAGGATGTGTACCTCAATGTCATTTGTTGCGATTTGTGTTTGTGATCCGAGTATCACGCTTATATCACATGGATTTGAGTTTTGATGATTGAGTTTCATGATATTGTTTTCGTGCACCATGGCTGCACCTACTGGGTATTTACATTTTGTGCATAGTTATTGCACTTGATATATGTTTTTATACGCCGTTGTAATGGTTTATTATTTGTGCATGTCTATTGCACTTGATATTGATTTTGTGCCTTGGTTACACATATTTATGATTTCGTGGATTTCATACAGTTGCCTTGCTTTTGTGCATGTGGTAAGCACTCGATTTGATTTTTGCACTCGGTATAGCTCACATATGCTTGCAGTGCATTGATACGTGTTTTGTGCACGCAGTTGCATGCGTTTATGATTTTATACACCTTGGTACACTCGGTGTTGCTTTTTATACGAATTTGAGTTATTAATGCGTTTCCGTGCACTTGTTGCACCCGATTTATATTTTGTCCAATTGTCGCACTAGGTTTTTACGCTGTGCACTGGATGCATCGTATTTTTATTTCGTGCACTGGATGCACCGTATTTGTATTTCGTGCACCGAATGCACCGTATTTGTATTTCGTGCACTGGATGCACCGTATTTGTATTTTGTGCGCTTGAAGCACCAGACTTGCATTTCGTGCATTTGTTGCACTAGATTTTCATTTCGTGCAATTATCGCACCAGATTTATGTTTTTGTGCATTTGCTGCACTAGATTCGTATTTCATACATTAGTTGCACTAGATTTGCATTTCATGCATTTGTTGCACCAGACGGGTATTCATGCATTAGTTGCACCAGATTTATACTCCGTACATTGGTTGCACCTGGTTTATGTCTTTGAGCATTTGTTTTAATAGATTTATGTTTTTGCGTGCGTTGGCACTTGATGTTTGTTTTCTTGCATGATACTTGATCGAACGCTTTTGGCGTGTCGGAGTTCAAAGTTCTAAAGTTATAACCGCGATCAGGACGGTGTCGCTATGCAGCTAGCCGGTTGAGCACGAGTCGATCCACAGGGAGATGGTTGTATGTCCGTTCGAGTTTTAGACGAGTCAATAAAGAATGTGTATATGTTTGTTCAATTCTAACCTATGTGTTTTATATGCAAGTATAAAGTTGTTAAGAGAAAGATACAAAAGTGTAAGCTAAAGAAATCCACGCTCAAAACCTTTGAGCCGAGTCTTGACCAATTGAAGCTAGAGTAAACAGCAACAACATAGATTAGGGGATTTAAGCGCGGTATTCGTGGAATCCGGCTTATTTACCCTTGTCCTTCCGTTCTTGTCTCTTGCTTTCGCCTCCGGCCAAACCGAACTTAACCGGTCGCGGTTAGGAATCACCGTTACCTTGGTAGGGTAGGGTGCCTAACGGAGCGCTTGCGTAACGTTTGGGCGGAGTTCAAAGGAAAATAACGAGAAAAGGAAATGAGGAAAGAAACCTTAACTTACAATATTGTATTTATTCTTAACAACAACATATTACAACCATTCACAAAACGAACCAAAAAGAGCAAATGAAAAGATAAACAAACAAAAGAAAAGATTACAAACAAGTAATTAAAAGTGCATGGAATTTAAGTGCATGAAAGTAAAGCAAGGTAATAAAAAGCAAGAAAGAAATAAGCAAGAAAATAACAATAAGAACCATAGAACCAAATACACGACATGGGTTCAATAACCAAATCTTAAACTTGCAAGCTCACTTAAGAGGTTGCAAGATAAAGAAAAGGCAAAGAACTCATGAAGAATGAAGCACAAAAGAGAGAACAAAATGATACAAGCCCTTGAGATCAATGACCAAAGCTTAAACTTGCAAGCTCACTTAAAAGGTTGCAAGATCAAGTTAAGGTAGAGAGCTCAAGGGGGAAGCTAAGCAAAAAGAATGATACAAAATAACCCTCATCTTCATTTAACATCCACTCAAAAGCTCTCACAACAATTTAATGGAGGAAAGATGAAGAAGAAGAAGAAGAAGTAAACTAAAAACTAACAAAAAGAGGGCATGAAAAGAACACCCCATGGCATGGCAAGTTCTGGGCAATTTATAGACAGGAAACAGAGAACCTAGGGCAATAATCTATCAATATATGAAATTCCAAAACTGCCCCTGAAATTTAACCAAGTGCGGAGTCCACATGGCCGCGGTTCCGCGGCTTAAGCGCGCTTATGCCGCGGTTCCGCAGCCTTTTAGAAGGATTGTACCTTCATCTTTTGTCAGATCCCCTGGTTTGTGGTCCTCTTCAGTGTGGTATAGTACTTTTCTCAGAATCTCTTCACAATTCTTCCAGAATTTCAGTAGATCAAAAGGTGATGTGATGTGGATCTTTTGCCATGATTTCCTCGAGCTCCGCGTAGATATGTTGGATCTTGTGTTGACATTGACCTTTGTGCATGAAAATGACATCGATTTGCCATTTTATCCCTTAAACTGGTGTGTGGCAACACACGGATAGAGAGCGGAGACCCGTGTTTTATCTGTTGTTGGCAGTAATCCGGAATTTGTCGTACTTTTCCATGAATTTCACTGTTTAGAGCTGAGAACCAGTATCCTGCAAATATGTAGCAAACACTGATTAAAAGCACCTGCCTATAAACAAACGAGCGTAAGAATGGGCGGTATAAAATGCAATATTCTGGTATGAACAATACTGCACTAGATGTTTTATACGAACCTGACACGCTTGAGTTGGAAGTTTGCACATATTAGGCACTTGATTTTAGATTTTGTGCGCATCGGATGCATTTGAGTAAGATTTTATCCGTGCATGTTTGATGTCCTTGATTTAGATTTTATCCGTGCATATTGGATGTTGTTTCATTCGTGCATGTTGGATACACTTGATTTAGATTTTTATTCTTGCATGTTGGATGCACTTGATTTAGATTTCATGCGTGCATGACGAACACACCTGATTTAGATTTTCGCGCATGTTGGGCGCATGATATAAGAAGTGATTTTGTGCACACCGGATGCACTCGATTGGGATTTTCATTGTGCAGGTTAGTTGCACTGGTAGAGACTTTCGTGCACTCTAGATACACTTGATGTTGTTATCGTGCACATCTGTTGTACTGGACAGATGCTTTCGTGTACACTCGTTGCACTTAGTTTTCATTTTGTGCACATTCGTAGCACTTGTGTTTGGATTTGGTTTCCGTGCGCACTAGACGCACGTGATTGTTGGATACGCCTTTTGAGGCTGATTTTGCTCTTGAGTACTTCGTTTTCATGATGGGCACTATATTACGTATTATCCGGACAGGACTGATCTAAGGATAGTACCTGAGTACATTGCATGCATTAAAAGTTTACCAAGAGATTTTCAAAAAGGATCTATAGTCTCACTATTTCCCATGTGTCCGTGAGTGACACGAACGTTTACAAAGAAAAACCTTTTGGGATATTTCAGAATGGACGGGACGTATATTTGAGCAAAACGTATACGAAACTATATTTATTATTTTACAAATGAGGGTCCGTCACTTGTGCTGTGAGTTATGCATTACACGGCTATTCAGAAAATATTTTGCATGTGTTTTATTCAGTTTATAGGATTTTTCTAGGGATGTTTACTATATATGTATTATAGTATTTGACTAGTGCATATTGGATTTCAGTAGTGAATTTCGAGATCTGTATCTCCATTGTAACTCCGATGATATGCGTGCAAATACGATGATTTGCGTGACGCTTCATGGAGTTCGATTTTGAGTTTCATACTCGTTTTCATGCGCACGCGATGCGCTGTAGTATTTCTATATCTTCCGTGAACTCGGAGCCCTGTTAATTTGAGCTGATTATTGAAATATTTTAGATTTTGGGGGTTTAAATTTAAATTCGGGGACCGAAATTATTTAAGAGGGGAAGATTGTAACGTTTCAGAAAATATAAAATATTATTTTTGGAATTTAATATTAAAATATTATATTTCCCGAAAACTGCCCGATTTGCGAAATTGGGTTTTTTGAAAAAAGGTATAAATATATACCAATAATTATGAAATAAATGGAGATTTAAAATGATTTATTCATTTAAAATTATATTTATTAGATTTGGCATTTTTATATTTAATTATAAGTTGTTTGGATAAAAACCCGATTAGTGCACTGCTAATCGCGATTAGGCCAAATGTGTTTCTACAGTTTTTCATGGCTAGTGCACCATGTCATGTTGTATTTTGATTACATGTTGTTTATTATGTTGTTTTAGGATATTATGTGGTTTGGTTTTAAAAAGAAAAAGAAAAGAGAAAAGGTTAAAGAAAGAGAATGATTTGAGAGAGAGAGAGAGAGTGAGACATGAGAGTGAGAGGGTGAGAATAAGAAAGGGAGAGAGAGAGAGGGCTGCCCATTATTTCCCCTTCTCATTATTTTCCTCCATTTTCTTAAACCTCATCTCCCTCCACCTCTACCCCATGAAACCATCTCAAAATCCCCATCAAAACCCCACACCCTCTTCACAAAAGTTAATCCCCTCCTCATTCTCTACACATTGGACTAAGCAAAGTTTGATTTTGGAGACTTTGGTCGAGCTAGGGTTTTCTTGAGTTGCTTAAAGGAGGTATAAATTCTTCCATTTAGTTTAGTTTTAGTTTCCTTGCATTCTTGTGTAGTTTAAAGGTTGATTTTGTGTGGAATTGTGATCTTAGAAATCCTAAGAGAAGGGTTTGGGAAGTTATGGGGAATTAGTGATGGATAGTGGCTGTTAGCAAGACTTGAGCTGTGTTTTTACCGGCCTAGAAACCAAAATACGAATTTAGAATTTTTTCCATGTCGGTTTTGTGTTAATTTATGAGCCTACAGGGAATCTGGGATGACCCGGGATCATTGTAAATAATGTTCCCTTGACCATGAGATGTGCAGGCAACCATGGACTATCGCCTGAAACCTGAGCCCCTCCCCCCACTTCATGGCCATAGATTTATTCCTCCAGGCCGCAATTTGCGGCCTGGTTATGGAAAAAGTGGGTGAATTTTGTTTGGTAGTTCCCTCATGTGATATCTAGAGCAGCCCTATATGCAAAATTGTCTAGTTTCCCCTGAGTCGAAATCTGGGAGCACATTGGTGTGATTTTTGGTTATGTTTCCATATTTTGAATGCTTGGTTTTGGAAATTGGTTTTGTATTTGGTTGTTGGATGTTTGTACATCAACTACAAGGGATGATTGGTTGGTTTTGCATGCGTGGGTATAGGTTGTAACCTTTAGGCGATCCGTATGCCGTATCGGTTTTTCGGATTCGATTTTAATAGTGATTGCGATTGTGTATTATTTTAGGTACCTTCACGTGGATTCCAAGGCGACGGAGCATGGCGTCATCGACTTCGGCAAGCAAGGGTCAATGTGAGTAGATCTATATCTACGAGGGAAGTCGGGTGGATGGCGTATAGCACCCTCGCAAACTTTGATGGAAACTGATTTATATAGAGTATGGTTAAGGTAACCATGTTAGGAACTCATAAATAGGGTTAAGAATTAGTAGGGGATAAGATATACCATGACTTAAAATTATAGCTTATGGTTTAGGTGACATGGTATGATAGGAAAGATATTCTGAATTGATGTTCAAGGATATGAATTACTATTGATGTAGTTAAGTAGTTTCTAAGAGAATCAATAGGAGTTTATAGTGACCTGTTATGAGGTTGACAAATACGACTTTAGGCTAATTGGATGACTGATATAAGATTAATAAGATATGAGATGAAAGCTTAGGGATATGAATAGTGAAGGTGACTCACGACTTATAGGAGGATGATGATTAATGATATTGCCGTATTGGATACTATAAGACTAGATAACCGACATAAAGGTGTCATTAGAACCATACATATTTCCAAACTAAAGAATTGTATGTATCTCTTTAACGGATATCTTGAGGGACATTACGGATTTTCAAACGATATATTTTCCTTAAAAACACCGTAGCCCCTACTTTCAAAACTACGATTCGCATCTTTTAAAAATTTATTGTATGGTTCGGGTGTGTATGTTTGATTAGATACGTATGCTTATAGTAAAAGTAGAATGTATATATAAAATGGACTTGATGTGAGATATAAAAGCGATGAAAAGGATATACGATGTGATATGATGATTTGATAATATGTTGGTATACGGATGTGAGTCGTTTGAGATGATTGATACCTTGTCGGTCCCCTGATACGAGATTGTTATGGATGTGACTTGGGAAATAGGTACATAGATATATATAATGTTGTGAATCTTGATTGATATGTCATACGTGACGTTAGGTCCGTACCCCTCTTTGTCATATAGGTTGATAGGATCCCTAATGGTTTGATGATGTCATATGATGATTTTCCGTACGTGATGAGTTTTATGATGATTGATCCATACCCTTGACTAGAAGATGTTGTCGTAGGGTTATTAGGCACTCTAATAAGGTTCTACAAAGCATCAACCATGCCCGATTAAAAATTTATCCGTGCCGAACAACCCTAAACGAGATCTTTAAACTAGAGATTAGGAGAAACAAAGCATGTTAAACACTTTAACATCTAAGAGTTTGGGATTACAACCTTTGCAGTCCGGTCCTTCACTTCATAAGCTCTGTGCTGAGGTCCCTTCGCTGCGATCATCATGTACCCGGACTCTAGAGAGGTTCCATGAAGAGAATGATGCAAACTTGCTTCCGATCTTCGATAACTAAGATGATCTACCTTGAAGTTTCTTTAACACAAGCTCTCACTCACTAAATGAAGTGAACACCTTAATCTAAATGGCTATGATAGATTAGGATGATGAAGTGGGATTTTAGCTCTATTTTATTTTCAAATTCTCACTCTTAATCATCACAAAATGAAAACCTAGAAATCTTTCTCAAAGCTCAAGGTTGAAGAAGAAGAAGAAAAATGAATTAATTCCATTTGTGATGAATAAGGAAAATGTTAATATGATTATAAATGTAACCATGGTCAAGGATGACAAGGATAACTCATGTAGAGATTTAACTAGGGCCAGCGTTTGGGTTGGGTTAAAGAATGAGTCACTTAAAATATCAACCATAATATTTTAGCACAAAACAAAAGAAAACCTTCTAGAAGGTTCAAGAAAGAACTAACCCAATTCAAACAATAACCTTGTTTAATCTCCACTAAACATGTTGCATTAGTAATCATATTATGTTACAATATTATATATCACATATATAATATATTTTGTAACAAAAGAAAATAATACAATTAACATATATCGCATATATATCAATGTATTATTCGGTGTGAAAATGAATCAATAAAGCGAGCCAATATTAGATAATATAATGCAATATATCATATATATTATTATACATTAAATTATCGAATCAACACTTGATCCGACAATCCGGCTATATCGAATATAACCGACTAATATATCATGTACCGATTCATCGAATCAACACTTGATCCGATGATCCGGCTCATATCAAAATAACGCGAGAATATAATACGGTATCTCATATCGCATTATCCTCGGTCCTGCACATATCACATATGTGCCCCTACTCCGTTTTGCCTGAGTCAAGAAACCTCTGTGTAGGACTCTAAAGAATCGTCAATACACCGGCAGTAGGTGATAATCATATCAAACACCCACAAGCTACAAGAGGCCAGTTAAACGTAATAGCCGCCCTGGTATTAAGCGATCAGAAGATCAACAAGCAAGCCTATACATTCTCCTGCGAATCCAATCAGTAACACTCCCGTACAGTCCGGTCTCGTCGTCTGATATGTCGCATATCTCTCCTAAAGGTGGTAAACGTCAGACCCCAGTAGCTTGATAAATCGTGTCGATATGAGGTCTATAACAGTTCGAGAAACTACTGATAACACTTACCAGTAAATCTCAGCAACCCTGGCCAGGGATTTCCAGTTATAGCCAATCCAACACAGCACAACATCAACTCCCTATACCGGTAGAGAAGAATCCCCTCCTATCGCTCATTTCCTCTATGTGATTCGGGACTGTACCTAAAATCCACCTTTTTGCACGCCCACTTGGACGTGGTATGATGGAAATCAAAGTACACTGGGAATCACACAGGACTCTATGACGATCTCGGGTCAACAGACTACTCTATACCAGTGTCACCGGAGAACTACCATCTGACGTGAGGTATAAAACCATCTGGGAGTTCTCGGCGGGTCCGTCCAGTGTACCCAGTCTGTACTGAGCACCCATACACCATCCTTGATGTCAAACACCGATGGATATGGGATCATCCATCGCCCATCATATGGGTCAAGATGCGTATACGCTAGTCTACTCTGGTATATCGATGCCCTGTCTCGATACACCCTCGATTAGGAACAGTTATAGGATGTACTCATCGACTACCGTGGCCCCACTAGTATGATCTCATCATAGTCCCAGTAGTCGAGTACATATCCTAAGGGCTTTATCAATATGTAACATAAAGACAATCAGAGTACTTGTTAAGATAAAGTACAACCAGATAGCATAGTATCATGTCGAGCAAGAAAGTCCTCCCTATATATGTCCAAGCATCCATTACAATATACATCATATGTACAGTAATGGCCTCTAGGGCATACGTATAACTAACAATCTCCCACTGGCACTAGGGCCATCTGTTGTGGTATCACATACCCAACAATTAGCTGTGGTTGAAGTATCTCATACTCAACCATCCCATAAAAGTCTTTACTGGGAAAAAGGCCTTTGTGAGTGGATCCGCCCTGTTGTCCTCTGTGTCTACTCTCCTAACCTCGATCTCCGTGGAGATCAACCATCTCCATGATCAGGTGATACTGCCTAAGAATTATATCTGGATTTCTGATGGGATGGGCGTTCCTTGGCATAAGCCACAATTCCATTGTCACACAATGGTAGGAACGAAGTTCATCTCATGAGCTTATATATATCCAGACTGGCTCTTTGGTAGCATCCATGGTAACGATGTATCTTGCCTTTAATCATCTAGTATGTCACGGTATCTAGCTTGGAACTCTTCCAATATACCGTCCCTCCACTGAGGGTAAAGACAATGCCTATGACTGACATTCAGTCGTCCTTATCACCCTGGAACCTTTCCAGTGATTCTCCCCAGGATCGATTGATACCATCTCACTACACCTTGTGAGAATCCTAACATCCATTTAGATCTATCTCATAGATATAAAACCTAGGATTTAGGAGGTATCATTTTGATCCTATATGGAGAATCCTTGTGATAAGCGGAGATTGACCGAGCATAGCATAGGAAACTCCTTCCCTATCAAGAGTATGTCATCCACGTACTCTACGAGGATCACCACTATACTCGTTACTGCCCTTTTTGAATATACAAGGTTCATCTTCCATTTTGATGAAGTCAAACTCTTTGACTACCACATCAAAACAGATGTTCCAACTCCGCGATACCTGCTTTATCCTATAAAGCATCTTGCACACGTTTCCGCTGCTCCCACTGTCTACGAAGCCCTCTGGATGTGTACTTATAGACGCTCTCTTCTAAAACATCATTTAGAAAAGCAGTCATGACACCCAACCACCGGATATCGTAGTTATGGTATGTAGCAGTGGCAAGTAGGATCCGGATGGACTTAAGCATAGCTTTGAAAGTCTCAACTTTTCCATGCACATCAAGTAATCTTCTCAAGATATACTTGCTCCTGATGGGGATTTAACCCTTCAGATAAAGCAACCAAAGTCCATACTTTGTTGGTGTATAAGGATTCCATCTCAGATCACTAAACATCCAGCCTTTCTTACAGAGTCCCACTCCTGATGGCCTACTCGAAACTAGTTGGGTCATCATCTCATGATGCAATCCTCGCTCCCACTGTCATAGAGAAACTGAAGTATCTCTCATGTGGGTGAGGAACCCTACTAGATCGGCGGAGAGGCTGAGGTTCGTTGGTTACTATTGAATCCTTTGGTTCTACCAAATCATCAGCTGCAGTTTTTATAGCTGGAACTGTTTCCAGTTCTACCTCATGACTACTAATTTCTTCACAAGAAATTCCCTTTCACAAAAGTGGCATGTTGAGAAACAAAACATCTTTTGTTCCTCGGTTAGGTAGAAGATATTCCCTTGCGTATGCTTGGGATATCCAACAAACTTCCACAGATCTGACTTTGCCACGAGCTTGTCCGGATTTTGCTTTTTAGACATAGGCCGGACAACCCTAAATATTAACTTACTTAACATATAGGCTCTTCCCATTCCAATCACATATGAAGTGGTAGGCAACTGATTTGATTTGAACCCTATTCAATAGGTATGCAGCTTCTTAAGTGCATAACTCCCAAAAGGAAATATGAAACTCAGTAGTACTCATCATAGAGCACACCATATCACATAGGGTGCTATTGATCCGCCCCGATATACCATCGTGCTATGGTGTATACGGAGGAGTAACGCTGAGAGAGAATCTCATTCTCCTTTAGAATAGTTCAGGAATTCCGTGCTCAAGTATTCTCTTCCTTGATCTCATCAAAGGACATAATACTTATACCCGTTTTTGGTTCTCTACTTCTAACTTATATTCTGTGAATATCTCAAAAGGTTTAGACTTGTATTTCAACAGGAACATATGTCCGAATCTTGAGAGATCATCAGAGAATGTAATGAAGTACAAAGAACCGGTCTTGGCATGTGTTGACAGAGGACCTAACATACACTATCATGTATCAATCCCAAGAGTTCACCAACTCTTTCTCTGTTTCCAATAAACAGAGCTGTGGTCATCTTATCTTTGTGACATGACCATCATGTTTCACAAGATGTAAATTCAAACAATTTAAATATGCATCTATGTGTATTTTCAGCTAGTCGGGTCACATTGATATGACCTAGGCTACAATGCCTCAAGAAGGATTCGTTCATTTCTGAACTCTTCCTCTTGTGTGTGTTCTATATACTAAGAACTGTAGTTTGATTTAGAACGTCAATGCTTTTAGATAACGTGCCTGAACCGATCAACTCTTAATATAGGAAATGTTCAAAACGTTATCCAACAATACAAAATTATATCCTTCTTTACTAATAAAGAGACTGATATGATGTTGTATATCAGGTTCGGTATCTAATAGCATTCGTTCAGAATCAATGTATTTGCTAATACAGGGTGATAACAACCAACAGACTTGGCTGCAACACTTGCACCGTTTATATCTCATGAAATTTATCACTTGTTCTCAGTTCTCTACCTATCTGTAGCCCATGTAACATATTACATATGTGGGATCCTGATCCGGTATCTCATAGCTAGGACGTAAAGGATACTGAGAAACAGTTCTCTGTAATGAACATACCCGAAGAAGATGCATCAACATGCACTTTCTTCATTTGGGCGGCACGGGAATTCTGGTAATCCCCAATTTCCTGCTCTATCTTATAACATTTATAAGTTGGAGCGGGACCAATGTTCCCCATCTCAGTATAACAAGCAGATTCGGTCAATACATCCGTATTATTATCTTGATTAAGGCGTGACATGGTCGCTACCTGGAGAGAGAGAGAAGAAAACACTCAGCGTATACTCTTGCATGATTAGATTGGTTATCTAATATATCTAATCAGGATGTCTCCCACTGTTTTAGTCAAATCTTCTTTCAAACCCTAAAAGGAAAGACTAGCCGGGATTAATTACACGCTATAAGTTCGCCAATCTTTCAGCCAGGCCAGTGCCGGTACTTCGAAGGAGGTTTCCCGTGCTTTCGCATTGACCTAATTAAAGTAAATCTCGTTTTCCCAGGGGCGTAACCCCGTTGACACCTTTCTAGACACCTACTTAATTGGCTAATTGTAATGTGTAAAACTCTCCCAGTAGTAACTCTTACTCGCAGCGGGCATCGGGATCCAACTATCTCATAGAAGGTATGCAATCTCATTGCAAATTTCAACACTTGAAATTCCCAATAATATTTTACCCCTAGCGTCCTATGACCTTGACGCAGGCCAACAAAACATAGTCCGCTAGTCATGTTCAACCTGTCATTTCCCGATTGAATTAAACCCACCCGCACGACCCTTGACGCAGGCCAACAAAGTCGCACGACTACCCTAACTCAATCGCATCATATGCTTTTACAGATAAGCATAAATAGCTACCGAACACTACGCCTTGACGCAGGCCAACAAACGTAGCACGAATACTATGAAATGCTTATCTGAAATGACGGAGGGCTACGACAGGTTTTTAAGAAAACCCTTTGCGTAATGAACTTGATATCGTCGTAGAATCGAGTGATTTTAAATGGAGTGTTTTTGAGGCCTTTCTAGTTTTGCTAAAGAGGTCACTCCCGGTGAAGGGATTTTCGGCTCTTTCCTCTTCGAATAAGGTGCATGATATTTCAAGAATATCACTATGCAAAGCAAAAACTATAGAAGCAATCAAAAGACAAACCGAGTATGCAGCATCTGCTAGTTTCGCTAAAGAGGTCACTCCCGGTGAAGGGATCTCGGCTCTTTCCTTATCGAATAAGGTGCTGGATGTTCTACAGGGAACACCGCTATGCAAAGCAAGAACTAGACCTACCAGTTTTAAAAAATTTTCTACAACATCTTAGGTTTCTTTTATTTCATTAATCTCGTTAATGAAGTCCCATTTTATTATGCTTCACAAGCATCAGATATGAAACGAAATCAACAATATATAATATATATCTCATATATATAATATAAACATTCGTCTCAGGCAATAATATGATCTCATCACAGAACGTTGCAGCAGAAGAACATATATGAAATATTGGATATACTAGGACGTCCGTGTTTTCAATACGAGACTCTATAAAACATGGATTCCACGGTTGCGATGAATAGCCAAACCCACATCCCTAGACCCCTACGAAAGCGGCAAGCAACACTGCCAATTCTAGGGTTAGGAGACCCGATCTCGACTCCTCGAGATGGTCTCCCACTGGACCCTAGAACCCGGTTACTTGTGCTCCCCGCCTTAGGTCTACCTAATGCGGAAAAGTAAATAATATACAATGGTGACATCATCCTCAGCCCGGAAGTGCCCCAATAAAAGAATATTACATACAAATGAATTTTACATGAATGAAAATAAAAACCCTCATCTCACATAAAACCCCCGGCTATTCAAACACGACGATCCAATATAACATATCACAGCAACACATAACATCACATGTCATCAACGTAAGTAAGTATGCATATACCGATTTTCGTCGATGTATAGTAATGAAAACCGGCGATACAACTACGTACTACACTTACGGTAGCAGAAAAGAAAGTGTAAAACTACAACAGTTGGAATCCGCAACCTCCTTAGACATCACATACCTAACCAAATGAATTCCTTAGACATCTCATGCCTAACAATTATAAACCCCGCATTTTAGTCTCATTTTTCGAAAACTCTTTTCAATATCAAGTCGGGCAATTCAACAAGATTTCCGATATCCTGATCGAATACTCGTCGCAAACATTAGTAGACGGCCGCACCCCCGATGCCATCGACGAAGTGCAATAAGGCCGAACACCGCTGCCGCGAGCACCCGAACGGATGCTTTTGGCGACGGGGTTCTCCTACAGTCACTTGGTCGAGACTATGGGGCATGGCTGTCTGTTAAGTTTACCCGGCGAGTATCCACGTACGCTACGTGATTGCGACAGACTTTTGATCGCATCAAAATACCGTGGCAACTGATCATCTGAGACTAAACTGCTAGATTTATAACATTCAAATTAGTTATCTCATAACTATTTGTGGATTCCAAATATTGTATCACATTCCAGATAAATAGACAATGTTAAACTTTCCGACCGAATAATCAAACACACAAGTTTTCCCAAATAGCTCAACACTTGAAATTAGTTTTAAAACATCCATCACAAGCCACAGTACCAATAGTCCAGCCGTAGAAGGGTCAAGCCAACGCCTCACATGTGGCAACGCCGTACTGCTCCAAACCCTAAGGTTTAGAGGCAGTTCAGACGGTCACATAATCAAGTTAAGGTTTGTGTTCTTCTAGAGGGTCCACCACGTTACTTGCACGACTTAGAATGTTCTTAAACTATGGAAAAATCCAACGCTTGGAAATTTTCCGGTAGGGGAAAAAGTGAGTTATAGATATCCGTTCGAACTTTTTAACACGTTCTAAAACTTACCCGGACAAACTAAAGGAAGTTATACTTTCCGATCGAATCAACGAGCTCCCAATACAATCCAGAAAACTCAACACTTGAGTAGAATAAAAATTCCCAAAACAATCAGGAGATTAGTATGGATGTTACTGTATAAAACCCCAACCCCAATACTACTGTTTGGCCGTGGAACCGCCGCTCAAGCCATGTCATTGCCGCAGTTCCGCGGTGCATTAAAGGTATTAAAGGGTCATTTTGCACAGTAATCCATCAAATCACCTGTTGAATTTTTTTTGAGCATTTTTAATATGAAAATTATCAACGTTTGAAAAAATTTCCAGAAACTAGGGTTTTACGGGTATTCGGAGTTCGATCGGACTTTAAACTTCGTCTAGACTTCGCCTAATGTTCTAGCATGGCTCTGATACCACTGTAGGGTTACTAGGCACTCTAATAAGGTTCTATAAGGCATCAACCATGCCCGATTAAAAATTTAGCCGTGCCGAACAACCCTAAACAGGATCTTTAAACTAGAGATTAGGCGAAACAAAGAATGTTAAACACTTTAACATCTAAGAGTTTGGGATTACAACCTTTGTAGTCCGGTCTTTTTCGCTTCATAAGCTCCGTGTTGAGGTCCCTTCGCTGCGATCATCATGCACCCGGACTCTAGAGAGGTTCCACGAAGAGAATGATGCAAACTTGCTTCCGATCTTCGATAACTAAGATAATCTACCTTGAAGTTTCTTTAACACAAGCTCTCACTCACTAATGAAGTGAACACCCTAATCTAAATGGCTAGGATAGATTAGGATGATGAAGTAGGATTTTAGTTCTATTTTATTTTCAAATTCTCACTCTTAATCATCACAAAATGAAAACCTAGAAAGCTTTCTCAAAGCTCAAGGTTGAAGAAGAAGAAGAAAAATTAATTAATTCCATTTGTGATGAATAAGGAAAATGTTAATATGATTATAAATGAAACCATGGTCAAGGATGACAAGGATAACTCATGTAGATATTTAACTAAGGCTAGGGTTTGGGTTGGCTTAAAGAATGAGACACTTAAAATATCAACCATAATATCTTAGCACAAAACAAAAGGAAACCTTCTAGAAGGTTCAAGTAAGAACTAACCCAATTCAAACAATAACCTTGTTTAATCTCCCCTAAACATGTTGCATTAGTAATCATATTATGTTACAATATTATATATCACATATATAATATATTTTGTAACAAAAGAAAATAATATAATTAACATATATCGCATATATATCAATGTATTATCCGGTGAGAAAATGAATCAATAAAGCGAGCCAATATTAGATAATGTAATGCAATATATCATATTTATTATTATACATTAAATTATCTAATCAACACTTGATCCGACAATCCGGCTATATCGAATATAACCGACTAATATATCATGTACCAATTCATCGAATCAACACTTGATCCGATGATCCGGCTCATATCAAAATAACGCGAGAATATAATACGGCATCTCATATCGCATTATCCTCGGTCCTGCACATATCACATATGCGCCCCTACTCCATTTTGCCCGAGTCAAGAAACCTCTGTGTAGGACTCTAAAGAATCGTCAATACGCCGGCAGTAGGTAATGATCATATCAAAGACCCACAAGCTGCAAGCGGTCAGCTAAACGTAACAGCCACCCTGGTATTGAGCGATCATAAGATCAATAAGTAAGCCTGTACATTCTCCTGCGAATCCAATCAGTAACACTCCCGTACAGTCCGGTCTCGTCGTCTGATATGTCGCACATCTCGCCTAGGGGTGTTAAACGTCAGATCCCAGTAGCTTGATAAGTCGTGTCGATATGAGGTCTATAGCAGTTCGAGAAACTACTGATAACACTTACCAGTAAATCTCAGTAACCCTGGCCAGGGATTTCCAGTTATAGCCAATCGAACACAGCACAACATCAACTCCCTATACCAGAAGAGACGAATCCCCTCTTATCGCTCATTGCCTTCATGTGATTCGGGATTGTACCAAAAAGCCACCTTTTTGCACACCCTCTTGGACGTGGTATGATGGAAATCAAAGCACAGTGGGAATCATACAAGACTCTATGACGATCTCGGGTCAACAGACTACTCTGTACCAGTGTCACCGTAGAACTGCCATCTGACGTGAGGTGTAATACCATCTGGGAGTTCTCAGCGAGTCCGTCCAGTGTACCAAGTCTGTACTGAGCACCCGTACACCATCCTTGATGTCAAACACCGATGGATATGGGATCATCCATCGCCCATCATATGGGTCAAGAAGCGTATACGCTAGTCTACTCTGGTGTATCTATGCCCTGTCTCGATACACCCTCGATTAGGAACATTTATAGGATGTACTCGTCGACTACCGTGGCCCCACTAGTATGATCTCATCATAGTCCCAGTAGTCGAGTACATATCCTAAGGGCTTTATCAACATGTAGCATAGAAACAATCAAAGTACATGTTAAGATAAAGTACAACCAGATAGCATAGTATCATGTCGAGCAAGAAAGTCCTCCCTATATATGTCCAAGCATCCATTACAATATACATCATATGTACAGTAATGGCCTCTAGGGCATACATATAACTAACAGTTGTATGATATATTGTACCGTACGTGTTATTGTGAGGCTAGATGCCGATTGATAGATTCACCGACTCAGTCACGTTAGATACGTATACCTGTCAGAATTTGCATACGATTTACTTTATACTACGCTCATGTCACTCTCATTGCATTTCATATACCTGTGTTAGTACACCTACACCATTATCAATGATGCGTATGTTACACTTACACAGATTTGCCGGCTCATACACTTCAACATCGATAATTGCTATGCCACTACACAGTAGGATTGCGGCATCATGATAACTCTTTGCATAATTTACTTGCTATAGTTGCGTATGCACCTTTATACGATGTTGCATTAGACTTTGGAAAATTTGGGAACAGCAGGATATATTTGAAAAAAAACTAAATTCATTTAAAAGAGCGGTTTTCTCTCGATATGTGCATATTATTGTTCATTGTTGCATGATATACGGATATGCTTGCATTTCTGTTATATGTCGCAATCATCATGCTTTACGATTATACGCATTGAGATATGCTGTTTTCATGAGATTTCTGGATTTGAGAACCATGGTCATTTTAAAAGAAAGTATGTATTGTTTTAAAAACCTGGTTTCTCTTGATATGATATTTTAGTGCGTCCACCATGCATTTTCTCGGTTCTGAGACGTGTGATATGTGAAACCCGATTCGAGGAGTGGACGATTCGTTTGCGGGTTCATGGTGGCAGAGGGACTACTACCTACCAGTGATAGTATTTGGGCTCGGCGGATATCCAGAGGATACCGACCGGACTCAAGAGATGATATGGGCCGATCCGGACTGACATTGCCTGAGGGCCGATCCGGACTGACGGAGCCCGAGATGACACGGGTTTCATGATGTTTAGAGTGTCGATGCTGGGCACTCAGGTTCCATGATTTTGAAGTGTCACGAAGGGCACACGTTGATTTATATCCTCATATTTTCATGCATATACTTTTATGATATTTACATGCATGATGTTGTTGTGTTATTGGTTGACACGTGGATGGGATCCACATGCATACATACATTGATGATATGGTTGGACGAGATCCACACGCATACATACATTGATTATATTATTGGATGATATCCACATGCTGATAGGCATCTATTTATAGTGTTAGCACATATACAGACCCGGTCACCCTAAATATCATAGTATTACCTTTATGATGTAGTTGACCTAAGAGTCGATATTTATTCGATTTCTATCTGTAGATGTTTTTCTATTCACGAGTTGGCAACTCATACCCGTTGTGCCACAGTTCTTACAGGTTGACCGCATGGATTCGTAGCGGCATCGCTGGCACATTGCTTTATTTGGGTGTTTTGCTTGGTAGGTGGGACATTTATATTGTACCCACTATTGTATTATTATTAATATTGTATCTAGTCAACTCCATCATTCAAAATTAGTAATTGTATAAGTATTGAGACTTAGTGAGACTTATGGTTGCGAGACTTAGAGCGAGAGGTATTCCGCTACTTGTGGTTTTGATATCTCGCTTATTCTTTATCTTTTGTGTTGATCTTCGCCGTTGGGCGTCGTAAAGTTATATTTATGCTTTGCGTGGTTGTGGATCCGCCGATTGGCGATGAGCTAGCTCCCGCATGGGATGCCTTTTATATTATCATGTATTGTGGTTTTGGATCAAAAAATACAAAGGAGGTGCTGCCCAAATTTTTAAAAGACGAAACATGTTTTCAAACTGTTAAATTTCACTGCATTATTCATGTTCCTTTTCTATGCCTGTAAGAAAACGTGATTTCATTATACCTAATTTCAAAACTTCACCTCTTTTATTTTCATTAAAAAGGTTTAGATTTCGGGGTTTCAGCTTACTTGAATTACGTTATGCTTTTAGACGTTGCGTGATTTAAGTATTGGTCACGAGCTAATATTTCAGGTCATGAAACTAGCGGCCTATGGGTTGTTTGGCCTCCGTCATGGTCATAGGACGCTAAGGGCAAAAAATATTATCGGAAATTTCAAGTGTTGAAATTTGCAATGAGATTGCATACCTTCTATGTGATAGTTAGATCCAGATACCCACTGCGAGTAAGAGTTACTCCTAGGAGAATTTTGCACTTTACAATTAGCTAATCCATTAGGTGTCTAGAAAGGTGTCAACGGGGTTATGCCTCTAGGAAAACGAGGTTTATTTTAATTAGGTCCGTGTGAAAGCACGGGGAACCTCCCTCGGAGTACCGATACCTGCCTGGCCAAACGATTAGCGAACCTGTAGGGTGTAATTAATCCCGGCTAATCTTACCTTTTAAGATTTGAAGGAAGATTTGATAAAAATTGTAGGAGCCATCCTGATTAGATATGATACTAACAAATCTAATCTTGCAAAGAGCGCACGCTAACGCGTTTCCTTCTCTCTCTCTCCAGGCAGCAACTAATGGCATACCTTAATCAAGATAATAATATGGTTGTATTGACCGAACCTTCCTTTTATACAGGGCTAGGGAACGTTTTTCCGGCTCTATCTTATGAATGTCATAAGTATGAGCAAGGGATAGGAGAATGTCAGGATTCTTGCGCCACCCGTACGAAGAAATAGCATATTGATGCATCTTCTTCGTGTGTGTTCGTTATCGTGAACTGTTTCTCAGTTTGTTCAACATCCTGGTTATTGGATACCGGATCAGGATCCCACATATGTAATTTGTTACATAGGCTAAAGAAAGGTAGAGAACGGGGAAAGGGTGATAAATCCCTAACAGCAGAGAATGGTGCAATTGTTGCAGCCAAGGCGGTTGGCGATTATCACCTTTTATTACCAACTGGTAATACATTGATTCTGAACGACTGTTACTGCATACCAAAGATGATATGCAACATTATATCAGTTTCTTCACTAACTAAAGAAGAATATAATCTCACATTAGAGGATAATGTTATGAACATTTTCCACAATCAACTGTTGATTGGATCTGGTACGTTATGTAATGGTATATATGTTCTTAATCAAAGTACAGTTCTTAACGTACAGAACACAAACAAGAGGAAAAGTTCAGAAATGAACGAAGCTTTCTTGTGGCACTATTGACTAGGTCATATCAATGCGATAAGACTGAATAAGTTGCATAAAGATGGATATTTGAATTCGTTCGAATTTTCATCTTATGAAACTTTTCAGTCATGTCTCAAAGATAAGATGACCAAAACTCTGTTTACTAGACACAGAGAAAGAGCTACTGAACTCTTCGGACAAATACATAGTGATGTATGAGGTCCTATGTCTATACATGCCAGGAATGGTTTTTTGTACTGTATTACATTCACCGATGATCTCTCAAGGTTCGGACATATGTTCTTGTTGAAACACAAGTCTGAAGCTTTTGAGAAATTCAAGGAATATAAGTGCGAAGTTGAAAACCAGATGGGAAAAAGTATTAAAATCCTGCGATCAGATCAGGGAGGAGAATACATGAGCGGGGAATTCCGAGACTATGTAAAAGAGAATGGGATTCTCTCTTAGCTTACTTCTCCGTATATACCACAGTACAACGGTGTATCGGAGAGGAAGAATCGCACCTTATTATATATGGTGCGCTCTATGATGAGTACTGTTAAGTTGCTTATTTCTATTTGGGGTTATGCGCTTGAGACAACTGCATACCTATTGAATAGAGTTCCGACCAAATCAGTGCCTACCACTCCATATGAGATATGGAATGGGAAGAGGCCATATCTTAATTTTATTCAGATATTGGTTGTCCGGCCTATGTGAAGACACAAAATCCGGACAAGTTGTAACTCCTTAGAATGCGATTAGTGTTAATTAAGCGATAATGCGGGTTTTCTGTAAAAAGTTTACCAATTTGGGTTTCTCACATTTCATAACATTTAATTAATAATTTATTATTATTTGTTATGGCTTGCACACACATGTGCATGTTTATGTGAGGGTTTGTTTGTGTAATCTTCCTCAAGTGACCAAGACAACATTAAGTTAATCCTAATCCTTACTTAACCTTAACCTAATCCTTGCTTTGCCTTAACCTTAAACCCTAGATATTTGTTGTGAGATATTTCTTCTTATTTTGGATTGAAGAGGAGGTGGCAAAGTGAGTCATGGAGACTTGTTGGCTTGCATTGATGGTGAGTTAATGCAATGGTACACTCACGCTATGCTCACCTCTCTCTCTCTCTCTTTATCATTCATTCTTTCATTCTCTCCTACTTATCTCCTTCTTATTATTTCTCATCTCCTCACTTTCTCAAACTGAACACTTGATCATTCCTTCACAAAACCTTCACTAATATTCACAAATCATCACCAAATCACTTCTAATGACTTGTTTTGCCTCTAAGATGCCTTGGAGGTTGCAAAGCTGGGATCTTTGAGCTTGTAGGAGTTGGTAATGATCTCTTTCTGTTAAGTAGGTGTTTATTGTGTTGCATAGCTTATTCGTTTCAGTTTAGAATGCGTAAAGTTTAGTTTCAGGTAAATATCGTATTTTTAGCGTAGTTTTGGGTCTCGAATGATCTGCTATCAAACCAGGTATTTGTTTGCAAAGTTCCCATTACAGTGACCTTGTGTTGTGAGCTGGAACCCACCATAAAAACCTGAGACAATTCCATGAACAGTTGGCCGGAATTTTATTGCTTCTGGCCGCAATTTGCGGCTAGACTATGGAGTTTGGGTTTGAGTGTTGGTGTAGGAGTCTCTGGGGTTGTGTGTGGTCTTGTGGTATGTGCAACTTTTACAAATTGTTTGGGTAGCAAAATTTGGGATCACATTGCTAGTTTCTAGTGTTTCGATTACGCGCGTTACGTTATCCGATATGGTTCGTGTCTTTGTGTATCTGTTGCTCTTGGGTTAGTTTCGTAGTGTCGCTACGCACGTTAGCCACGAGACGAACACTTGAGAGTATATTTGGAGTTGGTGCGTTGGTCAAGCGTAGTTTGTATGTGTTATTGGTCGATTGCTAATATACACTTGTTATATTGTTTTATGATCTAAGAGACGCAGGCGGGAATGTCAGACGCTGTGAAGAAGGGAAAGCGAGTGGTTGGGTTTACTTAGCCCCAGGATCATCGGTGAATGGATTTAACGTTTACAGGGGAATCGCCCGCATGGTGTTATGCGTCTGGGCTAGATATAATATGATATTAGTCGCATGTTTATATTGCATATATAGAATTGTGCATAAAACTTTATTGCATATTACTACTTGTTGTGCTTGGACTTATACCCCTTTGGACACTGCACTATTATTGACGGCTCATGTTGCATGAGCACTGATTGTATGCCACCCACACCATCAACAATTGCCATGATACGCACAACACTTATACATACGTGAGATTGTATTGGTTAGGGACATTGAGACATTGATTCATATTCTATTGTGCATATGACATATAGCATCCCTTTATACCTACAAGCTTACACATATGCCTTGCTATGCCTATATGAGTACACATACCTGGAGGGAATTGTATCATTATTGACATGTATATACACATACCTAGCTTGATATAGCTATACACATACTTGGAGGGTATTACATCATTATTGATAGGTAGATACACATATCTTGCTATACCGACATGGTTACGCATACCTGGCTATAGCTACATGTTCTACTTTATTTGATATTGTATGGATTTGGAGAAATTAGGAACCACATGATATATTTCATAACTTGTTGTAGTTAAAGAGCGGTTTTTCCTTTATATGCTTATATTACTGTTTTATGTTGCATATATCATATTCATGGATTTTCGCATTGAGATATTGATTTCACATGATGTTTTCTGGATTTGAGGACCGTGGCAGTTTCATGAAATTATGCACTATTTGAAAAACCCGGTTTCTCTTGATATGATATTTCAGCGTCCACCATGAGATTTCTCGGTTCTGATATATGCCCCATGCGAGGAGTGGTGTGGGCCGTGTGCGGGTATATGGTGGAGCCCGGTATGTTACCCCGAGGCAAGAAAGGTATATCGATGGATTTTGCCGATGAGCCTAGCAGGGGATGTGCACTGCCTACTGGTGATGGTATTTTGTACACAGCAGTGATCATGGAGATATCGACCGGAGTCATGTACGTATGGATATGGGGAATTCGAGTGTCGAAGCTGGGTACTCGGGTTTCCGATGAACGTATGATACGTACATATCAGGGCCAGTCGTGGTGACGACGCTTGATAGATCAGTATTTATGTGTCGATACTGGATACTAGTTTTCATGATATTTTACTCCTAAGTATATATATCAGTGGTATGGGATGCTGTTATATATGCATGTATATAATATCAGTGGTATGGGACGCTGTTATATATATATTATAATATATATCATCATAATGATCTATGCTAGTATTCTTATTTTTACCCGATATGAGGGCCGATCTGAAGGCCGATATGAGGGCTGATCTGTGGGCAGATATGAGGGCCGATCTGAGGGCCGATCTTTGGGCCGATATGAGGGCCGACCTGAGGGCCGATTTGAGGATATTTAGGATCTGGATTGTCTTGATGGACATTGGTCCTGCCATGATGAGGATTCCATGAGGATGACATGTTTTATCCCATAATCCGCATTTATTTATATGTATTTCTTCATGTATTAGTTTTACCTGATAGAGTACCTTTCATGACTGTTGCATATACATATTTCCATATTATTTCTTCCTGTATTAGTTGTACCTGATAGAGTACCTTTCATGACTGTTGCATACATATGGCCATTTATTGCTATTAGCTTGCATCTGATAGATTCGCGCAGTATGTGCATACTTGCGATTACCTGCATATGTTATTTACTATTCACGAGTTGGAAACTCACCCCGTTGTGCCATAGGGTTTGCAGGTTGTTCCTCAGAGTAGTCGTTGGTAGGGCTTTCATCTATCGTATCATCTTTTGCAGCGGATACCGTTATGGCTGACTATGTGCAGTTTGCTATAGATGGGTTTTGCGGTTATACGATGTTGATCATTGTATATCCGTTGTATCCTATACTCTCCATCTACCATTTTCATGTATTGACTTAGAGACAAGTTGTGAGGACGATATTGTATATTTTTGGTGACTTGGAGGCCTTTTATGCAGTTTTATTTATATCGTCTTTTTCTTCGCTACGGCATCGTATATCTGTTGTGGTGGTTGTTTTCCGCCTTTGGGTGTGGATTTGCTCCCGTTGGGGATGCTTTACTTATATATTTATGTTGTACCCTTTTTTGGGGCTTGTTTTACATAGGAGGTGCTGCCAATTTTTTAAAGGAAGTAAATTTGGAGTTTAAAGAATTTTATTGAGATTTCAAAAGCTTTAACCATATTATTATCACTTACTACTTTTGATGGTTTAGATTGCTGGGTTTTCGGCTTACTTGAATTACGTTACGCCTGGAGACGTTACGTGGTTTAAGGTCCATTACGTGCCAAATTTCAGGTCGTGACAAAGTTGGTATCAGAGCGCTAGGTTTAACCTTTCGGAGTGTAAGATGACCTTGGTATGATGGATTAGGTAGCTAAAGCAGAGTAACATAGTGTGTGTATGTCCGTGGCATACTTACGACACGGTACTCCGCCTAAGTGACCTAAGTACTAATTACTTGAAATTCCTTCCTTGATGATACATATCCTTGCGATTCGATTTCCGTGTTCTTATCGAATCCTATTTCCATTGATAGCCTTTTTGCCGCCGATGACTATGAGGGCTCAGAGTGATGCAGTGAGAGCCGAGGTCAGAGTTGACTCGTTTGGGGCGAGGACTGACCAGGATAGTACACTCGTTGCACAGGAGCAGTGTGATCCGCCTTTGATAGATCGTATCGCTAGGCTTGAGGCAGATATGCAGGACTTGCACCAGATGATGAGGTCGTTGGTTGAGGCCAGTCGAGCACAGCGATAGGAGGTCGTCACCCCTGTTACCCAGTTATTCCTTGCGATCAGCACACAGCATTGTGTTACATATACAACACCACTGGACGCAGCCCTATTCGATGAGGAGCGTCTTTCCGAGACTTTGGGAGTCCGAGGAAGGAGGAGGGCCCGTGCAGGTGTACCAGCCCAGAGACAGAGGTTCAGTCGCCGTGACAGATTTTGTGCACGTCGCGGGAGTAGCAGAGGCGTGGGACGAGGACATTGGTTTAGCTCTCATCCCAAGGAGGGGCAGTAGTTTTTATCTGGATGTTACCGGTGTAGGAGTTTTGGTCATCGGGTTCGAGATTGTACAGAGCTACGTGAGCGCAAGGAAGCTGTACCACAGAGAGGTCGTAGTCGCGGAGGATTCGTTCTGAGTGTACCCGATGGCAGAGGAGGAGTTCATCCAGTTGCGGGTAGAGGGCAAACACGAGCGTTTGCTTCTACTCATCGGGATGCGCGGGCGTCAATGCAGAGTTTTCAAGTAGTCTTATCCGTATGTTTTCTTACTGCACTTGTTTGTTTAATTCGGGATCTATGCACTCGTTTGTTCTACACACTTTGTGACGTGGTTGGGCCGAGAGTCATGTATGCTAGATCAGCCGTTTGTTGTGTTAATTTCTGTTAGCGATTCCTTAGTTGCGCGATACGTGTTTCGATCATGTGCCAATTGGATAGGAGATAGAGATTCGTCCGTCGATTTGATCCTTCTAGAGATGTTGGAAATTGACGTTTTCCTGGGCACGGACTGGTTAGGTACGTGCTAGGTGTCTGTGGACTGCCGCGATAAGACATTAAGGTTTTGTTTTCCCGGCGAGTCTATTCTTGTTGTGTAGGGGGACTGTGGTGCCGCCCTTCACAGCTTGATTTCAGCTTTTTCACTAGTCAGCTTTTGAGGAGAGGATGTCGAGGATTCTTAGCTTCCATTCGTGATACCGAAGCCACAGTGGGCTCGTTGGACCGGGTTTCTTTTGGCCGAGATTTTCCGTCGTTGTTCCAGATGAGCCGGCGGAGCTTAGGGAGCTTAAGGATCAGCTGCAGAGTTGCTAGATAGGGGGACTTGTGCATACGAGTGCTTCGCTTTAGGGAGCTCCTATTCTATTCGTCAAGGAGAAGGACGGCAGTTTGAGGTTGTGTATTGATTTTCGTCAATTGAACTGAGTAACAGTGCAGATTAGGCATCCTTTACCTCGTATTGACGATTTGTTCGATCAGCTCCACGGTGCGAGACATTTTTCTAAGTTTGTTTCGGGATCAGGTCATCATTGGTTGCGAATTCAGAGTGATGACATTCTTAAGACTGCTTTTATGCGCGCTACGGGCTTTATTAGTTTTTGGTGGTGTCGTTGGACTCACCAATGCCCTAGCAGAATTCATAGATGTGATGAACAATGTTTCTTAGGCCGTTCTTTGACCAGTTGATTGTTGTGTTACAAATGACATTCTGGTCTTTTCCAAGAGTCGTGAGGAACGTGAGCAACACTTGAGGATTTTCTTTGCAGACATTGGGAGAGCGCCAGCTGTTTGCTAGATTCTCGGAGTGTTCCTTCAGACTTGATAGTGATGACTTCCTAGGTCATGGGGTTACGGGAGACGGTATTCGTATGGAACTGAGGGATGTCGAAACCGTACAACTTTATCCCAGACTTGTATCAGGGACAGAGGTCCGCAAATTTTGGGATTAGCCGGTTTTTACCACCGTTTCGTGCAGGATTTCTTGAGTATCGCTGCACGGTTGACTGTACTGACAAGGAAGGGGTTCCTTTTCTTTAGACTGTGGCATGCGAGCCGAGTTTTCAGTAGTTGAAGACTTGGTGGACGATCGCACCAATTCTATCCTTGTTTCTGGTTCAGGCAACTTTGTTGTTTACTGTGATGTTTCGCGAGTGGAGCTCGATTGTGTACTGATGTAGCATGATAGAGTTATCACTTATACTTCCCAACGGTTATGGGAAGTACAAGCAGGATTTATCCCACTCATGATCTGGAGATGGCCGCGGTGGTTTTGCGCTGGAGATTTGGGGACACTACTTGTACGGAGAGTCATGTCAGATTTTCTCGCACCACCAGAGCTTTGTGTACATCTTCCTGCAGCGGGTTTTGATTGTTGAGACAACGTCGTTGGATGGAAATTGTGAAGAATTGTGATTGTGAGATCCTTCATTATCCGTGGCAAGACGATTGTGGTAGCTGATGCTTCAGTCGTAGGCCAGGGGTAGTTTGTTCCGGTTGTGCGCAGTTCGGAGACAGTCTTCTGCAAATTTACAGTTCTTGTGCGACAGATGAGCACAGTTAAGTTCAACTCTACTGAGGGGACAGCTTGCTTATGTCCACACCCATCCACATTTACTAAATCATTTTCGTGAGGCATAGCCCACCGATGCTCGCTGTCGGAGATTCTTGAGCATATTCAGCTGGGTAAAGATTCAGAGTTCTTGATTTATGACCAAGGTGTGTTGTGTTAGGGACTCGATGGCGTGTACTGATATTAATGGGTTGAGATGCGAGGTCCTAGAGCAGGCACATCAGTCAGCTTTCTGTGTTCATCTAAGTGCCACCGAGATGTAACGTGACTTGTGAGTTGGTTACTGGTGGGTAGGGATGAAGAGTGAAGTTTCGAATTTCATTTTGAGGTGCATGGCTTTTCTGTGAGCTAAGGTTGAGCATTTGAGACTAGCTGGAGAGTTGCAACCTTTTTACCGTTCCAGAGTGGGAATGGGAGCAGATCTCCATGAATTTCGTTGTAGTGTCTACCAAGTTTACACAGGGTGTGACTCCATTCGGGTGATTGTTGTCCGGTTATACTCGGTTTGCTCATTGTTCTTCGGTATGTTTGTGCGTTTGCATATTGTTCCTTCATGCGTTGTATCCGATAGAGGCACCCAGTTCGCTAGCTGTCTTTGGCAGAAACTTCAAGAAGCATTGGGTACTGGTTAAGTTTTAGCTTCGCTTTTCCATCTGTAGGCCGATGGTCAGACAGAGCGGACTATACAGACTCTGGAGGATATGATTGTGCGTACGTACTAATTGGTTGTTGGCTGGTGATCGCACGCTTTTGGCGTGTCGGATGTTCAAAGAATTAAAGTGTAACCGCGATCAGGACGGTGTCGCTTTGCAGCTAGCCGGTTGAGCACGGGTCGGTCCACAGAGAGATGGTAGTATCTTACCTTCTTGTCTTAGACGAGTCAATAAAGAATCTGTGTGTTTGTTCAGTCTAACCTATGTGTTTATTTGCAAGTATAAAGTTGTTAAGAAGAAAATACGAGATTGTAAGCTAAAGAAATCCGTACTCAAAACCTTTGAGCCGAGTCTTGACCAATTGAAGCTCGAGCAATCGGCAACAACGTGGATTAGGGGATTTAAGCGCGGTATTCGTGGAATCCGGCTTATTTACCCTTGTCCTTCCGTTCTTGTCTCTTGCTTTCGCCTCCGGCCAAACCGAACGCAACCGGTCGCGGTTAGGAATCACCGTTACCTTGTCAGGGTAGGGTGCCTAACGGAGCGCTTGCGTATGGTTTGGGCGAAGTTCAAATGGAAAATAACGGGAAAAGGAATTGGCAAAGAAATGTTAACTTATAATACCGTATTTCTTCTTAACAATAACAATAATTACAACATTCACAAAATGAACAACAAAGAGCAAAAGAGAAGAACAAAGAAAAGAAAAGATTACAAATATTAAGTGCATGAAATAAATTGCAAGTAATTAAAGACAAGGAAATAAATTGCAAGTAATAAAAAGCGATAAAAAGAATACGAAACTAGGACTCAAGACAAGCATGTGATCAATAGCCAACCCTTAAACTTGCAAGCTCAATGAAAATGTTGCAAGATCAAGGGAACGGTAGAGAACGCTTGTGAAATGAAGTGCTAGTCCCGTGAGAAAATATGACCCTTGAGATCAATAACTAACCCTTAACCATTCAAGCTCAATGAAGAAGTTGAATGATCAAGAGAAAGCAAGAATCTCAAGGGGGAGCAAAACTAACAAGAAAGATAAAAATCCCTCATCTTCATTAATCTTCCACTCAAAAAGCTCTCACTACAATTTTAATGGAGAAAGAATGAAGAAGAAGAAGAAGAAGAACAAAACTACACAAAAAAGAGGCTAAAGAAAAGCTCCCTTGGTTTGGCTCAGATCTGCTGTATTTATAGGCAGGGAATGGGAACTCTAGGGCAACCATCAGACCATAGACACAATTACCAAACAGCCCCCAAAAGTTCACAGAGAGATGACACAGTACGGCCGCGTTTCCGCGGCCAATACCCCCTATTGGCCGCGGAAACGTGGCCATGTGGTGGAGTCAGGTCGTCAACTTTTGTGGCTTTCCCTGGTCTGCTGTCCCCTGTTGTCTGGTACATGTATTTTCTGATAATTTCATCCAGAATATCTTCAGATTCTTAGTCCAAGATTGCATTATCTTTTTCACTTTTGACTTCTATCTCCCTCGAGCTCCGTGCACCCATTGATTCTTGTGCAGCCCCTCTCGTGCTCTGTGCTTGTCCGAGACACGAATGACCGCTGTCATATGCCTTGTCCCTGGAACCGGTACGCAGCACCGGACGGATATGGATGACCGGAACCCGGCTTTTATCTGTTGTCAACAGATGTTCTGTATTTGGTGTAACTGTGGAGATTTTGTCTTGAATTGCAATATTTGTACTGGAAACCTGTATTCTGTAAATATGTAACAAACACGGATTAAAAGTACCTACCTATAAACACACGAGCATAAGAATGGGCGGTATAAAATGCAGTATTCTGTGATGAACAAATACCCCCAAACTTAACTTTTGCTCGTCCCGAGCAAAACCAATTATTCACAAAAATAAAATCCTAACCGCACTTTCGCAGGGAACGCGATTGCACTGAGCGCGTGCAACAAGCCGTTAAACCTCTAGGTGTCCCTAGTAGGAGGAGTGTTGTCTCCTGAGGGTTTTCAGCGGATACTACCCACAAAATCCGGTCAAGTTGGTTTTTGTAAAATAACTAAGATTCAAACCCTAAAGTTTTGTTTTAGAAAATAGCAATTCTATAATCCTAAGTCTAGACCATCGAACCTTTATTTTTCACACCTCGCTTCTTATTTAACTACAGATTTTATATGTCTTTACGTGTAGTGCAAATAGTGTCGTTAAGTTCCAGAAGGATCGATTAAAGTCATCATGTCGCATAAAAAAAACCCAGATAACAATTTTAAAAGGATCACATAAGTTTTATAAAGAGTTAAGCATTTTTCAAGTTTCGTTTTCCAGTAAGGTTTCAACTTCAGAATTTCTATCTTCCTTAACAGAAAACTAAGTCGTATTTTCCACTCCACCTTTTTCTTGTTTTCATTTCATACACACCTCTGTGAACGTGCAATAGTCTTTATCATAGAATAAAACCTTCATATCTCCGCTAAATTTTTTTATAAAAGTCTGTCTTTTATCAAGATTATTCTCACACAAAGAACCGTTAGGAATTTTAACTCGGAGAGAACACTTGCTTGACTTTGTTTTAAAACTGGACTTTCTAGGCTTCTTAGCGAGCTTTGGGCCAATGCACCCAAACCAGTTGGTTTTAGTGCATTAGGTGTAGAAACACCCCAGCGGACTTAATTACTCAAGTTACCTAGGTCCAAAAACAAAAGACAGTTTGGCGTGAAAATCAGATGATTTAATACGAACGGAGATATAACCGGCAGTTCAATTATTTTTTTGGATAAAAGACGTGTTTAGTGGGTTTGGTGTGTAATCATTCCAATCAAGTTTCAGATGGGTTATTTTTCAGACTTAGTTCCAATTACGGCATCAATAACATTCCTTCATATTCGCTTTACTTCATAAACTATTCTTGACATTACTTATTTCCGAACAAACCTATTTGATCCTCAGAAAATCATTTATCTGTTTAAAAGTTTAAACATGAAAGACTTGTCATCTAATTCCCAAAATTCACAACACGTGTAGTGTGATGTAAAGACGTATATCAGCTATATTTAACTTCAAAGGAGAGTTATCTTTCAGGTTTTCAAAATCTAAACATAAGATTTAGTTATTCCTATTTTTTCAACAAAAACCGTCGAATGTTGAATCAGAGTTCTTCCACAATCTTGACAAAAAAGTTTTTATATTTTTAGAAAATTTTCAGATTTTTATGGATTTTATGGATTTAATATGCAGATGCAAAATATACATATGAATGCGAAGGAAGAAAGCTTACCGAGCACACCCCCAAACATAAACTTGACAGTGCCCTCACTGTCAGGCTATACCAAGAGGGTCAAAATTGCCGGCGCTCCCTAAAAACAAATTATATACAACAAAGAAAACAAAAAATATATACAAAAAAGGTGTCCCCCCCAAACTTAAGTAAAACAGTGTTTCCACTGTTAAGCGTTGAAATTCAGGATTAAGGGGGAAAGAACAGTATCAAGCTATACAAGGCCTTACACAGGCCAAAAGTTAACACCAACCATTCAAAGATTTTATCGCTATAATGTACTGGTTGGTGGAAAAAGGCGTAGAGAAAAGAGATGGAGAATACGCGAGACCATATGCGGAGAGAAGCGGGATATGGTCTCGGTATATGAGAGGAAGAAGAATGGCGGACGGGAAAAAGAAGTGGAATACGAACTTGAGGGTGCAAATGGAGTAAATAAATTAGCACAATTTGGGATGACCGATGTGTGAAAAGCGATTGTGCTAATATATTTATCCGTCGAGAAATGGGATCAAATCCCTCAAGATTCGTGAGAAACCATGGGTACGCCGAACTTGGTAAACCAGACATACGAAATGAAAGTGAGACGGTTTCTTGCATGGTCGGAACGATGGAAAGAATGGAGGGAAGTGATTGAGGAAGGTTATCGGTTAAAGGTTCAGGAGGGTGTACACAGTCAGTGGAAGGGATAGGATGAATTGGAAAATCCGACTCATCAATTATAACTGGTTCATCCTCAAAACTATCCTCAGAATTCTCCTCAAAGTTAAGCTCATCCATGCCTTCATCATCAATATCAAGACGCATATGAAGTTCGGGAAAAACATTTAATGACTCAGGATGATGAGTTGGAGAGAAAAATTCAGCTAAGTCTATGGGTTCATCATCCAAAATATTCCCGGCGTCAATATCCTTAATCAAGTGAAAGTCAATTTTCTCAGACACCTCATCAAAAGCATGGATTTCAATCGATTCAGGTTCTAAGATGGAGGTGTAGAGGTCAAAAGGATTGGGTATGGTTTCAC
Organism: Agapanthus africanus; assembly: GCA_030015575.1. Lineage (NCBI taxonomy): Eukaryota > Viridiplantae > Streptophyta > Magnoliopsida > Asparagales > Amaryllidaceae > Agapanthus > Agapanthus africanus. The sequence continues at coordinate 295,477,205 of CM057347.1, forward strand.
TTGGCAAGGTCCCTTCACAATCTGGCAAATCAAACACTACAAAGTCGCACAACTCATTAAACACTCTATCATCAACTGATAATTCATTTGGGACACTTGATAGACTTTCAACACAGGAGTTGTGGAATTCAAGTTGGACCGGGTAGGCTTGATTCAGAAGGGGGTACAACTCACTTTCTCCACTCAAATTCACAGCCTGTCCTACCGCCTCATCATACATTGGAAAATTTGGAGCTAGCTGGAAACTAGCTACCGGGTCAGTAGGTTGTATGAGAGCGGCCATGGACGCATTCAAATCCATCATCTGTTGGCTTGACGCTACCCTAAAGTCTTCCAAGGACTGTTCTAGACTAGACATTGGTTGTGAAGGGGTTTCAGGAAAAGATTCAAAGTTGTTTGGATACTGAAAACTCCCAACTGGCGGTTCTGATGCAATGTCTAGGGAAGGTGCAAAAGTAGGGTAGGATTGGTAGGAATTGAATGGTTGGACAGGAGCAGGATCAACATTTGGATAGGAAGGTGAATGGAATTGTTGATCCCAAGAATTTGAAGTGGTGAAAGGAGTGAAAGATCGGCTACGGGATTGTTCAATACGTTCAGCGATGGACAAAGGACGACTTGCAAAAGGGGTATCAACATAAGCGGGTGTGGGAGGTTGAAAAGGTTGATACGAAGTGGAATGAGGAGTGCAAGTGTTTGTCCTAGACGCTGCTATGCGATCTTTCAGTGAAACTTTGGGCATGGAGGGGTCGTTCGATGTTCGGCCAAAGCAAGAACCGTAAGAAGTAATGTCTGGTTGTGGGTACCAAAGTTCGGCAAGAGTTTTTCGAGGTGGGGTACCCATGATATGAAGAGAGAGAAAGAAAGGTAGAGAAAAGGAGGGGAAAAAGAATGTGATTTTTTTTTTTGAATATTAACAAAAGAATGAAATATACACAAAAAAGAATATTGACAAAAACAATCACGACACAAAAATACCACACACCTAATCGTTCTAGGGTTCACCTAGGTCAACTAGACCTGCTCCAGAACTTGATTGTCGAAGTAAAACTGTTTCGAGAAACAGGCTCAAGATACACTGATCACGAGGCCAGGTAAGTGCAGAGATAAGGGGAGGTTTTCCAACGCTTTCGCGAAGTTCCTTAATTAAATAACCCTTTCTCTTTTGGCGGTTTCGCCGTTAACACTTTCCTAGACACCCCGTAAACAATATACCGTTAAGCAAGGTTCTAAACACAGTTAACTTCTCCTAGTGAGCGCGAAGTCCTTAAGGCTTAAAGTCTAGTTTCTTTTAAATTTTGTGCGGGTAAACGTTATGCTCAAGTTCGTGATTTGTGGGCCACGGAAAAGGTGATGAAATCCTTTACCGTATGTTGTGGGGTTCGCTTGCCCTTAAGTCCGTATTAATGTATGCAATGCGCAATTCAAAAATTCTATAAAGAATCAAACAATCGTTTTTTAGTTTAAGCGCGGCGCTGCAACAAATACGGGTTAGTCAATTTTGGCGTTTGCTAGCGAACTTGCAAAGAATCCTGCAAAGAATAGTATATTGGAAGCGTCGGATTTGAGAAGAAGGTGTTAGGAAAGTACGTACCATTAAATGTTTGGGTTAGGAAACCCCCGTTGAATCAAATCCGGTAAGCTTGAAATTTTCGCTTGCGCGGGTCAAACTACCCGGATCTTTGGCACTGTACTTCGTAAATCACCCTTGTCTTGAATGCACACTTTGCTCCCCACAATCGCAGTTTGCAAACTTGCAAAAATCTGCACTCTTGCCCACAAAAATGATCAAAAAAAATCAAAAAGATTTTTTTTTTTATATATACAAAAAGAATATTAACCCGAATAACAAGAAAGAAAATACGCTACCGTCTACCCGGCAACGGCGCCATTTGATCGCACGCTTTTGGCGTGTCGGATGTTCAAAGAATTAAAGTGTAACCGCGATCAGGACGGTGTCGCTTTGCAGCTAGCCGGTTGAGCACGGGTCGGTCCACAGGGAGATGGTGGTATCTTACCTTCTTGTCTTAGATGAGTCAATAAAGAATCTGTGTGTTTGTTCAGTCTAACCTATGTGTTTATTTGCAAGTATAAAGTTGTTAAGAAGAAAATACGAGATTGTAAGCTAAAGAAATCCGTACTCAAAACTTTTGAGCCGAGTCTTGACCAATTGAAGCTCGAGCAATCGGCAACAACGTGGATTAGGGGATTTAAGCGCGGTATTCGTGGAATCCGGCTTATTTACCCTTGTCCTTCCGTTCTTGTCTCTTGCTTTCGCCTCCGGCCAAACCGAATGCAACCGGTCGCGGTTAGGAATCACCATTACCTTGTCAGGGTAGGGTGCCTAACGGAGCGCTTGCGTATGGTTTGGGCGAAGTTCAAATGGAAAATAACGGGAAAAGGAATTGGCAAAGAAATGTTAACTTATAATACCGTATTTCTTCTTAACAATAACAATAATTACAACATTCACAAAATGAACAACAAAGAGCAAAAGAGAAGAACAAAGAAAAGAAAAGATTACAAATATTAAGTGCATGAAATAAATTGCAAGTAATTAAAGACAAGGAAATAAATTGCAAGTAATAAAAAGCGATAAAAAGAATACGAAACTAGGACTCAAGACAAGCATGTGATCAATAGCCAACCCTTAAACTTGCAAGCTCAATGAAGAGGTTGCAAGATCAAGGGAAGGGTAGAGAACGCATGTGAAATGAAGTGCTAGTTCCGTGAGAAAATATGACCCTTGAGATCAATAACTAACCCTTAACCATTCAAGCTCAATGAAGAGGTTGAATGATCAAGAGAAAGCAAGAATCTCAAGGGGGAGCAAAACTAACAAGAAAGATAAAAACCCTCATCTTCATTAATCTTCCACTCAAAAAGCTCTCACTACAATTTTAATGGAGAAAGAATGAAGAAGAAGAAGAAGAAGAACAAAACTACACAAAAAAGAGGCTAAAGAAAAGCTCCCTTGGTTTGGCTTAGATCTGCTGTATTTATAGGCAGGGAATGGGAACTCTAGGGCAACCATCAGACCATAGACACAATTACCAAACAGCTCCCAAAAGTTCACAGAGAGAGGACACAGTACGGCCGCGTTTCCGCGGCCAATACCCCCTATTGGCCGCGGAAACGCGGCCATGTGGTGGAGTCAGGTCGTCAACTTTTGTGGCTTTCCCTGGTCTGCTGTCCCCTGTTGTCTGGTACATGTATTTTCTGATAATTTCATCCAGAATATCTTCAGATTCTTAGTCCAAGATTGCATTATCTTTTTCACTTTTGACTTCTATCTCCCTCGAGCTCCGTGCACCCATTGATTCTTGTGCAGCCCCTCTCGTGCTCTGTGCTTGTCCGAGACATGAATGACCGCTGTCATATGCCTTGTCCCTGGAACCGGTACGCAGCACCGGACGGATATGGATGACCGGAACCCGGCTTTTATCTGTTGTCAACAGATGTTCTGTATTTGGTGTAACTGTGGAGATTTTGTCTTGAATTGCAATATTTGTACTGGAAACCTGTATTCTGTAAATATGTAACAAACACGGATTAAAAGTACCTACCTATAAACACACGAGCATAAGAATGGGCGGTATAAAATGCAGTATTCTGTGATGAACAGCTGGTGGGATCGCCACTTTCCATTGATGGAGTTCTCCTATGATAACAGTTATCAGGAGACATTTCAATTGGCAACTTTCAAGCCTTGTGTGGTAGGTGTTGTCGATCGCCATTCTGTTTTACTGACTCCGCGGGAGTAGGATTTTTAGACCCCAACTAGTCGGGAGGTTTCGGAGAAGATCCAGTTGATTCAGGTCAGGATGAGAGCATCACAATGCAGACAGAAGTCTTATGCCGACCGTTGTGGACACAGACTTGAGTTCGCAATGGGAGGTCATGTATTCCTACGGATTTTTCCGATGATTGGCGTGTTGAGTTTTGGAAAGCTTGGTCCCAGATTTTAGGTCCTTTTGAAATCCTTTAGCGAGTTAGTACCGTTGCCTATAATTTGGCACTTACGCCAAGATTTTTGAGTATTCATCCTGTATTTCTTGTGTTGATGCTTTGCAAATACCTTCATGACCCATCTCACATGATTTAGCATCAGACCGTTTAGCTTGAAGGCGATCTTTTCATTCACCGGCAGCCGATAGGGTTAGTGGATCGGCAGGTGGAGAAACTTCAGTCTTGAGTCTTGCCATCTGTGGAGGTCTTCTTTGGCGTAGCCGTATAGTGAGGTGATCACTTGGGAGGCTGCGAGCGAGATTTTGGAGTTTTGCACTCATCTCTTTGAAGGTATGCTTAGTAAGAACTTTAAATTCTGGGATGAATTTTCTATAAGTGGGGGAGATTGTAACACCTTAGAATGCAATTAGTGTTAATTAAGCGATAATGCGGGTTTTCTATAAAAAAAAAGTTTACCAATTTGGGTTGCTCACATTTTATAACATTTAATTAATAATTTATTATTATTTGTTATGGCTTGCACACACATATGCATGTTTATGTGAGGGTGTGTTTGTGTAATCTTGCTTAAGTGACCATGACAACATTAAGTTAATCCTAATCCTTACTTAACCTTAACCTAATCCTTGTTTTTCCTTAACCTTAAACCCTAGATATTTCTTCTTGTTTTGTATTGAAGAGGAGGTGGCAAGGTGAGTCATGGAGACTTGTTGGCTTGCATTGATGGTGAGTTAATGCAATGGTGCACTCACCCTATGCTCACCTCTCTCCCTCTTTATCATTCATTCTTTCATTCTCTCTCACTTATCTCCTTCTTAATATTTCTCATCTCCTCACTTCCTCAAACTGAACACTTGAACTTTTCTTCACAAAACCTTCACTAATCTTCACAAATCATCACCAAATCACTTCTAATGACTTGTTTTGCCTCTAAGATCCCTTGGAGCTTGGAAAGCTAGGATCTTTGAGCTTGTGGGAGTAGGTAATGATCACTTTTTGGTAAGTAGGTGTTTATTATGTTGCGTAGCTTATTCGTTTCAGTTTAGAACGCGTAAAGTTTAGTTTTGGGTAAATATCGTATTTTAGCGTAGTTTTGGATCTCGGATGATCCGCTATCAAACCAAGTATTTGTTGGAAACGTTCCCATCACAGTGACCTTGTGCAGTGACCTATAACCCACCATAAAAACCTGAGACAATTCCATGAATAGTAGGCCGCAATTTTATTGCTTTTGGTCGCAATTTGCGGCCAGACTGGGGAGTTTGGGTTTGAGTTTTGGTGTAGGGGTCTCTAGGGTTGTGTGTGGTCTTGTGGTATGTGCAACTTTTACAAATTGTTTGGGTAGCAAAATCTGGGATCACTTTGCTAGTTTCTAGTGTTTCGATTACGCGTGTTACGTTATCTGATACGGTTCATGTCTTTGTGTATCTGTTGCTCCTGGTTTAGTTTCGTAGTGTCGCTACGCATGTTAGACACTAGACGTACACTTGAGAGTATGTTTGGAGTTGGTGCGTCGGTCAAGCATAGTTTGTACGTGTTATTAGTCGATTGCTAAAATACACTTATTATATTGTTTTATGATCATAGGGACGCAGGCGGGGACATCGGACGCTGCGAAGATGGGAAAGCGAGTGGTTCGCTTTATTTAGCCCCTGGATTATCGGTGAGTAGATTTAACATCTACAGGGGAATCACCCGCATGGTGTTATGTGTCTGGGCTAGATATGATATGATATTAGTCGCATGTTTATATTGCACTTATAGAATTGTGCATAAAACTTCATTTCATATTATTACTTGTTGTGCTTGAACTTGTATCCCTTTGGATACTGCACTATTATTGACGGCTCATGTTGCACGAGCACTGATTATATACCACCCACACCGTCAATAATTGCCATGATATGCAAAACCGTTATACATACGTTAGATTGTATTGGTTAGAGACATTGAGATATTGATTCATATTCCATTGTGCATATGACATATAGCGTACCTGTATACCCGCATGCTTACATATATGCCTTGCTATGCCTATATGAATACACATACCTGGAGGGTATTGTATCATTATTGACATGTATATACACATAACTAGATTGATATAGCTACATACATACCTGGAGGGTATCACATCATTATTGATAGGTAGATACACATATCTTGCTATACCGACATAGTTACGCATACCTGGCTATGGCTACATGTTCACCTTTATTTGATGTTGTATGGATTTGGAGAAATTAGAAACCGCATGATATATTTCATAACTTGTTGCAGTTAAATAGCAGTTTTTCCTTTATATGCTCATATTACGTTTTATGTTGCATATATCATATTCATGGATTTTCGCATTGAGATATGGATTTCACAAGATGTTTTCTGGATTTGAGGACCGTGATAGTTTCATGAAATTATGCATTATTTGAAAAACCCGGTTTCTCTTGATATGATATTTCAGCGTCCACCATGAGATTTCTCGGTTCTGATATATACCACATGCGATGAGTGGTATGGGCCGTGTGTGGATACATGGTGGAGCCCAATATGGTACCCCGGGGCAAGAAAGGTATATCGACGGATTTTGCCGATGAGCCTGGTAGGGGATGTGCACTGCCTATCGGTGATAGTATTTTGGACTCGGCGGTGATTGTGGAGATATCGATCGGAGTCATGTACGTATGGATATGGGGAATTCGAGAGTCGAAGCTGGGTACTCGGGTTTCCGATGAACGTATGATACCTACATATCAGGGCAAGTCGTGGTGACGACACCTGATAGGTTAGTATTTATGTGTCGATACTGGACACTAGTTTTCATGATATTTTACTCCTAAGTATATATATCAGTGGTATGGGACGCTGTTATATATGCATGTATATATATATATCAGTGGTATGGGACGCTGTTATATATATTTATAATATATATCATCATAATGATCTATTATAGTATTCTTATTTTTACCCGATATGAGGGCCGATATGAGGGTCGATCTGTGGGCTGATATAAGGGCCGACCTGAAGGCCGATTTGAGGATATTTGGGATTTGGATTGTCTTGATGGACATTGGTCCTGCCACGATGAGGATTCTGTGAGGATGACATATTTTATCCCATATTCCGCATTTATTTATATGTATTGCTTCATGTATTAGTTGTACCTGATAGAGTACCTTTCGTGACTGTTGCATATATATATTGACATATTATTGCTTCATGTATTAGTTGAACTTGATAGAGTACATTTCATGACCGTTGCATACATATGGCCATTTATTGCTATTAGCTAGCATCTGTGCGCAGTACGTGCATACTTGCGATTACCTTCATATGTTATTTACTATTCACGAGTTGGAAACTCACCCCTGTTGTGCCACAGGGTTTGCAGGTTGTTCCTCAGAGTAGTCGTTGGCAGGGCTTTCATCTATCGTATCATCTTTTGCAGCGGATACCGCTACGGCTGACTGTGTGCAGTCTTAATATAGGTGGGTTTTGCGGTTATCCGATGATGATCATTGTATATTCGTTGTATCTTGTACTCTCCATCTATCATTTTCATGTATTGACTTAGAGACGAGTTTTGAGGACGATATTGTATATTTTTGGTGACTTGGAGGAATTTTATGCAGTTTTATTTATATCGTCTTTTTCTTTGCTACGGCATCGTATATCTGTTGTGCTTGTTGTTTTCCGCCTTTGGGCATGGATTTTCTCCCGTTGGGGATGCTTTACTTATATATTTATGTTGTACCCTTTTTAGGGGCTTGTTTTTCAAAGGAAGTACTGCCAAATTTTTAAAGGAAGTAAATTTGGACTTTAAAGAATTTGATTGAGATTTCAAAAGTTTTAACCATATTATTATCACTTAATACTTTTGATGGTTTAGATTGCTGGGTTTTCGGCTTACTTGAATTACGTTACGCCTGGAGACGTTGCGTGGTTTAAGGGCCGTCAGGTGCCAAATTTCGGGTCGTGACACAAGCTCGAGGCAATCTCAGTTCTGTGCAAATTTATAGTATATCCCAAACATTCGCGAGGGTATATCTTCTACCACTCCGAGAAACAAAAGATGTTGGTTTCTCGATATGCCACCTTTTTAGAAAAGAGATTCCTTGTTAAAGAAATTAGAGGCAAAGAGGTAGAACTGGAAGAAGTTCCGATAGCATAGACTACAACTGACGATTTGGTAGAACCAGAGGATCTAATAGTACCCAACGAACCAAAACCACTCCGCAGATCTAGTATGGTTCTTTACCTACCAAAGAGATACTACGGTTTTCTCATAGACGGTGGGAGCGAGGATTGCATAATGGAAGATGATGACTCTACTAGTTTTGAGTAGGCCATCACGAGTGGGGATTCTGTGAAATGGCTGGATGATATGCGATCCGAGATGTAATCTATGTACACCAACAAAGTATGGACTTTGGATGTTGCTCCTGAAGGGGTAAAATCCATTTGGAGCAAGTGGATCTTCAAAAATAAGATTGGTGTAGATGGAAAAGTTGAGATTTTCAAAACTAGACTTGTAGCAAAAGGTTTTCGTCAATGACTTGGTGTCGCCTATGATGAAACCTTTTCTCCTGTCACCATGCTTAAGTCCATCAGGATCCCGCTTTCCATTGCTGCATACCATGACTACGAAATCTGGCAGATGGACGTCAAGACCGCTTTTCTAAATGGTGATTTAGAAGAGAGCGTGTACATGACACTTCCAGAGGGCTTCGTAGACAGTGGGAGCAGCGGAAAGGTGTGCAAGCTGCTTAAATCCATCTACGGATTAAAGCAGGCATCGAGAAGTTGGAACATCTATTTTGATGAAGCTATCAAAGAGTTTGACTTCATCAAAAATGTAGATGAACCTTGTATATATAAGAAGACAGCAGAGAGTAAGGTGGTCTTTTCCGTATTGTACGTGGACGACATACTCTTGATAGGAAACGATATTCCTATGCTACACTGTTGGAGATAGTGCCCTCAGAGTCAATTATTGGATCACATGCACGTGATTGCAATGATTGAGGGAGGACCTATCCCGGTAGGACAGTCTTACTCGAGATGATAGTATGCTATCTGATTTATCTTTATCATCGTGTACTGCTTTAGGTGACCTGACATGTCGCCATTACACATTGATAGAGCCCCTAGGATTCTTGCTTGACTGCCAGCAGTATGAGGGCGATCATATACGTGAGAGCTGGTAGTCTATAAGCACATCCTTAAAGGGTCCCTAGTCGTGGGAGTTTCGAGACCGGGCATAGATACTCCAGAGTAGACTAGTGTATACAGTCGAGACCCCGACGAGGGGTGGTGGCCGGTCTCACAAGCCACTGGTGTCAGTTGGTTCACCTAAGATGTATACAGGTGCTCATTGGGTTATGAGTACACCGGACATGACTCGCCGGGAACATGCTAGTTGGTCTTATACCTGACGTCAGATGGCAGTTCCCTGGTGACATGTGTACAGGTTAGTTCATCGACCTGAGGATCGTCATTTGTCTCGTGTGAGTTCCCACTGTACTTTGATTACTACCCTACCACGCTCAAAGGAGACGTGCAAACAGGTTTTAGTTGGGTACAGTCCCGAGCCACATGGAGGCAGTGAGCGGATCTTCAGGGGTTCGTCTCTCCCGGTATTGGGGGTGAGGTCACGCTGTGTCTAGGAGAGCCATTACACAAAGCCCTCAGCCGAGGCAGGAGATTTACTGGTAGGTATTCCAGTAGTATCTCAGGGTGTTCTGGGCTACACTCCGACACGACTTGTACCGCTTTTGGGGGTCTGACTTTACCAACCCCCTAGGCCCGCCATGCGATACTCATAGACGAACGGACCGGACTGTACGGATATTGTCACTGACAGGCTCAGTAGGGTGTCAGGATGATTTCGCTCATCGACGTCCCTTTTGGTCAATACCTGGTAGCCCGTTACGTATTGGCTTATACCTCTGACTTGCTAGTGGTTAAATCCACAACCAAGGTGTTGACGAGTCTTTAGAGTCCCCCACATTCAGTTACTCAGCTTTCGGGCGAAAAGCTGTAGAGGCCGTATGGAGATATGGCAGGGTTCGATCAGATACGTGCGGTATTGCATGGATCAGGATCGGATGGATAATACTAGCCGGCTTTGGTTTAAGCCGGATCCTAGTATAGTACAGTGTAGATTTTGTCTCATTGCATTTATATTCGGTCGGAATACAAATGCGGGTGTGTATACACAGTATTGGGGTTTTCCTGTAATTTATTACGGGATCAGTTTTCTGAAGTTGCCAGTTTGCTTTTCGTTTCGGCCATATTTCTTTGTATCTTTCAATGGCCGAAGATTGGTGAAGGAGGGCTTATTTGCATTTGTGCAAATAAGTATTTGTGGAGGGGGTCTTTGCATATTATTGTATCATGATAATTGCACCATACCTTGACTTTCCTGAGTTCATAATGGCTTGACTTTGGAGCAATCATGGTTGTTGTTGATTTGTTCGTGGAGTGTGGTTTTGTTCGTGATCATTGCTTGACTTTCTTTGTCATCATGCTTTTGATGATGGTTGAATATGACAACCATTTTCTTTTCACTTGATTATTCTTGTGGCTATCCTTTTTCACTCACTCACTCTCTCTCATTCTCTCCTCTCCCATAGCCATGGCCGGCCAAGCTCCAAGGGGCTGTCCCAATTTTGTGCAAGGGGATTTTTGGTCTTTTAGCTTCACAAAATTCCCATAGTTCCACCTCCAAAGTATAGTTCATTCCTCCACCAAATGGCAAACTCCATAACCCCAAATGAGACATGGTTCTACACCATTCTGCAGCAAACCTTGGGCACGTCGACTCGCCAGCTTCGTGCCCGAGTTGCCTCGGTATAGAGGTGGGAGCCCGTAAAAGAAGCCGGCGACGTGGTGCCCTTCCGGCGAGGAGGTAGAGACCGGAGCTTCCGCGGGAGATCGGGACGACGACGAGAAGACCGGAGGACACGGATCAGTCGGTATATCTCTTTTCCCCATCTTGTTGTTAGCTAGGACTAGTTAATGGTTCGATCCGGGTTTTAGTGCGCGGTGGTGCCGATTCAAGAAAATTTAAAGTTAACCATCGCTTCCGTATTTGGTCTCGGGATGGTGGCCGGGGCGCCGCCGTGCACTTACAGTGGTATCAGAGCCTCGCCATTAACTTAGTCTAGCTTTGTCTAATGTGTTTTACACTTCCGATCGAACAATTTTCCAAAAACCGTATTTTTCTTCACATCAATTTCTGTCGAAATTTTTTGAAGTCCAAAAATTTTTCAGGTTGTTTCAGAATGATGTGTAGGAAATTCTAAGAGTTCTGTGAAAATTTGGGCTCGTGAACAGTCCAAACCACCGCGGAACCGCGGCCAAACCCATTCTTAGGCCGCGGTTCCGCCGCGACTTTAACTGTTCAGTCCCCCAAACTTTTGCAGAATGTTCCTGAGTTGAAAATATGGTTTCTGGAATGTTATTTTTTGGGCCCAGATTTCTTGATGTGCTACAGTAGTACTTAGGGGCCCACTTGGTAAATTTTATCGATCAGATATTTTAAACACATTAGTTCACAGTATTTACATTATATCTGCGACCGTGAATATCACTTGATCGGTAAATCCTGTCTAACTGCTATAGCCCGGTTAGACGGATTTGCGAACGTGACATTCACGTTGATGTTCTGTGATTTTGCTGTGATGTTGCGGATCGGTCGTGGGGGATAGCCTGGTTGCAGTGGTAGTACAGTTTTGTTGTATTATGTACATTTGACATTGCGGGGCGAGCGTCCGACATGTGGACTGCCGTCACTGCCTGTTTGTATTATTATTTTGGGGCACGGCCAGGTTGCGGTCGATGTACCCGTTGTATGTATATTTTACTTTCTGTACTAGGATTGCCCCGCGGAGGGGTGCACGGATAGCCGGGTTCTAGAGGGCAACGGGCCCGCATCTCATAGCATTGAGACGGAGGGGGCTTCATTCTAGAATTGGCGGGCTATTCGCCACACTCGTAGGGGGTACAGGTTGACCCAGGAGGGGTACCCAAGTTACCGGATTCCGTGAAGTGCTGGGTGGTCCATTCACGTTGCAGAAGGGGGCTGCCTCGCTTCAGGTTTTGGCGGGTAACTTGCCACGCCCGTAGGGGTCTAGGTTTTCATTGCACAGGCTATCCACACGACCAGGGGAACGTCGGGTTTCAGTAGTGGCTCTGTGAATCCCGGGGATCCCAGATATCTGTATTGTTCTGTGATGTTGTACATTTCTGTGATGTTGCATTTTATCACGCCTTGAGCGAAATATAATATATTGGTATATATATTAGTAGATGTTGTATATGTTTTGCATCCGCGCTAGTCCAGTCCCCGCTCTGTCGTTAGTTAGCTAACCTAACGGGTAATGACGGGACCCAGTGGCGAATGCGGATGGCATATACGTACGTCATATTACTTTCGTTCTTTTTGGTGTGATCAATTGATGGGACTGCGTTGATTCAGATCAATGCAAGTTAAAAACAAACCTAATCTGATGTTGTTGGAACACTTTTCAAAAAGCTGTTATTGCAAGGACGTTCACTTTTGTTTTGCATCGTGCTATTCAGTTGGAATATCTTGCTCCTCAGTCGACGAGGCAAGGGCCGAGATACCTTCACCGGGAGTGACCCCTTGGACAGAAGTTTACGTCAGGGCAATAACTTCACTATAGCCTATTACTTTTGCTTTGCATCGTGGTATTCAGTTGGAATATCCTGCACCTCATTCTATGGGGAAAGAGCCGAGATCCCTTCACCGGGAGTGACCTCTTTAGCGAAGGTTTTCGTCACTATATTTTTAAAAGCTATCCGTTCCTTCAACGATATCAAGTTCATTACGTTAAAGGTTTTCGCCAGAAACCATTCGCAGCCCTCCATCATTTCAGCTAAATATTCGGTAGTATTCAAGCTATGTATTTTGACCTCACGCCAAGGCATAGTGTTTGGTAGCTGCCGGGTATTTATCTGTTGCATAGATAGATGCGTTGTTTTGGGACAGTCGTACTACTATTTTGGCCTACGTCAAGGGTATGTACGGGTGGGTTCAAATTAACCTGGACAATGATGGGTAGAACTTGACATGTGACTTATGATATTTTGACCTCAGGCCAAGGTCATAAGAGCATGGGGCAGAAATCACATCGGGAGTTTCAAAAGAACTGAAACTTGCCAGATATGCGCATACCTTCTGGAGTGTGATAGCGTGAGCGGGTTCCATCACGTCATCATGCGATGATAGTTGGATCCCGATTCCCACTGATGAGTTAGTTTACTCCTCGGGTGACCCCGACTAATTCTTCTTTCAGGTTTGGAGGAGAATTTGAGGTGACAGTGGGAGGTTTCCAGATTAGATAAAGTGATAACTATTCTGATCTAGGTTATAGTGCACGCTGAGTGTTTCTTTTCTTTCTCTCTTTGGCAGCGACCATTGACCCGACCCTAAGACTATGACTCAGTGACCAAGTTGACCGAACCTTCTTATAAGACTGGCTTTTGGATTGTCAGAGTTGCAAACCTCATTGCCACTCCTACTTTTACCCTTTTCTCCAGGACACCTCGTATTACTACGAACGTCCACTTCCATTGGACAAAACCATCGTATGGTTATATACGAACTCGAAGGAATTTATTCGAGGATGGTTTCCGGTTCTGGAGAAAACGAATAGGACTATTCATTTGTCTTTTCCTTTTACCTTCTCTCAGGTTGCGAGTACTCCTTGGTTAAGGAGATAGTACACCTATTACGCAAATTGGACAGTCTTCTTCCAAACCTTAGGCTGGTGCTGAACGGTGGGGAATGAAGAAAACCAATTAGCATAACAATGGTGTGCAGAAGTTATTAAGTAAAGACAAAGAAAGGGATTAGTAAGAGGGCAAAGTAAATTGCGACTGATATTCACGACCAAACCAAGCATTTCATTACCACTCCCACATCACCTTTGTATTTCTCCAGGACACTCCGTATCACTACGAAGATCCACAGTTTATTGGATACTCTATCGTATGGTTATATACGAACTCGAAAGGAACTTTTTCCAGTTCGGGGATGGATTCTGGTTCAGCAGAAATAGGAATAAGGTTTATTCAGGTGTCTTTTATCTTCACCTTCTCTCGCATTGCGAGTGTTCCGAGGATTGGGACAGTACACCCATTATGCTTATTGGATAGTCTTCTTCCAAACCATAGGCTGGTGCCGAACGGTAGGGAAGGAAGAAAACCATTTGGCCCAAAGGGGTGTGCATAAGGTAATGACTAAAGACATATAAAGGGATTTGGAGAGGTGGAAAAGAATTATACGGTTACAGTCGTGAATCTGGAAGAGGCATTACTAGGAATACCGGGATACCCCATCGAAACATTTCAATGTTTCAGTTTCACTGTGTACTGTTAAAAGAAAACTGATTTCCCGATTAGATACTTACTCCAGGGTATGCATTTACCAGGTATGATTCTCACATCTGTATGATTTTACAGATGATGAGTGGGAGTAAGTTATTGGGAATTAGGTGATCATCCTCATTATATCGGAATTCGTTGAAATTGGTGATATTTGAGGAAGTCACCTGGGTTGTTTGCCGGACGGCAAATATTTGGTTTTGAATATCCGTTCTAATGCACCAATTTCAAATTGATACATCTGTACGTCTAATTTTATAGAGTGAGATATATCTTTTTGAAATTATGTCTGTGACATTTACCTATATCAGTGGATGGTTAGGTAAGGAGCATTAAACAGCGGTGTAATTCTTCTTAACCATAAGTACAGTTTTCAACCTACGACACACGGTGAATGAGTTATCAGACTCAAGGGACTTATACAAAGTATTGTATGTTGTCCAGGGTCCATCAGGACAGAGGGGTTGGTCCTCGTACTATATTCGGTTTACTTATGACTTCTCTAAGTTTTAGACAGGTGTTTCGTGGAAACATAGGGTCCGAATTTTGAGAAGTTATAGGTATTTGAATAAAGTAGAGAACCAGGTATTGCAAGTATCGGGATTCTTCAAAGTGATTGAAGATGTAGATACTTATGTATGGTATTCAGATGATAGTAATGATTAAGAGAACTTGCTTCTCTTTCAGGTTACTCATAATTGGAAGCATTCCTAAGTTGAGTAATGCTGATCGGCCTTCTTCCATTTAGTTGACATGCACTGGAGACAGTTGCATGATTTGAATTTGGTTCAATTAAATCAGTGCCTGTGGTTCTATATTGGATATAGAACAGTTCATATCTTAACGATGTTAAGGTATGGGGAGTTGTCCGGTTTATGATTAAAACCAGACACTGGACAACTCAAGGCATGTTTCTGTAATGGCTGTTTGTGGGTTGACCCAGGTTATGACGAGGGTTGACTTTCTACCATCTAGAAGAACAATAGCGATATTGTTCTAAACTCGCCACAGTTTTAATAAAGATGGATTTTTTGATAAAACAGTAGTGGGAGTATGGTAGAACTGGAAGTGATTCCAGAACCGCAAACGATTGCTGAAGATTTGATAGGAACCTAAAGATTCAATCTGGTTTGACATTCCATTGGCCACTCCGCAGATAAGGTGGGTAATTTCAGGCACCCGAGAAGTACTTCGGTAGCCTCAAGGACGGTGACAGGGAAGTTCTTGTTTACCCACACTTGCCATTGCTGTTGTTCCAGGTTGCGAGACCCGGCAGGAGGATGAGTATAGCATCGTTCTAAACTGTCTTTAGAAGTGTACGTCTATATGACTCTGCCAGAGGGTTGTCGTGGTCAGTGGGAGCAACGGAAGCATGGTGGACATGAGGCTTATGTCTATTTATAGACTAAAGCAGATATAGCGGAGATAGATCATCAATTTCTGATGTGACAGTCATAGGTTTGACTTCGTCAGAATAGGGGATGGATCTGTTGAGAAGGTAGTAGGGCGTGATGTCATGATATTTGGATGACATACACAGAATAGGAAAAGAAACTCCTATACTACGATCGGTTATACTTTGGTTGTCACACAGTAGTTTCTCCACATGGGACTTGGACATTATATCAGACATACTGGTTACTAGATCTATGGTTTTAGATCTAGATTTGGGTAGTTTCCCAATCAGGGTACTTAGACAGCATTCTAAGAATATTTAGAATGGACGACTCCTGGCACGGTAGTATACCTGCAGGTAATGGAGTCACCCTCTCTAAAGGTGTCTTACAGACTAAAGTGGAGAGGGATGTGCATGATTGGCAGATCACTTGCTTAGGCAATTGAGTCAATCATGAGATGTCAAGTACCACACCAGATGTTGTTTTTGCGGTAGATGCAATAAGTTGATATTGATCCAATCCTGGAGAAACAGTCGGAAGCAGTTTTAGAACATAAGTGGATGTTCTAGGGATATGATAACGACAGCCTCTTTCAAGGAGACAGTTATCATTCCAGGCTTCCAAGGTGACCTGGACGACAAGGAGGTTGTCAGAGTTATAGTTTTCCTTCTGACGAGAGGCAGTATTTTGGACAGGTGATCCAAGGCAATACTGAGGGAGGCATGGCGCAGGATACTGATTAAGTTCAGTTGACAATACAGTCTAAGAAGTTTGGATTTGGAGTTCATTTATGAGCTAGGTCCCATCAGACATCCAGACACATTCTAAGACAGGTATTGCTCATTTCGGGATATGGGTTTCTCCGCGAACTTGAGATTAAGAGAGACATAGAAAGAAACATCAAAGCGGATCCACTCACCAAGGCTATTCCTCGAACGCAATGGTTTCGCAAACGAGCTTTGTGAGACTGACTAGTAGAGGAGTTGGGTGTTCGGTATCACACGGGCTGTGAGTATGCGACATCGCAATAATTAGCCTTGAGTGCAAGTAGGAGATTGTTGGAGATAGTGCCCTCAGAGTCAATTATTGGATCACATGCACGTGATTGTAATGATTGAGGGAGGACCTATCCCGGTAGGATAGTCTTACTCGAGATGATAGTATGCTATCTGGTTTATCTTTATCATCGTGTACTGCTTTAGGTGACCTGACATGTCGCCATTACACGTTGATAGAGCCCCTAGGATTCTTGCTTGACTGCCAGCAGTATGAGGGCGATCATATACGTGAGAGCTGGTAGTCTATAAGCACATCCTTAAAAGGTCCCTAGTCGTGGGAGTTTCTAGACCGGGAATCGATACTCCAGAGTAGACTAGTGTATACAGTCGATACCCCGACGAGGGGAGGTGGCCGGTCTCACAAGCCACTGGTGTCAGTTGGTTCACCTAAGATGTATACAGGTGCTCATTGGGTTATGAGTACACCGGATAGGACTCGCCGAGAACATGCTAGTTGGTCTTATACCTGATGTCAGATGGCAGTTTCCTGGTGACATGTGTACAGGTTAGTTCATCGACCTGAGGATCGTCATTTGTCTCGTGTGAGTTCCCACTGTACTTTGATTACTACCCAACCACGCTCAAAAGAGACGTGCAAACAGGTTTTAGTTGGGTACAGTCCCGAGCCACATGGAGGCAGTGAGCGGATCTTCAGGGGTTCGTCTCTCCCGGTATTGGGGGTGAGGTCACGCTGTGTCTAGGAGAGCCATTACACAAAGCCCTCGGCCGAGGCAGGAGATTTACTGGTAGGTATTCCAGTAGTATCTCAGGGTGTTCTGGGCTACACTCCGACACGACTTGTACCGCTTTTGGGGGTCTGACTTTACCAACCCCCTAGGCCCGCCATGCGATACTCATAGACGAACGGACCGGACTGTACGGATACTGTCACTGACAGGCTCAGTAGGGTGTCAGGATGAGTTCGCTCATCGACGTCCCTTTTGGTCAATACCTGGTAGCCCGTTACGTATTGGCTTATACCTCTGACGTGCTAGTGGTTAAATCCACAACCAAGGTGTTGACGAGTCTTTAGAGTCCCCAACATTCAGTTACTCGGCTTTCGGGCGAAAAGCTGTAGAGGCCGTATGGAGATATGGCAGGGTTCGATCAGATACGTGCGGTATTGCACAGATCAGGATCGGACGGATAATACTAGCCGGCTTTGGTTTAAGCCGGATCCTAGTATAGTACGGTGTAGATTTTGTCTCATTGCATTTGTATTCGGTCGGAATACAAATGCGGGTGTGTATACACAGTATTGTGGTTTTCCTGTAATTTATTACGGGATCAGTTTTCTGGAGTTGCCAGTTTGCTTTTCATTTCGGCCATATTTCTTTGTATCTTTCAATGGCCGAAGATTGGTGGAGGAGGGCTTCTTTGCATTTGTGCAAATAAGTATTTGTGGAGGGGGTCTTTGCATATTATTGTATCATGATAATTGCACCATACCTTGACTTTCCTGAGTTCATCATGGCTTGACTTTGGAGCAATCATGGTTGTTGTTGATTTGTTCGTGGAGTGTGGTTTTGTTAGTGATCATTGCTTGACTTTCTTTGTCATCATTCTTTTGATGATGGTTGAATATGACAACCATTTTCTTTTCACTTGATTATTCTTGTGGCTATCCTTTTTCACTCACTCACTCTCTCTCATTCTCTCCTCTCCCATAGCCATGGCCGGTCAAGCTCCAAGGGGGCTGTCCCAATTTTGTGCAAGGGGATTTTTGGTCTTTTAGCTTCACAAAAATCCTATAGTTCCACCTCCAAAGAATAGTTCATTCCTCCACCAAATGGCAAACTCCATAACCCCAAATGAGACATGGTTCTACACCATTCTGCAGCAAACCTTGGGCACGTCGACTCACCAGCTTCGTGCCCGAGTTGCCTCGGTATAGAGGTGGGAGCCCGTAAAAGAAGCCGGCGACGTGGTGCCCTTCCGGCGAAGAGGTGGAGACCGGAGCTTCCGCGGGAGATCGGGACGACGACGAGAAGACCGGAGGACACGGATCAGTCGGTATATCTCTCTTCCCCATCTTGTTGTTAGCTAGGACTAGTTAATGGTTCGATCCGGGTTTTAGTGCGCGGTGGTGCCGGTTCAAGAAAATTTAAAGTTAACCATCGCTTCCGCATTTGGTCTCGGGATGGAGGCCGGGGCGCCGCCGTGCACTTACATACACTCGGTCAAGATCTTCTTATCACTCAAGTTCTCCATGAAAGATCTTGGTGATGCCTCCTACATCCTGAGGGTAAAGATCTATAAAGATAGATCTAAACAGATGTTGGGATTATCCCAATCCAGGTACATAGACACCATACTAAAGAGATTTAGTATGGAAGATTCTAAGCGAGGTAATGTACCCGCTTGTTCAGCAATCACTCTCTCCAAAGAGATGTCTTCCAAGACTGATTTGGAAAAGGCTCGCATGCAAGGGATACCCTATGCTTCGGCAGTAGGCTCTATCATGTATGCGATGTTATTTACCAGACCAGATGTAGCTTACTCACTAGGTGTAGTGAACAGGTATCAATTAGATCCTGGGGAAAACCACTGGACAGCTGTGAAGAACATTCTTAAGTACTTGAGAAGGACTAAAGAAATGTTCTTTGTGTATGGTAACGGTGAACTCTAGGTGGAGTCCTTTACCGATTCGAGCTTCCAGAGTGATAAGAAAGACAGTAAGTCGGTCTCGGGTTTTGTATTTACCCTCAACGGAGGGGCGTTGTGTTGGAAGAGTTCCAAGCAAAACACCGTAGCAGACTAGACGATGGAGGCTGAATACATCGCTACCAACGATGCTACCAAAGAAGCTGTCTGGATGAAGAAGTTCATTGCTGAGCTTGGTGTGGTTCCTTCCGTTGAGCATCTAATACCTGTGTATTGTGATAACAATGGAGCAGTGGCTTTTGCAAAGGAACCCAGGTTCCATCAGTGATCCAGACATATTCTGAGGCGGTATCACCTGATCAGGGAGATAGTAGATCGCCGGGAGATCGAGGTCAGGAGAGTTGACACGAAGGACAATGTAGCAGATCCACTCACGAAGCCCCTCCACCAGATACAGTTTGAGAGAGTTTTTGGAATGTTGGGTATGAGATACTGGAACACATGTCCTTAGTGCAAGTGGGAGATTGTTAGGTATATGTATGCATTAGAGGCCATTAATGTACATATGATGTATATTATAGTGGATGCTTGGAAATATATATAGAGGACTTTCTTGCTCGACATGATAGTATGCTATTTGGTTACTCTTTATGTTAACATGTTTATTGGTATTCTTTGCCGTCTTGCTCTCATATGTTAAAGCCCTTAGGATATGTACTTGACTACCGGGATTATGATGAGATCATACTAGTAGGAACAGGGTGGTCCAAAAGTACATCCTTTAATCAGTTCTTAGTCGTGGGAATATCGAGAATAGGGCATCGATATTCCAGAGTAGACTAGTGTGTACGTTTCTTGTCCCTTAGATGGGGATGGTTGATCCCACAACCATTGGTGTATGACATCAATGATTGTACACAGGTGCTCATTGGAGAATGGGTATACCGAACAGGACTCACCGAGGACTCCTAGTTGGTAGTATACCTATCGTCAGATAGCAGTCCTCTGGTGACACTGGTACAGGTTAGTCTGTAGAACCGAGATCGTTATAGAGTCTTGTGTGGCTCCCACTGTGCTTTGATTTCCTCCCTACCACGGCACAAAGGAGTCGTGCAAACAGGTTGATTTTGGGTACAGTCCCGAGTAACATAGAGGCAATGAGCGATAGTAAGGGATTTGTCTCTCTCAGTATTGGGAGTTGATGTTGCGCTATGCTCGATTGGCTATAACTGAAAATCCCTGACCAGGGTTGCTGAGATTTACTGATAAGGGTTATCAGTAGTTTCTCAAACTGTTATAAGCCACACATCGGCATGACTTATCAAGTTAATGGGGTCTGACGTTTACTACCCCTAGACTTCATGTGCGACATATCAAACGAAGAGACCGGACTGTACGGTAGTGTTACTGATAGGCTTCATGGAGAGTATGGACGAGCTTACTTGTTGATCTTCATATCGCTCAATTCCTGGGTAGCCGTTACGTCCAGCTAGTACCGCTGATGGCTTGTAGGTGACTGATGTGATCATCTCCTACTGCTGGCGTATTGACGAGTCTTTAGAGTCTTACAAAGAAGTTTCCTGGTTCAAGAGAAAAGAAGTAAGACACATATGTGATATGTTTATGGGCCTGATTAAATACGAGTATGTGATAACATTTTGTAATCTGGCAGTTATCTGTTATCGGTTAGGTTATATGTGATATAACCAGATTATCGAATCAATTGCTTATTTGATAATGTGATAAACGGATAAATGCCATTAGTCGGTCATATGTGATATAACCGGGTTATTAAATCAAGTGTTGATTTAATAATTTGACATAAATTATATTTGATATAATTATTTATTAACTAATATCATTAGATCACTAATTGCTTTATATATATATTTATGTATATTTGATATATATTATTATATGAAGCATGGTATATTTTTCTATTTTGAGAAGATAGAAAAATCAGGTGTAAATTGTGGAGATATTTGTGGAATGGGCAAAGCATGGGTTTTATTATTTGTATATTAGTCTTGACTCACTTTTCAAGCTTGGTTGCAATTTAGAATTGCAATTTTATTCCATGCTTGAATAAGTGAGGAAAGAGATAGCCATTTTGAGTTAACTCTCATCATTTTTCATTCTTCATGCCTTAGCCATTTCTTGAGCTCTTGGTTCCTCGTGCTTTCTACAATTTCCTTCATCTCACTTCTAAGTTCAAACCCTCACATGTGATGTGAATCATTGAACTTGTGAAAACCCTAGTGAGCAAATTAAACTCCTACTTCACCATCACACATTAGATTAGCAATTGATGTGGAGTGTTGCCTTCACTAATGAGATTAGTGACGGGTTAGCTTGAGCTTGTGGACTTCGGGTGGATCGTCTTTGGCGTGAAGATCACGAAGGAGGTTCTTTCAACTTGAAGAGGAGCCTAGTGGAGACGCGTAGACCACAAACCAGAGCTATTGAAGAGAAGGACTCGAGCTACAAAGGTTGTATACACTTTTTTCTCTTTAGTTCATCACATCACAAATGCAAACCCTAATAATCTAGTAAAGATCTTGTTAGTCTAGCTTAGCACCTAATAAAAATTAAAATTTGGCATGCTTGATGCCTCTAGAATCTCATGGTGGTGCTAAGGTCGACTTTCAATGCTAACGCCCTGGCCATCATCCGTGGCTGTTTGCGGAACAAAATTTTTCAAACGATTCAAAACTGGCGCTACAATAACCCTATTCCGGATCTTACCATAAACCTAACTAGCAACAAAAAGGAGTTCTATCTACAATGATAGAAATTATACCTAAAGAACCATGTCCTTCGGGTCTTCACACTGTCCTCCTCCTCGTCATATGCTCCAAGGATCGTAACGGATCGATGCTTCCTCCTCGGCCTCCTCGAGTCAAGGATGATTCACCCGAAAGTCTATAGATCAAGCTTTTACCGTAAATCCAACGTAACTAGTGCACTTAGTTTGCTAAACTAGATGTCCTAGATGATGTAGAGAGTGTAGATGAAATGGTATGTCTCTAATCGCCTTAAGTTTCTCAACACATGAAACATGAAAGGCTTGAGGTAGAAGAAGGTGTGCTTGAGGAAAAGATAGTAAAGAGTTAGTATAGAATGGAGAGAGTACTCTCTTGTGAATCATTAACTATTCAAAAAATTTAATAGAATAAATCATATCACAAATCAAGCATGGTTCATGAGTCATCTTAGAGCGTCATGGCATGAAAACCCACTATGTGTGACTAAGAGCTATGCTCCATTTTATGCAAACCTCCACCTCATTTCCTCCACCTCATAATGTATTTAATCATTTAACCTAAATGGTTAATACAAAATATAAGGTGTCATCTTCTAGAAGCATTCTTAAATAAATTACTAAAATGCCCTTCTTCCGTATATACATACCCGTATCCGTATTCTGAAAAATACGAATACAAAAGAGATGAAAATAATCCATCAATATAATACTAGGATCCGGTTTAAACCAAAGCCCACTAGTATTATCTGTCCGAATCATCATTCGTGCACAAGTACACGTATGTGATCGAACCCTATCATAAAACCATACGACCTTTATATCTTTTACCCGATGCAGGGAAACCATCTGTATGAAACTCTAAAGACTCGACACTATGATGGTAGTGGGTTTAACCACAAGCCCTCAGCGGTACTAGCTACATGTAATGGCTACCCAGGTATCTGTCGATAAGAAGGCCGATGAACAAATTCATCCAAACTCCTACTGAGCCTATCTGTGATAATCTCCGTACAGTCATGTCTCTTCGTCTAAGAGTATCTCAGACCGGGTCAAGGGGATGGTAAACGTCAGACCCTAATAATCCGATAATTCATGCTGATGTAGCTCAGGACCAATCCGAGAAACTACTGATCAACCTATCAGTAAATCCCAACTGCCTTGGCCAAGGTCTTATGGTCCTGACCAATCGAACACAGTGCGATATCGACTCCCAATATCGGGAAAGACGAATCCCTAACAATCGCTTACTGCCTCCATGTGGCTTGGGACTGTTCCCAACCAAAACCTGTTTGCATGACTCAGTAAAGCCGTGGTAGGGTAATGATCAAAACACAGTGGGAACTCACATAAGACAAATGATGATCTCAGGTCCGAAGACTAACCTGTACACATGTCACCTGAGAACTTCCATCTGACGATAGGTATAGTACAATCCGGAAGTTCTCGGTGAATCCGTTAAGTGTACTCACACCCAGTGAGCACCTGTATAGGATATTAGGTGCATCAAACCAATGGGTGCGGGACCAAACATCCCCTCGTCGGGGTCTCAAAACGTATACACTAGTCTACTCTAGAGTATCAATGCCCAGTCTCGATACTCACGCGACTAGGGAACATTTAAGGATGTGTTTATGGACTACCCTGCTCCCACAAGTATGATCTTCATCACAACGCACGTAGTCAAGCATGATCCTACAGTCTTTATCAACATGTAACAGCTATATGTAATACTGAGTATAACATATGCCATGTTAAGATAAACACAAATCATAATTGTATACTACTATATCTTGTCTTTATAAATATGTGCAAGCTGGATAAAGCAATAATAGAAACAAACACACATATCCTGATAAAGACAATAGAAATAATATACTATATAACTGAGCAAGAATGTCCTATACATACATATCCCCAGCATCCATAAGTATACATATACAATAATTGCCTCTAGGGCATACATATCCAACAATCTCCCACTTGCACTAAAGGCCAGTAATTGGTGTTCCGAATACTCAACGTCTGCTCTATGGCCAGCTGTTGGCATAGCGCATACCCAACATCTCAAAAAGTCGCTCGAACTGTGCTTGAAGGAGGGCCTTAGTAAATGGATCCGTTGTATTTTCTTTATTGTCCACTCTCTGTACCTCGATCTTCTAGCGATCAATGATCTCCCTGATCAGGTGATATCGCCTTAAGATGTGTCTGGATTTCTAATAAGACCGTGGTTCTTTTGCTAAAGCTATAGCCCAATTGTTATCGCAATACAAAGGAATTGGATAAAAAAAAATGGACGGAACTACCTGAAGTTCGATAATGAACTTCTTCATCCAGACCGCTTCTTTTGCGTCATTGCTTGCAGCAATGTATTCAGCCTCCATCATCGAGTCTGCAATGGTATCCTGTTTGGAACTTCTCCAATACACTGCCCTTCCATTGAGGGTAAACACAAAACCCGAGACAGACTTGCTATCATCCTTGTCACTCTAAAAGCTAGAATCGGTAAAGGACTCGACCTTAAAGTCTCCATTACCGTATACTAAGAACATCTTCGGTACTTGAGAATGTTCTTCACAGCCGTCCAATGATTCTCTCCTGGGTTTAACTGACACCGGCTCACCACGCTAAGCGCGTATGCTATATCTAATCTGGTATATAGCATCGCATACATTATAGATCCTACCGCCGAAGTGTAGAGTATAATGCTCATGTGAACCCTCTCCTCATCAGTCTTGGGAGACATCTCTTTTGAGAGGGTGATTCCGTGTAGCGTGTGTATGTTACCGCGCTTGGAATCTTCCATACTAAATCTTTTTAGTACGGTCTCTATCTACCTGGACTGTGAAAGTCCCAATAATCTTTTAGATCTGTCTCTGTAGATCTTAATCCCCAGAATGTACGAGACATCACCCGGGTCCTTCATGGAGAACTTTTGTGACAAGAACAACTTGACCGATTGTAGCATAGAAATATCATTTCCAAACAAAAGAATGTCTTCCACGTACAAGACTAGGAATACGACAGTTCGTCCTACAATCTTCTTATATATACATGGCTCATCCTCGTTCTTGATGAAGTCAAAGTCCTTGACTATTTTATCAAAATAGTTGTTCCAGCTCCACGATGCCTGCTTTAATCCATAAATGGATTTAAGAAACTTGCAGACCTTCCCGCTACTCCCACTGTCTACAAAACCTTCTGGCTGATCCATATAAACGCATTCTTCTAAACATCCGTTTAGAAAAGCCGTTTTTATGTCCATCTTGCAGATCTCATAGTCATGGAAGGGAGCAATAGCAAATAGGATCCGAATGGATTTGAGCATAGCCACTAGAGAAAAGGTTTCATCATAGTCCACGCCCGGTCTCTGACGAAAACCTTTTGCAACGAGTCTAGCTTTATAGGTTTCCACCTTCCCATCTACAACAAATTTTCTGTTTTAGATCCATTTGCATCCAACGGGTTTTACCCCAGGTGGAGCAATATCTAACGTCCACACTTTATTGGTGTACATCGACTCCATTTTGGATCGCATAGCATCCAGCCACTTATCAGAGACCCTGCTGATAATGGCCTGCCTGAAACTAGTAGGATCATCTTCTTTCAAGATGCAATCCTCTCGATCTCCGTCTATGAGAAAACCGTAGTATCAGTCGGGCGGATGAGAAATCCTACCAGATCTTCAGAGTGGCTGAGGTTCGTCTGGGGTTATTGAATCTTGAGGTTCCACCAAATCTTCAATTTCAGTTTGTGGTTGCTGAATTTCTTCCAGTTCTACCGTGCTCCCACTAATTTCTTTTGCAAGAAACTCCGTTTCTAAGAAAACGGCGTACTGAGCAACAAACACCTTCTGTTCCTCAGTGTGGTAGAACAGATATCCATAACCACTCTTTGGATATCCCACAAACTTACATAAAACTGACCGTGCCTCAAGTTTATCTGGTTTTTGCGTTTTAGCATATGCCGGACAACCCCATATCTTAAATCTTTTAAGATATGGTCTTTTATTATTCCATATCTCGAATGGTGTCTTAGGCACAGATTTGGATGGAACATCATTCAACAGATATACCGCTGTTAAAAGCGCATGTCACCAAAATGAAAGAGGCAACTCGGTGTTACTTATAATGGAGCGAACCATATCTATTAGGGTACGATTCCTCCGCTCCGATACACCGTTATGTTGTGGTGTATATGAAAGAGTAACCAGAGAGAGAATTGCATTCTCTTTTAAGTATTCTAGGAATTCCGTGCTTAAGTACTCCCCTCTTCTATCCAATCGGAGGATCTTGATACTTTTGCCAGTCTGGTTCTCTACTTCGTTTCTGTATTTTTTGAATTTCTCAAAAGCTTCAGATTTATGTTTCATAAGATACACATATCCGAACCTAGAGAGATCGTCAGTGAATGTGATGAAGTACGAGAACCCACCCCTTACATGTATAGACATCGGACCACATACATCACTGTGTTTGAGTCCCAATAGCTCTGCTGCTCTTTCTCCGTGTTTGGTGAACGGAGATTTGGTCATCTTTCCTTTGAGACAAGACTGAAAAGTTTCATATGATGAAAACTCAAACGTATTCAAAAGTCCATCTTTATTTATCTTACTTAATCTTTTCTCTCCGATATGACCAAGTCTATAATGCCACAAGAAGGATTTGTTCATTTCTGGACTCTTCCTGTTACATGTGTTTTGTATGTTGAAAACAGTGTTTTGATTTAGAACATAGATACCATTACACAGTGTACCATCTGCAACCAATACTTGATTAAGGTAAATGTTGATGATATTTCTATCAAGAACTAACTTATATCCATCTTTATCAAGTAATGAAACTGATATGATATTCCAAACCATGGAAGGTATATAGTAGCAATTGTTGAAAATCATAGTATTGCCATTTGGCAACACTAGGTGATATTCTCCGACGGTTGTAGCATCAACTTGTGCTCCGTTCCCTACTCTGAGGGACATATCACCATGTCCAACCATCCTACTTTTTCTCGGTCCCTGTAATAAATTACAGTTATGAGATCCAAATCCAGTATCTAGTACCCAGGAGGTAGGACTGACCGAAAAACAGTTCCCAATAACAAGAACACCTGAAGAAAACGCAAAAGTGTGTTTCTTCTTCGTTGGGGTCATCAAGGAATTCATGCAATCCTCTTTCCTTTGCTTATATTCATTATGGCTGTCATAAGTTAGAGCCAAACCAACGTTCCCCTGCCCCGAATAAGAATTCGGATCGGTCAAGCGATACATTTTATTATCTTGATTAGGGCGTGCAATGGCTGCTACCTGGAGAGAGAGAAAAGAAACACTTATCATGCGTTCTTGCAAGATTAGATTGGTCATTAGTTTATCTAATCAGGATGGCTCCTACTGTTTCCTCAAATTCACCATCAAACATTAAAAGGAGAATTAGTTAGGATAAATCATATGTTATAATACTTGCTTAACCTTTCAGCCAGGCTAGTGTTGGTACTTCGAGGGAGGTTTTTCAATGCCTTCGCGAAGTTCCTTAATTATATAACCTCTTTTCTCTGGAGGCGTAGCCCCGCTAACACCATTCTAGACACCTACTTGGTTTATAGCATTGATTGTTCAGTGAAATAATCTCCCGAGAGTAATCCTACTCATCAGTGGCATCGGGATCCAACTATTATTGTGTGATGACCTAGATGGAATCCACTCTGGTCACAATACTCCAGTAGGTATGCTAAATCTGCAAATTTCCTGTATATTTGAAACTCCCGATGTGGTTTTTTCCCCTAGCGGTTTATGACCTTGACTAGGTCAACAAACCATAAACCGCTAGTCAAGTTCAACCCATCATTTTCTTGATTGCAATAAACCCACCCATACGTGCCCTTGACTAGGTCAACAAAGCCGCATGACTGTCCTAACCAATTGCATTTACAATGCATAGAAAAGTACCATTCAGCTACCGTACACTACGCCTTGACTAGGTCAACAAACGCAACACGAATACTAAATATTACTATTCTGAAATGACGGAGGGCTATGGCAGGGTTTTTGGCGAAAAGCCATTTAATGTAATGGATTTGATATCGTTGAAGGAACCTGGGCAGTTTTGAAAAGGAGTGGTTTAGGCTCCGCTTTTGAAAACTTCTAGTTTTGAATAACCGAGTAATCTACAGTATAAACTTTTGCTCAAGAGGTCACTCCTCGCGAAGGGATCTCGGCTCTTCCCTCCTGGAATGAGGTGCTGGATATTCACAACCGGATACCACTATGCATAGTGAAAGAATATAACAGTAGTTTTCGAAATTTGTTCCAACAACAACTTTTTAGGTTTTTTTTGCATTAATCAAAATTAATGCGGTCCCATCATTTAATCCTATCAAACCAGAAAAGAACAAAAATAAAATGTATGTATATGCCATCCACATTCGCCACGGGGCCCTGTCATCACCAATTAGCTTACTTAACTAACGGCAGAGCGGGGGTGTAACACCTTAGAATGCGATTAGTGTTAATTAAACGATAATGCGGGTTTTCTGTAAAAAGTTGACCAATTTGATTTCCTCACATTTTATAACAATTAATTAATATTTTATTATTATTTGTTATGTCTTGCACACACGTGTGCACGTTAATGTGAGAGTTAGTTTGTGTTAATCTCGTTAGTGACCATAACAACCTTAAGTTAAACATTTAACCTAATCCTTCCCTGCTTAACCTTAACCCCTTGATATTTGTTTATGAGAAGATATTTCCATTGTGTTTTGGAAATGAGAGGAGGTGGCAAGGTGACTCATGGAGGGCATTAATGTTGCATTAATGGAGGTGAGGGGGAGAGTAAGAATAAGGATTTAGTCACCCTACACTCACCTCACTCTCTCTTTATCACCGCACTCACTTATACACTCTCATTCTCACTTCACTTATCTCTTTCTCATTATTTCTTCATCCCTTCTAAGCCTCAACTGAATACTTAACCTTTCCATCACAAAACCTTCACTAAACTTCACTAAATCTCACCCAATATCCCTTTTCAAGTCTTGTTTTTCCTCTAAGATCCATTGGAGCTTGGAAAGCTAGGATCTTTGAGCTTGTATGGTTAGGTAACAATCTCTATCTGTTAAGTAGGTGTTTTTATTATTGTGTAGCTTATTCGTTTCAGTTTAGAACGTGTAAAGTTTAGTTTCGTGTAAATATCATATTTTTAGTGTAGTTTTGGGTCTCGGATGATCTGCTATCAAACTAGATTTTTGTTGGAAAAGTTCCCATCACAGTGACCTAGTGTAGTGACCTAGGACCCACCATACAAACCTGAGCCCATTCCCTTTCTTGCAGGCCACAGATTTATTAGTTCTGACCGCAATTTGCGGCCAGAGTGGGGGCTGGGGGGTTGTGTTTTGGGCGTAGGGTCTCTGGGGTTATGTGTGGTCTTGTGAAACTTGAAACTTTGACAAATTGTTTGGGTAGAAAAATCTAGGATCACTTTGCTTGTTTCTAGTGTTTCGATTACACGTGTTACGTTATCCGACACGGTTCGTGTGCTTGTGTATCTGTTGCTCTTGGGATGGTTTTGTAGTGTCGATACGCACGTTAGCCACAAGAAGAATACTTGAGAATATGATTGGAGTTGGTGCATAGGTCAAACGTAGTTTGTATGTATTATTGGTCGATTGCTAATATTCATTTGTTAAATTTTTATATGATCTTAGGGTCGCAGGCGGGGATTTCGGACGCTGCGAAGAAGGGAAAGTGTAACACCTTAGAATGTGATTAGTGGTAATTGTGTTTTAATGTGGGGTTTTTGGTAAAGAGTTTACCAAAACGGGTTTTAAATAATTTACCTAGTTTTATGAATATTTTATGAGAATTTAATTTGGACTGCACACACTTGTGCATGTTAACCTGGGTTAAGTCTAGGGTCTAACCATGTTTAGATGACCATGGTGGACTAACCTAATTGTTAAGTTAATTGTGGTTAATTAAGGGTTTTAGTTTTAAAATTTGAATTAGTGTTAGGGGTTGACTAGTAGGTAGGTGAGAGAGAGAGGCCATGATGGTTTGGGCATGCTTAGCATTTAATGAGGAGAGAGGATGAGGGGGTTGACTCCATTTTATTTCAAAAACCATTGCTTTTCTCTCACACTCACATCTCTCCCTCTCACTCTCACAGAACACCAAAAAAACAACAGCAGCAGCAGCCTTGACAGCAGCAGCAGCAGCAACAAAAACAGCCACAAAAATAGCAGCAACAGCAACAAAACAGCAACAGCAGCAGCAGCTCAGCAGTAGCAGCAGCACTCCAGCAGCAACAACACACTTATCCTTCTTCTCTTCTCCGACGTCCTAAGATCCCTAGAGGTATAATCTCTTAACCTAACTTCTTTCTTCACTCTATTTACTTAATCGGGTTTTGGATTTCTTGGCTTTGGCTTACTTATTTTTCGGACGCCTTGAGCCGTTTCGTAACTTAAGTGCCAGTCACGTTCCGTACCCTGCGGGTCGTGACAGAAAGCGAGTGGTTGGCTTTACTTAGCCCAAGATCATTAGTGGGTATATTTAACATCTACAGGGGAATCGCCCACATGGCATTATGCGTCTGGGCTAGATTAAATGATAAGATCATTAGTTACAAATATATGGACATTGATTGTGCATGTGTACCATTGTTGCATATCTCATTTCCTATTGTATATGGACATAGTTTTAATAAGACATCATACCATTATTGACGGTTCTTGTTACATGAGCACTAATTGTATGCTACACACACTCCGTCGATAATTGCCATGACACGCATGACCCTATACATACGTGATATTGTATTGGTTAGGGGTATTGAGACATGAGCCTTATTTCCATTGTGCATATGAGATATAGCCGACACATATACATACGTGATATTGTATTGATTTGGGACATTGAGACATGATCCTTATTTCCATTATGCATATGTCATATAGCATACTTGTATACCTACATGCTTACACATATACCTTACTATGCTTACATGTTTACACATATACCTATAAGGTATTGCATCATTATTGACAGGTATAGACACACAGCTTGCTACAGCTACACATATACCTGGAGGGTATTGCATCATTATTGACATGTATATACACACAGCTTGCTACAGCTACACATATACCTGGAGGGTATTGCATCATTATTGACATGTATATACACACAGGTTGCTACAGCTACACATATACTTGGAGGGTATTGCATCATTATTGACATGTATATACACAAAGCTATGCTACAGCTATACATATACCAGGAGGGTATTGCATTATTATTGACATGTATATACACATACCATGCTATGCTACAGCTACACCTATACCTACATGGTATTATATCATTATTGATAGGGTATACACATATGAGATATAGCTACATGTACATCATATAAGTCTACACCGGCGCCCCGGCCGTCAATCCGAGCCCAAATGCGGAACAAAAACTTTTAAAACTAGCGCTAACATAACCTTAAAACCCGGATCATTCCATTAACCCTATACTAGCAAAGTACAAAAATGATACAATGGCTATACCGATCGATCTGCGTCCTTCGGTCTTTAGCCACCATCCTTAGCTCCTCACGGCATCTCCGATCTCACTCGATCTCCGGCCTCCTCGTCGATGTGACACCATGTCAAGGAATCTTTATACGGGCTACCGCTTCAAACCGAAGAAACTCGGACATGAAGTTTTCTAGCCGACATGTCCGAGGTGAAGTAGAGAGTGTGTAGGAATACTTTGTCTTAAGGCACCCAAAGAATTGGGTGAAGGTAAATGAAGTTGCCATGGAGATGTGATGAAGTGGGCATGATTTTGGAAGGAGAAGAAATTCCTCACACAAATTGTGCTCGGCCAAATGAGATGTGCTCTGCCAAAAATTGGTCTCGGCCACACTAAAAAGGAAATGGTTCACTGGCAATTACAATGGGGGGAGAGTTGAGCTTAAGCCATGAAGGGTGAGCATAAGGAAAGCAAGTGGTGAGCATAACACAAATATCCATCACAAAATATCCTAGAGAAAACAAAGCCAATTAATGCTCAATGACTCACCATCAAATGCATGCACCAAAAATCCCAGCCCACACCATTTTCGAAAATGAATCAGCCAAAGAACAATAAACATGCTTTTATTTCACACAATTAATTAAACATTAAAACTTAATGTTTAATTAACAAAACAAGAAATGGCAACTTCAGAAAGTAATCTTGTAACGGATCACAAGAAAACCCCTCATCCATATATACATACCTGCATCCGTATTCGACTGAATACGGATACAACGAGACAAAAATATTCCAACACAATATAATACTAGGATCCGGCTTAAACCAAAGCCCACTAGTATTATTCGTCCAAATCATGACACGTGCACAAGTGCACGTGTATGTTCGAACCCTGCCATAAAACCATACGGCCTCTACAACGTTTCGCCCAAACTTGGGAAACTCTCTGTGGGGGACTCTAAACACTCGCCAATCCGCTGAAAGTGGGTTTAACTACAGGCACGTCAGTGGTATTAACTGTACGTAACAGCTGCAAAGGTATTGAGAAAAAGGGAGGCCGATGAGTGAACTCATCCTGAAACCCTACTGAGCTTGTCAGTGAAAATATCCGTAGAGTCCGGTCCGTCCGTCTTTGAGTATCGCATATCGGGCTTAGGGGGCTGGTAAACGTCAGACCCCCAATAGCTGTATAAGTCGTGTCGGAGTGTAGCCCAGAACACCCTGAGAAACTACTGGAATACCTATCAGTAAATCTCGCTTACTCTGGCCAGGGATTTTGTGTAATGGGTCTCCAGACACAGCACGATCTCACCCACAATACCAGGAGAGACGAATCCCCTACCGATCCGCTTACTGCCTCCATGTGGCTCAGGACTGTACCCAACTAAAACCTGTTTGCACCACTCCTTTGCGCCGTGGTAGGGTAGTAATCAAAGCACAGTAGGAACTCACACGATACAAATGACGATCTCAGGTCGATGGATTAACCTGTACACATGTCATAAGGGAACTGCTATCTGACGATAGGTATAATACCAACTAGCATGTTCCCGGTGAGTCTGTCCGGTGTACTCTAAACCCAATGATCACCTGTATACATCTTAGGTGAACCAACTAAAACCAATGGCTTGTGAGACCGGCTATCGCTCCTCGTCGGGGTCTCGACTGTATACACTAGTCTACTAATGGAGTATCGATGCCCAGTCTCGAAACTCCCACGACTAGGGACACTTTAAGGTTGTGCTTATAGACTACCCAACTCTCACGTATATGATCGCCATCATACTGCTTGTAGTTAAGCAAGAATCCTAAGGGCTCTATCAGCATGTAATAATGATCTGTAATGTCACCTGAAGTATGTACACGATGATAAAGACAAACCAGATAGCATACTATCATCTTGAGTAAGACTGTTATACCGGTATAGGTCCTCCCTCAATCATTACAATCACGTGCCTGCGATCCAATAATTGACTTTGAGGGCACTATTTCCAACAATCTCCCACTTGCACTTAAGGCTAATTATTGCGATGTCGTATAGTCACAGCCCGTGTGATACCGAACATCCAACTCCTCTAATAATCAGTTACACAAAACTCGTATGTAAAACTATTGTGTTCGAGAAATAGCCTCAGTGAGTGGATCCGCTCTGATATTTCTTTCTATGACTCTCTTAATTTGAAGTTCGCGGAGAAAGCCATCTCCCGAAATGAGCAATACCTGCCTTAGAATACGTCTGGATATCTGATGGGACCCAGTTCACAAATGAAATCCAAATCCAGTAAACTTCTCAGACTGTATTGCCAACTGAATTTAATTAGTATCCTGCGCCAAGCCTTCCTCAGTATCCGCTTGGACCATCTGTCCAAACTACTGCCCCTCGTCAGAGGGAAAACAATAACTCTGACAGTCACTCTATCATCCAGGTCACCTTGGAAGCCTGGAATGATAACCGTCTCCCGAAGGAGGCTGTCGTCATCAAATCTCTTGAACATCCACTTATGTTCTAAAACTGCTTTCGAACGTTTCTCCAGGAATGGATTAATATATATAAACTTATTGAATCTCGTGCAAAATCAACATCCGATGTGGTACTTGACATCTCATGATCGACTCAATTGCCTAAGCAAGTGATATGCCAATCATGCACATCCCTCTCCCCTTTAGCCTGTAAGACACCTTTAGAGAGGGTGACTCCATCACCTGCAGGTATACTACCATGCCAGGAGTCGTCCATTCTAAAACACCTTTAGAATGCTGTCTAAGTACCCAGATTGGGACACTTCCCAAATCTAAATCTAAAACCATAGATCTGGTAATCAGAATGCTAGATATTATATCCATATCCTATATGGAAACTACTGTGTGACAACCACAGTATAACCGATTGTAGTATAGGAATTTTACTTCCCACTATGTGTATGTCATCCAAAAACCAGGACATCACACCCTACTACCTTTTTAACAGATCCATCCCCTATTCTGATGAAATCAAAGCCCGTGACTGTCACATCAAAAATAGATGACCTATCTCCGCTATTATTGCTTTAGTTTATAAATAGACATAAGCTACATGTCCACTATGCTTCCGCTGCTCCCACTGAGTATGACAACCCTCTGGCAGAGTCATATAAACGTGCACTTCTAAAGCTAGTTTAGAACGACACTATACTCACCCTCCTGCCGGGTCTCATAGTCTGGAAAAGCAATAGTATCAAGTCTGGGTAAACAAGAACCTCCCTGTCACCGTCCTTGAGGATACCGAACTATCTCTCGGGCGCCAGAGGTTACCCACCATATCTGAGGAGTGGATAATGGAATGTCAATCCAGATTGAATCTTTAGGTCCTATGAAATTTTCAGTAATTGTTTGCGGTTCTGGAATCACTTCCAGTTCTACCATACTCCCACTACTGTTTTCTGAAAAAAATCCATTTTACTAAAACTGTGGCGAGTTAAGAACAATATCACTATTGATCTTCCAGATGGTAGAAAGTTAACCCTCGTCATAGCCCGGGTTAACCCACAAACAGCCATTGCAGAAACGTGCCTTGAGTTATCCAGAGTCTGGATTTAAGCATAAGCCGGAAAACTCCCCGTACCTTAACATTGTTAAGATATGAACCATTCTATATACAATATAGAAACAGAGGCACTGATTTAATTGGAACCAGATTCAAATTATGCAGCTTTCTCCAGTGCATGTCAACTAAATGGAGAGAGGCCGATCAGCATTACTCAACTTAAGAGTGCATCCAATTATGAGTAACCTGAAAGAGAAGCAAGTTCTCATAAACCATTACTATCAAATGAATACCAGCCAAAAGTATCTACATCTTCGATCACCTTGAAGAATCCTGATACCTGCAACACATGGTTCTCTACTTTATTCTTGTACCTACAACTTCTCAAATTTGGACCTTGTATTTCTACAAAACACTTTTCTAAAACTTGAGAAGTCATAAGTAAACAGAATACAGTACGAGGACCAACACCTTTGTCCTAATGGACACTGGACAACATACAACACTTTGTATAAGTCCTCTGAGTTGAATAACTCAAACCTTGTGCGTCGTAGGTTGAAAAATGTACCCAGGTGATTTCCTCAAGTATCGCCAATTACAACGAATTCTGATATAGTGAGGATGATCACCTAATTCCCAATAACTTACTCCTACTCATCATCTGTAAAACCATACAGATGTGAGAATCATACCTGGTAGATACATACCGTGGAGTAAGGGTCTAATTGGGAAATCAGTTTTCAATTAATAATGCATAGTGAAACTGAAACATGAATATGTTTCGAAGGGGTATCCGGGTATTCCTAGTAATACCTCTTCCATTATCCAGATTCATGACTGTAACCATATATTCCTTTGCCATCACTCCAAATCCTTTTATTTGTGTTACTCATTACCTTCTATACACCACCATTAGGCTTAATGGTTTTCTTCCTTCCCTACCGTTCGGCACCAGCCTATGGTTTGGAAGAAGACTATCCAATAAGCGTAATAGGTATACTCTCCTAATCCTAGGAGCACTCGTAACCTCAGAGAAGGTAGAGATAAAAGACAACTGAATAAACCTTATTCCTATTTCTCCTAAATCAGAATCCATCCCCAAACTGGAACAAGTTCCTTCGAGTTCGTATATAACCATACGATGGATTTAACCAATAGAAGTGGATGTTCGTAGTGATACGGGGTGTTTTGGAGAAATACAAAGGTGAAGTAGGAGTGGTGATCGCACACTTTTGGCGTGTCAGAGTTCAAAGTTCTAAAGTTATAACCGCGATCAGGACGGTGTCGCTTTGCTGCTAGCCGATTGAGCACGGGTCGATCCACAGGGAGATGGTTGTATGTCCGTTCGAGTTTTAGACGAGTCAATAAAGAATGTGTATATGTTTGTTCAGTTCTATCCTAAGTGTTCGTATTTATTTTCAAGTAAGCTTGTTAAGGTTAAGGTTGGTTAGTAAAGTTAGGATTAGTCTTGTACTTATCTTTTACCATCCTTAAGACGGTGTTGGGATAATCGAAAGTAGCGGGGATTAAGAGGACATAGGAATGGGATTTACGAGTTTAAGCAAGCTTTCCAACGCTAAATCCATTCCTATTGCCCCTTGTCCGTCCGCTAAATACGCTTATTTCCAACCCTCGGCCAAACACGCGCAACCATGTATCCAATTAAGTCACAACTACCCGTCACGTTGTATTGCGCTTAAAGGACTTCTCAACTTAGGTCGCGGCTACATGTCACGCGCGCCTAAGCGAGGGGGTTGCGGTTGTTTGGTCGGGGTTCGTTTCAAGATGTTTGGCGAAGAGCAGCACAAGGGATTTCTCCGTCCCTCATACCACCTTCCGTAGTCTTAACAAAAGGGAAATTATTCACACATCATAAAAGAAAACAAAACAAAACAAGAAGGAAGAAAGGAAAATACGGTTTTACAAGTGAAGCAAGCTAACTCTTAGGTCCTCACCTTAGCAAGGAACTCTGTCGAGTATCATTGCTTGAAAATACGGATAAAAGAAGAAAAGAAAAGAGAACAAGAAAAGAAGTAACAACAACTAGTTAACAACAAATAATAAAGTTATACTAGAAATGAAATTACAATGCAATAAAATAAAAATACAAGATAAGAAAAACAACCCTCATCTTCATTTCATCATCCACTCAATACTCTCACTACATTTTAATAGAGGAAGACATGAATAAGAAGAAGAAGAAGCTAAACTAAACTACACTAAAAGAGATGGGAAAAGAAGACATGAAGAAGACCATTGGCTTGGCACAAAACTGGGCTATTTATAGGCTGCGTGCTGAAATCCTAGGGCAACATTCTGCCCCTAAATGAAATGACCCAACCACCTCTAAAAAATCAGCTTCCACCGAGTTAACTCGGCCGCGAATCCACGGCCGAGTCGCCATGTTGGCCGTGGATCCGCGGCCATATAGGGGAGTTAGGAAGTCGTTTTTTCTGGGTTATCTTGTGTTGCTCTCCTCTGTTGTTCTACATGTTCCAAATTGGAAATTGCTTCAACAATTTCTTCAGATCTGCAACAGTCCAAAATGGCATCAAGAATAATACTTTTGACCTTTTCTCCCTCGAGCTCCGCGCACCCATTGATTCTTGTGCTGCACTTTCTTGTGCTTTGTGCTTGTCCCTCTCGTGCTTTGTGCTTGTCCCAGACACGAATGACCACCGTCACATGTCTTGTCTCTGGAACTGGTACACGGCACTGGACGGATACAGATGATCGGAATCCGGCTTTTATCTGCTGTCAACAGATGTTCTGTATTTTGGTGTAACAGTAGAGATTTTGTATCAATTGCGTTATTTTGGACTAGGAACCTGTAGACTGTAAATATGTAGTAAACACAGATTAAAAGCACCTACCTATAAACAAACGAGCATAAGAATGGACGGTAGTAAAAGCAATATTCTGGAGTGAACAAGTGGCGATGAAATACGCGGTTCGGTCGTGAATGATAGTAGTCGCAATTTACTTTGCCCTCTTTCTAATCCTTTTATTTTTCTTTACTTATTACCTTCTGTACACCACAGTTAGGCTAATTGGTTTTCTTCATTCCCTACCATTCGGCACTTGCCTATGGTTTGGAAGAAGACTATCCAATAAGCGTAATAGGTGTACCCTCTCCTAATCCTAGGAGCCCTCATTACCTGAGAGAAGGTAAAAGGAAAAGACAACTGAATAGTCATATTCAATCTTTCCAGAAACAGAATCCATCCTCGAACTGGAACAAGTTCCTTCGAGTTTGTATATAACCCTATGATGGATTTATCCAATAGAAGTGGATGTTCGTAGTAATACGGGGTGTTCTGGAGAAATGCAAAGGGTAGAAGAAGGAGTGGCAATGTTGTATGCAACTCAGACAATCCAAAAGCCAGTGTTTTAAGAAAGTTTGGTTAACTTGGTCACTGAGTTATAGTCTAGGGTCGGGCGATGGTCGCTGCCAAAGAGAGAGAGAAAAGAAACACTTTGCGTGCACTCTAATCTCGATCAGAATGGTTAATCACTTTATCGAATCAGGATATTTCCCACTATATCCTCAAATTCTCCTCAAAACCTGAAAGAAGAATTAGTCAGTATCACCCGAGGAGTAAACCAACTCATCAGTGGGAATCAGGATCAAACTATCATCGCATGATAACGTGATGGAATCCACTCACGTTATCACACTCCAGAGGGTATGCGCTTTCCTGGCAAGTTTCAGTTTCTTTAGAAACTCCCGATGTTATTTTTACCCCATGCTCTTATGACCTTGACGAAGGCCAACATATCATAAGTCACATGTCAAGTTCTACCCGTCATTATCCAGGTTAATTTGAACCTACCCGTACATACCCTTGACGAAAGCCAAAATAGTAGTACGACTATCCCAAACCAACGCATCTATCTATGCAACAGAAAAGTAACAAATAGCTACCATACATTATACCTTGACGAAGTCCAACATACATAGCATGAATACTAAGTGCTACCTGCCTGAAATGACGGAGGACTATGAATGGTTTTTACCGAAAAACCTTTAACATAATGTACTTGATATCGTTGAAGGAACCGGATAGCTTTTTACAAATATATAGTGGCGAAAACCTTTGCTAAAGAGGTCACTCCCGGTGAACGGATCTCGGCTCCTTCCCCTTGGAATGAGGTGCAGGATATTCCAACTGAATACCGCGATGTAAAGCAAAAAGTAATCGACTATAGTGAAGTTATTACTCTGACGTAAACTTCTGTCCAAGGGGTCACTCCCGGTGAAGGGATCTCGACCCTTTCCTCGTCGAATGAGGTGCTGGGTATTCATAACCGAATACCACTGTGCAAAACAAAAGAGAACATCCTTGTAATAACAAATTTTTGAAAATTGATCCAACAACATCAGTCGGGTCTGTTTTCCTTGCATTGATCTGAATTAATGCAGTCCGATCAATTAATCACACCACAAAAGAATGAAAATAAAATGTACGTATATGCCATCCGCATTCGCTACTGGGTCCCGTCATCACCCATTAGGTTACTTAACTAACGACAGAACGGGGACTGGACTAGCGCGGGTGTAAAACATATACAACATATACAAGTATATATCAATATATAATAATCGCTCCAGGCATGATAAATGCAACATCAAAGAAAAGTGATAAGCATCATAGAAAAATACAGATAATCTGGGAGCCCCGAGTTTCCTTTGAGCCGCAACTGAAACTTGACGTTCCCCTGGTCGTGTGGATAGCCTGTGTAATGAAACCTAGACCCCTACGAGTGCGGCAAGTTACCCACCAAAACCTTAAGCGCGGCAGCCCCCTTCAGCAAAGTGAATAGACCACCCAACACTTCACGGAATCCGGTAACTTAAGCTCCCCTCCATGGGTCAACCTGTACCCCCTACGAGTGCGGCGAATAGCCTGCCAATTCTAGTGTGAAGCCCCTTCGTCTCAAATCCATGAGATGCGGGCCCGTTGCCCTCTAGAACCCGGCTATCCGTGCACTCCACCGTGGGGCAATCCTAGTATAGAAAAGAAAATATATACAACCAATACATCGACCTCAACCCTGTCATGCCCCAAAAGAATAATATACAAACAGACAGTGATGGCAGTCCACATGTCGGGCGCTCGCCCCGCGATATCAAATGTACAAATATATCCAAACAGCACTACCATTGCACGCAAGCTATCCACCACGACAAATCCGCAACAATACAGCACAACACAGAATATCAACGTGAATGTCACGTTGGCAAACCCGTCTAAAAGAGCTATAGCAATTAGACAAATTGTACCGATCAAGTGACATTCGGTCGCAGATAGTAATGTAAGTACTGCAAATTTTAAACAATGTTATAATTATCAACTTCAAAATAACCACGAATAGCCCCCAAACAAATAGATAAAACTATATCCTAACTGGGCTAAACTAACAATACCAGTGAACCAATATTCCAGAGACAAAATGCCAAGAGTGAAGACATGAGCAAAGAAAAAATTTCGGCCATGTCAAGAAAAGAAATTAGGCTCTGAGGAATTTTTATGAGAGTATGTTGTGAATAAATTAATCCCCCTACCAAAACCATAAAAAGCACACTGCCCAAAACAAATGCTCACAAAAATGGCCACGAATTTCCGGCAAACTAAAATAGCCAAAAATTTTGCCCAGTCAAAGAATATCAACATTGGTATTGTTCCGGGTTGTTTCAGTTTCGATATTTTAACATTATCTAAATAACTAGTATACGGTTAATGGGTTGGCTCTGATACCATATAAGTCTACGCCAGCGCCCCGGCCGTCAATCCGAGCCCAAATGCGGATCAAAAACTTTTAAAACTGGCGCTAACGTAACCTTAAAACCCGGATCGTTCCATTAACCTTATACTAGCAAAGTACAAAAATGGGAGAATGGCCATATCGATCGATCTGTGTCCTTCGGTCTTTAGGCACCATCCATAGCTCTTCGCGTCATCTGCGATCTCTCTTGATCTTCGGTCTCCTCATCGAAGTGGCACCACATCAAGGAATCTTTATACGAGCTCCTGCTTCAAACCGAAGCAACTCGGACATGAACTTTGCTAGCCAACATGTCCAAGGTGAAATAGAGAGTGTGTAGGAATACTTTGTCTCAAGGCACCCAAAGAATTGGGTGAAGGTAAATGAAGTTGCCATGGAGATGTGATGAAGTGCGCATAGGATTTTGCAAGGAGAGGAAATTCCTCACACAAATTCTGCTCGGCCAAATGAGATGTGCTCTGCCAAAAAATTTGTCTCGGCCACACCATAAAGGAAATGGTTCACTGGCAATTACAATGGGGGGAGAGGCGAGCTTAAGCCATGAAAGGTGAGCATAAGGAAAGCAAGTGGTGAGCATTGTTAGTTATACGTATGCCCTAAAGGCCATTACTGTACATGTGATGTGTATTGTAATGGATGCTTGGATATATATAGGGAGGACTTTCTTGCTCGACATGATAGTATGCTATCTGGTTGTACTTTATCTTAACATGTACTCTGATTGTCTCCATGTTACATATTGATAAAGCCTTAGGATATGTACTTGACTACTGGGACTATGATGAGATCATACTAGTGGGGCCACGGTAGTCGACGAGTGCATCCTATAACTATTCCTAGTCGAGGGTGTATCGAGACAGGGCATCGATACACTAGAGTAGACTAGCGTATACGCATCTTGACCCATATGATGGGCGATGGATGATCACATATCAATCGGTGTTTGACATCAAGGATGGTGTACGGGTGCTCAGTGGA
This sequence comes from Agapanthus africanus, assembly GCA_030015575.1. NCBI lineage: Eukaryota > Viridiplantae > Streptophyta > Magnoliopsida > Asparagales > Amaryllidaceae > Agapanthus > Agapanthus africanus. The sequence goes on from CM057347.1 coordinate 295,519,218, forward strand.
GACTGGGTACACTGGACGGACTCGTCGAGAACTCCCAGATGGCAGTTCTCCGGTGACACTGGTACAGAGTAGTCTGTTGACCCGAGATCGTCATAGAGTCTTGTGTGATTCCCACTGTTCTTTGATTTCCATCATACCACGTCCAAAAGGGCATGCAAAAAGGTGGCTTTTGGGTACAGTCTCGAATCGCATGGAGGCAATGAGCGATAGGAGGGGATTCGTCTCTCCCGGTATAGGGAGTTGATGTTGTGCTGTGTTCGATTGGCTATAACTGGAAATCGCTGGCCAGGGTTGCTGAGATTTTCTGGTAAGTGTTATCAGTAGTTTCTCGAACTGTTATAGACCTCATATCGACACGACTTATCAAGCTACTGGGGTCTGACGTTTACCACCCTTAGGCAAGATATGCGACATAGCAGACGAAGAGACCGGACTGTACGGGAGTGTTACTGATTGGATTCGCAGGAGAATGTACAGTCTTGTTTGTTGGTCTTCTGATCGCTCAATACCTGGGTGGCTGTTACGTTTAGCTGACCGCTTGCAGCTTGTGGGTGTTTGATATGATCATCACCTGCTACCGGCGTATTGACGATTCTTTAGAGTCCTACCCAGAGGTTTCTTGGTTCAGGAAAAACGGAATAGAGGCACATATGTGATATGTGCAAGACCAAGGATAATGCGATATGAGATACCGTATTCTATTCTCGCGATATATGATATCAGCCGGGTCATCGGATCAAGTGTTGATTCGATGAATCGGTAAATAATATATTAGTCAGTTATATGCGATATAGCCGGATTGTCGGATCAAGTGTTGATTCGATAATTTAATGTATAATAATATATATGATATATTAAATTACATTAACAAATATAATCTCACTAAAAGATTCTTTTCTCACTCGGGTAATACATTTATATATATACGATATATGTTAATTGTATTATTTTATTTTGTTACAATAAATATTATATATATGATATATAATATTGTATCATGATGTGGTTATTAATGCAACATGATTAGTGGAGATTAAACATGATTAGGGTTTGATTTGGGTTAAGGTTTTCTAGAAGTTTCTAGAAAGTTTTGTTTTGTTTTGTACAAATATATTTGTGTTGATATTTTAAGTGACTCATTCTTTAACCCAACCCAAACCCTAGCCCTAGTTAAATCTCTACAAAGGTTACATTGACCATGGTTTCATTTCTAACCTCATACTTGACTTTCATTATTCATCACAAAAGGATTCATGATTATTTCTTCTTCTTCTTCCTTGAGTTCTTTCATGAAAAGCTTTCTAGGTTTTTCTTATGTGACGAAAATGAGTGAGTTAATGAAAATAAATGAGATATAAAATCCTACTTCATCATCCTAATCTATCCTAGCCATTTACATTAGGGTGTTCACTTCATTTAGTGAGTGAGAGCTTGTATTAAATTAACTTCAAGGTAGATCATCTTTGTTATCGAAGATCGGAAGCAAGCATGTATCTTTCTCTTCGTGGAGCCTCTCGAGAGTCCGGAACTTGATGATCGCAGCGAAGGGACCACAACAAGGAGCTTATGAAGTGAAGGACCGGACTACAAAGGTTGTAATCTCTAACTCTTAGATATTAAAGTGTATAACATGCTTTGTTTCGCCTAATCTCTAGTTTAAAGATCTCGTTTAGGGTTGTTCGGCACGGCTAAATTTTAAATCGGGTATGGTTGATACCTCGTAGAACCTTATTAGAGTACCTAGTAACCCTACAGTGGTATCAGAGCCAAGTTAGAGCTTTAGGCGAAGTCTAGACGAAGTTTAAAATCCGATCGAACTCCGAATACCCGTAAAACCCTAGTTTCTGGAAATTTTCTAAAATTGTGATTTTTTCTGTATTAAAAATGCTCAAAAAAATCAGCAGGGAATTACAAGAATTACTGTGCAACACGTGCCACTAATCTCATTAAAGCACCGCGGAACCGCGGCCGTACCATGGCTTGAGCGGCGGTTCCGCGGCCAAACAGTCGAATGAATGTAAGCGTTTTGCAGAGTAATAACCGTAGGTGTTTCTTGGTTCATATGGGAATTTTTAATTCTTACTTAAGTGTTGAGTTTTCTGGGTTGTATTAGGAGCTCGTTGATTCGATCGGAAAGTTTAACTTCGTTTAGTTTTTCCGGGTAATTTTGGAAACCGTTAAAAAGTTCGAACGGATATCAATAACTCACTTTTTCCCCTGCCGGAAAATTTCCAAGTGTTGGATTTTTCCGTAGTTTAAGAACGTTCTAAGTCGTTCAAGTAACGCGGTGGACCCTCTAGAAGACAACAAACCTTAACTCGATTATGTGACCGTCTTGAACTGCCTCTAAACCTTAGGGTTTGTGGCAGTACGGCGTGCCACATGTGAGGCGTTGGCTTGACCCTTCTACGGCTGGACCATTGGTACTGTGGCATGTGATGGAAGTTTTTAAACTAATTTCAAGTGTTGAGAACTATTTGGGAAACCTTGTATGTTTGATTATTCGATCAGAAAGTTTAACATTGTCTATTTATCTGGAATGTGATACAATATTTGGAATGCACAAGTAGTTATGAGATAACTAATTTGAATGTTATAAATCTAGCAGTTCAGTCTCAGATGATCGGTTGCCACGGGATTTTGATGCGATCAAAAGTCCGTCGCAATCACGTAGCGTACGCAGATACTCGCTGGGTAAACTTAATAGACAGCCACTCCCCATAGCCCCGACCAAGTGACTGTAAGAGAACCCCGTCGCCAAAAGCATCCGTTCGGGTGCTCGCGGCAGTGGTGTTCCGCCTTAGTGCACTTCGTTGACGGCATCGGGGGTGCAGCCGTCTACTAAAGTTTGCGATGAGCATTCGATCAGGATGTCGGGAATCTTGTTGAATTGCCCGACTTGATATTGAAAAGAGTTTTCAATAATGAGACTAAAATGCGGGGTTTATAATTGTTAGGCATGAGATGTCTAAGGAATTCATTTGGTTAGGCATGCGATGTCTAAGGAGGTTGCGGATTCCAACTGTTGTAGTTTTACACTTTCTTTTCTGTGACCGTAAGTGTAGTATGTAGTTGTATCATCGATTTTCGTTGCTATACATCGACGACAATCGGTGTATACATACTTACTTACGTTGATGACATGTGATGTTATGTGTTGCTGTGATATGTTATATTAGATCATCGTGTTTGAATAGCGGGGGGTTTTATGTGAGATGAGAGTTTTTCATTTTCGTTCATGTAAAATTCATTTGTATGTAATATTCTTTTATTGGGGCACTTCCGGGCTGAAGATGATGTCACCATTGTATATTATTTACTTTTCTGCATTAGGTAGACCCAAGGCGGGGAGCACAAGTAACCGGGTTCTAGGGTCCCGTGGGAGACCATCTCGAGGAGTCGAGACCGTGTCTCCTACCCCTAGAATTGGCAGTGTTACTTGCCGCTCTCGTACGGGTCTAGGGATGTGGGTTTAGCTATTCATCGTGACCGTAGAATCTGTGTTTTATACAGGCTTGTATTGAAAACACGGACCTCCTAGTATATCCAATATTTCATATATGTTCTTCTGCTGCAATGTTCTATGATGAGATCATATTACTGCATGAGACGAATATTTATATTATATATATAAGATATATATTCTATATTGTTGATTTCATTTCATATCTGATGCTTGTGAAGCATATTAAAATGGGACTTCATTAATGAGATTAATGAAATAAAAGAAACCTAAAGATGTTGTAGAAACTTGTATAAAAACTGGTAGTTCTAGTTCTTGCTTTGCATAGCGGTGTTCCTTGTAGAACATCCAGCACCTTATTTGATAAGGAAAGAGCCGAGATCCCTTCACCAAGAGTGACCTCTTTAGTGTAACTAACATATGCTACAAACTCGGTTTGTCTTTTGATTGCTTCTATAGTTCTTACTTTGCACAGCGGTATTTGTAAAATATCTTGCACCTTATTCGATGAGGAAAGAGCCGACGATCCCTTCACCGGGAGTGACCTCTTTAGCAAAACTAGAAAAGGCCTAAAAAACATTCCATTTAAAATCACTCGATTCTACAACGATATCAAGTTCATTACGCAAAGGGTTTTCTTAAAAGCCTGTCATAGCCCTCCGTCATTTCAGATAAGGACTGTTTAGTATTCGTGCTGCGTTTGTTGGCCTTTGTCAAGGCGTAGTGTGCGGTAGCTGAATGTACTTATCTGCTTATGCATATGATGCAGATTGGATTAGGGTAGTCATGCGACCTTGTTGGCCTTTGTCAAGGGCTGCACGGGTAGGTTTAATTCAATCAGGAAATGATGGGTTGAACTTGACTAGCAGCCTATGGTTTGTTGGCCTTTGTCAAGGTCATAGGAGGCTTGGGGCAAAATATTATCGGGAATTTCAAGTGTTAAAATTTGCAATGAGATTGCATACCTTCTATGAGATAGTTGGATCCCGATACCCGCTGCGAGTAAGAGTTACACATGGGAGAGTTTTGCACATTACAATTAGCCGATCAAGTAGATGTCTAGAAAGGTGTCAACGGGGTTACGCCCCTGGAAAAATAAGGTTTACTTTAATTAGGTTCGTGCGAAAGCACGGGGTACCTCCTTCAAAGTACAGGCACTGGCCTGGCTGAAAGATTGACGAACTTGTAGGGTGTAATTAATCCCGGCTAGTCTTTCCTTTTAGGGTTTGAAGGAAGATTTGACTAAAACAGTGGGAGACATCCTGATTAGATATATTAGATAACCAATCTAATCTTGCAAGAGCATACGCTGAGTGTTTTCTTCTCTCTCTCTCCAGGTAGCGACCATATCACGCCTTAATCAAGATAATAATAAGATAATAAAACAGATGTTTTGACCGAACCCGCTTGTTATACTGAACTGGGGAACATTGGTCCCACTCCAACTTATAATTGTTATAAGACAGAGCAGGAAATTGGGGATTACATGAATTCTCGTGCCGTCCAAACGAAGAAAGTGCATGCTAATGCATCTTCTTCGGGTGTGTTCATTACAGAGAACTATTTCTCAGTATCCTTTACGTCCTGAGTATGAGATACCAGATCAGGATCCCACATATGTAATTTGTTACATGGGCTACAGAAAGGTAGAGTACTGAGAATGGGTGATAAATTTCATGAGATAGAAACGGTGCAAGTGTTGCAGCCAAGTCTGTTGGTAGTTATCACCCTGTATTAACAAATACATTGATTCTGAACGAATGTTATTAGATACCGAACCTGATGTACAACATCATATCAGTCTCTTTATTAGTAAAGAAAGGATATAATTTTGTATTGTTGGATAATGTTTTGAACATTTCCTATATCAAGAGTTGATCGGTTCAGGAACGTTATCTAAAAGCATTGATGTTCTAAATCAAACAACAGTTCTTAGTATACAGAACACACACAAGAGGAAGACTTCAGAAATGAACGAATCCTTCTTGAGGTATTGTAGACTAGGTCATATCAATGTGACCCGACTAGCTGAAGTTACGTTTAGATGCATATTTAAATTAGTTTGAATTTACATCTTGTGAAACTTGCCGATCATGTCACAAAGATAAGATGACTATAGCTCTGTTTATTGGAAACAGAGAAAGAGTTAGTGAACTCTTAGGATTGATACATGCTGATGTATGATGGTCCCCTGTCTACACATGCCAAGACCGGTTCTTTGTACTTCATTACATTCTCTGATGATCTCTCAAGATTCAGACATATGTTCCTGTTGAAACACAAGTCCGAATCTTTTGAGATATTCACAGAATATAAGTTAGAAGTAGAGAACTAAAAACGGGTATAAGTATTGTGTCTTTTGATGAGATCAAGGAGGAGAATACTTGAGCATGGAGATTCCTGGACTATTCTAAAGGAGAATGAGATTCTCTCTCAGCATTACTCCTCCGTATACACCATAGTACGATGGTATATCGGGGCGGAGCAATAGTACCCTATGTGATATGGTGTGCTCTATGATGAGTACTACTGAGTTTCCTATTTCCTTTTGGGAGTTATGCACTAGAGAAGCTGCATACCTATTGAATAGGGTTCAAATCAAATCAGTTGCCTACCACTTCATATGTGATATGGAATGGGAAGAGCCTATATCTTAACTAAGTTTATATTTGGGGTTGTCCGGCCTATGTCTAAAAAGCAAAATCCGGACAAACTCGAGGCAAAGTCAGTTTTGTAGAAGTTTGTTGGATATCCCAAGCATTCGCAAAGGAATATCTTCTACCAAACTGAGGAACAAAAGATGTTTTGTTTCTCAGCATGCCACCTTTATGAAAGGGAATTTTTTCTGGAAAAATCAGTGGTCATGAGGTAGAACTGGAAAGAGTTCCAGCTATAGAAACTGCAGCAGATGATTTGGTAGAACCGAAGGATTCAATAGTGACCAACGAACCTCAGCCTCTCCGCCGATCTAGTAGGGTTCCACACCCACCTGAGAGATACTTCGGTTTCTCTATGACAGTAGGAGCGAGGATTGCATCATGAGATGATGACCCAACTAGTTTCGAGCAGGCCATCAGGAGTGGGACTCTGTAAGAATGGCTGGATTCTTAGTGATCTGAGATGGAATCCTTATACACCAACAAAGTATGGACTTTGGTTACTTTATCTGAAGGGTTTAATCCCCATCAGGAGCAAGTATATCTTGAGAAGATTACTTGGTGTACATAGAAAAGTTGAGACTTTCAAAGCTATGCTTAAGTCCATCCAGATCCTACTTGCCACGGCAACATACCATGACTACGATATCTGGTGGTTGGGTGTCATGACTGCTTTTCTAAATGATGTTTTAGAAGAGAGCGTCTATAAGTACATAGCCAGAGGGCTTCGTAGACAGTGGAAGCAGCGGAAACGTGTGCAAGATGTTTTATGTGATAAAGCAGGCATCGCGGAGTTGGAACGTCTGTTTTGATGTGGTAGTCAAAGAGTTTGACTTCATCAAAATGGTAGATGAACCTTGTATATACAAAAAGGTAGTAGGGAGTATGGTGGTGATCCTCGTAGAGTACGTGGATGACATACTCTTGATAGGGAAGGAGTTTCCTATGCTACGATCGGTCAATCTCCGCTTATCACAAGGATTCTCCATATAGGATCAATATGATACCTCCTAAATCCTGGGTTTTGGATCTATGAGATAGATCTAAATGGATGTTAGGATACTCACTAGTTGTAGTGAGATGGTATCAATCGATCCTGGGGAGAATCACTGGAAAGGTTCCAAGGTGATAAGGACGACTGAATGTCAGACGCAGGCATTGTCTTTACCCTCAGTTGAGGGACGGTATGTTGGAAGAGTTCCAAGCTAGATACCGTTACATACTAGATGATTAAAGGAAAGATACATCGTTACCAAAGATGCTACCAAAGAAGCAGTCTGGATACATATAAGTTCATGAGATGAACTTCGTTCCTACCATTGTGTGACAATGGAGTTGTGGCTTATGCCAAGGAATGCCCGTCCCATCAGAAATCCAGATATAATTCTTAGGAAGTATCACCTGATCATGGAGTTGGTTGATCTCCAGGGAGATCGAGGTTAGGAGAGTAGACACAGAGGACAACAGCGCGGATCCACTCACAAAGGCCTTTTTCCCAGTAGAGACTTTTATGGGATGGTTGAGTATGAGATACTTCAACCGCAGCTAATTGTTGGGTATGTGATACCACAACAGATGGACCTAGTGCAAGTGGGAGATTGTTAGTTATATGTATGCCCTAGAGGCCATTACTGTACATGTGATGTATATTGTAATGGATGCTTGGACATATATAGGGAGGACTTTCTTGCTCGACATGATAGTATGCTATCTGGTTGTACTTTATCATAACATGTATTCTGATTGTCTCTATGTTACATGTTGATAAAGCCCTTAGGATATGTACTCGACTACTGGGACTATGATGAGATCATACTAGTAGGGCCACGGTAGTCGACTAGTACATCCTATAACTATTCCTAGTCGAGGGTGTATCGAGACAGGGCATCGATACACCAGAGTAGACTAGCGTATACGCATCTTGACCCATATGATGGGCGATGGATGATCACATATCCATCGGTGTTTGACATCAAGGATGGTGTATGGGTGCTCAGTGGAGACTGGGTACACTGGACGGACTTGCCGAGAACTCCCGGATGGTATTATACCTCACGTCAGATGGCAGTTCTCCGGTGACACAGGTACAGAGTAGTCTGTTGACCCGAGATCGTCATAGAGTCTTGTGTGATTCCCACTGTGCTTTGATTTTCATCATACCACATCCAAGAGGGCGTGCAAAAAGGTGGCTTTTGGGTACAGTCTCGAATCACATGGAGGCAATGAGCGATAGGAGGGGATTCGTCTCTCCCGGTATAGGGAGTTGATGTTGTACTGTGTTCGATTGGCTATAACTGGAAATCCCTGGCCAGGGTTGCTGAGATTTACTGGTAAGTGTTATCAGTAGTTTCTCGAACTGTTATAGATCTCATATCGACACGACTTATCAAGCTACTGGGGTCTGACGTTTACCACCCCTAGGCGAGATATGCGACATATCAGACGAAGAGACCAGACTGTACGGGTGTGTTACTGATTGGATTCGCAGGAGAATGTACAGGCTTGCTTGTTGATCTTCTGATCGCTCAATACCTGGGTGGCTGTTACGTTTAGCTGACCGCTTGTAGCTTGTGGGTGTTTGATATGATCATCACCCGCTATCGGCGTATTGACGATTCATTAGAGTCCTACACAGAGGTTTCTTGGTTCAGGCAAAACGGAGTAGGGGCACATATGTGATATGTGCATGATCAAGGATAATGCGATATGAGATACCGTATTCTATTCTCGTGATATATGATATCTGCCGGGTCATCGGATCAAGTGTGGATTCGATGAATCTGTAAATGATATATTAGTCGGTTATATGCGATATAGCCGGATTGTCGGATCAAGTGTTGATTTGATAATTTAATGTATAATAATATATATGATATATTAAATTACATTAACTAATATAAGCTCACTAAAAGATTCTTTTTCTCACTCGGGTAATACATTGATATATATATGCGATATATGTTAATTGTATTATTTTATTTTGTTACAATAAATATTATATATGTGATATATAATATTGTAACATGATGTGGTTAATGCAACATGATTAGTGGAGTTTAAACATGGTTAGGGTTTGATTTGGGTTAAGATTTTCTAGAAGTTTCAAGAAGGTTTTGTTTTGTTTTCTGCAAAGATATTTGTGTTGATATTTTAAGTGACTCATTCATTAACCCAACCCAAACCCTAGCCCTGGTTAAATCTCTACAAAGGTTACATTGACCATGGTTGCGTTTCTAACCTCATACTTGACTTTCATTATTGATCACAAAAGGATTCATGATTATTTCTTCTTCTTCTTCCTTGAGTTCTTTCATGAAAAGCTTTATAGGTTTTTCTTATGTGATGAAAATTAGTGAGTTAATGAAAATAAATGAGAACTAAAATCCTACTTCATCATCCTAATCTATCCTAGCCATTTAGATTAGGGTGTTCACTTCATTTAGTGAGTGAGTGCTTGAGTTAAAGAAACTTCAAGGTAGATCATCTTTGTTATCGAAGATCGGAAGCAAGCATGCATCTTTCTCTTCGTGGAGCCTCTCGAGAGTCCGGAACCTGATGGTCGCAGCGAAGGGACCACAACACGGAGCTTATGAAGTGAAGGACCGGACTACAAAGGTTATAATCCCTAACTCTTAGATGTTAAAGTGTTTAACATGCTTTGTTTCGCCTAATCTCTAGTTTAAAGATCTCGTTTAGGGTTGTTCGGCACGGCTAAATTTTAAATCGGGCATGGTTGTGTTAGTGTATATGCCCTAGAGGCCATTACTGTATCATACTAGTTTGTATATTACTTAATGGATGCTTGGGATATTCACCTTGTATATACAATCTTGCTCAAAATAGTAGTATGCTACTTGGTTTGTTTCTACTTCAATGTGTACATGTGTTTATTTTTGTATATCGCCTATACACATTAGTAGAGCCCTTAGGATCTTTGCTTGATTACCAGCGATGTGATGGCCGTCACACTAGTGGGGCTGGGTAATCTATAAGCACATCCTTATGCAGGTCCCTGGTCGCAGGACTATCGAGACAGGGCATCGATACTCCGGAGTAGACCAGCGCATGCGCTTCTCATCCCAGTGTGGGAGACGGTCTGTCCCACAGCTGTCAGTACGTCGTACTTGAGATAGTATGCGAGTGCTCGTTAGGTTACGGGTACACTGGACAGGACTCGTCGGGAACTGACTAGTTGGTATTTTACCTATCGTCAGTTATCAGTTCCCAGGTGACATGAGTACAGCTTAGTCCACTGACTTGACACTGTCACTTCGCCTCAAGTGTGTTCCCACTGTACTTTGATCACTACCCTACCACGGCTCAAAGGAGTCGTGCAAACAGGTAGTGGTTGGGTGCAGTCCCGAAGCATTTGGAGGCAGTGACGGTTAGACATGATTCGTCTCTCCCGGTATTGGGGGTTGACATCGCGCTGTGTCTAGGAGAGCCATTACACGAGTAGTCCCTGGCCAGGGCAAACGAGATATACTGGTAGGTTTCCAGTGTTATCTCAGGGTGTTTTGGGCTTCGCTCCGGCACGACTTGTACCGCTATTAGGGGACTGACGTTTACCACCTCCTAGGCCCGCCATGCGATGTATCAGACGAACAGACCGGACTGTACGGAGAATGTCACACTCAGGCTCAGTAGGTGTTCAGATGGGTTTCGCCTCGTCGGTCTTCTTGTCGGCATTACCTGGGGACCGTTACGCACAGCTAGTGCCGCTTGCGGTCTGTGGTTAAACCCACTGCCAGCGTAGTGTCGAGTCTTTAGAGTCCCACACAGAAAGCTTTTCGCCTTTAGGCAAAAGAGTAGAGGTCGCATGGTATTGCGACAGGTCGCATGGTTTTTCGACAGGGCCCGGTCATATCCGTGCACTTGTGCACGTACAGTGTCCGGACAGTTTTCACTAGCGGGCTTTGGTTTAAACCAGATCCTAGTGTACCTTATGGGATTGGATTTATCCAGTTTGCATTCGTGTTCCTCGGAACGCGGATGCGGGTGTGTATGCACAGTTGACAGGGAGGCAGAGGCAGCGGATTCTCATTAGGGTTTTTGACAGTTGACCGTTGACTATTTGACTTTATGCTCAACCCTAATGAGAATATGATATGTGATTAACTATTATATTAATTAAGTATTATGGTGATATGGTTGTTGACTTGTTGACTTTGTTGACTTGTTGACTTTTGTTGACTTGTTGACCGGTTGACTAGGCTTGACTAGTTGACCATCATGATAACCATAGCCATCATTTCATGGCAAAGACTTTTGTTTACTTGCTCATTTGTGTAAAATGAGTGCATGAAATGATATGGTTGTGGTTGCTTCAAACCATCACATAAGACTTTTTTTTTGATATGATGAGTTATGATCACTTTGGATTATGAGAGGGTGAAAGACAAAAGAGAGCCTCATTCTTTCTTGCTCATTCTCTCTCTTGTTCTTGAGCTCTCCTCTTGCTCTCACCCTCAACCTCTTGCTCCCTCTCTTGATCTATGGTTCTCTTGTCTCATGAGTTGAGAATCAAGAACCATAGATAAAATCCTATTCTATTTCTTCTCTACTCATTCTAGTTCACTAGGTTTAGCAAACCAAGTGAACTAGTTTCTTCAAAGAACGAAGAAGGAGCTAAAGGTTGGAGCTTTCAGGTGGATCTATCTTCGGCGTACGGAGACGACGAGAAGAAGCCATCGGACCACCATCGGAGCTTTGAAGACGAAGGAGTTCAAAACAAGCAAGGTATAACCCCCTAACCGAGTAGCTAAAACTCATAGTTAGGATGTTAGATAGATGTTTAACCAAGATCCAGGTTTTAGGTCCATGTTACAATCTTTAAGAAAATCGTTTTTTTACCAAATTCCGCATTCCCGAAAGTACCGGGAGAGGTAGCATGGACTTACAGTGGTATCAGAGCCTAGTTAAACTCTATCTAACATGTTAGCAAGTAACTAGAAGATCGATCAAAGAAAAAGCCCCGAAAACAAAACCCCAAATTTTCAACTTTCTGTCGATTTCTAAAGTACTGGAAAAACTTTTTGGAACACACCTAAAATCGACTCAGGCTTTTTTTAAAGAATCTGCAAAATTTTGGACCCCTGACTCGATCAAAGTGCCGCGCTTCCGCGGCGGGAGCACGCTCCCGCCGCGGAAACGCGGCCGAGTTGACTCGGTCAGGAGTTTTATTTTTTGCAGTTTACTCTTGGGGGTATTTTGGGATTTTTGGTATATATATTTTCTGCCCAGATTTTCCAGAACGAAAATTTTATTTTGGGGTCCCGAAAATCCGTATTTTTGATCGAACTTCTAAAAGACTTGAGCTAACGGGTTTTTCTGTAATGTGATATTTGTATTGAACGTCTACTAATCGCTATATGTCGATTAGTGGGGGTTATACAAATCTGTGATCTGTAATGTGCTGGAATGTGTATATGAATATGTTGGATTGTCGCGGGTGAATAGCCGGGGGTTGTGAGACGAGAGTTTTCTTTTCTTTCAATTCATGTAAATTTGTAAATTGATGTAATAATTATTTGTATGGCCGCACAACCGGGTCGGGGTTGTAGCCGTCATTGTATAATTTCTTTTTACTGTTTTTGCTCCTAGGATAGACCCATGGAGGGGGTGCACAAACTACCGGGTATGCCGAAGTGTCGAGTGGCCTACTCATAGGAGATGAGGGAGGTTACTACGCTTCGGGTACTTGGCGGGTAGTTTGTCGCACCCGTAGGGGTCTTGGGTGGGGTATTTGGCTATTCACCGCGACCGTGTAATCTGTCTTTTGTTACAGGCTCATACAAATTACAGATTCCTAGTATATCCAATGTATTCATCTGTGATCTGAAATGTTTGTCATTGCAGTATATCTATATATGATATTATTTAGGCGTTGCTTATGTTTTACAGACGCGCTAGCCCAGCCCCCGCTCTGTCGTTAGTTAAGTAACCTAACGGGTAATGACGGGGCCCCGTGGCGAATGCGAATGGCATAAGCGTACGTCATATTTTGGTTGTTTTCTGCAATGGTAGGATTAAATGATGGGACGCATTAAAAGAACTAATGCAAGAATATCACGCATTAAAAGAACTAATGCAAGATAATAAACCAAGTTAAAGTCGTTGGAACACTTTCGAAAAACCACTCGGTTCTTTTCAAAACAACTTTTAAATGCGGAGCTTGAGCCACTCCTTTTAAAAGCTATCTCGTTCCATCGACCAAATCAAGTTCACTACGTTCACGGTTTTGCCAAAACCATCCGTAACCCTCCGTCGTTTCACATGAATAGTCAATAGTATTCAAGCTGTGTTTGTTGGCCAAAGTCAAGGCACAGTGATTGGTAGCTATTGGGTATTCATGTGCAGCATAGATAGATGCGTTGGTTTGGAACAGTCGTACTGCCTTGTTGGCCAAAGTCAAGGGTAGGTGCTGGTGGATTCAAATTAACCTGGAGAACGACGGGCAGAACTTGACATGTGACTTATGATTTGTTGGCCAAAGTCAAGGTCATAAGAGCATGGGGCAAAAATTCACATCGGGAGTTTCATAAGTACTGAAACTTGCTAGATTTGCATACCATTTGGAGTGTGATGATTCTGGTAGGATTCCTTCAGTTTCGTCACGCAATGATATTTGGATCCCGATCCTACTGTGAGTATATGCTACTCCTCGGGAAATTTCTCACTAATCGATCAATGCTATAAACCTAGTAGGTGCCTAGAAAGGTGTTAGCGGGGCTACGCCCCTAGGGAAAAGAGGTTCTTTAATTAAGGAACTTCGCGAAAGCGTTGGAAAACCTCCCTCGAAGTACCGACACCGGCCTGGCTGAACGGTTAAGCAAGTATTGTGCGGTGGGATTGATCCCGGCTAATTCTTCCTTTATGGTTTGAGGAGGGATTCGAGAAACAGTGGGAGCCATCCTGTTTAGACAAACTAAAAACCACTCTAAACTTGCAAGAGCATCATGCTGAGTGTTTCTTCTTCTCTCTCCTAATTGCAGCGACCAAATCGACATGACTGGACTTAAGTTACTCCTAGATAAAAACAAACTGACAGGGCCAAACTACAAAGATTGGCTCAGGAATGTCAAGATAGCAATCACTTACGACAAGCTGGGGTATCTTCTTACCACCAAAGCTCCCCCTGTCCCTGGTCCAACTTCCAGTGTCGCGGATAAGGAAATCCGTAAGACTTGGGAGATTGATAGCGCGAAGGCCAAATGCCTCCTGCTTGCCTCGATGGACAACGAACATCAGAGGAGGCATGAGAATATAGACATGGAATCCATATTGCTTCATACAAAAGAACTGTATGGAGAGCAATCTCGTATCGCAAGATACGAAGCGTCGAAGAAGTTATTTTCGACAAGAATGGCCGTCGGATCATCAGTAGCCGAGCACATGCTAAAGATGATCGGCTACATTGAGGAGCTCGCTGACCTAGGGATCACATTGGAGAGTGAGCTATATACGGATATAGTTCTCCAGTCCCTTCCTTCCACTTACGCCCAGTTTATACTGAACTTCAACTTACAAGAAAAAGAGGTTGAACTTTCAGAGCTCCTCAACATGCTGAGGAGCGCAGAGGGCACCCTACAGAAAGGTAGGGAAACATCCACTTTGTTTGTAGGAGGATCATCTTCTTCTAGGTCCAAGGCGAAAGCCAAGGGAAAGAAGAAGAAGGCCCGCGCTAAACCAAGGGGCGGTGTTAGTAAAGTGGATACGAAGGGAAAAGGTAAAGCAACAAAGATAACGGGGAAGCTTGTGGATAAGGAAGAATGCTTCTATTGTCATAAGAAAGGACACTGGAAGAATGATTGCAGGGCCTAGAAGGCCAGAACACAGGAATTGAAGCAGGTTGCAGCTTCAGCTTCAGGTGTGTATGTTATTGAAAACTGTCTTTTAATAAACTCTACTTCCTGGGTATTAGATACCGGATCAGGATCTCATATCTGTAATTCTTTGCAGGCGTTGAGAAACCGTAGGGTTTTGAAGGCAGGTGACATGACCCTCAGAGTTGCGAACGGAGCTAGCATGGATGCTAAAGCCGTGGGGGACTATCACCTGGGAATGTCAGATGGACATGTTTTGGTTTTGCGTAATTGCTTTTTTGTACCCAACGCAACTTGTAATATCATTTCTGTATCTTTAGTTTCTAAAGAAGGTTATGAATTTGCGTTTGTAAGTAATGTTGTAAACATTCACCTTAATCAAGTTTTGATTGGGTCAGGTACATTGAGTAATGGTATATACGTGTTAAACCAACCACAGATTTTTTATGTCCAGAATACACACAAAAGAAAGTCTCCAGAAATAAATCAGACTTTCTTATGGCATTGTAGATTGGGTCACATCAATGAGAGAAGGTTGACTAAGTTGCATACAGAAGGATATTTGAATGCGTTCGAATATCAATCATATGCCACTTGTCAATCTTGTCTCAAAGGAAAGATGACAAAGACTCCGTTTACTGGACATGGAGTAAGAGCGAGCGAGCTCTTGGGACTCGTACACAGTGACGTGTGCGGTCCAATGTCTACACATGCCCGAAGCGGACATTCTTACTTCATTACTTTTACGGATGACTTCTCAAGGTACGGTTATGTCTTCTTAATGAAACATAAGTCCGAGGCCTTTGGAAAATTCCAGGAGTATAAGAATGAAGTAGAGAAACAGACCGGCAAAAGTATTAAGATTCTAAGATCGGATCGAGGTGGAGAATACTTAAGTGCCGAGTTCCTGGACTATTTAAAAGAGAACGGAATTCTCTCTCAGCTTACTCCTCCATACACCCCGCAACATAACGGTGTATCGGAGAGACGGAACCGCACCCTATTGGATATGGTGCGGTCCATGATGAGTAACGCTGAGTTACCGCGATCATTCTGGGGATATGCGCTAGAATCAGCAGCATACCTTCTGAACCGAGTTCCTACTAAGACCGTGCCTACTACACCATATGAGATGTGGTGTGGGAAGAGACCCTATCTTAAGCACATTAAGACATGGGGATGTCCAGCTTTTGTCAAAAAGCAGCATGCGGACAAGCTCGAGGCACGCTCGGTACAGTGCAAGTTTGTGGGGTATCCGAAGAACTCCAAAGGATATTTCTTCTACTGTGAAGAGGAACAAAAAGTTCTTGTTTCGCGTCATGCCTACTTCTTGGAAACTGAGTTTTTGGAAACCCAGATAAGTGGGAGCACAGTAGAACTGGAAGAAATTCCAGAACCACGGACTATTACTGAAAGTTTAGTGGAACCAGAGGGTTTGGAAGAACAGGACATTCCTATGCCGCTCCGCAGGAGTAGTAGGCAGACTCATCCGCCCGAAAGATACTACGGTTTTCTCATAGACGGGGATAGAGAGGATTGCATCATAGATTATGATGAGCCTACTAGCTTCCAGCAGGCCGTTCAGAGCGTTGACTCAGTAAAATGGCTGGATGCAATGCGGACCGAAATGGAGTCCATGTACACCAACAAGGTATGGACGTTGGACATTGCTCCAGACGGGGTAAAACCCGTAGGATGCAAGTGGATCTTCAAAAGGAAGATTGGTGTAGATGGACAGGTTGAGACCTATAAAGCTAGGCTGGTAGCAAAAGGTTTCCGTCAAAGACCTGGCTTGGACTACGACGAAACCTTTTCTCCAGTAGCCATGCTGAAATCCATTCGGATCCTTCTTGCCATTGCTGCCTTCCATGATTATGAGATCTGGCAAATGGACGTAAAGACAGCTTTTCTAAATGGAAATTTAGAGGAGTGTGTCTATATGGACCAGCCAGAGGGCTTCATTCAGAGTGGGAGCAGCGGAAAGGTGTGCAAGTTGCTTAAGTCCATCTATGGACTAAAGCAGGCATCGCGGAGTTGGAACATCTGCTTTGATGAGACGGTCAAAGAATTTGGCTTTATCAAAAATCCAGATGAACCATGCATCTATAATAGATTTGTAGCGAGAACTGTAGTATTCCTCGTTTTATACGTGGATGACATTCTCTTAATAGGAAATGACATTCCTATGCTACAATCTGTCAAGGGGTTCTTGTCACACAGGTTCTCCATGAAAGACCTGGGTGATGCCTCGTACATTCTGGGTATCCGGATCTACCGTGACAGATCCAAGAGGATATTAGGACTTTCTCAGTCCAGGTACATCGACACCATACTGAAGAGATTCAGTATGGAAGATTCCAAGCGCGGTAATCTACCGGCTTGTCACGGGATCACCCTCTCTAAAGAGATGTCTCCCAAGACTGATTTGGAGAGGGATCGCATGTCTATTATACCCTACGCTTCTGCGGTAGGCTCTATAATGTATGCGATGTTGTGTACCAGACCGGATGTAGCTTATGCACTGAGTGTGGTAAGCCGGTATCAGTCAAACCCTGGGGAGAAACACTGGATAGCGGTAAAGAACATTCTCAAGTACCTGAGAAGGACTAAGGAGATGTTTTTGGTGTATGGCGGAAAAGACCTCCAGATCGAGGCCTTTGCTGACTCCAGCTTCCAGAGTGACAAGGATGATTCCAAGTCCATGTCGGGTTTTGTCTTTACCCTCAATAGAGGGGCGGTGTGTTGGAAGAGATCCAAACAAGAAACCGTTGCAGACTCGACGATGGAAGCGGAATACATCGCTGCATCTGATGCCGCAAAAGAAGCTGTCTGGATGAGGAAGTTCTTGAAAGAACTTCAGGTGGTTCCGTCCATTGTTGATCCAATACCTCTGTATTGCGACAACAACGGGGCTATAGCTTTAGCGAAGGAACCAAGGTCCCATCAGAAATCCAGGCACATCTTAAGGCGATATCACCTGATCAGGGAGATCGTAGATCGCCAGGAGATCGAGGTTCGGAGAGTCGCTTCAGAAGATAACACTGCAGATCCATTCACCAAGGCCCTGCCCCAGACTCAGTTCGAGCGGCTGATCGAGATGATAGGTCTTCGAAACGCCAGTACATGGCCTTAGTGCAAGTGGGAGATTGTTAGTGTATATGCCCTAGAGGCCATTACTGTATCATACTAGTTTGTATATTACTTAATGGATGCTTGGGATATTCACCTTGTATATACAATCTTGCTCAAAATAGTAGTATGCTACTTGGTTTGTTTCTACTTCAATGTGTACATGTGTTTATTTTTGTATATCGCCTATACACATTAGTAGAGCCCTTAGGATCTTTGCTTGATTACCAGCGATGTGATGGCCGTCACACTAGTGGGGCTGGGTAATCTATAAGCACATCCTTATGCAGGTCCCTGGTCGCAGGACTATCGAGACAGGGCATCGATACTCCGGAGTAGACCAGCGCATGCGCTTCTCATCCCAGTGTGGGAGACGGTCTGTCCCACAGCTGTCAGTACGTCGTACTTGAGATAGTATGCGGGTGCTCGTTAGGTTACGGGTACACTGGACAGGACTCGTCGGGAACTGACTAGTTGGTATTTTACCTATCGTCAGTTATCAGTTCCCAGGTGACATGAGTACAGCTTAGTCCGCTGACTTGACACTGTCACTTCGCCTCAAGTGTGTTCCCACTATACTTTGATCACTACCCTACCACGGCTCAAAGGAGTCGTGCAAACAGGTAGTGGTTGGGTGCAGTCCCGAAGCATTTGGAGGCAGTGACGGTTAGACAGGATTCGTCTCTCCCGGTATTGGGGGTTGGCATCACGCTGTGTCTAGGAGAGCCATTACACGAGTAGTCCCTGGCCAGGGCAAACGAGATATACTGGTAGGTTTCCAGTGTTATCTCAGGGTGTTTTGGGCTTCGCTCCGGCACGACTTGTACCGCTATTGGGGGACTGACGTTTACCACCCCCTAGGCCCGCCATGCGATGTATCAGACGAACAGACCGGACTGTACGGAGAATGTCACACTCAGGCTCAGTAGGAGTTCAGATGGGTTTCGCCTCGTCGGTCTTCTTGTCGGCATTACCTGGGGACCGTTACGCACAGCTAGTGCCGCTTGCGGTCTGTGGTTAAACCCACTGCCAGCGTAGTGTCGAGTCTTTAGAGTCCCACACAGAAAGCTTTTCGCCTTTAGGCAAAAGAGTAGAGGTCGCATGGTATTGCGACAGGTCGCATGGTTTTGCGACAGGGCCCGGTCACATCCGTGCACTTGTGCACGTACAGTGTCCGGACAGTTTTCACTAGCGGGCTTTGGTTTAAGCCAGATCCTAGTGTACCTTATGGGATTGGATTTATCCAGTTTGCATTCGTGTTCCTCGGAACGCGGATGCGGGTGTGTATGCACAGTTGACAGGGAGGCAGAGGCAGCGGATTCTCATTAGGGTTGTTGACAGTTGACCGTTGACTATTTGACTTTATGCTCAACCCTAATGAGAATATGATATGTGATTAACTATTATATTAATTAAGTATTATGGTGATATGGTTGTTGACTTGTTGACTTTTTTTGACTTGTTGACTTTGTTGACTTGTTGACTTTTGTTGACTTGTTGACCGGTTGACTAGGCTTGACTAGTTGACCATCATGATAACCATAGCCATCATTTCATGGCAAACACTTTTGTTTACTTGCTCATTTGTGTAAAATGAGTGCATGAAATGATATGGTTGTGGTTGCTTCAAACCATCACATAAGACTTTTTTTTTGATATGATGAGTTATGATCACTTTGGATTATGAGAGGGTGAAAGACAAAAGAGAGCCTCATTCTTTCTTGCTCATTCTCTCTCTTGTTCTTGAGCTCTCCTCTTGCTCTCACCCTCAACCTCTTGCTCCCTCTCTTGATCTATGGTTCTCTTGTCTCATGAGTTGAGAATCAAGAACCATAGATAAAATCCCATTCTATTTATTCTCTACTCATTCTAGTTCACTAGGTTTAGCAAACCAAGTGAACTAGTTTCTTCAAAGAACGAAGAAGGAGCTAAAGGTTGGAGCTTTCAGATGGATCTATCTTCGGCGTACGGAGACGACGAGAAGAAGCCATCGGACCACCATCGGAGCTTTGAAGACGAAGGAGTTCAAGACAAGCAAGGTATAACCCCCTAACCGAGTAGCTAAAACTCATAGTTAGGATGTTAGATAGATGTTTAACCAAGATCCGGGTTTTAGGTCCATGTTACCATCTTTAAGAAAATCGTTTTTTTACCAAATTCCGCATTCCCGAAAGTACCGGGAGAGGTAGCATGGACTTACAGGTTGATGCCTCGTAGAACCTTATTAGAGTGCCTAGTAACCCTACAGTAACACAAATATCCATCACAAAATATCCTAGAGAAAACAAAGCCATTTAATGCTGAATGACTCACCATCAAATGCATGCACAAAAATCCCAGCCCACACCATTTTCGAAAATGAATCGGCCAAAGAAAAATAAACATGCTCACATTTCACACAATTAATTAAACATTAAAACTTAATGTTTAATTAACAAAACAAGAAATGGCAACTTCAAAAAGTAATCTTGTAACGGATCACAAGAAAACCCATCATCCGTATATACATACCTGCATCCGTATTCGACTGCATACGGATACAACGAGACAAAAATATTCCAACACAATATAATACTAGGATCCGGCTTAAATCAAAGCCCTCTAGTATTATCCGTCCGAATCATGACACGTGCACGTGTATGTTCGAACCCTGCCATAAAACCATACGGCCTCTACAACGTTTCGCCCGAACTTGGGAAACTCTCTGTGGGGGAATCTAAAGACTCGTCAATACGCTGGAAGTGGGTTTAACAACAAGCACGTCAGTGGTACTATCTGTACGTAACGGCTGCCAAGGTACTGAGCAAAAGGAAGGCCGATGAGCGAACTCATCCTGAAACCCTACTGAGCTTGTCAGTGAAAATATCCGTAAAGTCCGGTCTGTTCGTCTATGAGTATCGCATATCAGGCCTAGGAGGCTGGTAAACGTCAGACCCCCAATAGATGTATAAGTCGTGTCGGAGTGTAGCCCAGATGTAACGTTTTGAAAATCGTTTCGGTGAAATTTCGGAAAATCGGTAAAATAAGGGGGTTTTCCGTAAAAAGTCAAAATGTAAATATCTTTAATATAAAATTAAATATACATATTCTAGCTATGTAATTGCTAGTGATTGGTGTTTATTGAGCCCCTGGTAAAATTTCTAAATTTCTGAAAATTTTTCCGAAATTAATTATTTTAATATTATTTTAAGCCGTCACTAATACATTTAATTACGAAAAATTATAAATTGGAATGGGTTGATACAAATTTTATAATTCATGACACACTAAACTGACATGCAAAATGAAACTCTTGTTGCTAAATTTATAATTTGTTACTTGAGAATTTGTCTAAATCACATGTTTATGCAAACTAGGTTTTTGTAATATATATATATATATCTGTGTGTGTGTGTGTGTGTGTGTGAGAGAGAGATATAAAATTTTAGTGAAGGTTTTTATCATGTGATTGTTGTTTTCATATGGAGATTAACATGTTAATGGAATGCTAAGACTAATTTAGTTGCTAGTTTACAAATTGTTGTTTTTAATGTGTTAAATTTGGGTATTTTGCAAACTAAAATGTTGAATTCAATGAAAATTGATTAGAATAAAATCTAGTAAGGGTTTATATAACCTAGTTATGATATTTAGTAAATATTATGGCCATTGGTTTCGTTTAAACATCAAGATTTGTATTAAAACGGTTAACGACCGCTAACTAGATTTTTGGGAAATAAAACGATTTGTTTACTTTTATGGTCTTAATGAATTAAAACCTATTTCTTGTATAATTAGTGAGTTTTGAAACCACGATTGGTGAGTTTGAGTTTTTCGCGATCACTCGGCGTTTGTACGCCGATATCGAGGGTTTTTGGTTGATTTGTGAAAGCAAACCATAGGTTTTGACCTATGTGGGATTTGTGTGTCGTTTTGGTCATGAGTCGGATTTTAATGCGATACGGTGCGTTATGATATGTAGGTACCCCATGTGGACTTCGAGATGACAAGCAAGCGCGTGGCGACGTCGGCACCGGCGACCGAGGACTAGGTGAGTAGATTTATATCTACGGGGAGAAGTCGGATGGATGGCGTATAGCATCCCCGCAGTTCATGGTGATGTATACGAATACGTATACTCACATGTATTGATTACATATATTGTTTGATGCCATTGATGCCATTGATGGATTTTAGGTGTGATTGGATTAGTTTAGTGTTGCGAAACCCTAGAGTAGTGGTTGCACCACACATACACACCCCCCCATACTTGCATACATTCTTCTTTCAAATTTGCATACTTAGGATTATATTTATGTGTTCACATGGGTATGGGACTGTGTTCACATACTGGATTTGAGGATAGTAATTGGGATTTGAGGTGAGTCGATGAGATGTGATTTGAGATCATAAGATCGGTGATATGGTAAAATTCGTATTTGAGATACGTCATGATACTATAGCGGATTTTAGACGACGTTACCATGTGAATAGTGATATAAATAAAATGGTCGACATGTGATCGTGACAGGAGATATGATATGCTAGGATATTGATACTAGGCCGTATTAGGCGATGTATACCCCTTGATGATGATATGTGCTGATGATATCAGTTTGTTCGAGACTGTCGATCAGTAGTCAGATCATGATTATATTGATGATAGTAGTATTGTACTAGACATAGATCAGTACCCGGATTATGATCTTGATAAAGAGGATACCAGGTGAATAATTTGATGAATGTGATATTGACCCGTACCCCGATTTGGGATGCCGTACGACGGATTTACGTACGAGCTATATATTGATGTTTGATCCGCACTCTTGACTTGGGAATATTTGATTATAGATATGGCATCGGATGTGATGTTATCGAGGCGGGATCACCGACTAATATATATGTACATATATGTATCGACTCAGATATTAGGCGGTTTCCTTATCTTCAGTTAGCCTGTTAGCACAGCCCTATAGTTTAGTGTAGCTTTATGAATCATATGACTTTAACTGCAGATTAGTAATCGTTGTGTTAGTATTTAGCTCCCGCTCATTATTGATGTTCGCTCCGCACCGCATACTTATATTGTGATTCCTATTTGCATTGTTGATATCATGCTGTTAGGACACCAGCACCATTACCGATGATGTGTATGTACCACGTACACTTACTTGCCAGCTCACACACATCTTCATCGGTAATTACCATGCCACGTACACTTTAGAAATACTATTGCATTGACATAGGTTGTTAACTAATAATTTAGACATGATATTAATGTACTTGCCTTATATGCTAGATTAGACATTGTAGTTATTACTTGTTACTACATGCATATTATTATTCATTGTTATGCCTATATTCACTGTTTACATGCAATTGAGGATTTGGATTCGGATTTCCATGAGATTTTCTGGATTTGGGGGAAAACCGCAAAACTTATATAAACTTCTTTTCTGTCTTTAAAATAAAAAGTGCGGTTTTCCCATGATGTATGAGTCGTCCACCATGAGTTTGCTGATGGATTTCGAGACCCGAGTTCGAGAAGTGGAGGAACCGTTTTGGGTACATGGTGGACCCGGTGCGGTACCCCGGGGCAAGAAGATCGCAGATGATGGCGTTGAGCCTGGTTGGGGAGCACTACTGACCGGTGATTTTACCCGACGCGTCGGATATCCGGAGGATACCGTCGTGGTCTTGAGATGGATGGTAGGGGCCGGTCTGGACTGACGGCGCCCTAGATATTGGGATTAAGACATTGAGATTTTGAGATATTGGGGTACTGAGATTTGATGATACAGGCCAGTCTGGATAGCCGGAGCCTGAGATTTTGAGACATTGAGATTTATGTTTTGTGTCGATGTTAGACACTGTTTATGTTGATTTCATTTATGATACCTCATTTTTAAAATATAAAGGAAATCTCACTAAATTATGAAAGCAGTTTCTTTAGTACATGTGCTCTGCTTTCATGCATTCATACATCATCCATATGACATATTGCTACCTGAAGCACTGATATGGGCATATGGGATTACACTTGGGTTAGATATTTACCCTAGCCATTGTTTAGGCTACCGTTTATATTTGAGGATATATTATGATCGTATGACCTAGGAATGCGTTGTTCATGCGATTTCTGTTCGGAGATGTTTTCCTACTCACGAATTGGCAACTCACTCCCGTTGTGCCACAGTTTCTTGCAGGTTTTGCCGTACAGGTTTCTTTACGGTTTTGTTGGCACTGCTTGTTTCGGGTGACTTGCTAGTAGGTGGGTTATTTGTATCGTATCCATCATTATACATTGTATATTATTATTCAGTTGTATCTAGAAGTTCCATCAACCAAACATGTATTTATTTTTGAGATAGAGACCAGTGATGTTATTCTTTCGACCTTAGAGTCGCGCGTTATATTTCTGTAGATTTCTTGTTGTTTTGAGTTTCCTTTTGAGTTTTGATCCTCGCCCTTGGCGTTGTATATTATATTGCTTGTGTGGTTGTGACCGTCGATTGACGAAGAGCTAGCTCCCGCTTGGGGATGCCTTTTATTGATTTCGTATACTATTCATGTTGTATCCCGTTTGGGGGCCAGTGTTTACAAAGGAGACTCTGCCGAAATTTTCAGTAAATATTTGATGTTTTAAAAAAACACATAATTCGGCTTATGCTATTAAAACTACTTGATTTAAATTGGTTTTCCTTCACTCTACTACTTTTCTTGGTTTGGATTTCTGGGTTTTCGGCTTACTTAGATTACGTACGCCTCGAGACGTGTCGTAGTTTAAGTGCCGGTCATGTTCCGTACTTTCGGGACGTGACAAACTTGGTATCAGAGCGTTAGGTTTACCTTCGAAGCGTAGGATGACCCTTGGTTGATGGAATAGGTGACTAAAGTAGAGTGACGTACCGTGGGTATGTTCCGCGGCATATTTATGATACGCTACTCCACTTAAGAAGCCTTAGGATGTACATTTCTCTGCTCAGTATTATATTCATTCCTTATCTAGCCTCATCGGTACCAGTTATGGTTTTGCTGCCACGATTACGGGCAGGGAGAGCTACGACTAGAGTTGCGGTCAACACGAGCTCGTCACGAACGAGGACTGACCAGGGCGTAATTCCGGCGACACACGATTGCGGAGATGTGTCTTCTTACTGTGTTTTCGCGCCATGAGCATTTGACAGATCGCTTTTGCGAGATTTCTCGGATGTGCCGATCAGTACCATAGGATCGAGCCAATGATAGAGGCCAACCAGATTCTGATGACCGTTGGTGTATTGCTTATTCATGATGTTTGAGGCACTGTTCAGCATGCAGACGAGTGAGCCAGTTATTGCTGCGAACGACGAGATATCTCCCCAGATGTTGGATCTATTGCAGTACGAGTGGTACTAAGAGAAGATAGAAGGTCGCTAGTCACCCGAGGATGAATGACTGGGACATGTGGTTCGTTCGCCTACTCCGATGCGAGGTTATCAGATAGATTGATTCCAGCTAGAGACGACTTCACGCGGAGACGTTGAGAGTCGACAGAGACGATCGAATGTCAGAAACCTATTATTCCAAGTTTAAAGTATTCGGAAGAGCATGCAGGCAATTTTATGTACCCTCTAGAAGAATGAAACCCTAACTCGACTTAATGACCGTGTGAAAGCCTTTGAACCTTAGGGTTTGCTGCAGTTCCGCGGTGCCATTAGTGAGGCTTGGGTTTGCCCTTCTACGGCTGGACCATCGATGTTGTGGTATGTACTCGATTCTGTTAAACTGTACCCAAGATGTTGAGCTCTTAGCGGATTATGAGGTTTTGACAAATCGATCGGATGGTTCGAATTCATTGGGATGCTAGGTGGTGAGATGCATTCTTGGGAGACTCCAGATACGAGGATAGCCGTTGGAGCTCAGTCCATGCAGCCACGACGAGACGAGTCCGAAGCAGTCGACATTAGAGAAAAGTGGAGTAAGAGGTTCGTACGAGGCCTTAATGAGACGACGTTCCACTCCGCCGACATCAGAGATGTGATATGCATGCCGAGGCATTGTACCTGGATATACCTTCCAGAAGGAGTCGCGGTGAGTATGTAGCCGTTCCGGAACAAGAAACAGATATAGTAAAGGATGATGACTTCCGGACAGTTCGGCAGAGACGGGATTTGGGAGAGACCACGACAAGGCCTTTCTGGAATAAATTACGAGAAGACTTGGACCCAGGGGTGGTCATGTTACGCACACCGGCAGGCCAGAGTTCAGGATCGTCGATGAGACATGCTATGAGTGACCACGACAGTTGGCCAGAGATTCTTGGAGGATATGCTTGAGCGGGACTATTCCGCCATACTTGATTTTGGGTATTTTGGGCGATCTATTCGCATGATTGATTTTGATGATTGAGTTTCATGATATTTGTTTTCATGCACTATGGTTACACCTACTGAGTATTTACGATTTTTGCACAGTTGTTACACTTGATATCGTTTTCGTGCCTTGGTTTCTCACGTTTATGATTTTATGGGTTTCATACAGTTGAGTTGATTTTGTGCGTATATACGCACACGATTTGGTTTTTGCACTCGGTATGCTTCACATATGCTTGCAGTGCAGTGATACGCATTTTGTGCACTTAGATGCTCTGGACTTCGACTTTGATTATGATGTTCGATATTTGTTTTGTGCACCTTGTGCACCTGATTGGGTTTTGCGCATGTTCGGTGCTTGATGTTGGACTTCGTGATTCCGTGCATGATGGATGCACCTGATTTGGATTTTCGCGCATGTTGAGCGTATGTTTTGAGATACGATTTTGGTGCACACCAGATGCACTAAATCGAGATTCTTTGTGCATGTCAGATGTACCTGTTTTGCTATCAGGCACACCTGTTGCCCTTGACAGATGTTTCGTGCACACCCGATGCACTTAGATGTTGTTCTGTGCATATGTATAGCACCTTCATGGATTTCGATTTCCGTGCGCACCAGACGCACATGGCATTCATATATATATTTGGGACTGATTTATATTGGAGCAGTATATTTTATGATATTTGCTATTTGGTTTACTGCTGAGCAGGACTAGTCACAGGACAGTACCTAAGTATATTTTTGCATGCATTGATAGTTATCGAAGGGATTCCAAAAAAAAGCTAAAGTCTCAGTATTTACCTACGTGTCCAAGATGACACGAAACATTTTATAAAGGAAACCCTTTTGAAATTGCTTTCAAAACGGCGGGACATGGATATTAAACAAAGGATATATATATATATATATATATATAGTTATTTTTTTACAATAGACGTCCGCCACTGTGCAGTGCTGCGAGCATCGCACAGAGATTTGAAGAAGATTTGGCATGCATTGCTTCCAGATGTTTTAATGATGTACGTCATATTGATTTTCATTTTGGATTTAGACATTGTATCTTCACCATGACTCCGATGATTGCGGGATGCTGGATGGAGTTTTGATTTTGAGTTATATGCTCATTTTTCATGCGCATGCGCTGCGCTACGATTTGTTTTATGTATTTATTATTTCGGAGCCCCGACGACTTGATGGTTTTGCTCAGAGGTTTTAGTATTTGGGGGGAGTTTAAATTAAATTCAGGGACCAAATTTCTTTAAGGGAGGAAGATTGTAACGCTTTGAAAATCGTTTCGGTGAAATTTCGGAAAATCGGTAAAATAAGGGGGTTTTCCGTGAAAAGGCAAACTGTAAATATCTTTAATATAAAATTAAATATACATATTCTAGCTATGTAATTGCTAGTAATTGGTGTTTATTGAGCCCCTGGTAAAATTTCTAAATTTCTGAAAAAATTTCCGAAATTAATTATTTTAATATTATTTTAAGCCGTCACTAATACATTTAATTAGGGAAAATTACAAATTGGAACAAGTTGATACAAATTTTATAATTCATGACACACTAAACTGACATGTAAAATGAAAATCTTGTTGCTAAATTTAAAATTTGTTACTTGAGAATTTTTTTAAATCACATGATTATGCAAACTAGGATTTTGTAATATATATATATATATATATATATATATATATATATATATATATATGTCTCTGTGTGTGTGTGTGTGAGATAAAATTTTAGTGAAGATTTTTATCTTGTGATTGTTGTTTTCATATGGAGATTAACATGTTAATGGAATGCTAAGACTAATTTAGTTGCTAGTTTACAAATTGTTACTTTTAATGTGTTAAATTTGGGTATTTTGCAAAATAAAATGTTGAATTCAATGAAAATTGATTAGAATAAAATCTAGTAAGGGTTTATATAACCTAGTTATGATATTTAGTAAATATTATGGCCATTAGTTTCGTTTAAACATCAAGATTTGTATTAAAACGGTTAACGACCGCTAACTAGATTTTTGGGAAATAAAACGATTTGTTTACTTTGATGGTCTTGATGAATTAAAACCTATTTCTTGTATAATTAGTGAGTTTTGAAACCACGATTGGTTCGTTTGAGTTTTTCGCGATCACTCGGCATTTGCACGCCGATGTCGAGGGTTTTTGGTTGATTTGTGAAAGCAAACCATAGGTTTTGACCTATGTGGGATTCGTGTGCCGTTTTGGTCATAAGTCGGATTTTAATGCGATACGGTGCATTATGATATGTAGGTACCCCATGTGGACTTCAAGACGACAACCAAGCGCGTGGCGACGTCAGCACCGGCGAGCGAGGACAAGGTGAGTAGATTTATATCTACGGAGAGAAGTCGGGTGGATGGCGTATAGCACCCCCGCAGTTCGTTGTGATGTATACGAATACGTATACACACTTGTATTGATTACATATGTTGTTTGATGTCATTGATGACTTAGATGGATTTTAGGTGTGATTGGATTAGTTTAGTGTTGCGAAACCCTACAGTAGTGGTTGCACCACACATACACACACACACCCATACTTGCATACATTCTTCTTTCATATGTGCATACTTGGGATTATATTTATGTGTTCACATGGGTATGGGACTATGTGTTCACATACTGGATTTGAGGATAGTAATTGGGATTTGAGGTGAGTCGATGAGATTTGATTTGAGATCATAAGATCGGTGATATGGTAAAATTCGTATTTGAGATATGTCATGATACTATAGCGGATTTTAGACGACGTTACCATGTGAATAGTGATATAAATAAATGGTCGACATGTGATCGTGACAGGAGATATGATATGCTAGGATATTGATACTAGGCCATATTGGGCAATGTATACCCCTTGATGATGACATGTGCTGATGATATCGGTTTGTTCGAGACTGTCGCTCAGTAGTCAGATCATGATTATATTGATGATAGTAGTATTGTACTAGACATAGATCAATACCCGGATTATGATCTTGATAAAGAGGATACCAGGTGAATAATTTGATGAATGTGATATTGACCCGTACCTCGATTTGGGATGCCGTACGACGGATTTACGTACGAGCTATATATTGATGTTTGATCCGCACTCTTGACTTGGGAATATTTGATTATACATATGGCATCGGATGTGATGTTATCGAGGCGGGACCACAGATTAATATATATGTACATATATGTAACGACTCAGATGTTAGGTGGTTTCCTTACCTTCAGTTAGCCTGTTAGCTCAGCCCTATAGTTTAGTGTATCTGTATGACTTATATGACTTTAACTGCAGATTAGTTATCGTTGTGTTAGTATTTAGCTCCCGCTCATTATTGCTGTTCGCTCCACACCGCATACTTATATTGTGATTCCTATTTACATTGTTGATATCATGCTTTTAGGACACCAGCACCATTACCGATGATCCGTATGTACCACGTACACTTACTTGCCGGCTCACACACATCTTCATCGGTAATTGCCATGCCACGTACACTTTAGAAATACTATTGCATTGACATAGGTTGTTAGCTAATAATTTAGACATGATATTAATGTACTTGCCTTATATGCTAGATTAGACATTGTAGTTATTACTTGTTACTTCATGCATGTTATTATTCATTGTTATGCCTATATTCACTGTTTACATGCTATTGAGGATTTGGATTCGGATTTCCATGAGATTTTCTGGATTTGGGGGAAAACCGCAAAACTTATATAAACTTCTTTTCTGTCTTTAAAATAAAAAGTGCGGTTTTCCCATGATGTATGAGTCGTCCACCATGAGTTTGCTGATGGATTTCGAGACCCGAGTTCGAGGAGTGGAGGAACCATTTCGGGTACATGGTGGACCCGGTGCGGTACCCCAGGGCAAGAGGATCGCAGATGATGGCGTTGAGCCTGGCTGGGGAGCACTACCGACCAGTGATTTTACCCGACGCGTCGGATATCCGGAGGATACCGTCGTGGTCTTGAGATGGATGGTAGGGGCCGGTCTGGACTGACGGCGCCCTAGATATTGAGATTGTGACATTGAGATTTCGAGATATTGAGGTATTGAGATTTGATGATACAGGCCAGTCCGGATAGCCGGAGCCTGAGATTTTGAGACATTGAGATTTATGTTTTGTGTCGATGCTAGACACTGTTTATGTTGATTTTATTTATGATACCTCATTTTAAAAATACAAAGGAAATCTCACTAAATTATGAAAGCAGTTTCTTTAGTACATGTGCTCTATTTTCATGCATTCATACATCATCCATATGATATATTGCTACCTGAGGCACTGACACGGGCATATGGGATTACACTTGGGTTAGATATTTACCCTAGCCATTGTTTAGGCTGCTGGTTATATTTAAGGATATATTATGATCGTATGACCTAGGATTATGTTGTTCATGCGATTTCTGTTCGTAGATGTTTTTATACTCACGAGTTTGCAACTCACCCCCGTTGTGCCACAGTTTCTTGCAGGTTTTGCCGTATAGGTTTCTTTACGGTTTTGCTGGCACTGCTTCTTTCGGGTGACTTGCTAGTAAGTGGGTTATTGTATCGTACCCATCATTATACATTGTATATTATTATTCAGTTGTATCTAGAAGTTCCATTAACCAAACATGTATTTATTTTTGAGATAGATACCAGTGATGTTATTCTTTCGACCTTAGAGTCGCGCGTTATATTTCTGTGGATTTCTTGTTGTTTTGAGTTTTCTTTTGAGTTTTGATCCTCGCCCCTGGCGTTGTATATTATATTGCTTGTGTGGTTGTGACCTTCGATTGGCGAAGAGCTAGCTCCCGCTTGGGGATGCCTTTTATTGATTTCGTATACTATTCATGTTGTATCCCGTTTGGGGGCCAGTATTTACAAAGGAGACTCTGCCGAAATTTTCAGTAAATATTTGATGTTTTAAAACAACGCATAATTCGGCTTATGCTATTAAAACTACTTGATTTAAATTGGTTTTCCTTCACTCTACTACTTTTCTTGGTTTGGATTTCTGGGTTTTCGGCTTACTTAGATCACGTACGCCTCAAGACGTGTCGTAGTTTAAGTGCCGGTCATGTTCCGTACTTTCGGGGCGTGACACCAGAACACCCTGAGAAACTACTGGAATACCTACAGGTAAATCTCGCTTACCCTGGCCAGGGATTTCGTGTAATGGGTCTCCAGACACAGCACGATCTCACCCCCAATACCAGGAGAGACGAATCCCCTGCCGATCTGTTCACTGCCTCCATATGGCTCGGGACTGTACCCAACTAAAACCTGTTTGCACGACTCCTTTGAGCCGTGGTAGGGTAGTAATCAAAGCACATTGGGAACTCACACGAGATAAATGACGACCTCAGATCGATGGACTAACCTGTACACATGTCATCAGGGAACTGCTATCTAACGATAGGTATTATACCAACTAGCATGTTCCCGACGAGTCTGTCCAGTGTACGCATAATCCAATGAGCACCTGTATATATCTTAGGTGAACCAACTGAAACCAATGACTTGTGAGACCGGCCACCGCCCCTCGTCGATGTCTCGACTGTATACACTAGTCTACTAATGGAGTATCGATGCCCAGTCTCGAAACTCCCACGACTAGGGACACTTTAAGGATGTGCTTATAGACTACCCAATTCTCATGTATATGATCGTCATCATACTGCTGGTTGTCAAGCAAGAATCCTAAGGGCTCTATCAGAATGTAATAGTGATCTGTAATGTCACCAGAAGTATGTACACGATGATAAAGACAAACCAGATAGCAAACTATCATCTCGAGTAAGACTATTATGCTGGTATAAGTCCTCCCTCAATCATTGCAATCACGTGCCTGCGATCCAATAATTGACTTTGAGGGCACTATATCCAACACATCATACATACATACTTACATGTACACCCTTATACCTTGCTGTAGCCACATGTTCACCTTTATATGATGTTGCTTTGGATTTTGGAAAATTCGGAACCGCATGATATATTTAAAAACTTTATGCATTTAAATAGTGGTTTTTCCTTTATATGCTCATATTTCTATTTATGTTGCATATATTATATTTCATAGATTTACGCATTGAGATATGGATTTCATATGATATTTTCTGGATGTTTTACTCCTGATGATATATCAGAGGTATGGGATGTTGTTATATATGTATATATATATTCAGTGGTATAGGACGCCGTTATATATGTACATATATATAATATATATCATCATAATGATCTATGCAAGTATTCTTATTCTTTACTTGATGTTTTCTGGATTTGAGGGCCGTGGTATTTCATGAAATTATGCGTTGTTTGAAAAACCCGGTTTCTCTTGATAAGATATTTCGATGCGTCCACCATGAGATTTCTCGGTTCTGAGATTTGTGTTAGATATCCCATGCGAGCAGTGGACAAGGCCGTGTGCAGGTACATGTTGGACCCGGTATGGTTCCCCGGGGCAAGAAAATCGCAGATGATGGCGATGATCCGGCAGGCGGGCTAGTGCCTATCGGTGATAGTATTTGGACTCGGCGGTTATCGTAGGGATACCGACCGGAGTTATGTATGGATTTCATGATGTTTTGAGTGTCGATGTTGGACACTCAGGTTCCATGAGATATACATGACATCAGGGCCAGTCGTAGTGACGGCGCCTGACAGATGAGTATTTATGTGTCGATGCTGGACACTAGTTTTCATGATATTTCGAGTGTCGATACTGGACATTCAGGTTCCATGATTTTGATGTGTCGTTAATGGACACACACACACACACACATACAGGCATATGTCTTCATGAGGTTTCAGGTGTCGATATTGGACACTCAGGTTCCATGAGACTTACAAGATATGATGGCCGATCTGAGGATGCGGTGCCTTTGGTATTGGGATTTAAATTGTCTTGATGGACACTGGTCCTGCCACGATACGGATTTCGTGAGGTTGACATGTTTTATCCCATACCCAGCATTTATTCGATATGTATTGGTTCATGTTTTAGTTGTACCTGATAGAGTACCTTTCATGACTGTTGCATATACATATTGTCATTCATTGCTATCAGCTTGCATATGATAGATTATGGTAGTACGTGCATACCTGCGATTACCTGCATATGTTATTTACTATTTATGAGTTGGCAACTCACCCCTGTTGTGCCACAGTGTTTTATAGGTAGTCCCTCAGAGCAGTCATGGCAGGGCTTATTTATCGCATCATATCATCTTTTGCAGCGGATACCGCTATGGCTGACTATGTGCAGTTTTGCTATAGGTGGGTTTTGCAGTTATCCGATGATGCCCATTTGTATATTCGTTGTATCTAGTACTCTCCATCTACCACTTTCATGTATTGACTTAGAGACGAGTTGTGAGGATGATATTGTATATTTTTTTGTGACTCTGAATGTCATTTATGCTATTTTTATTTATATAGTCTTTTTCTTCGCTACGGCATCGTATATCTGTTGTGGTGGTTGTTTTCTATCTTTGGGTGTGGAATTGCTCCCGTTTGGGGATGCTTTACTTATATCATTATGTTGTACCCTTTATGGGGCTAGTTTTTACAAAGGAGGTGCTGCCAAATTTTTAAAAAAAGTAAATTTGGACTTTTAAAGATTTTGATTAAGATTTCAAAAGTTTTAATAATGTTCTTATCACTTAGTACTTTTGATGGTTTAGATTTCTGGGTTTTCGGCTTACTTAAATTGCGTTACGCCTGTAGACGTTACATGGTTTAAGCGTCGTCACGTGGCAAATTTTAGGTCGTGACAAAGTTGGTATCAGAGCGCTAGGTTTTACCTTTCGGAGTGTAAAATGACCTTGGTATGATGGAGTAGGTAGCTTAAGCAGAGTGATGTAGCGTGTGCATGTCCGCGTCATACATACGACACGGTACTCCGCCTAAAGTGACCTAAGTACTAATTGCTTGAAATTCCTTCCATGATTATACATATCCTTGTGATTCGATTTCCGTGTTCATATCCAATCCTATTTCTATTTAAATCCTTTATGCCGCCGATGACTATGAGGGCTCAGAGAGAAGCAGCAAGAGCCGAGGTCAGAGTTGACTCGTTTGGGACGAGGACTGACCTGGACGGCATGCTCGCTGTACAGGACCAGATTGATCCGCCTTCGATAGGTCGTATCGCTAAGCTAGAGGCAGATATGCAGGATTTGCGCCAGATGATGTGATCGTTGGTTGAAGCCAGTCGAGCGCAGCGACAGGAGGTTTCCACCCCTGTTACCCAGTTATTCCTTGCTATTAGCACACAGTATTGTGTTACATATACAGCAGCAGTGGACGCATCCCTACTAGATGAGGCACATCTTCCCAAGACTTTGGAAGTTTCGAAACTGAGGAGGGCTCGTACAGGTGTATCAGCCCAGAGACAAATGCTTAGATGCCGCAACAGATTTCGTTCGGTTCGTGAGAGTCGTAGAGGCTTGGGACGAGGACAGTTGTTTAGCACTTATCCCCAGGAGGGTCAGCAGCCATCATATGGAGCTTTCCGGCGTGGGAGTTTCTATCACCTCATAAGAGATTGTACCTTGGTACGCCAGAAGAGGGTAGCGGTACCATATGTTACCTTACCAACTTCACCTCAGGGAGCGTTGCCCCTTGCACCTGTTGTCACACCGCGTCAGACTTATGTTCAGAGAAGTCGTGTTTCCAGAGGGTTCGTTCAGAGAGTACAATATGGTAGAGGAGGAGGACAGCCAGTTGCGGGTAGAGGGCAGGAACGAGCATTTGCTTCAACTTATCGGGATGCGCGGGCGTCCAATGCAGAGTTTTGAGGTATTCTTATTCGTATGTTCTTTTGGTGTATGTTGTTTAATTCGGGATCTATGCACTCGTTTGTTCTACACACTTCGTGCCGAGGTTGGGACGAGAGTCGTGTATGCTAGATCAACCGTTTGTTGTGTTTACTCTTGTCAGCAATTCTGTGGTTGCGCGACACGTATTTCGGTCATATGCCATTTGGATAGGTGACAGAGATTCGTCCGTCAATTTGATCCTTCTAGAGATGTTGGACTTTGACGTTCTCCTAGGCATAGACTGGTTAAATACGTGCTATGCGTCTGTGGACTTCCGCGAGAAGACAATCAGGTTTTGTTTTCCCGGCGAGTCGGTTCTTGTTGTGCAGGGGGACTGTGGTGCCGCCCCTCACGGCTTGATTTCAGCCTTATTCACTAGTCGGCTTTTGAGAAGAAGATGTCGAGGATTCTTGGCTTTCATTTGTGATACCGGAGCCACAGTGGATTTGTTTTTCCGACGTTGTTCCAGATGAGCCGGCAGAGCTTAGGGAGCTTAAGGATCAGCTGCAGAGTTGCTAGATAGGGGGACTTGTACGTCTAAGTGTTTCGCTTTGGGGACGTCCTACTCTGTTCTTCAAGAAGAAGGATAGAAGTTTGAGGTTGTGTATTGATTGATCTTCAATTGAACCAAGTTACGGTACGGATTAGGCATCCTTTACCTCGCATTGACGATTGTTTGATCAGCTCCAGGGTGCGACACATTTTTTTTAAGTTTGTTTGCGATCAGGTCATCATTAATTGTGGGTTCGGAGTGATGACATTCCGAAGACTGCTTTTTGTGCGCGCTACGGGCATTATGAGTTTTTGTGGTGTCGTTGGACTCACCAATGCCCTAGCGGCATTAATGGATGTGATGAACCAGATTCTTCAGGCCGTTCCTCGACCAGTGTATTGTTTTGTTATTTATGACATTCTGGTCTATTCTTAGAGTTGTGGGGAACATGAGCAGCACTTGAGGATTTCTTTGCAGACATTGGGAGAGTACCAGCTATTTGCTAAATTCTTGAAGTGTTCCTTCAGGCTTGATAGTGTTGACTTCCTTGGTCATGTGGTTACGGGAAATGGTATTCGTATGGACCCGAAGGAGATCGAGGCCGTACAGCTTTGGTCCAGACCTATTCAGTGACAGAGGTCCGCAATTTTTGGGCTTAGCCGATTTTTACCGCCATTTCGTGCTGGATTTCTTATGTATCGCTGCACCGTGGACCGTACTGACAAGGAAGGGGGTTCCTTTTCTTTAGACTGAGGCATGCGTGCTGAGTTTTCAGCGGTTGAAAACTCGGTTGACGACTGCACCAGTTCTATCCTTGCTTTCTGGATCGGGCGACTTTGTCATTTGTTGTGATGTTTCACGAGTGGCGCTCGATTGTGTGCTGATGTAGAATGATAGAGTTATTGCTTATTCTTCCCGATAGTTGGAGGAAGTACGAGCAGGATTTATCCCACTCATGATCTGGAGATGGCCGCGGTGGTCTTACACTGGAGATTTGGGGACACTATTTGTACGGAGAGTCGTATCAGATTTTCACGGACCAACAGAGCTTAATCTTCCTGCAGCGGGATTGGAGTCTGAGACAGCGCCGTTGGATGGAGCTTGTGAAGGATTGTGATTGCGAGATCCTTTATTGCCCATGGCAAGGTGATTGTGGTGGATGATGCTTTGAGTCGTAGGCCCGGGGTAGCTTGTTCCAGTTGTGCGCAGTTCAGAGACAGTCTTCTCTGGATTTACAGGTCTTGTGCGACCGTTGAGTACAGCTTAAGTTCGCCTCTACTGAGGGGACAACTTGCTCATGTCCGCGTCCATCCACTTTTACTTAATCGTTTTCGTGAGGCACAGCCCGCCGATGCCAATTTGTCTGAAATTATTGAGCATGTTCGGCTGGGTAGAGATTCGGAGTTCTTGATTTATGACCAGGGTGTGCAACGTTGCGGGACTCGCTTGTGTGTACCAGTTACTGATGGGTAGAGACGCGAGGTCCTATAGTGGGCACATCAGTCAGCTTTCAGTGTTCACCCAAGTACCACCAAGATGTAACATGACTTGAGAGTTGGTTACGGGTGGGCAGGGATGAAGAGTGGAGTTTTGGATTTCATTTTGAGGTGCTTGTCTTGATAGAGAACTAAGGTTGAGCATTGGAGACCGGCAGGAGAGTTGCAACCTTTTTACCGTTCCAGAGTGGGAATGGGAGAAGATCTCCATGAATTTTGGCATGGTGTCTACCCAGGATTAGACAGGGTGTGACTCCATTTGGGTGATTGTTGTCCGGTTATGCTCAGTTTGCTCAGTTGTTCTTCGGTAAGTTTGTACGTTTGCACGGAGTTCCATCATGCGTTGTATCCAATAGAGGCACCCAGTTCGCTAGCCGTCTTTGGCAGAAGCTTCAGAAAGCCTTGGGTACTGGTTGAGCTTTAGCTCAGCTTTCCATCCGTAGGCAGATAGTCAGACAGAGAGGACTATACAGACTATGGTGGATATGCTTGTGCGTACGTGCTAAGTATTTGTTGGTTGTAGGATCGTCACTTGCTATTGATGCAGTTCTCCCACGATAATAGTTATCAGGAGACGTTTCAGATAGCAACTTTTAGGCCTTGTGTGGTAGGTTGTGTCGATACCCAGTCTATTTTACTGTCTCCGTGAGTGCAGGATTTTTGGACCCCAGCTAGTCTAGAGACTCCGGAGAAGATCCAGTTGATTCATGTGAGGATGAGAGTAGCCCTGTGCAGACAGAAGTCTTATGCCGACCGTCGTTGTCACAGACTTAAGTTCACAGTGGGAGATCATGTATTCCTAAGGATTTTTCCGATGAAATGGCGTGTTGAGTTTTGGGAATCTTAGTCCCAGATTGTAGGTCCTTTTGAGATCCTCGAGCGAGTTAGTATCGTTGCCATTCGTTGGCACATATGCCCAGATTTTTTAGTATTCACCCGGTACTCCTTGTGTTGATCTTGAAAATACCTTCATGACCTTTCTCACATGATTCAGCACCAAACCATTCGATTGGGACGCTATTTTTCATTCATCAGCAGCCGATAGTGTTAGTAGATTGGCAGGTGGAGAAAGTTCGGTCAAAGGTCTTGCCATCTGTGGAGGTTTTCTTTGGTGTTGTCCGTCTAGTGAGGAGATCACTTGGGAGGCTACGAGCGAGATGTGGAGGTTTTGCACTCATCTCTTTGAAGGTACACATAGTAAGAATTTTAATTCTGGGATGAATTTTCTATAAGGGGGGAAATTGTAACACCTTAAAATGCGATTAGTGTTAATTAAGCGACAATGCGGGTTTTCTGTAAAAAGTTTACCAATTTGGTTCCTCACATTTTATAACAATTAATTAATATTTTATTATTATTTGTTATGGTTTGGACACACGTGTGCACGTTAATGTAAGGGTTAGTTTGTGTTAATCTCGTTAGTGAACATGACAACCTTAAGTTAAACCTTTAACCTAATCCTTCCTTGCTTAACCTTAGCCCCTTGATATTTGTTTGTGAGAAGATATTTCCATTGTGTTTTGGAAATGAGAGGAGGTAGCAAGGTGACTCATGGAGGTCATTAATGTTGCATTAATGGAGGTGAGGGGGAGAGTAAGAATAAGGATTTAGTCACCCTACACTCACCTCACTCTCTCATTATCACCACACTAACTCATACACTCTCATTCTCACTTCACTTATCTCTTTCTCATTATTTCTTAATCCCCTCTAAGCTTCAACCGAACACTTAACCTTTCCATCACAAAACCTTTACTAAACTTCACTAAATCTCACCCAATATCCCTTTTCAAGTCTTGTTTTGCCTCTAGGATCCATTGGAGCTTGGAAAGCTATGATTTTTGAGCTTGGATGGTTAGGTAATGATCTTTATCTGTTAAGTAGGTGTTTTTATTATTGCGTAGCTTTTTCATTTCAGTTTAGAACGCGTAAAGTTTAGTTTTGTGTAAATATCGTATTTTTAGTGTAGTTTTGGGTCTCGGATGATCTGCTATCAAACCAGTTTTTTGTTGGAAAAGTTCCCATCATTGTGACCAAGTGTAGTGACCTAGGACCCACCATAAAAACCTGAGCCCATTCCCTTTCTTGCAGGCCGCAGATTTATTGGTTCTGGCCGCAATTTGTGGCCAGAGTAGGGGCTGGGGTGTTGTGTTTTGGACGTAGGGTCTCTAGGGTTGTGTGTGGTCTTGTGGAACTGGCAACTTTGACAAATTGTTTGGGTAGCAAAATCTGGGATCACTTTGCTTGTTTCTAATGTTTCGATTAAACGCGTTACGTTATCCGACACGGTTCTTGTGCTTGTGTATCTGTTGCTCTTGGGTTGGTTTCGTAGTATCGCTACGCATGTTAACAACTAGACGAACACTTGAGAGTATGTTTGGAGTTGGTGCGTCAGTCAAACGTAGTTTGTACGTATTATTGGTCGATTTCTAATATTCACTTGTTATACTGTTATATGATCTTAGGGTCGCAGGCGGGGATTTCGGACACTACGAAGAAGGGAAAGCGAGTGGTTGGCTATACTTAGCCCAAGATCATTAGTGAGTAGATTTAACATCTACAGGGGAATCGCCCGCATGGCGTTATGCGTCTGGGCTGGATTAAATGACATGATTATTAGTTACAAATATATAGACATTGATTGTGCATGTGTACCATTGTTGCATATCTCATTTCCTATTGTATGTAGACATAGTATTAATAAGACACCACACCATTATTGACGGTTCATGTTACACGAGCACTAATTGTATGCTACACATACTCCGTCGATAATTGCCATGACATGCACGACCCTATACATACGTGATATTGTATTGGTTAGGGACATTGAGACACGATCCTTATTTTCATTATGCATATGAGATATAGCTGACACCTATAAATACGTGATATTGTATTGATTAGGGACATTGAGACATGATCCTTATTTCCATTGTGCATATAACATATCGCATACCTGTATACCTACATGCTTACACATATGCCTTGCTATGCCTACATGTTTACACATATACTTATAGGGTATTGTATCATTATTGACAAGTATAGACACATATCTTGCTACAGCTACACATATACATGGAGGGTATTGCATCATTATTGACATGTATATACACACCGCTTGCTACAGCTACACATATACCAGGAGGGTATTGCATCATTATTGACATGTATATACACACAGCTTGCTACAGCTACACATATACCTGGAGGGTATTGCATCATTATTGACATGTATATACACATAGCTTGCTACAGCTACACATATACCTGGAGGGTATTGCATCATTATTGACATGTATATACACATAGATTGCTACAGCTACACATATACCTGGAGGGTATTGC
Organism: Agapanthus africanus; assembly: GCA_030015575.1. Taxonomy (NCBI): domain Eukaryota; kingdom Viridiplantae; phylum Streptophyta; class Magnoliopsida; order Asparagales; family Amaryllidaceae; genus Agapanthus; species Agapanthus africanus. The sequence goes on from CM057347.1 coordinate 295,559,811, forward strand.
ATCATTATTGACATGTATATACACACAGGTATGCTACAACTACACATATACTTGGAGGGTATTGCATTATTATTGACATGTATATACACATACCTTGCTATAGTATAGCTACACCTATACCTACATGGTATTACATCATTATTGACAGGGTATACACATATGAGATATAGCTACATGTACATCCTTATACCTTGCTGTAGCCACATGTTCACCTTTATATGATGTTGCTTTAGATTTTGGAGAATTGGTAACCGCATGATATATTTAATAACTTGATACATTTAAATAGTGGTTCTTCCTTTTTATGCTCATATTACTGTTTATGTTGCATATATTATATTTCATGGATTTACGCATTGAGATATGGATTTCATATGATTTTTTCTGGATGTATTACTCCTGATGATATATATCAGTAGTATGGGACGCTGTTATATGTGTGTGTGTGTGTGTGTGTGTGTCAATGGTATGGGGACGCTGTTATATATGTACATATTTATAATATATATCATCATAATGATCTATGCAAGTATTATTCTTTACTTGATGTTTTCTGGATTTGAGGACCATTGTATTTCATGAAATTATGCATTGTTTGAAAAACCTGGTTTCTCTTGATATGATATTTCGATGCGTCCACCATGAGATTTCTCGGTTCTGAAACTTGTGTTAGATATCCCATGCGAGGAGTGGAAGAGGCCGTGTGCGGGTACATGGTGGACCCGGTATGGTTCCCCGGGGCAAGAAGATCACAGATGATGGCAATGAGCCTGGCAGGCGGGCTAGTACCTACCGGTGATAGTATTTAGACTCGACGGTTATCGTGGGGATACTGACCGGAGTTATGTACGTATTTCATGATGTTTCGAGTGTCGATGTTGGACACTCAGGTTCCATGAGATGTACATGACATCAGGGCCATTCTTGGTGACGGCGCCTGACAGATGAGTATTTATGTGTCGATGCTGGACACTAGTTTTCATGATGTTTCGAGTGTCGATGCTGGACACTCAAGTTCCATGATTTTGATGTATCATTGATGGACACACACACACACACACATATACAGGCATATGTTTTCATTAGGTTTCGGAAGTCGATGTTGGACACTCAGGTTTCATGAGACTAACAGGATATGAGGGCCGATCTGAGGATGTGGTGCCTTTGGTATTAGGATTTAAATTGTCTTGATGGACACTGGTCCTGCCACGATTAGGATTTCATGAGGATGACATGTTTTTGTTAGTTATATGTATGCCCTAGAGGCCATTACTGTACATTGGATGTATATTGTAGTGGATGCTGGGACATATATAGGTAGGACTTTCTTGCTCGACATGATAGTACGCTATCTGGTTGCTCTTTATCTTAACGTGTATACTTTCTGTCTCTCTGTTACATGTTGATAAAGCCCTTAGGATGTGTACTCGACTTCCAGGACTGTGATGCAGATCATGCTAGTGGGGCCTGGATAGTCCATGAGTACATCCTTCAATGTTCCTAATCGAGGGAATATCGAGACGGGGCATCGATATTCCAGAGTAGACTAGCGTATATCTTCTCGACCCATGCGATGGGCGATGGATGATCCCATATCCATTGGTGTTTGACATCGGAGATGGTATGCGGGTGCTCAGTGGAGACTGGGTACACTGAACGGACTCGCCGAGAACTCCCAGATGGTATTATACCTCACGTCAGATGGCAGTTCTCTGGTGACACTGGTACAGCTTAGTCTGTTGACCCGAGATCGTCATACAGTCTTTTGTGTCTCCCACTGTGCTTTGATTTCCACCCTACCATGGCTCTACTGATTCGTGCAAACAGGTAGTTTTTGGGTACAGTCCCGATTCACATGGAGGCAATGAGCGATAGGAGGGAATTCGTCTCTCCCGGTATTGGGGGTTGATGTTGCGCTATGCTCGACTGGCCATAACAGGAAATCCCAGGCCAGGGTTGCAGTGACCTACTGTAAGTGTTATTAGTAGTTTCACAAATGTCATGGACTTCACGTCGGCATGACTTATCGAGCTACTGGGTCTGACGTTTACCACCCCTAGGCGAGATATGCGACATATCAGACGAACAGACCGGACTGTACGGTAAGTGTTACTGGTTGGATTCACAGGAGTGTGAGCGGGCTTGCTCGTCGATCTTCTGATCGCTCAATACCCGGGTGGCCATTACGTTTAGCAGACCGCTTGCGGCTTGTGGGTGTTTGATATGACCATCATCTGCTGCCGGCGTATTGACGAGTCTTTAGAGTCCTACACAGAGGTTTCCTGGCTCAAGCGAAACGAAATAGGAGCGCATATGAGATATGTGCGGGACCGAGAATAATGCGTGTATGTGATACCGTATTTCATTCTCGCGATGTATGTGTCGAATGGTTGTATGCGATATAATCTAGTTATCGAATCAAGGATTGATTCGATAAGCCGATACGTTGGATACTAGCCGGTTATATGCGACATGACCGGATAATTGAATCAAGTGTTGATTTAATGATTTAATGTATAATTATATATTTGATATATTACTTTGCATTAACTAGTATTGGTTCACTTTAAATGGATTTACTCACTTGTATTGCACATTGTATATGTGATATATTTTTTGTGCACATGATTGTATCATGTTTGATGATACATTCTAGCTTGGTTTTGTGTAAAGTATTAAACCATGGTTAGTTAGTGGTTAGGGTATCATTTCTTTTACTTATTCATTTATCTATTTATTTATTTCATTTAGAAAAGAAAAAGAGAAAAGAATGGTTGCTATTTTTGTTTTTTTTTTTAAGCTTCTTGAAGCTTTGAACAAGTCCACCATTCTTGTCTCTTCTCTAACCCTAAACCACTCATCTAACCTTATTTAAATCTCTACACTAAACCATGGTTGAAGTCATGATAAGTATTGATTTATTTATCAAATTAAAAAAGACTTATCATATATTATCTTCTTCTTCTTCTTCTTCTTCAAGAAGAAAAATGTTGATAACATCAATGGCAAGTGATGAAAACAAGTGAGAAATCCAATTCTAAAGTGAACCCACTTCCTATTTCTTCATCCTCTACCTCTTGCCAAGTAGTATAGGGTGTTTTCTTCACAAGTTTCATGACTTGGTGAAGTCGGAGTTTGATCTTGTGATGCCTCGACGTAGATCATCTTCGGCATCGAAGCCGACAATCAAGCCCGTCCATTTCTTCGATGAAGCCGATGCTAGAGTCCGGATTCCGATTTGGACAGCGGAAGGACATCATCGTGGAGCTTAGGAAGTGGTGGACCAGATCTACAAAGGTTGTAGTCACTTTCCTTTAGCATTTAATTCGTTTACATGCTTGCATCGCCTATATATCTAGTTGACGATCCGTATTAGGGTTTGTAGGCACCCGTAAAATTTTAATTGGCCATGTTTGATCACTTGTGAGACTTCATTAGTGTGCCTAGGAACCCTACAGTGGTATCAGAGCCTGGCTAGAGCCTTAGGCGATGCGTAGACGGAATTAGAAGTCCGATTGAACCGAAACCCCAATCGCATTTTGCTCTCTGGACATTTTTGAAAAACGTGGTTTTTTCCAGATTAAAAATATGCAGAAAACTCAGTAGAAGATTCTAAGAATTACTGTATAAAACGGGGCCCCTGAATCCATTAAAGCGCGGCAGAACCGCGGCATTAGCATGCTAATGCGGCGGTTCCGCGGCCCTTTTGTCTCCTCTTGCAATAAATTTTGCACAGTAATTCCTAGTTTGTAGTGCTGGTTTTCCTGGGAATTTTTAATAATTTTTCAAGAGTTGAATTTTCTGGGTTGTATTGGGGACTCGGTGTATCGATCGGATTGTCTAATTTTGTCAGTGTGTTTTTCCGGGTATTTTTAGAATATGTTAAAAAGTTCGACCGGATATAAATACCCATTTTTTCCCCTGCCGGGAAATTTCCAATTGTCGGATTTTTCCGTAGTTTAACGACGTTCTAAGTAGTGCAAGTAACGCGATGGACCCTCTAGAAGACAACAAACCTTAACTCGATTATGTGACCGTCTTGAACTGCCCTTTGAACCTTCGGGTTTGGGGCAGTACGGCGTGCCACATGTGAGGCGTTGGCTTGACCCTTCTACGGCTGGACCGTTGGTACTGAGGCACGAACTGAATGTTGTTAGACTTATTTCATGTGTTGAGCTGTTTCGGGAAAACTTGGGTGTTCGAATGTTCAATCGGAAAGTTTAACATTTTCTGTTTATCCGGAATGTGATACAACAATTGGAATTCACAAAAGTTATGTGATAACTGAATGAATGTTATAAACATAGCACTTTAATCTCACTTGATCGGTTGCCTCGGAATTTTTATGTGATCAAAAGTCCGTCGCAATCACGTAGCGTACGCGGATACTCGCCGGGTAAACTTAATAGACAGCCTCACTCCATAGCCCCGACCAAGTGACTGTAGGAGAACCCCGTCGCCGAAAGCATCCGTTCGGGTGCTCGCGGTAGCGGTGTTCCGCCTTGGTGCAATTCGTCGACGGTATCGGGGGTGCGACCGTCTACTAAAGTTTGCGACGAGCATTCGATCAAAATGTCTGGAATCTTGTTGAATTGCCCGACTTGATATTGAAAAGTGTTTTCGATAATGAGACTAAAATGCGGGGTTTATAATTGTTAGGCATGCGATGTCTAAAGAATTCATTTGATCAGGCATGCGATGTCTGAGGTGGTTGCGGATTCCAACTGTTGTAGTTTTACACTTTCTTTTCTGTGACCATAAGTGTAATATGTGATATCGCCGGTTTCGTTGCTATGTGTCAACGACAATTGGGATGCGCATATTTACTTACGTTGATGACATGTGATGTTATGTGTTGCTGGATATGTTATATTGGATCGTCGTGTTTGAATAGCCGGGGGTTTTTATGTGAGATGAGTGTTTTTCATTTTCATTCATGTAAAAACTTGTATGTAATATTCTTTTATTGGGGCACTTCCAGGTTGCGGATGATGTCACCATTTGTATATTATTTACTTTTCCGCACTAGGATAGACCCAAGGAGGGGAGCAGAAGTAACCGGGTTCTAGGGTCTAGTGGGAGACCATCTCGAGGAGTCGAGTCCGGGTCTCCTAACCTTAGAATTGGTAGGGTTGCTTGCCGCTCTCGTAGGGGTCTAGGGGTGTGGGTTTGGCTATTCATCACGACCGTGGAATCTGTGTTTTATACCGGCTCGTATTGAAAACACGGACGTCCTAGTATATCCAATATTTCATATGTATCTTCTGCTGTGTTTTATCTGTGATCATGTGATGTTCTGTGACAGATATTATATATAGTATATATGATATATTATATAAACGTTGCTTATGTTTTACACCCGCGCTAGCCCTGCCTCGCTCTGCCGTTAGTTACCTAACCTAACGGTGCAGATGGGACATCGAGGCGAATGCGGATGGCATAAGCGTAAGTTATATTTATCTGTGATGTTTAGGTGGACTTAAATGATGGGATATTCATTAATGAGATTAATGAAAGAAAATAAACCTAATTGATGTTGTGGAATCGAATTTCAAAATAAAAACAGGTAGTTACAGTTCTTGCTTTGCATCGCGGTGTTCCTTGTAGAACATCCTGCACCTTATTCGATGAGGAAAGGACCGAGATCCCTTCACCGCGAGTGACTCCTTTAGCAATAACTGGCAGATGCTACACACTCGGTTTGTCCTTTGATTGCTTCTATAGTTTCTGCTTTGCACAGTGATATATATGATATATCCCGCACCTCATTCGACGAGGAAAGGGCCGACGATCCCTTCACCAGGAGTGACCCCTTTAGCAAAACTAGAAAAGCTTCAAAAACATTCCATTTAAAAACCATTTGATTCCGCAACGAGATCAAGTTCAAAGCGTTAAAGGTTTTCACAAAAACCATTCGCAACCCTCCGTCATTTTAGGAAGTAGAGTACTTAGTATTCGTGCTGTGTTTGTTGACCATAGTCAAGGCACAGTGTACGGTAGCTAAGTGATGTCTTCCTACACCGCATATAATGCGATTAGTTAGGACAGTCGCGTGACTTTGTTGACCTTAGTTAAGGGTCATGTGGGGGGGGTCTAATTAATCACGAAATAACGGGTAGAACTTGACTAGTACTTATGATTTGTTGACCATAGTTAAGGTCATAGGTACTAGGGGTAAAAACCTTTATCGGGAGTTTCAAGTGTTGAAATTTGCAATGAGATTGCATACCTTCTATATGATAGTTGGATCCCGATACCCACTACGAGTAATTGTTACTCCTGGGAGAGTTTTGCACTTTGCAATTAGCCGATCAAGTAGGTGTCTAGAAAGGTGTCAACGGGGTTACGTCTCTGGGAAAACGAGGTTTACTGTAATTAGGTCCGTGCGAAAGCACGGGGGACCTCCCTCAAAGTACCGACACTGGCCTGGCTGAAAGATTGGCGAACTTGTAGAGTGTAATTAATCCCGGCTAGTCTTTCCTTTTAAGGTTTGAAGGAAGATTTGATAAAAACAGTGGGAGCCATCCTGATTAGATAAAATATATAACCAGTCTGATCTTGCAAGAGCGCACGCAGAGTGTTTTCTTCTCTCTCTCTCTCCTGGTAGCGACCATATCACGCCTTAATCAAGATAATAATACGGATATTGACCGAACCCGCTTGTTATACTGAGCTGGGGAACGTTGGTCCCGCTCCAACTTATAATTGTTATAAGACAGAGCAGGAAATTGGGGAATACCAGAATTCCTATGCCGCCCAAACGAAGAAAGTGCATATGATGCATCTCCTTCGGGTGTGTTCATTACAAAGAACTGTTTCTCAGTATCCTCTGCATCCTGGGTATATGATACCGGATCAGGATCCCAGATATGTAATCTGTTACATAGGGCTACAAAAAGGTAGAAAAACTGAGAACGGGTGATAAGTTTCATGAGGCAGAAAACGGGGCAAGTGTTGCAGCCAAGTCTGTTGGTCACTGTCACCCTGTATTACGAATACATTGATTCTGAACAAATGCTATTAGATACCGAACCTGATATACAAAATCATATCAGTCTCTTTATTAGTAAAGAAAGGATATAATTTTTTATTGATGGATAATGTTTTGAACATTTCCTATATCAAAAGTTGATCGGTTCAGGCACGTTATCTAAAAGCATTGACGTTCTAAATCAAACTACAGTTCCTAGTATACAGAACACACACAAGAGGAAAAGTTCAGAAATGAACGAATCATTCTTAAGGCATTGTAGACTAGTTCATATCAATGCGACCCAACTGGCTGAAGTTACATTTTAGATGCATATTTAAATCAGTTTGAATTTACATCTTGTGAAACTTGCCAGTCATGTCACAAAGATATAATGACACCAGCTCTGTTTACTGGAAACAGAGAAAGAGTTAGTAAACTCTTGGGACTGATACATAGTGATGTATGTAAGGTCTCCTGTCTACACATGCCAGGACTGGTTCTTTATACTTCATTATATTCTCTGATAATCTCTCAAGATTCAGTCATATATTCCTGTTGAAATATAAGTCCGAACCTTTTGAGTTATTCACAGAATATAACTAGGAAGTAGAGAACCAAAATACGGGTATAAGTATTATGTCCTATGATGAGATCAGGGAGGATAATACTTGTGCATGGAATCCTTGGACTATTCTAAAGGAAAATGAGATTCTCTCTCAGTATTACTCCTCTGAATACACCACAGCACAACGGTGTATCGGGGCGGAGCAATCACACAATATTAGATATCGTGTGCTCTATGATGAGTACTACTGAGTTACCTATTTCCTTTTTGGGAGTTATGCGCTTGAGAAGCTGCATACCTATTGAATTAGGTTCGAATCAAATCAGTGCCTACCACTCCATATAAGATATGGTGTGGGAAGATCCTATCTCTTAAGTAAGTTAAGATTTGGGATTGTCCGGCCTATGTCAAAAGCAAAATCCGGGCAAGATCGAGGCAAGGTCAGTTCTGTAGAACTGGAAAGGTTCCAGCTATACAAAACTGTAGCTGATGATTTGACAGAACCAAAGAATTCAATAGTTCCCGACGAACCTCAGCCTCTCCGCCGATCTAGCAGGGTTCCTCACCTGCTTGAGAGATACTTCGGTTTCTCGATGACAGTGGGAGCAAGGATTGCATCATGAGATGATGACCCAACTAGTTTCGAGCAGGCCATCAAGAGTAGGGACTCTGTAAGAATGGCTGGATGCTTAGCAATCTGAGATGGAATCCATATACACCAACAAAGTATGGACTTTGATTGCGATATCTGAAGGGTTAAATCCCCATCAGGAGCAAGTATATCTTGAGAAGATTACTTGGTGTAGATGGAAAAGTTGAGACTTTCAAAGCTAGACTTGTTAAAGGTTTTCGTCATCGACTAGGCACGGATAATGATGAAACCTTTTCCAGGGACTATGCTTAAGTCCATCCAGATCCTACTTGCCACTGCTACATACCATAACTGCGATATCTGGTGGTTGGGTGCCATGACTAAATTTCTAAATAATGATTTAGAAGAGAATGTCTATAAGAACACAGCCAGAGGGCTACGTAAACAGTGGGAGCAGCGGAAACGTGTGCAAGATGTTTTATGTGATGAAGCAGGCATCGCGGAGTTGGAACATCTGTTTTGATGTGGTAGTCAAAGTATTTGACTTCATCAAAATAGTAGATGAACCTTGTATATACAAAACGGTAGTAGAGAGTAAGGTAGTTATCCTCGTATTGTACGTGGACAACATACTCTTGATAGGAAAAGAGTTTCCTATGCTACGATCGGTCGATCTCCTATTATCACAAAGATTCTCCAATAGGATCAAAGTGATACCTCCTAAAATCCTGAGTTTTCATCTATGAGTTAGATGTAATTGGATGCTAGGATTCTCACTAGATGTAGTGAGATGGTATCAATCGATCCTGGGGAGAATCTCTGGAAGGGTTCCAGGGTGATAAAGACGACTGAATGTCAGTCACAGGAATTGTCTTTACCCTCAGTAAAGGGACGGTATGTTGGAAGAGTTCCAAGCTAGATACCGTGGCAAACTAGACGATAAAGGCTGGTAACATCGCTATTAAAGATACTACCAAAGAGGCAGTTTGGGTGTATATTGGTTCATAAGATGAACTAGGTTCCTGCCATTGTATGACAATGGAAGTGTGGTTTTGGCCCTGGAACCCTGGTCCCATCAATGACCCAGACATATTCTGAGGCAGCATCACCTGATCATGGAGATAGTTGATCTCCAGGATGATCGAGGTTAGGAGAGTAGACTCAGAGGACAACACGGCGGATCCACTCACGAAGGCCTTTTCCCAAAGAGAGACTTTTAGGGGATGGTTGAGTATGTGATACTGCAACCACTGCTACAGATGGCCCTAGTGCAAGTGGGAGATTGTTAGTTATATGTATGCCCTAGAGGCCATTACTGTACATTGGATGTATATTGTAGTGGATGCTGGGACATATATAGGTAGGACTTTCTTGCTCGACATGATAGTACGCTATCTGGTTGCTCTTTATCTTAACGTGTATACTTTCTGTCTCTCTGTTACATGTTGATAAAGCCCTTAGGATGTGTACTCGACTTCCAGGACTGTGATGCAGATCATACTAGTGGGGCCTGGATAGTCCATGAGTACATCCTTCAATGTTCCTAGTCGAGGGAATATCGAGACGGGGCATCGATATTCCAGAGTAGACTAGCGTATATCTTCTCGACCCATGCGATGGGCGATGGATGATCCCATATCCATTGGTGTTTGACATCGGAGATGGTATGCGGGTGCTCAGTGGAGACTGGGTACACTGAACGGACTCGCCGAGAACTCCCAGATGGTATTATACCTCACGTCAGATGGCAGTTCTCTGGTGACACTGGTACAGCTTAGTCTGTTGACCCGAGATCGTCATAGAGTCTTGTGTGTCTCCCACTGTGCTTTGATTTCCACCCTACCACGGCTCTACTGAGTCATGCAAACAGGTGGTTTTTGGGTACAGTCCCGATTCACATGGAGGCAATGAGCGATAGGAGGGGATTCGTCTCTCCCGGTATTGGGGGTTGATGTTGCGCTATGCTCGACTGGCCATAACAGGAAATCCCTGGCCAGGGTTGCAGTGACCTACTGGTAAGTGTTATCAGTAGTTTCACACATGTCATGGACTTCACGTCGGCATGACTTATCGAGCTACCGGGGTTTGACGTTTACCACCCCTAGGCGAGATATGCGACATATCAGACGAACAGACCGAACTGTACGGTAAGTGTTACTGGTTGGATTCACAGGAGTGTGAGCGGGCTTGCTCGTCGATCTTCTGATCGCTCAATACCCGGGTGGCCGTTACGTTTAGCAGACCGCTTGCGGCTTGTGGGTGTTTGATATGATCATTATCTGCTGCCGGCGTATTGACGAGTCTTTAGAGTCCTACACAGAGGTTTCCTGGCTCAAGCGAAACGAAATAGGAGCGCATATGAGATATGTGCGGGACCGAGAATAATGCGTGTATGTGATACCGTATTTCATTCTCGCGATGTATGTGTCGAATGGTTGTATGCGATATAACCTAGTTATCGAATCAAGGATTGATTCGATAAGCCGATACGTTGGATACTAGCCGGTTATATGCGACATGACCGGATCATTGAATCAAGTGTTGATTTAATGATTTAATGTATAATTATATATTTGATATATTTTTTTGCATTAACTAGTATTGGTTCACTTTAAATGGATTTACTCACTTGTATTGCACATTGTATATGTGATATATTTTTTGTGCACATGATTGTATCATGTTTGATGATACATTCTAGCTTGGTTTTGTGTAAAGTATTAAACCATGGTTAGTTAGTGGTTAGGGTATCATTTCTTTTACTTATTCATTTATCTATTTATTTATTTCATTTAGAAAAGATAAAGAGAAAAGAATGGTTGCTATTTTTGTTTTATTTGAAGCTTCTTGAAGCTTTGAACAAGTCCACCATTCTTGTCTCTTCTCTAACCCTAAACCACTCATCTAACCTTAGTTAAATCTCTACACTAAACCATGGTGTAGTCATGATAAGTATTGATTTATTTATCAAATTAAAAAAGACTTATCATATATTATCTTCTTCTTCTTCTTCTTCTTCAAGAAGAAAAATGTTGATAACATCAATGGCAAGTGATGAAAACAAGTGAGAAATCCAATTCTAAAGTGAACCCACTTCCTATTTCTTCATCCTCTACCTCTTGCCAAGTAGTATAGGGTGTTTTCTTCACAAGTTTCATGACTTGGTGAAGTCGGAGTTTGATCTTGTGATGCCTCGACGTAGATCATCTTCGGCATCGAAGCCGACAATCAAGCCCGCCCATTTCTTCGATGAAGCCGATGCTAGAGTCCGGATTCCGATTTGGACAGCGGAGGGACATCATCGTGGAGCTTAGGAAGTGGTGGACCGGATCTACAAAGGTTGTAGTCACTTTCCTTTAGCATTTAATTCGTTTACATGCTTGCATCGCCTATATATCTAGTTGACGATCCGTATTAAGGTTTGTAGGCACCCATAAAATTTTAATTGGCCATGTTTGATCACTTGTGAGACTTCATTAGTGTGCCTAGGAACCCTACAGTTTTATCCCATACTGAGCATTTATTCGATATGCATTGCTTCATGTATTAGTAGTACTTGATAGAGTACCTTTCATGACTGTTGCATATACATAATTGCCATTCATTGCTATCAGCTTGCATATGATAGATTATCGCAGTACGTGCACCTGCATATGTTATTTACTATTCATGAGTTAGCAACTCACCCCGTTGTGCCACTGTGTTTTGCAGGTAGTCCCTCAGAGCAGTCGCGGCAGGGCTTCTTTATCGCATCATATCATCTTTTGCACCGGATACCGCTACGTCTGACTGTGTGCAGTATTGCTATAGGTGGGTTTTGCGGTTATTCGATGATGCCCATTTGTATATTCGTTGTATCTAGTACTCTTCATCTACCACTTTCATGTATTGACTTAGAGACGAGTTGTGAGGACGATATTGTATAATTTTTTGTGACTCTGGATGTCATTATGATGTTTTTATTTATATCGCCTTTTTCTTCGCTACGGCGTCGTATATCTGTTATGGTGTTTTTTTTCCGCCTTTGGACTTGGAATTGCTCCCGTTTGGGGATGCTTTACTTATATCTTTATGTTGTACCATTTTTTGGGCTAGTTTTTACAAAGGAGGTGCTGCCAAATTTTTAAAGAAAGTAAATTTTGACTTTTAAAGATTTTGATTGAGATTTCAAAAGTTTTAATAATTTTCTTATCACTTACTACTTTTGATAGTTTAGATTGCTGGGTTTTCGGCTTACTTAAATTCCGTTACGCCTGTAGACATTATGTGGTTTAAGGGCCGTGACATGGCAAATTTCGGGTCGTAACAGGGGACTGGACTAGTGCGGGTATAAAACATATACAACATCTACAAGTATATATATAAATATATATATCTTTCGTCCCAGGCATGATAATAAGCAACATCATAGAATCTCATCAAGTAACACAGAACGGTGGAAAATCTTGGAGCCTCGGGTTTCATTTGAGCCGCAAATGAAACCCGACATTCCAGGTCGTGTGGATAGCCCGTGCAATGAAAACCAGGACCCCTATGAGCACGGAAAGTTACCCGCCAGTCCCAGAAATGAGGCAACCCCCTTCAATAAAGTGAATGGGCCACCCAGCATTTTATGGAATCCGGTAACTTGGGCGCCCCTCCATGGGTCATACTATACCCCCTACGATTGCGGCGAATGGCCTACTAATTCTAGAGTGAAGCCCCCTCCATCTCAACGTCATGAGATGCGGGCTTGTTGCCCTTTAGAACCCAGCTATTCGCATACTCCACCGTGTGGTAAGCCTAGTACAGAAAAGAAAAATAATATGTACAATGGTGACATCGACCTCATCCCGGTCGAGCCCCAATCAAATAATATATAACAAGGAAATGACGGCAATCCACATATCGGACGCTCACCCTGCAATAACAAATGTATAAATGAATCTTAACTGTACTATAAACATTGCACCGTAAGCTATCCACCATGACAATCTAACCACAACTACAGCATAACACAGAACATCAATGTGAATGTCATGTTCGCAAATCCATTTAAAAGAGCATATAGCAGTTAGACGGGTTATACCGCTCTAATGACATTCACGGTTGCAGATAGTAATGTATGCACTGAAACCTAACGCATTTAAAATTTCGATCGACAAAACCGCATCCGTATTGGTCCCAAGAGCAATCCAGTACTGAGACAAAACTGGGCCAGAAACAAAACATTCCAGAAATCACAATTCCAAATGTTAGAATTCCACAAGAAATTTTGTGCATAGAGAACTCAATTCGGCCGCGCAACCGCGGCAAACAAGCCTGTTCTGCCGCAGTTCCGCGACCGTATTAGGGTTTTAGGTGCCCAATTTTCTTTTAAATTCCTAAAAAAAAACCTGCTCGTATTTTTAAGCCACTGGAAAAAAATTTTGAACACTTTAAAAATTTGATAGAAACATGAAAATGGAAATTGTGATTTCGGGAAGTTATGTCGATCGATCTTTTAAGTACGTTAGAACTAGCTAGTTTTGGTTTTATGGGTTGGCTCTGATACCATGAAAAGTTATGCTAGTGCCGTGACCATTATCCGTGGCCATTTGCGGAACAAAAATTTTTAAACGATTCAAAACTGGCGCTAGAATAACCCTATTCCGGATCTTACCATAAACCTAACTAGCAACAAAAAAGAGTTCTATCTACAATGATAGAAATTATACCTAAAGAACCAAGTCCTTCGGGTCTCTACGCTGTCCTCCACCTCGTCATAACCTCCAAGGATCGTAATGAATCCATGCTTCCTCGTCAGCCTCCTAGAGTCAAGGATGATCCACCCGAGTTTCTATAGATCGAGCTCTTACCGTAAATCCGATGTAACTAGTGCACCTAGTTTGCTAAACTAGATGTCCTAGATGATGTAGAGAGTGTAGATGGATTGGTATGTCTCCAATAGCCTTAGCTTTCTCAACACATGAGACATGAAAGGATTGAGGTAGAAGAAGGTGTGCTTGAGGAAAAGATAGTGAAGAGTTAGTATAGAATGGAGAGTGTACACTCTTGTGAATCATTAACCATTCAAAAAATGTAATAGAATAAATCTTATCACAAATCAAGCATGGTTCATGAGTCATCTTAGTGAGTCATGGCAGGAAAACCCTCCATGTATCACCAAGAGCCATGCTTATACAAACCTCCACCTCATTTCCTCCACCTCATAACGTATTTAATCATTTAACCTAAATGGTTAATAGAAAATATGAGGTGTCATCTTCTAGAAGCATTCTTGAATAAATTACGAAAATGCCGCTCATCCGTATATACATACCCGTATCCGTATTGCGAAAAATATGAATACAAAAGAAACGAAAATAATCCATCAATATAATACTAGGATCCGGCTTAAACCAAAGCCCACCAGTATTATCTGTCTGAATTATTATCCGTGCACAAGTACATGTATGTGATCGAACCCTGTCGTAAAACCATACGACCTCTACACCATTTGCCCGATGCAGGGAAACCATCTGTGTGAGACACTAAAGTCTCGATACTACGCTAGCAGTGGGCTTAACCATAAGCCGTCAGCGGTACTAATTGCACATAACGGATAACCAGGTATCCGTCGATAAGAAAGTCGATGAGCAAACTCATCCGAACTCCTACTAAGCCGATCTGTGACAATCTCTGTACAGTCCGGTCTTTTCGTCTCAGAGTATCGCATACCGGGTCTAGGGGGTGGTAAACATCAGACCTTAAAAATCCGATAATTCGTGCTGATGTGGTTCAGGACCAATCCAGGAAACTACTGATCAACTTATCAGTAAATCCCAACTCCCTTGGTGATTGAGAGCTATTTAGTACGTACGTTTTAAATTTAAAGAATACCGCAATCAAGACGGTGTCGCTTAGTAGCTAGCCGGTTGAATACGGATTGGTCCATAGGGAAATGGTGTTCTTTCTTTAAGTTCTAACGGGTTAAGTCCTATTTTTGGTAGGTTTTGTTTTAAGATCTAAGAATGAGATTAAATTTGTTTAAAGGCTTGCTAGGGTTAGGATTAGGTTAGTTTGGAATAGGGATTATACTCAATGCTTTTAATGCCCTAGTTAAGAATTTAGGTGTTAGGGTAATAGTCAACAAAGGGGATTAGCACGACTAGGAAGAACCTTAGTTTCTTCCTTTTGGTCATTGTCCGTCCTTTCTTCGCTATTAGCCCTAACCTCCAGTTAATTTAACCACAACCAGTCTAACTAGGGAATCACCGCTATCATTTAGGATAGGGTGCCGTAGTGAGCGGTGTGTGGTTGGATTAAATAGAGTCTGTATTATAAAAATTAAATGGGCAAAGAAAGGAGTGAGAGAGATTTCCTTCTCTCAAACCTTCCCTATCCTAACCCTAACAAGTGAGGGATTACTCACTCCTTAGGAAGTTAACAATGAAATTCATTTTTATAATTTTTATATTAGAAAACTAAATAGCAGATAATAAAAGAACAGATAAAAATTGCAAGAATTAAATTCAGATAATAAAAGAATACGAGATAAAAATAAAAATACGTTACTTTATTGATGACCTCTCAACGATTACAAGGAAATTTAAATTTAAATCTATAGTTAAAAAGAGGCATAAAAACTAAAGAGAGGCAAGCTTAATTAGGCTTTCGGTTTTCCTATTTATAAATAGGAGAAACCCTAGGTTTACACTCTGATCCATACATGAAATTACAAGACTACCCTAAGAAAGCCGGGTCAAAGCACCGACATCCACCGATACGTGCAACAACACGTGCACTGTACGGCCGCGGTTCCACGGCAGAAAGCCATGTTAGGCCGCGGTTCAGTGGCCATATTGAGGGATATATGGTTCAACATCTCAGGGTTACTTCATGTTGCTTTTTCCTTCTGTTTTCTTCACTTGGTTCCTCAGAATCTATTCTATTTTCTTCCAGATTTCCAACAGTGTGGACTTTTACAGTGAGCTTCGCGTTGAAGTCTTGAATCTTGTGCTATCCTTGTACTTTGTGCATTGAAATGTCTACTGATCTTCATTTGTTCCTTGAACTGGTAGGCGGCATCATACGGATTCATCTATTGTTTGTCGTAGTCTCATATTTGTAGCGTATTTTCATGAATTTCACTGTAATGATCTGAGAACCTGTAACCTACAACTATTTAGCAGACATGGATCAAAAGAACCTATTTATATGTAATATGATTAAGAATGGGTGATATAATAATGCAAAATTTTGATATAAACAAATACCCCCAAACTTATCTTTTGCTCGTCCCGAGCAAGCCAATTTTATTCTCAAAAAAATCCTAACCTCACATTCGTAGGGAATGCGATTGCACTGAGCTCGTACAACAAGCCGTTAAACCTCTAGGTGTCCCTAGTAGGAGGAGTGTTATCTTCTAAGGGTTTTCAGCGGATACTACCCACAAAATCCTATCAAATTGGCCTGTTGACTCTCATTCTTCAATTCGGTATTCTAGCAAGAAATTCTATTATCTTCAACTTAGAAATCATCAACCCGTATTTTTCACACTTACTTATCATTTAACTTAAGATCGTATATGTTCTGCAAATTTATTAAGCTTTCAGCAACTTTTGAATTTTCCTTCTAAGGTTCCATCCCAAGTTAGGAATTTTTATCATCTCTACTGAAGGTATAACTGCTATCTTTCATTCCTATCTCTTTTCCAAACCCCAATCACATACCCCTACATGTGTGTATATATCACCCTTACACTTGGAAATTCAATTCAAGCTATCATACTCTTTTCCATCTTCCAAAATACTTCTAGTTGGTGAATTTTAGATGAAATTGCTCACACATCCTTCATTCGACCGTTAATACTTCTTGAGGTACAGAATGACCGATTAAAAAATGTGTTTGCGCATTTAGGCGTAGTTCCTCGTCTTGTAATACCTATGGCTTAGCAGTGACTCCCAAACCAGTTGGTTTAAGGCACTAGGTGATAAAGCACCCTCGCTATATATTTTATTTATGCAGCCTTAAGTAATTACAAAACCAGTGTTCATTTTTTTCTTTATTCACACTTGTACTTTTATTTTATTTTCCTTCATACTAAGAATTTTAGACAAGAGCATTTCAAGGTATCCTCTACTATTCCAAGTTTCAAGGTGCGTGTTTATGCAAATTGTAGGGTATATATTTTCATAATTTAGACTTAAGGTTCAGAATTATTTTTCAAACTTACACTTCAAATAAAAATTCAATACTCTTCCCTTATTTTGATTTAGCCTAAGAACCGAACTCAAAATTTGCCTATTTCTAAATAAACTATAAGGACATACATTTTCTATAGTTAAACTTTAAGAATGGTTATTTTTAGGGTTTTTAATTTACTAAGTTTAGGACCTAGTTTTTCCTAGCCAGTCAACTGTCTTGTCCAACTTAAGTTAAATATGGCCAAAATTGAATTTTTCAATTTTTATTTGATTTTAATTTTTTTTATATATTTTTTTTCATTTTTATATTTTTTATAAAGATGCAATGAGAAATTAAATATGCAAAGAAAGAAGAAACAAATATGTACAAAAATTAAAATATGCAATGCAATGATACTATTTACAAACCACCTCCACCCCCAAACTTATCAAAAGCAGTGCCCTCACTGCTCATGGCATCGTCGTCCCCTCGAACGTGAACGGGAACGTTCCTCTCTCGCCAGCAGGGTGGTCATGCCGTGCTCTATACCTGTGACTCGCTGATCTAGGTTGGTCACCATCCCTATCAATCGGTCTATCCCCCTAGTGGCTCTCCTAAGTAAACGTGCTTGTGCTGCAGGGGTAAGCTCTTCCTCGCTCGCGGTCGAGCTAGAGCTTAGCGGGTATATCCTCGGCCTGCTCGGTGCGCGACCATACATCATGTAAGCGTGTGTAGGACATGGATACGCCATCGAGAAGAGGTTTAATAGGGATCCCTCCATGCATATAAAACTCAAAATCCTCCACAGGGAGGAAATGGTGACACAGTTGTGTCACCAACATAGGGCATGGGTAATTGGCAGCCCTCTTGCCCGCACCAATCGAGTGAAGTAATACCGTGCATATATAATAGCTGGGGTTCCTAGTCATCAAGGTGTGTACGATATGAAGGGATGGTGTGAAAAATGTCGTATTATGCGAACTACCAAAAATATTATTTTGTGCCCAACGGCACACAGTTAATACATTCGCAAAGAGGGTTCTAGAATGGATGCCTTTACATGGCTCCCTCGAACAATCATTACCCATCAGTGTAGGTAATCCTCGAATTGGAAGGGTTGGTCATGAGTAGGTAGTCTAGGTATTAAGGTGACTTCATGGATGAAGTCCATATCGATTCTTATTTCCCTATCCCCCCAAATTAGCCTAATATAACCATGTTGTGAGAGGCAACCATCGTCCATGCACTCGTAAAATTGGGTGACGAGATCCGGAAGCGCGAAGGAATTCAAATGTTTAAACAGTAAAAAATTCCATCCGCGCCTTCGGATCTCTTCACCGAAGTAACTTCCAAAGACCGTGTGTGCAAAGATTTGGGAAATGTCCCTCTCATATTGCAAAGTGGGTGCCATCACAGAGAATACAAATATTTCTAAAAATTTTAACAGAGAGTATCGAAGAAAGAAAACCTCTTCTGAAGATTTCAGAGGGAGCAGACACCAATGCGCGGCGGTTGCGCGACCGAAGGCAGGGTATAGCGGCGTAAAC
This sequence comes from Agapanthus africanus, assembly GCA_030015575.1. NCBI lineage: Eukaryota > Viridiplantae > Streptophyta > Magnoliopsida > Asparagales > Amaryllidaceae > Agapanthus > Agapanthus africanus. Next base: position 295,578,635 of record CM057347.1, read on the forward strand.
GCAGCGGCGTGGGGAGATCTCCTTGTTCTGGCTGCTGCGGCGGCTAGGGTTTTGAGAGAGGAAAATTATAGGGTTTGGTAAATTGCAGAAAGGGGTCGGGTTCTATTTATAGGGGGTGTTTTGGTTATTTGCGAAAAGGACCTCTTAAAAAAGGAATTTATTTGTAAATAAAATTTTTATTTTAAATTTTTATTATTATTTATTTAAACTGAAATTTACAAAAATACCCCCAAAAATTTGGAAATTTTTTTTATTAATTTTTTATTACAAATTGTACATACCCCCAAACTTATTTGAAATAGTGTTTCCACTGTTTAAGCGGTGAAGTTCAGGATTAGGGGGGAAAAGAGAACAGTATCAATCTATACAAGGCCTTACAAAGGCCAAAAGTGACCACCAACCATTCAAATATTGTATCTCTGTAGTATATTGGTTAGTGAAAGAACGCGGAGAGGAAAGAAATGGAGAATACTGTAACATTTCCAAAATAATAAAATATTATTTTCAGGAATTTTTATAATTTAATATTATTTTAATGAATATTTTAATGTTCGGGTGGAATTAAATACAAATAAATGGGGAAAATTTTGGAAAATTTTGGAAAATTCTAAAATAGGGTATTTTATGGAATTATACCATTTTAAGTTTTTAAGACTAGTTATATGCTAATTTAGTGTTAATCGCGATTAAATATCGCAAATTGGATTTTTAGCATTTTTGTGCAAAAATGTGCACATATCATTTTTACACTTGTTACACTTGTGTTACATTTTTATAGCCATGGTTCATTTGGATTCACTATTCAAGTGAGAAGAGTTTAGTGAAGAAAAGAAAAGAAAAAGGTAGTATGATGAGAGAGAGAAAGGGACCAAGTCAACCTACACCTCTTTTGACCCATGCCCCCCCATCATTTCCCTTCTCATTTTCTCTCCCTCCCCTTGTTAGGGCTGCTGCTGCTCTCTCTCCCTCTCTCACCCTCTTCACTAAAACCCTAGATCCACCATGAAAACAAAGTCAAAACTCCATTCCCACTTCACAAAACTTACTCCCAAGCTCACTAGCTACACAATGAACCTAGCAAGATTGGATTTGGAGGACTTTGAGCAACTCAAGAATTTTCTTGAGTTGCCAAAGGAGGTAATTTTTGCACCCTCTCGTAGTATTTCAATTTCCTTGTGCATCAATTCTAGTTTCATATCGATATTGTGTCGTTTTGTGGATTTTGGAGAATTCAAGTGAGGGTTTAGGGTAAAACTGAAATCAAGATGAGATTGAGGCTTATTGTGACCTTAGAACCCCTAGTGTAATGCAAAATTGGACCCAAACCTGGAATTGAAACCAAAATACGGAATTACGGAACAGATATCGGAAAAAAACTGGAAATCTGTCACTGTTTTGTGTAATCTGCTATCACCCCGAGACCCCAAAAATAAAACTGAGTTGACAGTGAGATGTGCAGGCACCATGGAACCACCAAACCCTAGCCCCCAACTCCAAACTGAGGCCGCCAATTAATTCCATCTGGCCGCAAATTGCGGCCAGTGCAGGAGGGATCCGTCTCGATTTTTGTGCATGGCCCTATCTCCTCTAGTATTGACCCTGGGTATGTCTAGTTTTGACAGATTCCATCTAGGGTGAAATCTGGGATGATTTTCCTTAGTTGGTGCATGATTTGAGACTTGTTTTAACATGGATTTTGGTATTTGGTGTTCCGTTCCTATCGGGTGGCGTTTGGACGTTAACGACAGGTGGATATTGATCGTGTTTGCATGCGAGGTTATAGGTTTTTACCTATAGGCGTAGCGTGTGCCGTTTTGGTTTCCGATGTGATTTTCATGTGCTTTAGCGTTGTGATATACTTGTAGGTACCCTACGAGATGTGAGGCAAAGAAGATGAAGATGGCGACATCGACACCGACACATGAGACACAAGGTGAGTAGATTTATATCTACGGGGAGAAGTCGGGTGGATGGCGTATAGCACCCCCGCAGTCCGTGGTGATGTATACGAATACGTATACACACATATATTTATTATGTGTTGTTTAGGATTATTGATGGTAATAAGGGGCTATTGGTGATAAGGATGTATTGGTTGAGTATAGTGCAACACCCTAGAGTAGTGGTTGCACCCACACTCACACATACACACATACTTGCATGCATTCTTTCATTTATCTGTGCGCATATGATGGTGTGTATATCTACACATGGGTATGGGACTATGTGTTTATATATGGGTTTTGAGGATGATACGTGGGATTGAGATGAGTCGATGAGATTCGATTGAGGCCGTGGGATTTGGCGACATGACAGAGTTCGTATTGGAGATGTGATATGATGGTAGTGATGCCTGTCATGTGATGAGATATTATGATATCGACTCAGATTTAGGTGGTTTCCATACCCCTCTCTATTGGCTTGATTGTCGGGTTCGTAGTTCGCATAGTAGGCGTTAGGCTAGACCCGAATCATACCTATTTCAAAACTAACGAATCGGGGATATTTTAAAGATAGGAAAAAAAGGGTTTTTACGGATATTTTCAAACGACGCGTCTTTTCTTAAAACACCGTAGCCCTTATTTTACCAAAAGCCCTGATTCGTCTTATTTAAAAAGGCAAGGTTGCATGATATAATTATTGAGGCAGGTTCTCTACTGTTGCGTTGATTACTCGATTCCGCACATTCATGCTGTTTGCATTGCATCGCTTATATTGTTGATATATTTCAGTCATGCTGCTAGGACACCAGCACTATTGTCGATGATGCATATGTTCCACGTACACTTGTTGCCGGCTCACACACTCATCATCGATAATTGCCATGTCACTACACTGTAGTACTATTGCATTCAGTATATGATCCTTGCATGACATAATGATATGCTTACATTTCCTTTACATATCGCATACTTCATGCTCTTTGATTATACGCATTGAGATATGTTGTTTCTATGATATTTCTGGATTTGGGAACCGAGGGTGTTTCAAAAGAGAATATGTCATTGCTTTAAAAACCCGGTTACCCTTGATATGATATTTCAGTGCGTCCATCATGTGTTTTCTCGGTGCTGAGAGCGACATGTGAAACCCGAATCGAGGAGTGGACGAGCCGATTGCGGGTACATGGTGGACCCGGTATGGTTCCCCTCGGCAAGATGATCGATGAGCTTTGCCGATTGAGCCTGGAGGCGGGGGACTACCTACCGGTGATTGGTTGGACCTGGCGGTTATCCGGAGGATACTGACTAGTGTCGATAGATGGATATGGGCATACTGCCGGGGCCGAGGGCCGATACCGCAGACAGAGCCCGCGGGCCGATCCGGACTGACGGAGCCCGATATATGAGGATTTACGTGCCGATGTTGGGCACAGTTTTCATGATGTTTTCGAGTGTCGATGCTGGGCACTACGGTTCCATGATTTTGACGTGTCGCGAGGGACACAGATGGTTTATATCCTCATATTTTTCCCATGCACATGATTTATGATATTTACATGCATGGTGGTTATTGTCAGTGGGTGACAAGTGGACGGGATCCACGTGTGTGCAGATTTGATTACTTTGATCATACCTCATATTCATGACATGCTATTATCTGAGGCACTAGCACGAGCATTTGGCACTACACTCATGTTTAGAGATTACATTGCCAGTTTAGCATGCTTCAGCTTTTTTCATATTGAGGTTTATTTATATCTGATCGTATTGACCTAGGATGGGTCGTGCATTCGATCTCTGCTTGTAGATATTTTTCTATTCACGAGTTGGCAACTCACCCCCGTTGTGCCCCAGTTCTTGCAGGTTTGCCGTACAGATTCCATAGCAGCATTTCTGGCACACTGCTTCCTTATGGGTGACTTGCTTGGTTAGGTGGGTTCTTTTGTATCAGAACCACCATTGCTCATGTATTATTTATTGTATCTAGAATTTCCATCAACCAAAACTTGTATATTGTTTCAGACTTAGAAAACAGTGTTGTATTATTTCGACCTTAGAGTCGCGTTTGTAGTATTACGGTTTTCTGGCTGTTTTGAGTTTCTTTTTGGGTTTTGATCCTCGCCCTTTGGCGTTGTATATTATTGCTTGCGTGGTTGTGACCGTCGATTGACGAAGAGCTAGCTCCCGCTTGGGGATGCCTTTTATCATCTCATATATATTATTCTTGTTGTACCCCGTTCGGGGCCAGTTTTTACAAAGGAAATTCTGCCGAAATTTTCAGGAAAGGTTACACATTTTAAAAATACACTTTCGGCTTAGTTATTTAAAAACTTTTATTTTCGAAACATGATTTCTTTACTTTTCAAAACCAGTTTTCCGTATTTACTCTTTAAATGGTTTTAGATTTCTGGGCTTTTGGCTTACTTGGATCAGATGGAGTCCTATAGACTTCATAGGATTCAAGGGCCAGTCACGTGCTCTTTCGGGTCGTGACAAAGTTGGTATCAGAGCGCTAGGTTGACCTTGGTTCGAGTCTGAGTTTGACTATGTGGAGCCTAGGGCGTTATTTATATACGGAACTTAGGCTTGACCTTACGGAACTTAGACTTAGTCGAGGGGGTATTAGACCCGAACTTTCGCCGTGTAGGATGACCCTTGGTTGATGGAATAGGTGACTAAAGTAGAGTGACGTACCGTGGGTATGTTCCGCGGCATACTTACGACACGCCACTCCGCTTAAGAAACCTTAGGTTGTACATTTCCTTGCACCGTATTATATTCCTTCCTATGATCTACCTTCATCGATACTGGCTATGGTTTTGCTGCCGCGATTGCACGGGCAGAGTGAACTACGGCTCGAGTCGTGTCGGCATGAGCTCGTCGGGGACGAGGGCTGACCAGGGCGTGGTTCCCGAGGCATACGATTGCATATTGAGGCGTCGTCTTATTGTGTTTCCGCACTTTGGGCGTTTGACAGATCGCTGTTGCGAGATTTTTCGGATGTACCGGTTGGTACCAGAGGATTGAGCCACTGATAGAGGCCAGCCAGGTTATGATGACCGTTGATATTATCACTTATCCAGGATGGTTGAGACGCTGCTTAGCGTACCGACGAATGAGCCAGTTGTTGCTGCGAATGATGAGATATCGCCCAGATGATTTGAGCTACTGCAGCATGAGCATATTCTTAGAGATATGATAGTGAGTCGCTAGTCACCGAGGATTAACGACTAGGACATGTGGTTCATTCGCTCACCCCGATGCGAGGTCACCAGATAGATTGATTCCAGCTAGAGGCGACTTCACGCAGGTTCGTTGAGAGTCGATTGAGACGATCGAATGTCAGGAACCCCTTTTCCAAGTTTAAAGTATACAGAAAGACATGCAGGTGACTCTATGGACCCTCTAGAAGAATGAAACCCTAACTCGACTTAATGACCGTGTGAAAGCCTTTGAACCTTAGGGTTTGCGGCGGTTCCGATGCGCTATTAGTGAGGTTTGGGTTTGCCCTTCTATGGCTGGACCACCGACGCTGTGGCATGTACTCGATACTATTAAACTGTACCCGAGATGTTGAGCTCTTGGGGGATTGTGAGGTTCTGACGAGTCGATCGGATGAGTCGACATCATTCGGATATCATGTGATGGGACGCTGCTTGGGAGGCTCCAGATACGAGCATAGCCGTCGGAGCGCAGTCCGTGTAGCCACGATGAGATGAGTCCGAATCAGTCGACATTGGAGCAAGGTGGAGTAAAGAGTTTGCACGAGATTTCGACGAGATGACGTTCCACTCCGCTGACATCAGAGATGTGACATGCACGCTAAGGACGTGTTCGGCTAGATATCTCCTACTGAGTGATGAAGATACTGAGTTTGTGATTTCGAGTCCGTGTTAGAGACTTCGGAGGGACCGTAGCCGATGGCATTGAAGTGCGCAGATAGGGACGTGATGTCGAAATGGTCGATGATACAGACAAGCGGGACAAGAAGTTCGTGCGAGAAGCAGACGAGCTGCTGCTCCACTCCGTTAAGATTAAAAGTCGGATATGCATACAGAGGCACAGGGATGCGACCAGCTTCCGAGGAGATGTTGTACTAAGGACGCAGATGTCTAGAGAGTGAGAAAAGATTATGCCAGAGTACCAGCCCTGTACAGTTTGGCCTAGGCAAAATCAGAAGAGACCTTGAGCAGGGATTCCTTCCAATACACTACTGCAATAAGATTTGCACCAGGAGCAGATGCGTGATGTGCATTCAGAGGACCCGAGGTCGGTGCCAGAAATGTGCTGCTTTACGAGCGGTCGTGAGGATTGACCGAGAGATGACCAGGGAAGTGCCAGGACGGAATCGTCCCTGTCAGCACACCTGACCGGGCCGATGAGCCGATGGATTGCGAGATTGGTAACCTACAGGAAAGATCAGGAACCAGAGGCAGAGGACGCCAGCCGCGAGCAAGAGGCAAGTAGATATCTTGCGCCGCTAGCATTGGATGTACCGGCACCTTCTCGACTTTGAAGGAGGATATACCGACGACGGTATTTATGATTTGTGATTTTGTGATTCGACTATCACGTATCCGTCACTTTGGGATTTCGGTATTTTGGCGATCTATTTGCATGATTTAGTCTTGATGACTGAGTTCCATGATATTTGATTTTGTGCACCATGGTTGCACCTACTGGGTATTTATACCTTGCACATAGTTATTACTCTTGAGGTATTGATTGTGATTTCATGCCTATTTTATGCCGGTGATTTGATTTACGCTTCCAGCATAGTTTCGTGTACTCTTAGTGTTTTGATTTGTGCACGCTGATGCACGCGGTTGTGAGTTTTTCCATCGCGGTACATCTGATTTTGATTGAGCCAAGTTGTATATCGTTTCGTGCCTTGGCTGCACCTGCTTATGACTTTATGGATTTCATACGGTTGATTTGATGTTGTGCATATGTTACGCACACGATTTGATTTTTGCACTCGGTATAGCTTATATGTGCTTGTAGTGCATTGAGATGTGTTTTGTGCACGCAGTTGCGCACGTTTATGATTTTCTTTATATCTGGGTACACTTAGTGTTGCTGCTTACGCATTTGAGTTATTGCTGGTATTTGTGCATGGGATGCACCAGTTCTATACTTCGTGCGTTAGTCGCACCAGTTTTATGTTTCTTGCGTTTATCGCATCAGATTTATATTTCGTGCCTTTGTTGCACCGGATTTACATTTTGTGCATTACGGTTGCACCTGACTTCGATTTGATGTCTTTCGATATGTCGATTTTGATTGTGATATTGATGTGGATTCTTGCACTCCGTGCTTTGACTGGATTTACGCATGTTCGGCGTTGCTATAGGATTTTGTGATTCCGTGCATGTTGAGTGCACAGGGTTTAGATTTTCATTCGTGCACGATGGATGCACCGATTTGGATTTTCGCGCATGTTGGGCGCAGGCTTTGAGATACGATTTTGGTGCACACCCGATGCACTAAATCGAGATTCTTTGTGCATGTCAGATGCACCGGATTTTTGGCTGTCAGGCACACCCGTTGCCTATGACAGATGCTTCGTGCACACCCGTTGCACCTAGATGTTGTTTTGTGCACCTGTTTAGCACATATATGGATTTTGATTTCCATGCGCACCAGACGCACAGGGTGAGGTTATGTGCATTTTTGGGATTTATTCCTTTTGGAGCAGTACATTTCTATGATATTTGATATTCGTTTTGTGCCGAGCAGGACTAGTCAGAGGACAGTACCTGGATATATTTTGCATGCATTGATAGTTCGAAGGGATTTCCAAAGAGCGAGCTATGGTCTCGATATATATATACCTACGTGTCCGATATGACACGAAACGTTTAAAAACAACGAAACCCTTCAAAATTGTTTTCAAAACGGCAGAACGTACCTATTAAACAAAGGATATATATATATATATATACATATATAGTTATTTTCTTGTGAAAAACGTCCGCCACTGTGCAGTGTTACGCGCATCGCACAGCGACTTAAAAAGATTGGGCATGCATTTACATCAGCTATTTACATGTATAGATTGGATGTCTACCTGTGTAGTTCTGATCTATATCATATTGGTTTTGTATTGGATTTGACATTTGTGTCTTTACCATGACTCCGATGATTGCGGGATGCTTGATGGAGTGTTGCTTTTGAGTTATCTGCTCAGTACTCATGCGCATGCATTGCGCTATGTTACGTTCTATGTATTGCTGATTTCGGAGCCCCGATGACTTGGAAATTGTATCGAAATGTTTTAGTACTTGGGGGTTTTAAATTTAAATTCGGGGACCGAATTTCTTTAAGGGGGGTAGATTGTAACATTTCCAAAATAATAAAATATTATTTTCAGGAATTTTTATAATTTAATATTATTTTAATGAATATTTTAATGTTCGGGTGGAATTAAATACAAATAAATGGGGAAAATTTTGGAAAATTTTGGAAAATTCTAAAATAGGGTATTTTATGGAATTATACCATTTTAAGTTTTTAAGACTAGTTATATGCTAATTTAGTGTTAATCGCGATTAAAAATCGCTAATTGGATTTTTAGCATTTTTGTGCAAAAATGTACACATATCATTTTTACACTTGTTACACTTGTGTTACATTTTTGTAGCCATGGTTCATTTGGATTCACTATTCAAGTGAGAAGAGTTTAGTGAAGAAAAGAAAAGAAAAGAAAAGAAAAGAAAAAGGTAGTATGATGAGAGAGAGAAAGGGACCAAGTCAACCTACACCTCTTTTAAGCCATGCCCCCCCATCATTTCCCTTCTCATTTTCTCTCCCTCCCCTTGTTAGGGCTGCTGCTGCTCTCTCTCCCTCTCTCACCCTCTTCACTAAAACCCTAGATCCACCATGAAAAAAAAGCCAAAACTCCATTCCCACTTCACAAAACTTACTCCCAAGCTCACTAGTTACACATTGAACCTAGCAAGATTGGATTTGGAGGACTTTGAGCAACTCAAGAATTTTCTTGAGTTACCAAAGGAGGTAATTTCTGCACCCTCTCATAGTATTTCAATTTCCTTGTGCATCAATTCTAGTTTCATATCGATATTGTGTCGTTTTGTGGATTTTGGAGAATTCAAGTGAGGGTTTAGGGTAAAACTGAAATCAAGATGACATTGAGGCTTATTGTGACCTTAGAACCCCTGGTGTAATGCAAAATTGGACCCAAACCTGGAATTGAAACCAAAATACGGAATTACGGAACAGATATCGAAAAAAAACTGGAAATCTGTCACTGTTTTGTGTAATCTGCTATCACCCCGAGACCCCAAAAATAAAACTGAGTTGACAGTGAGATGTGCAGGCACCATGGAACCACCACACCAAACCCTAGCCCCCAACTCCAAACTGAGGCCGCCAATTAATTCCATCTGGCCGCAAATTGCGGCCAGAGCAGGAGGGATCCGTCTCGATTTTTGTGCATGGCCCTATCTCCTCTAGTATTGACCCTGGGTATGTCTAGTTTTGACAGATTCCATCTAGGGTGAAATCTGGGATGATTTTCCTATGATGGTGCATGATTTGAGACTTGTTTTAACATGGATTTTGGTATTTGGTGTTCCGTTCCTGTCGGGTGGCGTTTGGACGTCAACGACAGGTGGATATTGATCGTGTTTGCATGCGAGATTATAGGTTTTTACCTATAGGCGTAGCGTGTGCCGTTTTGGTTTCCGATGTGATTTTCATGTGCTTTAGCGTTGTGATATACTTGTAGGTACCCTATGAGATGTGAGGCAAAGAAGATGAAGATGGCGACATCGACACCGACACATGAGACGCAAGGTGAGTAGATTTATATCTACGGGGAGAAGTCGGGTGGATGGCGTATAGCACCCTCGCAGTCCGTGGTGATGTATACGAATACGTATACACACATATATTTATTATGTGTTGTTTAGGATTATTGATGGTAATAAGGGGCTATTGGTGATAAGGATGTATTGGTTGAGTATAGTGCGACACCCTAGAGTAGTGGTTGCACCCACACTCACACATACACACATACTTGCATGCATTCTTTCATTTATCTGTGCGCATATGATGGTGTGTATATCTACACATGGGTATGGGACTATGTGTTTATATACGGGTTTTAAGGATGATACGTGGGATTGAGAGGAGTCGATGAGATTTGATTGAGGCCGTGGGATTTGGCGACATGACAGAGTTCGTATTGGAGATGTGATATGGTGGTAGTGATGCCTGTCATGTGATGAGATATTGTGATATCGACTCAGATTTAGGTGGTTTCCATACCCCTCTCTATTGGCTTGATTGTCGGGTTCGTAGTTCGCATAGTAGGCGTTAGGCTAGACCCGAGTCATACCTATTTCAAAACTAACGAACCGGGGATATTTTAAAGATAGGCAAAAAAAGGGTTTTTACGGATATTTTCAAACGACGCGTCTTTTCTTAAAACACCGTAGCCCTTATTTTACCAAAAGCCCTGATTCGTCTTATTTAAAAAGGCAAGGTTGCATGATATAATTATTGAGGCAGGTTCTCTACTGTTGCGTTGATTACTCGATTCCGCACATTCATGCTGTTTGCATTGCATCGCTTATATTGTTGATATATTTCAGTCATGCTGCTAGGACACCAGCACCATTGTCGATGATGCATATGTTCCACGTACACTTGTTGCCGGCTCACACACTCATCATCGATAATTGCCATGTCACTACACTGTAGTATTATTGCATTCAGTATATGATCCTTGCATGACATAATGATATGCTTACATTTCCTTTACATGTCGCATACTTCATGCTCTTTGATTATACGCATTGAGATATGTTGTTTCTATGATATTTCTGGATTTAGGAACCGAGGGTGTTTCAAAAGAGAAAATGTCATTGCTTTAAAAACCCGGTTACCCTTGATATGATATTTCAGTGCGTCCACCATGTGTTTTCTCGGTGCTGAGAGCGACATGTGAAACCCGAATCGAGGAGTGGACGAGCAGATTGCGGGTACATGGTGGACCCGGTATGGTTCCCCTCGGCAAGATGATCGATGAGCTTTGCCGATTGAGCCTGGAGGCGGGGGACTACCTACCGGTGATTGGTTGGACCTGGCGGTTATCCGGAGGATACTGACCAGTGTCGATAGATGGATATGGGCATACTGCCGGGGCCGAGGGCCGATACCGCAGACAGAGCCCGCGGGCCGATCCGGACTGACGGAGCCCGATATATGAGGATTTACGTGCCGATGTTGGGCACAGTTTTCATGATGTTTTCGAGTGTCGATGCTGGGCACTCCGGTTCCATGATTTTGACGTGTCGCGAGGGACACAGATGGTTTATATCCTCATATTTTTCCCATGCACATGATTTATGATATTTACATGCATCGTAGTTATTGTCAGTGGGTGACAAGTGGATGGGATCCACGTGTGTGCAGATTTGATTACTTTGATCATACCTCATATTCATGACATGCTATTATCTGAGGCACTAGCACGAGCATTTGGCACTACACTCATGTTTAGAGATTACATTGCCAGTTTAGCATGCTTCAGCTTTTTTCATATTGAGATTTATTTATATCTGATCGTATTGACCTAGGATGGGTCGTGCATTCGATCTGTGCTTGTAGATATTTTTCTATTCACGAGTTGGCAACTCACCCCCGTTGTGCCCCAGTTCTTGCAGGTTTGCCGTACAGATTCCATAGCGGCATTTCTGGCACACTGCTTCCTTATGGGTGACTTGCTTGGTTAGGTGGGTTCTTTTGTATCAGAACCGCCATTGCTCATGTATTATTTATTGTATCTAGAATTTCCATCAACCAAAACTTGTATATTGTTTCAGACTTAGAAAACAGTGTTGTATTATTTCGACCTTAGAGTCGCGTTTGTAGTATTACGGTTTTCTGGCTGTTTTGAGTTTCTTTTTGGGTTTTGATCCTCGCCCTTTGGCGTTGTATATTATTGCTTGCGTGGTTGTGACCGTCGATTGACGAAGAGCTAGCTCCCGCTTGGGGATGCCTTTTATCATCTCATATATATTATTCTTGTTGAACCCCGTTCGGGCCAGTTTTTACAAAGGAAACTCTGCCGAAATTTTCAGGAAAGGTTACACATTTTAAAAATACACTTTCGGCTTAGTTATTTAAAAACTTTGATTTTCGAAACATGATTTCTTTACTTTTCAAAACCAGTTTTCCTTATTTACTCTTTAAATGGTTTTAGATTTCTGGGCTTTTGGCTTACTTGGATCAGATGGAGTCCTATAGACTTCATAGGATTCAAAAGCCAGTAACGTGCTCTTTCGGGTTGTGACAAATACGCGAGTCCGTATGGAAAGAAATGTGGAATACGGTCTCGGTATATTAGGAGAAGAATGGCGGAAGAGAGAAAGAAGTGTAGTACGAACTTGAGGGTGTAAATTGAGTGAATAAATTAGCACAAATTGTGATGACCGATGTGTAAAAAGTGATTATGCTAATCTATCAACCTGTCGAGAAATGGGGTCAAATCCCTCAAGATTCGTGAGAAAATATGGGTACGTCGAACTTGGTAAACCAGACACTGAAAATGAAAGTGTAACAGTTTCTTGCAAGATCGGAATGAGGATGGAGCGAAGTGATTAAGGAAGGGTATTGGTTAAACATTCAGGAGGGTGTGCGCAGTCAATGAAAGGGATAGAATGAATTTGAAAATCCGACTCCTCAACTAAAACTGCTTCATCCTCAATAATTTTCTCAATACTCTCCTTAAAATTTAGCTTATCCATGCAATTCTCATCAAAATCAAGACGCATATGAATTTCAGGAGAAACATTTAATGACCCGGGATGATGGAGTGGAGAGAAAAATTCAGTCAAATCTGCGGGTTCATCATCCAAAATATTCCCAGCGTCAATATCCTTAATCAAGTGAAAATTAATTTTCTCAGACACATCAACAAAAGCATGGGTGTCACGACCCGAAATTGGCATGTGACGGCCATTAAACTACGCAACGTCCACAGGCGTAACGCAATTTAAGTAAGTCGAAAACCCAGCAATCTAAACCATCAAAAGTAGTAAGAAATAAGAACAATTTAAAAACCTTTAAAATCTCAACCCAAATTCTTTAAAAGTCCAACTTTATTTTCTTTAAAATTTTGGCAGCACCTACTTTGTAAAAATCAGCCCCAAAAATGGGTACAACATAAATATAAATAAAGCATCCGCAAACGAAAGAAAATACACGTCCAAAGGCGGAAAACAACCATCACAACAGATATACGATGCCGTAGCGAAGAAATAAAAGACGATAAAAAGGAAACTGTATAAAAGACAACCAATTTACAAAATAATATACAATATCGTCCTCATATCAAGTCTCTAAGTCAATATGAAAGTAGTAGATGGAGAGTATATGGATACAACGAATATACAATAAAACAACGAATAACCACAAAACCCACCTAAGCAAAACTGCACGCAGTGAGCCGATGCGGTATCCGCAGCAAAAGATGATTAGATAGATGAATAGCCTGCCTCGACTACTCTGGGGAACAACCTGCAAAACCCTGTGGCACAACGGGTGTGAGTTGCCAACTCGTGAATAGTAAATAACATATGCACGTAATCGCAAGTATGCACGTACAGCGCGAATCTAACATATGTTAGCTAATAGCAGTAAAAGGTCATATGAATACAATAGTCATGAAAGGTACACTAACGGTTACTACAAATACATGAAGCAATAATAATATGACAATCGGAATGCAATAAACATGCAGTAATGATATGAAAATGTATATATGCAACAGTCATGAAAGGTACTCTAGTAGGTACAACTAACACATGAACAATGCATATGAAAATGAAGTATGTAAATGCAACAGTCATGAAAGGTACATTAACAGGTACTACTAATACATGAAGCAGTGTATAAACAATAAATGTGAAGTATGGAATGAAACATGTCATTTCCACGGAATCCTGACATCGTGGTAGGACCAAAATCTATCAAGACAATCCAAATCCCAATTTCTCAAATCAGCCCCTAAATTGGCTCTCATATCATATAAGTTTCACAAATCCTGAACGTACGATATCGAATAAATCTTATAAATCCTGAATGTACAAAATCAGCAATCTCATATATATCCTGTATCCAATCTCAAATAAATCTCCTATATCCCAAATCCAATATCAAGTGAATCTCTAATATCCTAAGTATATTTGCATGAATAAATATGATGATATATATAAATTGATATGCATACATATATATTAGCGTCCCATTCCATTAATATATATATATATGCATATATAACAGCTTCCCCTTCCACTGTTATATATACTTAGGAGTAAAATATCATGAAAACTAAGTGTCAAGTATCGACACAAAATAGTGATCTATCAGGTGCTGTCAGTACGACTGGCCCCTGATAGGTACATATCATACGCTATACCGCAAGCTCGAGTGCCTAGCTCTGAACCTCGCCTCTCAATGTATCCATACGTACATGATTCCCATCGGTATCCCCACGATAACCGCCGAGTCATCGGTAATGTTATCGGAGCGTATGGTTCCCTGCCAGGTTCAATTGGCAAGGTCCATCAATCGTCTTGCCTTGGGTACCTCCGGGCCCCACCATGTACCCTCATACGGCCCACGACGCTCCTCGCATGGGGTATATATATCAGAACCAATAAAACTCATGGTGGATGCTGAAATATCATATCAAGAGAAACCGGGTTTTCAAATAATGCATAATTTCATGAAACTACCACGGTCATCAAATCCAGAAAACATCATGAAAAATTCTTATCTCAAAGCGAAAATACATGAATATAATATATGAAACATCAACTGAAATGCGAGCATATAAAGGAAAAGCCGCTATTTAACTGCAACAAGTTAAAATAAATTTCATGCGATTCCTAATTTCTCCAAGTCTATATAATATCAAATAAAGGTAAGCATGTAGCTAAAGCCAGATATATGTGTAAACATAAAGGTATAGCAAGGTATACATATAGCTATGTCATTATGTGTGTACGTACCAATTGCTAAAGGTACAATACCCTATAGGTATCTGGTATCTAGCAGTAAGCATGTCGACGCATATGTGTAAGCATGTAGGTATACAGGTATGTTATATGTCATACGCATAAAGAAATATGAATCAATGTCTCAATGTCCCTAACCAAACAATATCATATCTATATGTGGGTTGTGCGTGTCTTGGCAATTATTGACGGTGTGTGTTGCATACAATCTGTGCTCGTGCAACATGAGCCGTCAATAATAATGCAGTGTCCTAAGGATACTAGTCAGAGTACAACAATTAACTAAGCAGTAAGGTATTGTAGGGTTCCTAGGCACTCTAATGAGGTCTCACAAGGCATCAACCATGCCAATTTCAAAATTTTACAAGTGCCGAGAAACCCTAATACGGATCGTTAACTAGATGTCTAGGCGAAAAGTGAAACTAGTTAACAAATTAACTAAAAGAACGGAAATACAATCTTTGTAGATCCGGTTCTCCACCTCTATAGCTCCGCGATGATGTCCCTCCGCTGTCCAAATCGGATCCCGGACTCTGGCATCGGCTTCATCGGAAAAACGGGCGGGCTTGGTCGTCGGCTTCGATGCCGAAGATGATCTACGTCGAGGCATCGCAAGATCAAGCTCCCACTTCACCAAGTCTTGAAACTTGTGAAGAAAACACCCTATACTACTTGGCAAGAGGTAGAGGATGAAGAAATAGGAAGTGGGTTCACTTTAGAATTGGATTTCTCACTCTTTTTCTCACTTTGCCATTGTTGGTAGCAAGCTTCTTCATGTGAAGAAGAAGAAGAAGATGAAAAGAGTATTATGATAAGTTGATTAAAAGGAAATAAAAAAGAATACTTATCATAATAATAACCATGGTCAAGTGTAGAGACTAAACTAAGGTTAAGTGAATGGTTAGGTTAGGTATGAAGACAAAAAATGGTCACTTGGTCAAAGCTTCATCAAGCTTCATGAATGAATGCAACCATTTTCTCTTTTCATGCCTTAAAAGGAAATAACCTAAATAAATAGTTAAGATAATCAAAGCCCTAACCATTTAAATAAC
The DNA here is from genome assembly GCA_030015575.1 of Agapanthus africanus. Lineage (NCBI taxonomy): Eukaryota > Viridiplantae > Streptophyta > Magnoliopsida > Asparagales > Amaryllidaceae > Agapanthus > Agapanthus africanus. Next base: position 295,594,679 of record CM057347.1, read on the forward strand.
CATGGTTTAATCTTTACACAAACACAAGTGAGCATGTATCATCAAACATGATACAATCAAGTGCACAAAAGTATATCACATATACAATGTGCACATCAAGTGAGAAAATCCTTTTAAAGTGAACAAATACTAATTAATGCAAAGTAATATATCAAATATACAATTATGCATTAAATCATTAAATCAACACTTGAATTAACGATCCGGTCATATCGCATATAACCGACTACTATCCTATGTATCGGCTTAACGAATCAATCCTTGATTCGATAACTAGGTTATATCGCATATAACCAATCGATACATTCATCATGAGAATAGAATACGGTATCACATACACGCATTATTCTCGGTCCCGCACATATCTCATATGCGCTCCTATTTCATTTCGCTTGAGCCAGGAAGCCTCTGTGTAGGACTTTAAAGACTCGTCAATACGCCGGCAGCAGGTGATGATCATATCAAACACCCACAAGCCGCAAGCGGTCTGCTAAACGTAACGGCCACCCGGGTATTGAGCGATCAGAAGATCGACGAGCAAGCCAGCTCACACTCCTGTGAATCCAACCAGTAACACTTACCGTACAGTCCGGTCTCGTCGTCTGATATGACGCATATCTCGCCTAGGGGTGGTAAACGTCAGACCCCAATAGCTCGATAAGTCGTGTCGATATGAGGTCTATAACAGTTCGAGAAACTACTGGTAACACTTGCCAGTAAATCTCAGCAACCCTGGCCAGGGATTTCTGGTTATAGCCAATCGAATACAGCGCAACATCAACCCCCTATATCGGGAGAGACGAATCCCCTCCTATCGCTCATTGCCTCCATGTGATTCGGGACTGTACCCAAAAGCCACCATTTTGCACGCCTTCTTGGACGTGGTAAGGTGGAAATCAAAGCACAGTGGGAACCACACAAGACTCTATGATGATCTCGGGTCAACAGACTACTCTGTACCAGTGTCACCAGAGAACTGCCATCTGACGTAAGGTATAATACCATCTGGGAGTTCTCGGCGAGTCCGTCCAGTGTACCCAGTCTCCACTGAGCACCCGTATATCATCTCTGATGTCAAACACCAATGGATATGGGATCATCCATCGCCCATCTGTATGGGTCGAGAAGGTATACGCTAGTCTACTCTGGTATATCGGTGCCCCGTCTCGATACACCCACGACTAGAGACCTTGAAGGATGTACTTACGGACTACCATGTCCCTACTTGTATGATCCGCATCATAGTCCAGGTAGTCAAGTACACATCCTAAGGGCTTTACCAACATGTAACAGAGAGACAATCAGTGTACACGTTAAGGTAAAGAGCAACCAGATAGCATACTATCATGTCGAGCAATAAAGTCCTCCCTATATATGTCCCAGCATCCACTACAATATACATCTAATGTACAGTAATAGCCTCTAGGGCATACATATAACTAACAGGTATATGAGCAACTCTATAAATGAATTAGAATATGCGAAAAAATTAACATCTCTAGCCTAGACGCATAACGCCATGCGGGCGATTCCCCTGTAGATGTTAAATCTACTCACCAACGCTCCTGGCTAAGTGAAGCCTACCACCTGTTTTCCCTTTGTAGCAGCGTCCGAAGTCCCCGCCTGCGAAACTATAACATTAAAACAATAAAACAAGTGTATATTAGTAAAACACCCAAAACACGTACAAACTACAATTGACCGACGCAACAACACAAAACATACTCTCAAGTGTTCGTATTATGGCTAACGTGCGTAGCGACACGACGAAACCAACCCAAGAGCAAAATCACACAAAGTGCGCGATCCGTTTCGTATAACGTATCGCGCTTAAACGAAATACAAGAAACTGCCTATGTGATCCCAGATTTTGCATACAGAGAAAATTCAACAACCAAACAAGACCAAACACACTTAAACCTCAATACACATCTACCTACCCAGAACCAACCCAAAACCCCACCCCTTGGCCGAGGTCGCCGGATTGCCCTTCAGACGTTGCCGGCCGAGTACGAGCTCCATGGGTTCGTGCTCCAGGTGATGTCCTATGGTCTCAGGTACAACACAACTACATTGTTTGGTTTTCAAGTAAACTCTCCGTGTCACAGCAGATTACAGAAGTCACAAATAACACTAAAAATTTGATATTTGCACATAAACTTAACTTTAAACAATCTAAACTAAAACTAAAAGTCTACACAACACAAAAACTACAAAAAGAACAGATAGAGATCATTACCTACACAAAAGAACTCAAAGATCCAAGCTTTGCAAGCTCCAAGGCATCCAAGGAGCAAAAGATGTTCAAAGATGTGATTTTTGGTGGGATTTATGAAGTTTGTGATGGATTTGAGTTGGAATAAAGAAGTGTTCAGTTTAAATGAGAGAGAAATGAGGGAAAAGAAAAGAGATAGAGAAAAAGAGATAGAGAGAGAGAAGTTAGAGAGAGAGAGAGAGGTAAGGTTAAGGGTGAGGGGTAAGTGCACCAAGGCATTAACTCCTCATTAATGCCTTCACACCAAGTCACCATGCCACCTCTTCTCATCCAAAACAAATATCTTTCTCCCACAAAAGATCTAGGGTTTAGGTTTAAGGATTAGGGTTAAGGCAAAGGATTAGATAAGTGGTTAAGTGTCAAGGTTGCTAAGAACAAGATCAATACAAACAAGTCCTCACATTAACGTGCAAACGTGTGTGCATGTCCATAACAAATAATATTAAAATAATAATTAAATGTTATAGAATGTGAGGAACCCGAATTGGTAAACTTTTTACAGTAAACCCGCATTAACGCCTAAACTAACCCTAACCGAAATCTAAGGCGTTACAGTCTCCCCCTTATAAAAATTCGTTCCCGAATTTAAAATTCTCACTTAGCGCACCTTCAAATAGAAGATTACGAAATTCTCATATCTCGCTCGCAGCCTTTCCATGTGATCACCTCACTATACGGCTACGCCCAAAATAACTTTCCACGGATGGCAAGTCCCTTGACCGAAGTTTCTCCACCTGCCGAGCCACTAACACAATTGTGTAGGGATGCTAGGCACTCTCACAAGGGTCTACGAGACATCAACCATGCCCGATTTAAAATTTAGACGTGCCGAACAAGCCTAAACAAGATCTTTAAACTAGAGATTAGGCGAAACAAAACATGTTAAACACTTTAACACTAAGTGAGAGAGATTACAACCTTTGTAGATCCAGTCCTTCACTTCATAAGCTCCGTGTTATGGTCCCTTCACTGTGATCATCAAGTTCCGGACTCTCGAGAGACTCCACGAAGAGAAAGATGCAAGCTTGCTTCCGATCGTCGATAACAAAGATGATCTGCCTTGAGGTTTCATTAACACAAGCTCTCACTCACTAAATGAAGTGAACACCCTCATCTAAATGGCAAGGATAGATGAGGATGATGAAGTAGGATTTTTGTTCTCATTTGTTTTCTTATTCTCACTCATTTTCATCACCTTTGAAAAAAACTAGAAAGCTTTTTTTTCATGAAAACAGAAGAAGAAGAAGTTGAATAATCATTTATGATGAATAATGAAATAATATATGATTAATAATGTAACCATGGTCAACTAAACTTTTGTAGAGATTTAACTAGGGCTAGGGTTTGGGTTGGGTTAAGAATGAGTCATTACAAAATATCAAAAATAATATCTTAACTCAAAACAAAAAGAAACCTTCAAGAATGTTCATGAAAGAACTAACCCAATTCAAACCATAACCTTGTTTAATCTCCACTAAACATGTTGCATTAGTAATCATATCATTATACAATATTATATATCACATATATAATATTTATTGTAATAAAATAAAATAATACAATTAACATATATCGCATATATATCAATGTATTACCCGAGTGAGAAAAAGAATCTTTTAGTGAGCTAATATTAGTTAATGTAATTTAATATATCATATATATAATTACACATTAATCATCGAATCAACACTTGATCCAACAATCCGGCTATATCGCATATAACCGACTAATATATCATTTACCGATTCATCGAATCAACACTTGATCCGATGACCCGGCTGATATCAAATATCGCGAGAATAGAATACGGTATTTCATATCGCATTATCCTCGGTCCTTCACATATCACATATGTGCCCATACTCCGTTTTGCCTGAGTCAAGAAACCTCTGTGTAGGACTCCAAAGAATCGTCAATACGTCGGCAGTAGGTGATGATCATATCAAACACCCACAAGCTGCAAGCGGTCAGCTAAAGGTAACAGCCACCCAGGTATTGAGCGATCAGAAGATCAACAAGCAACATTCTCCTGCGAATCCAATCAGTAACATTCCCGTACAGTCTGGTCTTGTCGTCTGATATGTCGCATATCTCGCCTAGAGGTGGTAAACGTCAGACCATAGTAGCTAGATAAGTCGTGTCGATATGAGGTCTATAACAGTTCGAGAAACTACTGATAACACTTACCATTAAATCTCAGCAACCCTGGCCAGGGATTTCCAGTTATAGCCATTCGAACAACACACAACATCAACTCCCTATACCGGGAGAGACGAATCCCTTCCTATCACTCATTGCCTCCATGTGATTCGAGAATGTACCCAAAAGCCACCTTTTTGCACACTCTCTTGGACGTGGTATAATGGAAATCAAAGCACAGTGGGAATCACACAAGACTCTATGACGATCTCGGGTCAATAGACTACTTTGTACCAGTGTCACCGGAGAACTGCCATCTGACGTGAGGTATAATACCATCCGGGAGTTCTCGGAGAGTCCGTCCAGTGTACCCAGACTCTACTGAGCACCCATACACCATCCTTGATGTCAAACACCAATGGATATGGGATCATCCATCGCCCATCATATGGGTCAAAATGCGTATACGCTAGTCTACTCTGGTGTATCTATGCCCTGTCTCGATACACCCTCAACTAGGAACAGTTATAGGATGTACTCGTCGACTACCGTGGCCCTACTAATATGATCTCAGCATAGTCCCAGTAGTCGAGTACATATCCTAAGGGCTTTATCAATATGTAACATAGAGACAATCAGAGTACATGTTAAGATAAAGTACTATCAGATAGCATACTATCATGTCGAGCAAGAAAGTCCTCCCTATATATGTCCAAGCATCCATTACAATATACATTATATGTACAGTAATGGCCTCTTGGGCATACATATAACTAACAATCTCCCACTTGTACTAGGGCCATCTGTTGTGGTATCACATACCCAACAATTAGCTGTGGTTGAAGTATTTCATACTCAACCATCCCATAAAAGTCTCTACTGGGAAAAAGGCCTTTGTGAGTGGATCCGCACTGTTGTTCTCTATGTCTACTCTCCTAACCTCGATCTCCCTGGAGATCAACCATCTCCATGATCAGGTGATACTGCCTATGAATTATATCTGGATTTCTGATGGGACGGTAGGTCCTTTGGCAAAAGCCACAACTCCATTGTCACACAATGGTTGGAACGAAGTTCATCTCATGAACTTATATATATCCAGACCGCCTCTTTGGTAGCATCTTTGGAAACAATGTATCTTGCCTTTAATCGTCTAGTATGTCACGGTATCTAGCTTGGGACTCTTCCAACATACCGTCCCTCCACTGAGGGTAAAGACAATGCCTGCGACTGACATTCAGTCGTCCTTATCACCCTGGAACCTTTTCAGTGATTCTTCCCAGGATCGATTGATACCATCTCACTACAACTAGTGAGTATCCTAACATCCAATTAGATCTATCTCATAGATCTAAAACCCAGGATTTAATAAGTATCACTTTGATCCTATATGGAGAATCCTTGTGATAAAAGGAGATTGACCGAGCATAGCATAGGAAACTCCTTCCCTATCAGGAGTATGTCATCCACGTACTCTATAAGGATCATTACCATACTCCCTACTACCTTTTTGTATATACAAGGTTCATCTACCATTTTGACGAAATCAAACTCTTTGACTACCATATCAAAACAAATGTTCCAACTCCGCGATGCCAGTTTTATTGCATAAAACATCTTGCACATGTTTCCGCTGCTCCCACTATCTACGAAGCCCTCTTGCTGTGTACTTATAGACAATCTCTTCTAAAACATCATTTAGAAAAGCAGTCATGACACCCAACCACCAGATATCGTAGTCAAGATATGTAGCCGTGGCAAGTAGGATCTGGATGGACTTAAGCATTACTTTGAAAGTCTCAACTTTTCCATGTACACCAAGTAATCTTCTCAAGATATACTTGCTCCTGATGGTGATTTAACCCTTCAGATAAAGCAACCAAAGTCCATAATTTGTTGGTGTATAAGGATTCCATCTCAGATCGCTAAGCATCCAGCCATTCTTACAGAGTCCCGCTCCAGATGGCCAGCTCGAAACTAGTTGGGTCATTATCTTATGATGCAATCCTCGCTCCCACTGTCATAGAGAAACCGAAGTATCTTTCATGTGGGTGAGGAACCTTACTAGATCGGCGGAGAGGCTGAGGTTCGTTAGAAACTACTGAATCTTTGGTTCTACTAAATCATCAGCTGCAGTTTTGTATAGCTAGAACTCTTTCCAGTTCTACCTCATGACCACTAATTTTTCCACAAGAAATTCCCTTTCACAAAGGTAGCATGTTGAGAAACAAAACATATTTTGTTCCTCGGTTAGGTAGAAGATATTCCCTTGCGTATGCTTGGGATATCCAACAAACTTCCACAGATCTGACTTTGCCTCGAGCTTGTTCAGATTTTGCTTTTTAGACATAGGCCGGACAACCCCAAATATTAACTTACTTAAGCTATGGGCTCTTCCCATTCCATATCATATATGAAGTGGTAGGTAACTGATTTGATTTGAACCTTATTCAATAAGTATGCAGCTTCTCAAGAGCATAACTCCCAAAAGGAAATAGGAAACTCAGAAGTACTCATCATAGAGCACACCATATCACATAGGGTGCTATTGCTCCGCCCCGATATACCATCGTGCTATGGTGTATACGGAGGAGTAATGCTGAGAGAGAATCTCATTCTCCTTTAGAATAGTTCAGGAATTCCGTGCTCAAGTATTCTCCTCCTTGATCTCATCAAAGGACATAATACTCATACCCTATTTTTGGTTCTCTACTTCTAACTTATATTCTGTGAATATCTCAAAAGCTTCGGACTTGTATTTCAACAGGAACATATGTCTGAATCTTGAGAGATCATCAGGAAATGTAATGAAGTACAAAGAACTGGTCTTGGCATGTGTAGACAGGGGACCATCATACATCAGCATGTATCAATCCCAAGAGTTCACTAACTCTTTCTCTGTTTCCAATAAACAAAGCTGTGGTCATCTTATCTTTGTGACATGACCGGCAAGTTTCACAAGATGTAAATTCAAACAAATTTAAATATGCATCTTGATGTAACTTCAGCTAGTCGGGTCACATTGATATGACCTAGTCTACAATACCTCAAGAAGGATTCGTTCATTTATGAACTCTTTCTCTTGTGTGTGTTTTTTATACTAAGAACTGTAGTTTGATTTAGAACATCAATGCTTTTAGATAACGTGCCTGAACCGATCAACTCTTGATATAGGAAATGTTCAAAACATTATCCAACAATACAAAATTATATCCTTCTTTACTAATAAAGAGACTGATATGATGTTGTATATCAGGTTCGGTATCTAATAACATTCGTTCAGAATCAATGTATTTGTTAATACAGGGTGATAACTACCAACAGACTTGGCTGCAACACTTGCACCGTTTTCTATCTCATGAAATTTATCACCCGTTCTCAGTTCTCTACCTATCTGTAGCCCATATAACAAATTACATATGTGGGATCCTGATCCGGTATCAAATACCCAGGACATAAAGGACATTGAGAAATGGTTCTTTGTAATGAACACACCCGAAGATGATGCATCAGCATGCACTTTCTTCGTTTGGGCGGCACGGGAATTCTGGTAATCCCCAATTTCCTGCTCTGTCTTATAACAATTATAAGTTGAAGCGAGACCAACGTTCCCCAGCTCAGTATAACAAGCGGGTTCGGTTAATACATCCGTATTATTATCTTGATTACGGCGTGATATGGTCGCTACTTGGAGAGAGAGAGAGAGAGAGAGAAGAAAACACTCAGCGTATGCTCTTGCAAGGTTAGATTGGTTATCTAATATATCTAATCGGGATGTCTCCCACTGTTTTAGTCAAATCTTGCTTCAAACCCTAAAAGGAAAGACTAGCCGGGATTAATTACACGCTACAAGTTCGCCAATTTTTCAGCCAGGCCAGTGCCAGTACTTTGAGGGAGGTTCCCCATGCTTTCGCACGAACCTAATTAAAATAAATCTCGTTTTCCTAGGGGCATAACCCCGTTGACACCTTTCTAGACACCTACTTAATCAGCTAATTGTAATGTGTAAAACTCACCCAGGAGTAACTCTTACTCGCAGCGGGTATCGGGATCCAACTATCTCATAGAAGGTATGCAATCTCATTGCAAATTGTAACACTTGAAATTCCCAATAATATTTTGCCCCAAGCGATCTATGACCTTGACTAAGTCAACAAACCATAGACCACAAGTAAAGTTCAACCCGTCATTTCCCGATTGAATTAAAGCCACCCGCACGACCCTTGACTAAGTCAACAAGGCCGCACGACTACCTTAATCCAATCGCATCATATACTTTGCAGATAAGCACTAATCAGCTACCGCACACTACGCCTTGACTAAGTCAACAAACGCAGCACAAATACTAACTATTACTTATCTGAAACGACGGAGGGCTACGACAGGTTTTTAAGAAAACCTTTTACGTAATGAACTTTATATCGTCGTAGAATCGAGTGATTTTAAATAGATTGCTTTTTAGGCCTTTTCTAGTTTTGTTAAAGAGGTCAGTCCCGGTGAAGGGATCGTCGGCTCTTTCCTCATCGAATAAGGTGCAGGATATTTCATAAATATCACTATGCAAAGAAAGAACTATAGAAGCAATCAAAAGACAAACCGAGTTTGTAGCATCTGCTAGTTTCACAAAAGAGGTCACTCCCGGTGAAGGGATTTCGGCTCTTTCCATATCGAATAAGGTGCTGGATGTTTTACAAGGAACACCGCTATGCAAAGCAAGAACTAGAGCTACCAGTTTTTAAACAAGTTTCTAAAACATCTTTAGGTTTCTTTTATTTCATTAATCTCATTAATGAAGTCCCATTTTAATATGCTTCACAAGCATCAGATATGAAATAAAATCAACAATATATAATATATATCTCATATATATAATATAAACATTCGTCTCAGGCAGTAATATGATCTCATCACAGAACATTGCAGCAGAAGAACATATATGAAATATTGGATATACTAGGAGGTCCGTGTTTTTAATACGAGCCTGTATAAAACACGGATTCCACGGTCGCGATGAATAGCCAAACCCACATTCCTAGACCCCTACGAGAGCGGCAAGCAACACTGCCAATTCTAGGTTTAGGAGACCCGGTCTCAACTCCTCGAGATGGTCTCCCACTAGACCCTAGAACCCAGTTACTTGTGCTCCCCGCCTTGGGTCTACCTAATGCGGAAAAGTAAATAATATACAATGGTGATATCATCCTCAGCCCGGAAGTGCCCCAATAAAAGAATATTACATACAAATGAATTTTACATGAATGAAAATGAAAAACTCTCATCTCACATAAAACCCCCGGCTATTCAGAACACGACGATCCAATATAACATATCACAGCAACACATAACATCACTTGTCATCAACGTAAGTAAGTATGCATACACTTATTGTCGTCGATGTATAGCAATGAAAATCGGCGATACACCTACATACTACACTTACGGTCACAGAAAAGAAAGTGTAAAACTACAACAGTTGGAATCCGCAACCTCCTTAGACATCGCATGCCTAACTAAATGAATTCCTCAGAAATCGCATGCCTAACAATTATAAACCCCGCATTTTAGTCTCATTATCGAAAACTCTTTTCAATATCAATTCGGGCAATTCAACAAGATTCCTGACATCTTGATCGAATGTTTATCGTAAACTTTAATAGACGGCCGCACCCCCGGATGCCGTCGACGAAGTGCACTAAGGCGGAACACCGTGCCGCGAGCACCCGAACGGATTCTTTTGGCGACGCGGTTCTCCTACTGTCACTTGGTCGGGGCTTTGGGCGTGGCTGTCTATTAAGTTTACGCGGCGAGTATCCGCGTACAATACGTGATTGCGACGGACTTTTGATCACATCAAAATTCCGTGGCAACCGATCATCTGAGACTGAACTGCTAGATTTATAACATTCAAATTTATTATCTCATAACTACTTGTGGATTCTAAATATTGTATCACATTCCAGATAAATGGACAATGTTAAACTTTCCGATCGAATAATTAAACACCCAAGTTTTCCCAAATAGTTCTCAACACTTGAAATTAGTTTTAAAACATCTATCACATGCCACAGTACCAATAGTCCAGCCGTAGAAGGGTCAAGCCAACACCTCACATGTGGCACGCCGTACTGCCACAAAACCTAAGGTTTAAAGGCAGTTAAAGACGGTCACATAACCGAGTTAAGGTTTGTTGTCTTCTAGAGGGTCCACCGCGTTACTTGCACGACTTAGAACGTTCTTAAACTACGGAAAAATCCAACGCATGGAAATTTTCCGGCAGGGGAAAAAGTGAGTTACTGATATCTGTTCGAACTTTTTAACACGTTCTAAAAATTACCCGGACAAACTAAACGAAGTTAAATTATCCGATCGAATCAATGAGTCCCCAATACAACCCAGAAAACTCAACTCTTGAGTATAAATTAAAAATACCCAGCAGAATCAGGAAGTACTTACGGTTATTACTGTGCAAAGCCCAAACCCAAAGTCTACAGTGTGGTGCGGAACCGCCGCTATATACACAGTACGGCCGCGGTTCCGCGGCTCTTTTGTCGAATTAGGGGCTCATTTTGCACTGTAATTCCTAAAATACCCTGCTGATTTTTTTGAACATTTTTAATACAGAAAAAATCACAATTTTAGAAAATTTCCAGAGAGGGGTAAAAACTAGGGTTTCGTGGTTCGATCGGACTTTAAATTTCGTCTAGACTTTGCCTAAAGCTCTAGCTTGGCTCTGATACCACTGTAGGGATGTGTTCACACCATAATATTGCATTATTATATTCCCCATTCTTATTCTTTTTATAAATAAACGGGTGCTTTTGACGCATGTCTGCTACATGTTACAGGTTACAGGTTCTTGGACAAGAAACAGTGAAAACGATGAAAAGATGATGCAAAAGTGGACTTTAACCAACAAATAGAGAATCTTGATCAAGCCTACATAAGGAACAATTCACAAAGCAAGATTCAAGACATCGGCTCAATGCGAACGGTTAAAAATCCATTGCAAATTGTTCACTGAAGATCTGGAACCAACCTAGAAGCCTAAATGGAAAAAGATATATAAATACAGGAAGCCCAAAACAACCACAGCCTGCAGAAGAAATTTCAGAACCCAACTCTTCTTTTTGGCCGCGGAACCACGGCCAAACCAAGCCTAGGGTAGCGGTTCCGCGGCCGGGTTAGGGATTTAGGAGCAAATATTTTTTCCATATTTTTTGTGGCGGCGTTGACTGGTCTTTCTAGGGCTATTTTTGTAATTTCAGACATGCGAAACAAATGTAACCCTAGGGTTTCCTATTCTTTATAAATAGGAACTCTAATCATTTTAATTCTTATGCCTCCTTTTAATAAAAATTCAGAAATCCTTTTTGGAGAGCATCGGTGTTTCCTTTCCATTCAGAAATTCAGATCTGACAACCCTGCATGGATGACTGGAGGGATGCATCTGTAAGTAGATTTAATTTCTCGCCCTAATTTAGATTTCAATTCTTTGCCCTAGGTAGATTTAATTTCATGCCCTAGGAACTTGTTTAGGGTTTAGCTTTGGGGAAGGATTTTGAGAGATGAGATCCCTCATCCTTTTCTTACCCACCAAATATTTACAATAGGACTCCATGCATACACGCACATACCGCGCCCTACGGCATCCTACCCCTCGAGGTACCGATGACACCGTAGTGTAAAAGCCCGGTTGCGCGCGTTTTCCATGGAGGTTAGGGTAAGGATCTCTAAAGGAAGGACAAGAACCTAGAGGAAGGAACACCTTCCCGAATGGATCTAATCCCCTTTATTAATACTTACCATAACTCCTCACAGATCTTCATTCGGGTATAGAAAGCGTTGAGATTTAATTACATTTCCAAACCATCCCTAAACCTAACTCTAGCAAGAATAGATCTAGATAATTGCCCTAGGTTAATTCAGTTTTTAGATTTAATAATTAATCCGAATACCCTTCGGAATTAACTCGTAAGCGCGACTGGGAGATTCACAAAATCCCTGTGGACCGACCCGTATTCACCGGCTAGCTACATGCGACGCCGTTCTTGATTGCGGTTACAAATATTTTTGATCTATCTTTTAGAAAGCGCAAGCACGCTAAATCATTCAATCAAATGGCGCCGTTGCCGGGGATGGCGTAGAATTTTCTTTTCGCAATTTCGGGTTAATCATAAAATTTAAAAATTCATAAAAATCTGAAAAATAAAAAAAAAATATATAAATATATATCATTTGTTATTTTTGGATGGGATACTTTGTGGTTGAATTTTTGCAGGATATACAAATTCGGATCTGTAGATTTTCAGAAAGCAAAACAGGAAATAAAATATCGGAACAGAAGAGATTTTGAACAACAGAACAGTGCAAATTTTTTGGAGCAGTGAACCCCCCATACCGACACGATTCTGCGGCCAAAACCCACCTTAGGCTGCGGAACCGCGGCCTTCTAGTGGAATCAGAGCGTCAAATATTTTTTGGGGATTCGTGCTGATTAGACTGCCGCAAAAACGCGGCAATAATGCGTTTATACCGCGGAACCGCGATCTTTTGGTGAGATCATCCTATGAAATTTGCATTGTAAGCTCTCTGTTATTTCTCCTCTGCAAATTTTAATATATTTTCTGAATAATGCCTGCAAGATTTTATATGCTTTAAAAATATATTCTCTTCCATATAACAAGTCTTGTGCAGGATTTTTGGGCCCCGCTCAAAATCGAAATTGATTGCAAGTAATCTTTTTTGTTGCATATCTTTTCTCGAATATCTTTTTGCAACAATTTTTTCCAAATAAAGATTCTTGTGATATGCTTCAAATAATAACCAATTGCAAGTAATATTTTGCTGTTGCATATCTTTTCTATAAAATATTTTGCTGTTGCATATCTTTTCTCTAAAATCTTTTTGCAACAAAAAATTTTCCAAATAAAGAAAAAAAAATGAAAATAACAAGGACAAATATTTTATAGAGCTTGCAAAATTTTTTTTAGCCCCAAATAAATCCTTGCACCATCCAACCTTCCTTCTTGTCACCTTTCTTCTTCTAACATGGGTACCCCACAGAATAAATCATTAGCCGAACTTTGGTATCCCGAACCTAATTTTGCGTCATATGTTAATTTGTTCGGTTAATTTAAAAACGATCCCTCCGTGCCTAAAAAATCTTTGAAAGATCACATAGAGGCGTCTAAGAGAAATAGTTTGACTTTTCAACCTACCTTGTGTCAACCAAGTCAATCTTTACAACCTACATATGTTGATACCACTTCTTCAAGTCCTTCTGTCACTCCTAAGCCTATGTCCATTGCTGAGCATATTGCTCAATCTCGCAGTCGATCTTTCACCCCTCTCCACTCATCTAGTTCTAGGGATCCGCACGATTATTCATCTTTTTATCCATATATTGACCCTACCCCTGCCCAACCACCCACTTCCTACAAGTCATACCCGTCCTTCCTACCTTCACTAGACACTGTTTCGACACAGCCATTAGGGAGTTTCACATATCCAACCAATTTTGAATCTTTTACTGAAACCCCCTCACCACCTAAGTCTAGTTTGGAAGAGTCGTTGGAAGCGTACATTGCAGCAACAAATAAAATGATGAGGAATGTGGAAGCGTCCATGGCCGCCCTTATGCAACCTAGTGAACCGGTAGCTAGTGTCCCACTAGCTCCAAATTTTTCAATGTATGAGGCGGCAGTTGGACAGAGTGAGAATGAGAGAGGATTTTCAAATCAAACCTACCCTTACCCAATTGAAGCCCACAACTCCTGTTTGCCATCGATCGCCCTAAATAGTTCACCTGTTGAAAATAAAAATGAGTTGTGTGATTTTGTAGTGTTTGATTTGCCAAATTGTGAGGAACCCCCTTCGAGTGAAACCGCACCTAATTCTTTCGATCTTTACACCTCCACTCTAGAACCTAAATCGATACATATCCATGCTGATGAGGTGTCTAAAGAAATTGATTTTCACTTGATTGAGGATATAGACGCCGGGAATATTTCGGATGATGAACCTGTCGATTTGCTTGAAATTTTATGTTCAAATCATCATCCTGAGTTATTAAATGTTTCTCCCGAATCTCATATGCGTCTAGATTTTGATATAATGGCATGGATGAGTTGAATATTGAGGATAGTATTGAGGAGAGTCATGAGGAAAATATTGATGTTGAATCATTTTTATTTGATGTGTCTGATTTTCCAATTCATCCTCCTGAACCTTTGACTGTTATATCACCCTCCCTCCGTTCCATCGTTCCGACCACGCTTGAAGACTGTGGGCTTGAAAAATTTTCCTTTGAATCTGACACAGTTCTCACAGATGATAACACTTACGAGTGTTTCACTTTTTCGGACGATGTTGATGACTTACCGCCCGAGTTTGAGTCCTTTACATTTTCAGATGAGCCATTAGACTCGGTTGATTATAGTAGTTTCGAACCATTAATGGAATCTTTCAAGTTCGACACAGTTTACCACGGTGAGAAAGATATTATCCCTAATTCACTCCCTTTCGTCTCTCCTATTGTCCCAACCGTACAAATGACCGTTACGCTTTCATCTCCGATACCAAGTTCGGCGTACCCATGTTTTCTTGCGAATCTTGAGGGATTTGATCCCATTTCTCGACGAGTAGATAGGTTAGCGCAATCGCTTATAATATATCGGTCATCACATATTGCGCTAATTCATTCACTCAATTTACACCCTCAAGATCGTACTCCACTTCCTTCTTCTTTTCGCCATTATTCTCCCCCACCGAGACCATATTCTACCATTCTTCTTTCCACACGGTCTCGCGTGCTTCTCATTTTCTTGCACCAACTATACCATTTCCACGATAAGATTTTTGAATGGTTGGTGCTAACTTTTGGTTTGTGCAAGGCCAAGCTTAAGTTTGGGGGAATCTTTGTATATATGTATATATTTTTTGTTTTCTTTTCTATAAAAAAAAATAAAATAAAAATTTCAAAACAATAAAAAAAATCATAAATAAATAAACTGGGGAGTGCCGGTATTTTGACCCTCTTGGTTTAGCATGACAGTGAGGACACTGTCAAGTTCAAGTTTGGGGGTATGCTCGGTACGTCTTTTTCCTTCGCATTCATTTGTACATATTTTTGCATTTGCATACTTATTTGAAAACCCATAAAAATTTGAAAAATTTCAAAAATTATAAAAATTAATGTATTCAATTTTGGCTAATTGACTTGAGTTTGACAAATAGGTTAACTGGCTGGGAACAACTAGATCTTAGACTTAGTGAATTAAAAACCCTAAAGATAACATTCCTTAAAGTTTAACGGTAGAAAGTATATGCCTTGTAGTTTATTTAGAAATAGGCAAATTTTGGGTTCTCTTCTTGGGCTAAGTCAAAATGAGGGAAGGGTATTGATGTTCTTATTAGAGTATAAGTTTGAAAAATAGTTCCTAGCTTAAGTCTAGATTCTGAAAATGTATACCCTACAATTTGCACAATCACGCACCTTGAAACATGGAATAGTAGAAGAGACCTTGAAATGCTCTTGTCTAAAGTCCTTTGTACAATGAAAATAAAAGAAAAAAAAGTGAAAAAAGAATAAAAAAATAGACACTGGTTTTTGTGATTACTTAAGGCTGCAAAAATAGAAAAATATTTAGCGAGGGTGCTTCATCACCTAGTGCCTTAGACCAACTGGTTTGGGAGTCACTGCTAAAGCCTTGGGTGTTGCAAAACTAGGAAGTACGCTTTAAAGTGCTAACGCATCTAGTAATCGGTTGTTGGTACCTCAAGAAGTATTAACGGTCGCATGAAGGATGTGTAAGCAAATTTCATTTAAAAATTCACTAATTAATAAGTGCTTTGGACAATGGACGAAAGTATGATTGCTTGATTTGAATTTCCAAGTGTAGGGGTGATATTTACACACACGTGGGGATATGTGATTGGAGTTTAGATAAGAGAAAGAAATGAAGAATAGAACTTGTATCTTTAATAGAGTTGATAGAAATTCCTAAGTGGAGATGGAACCCTAGAAGGAAAACTTAGGAGATGCCAAAAGCTAAATAAGTCTACATATCATATATAATCTTAAGTTAGATGATGAGGAAGTGTGAAGAATATGGGTGGATAATTTACAGGTCAAAGATAATAGAGTTCCTTGTTAGAAAACCTAAATGGAGAACTAAAGTTAATGGACCAAATTGATAGGATTTTGTGGGTGTAATCCGCTGAAAACCCTCAGGAGACAACACTCCTCCTACTAGGGACACCTAGAGGTTTAACGGCTTGTTGCACGTGCTCAGTGCAATCGCGTTTCCCTGCGAAAGTGCGGTTAGGATTTTAGTGAATAAAAATAAGTTTGCTCGAGGACGAGCAAAAGATAAGTTTGGGTGTATTTGTTCACACCATAATATTGCATTATTATATTCCCCATTCTTATTCTTTTTATAAATAAACGGGTGCTTTTGACGCATGTCTGCTACATGTTACGGGTTACAGGTTCTTGGACAAGAAACAGTGAAAACGATGAAAAGATGATGCAAAAGTGGACTTTAACCAACAAATAGAGAATCTTGATCAAGCCTACATAAGGAACAATTCACAAAGCAAGATTCAAGACATCGGCTCAATGCGAACGGTTAAAAATCCATTGCAAATTGTTCACTGAAGATCTGGAACCAACCTAGAAGCCTAAATGGAAAAAGATATATAGATACAGGAAGCCCAAAACAACCACAGCCTGCAGAAGAAATTTCAGAACCCAACTCTTCTTTTTGGCCGCGGAACCACGGCCAAACCAAGCCTAGGGTAGCGGTTCCGCGGCCGGGTTAGGGATTTAGGAGCAAATATTTTTTCCATATTTTTTATGGCGGCGTTGACTGGTCTTTCTAGGGCTATTTTTGTAATTTCAGACATGCGAAACAAATGTAACCCTAGGGTTTCCTATTCTTTATAAATAGGAACTCTAATCATTTTAATTCTTATGCCTCCTTTTAATAAAAATTCAGAAATCCTTTTTGGAGAGCATCGGTGTTTCCTTTCCATTCAGAAATTCAGATCTGACAACCCTGCATGGATGACTGGAGGGATGCATCTGTAAGTAGATTTAATTTCTCGCCCTAATTTAGATTTCAATTCTTTGCCCTAGGTAGATTTAATTTCATGCCCTAGGAACTTGTTTAGGGTTTAGCTTTGGGGAAGGATTTTGAGAGATGAGATCCCTCATCCTTTTCTTACCCACCAAATATTTACAATAGGACTCCATGCATACACGCACATACCGCGCCCTACGGCATCCTACCCCTCGAGGTACCGATGACACCGTAGTGTAAAAGCCCGGTTGCGCGCGTTTTCCATGGAGGTTAGGGTAAGGATCTCTAAAGGAAGGACAAGAACCTAGAGGAAGGAACACCTTCCCGAATGGATCTAATCCCCTTTATTAATACTTACCATAACTCCTCACAGATCTTCATTCGGGTATAGAAAGCGTTGAGATTTAATTACATTTCCAAACCATCCCTAAACCTAACTCTAGCAAGAATAGATCTAGATAATTGCCCTAGGTTAATTCAGTTTTTAGATTTAATAATTAATCCGAATACCCTTCGGAATTAACTCTTAAGCGCGACTAAGAGATTCACAACATCCCTGTGGACCGACCCGTACTCACCGGCTAGCTGCAATGCGACGCCGTTCTTGATTGCGGTTTAGAAATAGTTTTTGACATACAAATCAGGATGCTAGGCACTCTCATAAGGGTCTACGAGACATCAATCATACTCGATTTAAAATTTAGACGTGCCGAACAACCCTAAACAAGATCTTTAAACTAGAGATTAGGCGAAACAAAGTATGTTAAACACTTTGTAGATCCGGTCCTTCACTTCATAAGCTCCGTGTTGTGGTCCCTTCGCTGCCATCATCAAGTTCCGGACTCTCGAGAGGCTCCACGAAGAGAAAGATGCAAGCTTGCTTCCGATCTTCGATAACAAAGATGATCTACCTTGAAGTTTCATTAACACAAGCTCTCACTCACTAAATGAAGTGATCACCCTCATCTAAATGGCAAGGATAGATGAGGATGATGAAGTAGGATTTTAGCTCTCATTTATTTTTTTTATTCTCACTCATTTTCATCACCTTTGAAAAAAAACTAGAAAGCTTTTTTTCATGAAAAGAGAAGGAAGAAGAAGATGAATAATCATTTGTGATGAATAATGAAATAATATATAATTAATAATGTAACCATGGTCAACTAAACCTTTGTACAGATTTAACTAGGGCTAGGGTTTGGGTTGGGTTAAGAATGAGTCATTACAAAATATCAAGCATAATATCTTAACTCAAAACAAAAAGAAACCTTCTAGAATGTTCATGAAAGAACTAACCCAATTCAAACCCTAACCTTGTTTAATCTCCACTAAACATGTTGCATTAGTAATCATATCATGTTACAATATTATATATCACATATATAATATTTATTGTAACAAAATAAAATAATACAATTAACATATATCGCATATATATCAATGTATTAGCCGAGTGAGAAAAAAAATCTTTTAGTGAGCTAATACTAGTTAATATAATTTAATGTATCATATATATAATTACACATTAAATCATCGAATCAACACTTGATCCGACAATCCGGCTATATCGCATATAACCGACTAATATATCATTTACCGATTCATCGAATCTACACTTGATCCGATGACCCGGCTGATATCAAATATCGCGAGAATAGAATACGGTATCTCATATCGCATTATCCTCGGCCCTACACATATCACATATGTGCCCCTACTCCGTTTTTCCCGAGTCAAGAAACCTCTGTGTAGGAGTCTAAAGAATCGTCAATACGCCGACAGTAGGTGATGATCATATCAAACACCCACAAGCTGCAAGCGGTCAGCTAAAGAAACAGCCACCCAGGTATTGAGCGATCAGAAGATCAACAAGTAAGCCTGTACATTCTCCGGAGAATCCAATCAGTAACACTCCCGTATAGTCCGGTCTCGTCGTCTGATATGTCGTATATCTCGCCTAGGGGTGGTAAACGTCAGACCCCGGTAGCTTGATAAGTCGTGTCGATATGAGGTCTATAACAGTTTGAGAAACTACTGATAACACTTACCAGTAAATCTCAGCAATCCTAACTAGGGATTTCCAGTTATAGCCAATCGAGCACAGCACAACATCAACTACCTATACCGGGAGAGACGAATCCCCTCCTATCGCTCATTGCCTCCATGTGATTCGGGACTGTACCCAAAAGACACCTTTTTGCATGCCCTCTTGGACGTGGTATGATGGAAATCAAAGCACAGTGGGAATCACACAAGACTTTATGACGATCTCGGGTCAACAGACTACTTTGTACCAGTGTCACCGGAGAACTGCCATCTGACGTGAGGTATAATACCATCCGGGAGTTGTCGTCGAGTGTACCCAGTCTCTACTGATCACCCGTACACCATCCTTGATGTCAAACACCGATGGAAATGGGATCATCCATCGCCCATCATATGGGTCAAGATGCGTATACGGTAGTCTACTCTGGTGTATCGATGCCCTATCTCGATACACCCTCGACTAGGAACAGTTATAGTATGTACTCGTCGACTACCGTGGCTCCACTAGTATGATCTCATCATAGTCCCAGTAGTCGAGTACATATCCTAAGGGCTTTATCAATATGTAACATAGAGACAATCAGAGTACATGTTAAGATAAAGTACAACCAGATAGCATACTATCATGTCGAGCAAGAAAGTCCTCCCTATATATATCCAAGCATCCATGACAATATACATCATATGTACAGTAATGGCCTCTAGGGCATACATATAACTAACAAATTAGCTGTCGGTGAATTAAAGATCGAGTCCAAGCTATGTGGTCTGATGCTGAATCATGTGAGAAAGGTCATGAAGGTAATTGCAAAATATCGACATAAGAAATACGGGGTGAATACTCAAAAATCTGGGCGGACGTGCCAAATTATAGGCAACGGAACTAACTCGCTTTAAGGATCTCAAAAGGACTTAAAATCCTGGTATAAGCTTTTCAAAACTCAACAAGTCATTGATCGGAAAAATCCGTAGGAGTACATGATCTACCACTGCGAACTCAAGTCTGCGACCACCGCGGTCGGCATAAGACCACTGTCTGCACTGGGCTGTTCTCATCCTGACCTGAACTAACTGGATCATCTCCAAAGTCTCTAGACTCGCTGGGGTCCAAAAATCTTACTCACGCAGAGTCAGAAAAATAGAATGGCGATCGACACGACCTAACAACAAAACCTAAAGGTTGCCAATTAGAGTGCCTCTTGATAATAGCTATCGAAGAAAACCCTAACAATGGCAAGTGACGATCCCAACTGCCGACAACAATTAGTACGCACGCACAAGCATATCCTCCAGAGTCAGTATAGCCCGCTCTCACAAAACCATCATCCCGCAGAGCTCAACAAGTACCCAAGGCTTCCTGAAGCTCCTGCCCAAGACGGCAAGCGAACACGGTGCCCTCATTGGATACGGCCCATGAAGGAATTTCGTGCAACGCACAAACTTAACAAAGAACAACTGAGCAAACCGAGTATAACCAGACAGCAAACACCCAAGTGGAGCCACAACCTGTCTAGACCTGGGTAGACACCATAACGAAATTCATGGAGATCTGCTCCTATTCCCACTTCGGAACGGTTAAAGGTTGCAACTCTCCAGCCGGTCTCAGATGCTCAACCTTAACTCACAACAAGACAGACACCTTGAAACGAAATCTGAAACTTCACTCTTCATCCCTGCCCACCCGTAACTATCTCACAAGTCACGCTACAAATTGGTGGAATTTGAATGAACACCGAAAGCTGACTGATGTGCCTGCTCTAGGATTTCGTGTCTCTGCCCATCAGTAACAGGTACACATAAATGCATCCCTAAACGTAGCACATCTGGTCAAAAATCAAGGACTCCGAATCATTATCCAGCCGAGTATGCTCAAGAATCTCTGACGAACGAGCATCGACGGGCAGTGCCTCGTGAAAGCGATTAAGGAAAAATGGTCGGGCACGGACATGAGCAAGCTGTCCCCTCAGTAGAAGCGAACTTAAGCTGTACTCAACGATTGCACAAGAACTGTAAATCTGCAGAAGACTATTTCAACAATCAAAACCCGCTGCAGGAAGATGTACATTAAGCTCTGGTGGACCGTGAAAATCTGACACGACTCTCCGAACAAGTAGTGTCTCCAAATCTCCAACGCACGACCACCGCAGCCATCGCCAGATTAGGAGTGGGATATCCTGCTCGTACTTCCTCCAACTTTCGGGAAGCAAAAGCGATAACTCTATAGTGTCACATCGGTACACAATCGAGCCCCACTCGCGAAACATCACAGTAAGAACAATAAAGTCGCCCGAACCAGCAAGCAAGAAAGAACTGATGCAGTTGTCAACCGAGTCTTCAACTGCTGAAAACTCCGCACGCATGCCCCAGTCTAAAGAAAAGGAACCTCCTTTCCGGTTTCGGTCAATGGTGCAGCGATACTCTAAATATCCTGCATGAAACGGCGGTAAAAAACCTGCTAAGCCCAAAATCTGCAGACCTCCGTCCGTACACAAGTCTGGGCCAAAGCTGTACGGCCTCGATCTTCCTCGGAACCATACAAAAACCGTCTTCCATAACTACAAGACCTAGGAGTCAACACAAACAAACCTGAAGGAACACTCCGAGAATCTAGCAAACTGCTGGCACTCTCCCAATGTCTGCAAAACAAATCCTCAAGTGCTACTCCTGTTCCTCACGACACATTTGAATAGACCAGAATGTCGTCAATGACATAACAATAAATTGGTCGAGGAAAGGCCTGAAGAAATCTGGTTCATCATATCTATGAATGCTTCTAGGGCATTGGTGAGTCCAATGACACCACAAAAACACGCAAAGCCCGTAGCACACACAAGGCAGTCTTCGGAATGTCATCACTCCGAACCTGCAACAATGATGACCTGATCCCAAAGAAACTTAGAAAATGTCTCGCACTTTGGAGCTGATCGAAGAAATCATCAATGCGAGGTAAAGGATACCCATCCGCACTGTAAGCCGGTTCAATTGGTGATCCATCGATACGCAACCTCAACTACCGTCCTTCTCCTTGACGAACAGAATAGGAGATGCCCAAAGCGAAACACTCAGACGCACAAGCCCCCAACAAACAACTCTGCAGCTGATCCTTATGCTCCCTAAGCTCCGCCGGCTCATCTGGAACAACGTCGGAAAACTCTCGTACGAAAGGAACCCGGTCCAACAAACCTACTGTGGCTCCGGTATCACGAATGAACGCCAAGAATACTCGACATCCTCTCCTCAAAAGCCGACTAGCGAAAAGCTGAATTCAAGCAGTGAGAGGCGGCACCACCGTCCCCCCGCACAATAAGAACTGGTTTGCCAGGAAAACAAACCTGACTGTTTTCTCGCGATAGTCTAAAGACGCCTAGCACGTAACTAACCAATCCATGCCCAGGAGAACGTCAAATCCAACATCTCTAGATGGATCAAAGTGACGGACGAATCTCTATCTCCTATCCGAATGGCACACGACTGAAATACGTGTCGCGCAACAAAAGAACCGCTGACAGAAGTTAACACAACAAACGGCTGATCTAGATAACACGACTCTCGGCCCAACCACGGCACAAAGTGTGTAAGGAAAACAAGTGCATCAAAAGAACATACGAATTAAGAATACTTGAAAACTCTACAATGGACGCCTGCGCGTCCCGATGAGTAGAAGCAAACTCTGGTGTCTGCCTCCTACCCGCAACTGGCTGAACTCCTCCTCTGCCAACCTGACCCCTCTGAGCAAACCTTCTGCGTCCATGACCTCTCTGAATACGAGTCTGACGCGGTGCGAAGGAACAATGTCTGACGAAGTGTTGAAGGCTCCTACATCGAAAACATCCATACGATGGTTGTTGACCCTCCTGGGGATGAGAGCTGAACGACTGTCCTCGTCCTAAGCCTCTGCTACTCCCGTGATGGTTACGAAATCTGTCTCGACGACTAAGCCTCTGTCTCTGGGCTGGTACACCGGTATGAGTCCTCCACTTTTTCGGAACTCCCAAAGACTCTGGAAGACGTGCCTCGTAAACTGGGGCTGCATCCACTGGTGCTATGCAGGTGACGGAATGCTGTGTGCGGACCGCAAGGAACAACTGGGTAACAGGGGTGACAACATCCTATCGCTGCACTCGAATGGGCTCAACCAATGAACTCATCGTCCGGCGCATGTCCTGCATCTCTGCTACAAGCCTAGCGATACTATCTGTCGAAGGCGGATCTGTCTGCTCCTGTGCAACGAGCATGCTATCCTAGTCAGTCCTCGTCCCACCCGAGTCAATCCTGACTTCGGCCCTCGCTGCATCATTCTGAGTCCCCATAGTCATCGGCGGCAAAGGCTATAAATGGAAATAAGATTCGCTAAGAACACGGAAATCGAATCACAAGGATATGAATCATCAAGGAAGGAATTTCAAGCAATTTATACTTAGGTCACTTTAGGCGGAGTACCGCATCGTTAGTATACCGTGGACATACACACACTACGTTACTCTGCTTTAAGCTACCTACTCCATCATACCAAGGTCATCCTACACTCCGAAAGGTAAAACCTAGCGCTCTGATACCAACTTTGTCACGACCCGAAATTGGCACGTGACGGCCCTTAAACTACGCAACGTCCACAGGCGTAACGCAATTTAAGTAAGACGAAAACTTAGCAATCTAAAGCATCAAAAGTAGTAAGAAATAAGAACAATTTAAAAACCTTTGAAATCTCAACCGAAATTCTTTAAAAGTCCAACTTTATTTTCTTCAAAATTTTGGCAGCACCGCCTTTGTAAAAGTCATCCCCAAAAATAGTTACAACATAAATATAAATAAAGCATCGCCAAACCGGAGCAAATACACGCCCAAAGGCAGAAAACAACCACCACAACACATATACGACGCCATAGCGAAGAATAAAAGACGATAAAAAGGAAACTGTATAAATGACAACCAAGTCACAAAATTATATACAATATCGTTCCCACATCAAGTCTCTAAGTCAACATGAAAGTGGTAGATGGAAAGTACAAGGATACAACGAATATACAATACAACAACGAATAACCACAAAACCCACCTAAGCAAAACTGCACACTATGAGCTGATGCGGTATCCGCAGCAAAAGATGATTAGATAGATGAATAGCCTGCCTCGACTACTCTAGGGAACAACCTGCAAAACCCTGTGGCACAACGGGGGGGAGTTGCCAACTCATGAATTGTAAATAACATATGCAGGTAATCGCAAGAATGCACGTACAGCGCGAATCTAACATATGTAAGCTAATAGCAGTAAAAGGTCATATGAATACAATAGTCATGAAAGGTACACTAACGGTTACTACAAATATATGAAGCAATAATAATATGACAATCGATATGCAATAATCATGCCATAATGATATGAAAATGTATATATGCAACAATCATGGAAGGCACTCTAACAGGTACAACTAACACATGAACAATGCATATGAAAATGAAGTATGTAAATGCAACAGTCATGAAAGGTACATTAACAGGTACTACTAATAAATGAAGTAATGCATAAACAATAAATGTGAAGTATGGAATGAAACATGTCATTTCCACGGAATCCTTATATCGTGGAAGGACCAAAATCTATCAAGACAATCTAAATCCCAATTCCTCAAATCAGCCCCCAAATTAGCTTTCATATCATATAAATTTTGTAGGGTTCCTAGGCACTCCCAAGAGGTCTCACAAGGCATCAACCATGCCAATTTCAAATTTTACGGTGCCGAGAAACCCTAAACTACGGATCGTTGGCTAGAAATCTAGGCGAAAAGTAAACTATTTAACACTTAACTAAGAGATACGGAAATACAACCTTTGTAGATCCGGTTCTCCACCTCCATAGCTCCGCAATGAAGTCTCCTCGCTATCCATAACAAGTCCCGGGCTCTAGCGCCGGTTTCATCGGAGAATGGACGGGCTAGGTCATCGATGTCCATGCCGAAGATGATCTACGTCGAGGCATCGCTAAATCAAGCTCCAACTTCACCAAATCCAAAAACTTGTGAAGAGAACACACTCTACTACTTGGCAAGAGGTAGAGGATGAAGAAATAGGAAGTGGGTTCAATTTAGAATTGGATTTCTCTCTCTTTATCATCAATCACCATTGATGACCTCAAGGTTTTCTTCTTGAGTTCAAGGAAGAAGAAGAAGAAATGATATGATAAGTTAATATAAAATCATAAGTAAATCAATACTTATCATAACTTTAACTATAGTTAGGTGTAGAGAATTAACAAGCGTTAGTGAATGGTCGGGTTAAGATATGAAGACAAAATGGTCACTTAGGTCAAACCTTCATGAAGGTTCATAAACAAACAAAGAAAGCCACCATTATCTCGTCATTATTTTCTTTTGCTAAAATAAACAAAATGGATAAATAAATGAATAAATGAAGCAAAAGAAACCCTAACCATTGACCAACCATGGTTTAATCCATACACCAAACTATCATGTATCATCAAACATGATACAATCATATGTACAAATGTATATCACATATACAATGTGCACAATCCAAGTGAGAAAATCCATTTAAAGTGAACCAATACTAGTTAATGCAAAGTAATATATCAAATATATAATTATGCATTAAATCATTAAATCAACACTTGATTCAATGATCCGGTCATGTCGCACACAACCGACTAGTATTCAATGTATCGGCTTATCGATTCAACGCTTGAATCGATAACTAGGTTATATCGCATATAACCATTCGACACATTGATCGCGAGAATAGAATACGGTATCACATACACGTATTATTCTCGGTCCCGCACATATCTCATATGCGCTCCTATTTCGTTTCGCTTGAGCCAGGAAACCTCTGTGTAGGACTCTAAAAACTCGTCAATACGCCGGTAGCAGATGATGATCATATCAAACACCCACAAGCCGCAAGCGGTCTGCTAAACGTAACGGCCACCCGGGTATTGAGCGATCAGAAGATCGACGAGCAAGCCCGCTCACACTCCAGTGAATCCAACCAGTAACACTACCGTACAGTCCGGTCTGATCGTCTGATATGTCGCATATCTCGCCTAGGGGTGGTAAACGTCAGACCCCAATAGCTCGATAAGTCGTGTCGATATGAGGTCTATAACTGTTCGAGAAACTACTGGTAACACTTACCAGTAAATCTCAGCAACCCTGGCCAGGGATTTCCTGTTATAGCCAATCGAACACAGCGCAACATCTGCCCCCTATACCGGGAGAGACGAATCGCCTCCTATCGCTCATTGCCTCCATGTGATTCGGGACTGTACCCAAAAACCACCGTTTTGCATGCCCTCTTGGACGTGGTAAGATGGAAATCAAAGCACAGTGGGAACCACACAAGACTCTATGACGATCTCGGGTCAACAGACTACTCTGTACCAGTGTCACCAGAGAACTGCCATCTGACTTGAGGTATAATACCATCTGGGAGTTCTCGGCGAGTCCGTCCAGTGTACCCAGTCTCTACTGAGCACCCGTATATCTCCTCTGATGTCAAACACCAATGGATATGGGATCATCCATCGCCCATCTGTATGGGTCGAGAAGGTATACGCTAGTCTACTCTGGTATATCGATGCCCCGTCTCGATACACCCACGACTAGGGATTTTGAAGGATGTACTTATGGACTACCATGTCCCCACTAGTATGATCCGCATCATAGTCCAGGTAGTCAAGTACAGATCCTAAGGGCTTTACCAACATGTAACAGGGAGACAATCAGTGTACACGTTAAGGTAAAGATCAACCAGATAGCATACTATCATGTCGAGCAAGAAAGTCCTCCCTATATATGTCCCAGCATCCACTACAATATACATCCTATGTATAGTAATGGCCTCTAGGGCATACATATAACTAACAATCTCCCAGTTGCACTAGGGCCATCTGTAGCAGTGGTTGTAGTATCTCATACTCAACCATCCCATAAAAATCTCTTTCTGGGAACAGGCCTTTGTGAGTGGATCCGCTGTGTTGTCCTCTGAGTCTACTCTCCTGTCCTCGATCCCCTGGAGATCAACCATCTCCATGATCAGGTGACACTGCCTTAGAATATGTCTGGATCACTGATGGGACCTGCGTTCCTTGGCATAAGCCACAACTCCATTGTCACACAATGGGAGGAACATGGTTCATCTTATGAACCAATATATACCCAAACAGCCTCTTTGGTAGCATCTTAAATAGCGATGTATCAAGCCTTTATCTTCTAGTATGCCACGGTATCTAACTTGGAACTCTTCCAACATACCGTCCCTTTACTGAGGGTAAAGACAATGCCTATGACTGACATTCAGTCGTCTTTATCACCCTGGAACATTTCCAGTGATTCTTCCCAGGATCAGTTGATACCATCTCACTAAAACTAGTGAGTATCCTAACATCTATTTAGATCTATCTCATAGATCCAAAACCCAGGATTTAGGAGGTATCACTTTGATCCTATATGGAGAATCATGGTGATAAGCGGAGATTGATCGAGCGTAGCATAGGAAACTCCTTCCCTATCAAGAGTATGTCATCCACGTACTCTACGAGGATCGTCACAATACTCCTTACTATCTTTTTGTTTATACAAGGTTCATCTACCATTTTGATGATGTCAACTTCTTTGACTTATCCATCAAAACAGATGATCCTACTCCGCGATGCCTGCTTTATCCTATAAAGCATCTTACACACGTTTCCGCTGCTCCCACTGTTTACGAAGCCCTCTGGCTGTGTACTTATAGACGCACTCTTCTAAAACATCATTTAGAAAAGCAGTCATGACACCCAACCACCAGATATCGTAGTCATGGTATGCAGCCGTGGCAAGTAGGATCTGGATGGACTTAAGCATAGACACTGGAAAAGGTTTCATCATTATCCATGCCTGGTCGATGATGAAAAACCTTTCACAAGTCTAGCTTTGAAAGTCTCAACTTTTCCATCTACACCAAGTAATCTTCTCAAGATATACTTGCTCCTGATGGGGATTTAACCCTTCAGATATAGCAACCAAAGTCCATACTTTGTTGGTGTATAAGGATTCCATCTCAGATCGATAAACATCCAGCCATTCTTACAGAGTCTCACTCCTGATGGCCAGCTCGAAGCTAGTTGGGTCATCATCTCATGATGCAATCCTCGCTCCCACTGTCTACGAGAAACCAAAGTATCTCTCAGGTGGGTGAGGAACCCTACTAGATCGGCGGAGAGGCTGAGGTTCGTTGGAATTTACTGAATCCTTTGGTTCTATCAAATCATCTGCTGTTGTTTGTATAGCTGGAACGATTCCAGTTCTACATAACAGTATTTGCCTCGAGCTTGTCCGGATTTTGCTTTTAGACATAGGCCGGACAACCCCAAATCTTAACTGACTTAAGAGATGGGCTCATCCCTTTCCATATAACATATGAAGTGGTAGGCTACTGATTTGATTGAAACCCTATTCAATAGGTATGCAACTTCTCAAGTGCATAACTCCCAAAAGGAAATAGGTTACTCAGTAGTACTCATCATAAAGCACACCTTATCATATAGGGTGTGATTGCTCCGCCGATATACCATCGTGCTATGGTGTATACGGAGGAGTAATACTGAGAGAGAATCTCATTCTCAGAATAGTCCAGGATTTCCGTGCTCAAGTATTCTCCTCCCTGATCTCATCATAGGACATAATACTTATACCCGTATTGGTTCTCTACTTCTAACTTATATTCTGTGAATATCTCAAAAGGTTCAGACTTATGTTTCAACAGGAACATATGTCTGAATCTTGAGAGATTATCAGAGAACGTAATGAAGTACAAAGAACCATTCTTGGCATGTATAGACAGGGGACCTACATACATCAACATGTATCATCCCAAGAGTTTACTAACTCTTTCTCTGTTTCCAATAAACAGAGCTGGTGTCATTATATCTTTGTGACATGATTGGCGAGTTTCACAAGATGTAAATTCAAACTAATTTAAATATGCATCTTTATGTAACTCTAGCTAGTCGGGTCACATTGATCTGACCTAGTCTACAATACCTCAAGAAGGAATCGTTCAATTGTGAACTCTTCCTCTTGTGTGTGTTCCATATACTAAGAACTGCATTTTGATTTAGAACATTAATGCTTTTAGATAACGTGCCTGAACCGATCAACTTTTGATATAGGAAATGTTCAAAACATTATCCAACTATACAAAATTTTATCATTTCTTTTCTAATAAAAAGATAGATATGATTTTGTATATCAGGTTCGGTATCTAATAACATTCGTTCAGAATCAATGTATTTGGAATACAGGGTGACAGTGACCAACAGACTTGGCTGCAACACTTGCCCCGTTTTCTTCCTCATGAAACTTATCACCCGTTCTCAGTTCTTCTACCTTTCTGTAGCCCTATGTAACAGATTACATATCTGGGATCCTGATCTGGTATCACATACCCAGAACGTAAAGGATACTGAGAAACAGTTCTCTGTAATGAACACACCCGAAGATGATGCATCAGCATGCACTCTCTTCGTTTGGGCGGCACGGGAATTCTGGTATTCCCCAATTTCCTGCTCTGTCTTATAACAATTATAAGTTGGAGCGGGACCAACGTTCCCCAGCTCAGTATAACAAGCGGGTTCGGTCAATAATCCGTATTATTATCTTGATTAAGGCGTGATATGGTCGCTACCTGGAGAGAGAGAGAAGAAAACACTCAGCGTGCGCTCTTGCAAGAATAGATTGGTTATTATTTTATCTAATCAGGATGGCTCCCACTGCTTTTTATCAAATCTTCCTTCAAACCCTAAAAGGAAAGACTAGCCGGGCTTAATTACATACTACAAGTTCGCCAATCTTTCAGCCAGGCCAGTGTCGGTACTTTGAGGGAGGTCCCCCGTGCTTTCGCACGAACCTAATTAATGTAAACCTCGTTTTCCCAGAGGCGTAACCTCGTTGACACCTTTCTAGACACCTACTTGATCGGCTAATTGTAATGTATAAAACTCTCCCAGGAGTAACTCTTACTCGCAGCGGGTATCGGGATCCAACTATCTCATAGAAGGTATGCAATCTCATTGCAAATTTCAACACTTGAAATTCCCGATAACATTTTGCCCCTAGCTCGCTATGACCTTGACGCATGCCAAACAACCCATAGTCTGCTAGTCAAGTTCAACCCGTACATTTCTTGATTGAATTAAACCCACCCGCACGACCCTTGACGCATGCCAAACAACGCCGTACGAATACCCTAAATCAATCGCATCATATGCTAGCAGATAAGCACTAGTTAGCTACCGTACACTACGCCTTGACGCATGCCAAACAACCGCAGCACGAATACTAACTAGTACTTATCTGAAATGACGGAGGGCTACGACAGGTTTTTCTGAAAACCTATTGCGTAATGAACTTGATATCGTTGTAGAATCAAATGATTTTAAAAATGGAGTGCTTTTGAGGCTTTTCTAGTTTTGCTAAAGGAGTCACTCCCGGTGAAGGGATCGTCGGTCCTTTCCTCATCGAATGAGGTGCGGGATATATCATATATATCACTGTGCAAAGCAGAACTCTTAAAAGCAATCAAAAGACAAACCGAGTGTGTAGCATCTGCCAGTTATTGCTAAAGGAGTCACTCCCGGTGAAGGGATCTCGGTCCTTTCCTCATCGAATAAGGTGCAGGATATATCACATATACCGCTGTGCAAAGCAAGAACTGTAGCTACCTGTTTTATTTTGAAATTTGATTCTACAACATCTTAGGTTTCTTTTATTTCATTAATCAAATTAATGAAGTCCCATCATTTATGTACCTAAACATCAGAGATAAATACGACGTACACTTATGCCATCCGCATTCGCCTCGATGTCCCCTCGTGCACCGTTAGGTTAGGTAACTAACGGCAGAGCGGGGCAGGGCTAGCGCGGGTGTAAAACATAAGTAACGCCTATATAATATATCATATATACTATATAAAGTATCTATCAGAGAACATCACATGATCACATCACAGATATCGTAGCAGAAGAATCATATGAAATATTGGATATAATAGGACGTCCGTGTTTTCAATACGAGCCAGTATAAAACACGGATTCCACGGTCGTGATGAATAGCCAAACCCACACCCCTAGACCCCTACGAGAGCGGCAAGCAACCCTACCAATTCTAGAGTTAGGAGACCCGGACTCGACTCCTCGAGTTGGTCTCCCACTGGACTCCAGAACCCGGTTACTTGTGCTCCCCTCCTTGGGTCTATCCTAGTGCGGAAAAGTAAATAATATACAAACGGTGACCACATCCGCAACCTGGAAGTGCCCCAATAAAAGAATATTACATACAAGTTTTTACATGAATGAAAATGAAAAACACTCATCTCACATAAAAACCCCCGGCTATTCAAACACGACGATCCAATATAACATATCCAGCAACACATAACATCACATGTCATCATCGTAAGTAAATATGCGCATCCCAATTGTCGTTGACATATAGCAACGAAACCGGCGATATCACATATTACACTTACGGTCACAGAAAAGAAAGTGTAAAACTACAACAGTTGGAATCCGCAACCTCCTCAGACATCGCATGCCTGACCAAATGAATTACTTAGACATCGCATGCCTAACAATTATAAACCCCGCATTTTAGTCTCAAAATCGAAAACACTTTTCAATATCAAGTCGGGGAATTCAACAAGATTCCCGACATCCTGATCGAATGCTCGTCGCAAACTTCAATAGACGGCTGCACCCCTTATACCGTCGACGAAGTGCACCAAGGCGGAACACCGCTACCGCGAGCACCCGAACGGATGCTTTCGGCGACGGGGTTCTCCTACAGTCACTTGGTCGGGGCTATGGAGTGAGGCTGTATATTAAGTTTACCCGGCGAGTATCCGCGTACGCTACGTGATTGCGACGGACTTTTGATCACATCAAAATTCCGTGGCAACCGATCAAGTGAGACTAAACTGCTATGTTTATAACATTCATTCAGTTATCTCATAATTTCTTGTGAATTCCAATTATTGTATCACATTCCAGATAAACAGAAAATGTTAAACTTTTCGATCGAACAGTCAAACACCCAAGTTTTCCCAATACAGATCAACACATGAAATAAGTCTAACAACATTATGTTCGTGCCTCAGTACCAACGGTCCAGCCGTAGAAGGGTCAAGCCAACGCCTCACATGTGGCATGCCGTACTGCCCCAAACCCGAAGGTTCAAAGGGCAGTTCAAGACGGTCACATAATCGAGTTAAGGTTTGTTGTCTTCTAGAGGGTCCATCGCGTTACTTGCACTACTTAGAACGACGTTAAACTACGGAAAAATCCAACACTTGGAAATTTCCCGACAGGGGAAAAATTGGGTATTTATATCCGGTCGAACATTTTAACATATTCTAAAATTTATCCGGAAAGCCACATAGACAAAATTTGACAATCCGATCGAAACACCGAGTCCCCAAAACAACCCCAGAAAATTCAACTGTTGAATAAAATTTAAAAATTCCCATAAAATCCAGCATCAGAAAAGAGGACTTACTGTGCAAATATAACAGTGAGATAGGACCGTACGGCCGCGGAACCGCCGCATGAGCCTCGCTCATGCCGCGGAACCGCGGTGGAATAGTGGAATTGGGCCCACGAATTTCACAGTAACTCTTAGATATTCCTGCTGAATTTTTTAGCAATTTTTAATTTAGGAAAATCCCAGAATTTGGAAAAAGTCCAGAGAGCTATTTTGGGAATGGGTTTTCGGTTCGTCCGGCTTTCAAATTCCGTCTAGGCTTCGCCTAAGGCTCTAGCTAGGCTCTGATACCACTGTAGGGTTTCTAGGCACTCCCAAGAGGTCTCACAAGGCATCAACCATGCCAATTTCAAATTTTACGGTGCCGAGAAACCCTAAACTACGGATCGTTGGCTCGAAATCTAGGCGAAAAGTAAACTAGTTAACACTTAACTAAGAGATACGGAAATACAACCTTTGTAGATCCGGTTCTCCACCTCCATAGCTCCGCAATGAAGTCTCCTCGCTGTCCATAACAAGTCCCGGGCTCTAGCGTCGGTTTCATCGGTGAATGGACGGGCTAGGTCATCGATGTCCAGGCCGAAGATGATCTACGTCGAGGCATCGCTAAATCAAGCTCCAACTTCACCAAGTCCAAAAACTTGTGAAGAGAACACACTCTACTACTTGGCAAGAGGTAGAGGATGAAGAAATAGGAAGTGGGTTCAATTTAGAATTGGATTTCTCACTCTTTATCATCAATCACCATTGATGACCTCAAGGTTTTCTTCTTTAGTTCAAGGAAGAGGAAGAAGAAATGATATGATAAGTTAATATAAAATCATAAGTAAATCAATACTTATCATAACTTTAACTATAGTTAGGTGTAGAGAATTAACAAGGGTTAGTGAATGATTGGGTTAAGATATGAAGACAAAATGGTCACTTAGGTCAAACCTTCATGAAGGTTCATAAACAAACAAAGAAAGCCACCATTATCTCTTCATTATTTTCTTTTGCTAAAATAAACAAAATGGATAAATAAATGAATAAATGAAGCAAAAGAAACCCTAACCATTGACCAACCATGGTTTAATCCATACACCAAACTATCATGTATCATCAAACATGATACAATCATATGTACAAATGTATATCACATATACAATGTGCACAATCCAAGTGAGAAAATCCATTTAAAGTGAACCAATACTAGTTAATGCAAAGTAATATATCAAATATATAATTATGCATTAAATCATTAAATCAATACTTGATTCAATGATCCGGTCATGTCGCACACAACCGACTAGTATTCAATGTATCGGCTTATCGATTCAACGCTTGAATCGATAACTAGGTTATATCGCATATAACCATTCGACACATTGATCGCGAGAATAGAATACGGTATCACATACACGTATTATTCTCGGTCCCGCACATATCTCATATGCGCTCCTATTTCGTTTCGCTTGAGCCAGGAAACCTCTGTGTAGGACTCTAAAGACTCGTCAATACGCCGGTAGCAGATGATGATCATATCAAACACCCACAAGCCGCAAGCGGTCTGCTAAACGTAACGGCCACCCGGGTATTGAGCGATCAGAAGATCGACGAGCAAGCCTGCTCACACTCCAGTGAATCCAACCAGTAACACTACCGTACAGTCCGGTCTGATCGTCTGATATGTCGCATATCTCGCCTAGGGGTGGTAAACGTCAGACCCCAATAGCTCGATAAGTCGTGTCGATATGAGGTCTATAACTGTTCGAGAAACTACTGGTAACACTTACCAGTAAATCTCAGCAACCCTGGCCAGGGATTTCCTGTTATAGCCAATCGAACACAGCGCAACATCTACCCCCTATACCGGGAGAGACGAATCCCCTCCTATCGCTCATTGCCTCCATGTGATTCGGGACTGTACCCAAAAACCACCATTTTTCACGCCCTCTTGGACGTGGTAAGATGGAAATCAAAGCACAGTAGGAACCACACAAGACTCTATGACGATCTCGGGTCAACAGACTACTCTGTACCAGTGTCACCAGAGAACTGCCATCTGACGTGAGGTATAATACCATCTGGGAGTTCTCGGCGAGTCCGTCCAGTGTACCCAGTCTCTACTGAGCACCCGTATATCTCCTCTGATGTCAAACACCAATGGATATGGGATCATCCATCGCCCATCTGTATGGGTCGAGAAGGTATACGCTAGTCTACTCTGGTATATCGATGCCCCGTCTCGATACACCCACGACTAGGGATTTTGAAGGATGTACTTATGGACTACTATGTCCCCACTAGTATGATCCGCATCATAGTCCAGGTAGTCAAGTACAGATCCTAAGGGCTTTACCAACATGTAACAGGAAGACAATCAGTGTACACGTTAAGGTAAAGATCAACCAGATAGCATACTATCATGTCGAGCAAGAAAGTCCTCCCTATATATGTCCCAGCATCCACTACAATATACATCCTATGTATAGTAATGGCCTCTAGGGCATACATATAACTAACAAATTTCACAAATCCTGAATGTATAATATCGAACAAATCTCATATATCCTGAATGTACAAAATCAGCAATCTCATATATATCCTGTATCCAATCTCAAATAAATCTCCTATATCCCAAATCTAATATCAAGTGAATCTCTAATATCCTAAGTATATTTGCATGAATCAATATGATGATGTATATAAATTGATATGTATACATATATATTAGCGTTCCATTCTACTAATATATATATATATAACAGCGTCCTATTCTACTGTTATATATACTTAGGAGTAAAATATCATGAAAACCAAGTGTCAAGCATCGACACAAAATTGTGATCTATCAGGTGTTGTCACCACGACTGGCCCCCTGATAGGTACGTATCATACGCTATACCGAAAGCTCGAGTGCCTAGCTCTGACTTTCGCCTCTCGACGTATTCATACGTAGATGACTCCCGTCGGTATCCCCACAATAACCGCCGAGTCTTTGGTAATGTCACCGGAGTGTATGGTTCCCCTGCCAGGCTCAATCGGCAAGGTCCATCAAACGTCTTGCTCCGGGGTACCTCCGGGCCCCATCATGTAGCCTCATACGGCCCACGACGCTCCTCGCATGGGGTATACATATCAGAACCGATAAAACTCATGGTGGATGCTGAAATATCATATCAAGAGAAACCGGGTTTTTCAAATAATGCATAATTTCGTGAAACTGCCGCGGTCCTCAAATCAAAAAAACATCATGAAAAATTCATATCTCAATGCAAAAATCCTTGAATATAATATACGCAACATCAACTGAAATGCGAGCATATAAATAAAAAGCCGCTATTTAACTGCAACAAGTTAAAATAAATATCATGCGATTCCTAATTTCTCCAAGTCTATATAATATCAAATAAAGGTAAGCAAGTAGCTAAAGCTAGATATATGTGTAAATATAAAGATATAGCAAGATATACATGTAGCTATGTCATTATGTGTGTATGTACCTATCGCTAATGGTACAATACCCTATAGGTATCTGGTATCTAACATGTAAGCATGTCAAGGCATATGTGTAAGCATGTAGGTATACAGGTATGCTATATGTTATATGCATAAAGAAATATGAATCAATGTCTCAATGTCCCTAACCAAACAATATCATATCTATATGTGGGTTGTGCGTGTCATGGCAATTATTGACGGTGTGTGTGGTATACAATCAGTGCTCGTGCAACATTAGCCGTCAATAATAGTGCAGTGTCCTAAGGATACTAGTCCAAGCACAACAGTTAACTAAGCAGTAGGGTGTATGCGCAACTCTATAAATGAAATAGAATATGCGGCAAAATTAACATCTCTAGCCCAGACACATAACGCTATGCGGGCGATTCCCTGTAGATGTTAAATCTACTCACCAACGCTCCTGGCTATGTGAAGCCTACCACCTGTTTTCCCTTTGTAGCAGCGTCCGAAGTCCCCGCCTGCGAACCTATAACATTAAAACAATAAAACAAGTATATATTAGTAAAACACCCAAAACACATACAAACTACATTTGACCGACGCAACAACACAAAACATACTCTTATGAGTTCGTATTGTGGCTAACGTGCATAGAGACACGACGAAACCAACCCAAGAGCAAAATCACACAAAGTGCACGATCTGTGTCGTATAAGGTATCGTGCTTAAACGAAACACAAGAAACTACCTATGTGATCCCAGATTTTGCATACAGAGAAAACTCAACAACCAAACAAGGCCAAACACACTTAAACCACAGTACACAGCTACCTACCCAGAACCAACCCAAAACCCCACCCCTTGGCCGAGGTCGCCGGATCACCCTTCAGACGTCGCCGGTCGAATCCGAGCTCCATGGGTTCGTGCTCCAGGTAATGTCCTATGGTCTCAGGTACAACACAACTATATTGTTTGGTTTTCTAGTAAACTCTCCGGGTCACAGCAGATCACAGAAGTCACAAATGACACTAAAAATACGATATTTGGACATAAACTTAACTTTAAACAATCTAAACTATAACTAAAAGTCTACACAACACAAAAACTACAAAAAGAACAGATAGAGATCATTACCTACACAAAAAAAATCAAAAATCCAAGCTTTGCAAGCTCCAAGGCATCCAAGAGGCAAAACATGTTCAAAGATGTGATTTTTGGTGAGATTTGTGAAGTTTGTGATGGATTTGAGACGGAATGAAGAAGTGTTCAGTTTAAATGAGAGAGAAACGAGGGAAAAGAAAAGAGATAGAGAAAAAGAGAGAGAGAGAGAAGTTAAAGAGAGAGAGAGAGGTGAGGTTAAGGGTGATGGGTAAGTGCACCAAGGCGTTAACTCCTCATTAATGCCTTCACACCAAGTCACCTTGCCACCTCTTCTCATCCAAAACAAATATCTTTCTCCTACAAAAGATCTAGGGTTTAGGTTAAAGGATTAGGGTTAAGGCAAAAGATTAGATAAATGGTTAAGTGTCAAGGTTGCTAAGAACAAGATCAACACAAACAAATCCTCACATTAACGTGCACACGTGCGTGCATGTCCATAACAAATAATATTAAAATAGTAATTAAATGTTATAGAATGTGAGGAAGCCGAATTGGTAAACTTTTTACAGTAAACCCGCATTAACGTCTAAACTAACCCTAACCGAAATCTAAGGCATTACAATGGGTATCAATCAATTTAGGTTCTAGAGTGGAGGTGTAGAGGTCAAAAGGATTGGTGGTGGTTTCAGTCGAAAGGAACCTTTTACAATCAGGTAAATCAAACACTACAAAGTCGCACAAATCATTAAACATTTTATCTTCAACTGGTGAGTCATTTGGAACACTTGATAGACATTCAAAGCCGGAGTTGTGGGATTCAATTGGGGATGGGTAGGTTTTATTTGGAAGGGTGTACAACTCACTCTCACCACTCAAATTCTCAATCTGTCCAACCGCCTCATCATAAATTGGGAAATGCGGAGAGATTCGGAAACTAGCTACCGGGTGACTAGGTTGTATGAGGGCGGCCATGGACGCATTTAAATCAATCATCTGTTGGCATGACGCTACCCTAAAGTCTTCCAACGCCCGTTCCAAACTAGACCTATGTTGTGAAGGAGTTTCAGTAAAATATTCAAAGTTGTTTGGATACTGAAAACTCCCAAATGGCTGTGTAGAAGCAATGTCTAGGGAAGGTGCGAAAGTTGGGTAGGACAGGTAGGAATTAAATGGTTGGACAGGAGTAGGATTAACATTTGGATAAAAAGATGAATGGAATTGTTGATCCAAAGAAGTCGCAGTGGTGAAATGAGTGAAAGATCGGTTATGAGATTGTTCAATATGTTCAGCAATAGACATAGGTTTTGGCGTTACAACTGGACTGTCAAAAGGGGTATCAATATGAGAAGGGGTGAATGTTTGAAACGGTTGATACGAAGTGGATTGCTGAGTCCAATTGTTTGTCCTAGATGCGTCTATTCGATCTTTCAAAGAGATTTTTGGCATGGAGGGGTCGTTCAAAATTCGACTAAAACAAGAATCGTAGGAAGTAATGTCTGGTTGTGGTTACCAAAGTTCGGCAAGAGTTTTGCGAGGTGGAGCACCCATGATGTGATGAGAGAAAGGAGAAGAAAAAGAATGTGGTTTTTTTATTTTTATATTTTAAAAAAATGTTTGTTTTTGGAGTTTTGAAATTTTTGAAAGTGTTTTTTTTAGAAAGAGTTTTTGCAAGAATGTGTACGGACTTACGGCACAATTTCAAACATTCACAGTTAAAATATGCACAATCATACCTAGAGCTATGGTCCTCAAAGTCCACTAGACTACTCCTAACTGTTCCAAAGTGACAAGTTGTGAGATATCCCTCAAATCGCCTCTTCACCGCCAATTGTGGCCAAGTAAGCACAACTGAAGAAAGGAGGGTTCCACTCACGAATCACCGTGAGACGGGCATTTTAAAGTTACCTTTTTCACTTGTCTAGCCTAGGCACCACAAAGTCAGGTTTAGATAAATGACTGAATGCCCACAACCTTCCTCTGTCCTAATAAGCGTGACGGTCCTTAATTGGCTGAGTCTAGATATTTTTTTTAATTAGCTCAAGGGTGATGCATATGCTTTTAGTGATTTCTGGGGTCTTAGAAAGGGTAATGAAATCCCCACCCAATCTTGATTGGTGTTATAGCCCCTTAGATTCCGTTTTTAAAAAAATGCAAAGCAGTAACACACAAAATCTAAAACATTTGCAAATTTTTTTTTATTTGGCAACGCAAAGAATCCTGCACAAAAACAATTTATTGGATAGGAGAAAGAATTTTACGCAAAGACCCCTGCAGGAAATGTTTTTTTAGTGGAGCTCAGGGGGTGAAAAAGGAGAAAAGAGATACTTACAGAGAAAATGAACTGCTGACATCACAGGTTGACCGCGGATCCACGGTTAAATGCTTGAATCTGCGGCGGTTCCATGGTGTTCAGTTGGATCAGGCCTCAGAGATTTTTCTGCGTGCTGTTATGGTTCTCCTATGTCTGTTCAGATCCTTTATTTCTTGATCTGTTCACTGGGCTTGCTCTAGATCTGAATCAATCCGTCTTCTTTTCCTGCACAATTCAAACAAAACCAATCCAAAATAACAAGATGATTTTTTTATGTATTTTTTAATTTTTTATATTTTTTATTTAATTAACCCGAAATTACAAAATGAAATAAATTACCATTTCCCCGGCAACGGCGCCATTTGATTGAGAGCTATTTAGTACGTGCGTTTTAAATTTAAAGAATATCCCAATCAAGACGGTGTCGCTTGGTAGCTAGCCGGTTGAGTACGGGTCGGTCCACAAGGAAATGGTGTTCTTTCTTTAAGTTCTAACGAGTTAAGTTCAATTTTTGGTAGGTTTTATTTAAGATCTAAGAATGAGATTAAATTGATTTAAAGGCTTGCTAGGGTTAGGGCTAGGATTAGGTTAGTTTGGAATAGGGATTCTACTCACTGCTTTTAATGCCCTAGTTAAGAATTTATGTGTTAGGGTAATAGTCAACAAAGGGGATTAGCATGAATAGGAAGAAACTTAGTTTCTTCCTTTTAGTCCTTGTCCGTCCTTTCTTGGCCCTTAGCCCTAACCTCCTGTTAATTCAACCACAACCGGTCTAACTAGGGAATCACCGCTATCATTTAGGATAGGGTGCCGTAGTGAGCGGTGTGTGGTTGGATTAAATAGTGTCCGTATTATAAAAATTAAATGGGCAAAGAAAGGAGTGAGAGAGATTTTCTTCTCTCAAACCTTCCCTATCATAACCCTAACAAGTGAGGGATTACTCAATAGAAAATTAACAAAGAAATTCATTTTTATAATTTTTATATTAAAAAACTAAATTGCAGATATTAAAAGAACGGATAAAAATTGCAAGAATTAAATTCAGATAATAAAAGAATGCGAGATAAAAATAAAAATATCTTACATTATTGATGACCTCTCAATGATTACAAGGGAACTTGAAATTTAAATCTAGAATTAAAAAGAGGCATAAAAACTAAAGAGATGCATGCCTAATTAGGCTTTCGGTTTTCCTATTTATAAATTGGAGAAACCCTAGGTTTACACTCTGATCCATACATGAAATTACAAGACTACCCTAAGAAAGCCGGGTCAAAGCACCGAGACCCACCGACACGTTCACTGACACGTGCACTGCACGGCCGCGGTTCCGCGGCAGAAAGCCATGTTTGGCCGCGGTTCCGCGGCCATATTGAGAGATCTCTGGCTCAATTTCTCAAGGTTGCTTCATGTTACTTTTTCCTTCTGTTTTCTTCACTTGGTTCATCAGAATCTCTTCTATTTTCTTCCAGATTTCCAACAATGTGGACATTTACCGTGAGGTTCGTGTTGAAGTCTTGAATCTTGTGCTACCCTTGTGCTTTGTGCATTGAACTGTCTACTGATCTTCATTTGTTCCTTGAACTGGTAGGCAGCATCATACGGATTCATCTATTGTTGGTCGTAGTCTCACATTTGTAGCGTATTTTCATGAATTTCACTGTAATGATCTGAGAACCTGTAACCTACAACTATTTAGCAAACATGGATCAAAAGCACCTATTTATATATAATATGATTAAGAATGGGTGGTATAATAATACAAAATTCTGATATGAACACTTGGCCAAGGTCTTATGGTCCTGACCAATCGAACACAGTGCGATATTGACTCCCAATACTGAGAGAGATGAATCCCCAACAATCGCTCACTGCCTCCATGTGGCTCAGGACTGTACCCAACCAAAACCTGTTTGCACGACTCAGTAGAGCCGTAGTAAGGAAGTGATGGAAACACACTAGGAACTCACATGAGATAAATGACGATCTCAGGTCCGAAGACTAACTTGTACACATGTCACCTGAGAACTTCCATCTGATGATATGTATAGTACCATCTGGAATTTCTCGGCGAGTCCGTCCATTGTACTCACACCCAGTGAGCACTGTACACGATATTAGGTGCATCAGACCAATGGCTGCGGGACCAACCATCCCCTCGTCGGGGTCTCGAAACGTATACACCATTCTACTATGGAGTATCAATGCCCAGTCTCAATGCTCAAGCGACTAGGGACCATTTAAGGATGTGCTTATGGACTACCCTGCTCCCACAAGTATGATCGCCATCACAACGCAAGTAGTCAAGCAAGATCCTACGGGCTTTATCAATATGTAACCGCTATATGTAATACCGAGTATAACATATGCCATGTTAAGATAAAGACAAACCATAATAGTATACTACTGTATCATGACTTAATATGTGCAAGCTGGATAAAGCAATAATAGAAGCAAACACACATATCCTGATAAAGACAACATAAATAATATACTATATAACTGAGCAAGAATGCCATATACATACATATCCCCAGCATCCATATGTATACATATACAATAATGGCCTCTGAGGCATACATATCCAACACCTACGATACACAGAGTTTGAGTTATTGAACTCAGAGGACTTATACAAAGTATTGTATGCTGTTCGATGTCCGTTACGACAATGGGGTTGGTATTCGTACTATATTCTGTTCACTCATGACTTCTCTAGTTTTAGACAAGTATTTCATTGAAATACAAGGTCCAGATTTTGAGAAGGTATAGGTATAAGAATAAAGTAGAGAACCATGTGTTACAAGTATTAGGATTCTTCAAGGTGATCGAAGATGTAGATACTTGTGTTAGGTATTCCGTTGTAAGTAATAGTTTTGAGAACATGCTTGTCTCTCAGATTACTCATCCGTGAATACGCTCCTTGATGAATGATGCTGCTTGTCCTTCTTCCATTTAGTTGATATGCACTGGGAACGGCTGCATGTATTTTGAATCTGATTCCAATTAAATTAATGCCTTTGTTATTATATTAGATATAGAATGGATTCATATCTTAACGATGTTAAGGTATATTGAGTTGTCCGGCTTATGCATAAAACCAGAATTTAGATAAACTCAAGGCACGTTTCAGTAATGGCAGTTTGTGGGTTATCCCGGGCATTGACGAGGGTTAACATTCTACCATCTGGAAGATCAATAGTTATATTGCTCTCGACTCGCCACAGTTTTAGTAAAATGAATTCTTTTCAGAAAATATTAGTGGGAGTACGGTAGAACTGGAAGTGATTCCAAAACCACGAACGATTACTGAAAATTTAGTAGAACCTAAACATTCAATTGGATTCGAAAATCCATTAGCCACTCCGCAGATTTGATGGGTAATCTCAGGCACCCGAGAGGTAGTTTGGTCTCCTCAAAGACGGTGACAGTAAGGTTTTTGAATACCCAAACTTGCCACTACTGCTGTTCTATATACTATGAGATCTGGCAGGAGGATGAGTATAACATCATTCTAAATTAGCTTTAGAAGTGCACGTGTATATGACTCTGTCAAAAGGTTGTTGTAGTCTGTGGGAGAAGCGGAAGAATGGTGGGCAAGTAGATTATGTCTATTTAGAGACAAAAGAAAGTATAGTGGAGATAGATCATCTAGTTTTGATGTGACGGTCATAGAGTTTGACTTCATCAAAACAACAAATGGACCTAGTAAGAAGGTAGTAGGGAGAGATGTCCTGGTATTTGGATGACATGCTCTTGATAGGAAATGATCTTTCTATACTACGATCGGTTATACAGTGGTTGTCACAAACTGTTTTCTCCATATATGATCTAGATAAAATATCAGGGATTCTTTTCACTAGATCTATGGTTTTAGATCTAGATTTGGGAAGTGTACCAATTTGGGTACTTGACACTATTCGAAAGCGTTTTAGAATGGACGACTTATGGCGTGGTGGTGTACCCGCAGGTGATGGAGTCACCCTCGCTAAAGAGATGTCTTCCAAACTGATGTGGAGAGGGATTTGCATGATTGGCATATCTCTTGCATAGGCAATTGAGTTAATCATGAAATGTTAAGTACCACACCAGATATTGCTTTTGCACTAGCTGCAATAAGCATATATATTAATCAAATCATAGAGAAACATTGGGAAGCGGTTATGAACGTAAGAGGATGTTCTTGGTATATGGTAATGGCAGCCTCCTTCAAGAGGCGGTTATCATTTTAGGCTTCCAAGATGATCTGAATGACAAAGTAGCTATCAGAGTTATAGTTTTCCCTCTTTTAAGGGGTAGTATGTTGGAAATGTGGGCCAAGCGGATACTGAGGAAGGCATGGCGCAGGATAATGATTAAATTCAGTGGATGATACGGTCTAAGAAGTTTGTTGGATTTAGAGTTCATTTGTGAACTGGGTCCCATCAGATATTGATTGAAACGAATTCTTGTTGTGTGTTTAAGAAAATGTATAGAATCACAATCAAAGAATTATTTGACCGCAATCAACTATGGTGTCGGATGTAGATCGTAAGCGAGTGTGGAACGTCCACAGGGATTGTGCAATTCGTTTGTATTTTGATTTGTTTGAATTGAAAACTTAATAGAAAAGAAAAGAAAACATGATTCAATATTTTTATCAATGAATTTCAAGTGTCACTATTCTAATCAAGAATCAAGAAAATGATAAACATCGAGAATCGAGTTTTGATAGAATTCCAATCACTTTAGGTTTCAAGATTTGAAGTAAAGCTCGTAGGAATCGATTCGATCGTAGATGTGATGAAGACTGACAATTACCGTTTCTTATCCATTAACAAGTTGATACTAACTCGATGTTGATTGATCGAGGACTAAGGATCTTGCGAAGAATTAGGGTTTCCTCGTCCTATCCTTTGTCCTTTCGATGAATC
Organism: Agapanthus africanus; assembly: GCA_030015575.1. NCBI lineage: Eukaryota > Viridiplantae > Streptophyta > Magnoliopsida > Asparagales > Amaryllidaceae > Agapanthus > Agapanthus africanus. Next base: position 295,639,525 of record CM057347.1, read on the forward strand.
ACATTCACTAGTTAGCTTCTTGAAAATCCAATGATCGATCGTTGATCTCTAGATCGTGCGAAAACAATCAAGAATGCATTTCGCATCTATCTAGATCATCGATCATTCAATGTTCAGAATTTCCAATTGCTATAAGACTTAAGAAAAACGTTAAAGATTCGTCAATCATCATCATTCTACAATCGTTTCGTTTCCTCCATGAGCGGAGTTTATTCACACATCATCACAAAGAATACATTCAAGAATCGAAATGAAATCATGATGCTTGAATTGAAATGTAAACAAGTTTAAAGAATCTTCACCTTTATTTATTCCACAAATTGTTACACATTGCTCAAGAGACTACAAGAATTTGAGAAGGAACAAAATTGTCGAATCTCGCGTTGCATCGGCTCCTTGAGTCATGGATCGGCTTGGATCTCGTGCTCCGATGCATGCCGGCTTCGCTTCTAAAGGATGGTTGAAGACTTGCTTTGCTTGAACTCCATGGATCTTGAATTTGGAATCTTGATTGATTGGATTAGGGTTAGGGTTTTGACGCAAGCCTTGTTACTAGACTTGTCGGTGGAAATTGGGGAAGATGAAGATTGAACTAGTGATTGATTCACTAATGATTGATTAAGGATTAGCCTTCAACAAGTGAGCTTAGGAGTCTATTTATAGGTTTTCCAAACCCTAGGTCTAGGAATTCAAATTTGAGTTTTCCCTCCAAAAGTTAGTTAGAGGAAGAGGCTTCTAGATGTAGTTAGTTAGGAGCTTAGCTTAGGGTTTAAGCTATGGTTTAAGGAGAAGGTTCTAGAATAAAAGGCTAGTTTAGTTTAGATCCAAGGGTTTGCTGATCTGGCAGAATGTTCAGGAGTCTTCTGGAACTTGCATAGGTTTTCTGAAGTGTGGAAGCTGACATAGGAGTTATGGAGCCAAATTGGGATGATGACGTGGACAAGCCGCCGCGGTTCCGCCGCAATAGCTGGCTTAGGCCGCGGAACCGCGGCCATGTAGTGGAGCTAGGGCTTCATACTTTCTGTGTTGGCTTCTGATGTCTTCTTCTGTATTTTATGATATGTTGAATCCCTGAATGCCTTTTAGATCATTACCAGATTCCAAATTCTTGAGTTGGCGTATCTTTTAGCAGTCTTTGTTTTGTAAATTTGACCATTCTTCTGGATTTCCCTGCACGGACTTCGAAACACAAGTTGCGATATATAGGAATGATGCCATGCTATGAAATGCAGTCAATTTCCCTTATAGTGCCGGTTTTAGAGTCTAACACATGTAATCTGATATTTAACAACCGTTTTGCTAATATGTGCTAAATGAATGCCGAACACTTCTAGATGAGTGCAACTGGTAGGGAAATTGCCGGTTAAAAGATGCAATATTTTCGACTAATCAAATTCCCCCAAACTTAATTTCGATCGTCTCGAGCGAACTTTTTATTAAAAAGAGAAAGAGAAAATAAAGAAAGAGAAAAACTAACTAGCAGACTTTCGTAGGCAACACGATTGCACTGAGCACGTGCAACAAGCCTTTAAACCTCTAGGTGTCCCTAGTAGGAGGAGCGTTGTCTCCTGAGAGTTTTCAGCGGATTGCACCCACAAAATCCAATAATAAAAGGAAGATCATGAATATTACATTTAAAGAAAAGAATTGTAAAAGAAAGACTTTGAAAATTAGGGTTTCCAACTAAGCTATCTTTTCGGTTGTCATGAGCCCTATCTTAATACTCATGAAAAGATGTCGGAAATCACGTCCTCCCTCAATAAAACATCGCCTTATTCTTCATTCCTATCTTTCTTCCAAACATCGATCATATAACCCTGCGTGTGTGTAAAGACATCCCTACACCCGGAGAATTCAATTCAAGCTATCATACTCTTTCCCATCAGCCTCAGTACTTTTTAATTAATGAATATTTAGATGAGATTGCTCATACTCTTTCATGCGACCGTTAATACTTCTTGAGGTACTAACCGACCGATTACTCCTGTGCTTGCTTACTTAGTGTATTTTCCTCGTCTTGCACCACCTCAGGAATAGCAGTGACTCCCAGACCAGTTGGCCTTAGGGCACTAGGTGAAGAGGCACCCTCATTATACATTTTTTATTTCCCTTGGTGATAACAAAGACCAGTGTCCATTTTTCTCACCACTTTATATATTTTTTTTATTCACTTTTTTTTATATTTCCTTCATACATCGGCTTTTAGATAAGAGCATTTCAAGGTATCCTCCACTATCCCAGGCTTTAAGACGTGTGTAAGTGCGAATAGCAGGGTATCAACGTTCAAAATGTTTGGCTTCCAGAATAGAAACTGTTTTCAGACTTATTTTTATCCTCAGATTTGTGACTTGCTTCATCTTACTAACCCTTGGGACAATGGCTCATAACTACTTATTATTAGTTCGTATAAGAAAACTTCTAATTTTCTTAGTTTTCTTAAATTTTTCTAATCTCATGGATGTAATTTTTCACTATCTAATCTTTTATTATCTTATTTATGTACAAAAATATTTTTATATTATGAATTTTTTAAAAAATTTTTTTGGTTTTCAAAAAATGTTTTGTGCTTATGCAAAGTATGATGCAAATGATGCGAAAATAAGCACAAACCTCCCCCAAACTTGTTTTCAACAGTTTCCTCACTGTTGCCTTCTGCTAAATCTCGAAAAACCTGTAAGCTTGGAAGGAATTTATTAGTGGGGGCAAAATATTTAAGTGAAGAACCCCCCCCAAACTTATTTTTGGCTCATCTTTTTGTAAAAAATTTTCTTTTCAAGTGCCAGAAAATATACCCCCCCAAACTTATGCAATGTTAATCTTTGGAAATCACATGAGGGGGTCAAAAATCATTGGTCGATGCCAAGCTTTGCAAAGACCAAATGTCAACACCAACCATTCAAAAAATTTATCAGTGCAGTGCTCTGGTTGGTGGAAGAAGAAGTGGGGAAAGGGTAAGGGGTGGAATAGAATGTGTGTGCGTCTCATTTTGGAGAGACGATGCAGTGAATGTGATGGATTACTCGCATTCTTTTTACAGTTCAGAAGAAGGGGTGGAGGTTCAATTTCATTGATTGGGAGATGTTTCATCTCAACACCCGTGTCATTTAAAAATGCAAGTTCATCAGCGAAGATCTCCTCAAAAGTCTCATCAATACCCCGGAGAATAATGTCATCACAAAGTGCGGGATGATCTTCAGACTCTAAAAACGGTTCGTAATCGGTGTTAATTGTTGACCCGGACATCTCGGTGGAAGAGTCCGTATGTGTATGATACATAGTTGTGTCAAACAACATATGAAAAGAGTCTAGATCGGTATCATGAGGATCATCAATTTCGCTGCTGTCGACATCCATTAAGTTGACAAAACAGACCTGAGCAGTAGGTTCGGAGGGTACACTTCCCAACTTGTAAATGTTCAGTTCAATTGTCCTATTCCCGAAGGATAGGGTCATAGAACCATTACGACAGTTGATTATTGCATTGGAAGTGGCTAAAAAGGGGCGACCTAAAATCATCGGAATTTGATTCCGTGGGTTCGCTACAGGCTGTGTATCAATTACAATAAAGTCCACAGGGAATATAAATTCCCGATTTTTATTAACTCATCCTCCAGTTCACCCCTAGGTTTGGTGATTGATCGGTCAGCCATCTGTAGAGTGCAAGGAGATGGTTTCAACTCTCCAATCCCTAACTGCTCATAGACTGAGAAAGGAAGCAGGTTAACACTTGCCCCAAGGTCTAGTAGAGCACGGTTGATGTGTTTTTCCCCAATAGAAATGGAAATCGTAGGATATCCAGGATCCTTACGTTTCCTCGGTAATTGCTGGGGGAAAGCCGTGTCTACAGTCTTTGCTATGAATATCTTCTTGGGCATTTGTTTCTTCCTCTTTCTAATGCACAAGTCTGTAAGAACTTTCGCATACGTGGGGACTTGTTGAATAGCATCTAGAAGAAGGATGTTTATGTTAACATGTTTAAACATCTCAGTGATCTTCTCCATATGTGGACTTGGTGTGTTAGCCCTTAACCGATTAGGATAAGGTGTTTTAGCAATAAGCGCTGGGCCCATCATAGGAGAAGGAAGAGGGGGTAGACGTGATCCCAAAAGAGGAGTGGGGATCATCTGTAGAGAACTAGAAGGGCTATACTGAAGTGTCGAGCCTAGTGGGAAATGGAGAATAAGCTCGCGAGAAGGTGGTAGGGTAGAAGAACTGGGGTCAGAATTAGAAGTAGAAATGGAAGGAAAGGTCTCAGCCGGGGTATCATCGATAGATTTTTCTGTGTCATCAATCTCTTCCCCAACGTGATCGTCAAGCACTCTTCCAGATCTCAACGTGATTGCATTCACATGATGTGAATAGCCAGGATTGGGGAAAGGTTGAGCTGGAAGTTTCCCTTTCTCTCTTGCACTAATTTCGGCTTTTAATCGTGCAATTTCTGCTTCCATCGATTTAATACTCTCGCTTTGGGACGCAGAGTTTTTCTCAATTTTATTGACAGAAGACTTCATTTAGCTTGCATGATATTTGTTAAGACCAAATTCATGTATTGTGCAAATGAAGAGGATTCATCAGTCCCGGTCAACTGCAAAGGATTAGACGGTGCAGGTGTGTTGACTGGATTTTGAAAGTTCTGTGATTGGAAGGGGTGCTGACTTAATTGAAGTGGTGGTTGCTGTTGTGGTCGAGGGACCCTTTGGAAATTGTTTTGGTTTGGAACCGTGTTTTGAGATTGTGATTGGTTCTAAGCAAAATTAGGGTGATTCCTCCAACCCTGATTATATGTGGAAGAAAATGGATCGTTTCTAGGTCTTTGAAATGCGGCATTGGTATGCTCATGACCTTGAAACGGAGAATTTCGTGGACATTCTTCCGTCAAATGAGAAGGATCAGAACAGCAGCCACATACAGTTTTGGGAAGTGACATTTGATTAAGGGAGGCAGCTAAAAATTTGTTTTCCATAGTCTCGAGTTTCTTGTGTATAGCTGAAATGTCAGCTTTAACTCCTATGGAAACATCCGATTGGTTATTGCCACCCCTAAATGATGGACTTTCTCACTGTAAAGATTTTTCAGCGAAATCTTCTAAGTATTTCCAAGCTTCCCCATCGTCTTTGTTCATAAAATTTCCTTGACACATGTTTTCAAGACTCTGTTTAGTGTTAGGGTTACTGCCCTCATATATGATTCGGCACAGTTCCCATCTCGGGATTCCGTGATATGGGCGTTGAACCAACAGATCCTTGAAGCGGTCAAGATATTTTGAAAATGGTTCATTTGGAAGCTGAGTGAATTGATTTATTTCGCTGCGGACTCGAGCTGTCTTGTGATTAGGATAGAATTTCTTAAGGAATGCTGCAACGAATTCTTCCCAATTCGTAATGGAATGTGCGGTAGTGTTATACAGCCACTTCTCGGCTATATCGCACAAGGTAAATGGAAAAAGACGTAGACGCATAACATTCACAGAAAGCTGTGAAGTACCCATCATTGCGCATACATTTTCAAATTTCATGATAAACACGTATGCGTCCTCAGTCTCGAGACCGTGGTATTTGGGTAGAAGGTTGATGTATTGGGGTTTAATTTCAAAATTTTCCCAGTTGGCTGGTGGAATGGAAAGACAGGTGGAAATGGGGCCTCGTGTAGGATAGCACCTCTCTTGGAGAGAGATGCGAGGTGGATTCTGCGCACCAACGGACGGCGGCAGGGTAGTGGAAAAGAAGTTCGATGGATACGGATCCGTCGATGTGGGTGTGGTGGTGGGTAAAGAAAAGGTAAATGTAGAAATACCGACTTTTGGGTCGATAAGGGAAACGCGGACTTAACGGGCACTAGAATCCCGTGTCCAGCCTATCTTGCACTAAAAAGGGGTAGTACAAGTGGCAGCGTGGCTTATAATTAGGGAAAATGATGTATGCGGTGTTTGCTTTGAAAAAGGGACGGATTTTTGAAAAAATGATACGACACAACAAATGCAACAAGCAAAACCCTAAAATCTAGTGGTCACCTAGGTCCGGCTCTAGACCGCTCCTAACTGCCAAAAGACAAGTCGCAGGATAGAATCCTCCACTGCCTCTTTGTCCCCCTGTGGCCAGGTAAGTGCCAGGTAAGTTGGAAGGTACTCCACTACGTAAGTAGTGGGCCTAATTAATAACCACTAGCCTTCGACACACTTGCCTTAGACACCACAAGAAAACGCGGATAAGCAATGAATTACCCACGGCCTTCTTCTGTCCTAAGTGAGCGCGACGGTCCTCAGAGTCATCTCTAGATATTTTTTAGTTAATGTGGGTCAATGCGGATGCAAGTTTTGTGATTTTCGGGGCCTAGGAAGGGTAATGAACTCCCCACCTAATTTGGATTTGGCCGTGCCCCTTAATATCCGTATTTATAATGCAAACAACCAAGAAACAAAAACACGCACAAATTTAATTTGCTTTTTGCGGCGCTGCGATTTTTGTAAAACAGCCTGCAGAAATTTGTTAGGCGGAGCAAAAAGTGGAGAGAGAAGAAAGTAAGGAACTTACAGATGAAATTTAGCACAGAGAACCCTCTATCAAGCCGTGGTTCCGCCGCAATTGGTGCTTAATGCCGCCTTTCCGCGGTCATATGGTAGGAACACTGCCCAAAAAATTTTCTAGAGAGGCTCTGTAGACTCTCTCAGCTCTCTGGTATATTCCAAAAATTATTTCAATTGCACAGCAAGCTCCAGATCTCCTTGCAACAAACCACAACAAATTGTTTAGATTTTGCACGAATTTTGATCTTAAAATTACAATGGAATAAATCTTTCAATTCAAACTTCAATATAAAATGAATTAGCGCGCGATCCCCGGCAACGCCGCCATTTGATTGAAACGAATTCAAATATGTGTTTAAGAAAATGTATAGAATCACAATCAAAGAATTATTTGACCGCAATCAACTACGGTGTCGGATGTAGATCGTAAGCGAGTGCGGATCGTCCACAGGGATTGTGCGATTCGTTTGTATTTTGATTTGTTTGAATTGAAAACTTAATAGAAAAGAAAAGAAAACATGATTCAAGATTTTTATCAATGAATTTCAAGTGTCACTATTCTAATCAAGAATTAAGAAAATGATAAACATCGAGAATCGAGTTTTGATAGAATTCCAATCACTTTAGGTTTCAAGATTTGAAGTAAAGCTGGTAGGAATCGATTCGATCGTAGATGTGATGAAGACTAACAATTACCGTTTCTTATCCATTAACAAGTTGATACTAACTCGATGTTGATTGATCGAGGACTAAGGATCTTGCGAAGAATTAGGGTTTCTTCGTCCTATCCTTTGTCATTTCGATGAATCACATTCACTAGTTAGCTTATTGAAAATCCAATGATCGATCGTTGATCTCTAGATCGTGCGAAAACAATCAAGAAAGCATTTCGCATCGATCTAGATCATCGATCATTCAATTTTCAAGAATTTCCAATTCCTATAAGACTTAAGAAAGGCATTAAAGATTCGTCAATCATCATCATTCTACAATCGTTTCGATTCCTCCATGAGTGGAGTTTATTCACACATCATCACAAAGAATACATTCAAGAATCGAAATGAAATCATGATGCTTGAATTGAAATGTAAACAAGTTTAAAGAATCTTCACCTTTATTTATTCCACAAATTGTTACACATTGCTCAAGAGACTACAAGAATTTGAGAAGGAACAAAATTGTCGAATCTAGCATTGCATCGGCTCCTTGAGTCGTGGATTGGCTTGGATCTCGTGCTCCGATGAATGCCGGCTTCGCTTCTAAAGGATGGTTGAAGACTTGCTTTGCTTGATCTCCATGGATCTTGAATTTGGAATCTTGATTGATTGGATTAGGGTTAGGGTTTTGACACAAGCCTTGTCACTAGACTTGTGGGTGGAAATTGGGGAAGAAGAAGATTGAACTAGTGATTGATTCACTAATGATTGATTAAGGATTAACCTTCAACAAGTGAGCTTAGGAGTCTATTTATAGGTTTTCCAAACCCTAGGTCTAGGAATTCAAATTTGAGTTTTCCCTCCAAAAGTTAGTTAGAGGAAGAGGCTTCTAGAAGTAGTTAGTTAGGAGCTTAGCTTAAGGTTTAAGCTAGGGTTTAAGGAGATGGTTCTAGAATAAAAGGCTAGTTTAGTTTAGATCCAAGGGTTTGCTGATCTGGCAGAATGTTCAGGAGTCTTCTGGAACTTGAATAGGTTTTCTGAAGTGTGGAAGCTGACATAAGAGTTATGGAGCCAAATTAGGATGATGACGTGGACAAGCCGCCGCGGTTCCGCCGCAATAGCTGGCTTAGGCCGCGGAACCGCGGCCATGTAGTGGAGCTAAGGTTTCATACTTTCTGTGTTGGCTTCTGATGTCTTCTTCTGTATTTTATGATATGTTGAATCCCTGAATGCCTTTTAGATCATTACCAGATTCCAAATCCTTGAGTTGGCGTATCTTTTAGCATTCTTTGTTTTGTAAATTTGACCATTCTTCTGGATTTCCCTCCACGGACTTCGAATCACAAGTTGCGATATATAGGAATGATGCCATGCTATGAAATGCAGTCAATTTCCCTTATAGTGCCGGTTTTAGAGTCTAACACATGTAATCTGATATTTAACGACTGTTTTGCTAATATGTGCTAAATGAATGCCGAACACTTCTAGATGAGTGCAACTGGTAGGGAAATTGCCGGTTAAAAGATGCAATATTTTCGACTAATCAGATATCTAGACAAATTCTATGACAGGTATCGTTCATTTCGAGAGATAGTCTTTCTCCGCGAAGTTGAGATATAGAGAGATAAAGAGGACAGTCGACAGAGTCACTTGCGGAGAGATACATGCAGGAGATAGTGCGACTTCACGGAGTTCCGGCCAGCATTGTGTCAGATTGAGACACCAGATTTGTTTCGCACTTTTAGAGGAGCTTACAGGAGAGTTTGGGTACCCGCCTTAAGTTCAGCACATCTAATCACCCACAGACGGATGGACAATCCAAGCGTACGTTTCAGACACTCGAGGATATGTTGAGAGCTTGCATGCTGGACTTCCAGGGTTCCTAGGAAGATCATCTGCATCTAGTCGAGTTTTCTTATAACAACGGTTACCATGCTAGCATCCAGATGGCTCCTTTCGAAGCACTTTACGGGTGTAAGTGTCGATCCCCAGTTTGTTGGGATGATGTGGAAGAACGAAGATTACTAGGTCCCGAGCTCATTGTTCTGACAGTCGACAAGGTCCAAATGATCAAACAGCGCATTAAGATGGCTCAGGATCGATAGAAGATTTGGGCGGATGCCAGCAGGAGAGCACTAGAATTTGAAGTCGGAGATCACGTATTCCTGAAGATTTCCCCTACCCGCGGAGTTATCAAGTTTGGAGGTCGCGGGAAACTCAGTCACCGTTTCATCGGATCTTTTGAGGTGCTAGAGCGAGTAGGAGAGGTGGCCTATCGACTTGCTTTGCCTCCGTCGCTAGCTGGTGTGCACAATACCTTCTACGTATCGCAGTTGCGGCATTATGTTCGGGATGAGAGCCATGTTCTGAACTATTCGGATTTAGCTTTGGGTACCGACCTGTCTTACGAGGAGCAGCCCACCACTATCCTCGACTGCAGAGAAAAAGTACTGAAGAATAATGTCATTCCGTTAGTCCGAATATCTTGGGGCGGTCGTTCCCTAGGAGGATCTACCTGGGAGCGTAAAGAAGATATCCGTGCACGTTTTCCACATCTATTTGTTTAGAGTTGTTGTTTCGTTGTCTCTTTTAAAATTTCGAGGACGAAATTTTTGTAAGTAGGGTATGATGTAAATTATCGGTTTCGTCAATAAAATTTTTCTAAAATTTTTCCAAGTCCCCTGAATATTTTCTTTTTTCCCGTTATTTTTGGGAGGAATTTAGAATCCTTGTGTTTACTTCAATTCTCAAAATTTAAATTTTCCTAAACATTTAAACTAAAAAGCCCAAAAGAAAAATAAAAAAACCAAATAAATAAACAAACTGATTTTCTCGGCCCAAACCCCAGCCCATGCCCGACCCGGCCCGTGCCCAAACACGACCCGACCCGACCGCTTCACCCTCTTCCTTACCTCCTTCTCGTTTTCCCGCTCTTTCTTCCTCCTTCGCCCCACGTCGCCTCGTTCACTCCCATGTTGCCGTTCCCCAACGCGACCGCGACCACGATCTTGTGCGCGCGCCTCTCTCTAACTCTCTCCCCCTCACTCTCGTTCTCCCTCTCTCATCCCCCATACTCTCCCGCTCACCCTACGCCTCACCCCCACGTCCCTACTTCTCGACAGACGACCCCGCGAGCGACCACTCACCCCTCGACCTCGTCTCCCTCCCTCGCACAAAATCGAGCCTCCCTCACCCAACACCCCATGTTGCCTCCATCACCCTCTTCACCAACCACCCTGCACCCAACCTTCACCGAGCCTCCCCTGCAAACCCTCTCGCCGCCGACGATCACCCTGCTCCCATCGCGCCGCCGGCCACCTCGTCGACCCCTCAGCGTCACCATCATCACCTCTTACTACCTCGAGCCCCTCCACTACTTCACTGCACTCTACACCAAGCTTTGAGCCTCGAGCCCCCTCGATTCACCTTCTCCGGTGACCACCGCCTGCAAGCTCTGGCCATCCACCATCGCAACCACCATTGTCAAGCTCTCCCTACAACCTCCGTCAACCTTACCGCACCTCGCCAACATAGACCTAAGCATCTCAAACCGTCACCCACCTCTACCACCCACCGAGCTCGCTGTGCCGTGTTCGGGTCACGTTCATGCCATTGCCGCTGCTGTGCATCGTCAACGCATCATCAGGCAAGTACCCTGCTTGCTTCATGCTAAATTGACCTATTACAATTCGAAATACTAATGAATTCCGTGTATACAATTCGGGCAAATTAATATGATGCAAGTGTTTAATGCAAAACCCGAATGAAAAACTCCCATTAAATTGACGGAAACTGATCACATAAGTTGGCCCGTATAGTAATGAACATCGTGTATTATTTGGCAGAAAAATACAGACGTTACTGACGTGATCGATGATCCCTATTTACGGCCGTTAAAACTGAAATTTTCCTCGTCTGAAACTTGGAAAAATCACAACTAATTGATTATAAATTAGAATGTTGCGTTAGAGGGCTCAAATTGAATCCGACTCAACGACCTAGAACCCCATAAGAGTTTTAATTTGTTTCTATACTGAAAAGACGACGGAAACTGGTACGGAGTACGGCTCTGGACTGCAGTCCAGAGCAACATTGGCTGTTTATTCTCATCTTGTAATGCTTACCCTTTACAGCCTGAACTTGTTATATTGCGGAACCCTATACCATAGCGAAAATGAAACAGTTAGCTAACTAATGAAAGTGAATTCATCCCTTTTCATTGTAGTTTACTATTTAAACTGTTTTTTAGATTAACAGGATGTATAGCAGTCCCAAACAGGGACAGAACTTATACCCCATTATTGTACAGTACATAACTTTTGACTTATAGGCGCGATTGAGAATCTGTCTGATGAGTTGGAAACACAATTGATAAACCTAAATTTTGTTCAGCTATATTATCGCCTAACTTTGATCCCAACATGGTGAAAATTATGTTGCGAAATGGACATTTAGTTCAGGAACTGATTTCTAGCAACGAACACTTAAAATGAAACGGCTGTAACTTGCAAACCCGAAATCCAATTGCCCTGAAATAAATTTTGTTGAAATTTCGACTGTGTTTACTTGCTACCACCTTTGTATTATTTTACTGAAGTTTGAATGTATGATTTAAGGCAATTTTTATAAGTTCGTAAGATGCATAATAGCTCGTATTACACATGAATTGTTAACTGCATAAATGCACACATTTTACCCGATTGCTATACTTCTAGTGATAGTGCGCGTTATTGTTCAGTGTACAATGCATTGTCGTGCATGAATGGTATCGTTTAGGAGTGTCAAGTACGCCAGTGAAAAGTGAATGATTCGTGACCATGAACAATACAGTTAGCAATGACTAAAACCGTGTTATTGGTGCGTACTTATACACGACTAGGCCATACTCATAAATAGTGTAAACCTGGGGAAAAAGGGAAAATCGAAGTGGAAAGACAATTGTATTTAGCGAGGACAGTGATTTAGAGGATGATCATTCGAACAACGACTCTTATATATATTAGGTTGGGCCTAACGGTCCGGCTGACAGGGTTATGTCCCGGGCGATAGCGGGCCGTAGTCTCGGGTATGTATGAGACCCTCGTTAAACATGATCCTCCTTTCCACAACTCGATTTTAAAGATGACTTAGAGACTGATAGGGACACAGATCATACATTACTTCAGTTAGTGACATATTGACTACCTGCATTTTATCTCCACTGTTATTACTTTCTTTTCTTGTTCCTTATCACTATTATAATATTGCTATTACATCGCTCTGACGACCTGAGTATGCATACTCAGACCTCGAGGAAGAACCAGCACAGGAGTCAGACTTGCCATTCGAGCTTGGAGAGATTTAGTCGGGAGTACCTCCTTTACCTTTACTGCTTTCCCTAAAGAAACCTTGTATTCGCACTTTGTTAGTAGTTCTTTTCCTCATTTTATTGTAAATTGTGAACAATGAAAGTTGATGTAATAATTTAGTGATGTATTTCCTTTACTTCTGTGCTTTGTTTACTGATAACCATGTAATGGTAGAAGCCGAAGAGTGACTACGGCGGGATTATTCCATGACCGTAGGAGCATGGCTGGCCTAGTCATCCCTCGTTTTCCGTATTTTGGGAAGCGGGGTGTGACAATTATTCAGATGTCTTTTTCCATTACCTTCTCTCTGGTTGCGAGGGCTCCTAGCATAAGAAGTGTACACCTATTACGCTTATTGGATAGTCTTCTTTCAAACCTTAGGCTGGTGCTGAAGGGTAGGGAAGAAAGAAAACCAATTAGCCTAAAGACGGTGTACAGAAGGTAATAAGTAAAGACATAATAAAGGGATTGCAGTGAGGGCATGTAAGTATATGGTTACTGTCATGAATCAGGATAGTGGAAGAGCCGTTACTAGGAATACTAGTTAACCCCTTTGAAACATTTTCATGTTTCAGTTTCACTGTGCGTTATTAATTGAAAACTGTTTTTCCAATTGGAATCTAACTCCAAGGTATGTATTTACCAGATCAGTTTCTCACATTTGTATATTATTACAGATGGTGAGTGGGACTATGATATTAGGAATTGGGTGATTAGATCCTCATTATATCGGAATTTGTTGTAATTGGTGACATTTGAGGAAATCATCTGGTTTTCGCCTGACGACAAATTTTTGGTTTTGAATATCCATTGTTATGCACCAATTTGAAACTGATATATCGGTACATTTATTTCATAAAGTGGGGTATAACATTTTAAAATTATGTCTGTAACATTTACCTATATCAGTTGATAGTTAGGTAAGGTGCATTTAACAGCGGTGTAATTCTTCTTAACCATAGTACAGTTTTCAACTAACGACGCACAAGATTTGAGTTATTGAACTTAGGGAACTTATACAAAGTATTGTATGTTGTCCAGTGTCCATTAGAATAATAGGGTTGGTACTCGTACTATATTCTGTTTACTCATGACTTCTCTAGTTTTAGAGAGGTATTTCGTTGAAATACAAGGTCCAGATTTTGAGAAGTTATATGTATAAGAATAAAGAAGAGAACCATCTGTTAGAAGTATCAGGATTCTTCAAGCTAGTGGAAGATGTAGATACTTGTGTTTGGTATTCCGTTAATAGTAATGGTTTTGAGAACTTGCTTCTCTTTCAGGTTACTCATATATGGATGCACTGCTAGTTGAGTAATGTTGATTGGAGTCTTTCCATTTGGCTGATATGCGCTGGAGACAGATGCATGATTTTGAATTTGGTTCCAATTAAATTAGTGCTTTTGTTTCTATATTGGATATATAGAATCAATTTATATCTTAACGATGTTAAGGTATAGGGAGTTGTCCAGCTGATGCTTAAAACCAGAATCCAGATAAACTCGAGGCACGTTTCAGTAATGGCAATTTGTGGGTTATCACGGGCTTTGACGAGGGTTAAATTTCTACCATCAGGAAGATCAAATTGATATTGATAGTTATATGTATGCCCTAGAGGCTATTACTGTACATGAGATGTACATTGTAGTAGATGCTTGGACATATATAAGGAGGACTTTCTTGCTCGACATGATAGTATGCTATCTGGTTACTCTTTATCTTAACATGTACACTGATTGTCTCTCTGTTACATGTTGGTAAAGCCCTTAGGATGCATACTTGACTACCTAGATTATGATGGAGATCATACTAGTGGGACAAAGGTAGTCCATGAGTACATCCTTTAATGTCCCTAGTCGTGGGTGTATCGAGACAGGACATCGATATACCAGAGTAGACTAGCGTATAGCTTCTCGACCCATGTAGATAGGCGATGGATGATCCCTTATCCATTGGTGTTTGACATCAGAGATGATATACGGGTGCTCAGTGGAGACTGGGTACACTGGATGGACTCATCAAGAACTCCCAGATGGTATTATACCTCACGTCAGATAGCAGTTCTCTGGTGACACTGGTACAGGTTACTCTATCGACCCGAGATCGTCATAGAGTCTTGTGTGATTCCCACTGTGCTTTGATTTCTACCTTACCATGTTCATGAGAACGTGCAAAACGGTGGTTTTTGGGTACAGTCCTGAGTCACATGGAGGCAATGAGCGATAGGAGGGGATTCGTCTCTCCCGGTATTGGGAGTTGATGTTGCTCTGTGGTCGATTGGCTATAACATGAATTCCCTGGCCAGGGATGATTCTGAGATTTTCTGGTAAGTGTTACCAGTAGTTTCTCGACCTGTTATGAGCCTCACATCGGCACGACTTATCGAGTTACTGGGGTCTGACGTTTACTACCCCTAGACAAGGTATGAGACATATCAGACGAAGAGACCTGACTGTACGGTAAGTGTTACTGATTGGATTCGCAGGAGTACGAGCAGGCTTGCTTGTTGATGTTCTGATCGCTCAATACCTGGGTGGCCGTTACGTTTAGAATGCCTCTTGTGGCTTGTGGGTGTTTCATATGATCATCACCTACTACCGGCGTATTGACGAGTCTTTAGAGTCCTACACAGAGGTTTCCTAGCAGGAGAAACTGAGTAGGTGCACATATGTGATATGTGCGGGACCGAGATTAATGCGCGTATGTGATACCGTATTCTATTCTCGCGATTTGTGACATCGGTTGGTTATATGTGATATAGCCGGGTTATCGAATTAAGTGTTGATTCGATAACTTGTTACATTTGATATTAGTCGGTTATATGTGATATAGCCGGATTATTAAATAAAGTGTTGGTTTAATAATTTAATGTATAATTATATATTTGATATATTAAATTACATTAACTAATACATGCTCACTTATGATTTCTTTTCTCACTTTGTTTGTGCATTAGTATGTATGCGATATATATTGATGTACATTATTTTGTATCATGCTAGATGATATTAAGAGGCATAGGTGTATGAGACTTACACTAAGTGTATGATAATCCTTGGGTTTTATTTATTTAAAGTTAATCAAATTAGGTGGAAAATAGTCAAATGGATGAAGCTTGTTGAAGCTTGTGGATTCATTTGACTTGCCCACTAATTTGTTTTTACTTAAGATATTTTCTTAACCCAACTATGATCCTAAGCTTTAGTTTAGTCTCTACAAGGGTTTATATATGATAAAAACTCACCCATGGTTACTTCTCTCATGAGATGAATTCATTCTTCTTCTTCTTCATCTAAACTCCAAAAGCTTTCTAGGTTTTTGATTAGTGATGAAATATTGTGAGAAAATAAAATCTAAAGTGAGCCCACTTCCTATTTCATCATCCTATACACTTGCTTGGGTTGTAACGGGTGTTCTCTTTACAAAGTTTTTGCCCTAGTGAAGAGGTAGCTTGGGTTTGAGTCTTCTCGACGTAGATCATCTTCGGCCTCGAAGACTTCGTGCAAGCTTGTTCATTCCTCCAAGAGAACCATTCTAGAGTTCGGGAAATCTTCACTTGCTATGATCACAGCGAAGGGATGTCAACATAGAGCTTTAGAAGTGAAGGACCGGTCTACAAAGGTTGTATTCCTTGCTCACTACTTGTAATGGTTGATTACATGTTCATAACGTTTATTTACTCTAGCATAATCCTAGCTTTGGATTGATTAGCGCCTTAGAATTTTTTAAATTTGGCATGGTAGTTGCTGTGAAAATGCAGTAGGGTGCTAAGGAATCCCAACAATGGTATCAGAGCCGGGCTAGAGTATTTGACGGTGTTTGTTAGATTACGAAACCGAAACTGCTCCGAAACATGAAACACCAAATACAGTTTGTGTCATTTTTTTATTCACCTCAATAAAATTTTCAAACAAGTACAGAGTGTTGTATGTGATATAACATGAACACAGGTGAAATTTGATGCAGTTTGGTGAATTTTTGGTCGACGACATATACCCCCATCTCGGCCAAAATCGGAGCCCCCCATCAAATTTTGGCAGTACTCTAGTGACTTAGTTTTGATGTTTCAGGTGTTGTTTGTTTTTGCTAATTTTGCATGAGATGTAATCTTACACTATAAATAATTCAGAGTGTTTCGTATTCGTAGTTTAACATTGTATTTGGGTTTTCACAAGTTATCTAGGCGAAGTTAAAAAGTTCGATCGAATGTCAAAAACCCATTTTTCCAAGTTTAACGTATTCGGAAAAACATGCAAGTAATTCTGTGGACCCTCTAGAAGAATGAAACCCTAGATCGACTTTTTTGAATCGCGGAACCGTGGTCATACCTTAGGGTTTGTCACAGTTTCATGGTGACATGAGTGAGGCTTGGGTTTGCCCTTCTATGGTTGGTCCATGGGTACTGCTGCATGTTCCGGGTATTATTAAAACTGTGCTCAAGTGTTGAGCTGTCGAGAAATTGTGGGACTTTGATGAATCGATCGAAAAGTTTAACGTCGTTCGGATATCATGTGATGGGATATAATAATTGGAATCTATCTAGTTGCGTCCAAGTTTAACATTTCAGTCTCGGGTGAAATCGGGAATCTTGTTGAATTACCCGACTTCCTTTGAAAAGTGTATTCATGGTTGAGACCTAAATGTAAAATTTGCATTGTTAGGCATGAAATTCAAAATATGTGATATTCCGGGTTTATGATGTCTAAGGGCAGTGCGGATTCTAATTGTTGTAGTTCTTCACTTTCTTTTCTGCGACCGTAAGTGTAATATGTGGTGTATCGCCGGTTTCGTTGCTATATGTCAACGACAATTGGGATACGCATATTTACTTACATTGATGACATGTGATGTTATGTGTTGTTGTGATATGTTATATTGGATCGTCGTGTTTGAATAGCCGGGGGTTTTATGTGAGATGAGAGTTTTTCATTTTCATTTATGTAAAATTCAATGTATGTGTTATTCTTTTATTGGGGCACTTCCGGGTTGAGGATGATCTCACCATTTTATATTATTTACTTTTCCGCATTACGATAGACCCAAGGAGGGGAGCAAAAGTAACCGGGTTCTAGAGTCCAGTAGGAGACCAACTCGAGGAGTCGAGTCCGGGTCTCCTAACTCTAGAACTGGTAGGGTTGCTTGCCACTCTCGTAGGGGTCTAGGGATGTGGGTTTGGCTATTCATCACGACCGTGAAATCCGTGTTTTATACAGGCTTAATATAAAACCCGGAAATCCTAGTATATCTAATATTTCATATGTTGTTTTCTGCTGTGATATCTGTGATATGATCATTTGATATGTTGAGATAGATACTGTATATAGTATATATGATATATTATAGATGTTGCTTATGTTTTACACCCGCGCTAGCCCTGCCGCGCTCTGCCGTTAGTTACCTAACCTAACGGTGCATGACGGGACATCGAGGAGAATGCGGATGGCATAAGCGTACGTTGTATTTATCTGTGATGTTTAGGTAACTTAAAATGATGGAACATTAATTAATGAGATTAATAAAAGAAAAGAAGCCTAAAGATGTTCTGGAATCGAATTTTCAAAAACAGGTAGCTCTAGTTGTTGCTTTGCATAGCGGTATTCCTTGTAGAATATCCAACACCTTATTCGATAAGGAAAAAGACGAGATCTCTTCACCGGGAGTGACCTCTTTAGCAATAACTGGCAGATGCTACAACCCTCGGTTTGTCTTTTGATTGCTTTTATAGTTCTTGCTTTGTATAGTGGTATTTGTGAAATACCCTGTACCTCATTCGATGAGGAAAGAGCCGAGATCCCTTCACCGGGAGTGACCTCTTTAGCAAAACTAGTAAAAGCCTAAAAATCACTCCTTTTCAAAATCACTCGATTCTACAACGATATCAAGTTCATTACGCAAAAAGTTTTCTTAAAAACCTGTCGTAGCCCTCCATCATTTCAGATAAGTACTTCATAGTATTTGTGCTACGTTTGTTGGATTTTGTCAAGGCGTAGTGTGCGGTAGCTATTTATACTTATCTGCAAAAGTATATGATGCGATTGAGTTAGGGTAGTCGTACGACTTTGTTGGCTTTCGTCAAGGGTCATGCGGGTGGGTTTAATTCAATCAAGAAATGTATGGGTTGAACTTGACTAGCAGCCTATGGCTTGTTGGCTTTCGTCAAGGTCATAGGATGCTAGGGGAAAAATATTATCGGGAATTTCAAGTGTTGAAATTTATAATGAGATTGCATACCTTCTATGAGATAGTTGGATCCCGACATCCACTGCGACTAAGAGTTACTCCTGGGAGAGTTTTACACATTACAATTAGCCGATCAAGTAGGTGTCTAGAAAGGTGTCAACGAGGTTATGCCCCTGGGAAAATGAGGTTTATTTTAATTAGGTCCATGCGAAAGCATGGGGAACCTCCCTCAAAGTACCGTCACTGGCTTGGCTGAAAGATTGGCGAACTTGTAGGGTGTAATTAATCCCGGCTAGTCTTTCCTTTTAGGGTTTGAAGGAAGATTTGATAAAAACAGTGGGAGCCATCCTGATTAGATAAACTAATAACCAATCTGATCTTACAAGAGCGCACGCAGAGTGTTTTCTTCTCTCTCTCTCTCTCTCTCTAGGTAGTGAACATGTCACGCCTTAATCAAGATAGTAATATGGATGTATTGGCCGAACCCGCTTGTTATACTGTGCTGGGGAACATTGGTCTCGCTCCAACTTATAATTGTTATAAGACCGAGCAGGAAATAGGGGATTACCAAGAATCCCATGCCGTCCAAACGAAGAAAGTACATGATGATGCATCTTTTTCGGGTGTGTTCATTATAGAGAACTGTTTCTCAGTATCCTCTACGTCCCGGGTATGAGATACCGGATCAGGATCCCACATATGTAATCTGTTACATGGGCTACAGATAGGTAGAGAACTGAGAACGGGTGATAAAGTTTCAAGAATTGGAAACGGTGCAATTGTTGCAGCCAAAGTGAAGGCAGTTATCACCCTGTATTATCAAATACATTGATTCTGAACGAATGTTATTAGATACCGAACCTGATATACAATATCATATCAGTCTCTTTATTGAGTAAAGAAGGATATAATTTTTTATTGTTGGATAATGTTTTGAACATGTCCTATATCAAGAGTTTATCAGTTCAGGCACGTTATCTAAAAGCATATACGTTCTAAATCAAACTACCGTTCTCAATGTACATAACACACACAAGAGGAAGAGTTCAGAAATGAATGAATCCTTCTTGAGGCATTGTAGACTAGGTCATACCAATGCGACCCGACTAGCTAAGTTACATTAAGATGCATATTTAAATCAGTTTGAATTTGCATCTTGTGAAACTTGCTAGTCATGTCACAATGATAACATGACCATAGCTCCGTTTATTGGAAACAGAGAAAGAGTTAGTGAACTCTTGGGACTGATACATAATGATGTATGTAAGTCTCCTGTCTACACATTCCAGGACCGGTTCTTTGTACTTCATTACATTCACTGGTGATCTCTCAAGATTCGGACATATGTTCCTGTTGAAACACAAGTCTGAAGCTTTTGAAAAATTAAAAGAATATAATTCAGAAGTAGAGAACCAAAACGGGTATAAGTATTATGTCCTTTGATGAGATCAGGGAGGAGAATACTTGAGCACGGAATTCCTGGACTATTCTAAAGGAGAATGAGATTCTCACTCAGCATTACTTCTCTGTATACACCACAACACGTCAGTGTATCGGGGCGGAGCAATCGCACCCTATTAGATATGGTGTGCTCTATGATGAGTACTACTGAGTAGCCTATTTCCTTTTGGCGGTTATGCACTCGAGAAACTGCATACCTATTGAATTAGGTTCCAACCAAATCAGGTACCTACCACTCCATATGAGATATGGTATGAGAAGAGCCAATGTCTTAAGTAAGTTATGATTTGGGGTTGTCCGGCCTATATCTAAAAGCAAAATCCGGACAAGCTCGAGGCAAGGTCAGTTCAGTGGAAGTTTGTTGGATATCCTAAGCATTCGCAAGGGAATATCTTCTGCCGCACCGAGCGATAAAAAGTGTTTTATTTCTCGGCATGCCACTTTTGTTTTCAGAAAAAGGAATTTCTTTTGGAAAGAAATTTAGTGGTCATGAGGTAGAACTGGAAGGAGTTCCAGATATACAAACTACAGCTGATGACTTGTTAGAACCAAAGGATTCAATAGCTCTCGACGAACCTCAGCCTCTCCACCGATCTGGTAGAGTTCCTCATCCGCCTGAGAGATACTTTGGTTTTCTCAACGACAGTGCGAGCGAGGACTGCATCATGTGATGATGGCCCAACTAGTTTCGAGCAGGCCATCAAGAGTGGGGACTCCGTAAGAATGGCTGGATGCTAAGCGATCTCAGATGGAATCCATATACACCAATAAAGTATGGACTCTGATTGCTATATCTGAAAGGTTAAATCCCCATCAGGAGTGTTCCCCGCCGAAAGAAGCGGAGAGACGCGATAAATGCCTCATCTGAATTTTGGGACAGATGCTAATTGGTGCTATCCGTCCACCTCTCCGAAGATGCCAAGTTAATTTATGGCACCATGTATCGAAGGTTTAAATGGATGCGGCCAATGTAGCAGATTTCTTCAGATTCCCCCTCATTTGAGGTTTTTTTTTATTGTGGCGACGCTCTTCCCTGCAGGCGCAAGCCCTTGCAGTTAATTATGCTACCGCATCGCGGTAACAACTTTCTCCTTCTCCAGATGATCACTTCGTGCCGTGTGTGTGTTTGTTTTGTTTTTGGTTGCCCATAGATTTTATACAGAGACTAATTTATGTTGTCACCCGTAGGGCGTGGATTAGTCCAAATCCGTATCTTCTTAGATTTGGGTTTGGCGGTTGGGTTTAAGCATACGTTAGTCTCATTTGGGACTAAGATCAACTTAAACATATGTTAAGGATACGTTAGTCTAATTTTAGACTAAGATCAACTTAACAGGATCATTTAGATCCAACAAAAGAGCATTTGGACTCTATTGTTTAGTTTAGGGACATTGCGGTCGATTAGTTTAAGGATGTCACGGTCCAAGGTTAGTTTAAGGACATCTCGGTCCAAGGTTAAGGACATTATAGTCCGTGAGTTTAAAGACATCACAGTCAAGGTTAAGGACATCATAGTCCGTGAGTTTAAAGACCTCACAGTCAAGGTTAAGAACATCATAGTCCGTAGTTTAAAAAGCTCACAGTCAAGGTTAAGGACAGACCTCACAACAAGGTTAAGGACGTCATAGTCCGTGAGTTTAAAGACCTCACAGTCAAGGTTAAGGACATCATAGTCCGTGAGTTTAACGACCTCGCAGTCAAGGTTAAGGACATCATAGTCCGTTAGTTTAAAGACCTCACAGTCAAGGTTAAGGACATCATAGTCCATGGGTTTTAAAGGACCCCACAGTCCGTAGAATGTTTGGTTGTTGGGACCCGTCACCTCTCTGAAGACGTTGAAGGATTACAACGACAAATATCAGAGGAGTAAAGAGATGTACCCTCGAACCGGCATGAGTTGGGTTAAAAGATCTGTAGTCCAATTTGGGACTAAGATCTGTTAAAAAATTTATGAGCAGATGGGCTCAATTAATATGAGTTGAAGACTTATGGCTAACCTTGACCTAAGTCCAATAAATGTTTAACATTTTATCTTCGGATGTAGAGCCTTTATTTGGGTTTGGCCCTTTTAATAATGCTAAGCATTGACTTGCATTCCGACAATGTTTTGTCTTTTATTGAATGCCGGGCATTCATCAGAGCTCTGGGCTTATTAAAGAACGATTTACGTTCTGTCAGCACAACACGTGGCGCGCTAGGCACTTTGCGCCGGTCAAAGAGCGCAGTGCGCTTCTGCCGTGCGGCGAACATGTAAGGGACACGTATCGCGCCCAGACGATGACTGCATGATGCCAATTTATGAGCGCTGAGTGCTAGTCCATGAGCGCATGGCACTTTCAATTTAGTGGCGCACACGTGAATGACACGTGGTGCATTTGGCGCTGAGCGCCAGCCCATGAGCGCAGTGCGCTATTTCAGAAGCGCAAAGCGCAAGTTGTCAATTGGCGCATACATGACTGACACGTGGCGCATTTGGCGCTGAGCGCCGGTCCAGAGAGCGCAGAAGCACAGTTCAAGAGCGCAAGGCGCATTTCAAGAGCGCAAGGCGCAAGCGGATCTGATCAATTTTATAATCTGGGAACAAATTTATGTTCTTTTAAAAGAGACTTTGTCTCAAGATCTATGAACAACAGTTCTTATTTTGCAGGAGAGATTTCCAATCTCATATGTTGATGAAAAGGCTTTGCCTTTGTAGATCCATGACTGTGAGAAGAATTATGTTCTTCTTTTATTTTAGGTTGAGATCTTTTGATCTCTTTTGTGAAAGACTTTTTGTCTTGTAGATCTATGATCTGTTTAAAGAAAAGAATTCTTCTTTCTTAATAATGAGATGATTTCATCTCTGTGTTCATCATCCTTCACTCTTACCTTGAAAAAATATCTTCTTGCAAGAGCTTGCTCTTTTTCTTTGAGTTTCTCAATGTTTATGGGAGGGTCTCTATATCAGAATTGAAGTCTTGGAGCCTTTATATAGGGCAAGCTGATTTGTTGAATCAGTTAAAGAGATGTTTCTCTGATTGATTTGGGGATATTTCCCACCTTTGGATCTTTGATCCTAGAGCTTCTGTTTTACAGAAGGAAATCTTCTTGTTTTTAACAAGATTGGAAAATTTTTCCATAACAGAATTTAATTCTGATTAATTAATGATTTATCATTATTATTAGATCTTTTGATCTAACGGTGGGGAGTTTTTTAATTCCAGCGCTAGTGTACCTGTGCTTTACACGTGGTGTGCTGCTCAAAATGCAGCGCGCCTTGCGCTAGCACACCTGTGTTTGACACGTGGTGCGCTGCTCAGAGTGCAGCGCGTCCTGCGCTAGCGCACACGTGTTTGACACGTGGCGCGCTGTGCAACGCGCCTAGCGCTAGCGCACACATGATGCGCTGCCTAGGGCGCAGCGCACTTGGCGATGCATCTGAAGCGTTACTTCAATTTTGAAATTTGAATTTCAAATAGAGCTTGGCTCTGATTGGGGGAAACAAATGCCCCCCCCACTGTTGCGCTCACGTGGCCAACATGTGAGTGTAGCGGTGGCCGCATTTGCGACCTTGGATCAACTCAAAAGGTTAAGAGGCATTTCAATGCCTATAAATAGGACCTTTGGTCCTTTAGATGATTCTGTTCATCTTCTTACTTATTTTCTGAGAATTTTATTCTCTTATAGAGCATAGCTCTCCATCTTAAGAATTTTAAGAGTCAAAACTCTGCAAAAATCTTGGTAAAGATTAAATCTTTTAAAAGATCATTTTAAGAATCTAGGGTTTCTCCCATTAACAGAGCCTTGCTCTCCATAGATCTTCGATCTAAAGAAAACCCAGTTTAGGGTTTCATTAACAGAGCTTTGCTCTCTTGAACCCATAGATCTAAGGAGATCTTTTCTTGGGGTTTCATAACCCATGAACAGAGCTTTGCTCATAAAGAACTCTTAGAGTTTGTTCATAGATCTTGAAAATCTTAGAATTTTTAATTCATAAAAAAAATTGGTTTTTCCATCATCTTTACAGAGCCAGGCTCTTGAGGAATTTTTATTCATCCATGATCAGAGTTTGACAAGTGTCACTCTGTCATAGAGCATTTCTCTCAAAGGGAGATTTACTCCTCTTCCCGAGGGGTCTCTTATTTAATGAGAATTTTCTTGAAGATCTCCTCATTTAAATAACAGTCTCATCAAATGATGAGGTTGTTTTTTTAATTGATGAATTATCTTCTAGATTTTGTGGGCCCCCTTTGGTCCCTCTTTCCACTGCATTACAGTGTGGTACAAATTCTAAAGTACCAAGTGTCAGAATTTAAATTAAATTATAGCACTGACAGTTAACTTTTGTCCCTTTTACGTAGGCGACATGTCTTTCGACACTTCCTTTCCGTTCATTCGCTCCGAAGGTGGATTTCCTGAAGCGCCCATAGACTGGTAGGTTATTGCGTTGATCAGAGACCATGACCTGGAACACAAGAATCTTCATTTGTGGGGAACATGGTATAACCAGATCATTATGGGTCGACACAGTTTCTCTTGCGCAACACATTCAGAGGCCATTTCGGAGATTCAATATGCTGACCCACCCCTAGTGAACTATGCTGTGGAGGTGGTTAATTGGACTTCAGAGGATTGTCTTCTGCCCTCTATGACTGCAATACCTGTACAACCGCCGATGGATTTGGACATTCTAGGGCGGCGTATATGCCAAGGTGAGTTGCGCCCTTAGGGACAACCGTACAATATAGGTCTGATTCCCCGTCACTCGTCCGTCTACCTGCAATGGGCCCGATATATCCTATCGGCAAATATGTCAGAACTACTGAAGCTTGGGTCGTATCCTGCGATTTATGCTTCTCTATTTCAGTATTCCACACCTCCCGCGTAGTGGGTCAAAGCCTTCTTAGAATAATGGAACGTTACAACTCATACCTTTCTTATGCTAGATCGGGAAGTTTCCATCTCTCTGTAAGAGTTTGCGGATATCTCTAGTTTGCCTGTCATAAGGGAGCATTATGAGGAGATCTTTCCCCCTGATGAATATGTTTTCGCTACCCGACTGGTGATGACGGGTCAAAACCCAGAGAATGCCATTCAGCACCGATTGCCTAGCTTGATCAAGGTTCTAAACATTTACGAAGGTTTATTTCTTGAATCTGGAAGCCGTGGGGTTAGCTTTGCGGACTTCATCGCCCGTTTTCTTCGCCCAGAAGTTTTATTGTGCCAGGGTGAAAAGTTTGCCAAACTCGATGATCCTTTTAGCTTCGGTTTGGATCGCCGGCCAATATTGGAAGCTGATCAAAAGGGATTCTTTCTTCCAAACGTCGCGATCATCCCTTTCTCAGAAATTGCTACTCCGGGCATCGACGAGGAATCGTTCTTTCTATGGTTCCTCGGTTTATGGTTAAGCTGGTTCGCGCTTCCCATGCACTCTCGCTACATGAGGCCGTCAGTCTTTTACCCAGCTCATCGGATGGTTAAAGGGAGACAAGTTGCTGTTGGAATTGCCGGGCTGGCTCATTTATATCACGGCCATAGTTTGGCGGCTGATAGTATTCAGCCTGGGGTGCAGCCCGTGAACTTCCCGATGCACTACTTTACTTCATGGCTTGAGTTGCATGTGCTCGGTTCCTTCGGAATGCACAAGCGACCTCATTTCTATGAAACTTGCAATTTTCCACGGAACATGCGGTTGGTCAATGCTTCCATTGTGGAGCCAAGCCAGTGAGAGGCTCGGGGTGTAATTCTTCATCCACGTACCGTCGGGGATGGCATAACCTTTGTTGATAAGGTTATGACCATCGGTAAGGAGTCTGCTAAGACGGCGCAGCCATTGTGGGACACCTTTAAAGATGGGGCTTCTACCCTGAAAGCTCGGGAAATTCTCCACCTATATTCCATCAGGCCGGGATATTTGTTGTTCAGGCATAACGATTCGGCTCTGTTCATGAGATATAACCCTCACCGTTTTGCCCAGCAATCAAGTCATAATCAAGGCATCCCGCTCGAGGCATTCCTGGCAGAACCAGTTTACACTGAGGAGGGCATCCGGAGCGCTTTGCATCACTTCATGCGCTAAACACAGGGTCCATTTTCTTCAGTGAACAAAGTTGTGTTCCTAGGGCCCTAAATGTATACGTGGTGTGGTATCAGCACGCAGTGGGTGCCGTTATTAGGGAGGAAAAGAAATTGTTGCTCGACCGCAAGGGTGCACCTCCTGCCGGTAATCCAAGCATCCCTCTGAAGCGACGGACCATCATCCGTCCTCCCTTAAGAGAAGTGGCTGCGGTCGAGGTTCCGCATGATAGGCCCGAGCTACCGGTGCCCCGTGCTCCCGTGGAGACAGTGAATGTAGCTTCCCCCGAGTCTGGCGTGGGTTCAGATATCGGGAGTCGTCGTCCCAAAGTGCCCACCAAGTGTAAGCTAGTGCTGGCTACGACCAGAGCTCGCTCACAGAAGAGGAAGAAAAATTTGATCCTTTCCGTCGACGTTGTACTTGGCCAGGAGCCTCACACTCCTTATGGCGAGGGTCTGAGCGAGTATGGGACAAATAAGTGTCTATTCATGCTGCCAGATGATACTGATCTGGCGGCTGCCATTGCAGCTTCTGAGCAATTGGCAAGCCATGAAGTGGGACTGGCTATCCTTGTGCGATCAGGTAACCATCAGCTGTATCTTTCATCATTGCATCACATTTCTATCAGCATGTTTTGGCTGACACTTTTCCTTCTTTAACAGGCATTTCCACCGAAGAAGCTCCCACAGCTTCTCTCAAGACTTTTGAGGAAGAGGAAAGACTTCGAGCATCCTTAGGCATCGGTACATTTCGGTTCACCGTGTCTCCGCTCCCGTTTCTTATGGGTAATCTGACCCTTCTTTTTCTTCTTATTACAGGAACAACCTCTACTTAGGTTATTCCAACCGTGGCACCGACTTCACAGGGCAGTGCGGAGATGCTTCCCGGGTCGGCTATCTCAGTTCCACCGGTATTGCCGAAAGAAGCTTCACTTAAACAACCGATGACAGATGCCATAACGGCTCCAGAGGTAACTATTGGCGCGGACGAGGAGGTCCTGTTGAATGAGGTCTTTAGAAGATCTGCCCTCACGGCCCGGGTGGAGAGGAAGCGTAGGATGCATGCGGCAAGGGAGCGTACCGTCGCCTTGGATGCAGGTGCGGGTTCCAGCGTTGTTGCCCTTGCCCCCACTCCTTCAGAGGATGCTCCGACTGCCTTGTCCACCGCCCACAGACAGGCAGCACGTGCTACTCGGTAAGCAATCGGAAAATCGACTCAAAGTAACATGACGTTGGGTTCTTCTGTCAAAGTTTTAGTTTTTAGGTTCTCATATATCCTATCTTGCAGGGCCGAGTCTTGCCGAGGAGGTGGTGGGTGTCGTAGCGGCAACCACCGAGCCTGAGGTAGTGGCAGGTGAGACAGCCATAATTGTCGAGCCCAAGGTAGCGGTAGGTGAGATGGCTACAATTGCCGAGCCCGAGGTAGCAGTGGGTGAGATGGCTACAGTCGTCGAGCCCGAGGTAACCACTCTTTCTCAAGAGTCGGGCACTGCTCCAATCGTCACTCTTTCTCCTTGCAGCTCCTTGCCGTTGCTAGGCACTATGAGCGTCATGACGATTCTCGTGGAATCGAGGGATGAGGCTACGGGTAGCGAGACCATTCCGATGAAGGAGGGTGAAGCATTTGCTGCCTCTAGTAACGCCCTTGGACTATTGAAAGCGTTTCCCTCTCAATAATTGTTTCTGTACCATTTGTAATTTTGAATAAAATGTATCCATTCTTTTTTTCTTTCATAAGATGTATTCTATCCCCAATTGAATTCATGAATAAAATATATATTTCTTTCGAAATGTCTTGTGTCATCTCTTTGCTTTCTTCTTTTCTTTGTTGTCGGCATGTCACTTTAGTAAGAATAGCCTGCAGATGATAGAGTGAATATCCTGTTTTGAATTCTTTGAGAGGTAGTGATGGCTTAGAAAGCAGGTTCAAATCAGCCACCTAAGACTTTTCAACTTCATAAGACCTGAGGGTCTCATGAAGACTTTTCTCCCCACGAGTAGAGAGGATCTCGTATGTGTACTTTCTCCTTAGGGATCGTGAGGATTCCTCAGCGCATTTTCCCTTATAAGTCGTAAGGATCTTATAAGAGAGTTTTCTTCCTTACGGGTCGAGAGGACCTGTAAGTGATTGATGGTGTTGCCATTATCCACATTTCACGGATTCAGGAGTTGCTCTGGGCGTTTCCTATGGGGTCAAGATTGTCTTTAACCGTGTACCCTGGGACCAAGAATTTGCTCTGGATGCTTCCCACGTGGTCATAGCCGTGTTCTGCAAGGACCAGGCTCCGCTCTGGATGTTTCCCACGGGGTCGTGATTGACATAAGCCACGTTCCACGTGAACAGGGATTTGCTTTGGATGCTTCCCACGGGGTCATAGCCGTGTTCTGCGAGGATCAGGCTCTGCTCTGGATGCTTCCCATGGGGTCATAGCCGTGTTCTGCGACGACCAGGATCCGCTCTGGACGTTTCCCATGGGGTCAGAATTGACATAAGTCGCGTTCCACGTGACCAGGAATTTGCTCTGGATGCTTTCCATGGGGACATAGCCGTGTTCTGCAAGGACCAGGCTCCTCTCTGGATGCTTCCCACGGGGTCATAGCCGTGTTATGCGAGGACCAGGATCCGCTCTGGACATTTCCTATGGGGTCAGGATTGACATAAGCCGTGTTCCATGTGACAAGGAATTTTGATCTGGATGTTTCCCACGGGGTCATAGCCGTGTTTGCGAGGACCAGGATCCGCTCTAGTCGTTTCCCATGGGGTCAGAATTGACATAAGCCGCGTTCCCCATGACCAGGAATTTCCTCTGGATGCTTCCCACGGAGTCATAGCCGTGTTCTGCGAGGACCAGGCTCCGCTCTGGATGCTTCCCACGGAGTCATAGCCGTGTTCTACGAGGACCAGGATCCGCTCTGGACGTTTCCCACGGGGTCAGGATTGACATAAGCCATGTTCCACATGACCGGGAATTTTTCTCTGGATGCTTCCCACGGGGTCATAGCCGCGTTCTGCGAGGACTAGGCTCCGCTCTGGATGCTTCCTACGGGGTCATAGCCGTGTTCTGGGAGGACCAGGATCCGCTCTGGACGTTTCCCACGGGGTAAGGATTGACATAAGCCGCGTTCCACATGACCAGGAATTTGCTCTGGATGCTTCCTACGGGGTCATAGCCGTGTTCTGCGAGCACCAGGCTCCGCTCTGGATGCTTCCCACGGGGTCATAGCCATGTTCTGCGAGGACCAGGATCCGCTCTGGACGTTTCCCACGGGGTCAGGATTGACATAAGCCGCATTCCACGAGACCAAGAATTTGCTCTTGATGCTTCCCACAGGGTCATAGCCATGTTCTACGAGGACCATGCTCCACTCTGGATGCTTCCCATGGGGTCATAGCCGTGTTCTGCAAGAACCAGGATCCTCTCAGGACTTTTCCCACGGGGTCAGGTTTGACATAAGCCGCGTTCCATATGACCAGGAATTTGCTATGGATGCTTCCCACGTAGTCATAGCCGTGTTCTGCGAAGACCAGGCTCAGCTCTGGATGCATCCCACGGGGTCATAGCCGTGTTCTGCGAGGACCTGGATCCGCTCTGGACGTTTCCCATAGGGTCATAGCCGTGTTCCACGTGTCCAGGAATTTGCTCTGGATGATTCCCATAGGGTCATAGCCGTGTTCTGCGAAGACTAGGCTCCGCTCTGGATGCTTCCTACGAGGTCATAGCCTTGTTCTGCGAGGGCCAGGATCCGCTCTGGACGTTTCCCACGGGGTCAGGATTGACATAAGCCGCGTTCCACGTGACCAGGAATTTTGCTCTGGATGCTTCCCACGGGGTCAAAGCCTTGTTCTGCGAGGGCCAGGCTCCGCTCTGGATGCTTCCCACGGGGTCATAGCCGTGTTCTGCGAGGACCACATTCCGCTCTGGACGTTTCCCATGGGGTCAGGATTGACTTAAGCCGCGTTCCACATGACCAGGAACTTTGCTCTGGATGCTTCCCACGGGGTCATAGACGTGTTCTGCGAGGACCAGGCTGCGCTCTGGATGCTTCCCACAGGGTCATAGCCGTGTTCTGCATGGATCAGGATCCGCTCTGGACGTTTGCCACTGGGTCAGGATTGACATAAGCCGCATTCCACGTGACCAGGAATTTGCTCTGGATGCTTCCCACGGGGTCATAGCCGTGTTCTGCGAAGACCAGGCTCCACTCTGGATGCTTCCCACGGGGTCATAACCGTGTTCTACGAGGACCAGGATCCGCTCTGGATGTTTCCCACGGGGTCAGGATTGACATAAGCCGCATTCCACGTGGCCAGGAATTTGCTCTGGATGCTTCCCACGGGGTCATAACCGTGTTCTGCGAGGACCAGTCTCCTCTCTGGATGCTTGCCACGGGGTCATAGCCGTGTTCTGCAAGGACCAAGATCCGCTCTGGGAGTTTCCCACGGGGTCAGGATTGATATAAGCCGCGTTCCACGTGACCAGGAATTTACCCTGGATGCTTCCCATGGGGTCATACCCGTGTTCTGCGAGGACCAGGCTCCGCTTTGGATGCTTCCCACGGGGTCATAGCCGTGTTGTGCAAGGATCAGGATCCGCTTTGGATGTTTCCTATGGGGTCATAGCCATGTTCTACGTGACCAGGAATTTGCTCTGGATGCTTCCCACGGGGTCATAGCCGTTTTCTGCGAGGACCAGGCTCCGCTCTGGATGCTTCCCACAGGGTCATAGCCGTGTTCTGCGAGGACCAGGATCCGCTCTGGACGTTTCCCACGGGGTAAGGATTGACATAACCCGCGTTCCATGTGACCAGGAATTTTTCCCTGGATGCTTCCCACGGGAACATATCCGTGTTCTGCGAAGACCAGGCTCTACTCTGGATTCTTCCCACGGGGTCATAGCCGTGTTCTGCGAGGACCAGGATCCGCTCTGGATGTTTCCCACGGGGTCAGGATTGACATAAGCCGCATTCCACGTGACCAGGAATTTTCTCTGGATGCTTCCCACGGGGTAAT
This sequence comes from Agapanthus africanus, assembly GCA_030015575.1. NCBI lineage: Eukaryota > Viridiplantae > Streptophyta > Magnoliopsida > Asparagales > Amaryllidaceae > Agapanthus > Agapanthus africanus. The sequence goes on from CM057347.1 coordinate 295,670,758, forward strand.
AGCCGTGTTTTGCGAGGACGAGGCTCCTCTCTGGATGCTTCCCACGGGATTATAGCCGTGTTCTGCAAGGACCAAGATCCGCTCTGGGCGTTTCCCACGGGGTCAGGATTGACATAAGCCGCGTTCCAAATGACCAGGAATTTGCCCTGGATGCTTCCCATGGGGTCACACCCATGTTCTGCGAGGACCAGGCTCCGCTTTGGATGCTTCCCACGGGGTTATAACCGTGTTCTGCAAGGATCAAGATCCGCTTTGGATGTTTCCCATGGGGTCATAGCCATGTTCCACGTGACCAGGAATTTGCTCTGGATGCTTCCTACGGGGTCATAGCCGTTTTCTGCGAGGACCAGGCTCCGCTCTGGATGCTTCCCACAGGGTCATAGCCGTGTTCTGCGAGGACCAGGATCCGCTCTGGACGTTTCCCACGGGGTAAGGATTGACATAACCCGCGTTCCACGTGACCAGGAATTTTGCCCTGGATGCTTCCCACGGGGACATATCCGTGTTCTACGAGGACCAGGATCCACTCTGGATGCTTCCCACGGGGGTCATAGCCATGTTTTGTGAGGACCACGATCCGCTCTGGACGTTTCCCACGGGGTCAGGATTGACATAAGCCGCGTTCCACGTGACTAGGAATTTCGATGCGAATGCTTCCCACAGGGTCATAGCCTTGTTCTGCGAGGACCAGGCTCCGCTCTGGATGTTTCCCATGGGGTCAGGATTGACATAATCCTTCTTCCACGTGACCAGAAATTTTTCTCTGGATGCTTCCCACGGGTCATAGCCTTATTCTGCGAGGACCAGGCTCCGCTCTGGATACTTCCCATGGGGTCTTAGCCGTGTTCTGTGAGGACCAGGATCCGCTCTGGATGTTTCCTAGGGAGTCAGGATTGATATAAGCCACGTTCATCGTGACCATAAATTTTTCTCTGGATGCTTCCCACCGGGGTCATAGCCGTGTTCTGCGAGGACCAGGCTCTGCTCTGGACATTTACCATGGGGTCAGGATTGACATAAGCAGCGTTCCACGTGACCAGGAATTTAGATCTGGATGCTTCCCATGGGTTCATAGCCGTGTTCTGCGAGGACCAGGCTCCGCTCTGGATGCTTCCCACGGGGTCATAGCCGTATTCTGCGAGGACCAGGATCCGCTTAGGACGTTTCCTACCGGGTCAGGATTGACATAAGCCGTGTTCCACATGACCAGGAATTTTTCTCTGGATGCTTCCCACAGGGTCATAGCCGTGTTCTGCGAGGACCATCCTCCGCTCTGGATGCTTCCCATGGGGCCATAGCCGTGTTCTGCGAGGACCAAGATCTGCTCTGGACGTTTCCCACAGGGTCAGAATTGACATAAGCCACATTCCACGTGACCAATAATTTTACTCCGGATGCTTCCCACGGGGTCATAGACGTGCTCTGCGAGGACCAGGCTCCGCTCTGTACGTTTCCCATGGGGTCAGGATTGACATAAGCCGCGTTCCACTTGACCAGGAATTTTGCTCTGGATGCTTCCCACGGGGTCATAGCCGTGTTCTGTGAGGACCAAGCTTCGCTCTGGATGCTTCCCACGGGGTCATAGCCGTGTTCTGCGAGGACCAGGATCCGCTCTGGACGTTTCCCACTAGGTCAGGATTGACATAAGCCGCGTTCTACGTGACCAGAAATTTTGCTCTGGATGCTTCCCACGGGGTCATAGCCGTGTTCTGCGAGGACCAGGTTCCGCTCTGGAGGCTTCCCACGGGGTCAAAGCCGTATTCTACGAGGACCAGGATCCGCGCTGGACGTTTCCCATGGGGTCATGATTGACATAAGCCGCGTTCCACGTGACCAAGAATTTTGCTCTGGATGCTTCCTACGGGGTCATAGCCATGTTCTGCGATGACCAGGCTCCACTCTGGACATTTTCCACGGGGTCAGGATTGACATAATCCGCGTTCCACGTGACCAAGAATTTTGCTCTGGATGCTTCCCACGGGGTCATAGCCGTATTCTGCGAGGACCAGGCTCCACTCTGGATGCTTCCCACGAGGTCATAACCGTGTTCTGCAAGGACCAGGACCCGCTCTGTACATTTCCCATGGGGTCAGGATTGACATAAGCCGCGTTCCACGTGACCAGGAAGGGTTGACATTATCCGCATTTCACGGAGTCGGGGTTTGACTCTTGGTCTTCTGCGCACTGCCGAGTCATAGAACTGGGAATTGCCGCGGTTCCGCTTTGCTTGTTGTTGCGTCTGTTGTAATGAGACACATGATGAGATGATCTCCAGGTTGTCTGTGAACCGTTGAGATTTGGTTTCTTCTTTTGATGGAGCTTGGGGACAGAAGGTGTGATTCACTCTTTGTTTGTACCCCTGGATTGTATATAGGGATCGATGTGATTTCACCTATATGGCATAGATTTCATTTTTTTTATTTCTTTCCGCGATGCTTTATCATTTCAGCTTTTATATCGCAAAAGTCGCGATTGCCCAATCATTTCGCTATTTTTCGCGGTGCCCAATCATTTCAGCTATTTGTTTTATTTTTTACTCGCTGCTTTTTATTGCGAGTTGCCCAATCATTTCGGCTATTTTGCATGCATATATTTTTACTTGCTGATCTTGTTTGGAACTTGCCCCATCATTTCGGCTATTTTGTATGCATGTGTGGCTCGCTGGCTTTTCTCTGCAAGCTTGGAATTAGACACCGATTTCGGCATCAACACTGCTTCAACTGGAATATTGCCAGGAGCGAATCATCATTTGCCTCTGTCGATGTCGAACAAAGGTGTCTTAGCAAACAGGGTTAAGATCCCGTCGACTAAGGCTTTTGACTTCATGAGCCGTAAAGGTCCCATAAAGGTATTTCTCCCTACAAGTCGTGAGGATCTCGTTGGTGCGTTTTCTCTTTAGGAATCGTAAGGACTCCTAAGTGTATAGTCTCTTATAAGTCGTAAGGATCTTACAAGAGTGCTTTCTCCTTATAAGTCGAGAGGACTTATAAGGGCTGTTTACCGTGTAGACATATCCATAGTCATGGATGGGACTTTGTCAGGGAAATGTTTATTCATGCCTGTGGATTGTATACAAGGGCAGCATTCAGCTGCCTATAGGGCAGCATTGGAGGTTGTGGTGGCCGCTTAAGAATAGGTTCAGATCCCTGTAGCTTAAGACTTTTGAATCTTATGAGCCATGAGGGTCTCATAAGAGGGTTCTCCTTGCGAGTCGTGAGGATCTCGCAAGTGTAATTTCTTCTTAGGAATCATGAGAATCCCTAAGTGTGTTGCCTACTTGTGAGTCGTAAGGATCTCACGCAGGTGGTTTCTCCTCACAAGGTCCAGAGGACCCTACAAGTGTCTTTTAACGAGTTTGCGCCCTTTCGGGTTTTCACAAAAACTCGCCGGTAGCCCTGCTGTTTTTACTCATGGAGCCCTTTTGGGTTTTCATCCGTGCTCATTTTCTTTATGGACATACCGTTTTTTTTGTCACCCCTGGGATGCTGCAGTCCACAGTAGTTTATCGACGTCTCGGTCAACAGCTAGTTTTAGGACATAGTGGTCCATCGTTAGTTTAAGGACGTTTCGGTCCGGACCGGCTACTGCTTATAGAGTTTGGGATTAGGAAGATAGCGAGCGGACATAGTCGTCGTCATCTATCATTAACCTAGGCCGTAACTCGTTAGGCGTAGTATTTCTTTAGGAAGTGACAATTTATTGGCCTGAATGGTCTTTCACCATGCATGTCCATGAGTTGGTAGGCACCACCCTGGTAGACTTTGTCTATGATATACGGGCCTTCATAATTCGGCTCAAATTTTCCCCGCTTGGAACGATTGGGGATCATGGGTCTCTTGGCCATTAGCACGAGTTCGCCTTGGCGGAATGTTCTCGGCCTGTTTCTTTGGCGGGTCCTTGGCTGTCAGCTCTTTGACGGCTTGGTCATCAAGGATGATATCCTCAGGGACCTTTTCTTTCCCCTTGTCTTTTCTATTTGACCAACTGTTCGAGGGCCCAAGATTCTTTTCGGGAAGCGTGCGATTACGCAGCTGAATGTTCTCGCAGTTCTTCGGTTCTTCCACTTTTCCCGACGTGGATTCTTTGAATAGAGGGCCAAGAGTCATTTCTTCATCAGAGTCGCTCCTGAAGGTGAGAACTTGCGGTCCCCCAGCTTCGACCATGTGACAGTTGCCGGTAGTTCATTTACGCTCCTCAGTCGTATTTCTTTGCTCCCGACGAGTTTTGCTTTTCATTCGCTTAAAATGTTGCCGGTGAGCAACATATCCATGCCACCATCATTTAAAAGCATTGCACTCTTCTGTGGGGTGCGCAATCTTTCGATGATATAAGCAGTAGCTAGGATGTGTTTCCGCCTCACCGAGAATATTTCCTTCGGAGGGTGGCAGCTTCATCCCCATTGATATGGCTTTGGGGAACCTCTTCCTCATCTTGAACCTGCTTTTATTTGTGGCGGACGTACTTCGATCTGGCAGGAGTGTTTCAATCCTTTCGTCCAGTCACCGGCGTTTGGCCTTTTCAAATATGGCCATCTCACGCTCCCGATCAGCTTTGCTTTTCGAAAGAGCTTCGTCCAGGAATGCATCAATCGTTTCGTCTGATGGTCTTGGAAATTCAGGCTCAGGACCTGCCCCCAGTTTCTCTGTGTAAGGAGCTTCTTCATCATTTATCGATGAGTGATAGATCACATAGAAACTTCCTATGTAATCTTCAGATTCATCCGACAAGTTTTCTGCATCATCTCCGTCATCAACGACGCGACTGAGAAGTTCTTGGAGTGTGTCTGGAGTCCGCGCTTTCTGGTTATACTCTTCCAACGTGCCAATCTGTTTTTGCAGGTCCGTGCGCTTGTCACCAGGCTTCACGGGCTTTTTGGTCTTCTTCTTCTTCTTCGAAGACTTTTACGGCTGGGTGCGAGTGCTTTGGCTATCACCACCAATCTTTGGAGTTGGGCGCGTGATCGCACGCTTTTGGCGTGTCGGATGTTCAAAGTTCTAAAGTTATAACCGCGATCAGGACGGTGTCGCTTTGCAGCTAGCCGGTTGAGCACGGGTCGATCCACAGGGAGATGGTTGTATGTCCGTTCGAGTTTTAGACGAGTCAATAAAGAATGTGTATATGTTTGTTCAGTTCTATCCTAAGTGATATATGCAAGTATAGAGTTGTTAAGAAAAAGATACTAAAGTGTAAGCTAAAGAAATCCACACTCAAAACCTTTGAGCCGATTATTGACCAATTGAAGCTAGAGCAATCGGCAACAACGTGGATTAGGGGATTTAAGCACGGTATTCGTGGAATCTGGCTTATTTACCCATGTCCTTCCGTTCTTGTCTCTTGCTTTCGTCTCCGGCCAAACCGAACGCAACCGGTCACGGTTAGGAATCACCGTTAACTTGGTAGGGTAGGGCGCCTAACGGAGCGCATGCGTAACGTTTGGGCGGAGTTCAATGGAAAATAATGGGAAAAGGAAATGAGCAAAGAAACATTAACTTACAATATCGTATTTATTCTTAAAAACAATAATTACAACCATTCACAAAACGAACCAAAAAAAGAGAACAAAAAGATAAACAAAGAAAAGAAAATATTACAAGCAAGTAATTAAAGTGCATGGTAATAAATTGCAAATAATAAAAGACAAGAATGAAAAATGCAAGAAAGAGATAAGCAAGAAAGTAACACTAAGAACCATAGAACTCAAGACAAGCCATGGGATCAATAGCCAACCCTTAAACTTGCAAGCTCAATCAAGAGGTTGCAAGATCAAGAGAAGGGTAAAGAACTCATGTGAAATGAAGCACAAAAGAGAGAACAAAATGATACAACCCCTTGAGATCAATGATCAAAGCTTAAACTTGCAAGCTCACTTAAGAGGTTGCAAGATCAAGTTAAGGTAGAGAGCTCAAGGGTTCCGCTAAGGAAAAAAGAATGATACAAAAACCCTCATCTTCATTTAACATCCACTCAATGCTCTCACTACATTTTCATGGAGGAAAGAATGAAGAAAAAGAAGAAGACTAAAAACTAACAAAAAAGAGGCTTAAGAATGGACTTTATAGCTTGGCAAGTTCTAGACTATTTATAGGCAGGAAACAGAGAACCTAGGGCAACATTCTGGCACTACATGTAATTACCAAACAGCCCCTGAAATTTTGTACACTGACGAGCCTATACGGCCGCGGTTCCGCGGCCTAAGCGCGCTTATGCCGCTGAACCATGGCCATTTAGAGAGCTTGTGCCTTCATCTTTTGTCGTATCCCTTGTTTTGTGGTTCTCTTCTGTGTGGTATATGACTTTTCTCAGAAACTCTTCATAATTCTTCCAGAATTTCAGTAGATCAAAAGGTGATGTGATGTGGATCTTTTGCCATGATTTCCTCGAGCTCCGCGTAGATTTCTTGGATCTTGTGTTGACATTGAGCTTTGTGCATGAAAATGACAATCGATTTGCCATTTTGTCCCTTAAACTGGTATGTGGCAACACACGGATAGAGAGCAGAGACCCGTGTTTTATCTGTTGTTGGCAGTAATCCGGAATTTGTCGTACTTTTCCATGGATTTCACTGTTTAGAGCTGAGAACCAGTATTCTGCAAATATGTAGCAAACACTGATCAAAAGCACCTGCCTATAAACAAACGAACGTAAGAATGGATGGTATTAAAATGCAATATTCTGGTATGAACAAATATCCCCAAACTTAACTTTTGCTCGTCCCGAGCAAAACCAATTATTCACAAAAAAGTCCTAACCGCACTTTCGCAGGGAACGCGATTGCACTGAGCACGTGCAACAAGCTGTTAAACCTCTAGGTGTCCCTAGTAGGAGGAGCGTTGTCTCCTGAGGGTTTTCAGCGGATACTACCCACAAAATCCGGTCAAGCTAGCTTTGCAAAATTACTATGATTCAAACCCTAAAGTTTTGTTTCAGAAAATAACAATTCTATTATCCTAAGTCTAGACTATCGAACCTTAATTTTTCACATCTCGCTTCTTATTTAACTTAAGATTTTATATGTCTTTACGTGCAGTGCAAATAGTGTTGTTATGTTCCAGAAGGGTCGAATAAAGTCATCATGTCATACAATAAAGCCCAGATAAAAATTTTAAAAGGATCACATAAGTTTTATAAAGAGTTAAGCATTTTTCAAGTTTCGTTTTCCAGTAAGGTTTCAACTTCAGAATTTCTATCTTCCTTAACAGGAAAGACATATAAAACCTTTTTCTTGTTTTCATTTCATACACACCTCTGTGAACGTGCAATAGTCTTTATCATAGAATAAAACCCTCATATCTCCGCTAGAAATATTTTTTATAAAATCCTGTCTTTTGTCAAGATTATTCTCACACAAAGAACCGTTAGGAATTTTAACTCGGAGAGAACACTTGCTTGACTTTGTTTTAATCTGGACTTTCTAGGCTTCTTAACGAGCTTTGGGCCAATGCACCCAAACCAGTTGGCTTTAGGGCATTAGGTGTAGAGACACCCCAGCGGACTTAATTACTCAAGTTACCTAGGCCCAAAAACAAAAGACAATTTAGCGTGAAAATCATGATTATTCAATGCGAACGGAGATATAACTAGCAGTTCAGTTATTTTTCTGGATAAAAGACGTGTTTTAGTGGGTTAGGTGTGTAATCATTCCAATCAAATTTCAGATGGGTTATTCTTCAGACTTAGTTCCAATTAAGGCATCAATGACATTCCTTCATATTCACTTTACTTCATAAACTATTCTTGATATTACTTATTTCAGAACAAACCTATTTGATCCTCAGAAAATCATTTATCCATTTAAAAGTTTTTAGACATAAAAAACTTGTCATCTAATTTCCAAAACTCACGACACGTGTAGTGTGATGTAAAGACGTATATCAGCTATAGTTAACTCCAAAGGAGATTTATCTTTCAGGTTTTCAAAATCTAAAAATAAGATTTAGTTATTCTTATCTTATCAAAAAAAACCGTCAAAATGTTGAATCAGAGTTCTCCCACTAGCTAACTTGACAGAAATTTTTTATGTTTTTTAGAAAATTTTCTGATTTTTATGAATTTTTAAATAGGTATGCAAATGCAAAATATACAAATGACTGCGAAGGAAGAAAGCTTACCGAGCACACCCCCAAACTTAAACTTGACAGTGCCCTCACTGTCAGGCTATACCAAGAGGGTCAAAATTGTCGGCTCTCTCCAAAAGAAATTTTTTTACAAAACAAAAAGAAAACCAAAAAAGAAATATACAAAAAAGGGTCCCCCCCAAACTTAAGTGAAACAGTGTTTCCACTGTTTAAGTGGTGAAGTTCAGGATTAGGAGGAAAGAAAACAGTTTCAAACTATACAAGGCCTTACACAGGCCAAAAGTGAGCACCAACCATTCAAAGATTTTATCGCTATAATGTATAAGTTGGTGGAAGAAAGCGTAGAGAAAAGAGAGGGAGAATACGCGAGACCGTATGGAGATAGAAGTGGTATACGGTCTAGGTATATGAGAAGAAGAATGGCGGAAGGGAGAAAGAAGTGGAATACGAACTTGAGGATGGAAATGGAGCGAATAAATTAGCACAATTCATGATGACCGATGTGTGAAAAGCGATTGTGCTAATCTATTAACCCGTAGAGAAATGGGGTCAAATCCCTCAAGATTCGTGAGAAACCATGGGTACGCCGAACTTGGTAAACCAGACACTGGAAGTGAAAATGATACAGTTTCTTGCAATGTCGGAACGATGGAAAAGATGGAGGTAGGTGATTGAGGAAGGTTATCGGTTAAAGGTTCAGGAGGGTGTACACAGTCAATGAAAGGAACAAGATGAATTGGAAAATCCGACTCATCAATTAAAACAGGTTTATCCTCAAAAATATCTCAATAGTCTCCTCAAAGTTAAGCACATCCATGCGTTTATCCTCAAAATCCAGACGCATATGGGGTTCGGGAAAAACATTTAATGACTCGGGATGATGAATTGGAGAGAAAAACTCATCCAAGTCGACGGGTTCATCATCCAAAATATTCCCGGCGTCAAATCCTCAATCAAGTGAAAATCAATATTCTCAGACACCTCAACAAAAGCATGGATATTAATCAATTCAGGTTCTAGAGTGGAGGTGTAGAGGTCAAAAGGATTGGGTGTGGTTTCACTTGAAAAGGACCCTTCACAATCGGGCAAATCAAACACTAAAAAATCACATAACTCATTATCTGTTCTATCTTTAATCAATGAATCGTTTGGAACACTAGATAGACAATCAAAACCGGAGTTGTGGGATTCAAGTTGAAACGGGTAGGCTTGATTCGGAAGGGGGTACATCTCACTCTCTCCACTCAAATTCTCAACTTGTCCTACCGCCTCTTCATACATTGGAAAATTTGGAGCTAGTTGAAAACTAGCTATCGGGTCACTAGGTTGTATGAGGGCGGCCATGGACGCATTCAAATCAATCATCTGTTGGTACGACGCTACCCTAAAATTTTCCAATGACTGTTCCAGACTAGACATGGGTTGTGAAGGGGTTTCAGTAAAAGATTCAAAGTTGTCTTGGTACTGGAAACTCCCAAATGACGGTTCAGAAGCAATGTCTAGGGAAGGTGTAAAAGTCGGGTAGGACTGGTAGGAATTGAATGGCTGGACAGGGGTAGGATCAACATTTGGATACGAAGGTGAATGGAATTGTTGATCCCAAGAATTTGAAGTGGTGAAAATAGTGAAAGACCGGCTATGAGATTGTTCAATACGTTCAGCGACGGACAAAGGACGACTTGCAAAAGGGGTATCAATATAAGCGGGTGCGGGAGGTTGAAAAGGTTGATACAAAGTGGAATGCGGAGGGCAAGTGTTTGGCCTAGACGCGTCTATGCTATCTTTCAATGACATTTTGGGCATGGTGGGGTCGTTTGATGTTCGGCCAAAACAAGAACCGTAAGAAGTAATGTCTGGTTGTGGGTACCAAAGTTCGGCAAGAGTTTTGCGAGGTGGGGTACCCATGATATGAAGAGAGAAAGAAAGAAAGGCAGAGAAAAGGAGGGGAAAAAAGAATATGATTTAATTTAATTTTTTTTTTTAATTTTTTTTTAGTTAGCTATTAACAAAAGATTGAAATATACACACAAAAAAGAATCTGGACCAAAAACAATCACGGCACAAAAATACCACACACCTAATAGTTCTAGGGTTCACCTAGGTCAACTAGACCTGCTCCAGAACTTGATTGTCGAAGTAAAACTGTGTCGAGAAACGGGCTCAAGATACACTGATCACGAGGCCAGGTAAGTGCAGAGATAAGGGGAGGTTTTCCGACGCTTTCGCGAAGGTCCTAAATTAAATAACCCATTCTCTTTTGGCGGTTTCGCCGTTAACACTTTCCTAGACACCCCGTAAACAATGTACCGTTAAGCGAGGTTCTAAACACAGTTAACTTCTCCTAGTGAGCACGAAGTCCTTAAGGCTTAAAGTCTAGTTTCTTTTAAAGTTTGTGCGGGTAAACGTTATGCTCAAGTTTATGATTTGTGGGCCACGGAAACGGTGATGAAATCCTTTACCGTATGTTGTGGGGTTCGCTTGCCCTTAAGTCCGTATTAATGTATGCAATGCGCAATTCAATAAAAATTCTATAAAGAATCAAACAATCGTTTTTTTTAAGTTTAAGCGCGGCACTGCAACAAATACGAGTTAGTCAATTTTTAGCGTTTGCTAGCGAACTTGCAAAGAATCCTGCAAAGAATAGTATATTGGATGCGTCGGATTTGAGAAGAAGGTGTTTAAGAGATATGTACCATTAAGTTTTTGGGTTAGGAAACCCCCGTTGAATCAATTCCGGTAAGCTTGAAAAAGTTAGCTTGCGCGGGTCAAACTACCCGGATCTTTGGTACTGTACTTCGTAATCACCCTAACCTTGAACGTACACTTTGCTCCCAACAATCGCAGTTTGCAAATCCACAAAAATCTGCACACTTGCTCACAAAAATTATCAAAAATAACAAAAAGATTTTTTTTATTTATAAATATATACAAAAAGAATATTAACCCGAATAACACGAAAGAAAATAAGCTACCGTTTCCCCGGCAACGGCGCCATTTCATCGCACGCTTTTGGCGTGTCGGATGTTCAAAGTTCTAAAGTTATAACCGCAATCAGGACGGTGTCGCTTTGCAGCTAGCCGGTTGAGCACGGGTCGATCCACAGGGAGATGGTTGTATGTCCGTTCGAGTTTTAGACGAGTCAATAAAGAATGTGTATATATTTGTTCAGTTCTATCCTAAGTGATATATGCAAGTATAAAGTTGTTAAGAAAAAGATACTAAAGTGTAAGCTAAAGAAATCCACACTCAAAACCTTTGAGCCGATTATTGACCAATTGAAGCTAGAGCAATCGGCAACAACGTGGATTAGGGATTTAAGCACGGTATTCATGGAATCCGGCTTATTTACCCTCGTCATTCCGTTCTTGTCTCTTGCTTTCGCCTCCGGCCAAACCAAACGCAACCAGTCGCGGTTAGGAATCACCGTTACCTTGGTAGGGTAGGGTGCCTAACGGAGCGGTTGCGTAACGTTTGGGCGGAGTTCAATGGAAAATAACGGGAAAAGGAAATGAGCAAAGAAACATTAACTTACAATATCGTATTTATTCTTAAAAACAATAATTACAACCATTCACAAAACGAACCAAAAAAAGAGAACAAAAAGATAAACAAAGAAAAGAAAAGATTACAAGCAAGTAATTAAAGTGCATGGTAATAAATTGCAAGTAATAAAAGACAAGAATGAAAAATGCAAGAAAGAGATGAGCAAGAAAGTAACACTAAGAACCATAGAACTCAAGACAAGCCATGGGATCAATAGCCAACCCTTAAACTTGCAAGCTCAATCAAGAGGTTGCAAGATCAAGAGAAGGGTAAAGAACTCATGTGAAATGAAGCACAAAAGAGATAACAAAATGATACAACCCCTTGAGATCAATGACCAAAGCTTAAACTTGCATGCTCACTTAAGAGGTTGCAAGATCAAGTTAAGGTAGAGAGCTTAAGGGGGAAGCTAAGCAAAAAAGAATGATACAAAAACCCTCATCTTCATTTAACATCCACTCAATGCTCTCACTACATTTTCATTGAGGAAAGAATGAAGAAGAAGAAGAAGAAGACTAAAAACTAACAAAAAAGAGGCTTAAGAATGGACTTCATAGCTTGGCAAGTTCTGGACTATTTATAGGCAGGAAACAGAGAACCTAGGGCAACATTCTGGCACTACATGTAATTACCAAACAGCCCCTGAAATTTTGTACACTGACGAGCCTATACGGCTGTGGTTCCGCGGCCTAAGCGCGCTTATGCCGCGGAACCGCGGCCATTTAGAGAGCTTGTGCCTTCATCTTTTGTCGTATCCCTTATTTTATGGTTCTCTTCTGTGTGGTATATGACTTTTCTCAGAAACTGTTCATAATTCTTCCAGAATTTCAGTAGATCAAAAGGTGATGTGATGTGGATCTTTTGCCATGATTTCCTCGAGCTCCGCGTAGATTTCTTGGATCTTGTGTTGACATTGAGCTTTGTGCATGAAAATGATAATCGATTTGCCATTTTGTCCCTTAAACTGGTATGTGGCAACACACGGATAGAGAGCGGAGACCCGTGTTTTATCTGTTGTTGGCAGTAATCCGGAATTTGTCGTACTTTTCCATGGATTTCACTGTTCAGAGGTGAGAACCAGTATTCTGCAAATATGTAGCAAACACTGATCAAAAGCACCTGCCTATAAACAAACGAGCGTAAGAATGGGTGGTATTAAAATGCAATATTCTGGTATGAACAGCGCGGTTTCAGCATTCCCTTGATAATCTCGGGTTCCGGCGGATTCTTCCACCTAATCGCTGGGCATATTTTGAGATCCTTCAGCATTCTTTTAGTTTTGGTTGAAAGAGCGACCTCCCATGGAGCTTCTTCTACGAAAGAACACGAATCCCCCGGTGTGTTCGTCTTCTTGGGAGCATGTGGCTGTGGTGGGTTCACCTTCCAATTTTCGGACAGCGTAAACTTGCCTTGTTGGTATTGGTCCTAGATCCATCCCTTAAAGACGAAGCAATCTTCAATGGGATGGCTTACCGTTTGATAGTAAGGGCAATAATTGGGACTATTAGCTTCGCCGGGTTGCAATGGTCGTTTTGGATTCGGCAGATTGATGAGCCTGTTGCGCACCGCTAGTTTGAATAGTCTCTTCGTTTTGTCCCGAGGGAACGAATAAGGACGCATCATTTTCTCATTATATTATCGCCGTCTCTCTTCCAGTTGATCCGTTAGTTTTGGGGCACTGGGCTGCTGTTGAGTATTCGCAACGAATGTTGCCTTCTTTTTACCCTTTTCGTTCCGCGGCTCCGGCTTTGGAGGAGACGGTCTACGACCCATCTGGTCCATCTGGGCCTGTTTGTCGATCAAGGCTTGGAACATGGTCGGCTTGAAGAACATCATGAATGGGAAATAGTTTCCTGAGGGTCCAGAGTGCTCATGAACATGCCTACCACGGGCGCTTCTTCGATGCGCTGCTCACACTTTGACCATAAATTTCGCCACCGTATTGCATACTGCACCCACGTTTCACCTGGCTTCACCCCGGAATTGATCAATGCCGTTATTGGGGTGCGTTGGCTAGTACTCGTGAATCGCTGGGTGAATAATAGCTCCATCTCTGCAAATGTCTTGACGGAGTCGTTTGGAAGTTCAGAATACCATTCGAATGCCGTCTCCGACAAGCTGCCGAAGAACTGGCAAAGTAGCAGTTTATCGTCACCTCCAGTGTTGCCACATAGAGCCTTGAACTGGGCAACAAGCTGGTGGGGATTGTTCGTCCCTTTATATACAGGAAATTTAGGGATCGTATATCCCGGCGGGTACTTTATTTGGTCATACTAACCTGGATATGGTCGTCCTGTTTTAACAATTTGGTCGGCCGCTTCATTTGCCTTGTGAGCTCGTATTTGCTGGGCAATGTAGTCATCTAGAGCGGCCTTGGAGATGGTTTCCTCTTTGGCTGGTGAAAGAGCTGGAGGAGGGTTCGATGTCACCTCTCTGTCGTCTTCAATGATGATAGGAGGGTCTTCAGCTGGAGGTTCCGGCTGTAACGTCATCCCAGCCAAGTCTTGGAATAAAAGAGCCATTCATTTTATATTGGCTGCCTATTCCGCAGCCTTTTTTCTTTCCTCTCGAGCATTCTTCGGAGGAATTCGGTGTTAGTTTCTTGTTCCTGACGCTGCTCTGAGGTTTTTGGATTTTCTTTTGGCCCAGTGAGTGTGGCCATTGCAGTCAGCATCTCCTGAAGTTTCTGCTGCTGCTGTTCCTGAGCCTTCGTTATTGACCGGGTAAGCGGTCGATGCCCGTAGAAGCACGGTTTTCCTCTTTTCCGGAAGCCATATAAGCGATATGCACCATCATGCCCCAGGACTTGGGGCATTTAGATTCAGCGCTTTTACGGTTTGCCACGTTCATAGGGGCTTTCTCTGGCCTCCTTCTCTGTTGAGTGGTTGACGTTGAGGGAGCCGTTGCAGCGGGAACCCAGACGGCTATTGCCTTTTGTGGCTTGACAGGTTGGTCCTTTTCTTGCCGAACTTTTATCTTTTTCTGTCGACGAGAGTAATCTTGATCAATTACTGAGTCCTGAACCTGTCGCCGGACTTTGTAAATTTTGGAAGAAAGCCGCTGAGGGGTTGTTCTGGCTTCGCCTTCGGTGCATTCTCCACGGGCAGAGGAGATCTCTTCAGCACTGCAGTAGGAGAGTTCTTGCGCACCTTGTTAAGCAGTTCAAAGCTGCCCCCGGTTGGAACAGCAGCATCGATCTCCGCCGTTGGAGCTGGTGGAGTAAATCCAGACGGAAAGCTGCCCCCACCCTTCCGTACTCGGCGCTAGTGACGACGGCGAGCATGTCGCGCAGATGGTGTTGGTTCAGCTATGGGTATGGCTTTGTCATGCCCCCTGTTCTGGTGAGGCGTTGCTGGTATCAGCCTCTTGAAGACCAACGTCCATTGAGCAGCAGTATCCAATCTGTCAAAGACAGACCCTTGAGCAGGAACGGGAGCCGGAGTGCCCAGCCTTGTAAAGACTGATCCTTTGACGGGAGAAGCTTCTTTAGTGACCTCGAATTTAGGAATGGCTATCCGCTTTTGGATGGCCGCTTCAGGTATCGTGGGCTTCTTGACTGGCCTATTGGAGTTCAGGCTCAGCCTATCGTAGACTGATGCTGTCGGCTTGGCATTGGATGACCCGTTGAAATGGGTCATCGTGGTAGTGAGACGATCAAAGACGGACTTCTTCTGCGCTTCTTGGGGCAGCGGGGTCTTAACGCTCACTTGTGGGAGCATGGTTCCGAAGAACAACCCGGTGGTAGCCTACGTTACCCGATCGACAGGCATCGTCAAAAGGAGGCCGCTTGGGGGCCGTAGGTTACACCCCCAGATGGGGCGGAACGGGAGTTCCAGTTGCAGCTGGAACATTTTGTGCAGGTAGACGCCATTGATCTTTCGTTTTCTGCACCGAGCAAGACACCAAATCTTAGTACCTCGAACCCAAGGGCAACCATAGCAAACCGCGATTCGTTCGTGAACATGACACACGAAGTGTGCAGTGGAAAGAGGAAAAGGTCCCACCGGGCATGCCAGAATCTGTTCCCCGCCGAAAGACGCGGAGAGACGTGATAAACGCCTCACCTGAATTTCGGGGCAGATGCTAATTGGTGCTATCCGTCCACCTCTCCGAAGATTCCAAGTTGATTTATGGAACCATGTATCGATGGTTTAAATGGATGCGGCCGATGTAGAAGACTTCATCAGATTCCCCCTCGTTTGAGGGGTTTTTGATTATGGGGACGCTCTTCCCTGCAGGCGCAAGCCCCTGCAGTTAATTACGCTACCGCATCATGGTAACAACTTTCTCATTCTCCAGATGGTCAATTCATGTCGTGTGTGTGTTTGTTTTGTTTTTGGTTGCCCGTGGATTGTATACGGAGACTAATTTATGTTGTCGCCCGTAGGGCGTGGATTAGTCCAAATCCGTATCTTCTTAGATTTGGGTTTCGGGGTTGGGTTTAAGGATACGTTAGCCTCATTTGGGACTAAGATCAACTTAAACATATGTTAAGGATACGTCAGTCTAATTTTAGACTAAGATCAACTTTACGGGATCATTTAGATCCAACAAAAGAGCATTTGGACTCTATTGTTTAGTTTAGGGACATTGCGGTCGATTAGTTTAAGGACGTCACGGTCCAAGGTTAGTTTAAGGACATCTCGGTCCAAGGTTAAGGACATCATAGTCCGTGAGTTTAAAGACATCACAGTCAAGGTTAAGGACATCGTAGTCCGTGAGTTTAAAGACCTTACAGTCAAGGTTAAGGACATCATAGTCCGTGAGTTTGAAGACCACACAGTCAAGGTTAAGGACAAGGTTAAGGACGTCATAGTCCGTGAGTTTAAAGACCTCACAGTCAAGGTTAAGGACATCATAGTCCGTGAATTTAAAGACCTCACAGTCAAGGTTAAGGACATCATAGTCCGTGTGTTTAAAGATCTCACAGTCAAGGTTAAGGACATCATAGTCCGTGAGTTTATAGACCTCACAGTCAAGCTTAAGGACATCATAGCCTATGGGTTTTAAAGGACCCCACAGTCCGTAGAATGTTTGGTTGTCGGAACCCATCACTTCCCTGAAGACGTTGAAGGATTACAACGACAAATATCAGTGGAGTAAAGAGATGTACCCTCGAACCGACGTGAGTTGGGTTGAAAGATCTGTAGTCCAATTTGGGACTAAGATCTGTTAAAAAATTTATGAGCAGATGGGCTCAATTAATATGAGTTGAAGACTTATGGCTAAACATGGCCTAAGTCTAATAAATGTTTAACATTTTATCTTGGGCTGTTGAGCCTTTATTTGGGCTTGGCCCTTTTAATAATGCCAAGTATTGACTTGCATTCTGACAATGTTTTGTCTTTTATTGAATGCTGGGCATTCATCAGAGCTCTGGGCTTATTAAATAACAATTTACGTTCTGTCAGTGCAACACGTGGCGCGCTAGGCTCTTTGCGCTAGTCAAAGAGTGCAGTGCGCTTCTGCCGCGTAGCCCACATATAAGGGACACGTGTCGCGCCCAAACAATGAGCGCATGATGCCAATTTATGAGCGCTGAGCGCTAGTCCATGAGCGCATTGCGCTTTCAATTTAGTGGCGCACACATGAATGACACGTGGTGCGCTTGGCGCTGAGCGCCAGCCCATGAGCGCAGTGCGCTATTTCAGAAGCGCAAAGCCCAAGTTGTCAATTGGCGCATACGTGATTGACACGTGGCGCATTTGGCGTTGAGCGCCGGTCCAGAGAGCGCAGAAGCGCTGTTCAAGAGCGCAAGGCGCATTTCAAGAGCGCAAAGCGCATCTGATCAATTTTATGATCTGGGAACAAATTTATGTTCTTTTAAAAGAGACTTTGTCTCAAGATCTAAGAACAACGGTTCTTATTTTGCAGGAGAGATTTCCAATCTCTTATGTTGATGAAAAGTCTTTGCCTTTATAGATCCATGATCTGTGAGAAGAATTATGTTCTTCTTTTATTTTATGATGAGATCTTTTGATCTCTTTTGTGAAAGACTTTTTGTCTTGTAGATCTTTGATCTGTTTAAAGAAAAGAATTCTTCTTTCTTAATCATGAGATGATTTCATCTCTGTGTTCATCATCCTTCACTCTTACCTTGAAGAAATATCTTCTTGCAAGAGCTTGTTCTTTTTCTTTGAGTTTCTCAAAGTTTAGGGGGGGTTTCTCTATATCAGACTTGAAGTCTTGGGACCTTTATATAGGGCAAGCAAACTTGTTGAATCTGTTAAAGAGATCTTTCTCTGATTGATTTGGGAATGTTTCCCACCATTGGATCTTTGATCCTAGGGCTTCTGTTTTACAGAAGGCAATCTTCTTGTTTTTAAAAAGAATGGAAAATCTTTCCGTAACCGAATTTAATTCTGATTAATTAATGATTTATCATTATTATTACATCTTTTAATCTAACGGTGGGGAGTTTTTTAATTCCAGTGCTAGCACACCTGTGCTTTGAACATGGTGCGCTGCTCAGAGAGCAGCGCGCCTTGCACTAGCGCACCTGTGTTTGACACGTGGTATGCTGCTCAGAGCGCAGCGCGCCCTGCGCTAGCGCACCCTTGTTTGATACGTGGCGCGATGCGCAGCGCGCCTAGCGCTAGCGTATACATGATGCGCTGCCTAGGGCGCAGCACACTTGGCGCTGCATCTGAAGTGTTGCTTCAGTTTTGAAATTTGAATTTCAAAAAGAGCTTTGCTCTGATTGGGGGAAACAAGGAGTAAGTATATCTTGAGAAGATTACTTAGTGTACATAGAAAAGTTGAGACTTTCAAAGCTAGACTAGTTGTAAAAGGTTTTCATCATTGACCAGGTGTGGATTATGATAAAACCTTTTCTCCTGAAGTTATGCTTAAGTCCATCCAGATCCTACTTGCCATTGCTACATACCATGACTACGATATCTGGTGGTTGGGTGTCATGACTGCTTTTCTAAATATTGATTTAGAAGAGAATGCCTATAAGTACACAGCCAGAGGGATTCGTAGATATTGGGAGCAGCGAAAACGTATGCAAGTTGCTTTATAGGTTAAAGCAGGTATCGCGGAGTTGGAACATCTGTTTTGATGTGGTAGTCAAAGCGTTTGACTTCATCAAAGCGGTAGATGAACCTTGTATGTACAAAAAGGTAGAAGAGAGTAAGTTGGTCTTCCTCGTATTGTACGTGGATGACATACTCTTGATAGGAAAGGTGTTTCCTATGCTACGCTCGGTCAATCTTCTCTTATCACAAGGATTCTCCATATAGGATCAAGGTGATACCTCATAAATCCTGGTTTTGGATCTATGAGATAGATCTAAGTGGATGTTAGGATTCTCACTAGGTCTAGTGAGTTGGTATCAATCGATCCTGGGGAGAATCACTGGATAGCTTCCAGGGTGGTAAGGTCGACTGAATGTCAGTCACAGGAATTTTTTTACCCTCAATGGAGGGACGGTATGTTGGAAGAGTTCCAAGCTAGATACCGTGGGAAACTAGACAACAAAGGCTGGATACATCGCTACATAAGATGCTACCAAGGAGGAAGTATGGGTGTATATTAGTTCATGAAATGAACTTCGTTCCTACCATTGTGTGACAATGGAGTTGTGGCTTAGGCCTAGAAACCCCCGTCCTATCGGTGATCCAGACATATTCTAAGGCAGTATCACCTGATCATGGAGATGGTTGATCTCCAGGGGATGGAGGTTAGACGAGTAGACTCAGAGGATAACACGGCGGATCCACTCACAAAGGCCTTTTACCAGATAGAGACTTTTATGGGATGGTTGAGTATGAGATACTACGACCACTGCTATATAATGGCCCTAGTGCAAGTGTGAGATTGTTAGTTACATGTATGCTCTAGAGGCCATTACTGTACATGAGATGTACATTGTAGTGCATGCTTGGATATATATAGGGAAGACTTTCTTGCTCGACATGATAGTATACTATCTGGTTACTCTTTATCTTAACATGTTCACTGATTGCCTCTCTGTTACATGTTGGTAAAGCCCTTAGGATGTGTACTTGACTACCTAGATTATGATGGAGATCATACTAGTGGGACAAAGGTAGTCCGTGAGTACATCCTTTAATGTCCCTAGTCATGGGTGTATCGAGATAGGGCATCGATATACTAGAGTAGACTAGCGTATAGCTTCGAGACCCATGTAAATGGGCGATGGATGATCCCATATCCATTGGTGTTTGACATCAGATATGATATACGGGTGCTTTGTGGAGACTAGGTACACTGGACGGACTCGTCGAGAACTCCCAGATGGTATTATACCTCACGTCAGATGGTAGTTCTCTGGTGACACTGGTACAGGTCAGTCTGTCGACCCGAGATCGGCAAAGAGTCTTGTGTGATTCCTACTTCCACCATACCACGTTCATGAGAACGTGCAAAACGGTGTTTTTTGGGTACAGTCCCGAGTCACATGGAGGCAATGAGCGATAGGAGGGGATTCGTCTTTCCCGATATTGGGAGTTGATGCTGCAATGTGCTCGATTGGATATAACATGAAGTCCCTGGCCATGGCAGATTCTGAGATTTATTGATAAGTGTTACCAGTAGTTTCTCAACCCGTTATGAGACTCATATCGGCACGACTCATCGAGTTACTGGGGTCTGACGTTTACCACCCCTAGACGAGATATGCGACTTATCAGACGAAAAGACCGGACTGTACGGTAAGTGTTACTGATTGGATTCGCAGGAGTATGAGCAGGCTCACTTGTTGATCTTCTGATCGCTCAATACCCGGGTGGCTGTTACGTTTAGCACGCCTCTTACGGCTTGTGGGTGTTTGATATGATCATCACCTATTGCTGGCGTATTGACGAGTCTTTAGACTCCTACACAGTGGTGCGAAACGGAGTAGGAGCACATATGTGATATGTACGGGACCAAGATTAATGCGCGTATGTAATACCGCATTCTATTCTCGCAATTTGTGACATCGGTCGGTTATATGTGATATAGCCGGGTTATCGGATCAAGTGTTGATTCGATAAGTTGTTACATTTGATATTAGTCGGTTATATGTGATATAGCCGGATTATTAAATCAAGTGTTGATTTAATAATTTAATGTATAATTATATATTTGATATATTAACTTACATTAACTAATACATGCTCACTTATGATTTCTTTTCTCACTTTGTTTGTGCATTAGTATGTATCTGATATATATTGATGTACATTATTTTGTATCATGCTAGATGATACAAGAGGCATGGGTGTATGAGACTTACTGTCACGACCCGAAGGTATGGAACGTGACCGGCACTTAAATTACGAAACGTCTAGAGGCGTAACGTAATCTAAGCAAGCCAAAGCCCAGAATCTAAACCATTTAAAAGAAGAAGTGTAGGAAAACATGTTTTAAAAGCAACATCAAATTTTCTCAAAAATTTCGGCAGAGGCTCCTTTATAAAAACTGGCCCCAAACGGGTACAAACAAGAATAATATATACAAGCAATAAAACGGCATCCCCAAGCGGGAGCTAGCTCTACGACAAAAGGCGGAAACAACCACACAATGTACTAAAATATACAACGCCGAAGGGCAAGGCTCAAAACACAAAAGGAAACCAAATCCACTAATAATACAAGCGCGACTCTAAGGTCGAAATAAAAACAACTAGTCTTCTAAATCTATCAAGTAATACAAGTTTGGTTGATGTAGCTTACTAGATACAACTAAAATAATAAAAGTACAATGGTGGTCCTGATACAAGTGAACCAACCTACCAAGCAAATCACCCTAAATGAAATGATGTGCCAGCAAGCTGCCAAGGAAACCTGTACATTGAAACCTATAAGAAAATTTGGCACAACGGGAGTGAGTTGCCAACTCGTGAGTAGAAGACATCTGCGAGTAGAAATCTAGTAGTGGCAGGATAATAATCTATACGTAAGTGCAATACTCAATGCTCGTGTCAGTGCCTCAAGTAGTAACATGTCATGTGTATGAGTATGCATGCACCATGAATGTAAAACAATCAACCATGAAATCTGGATATATCTGTATAAGAAATCTTTAACTTTTATCATAGTAAAATTTTTATGGTAATCCGAAACATCATCAATGAAATCCATGGAAATCCGTGTCAAGCACAAAACATGTAAATCTCAAAGTCTCAATATCTCAGAGTCTCAATATCTCATAGTCTCAATATCTCGGGCTCCGTCAGTCCGGATCGGCCCATATCATCAAATCTCACGACAACGGTCGGTATCCTCTGGATATCCACCGCGCCAGACATCATCGATAGGTAGTCTTCCCCTGCCAGGATCATCGTCTACAACTCGATCTTCTTGCCCCGGGTACCATACCTGGCCCACCATGTACCTGAGACGGTTCATCCACTCCTCGAATCGGGTCTCGAAATCCAACAGAAAATATGAAATCTCATAGTGGACGACACATACATCACGAGAAAAACGCAACTTGTATTTTAAAATGAGAGGGAGAGAGAGAGAAGTTTTTATATATATTCTTGCGGTTTTCACCCAAAATCCAGAAATCTCATAGAAATCCAAAATCCCAAAATCATGAGTAAGTAAACAATGAGTATCGGCATAAGCCCCACAATACTGCATGATAATATGAAAATGTGAATGCATGAAGTGTCTAAGTAATAAATGAAATTTCTAAACTAGCACATGAGAGTAATCACACAATATTATATTGGTCTAGCATTTAGCTGATTATATCAATAAAAGATAATATGTTCTAAAGTGTACGTGACATGGAAATTACCGATGATGATGTGTGTGAGCCGGCAAATAAGTGTACGTGGAACATGCGCATCATCGGTAATGGTGCTGGAGTACTAACAGGCAGAGTTTCATAGTAGCTAAAGAAACATATGTATGGATATGCAATGTGATGCATACAACATGAATATAATGGTGAATGTTTAGTAAACGCACAACTAGAAAATACATACTAATTACGAGTCATACAGTTTGTTGTTTGAAAAAGCACGATTCATTAGTTTTTAAAATAAGAATGACTCGAGCCTAAACTAAGATCTACCTAACCAACTAAGGAACTAACTAAAGATATTAGTCGAAAGTTACGAAGAATCCTCCTAAAGTCTGAGTCGATGTCTCAAGTAGTCAGCGATTCAGCCTCAATAGCGTCACGTATATAATACAACTTCCTCAAGTCAAGAGTGCGGATCAATCATCATATATATGCCTCGTAAGGTAAAATCCATCGTACGGCATCCCAAAATCGGGGTACGGGTCAACTATCACATATATACATCATCGTTTGAATAGTATCATCATCAAACAATATCATGATCAAGGGTACTGTACTATAATCGCATACATCCCAATATCATCAAACATATATCATCGTCTATGTAAATATATATTGTCAAATGATCCACTAAAATATCATGTCATATGTCATATCATGATTAAGTCACATATTACAATCCGGGTTCTATTCTAGAGTCTCGTTCATTCCAATATCATCAACACATATTATCGTTTATATAAATATATTTTATATAATCTCATTGCCCAACGATCCGCTACTATCATAACACATCTCATGTCATAACTCGATCATATATCCAATAAATCACGGCATCAAGCCTAGTCATATCGACTCATCCCCATGTATCATATAACCTCCTCATATCACATGTATACGTTGTGTGTGTGTGTATACCTACACATATTCATATATGTATACACACACACACACGCATACACCAAGTCAAGTTTATGTGTGTGTGCATGTGTGTGTGTCTACATGAAACCTACGAATTCCCTCCAAGGCAGTCATCCTCATGGTTAAGTCTTTCTAAATCAGTCTAGTCCAACCTAAAGTCTTCAATAGGACCCTACTCACCAAGAACCTAAGGTCGCGTCCGACTTGGTAATAACAATACGTAATATCCTTATTCTACGTTTGCAGAGGTGCTATACGCCATCCACCCGACTTCCCCCGTAGATATACATTTACTCACCTGGTTCTTGTCTGCCGAAACCGATGCCGCCATCCTCTTCTTCATCGTCCGAAGTCCACATGAGGGGTACCTATACGACGCACGAAACGCGCATAAGTTAAAACCTATGACCCGCTCATGCAAAAGAACCCAGTAACCATCGATATCGGCGTACAAACGCCGATTGTTCGAGAAAAACCCAAACATACAAATCGTAGTTCCAAAACTCACTAATTATAATATAGAATAGGGTTTAAATCATCAAAACCTTAAAATAAATCAAATCGATTTATTTCCGAAAACCTAGAAAGCACTAAATTTTCGTTTTAATTTGAAACTTGATGTTTTAAAAAAACTAATGGCCATAATATTCACTAAATATTATAACTAAGTCATACAAACCATCACCATAATTTAATCTCATCAATTTGTATTAAATCCTAAATTCTAGTTTGCAAAAATATCAAATTTTAACACTTTTTAAAGCAAAATTCACGATTCAACAACTAAGCTTGGTTTTGCATGAACTAAATTATTAAAGTACAATTTATATTGTTAATAATGTCATGAAACCGTAATTAGATTTTAATCCCAATTATTTAATCAATTTCCAAAAACCTAGTTCGCAAAAACTAGCATAATTAGCATAATTTCCAACTAATAATTTGAAACAAGTAAATAGATTAGGTTTTGCATTGAATTAACATGTTAATCTCCTCATTAAAATCATAATCTAATGATAGAAACTCTCATCATAATTTTATCTCACCAATATATATGATTTATAAAAATCTAGTTTACCAATAGCTTAATTTGAACAATTAAAATGCAACAATTAGTAATTTAACAATCTAGAATAGATTTTATATGTCTTGATGTATTGATCCACTCATTAAACCCATGAACAATTTATAACAACCCTAGCTTTATCACAGCCCTTTCTTGATTTTCACAAATTAGAAATCAAAACCAATTTGTTACATGAAAAGCTTAGATTAGAATAGTTAAACAACTAATTAGCCATTAGGTTAGAATTATACCTCACAAGTTTAGAAATTTAGCATGCAATCTAGCCACCCCAACATGCTCTGTTGCTCCCAAATCCATGCTTGATTGGCCAAGGAACAAGGGTTAAAGGTTGGATTAGGAGTTAATGAAAATTGGTGTTGATTTTATTGGATTTTTGAGGCAAATGATGAATTTTTTTGAAGGAAAAAGAGATGGGGGAAAATGAGGGTAGCCCAAGGTGATTTTGGCCATAAGGAGAGAGAATGAGGGGAGAGAAAAAAAGAGTGTAGAAATGTGTAGATGTTTCACAAATAAATGACTTCACTTTAGTCTTTTCAATAATTTATTTAGTTTTATTTATTTTCTTAATTGTTTCATGCTAGAATCTACTTGAATAATGAAGACACATTAAGAAAAGAGTGAGCATGCTATAAACTTGTTTTAATTTGTCATGGTTCACATTTTTCAAATTAACCCATTGAAACTTGAAATTTGCACCAATTTAATGTATAATTAAAGCTTATGTTAATATTTTAAATTAATTAATTTAGGAAAAATATTTTAGTAAACTAGAAATTTACAAGTGACCAAATAAATATCAAATACTAGCAATTACATAGTTAAAATAGGTGTGTTTAAGTTTATATTGAAAAATAATTGTAGTTGAGTTTTACGGAAAATACGGTATATTTTACCGATTATCAGAAAATTCACCTAAAGGGTTTTATTTATTTATTTATTTATTTTTAAAAAGTTACAAACTTCCCCCTTAAACAAATTCGGTCCCCGAATTTAAATTAAAACTCCCCCCAAATACTAAAACACTCAGCAAAACACTCAAATCGCCGGATCTCTGAAATCATCAATTCATAAAACACATCTTAGCGCAATACATGCGCATGAAAAACAAGTACATATCTCAAAATCAAAACTCCGTCAAGCATAACGCAGTCATCAGAGTTATGGTGAAAATACAATGTCAAAGTCCCATACGAAAACCAACATGATATACATCAAAATCCTAGGTACTGTTCTCAGAACAGTCCTACTCGACTACTAAACCGAATTAAATATCATAAAAATGTACTGCTCAAAATGATATCAATCTCAAATACAGTATTCAAGGTACCACGTGCGGCCGGTGCGCACGAAAATTGAAATCAAATACCGATGCCATGAATACGCACAGAAACAAAACTGAGTGCAACGGGTGTGCACCAAAAACATCTGTCAAGTGCAATGGGCGTGCACGACAATAATATCAGGTGCATCTAATCTGCGCAAAACCCTGATTTAGTGCATCTGATGTGCACAAAATCGCATCAAGTGCGCCAAGTGTGCACAAGAATCTCAATAAAGTGCACATGGTGCATGAAAACATATACCGAATATCAAAATCAAAATCACAGTACGAAAAGTGCATGAAAACTATGTCGAAGCATACGTCAAAATCATATGCAACCCATATGCACGAAATCAAATCAATATCTCAAAATGTATAAAACCAAATCGAGTGCACTGGGTATGCACAAAACAACATCAATACTACTGATATGTGAAACACAAATAGAGTGTAATGAATGTACACATAGGAAATACCAATCATAGAATAAAATCCTCAAAATACCAAAATCCAAACAACGGAAATATGAAATTCAAATCACCAAATCGCAATCGTAAACACTATCGTCAATGTGCGTCTTTTCTAATGTCAACTGATTCAGACTCGTCTCTTTATAGCTGTGCTGACTGCGCTATAAACGACTATGCTCATATCTAGGGTCTCCCACGTAATCTATCCCTTCACCTGATATCTGGACTACGTTAAACTTTTCGATCAATTCATTAAAATCCCATAATTCCCCGAGAGCTCAGCACTCAAGTACTGTCTAAAAATATTTAGTACATGCCCCAGCATCTGCGGACCAGCCGTAGAAGGGCAAACCCAAGCCTCACTAATGGCACCGCGGAACTTCCGCAAACCCTAAGATTCAGCAGCATTTTCATGGTCATTATGTCGAGTTAGGGTTTCATTCATCTAGAGGGTGTATAGAAATAGCTGCATGTTTTTCCGAATACCTTAAACTTGGGAAAATGGGTTTCTGACATTCGTTCGAACTTTTAACTTCGTCTGGACGACATGTGAATACCCTTCGTCCGCAAGCTAAACAATGCCTCGATCCTCATGAATAAAGGATACCCTAACGGTCATCGCATTCGAACCGCAGCTCCCTCTGCTCGTGCGACCGTGGTAATGTCACGTCCCGAAAGTACGGAACATGACCGGCACTTAAACTACGAACGTCTCGAGGCGTACGTAATCTAAGTAAGCCAAAAACCCAGAAATCCAAACCAAGAAAAGTAGTAGAGTGAAGGAAAACCAATTTAAAACAAGTAGTTTTAATAGCATAAGCCAAATTATGCGGTTTTTAAGAACATCAAAAATTTACTGAAAATTTCGGCAGAGTCTCCTTTATAAATACTGGCCCCCAAACGGGATACAACATGAATAGTATACGAAATCAAAAAAGGCATCCCCAAGCGGGAGCTAGCTCTTCGTCAATCGACGGTCACAACCACACAAGCAATGTAATATACAACGCCAACGGCGAGGATCAAAAACTCAAAAGGAAACTCAAAACCACAAGAAAAAAATGCGCGACTCTAAGGTCGAAAGAATAACATCACTGGTCTCTATATCAAAAATAAATACATGTTTGGTTGATGGAGCTTCTAGGTACAACAGAATAATGATATACAAGATATATAATGGGGGTACGATATAAGCAAACCCACCTACTAGCAAATCACCCGAACGAAACTATGCCCGCAAAGCCGTAATGAAACCTGTACGGCAAACCTGCAAGAAACTGGAGAACAACGGGGGTGAGTTGCCAACTCGTGAATAGAAAAACATCTACGCACAGAAATCGCATAAATAACGCAACCTAGGTCAATGATCATAATATATCCTCAAATATATGTATAACATGCAGCCAATAACAATGGCTAGGGTAATATCTAACCCGAGTGTAATCTCATATGCTCGTGTCAGTACCTTAGGTAGCAATATATCATATGAATGAGGTATGAATGCATGAAAACAGAATACATGTAAATGAAGAAACTGTTTTCATAAATTAGTGAGATTTCCTTTGTATTTTTAAAATGAGGTATCATAAATGAAATCATCATCAACAGTGTCTAGCATCGACACAAAACATAAATCTCAATGTCTTAAAACCTCAGGCTCCGGCTATCCGGACTGGCCTGTATCATCAAATCTCAGTACCTCAATATCTCGAAATCTCAATATCTAGGGCGCCGTCAGTTCAGACCGGCCCCTACTATCCATCTCAAGACCACGACGGTATCCTCCAGATATCCAACGCGTCGGGTAATATCACCGGTCGGTAGTGCTGCCCCTGCCAGGCTCAACGTCAACAACACGGCCTTCTCGCCCCGGGGTACCGTACCGGGCCCACCATGTACCTGAAACGGTTCATCCAACTCCTCGAATCGGGTCTCGAAATCCATCAGCAAACTCATGGTGGACGACTCATACATCATGGGAAAAACCGCGCTTTTCATTTAAAAAGAGAAAGAAGAAGTTTGTATATGTTTTGCGGTTTTCCCCAAATCCAGAAAATCTCATGGAAATCCGAATCCAAAACCTCAATAGCACGTAAAAAGTGAATATATGCATGAGAATCCATGAATGCGGCATAACAATGAATAACAGTATGCATGAAGTAGCAGGTAATAACTACAATGTCTAAACTTACATATAAGGCAAGTACACTAATATCATGTCTAAACAATTAGCTAACAGGCTATGTCAACCAATAATATTTTCTAAGGTGTACGTGACATGGCAATTACCAATGAAGATGTGTGTGAGCCGGCAAGTAAGTGTATGTGGTACATACGCATCATCGGTAATGGTGCTGGTGTCCTAACCACAAGATATCAACAGTAGAATATGAAGCATAATATAAGCATGCGATGCGTAGCGAACCACAATAATGAGCTGGAGCTGAACACTAGATGCAACGATAACTAATCTGCATTAACCTAATATAAGTCCTACAATGGTGTTTTTCAAAATAACACGAATCGTGGGGTTTTGAAAATAGGGGCTACGGTGTTTTTATTAATAGATACGTCTTTTGAAATATCCGTAGGATCCCTTGGGCTGTCTTTTAAAATACCCACGATTCGTTAGTTTTTGAAATAGGTAAGAATCGAATCTAATCTAACAACTAAACTAAACTAAAGGGCTAAGCTAACAAGCTGGACTACAGGTAAGGAAACCGCCTAACATCTGAGTCGATACATATACATACCTGTATATATATTAGTCGGCGATCCCGCCTCAATAATATCATATCCGATACCATATCTATAATTAGACATCCCAAGTCAAGAGTGCGGATCAATCATCAAAATATAGCTCGTACGTAAATCCGTCGTACGGCATCCCCAAATCGGGGTACGGGTCAAAATCATATTCATCACACTATTCATCCGGTATCCTCTTTATCAAAGATCATAGTCTAAGGTACTGACTTATGTCTAATACAATACTAATATCATCAATATAGTCATGATCTGACTACTGATCGAAAGTCTCGTACAAACCGATATCATCAGCACATATCATCATCAAGGGGTATACATCGCCTAATACAGCCTAGGATCAATATCCTAGCATATCATATCTCATATCACGATCACATGTCGACCACTTTATTTATAACACTATTCACCCGTATCGTCGCCCCAAGATCCGCTATAACACCAGGACGTACCTCAAGTACGAATCCTGCCATATCACCGATATCACAATCTCAACACAAATCTCATCGACTCATCTCAATCCCAAGTATCATCCCCAAATCCGTATGTGAACACATAGTCCCTTACCTATGTGAACACATAACTATATATTCCCGTATGAGCACAAAAGAAAGAAGAAAGTATGCAAGTATGGGTGGGTGTGTGCAAGTGTGTGCGACCGCTACTCTAGGATTTCGCGACACTCAATCATCCAAGAACACCAAATATCCATATTTATCATCAATAACTCAAACAATATATAAACAATATATATATGTGTGTGTACGTATTCGTATACATCACCACGAACTGCGGGGGTGCTATACGCCATCCACCCGACTTCTCCCCGTAGATATAAATCTACTCACCTGGTCCTCGCTCGCCGGTGCCGACGTCGCCACTCGCTTGCTTGTCGTCTCGAAGTCCACATGGGGTATCTACATATCATAACGTACCGTATCGCATTAAAATCCGACTCATGACCAAAACAACGCACGAAATCCGCATAGGTCAAAACCTATTGTTGCTTTCACAAATCGACACAAAAACCCTCGACGTCGGCGTACAAACGCCAAACCATCGAGAAAGCTCCCAACACACTCATTTGTACAATTACAAGTACTAATTATAATATAAAATAGCTTAAAATTAACAAAACCCCCAATTTCACTTTAAAAGTCATTTTTCCGAAAATCTAGCAAGCACAAATCACCGTTTTAGTACAAAACTCGATGTATAAACGAATCTAGCGGCCACAATATTCACTAAATATCTTAAATAAGTCATAAAAACCATTTACATAATTTAATCTCATAAATTTGCATAATTTCCAAAATCCTAGTTTGCAAAAATATCAATTTTTAACACCTTTTAAAGCAAAATTCACAATTCATCAATTAAGCTTGGTTTTGCATGATCCAAAGTCATTAAACCACTTATTATAATATTAATAATGACATGAAACCATAATTATATTTTAATCTAAAGCATTTAACAATTTTCCAAAAAGCCTACTTAGCAAAATAACTTAATTAGGACATTTTATAAGTAATGGTTTGTAATTAACAACTAGATTAGCTTTCTACAAAACTTAAGATGTTAATCCACATCACTAAACCATGCACAATATATCACAACACAAATCCACAACAAAACCCTAATCTAAACTTTCTCTTGAAAACCCACATCTTTAAATTAAACCATAATTAAACGTATAATTAGGCTAGACTAAAGTATTTAGCAACAATTTAAGCAAAAGGCCAAGATTTATACCTCATGAACCATGGATGAAACTTGAGATTTAGACCTCCAATTTGAAATCCTTGCACCAAGATCCATGCTAAAGGAGATGAGAGAAAATGGGTAGGAGTCGGATTTGGATTTTAGCTTGATTTTTGAGGTATTTTGATGAATTTTTGATGCAAAATGAGAGAGGGAGAAAGAGGGGCTGTTGTTGGTGCAGGAAATGGGAGGCTCGGCCAGAAATTGGAGGGGGGTGAGGGAGGAGAGAGAGTGAGACGGAGAAAGTGTTGAAAAGTCAAAGTCTACCTTACTTCTACACTTCGTTTTCTTTTCTTTTCTTTTCTTTTCTTTGTTTTATTTTTTCTCTTGTGAGATGAGTGGCCCAAGAATGGTGGGCTGTCAAGGGGTTGTCCAGAGCTATGGGGGAGTGGGTGTGGGTTTTGTTTGGGTGAGAAAAAAAGATAAATGTTATACCCCACTTCCATTAACACTAATTTCATCGAAAAAAGCCTTTTTCTTCGATATTTTCTAAACCGTTTTGGCAAACCATTTCATTTCAAAAACCACATGATAAAAGTTTATTTAATGTGTTATGATGCACAAAATTTGTTTCAACTCAATCCAATTTGTAATTTTCCCTAATTAAATGTATTAGTGACGGCTTAAAATAATATTAAATAATTAATTTCGAAAAAAATTTCAGAAAATTTGAAATTTCACCAGTGGGTCAATAAACACCAAATACTAGTAATTACATAGCTAGAATATGTATATTTAATTTTATAATAAAGATATTTATATTTTGACTTTTTACCGAAAACCCCCTTATTTTACCGATTTTTTCGAAATTTCACCGAAACGATTTTCAAAACGTTACAATCTTCCCCCTTAAAGAAATTCGGTCCCCGAATTTAAATTAAAACTCCCCCAGATACTAAAATATTTCATCCAAAACCATCAAATCGCCGGGGCTCCGAAATCATAAGAACATAAAACGCATCATAGCGCAATGCATGCGCATGAGTAATGAGCAGATAACTCAAAATCAAAACTCCGTCAAGTATCCCGCAATCATCGGAGTCATGATAAAGACAAAAATGTCAAATCCAATACAAAACCAATATGATATAACTCGAAACTATACACGTAAATATCAAATCTATATATGTAAATATCTGAAGGAAATGAATGCCAAATATATTCAGGTACTGTCCACTGACTAGTCCTGCCCAGTACGAAAACACATAGCAAATATCATAAAAACGTACTGCTCTATAGGAAAAATCAATCCCAAAATACACGTATGAATACTACGTGCGTCTGGTGCGCACGGAAATCAAAATCCATATACGTACCATACAAGTGCACAGAAACAAGATCTAAGTGCATCGGGTGTGCAAAAAGCATCTGTCGCGGGCAACGTGTGTGCCTGACAGCAAAGTCAGGTGCATCTGACATGCACGAAAAATCTCGATTTAGTGCATCTGGTGTGCACCAAAATCACATCTCAAAACATGCGCTCAACATGCGCGAAAATCTAAGGCAGGTGCATCTATCATGCACGAAATCATGAAATCCAATATCAAGCGCCGAACATGCGCAAAATCAAATCAGGTGCACAAGGTGCACAAAAAAAATATCGAGTGTCACAATCGAAATCAAAGTCCAGTGCATCTAAGTGCACAAAATGCGTATCACTGCACTGCAAGCATATGTGAATCATACCGAGTGCAAAAACCAAATCGTATGCGTATATACGCACAAATCAACTCAACTGTATGAAATCCATATAATCACAAACATGAGAAATCAAGGCACGAAAACTATCTCAAGTGCAATAACTGTGCAAAAATCATGAATACTCAGTAGGTGCAACCATGGCGCATGAAAACGATATCATGAAACTCAATCATCAAAACCAAATCATGCGAATAGATCGCTCAAAATACCAAAATCAAGTATGGCGGAATAGTCCCGCTCAAGCACATACTCAAGAATCTCTGGCCAACTGTCGTGGTCACTCATAGCATGTCTCGTCAATGATCAAGAACTCTGGTCTGCTGGCGTGCGTAACATGACCACTCCTTGGTCCTAGTCTTCTCGTAATTCATTCCAGAAAGGTCCTGTCGAGGCTCTCCCAAATCACGTCTCTGCCGAACTGTCCGGAAGTTATCGTCCTTTACTATATCTGTTTCTTGTTCCGGAACGGCTGCATACTCATCGCGACTCCTTCTGGAAAGTATATCTATGCACAATGCCTCGACATGTGTATCGCATCTCTGATGTCGGCGGAGTGGAACGTCGTCTCATCAAGATCTCCTACGAACCCCTTACTCCACTTTCTCTAATGTTGACTGCTTCGGACTCGTCTCATCGTGGCTGCATGGACTGAGCTCCAACGACTATCCTCGTATCTTGAGTCTCCCAAGAATGCATCTCGCCACCTAGCATCCAAATGAAGTCGAACCATTCGATCGATTCGTCAAAACCTCATAATCCCCCAAGAGCTCAACACCTTGGGCACAGTTTAATAGTATCGAATACATAACACAGCATCGGTGGTCCAGTCGTAGAAGGGCAAACCCAAGCCTCACTAATGGCGCCGTGGAACTGCCGCAAACCCTAAGGTTCAAAGGCTTTCACACGGTCATTATGTCGAGTTAGGGTTTCATTCTTCTAGAGGGACCATAGAATTGCCTGCATGTCCTTCCGACTACTTTAAACTTAGAATAATAGGTTTTTGACATTCGATCGCCTCTGTCGACTCCCAACGTCTCCGCGTGAAGTCGTCTCTAGCTGGAATCAATCTATCTGATGACCTCTCATCGGGTAGGCGAACGAACCACATGTCTTAGTCATTCATCCGTGGGTGACTAGCGACCTTCTATCATTGGCTCAATCCTCTGGTGCTGATCTGTCCGTCCGAGTAATCTCATACAGCGATCCATCAACGCTCGTGGTGCGAAAACACAATAAAAAGACACATCTCTGCAATCGTGTGTCGCCGGAATCACGCCCTAGTCAGTCCTCGTTCGTAACGAGCTCGTGCTGACCGCAACTCTAGCCGTAGCTCTCCTTGCCTGTAATCGTGGCAGCAAAACCATAACTGGTACCGATGAGGCTAGATCAGGAATGAATATAATACTGAACAAAGAAATGTACATCCTAAGGCTTCTTAAGTGGAGTAGCATATCGTAAGTATGCCGCGGAACATACCCACGGTACGTCACTCTACTTTAGTCACCTATTCCATCAACCAAGGGTCATCCTACGCTCCGAAGGTAAAACCTAACGCTCTGATACCAACTTTGTCATGTCCCGAAAGTACGGAACATGACCGGCACTTAAACTACGAACGTCTCGAGGCGTACGTAATCTAAGTAAGCCGAAAACCCAGAAATCCAAACCAAGAAAAGTAGTAGAGTGAAGGAAAACCAATTTAAAACAAGTAGTTTTAATAGCATGAGCCAAATTATGCGGTTTTTAAGAACATCAAAAATTTACTGAAAATTTCGGCAGAGTCTCCTTTGTAAATATTGGCCCCCAAACGGGATACAACATGAATAGTATACGAAATCAAAAAAGGCATCCCCAAGCGGGAGCTAGCTCTTCGTCAATCGACGGTCACAACCACACAAGCAATATAATAAACAACGCCAATGGCGAGGATCAAAAACTCAAAAGGAAAATCAAAACCACAAGAAAAAAAACGCGCGACTCTAAGGTCGAAAGAATAACATCACTGGTCTCTATATCAAAAATAAATACATGTTTGGTTGATGGAACTTCTAGGTACAACAGAATAATGATATACAAGATATATAATGAGGGTACGATACAAGCAAACCCACCTACTAGCAAATCACCCGAACGAAACTATGCCCGCAAAGCCGTAATGAAACCTGTACGACAAACCTGCAAGAAACTGGGGCACAACGGGGGTGAGTTGCCAACTCATGAATAGAAAAACATCTACGCATAGAAATCGCATAAATAACGCAACTTAAGTCAATGATCATAATATATCCTCAAATATATGTATAACATGCAGCCTATAACAATTGCTAGGGTAATATCTAACCCGAGTGTAATCTCATGTGCCCGTGTCAGTGCCTCAGGTAGCAATATATCATATGAATGAGGTATGAATGCATGAAAACAGAATACATGTAAATGAAGAAACTGTTTTCATAAATTAGTGAGATTTCCTTTGTATTTTTAAAATGAGGTATCATAAATGAAATCAGCATCAACAGTGTCTAGCATCGACACAAAACATAAATCTCAATGTCTTAAAACCTCAGGCTCCGGCTATCCGGACTGGCCTGTATCATCAAATCTCAGTACCTCAATATCTAGAAATCTCAATATCTAGGGCGCCGTCAGTCCAGACCGGCCCCTACCATCCATCTCAAGACCACGACGGTATCCTCCGGATATCCGACGCGTCGGGTAATATCACCGGTCGGTAGTGCTCCCCTGCCAGGCTCAACGTCAACAACACGGCCTTCTCTCCCCGGGGTACCGTACCGGGCCCACCATGTACCCGAAACGGTTCATCCAACTCCTCAAATCGGGTCTTGAAATCCATCAGCAAACTCATGGTGGACGACTCATACATCATGGGAAAAACCGCGCTTTTCGTTTAAAAAGAGAAAGAAGAAGTTTGTATATGTTTTGCGGTTTTCCCCAAATCCAGAAAATCTCATGGAAATTCGAATCCAAAACTTCAATAGCACGTAAAAAGTGAATATATGCATGAGAATCCATGAATGCGGCATAACAATGAATAACAGTATGCATGAAGTAGCAGGTAATAACTACAATGTCTAAACTAACATATAAGGCAAGTACACTAATATCATGTCTAAACTATTAGCTAACAGGCTATGTCAAGCAATAATATTTTCTAAGGTGTACGTGACATGGCAATTACCGATGAAGATGTGTGTGAGCCAGCAAGTAAGTGTACGTGGTACATACGCATCATCGGTAATGGTGCTGGTGTCCTAACCACAAGATATCAACAGTAGAATATGAAGCATAATATAAGCATGCGATGCGGAGCGAACCACAATAATGAGCGGGAGCTGAACACTAGACGCAACGATAACTAATCTGCATTAACCTAATATAAGTCCTACAATGGTGCCTTTTGAAAATAACACGAATCGTGGGGTTTTGAAAATAGGGGCTACGGTGTTTTTATGAAAAGATACGTCTTTTGAAATATCCGTAGGATCCCTTGGGCTGTCTTTTAAAATACCCACGATTCGTTAGTTTTTGAAATAGGTAAGAATCGAATCTAATCTAACAACTAAACTAAACTAAAGGGCTAAGCTAACAAGCTGGACTACAGGTAAGGAAACCGCCTAACATCTGAGTCGATACATATACATACCTGTATATATATTAGTCGGCGATCCCGCCTCAATAATATCATATCCGATACCATATCTATAATCAGACATCCCAAGTCAAGAGTGCGGATCAATCATCAAAATATAGATCGTACGTAAATCCGTCGTACGGCATCCCCAAATCTGGGTACGGGTCAAAATCATATTCATCACACTATTCATCCGGTATCCTCTTTATCAAAGATCATAGTCTAAGGTACTGACCTATGTCTAATATAGTACTAATATCATCAATATAGTCGTGATCTGACTACTGATCGACAGTCTCGTACAAATCGATATCATCAGCACATATCATCATCAAGGGGTATACATCGCCCAATACAGCCTAGGATCAATATCCTAGCATATCATATCTCATATCACGATCACATGTCGACCACTTTATTTATGACACTATTCACCCGTATCGTCGCCCCAAGATCCGCTATAACACCAGGACGTGCCTCAAGTACGAATCCTGCCATATCACCGATATCACAATCTAAACACAAATCTCATCGACTCATCTCAATCCTAAGTATCATCCCCAAATCCGTATGTGAACACATAGTCCCATACCTATGTGAACACATAACTATATATTCCCGTATGAGCACAAAAGAAAAAAGAAAGTATGCAAGTATGGGTGGGTGTGTGCAAGTGTGTGCGACCGCTACTCTAGGGTTTCGCGACACTCAATCATCCAAGAACACCAAATATCCATATTTATCATCAATAACTCAAACAATATATAAACAATATATATTTGTGTGTATACGTATTCGTATACATCACCACGAACTGCGGGGGTGCTATACGCCATCCACCCGATTTCTCCCCATAGATATAAATCTACTCACCTGGTCCTCGCTCGCCGGTACCGACGTCGCCACGCGCTTGCTTGTCGTCTCGAAGTCCACATGGGGTACCT
Source organism: Agapanthus africanus (assembly GCA_030015575.1). NCBI lineage: Eukaryota > Viridiplantae > Streptophyta > Magnoliopsida > Asparagales > Amaryllidaceae > Agapanthus > Agapanthus africanus. The sequence continues at coordinate 295,707,760 of CM057347.1, forward strand.
ACATATCATAACGCACCGTATCGCATTAAAATCCGACTCATGACCAAAACGACGCACGAATCCCATATAGGTCAAAACCTATGGTTGCTTTCACAAATCGACCCAAAAACCCTCGATGTCGGCGTACAAATGCCAAACCATCGAGAAAGCTCCCAACACACTCATTTGTACAATTACAAGCACTAATTATAATATAAAATAGCTTAAAATTCACAAAAACCCCAATTTCACTTTAAAAGTCATTTTTCCGAAAATCTAGCAAGCACAAATCACCGTTTTAGTACAAAACTCGATGTATAAACGAATCTAGCGGCCACAATATTCACTAAATATCTTAAATAAGTCATAAAAACCATTTCCATAATTTAATCTCATAAATTTGCATAATTTCCAAAATCCTAGTTTGCAAAAATATCAATTTTTAACACCTTTTAAAGCAAAATTCACAATTCATCAATTAAGCTTGGTTTTGCATGATCCAAAGTCATTAAACCACTCATTATAATATTAATAATGACATGAAACCTTAATTATATTTTAATCTAAAGCATTTAACAATTTTCCAAAAAGCCTAGTTAGCAAAATAACTTAATTAGGACATTTTATATGTAATGGTTTGTAATTAACAACTAGATTAGCTTTCTACAAAACTTAAGATGTTAATCCACATCACTAAACCATGCGCAATATATCACAACACAAATCCACAACAAAACCCTAATATAAACCTTCTCTTGAAAACCCACATCTTTAAATTAAACCGTAAATAAACATATAATTAGGATAGACTAAAGTATTTAGCAACAATTTAAACAAAAGGCCAAGATTTATACCTCATGAACCATGGATGAAACTTGAGATCTAGACCTCCAATTTAAAATACTTGCACCAAGATCCATGCTAAAGGCGATGAGAGAAAATGGGTAGGAGTCGGATTTGGATTTTTGAGGTATTTTGATGAATTTTTGATGCAAAATGAGAGAGGGAGAAAGAGGGGCTGTTGTTGGTGCAGGAAATGGGAGGCTTGGCCAGAAATTGGAGGGGGGTGAGGGAGGAGAGAGAGTGAGGTGGAGAAAGTGTTGAAAAGTCAAAGTCTACCTTACTTCTACACTTCTTTTTCTTTTCTTTTCTTTGTTTTATTTTTTCTCTTGTGAGATGAGTGGCCCAAGATTGGTGGGCTGTCAAGGGGCTGTCCAAAGCTATGGGGGAGTGGGTGTGGGTTTTGTTTGGGTGATAAAAAAAGATAAATGTTATACCCCACTTCCATTAACACTAATTTCACCGAAAAAGCCTTTTTCTTCGATATTTTCTAAACCATTTTGGCAAACCATTTCATTTCAAAAACCACATGATAAAAGTTTATTTAATGTGTTATGATGCACAAAATTTGTTTCAACTCAATCCAATTTGTAATTTTCCCTAATTAAATGTATTAGTGACGGCTTAAAATAATATTAAATAATTAATTTCGGAAAAATTTTCAGAAAATTTGAAATTTCACCAGTGGGTCAATAAACACCAAATACTAGCAATTACATAGCTAGAATATGTATATTTTATTTTATAATAAAGATATTTGTATTTTGACTTTTTACCGAAACCCCCCTTATTTTACCGATTTTTTCGAAATTTCACCGAAACGATTTTCAAAACGTTACAGGTAACAGAAACCACCATCCGACATTGACGATGATAGATCATAGAAACGAATAGAATACGATGCAAAGAAGTGTACATCTTAAGGCTTCATAAGCAGAGTAGCGTATCGTAATGTAACATTTCAAAATAATAAAATATTTTTTTTGGGAATTTTTGTAATTAAATAATATAATATTGAATATTTTAATAAGGCGGTATGATTAAATACCAATAAATTGGGGAAAATTTTGGAAAATTATGGAAATTACTAAAAAGATGGTGTTTTATGTGATTTATGCAAATTATGAAACTTTACGATTTATTACACACTAATTTTGTGCTAATCGCGATTAAAAATTGTTAATCGGGCTTTAAGCGTGTTTTGTGCACATGACATGCACATGTCATTTTAACACTCGTTATATTTTTCCTACATGATTTTGGGTGTATGGTTATTGTTTTAGGTTTACTATTGCAAAGAGAAGAGAAGAAAAGAAAGCAAAAGAAAAGAAAAAGGAATGATATTATAATAAGGTATAGGCAAGTGAGAGAAAGTGAGGGGTCAAGAGAGAGCCATGCCTACTTGTTTCCCTCTTCTTCCTTCATCATTTTCTTCCCCATTTTCTCTTGTGCTGCTGCCCTCATATCCCCCTCCACAAATCACCCCACTTCATCTCCAAAACAAACTCAAAATCCCACTCCCACTTCATAAAAAATGTGCACAAGCTCTCAAGCAACCCTTTGGACCAAGAAAGTTGGAGTTTTGGCGCTGTAGAGGATTCTTGAGTGCAAAATGAGATAATTATTCCATCATTAGTGTAGAATTTCTAATGCTATAGCATCCATGTTAAATTATAATCGATATTGTGTGATTTTGGGGACTTAGAAAACTTAAAGTTGAGAATTAGGGTTTGAGTTGAAACCAAAGGTGAAATTAAGGCTAGTAGAGGCTACACAACCCCTGTGGTGATTGATTGGAGACCTAAACCAGAGACTAGAACCCATTTTAGTGAACTTATAAACCCAATATTGAAAGAATTATGGATTCTCTGTGTGTGTATTGAAACCTGCTAACACCCGGAGCCTCTGAAAATTATTTTGCAAACACAGAGTGATGTGCAGGCAACCTGGAGTGTACCACCAAAACCCTAGCCCTTAACCCTCAACCTAGGCCGCAAATTAATTCTTTCTGGCCGCAATTTGCGGCCAGAGCAGTGAGGAATTGACTTTTTTTTGTTCCTGGGCCTTATCTTCAGTAAATTAGACCCTTGGCATATGCAAAATTGGCTGATTTGACCTAGGGTAAAATCTGGGATCATTTTCTTGTGTTGGCGCATTGTTTTACGACTTGTTTTAACATGGATTTTTGTATTTGATAATTCGTTTCCGTCGTGTGGCGTTTGAACGTCAATGACTAGGGTTTTTGGTCATGTTTGCATGAGAGGATATAGGTTTTTACCTATCAACGTAGCGTGTGCCGTTTTTGGTTTTCCGATGTGATTTTAATATGCATTTATGATTGGATTATATGTGTAGGTACCCCACGTGATGTCGAGACATTGAAGATGAAGATGGCGACATCGGCATCGGCACACAAGAAGCAAGTCGATGCCCAGTCTCGAAACTCCCATGATTAGTGACCACTTTATGGATGTGCTTATAGACCCCAGCTCCCACGTATATGATCGCCATCATACTGCTGGCAGTCAAGCAAGAACCCTAAGGGCTCTATCAACGTGTAATAGCGACCTGTAAGATCACCTAAAGCAGTACACGACGATAATGATAAACCAGATAGCATACTATCATCATGAGTAAGACTGTCCTACCGGTATAGGTCCTCCCTCAATCATTGCAATCACATGCCTGTGATCCAATAATTGACTCTGAGGGCACTATATCCAACAATAATCGTGAATAGCTAGTGTACTCTATCAGGTACTACAGATACAGGATGAGATGTATAACACTGCATGCCGAGCATGGGAACAACAACATCTACACGGAATGTCAACGTGGAAAATAACCGGTGTCCATCAATACACCCAAAATCCCAGTAAAACTCAAGCGCCGTCATCTACTCGGCCCTCGAATCCTGTAAACTGTTAGTGTATATGCCCTAGGGGCCATTATTGTATCATACTAGTTTGTATATTACTTAATGGAAGCTTGGGATATTCACATGTATATAACAGTCTTGCTAAACATAGTAGTATGCAACTTGGTTTTTCTATCTTAATATGTGAGTATACATATTGATAGAGCTCTTAGGATCTTGCTTGACTACCAGCGTTGTGATGGCAGTCACACTAGTGGGGGCTGGGTAGTCTACAAGCACATCCTTATTCAGGTCCCTAGTCGTTGGATTATCGAGACAGGGCATCGATACTCCGGAGTAGACTAGTGTGTACGCTTCTCATCCCAGTTGGGGAGATGGTCTGTCCCACAGCCGTCAGTATATCGTACTGGAGATAGTATGCAGGTGCTCGTTGGGTTACGGGTACACCGGATAGGACTCACAGGGAACTGTTGGATAGTTTTATACCAGTCGTCAGTGAACAGTTTCCAGGTGATATGAGTACAGCATAGTCCGCAGACTTGACACTGCTACTTCGCCTCGAGTGTGTCCCACTGTTCTTAGATTGCTACCCTACCACGGCTCAAAGGAGTCGTGCAAACAGGTAGCAGTTGGGTGCAGTCCCGAGCACTTGGAGGCAGTGGCGGTTAGATAGGATTCGTCTCTCCCGGTATTGGGGGTTGATATCGCGCTGTGTCAGAGAGCCATTACGCAAAGTCCCTGGCCAGGGCAAGCGAGATTTGCTGATAGGTTCCAGTAGTTTCTCAGGGTGTAATGGGCTTCGCTCCGACACGACTTATACCGCTATTAGGGGACTGACGCTTGCCGCCCCCCCAGGCCCGATATGCGATAGTCTTAGACGAACGGACCGGACTGTACGGAGATTGTCACATCAGACTCAGTAGGAGTTCGGATGGGTTTCCTCATCGGCCTTCTTATCGACATCTACCTGTGGACCGTTACGTACAGCTAGTGCCGCTTGCGGTCTGTGGTTAAACCCACTGCCAGCGTAGTAGTCGAGTCTCTAGAGTCCCATACAGAGAGTTTCCCTACTCCAGGCGAAACGATATAGAGATCGTATGGTTTTACGACAAGGGTTCGGACGCATACGTGTGTTTACGCACGTACGACTTTCGGACAGTTTTTACCAGTCGACTTTGGTTTAAGCCAGTTACTGGTATCCGGTTATTGGATTTATACAGTTTAATGTTTTTCCGTATTTTTGCGGAAAGGAGGGGCGTTCTCGTAATTGCGCGAGAAGCTTCTAGAAGGTGGTGACTAAGGGGGTTTAGGTGGCATATACAATGAATGTGATTAGTGAGTCATATGGATGATTCATCCATGTCATTAATGCATCATAAATGCTTAATGACTCATGGAGATGAATCATCACTAGATATTATCAAGCATGGTTGTTAAATTGATTTATTTTCTTTTCTTGATAAAAAGAAATGCTTGATATATATTATCATAACTCATTATTCTCACTTCATTATTATGTTCACCTTCTCTCTCCTCAAGCTCTCCCTCTTCAAACCCTAATCCTCCCCTCTCATGTGTTGAGTACAAGGATTAGTTAGACTTATTAAACCATAACCCTTACTCTATTTCACCTAGCTTCTTTGATTAGCACTTAAAGAAGTTTAGTTGCCTCAAGTTTTGAGGCTAAGCTTGGAGTAAAGTTCTCGGGTGGATCGTCTACTACTTCGAGAAGGCCGAGGAGGAGGTGGAGTTCGCAAAGACGAAGGACACGATTCGATAGGTATAATCCCTAAACATAGTAGTATAGAACTTCTATGTTTGTTGTTAGTTATCGTTTAGCTTCGATTCAAGCGGTTAGTCGATGTTCATACTTTAAACAAGTTCGTTTTTAAAATTTCCGCCTCCCCACAAGTACTGGGGTGTTGTACATCGACTTATAGTGGTATCAGAGCCTCGCTAAATAATAAATAACTTACTTGCAAATTTGTATGAATTTCGAACGAAAAAACGAAACCGGAAAAGCCCGAAATCATATGTTTCTGTCGTTTTTTAAATGAAGTCCAAAAATTTTTCAGGGATGTTCAGAAAGCTTGAAAAGACAGTAGAAGAACACCCAAGAAAATTGGGCCCCTGAATCGCCTAAAGCGCCGCGGAACCGCTGCGGATCCCACTGATCCGCCGCGATTCCGCCGCCGAGTTGGCGATTCAGGAACCCAATTTTTCTGTGTTGGTTCTCTGGGATATTTGGTATTTTCTGGAATTTTTAATTTTTGCTCAGGTTTCAGATTTACAGAGAAGTATTGGAGCAAAATTGAAAGTGTTTAATCGATCGAAATTTTACAGTATTTTCTTGTTGGATTATATCTGTGTTTGTATAATGTGTTCGTAAACCTCCCCTTACTGCTAGTATGTCTGTTGGCAGGGGGTTGCACATTTCTGTAATGGATTTTATCTGTTTGTGTATATGAATTGTGTTGGACTGTTGTGATGTATAGCCGGGGTTATGTGATGGGTTATTATTTAATTCATTTGATGTAAATGTAATTTGTTGTAATATTATTTTGCGGGGCACATCCAGGTTGCGGTTGTAGCCACCGTTGTATTATTTCATTTTACTGTTTTTGCTCCTAGGACAGACCCAAGGTGGGGTGCACAAACTGCCGGGCGGGTAGTTTGCCGTACCCGTTGGGGTCTTGGGTGGGGTAATGGCTATTCATCACAACTGTGTAATCCGTCTTTTGTTGCAGGCTCAAAACAAACACGGATTGCTTGCAAATCCAATAAAGTTCATCTGTGATCTGGAATGAATATTATTGCGTCCGACGAATGTAAAATATCTATATATATGATAGCTATTTAGACGTCACTTATGTTTTACACCCGCGCTAGCCCAGCCCCCGCTCTGCCGTTAGTTAAGTAACCTAACGGGTGATGATGGGACCCCGTGGCGAATGCGGATGGCATAAGAGGACGTTGTATTTTCGTTGTTTTCTGCAATGATAGGTTAATGATGGGACGCATTATTTATAATGCAAAGAAAATAAACCAAAAGTTAATCGTTGGAACAATTTAAAAGAAACCACTCGGTTAATTTTAAAAACAGATATTTTTAAATGCGGAGCTTTAACCACTCCTTTTAAAAGCTATCAGGTTCCTTCGGTTATATCAAGTTCACTACGTTCACGGTTTCGCCAAAACCATTCGCAGCCCTCCGTCATTTCATTTGGGTATTCAGTAGTATTCAAGCTATGCATTTTGGCCAAAGTCAAGGCATAGTGTTTGGTAGCTGCTAGGTTTTCATTTGTTGCATAAGATAGATGAGTTAGTTTGGGACAGTCGTATTATCATTTGACCAAAGTCAGGGGTATATACGGATGGGTTCAAATTGACAAGATAATGACGGGTAGAACTTGACATGTGACTTATGACATTTTGACCAAAGCCAAGGTCATAAGAGCATGGGGCAAAAACTTATATCGGGAATTTCTAAAGAAACTGAAATTTGCAAAGTGATGCATACCATTTGGAGTTTGATGAATGTTGGTAGCATTCCTTCAACATTATCATACGATGATATTTGGATCCCGATCCTACTGTGAGTATATGCTACTTATCAGGAGATTCGTCACTTAACGATCAATGCTATAAACCAAGTAGGTGTCAAGAAAGGTGTCAGCGGGGTTACGCCCCCAGAGAAAAGAGGTTATTTAATTAAGGAACTTCGCGAAAGCGTTGGAAAACCTCCCTCGAAATATCGACACTAGCCTGGCTGAACGGTTAAGCAAGTATTGTACGGTGAGAATAGTCCTGGCTAATTCTTCTTTTATGGTTTGAGAAAGGATTCGAGAAACAGTGGGAGCCATCCAGTTTAGATAAACTAAAAACCACTCTAAACTTGCAAGAGCATCATGCTAAAGAGTTTTCTTCTCTCTCTCCTATTTGCAGCGACCCTAAAAATGACTGGACTTAAGTTACTTTTAGAGAAAAATATACTGACAGGGCTAAACTATAAAGATTGGCTGCGGAATGTCAAAATGGCTTTGACCTATGACAAATTGGGGTACGTCCTCACCGCTACGGCACCTGCTGTCCCTGGTCCCAAATCCAGTAATGCGGATAAGGAAATCCGCAAAACCTGGGATTTAGATTGCGCGAAAGCCAAGTGCATCGTGCTTGCCTCGATGAACAATGAACATCAGAGGAGGCACGAGGATATGGACCTAGATGGCATATTTCTCCATACAAAGGAATTTTATGGAGAGCAATCTCGTATAGCAAGATACGAGACCTCTAAGAACTTGTTTCGAGCGAGGTTGGCTGTCGGGTCATCGGTAGGAGAACATGTCCTAAAGATGATCGGCTATATTGAAGAGCTCGCAGACCTTGGGACAACTTTGGATAATGAGCTCTATACAGACCTTATTCTCCAGTCCCTTCCTCACACCTACGCCCAGTTTATCCTGAACTTCAACATTCAAAGAAAAGAAGTTGAACTTCCGGAACTCCTGAACATGTTAAGGAGTGCAGAGGGCACCTTGCAGAAGACAAGGGAAACACCCGCTATGTTTGTTAGTGGTGCATCTTCTTCCGGGTCCAAGGTTAGGGCCAAAGGAAGGAAGAAGAAGGCCGCCACCAAACCTAGAGGAGGTGTTAGTAAGGTGGGAGGGAAGGGAAAGAAAAAGTTTGCGGTACCGGTAGTAGGCCAGGATGAGTGCTTCCATTGTCACAGGAAAGGGCACTGGAAAAAGGATTGCAAGGCGTGGAACGCTAAGAACCAGGAAACGAAGCAAGCTGTGGCTTCGACTTCAGGTGTGTTTGTAATTGAGAATTGTCTGTTAATCAACTCTACTTCCTGGGTATTGGATACCGGATCAGGATCTCATATTTGCAATTCATTGCAGGTACTGAGAAACCGTAGAGTGCTGAAGGAAGGTGATATGACCCTAAAGGTTGCTAACGGAGCTAGCGTGGGAGCTGCGTCCGTCGGGGATTATCACCTAGGATTGACGAGTGGACACATTTTGGTTTTACATAATTGTTTTTTTGTACCAAGCTTAACGTGTAATATCATATCAGTTTCCTTGTTATCAAATAAAGGTTATGATTTCACGTTTATAAGAGATGTTGTTAACATCCACCTTAATCATGGTTTGATTGGGTCCGGTACACTAAATAACGGTATATATGTTTTAAACCAACTCCAAATTTTCAATGTCCAGAACACACTAAAAAGAAAGTCTCCAGATTTAAATAAAGCTTTCTTATGGCATTGTAGACTGGGTCACATCAATGAGAGAAGGTTGACTAAGTTGCATAGAGAAGGATATTTAGACTCGTTCGAATATCAAACTTATGACACTTGTCAATCTTGTCTCAAAGGAAAGATGACAAAGACTCCATTCACTGGACAAGGAGTAAGAGCGAGCGAGCTCTTAGGACTCATACACAGCGATGTATGTGGTCCATTGTCTACACATGCAAGAGGTGGTTTTTCCTATTTCATTACTTTCACGGATGATTACTCAAAATACGGATTCATTTATCTGATGAAACATAAATCCGAGGCTTTTGAGAAATTCCAAGAGTATAAGAATGAAGTAGAAAACCAAACCGGCAAAAGTATCAAGACACTTAGATCTGATCGAGGTGGTGAATACTTGAGTGCCGAGTTCCTAGGTTACCTAAAAGAGAAAGGAATTCTCTCTCAGCTTACTCCTCCATACACTCCACAGCATAACGGTGTATCGGAGAGACGGAATCGAACCCTATTGGATATGGTACGATCCATGATGAGTAATGCTGAGTTACCGCGATCTTTTTGTGGTTATGCGCTAGAATCAGCAGCATATCTTCTGAACAGGGCTCCTACCAAGACTGTGCCTACCACTCCATATCAGATGTGGACTGGGAAGAAACCCCATCTTCAGCATATGAAGATTTGGGGATGTCCAGTTTTTGTTAAAAAGCAGCATGTGGACAAGCTCGAGGCACGATCAGTAAAATGTATGTTTGTGGGATATCCAAAGAACTCCAAGGGATATTATTTCTATTACGCAGAGGAACAAAAGGTTTTTGTTTCTCGTAATGCCCATTTTCTAGAACATCAGTTTTTAGAAAAGGAAATAAGTGGGAGCGAAATAGAATTGGAAGAAATTCCAGAACCACAAGCTGCTACTGAAAGTTTGGTAGAACCGGAAGTTCAAGAAGAACAGGACATTCCCGCACCCCTCCGCAGGAGTAGTAGGCCGTCTCATCCGCCTAAGAGATACCACGGTTTTCTCATAGATGGGGATAGAGAGGATTGCATCATATGTGATGATGAACCTACTGACTTCCAGCAGGCCATCCAGAGCGGCGACTCGGTACGATGGCTAGATGCTATGCGGACCGAAATGGAGTCCATGTACACCAAGAAAGTATGGACTTTGGACTTTGCTCCAGATGGGATTAAACCCATAGGATGCAAATGGATCTTCAAGAAAAAAATTGGTGTAGATGGACAGGTGGAAACCTATAAGGCTAGACTTGTTGCAAAGGGTTTTCGTCAAAGACCTGGTTTGGACAATGACGAAACTTTTTCTCCAGTGGCTATGATCAAATCCATTCGGGTCCTTCTTGCTATTGCTGCCTTCCATGATTATGAAATCTGGCAGATGGACGTAAAGACGGCTTTTCTGAATGGAAATTTAGAAGAGTGCGTCTATATGGATCAGCCAGAGGGTTTCAATCAGAGTGGGAGCAGCGGGAAAGTATGCAAGCTGCTTAAATCCATTTATGGACTAAAGCAGGCATTGCGGAGGTGGAACATCTGTTTTGATGAAACAGTCAAAGAATATGACTTTATCAAAAATCCAGATGAACCGTGCATATATAGTAAAGTTGTAGCCAGAAGTGTCGTATTCCTCGTCTTGTACGTGGATGACATTCTATTGATAGGAAATGACATTCCTATGCTACAATCTGTCAAAGGATTCTTGCCACACAGGTTCTCCATGAAAGACCTGTGTGATGCCTCTTACATTCTGGGGATCCGGATCTATCGTGATAGATCCAAGAGGATGTTGGGACTTTCGCAGTCCATGTATATCGACACTGTACTGAAAAGATTCAGTATGGAAGATTCTAAGCGCGGTAATCTACTGGCTTGTCACGGAATCACCCTCTCCAAAGAGATGTCTCCCAAGACTGATTTGGAAAGGGAACGCATGTCTATTATACCCTACGCTTCTGCGGTAGGCTCTATAATGTATGCGATGTTGTGCACCAGACCAGATGTAGCTTACGCACTGAGCGTGGTAAGCCGGTATCAGTCAGACCCAGGGGAGAAGCACTGGATAGCAGTAAAGAACATTCTCAAGTGCCTGAGAAGGACCAAGGAGATGTTCTTGGTTTACGGCGGAAAAGACCTCAGGTTGGAGGCCTTTGCTGATTCCGGCTTCCAGAGTGATAAGGACGATTCCAAGTCCATGTCGGGTTATGTCTTACCCTCAATGGAGGGGCGGTGTGCTGGAAGAGCTCCAAGCAGGACACCGTTGCTGACTCGACGATGGAAGCGGAGTATATAGCTGCTTGCGATGCCGCAAAAGAAGCAGTCTGGATGAAGAAGTTCCTAACAGAAATTCAGGTGGTTCCTACCATAGTTGATCCAATACCTCTGTATTGCGACAACAACGGAGCTATAGCTTTAGCAAAGGAACCAAGGTCCCATCAGAAGTCCAGACACATCTTAAGGCTGTATCACCTGATCAGGGAGATCATTGATCGTCGGGAGATCGAGGTTCGGAGAGTTGCTTCTGAAGAGAACATTGCTGATCCATTCACGAAGGCCCTACCTCAGATTTAGTTCGAGAGGCTACTCGAGATCATCGGTCTTCGATATGCCAGTACATGGCCCTAGTGCAAGTGGGAGATTGTTAGTGTATATGCCCTAGGGGCCATTATTGTATCATACTAGTTTGTATATTACTTAATGGAAGCTTGGGATATTCACATGTATATAACAGTCTTGCTAAACATGGTAGTATTCTACTTGGTTTTTCAATCTTAATATGTGAGTTTACGTATTGATAGAGCTCTTAGGATCTTGCTTGACTACCAGCGTTGTGATGGCAGTCACACTAGTGGGGGCTGGGTAGTCTACAAGCACATCCTTATTTAGGTCCCTAGTCGTTGGATTATCGAGACAGGGCATCGATACTCCGGAGTAGACTAGTGTGTACGCTTCTCATCCCAGTTGGGGAGATGGTCTGTCCCACAGCCGTCAGTACGTCGTACTGGAGATAGTATGCAGGTGCTCGTTGGGTTACGGGTACACCGGACAGGACTCACAGGGAACTGTTGGATGGTTTTATACCATCGTCAGTGAATAGTTCCCAGGTGACATGAGTACAGCATAGTCCGCAGACTTGACACTGCTACTTCGCCTCGAGTGTGTCCCACTGTTATTTGATTGCTACCCTACCACGGCTCAAAGGAGTCGTGCAAACAGGTAGCAGTTGGGTGCAGTCCCGAGCACTTGGAGGCAGTGGCGGTTAGGCAGGATTCGTCTCTCCCGGTATTGGGGGTTGATATCGCGCTGTGTCAGAGAGCCATTACGCAAAGTCCCTGGCCAGGGCAAGCGAGATTTGCTGGTAGGTTCCAGTAGTTTCTCAGGGTGTAATGGGCTTCGCTCCGACACGACTTATACCGCTATTAGGGGACTGACGCTTGCTGCCCCCTAGGCCCGATATGCGATAGTCTTAGACGAACGGACCGGACTGTACGGAGATTGTCACATCAGACTCAGTAGGAGTTCGGATGGGTTTTCTCATCGGCCTTCTTATCGACATCTACCTGGGTACCGTTACGTACAGCTAGTGCCGCTTGCGGTCTGTGGTTAAACCCACTGCCAGCGTAGTAGTCGAGTCTCTAGAGTCCCACACAGAGAGTTTCTCTACTCCAGGCGAAACGATATAGAGGTCGTATGGTTTTACGACAAGGGTTCGGACGCATACGTGTGTTTACGCACGTACGACTTTCGGACAGTTTTTACCAGTCGGCTTTGGTTTAAGCCAGTTACTGGTATCTGGTTATTGGATTTATACAGTCTAAAGTTTTTCCGTATTTTTGCGAAAAGGAGGGGCGTTCTCGTAATTGCGCGAGAAGCTTCTAGAAGGTGGTGACTAAGGGGGTTTAGGTGGCATATACAATGAATGTGATTAGTGAGTCATATGGATGATTCATCCATGTCATTAATGCATCATAAATGCTTAATGACTCATGGAGATGAATCATCACTAGATATTATCAAGCATGGTTGTTAAATTGATTTATTTTATTTTCTTGATAAAAAGAAATGCTTGATATATATTATCATAACTCATTATTCTCACTTCATTATTATGTTCACCTTCTCTCTCCTCAAGCTCTCCCTTTTCAAACCCTAATCCTCCCCTCTCATGTGTTGAGTACAAGGATTAGTTAGACTTATTAAACCATAACCCTCACTCTATTTCACCTAGCTTCTTTGATTAGCACTTAAAGAAGTTTAGTTGCCTCAAGTTTAGAGGCTAAGCTTGGAGTAAAGCTCTCGGGTGGATCGTCTACTACTTCGAGAAGGCCGAGGAGGAGGTGGAGTTCGCAAAGACGAAGGACACGATTCGATAGGTATAATCCCTAAACATAGTAGTATAGAACTTCTATGTTTGTTGTTAGTTATCGTTTAGCTTCGATTCAAGCGGTTAGTCGATGTTTATACTTTAAACAAGTTCGTTTTTAAAATTTCCGCCTCCCCACAAGTACTGGGGTGTTGTACATCGACTTACATAAACCTCATGGAATAGTGAGTGCCCAACATCGGCACTCGAAATATCATAAAATAATCGTGTCCAGCATTGACATGCAAATCCTCATGTATCGGGCTCCGTCAATCCTGATCGGCCCGTGGGCTCCGTCTGCGTAATCGGCCCTCGGCCCCGGCAGTACGTGTCACCCCGTATCCATCTATCGACTCTGGTCAGTATCCTCCAGGTCCAACTAATCACCGGTAGGTAGTAGTCCCTCAGCTAGGCTCATCGTCTACTACACAGTGATCCGTTCTCGCCCCGGGGTACCATACCGGGTCCACTGATTGAATGAATATCTCGGTGTGTATGTTTAGAAAATGTGTAGAAATCACAACCAAAAATTATTTGACCACAATCAATAACGGTGTCGATTGTAGCGCGTTAGCGAATGCGGATCGTCCACGGGAAAAGTGAGATCCGTTCGCATTTGAATTAGATGAATTGAAAATTAAAGAAAAGAGAAAAGACAATTCAATTCAAGATTTATAAAATTGAAGTTCAAGAATTATCTAGATCTAAATCTAAAATCAAGAAAACATTTAAAAATCAAGAATCAAGAATTGATGATATCCAATCCAAATATCATGAATCGAAATGAGGCTCGTAGGAATCGATCGAATCTATAGACGTGATGAAATCTATTAATTACGTTTTCTTATCCATCGATGAATTGATACTAGATCGATGACGATTAACGAGAATTAGGGATTTCGTGTGAAACTAGGGTTTCATCATCTATCCCTTGTTCCTTCGTCGATATCATTCACATTCTAGCCTCTAGTAAATTCAAGAATCGATCGTGGATCCTTAATTTCGGGCGATCATAATCAAGAAAGCATCGCAACGAAACTAGGTCGTCGATTCTTCAATTTGCTAGAGTTTACAAACTCGTAGGACTTAAGAATCATTTTAAGATTTTTTACATCATCATTGTATTGATCGTCTCGACTCCTTTACGAGCGGAGTTTTACTCAAACATCATAACGAAAACCGCAATCACAAATTGAGATCGAATCATGATGCAAGAATTTAAAGAAAGCAAGATTAAAGAATTTCACCTTTTATTTATCAGCAATTCCGTTACAAATCGCTCAAGAACTACAAGAGGAAATGACTCGATCGTCGATTTGGCTTCGCTCGTCTCCTTGAGTTGCGGATCGGCTTGGATCACTTGCTCGGTTGAAGATCGGCTCCGCTCCTAAAAGGTTGAAGGATTCTCGCTTGAATGGTACTCGGGATCTTAAATTTGGATTTGGAATTTGAATTAGGGTTTACAAGTTGTGTCACTCAACTTGTAGGTGGAAGATGAAGAGAGGAGAAGAAGTCTCTTAACCCTAGATCTAGGTTTCCTTTTATAAGCCATCCAAAACCCTAGATCTAGAATTCAAATTTTAAATTTCCCTCCAAAAGTTTGTTAGAGAGAGGCTTCTAGAAATGGTTTGTTAGGCCGAGCCTTCTAGATGAAGCCACGTGGAGGTTATAGAGAGTTCTAGAAGCTACGGCCGTTATGGGAAGCACGTGGGAAAATTCTGTGAAGCTGACGTCACTGTTCCACCGCGGATCCGCGGCGGAAATGGCCTTTTGGCCGCGAATCCGCGGTCCAATTAGGGCTTCAATGAATGAAAATTCTTCTGGTGCTTTGGGCTGACTTTGTGGCCTTTATATGATATGTTTAATCTTATTTTGGTTTCTTAATTTCTGCCAGATCTCAAGTCTTGGACTTGACGCAATTTTGATCAACTCTTTGACAATTTTGGCTCGGTTTCTGGAATTTCCTACACAGACTTCGAAACAAGTGTTGCGCTATACAAGAATGATGCGATGCCATGATAAACACACAATTTCCCTTAAAATGCCGGTTTTAGTATACAACACAGGTAATCTGGTATTTTACGATTGTTTTGCTAATATGTGTAATATGCAAACCGAACACCTCTTGATGAGTGCAAATGATAGGGAAATTGACGTGTTAAAAATACAATATTTTCGACTGATCAAATTCCCCCAAACTTATTTTCGGTCGTCTCGAGCGAATTGTTGTATTAAAAAGAGAAGGAGAAAATAAAGAAAGAGAAAAACTAACTAGCACACTTTCATAGGCAACACGATTGCACTGAGCACGTGCAACAAGCCTTTAAACCTCTAGGTGTCCCTAGTAGGAGGAGTGTTGTCTCCTGAGGGTTTTCGGCGGATTAAACCCACAAAATCCAATAATAAAAGGAAGACCGTGAAAGTTACATTTAAAGATAAGAATTGTAAAAGAAAGACTTTGAAAATTAGGGTTTCCAACTATGCTAGCTTTTCGGTTGTCATGAGCCCTATCTTAATAGTCTTGAAAAAATGTTAGAAATCACATAACCCCTCAATAAAATATCGTCTTATTCTTCATTCCTATCTTTCTTCCAAACATCGATCATATAACCCTACGTGTGTGTAAAGAACATCCCTACACCCGGAGAATTCAATTCAAGCTATCATACTCTTGTCCATCTGCCTCAGTACTTTTTAATTAATGAATATTTAGATGAAATTGCTCACACACTTTCATGCGACCGTTAATACTTCTTGAGGTACTAACCGACCGATTACTCATGTGCTTCCTTATTAGGTGTTTTTCCTCATTTTGCACCACCTAAGGCTTAGCAGTGACTCCCAGACCAGTTGGCCTTCGGGCACTAGGTGAAGAGGGACCCTCGCTATTTTTTTTTATTGCTGCCTTGGCGATAACAAAACCAATGTTCATTTTTCTCACCATTTTATTTAATATTTTTTTCATTTTTTATTTCCTTCATACTTTGGCTTTTAGACAAGAGCATTTCAAGGTATCCTCTACTATGCCGAGCTTCAAGACGTGTGTAAGTGCATATAGTAGGGTATCAACGTTCAAAATGTTTGGCTTCGAGAATAGAAACTATTTTTCAGACTTATTTTTATCCTCAGATTAGTGACTTCCTTCATCTTACTAACCCTTGGGACAACGGCTCATAACTACTTATTACTAGTTCGTATAAGAAAACTTCTAATTTTCTAGGTTTTCTTAAATTTTTCTAATCTTTTGGATGTAATTTTTCACTATCTAATCTTTTATTATCTTATTTATGTACAAATTTTTTTTATATTTTTGAAATTTTTTAAATTTTTATAGCTTTTCAACTGTTTTGTGCTTATGCAAAGTGATATGCAAATGATGCGAAAATAAGCACAAAGCTCCCCCAAACATGCTTTCAACAGTGTCCTCACTGTTGCTATCCGCTAAATCTTCAAAAAAAACTGTAAGCTTGGGAGGAAATTTATTAATGGGGGCAAAATATTTTAGTGAAAATCTTCCCCCAAACTTATTCTTGGCTCATCATTTTTTGTGTAAAAAGTTTCTTTTCAAGAGCCAGATTATACCCCCCCCCAAACTTGAGTTAAGCAATATTAAGCTTTTAAAAATCACAAGAGGGGGTCAAGAATCATTGGTCGATGCCAAGCTTTGCAAAGACCGAAAGTTAACACCAACCATTCGAAGATTTTATCAATGTAGTGCTCAGGTTGGCGGAAGAAGAAGTGGGGAAAGGGTAAGTGGTGGAATAGAATGTGTGTGCGTCTCATTTTGGAAAGACGATGCAGTGAATGTGATGGATTACTCGCATTCTTTTTACAGTCCAGAAGAAGGGTGGGGGTTCAATTTCATTGTTTGGGAGATAATTCATCTCAACACCCGTGTCTTTCAAAAATGCGAGTTCATCAGCGATGATCTCCTCAAAAGTTCCATCAATACCCCGGAGAATAATGTCATCATAAAGCACGGGGTGATCTTCAGACTCTATAAACGGTTCATAATCAGTGTTAGTTGTTAACCTGGACAACTCGGTGGAAGAGTCAATATGTGTATGATACATAATTGGGTCAAACAACAATATATGAAAAGAGTCAAGATCAGTATCATGAGGATCATCAAATTCGCTGATGTCGACATCCATTAAGTCGACAGAACATACCTGAGCAGTAGGTTCAAAGGGTACACTTCCCAACTTGTAAATGTTCAGCTCAATTGACCTATTCCCGAAGGATAGGGTCATAGAACCATTACGACAGTTGATTATATCGTTGGAAGTGGCCAAAAAGGGGCGACCTAAAATCACCGGAATTTGATTCCGTGGGTTCGCTACAGGCTGTGTATCAAGTACAATAAAGTCCACAGAGAATACAAATTCCCCGATTTTTATTAACACATCCTCCAGTTCACCCCTAACTTTGGTGATTGATCGGTCAGCCATCTGAAGAGTTATGCTCGAGGGCTTTAACACTCCGATACCTAGTTGCTCGTAAACCGAGTATGGAAGCAAGTTAACACTAACGCCAAGGTAAAGTAGAGCACGGTTAATGTGTTTTCCCCCAATAGAAATAGAAATAGTAGGACGGCCAGGGTCCTTACGTTTCCTCGGTAATTGTTGGGGGAAAGCTGTGTCTACAGTACTCGACATGAATAATTTTTTTAGGCACTTGAGTCTTCCTCTTCCTAGTGCACAAGTTCTTAAGAATTTTCGCATAGGACGGAATTTTTTGGATAGCATCTAGCAGAGAGATGTTGATGTTAACACCCTTAAACATGTCTACAAGCTTCTCCCTTTGTGTATCATGTTTGTTGGGCCTCAACCTTTCAGGAAATGGTGCTCTATCAATAGGTGTTGGGTCCAACATTTGTGGAGAAGTTTGTGGGGCTGGAAAAGGTGAGGTGGGTGGAGGGTTCGAGCCTTTGGGAAAACGGAGAATATGCTCGGAAGAAGACGGTAAATTAGACGAAATAGGGTAAGAAGTAGAAGTGTGAGTGGAAGTGGAAGCCGGGGTGTTAATGATCAATTCATCCTTATCAATTTGTTAACTCGAATGATTGTCTAGCAATCTTCCAGATCTCAACGTTGTAAAAGCATCCACATTAGTGCAATGTGATGGTCCAGGATCAGGTAGGGGTTGAGATGGAAGATTCCCTTTTTCTCTAGCACATATTTCGGCTGTTATTCGTTCAATTTGGGCTTCCATCGATTTAATATTCTCATTTTGAGTGAGAATGATCTTTATCATATTATCGATGGAAGATTGAAAACTTGCCGACTCTTGGATGGATTGTTTCATGAAAGTAACCAAGGTTTGTACTAGTGCAGAGGTATCGTCAGTACCGGCCAATGGCAAAGAGTTTTCATGTGGTGAAAAAGTGTTGGACGGATTTTGGAATTTTTGTGATTGGTAGGGGTGCTGACTCAATTGGTGTGGTTGCTGTTGTGGTGGAAGAGCCCTTTGGAAATTGTTTTGTTTTGGAACAGTGTATTGAGATTGGTGTTGGATCCAAGAAAAATCAAGGTTATTCCTCCCATCTTGATTATATGAGGAAGAAGAAGGATCGTTTCCAGGTCTTTGCTGAAATGCAGCATTAGTGTGACCTTGAAACGGTACATTCAAAGGACATTCTTCCATCAAATGTGAAGGGTTTGAACAGCAGCCACACACGGTTTTGGGAAGTGTGGATTGGTTTAGGGAGGCTGAAGAAATTTTGTTTTCTATAGCGTCGAGTTTCCTTTGTATTGCGGCCAATTCGGCTTTCTTGATGACGAAAACATTGAGCTGATTGACATCTTCCCTAGGCGGTGGTGGTCTAACACCTTCCCATTGTGATGTGTTTTGAGCTAAATCTTCAAGGTATTTCTAAGCTTCACCATCATCTTTAGATAGGAATTGGCAATGACACATGGTTTCAAGCATCTGTCTAATAGTGAGATCAATACCCTCATAGATAATTCAACACAAATCCTATCTGGAGATTCCGTGATGAGGACATTGGATAAGAAGATCCTTGAACCGTTCAAAGCATTTCCAAAATGGTTCATTCGGAAGTTAGGTAAATTTGAAGATTTCGCTCCGAACACGGCTGGTCTTATGATTGGGATAAAATTTCTTAAGGAATGCTGCAACAAATTTGTCCCATGTTGAAATAGAATGTGCGGGTGTGATGTAAAGCCACGTCTCGGCTAAATTGCACAAAGTGAATGGGAGAAGACGTAAACGCAGAGCATCCAAAGACAGTTACGAATTTCCCATCAAAGCGCATACGTTTTTGAATTTGGAAATAAACATGTATGCGTTTTCAGAATCAAGACCATGAAATTTGGGTAACAGTGTGATGAATTGGGGGTTGATTTCAAAATTTTCCCTGTTGGCAGGTAGTTTAGAAAGACAGGTGGGAAGGGGAACACGTGTAGGATAGCACCTCTCTTGGAGAGAGATGTAGGGTTCCTAGGCACTCTCAAGAGGTCTCACAAGGCATCAACCATGCCAATTTCAAATTTTACGGGTGCCGAGAAACCCTAATACGGATCGTTAACTAGAAATTTAGGCGACAAAGCAACTAGTTAACTACTTTAACTAAGAGTACGGAAATACAACCTTTGTAGATCCGGTCCTCCACCTCCATAGCTCCGTGATGAAGTCCTCTCCGCTGTCCAAATGAAATCCCGGGCTCTAGCGTCGGCTTCATCGGAGAAATGGGCGGGCAAGGTCGTCGGCTTCGTGCCGAAGTTGATCTACGTCGACGCATCACAAGATCAAGCTCCCACTTCACCAAGTCATGAAACTTGTGAAGAAAACACACTCTACTACTTGGCAAGAGGTAGAGGATGAAGAAATAGGAGATGGGTTCACTTTAGAATTGGATTTCTCACTCTTTTCATCAAGTTGCCATTGATGAGGAAAGCTTTTTCTTCAAGTGAAGAAGAAGAAGAAGAAGATGAATATTATCATTAGTATTTTTCAAAAAGGAAATAAAATGAATACTTATCATAATGTAACCATGGTCAAGTGTAGAGAATAGACTAGGGTTAAGTGGAATGGTTAAGGTTAAGCATGAGACAAAATGGTGACTTAGTCAAAGCTTCTTGAAGCTTCAAATACAAACAAAGAAAGCCACCATCTTTCCCATTTTCTTTTCCAAAATAAAATAAATGAAATAAATAAATAAATGAATAAGAAAAAGAAAACTCTAACCATTACACAACCATGGTTTAATCTTTACACAAACCATAGTGAGCATGTATCATCAAACATGATACAAACTTGTGTACAAAATTATATCACATATACAATGTGCACAAACCAAGTGAGAAAATCCATTTAAAGTGAACCAATACTAGTTAATGCAAAGTAATATATCAAATATATAATTATACATTAAATCATTAAATCAACACTTGATTTAGCAATCCGGTCATATCGCATATAACCGACTTGTATCATATGTATCGTCTTATCGAATCAATCCTTGATTCGATAACTAGGTTATATCGCATACAACCAATCAATACATTCATCGCGAGAATAGAATACGGTATCACATACACGCATTATTCTCGGTCCCGCACATATCTCATATGCGCTCCTATTTCGTTTCGCTTGAGCCAGGAAACCTCTGTGTAGGACTCTAAAGACTCGTCAATACGCCGGCAGCAGGTGATGATCATATCAAACACCCACAAGCCGCAAGCGGTCTGCTAAACGTAACGGCCACCCGGGTATTGAGCGATCAGAAGATCGACGAGCAAGCCCGCTCATACTCCTGTGAATCCAACCAGTAACACTTACCGTACAGTCCGGTCTGATCGTCTGATATGTCGCATATCTCGCCTAGGGGTGGTAAACGTCAGACCCCAATAGCTCGATAAGTCGTGTCGATATGAGGTCTATAACAGTTCAAGAAACTACTGGTAACACTTACCAGTAAATCTCAGCAACCCTGGCCAGGGATTTCCGGTTATAGCCAATCGAACACAGCGCAACATCAACTCCCTATACCGGGAGAGACGAATCCCCTTCTATCGCTCAATGCCTCCATGTGATTCGGGACTGTACCCAAAAACCACAGTTTTGCACGCCCTCTTGGACGTGGTAAGGTGGAAATCAAAGCACAGTGGGAACCACACAAGACTCTATGACGATCTCGGGTCAACAGACTACTCTGTACCAGTGTCACCAGAGAACTGCCATCTGACGTAAGGTATAAAACCATCTGGGAGTTCTCGGCGAGTCCGTCCAGTGTACCCAGTCTCCACTGAGCACCCGTATATCATCTCTAATGTCAAACACCAATGGATATGGGATCATCCATCGCCCATCTGTATGGGTCGAGAAGGTATACGCTAGTCTACTCTGGTATATCGATGCCCCGTCTCGAAATACCCACGACTAGGGACTTTGAAGGATGTACTTATGGACTACCATGTCCCCACTAGTATGATCCGCATCATAGTCCAGGTAGTCAAGTACACATCCTAAGGGCTTTACCAACATGTAACAGAGAGACAATCAGTATAAACGTTAAGGTAAAGAGTAACCAGATAGCATACTATCATGTCGAGCAAGAAAGTCCTCCCTATATATGTCCCAGCATCCACTACAATATACATCCTATGTATAGTAATGGCCTCTAGGGCATACATATAACTAACAAGAGATGCGTGGAGGATTCTGCGCACTTGCGGGTGGTGGCAGAGTGGTGTTAAAGTTTGATGGAAATCCGTTCATCGTGGTCTTGGTGGGTGGTGGGGAAGAAGGCGAAGAATTACCGACTCTGGGGTCGATAAATGAAACGCGGACAAGATGGGAAATGGAATCCCGTGTCCAGCCTAACATGTGCTTAAATGGTTGTTGCACAAGTGGCAGCGTTGGTAATAATTAGAGGAAATGAATGAAGTGTTGGTGTTTGTTTTGAAAAATATACGGATTTTTGAAAAAATGATGCGATCACAACAAATGCAACAAGCAAAACCCTAATTCTAGTGGTCGCCAAGGCCAAAGCTTTAGACCGCTCCTAACTACCAAAAGACAAGTCGTAGGATCAATCCTCCACTGCCTCTTTGTCTCCCCTGTGGCCAGGTAAGTGCCAGGTAAGTGGGAAGGTACTCCACTACGTAAGTAGTGGGCCTAATTAATAACCACTAGCCTTAGACACACTTTCTTTAGACACCACAAAAGAAACGAGGATAAGCAATGAATTACCCATGGCCTTCTTCTGTCCTAAGTAAGCGCGACGGTCCTTAGAGTCATCTCTAGATTTCTTTTAATTAATGAGGGTAATGCGGATACAAGTTTGCGATTTTTGGGGCTTGAGAAGGGTATTGAACTCCCCCACCTAATCTGAATTTGGTCTTTGGCCCTTAATTTCCATATTAATATGCAAACAACCAAATATCAAAACATGCACAATTTTTATTGCTTTTTGCGGCGCTGCGATTTATTTGCAAAGAAACCTACAGAAAATGGTTATTGGAGCAGACATAGAAGAAGATAAGAAAGTCAGAGAGTTACCACAAAATTTTGTAACAGTGAACCCTTGAGGAAGCCGTGGAACCGCCGCAGTATATGGTCAATGGCCGAGGATGCGCGGTACTGTAGCTTGATCTGTGCACGAAATTTCTTGAGACTTCTACTGTTCACCTCTAAGCTCTCTGGAATGATCTGGAAAAAAAATTCTCTCACTCCACAGATTCCAGATTTCCTCGCAACAAATCACAACGAATCGTTTAGTGTTTGTGCGAATTTAGATCTAAAAATTTTGATGGAATAAATTTTTCAACTCAAATTTCAAAAACGAACAAATTAGCACACGATCCCTGGCAATGGCGCCATTTGATTGAATGAATATCTCGGTGTGTATGTTTAGAAAATGTATAGAAATCACAACCAAAAATTATTTGACCGCAATCTTGAGTAGCGATGTATCCAGCCTTTATCGTCTAGTATGCCACGGTATCTAGCTTGGAACTTTTCCAACATACCGTCCCTCCACTGAGGGTAAAGACAATGCCTGTGACTGACATTCAGTCGTCTTTATCACCCTGGAACACTTCCAGTGATTCTTCCCAGGATCAATTGATACCGTCTCACTACAACTAGTGAGGCTCCTAACATCCATTTAGATCTATCTCATAGATCCAAAACCCAGGATTTAGGAGGTATCACTTTGATCCTATATGGAGAATCCTTGTGATAAGCAGAGATTGATCGAGCGTAGCATAGGAAACTCCTTCCCTATCAAGAGTATGTCATCCACGTACTCTACGAGGATCGCCACCATACTCCCTACTACCTTTTTGTTTATACAAGGTTCATCTACCATTTTGATGATGTCAAACTCTTTGACTATTTCATCAAAATAGATGTTCCAACTCCGCGATGCCTGCTTTATCCTATAAAGCATCTTGCACACGTTTCCGCTGCTCCCACTGTCTACGAGGCCCTCTGGCTGTGTACTTATAGACGCTCTCTTCTAAAACATCATTTAGAAAAGCTGTCATGACACTCAACCGCCAGATATCGTAGTCATGGTACGTAGCCGTGGCAAGTAGGATCTGGATGGACTTAAGCATAGCTTCTTGAAAAGGTTTCATCATTATCCATGCCTGGTCGATGAAGAAAAGCTTTAACAAGTCTAGCTTTGAAATTCTCAACCTTTCCAAGTACACCAAGTAATCTTCTCAAGATATACTTGCTCCTGATGGGGATTTAACCCTTCAGATATAGCAACTAAAGTCCATACTATGTTGGTGTATAAGGATTCCATCTCAAATCACTAAGCATCCAGCCATTCTTATAGAGTCTCACTCCTGATGGCCAGCTCGAAACTAGTTGGGTCATTATCTCATGATGCAATCCTCGCTCCCACTGTTATAGAGAAACCGAAGTATCTCTCAGGTGGGTGAGGAACCCTACTAGATCGGCGGAGAGGCTGAGGTTCGTTGGTAACTATTGAATCCTTTGGTTTTATCAAATCATCTGCTGTAGCTTGCATAGCTGGAACCTTTCCAGTTCTACATTACAGACCTTGCCTCGAGCTTGTCCGGATTTTGCTTTCAGACATAGGCCGGACAACCCCAAATCTTAACTAGCTTAAGACATGGGCTCTACCCTTTCCATATCACATATGAAGTGGTAGGCAACTGATTTGATTTGAACCCTATTCAATAGGTATGCAACTTCATAAGTGCATAACACCCAAAAGGAAAAAGGTAACTCAGTAGTACTCATCATAGAGCACACCTTATCATATAGGGTGTTATTGCTCCGCCCCGATACACCATCGTGCTATGGTGTATACGGAGGAGTAATGCTGAGAGAGAATCTCATTCTCCTTTAGAATAGTCCAGAAATTCCGTGCACAAGTATTCTCCTCCCTGATCTCATCATAGAACATAATACTTATACCCGTATTTTGATTCTCTACTTCTAACTTATATTCTGTGAATATCTCAAAAGGTTCGGACTTGTGTTTCAACAGGAACATATGTCTGAATCTTGAGAGATTATCAGAGAATGTAATGAAGTATAAAGAACCGGTCTTGGCAAGTGTAGACAGGGGACCTTACATACATCAACATGTATCATCCCAAGAGTTCACTAACTCTTTCTCTGTTTCCAATAAACAGAGCTGGTGTCATTATATCTTTGTGACATGACTCGCAAGTTTCACAAGATGTAAATTCAAACAGGATTTAAATATGCATCTTCATATAACTTCAGCCAGTCTGGTCGCATTGATATGACCTAGTCTACAATACCTCAAGAAGGATTCGTTCATTTCTGAACTCTTCCTCTTGTGTGTGTTCCATATACTAAGAACAGTAGTTTGATTTAGAACATCAACGCTTTTAGATAACGTGCCTGAACCGATCAACTTTTGATATAGGAAATGTTCAAAACATTATCCAACAATACAAAATTATATCCTTTCTTTACTAATAAAGAGACTGATATGATTTTGTATATCAGGTTCGGTATCTAATAACATTCGTTCAGAATCAATGTATTTGGAATACAGGGTGACAGTGACCAACAGACTTGGCTGCAACACTTGCCCCGTTTTCTGCCTCATGAAACTTATCACCCGTTCTCAGTTCTCTACCTTTCTGTAGCCCTATGTAACAGATTACATATCTGGGATCCTGATCCGGTATCACATACCCAGGACGTAAAGGATACTGAGAAACAGTTCTCTGTAATGAACACACCCGAAGATGATGCATCATCATGCACTCTCTTCGTTTGGGCAGCACGGGAATTCTGGTAATCCCCTATTTCCTGCTCTGTCTT
Organism: Agapanthus africanus; assembly: GCA_030015575.1. Lineage (NCBI taxonomy): Eukaryota > Viridiplantae > Streptophyta > Magnoliopsida > Asparagales > Amaryllidaceae > Agapanthus > Agapanthus africanus. The sequence continues at coordinate 295,733,398 of CM057347.1, forward strand.
ATAACAATTATAAGTTGGAGAGGGACCAACGTTCCCCAGCTCAGTATAACAAGCGGGTTCGGTCAATAATCTGTATTATTATCTTGATTAAGGCGTGATATGGTCGCTACCTGGAGAGAGAGAGAAGAAAACACTCAGCGTGCGCTCTGCAAGAATAGATTGGTTATTATTTTATCTAATCAAGATGGCTCCCACTGCTTTTTATCAAATCTTCCTTTAAACCCTAAAAGGAAAGACTAGCCGGGATTAATTACACACTACAAGTTCGCCAATTTTTCAGCAAGGCCAGTGTCGGTACTTTGAGGGAGGTCCCCCGTGCTTTTGCACGAACCTAATTAATGTAAACCTCGTTTTCCCAGAGGCGTAACCCCGTTGACACCTTTCTAGACACCTACTTGATTAGCTAATTGCAATGTGTAAAACTCTTCCAGGAGTAACTCTTACTCGCAGCGGGTATCGGGATCCAACTATCTCATAAAAGGTATGCAATCTCATTGCAAATTTCAACACTTGAAATTCCCGATAATCTTTTGCCCCAAGCGATCTATGACCTTGACTGAGTCAACAAACCATAGACCGCAAGTAAAGTTCAACCCGTCATTTCTCGATTGAATTAAACCCACCCGCACGACCCTTGACTGAGTCAACAAGGCCGCACGACTACCCTAATCCAATCGCATCATATGCTTTGCAGATAAGCACTAATCAGCTACCGCACACTACGCCTTGACTGAGTCAACAAACGCAGCACGAATACTAACTAGGACTTATCTGAAATGACGGAGGGCTACGTCAGGTTTTTAAGAAAACCTTTTGCGTAATGAACTTTATATCGTTGTAGAATCAAATAATTTTAAAATGGAGTGCTTTTGAGGCTTTTCTAGTTTTGCTAAAGGAGTCACTCCCGGTGAAGGGATCGTCGGTCCTTTCCTCGTCGAATGAGGTGCGGGATATATCACATATATCACTGTGCAAAGCAAAAATACTTAAAAGCTATCAAAAGACAAACCGAGTGTGTAGCATCTGCCAGTTATTGCTAAAGGAGTCACTCCCGGTGAAGGGATCTCGGTCCTTTCCTTATCGAATAAGGTGCAGGATATATCATATATACCGCTGTGCAAAGCAAGAACTGTAGCTACCTGTTTTAATTTTGAAATTCAATTCTACAACATCTTTAGGTTTCTTTTATTTCATTAATCTCATTAATGAAGTCCCATCATTTAAGTACCTAAACATTACAGATAAATACGATGTACACTTATGCCATCCGCATTCGCCTCGATGTCCCCTCGTGCACCGTTAGGTTAGGTAACTAACGACAGAGCGGGGCAGGGCTAGCGCGGGTGTAAAACATAAGTAACGTCTATATAATATATCATATATACTATATATAGTGTAAGTGCACGGCGGCGCCCCGGCCGTCAATCCGACGGCCAAATACGGAAGCGGTGATAAACTTTAATTTTTCTTGAACTGGCAAACCGCCGCGCACTAATACCCGGATCGAACCATTAATTAGTCCTAGCCAACTACAAGAAAGGGAATAGAGATATACCGACGATCCAAGTCCTCCGGTCTTCTCGTCATCGTCCCGATCTCCTACGGAATGTCCCGTCTCCTCCTCATCACCGGAAGTGCACCACATCGCCTACTTCTTTTACGGGCTCCCACCTCAATGCCGAGGCAACTCGGGCACGAAGCCGGCTACTCGACGTGCCCAAGGATCGCTGTAGAATATCTAGTGAGCAAGTCTCATTTTGGGGTTTGTGGAATTGCCTTTTGTGGAGGAATTGAACTTGGGGCTTTGTGGATAGAACTTATGGGATTTTTGCAACATCAAATGAGCAAAACATCCCCACCAAGAATTTGGGACAGCCCCACAATGCTTGGGCCGGCCATGAGAGGTGAGGGAGGGGAAAGAATGAGAGAGCCATCCAAAAAAGGAGAGAGTGGGAAGACTATCATGCAAAAAGAAATCATGAAAAGAATATGGTCACAATCACACCCACTCTCAACTACTCACCAACAACCATGATAGCACCAAATCCAACACTCCAACAAGCTAATGATCACTTCCAAAAGTCATGCCATCATGAAGATAGAAGTCAAGGTCAAAAGAATGATGCACCATCATGATACAAGGAAACATGCAAAGACCCCCCTCCACAAAAGCTTATTTGCAACAATGCAAATAAGCCCTCCTCCACCAATCTTCGGCCAATGAACGGAACAATGGAAATCGGCCGAAACGGAAAGCAAACTGGCAACTCCAGAAAACTGGTCCCGTAATAAACTACAGGAAAACCCCGATACTGTGCATACACACCCGCATTTGTATTCCGACCGAAATACAAATGCAATGAGACAGAATCTCCACTGTACTATACTAGAATCCGGCTTATACCAAAACCGGCTAGTAATATCCGTTCGATCCTGATCCATGCAATACCGCACGTATCTGATCGAACCCTGCCATATATCCATACGGCCAGTAGTACAAACTGTCCGATCCTGATCCGTGCAATACCGCACGTATCTGATCGGACCTTGCCATATCTCCATACGGCCTCTACAACCTTTCGCCCGAAAGCTGAGTAACTGAATGTGAGGGACTCTAAAGACTCGTCAATACCTTGGTTGTAGATTTAACCACTAGCACGTCAGAGGTATAAGCCAATACGTAACGGGCTACCAGGTATCGACTAAAAGGGACGTCTGTGAGCGAACTCAGCCTGACAACCCTACTGAGCCTGTCAGTGACAATATCCGTACAGTCCGGTCCGTTCGTCTATGAGCATCGCATGGCGGGCCTAGGGGGTTGGTAAAAGTCAGACCCCCAAAAGCGGTACAAGTCGTGTCGCAGTGTAGCCCAGAACACCCTGAGATACTACTGGAATACCTACCAGTAAATCTCCTTGCCTCGGCCGAGGGCTTCGTGTAATGGCTCTCCTAGACACAGCACGACCTCACCCCCAATACCGGGAGAGACGAACCCCTGAAGATACGCTCACTGCCTCCATGTGGCTCGGGAATGTACCCAACTAAAACCTGTTTGCACGACTCCTTTGAGCCGTGGTAGGATAGTAATCAAAGTACAGTGGGAACTCACACTAGACAAATGACGATCCCCAGGTCGATGAACTAACCTGTACACATGTCACCAGGGAACTGCCATCTGACATCTGGTATATGACCAACTAGCATGTTCCCGGCGAGTCCTGTCCGGTGTACTCATAACCCAATGAGCACCTGTATACATCTTAGGTGATCCAATTGACACCAGTGGCTTGTGAGACCGGCCACCGCCCCTCGTCGGGGTCTCGACTGTATACACTAGTCTACTCTGGAGTATCGATGCCCTGTCTCGAAACTCACACGACTAGGGACCATTTAAGGATATGCTTATAGACTGCCAGCTCCCACTTATATGATCGCCCTCATACTGCTGGTGGTCAAGAAAGAATCCTAGGGGCTCTACCAACGTGTAATAGCGACTTGTCAGGTCACTTAAAGCAGTACACGATGATAAAGGTAAACCAGATAGCATACTATCATCTCGAGTAAGACTGTCCTACCGGGATAGGTCCTCCCTCAATCATTGCAATCACGTACCTGTGACCCAATAATTGACTCTGAGGGCACTATCTCCAACAATCTCCCACTTGCACTCAAGGCTAATTATTGCGATGTCGCATACTCACAGCCCGTATGATACCGAACACCCAACTCCTGTATTAGTCAGTCTCACAAAGCTCGTTTGCGAAACTATTGAGTTCGAGGAATAGCCTTAGTGAGTGGATCCGCTTTGTTGTATCTTTCTATGTCTCTCTATATCTCAAGTTTGCGGAGAAAGCCATCTCCCGAAATGAGCAATACCTGTCTTAGAATATGTCTGGATGTCTGATGGGACTTAGCTCATAAATGAACACCAAATCCAAACTTCTTAGACTGTATCGTCAACTGAACTTAATCAGTATCCTGCGCCATGCCACCCTCAGTATTGCCTTGGACCACCTGTCCAAAATACTGCCCCTCATCAGAAGGAAAACTATAGCTCTGACAACCTCCTTGTCGTCCATGTCACCTTGGAAGCCTGGAATGATAACTGTTTTCCGAATGAGGCTGTCGTTATCATATCCCTAGAACATCCACTTATGTTCTAAAACTGCTTCCGACTGTTTCTCCATGATCGGATCAATATCAACTTATTGTATCTAGTGCAAGAACAATATCTGGTGTGGTACTTGACATCTCATGATTGACTCAATTGCCTGAGCAAGTGATCTGCCAATCATGCACATCCCTCTCCCCTTTAGTCTGTAAGACACCTTTAGAGAGGGTGACTCCATTACCTGCAGGTACACTACCGTGCCAGGAGTGGTCCATTCTAAATACTCTTAGAATGCTGTCTAAGTACCCAGATTGGGAAACCACCCAAATCTAGATCTAAAACCATAGATCTAGTGACCAGTATGTCTGATATAATGTCCAAGTCCATGTGGAGAAACCACTGTGTGACGACCAAAGTATAACCGATCGTAGTATAGGAGTTTCCTTTCCTACTTTGTGTATGTCATCCAAATACCAGGATATCACACCCTACTACCTTCTCAACAGATCCATCCCCTATTCTGATGAAGTCAAACCTATGACTGTCACGTCAGAAATAGATGATCTATCTCCGCTACATCTGCTTTAGTCTATAAATAGACATAAGCTACCTGTCCACCAATGCTTCCGCTGCTCCCACTGACTAGGACAACCCTCTGGCAGAGTCATATAGACGTACACTTCTAAAACTAGTTTAGAACGACGCTATACTCATCCTCCCACCGGGTCTCGCAGCCTGGAACAACAGCAATGGTAATTGTGGGTAAACAAGAACTTCCCTGTCACCGTCCTTGAGGCTACCGTAGTACCTCTCGGGTGGCTGAAGTTACCCACCTTATCTGCGGAGTGGCCAATGGAATGTCAATCCAGATTGAATCTTTAGGTTCCTTATCAAATCTTCAGTAATCGTTTGTGGTTCTGAAATCACTTCCAGTTCTACCATACTCCCACTACTGTTTTCTGAAAAAATCCATTTTTTAATAAAACTGTGGCGAGTCTAGAACAATATTGCTATTGTTCATCCAGATGGTAGAAAGTCAACCCGCGTCATAGCCTGGGTCAACCCACAAACAGCCATTATAGAAACGTGCCTTGAGTTGTCCAGTGTCTGGTTTTAATCATAAACCGGACAACTCCCCGTACCTTAACAACGTTAAGATATGAACTGTTCTATGTCCAATATAGAAACAGAGGCACTGATTTAATTGAACCAGATTCAAATCATGCAGCTGTCTCCAGTGCATGTCAACTTAATGGAAGGAGGCCGATCAGCGTTACTCAACTTAGGAATGCTTCCAATTATGAGTAACCTGAAAGAGAAGCAATTTCTCTTTATCATTACTATCAACTGAATACCATACACAAGTATCTACATCTTCGATCACTTTGAAGAATCCCGATACTTGCCACACTTGGTTCTCTACTCTATTCAAATACCTATAACTTCTCAAAATTCGGACCCTGTGTTTCCACGAAACACCTGTCTAAAAACTAGAGAAGTCATAAGTAAACCGAATATAGTACGAGGACCTACCCCTCTGTCCTGATGGACCCTGGACAACATACAATGTTCTGTATAAGTCCCTTGAGTCTGAAAACTCATTCACTATGTGTCGTAGGTTGAAAACTGTACTTATGGTTAAGAAGAATTACACCGATGTTTAATGCTCTTTACCTAACCATCCACTGATATAGGTAAATGTCGTAGACATAATTTCAGAAAGGTATATCTCACTCTATGAAAATAGACGTACAGATATATCAATTTGAAATTGGTGCATAACTGCGGATATTCAAAACCAAATATTTGCCGACCGGCAAACAGCCCAGGTGATTTCCTCAAATATCACCGATTACAACGAATCCCGATATAATGAGGATAATCACCCAATTCCCAATAACTTACTCCCACTCATCATCTGTAAAGCCATACAGATGTGAGAATCATAACTGGTAAATACATACCCTGGAGTAAGTATCTAATCGGGAAATCAGTTTTCCTTTAACAGTACACAGTGAGACTGAAACATTGAAATGTTTCGATGGGGTATCCCGGTATTCCTAGTAATGCCTTTTCCAGATTCACGACTGTAACCGTATAATCCTTTGCTACCTCTCCAAATCCCTTCTTATGTCTTTAGTCTTTACCTTCTGCACACCCCTTAGGCCAAATGGTTTTCTTCCTTCCCTACCGTTCGGCACCAGCCTATGGTTTGGAAGAAGACTATCCAATAAGCATAATGGGTGTACTGTCCCAATCCTAGGAACACTCGCAATGAGAGAGGGTGAAGATAAAAGACAACCGAATAAACCTTATTCCTATTTCTCCTGGACCAGAATCCATCCCCGAACTGGAACAAGTTCCTTTCGAGTTCGTATATAACCATACGATGGAGTATCCAATAAACTGTGGATCTTCGTAGTGATACGGAGTGTCCTGGAGAAATACAAAGGTGATTTAGGATTGGCGAAGGAATACTTGGTCGTGAATATCAGTCGCAATTTACTTTGCCCTCTTACTAATCCCATGCTTTGTCTTAACTTAATACCTTCTGTACACTATCGTTAGGCTAATTGGTTTTCTTCATTCCCTACCGGTCGGCACCAGCCTAAGGTTTGGAAGAAGACTATCCAATTTGCGTAATAGGTGTACTATCCCCTAAACCAAGGAGTACTCACAACTTGAGAGAAGGTAAAAGGAAAAGACAACTGAATAATCCTATCCGTTTTCTTCAGAACCGGAAACCATCCTCGAATAAATTCTTTCGAGTTCGTATCTAACCATACGATGGTTTTGTCCAATGGAAGTGGACGTTCGTAGTAATACGGGGTGTCCTGGAGAAAAGGGTAAAAGTAGGAGTGGCAATGAGGTTCGCAACTCTGACAATCCAAAAGCCGGTGTTAAGAAGGTTTGGTCAACTTGGTCACTGAGTCATAGTCTTAGGGTCGGGTCAATGGTCGCTACCAAAGAGAGAGAGAAAAGAAACACTCAGCGTGCACTCTAACCTAGATCAGAATGGTTGCCAATTTATCTAATCTGGAAACCTCCCACTGTTCCTCAAATTCTCCTCCAAACCTGAAAGAAGAATTAGTCGGGGTCACCCGAGGAGTAAACTAACTCATCAGTGGGAATCGGGATCCAACTATCATCGCATGATAACGTGACGGAATCCGCTCACGGTGTCACACTCCAGAAGGTATGCGCATATCTGGCAAGTTTCAGTTCTTTTGAAACTCCCAATGTGGATTTCTGCCCCATGCTCTTATGACCTTGACTTTGGCCAAGATATCATAAGTCACATGTCAAGTTCTACCCGTCATTCTCCAGGTTAATTTGAATCCACCCGTACCTACCCTTGACTTTGGCCAAAATGGCAGTACGACTGTCCCAAACCAACGCATCTATCTATGATGCATATGAATATCCAATAGCTACCAATCACTGTGCCTTGACTTTGGCCAACATACACAGCTTGAATACTATTGACTACCCATATGAAACGACGGAGGGCTACGAATGGTTTCTGGCGAAAACCTTTAACGTAATGAACTTGATATCGTTGAAGGAACGGATAGCTTTTAAAAATATAGTGACGAAAACCGTTGCTAAAGAGGTCACTCCCGGTGAAGGGATCTCGGCTCTTTCCCCGTAGAATGAGGTGCAGGATATTCCAACTGAATACCACGGTGCAAAGCAAAAGTAATCGGCTATAGTGAAGTCATTTCCCTGACGCAAACTTTTTGTCCAAGGGGTCACTCCCGGTGAAGGGATCTCGGCCCTTGCCTCGTCGACTGAGGAGCAGGATATTCCAACTGAATACCACGATGCAAAACAAAAGTGAACGTCCTTGCAATAACAGCTTTTTGAAAAGTGTTCTAACAACATCAGATTAGGTTTGTTTTAACTTGCATTGATCCGAATCAACGCAGTCCCATCAATTGATCACACCAAAAAGAACGAAAATATACTGATGTACGTATATGCCATCCGCATTCGCCACTGGGTCCCGTCATTACCCGTTAGGTTAGCTAACTAACGACAGAGCGGGGACTGGACTAGCGCGGATGCAAAACATATACAACATCTACTAATATATATACCAATATATTATATTCGCTCAAGGCGTGATAAAATGCAACATCACAGAAAATGTACAGCATCACAGAAACAATACAGATATCTGGGATCCCCGGGTTTCACAGAGCCGCTGAAACCCGACGTTCCCCTGGTCGTGTGGATAGCCTGTGCAATGAAATCCTAGACCCCTACGGGCGCGGCAAGTCACCCGCCAAAACCTGAAGCGAGGCAGCCCCCTTCAGCGCCGTGAATGGACCACTCAGCACTTCACGGAATCCGGTAACTTGGGCACCCCTCCTGGGTCAACCTGTACCCCCTACGAGTGCGGCGAATAGCCCGCCAATCCTAGAGTGAAGCCCCCTCCGTCTCAATGCCATGAGATGCGGGCTTGTTGCCCTCTAGAACCCGGCTATCCGTGCACCCCTCCGCGGGGCAATCCTAGTACAGAAAATAAAATATACATACAACGGGTACATCGACCGCAACCTGGCCGTGCCCCAAAATAATAATACAATCAGGCAGTGACGGCAGTCCACATGTCGGATGCTCGCCCCGCAATATCAAATGTACATAATACAACCACAACTGTACTAGCATTGCATCCAGGCTATCCCCCACGACCGTTCCGCAACATCACAGCAAAAACAGAACATCAACGTGAAAGTCACGTTCGCAAATCCGTCTAACCGGGCTATAGCAGTTAGACCGGATTTACCGATCGAGTGACATTCACGGTCGCAGATATAATGTAAATACTGTGAAATAATGTGTTTAAAATATCCGATCAATCAAATTTTAACAAGTGGGCCCCCAAGCATTACTGTAGCAGATCAGGAAATTCTGGGCCCAATATTAATATTCCAAAACCCCAATTTTAACCCCAGAAAGGAACTGTAGAAATTGGATACAGTGATCACTCCATTGTGCGGCGGAACCGCGGCCCAAGGGGGGTTTGGCCGCGGTTCCGCGCTCCCATTGGTGAATCACAGTGTCGAATTTCTACAGTATCCTTATAATTTCCAGTACATCACTATTTTACAACCTGAAAAATTTTTGGAGACCAAAAAATTTCAACAGAAAACTGTCGTGAACAAAAATGTAGATTTTGGAATTTTGGTCGATCGGAAATGCAAAACACATTAAACCAAGCTAGACTAAGTTAATGGCGAGGCTCTGATACCACTGTAAGTGCACGGCGGCGCCCCGGCCGTCAATCCGACGGCCAAATGCGGAAGCGGTGATAAACTTTAATTTTTCTTGAACTGGCAAACCGCCGCGCACTAATACCCGGATCGAACCATTAATTAGTCCTAGCCAACTACAAGAAAGGGAATAGAGATATACCGACGATCCAAGTCCTCCGGTCTTCTCGTCATCGTCCCGATCTCCTGCGGAATGTCCCGTCTCCTCCTCATCGCCGGAAGTGCACCACATCGCCTACTTCTTTTATGGGCTCCCACCTCAATGCCGAGGCAACTCGGGCACGAAGCCGGCTACTCGACGTGCCCAAGGATCGCTGTAGAATATCTAGTGAGCAAGTCTCATTTTGGGGTTTGTGGAATTGCCTTTTGTGGAGGAATTGAACTTGGGGCTTTGTGGATAGAACTTGTGGGATTTTTGCAACATCAAATGAGCAAAACATCCCCACCAAGAATTTGGGACAGCCCCACAATGCTTGGGCCGGCCATGAGAGGTGAGGGAGGGGAAAGAATGAGAGAGCCATCCAAAAAAGGAGAGAGTGGGAAGACTATCATGCAAAAAGAAATCATGAAAAGAATATGGTCACAATCACACCCACTCTCAACTACTCACCAACAACCATGATAGCACCAAATCCAACACTCCAACAAGCTAATGATCACTTCCAAAAGTCATGCCATCATGAAGATAGAAGTCAAGGTCAAAAGAATGATGCACCATCATGATACAAGGAAACATGCAAAGACCCCCCTCCACAAAAGCTTATTTGCAACAATGCAAATAAGCCCTCCTCCACCAATCTTCGGCCAATGAACGGAACAATGGAAATCGGCCGAAACGGAAAGCAAACTGGCAACTCCAGAAAACTGGTCCCGTAATAAATTACAGGAAAACCCCGATACTGTGCATACACACCCGCATTTGTATTCCGACCGAAATACAAATGCAATGAGACAAAATCTCCACTGTACTATACTAGAATCCGGCTTATACCAAAACCGGCTAGTAATATCCGTTCGATCCTGATCCGTGCAATACCGCACGTATCTGATCGAACCCTGCCATATATCCATACGGCCAGTAGTACAAACTGTCCGATCCTGATCCGTGCAATACCGCACGTATCTGATCGGACCTTGCCATATCTCCATACGGCCTCTACAACCTTTCGCCCGAAAGCTGAGTAACTGAATGTGGGGGACTCTAAAGACTCGTCAATACCTTGGTTATGGATTTAACCACTAGCACGTCATAGGTATAAGCCAATACGTAACGGGCTACCAGGTATCGACTAAAAGGGACGTCTGTGAGCGAACTCAGCCTGACAACCCTACTGAGCCTGTCAGTGACAATATCCGTACAGTCCGGTCCATTCTTCTATGAGCATCGCATGGCGGGCCTAGGAGGTTAGTAAAAGTCAGACCCCCAAAAGCGGTACAAGTCGTGTCGGAGTGTAGCCTAGAACACCCTGAGATACTACTGGAATACCTACCAGTAAATCTCCTTGCCTCGGCCGAGGGCTTCGTGTAATGGCTCTCCTAGACACAGCACGACCTCACCCCCAATACCGGGAGAGACGAACCCCTGAAGATACGCTCACTGCCTCCATGTGGCTCGGGACTGTACCCAACTAAAACCTGTTTGCACGACTCCTTTAAGCCGTGGTAGGGTAGTAATCAAAGTACAGTGGGAACTCACACGAGACAAATGACGATCCCCAGGTCGATGAACTAACCTGTACACATGTCACCAGGGAACTGCCATCTGACATCTGGTATATGACCAACTAGCATGTTCCCGGCGAGTCCTGTCCGGTGTACTCATAACCCAATGAGCACCTGTATACATCTTAGATGATCCAACTGACACCAGTGGCTTGTGAGACCGGCCACCGCCCCTCGTCGGGGTCTCGACTGTATACACTAGTCTACTCTGGAGTATCGATGCCCTGTCTCGAAACTCACACGACTAGGGACCATTTAAGGATATGCTTATAGACTGCCAGCTCCCACTTATATGATCGCCCTCATACTGCTGGTGGTCAAGCAAGAATCCTAGGGGCTCTACCAACGTGTAATAGCGACTTGTCAGGTCACTTAAAGCAGTACACGATGATAAAGGTAAACCAGATAGCATACTATCATCTCGAGTAATACTGTCCTACCGGGATAGGTCCTCACTCAATCATTGCAATCACGTACCTATGACCCAATAATTGACTCTGAGGGCACTATCTCCAACATATAGTATCCATCACAGAACATCACATGATCACATCACAGATATCGCAGCAGAAGAATCATATGGAATATTGGATATACTAGGACGTCCGTGTTTTCAATACGAGCCAGTATAAAACACGGATTCCACGGTCGCGATGAATAGCCAAACCCACACCCCTAGACCCCTACGAGAGCGGCAAGCAACCCTACCAATTCTAGAGTTAGGAGACCCGGACTCGACTCCTCGAGTTGGTCTCCCACTGGACTCCAGAACCCGGTTACTTGTGCTCCCCTCCTTGGGTCTATCCTAGTGCGGAAAAGTAAATAATATACAAAGGGTGACATCTTCCGCTACCTGGAAGTGCCCCAATAAAAGAATATTACATACAAGTTTTTACATGAATGAAAATGAAAAACACTCATCTCACATAAAAAACCCCGGCTATTCAAACACGACGATCCAATATAACATATCCAGCAACACATAACATCACATGTCATCAACGTAAGTAAATATGCGCATCCCAATTGTCGTTGACATATTGCAACGAAACCGGCGATACCACATATTACACTTACGGTCACAGAAAAGAAAGTGTAAAACTACAACAGTTGGAATCCGCAACCTTCATAGACATTGCATGCCTAATCAAATGAATTTCTTAGACATCGCATGCCTAACAATTATAAACCCCGCATTTTAGTCTCAAAATCGAAAACTTTTTTCAATATCAAGTCGGGCAATTCAACAAGATTCCCGACATCCTGATCGAATGCTCGTCGCAAACTTTTAGTAGGCGGCCGCACCCCCGATGCCGTCGACGAAGTGCACCAAGGCGGAACACCGCTACCGCGGGCACCCTAACGGATGCTTTCGGCGACGGGGTTCTCCTACAGTCACTTGGTCGAGGCTAGGGAGTGAGGCTGTCTATTAAGTTTACCCGGCGAGTATCCGCATACGCTACGTGATTGCGACGGACTTTTGATCACATCAAAATTCCGTGGCAACCGATCAAGTGAGACTAAACGGCTATGTTTATAACATCCATTCAGTTATCTCATAACTACTTGGGAATTCCAATTATTGTATCACATTCCGGATAAATAGATAATGTTAAACTTTTCGATCAAACAGTCGAACACCCAAGTTTTCCCAACATAGATCAACACATGAAATAAGTCTAAAAACATTCAGTTCGTGCCTCAGTACCAACAGTCCAGCCGTAGAAGGGTCAAGCCAACGCCTCACATGTGGCACGCCGTACTGCCCCAAACCCTAAGGTTCAAAGGGCAGTTCAAGACGGTCACATAATCGAGTTAAGGTTTGTTGTCTTCTAGAGGGACCATCGCGTTACTTGCACTACTTAGAACGTCGTTAAACTACGGAAAGATCCAACACTTGGAAATTTCCCGACAGGGGAAAAATTGGGTATTTATATCCGGTGGAACTTTTTAACATATTCTAAAAATTATCCGGAAAACACATAGACAAAATCTGATAATCCGATCGAATCATCTAAGCTCCAAAACACCCTGGAAAACTCAACTCTTGAGTAAAATATAAAAATTTCCAGAAGACTCAGCACTTGAAGACAAGAATTACTGTGCAAGCCACGTGGTCTAACTCACTTAAATGGCCGCAGAACCGCCGCGAAACCCAGGGGGGGCCGCGGTTCCGCGGCTCTTTAGTTAAGTTAGAATCACGTGCTTCACAGTAACTCATAGAATTCCCTGCTGAATTTTTTGGCAATTTTTAATTCACAAAAATCCAAATTTTCAGAAAATTTCCAGAGAGCATTTTAGAGTTAGGTTTTCGGGTTCGTTCGGATTTCAAACGTCGTCTAGACTTCGCCTGAGGCTCTAGCTAGGCTCTGATACCACTATAGAGTTCCTAGGCACTCTCAAGAGGTCTCACAAGGCATCAACCATGCCAATTTCAAATTTTACGGGTGCCGAGAAACCCTAATACGGATCGTTAACTAGAAATTTAGGCGACAAAGCAACTAGTTAACTACTTTAACTAAGAGTACGGAAATACAACCTTTGTAGATCCGGTCCTCCACCTCCATAGCTCCGTGATGAAGTCCTCTCCGCTGTCCAAATGAAATCCCGGGCTCTAGCGTCGGCTTCATCGGAGAAATGGGCGGGCAAGGTCGTCGGCTTCGTGCCGAAGATGATCTACGTCGACGCATCACAAGATCAAGCTCCCACTTCACCAAGTCATGAAACTTATGAAGAAAACACACTCTACTACTTGGCAAGAGGTAGAAGATGAAGAAATAGGAGATGGGTTCACTTTAGAATTAGATTTCTCACTCTTTTCATCAAGTTGCCATTGATGAGGAAAGCTTTTTCTTCAAGTGAAGAAGAAGAAGAAGAAGAAGAATATTATCATTAGTATTTTTCAAAAAGGAAATAAAATGAATACTTATCATAATGTAACCATGGTCAAGTGTAGAGAATAGACAAGGGTTAAGTGGAATGGTTAAGGTTAAGCATGAGACAAAATGGTGACTTTGTCAAAGCTTCATGAAGCTTCAAATACAAACAAAGAAAGCCACCATCTTTCCTATTTTCTTTTGCAAAATAAAATAAATGAAATAAATAAATAAATGAATAAGAAAAATAAAACCCTAACCATTACACAACCATGGTTTAATCTTTACACAAACCATAGTGAGCATGTATCATCAAACATGATACAAACTTGTGTACAAAAGTATATCACATATACAATGTGCACAAACCAAGTGAGAAAATCCATTTAAAGTGAACCAATACTAGTTAATGCAAAGTAATATATCAAATATATAATTATACATTAAATCATTAAATCAACACTTGATTTAACGATCCGGTCATATCGCATATAACCGACTAGTATCATATGTATCGGCTTATCGAATCAATCCTTGATTCGATAACTAGGTTATATCGCATACAACCAATCAATACATTCATCGCGAGAATAGAATACGGTATCACATACACGGATTATTCTCGGTCCCGCACATATCTCATATGCGCTCCTATTTCGTTTCGCTTGAGCCAGGAAACCTCTGTGTAGGACTCTAAAGACTCGTCAATACGCCGGCAGCAGGTGATGATCATATCAAACACCCACAAGCCGCAAGCGGTCTGCTAAACGTAACGGCCACCCGGGTATTGAGCGATCAGAAGATCGACGAGCAAGCCCGCTCATACTCCTGTGAATCCAACCAGTAACACTTACCGTACGGTCCGGTCTGATCGTCTGATATGTCGCATATCTCGCCTAGGGGTGGTAAACGTCAGACCCCAATAGCTCGATAAGTCGTGTCGATATGAGGTCTATAACAGTTCGAGAAACTACTGGTAACACTTACCAGTAAATCTCAGCAACCCTGGCCAGGGATTTCCGGTTATAGCCAATCGAACACAGCGCAACATCAACTCCCTATATCGGGAGAGACGAATCCCCTTCTATCGCTCATTGCCTCCATGTGATTCGGGACTGTACCCAAAAACCACCGTTTTACACGCCCTCTTGGACGTGGTAAGGTGGAAATCAAAGCACAGTGGGAACCACACAAGACTCTATGACGATCTCGGGTCAACAGACTACTCTGTACCAGTGTCACCAGAGAACTGCCATCTGACGTAAGGTATAATACCATCTGGGAGTTCTCGGCGAGTCCGTCCAGTGTACCCAGTCTCCACTGAGCACCCGTATATCATCTCTGATGTCAAACACCAATGGATATGGGATCATCCATCGCCCATCTGTATGGGTCGAGAAGGTATACGCTAGTCTACTCTGGTATATCGATGCCTCGTCTCGATATACCCACGACTAGGGACCTTGAAGGATGTACTTATGGACTACCATGTCCCCACTAGTATGATCCGCATCATAGTCCAGGTAGTCAAGTAGACATCCTAAGGGCTTTACCAACATGTAACAGAGAGACAATCGGTATAAACGTTAAGGTAAAGAGTAACCAGATAGCATACTATCATGTCGAGCAAGAAAGTCCTCCCTATATATGTCCCAGCATCCACTACAATATACATCCTATGTATAGTAATGGCCTCTAGGGCATACATATAACTAACAAGAGATGCGTGGAGGATTCTGCGCACTTACGGGTGGTGGCAGAGTGGTGTTAAAGTTTGATGGAAATCCGTCCATCGTGGTCGTGGTGGGTGGTGGGGAAGAAGGCGAAGAATTACCGACTCTGGGGTCGATAAATGAAACGCGGACAAGATGGGAAATGGAATCCCGTGTCCAGCCTAACATTTGCTGAAATGGTTATTGCACAAGTGGCAGCGTTGGTAATAATTAGAGGAAATGAATGAAGTGTTGGTGTTTGTTTTGAAAAATATACGGATTTTTGAAAAAATGATGCGATCACAACAAATGCAACAAGCAAAACCCTAATTCTAGTGGTCGCCAAGGTCAAAGCTCTAGACCGCTCCTAACTACCAAAAGACAAGTCGTAGGATCAATCCTCCACTGCCTCTTTGTCTCCCCTGTGGCCAGGTAAGTGCCAGGTAAGTGGGAAGGTACTCCACTACGTAAGTAGTGGGCCTAATTAATAACCACTAGCCTTAGACACACTTTCTTTAGACACCACAAAAGAAACGCGGATAAGCAATGAATTACCCATGGCCATCTTCTGTCCTAAGTGAGCGCGACGGTCCTTAGAGTCATCTCTAGATTTCTTTTAATTAATGAGGGTAATGCGGATACAAGTTTGCGATTTTTGGGGCTTGAGAAGGGTATTGAACTGCCCCACCTAATCTGAATTTGGTCTTTGGCCCTTAATTTCCGTATTAATATGCAAACAACCAAATATCAAAACATGCACAATTTTTATTGCTTTTTGCGGCGCTGCGATTTATTTGCAAAGAAACCTACAGAAAATGGTTATTGGAGCAGACATAGGAGAAGATAAGAAAGTCAGAGAGTTACCACAAAATTTTGTAACAGTGAACCCTTGAGGAAGCCGCGGAACCGCCGCAGTATATGGTCAATGGCCGCGGATGCGCGGTACTGTAGCTTGATCTGTGCACGAAATTTCTTGAGACTTCTACTGTTCACCTCTAAGCTCTCTGGAATGATCTGGAAAAAAAATGCTCGCACTCCACAGATTCCAGATTTCCTCGCAACAAATCACAACGAATCGTTTAGTGTTTGTGCGAATTTAGATCTAAAAATTTTGATGGAATAAAATTTTCAACTCAAATTTCAAAAACGAACAAATTAGTACACGATCCCTGGCAACGGCGCCATTTGATTGAATGAATATCTCGGTGTGTATGTTTAGAAAATGTTTAGAAATCACAACCAAAAATTATTTGACCGCAATCAATAACGGTGTCGATTGTAGCGCGTTAGCGAATGCGGATCGCCCACAGGGAAAGTGAGATCCGTTCGAATTTGAATTAGATGAATTGAAAATTAAAGAAAAGAGAAAAGACAATTCAATTCATGATTTATAAAATTGAAGTTCAAGAATTATCTAGATCTAAATCTAAAATCAAGAAAACATTTAAAAATCAAGAATCAAGAATTGGTGATATCCAATCCAAATATCAAGAATCGAAATGGGGCTCGTAGGAATCGATCGAATCTATAGACGTGATGAAATCTATTAATTACGTTTTCTTATCCATCGATGAATTGATACTAGATCGATGATGATCAACGAGAATTAGGGATTTCGTGTGAAACAGGGTTTCATCATCTATCCCTTGTTCCTTCGTCGATATCATTCACATTCTAGCCTCTAGTAAATTCAAGAATCGATCGTGGATCCCTAATTTCAAGCGATCACAATCAAGAAAGCATCGCAACGAATCTAGGTCGTCGATTCTTCAATTTGCTAGAGTTTACAAACGTAGGACTTAAGAATCATTTTAAGATTTTTTACATCATCATTGTATTGATCGTCTCGACTCCTTTACGAGCGGAGTTTTACTCAAACATCACAACAAGAACCACAATCACAAATTGAGATCGAATCATGATGCAAGAATTTAAAGAAAGCAAGATTAAAGAATTTCACCTTTTATTTGTCAACAATTCCGTTACAAATCGCTCAAGAACTACAAGAGGAAATAACTCGATCGTCGATTTGGCTTCACTCGTCTCCTTGAGTCGCGGATTGGCTTGGATCACTTGCTCGGTTGAAGATCGGCTCCTTTCCTAAAAGGTTGAAGGCTTCTCACTTGAATGGTACTCGGGATCTTGAATTTGGCTTTGGAATTTGAATTAGGGTTTACAAGTTGTGTCACTCAACTTGTAGGTGGAAGATGAAGAGAGGAGAAGAAGTCCCTTAACCCTAGATCTAGGTTTCCTTTTATAAGCCATCCAAAACCCTAGATCTAGAATTCAAATTTCAAATTCTCCTCCAAAAGTTTGTTAGAGAGAGGCTTCTAGAAATGGTTTGTTAGGCCGAGCCTTCTAGATGAAGCCACATGGAGGTTGTAGAGAGTTCTGGAAGCTACGGCCGTTATGGGAAGCACGTGGGAAAATTCTATGAAGCTGACGTCACTGTTCCACTGCAGATACGCGGCGGGAATGGCCTTTGGGCCGCGGATCCGCGGTCCAATTAGGGCTTCAATGGATGAAAATTCTTCTGGTGCTTTGGGCTGACTTTGTGGCCTTTATATGATATGTTTAATCTTATTTTGGTTTCTTAATTTCTGCCAGATCTCAAGTCTTGGACTTGACGCAATTTTGATCAACTCTTTGACAATTTTGGCTCGGTTTCTGGAATTTCCTGCACAGACTTCGAAACAAGTGTTGCGCTATACAAGAATGATGCGATGCCATGATAAACACACAATATCCCTTAAAATGTTGGTTTTAGTATACAACACAGGTAATCTGGTATTTTACGATTGTTTTGCTAATATGTGTAATATGCAAACCGAACACCTCTAGATGAGTGCAAATGATAGGGAAATTGACGTGTTAAAAATACAATATTTTTGACTGATCATCCACCATGTACCCACAATCGGCCTCGTCCAGCTCCTCTATTCGGGTTCACATGTCACACGTCTCAGAACCGAGAAAACGTATGGTGGACGCACTGAAATATCATATCAAGAGAAACCGTGTTTTTAAAACAGTGCGTATTTTCTTATAATACTACCCCGGTTCCCAAATCCAGAAATCACATAAATCCAAATTCAATGCGTAAATCCATGCAATGTGTCGTATGACACTAAGAGTAAAAAGGGAAAACCGCTCTTTTAAAAGAATCCAGTTTTGAAAATATCTCATGCGGTCCCTATTTTCTTGAAATCAAGTCAATATCATCCATGTATGTAACATATGTATGTATGTAGGTATGGATGTGCAAATGGATTTATACGCGAATATGAGTGTAGCACTACTATGAAAATACAGTGTGCATGTGTGCAAGTATGAAGATATCAATATATGTGTGCACTGGTATGAATATACAGTGTCCATGTGCGCAAGTAGTGATATATCACTGATGGTATGCACTAATATGAATATACAGTGTGCATGTGCGTAAGTATGAAGATATCAATATATGTGTGCACTGGTATGAGTATACAGTGTGCATGTGCGCAACTAGTGATATATCAATGAAGGTATGCACTAATATGAATATACAGTGTGCATGTGCGCAAGTAGTGATATGTCAATGTAAATATATGCCAATATGCGACAAGTCATGGCAATCATCAATGATGCGGTAATCAAGACGTTATATAATTCATAGCAATCCTATAGTGCGAGTGTTATGGCAATCACTAACGGTGTGAGTGTAACATGCAAGTAGTGCTCGTGCAGCTTGAACCGTTAGTGACAGTGCAGTGTTATATACTACCATTTCTATATGCATCATGGAAAGTATGCTACAATAGTACATATCAACATTTACGACTAAATATCCTGTCACGCCCTGAAGCTTAACGCCATACGGGCGATTTCCCCGTAGATGTTAAATCTACTCACCTAGTCGCGTGCTAAGCGTAGCCGACCACCTGCTTCTCTTTCTTTGCGGCGTCTGGTGTACCCGCCTGCGAACCCATAATTTACACAAAGAATCTATATATAAGCAAAATCCTACAAAACACGATATCGAAATCAAAAGAGAAACACGCGTTGCGAACTAAACGTGCGTGTGTCCGATACGCTGAAACGTGTGTATACGCATCTAAAACTACCCCGACACGTCGCGACACGCAGGAACACAGAACCCACTCACGTTTCACACGTGTCGCAAAAAGTAAACGTATAGGAAAAATGATATATCGCTCCAGATTTTGTCTCGGGCACAAAATTGAAAAGGTGCATATGCCAAAACATATAACTACACAGCAGACTATCCTAGACCCAACCCCAGCACCTAACTCCCCTATTTGGCCCCAAAATACGGCCAGAACGAATAAAACGGCGGCCAGGGTGTGGGATTATGGGCTCGTGCTTCGTGTGTGTAGTCTAGACCTAGTGTACATGCTCCAGTTTTCCCAGATTTTCTCTGAAGTAACTGGGCCTACAGCAGATCACAGAAAGGTCTCATTTCACTTTAAAACGTTAAATTTTGCACTAAATGAAACCCTATGGTTTTTTAGTGAAATATGGGGTTAAACTAAGTTTATGTGGCCCTAATAAAACTTAATTAAGCTAGGCTAACCATCAAAATCACCACTTGGCCAGAACTCCACACAAATCACCATTTTAGCACTAAATCTCACTTTTAACACTAACCAATGCTAATTAACACACAAGTTTAGCAAAAAGGAAGTTGGGCTTAGAAGATATACCTTACTTAACCCTAGGTACAATGAGAAAGAGAAGAGGAGGAGGAGAAGGAGCTGCTGCTTGCTACTGCTGTATGTTGCTGCTGCTGCTGATGTTGTTGCTGCTGCTGATGCTGTTGGTGCTGCTGCTGTTGTGTTGTTGTGTGTGTGAGTGAGAGTGAGAGAGTTGTGAGAAAAAGAATTAGCAAAAGAAAAGAATGGGAGCCATGCCAGTCAACCCCTCTCTCTCTCTCTCTTCATTAAATGCAGGCATGGCTCAAGCCATGATGCCTTTCTCTCTCTCTCTCTCTCCAAGTCAATTAAAACAAATCATTTTCCAATTTGAAAAAAAACAACCCAAAACACTTAATTCAAATTTTAAATTAGTTTAAGAAAAATGGTTAGTCCACCATGGTTGCAAATCATGGTTTAACCCCAATTTAACCCAAGTTTACATGCACATGTTTGTGCAAGGCTAAAAATTTTCTAATAAAATATTCATTAAATTTGATAAATTATTTAAAAATTGATTTGGTAAACTTTTTATTAAAAACCATATATTAAAATATAATTAGCTACTAATCACATCCTAAGGTGTTACAATCTTCCCCCCTTAAAGAAATTCGTCCCCGAATTTAAAATATATAGCTACGCGTACCTTCAAAGAGATGAGGAAATTTCTTCCGCATCTCGCCCACGGCCTCCCAAGTGATCTATTCACCATTCGGGCTGCGCCAAAGCACCATCACAAATGGCAAAACCTTCGATCGATTTTTCTTCACCTGCCGGTCCAATATCACTACTGCCTGCTCGGTGAACGAAAGATCATGCTCGAGCTGAACGGTCTGATGCTGAATCAAGTGAGAAGGGTCATCTAGGTATCTACGAAGTATCGACACGTGGAATACGGGGTGAACATCTGGGAAGTCAGATGGAAGAGCCAAACGATATGCTACTGCGCCCACACGCTCGAGGATCTCGAAGGGACCTATGAATCTGGGGCTAAGCTTCTCCTTCCGTCCAAACCTCATCACTCCCTTCATTGGAGAGACCCTCAGAAAAACGTGATCGCCAACTGCGAACGCTAATCAGCGGCGGCGTCTGTCAGCATACGATTTCTGCCTGCTCTGAGCTATCCTCATCCTATCTCGAATCAGCTGTATCTTCTCGGTCATCTCCTGTACGATCTGCGGCCCCAAAATATTGCTCTCACTGAGCTCTTTCCAACAGACAGGCGATCTACATCTCCTCCTATACAAAGACTCGAAAGGTGCATCTGAATAGTATCCTGGAAACTATTGTTGTAGGAGAACTCCACCAAGGGTAAATGATGATCCCAGCTACCACCAAAGTCTAAAACGCACGCTCGGAGCATGTCCTCGAGAGTCTGAATAGTCCGCTCTGACTGGCCGTCGGTCTGCAGATGAAATGCGGTGCTGAAACTCAAGCGGGTGCCCAACGCCTCCTGAAGCCTCTGCAATAGTCGGCTGGTAAATTAGGTCCCTCGGTCGGACACGATACACGGCGGTACTACATGCAGTCGTACAATCTCGTCGATGTATATCTGGGCATATTGAGCAAATCCGAAAGTCATCTTCACCGGCAGGAAGTGAGCCGCTTTCTTCAAACGATCCACGATCACCCAAGTGGAGTCATACCCTCTCCTAGTCCTGGATAGACCGATAATGAAGTCCATATAAATCTGTTACCATTTCCACTCCGGGATGGGCAACGGCTGTAGCTCTCTCGCTGGCCTCTGGTGCTCGTCCTTGACTTGCTGACAAATCAGGCATCTCGACAAGAAGTCTGTGATGTCCTTCTTCATTCCGTCCCACCAGTAAACATCTCTCATATCAAGGTACATCTTAGTGGAACCCGGATGAACACTATACTCTGATCGATGTGCCTCCTCAAGAATCTCACGCCGCAGTCCCTCAGCATCTGGTAAGTACAGTCTAGTCCCGAATCGCAGTATCCTGTGCTATCAATCCCGAACTCGAAAAATCTGCCCTGTCCAATCTGTGCCATGATCTCTGAGCAACGGTCATCAATGTACTGTGCCTCATGTATACGGTCAAGCAACTGTGGGCGTGCACGAACATGCGCAAGCTGTCGCCCGATCCGCGTGAACTCGAACTGCTCTCGGCTGTCGCATAAAATCTGCCAATCTGCCGACGACTGCCTCTGCACTGTGCTCAAATAAGATAGACTACCCCCGGGCCTCCTGCTCAAAGCATCCGCTACTACATTCGCCTTGCCCGGATGATACAAGATCTCGCAATCGTAGTCCTTTACTAGTTCCATCCAACGGCGCTGTCTGAGATTCAGGTCTCGCTGCTAAAATATGCATTAAGCTTTTGTGATCAGTGAATATCTGGCATGACTCGCCGTATAGGTAATGTCGCCAGATCTTGAGTGCAAAGACCACTACAGCCATCTCCAAATCGTGGGTGGGATAGTTCTGTTCATGTCTCTTCAACTGCCGTGAAGCATACGCGATCACCCTGTCATGCTGCATCAATACACACCCTAGCTCCACTCGAGAAGCATCACAATAGACCACAAATCCGCCCAATCCTGAAGGCAATGATAACACCTGCGCCGTAGTCAAACGAGTCCGCAACTACTGAAATCTATGCTCGCACTCCTCCGTCCAATCGAAAGGAACTCCTTTCCAGGTCAACCCGGTCAAAGGTGCGGCAATACGGAAGAAGTCCTGCACAAATCGCCTATAGGAGCCGGCCAATCCTAGAAAGCTGGGGATCTCTATAACTGATGTCGGTCTGGGCCAACGCTGAACGGTCTTGATCTTCTTCGGGTCCACACATATACCATCTCGTGTAATCATGTGACCCAAGAAGTCTACGCTGTCAAGCCAGAATGCGCACTTGGAGAATTTTGCGAAAAGCCGGTGCTCCCTCAAAGTCTGCAGTGTGATCCGCAGGTGCTGCTCGTGCTCCTCTCGGCTCTAGGAATACACCAAATTATCATCAATGAATACGATGATGAAAAAATCAAGATACTTCCTGAAAATACGGTTCATCAAGTCCATAAATGCTGCTGGGGCGTCGGTGAGTCCGAACGACATCACCAAAAACTCATAATGGCCGTAACGCGTGCGGAAAGCTGTCCTCGGAATATCCTCCTGTCGAACCCGCAGCTGATGGTAGCCTGATCGCAAATCGATCCTCGAAAAGTATCCTGCCACCTGATGCTGGTCGAACAAGTCGTCGATGCGTGGCAAAGGTTATCTGTTCCGCATGGTAACCCTGTTCAGCTGGCGGTAGTCGATACACAAACGCAAACTGCCGTCATTCTTCTTGACAAACAGGACCGGAGCACCCCAAGGAGACACACTGGGTCGAATAAGTCCCTTATCCAGCAATTCTTGCAACTGATCCTTCAACTGACTAAGCTCCGCCGGGGCCATCCGATAAGGCGGTATAGAAATAAGCCCCGTGCCGGGAATCAAATCAATACAGAAAGCAATATCGCGCTCAGGCGGTAGCCCAGGAAGCTCGTCAGGGAAGACATCAAGGAACTCACAAACAATCGGAACCTGGTCCAATGGAACATCTGTACTTCTAGTATCGCAAACATAGGCTAGAAATCCCTGGCATCCCTTCCTCAAAAGCTGTCCAGCGCGAAGAGAAGAAATTAAACTGTGAGGGGCGGCACCACGGTCCCCCTGCACAACAAAAGCCGACTCGCCGAGAAAACAAAATCTAACTGTCTTCTCGCGGCAGTGCACAGACGCATAGCACGTGGCTAACCAATCCATGCCCAAAAGAACGTCGAAGTCTAACATCTCAAGAAGGATCAAGTCGACAGGCAACTCTCTCTCACCAAAACGGAAAACACAGGATCGGAACACGTACTTAGCAACAAACGACTCTCCTACATGAGTGGTCACAACAAGCAGCTGATCAAGCAAACCGGACTCTATACCCAAACTCGGCAAGAAGTGTGTGGAAACGTACGAGTGCGTGGATCCGGGATCAAACAACACGTGTGCGTCAACAGAACATACTGATAGGGTATCTGAGACCACAGCATTGGACGCCTGCGCGTCCTGATGGGTCAACGCGAAAACCCATGCCTGTACTCCACCTGTAACTGGCGGTTCCCTACTAGAAACTGGCTGTACCCTGCCGGCAGCTGGCTGTCCTCTGCCTCGGCCACCTCGTCCTATCTGAGCAAACCCTCCACGACTACGTCCTCTTTGTGCATGGGTCTGATGCGGAGCAACAGTAGGTACAATAGGCAATGCCCTATGGGGTGGGGAAGGTGCAGTCTCGCCCTCACGTGGCTTCGAGCAATCTCGAACACGATGATATGTACTCCCGCATCGGAAACATCTAGATGGTGCCGGCTGACCCTCCTGGGGATAAGAGCTGAACAACCGGCCTCACCCCAAGTCTCTGCCACCCGTAAGGTGTCTATCACGGCGCCTAAATGGCCGTCTCTGTGCCAGTGTACCGGTACGAACAATCTTCGGCTCTGGAACTACCGAAGTCTCAGCAAGGCGCTCCTCGACTAATAAGGCAGCGTCTACAGCTGCTGCATATGTCTCGCAATGCTGTGCGCTGATCGAAAGGAACAGTGGGGTAAGCAAGCCTCGAACAAACCTATTGACTCGCATCTCCTCAGTAGCCACTAAGTATGGGGCATAAACAGATAGCTCGGTGAATAATACATCGTACTCTGCCACTGTCATCTCTGGCGTCTGGCGTAAATACTCGAACCTGCACGCTCGGGCGTCCCTGACACTCTGGGAAAGGAAACGGGCTAGAAATACCGTCACAAACTCGGTCCAGGTGATAGGAGGAAGACCTGCAGCTCTGCCCTTCTCGACCGATTCACAACATTTCTGCGCAAGACCTTCCAGGCGAAAGCTCATGAACTCTACCCATCTCGCATCTGATCATCTGAGTGAACAACATATCTGGGCAATCCTTTCAATAAAAGACTGTGGGTCCTCGGCTGCATCGGTGCCTGTGAAGACCTGAGGCTTCAGCCTCATAAACTCTGATAGCGATACTGTAATAACCTCCGTGGCTGCAGGGGCAACTGCCTATACTATAGGTACCATCGCGGTCCCCGTAACGGGTGGAACTACCTCTGGTCGCTGCGCTCGAAGTGTCTCAACTAGCGACCCTATCATCTGGCGCATCTCCTGCATACCGGCCCCTAGCATAACGATCTGATCCGTCGTAGGAGGAACTGTCTGCTCTGGTACAACGGGTGTACTGCCCGGGTCAGTCCTTGTCTCAAACGAGTCAACTCGAATCTCGGCTCTCACGGCCGCTCTCTGCGCCCTCGTAGTCTTTGGCGGCATAATGGCTGAAAAGAAAGTAGGATTCGATAAGGATACAGAAATCGAATCACAAGAATGTATACAATCATGAAGGAATTCCAATCAATAAGTCCTAAGGTCGCTTAGGCGGAGTACCGTGTCGTGAGTATGCCGCGGAACATACGCACTCTACGGCACTCTGCTTCAGCTACCTACTCCGTCATGCCAGGGTCATCCTATATTCCGACGGTAAAACCTACGCTTTGATACTAACTTTGTCACGACCCAAAGTTCGGCCCGTGACCAGCACTTAACCACGTAACGTCTACAGGCGTAACGCGATTAAGTTAGCCGAAACCCAGAAATCAAAACCATTAAAAGTAATGAGTGTGAAAACCTTTGATAGAAACATTTGTTAAAACGTTTAGAAAAGCTTAAGTAATTTAGTAAAAATTTTTAAAGTTCAAGTTATTATCTTAAAAATTTTGGCAGCATTTCATTTGTAAAAACTAGCCCCGAAATCGGGTACAAGACAATATATGAGTAAAATGATATACAATAGGAGTAAAGCATCCCAAACGGGAGCAATCATGCCCAACGGCGGAAACAATCACCACAATGATAATATACGACGCCGAAGCGAAGAAATGAGCAGTATAAGTGAAAACAAATATCATGAAAGATAAAACTGCAAAAATAAAGTCGGCTTACAACGAGCTCGACACCAGAGTACAAAATAATATATATCGTCCTCACAACTAGTCTCTAATTCAATACATGAAAAGTTGATGGAGAGTGCTAGATACAACAATGTATACAACTGGAAAATAAACGGATACCGCAAAAACCCACCTATCAGCAAAAGGGCTCACGCGCCACTGTAATGGTATCCGTATCAAAAGATGCACGAAAGAAGCCTGCCGCGACTACTCTGAGGGGCGACCTGCAAACACTGTGGCACAACGGGGGTGAGTTGCCAACTCATGAATAGTAGATAACATATAAAGGTAATCGCGAGTATGCACGTACTGCGATACTCTAATCTATGCCAACAGATAACATCTATATGATGAGCTAGATGAGCAATAATTATGCAACATGTGCGATCTAATAACATCTCTATATGATGAGCATGGTATGCAATAATCGTGCATAGCATGTGCAATCTAATAACATCTAGATAGGATGAGCAGGGTATGCAATAATCGTGCATAGCAAGTGTACTCTATCAGGTACTACAGATACAGGATGAGATGTATAACACTGAATGTTGAGCATGGGAACAACAACATCTACACGGAATGTCAAGGTGGAAAATAACCGGTGTCCATCAATACACCCAAAATCCCAGTAAAACTGAGGCGCGGTCATCTACTCAGACCTCGAATCCTGTAAACCTCATGGAATCGTGAGTGCCCAACATCGGCACTCGAAATATCATAAAATAATCGTGTCCAGTATCGACACGCAAATCCTCATGTATCGGGCTCCGTCAATCCGGATCAGCCCATGGGCTCCGTCTGCGGAATCGGCCCTCATCCCCAGCAGTACGTGTCGCCTCGTGTTTATCTATCGAATCTGCTCAGTATCCTCCGGATAACCGCCATATCCAACCAATCGCCGGGAGGTAGTAGTCCCTCTGCCAGGCTCACCGTCTACTGCACAGCGATCCGTTCACGCCCCGGGTACCATACCGGGTCCACCATGTTCCCGCAATCGGCCTCGTCTAGCTCCTCGATTCGGGTTCACATGTCACACGTCTCAGAACCGAGAAAACGCATGGCGGACGCACTGAAATATCATATCAAGAGAAACCAAGTTTTTAAAACAGTGCGTATTTTCTTAAAATAATACCCCGGTTTCCAAATCCAGAAATCACATAAATCCAAATTCAATGCGTAAATCCATGCATTGTGTCGTATAACACTAAGAGTAAAAAGGGAAAACCGCTTTTTTAAAAGAATCCAGTTTTGAAAATGTCTCATGTGGTCCCTATTTTCTTGAAATCAAGTCAATATCATCCATGTATGTAACATATGTATGTATGTAGGTATGGATGTGTAAATGGATATATAGGCAAATATGAGTGTAGCACTACTATGAAAATACAGTGTGCATGTGTGCAAGTATGAAGATATCAATATATGTGTGCATTGGTATGAATATACAGTGTGCATGTGCGCAAATAGTGATATATCAATGAAGGTATGCACTAATATTAATATACGGTGTGCATGTGCGCAAGTATGAAGATATTAATATATGTGTGCACTGGTATGAATATACAGTGTGCATGTGCGCAAATAGTGATATATCAATGAAGGTATGCACTAATATGAATATATAGTGTGCATGTGCGCAAGTAGTGATATGTCAATGTAAATATATGCTAATATGCGACAAGTCATGACAATCATCAATGATGCGGTAATCAAGACGATATATAATTCGTAGCAACCCTAAAGTGCGAGTGTTATGGCAATCACTAACGGTGAGAGTGTAACATGCAAATAGTGCTCGTGCAGCTTGAACCGTTAGTGACAGTGCAGTGTTATATACTACCATTTCTATATGCAACAGGGAATGTATGCTACAATAGTACATATCAACATTTACGACTAAATATCCTATCACGCCCTAACGCTTAACGCCATATGGGCGATTTCCCAATAGATGTTAAATCTACTCACCTGGTAGCGTGCTAAGCGTAGCCGACCACATGCTTCCCTTTCTTTGCGGCGTCCGATATACCTGTTTGCAAGCCTAGAATTTACACAAAGAATCCATATATAAGCAAAATCCTATAAAACGCGATATCGAAATTAAACGATAAACTCGCGTCGCGAACTAAACGCGCGTGTATCTGATACGCTGAAACGTGTGTATACGCGTCTAAAACTATAACGACACGTCGCGACACACTGGAACACAGAACCCACTCACGTATCACACATGTCGCGCAAACTAAACGTATAGGAAAAATGATATATCGCTCTAAATTTTGACTCGGGCACAAAAGTGAAAAGTTGCATATGCCAAAACACATAACTACACAGCAGACTACTCTAGACCTAACCCCAGCACCTAACTCCCCTATCTGGCCGCAAATTGCGGTTAGAACGAATAAAACGGCAGCCTGGGTGTGGGATTATGGGCTCGTGCTTCGTGTGTGTAGTCTAGACCTAGTGTACATGCTCCAGTTTTCTCAGATTTTCTCTGAAGTAACCGGGCCTACAGTAGATCATAGAAAAGTCTAATTTCACTTTAAAACGTTAAATTTTGCACTAAATGAAACCCTATGGTATTTCAGTGAAATCTGGGGTTAAAATAAGTTTATGTGGCCCTAATAACACTTAATTAAGCTAGGCTAACCATCAAAATCACCACTTGGCCAGAACTCCACACAAATCACCATTTTAGCACTAAATCTCACTTTTAACACTAACCGATGCTAATTAACACACAAGTTTAGCAAAAGGAAGTTGGGCTCAGAAGATATACCTCACTTGACCCTAGGTACACGGAGAAAGAGAAGAGGAGGAGGAGAAGGAGCTGCTGCTAGCTACTGCTCTATGTTGCTGCTGCTGCTGATGCCTGAAGCTGCTGGTGTTGCTGGTGTTGCTGCTGTTGATGCTGGTGCTGCTGCTGATGCTGTTTCTGCTGCTGCTGCTGTTGGTCCTGCTGCTGCTTCTTCTGCTGCTGTTGTTATGTTGTTGTGTGTGTGAGTGAGAGTGAGAGAGTTGTGAGAAAAAGAGTTAGCAAAAGAAAAGAATGAGAGCCATGCTAGTCAGCCCCCCCTCTTTCTTCATTAAATGTAGACATGGCTCAAGCCATGATGCCATTCTTTCTCTCTCTTTCTCTCCCTCCAAGTCAACTAAAACAAATCATTTTCCAATTATAAAAAAAAACAACCCAAAACACTTAATTCAAATTTTAAATTAGCTTAAGAAAAATGGTTAGTCCACCATGGTTGCTAATCATGGTTTAACCCTAGTTTACAGGCACATGTTTGTGCAAGGCTAAAAATTTTCTAATAAAATATTCATTAAATTTGATAAATTATTTAAAATTCGATTTGGTAAACTTTTTATTAAAACCCATATATTAAAATATAATTAGCCACTAATCACATCCTAAGGTGTTACATGAAGCTAGTGAAAGACTACGATTGCGAGATCCTTTATCATCCGGGCAAGGCGAACGTAGCGGCAGATGCCTTGAGTCGGAGGCCCGGAGGTAGTTTATCTTGTTTGAGCACCGTGCAGAGGCAGTCGTTAGTAGATTGGAAGATTCTTTGCGACAGGAGATTGCAGTTCGAGTTTACTCCGACCGGGGGAAAGCTTGTGCATATTTGGGCACATCCGCAGTAGATCGACCGTATCCAAGAGGCGTGGCCCAGTGATGTCCGTCTTTTAGAAATCATAGAGCAGGTTAGACAGGGCAGAGATTCCGAGTTCGTGATGGATGATCAGGGGGTACTACGATTTGGGACTCGACTGTGCGTACCAGACTCTGAAGGGCTGCGGCGTGAGATTCTTGAGGAGGCACATAGATTGATATACAGCGTTCATCCAGATTCCACCAAGATGTACCATGATCAGAGAGACGTTTACTGGTGGGACGGACTGAAGAGGGACGTCACAGACTTCGTATCGAGATGCCTGATTTGTCAGCAAGTCAAGGCTGAGCACCAGAGGCCCGTGGGGGAGTTGCAGTCTTTGCCCATTCCGTAGTGGAAATGAGAGCAGATTTCTATGGACTTCATTGTGGGTCTACCCAGGACAAGTTGAGGGTATGACTCCATTTAGGTGATCGTGGATCGATTGACGAAAGCGGCTCACTTTCTGCCAGTGAAGACCACTTTTGGATTTGCTCAGTATGCCCAGATATACATAGATGACATCGTGCGATTGCATGGCATCCCGACTTGTATCGTGTCCGACCAAGGCACCCAATTCACCATCCGACTATGGCAGAGACTTCAGGAGGCGTTGGGCACCCGATTGAGTTTCAGCACAGCATTTCATCCGCAGACCGACGGACAGTCAGAGCGGACTATTCAGACTCTTGAGGACATGATCCGAGCGTGCGTTATTGATTTCGGTGGCAGCTGTGATCATCATTTAACCTTAGTAGAGTTCTCCTACAACAACAGCTTCTAGGAGACGATCCGGATGGCACCTTTCGAGGCTCTATACGGAAGGAGATGTCGATCGCCCGTCTGTTGGACAGAGTTCAGTGAGAGTAGTATCTTAGGGCCGCGGATCGTACAGAAGACGACCGAGAAGATACAGTTGATTCGAGATCGGATGAGAGCGGCCCAGAGCAGGCAGAAATCGTATGCAGACAGACGCCGTCGCAGACTAGAGTTCGCAGTTGGCGATCATATTTTTCTGAGTGTCTCTCCAATGAAGGGCGTGATGAGATTTGGGCAAAAAGAGAAGCTTAGTCCTAGATTTGTTGGTCCCTTTGAGATCCTCGAGCGTGTCGGCACAGTTGCGTATCGTTTGGCTCTTCCACCCAGCTTTCCGGACGTTCACCCCGTATTCCATATGTCGATGCCTCACAGATACCTTCATGACCCTTCTCACATGAT
The DNA here is from genome assembly GCA_030015575.1 of Agapanthus africanus. Classification (NCBI taxonomy): domain Eukaryota; kingdom Viridiplantae; phylum Streptophyta; class Magnoliopsida; order Asparagales; family Amaryllidaceae; genus Agapanthus; species Agapanthus africanus. Next base: position 295,764,669 of record CM057347.1, read on the forward strand.
TCAGCATCAGACCATCAGCTTGAGCGCGATCTTTCGTTCACTGAGCAGCCAGTAGTGATATTGGAGCGGCAGGTGAAGAAACTTTGATCAAAGGTCTTGCCATCTGTGAAGGTTCGTTGGCACAGCTTGAATTGCGAAGAGATCACTTGGAAGTCCGAGGGCGAGATACGGAAGAAATTCCCTCATCTCTTTGAAGGTACGCGTAGCTATATTTTAAATTCAGGGACGAATTTCTATAAGGGGGAAAGTTGTAACACCTTAGGATGCGATAAGGGATTAATTAAGTAATAGTATGATTTTTAGTAAAAATTTTACCAAAATGGTTTTCAAATATTTTATAAAAATTAATGAACATTTTATTAGTATTTAATTTGGGCTTGCACATATATGTGCATGTTAACCTAGAGCTAATTTTGGGGTTAAGGCATGTTTATGTGGCCATGGGATATTAACCATCCTACTAATTATAAAATGTTAATTAGCAAATTAATTTGTTTTCAAAAATAAAAATAAAAATTTCAAATGATTTGTTTAGTGGTTGACTTGAGGGGAGATGCTGAGAGAGGGAGGGAATGATTTGGGTTAAGCATGGGGGGCATAATTATGGTTAGCATTAAATGAGGAGAGAGAGGATGCATGCTTGCTCCCATAACAGCCCCTCTCACTCTCTCTCTCTATTATGTTTGAAATCCCATTTCTTTCTCTCAAATTTTTCCTTCTCCTTCTCTCCCACAAACTGAAGCATCTACAGCTCCTCACCAACCCTCACCCAAATTCTCAGGATCCCCACCTCACCTCATCAAAACTCACCACTTCTTTCACAAAAATTGATCCTACACCCCAAGTTAACTCATGGAGCTAGAAAAGCTTGGATTTTGGAGCAAGTTGGTATAGGTATAAACCCCTAACTGATAATTAGCTAGTTATTGTGTAGTGTTGCATGGTAGTTTCTGTTCTAGAACTTTAAGTTGTAGTTTTGGTGCCGATATCGTGATTTAGTGTCTTTTTTGTGCTACTGTAATCTGCTGTGACCCCGAGACTTTTTGATAAACCAAAACAATATAGTAGTGTAGTGCTAGCTAACTTGAGTAGATACCCAAAGTTCGAGCCTAACCTGGATTGTTTTGGCCGACGACGAGGGGTGATTTTCCGGCGAGCTCGGCCTAGGAGGGAGCTAGGGGCTTAAAACTTCTAAGGTAGTTGTCTGCTGTAGTTTGGGGGCTTTTGGTACTTATAGATTTTTTCGTAATGACAGTGGGTTAAATCTGGGATTGTTTAGCTAGTTTTAGTGTTTTGTTGGTGTTTGTGATAATTTTGTGGTTTAGGTGGAGATTAGGTTAAGTTAAGGTTTTTATGGTTAGATTAGCTAGATTATGTGTTGTTGGTGTCACTTAATCTAAGTCTTTTCACCTGATTATACAAAAGTACCCTAGTGTAGTAATTTAGTGTTTTAGAACGTTTTTAAAACCAAGCTTTAGGATACAGGGTATCTGCTGTTTCTGGGGTTATTTTCTTGATGAACAAACATGTACATTAGACGATACTTGGTGTTAGGAGTGTAGTGTAAAAACCTGGACCACTTTTACCTGATTTTGGCCGATATCAAGCCTATGGTGGCCGGCCCAATTTTGATGGATCATGTTGAAATTTTGCAGGTTACTGTCTGTAGGTATTATAAGAGGTTTGGTCTTGTTTATTTTTCTTGTTTTGGCTTCAGATAAAATCTGGTGCCATTTACCTATAATTTGTGTCGCGGGACTTGCGCGACATGTACGTTACGAGATGGCTTTGGTTTTGCTGTGTGTCACAGCGTGTTGGGGTGGGTTTTGACGTATGTACACACGTTCTGGTATTACGTATACACACGCATTTAGCTTGCGACACTAGTTTCTTGTATAATCTTGATATCGCGTTTTTACAGGATTTTAGCCTTATGTGTGCTGCTTGTGTAAATTCTAGGTTAGCACGCGGGGACTTCGGACGCCGCGAAAAAGGAGAAGCAGGTGGTTGGATACACGTTGATCGAGATCATCGGTGAGTAGATTTAACATCTATGGAGAAATCGCCCGTATGGCGTTATGCGTCAGGGCTTGATAGGATATTGTAGTCGTGTGTTATAATCGTATATATATTGGTTGTGCATATGTACCATTGTAGCATACCCCTCTTTTGTTGCATATAGACATAGTATTTATGAAACACTGCACTGTACTAACGGTTCATGCTGCACGAGCACTAATTGCATGCTACACACACAACGTTAGTAATTGCCATGACACTCGCACTATAGATTTGCTATGAACCATACATCGTTTAGCTTACCTCACCATTGATGATTAGACATGATTCTGTTCATACATATTGTACACTCATACTTGCGTATATACCACTTGTACATCTATATTGGTGCACATACATATTGTACACTCATACTTGCGTATATACCACTTGTATATCCATATTGTACACTCATACATGCGTATATACCACTTGTGCATCCATAACTACATCCATACTTATTGCACATATATAGATGATGCTGACTTTGGTTTTGGAGAATTGGAGACCGCATGAGATATTTTCAGAACTGGATCCATTTAATAGAGCGGTTTTCCCTTAATACGTCATATCACTGTTCTATGTTGCATGATATTCGGATATCTTACCCTTCTATCATATGTCGCATACATCATGCCTTATGATTTTACGCATTGAGATATGTTGTTTTCATGAGTTCTGGATTTGAGAACTGTTCATATCAGATTTTTGCATTTTCATACCGCCCAATTTTTATCACATTGCACATCCATAGATACTCTTGAGCCGTGTTTGCTAGTCAATTGCAGGATACAGGTTCTCGGTTCTCAAACGGAGAAATTCATGGAAAACACGACAAAAATCCGGTTCCTGCCAACCACAGATAAAACAAGGTCTCCGCTCTTCATCCGTATGCTGCCAGATACCAGTTTAGGAAGACAAAATGTCAAATCAATGTCGTTTTCAGGCACAAGGCTCAATGGTAGCACAAGATCCAAGAGATCTACGCGGAGCTCGAGACAATCATGACAAAATCTTAACAAAAAGTCCACCTTTCCTTCAACAGAAATTCTGGAAAAATCGTGGAGCCAAATTGAGAAAATACATATACCAGAATGAAGCACACAACAGATCAGGCCACCACAAGAAAGCACAAACCCCAACTCCACAGAATGGCCGCGGAACCGCGGCCAAAGTGGGGTCCAGGCCGCGGTTCCGCGGCCATTCTGGCGCCTCTTTTGCAGGGTTTTGGGGGGTAGTTTGGTATTTTCATAATGGTTCTGGTGGTTGCCCTAGGGTTTCATGTTTTGGCCTATAAATAGCCCAGAAGTTTGTGAAGGAAAGGGTCCAATTCTTGTATTTCTTTTGCTAAGTTTTAGTTACATGTTCTTCTTCCTCTTCTCACCTCTTCTCCATTAAACTTGTAAGTGAGCTTTTGAGTGAAGAGTGGTGAATAAAGAAGACCATTTTATTATCATGCTTGTCTCCTTATATTTATGCTTGTTGTAATTTTAATTCGTTAAGTAGTTGTTGTTATTTCCTTGTTATTTCTTCCCTCTCTTTTTTTCTTTATCCTTACATATGACAATGATACTTACGCTTGATCCTCGCCAAGGTGAGGTCGCAAATAGTTAGTCGTATTCTTCTAATCTCCTTCTTTCTATCTTCCTCTTTTGTGTTGTTTTATTTTTCCGTATTATGATGTGTGAGTAGTTCATTCTTGTTAGGGTAGGATAAGGGAAGTTTGAGAGAAGGAAATCTCTCTCACTCTTTCCTTTCCCAACATCTTAAATCGACTCCCGTTAACCCAACCACAATCCGCTCCTTACGGCACCCTATCCTACATGATAGCGGTGATTCCGTAGTGAGACCGGTTGTGGTTGGATTAACCGGAGGTTATGGCTAAGAGCCAAGAACGGATGGACAAGCACCAAAAGGAAGACTTATGCGTTGGAAAGCCTAGCTTATACTCGCAAAGTCCTTCCTAGTCGTGCTAATCCCCGTTGTTGCCGATTACCGTAACACGATATTAAGAAGGGAAACGAAAGATGTGGAGACTCCTAACTCAAACTAACCTAATCCTAACCCTAACATGCTCTCTATAAATATCAACTCAACACTTAGATAACTACAAACAAAATCTGAACAACCGGACTTAACTCGTCGAAAAACACATAGAAAAAGATTCCCATCTCCCTGCGGACGACCCGTACTCAGCCGGCTAGCTACGTGCGAAACCGTCTTGATTGCGGTATTTAAACTTAAACTTGAACACGCTCGTACTCTATCAATCAAATGGCGCCGTTGCCGGGGAGACGGTAGTTTATTTCCTTGTGTAATTTCGGGTTAATTTGTGAATATAAAAACAACCAAAAACCAAAAAAATATATACTTTGTAAAAGAAACCATCTTGTTATTCTTGATTAGTTTTTGTGCAAGTGTGCAGGAAATACGAAGCTCAAGATCGACGCCTAAGACGTTGGAAATACGGAGTTCAAGTACAGTGCCAAAGACGTGGGAAGATAGACCCACATTTCGCGGCTACACCGCGACGGACAAAAAACAAAGCATACGGTCTACTGTACAAATCTGGAGCTGTTTCAGTGAGCAAATCCAAATTCAGAACATCAAGACAACCAGAGGAGACACAGAAAGGCATCTTCACAAAATTTCAAGGCCCAATCCCTCTATACAGCCGCGGAAGAGCGGCCTTATCACCTGTTTGGCCGCGCTTGCGCGGCCGTTTGGTGGGGTCAGGGTGTTATTTTCTCTCTGTAAGTCTCTCTCCTTCTTCCCACTCCTCTGAGCTCCAATAAATTGTGTTTTCTGCAGTCTTCTTTGCGCAAATTCTTCTCCCCCTTCCAATAAACTGTTTTTGTGCAGGATTCTTTGCGCCGCAAATAAAATTTGTTTGCTGTTGATATTGTTACTGTTTTGCATTCTTTAATACGGACTTAAGGGGCTTGAAACCAATCCAGATTGGGTGGGCATTTCATCACCCTTCCCAGGACCCCGGAAATCACTAAAGCATATGCATTGTCCATTGTAATTAAAAAATACTAGACTTCAGCCCTAAGGACTTCGCGCTCATTAGGAGAAGATAAACCTTGTTTAGAACCTTGCTTAACCGTATATTGTTTACGGGGTGTCTAGGAAAGTGTTAAAGGCGCAACCGCCGAAAGAGAAAGGGTTATTTAATTAAGGAACTTCGCGAAAGCGTTGGACAACCTCCCCTTATCTCTGCACTTACCTGGCCTCGTGATCAGTGTATTTTTAAGCCTGTTTCTCGACACTGTTTAACTTCGACAATCAAGTTCAGGAGCAGGTCTAGTAGACCTAGGTTACCCTAGATCTAGGTGTGATTGTGCATATCTTGTTTGTGATTGCTTAAGCCGTATTTCCGTACATACTTCTGTAAATCTCTTTCTAAAAAAAAAAAAGAAAAAAAAAGAAAAAAATCAAAAACTTTTATAAAAACTTGCCCTTTTGACGCCAAATCCATTTTCACCCAACACCCATCGCCTTTCTTCATTGACGTTTTCTTACCCTCACCTTCTCCGCTTTGACTATACTAAACTCGTTTAGTGTATGTCCGCTTGGACTCGGGACACTAGCGCCCGTCTAGTCCGCGTTACGTTAGTCGCGACCGACTACGCGATCGACTCCGAAGTCGATACTCCGTCCACTCCTCTTTCACCCCTTCCTTTGCCGGCCAACTCCGACGTTGACCGGAATTCTGTTCATACATCTTCACCTTCACCTTCACCTTCACCAACCTCTTCTTCCGCGATGTCGGGATTTAATCCGAACATCTCGTTGACCACCCCTGGATTGGCTCCACCTCCTATGGAGACCAATCTCCTACCACCTCCGCCTGTTGTAGCGCTGCAGCGAATTGCGCTCCAGGATCGTTTCTACCCTACCCGTTCTGCACTTCCAACCTGCCTTTCTCTTCCTCCGGCCAATGGGGACAACTTTGAAATTAAGCCCCATTTCATCAACATGCTTCCACGTTTTCATGGGCTTGAATCTGAAGATGCCTATATCTTCATTAACAAATTTCAAAACGTCTGTGCCATGATGAAAACAACCCAGCTGTCGGACGATGCTATACGTCTACGGGTCATTCCGTTCACTTTATGCGATCTCGCAGAAAAATGGCTGTATAGCACCGCTTCCCACTCAATCACCAGCTGGGACGAGTTTGTTAAAGCGTTTCTGAAAAAATTCTACCCAAATCATAAGACCGCAAGAATTCGAAATGAGATCAACCAATTCTCCCAGCTTCCTTTTGAACCCTTTTGGAAGTGCTTTGACCGATACAAAGACCTTCTTGTTCAGTGTCCTCACCACGGTATAGAGAAATGGCAACTCTGCCAAACCTTATACGAGGGACTGAACCCAGCAACGAAGCAGTTGCTGGAAACCATCTGTCAGGGCCACTTCCTATCCAAATCTGACGAGGAAGCGTGGCAGTTCTTTGACGATCTTGCGGAGCAAACGCTACAGTGGGAGAGCACCAGACCGACTCCTTCTTCTTCTTCTACCTCCACTTCTACCGGTCAGTCTAGGGTAGGAATTCACCAGCTTGATGTCTCTATTGCGATGAGAGCTGAAATGGCTGCAATAACAAAAAAGCTTGAAGCAATAGAGAGCAAATTTTCTTCTCCTACTCCTGCCCCTGTTCTCCCCCTTCGTACCATCTGCGCTTGTTGTTCCGATCCGTCCCACTTGACTTAAGAGTGTCCTTACAATCCACCCTCGCAAGGACAGGATCAGGTTAATGCATTCCAGCAAAGACCGAGGAATGATCCATACTCTTCCACCTTCAATCCCGGTTGGAGGAACCACCCCAATTTCGCCTGGAATCAGAATCAGAATCAATTCCAGGGCAACAATTTCCAAAGGGCCCCTCCACCGCAACAACAAGCGCAACAACAAACTCAGTATCAGCAGCCCTTCCAACCCCAGCCTTACCAAAACCAGACGAACAACTTTGCACCGAACAATTCCTTTCCACCAAACAACTTTGTTCCGTCGAACAACGATAAGGTTTCCTCGCTCGAGCGAAGTCTGGATGCGTTTGTTAAACAATCGACATAATCCACCGCCAACATCCAGTCTTCGATCCAATCTTTAGTGCAACACACCGCCGCACACGGGCAGAGCATCAAGACCATCGAGGCCCAGATTGCACAGCTGAACGCGGCCTTGAGCGAGCGAGAGAAGGGGAAGCTCCCGTCCCAGCCACTTCCAAATCCCGGCCACCCACATAATGCACATGTTGCTCTTGAACAACAAAACCATAATGTGAGTGCCGTGACCACACTGAGATCAGGGAGGGTGCTGCAAAACAACATTGGCAAGCAAATCAACGATGACACCCCGGCCGCTTCTTCTTCTTCTTCTTCTCCTGCTTCTTCTTCTTCGTCTTCCGAGCCTATTCTCCGTTCTTCACAAGGCTCTCCTTCCTCTTCTTCTCTAAACGGACCCGCTTCTCACTCCACGAAAACACCTATTCTGGGATCCGTTCCAACTCCAAAATCTCCTCCTCCAGCATTAGACTCAACCAATTTTCAAAATGTTCCATTTCCAAACCGGTTGAGGTCGAACAAACAAAATCCACAAATGGAGAAGATTTTGGAGTTATTCAAGCAAGTTAACATTAACATTCCTCTTTTAGATGCTGTCCAACAAGTCCCTTCTTACGCGAAAATCTTAAAGGACTTGTGCACGAAAAAGAGGAAGTCTCAGGTACCCAAGAAAGTTTTCTTGGCTAGTGCTGTGAGTGATGCCCTTACCCAATCTTTACCACAAAAATGGAAGGACCCTGGCTGTCCTACGATTTCAATTACTATTGGGGATAAGAACATCAACCGCGCACTATTAGATCTTGGTGCCAGTGTTAACTTGCTTCCGTATTCAGTATACGAGCAATTAGGCGTCGGAGAGCTGAAACCCACACACTGCACTCTCCAGATGGCCGACCGATCGATCACCCATCCTAGGGGTGAGCTAGAGGATGTGTTAATCAAAGTCGGGGACTTCATATTCCCCGTCGACTTCATTGTCTTAGATACACAGCCTGTAGCTAACCCCCGGAATCAAATTCCGGTGATACTCGGTCGCCCATTTCTCGCAACCTCAAATGCTGTGATCAATTGTCGCAATGGTTCAATGAACCTCTCTTTTGGAAATATGACAATTGAACTCAACATTTTTAGGTTGGGGAATCAGCCCGCCGAACCTAATGCTCATATACTGGATGTTTGCTCGATCCAGGAGATCACCCCCGAAGAGTGTGAATTCGAGGAGTTTTTGTTTGAATACGATAATCTTGACGCCACTAGTGCGTGTCTCTTCGAACCTGCTGCTGTTTCTGCGCCCGATAACGACTACGAGTGTTTCATGTTCACGAACGATCTTAGCCGCGCACAACCCGAGTTTGAATCTTTCGACTTTTCGGATGAGTTACCTGAACCATCCGACTCGGTTGCCTGCACTCGTTTTGAACCTTTGCTGGAGTCCTTTGAGTTCGAGACCTTTGCACCAGTCTTGCCTTCCATCATTTCACCTCCAACGCTCGAACTCAAGCCGTTGCCGTCTCACCTTAAGTATGCTTACTTAGGTGAGAACGAGACCCTCCCTGTCATCATCTCGGCTTCTTTAGCTCCCGAGCAAGAGAAAGCCCTTCTAACGGTCTTGCACGGCAACATGCAAGCTTTTGGCTGGTCCATGGCGGACATCAAGGGGATTAGTCCCCTCATCGTTGAGCATCACATTCATCTGATGGATGATGCCAAACCAGCCCGAGATCCACAAAGACGTCTTAATCCAGTCATGAAGGAGGCTGTGAAGAAGGAGATCGTCAAATGTCTAGATAGTGGTATCATTTACCCTATCTCTGATAGCCAGTGGGTTAGCCCCATTCATGTTGTCCCCAAAAAGTCGGGCATCACGGTCATAACCAACGAGGCGAATGAGTTAATCCCTACTCGCACCCAAACTGGGTGGCGAGTTTGCATTGATTACAGAAAACTCAACGCCGCAACGCGGAAAGACCACTTTCCGCTACCTTTTATTGACCAGATGCTCGAACGATTGGCCGGACATGAGTACTATTGCTTTCTTGATGGCTACTCTGGCTATAATCAAATTCCCATCGCCGAAAAAGACCAGGACAAGACCACTTTCACTTGTCCTTTCGGCACGTTTGCATATCGACGCATGCCCTTTGGGTTATGCAATGCGCCCGCTACCTTCCAGCGGTGTATGATGGGGATTTTCTCAGACATGGTGGAGAAATTTCTGGAGATTTTCATGGATGACTTCTCCATTTTCGGCGACTCCTTTGACGAGTGTTTGCTGCATCTTGACGCTGTCCTTACACGATGTAAGGACAAGAATCTCACTTTGAACTGGGAGAAATGCCACTTCATGGTGCGTGAAGGTATTGTCTTAGGACATATCATCTCGCAAAATGGCATAGAGGTCGACAAAGCAAAGATTGAGGTCATTTCCAATCTGCCTCCTCCCCGATGCGTCAGAGATATCCGAGCCTTCCTTGGCCATGCCGGTTTCTATAGACGGTTTATCAAGGACTTTAGCAAGATTGCTAGGCCCTTGACACTTTTGCTGGCTAAGGACACGCCTTTCGACTTCAACTCGAGCTGTGTGACTGCATTCGAGTCACTAAAACGCTCACTCACTTCTGCTCCCGTTCTTTCTTCTCCTGACTGGACGCACCCATTCGAGATCATGTGCGATGCATCCGACTTTGCCATCGGTGCTGTCCTTGGACAGCACATCAACAAGATGCCGCACGTAATCTATTACGCGAGCCGAACCCTGAACGACGCCCAACTTAACTATACAACAACTGAGAAGGAATTCTTAGCTGTTGTATTTGCCTTAGAAAAGTTCAGGCCCTACCTCATCGGCTCTCCAGTCATTGTCTACACTGACCACTCAGCTCTGCGCCATCTTTTTGCGAAGAAAGATGCCAAATCTCGGTTAATCCGTTGGATCCTCTTGCTTCAAGAGTTTGACCTTGTCATTAAGGACAAACGGGGATGTGAAAACGTGGTTGCCGACCATCTCTCGCGACTTCCTTCTTCGCCCTCGCTTCCAATTCCGATAAACGACGTTTTCCCGGATGAACAACTCTTGACAGTATCTTGCGAACCCTGGTTCGCAGATATTGTGAACTATTTGGCCACGGGTTTGCTACCGACCGAATGGTCACGTCAGGACAGACTTCGCTTCTTATCCCAAGTAAAACACTTTTACTGGGACGAACCCTACTTGTTCAAGTACTGTCCCGACCAGATTATTCGTCGGTGTGTCCCAGATGAGGAATTCAAGAGTGTGCTGTCATTTTGCCACGACCAAGCATGTGGCGGGCATTTTGGGCCCAGAAAGACAGCTGAGAAGATCTTGCAATGTGGTTTTTACTGGCCACAACTTTTCAAAGACGCTCACGATTATTGCAAGACTTGCTCCCGGTGCCAACACATGGGCCGGATATCCCGGAGGAATGAGATGCCGCTCCAACCGATCTTGGTTGTGGAGATTTTCGATGTTTGGGGGATAGACTTCATGGGGCCGTTTCCCAGCTCTTTTGGGAACTTGTACATCCTTCTAGCTGTTGATTACGTCTCTAAATGGGTCGAGGCTGTGCCCAGCCGAACTAACGACAACAAGGTTGTCGTTAGGTTCCTTAAAGAAAACATTTTCTCACGGTTTGGGCACCCCCGAGCGATCATTAGCGACAATGGAAGTCATTTCTGCAATAGGACTTTCGAGGCCTTGATGCGGAAATACTCCATTAATCATAAGCTTTCTACGCCCTACCACCCCCAAACCTGCGGGCAGGCCGAAGTTTCAAATCGGCAAATCAAGCAGATACTGGAGAAAACGGTTTCCAAGAACCGTAAGGATTGGTCTTTGAAACTCACTGATGCCCTTTGGGCATTTAGAACCGCTTATAAGACCGACCTTGGCATGTCTCCCTATCGGCTTGTGTACGGAAAAGCCTGCCACCTTCCTGTCGAAATCGAGCATCGCGCGTTTTGGGCGATAAAGGAGCTGAATCTGTCTCTGGAGGACGCGGGCAGCCATCGGAAGCTGCAGCTGAACGAACTAAGCGAGCTTAGGGATGAGGCTTACGACAACGCGGTTGTCGTTAAGAATCGAACGAAGGTGTTTCATGATAAACACCTTGTGCGCAAAACCTTCGTACCTGGTCAGCAGGTACTTCTTTACGACACCCGACTTCACTTCCATCCTGGAAAGCTCCGATCTCGCTGGAAAGGGCCGTATTTTGTGCGGACTGTGTATCCGCAGGGCGCTGTGGATTTGGAAAATCCAAAGGACGGTTCACTCTTCAAAGTGAACGGACACCGATGCAAACCGTACCTTAGCGCCGAACCAACAGAGGAGCTCCTGTTCTTACAGGAGCCGGTTTACCTTGCTTGATCTTCCTCTGCCTACCTCCAAACTTCGGTTATCCAGCCAAGAACAGTGGACACTGTTCCAAATAAGTTTGGGGGTATGTACAAACCATTTTGTTTATATTTGTGTATATTCTTTTTCTTTTCTTTCAAAACAAAAACAAATAAAAATTGTGTATCGCTAACCAACAATTTTGAACCTTCAAACTACTCTCTTCATGCAATGACAGTGAGGACACTGTCAAGTTTAAGTTTGGGGGTACGCTCGGTACGCATTTCTTACCTTCGCATTCATATGTATGTTTTGCATCTGCATATTAATATCCATAAAATCCATAAAAATTTGAAAATTTTCTAAAAATATAAAAACTTTTTTTTGTCAAGTTAGCTTGTGGAAGAACTCTGATTCAACATTCGACGATTTTTGTTTGAAAAAATAGGAATAACTAGATCTTATGTTTGGATTTTGAAAACCTGAAAGATAACTCTCCTTTGAAGTTAACTATAGCTGATATACGTCTTTACATCACACTACACGTGTCGTGAGTTTTGGGAATTAGATGACAAGTCTTTCATGTTCAAACTTTTAAACAGATAAATGATTTTCTGAGAATCAAATAGGTTTGTTCTGAAATAAGTAATGTCAAGAATAGTTTATGAAGTAAAGTGAATATGAAGGAATGTTATTGATGCCGTAATAGGAGCTAAGTCTGAAAAATAACCCATCTAAAACTTGATTGGAATGATTACACACCAAACCCACTAGACACGTCTTTTATCCAAAAAAAAAATATTTGAACTGCCGGTTATATCTCCGTTCGTATTAAATCATCTGATTTTCACGCCAAACTGTCTTTTGTTTTTGGACCTAGGTAACTTGAGTAATTAAGTCCGCTGGGGTGTTTCTACACCTAATGCCCTAAAACCAACTGGTTTGGGAGCATTGGCCCAAAGCTCGCTAAGAAACCTAGAAAGTCCAGTTTAAAACAAAGTCAAGCAAGTGTTCTCTCCGAGTTAAAATTCCTAACGGTTCTTTGTGTGAGAATAATCTTGATAAAAGACAGACTGTTATAAAAAAAATTTAACGGAGATATGAAGGTTTTATTCTATGATAAAGACTATTGCACGTTCACAGAGGTGTGTATGAAATGAAAACAAGAAAAAGGTGGAGTGAAAAATACGACTTAGTTTCCTGTTAAGGAAGATAGAAATTCTGAAGTTGAAACCTTACTGGAAAACGAAACTTGAAAAATGCTTAACTCGTTATAAAACTTATGTGATCCTTTTAAAATTGTTATCTGGGCTTTATTGTGCGACATGATGACTCTAATCGATCCTTCTGGAACTTTACGACACTATCCGCACTGCACGTAAAGACATATAAAATCTGTAGTTAAATAAGATGTGAGGTGTGAAAAATAAAGGTTCGATAATCTAGACTTAGGATTATAGAATTGTTATTTTCTAAAACAAAACTTTAGGGTTTGAAACTTAGTCATTTTTACAAACCAACTTGACCGGATTTTGTGGGTAGTATCCGCTGAAAACCCTCAGGAGACAACACTCCTCCTACTAGGGACACCTAGAGGTTTAACGGCTTGTTGCACATGCTCAGTGCAATCGCGTTCCCTGCGAAAATGAGGTTAGGAAATTTTTTGTGAATAAATGGACTTTGCTCGGGACGAGCAAGTGATAAGTTTGGGGGTATTTGTTCATATCAGATTTTTGCATTTTCATACCGCCCAATTTTTATCACATTGCACATCCATAGATACTCTTGAGCCGTGTTTGCTAGTCAATTGCAGGATACAGGTTCTCGGTTCTCAAACGGAGAAATTCATGGAAAACACGACAAAAATCCGGTTCCTGCCAACCACAGATAAAACACGGTCTCCGCTCTTCATCCGTATGCTGCCAGATACCAGTTTAGGAAGACAAAATTTCAAATCAATGTCGTTTTCAGGCACAAGGCTCAATGGTAGCACAAGATCCAAGAGATCTACGCGGAGCTCGAGACAATCATGACAAAATCTTAACAAAAAGTCCACTTTTCCTTCAACAGAAATTCTGGAAAAATCGTGGAGCCAAATTGAGAAAATACATATACCAGAATGAAGCACACAACAGATCAGGCCACCATAAGAAAGCACAAACCCCAACTCCACAGAATGGCCGCGGAACTGCGGCCAAAGTGGGGTCCAGGCCGCGGTTCCGCGGCCATTCTGGCGCCTCTTTTGCAGGGTTTTGGGGGGTAGTTTGGTATTTTCATAATGGTTCTGGTGGTTGCCCTAGGGTTTCATGTTTTGGCCTATAAATAGCCCAGAAGTTTGTGAAGGAAAGGGTCCAATTCTTGTATTTCTTTTGCTAAGTTTTAGTTACATGTTCTTCTTCCTCTTCTCACCTCTTCTCCATTAAACTTGTAAGTGAGCTTTTGAGTGAAGAGTGATGAATAAAGAAGACCATTTTATTATCATGCTTGTCTCCTTATATTTATGCTTGTTGTAATTTTAATTCGTTAAGTAGTTGTTGTTATTTCCTTGTTATTTCTTCCCTCTCTTTTTTTCTTTATCCTTACATATGACAATGATACTTACGCTTGATCCTCGCCAAGGTGAGGTCGCAAATAGTTAGTCGTATTCTTCTAATCTCCTTCTTTCTATCTTCCTCTTTTGTGTTGTTTTATTTTTCCGTATTATGATGTGTGAGTAGTTCATTCTTGTTAGGGTAGGATAAGGGAAGTTTGAGAGAAGGAAATCTCTCTCACTCTTTCCTTTCCCAACATCTTAAATCGACTCCCGTTAACCCAACCACAATCCGCTCCGTACGGCACCCTATCCTACATGATAGCGGTGATTCCGTAGTGAGACCGGTTGTGGTTGGATTAACCGGAGGTTATGGCTAAGAGCCAAGAACGGACGGACAAGCACCAAAAGGAAGACTTATGCGTTGGAAAGCCTAGCTTATACTCGCAAAGTCCTTCCTAGTCGTGCTAATCCCCGTTGTTGCCGATTACCGTAACACGATATTAAGAAGGGAAACGAAAGATGTGGAGACTCCTAACTCAAACTAACCTAATCCTAACCCTAACATGCTCTCTATAAATATCAACTCAACACTTAGATAACTACAAACAAAATCTGAACAACCGGACTTAACTCGTCGAAAAACACATAGAAAAAGATTCCCATCTCCCTGCGGACGACCCGTACTCAACCGGCTAGCTACGTGCGAAACCGTCTTGATTGCTGTATTTAAACTTAAACTTGAACACGCTCGTACTCTATCAATCAAGAACCGTAGCTATTTCAAAAGAAAGTATGTACTGCTTTAAAACCCCGGTTTCTCTTGATATGATATTTCAGTACGTCCACCATGCGTTTTCTCGTTTCCGAGACATGTGACATGTGAAACCCGATTCGAGGTGCTGGATGAGGCCGATTGCGGGTACATGGTGGGCCCGGTAAGGTACCCCGAGGCAAAAAAGGGATGTCCTGCAGTAGACGATGAGCCTGGCAGAGGGATCACTACCTACCGGTGATTGGTTAGACCTGGCGGTTATCCGGAGGGTACTGACCAGAGTCGAGAGATAGATATGGGCCGATCCGTACTGCCGGGGGCGAGGGTCGATTCCGCAGACGGAGCCCATGGGCCGATCCAGACTGACGGAGCCCGATACATGGGGATTTGCGTGTCGATATTGGACACGGGCATTTCATGATATTTTCGAGTGCCGATGTTGGGCACTCATGTTTCCATGAGATTTACAGGATTGGAGGGCCGATTAGATTGACGGCACCTGAGTTTTTGGGATTTGGGGTGTATTTAGTAGACACCGGGTTTTTCCACGAAGATGATTCGTGTAGATGATATTCTATCTCGTGCTCAGCATTCATTGATATACATTGCATCCTATAGTTGTAGTACTTGATAGAATACCACGCATGATTATTGCATACCCAGATTATCATATTAATGTTATCAGATTGCACATGTTAGAGTATCGCAGTATGTGCATGCCTGCAATTACCTGTATATGTTATTTACTATTCACGAGTTGGCAACTCACCCCCGTTGTGCTACAGTGTTTTGTAGGTTGACCCTCAGAGTAGTCGCAGCAGGGCTACATCAATGTATCTTTTGTTGCGGATCCCGCTAAGGTTTGGCGTGTGGGCTATTTTGCTTATAGGTGGGTTGCGGGTGTCCGTTTATTTTTCATTGTACATTCTATTGTATCTAGTACTCTCTATCTACCATATCATATATTGACTTAGAGACCAGTTGTGAGGACGACGTTGTATAATTTTTGTACTCTGGATGTCGAGCTCGTGCGAGCCGACTATATTCATGCAGTTTTATCGTTTATGCTGTTTTTCACTTATTTTGTTAATTTCTTCGCTACGGCGTCGTATACTATTCTCGTGGTGATTATTATCGCCGTTGGGCGTGTCGCTCCCGTTTAGGGATGCTTTATTCTTATTATCAGTCATTTTACTTATATCATGTGTTGTACCCGTTTTCAGGGCTAGTTTTTATAAAGAAGGTGCTGCCGGAATTTTTTAGAAAATAACTTGAACTTTAATGATTTTTATTCAAGGTTTCCAAATGTTTTTAACAATGTTTTCATCACTTTCTTCTTTGATGGTTTAGATTTCTGGGTTTTCGGTTCACTTAAATTGCGCTACGTCTGTAGATGTTTCGCGGTTTAAATGCCGGTCAAGGGCCGAACTTGGGTCGTGACAGTAGAGGGTTGGATGAGTTTGCTCTTCGGCCTTCCTTTCGCTCAATACCTGGGTAACCGTTACATACAGCTAGTGTCGCTGACGTGCTTGTGGTTAAACCCACCACCAGCGTATTGATGACTCTTTAGAGTCCCATACATAGGGTTTTCACGGTTCAGGCGATATAGTGTAGATGACGTATGTTGGTACATACAGGTGTCCGATTAAATATGTGTACAGGCTGCACAGACTTTAATCGGACGGTTGATAATACTAGCGACTTAGGATTAAGCCGGATTATTAAATCAGGTTTTGATTTAATAATTTATATATGTATTTATATATATATATATATATATATTCTAGTATTATTGTTCACTATTCATTTTCTCTCTTGGTTATTCGTATTTTTATACGAATACGTGTATATGTATTTCGATACGTGTACCGGGTTTTATTCCGTATTTATACGTAATAGTTTTTAGAAGATGGACACCTCATTTGTATGATTTTCTTTTTTGAAAATCATTTTGGAAATGAGGTGGAGGGTGAGTTGGCATGAGCATGGGCTTGGCATGTATAGAGGCATGGCACACATTTGTTTATTGGAAAATTGAGGAGATATTTTCATGGATGAAAATTATTGTAGCCACAATTCTTTACATGACATCCTACCTATTCTTTCTTCACTTGATTCATTCACTCTCATTTTTTAGACTTAGCCATTTTTCCATGGTTGCCCATGCCACATGTTTCCTCACCTCCTCTTCATCTTTTTGAGTTTATCTTTGAGCATTTGTGATGAGAGAAAAATAATAGTGAGATAATCCTACACCTCAACTCTCCATTGCTAGCAACCTTGAAGCGTCGATTGCCTCGCTTGGCGAGGCTGAAGCTTGTGCCGTTTCCCTCGGGTGGATCATCGTAGATGGAGGAAGACTGGCAACCAAACTCGATCCGCAACCACTAGGAGCTTGGGATGAAGGTTGAAGACCGAAGGACTTGGTTCATTCAGTATAACTTTCCAACCCTTTAGTTTAGCTTTATGTTAGTTTGCTGGTATAGGTTTTTGGTTCGATCTTATGCGGGTTTTGTTTGCGCCAAGGTTTTGAAATTTTTTTTTCCGCATTTGGCCGCGGTTTGATGGCGGAGGCACCGACGAAACCCAACAAAAGGTTAAGCAAGTATTGTACGGTGAGATTAATCCTGACTAATTATTCTTCTGTGGTTTGAGGAAGGATTCGAGAAACAGTGGGAGCCATCATGTTTAGATAAATTAGAAACCAATCTAAACTTGCAAGAGCATCATGCTGAGTGTTTTCTTCTCTCTCTCCTAATTGCAGCGACCAGGTGACCAGATTAGGTTACAATTAGATAAAAAATAACTGTGTTATACTATATTTACTGGCAAAGGTTTTTCCAGATGTCCATTACCAATGACAAGTTGGACCACATCATTACAACTCAAGCCCCCGCCGTCCCAGGTCCAGTTTCTACCGTCGCGGATGTTGATATCCGTAAGACAACGGAAAATGACAGTGTGAATGCCAAGTGTCTCGTATTGGCCTCAGTTGATGGTGTATACCAGAAGCAGCACGAAAAGATGGACTTAGTTTCCATCTTCCTCCATAACAAAGATTTATATGGAGAGCAACCATGTATAACAAGATTTGAGACCTTGAAAGAATTGATTCAAGCGAGGTTGGCTATCGGATCATCCGTAAGGGACAACGTCCGTACAATGACCAGTTGTATTAAACAGCTCACGAACCTAGAGACCACGTTTGAGAACGAGTCATGTACTAACTTGAGTCTACAGTCCGTACCTCCTACTTACGCCCAGGGGAGGAAAGTTATACTTCCAGTTGAGGGCGCCCTGAAGGAAACCATGGCGACACCCTCTCTGCTTATTGGGGAATCTTCCTCTTCTGGATCCAAGGCGAAAGCCAAGGGTCAGAAGAAGAAGACCTCCACAAAACTGATAGGCGGTGTCAGTAACATAGGGGGAAAGGGTAGGGAAAAAGTTTCGGGGTTAACAGTAGTGAAGGAGGGATGTTCCTATTGTCATGGGAAAGGGCATTGGCAGAAGGAATGCAGGGCTTGGAAAGCCAGAATCCAGGATCCGAAGCACGTTATGGCTTCGACTTCAGGTGTGTTTGTGATTGAAAATAGTCTGTCAATTAACTCTACTTCCTGAGTACTAGATAGTGGATCAGGATCTTATATTTGTAATTCATTACAGGCTTTGAGAAACTGAAGAGTTATCAGGGCTGGTGATATGACTCTCAGGGTTACTAACGGAATGAGCATGGACGCTGTATCCGTAAGGAAATATCACCTAAGATTGACAAGTGGGCAGATATTGATTTTATGTAACTGTTTGTGTGTACCTGGTCTAGTTTGTAAGTGATGTGGTCCACATCCACTTAAATCAAAGTTTGATTGGGTCAGGTACATTAGAAGACAGTATATACGTGTAAAATCAATCTCGGTTTTTCAACGTCCGGAACACATTTAAAAGAAAGTCTCTGGAATTAAATAAGGTTTTCTTATGGCATTGTAGACTGGGTCACATCAACGAAACACAATTTTTGAAGTTACATAGAGAAGCATATTCGGATCCGTTCGAATATCAGTCTTATGCGACTTGTCAATCTTGTCTCATAGAAAAAATGACAAAGACTCCGCTCACTGAACATGGAGTAAGAGCGGGCGAGCTCTTAGGACTCATACACAGCGACATGTGTGGTTCAATATCTATATATGCACGAAATGGTTATTCCTATTTCATTACTTTTATGGATAATTTCTCTAGGTAAGGACATGTCTTCTTGATGAAGCATAAATCCGAGACCCTTTGAAAAATTCTGAGAATATAAAAATGAAGTGGAAAAACAAACAGGCAAAAGTATCAAGATACTGAGATCTGATCGATGTGGTGAATACTTAAAGTGCCGAGTTCCTGGGTTACTCAAAAGAGAATGCAATTTTCTCTCATCTTACTCCCCCATACACGCCACAACACAACGGTGTATCGGAAAGGTGGAACAGAACCATATTAGATATGGTTCATTCTATGATGAGTAATGCTGAGTTACCGCGATACTTCTAAAGTTATGCACAAGAATCGGCTACATATCTTTTGAATGAGGTTCCTACCAGGACAGTGTAACACTTTGAATTTCCGTTTGCTTGTCTTTCGTGATAATTAGTGATCGTACGTGTTATTATATATATGTTCCTAGGATTATTAGTTATTTTTAGTAGTGTTTGCACATTGGGAATTTTCTTGTGCTAGTGCACACTTGCACACTTAGACATTTTTGAGACTTAGGGTTTTGGTAGCATGTTAACCCTTCATGTGTGCATGGTTGCTAACTTATCCCCCACCATTTTAATCTTTTCAAACCTTTTTTTCATAATTCAAACTCAATTAAACAAATGAGCATGGTGGTTAGGTGAAATGTTGACTTTTGAACCCCATTTTCTTCTCTTCCCTCTCTCTCTTTCCTCACTTCAAAAATTCTGGAGAATTTCCAGCAGCAAACCCTCCATTTTCCTCCATATTCTCTTCTCTTTTCATTCCCCTTTGATCCATACACAAACCCTATACTTATCAACTCATTTTCTTCACAAAACCTTAGGAAAAGTGAGCTTTTTGAGGCGTTGAAGGAAAATCTGCATACACGAGGGGAAAAGCTGAGACTTTGGTGTTCTACAAGGTTCTTAGAAGGTATTAATTCATATTAGCACTTCTTTTCCTTAGACTTGTTGTATTGTTTAGCAAAAATCACATTTTTGGTGCATTTTTAGTGATATTATAGGATATTTGTGATGTATATGTTAGATTGGTGTTCTCATAGTTTAGTTAGCTCCTTTAAGTGTTATTAGAGCTATTTTAACTAGGTTGCACTTCAGGTTGCACAAAAATACCCTAAAGTTCCATTTTTAGTGCAAAGTTTGGATTTTAACTAGAATTTAGGCACTGTAGGATCTGCTACTACCCGAGACATTTCAGAGAAAAACTAGAGGTTACTGTAGCATGTATGGGGGGGTATAGAGTGCACACACCAAACCTGGGAGCCCAATTCCCAAGTCTGGCAACCAAATTATGCATTCTGGCCGCAAATTACGGCCAGATGGGGGAGTTTGGGGTTGGGGTTTGGGGTGTGGGTTTCTGCTACTATGTGAGTTGTTTTGATATGTTTAGTTTTTTAATATATTTCCTGTATCAAAATCTGGGGTAGAATACCTATTTTCCCGTATTTTCAACCTTTCGCGACACGCGTGATACGTGTGTGTGGGTTTTGGGTTTCTGCGTATCGCGACGCGTCGGAATGGTTTCAGACACGTAACCACACGTTTTAGCGTATCGCGCACACGCGCGCTTGGTTCACGACACGAGTTACTAGT
The DNA here is from genome assembly GCA_030015575.1 of Agapanthus africanus. NCBI lineage: Eukaryota > Viridiplantae > Streptophyta > Magnoliopsida > Asparagales > Amaryllidaceae > Agapanthus > Agapanthus africanus. The sequence goes on from CM057347.1 coordinate 295,785,289, forward strand.
TCGGCTTTAATGTCGCGTTTGTGTGATTTCAAGCTTACGTGGGATATATTGTGTAAATTCTAGGTTCGCAGGCGAGTACGGCGGACGCCGCGCAGAAGGGGAAACAAGTTGTTGGCTACACCTAGCGAGAGACTACGGTGAGTAGATTTCACATCTACGGGGATATCGCCCGCATGGCGTTCTACGTCAGGGCTGTTAGGACCTTATAGTTTCCTTTGTATACATTGACTATTCATGGCTACTATTTAGCGCATGCTGCATTCGCTGCTATTTGGATATAAACTAGGATTGATAGAACACCGCACAATTACTAACGGTCCATGTTGCACGAGCACTATCCTGCATGTTACACACACACCGGGAGTAATTGCCATGACACTCACACTGTATATATCACATCGGATCATTGCATTGTGGCTCATCTATATATGGCATGACTTGATATTCATACTTGATGCCTATATCACATCGGATCATTGCATTGTAGCTCATCTATATATGACATGACTTGATATTCATACTTGATGCCTATATCACATCGGATCATTGCATTGTAGCTCATCTATATATGACATGACTTGATATTCATACTTCATGCCTATATCACATCGGATCATTGCATTGTGGCTCATCTATATATGACATGACTTGATATTCATACTTGATGCCTATATCACATCGGATCATTGCATTGTAGCTCATCTATATATGACATGACTTGATATTCATACTTGATGCCTATATCACATCGGATCATTGTATTGTGGCTCATCTATATATGACATGACTTGATATTCATACTTGATTCCTATATCACATCGGATCATTGCATTGTAGCTCATCTATATATGACACGACTTGATATTCATACTAGGTGCCTATATCACATCGGATCATTGCATTGTGGCTCATCTATATATGACATGACTTGATATTCATACTTGATGCCTATATCACATTGGATCATTGCATTGTCGCTCATCTATATATGACATGACTTGATATTCATACTTGATGCCTATATCACATCGGATCATTGCATTGTGGCTCATCTATATATGACTTGACTTGATATTCATACTTGATGCCTATTTCACATCGGATCATTATGTTGTAACTTATCTATAAGTGACTTGACATGCTATTCATAACTGATGCATATATCACATCGGACCAGTATATTGTAGCTTATCTATATGTGACTTGACATGATATTTACATTTGACGCACATATCATATCGGATCATTGACTTGTATTTTGGTTTGGATTACATGTGATTTCTGGATTTGGGAACCGTGGCTATTGCAAATATATAATCATTTAAAAAACCCGGTTCCCTTGATATGATATTTCGGTGCGTCCACCATGTGTTTTCTCGGTGCTAGAGTGATATATGTGAACCCGAATCGAGGAGCTGGTTGAGGCCGATTACGGGTACATGGTGGACCCGGTATGGTACCCCGGGGCGAGAACGGTTTCGCTGTGCAGTAGAAGGTGAGCCTGGCAGAGGGACTACTACCTACCGGTGATTGGTAGGACCTGACAGTTATCCGGAGGGTACTGATCAGAGTCTATAGATGGATGCGGGGTGATCCGTACTGCCGGGGCCGAGGGCCGATACCGCAGACGGAGCCCGTGGGCTGACCAGGACTGACGGGGCCCGATGGATGAGGATTTGCGTGTCGTGCTGGACACGAGTATTTATGATATTTGGGTGCCGATGTTGGGCACTCGGGATTCTCAGAGATGTACAGGATTTGAGGGCCGATGAGAGTGGCGGCGCCTGAGCTATTTGGGGGATCTGGGTGCATTGAGGGACACCGATTATATATTACACGTTGACATTCCGTGTAGATACTATATTGCCCCTGCTCAGCATTTACTATTGTACCTCATCCTGTAGTTATATTACCTGATAGTGCATTGTACCTCATCCTGTAGTTACATTACCTGATAGAGCATTTGCATGATTATTGCACATACTGCTTATCACACATTGATATCATCTGTTGGCATACGATAGAGTAGCGCAGTACGTGCATGCTTGCGATTACCTTTATATGTTATCTCTATTCACGAGTTGGCAACTCACCCCCGTTGTGCCACAGCGTTTGCAGGTTGCCCTTCGGAGTAGTCGCGGCAGGCTGCGGTTGCATCTTTTGACACAGATACCCCCATAGTTGGTGTACTAGCTCTTTTGCTGATAGGTGGGTTTTGCGCGGTATCTGTTTATCTTTCAGTATGTATATTGTTGTATCTAGTATTCTCCATCTACCATGTATGTATTTGACTTAGAGACAGTGTGAGGACGATGTTGTATTTTATTTGTATTCTGGTGTCGAGCTCGTTGTGAGCCGACTGTACTTGCAGTTTATCCTATCTGTGTTGTTCCCACTTGTGGATCTTGATCTTCGCTACGGCGTCGTATATTACTATCTTGGTGATTGTTTACTTAGATTTCTTATCATGTTGTAAGTGCTTTCTTTTAAAACTTATAACACTCTATACTTTCACTGGTTTGATTTCTGGGTTTTCGGTTCACTTAGTCGCGTTACGCCTGTAGACGTTACATGGTTAAGTGCCGGTCACGGGCCAAACTTTGGGTCGTGACAAAGTTGGTATCAGAGCGTAGGTTTTACCTTTCGGAGTGTAGGACGACCCTGGTATGATGGAGTAGGTAGCTGCAGCAGGGTAACGTAGCGTGTGTTTGTTCCGCGGCATATTCACGACACGGTACTCCGCCTACGCGACCTTAGGACTTGTTGATTTAAATTCCTTCTTGAGTATATACATTCTTGCGATTCGATTTCCGTATCCTTATCGAATCCTATTGTTCCTTTCAGCCATTATGCCGCCAAAGACTACGAGGGCGCAGAGAGTGGCCGCGAGGGCCGAGATTCGAGTTGACTCGTCCGAGACGAGGACTGAGCCGAGTAGCACAACGGTTGTACCCGAGCAGGCTGTTCCTGTCGTGACAGATCAGATTGCTATGTTAGGGGCTGGTGTGCAGGAGATGCGCCAGACGATGGGATCCAGTATGCAGGAGATGCGCCAGATGATGGGATCTCTAGTTGAGACACTTCGACCGCAGCGACCAGAGGTAGCTCCACCTATTCCAGTGACCGTGATGGTACCCACCGCACAGCCAGTTGCCCCTGCAGCCACGGAGGTGATTACAGTATAGCTATCAGAGTTTATGAGGCTGAAGCCTCCGGTCTTCACAGGCACCGATACAGCCGAGGATCCCCAGTCCTTCATTGATAAGATGGCCCGTATATGTCGTTCACTCAGATGCGCGGATACAAGATGGGTCGAGTTCGCGAGCTTTCGCCTAGAAGGTCTTGCGCAGAAGTGGTGTGATTCAGTTGAGAAGGGCAGAGCAGCAGGTCTTCCTCCTATGACCTGGACCGAGTTTGTGGCGCTATTCCTTGCCCGCTTTCTTCCCCTGAGTGTCAGAGATGCAAGAGCACGCAGGTTCGAGTCCTTACGCCAGACGCCAGGGATGTCAGTGGCAGAGTACGATGTGCTGTTCACCGAGCTATCCGTTTATGCTCCGTATCTAGTGGCTACTGAGGAGTTGAGAGTCAAGAGATTTGTCCGAGGCTTGCTCACACCACTATTCCTTGCTATCAGCGCGCAGCATTACGAGACATACGCAGCAGCAGTAGACGCAGCATTATTAGTCGAGGAGCGCCTTGCTGAGAATTCGGCAGTTCCAGGGCCGAAGAGAGTTCGTGCAGATACGTCAGGGAAGAGACGGCAATTCCGGCGTCGTGATAGGCACCTTGTAGGTGGCAGAGATTCGATACGAGGCCGATTGTTTAGCTTCTATTCCCAGGAGGGTCAGCGACCATCATCGGGATGTTACCGTTGCGGGAGTTCTTATCATCGTGTGCGAGATTGTCCTGAGGTACCCCAGAGTGGGGCGGCGGCACCATATGTTACATTACCACCTTCACCACCCCAGACGGCATTGTCGGTAGTACCTACTGTTACTCCGCGTCAGACGCATACACAGAGAGGTCGTGGTCGCGGAGGATTCGTTCATAGAGGACGAGGTGGCCGAGGTAGAGGACAGCCAGCGGTCGGCAGGGGACAGTTAGTTGCAGGTGGAGGACAGGCGCGAGTTTTTGCTTTGACATATCAAGACGCGCAGGCATCCAATGCGGCGGTCTCAGGTATCCTTTCTGTATGTTCGGTTAATGCACACGTGTTATTCGATCCCGGATCCACGCACTCGTACGTATCCACACACTTTGTGCTGAGTTTGGGTAGAGAGTCCGGTTTGCTTGACCGGCCGCTTGTTGTGACTACTCCTGTGGGAGAGTCGTTTGTTGCTAGGCACGTGTTCCGATCCTGTACCGTCCGTATTGGCGAGAGAGAGTTGCCGGTCGATTTGATCCTTCTTGAGATGTTGGACTTCGACGTTCTTTTAGGCATGGATTGGTTAGCCACGTGCTATGCTTCTGTTGACTACCGCGACAAGACAGTTCGATTTTGTTTTCCCGGCGAGTCAGTTGTTGTTGTGTTGGGGGACCGTGGTGCCACCCCTCACAGTGTGATTTCTTCTTTTCGCGCTGGACAACTTTTGAGAAAGGGATGTCAGGGATTTCTCGCCTATGTTTGCGATACTAGAGCTACAGAGGTTCCTCTGGATCAGGTTCCGGTTGTTAGCGAGTTCCCTGATGTGTTCCCTGACGAGCTTCCTGGGCTACCGCCCGAGCGTGATATTTCTTTCTGTATTGATTTGGTTCCTCGCACGGGGCCTATTTCTGTACCGCCTTATCGGATGGCCCCAGCGGAACTTAGAGAATTAAAGGGTCAGTTGCAGGATTTGGTGGATAAGGGACTTATTCGACCCAGTGTTTCTCCTTGGGGTGCTCCAGTCCTGTTTGTCAAAAAGAAGGACGGCAGTTTGCGTTTGTGTATTGACTACCGCCAGCTAAACAGGGTGACAGTGCGGAACAGATATCCTTTGCCACACATCGACGATTTGTTCGACCAGCTTCAGGGGGCAGGATACTTTTCGAGGATCGATTTTCGATCGGGCTACCATCAGCAGCGGGTTCGACAGGAGGATATTCCTAGGACAGCCTTCCGCACACGTTACGGCCATTATGAGTTTTTGGTGATGTCGTTCGGACTCACCAATGCGCCAGCAGCATTTATGGATTTGATGAACTGTATTTTCCGGCCGTATCTTGATCTGTTCATCATAGTGTTTATTGACGATATCTTGGTGTATTCTCGGAGTAGAGAGGAGCATGAGCAGCACCTGCGGATTACACTGCAGACCTTGAGGGAGCATCAGCTTTTCGCCAAATTCTCCAAGTGTGCCTTCTGGCTAGACAGCGTAGACTTCTTGGGGCACGTGATTACATGAGATGGTATATGTGTCGACCCGAGGAAGATAGAGGCAGTTCGGAGTTGGCCTAGACCCACGTCAGTGACGGAGGTTCGCAGCTTTCTAGGGCTGGCAGGTTATTACAGGCGATTCGTGCAGGACTTCTCTCGCATTGCTACACCTTTGATCGGGTTGACCCGGAAGGGAGTTCACTTCGATTGGACGGAGGAGTGTGAGCACAGTTTCCAGCGACTACGGGCTCTACTGACTACGACACCAGTTCTATCATTGCCTTCAGGATCAGGCGGATTTGTGGTCTACTGCGATGCTTCACGAGTGGGGCTGGGATGCGTTTTGATGCAGCGTGATAAGGTGATCGCGTATGCTTCGCGGCAATTAAAGAAACATGAACAGAATTACCCCACTCATGATCTGGAGATGGCTGCAGTGGTCTTTGCACTCAAGATCTGGCGACATTATCTGTATGGGGAGTCATGCCAGATATTCACCGACCACAAGAGCTTAAAGTACATATTTCAGTAGCGAGACCTGAACCTTAGACAGCGCCGATGGATGGAGTTAGTGAAGGACTATGATTGTGAGATCTTGTATCACCCGGGCAGGACGAATGTAGTGGCGGATGCTTTGAGCAGGAGGCCCGGGGGTAGTCTATCCTGTTTGAGCGCAGTGCAGACGCAGTCGTCGGCGGATTGGCAGATCTTATGCGACAGTCGGATACAGTTCGAGTTTACGCCGATCGGAGGACAGATTGCGCATGTTCGTGCACGCCCACAGTTGCTTGACCGTATACATGAGGCACAGTACAGTGATGACCGCTGTTCAGAGATCAGGACACAGATGGGACAGGGCAGATTTTCCGAGTTCGTGATCGATGATCAGGGGATACTACGATTTAGAGCTAGACTGTGCGTACCAGATGCTGAGGGATTGCGGCGCGAGATTCTTGAGGAGGCATATCGGTCGATATATAGTGTTCATCCCGGTTCCACCAAGATGTACCATGATCTGAGAGATGTTTACTGGTGGGACGGCATGACGAGGGACATTGCAGATTTTGTGTCGAGATGCCTGACTTGTCAGCAAGTCAAAGCTGAGCACCAGAGGCCCGCGGGAGAGCTACAGCCGTTACCCATTCCGGAGTAGAAATGGGAACAGATATCTATGGATTTCATTGTGGGTCTACCCAGGACTAGTCGAGGGTATGACTCCATCTGGGTGATCGTGGATCGTTTGACGAAAGCGGCTCACTTCCTACCGGTAAAGACTACTTTTGGATTTACTCAGTATGCCCAGATTTATATTGATGAGATTGTACGACTGCACGGAGTTCCGACATGCATTGTGTCCGATAGAGGCACTCAGTTTACCAGCCGGTTATGGCAGAGACCTCAGGAGGCTTTGGGCACTCGCTTGAGTTTCAGTACAGCATTCCGCCCGCAGACCGACGGACAGTCAGAGTGGACTTTTCAGACTCTCGAGGACATGCTCAGAGCATGCGTATTAGACTTCGGAGGTAGCTGGGATCATCATTTGCCTTTAGTAGAGTTCTCCTACAACAACAGCTACCAGGAGACCATTCAGATGGCACCGTTTGAGGCTCTTTATGGGAGGAGATGCAGATCGCCCACCTGTTGGACGGAGCTCAGTAAGAGCGGTATCTTAGGGCCACAGATTGTAGAGGAGACGACAGCGAAGATCCAGTTGATTCGCGACAGGATGAGGGCAGCCCAGAGTAGGCAGAGATCTTATGCGGACCGTCGTCGGCGCAAACTTGAGTTTTCTGTTGGTGATCATGTTTTCTTGAGGGTCTCCCCAATGAAAGGCGTGATGAGGTTTGGGAAGAAGGGGAAACTTAGTCCCAGATACGTGGGCCCCTTCAAGATCCTTGAGCGTGTTGGTGCGGTTACGTATCGATTAGCCCTTCCGCTCAGTTTTCCAGACGTGCACCCCGTATTTCACGTTTCGATGCTCCGCAGATATCTTCATGATCCTTCACATGCGATTCCGCACCCGACGATCCAGCTTGAGCACGACCTTTCCTATGCAGAGCAGCCGGTGATGATCTTGGATCGACAAGTGAAGAAACTGAGGTCGAAAGAGATACCGTCCGTCAAGGTACTTTGGCGTGGCCAGCGCGGCGAGGAGGTTACTTGGAAGACCGAGAGCGAGATGAGGAAGAAGTATCCCCGTCTTCTTGAAGGTGAGTGTGGTTAGATTTTTAAATTCGGGGACAGAATTTCTTTAAGGGGGGTAGATTGTAACACTTTGAATTTCCGTTTGCTTGTCTTTCGTGATAATTAGTGATCGTACATGTTATTATATATGTGTTCCTAGGATTATTAGTTATTTTTAGTAGTGTTTGCACATTGGGAATTTTCTTGTGCTAGTGCACACTTGCACACTTAGACATTTTTGAGACTTAGGGTTTTGGTAGCATGTTAACCCTTCTTGTGTGCATGGTTGCTAACTTATCCCCCACCATTTTAATCTTTTCAAACCTTTTTTTCATAATTCAAACTCAATTAAACAAATGAGCATGGTGGTTAGGTGAAATGTTGACTTTTGAACCCCATTTTCTTCTCTTCCCTCTCTCTCTTTCCTCACTTCAGAAATTCTGGAGAATTTCCAGCAGCAAACTCTCCATTTTCCTCCATATTCTCTTCTCTTTTCATTCCCCTTTGATCCATACACAAACCCTATACTTATCAACTCATTTTCTTCACAAAACCTTAGGAAAAGTGAGCTTTTTGAGGCGTTGAAGGCAAATCTGCATACACGAGGGGAAAAGCTGAGACTTTGGTGTTCTACAAGGTTCTTAGAAGGTATTAATTCATATTAGCATTTCTTTTCCTTAGACTTGTTGTATTGTTTAGCAAAAATCACATTTTTGGTGCATTTTTAGTGATATTATAGGATATTTGTGATGTATATGTTAGATTGGTGTTCTCATAGTTTAGTAAGCTCCTTTAAGTGTTATTAGAGCTATTTTAACTAGGCTGCACTTCAGGTTGCACAAAAATACCCTAAAGTTCCATTTTTAGTGCAAAGTGTGGATTTTAACTAGAATTTAGGCACTGTAGGATCTGCTACTACCCGAGACATTTCAGAGAAAAATTAGAGGTTACTGTAGCATGTATGGGGGGTATAAAGTGCACACACCAAACCTGGGAGCCCAATTCCCAAGTCTGGCCGCCAAAATATGCATTATGGCCGCAAATTGCGGCCAGATGGAGGAGTTTGGGGTTGGGGTTTGGGGTGTGGGTTTATGCTGCTATGTGGGTTGTTTTGGTATGTTTAGTTTTTTAATATATTTCCTGTATCAAAATCTGGGGTAGAATACCTATTTTCCCGTATTTTCAACCTTTTGCGACACGCGTGATACGTGTGTGTGGGTTTTGGGTTTCTGCGTATCGCGACGCGTCGGAATGGTTTCAGACGCGTAACCACACATTTTAGCGTATCGCGCACACGCGCGCTTGGTTCGCGACACGAGTTACTAGTTCGGCTTTAATGTCGCGTTTGTGTGATTTCAAGCTTACGTGGGATATATTATGTAAATTCTAGGTTCGCAGGCGAGTACGGCGGACGCCGCGCAGAAGGGGAAATAAGTTGTTGGCTTCACCTAGCGAGAGACTACGGTGAGTAGATTTCACATCTACGGGGATATCGCCCGCATGGCGTTCTACGTCAGGGCTGTTAGGACCTTATAGTTTCCTTTGTATACATTGACTATTCATGGCTACTATTTAGCGCATGCTGCATTCCCTGCTATTTGGATATAAACTAGGATTGATAGAACACCGCACAATTACTAACGGTCCATGTTTCACGAGCACTATCCTGCATGTTACACACACACCGTCAGTAATTGCCATGACACTTACACTGTATATATCACATCGGATCATTGCATTGTGGCTCATCTATATATGACATGACTTGATATTCATACTTGATGCCTATATCACATCGGATCATTGCATTGTAGCTCATCTATATATGACATGACTTGATATTCATACTTGATGCCTATATCACATCGGATCATTGCATTGTAGCTCATCTATATATGACATGACTTGATATTCATACTTGATGCCTATATCACATCGGATCATTGCATTGTGGCTCATCTATATATGACATGACTTGATATTCATACTTGATGCCTATATCACATCGGATCATTGCATTGTCGCTCATCTATATATGACATGACTTGATATTCATACTTGATGCCTATATCACATCGGATCATTGCATTGTGGCTCATCTATATATGACATGACTTGATATTCATACTTGATGCCTATATCACATCGGATCATTGCATTGTAGCTCATCTATATATGACATGACTTGATATTCATACTTGATGCCTATATCACATCGGATCATTGCATTGTGGCTCATCTATGTTAGTTGAATGTATGCCCTAGAGGCCAGTATTGTACAGATTATGTATATTATATTGGATGCTTGGACAAATATAGAGATGACTTTCTTGCTCGATATGATAGTATGCTATCTGGTTACTCTTTATCTTAACATGTACACTAGTCTCTTTATACTGTCTTATAGTTACATGTTGGTAAAGCCCTTAGGATTTGTACTTGACTACCTAGACTATGATGCAGATCATACTAGTGGGGACATGGTAGTCCATAAGTACATCCTTCAAGGTCCCTAGTCGTGGGTGTATCGAGACGGGGCATCGATATACCAGAGTAGACTAGCGTATACGCTTCTCGACCCATGAGATGGGCGATGGATGATCCCATATCCATTGGTGTTTGACATCAGAGATGGTATACGGGTGCTCAGTGGAGACTGGGTACACTGGACGGACTCGCCGAGAACTCCCAGATGGTATTATACCTCACGTCAGATGGCAGTTCTCAGGTGACACTTGTACAGGTTAGTCTGTAGACCCGAGATCGTCATAGAGTCTTGTATGATTCCCACTGTGCTTTGATCTCCACCTTACCACGTCCATGAGGGCGTGCAAAACTGTGGTCTTTGGGTACAGTCCCGAGTCATATGGAGGCAATGAGCGATAGGAGGGGTTTCGTCTCTCCCGGTATTGGGGGTTGATGTTGCGCTGTGCTCGATTGGCCGTAACAGGGAAGTCCCTGGCCAGGGCTGATCAGAGATTTGCTGGTAAGTGTTACCAGTAGTTTCTCGACCCGTTACGAGCCTCACATCAGCACGACTTATCGGGTTATTGGGGTCTGACGTATACCACCCCTAGACTTGATATGCGACATATCAGACGAAGAGACCGGACTGTATGGTAAGTGTTACTGGTCGGATTCGCAGGAGTGTGAGCGGGCTAGCTCGTCGATCTTCTGATCGCTCAATACCCGGGTGGCCGTTACGTTTAGCAGACCGCTTGCGGCTTGTGGGTGCTTGATATGATCATCATCTGCTACCGGCGTATTGACGAGTCTTTAGAGTCCTACACAGAGGTTTCCTGGCTCAAGCGAAACGAAATAGGAGCGCATATGAGATATGTGCGGGACCGAGAATAATGTGTGTATGTGATACCGCATTTCATTCTCGCGATATATGTTTCGATTGGTTATATTCGATATGACCTAGTTATCGAATCATTGATTCGATAAATCGATGCATTGAATACTAGTCGGTTATGTGCGACATGACCGGATCATTGAATCAAGTGTTGATTTAGTGATTTAATGTATAATTATATATTTGATATATTACTTTGCATTAACTAGTATTGGTTCACTTTAAACGGATTTTTCTCACTTGATGCACATTGTATATGTGATATGCTTTCGTGCACTTTTTTGTATCATGTTTGATGATACTTGATCATTTAGTTAAGTGTATAGAATTAATCCATGGTTAATTTGATAATTAGGGTTTTGCATATTCATTTATTTATTTATTTGTTTAATTATTTATTTGAAATGGATTATGATGAGAATGGTGGCTCTTTTTGTTTTAAGTTGAAGCTTCATGAAGCTTTGACTTTTGTAACCATCCTTATCTTCATGCTTAACCCTAACCCTCTAAAGTGACCATGGTTTATTCTCTACACTTAACCCTAGTTTAGTTATGATAAGTATTTGATTTTCTATTTCTTATGATTAATATAACTTATCATAACTAGCTCATTTTCTTCTTCTTCTTCAAGCTTGCTACAACAATGGCAACTTGAGATCTAGTGAGATAAATCCAATTCTAAAGTGAACCCACCTCCTATTTCTTCACCCTATACCTCTTGCCAAGTTGTTTTGGGTGTTTACTTCACAAGTTTCACAAGTTTGTGAAGTCGGAGCTTGAGTTTGTGCAACCTCGACGTAGATCGTCTTTGACACAAAGCCGACGACCTATTCCGCTTGTTTTACCGATGAAGCCGATGATCGAGTCGAGGATTCATGATGGACAGTGAGGACATGACCACGTGGAGCTAAGGAGACGGAAATCCGGATCTACAAAGGTTGTAGCATCTCAACTTTAGTTAAATAGTTAACTAGTTTTCCGTTTCGCCTAAATATCTAGTAAACGATCCGTGTTAGGGTTTCTCGGCTTCCATAATATTTGAATTTGGCATGTTCGATGCCTTGTGAGACTCCATTAGGATGCCTAGGAACCCTACAGTGGTATCAGAGCCTAGCTAGAGCCTTAGGCGAAGCGTAGACGGAATTTGAAGTCCGAACGACCCAAAACCGAAACCCAAAATATGCTCTCTGTACTTTTTTGAAAACAGTGGATTTTTCCAAATTAAAAATTGCTAAAAAATTCAGCAGGAAAAAATAAGAATTACGGTGCAAAAAGTTTCTGGTGAACAGTATTTTTAGCGGCGGATCAGCGGCAGAAGCATGGCTTCTGCGGCTGATCAGCGGCCACTTGGTGACGTCAGCCCACTTTGTTTGCACAGTAACTCCTGATAAATTCTGCTGAGTTTTCTGGGAATTTTTAATATTCATTCAAGAGTTGAATTTTCTGCATTTGTTTTGGGGATTCGGTGTTTCGATCGGGGTATCAAATTTTGTCTATTTGGCTTTCCGGATAAATTTTAGAATATGTTAAAAAGTTCGACCGGATATAAATACCCAATTTTTCCCCTGTCGGGAAATTTCCAAGTGTTGGATTTTTCCGTAGTTTAACGACGTTCTAAGTAGTGCAAGTAACTCGATGGTCCCTCTAGAAGACAACAAACCTTAACTCGATTATGTGACCGTCTTGAACTGCCCTTTGAACCTTCGGGTTTGGGGCAGTACGGCGTGCCACATGTGAGGCGTTGGCTTGACCCTTCTACGGCTGGACCGTTGGTACTGAGGTACGAACTGAATGTTGTTAGACTTATTTCATGTGTTGATCTGTATTGGGAAAACTTGGGTGTTCGATTGTTCGATCGGAAAGTTTAACATTTTCTGTTTATCTGGAATGTGATACAATAATTGGAATTCACAAGTAGTTATGAGATAACTGAATGAATGTTATAAATCTAGCAATTTAGTCCCATATGATATTGAAAAGAGTTTTCGATAATGAGACTAAAATGCGGGATTTATATCTGATTAGGCATGTGATGTCTAAAGCAGTTGCGGATTCCAATTGTTGTAGTTTTACACTTTCTTTTCTGTGACCGTAAGTGTAGTATGTTCATATCGCCGGTTTCGTTGCTATACGTCAACGACAATTGGGGTATGCATACTTACTTACGTTGATGACATGTGATGTTATGTGTTGCTGGATATGTTATATTGGATCGTCGTGTTTGAATAGCCGGGGGTTTTTATGTGAGATGAGTGTTTTTCATTTTCATTCATGTATAAAAACTTGTATGTAATATTCTTTCATTTGGGGCGCTTCCAGGTAGCGGAAGTTGTCACCCTTTGTATATTATTTACTTTTCAGCATTAGGATAGACCCAAGAAGGGGAGCACAAGTAACCGGGTTCTCGGGTCCAGTGGGAGACCAACTCGAGGAGTCGAGTCCGGGTCTCCTAACCCTAGAATTGGCAGGGTTGCTTGCCACTCTCGTAGGGGTCTAGGGGTGTGGGATTGGCTATTCATCACGACCGTGGAATCCGTGTTTTATACTGGCTCGTATTGAAAACACGGACGTCTTAGTATATCCAATATTTCATATGTTTATTCTGCTGCGATATCTGTGTTGTGACTCTGTGATGGATATAGTATATAGTATATATGATATATTATATAGACGTTACTTATGTTTTACACCCGCGCTAGCCCTGCCCTGCTCTGTCGTTAGTTACCTAACCTAACGGTGCACGAGGGGACATCGAGGCGAATGCAGATGGCATAAGTGTACGTCATATCTATCTGTGATGTTTAGGTATTTAAATGATGGGACTTCATTAATGTGATTAATGAAAGATAAGAAACCTAAGATGTTGTAGAATCAGATTTTAAAATAAAACAGGTAGCTACAGTTCTTGCTTTGCATAGCGGTATATATGATATACCCTGCACCTTATTCGATGAGGAAAGGACCGAGATCCCTTCACCGGGAGTGACTCCTTTAGCAGTAACTGGCAGATGCTACACACTCGGTTTGGCTTTGATTGCTTTTAAGAGTTTTTTCTTTGCACAGCGATATATATGATATATCCCGCACCTCATTCGACGAGGAAAGGACCGAGATCCCTTCGCCGGGAGTGACTCCTTTAGCAAAACTAGAAAAGCCTCAAAATCACTCCATTTCAAACCTTCATTTGATTCTACAACGATATCAAGTTCATTACGCTCATGGTTTTATGAAAACCTGCGTAGCCCTCCGTCATTTCAGATAAGTACTAGTTAGTATTCGTGCTGCGGTTGTTTGGCATGCGTCAAGGCGTAGTGTACGGTAGCTAACTAGTGCTCATTTGCTAGCATACGATGCGATTGGATTAGGGTATTCGCACGGCGTTGTTTGGCATGCGTCAAGGGTCGTGCGGGTGGGTTTAATTCAATCAGGAAATGACGGGTTGAACTTGACTAGCGGACTATGGGTTGTTTGGCATGCGTCAAGGTCATAGCACGCTAGGGGCAAAAGATTGTCGGGAATTTCAAGTGTTGAAATTTGCAATGAGATTGCATACCTTCTATGAGATAGTTGGATCCCGATACCCACTGCGAGTAAGAGTTACTCCTGGGAGAGTTTTACACATTATAATTAGCCGATCAAGTAGGTGTCTAGAAAGGTGTTAACGAGGTTACGCCTCTGGGAAAACGAGGTTTACAGTAATTAGGTTCGTGCGAAAGCACGGGGGACCTCCCTCAAAGTACCGACACTGGCCTGGCTGAAAGATTGGCGAACTTGTAGTGTGTAATTAATCCCGGCTAGTCTTTCCTTTTAGGGTTTGGAGGAAGATTTGATAAAAAGCAGTGGGAGCCATCCTGATTAGATAAGATAATAACCAATCTGATCTTGCACGAGCATACGCTAAAGTGTTTTCTTCTCTCTCTCTCCAGGTAGCGACCATTTCATGCCTTAATAAAGATAATAATATGGATGTATTGACCGAACCCGCATGTTATATTGTGCTGGGGAACGTTGGTTCCGTTCTTTCCTATAAGAGTTATAGGACTGAACAGGATATAGAGGAATACCAGGATTCCCATGCCACCCGAATGAAGAAAGTACATGTTGATGCATTTTCTTCGGGTGTGTTCGTTACTGAGAACTGTTTCTCCATTTGCTCTACGTCCTGGGTATTGGATACCGGGTCAGGATCCCATATATGTAATCAGTTACATAGGCTTAGGAAAGGTAGAGAACTTGGAGAAGGTGATAAAGACATTAGAGTTGGAAATGGTGCAATTGTTGCAGCTAAGACTGTCGGGGAATATCACCTTGTATTACCAACAGGTAATACATTGGTTCTGAACGAATGCTATTACATGCCGAACCTGATATGCAACATAATATCGGTTTCTTTATTAAGTAAAGAGGGATATAATTTTGTATTACAGGACAATGTTATGAACATTTTCCATAACCAAAAGTTGGTTGGATCAGGCACGTTGTGCAATGGCATTTATGTTCTAAACCAATCAACAGTCCTGAGCATAACAAACACACACAAGAGGAAGAGTTCTGAACTCAATGAATCCTTCTTGTGGCATTGTAGACTGGGTCACATCAATGCGACATGACTAGCTAAGTTGCATAAAGATGGATATTTAAATCCGTTTGAATTTTCATCTTATGACACTTGCCAGTCATGTCTCAAAGGCAAGATGACCAAGACTCCGTTTACGGGACACGGAGAAAGAGTTACCGAACTCTTGGGACTGATACATAGTGATGTATGCGGTCCCATGTCTACACATGCCAGGGATGATTCTTCGTACTTCATTACATTCACTGACGATCTCTCTAGATTCGGATATGTGTTCCTGATGAAACACAAATCAGAAGATTTTGAGAAATTTAGAGAATATAAACAAGAAGTCGAGAACCAAACCGGAAAAAGTATTAAAATCCTACGATCTGATCGAGGAGGGGAATACTTGAGCAATGAATTCCTGGACTTCCTAAAAGAGAATGGGATTCTCTCTCAGCTGACTCCTCCTTATACACCACAGCACAACGGTGTATCTGAACGGAGAAACCGCACCCTATTAGATATGGTGCGCTCAATGATGAGTACAACTGAGTTACCTATTTCCTTCTGGGGACATGCGCTTGAGACAGCCATGGACCTATTGAATAGAGTTCCTACCAAATCAGTGCCTACCACTCCATATGAGATATGGAAAGGGAAGAGACCACATCTTAATTATATTAAGATATGGGGTTGTCCAGCCTATGTCAAAAGACAAAATCCGGACAAACTCGAGGCAAGATCTGTCTTATGTAAGTTTGTAGGATATCCCAAAAATTCACAAGGGTATATCTTCTACCACCCCGAGGAACAAAAGGTGTTTGTTTCTCGACATGCCACTTTCTTAGAAAAAGGTTTTCTTATGAAACAGATAAGTGGCATTGAGGTAGAACTGGAAGAGGTTCCAGCGACACAGACTACAACAGAAGATTTGGTTGAACCCGAGGATTCCGTAGTTCCCGATGAACCCCAGCCACTCCGCCGATCTAGTAGGGTTCCTCGCCAACCTGAGAGATACTACGGTTTTCTCATGGACGGTGGAAGCGAGGATTGCATCATGGAGGATGATGACCCAACTAGCTTCGAGCAGGCCATCACGAGTGGGGACTCAGTGAAATGGCTGGATGCTATGCGGTCTGAGATGGATTCCATGTACACCAACAAAGTATGGACTTTGGAAGTTGCTCCTGAAGGGGTAAAACCCATTGGGAGCAAGTGGATCTTCAAGAAGAAACTTGGTGTAGATAGGAAAGTGGAGACTTTCAAAGCTAGACTTGTAGCAAAGGGTTTTCGTCAAAGACCAGGTGTGGACTATGACGAGACTTTTTCTCCAGTGGCTATGCTTAAATCCATCCGGATCATGCTTGCCATCGCTGCTTATCATGATTACGAAATCTGGCAAATGGATGTTAAGACCGCCTTTCTAAATGGTGATTTAGAAGAGTGCGTGTACATGACTCAGCCAGAGGGCTTCGTAGACAGTGGGAGCAGCGGGAAGGTGTGCAAGTTGCTTAAATCCATTTATGGATTAAAGCAAGCATCGCGGAGTTGGAACATCTGCTTTGACGTCGTTATCAAAGAGTTTGATTTCGTCAAAAATCCAGATGAACCTTGTATCTACAAGAAGGTGGCAGAGAGTAAGGTTGTCTTCCTCGTATTGTACGTGGACGACATACTCTTGATAGGAAATGATATTCCTATGCTGCAATCGGTCAAGCTCTTCTTATCACAAAGATTCTCAATGAAAGATCTTGGTGATGCCTCCTGCATATTGGGGATCAGGATCTATAGAGATAGATCCAAACGGATTTTGGGATTGTCCCAATCCAGGTACATTGACACCATACTAAAGAGGTTTAGTATGGAAGAGTCCAAGCGTGGGAACTTGCCCACGATCTCTGGAGACACTCTCTCCAAAGAGATGTCCCCTAAGACTGATTTGGAGAGAGCTCGCATGCAAGGGATACCCTATGCTTCGGCAGTTGGCTCTATCATGTATGCGATGCTATGTACCAGACCCGATGTAGCATACTCACTAAGTGTAGTGAGCAGGTATCAAGCTGATCCTGGAGAGAGTCACTGGACAGCTGTGAAGAGCATTCTCAAGTACTTGCGAAGGACTAGAGATATGTTCTTGGTGTATGGTAACGAAGAACTCCAAGTGGAGTCCTTTACCGATTCGAGCTTCCAGAGTGATAAGGACGACTCTAAGTCGCAGTCGGGCTTTGTCTTTACCCTTTACGAAGGGGCGGTTAGCTGGAAGAGTTCCAAGCAGGAAACCGTGGCAGACTCAACGATGGAGGCTGAATACATCGCTGCCAACGATGCTGCCAAAGAGACTGTCTGGATCAAGAAGTTCATTACTGAACTTGGAGTGGTTCCATCCATTGAGCATCCAATACCTTTGTATTGCGATAACAATGGAGCGGTGGCTTTGGCCAAGGAACCCAGGTCCCATCAGCGATCCAGGAATATTCTGAGGCGGTATCACCTGATCCGGGAGATAGTTGATCGCCGGGAGATCGAGGTCAGGAGAGTTGACACGAAGAACAACACGGCGGATCCACTCACGAAGGCCATTCCCCAGATACAGTTTGAGAGACTCTTCGGGATGCTCGGTATGAGATACTACAGCAGCTGGCCCTAGTGCAAGTGGGAGATTGTTAGTTGTATGTATGCCCTAGAGGCCAGTATTGTACAGATTATGTATATTATATTGGATGCTTGGACATATATAGAGATGACTTTCTTGCTCGATATGATAGTATGCTATCTGGTTACTCTTTATCTTAACATGTACACTAGTCTCTTTATACTGTCTTATAGTTACATGTTGGTAAAGACCTTAGGATTTGTACTTGACTATCTAGACTATGATGCAGATCATACTGGTGGGGACATGGTAGTCCATAAGTACATCCTTCAAGGTCCCTAGTCGTGGGTGTATCGAGACGGGGCATCGATATACCAGAGTAGACTAGCGTATACGCTTCTCGACCCATGAGATGGGCGATAGATGATCCCATATCCATTGGTGTTTGACATCAGAGATGGTATACGGGTGCTCAGTGGAGACTGGGTACACTGGAAGGACTCGCCGAGAACTCCCAGATGGTATTATACCTCACGTCAGATGGCAGTTCTCAGGTGACACTTGTACAGGTTAGTCTGTAGACCCGAGATCGTCATAGAGTCTTGTATGATTCCCACTGTGCTTTGATCTCCACCTTACCACGTCCATGAGGGCATGCAAAACGGTGGTCTTTGAGTACAGTCCCGAGTCACATGGAGGCAATGAGCGATAGGAGGGGTTTCGTCTCTCCCGGTATTGGGGGTTGATGTTGCGCTGTGCTCGATTGGCCGTAACAGGGAAGTCCCTGGCCAGGGCTGATCAGAGATTTGCTGGTAAGTGTTACCAGTAGTTTCTCGACCCGTTACGAGCCTCACATCAGCACGACTTATCGGGTTATTGGGGTCTGACGTATACCACCCCTAGACTTGATATGCGACATATCAGACGAAGAGACCGGACTGTATGGTAAGTGTTACTGGTCGGATTCGCAGGAGTGTGAGCGGGCTAGCTCGTCGATCTTCTGATCGCTCAATACCCGGGTGGCCGTTACGTTTAGCAGACCGCTTGCGGCTTGTGGGTGCTTGATATGATCATCATCTGCTACCGGCGTATTGACGAGTCTTTAGAGTCCTACACAGAGGTTTCCTGGCTCAAGCGAAACGAAATAGGAGCGCATATGAGATATGTGCGGGACCGAGAATAATGTGTGTATGTGATACCGCATTTCATTCTCGCGATATATGTTTCGATTGGTTATATTCGATATGACCTAGTTATCGAATCATTGATTCGATAAATCGATGCATTAAATACTAGTCGGTTATGTGCGACATGACCGGATCATTGAATCAAGTGTTGATTTAATGATTTAATGTATAATTATATATTTGATATATTACTTTGCATTAACTAGTATTGGTTCACTTTAAACGGATTTTTCTCACTTGATGCACATTGTATATGTGATATGCTTTCGTGCACTTTTTTGTATCAAGTTTGATGATACTTGATCATTTAGTTAAGTGTATAGAATTAATCCATGGTTAATTTGATAATTAGGGTTTTGCATATTCATTTATTTATTTATTTGTTTAATTATTTATTTGAAATGGATTATGATGAGAATGGTGGCTCTTTTTGTTTTAAGTTGAAGCTTCATGAAGCTTTGACTTTTGTAACCATCCTTATCTTCATGCTTAACCCTAACCCTCTAAAGTGACCATGGTTTATTCTCTACACTTAACCCTAGTTTAGTTATGATAAGTATTTGATTTTCTATTTCTTATGATTAATATAACTTATCATAACTAGCTCATTTTCTTCTTCTTCTTCAAGCTTGCTACAACAATGGCAACTTGAGATCTAGTGAGATAAATCCAATTCTAAAGTGAACCCACCTCCTATTTCTTCACCCTCTACCTCTTGCCAAGTTGTTTTGGGTGTTTACTTCACAAGTTTCACAAGTTTGTGAAGTCGGAGCTTGAGTTTGTGCAACCTCGACGTAGATCGTCTTTGACACAAAGCCGACGACCTATTCCGCTTGTTTTCCCGATGAAGCCGATGATCGAGTCGAGGATTCATGATGGACAGCGAGGACATGACCACGTGGAGCTAAGGAGGCGGAAATCCGGATCTACAAAGGTTGTAGCATCTTAACTTTAGTTAAATAGTTAACTAGTTTTCCGTTTCGCCTAAATATCTAGTAAACGATCCGTGTTAGGGTTTCTCGGCTTCCTTAATATTTGAATTTGGCATGTTCGATGCCTTGTGAGACTCCATTAGGATGCCTAGGAACCCTACAATCTATATATGACATGACTTGATATTCATACTTGATGCCTATATCACCTCGGATCATTGCATTGTAGCTCATCTATATATGACATGACTTGATATTCATACTTGATGCCTATATCACATCGGATCATTGCATTGTGGCTCATCTATATATGACATGACTTGATATTCATACTTGATGCCTATTTCACATCGGATCATTATGTTGTAACTTATCTATAAGTGACTTGACATGCTATTCATAACTGATGCATATGTCACATCGGACCTGTATATTGTAGCTTATCTATATGTGACTTGACATGATATTTACATTTGACGCACATATCATATCGGATCATTGACTTGTATTTTGGTTTGGATTACATGTGATTTCTGGATTTGGGAACCGTGGCTATTGCAAATATATAATCATTTAAAAAACCCGGTTCCCTTGATATGATATTTCGGTGCGTCCACCATGTGTTTTCTCGGTGCTAGAGTGATATATGTGAACCCGAATCAAGGAGCTGGTTGAGGCCGATTACGGGTACATGGTGGACCCGGTATGGTACCCCGGGGCGAGAACGGTTTCGCTGTGCAGTAGACGGTGAGCCTGGCAGAGGGACTACTACCTACCGGTGATTGGTTGGACCTTGCAGTTATCCGGAGGGTACTGATCAGAGTCTATAGATGGATGCGGGGTGATCCGTACTGCCGGGGCCGAGGGCCGATACCGCAGACGGAGCCCGTGGGCTGACCCGGACTGACGGGGCCCGATGGATGAGGATTTGCGTGTCGATGCTGGACACGAGTATTTATGATATTTGGGTGCCGATGTTGGGCACTCGGGATTCTCAGAGATGTACAGGATTTATGGACCGATGAGAGTGCCGGCGCCTGAGCTATTTGGGGGATCTGGGTGCATTGAGGGACACCGATTATATATTCCACGTTGACATTCCGTGTAGATACTATATTGCCCCTGCTCAGCATTTACTATTGTACCTCATCCTGTAGTTATATTACCTGATAGAGCATTGTACCTCATCCTGTAGTTACATTACCTGATAGAGCATTTGCATGATTATTGCACATACTGCTTATCACACATTGATATCATCTGTTGGCATACGATAGAGTAGCGCAGTACGTGCATGCTTGCGATTACCTTTATATGTTATCTCTATTCACGAGTTGGCAACTCACCCCCGTTGTGCCACAGCGTTTGCAGGTTGCCCTTCGGAGTAGTCGCGGCAGGCTGCGGTTGCATCTTTTGACACAGATACCCCCATAGTTGGTGTACTAGCTCTTTTGCTGATAGGTGGGTTTTGCGCGGTATCTGTTTATCTTTCAGTATGTATATTGTTGTATCTAGTATTCTCCATCTACCATGTATGTATTTGACTTAGAGACAGTGTGAGGACGATGTTGTATTTTATTTGTATTCTGGTGTCGAGCTCGTTGTGAGCCGACTGTACTTGCAGTTTATCCTATCTGTGTTGTTCCCACTTGTGGATCTTGATCTTCGCTACGGCGTCGTATATTACTATCTTGGTGATTGTTTACTTAGATTTCTTATCATGTTGTAAGTGCTTTCTTTTAAAACTTATAACACTCTATACTTTCACTGGTTTGATTTCTGGGTTTTCGGTTCACTTAGTCGCGTTACGCCTGTAGACGTTACATGGTTAAGTGCCGGTCACGGGCCAAACTTCGGGTCGTGACAAAGTTGGTATCAGAGCGTAGGTTTTACCTTTCGGAGTGTAGGACGACCCTGGTATGATGGAGTAGGTAGCTGAAGCAGGGTAACGTAGCGTGTGTTTGTTCCACGGCATATTCACGACACGGTACTCCGCCTACGCGACCTTTGGACTTGTTGATTTAAATTCCTTCTTGAGTATATACATTCTTGCGATTCGATTTCCGTATCCTTATCGAATCCTATTGTTCCTTTCAGCCATTATGCCGCCAAAGACTACGAGGGCGCAGAGAGTGGCCGCGAGGGTCGAGATTCGAGTTGACTCGTCCGAGACGAGGACTGACCCGGGTAGCACACCGGTTGTGCCCGAGCAGGCTGTTCCTGCCGTGACAGATCAGATTGCTATGTTAGGGGCTGGTGTGCAGGAGATGCGCCAGACGATGGGATCCAGTATGCAGGAGATGCGCCAGATGATGGGATCTCTAGTTGAGACACTTCGAGCTCAGCGACCAGAGGTAGCTCCACCTATTCCAGTGACCGCGATGGTACCCACCGCACAGCCAGTTGCCCCTGTAGCCACGGAGGTGATTACAGTATAGCTATCAGAGTTTATGAGGCTGAAGCCTCCGGTCTTCATAGGCACCGATACAGCCGAGGACCCCCAGTCTTTCATTGATAAGATGGCCCGTATATGTCGTTCACTCAGATGCGCGGATACGAGATGGGTCGAGTTCGCGAGCTTTCGCCTAGAAGGTCTTGCGCAGAAGTGGTGTGATTCAGTTGAGAAGGGCAGAGCAGCAGGTCTTCCTCCTATGACCTGGACCGAGTTTGTGGCGCTATTCCTTGCCCGCTTTCTTCCCCTGAGTGTCAGAGATGCGAGAGCACGCAGGTTCAAGTCCTTACGCCAGACGCCAGGGATGTCAGTGGCAGAGTACGATGTGCTGTTCACCGAGCTATCCGTTTATGCTCCTTATCTAGTGGCTACTGAGGAGTTGAGAGTCAAGAGATTTGTCCGAGGCTTGCTCACACCACTATTCCTTGCTTTCAGCGCGCAGCATTACGAGACATACGCAGCAGCAGTAGACGCAGCATTATTAGTCGAGGAGCGCCTTGCTGAGACTTCGGCAGTTCCAGGGCCGAAGAGAGTTCGTGTAGATACGTCAGTGCAGAGACGGCCATTCCGGCGTCGTGATAGGCACTTTGCAGGTGGCAGAGATTCGAGACGAGGCCGATTGTTTAGCTCCTATTCCCAGGAGGGTCAGCGACCGTCATCGGGATGTTACCGTTGCGGGAGTTCTTATCATCGTGTGCGAGATTGTCCTGAGGTACCCCAGAGTGGGGCGGCACCACATGTTACATTACCACCTTCACCACCCCAGACGGCATTGCCGGTAGTACCTACTGTTACTCCGCGTCAGACGCATACACAGAGAGGTCGTGGTCGCGGAGGATTTGTTCATAGAGGACGAGGTGGCCGAGGTAGAGGACAGCCAGCGGTCGGAAGGGGACAGTTAGTTGCAGGTGGAGGACAGGCGCGAGTTTTTGCTTTGACATATCAGGACGCGCAGGCGTCCAATGCGGCGGTCTCAGGTATCCTTTCTGTATGTTCGGTTAATGCACACGTGTTATTCGATCCCGGATCCACGCACTCGTACGTATCCACACACTTTGTGCCGAGTTTGGGTAGAGAGTCCGGTTTGCTTGACCGGCCGCTTGTTGTGACTACTCCTGTAGGAGAGTCGTTTGTTGCTAGGCACGTGTTCCGATCCTGTACCGTCCGTATTGGCGAGAGAGAGTTGCCGGTCGATTTGATCCTTTATGAGATGTTGGACTTCGACGTTCTTTTAGGCATGGATTGGTTAGCCACGTGCTATGCTTCTGTTGACTACCGCGAGAAGACAGTTCGATTTTGTTTTCCCGGCGAGTCAGTTGTTGTTGTGTTGGGGGACCGTGGTGCCACCCCTCACAGTGTGATTTCTTCTTTTCGCGCTGGACAGCTTTTGAGAAAGGGATGTCAGGGATTTCTCGCCTATGTTTGCGATACTAGAGCTACAGAGGTTCCTCTGGATCAGGTTCCGGTTGTTAGCGAGTTCCCTGATGTGTTCCCTGACGAGCTTCCTGGGCTACCGCCCGAGCGTGATATTTCTTTCTGTATTGATTTGGTTCCTCGCACGGGGCCTATTTCTGTACCGCCTTATCGGATGGCCCCAGCGGAACTTAGAGAATTAAAGGGTCAGTTGCAGGATCTGCTGGATAAGGGACTTATTCGACCCAGTGTTTCTCCTTGGGGTGCTCCAGTCCTGTTTGTCAAAAAGAAGGACGACAGTTTGCGTTTGTGTATTGACTACCGCCAGCTAAACAGGGTGACAGTGCGGAACAGATATCCTTTGCCACACATCGACGATTTGTTCGACCAGCTTCAGGGGGCAGGATACTTTTCGAGGATCGATTTGCGATCGGGCTACCATCAGCTGCGGGTTCGACAGGAGGACATTCCTAGGACAGCCTTCCGCACACGTTACAGCCATTATGAGTTTTTGGTGATGTCGTTCGGACTCACCAATGCGCCAGCAGCATTTATGGATTTGATGAACCGTATTTTCCGGCCGTATCTTGATCTGTTCATCATAGTGTTTATTGACGATATCTTGGTGTATTCTAGGAGTAGAGAGGAGCATGAGCAGCACCTGCGGATTACACTGCAGACCTTGAGGGAGCATCAGCTTTTTGCCAAATTCTCCAAGTGTGCCTTCTGGCTAGACAACGTAGATTTCTTGGGGCACGTGATTACATGAGATGGTATATGTGTCGACCCGAGGAAGATAGAGGCAGTTCGGAGTTGGCCTAGACCCACGTCAGTGACGGAGGTTCGCAGCTTTCTAGGGCTGGCAGGTTATTACAGGCGATTCGTGCAGGACTTCTCTCGCATTGCTACACCTTTGACCGGGTTGACCCGGAAGGGAGTTCACTTCGATTGGACGGAGGAGTGTGAGCACAGTTTCCAGCGACTACGGGCTCTACTGACTACGATACCAGTGCTATCATTGCCTTCAGGATCAGGCGGATTTGTGGTCTACTGCGATGCTTCACGAGTGGGGCTGGGATGCGTTTTGATGCAGCATGATAAGGTGATCGCGTATGCTTCGCGGCAATTAAAGAAACATGAATAGAATTACCCCACTCATGATCTGGATATGGCTGCAGTGGTCTTTGAACACAAGATCTGGCGACATTATCTGTATGGGGAGTCATGCCAGATATTCACCGACCACAAGAGCTTAAAGTACATATTTCAGTAGCGAGACCTGAACTTTAGACAGCGCCGATGGATGGAGTTAGTGAAGGACTATGATTGTGAGATCTTGTATCACCCGGGCAGGACGAATGTAGTGGCGGATGCTTTGAGCAGGAGGCCCGGGGGTAGTCTATCCTGTTCGAGCGCAGTGCAGAGGCAGTCGTCGTCGGATTGGCAGATCTTATGCGACAGTCGGATACAGTTCGAGTTTACGCCGATCGGAGGACAGATTGCGCATGTTTGTGCACGCCCACAGTTGCTTGACCGTATACATGAGGCACAGTACAGTTATGACCGCTGTTCAGAGATCAGGACACAGATGGGACAGGGCAGATTTTCCGAGTTCGTGATCGATGATCAGGGGATACTACGATTTAGAGCTAGACTGTGCGTACCAGATGCTGAGGGATTGCGGCGCGAGATTCTTGAGGAGGCACATCGGTCGATATATAGTGTTCATCCCGGTTCCACCAAGATGTACCATGATCTGAGAGATGTTTACTGGTGGGACGGCATGAAGAGGGACATTGCAGATTTTGTGTCGAGATGCCTGACTTGTCAGCAAGTCAAGGCTGAGCAACAGAGGCCCGCGGGAGAGCTACAGCCTTACCCATTCTGGAGTGGAAATGGGAACAGATATCTATGGATTTCATTGTGGGTCTACCCAGGACTAGTCGAGGGTATGACTCCATCTGGGTGATCGTGGATCGTTTGACGAGAGCGGCTCACTTCCTACCGGTAAAGACTACTTTTGGATTTACTCAGTATGCCCAGATTTATATTGATGAGATTGTACGACTGCACGGAGTTCCGACATGCATTGTGTCCGATAGAGGCACCCAGTTTACCAGCCGGTTATGGCAGAGGCTTCAGGAGGCTTTGGGCACTCGCTTGAGTTTCAGTACAGCATTCCACCCGCAGACAGACAGACAGTCAGAGCGGACTATTCAGACTCTCGAGGACATGCTCAGAGCATGCGTATTAGACTTCGGAGGTAGCTGGGATCATCATTTGCCTTTAGTAGAGTTCTCCTACAACAACAGCTACCAGGAGACCATTCAGATGGCACCGTTTGAGGCTCTTTATGGGAGGAGATGCATATCGCCCACCTGTTGGACGGAGCTCAGTGAGAGCGGTATCTTAGGGCCACAGATTGTAGAGGAGACGACAGCGAAGATCCAGTTGATTCGCGACAGGATGAGGGCAGCCCAGAGTAGGCAGAGATCTTATGCGGACCGTCGTCGGCGCAAACTTGAGTTTTCTGTTGGTGATCATGTTTTCTTGAGGGTCTCCCCAATGAAAGGCATGATGAGGTTTGGGAAGAAGGGGAAACTTAGTCCCAGATACGTGGGCCCCTTCGAGATCCTTGAGCGTGTTGGTGCGGTTGCGTATCGATTAGCCCTTCCGCCCAGTTTTCCAGACGTGCACCCCGTATTTCACGTTTCGATGCTCCGCAGATATCTTCATGATCCTTCACATGCGATTCCGCACCTGACGATCCAGCTTGAGCACGACCTTTCCTATGCAGAGCAGCCGGTGATGATCTTGGATCGACAAGTGAAGAAACTGAGGTCGAAAGAGATACCGTCCGTCAAGGTACTTAGGCGTGGCCAGCGCGGCGAGGAGGTTACTTGGGAGACCGAGAGCGAGATGAGGAAGAAGTATCCCCATCTTCTTGAAGGTGAGTGTGGTTAGATTTTTAAATTCGGGGACCGAATTTCTTTAAGGGGGGTAGATTGTAACACTTTGAATTTCCGTTTGCTTGTCTTTCGTGATAATTAGTGATCGTACGTGTTATTATATATGTGTTCCTAGGATTATTAGTTATTTTTAGTAGTGTTTGCACATTGGGAATTTTCTTGTGCTAGTGCACACTTGCACACTTAGACATTTTTGAGACTTAGGGTTTTGGTAGCATGTTAACCCTTCTTGTGTGCATGGTTGCTAAATTATCCCCCACCATTTTAATCTTTTCAAACCTTTTTTTCATAATTCAAACTCAATTAAACAAATGAGCATGGTGGTTAGGTGAAATGTTGACTTTTGAACCCCATTTTCTTCTCTTCCCTCTCTCTCTTTCCTCACTTCAGAAATTCTGCAGAATTTCCAGCAGCAAACCCTCCATTTTCCTCCATATTCTCTTCTCTTTTCATTCCCCTTTGATCCATACACAAACCCTATACTTATCAACTCATTTTCTTCACAAAACCTTAGGAAAAGTGAGCTTTTTGAGGCGTTGAAGGCAAATCTGCATACACGAGGGGAAAAGCTGAGAATTTGGTGTTCTACAAGGTTCTTAGAAGGTATTAATTCATATTAGCACTTCTTTTCCTTAGACTTGTTGTATTGTTTAGCAAAAATCATATTTTTGGTGCATTTTTAGTGATATTATAGGATATTTGTGATGTATATGTTAGATTGGTGTTCTCATAGTTTAGTTAGCTCCTTTAAGTGTTATTAGAGCTATTTTAAGGTTGCACTTTAGGTTGCACAAAAATACCCTAAAGTTCCATTTTTAGTGCAAAGTGTGGATTTTAACTAGAATTTGGGCACTGTAGGATCTGCTACTACCCGAGACATTTCATAGAAAAACTAGAGGTTACTGTAGCATGTATGGGGGGTATAGAGTGCACACACCAAACCTGGGAGCCCAATTCCCAAGTCTGGCCGCCAAAATATGCATTCTGGCCGCAAATTGCGGCCAGATGGAGGAGTTTGGGGTTGGGGTTTGGGGTGTGGGTTTCTGCTGCTATGTGGGTTGTTTTGGTATGTTTAGTTTTTTAATATATTTCCTGTATCAAAATCTAGGGTAGAATACCTATTTTCCCGTATTTTCAACCTTTTGCGACACGCGTGATACGTGTGTGTGGGTTTTGGGTTTCTGCGTATCGCGACGCGTCGGAATGGTTTCAGACGCGTAACCACACGTTTTAGCGTATCGCGCACACGCGCGCTTGGTTCGCGACACGAGTTACTAGTTCGGCTTTAATGTCGCGTTTGTGTGATTTCAAGCTTACGTGGGATATATTATGTAAATTCTAGGTTCGCAGGCGAGTACGGCGGACGCCGCGCAGAAGGGGAAACAAGTTGTTGGCTACACCTAGCGAGAGACTACGGTGAGTAGATTTCACATCTACGGGGATATCGCCCGCATGGCGTTCTACGTCAGGGCTGTTAGGACCTTATAGTTTCCTTTGTATACATTGACTATTCATGGCTACTATTTAGCGCATGCTGCATTCCCTGCTATTTGGATATAAACTAGGATTGATAGAACACCGCACAATTACTAACGGTCCATGTTGCACGAGCACTATCCTGCATGTTACACACACACCGTCAGTAATTTCCATGACACTCACACTGTATATATCACATCGGATCATTGCATTGTGGCTCATCTATATATGACATGACTTGATATTCATACTTGATGCCTATATCACATCGGATCATTGCATTGTAGCTCATCTATATATGACATGACTTGATATTCATACTTGATGCCTATATCACATCGGCTCATTGCATTGTAGCTCATCAATATATGACATGACTTGATATTCATACTTGATGCCTATATCACATCGGATCATTGCATTGTGGCTCATCTATATATGACATGACTTGATATTCATACTTGATGCCTATATCACATCGGATCATTGCATTGTCGCTCATCTATATATGACATGACTTGATATTCATACTTGATGCCTATATCACATCGGATCATTGCATTGTGGCTCATCTATATATGACATGACTTGATATTCATACTTGATTCCTATATCACATCGGATCATTGCATTGTAGCTCATCTATATATAACATGACTTGATATTCATACTTGATGCCTATATCACCTCGGATCATTGCATTGTAGCTCATCTATATATGACATGACTTGATATTCATACTTGATGCCTATATCACATCGGATCATTGCATTGTGGCTCATCTATATATGACATGACTTGATATTCATACTTGATGCCTATTTCACATCGGATCATTATGTTGTAACTTATCTATAAGTGACTTGACATGCTATTCATAACTGATGCATATATCACATCGGACCAGTATATTGTAGCTTATCTATATGTGACTTGACATGATATTTACATTTGACACACATATCATATCGGATCATTGACTTGTATTTTGGTTTGGATTACATGTGATTTCTGGATTTGGGAACCGTGGCTATTGCAAATATATAATCATTTAAAAAACCCGGTTCCCTTGATATGATATTTCGGTGCGTCCACCATGTGTTTTCTCGGTGCTAGAGTGATATATGTGAACCCGAATCGAGGAGCTGGTTGAGGCCGATTACGGGTACATGGTGGACCCGGTATGGTACCCCGGGGCGAGAACGGTTTCGCTGTGCAGTAGACGGTGAGCCTGGCAGAGGGACTACTACCTACCGGTGATTGGTTGGACCTGACAGTTATCCGGAGGGTACTGATCAGAGTCTATAGATGGATGCGGGGTGATCCGTACTGCCGGGGCCGAGGGCCGATACCGCAGACGGAGCCCGTGGGCTGACCCGGACTGACGGGGCCCGATGGATGAGGATTTGCGTGTCGATGCTGGACACGAGTATTTATGATATTTGGGTGCCGATGTTGGGCACTCGGGATTCTCATAGATGTACAGGATTTGAGGGCCGATGAGAGTGCCGGCGCCTGAGCTATTTGGGGGATCTGGGTGCATTGAGGGACACCGATTATATATTCCACGTTGACATTCCGTGTAGATACTATATTGCCCCTGCTCAGCATTTACTATTGTACCTCATCCTGTAGTTATATTACCTGATAGAGCATTGTACCTCATCCTGTAGTTACATTACCTGATAGAGCATTTGCATGATTATTGCACATACTGCTTATCACACATTGATATCATCTGTTGGCATACGATAGAGTAGCGCAGTACGTGCATGCTTGCGATTAACTTTATATGTTATCTCTATTCACGAGTTGGCAACTCACCCACGTTGTGCCACAGCGTTTGCAGGTTGCCCTTCGGAGTAGTCGCGGCAGGCTGCGGTTGCATCTTTTGACGCAGATACCCCCATAGTTGGTATACTAGCTCTTTTGCTGATAGGTGGGTTTTGCGCGGTATCTGTTTATCTTTCAGTATGTATATTGTTGTATCTAGTATTCTCCGTCTACCATGTATGTATTTGACTTAGAGACAGTGTGAGGACGATGTTGTATTTTATTTGTATTCTGGTGTCGAGCTCGTTGTGAGCCGACTGTACTTGCAGTTTATCCTATCTGTGTTGTTCCCACTTGTGGATCTTGATCTTCGCTACGACGTCGTATATTAATATCTTGGTGATTGTTTACTTAGATTTCTTATCATGTTGTAAGTGCTTTCTTTTAAAACTTATAACACTCTATACTTTCACTGGTTTGATTTCTGGGTTTTCGGTTCACTTAGTCGCGTTACGCCTGTAGACGTTACGTGGTTAAGTGCCGGTCACGGTCCAAACTTCGGGTCGTGACAGACAGTGCCTACCACACTATATCAGATATGGAGTGGGAAGAAACCCTATCTTCAGTATCTGAAGATATAGCGATGTCCAGCTTTTATCAAAAAACAGCATGCGGAAAAGATCGATGCACGCTCAGTACTGTGATGGTTTTTGGGATATCCAAAGAACTCCAAGGGGTATATTTTCTATTACGCAGAGGGAAAAAAAGGTTTTTTGTTTCTCGTCATGCCTACTTTTTAGAAAATCAATTTTTAGAAAAAGAAACTGGTGGGAGCGCAATAGTACTGGAAGAAATTTCAGAACCACAAACTATTACTGAAAGCATGGTAGAACCAAAGGTTTTAAAAAAAACAGAACATCCCTGCGCCACTCCGCATGTAGTCTCATCCATCCGAGAGATATTACAGTTTTCTTATAGACAAGGATAGAGAGGATTGCATCATTGACAATGATGAGCCAACTAGTTTCTAGCAAGCCATTCAGAGCGGTGACTCGATAAAATGGCTAGATGCAATATGGACCGAGATTGAGTCCATGTACACCAACAAAGTATGCACTATGAAAAATGCTCCAGAAGGGGTAAAACCTGTAGGCTGCAAATGGATCTTCAGAAAGAAGATTGGTGTATATGAACAGGTTGAAACCTATAAGGCTAGACTTGTTGCAAAAGGTTTTTGTCATAGACCTGGTTTGGACTATGATGAAACCTTTTCTCCAGTGGCTATGCTCAAATCAATTCGGATCCTTCTTGTCGTTGCTGCCTTCCAAGATTATGAGATCCATCAGATGGACGTAAAGACGGATTTTCTAAATGGTAATTTGGAAAAGTGGGTCTAAATGGATCAGTCAGAAGGTCTCAATCAAAGTGGGAGCGGCGGGATAGTGTGCAAGTTGCTTAAGTCCATTTATGGACTAAAGCAGGCATCGCGGAGTTGGAACATCCGTTTTGATGAGACGGTCAAAGAATTCGACTTTATCAAAAATCCAGTTGAACCATGCATTTATAGTAAGATTGTAGCAAGAACTGTAGGATTGCTCGTCTAGTACGTGGATGAATTTCTCTTGATAGGAAATGACATTCATATACTGCAATCAGTCAAAGGATTCTTGTCATTAAGGTTCTCCATGAAAGACTTGGGTGATGCCAACTATATTCTGGGGATCCAGATCTATCGTGATAGATCAAAGAGGATGGGGGGACTTTCACAGTCAAAGTACATCAACACCGTACTGAAAAGATTTAGTATGGAAGTTTCTAAGCGCGGTAGTCTACTGGCTTGTCACGGAATCACCATCTTCAAAGAGATGTCTCCCAAGACTGATTTGGAAAGGGCTCGCATATCGATTATATCCTACGCTTCTGCGGTAGGCTCTATAATATATGCAATGTTGTGAACCAGACAAGATGTTACTTACGCACTCAGCATTGTAAGTCGGTATCAGTCAAACCCAGGAGAGAAGCAATGGATAGCAGTAAAGAACATTCTTAACTACCTAAGAAGGACTAAGGAGATGTTCTTGGTGTATGGCGGAAAAGACCTCCAGATCGAGGCATTTGCTGACTCCAGCTCCCAGAGTGATGAGGATGACTCCAAGTCCATGTCAGGTTATGTCTTTACCCTTAATGGAGAGGTGGTCTATTGGAAGAGCTCTAAGCAGGAGACCGTTGCAAACTCGACGATGGAAACAGATTGTTTCGCTGCATGAGACACCGCAAAAGAGGCATTCTAGATGAGGAAGTTCTTAACTGAACTTCAGGTGGTTCCTTCCATTGTTGATCCAATACTTTAGTATTGTGACAACAAACGGCGCTATAGCTTTAGAGAAGGAACCCAGGTCCCATCAGAGATCCAGACATATCTTGAGGCGGTACCACCTGATCAGGGAGATCGTTGATCTCCGGGAGATCGAGGTGAGGAGTGTAAATATGGAGAACAACATTGCAGATCCACTCACAGAGGCCATCCCTAAGAAAGAGTTCGAGTGGCTATTCGAGATCTTAGGTCTGCGATATACCAATACATGACCTTAGTGCAAATGGGAGATTGTTAGTGATATATGCCCTAGAGGCCATTATTGTATCATACTGGATTGTATATTACTTAATGGAAGTTTGGGATTTACACGGATATAGTAATAGTCTTGCTCGAAATGACATTATGCTACCTGGTTTATTTCTACCTCAATATGTGCATGTGCTTTCTTAGCATATCGCTTATACATATTGGTAGAGCCCTTATAATCTTTTGCTTGATTACCAGCGTTGTGATGGTAGTCACACTAGTGGGGGCTGGGTATTTTATAAGCACATCCTATACAGGTCTCTAGTCATAGGATTATCGAGACGGGGCATAGATACTCCAGAGTAGACTAGTGTATACGCTTCTCATCCCAGCAGGGGAGATGGTCTGTCCCACAGCCATTAGTACGTCGTACTGGAGATAGTATACAAGTGCTCATTAAGTTATGAGTACACTGGACAGGACTCGTCAGGGACTGCTAGTGGATATTATACCTATCGTCGGGTAGCAGTTCCCAGGTGACATGAGTATAGCTTAGTCCGTCGACTTGACACTTCTATTTCGCCTCGAATGTATTCCCACTGTACTTTTATTACTACCCTACCACGGCTCAAAGGAGTCGTGCAAACAGGTAGTAGTTGGGTGCAGTCCCAAAGCACTTAGAGGCACTGGCTGTTAGATAGAATTCGTCTCTCCTGGTATTGGGGGTTGATATCGCATTGTGTTCGGAAGGCCATTACACAAAGTCCTTGGCCATGGCAAGCGAGATTTACTGGTAGGTACTCTAGTAGTTCCTCTGGTGTTTTAGGCTATACTCCGACAAGACTTATTACACTATTAGGGGTCTGACGATTACCGCCCCTTAGGCCTAATATGCGATACTCTTAGACGAATAGACCGGACTGTATGGAGATTTCCACAGATAGGCTCAGTAGGAATTCGGATGAGTTAGCTCATCGGCCTTCTTATCGACACATACCTAGGTACCTGTTACATGCATCTAGTACCTCATGCGGCTTGTAGTTAAACCCACTGCCAGCGTAGTGTCGAGTCTTTAGAATCCCACACAGAGGGTTTCCCTGCACCGGGCAAAAAGTGTAGAGGCCGTATGGTTTTACGGCAGGGCTTCGATCACTTACATATACTTGTGCATGTATGATGATCGGGCGGATAATACTGGTGGGCTTTGGTTTAAGCCGGATCCTAGTATTATAATGATGGATTATTTTCATCTCTTTGTATTCATGTTCTTCGGAATGCGGATGCGGGTATGTATATACGGATGAGAGGCATTCTCGTAAATTCCTCGGGAAAGCTTCTAGAAGGTAACACCTAATTAGGGTTTCTTTTCTTTTTGGATTAATTCTTTTAATGAGGTGGAGAAAATGAGGTGGAGATATTTTCTTATATGAGGCATGACTCATCACAAGGACAAAAGAGATATTTGTGAACCAGGCTTGATTTTTGTGAGATATTTTATCTCATCAATCTCTTCATGGTTCATTATTCATCACAAATGAGCAAAGCCTTTTCTTTAGTTGCTTCTTCACTCTCATTTCTTCAAGTCATCTTCTTCTTCATCATAACCCTAAAAGTTCTCATGTGTTGAGAATCCTAGGGTTCCAAGAGACAAATAAATCCATCTTCTTACTCTACACCATCTAGGACTTGTAGTTTAGCGAACTAGACGCCGTAGTTACCTCGAATTTAAGGTAGGAGCTCAGACTATAGACTCTCGGGTGGATAGTCTTTGACTCGAGGAGGCCGTCGAGGTTGCCCGATCCGTTTCAATCCTCAGAGCTTAAGAAAAGGTAGAGGACAACGATGAAGACCCGAAGAACATGAATCTGTGAGGTATAACACTTCTTTCCGAGTAGTTAACCTCATGGTAGTTAGCTAGTTAGGGTTTAGTATCGATCCTGGAGTTCAAGTCGATGTTGAGAGCTTTAAAAAATCATTTTTTGAATATTCTGCCTCCCCGCGAACCCGTGGGGTGCGCGATATCGACTTACAGAACTCTGCAAGCCCTTTCTTTATAAACTTTACATCCATATTAAAATAGATCTGCAACCAATCACCCATCTTTTTATCAACTCGTCTAAAGCAAGAAATGGGTTCATATTTCCCCGCGGACGACCCGTACTCATCGCGGCGAACAATTAGAAACACCGTCTTGATTGCGGTTACTTTACAAAAAATCCCTTTTTTAACGATCAATCACACGCCAATGGTTGTGGGACCAACCACCGTCCCTCGTCGGGGTCTATAAATGTATACACAAGTTTACTCTGGAGTATCAATGTCCGATCTCGATACTCTTGTAACTTAGGACCTTTAAGGATGTGCTTATGGACTACCCGGCTCATACAAGTATGATCGCCATCATAACACTGGTAGGCAAGCAAAATCCTATAGGCTTTATTAACATGCAACCGCCATATGTTATATCGAGTATAACATATGCACATTTTATGATAAAGTCAAACCATAACAGTATACTATTGTATCGAGTCTTTATCAATATGTGCAAGCATCATAGATCATCTACAGAAAGAAATACAGATATCAGGATTAAGACAACTCAAATAATATACTTTATACAACTGAGCAAGATTGCCCTGTACATATATATCCAAAGCATCATATACAATACAGGCCTATAGGGCTGTAACGTTTTAGAAATTGTTTAGGCGAATTTTCCGATAATAGGTAAAATAATTTGTGTTTTCCGTAAAAACCAAGATATAATCATTTTTCAATATAGAATTAAATGCACCTAGTTTAACTAGGAAATTGCTAGTATGCGGTATTTATTTAGTCACTTATAATTATTAGTTCACTTAAATATTTTTTCCTTAATTATTTATTTCAAGTATTATTATGAGCTTTTATTTATACACTTAATTACTGGTAATTACAAATTGGAATGGGTTAAATACACAAATGTGAACCATGTGAACTTAATTTCATGTTTACAAATTTTTTTCTTTTCACCAAAAAATCTTAAGGGTTCTAAACTTTTCTAGGGTTAATGGAATTAGAAAATAAAATGAATTAGAGATAAGATGGATATGAGGCGCATTAATGGAGGCTTAAAGGTTAACTTAATCTAGAATTTTCCACACACACAAAGAACACTCTCCTCTCTCTCCTCCTAGGCCGAGCCTCTTAGTGGTAGCCCCAAATTTTCCCCACCTCCATTTCCAACTCAAAAGCTTCAAAATATCCATCAAAAATAAACAAATAAATCCCACAAACTCCAAATCAAATCCGTACCCATTATTCATTAGCCTAATCTAGCTTGGATCAAGAAGCAAGTTAGCATTTTGGAGGCCATTTTGGTAGTCAAATTTGCAAGTTTGATATCAAGTTGTGAGGTATAAAATCCTAACCCTAAACTTTAATTGTTGTTTAATTACTTTAATCTAGTTTATTAGGTGTATAGATATGTTTTTAATTGAAGGTTTGGAAATTCAAGAGAGGGTTTTCAAATCAAGTTAGGGTTTTGATTAATTGGATATGGTTATATGAATAGTTTAACATGTTTAGGCAAGAAAAATCTATGCTAGTTGTTAGTTTGCAAATTGTTGCTTTAAAATTGTCTAAATGATATAATTGTGCAAAATAGGATTTTAAAATCTATGAAAATAAGTGAGCTTAAAATATAGTTAAGAGTTGTGAAGCCTAATTATGATATTAGATGAACTTGGTAGCCACTAGATCGCTAATCCACGAGGTTTTGCACCAAAACTCCCTTGGGTTGCTTATAAGGGTTTCGGTATAATTAGACGTGGGTTTTCATTTGACGTTGTGATGATATATATATTATCTTCTACGATATATATTATGCTGTGAATGAGCGTTCGGTACGATCGGGTTCTAGGCTTGGTGGTTGTGTCGCTTAGCGATCCTAGTTAAGGTTGTGGCGATGTCGTACGCGTTTTGTGCACCAAGTGCACAATGTGTCTATCTTGTGGACGTTTATTCTTGCGTTTTGTTGTCTTTGTGTCGGCGCAGGATATTTATCCTTATGTATTGTGTTTATGAAATTTTTGGGTCGGTTGCAGGAACTTCGGACGCTACTAGAAAACGGAAGCGGGTGGTTGGATTTACCTAGCTCGAGATCATCGGTGAGTAGATTTAACATCTATAGGAAAATCGCCCGTATGGCGTTAAGTGTCAGCGCTAAATATGATATTATAGCCGTATGTTTATACGAATATGAGTTGATTGTTCATGAGCATCATTGCATAATATTACTTTTTGTGCCTTGACTTAGTACCTATTGGACACCATACCATTACTGACGGTTCATGTTGCACGAGCACTAAATTGTATGCTACACCCACACCGTTGGTAATTGACATGACACTCAAAACATATACACCTATGTGGAATTGTATCATTATTGACATGTATATACACATACCTTGCTATAGCTACATATACACTTATGCGGTATTATACCGTTATTAACATTGAGACGTTGACTCTTGTTCTATTGCACATATGAAATGCATCATGCATACATACTTACATGTATATAAACATACCTTGCTATAGCTACATATACTCCTATGTGGTATTGTATTGTCTTTGACATTGAGACGTTGATTGTTGTGCTATTGCGCATATGAAATGCATCATACATACATACTTACATGTATACATACATACCTTACTATAGCTACATGTACACATTTATATGATGTTGCATTTGATTTCGGAGGAATTGGGAACCGCATGATATATTTTAAAACTGGATTCATTTAAAAGAGCGGTTTTCCCTTAATATGCTCATATTACTGTTTTATGTTGCATACATCAGATTTCATGGATTTACGCATTGAGATATTGATTTCATATGATTTATGGATTTGAGAACCGTGGGGATATTTCAAGAAATTATGTATTGTTTTGAAAACCCGGTTTCTCTTGATATGATATTTCGATGAGTCCACCATGAATTTTCTCGGTTCTGAGACTTGTGTTAGATGCCCGATTCGAGGAGCGGTAGGCACCGTCTGCGGGTATATGGTGGACCCGGTGAGGTATCCCGGGGCTAGAAGACTCGTATAGAAAGGCGGTGAGCCCAGCGGAGGGAGTACTACCTACCGGTGATAGTATGGAACCCGACGGATATCTGGGGGATACCGTGTAGGGGTTATGACATAAGATATATTGAGGGCCGATCTGAATATGTAGCGCCTTAGAGATGAGTATTTATGTGTCGATGTTGGACACGTGTATTTCATGATATTTCGAGTGTCGATGTTGGGACTCATGTTCCATGAGATTTACCGATATGAGGGCCGATCAGAGTGACGACGCATGAGGTATTGGGATTTGGGGTGTCGTTGATGGACACCAGGATTTTCCACGATGATGATTCATTGATGATGTTATGTTTTATCCCATACTCAACATTTATTTGATATGTATTACTTCATGTATTTTTAGTATCTGATGGAGTACCTTGATCATGATTACATATCCATATTGCCATATTTATGCTATCAGATTGCATGTTATAGATTATCGTTGTTCGTGCATACCTGCGATTATCGGTGTTATGTTACTTACTAATCACGAGTTGGCAACTCACCCCAATTGTACCATAGCGTTTTGAAGGCTTGACCATCACAGTAGTCACGGCAGGGCTTTTTATTATCTCTATTTTTGCGGATACCGCTATGGTTGGCTGTGAGGCCGTTTGGTATAAGTAGGTTGCGGCTATCCGATTCTATCTATTGTACATCTTATTGTATCTAGTAATCTCCATATACCATCTCCATGTATTGTCTTAGAGATGAGTTGTGAGGATCGATATTGCATTATTTTGTGACTCTGGGTGTCTTGCTCGTGTGAGCCGGCCTTTATAATGTATTTTTACCTCTTATGCTGTTTTTCATTATATTTCTTCGCTACGGCGTCGTATATACGCTTATGGTGGTTTTTTCTGCCATTGGGCATGATTTGCTCCCGTTTGGGGATGCTTTATTTATATTCTATGTTGTACCCATTTCGGGGCTAGTTTTTACAAAGGAGATGCTGCCGAAATTTTCAAGAAAGTAAACTTAAATTTAAAGATTTTTACTTGAGATTCCCAAATGTTTTTAACAATTTTTTCATCACTTATTCCTTTTGATGGTTTAGATTTCTGGGTTTTCGGCTTACTTAAATTGCGTACGCCTGTTGACGTCACGTGGTTTAAGTGCCAGTCACGTGCCTAAATTTAGTTCGTGAAAAAGTTGGTATCAGAGCGCTAGGTTTTAACTTTCGGAGTGTAGGATGACCTTGGTATGATGGAGTAGGTATCTTAAGCTGTTAGTTATGTATATGCCTTAGAGGCCATTATTGTACATATGATATATATAGTAGTGGATGCTTGGATATATATAGAGAGGACTTTCTTGCTCGACATGATAATATGCCATCTGGTTTCACTTTGTCTAAGCATGTTGACTTGTATTATGTTACTGACTTTCTCTCACATGTAGATAAAGCCCTTAGGATATGTACTTGACTACTAGGAATATGATTGAGATCATACTAGTGGGGCCAGGGTAGTCCACGAGTACATCCTATAATTTTTCCTAGTCGAGGGTGTATCGAGACAGGGCATCAATACTCCAGAGTAGACTAGCATATACGCATCTTGACCCATATGATTGGTGATGGTTGATCCTACATCCATTGGTGTTTGACATCAAAGATGTTGTATGGGTGCTCAGTGGAGACTGGGTACACTGAAGGGACTCACCGAGAACTCCTAGATGGTCTTATACCTATCGTCAGATAGCAGTTCACTGGTGAAACTGGTACAGGTTAGTCTGTAGACCCGAGATCTTCATAGAGTCTTTTGTGATTCCCACTGTACTTTGATTTCCCCTTACCACGTTCATGAGAACGTGCAAAATGTTGGCTTTTGGGTACATTCCCGAATCACATGGAGGCAATGAGCGATAGGAGGTGTTTTGTCTTCCCGATATTGGGGGTTGATATTGCGATGTGCTCGATTGGCTATAACTGGAAGTCCCTGGCCAGGGCTGATATGAAGATCTACTGGTAAGTGTTATCAGTAGTTTCTCAACCCGTTATGAGCCTCACATCGGTACGACTTATCGGTTACTGGGGTCTGACGTTTACCACCCCTAGACTGGATATGCGACATATCAGACGAAGAGACCGAACTGTACGGTAGTGTTGCCGATTGGATTCGCAGGAGTATGTACAGTCATGCTTGTTGATCTTCTGATCGCTCAATACCTAGGTGGCCGTTACATTTAGCTAACCACTTGCGGCTTGTGGGTGTTTGATATGATCATCACCTACTGCCGGCATATTGACAAGTCTTTAGAGTTCTACACAGAGGTTTCCTGGCTCAGGCGAAACGGAGTAGGAGCACATATGTGATATGTGCGGGACAGAGATTGATACCAGTATGTAATACCCT
The DNA here is from genome assembly GCA_030015575.1 of Agapanthus africanus. NCBI lineage: Eukaryota > Viridiplantae > Streptophyta > Magnoliopsida > Asparagales > Amaryllidaceae > Agapanthus > Agapanthus africanus. The sequence continues at coordinate 295,825,583 of CM057347.1, forward strand.
ATTCTATTCTCGCGATATATGATATCGGCCGGTTATATGTGATATATCCGGGTTATCGGATCAAGTGTTGACTCGATAAAATGATACATATTATATTAGTCGGTTATATGTAATATAGCCGGATTATTAAATCAAGTATTGATTTAATAATTTAATGTATTATTATATATTTGATATATTAAATTACATAAACTAATATATGCTCACTGAAGTATTTATTTTTCTCACTTTGGATACATTTAACATATATGTAATATATGTTTAATGCATTCTTTTCTTTTGTTACAAAATTATATATATGTGATATGTATAATTGTAACATGCTAGGTTACACATGCAACATGTATGTATAAGACTTTTACCATGCTAGGGTTTATGTTATGGTTTTATTTATCATTTTAAGTAATTCCCAAATGATATGGAATTAGTCATGGTTGAGCTTCATGGAAGCTAGTAGAACATTAACTAAAGTCCACCTCTTTTGTTTTTACTTGAGATATTTCCTAACCTAACCTTTAACCCTAGCTCATGGTTTATTCTCTACATGGGTTAGCCATGACAAAAACTAACCCATGGTTGCATTTCTAACCTCAATCCATCTTTATTCATTCATCACTTGATCATCTTCTTCTTCATTTCATTTTTGCTCTATTGCCTATGATGAATTGATGAAACATTGTGAGGAATTAAAAAATGAAGAGAGCCCACTTCCTACTTCATCATTCTTTTCTAAACTAGCCACTTAGATTAGGGTGTTAGCTTCACTAATTTCATATTAGTGACGAGATAGCTTGAGTTTGTGTTTCCTCAATGTAGATCATCTTGGATTTCGAAGACTACAAGCAAGCATGCATCGTTCACCTTGTGGAGCTTCTCAAGAGTCCGGGAGTTCTTGGATCGCAGCAAAGGCACCACTACTTGGAGCTTATTGTTAGTTATATGTATGCCCTAGAGGCCATTACTGTACATACGATGTATATTGTAATGGATGCTTGGACATATATAGGGAGGACTTTCTTGCTCGACATGATAGTATGCCATCTGGTTGTACTTTATCTTAATATGTACTCTGATTGTCTCTATGTTACATGTTGATAAAGCCCTTAGGATATATACTCGACTACTGGGACTATGATGAGATCATACTAGTGGGGCCACGGTAGTCGACGAGTACATCCTATAATTGTTCCTAGTCGAGGGTGTATCAAGACAGGGCATCGATGCACCAGAGTAGACTAGCGTATACGCATCTTGACCCATATGATGGGCGATGGATGATCCCATATCCATCGGTGTTTGACATCAAGGATGGTGTACAGGTGCTCAGAAGAGACTGGGTATACTGGATGGACTCGCCGAGAACTCCCAGATGGTATTATACCTCACGTCAGATGGCAGTTCTCTGGTGACACTGGTACAGGTTAGTCTGTAGACCCGAGATCGTCATAGAGTCTTGTATGATTCCCATTGTGCTTTGATTTCCATCATACCACGTCCAAGAGGGTGTGCAAAAAGGTGGCTTTTGGATACAGTCCCGAATCATATAGAGGCGATGAGCGATAGGAGGGGATTCATATCTTCCGGTATAGGGAGTTGATGTTGTGCTGTGTTCGATTGGCTATAACTGGAAATCTCTGGTCAGGGTTGCTGAGATTTACTGGTAAGTGTTATCAGTAGTTTCTCGAACTGTTATAGACCTCATATCGACTCGACTTATCAAGCTACTTGGGTGTTACGTTTACCACCACTTGGCGAGATATGCGACATATCAGACGAAGAGACCGGACTGTATGGGAGTGTTACTGATTGGATTTGCAGGAGAATGTACAGGCTTGCTAGTTGATCTTCTGATCGCTCAATAGCTGGGTGGCTGTTACGTTTAGCTGACCGCTTGCAGCTTGTGGGTGTCTGATATGATCATCACTTGCTACCGGCGTATTGACAATTCTTCAGAGTCCTACACAGAGGTTTCTTGACTCAGGCAAAACAGTGTAGGAGCACATATGTGATATGTGCTGGACAGAGGATAATGCGATATGAACTACCGTATTATATTCTCGCGTTATTTTGATATGAGCTGGATCATCGGATCAAGTGTTGATTCGATGAATCGGTACATGATATATTAGTCGGTTATATTCGATATAGCCGGATTGTCGGATCAAGTGTTGATTCGATAATTTAATGTATAATAATATATATGATATATTGAATTATATTATCTAATATTGGCTCGCTTTATTGATTCATTTTCTCACCGGGTAATACATTGATATATATGCGATATATGTTAATTGTATTATTTTCTTTTGTTACAAATATATATTATATATGTGATATATAATATTGTAGCATGATATGATTACTAATGCAACAAGTTTAGTGGAGATTAAACAAGGTTAGGGTTTTATTTGGGTTAGGTCTTTCTTGATGCTTCTAGAAGATTTTAGTTTGTTTCTGGCAAAGATATTATGCTTGATATTTTGCTTGATATTATCTAACCCAACCCAAACCTTTAACCCTTGGTTAAGTCTCTACATGGGTTTGCCACTTCATAGTCAACCATGGTTGCATTATTATTCATTATGATATTTTTCATTATTTATCACAAAAAGGATTTATTCATTGTTCATCTTCTTCTTCCTTCTTGCAAAGCTATCTAGCTTTGATTCTTGTGATGAAAATGGGTGAGATTATGAAAATAAAATAGGGCTAAATTCCTACTTCATCGTCCTAATCTATCCTAGCCATTTAGATTAGGGTGTTCCCTTCATTTGTGAGTGAGAGCTTGTGTTTAAGAAACTTCAAGGTAGATCATCTTAATTATCGAAGATCGGAAGCAAGTTTGCATCATTCTCTTCGTGGATCCTCTCTAGAGTCCGGGTACATGATGATCGCAGTGAAGGGACCTCAACACGGAGCTTATGAAGTGAAGGACCGGAGTATAAAGGTTGTAATCCCAAACACTTAGATGTTAAAGTGTTTAACATGCTTTGTTTCGCCTAATCTCTAGTTTAAAGATCATGTTAAGGGTTGTTCGGCACGTCTAGATTTTAAATCGGGTATGGTTGATACCTCGTAGACCCTTGTGAGAGTGCCTAGTAACCCTACAGTGGTACCAGAGCCAAGCTAGAGCTTTAGGCGAAGTCTAGACGAAATTTAAAGTCCGATAGAACTCCGAATACCCGAAAAACCCTAGTTTCTGGAAATTTTTCAAAAATGTTGATTTTTTCATATTAAAAATACTCAAAAAATCAGCAGGCTATTTTAGTAATTACTGTGCAAAACGAGCCATTAATTTGCTTAAAGCGCCGCGGAACCGCGGCCGTACCATGGCTTGCGCGGCGGTTCCGCGGCGCTACAGTGGCATTAGGGTTTTATTTTGCTACAGTTGATCCATAGGTACTTCCTGATCCTTCTGGGAATTTTTAATTATACTCAAGTGTTGAGTTTTCTGGGTTGTATTTGGAACTCGTTGATTCGATCGGAAATTTTAACTTCGTTTAATTTTTCCGGATAATTTTAGAACGTGTTAAAAAGTTCAAACGGATATCAATAACTCACTTTTTCCCCTGCCGGAAAATTTCCAAGCGTTGGATTTTTCCGTAGTTTAAGAATGTTCTAAGTCGTGCAGGTAACGCGGTGGACCCTCTACAAGACAACAAACCATAACTCGATTATGTGACCGTCTTAAACCGCCTCTAAACCTTAGGGTTTGTGGCAGTACAACGTTGCCACATGTGAGGCGTTGGCTTGACCCTTTTTCTGCTGGACCATTGGTACTGTGGCATGTGATGGATGTTTTTAAACTAATTTCAAGTGTTGAGAACTATTTGGGAAAACTTGGGTATTTGATTATTCGATCGGAAAGTTTAACATTGTCTATTTATCTGGAATGTGATACAATATTTGGAATCCACAGGTAGTTATGAGATAACTAATTTGAATGTTGTAAATCTAGCAGTTCAGTCTCAGATGATCGGTTGCCACGGAATTTTGATGTGATCAAAAGTCCGTCGCAATCACATAGCGTACGCGGATACTCGCCGGGTAAACTTAATAGACAACCACGCCCCATAGCCCCGACCAAGTGACTATAGGAGAACCCCGTCGCCAAAAGCATCCGTTCGGGTGCTCGCGGCAGCGGTGTTCCGCCATAGTGCACTTCGTCGACGGCATCGGGGGTGCGACCGTCCAGTAAAGTTTGCGACGAGCATTCGATTAGCATGTTGGGAATCTTGTTGAATTGCCCGACTTGAAATTGAAAAGTGCTTTCAATAATGAGACTAAAATGTGGGGTTTATAATTGTTAGGCATGCGATGTGTAAGGAATTCATTTGGTTAGCCATGCGATGTCTAAAGAGGTTGCGGATCCCAACTGTTATAGTTTTACACTTTCTTTTCTGTGACCGTAAGTGTAGTATGTAGTTGTATCGCCGGTTTTCGTTGCTATACATCAACGACAATCAGTGTATGCATACTTACTTACGTTGATGATATGAGATATTATTTGTTGCTGTGATATGTTATATTGGATCGTCGTTTTTGAATAGCCGGGGGTTTTATGTGAGATGAGAGTTTTTCATTTTCATTCATATAAAATTCATTTGTATGTAATATTCTTTTATTGGGACACTTCCGGGCTGAGGATGATGTCACCATTGTATATTATTTGCTTTTCTGCATTAGGTAGACCCATGGTGGGGAGCACAAATAACCGGGTTCTAGAGTCCAGTGGGAGACCATCTCGAGGAGTCGAGACCGGGTCTCCTAACCCTAGAATTGGCAGAGTTGCTTGCCGCTCTCGTAGGGGTCTAGGGATGTGGGTTTGGCTATTCATCGCGACCGTGGAATCCGTGTCTTATACTGGCTCGTATTAAAACACAGACATCCTAGTATATCCAATATTTTATATATGTTCTTCTGCTGCAATGTTCTGTGATAAGATCATATTACTGCCTGAGACGAATGTTTATATTGCATATTTGAGATATATATTATATATTGTTGATTTGATTCATATCTGATGCTTATGAAGCATAATTAAAATGGGACTTCATTAATGAGATTAATGAAATAAAAGAAACCTAAAGATGTTGTAGAAACTTGTTTAAAAATTGGTAGCTCTACTTCTTGCTTTGCATAGCGGTGTTCCTTGTAGAACATCCAGCACCTTATTCGATAAGGAAAGAGCCGAGATCCCTTCACCAGTAGTGACCTCTTTAGCGAAACTAGCAGATGTTGCATACTCGGTTTGTCTTTTGATTGCTTCTATAGTTTTTGCTTTGCACAGCAGTATTTGTGAAATATTCTGCACCTTATTCGATGAGGAAAGAGCCGACGATCCCTTCACCGGGAGTGACCTCTTTAGCAAAACTAGAAAAGCCTCAAAAACACTCTATTTAAAATCACTCGATTCTACAACGATATCAATTGATTACGCAAAGGGTTTTCTTAAAAACCTGTCATAGCCCTCCGTCATTTCAGATAAGTACTACTTAGTATTTGTGCTGCGTTTGTTGACCTTAGCCAAGGCGTAGTGTGCGGTAGCTAATGGGTGCTTATCTGTATAAGCATATGATGCGAATGAATTAGGGTAGTCGTGCGACTTTGTTGACCTTAGCCAAGGGTTGTACGGGTGGGTTGAATTTAATCGGGAAATGAAGAGTTGAACTTTGCTAGATATTAGGATTTGTTGACCTTAGCCAAGGTCATAAGATGCTAGGGACAAAATATTATCGGGAATTTCAAGTGTTGAAATTTGCAATGAGATTGCATACCTTCTATGAGATAGTTGGATCCCGATACCCGCTGCGAGTAAGAGTTACTCCTGGGAGAGTTTTACACATTAAAATTAGCCGATCAAGTAGGTGTCTAGAAAGGTGTCAACGGGGTTACACCCCTGGGAAAATGAGGTTTACTTTAATTAGGTTCGTGCGAAAGCACGGGGAACCTCGCTCAAAGTACCGGCACTAGCCTGGCTGAAAGATTGACGAAATTGTAGGGTGTAATTAATCCCGGCTAGTCTTTCCTTGTAGGGTTTGAAGGAAGATTTGACTAAAACAGTGGGAGACATCCTGATTAGATATATTAGATAACCAATCTAATCTTGCAAGAACATGCGCTGAGTGTTTTCTTCTCTCTCTCTCCAGGTAGCGACCATATCACGCCTTAATCAAGATAATAATACGGATGTATTGACCGAACCCGCTTGTTATACTGAGCTGGGGAACGTTGGTCCCGCTCCAACTTATAATTGTTATAAGAAAGAGCAGGAAATAGGATTACCAGAATTCCCGTGCCGCCCAAACGAAGAAAGTGCATACTGATGCATCTTCTTCGGGTGTGTTCATTACAAAAACTGTTTCTCAGTATCCTTTACGTCCTGAGTATGAGATACCGGATCGGGATCCCATATAAGTAATTTATTACATGGGCTACAGATAGGTAGAGAACTGAGAATGGGTGATAAATTTCATGAGATAGAAACGGTGCAAGTGTTGCAGCCAAGTCTGTTGGTAGTTATCATCCTGTATTAGCAAATACATTGACTCTGAATAAATGTTATTAGATACCGAACCTGAAATACAACATCATATCAGTCTCTTTATTAGTAAAGAAGGATATAATTTTGTATTGTTGGATAATATTTTAAACATTTCCTATATCAAGAGTTGATCGGTTCAGACACGTTATCTAAAAGCATTGACGTTCTAAATCAAACTACAGTTCTTAGTATACGAAACACACAAGCGGAAGAGTTCAGAAATGAACGAATCCTTCTTAAGGTATTGTAGACTAGGTCATATCGATGTGACCTGACTAGCTGAAGTTACATATAGATGCATATTTAAATTAGTTTGAATTTACATCTTGTGAAACTTGCCGGTCATGGCACAAAGATAAGATGACCACAGCTCTGTTTATAGGAAACAAAGAAAGAGTTAGTGAACTCTTGGGATTGATACATGCTGATGTATGAAGGTCCCCTGCCTACACATGCCAAGACCGGTTCTTTGTACTTCATTACATTCTCTGATGATCTCTCAAGATTCATACATATGTTCCTATTGAAATACAAGTCCGAAGCTTTTGAGATATTCACAGAATATAAGTTAGAAGTAGAGAACCAAAAACTGGTATAAGTATTATGTCCTTTGATGAGATCAGGGAGGAGAATACTTGAGCACGGGATTCCAGGACTATTCTTATAAGTGCACGGCGGCGCCCCGGCCGTCAATCCGACGCCGGAATGCGGAAGCGGTGAATAACTTAAAATTTGCGGACTTTGCAAACCGGCACCACCGCGCACTATCACCCGGATCGTTACCATTAACTAGTCTAAGCTACTTAACAAGATGGGTTAGAGATATACCGACGATCCAAGTCCTCCGGTCTTCTCGCCATCGTCCCGATCACTTGGGGAATGTCCCGTCTCCTCCTCGTCGCCGGAAGTGCACCACATCGCCTTCTTCGTTTACGGGCTCCCACCTCAATGCCGAGGCAACTCGGGCACGAAGCCGGCTACTCGACGTGCCCAAGGTTCGTTGTAGAATGTGTAGTAGAAGAAGTCTCATTTGGGGTTTATGGAGATGCCATTGTGGTGGAGGATTGATACAAGCTTTTGGAGGAGAAGCTAATATGATTTTTTTCAAGCCAAAAGAGTGTAAATCCCTACACTAGAATTTTGGACAGCCCTTGAGGGGAGAGGCCGGCCATGCAAGTGAGGGGTGAGTGAAAAAGGAGAGAGACCCTCAACTCAAGAGAGTGAATCAAGAGAATAAGCAAGTGAAAGGCTATCATCAAAAGAAATGATCACAAGCCTAAACTAACACTCCACCAACCTCATCATCAACAACCATGATGACAAAGGAAAAACCAACACTCCACCTCAACCATCACCTCACCAAGTCAAGCAATCATGAAAAAGGAAAGTCAAGTGATGGTGCTCATCATGAAAACCATCATGATGCAACAAGATGCAAAGAACCCCCTCCACTAATGCTTATTTGCAACAATGCAAATAAGCCCTCCTCCACCAATCTTCGGCCAATGAACGGAACAATGGAAATTGGCCGAAACGGAAAGCAAACTGGCAACTCCAGAAAACTGGTCCCGTAATAAATTACAGGAAAACCCCGATACTGTGCATACACACCCGCATTTGTATTCCGACCGAAATACAAATGCAATGAGACAAAATCTACACTGTACTATACTAAGATCCGGCTTAAACCAAAGCCGGCTAGTAATATCTGTTCGATCCTGATCCGTGCAATACCGCACGTATCTGATCGAACCCTGCCATATATGCATACGGCCTATAGTACAGACTGTCCGATCCTGATCCGTGCAATACCGCACGTATCTGATCGGACCTTGCCATATCTCCATACGGCCTCTACAACCTTTCGCCCGAAAGCTGAGTAACTGTAAATGTGGTGGACTCTAAAGACTCGTCAACACCTTGGTTGTGGATTTAACCACTAGCACGTCAGAGGTATAAGCCAATACGTGACGGGCTACCAGGTACTGACCAAATGGGACGTCGATGAGGAAGCTCACCCCGACACCCAACTGAGCCTGTCAGTGACAATATCCGTGCAGTCCGGTCCGTTCGTCTATGAGCATCGCATGGCGGGCCTAGGGGGTTGGTAAAAGTCAGACCCCCAAAAGCGGTACAAGTCGTGTCGGAGTGTAGCCCAGAACACCATGAGATACTACTGGAATACCTACCAGTAAATCTCCTTGCCTTGGCCAAGGACTTTGTGTAATGGCTCTCCTAGACACAGCACGACCTCACCCCCAATACCGGGAGAGACGAACCCCTGAAGATACGCTCACTGCCTCCATGTGGCTCGGGACTGTACCCAACTAAAACCTGTTTGCACGACTCCTTTGAGCCGTGGTAGGGTAGTAATCAAAGTACAGTGGGAACTCACACGAGACAAATGACGATCCCCAGGTCGATGAACTAACCTGCACACATGTCACCAGGGAACTGCCATCTGACGTCTGGTATATGACCAACTAGCATGTTCCCGGCGAGTCCTGTCCGGTGTACTCATAACCCAATGAGCACCTGTATACATCTTAGGTGATCCAACTGACACCAGTGGCTTATGAGACCGGCCACCGCCCCTCGTCGGGGTCTCGACTGTATACACTAGTCTACTAATGGAGTATCGATGCCCAGTCTCGAAACTCCTACGACTAGGGACCTTTTAAGGATATGCTTGTAGACCCCCAGCTCCCACTTATATGATCGCCCTCATACTGCTGGTGGTCAAGCAAGAATCCTAGGGGCTCTATCAACGTGTAATAGCGACGTGTCATGTCACCTAAAGCAGTACACGATGATAAAGGTAAACCAGATAGCATACTATCATCTCGAGTAAGACTGTCCTACCGGGATAGGTCCTCCCTCAATCATTACAATCACGTACCTGTGACCTAATAATTGACTCTGAGGGCACTATCTCCAACAATCTCCCACTTGCACTCAAGGCTAATTATTGCGATGTCGCATACTCACAGCCCGTGTGATACCGAACATCCAACTCCTCTACTAGTCAGTCTCACAAAGCTCGTTTGCGGAACTATTGCGTTCGAGGAATAGCCTCAGTGAGTGGATCCGCTTAGTTGTCTCTTTCCATGTCTCTCTAAATCTCAAGTTCGCAGAGAAACCCATCTCCCGAAATGAGCAATATCAGTCTTAGAATATGTCTGGATGTCTGATGGGACGTAGCTCATCAATGAACTCCAAATCCAAACTTCTTAGACTGTATTGACAACTGAACTTAATCAGTGTCCTGCGCGCCATGCCTCCCTCAGTATTGCCTTGGACCACCTGTCCAAAATACTGCCCCTCATCAGAAGGAAAACTATAACTCTGACAACCTTCTTGTCGTCCATGTCACCTTGGAAGCCTGGAATGATAACTGTCTCCTGAATGAGGCTGTCGTTATCATCTCCCTAGAACATCCACTTATGTTCTAAAACTGCTTCCGACTGTTTCTCCAGGATTGGATTAATGTCAACTTATTGCATCTAGTGCAAGAACAACATCTGGTGTGGTACTTGACATCTCACGATTGACTCAATTGCCTGAGCAAGTGATCTGCCAATCATGCCCGTCCCTCTCCCCTTTAGTCTGTAAGACACCTTTGGAGAGGGGACTCCATTACCTGCAGGTACACTACCGTGCCAGGAGTCGTCCATCCTAAATACTCTTAGAACGCTGTCAAGTACCCTGATTGGGAAACCACCCAAATCTAGATCTAAGACCATAGATCTAGTAACCAGTATGTCTGATATAAAATCCATTTCCTTTGTGGAGAAACCACTGTGTGACGACCAAAGTATAACCGATCGTAGTGTAGGAGTTTCTTTTCCTACTCTGTGTATGTCATCCAAATACCAGGATATCACACCCTACTACCTTCTCAACAGATCCATCCCCTATTCTGATGAAGTCAAACCCATGACTGTCACATCAGAAGTAGATGATCTATCTCCGCTACATCTGCTTTAGTCTATAAATAGACATAAGCTACTTGTCCACCAATGCTTCCGCTGCTCCCACTGACTACGACAACCCTCTGGCAGAGTCATATACACGTACACTTCTGAAGCGAGTTCAGAACGACGCTATACTCATCCTCCCGCCGGGTCTCGCAGCCTGGAACAACAGCAATGGTAATTGTGGGTAAACAAGAACTTCCCTGTCACCGTCCTTGAGACTACCGAAGTACCTCTCGGGTGCCTGAAGTTTCCCACCTTATCTGCGGAGTGGCCAATGGAATGTCAATTCAGATTGAATCTTAAGGTTCCTTATCAAATCTTCAGTAATCGTTTGTGGTTCTGGAATCACTTCCAGTTCTACCATACTCCCACTACTGTTTTCCTGAAAAAATCCATTTTTAATTTAAAACTGTGGCGAGTCAAGAACAATATTGCTATTGATCTTCCAGATGGTAGAAAGTCAACCCGCGTCATAGCCTGGGTCAACCCACAAACAGCCATTACAGAAACGTGCCTTGAGTTATCCGGAGTCTGGTTTTAAGCATAATCCGGACAACTCCCCGTACCTTAACATCGTTAAGATATGAACTGTTCTATATCCAATATAGAAACAGAGGCACTGATTTAATTGAACCAGATTCAAATCATGCAGCTGTTCCCAGCGCATGTCAACTAAATGGAAGGAGGCCGATCAGCGTTACTCAATCTTAGGAATACTTCCAATTATGAGTAACCTGAAAGAGAAGCAAGATCTCTTTATCATTACTATCAACTGAATACCATACACAAGTATCTACATCTTCGATCTCTTTGAAGAATCCCGATACTTGCTATACCTGATTCTCTACTCTATTCAAATACCTATAACTTCTCAAAATTCGGACCCTGTGTTTCCGTGAAACACTTGTCTAAAAACTAGAGAAGTCATAAGTAAACCGAATATAGTACGAGGACCAACCCCTCTGTCCTGATGGACCCTGGACAACATACAATCCTTTGTATAAGTCCCTTGAGTCTGATAACTCATTCACTGTGTGTCGTAGGTTGAAAACTGTACTTATGGTTAAGAAGAATTACACCGCTGTTTAATGCTCCTTACCTAACCATCCACTGATATAGGTAAATGTCGTAGACATAATTTCAGAAAGGTATATCTCACTCTATGAAAATAGACGTACAGATATATCAATTTGAAATTGGTGCATAACTGCGGATATTCAAAACCAAATATTTGCCGACTGGCAAACAACCCAGGTGACTTCCTCAAATATCACTGATTCCAACGAATCCCGATATAATGAGGGTGATCACCTAATTCCCACTAACCTACTCCCACTCATCATCTGAAAAACCATACAGATGTGAGAGTCATACCTGGTAAATACATACCCTGGAGTAAGTGTCTAACTGGGAAATCAGTTTTCCTTTAACAGTACACAGTGAAACTGAAGCATTGAAATGCTTCGATGGGATATTCTGGTATTCCTAGTAATGCCTCTTCCAGAATCACGACTGTAACCGTATAGCTCTTTGCCACCTCTCCAAATCCCTTCATATGTCTTTAGTCATTACCTTCTGCACACCCCTTTAGGCCAAATGGTTTTCTTCCTTCCCTACCGTTCGGCACCAGCCTATGGTTTGGAAGAAGACTATCCAATAAGCATAATGGGTGTACTGTCCCAATCCTAGGAACACTTGCAATGCAAGAGAAGGTGAAGATAAAAGACACCTGAATAAATCTTATTCCTATTTCTCCTGGACCAGAATCCATCCCCGAACTGGAACAAGTTCCATTCGAGTTCGTATATAACCATACGATGGAGTATCCAAATAAACTGTGGATCTTCGTAGTGATACGGAGTGTCCTGGAGAAATACAAAGGTGATGTGGGAGTGGTAACGAAATATTTGGTTTGGTCGTGAATATCTGTTGCAATTTACTTTGCCCTCTTACTAATCCCTTGCTTTGTCTGAACTTAATACCTTCTGTACACCATCGTTAGGCTAATTGGTTTTCTTCATTCCCTACCGGTCGGCACCAGCCTAAGGTTTGGAAGAAGACAATCCAATTTGCGTAATAGGTGTACTACTCCTAAACCAAGGAGTACTCGCAACCTGAGAGAAGGTGAAAAAGAAAAGACAACTGAATAATCCTATCCGTTTTCTCCAGAACAGGAAACCATCCTCGAATCCCTTCGAGTTCGTATCTAACCATACGATGGTTTTGTCCAATGGAAGTGGACGTTCGCAGTAATACGGGGTGTCCTGGAGAAAAGGGTAAAAGTAGGAGTGGCAATGAGGTCTGCAACTCTGACAATCCAAAAGCCTGTGTTAAAGAAGGTTCGGTCAACTTGGTCACTGAGTCAAAGTCTTAGGGTCGGGTCAATGGTCGCTGCCAAAGAGAGAGAGAAAAGAAACACTCAGCGTGCACTCTAACCTAGATCAGAATGGTTACCAATTTATCTAATCTGGAATCCTCCCACTGTACCTCAAATTCTCCTCCAAACCTAAAAGAAGAATTAGTCGGGGTCACCCGAGGAGTATACTAACTCATCAGTGGGAATCGGGATCCAAGTCTCATCGCATGATAACGTGACGGAATCCGCTCACGGTATCACACTCCAGAAGGTATGCGCATATCTGGCAAGTTTCAGTACTTTTGAAACTCCCGATGTGATTTCTGCCCCATGCTCTTATGACCTTGGCGTGAGGTCAAAATATCATAAGTCACATGTCAAGTTCTGCCCATCATTATCCAGGTTAATTTGAATCCACCCGTACATACCCTTGACGTAGGCCAAAATAGTAGTACGACTGTCCCAAACCAACGCATCTATCTATGCAACAGATAAATACCCGGCAGCTACCAATCACTATGCCTTGGCGTGAGGTCAAAATACATAGCTTGAATACTACCGAATATTTAACTGAAATGACGGAGGGCTACGAATGGTTTCTGGCGAAAACCTTTAACGTAATGAACTTGATATCGTCGAAGGAACGGATAGCTTTTAAAAATATAGTGACGAAAACCGTTGCTAAAGAGGTCACTCCCGGTGAAGGGATCTCGGCTCTTTCCCCGTAGAATGGGGTGCAGGATATTCCAACTGAATACCACGATGCAAAGCAAAAGTAATCGGTTATAGTGAAGTTAATGCCCTGACGCAAACTTTTTGTCCAAGGGGTCACTCCCGGTGAAGGGATCTCGGCCCTTGCCTCGTCGACTGAGGAGCAGGATATTCTAACTGAATACCACGATGCAAAACAAAAGTAAACGTCCTTGCAATAACAGCTTTTTGAAAAAGTGTTCCAACAACATCAGATTAGGTTTGTTTTTAAACTTGCATTGATCCGAATCAATGCAGTCCCATCAATTGATCACACCACAAAGAACGAAAATATACTGATGTACGTATATGCCATCCGCATTCGCCACTGGGTCCCGTCATTACCCGTTAGGTTAGCTTACTAACGACAGAGCGGGGACTGGACTAGCGCGGATGCAAAACATATACAACATCTACTAATATATTTACCAATATATTATATTCGCTCAAGGCGTGAATAAAATGCAACATCACAGAGAATGAACAGCATCACAGAAACAATACAGATATCTGGGATCCCCGGGTTTCACAGAGCCGCTGAAACCCGACGTTCCCCTGGTCGTGTGGATAGCCTGTGCAATGAAATCCTAGACCCCTACGGGCGCGGCAAGTCACCCGCCAAAACCTGAAGCGAGGCAGCCCCCTTCAGCGCCGTGAATGGACCACCCAGCACTTCACGGAATCCGGCAACTTGGGCACCCCTCCTGGGTCAACCTGTACCCCCTACGAGTGCGGCGAATAGCCCGCCAATCCTAGAGCGAAGCCCCCTCCGTCTCAATGCCATGAGATGCGGGCTTGTTGCCCTCCAGAACCCGGCTATCCGTGCACCCCTCCGCGGGGCAATCCTAGTACAGAAAATAAAATATACATACACCGGGTACATCGACCGCAACCAGGTCGTGCCCCAAAAGAATAATACAAACAGGCAGTGACGGCAGTCCACATGTCGGACGCTCGCCCCGCAATATCAAATGTACATAATACAACAGAACTGTACTAGCATTGCATCCAGGCTATCCCCCACGACCGATCCGCAACAACACAGCAAATACATAGAACATCAACGTGAAAGTCACGTTCGCAAATCCGTCTAACCGGGCTATAGCAGTTAGACAGGATTTACCGATCGAGTGACATTCACGGTCGCAGATATAATGTAAATACTGTGAAAAATGTGTTTAAGATTTTCCGATTGACCAAAAATTAACAAGTGGGCCCCAAACTAATACTGTAGCACTCACAGAAATAATTGGCCCAATTTTAATATTCCAAAACCCCTGAAATAAACCCAGAAGGCATCTGTAAAAATTCGATGATGTGACGTGCACAGTGCGCCGCGGAAGGGCGGCATGTATGGGGTTTACGCGGCGGTTCCGCGCTCACACTGTAGCTTTACATCGTCGAATTTTTACAGAACTCTTATATTTTTTTGGTAGATCACTTTTCTGTCACCTGAAAAATTTTTGGACACCAAAAAATCTTAACAGAAAACTGATGTGAACATAAATTGGGTTTTCGGAATTTTGGTCGATCGGAACTGAAAAACACATCAAACGAAGCTAGACGAAGTTAATGGCTAGGCTCTGATACCACTGTAAGTGCACGGCGGCGCCCCGGCCGTCAATCCGACGCCGGAATGCGGAAGCGGTGAATAACTTAAAATTTGCGGACTTTGCAAACCGGCACCACCGCGCACTATCACCCGGATCGTTACCATTAACTAGTCTAAGCTACTTAACAAGATGGGTTAGAGATATACCGACGATCCAAGTCCTCCGGTCTTCTCGCCATCATCCCGATCACTTGGGGAATGTCCCGTCTCCTCCTCGTCGCCGGAAGTGCACCACATCGCCTTCTTCGTTTACGGGCTCCCACCTCAATGCCGAGGCAACTCGGGCATGAAGCCGGCTACTCGACGTGCCCAAGGTTCGTTGTAGAATGTGTAGTAGAAGAAGTCTCATTTGGGGTTTATGGAGATGCCATTGTGGTGGAGGATTGATACAAGCTTTTGGAGGAGAAGCTAATATGATTTTTTTCAAGCCAAAAGAGTGTAAATCCCTACACTAGAATTTTGGACAGCCCTTGAGGGGAGAGGCCGGCCATGCAAGTGAGGGGTGAGTGAAAAAGGAGAGAGACCCTCAACTCAAGAGAGTGAATCAAGAGAATAAGCAAGTGAAAGGCTATCATCAAAAGAAATGATCACAAGCCTAAACTAACACTCCACCAACCTCATCATCAACAACCATGATGACAAAGGAAAAACCAACACTCCACCTCAACCATCACCTCACCAAGTCAAGCAATCATGAAAAAGGAAAGTCAAGTGATGGTGCTCATCATGAAAACCATCATGATGCAACAAGATGCAAAGAACCCCCTCCACTAATGCTTATTTGCAACAATGCAAATAAGCCCTCCTCCACCAATCTTCGGCCAATGAACGGAACAATGGAAATTGGCCGAAACGGAAAGCAAACTGGCAACTCCAGAAAACTGGTCCCGTAATAAATTACAGGAAAACCCCGATACTGTGCATACACACCCGCATTTGTATTCCGACCGAAATACAAATGCAATGAGACAAAATCTACACTGTACTATACTAAGATCCGGCTTAAACCAAAGCCGGCTAGTAATATCTGTTCGATCCTGATCCGTGCAATACCGCACGTATCTGATCGAACCCTGCCATATATGCATACGGCCTATAGTACAGACTGTCCGATCCTGATCCGTGCAATACCGCACGTATCTGATCGGACCTTGCCATATCTCCATACGGCCTCTACAACCTTTCGCCCGAAAGCTGAGTAACTGTAAATGTGGTGGACTCTAAAGACTCGTCAACACCTTGGTTATGGATTTAACCACTAGCACGTCAGAGGTATAAGCCAATACGTGACGGGCTACCAGGTACTGACCAAATGGGACGTCGATGAGGAAGCTCACCCCGACACCCAACTGAGCCTGTCAGTGACAATATCCGTGCAGTCCGGTCCGTTCGTCTATGAGCATCGCATGGCGGGCCTAGGGGGTTGGTAAAAGTCAGACCCCCAAAAGCGGTACAAGTCGTGTCGGAGTGTAGCCCAGAACACCCTGAGATACTACTGGAATACCTACCAGTAAATCTCCTTGCCTTGGCCAAGGACTTTGTGTAATGGCTCTCCTAGACACAGCACGACCTCACCCCCAATACCGGGAGAGACGAACCCCTGAAGATACGCTCACTGCCTCCATGTGGCTCGGGACTGTACCCAACTAAAACCTGTTTGCACGACTCCTTTGAGCCGTGGTAGGGTAGTAATCAAAGTACAGTGGGAACTCACACGAGACAAATGACGATCCCCAGGTCGATGAACTAACCTGCACACATGTCACCAGGGAACTGCCATCTGACGTCTGGTATATGACCAACTAGCATGTTCCCGGCGAGTCCTGTCCGGTGTACTCATAACCCAATGAGCACCTGTATACATCTTAGGTGATCCAACTGACACCAGTGGCTTGTGAGACCGGCCACCGCCCCTCGTCGGGGTCTCGACTGTATACACTAGTCTACTAATGGAGTATCGATGCCCAGTCTCGAAACTCCTACGACTAGGGACCTTTTAAGGATATGCTTGTAGACCCCCAGCTCCCACTTATATGATCGCCCTCATACTGCTGGTGGTCAAGCAAGAATCCTAGGGGCTCTATCAACGTGTAATAGCGACGTGTCATGTCACCTAAAGCAGTACACGATGATAAAGGTAAACCAGATAGCATACTATCATCTCGAGTAAGACTGTCCTACCGGGATAGGTCCTCCCTCAATCATTACAATCACGTACCTGTGACCTAATAATTGACTCTGAGGGCACTATCTCCAACAATTCTAAAGGAGAATGAGATTCTCTCTCAGCATTACTCCTCCGTATACACCACAGCACGTCGGTGTATCGGAGCGGAGCAATCGCACCCTATGTGATATGGTGTGCTCTATGATGAGTACTACTGAGTTCCCTATTTCCTTTTAGGAGTTATTGTTAGTTATATCTATGCCCTAGAGGCCATTACTGTACATACGATGTATATTGTAATGGATGCTTGGACATATATAGGGAGGACTTTCTTGCTCGACATGATAGTATGCTATCTGGTTGTACTTTATCTTAACATGTACTCTGATTGTCTCTATGTTACATGTTGATAAAGCCCTTAGGATATGTACTCGACTACTGGGACTATGATGAGATCATACTAGTGGAGCCACGGTGGTCGACGAGTACATCCAATAAATGTTCCTAGTCGAGGGTGTATCGAGATAGGGCATCGATACACCAAAGTAGAGTAGCGTATACGCATCTTGACCCATATGATGGGCGATGGATGATCCCATATCCATCGGTGTTTGACATCAAGGATGGTGTATGGGTGCTCAGTAGAGACTGGATACACTGGACGGACTCACCGAGAACTCCCAGATGGTTTTATACCTCACGTTAGATGGCAGTTCTCAGGTGACACTGGTACAGAGTAGTCTGTTAACCCGAGATCGTCATAGAGTCTTGTGTGATTCCCACTGTGCTTTGATTTCCATTATACCACGTTCAAGAGGGCGTGCAAAAAGATGGCTCTTGGGTACAGTCCCGAATCACATGGAGGCAATGAGCGATAGGAGGGGATTCGTCTCCCCCGGTATAAGGAGTTGATGTTGTGCTGTGTTCGATTGGCTATAACTGGAAATCCCTGGCCAGGGTTGCTGAGATTTACTGGTAAGTGTTACTAATAGTTTCTCGAACTGTTATAGACCTCATATCGACACGACTTCTCAAGCTACTGGGGTCTGACGTTTACCACCCCTAGGCGAGATATGTGACATATCCGACGACGAGACCGGACTGTACGGGAGTGTTACTGATTGGATTCGCAGGAGAATGTACAGGCTTGCTTGTTGATCTTTTGATCGCTCAATACGTGGGTGGCTTTTATGTTTAGCTGACCGCTTGCAGCTTGTGCGTGTTTGATATGATCATCACCTACTGCCGGCGTATTGACGATTCTTTAGAGTTCTACACAGAGGTTTCTTGACTCAGGCAAAACGGAGTAAGGGCACATATGTGATATGTGCAGGACCGAGGATAATGCGATATGAGATACCGTATTCTATTCTCGTGATATTTGATATCAGCGGGGTCATCGGATCAAGTGTTGATTCGATGAATCGGTAAATGATATATTGGTTGGTTATATGCGATATAGCCGGATTGTTGGATCAAGTGTTGATTCGATAATTTAATGTATAATTCTATATTTGATATATTAAATTACATTAACTGATATAAGCTCACTAAAATATTCTTTTTCTCACTCGGGTAATACATTGATATATATGCGATATATGTTAATTGTATAATTTTATTTTGTTACAATAAATATTATATATGTGATATATAATATTATAACATGATATGGTTATTAATGCAACATGTTTTGTGGAGTTTAATTGAGGTTAGGGTTTGGATTAGGGTTAAGTCTTCATGAAGCTTTTAAGAAGCTTCTTGAAGCTTTGACTTTGACTTGGATATTTTGTGATATTTTGTGATATTTGCTTCACCCAACCCAACCCTTTAACCCTAGTTATATTTCTACAATGGTTAGCCTTCTCATTATCTACCATGGTTGCATTTCTAACCACACACTAGAGTTTCATTATTCATCACAAAAGGATTCTTCTTCTTCTTTCTTGAGTTCTTGATGGAAAAGCTTTCTAGCTTTTTCATTAGTGATGAAAATGAGTGAGATTAAGAAAACAAATGAGAGCTAAAATCCTACTTCATCATCCTAATCTTTCCAAGTCATTTAGATTAGGGTGTTCACTTCATTTAGTGAGTGAGAGCTTGTGTTAATGAAACTTCAAGGTAGATCATCTTTGTTATCGAAGATCGGAAGCAAGCTTGCAACTTTCTCTTCGTGGAGCCTCTCGAGAGTCCGGAACTTGATGATCGCAGTGAAGGGACCACAACACAGAGCGTATGAAGTGAAGGACCGGACTACAAAGGTTGTAATCCCAAACTCTTAGATGTTAAAGTGTTTAACATGCTTTGTTTCTCTTAATCTCTAGTTTAAGATCTTGGTTAAGGGTTGTTCGGCACGTCTAAATTTTAAATCGGGCATGGTTGATGCCTCGTAGACCCTTGTGAGAGTGCCTAATAACCCTACAGTTATGCACTTGAGAAGTTGCATACCTATTAAATAGGGTTCCAATCAAATCAGTTGCCTACCAGTTCATATATGATATGGAATGGGAAGAGCCCATATCTTAAGTAAATTAAGATTTGGGTTGTCCGGCCTATGTCTAAAAAGCAAAATCCGGACAAGCTCGAGGCAAAGTCAGATCTGTGGAAGTTTGTTGGATATCCCAAGCATACGCAAGGGAATATCTTCTACATAACCGAGGAACAAAAATGTTTTGTTTCTCAGCATGCCACCATTGTGAAAGGGAATTTCTTGTGAAAAATTAGTGGTCATGAGGTAGAACTAGAAGGAGTTCCAGCTATACAAACAACAGCAGATGATTTGGTAGAACCAAAGGATTCAATAGATTCTAACGAACCTCAGCCTCTCCGCCGATCTAGTAGGGTTCCTCACCCACCTGAGAGATACTTCGGTTTTCTCTATGACAGTGGGAATGGGGATTGCATCATGAGAAGATGACCGAACTAGTTTCGAGCTGGCCATCAGGAGTGGGACTCTGTAAGAATGGCTGGATGCTTAGCGATCTGAGATGGAATCCTTATACACCAACAAAGTATGGACTTTGGTTACTTTATCTGAAGGGTTAAATCCACATCAGGAGCAAGTATATCTTGAGAAGATTACTTGGTGTACATGGAAAAGTTGAGACTTTCAAAGCTATACTTAAGTCCATCCAGATCCTACTTGCCACTGCTACATACCATGACTACGATATCTGTTGGTTGGGTGTCATGACTGCTTTTCTAAATGATGTTTTGGAAGATAGCGTCTATAAGTACACAGCCAGAGGGCTTCGTAGAAAGTGGGAACAGCGGAAACGTGTGCAAGATGCTTTATGTGATAAAGCAGGCATTGCAGAGTTGGAACGTCTGTTTTGAGATTGTAGTCAAAGAGTTTGATTTCATCAAAATGGTAGATGAACCTTGTATATACAAAAAGGTAGTAGGGAGTATGGTGGTGATCCTCATAGAAAACGTGGATGACATACTCTTGATAGGAAAGGAGTTTCCTATGCTGCGCTCGGTCAATCTCCGCTTATCACAAAGATTCTCCATATAGGATCAAAATGATACCTCCTAAATCCTAGGTTTTATATCTATGAGATAGATCTAAATGGATGTTAGGATTCTCACTAGGTGTAGTGAGATGGTATCAATCGATCCTGGGGAGAATCACTGGAAAGGTTCCACGGTGATAAGGACGACTGAATGTTAGTTGCAGGCATTGTCTTTACGCTCAGTGGAGGGACGGTATGTTGGAGGAGTTCCAAGCTAGATACCGTGACTTACTAGACGATTAAAGGCAAGATACATCGTTACCAAGGATGCTACCAAAGAGGCAGTCTGGATATATATAAGTTCATGAGATGAACTTCGTTCCAACCATTGTGTGACAATGGAGTTATTGCTTTGGCCAAGGAGCGCCCGTCCCATCAGAAATCCAGATATATTTCTTAGGCAGTATCACCTGATCATGGAGATGGTTGATCTCCAGGGAGATCGAGGTTAGGAGAGTAAACGCAGATGACAATAGCGCGGATCCACTCACAAAGGACTTTTTTCCCAGTAAAGACTTTTATGGGATGGTTGAGTATGAGATACTTTAACCACAGTTAATTGTTGGGTATGTGATACCACAACAGATGGCCCTAGTGCAAGGGGGAGATTGTTAGTTATATGTGTGCCCTAGAGGCTATTACTGTACAAACGATGTATATTGTAATGGATGCTTGGACATATATAGGGAGGACTTTCTTGCTTGACATGATAGTATGTTATCTGGTTGTACTTTATCTTAACATGTACTCTGATTGTCTCTATATTACATGTTGAAAAAGCCCTTAGGATATGTACTCGACTACTGGGAATATGATGAGATCATACTAGTGGGGCCACGGTAGTCGACGAGTACATCCTATAACTGTTCCTAGTCGAGAGTGTATCGAGACAGGGCATCGATGCACCAGAGTAGACTAGCGTATACGCATCTTGACCCATATGATGGGCGATGGATGATCCCATATCCATCGGTGTTTGACATCAAGGATGGTGTACGGGTGCTCAGTAGAGACAGGGTACACTGGACGGACTCGCCGAGAACACCCAGATGGTATTATACCTCACGTCAGATGGCAGCTCTCTGGTGACACTGGTACAGAGTAGTCTGTAGACCCGAGATCGTCATAGAGTCTTGTGTGATTCCCACTGTGCTTTGATTTCCATCATACCACGTCCAAGAGGGCGTGGAAAAAGGTGGCTTTTGGGTACAGTCCCAAATCACATGGAGGCGAAGAGCGATAGGAAGGGATTCGTCTCTTCCGGTATAAGGAGTTGATGTTGTGCTTTGTTCGATTGGCTATAACTGGAAATCCCTAGTCAGGGTTGCTGAGATTTACTGGTAAATGTTATCAGTAGTTTCTTGAACTGTTATAAACCTCATATCGACACTACTTATCAAGCTACAGGGGTCTGACGTTTACCACCCTAGGCGAGATATGCGGCATATCAGACGAAGAGACCGGACTGTATAAGAGTGTTACTGATTGGATTTGCAGGAGAATGTACAGGCTTGCTTGTTGATCTTCTGATCACTCAATACCTGGGTAGCTGTTACGTTTAGCTGACCGCTTGCAGCTTGTGGGTGTTTGATATGATCATCACCATCTACCGGCGTATTGACGATTCTTTAGAGTCCTACACAGAGGTTTCTTGACTCAGGCAAAACATAGTAGGGGAACATATGTGATATGTGCTGGACCGAGGATAATGCGATATGAGCTATCGTATTATATTCTCGCGTTATTTTGATACGAGCCGGATCATCGGATCAAGTGTTGATTCGATGAATCGGTACATGATATATTGGTCGGTTATATTCGATATAGCCGGATTGTCGGATCAAGTGTTGATTCGATAATTTAATGTATAATAATATATATGATATATTGAAATACATTATCTAATATTGGCTCGCTTTATTGATTCATTTTCTCACCGGGTAATACATTGATATATATGCGATATATGTTAATTGTATTATTTTCTTTTGTTACAAATATATATTATATATGTGATATATAATATTGTAGCATGATATGATTACTAATGCAACAAGTTTATGTTAATTATATGTATGCCCTAGAGGCCATTACTGTATATACGATGTATATTGTAATGGATGCTTGGACATATATAGGGAGGACTTTCTTGCTCGACATGATAGTATGCTATCTGGTTGTACTTTATCTTAACATGTACTTTGATTGTCTCTATGTTACATATTGATAAAGCCCTTACGATATGTACTCAACTACTGGGACTATGATGAGATCATACTAGTGGGGCCACGGTAGTCGACGAGTACATCCTATAACTGTTCCTAGTCGAGGGTGTATCGAGACAGGGCATCAATGCACTAGAGTAGACTAGCGTATACGCATCTTGACCCATATGATGGGCGATGGATGATCCCATCTCCATCGGTGTTTTACATCATGGATGGTGTACGGGTGCTCAGTAGAGACTGGGTACACTAGACAGACTCGCCGAGAACTCCCAGATGGTATTATACCTCACGTCAGATGGCAGTTCTCCGGTGACACTGGTACAGAATAGTCTGTTGACCCAAGATCGTCATAGAGTCTTGTGTGATTCCTACTGTGCTTTGATTTCCATCATACCACGTCCAAGAGGGCGTGCAAAAAGGTGGCTTTTGGGTACAGTCCCGAATCACATGGAGGTAATGAGCGATAGGAGGGGATTCGTCTCTCCCGGTATAGGGAGTTGATGTTGCGCTGTGTTCGATTGGCTATAACTGGAAATCCCTGGCTAGGGTTGCTGTGATCTACTGGTAAGTGTTATCAGTAGTTTCTCGAACTTTTACAGACCTTATATCGACACGACTTATCAAGCTACTGTGGTCTGACGTTTACCACCCCTAGGCGAGATATGCGACATATCAGACGACGAGACCGGACTGTACGGGAGTGTTACTGGATGGATTCACAGGAGAATGTACAGGCTTGCTTGTTGATCTTCTGAGCGCTCAATACCTGGGTAGCTGTTACGTTTAGCTGACCGCTTGCAACTTGTGGGTGTTTGATATGATCATCACCTACTGCCGGCGTATTGACGATTCTTTAGAGTCCTACACAGAGGTTTCTTGACTCAGGAAAAACGGAGTTGGGGCACGTATGTGATATGTGTGGGACCAAGAATAATGCGATATGAGATACCGTATTCTATTCTCGCGATATTTGATATCAGCCGGGTCATCGGATCAAGTGTTGATTCGATGAATCGGTACGGATAAATATTAGTCGGTTATATGCGATATAGCCGGATTGTCGGATGAAGTGTTGATTCGATAATTTTATGTATAATAATATATATGATATATTAAATTACATTAACTAATATTAGCTCACTAAAAGATTCTTTTTCTCACTCGGGTAATACATTGATATATATGCAATATATGTTAATTGTATTATTTTATTTTGTTACAATAAATATTATATATGTGATATCTAATATTGCAACATGATATGATAACTAATGCAACATGATTAGTGGAGATTAAACATGGTTAGGGTTTGATTTGGGTTAAGTTTTTCTAGATGATTCTAGAAGGTTTAATTTTGTTTTGTGCAAAGATATTTTCAAGTGACTCATTCTTAACCTAACCTAAACCCTAGCCTTGGTTAATTCTCTACAAAGGTTTATTCAACCATGGTTGCATTATTCATCATATTTATCTTTCATTATTCATCACAAAAGGTTTCTAATGATATTATTCGTCATCTTCTTCCTTCTTCCTCCTTTGAGGAAAAGCTTTTTAGCTTTTTGCTTTTTGATGAAAATGAGTGAGAATATGAAAACAAATGAGAGCAAAAATCCTACTTCATCATCCTCATCTACCCTTGCCCTTTAGATGAGAGTGTTCACTTCATTTAGTGAGTGTTAGCTTGTGTTAATGAAACTTCAAGGTAGATCATCTTTGTTATCGAAGATGGGAAGCAAGCTTGTATCTTTCTCTTCATGGAGCATCTCGAGAGTCCGGAACACGATGATCGCAGCGAAGGGACCTCAACACGGAGCTTAAGAAGTGAAGGACCGGATCTACAAAGATTGTAATCCCTCTCACTTAGTGTTAAAGTGTTTAAGATACTTGTTTTCGCCTAAACTCTAGTTTAAAGATCCGGCTTTGGGTTGTTCGACACGGCCAAAATTTTAATCGGGCATGGTTGATTCCTCGTAGACCCTTGTGCGTGTACCTAGCAACCCTACAGTGGTATCAGAGACAAGCTAGAACTTTAGGCGAAGTCTAGACGAAGTTTAAAGTCCGATCGAACACCGAAACCCTAATTTGAACCCCTCTCTTGATATTTTTCAAAAATGTGAATTTTTATGAATTAAAAATGCTCAGAAAATTAAGCAGGAAAAAAATAAGAATTACTGTGAACTACTATCCTGTAATGCGCTGATTTGACCGCGGAACCGCGGCCAAACCAAGGATTTGGCGGCGGTTCCGCGGCCAAAATTTTGAATTACTCCCTGGAACTTCATATATTTATTCTTAGGTCCTTTCTTGTCATTTTTTTTCTGGGAATTTTTTAATTCCACTCAATTGTTGAGTTTTCTAGGGTTGTATTGGGGACTCGTTGATTCGATCGGATATTTTAACTTCGTTTAGTTTTTCCAGATAATTTTTAGAAACTGTTAAAAAGTTCGACCGGATATCAATAACTCACTTTTTGCCGACCCGGAAAATTTCCAAGTGTTGTATTATTCCGTTGTTTGAGAACGTTCTAAGTCGTGCAAGTAACGCGGTGGATGTAGGGTTACTAGGAACACTAACATGGCTCTACAAGGCATCGACCATGCCAAAATTAAATTTTTATGTGCCGAATAACACTAAGCAAGATCGTATACTAGAGTTTAGGCGAAGCAATTAGCAAGTAAACAACTTTACTCTAAAGGGAATATGAAATACAACCTTTGTAGATCGTTCCTTCACTTCTTAAGCTCCTTGATGAAGTCCCTTCGCTGCGATCGTGGTTCTCCCGGACCCTTGCATGGCTTCACGAGGCGAAAGGTGCGACCTTGCTTGAAGTCTCCGAGGCCGAAGATGATCTACGTCGAGGGAATTCCGACTCAAGCTCCTACTTCACTAACTAGAGAATTAGTGAAGCAAACACCCTATACTAAAGTGCTAATCTAGTAGAGGATGGAGAAATAGGAAGTGGGTTCTCTTTGGATTTTTGTTTCTCACAATCTATCTCACTTTTTCAAAACCCTAGTTTTCTTTTTCCTTTTCACAATGAAGAAGAAGAAGAAAAGAAAGAGATGAGGATAATGATCAAGTTTTTTTGGTTAACCATGGTGAGTGAGTATCATATACTAACCCTTGTAGAGACATTACCATGGCTAAGTTTAAATGGTTAGGTTAATAAAAATCTAAGGTAAAACAAATCTAGTGGACTTTGTCAAAGTATCCACAAGCTTCCACAAGCTTCAATCTTATGACAAAATGTCCACTAATTTGTGATTACCTTAAATAATTATTAAACAGCAATTAAGTATAGAATGGTGTATGTCTTACACACGCATGTCATGTGTATCATCAACCATGATACAATAAGAAAAACACATTTTAATATATATCATATATACATTAAAATTATGTTCATGTGAGAAAAACCCTAAAGTGAACAAGTATTAGTAAATGTAAAATAGTATATCTAATATACAATTATACACTTAATTATTAAATCAACACTTGACTTAATAATTCGGTCATATCTCATATAACCAGCTAACATCCATTGTATCGACTTATCGAATCAACACTTGATTCGATAACCCGGCTATATCATATATAACCGACAGATACAAAAAGTCGCGAGAATAGAATACGGTATCACATACATGCATTATTCTCGGTCTCGCACATATCACATATGCGCTCCTATTTCGTTTTGCCTGAGCCAGTAAAACCTCTGTGTAGGACTCTAAAGACTCGTCAATACGCCGGCAGTAGGTGATGATCACATCAAGCACTCACAAGCCGTCGGCGGTACTAGCTGGACGTAACGGCTACCCGGGTACTGAGCAATCAGAAGATCAGCAAGCAAGCCCGCTCCAACTCCTGTAAAAGCCTGCCGGTAACACTTCCCGTACAGTCCGATCTCCTCGTCTGATATGTCGCATATCAAGTCTGGGGGTGGTAAACGTCAGACGCCAATAACCGATAAGTCATGCTGATGTGAGGCTCATAACGGGTCGAGAAACTACTGGTAACACTTACCAGAAAATCTCTAAATCAGCCCAGGCCAAGGACTTCCCTGTTACGGCCAATCGAGCACAGCGCAACATCAACCCCCAATACCGGGAGAGACGAAACCCCTCCTATCGCTCATTGCCTCCATGTGACTCGGGACTGTACCCAAAAACCACCGTTTTGCACGCCCTCATGGACGTGGTAAGGTGCAAATCAAAGCACAGTGGGAATCACATAAGACATTATGAGGATCTCGGGTCTACAGACTAACCTGCACAAGTGTCATCAGAGAACTGCCATCTGACGTAAGGTATAATACCATCTGGAAGTTCTCAGCTAGTCCGTCCAGTGTACCCAGTCTCCACTGAGCACCCGTATACCATCTCTGATGTCAAACACCAATGGATATGGGATCATCCATCGCCCATCTCATGGGTCGAGAAGCGTATACGCTAGTCTACTCTGGTATATCGATGCCCTGTCTCGATATACCCACGACTAGGGACCTTGAAGGATGTACTTATGGACTACCATGTCCCCACTAGTATGATCCGCATCATACTCCAGGCAGTCAAGTACATATCCTAAGGGCTTTACCAACATGTAACTATAAGACGGTATAAAGAGACAAGTATACATGTTAAGATAAAGAGCAACCAGATAGCATACTATCATATCAAGCAAGAAAGTCCTCTCTCTATATGTCCAAGTATCCAATATAATATACATCATCAGTACAATACTGGCCTCTAGGGCATAATACAACTAACAGTGGACCCTCTAGAAGACAACAAACCTTAACTCGATTATGTGATCGTCTTGAACTGCCTCTGAACCTTAGGGTTTGTGGCAGTACGGCGTGCCATATGTGAGGCGTTAGCTTGACCCTTTTAGGGCTGGACCATTGGTACTGGTGCATGTGATGGATATTTTAAAACTAATTTCAAGTGTTGAGAACTATTTGGGAAAATTTGGGTGTTTGATTATTCGATCGGAAAGTTTAACATTGTCTATTTATCTGGAATGTGATACAATATTTCGAATCCACATAAGGTTATGAGATAACTAATTTGAATATTATAAACATAGCAGTTTAGTCTCAGATGATCGGTTGCCATGGAATTTTGATGTGATCAAAAGTCCGTCGCAATCACGTAGCGTACGCGGATACTCGCCGGGTAAACTAAATAGATAGCCATACCCCTAAGCCCCAACCAAGTGACTGTAGGAGGACCCCGTCGCCAAAAGCATCCCTTCGGGTGCTCGCGGCAGCGGTGTTCCGCCTTAGTGCACTTCGTCGACGGCATCGGGGGTGCGGCCGTCTACTAAAGTTTGCGATGAGCATTTGATCAGGATGTCGGGAATCTTGTTGAATTGCCCGACTTGATATTGAAAAGAGTTTTCGATAATGAGACTAAAATGCGGGGTTTATAATTGTTAGGCATGCGATGTCTAAGGAATTCATTTGGTTAGGCATGCGATGTCTAAGGTGGTTGCGGATTCCAACTGTTGTAGTTTTACACTTTCTTTTCTGTGACCGTAAGCGTAGTATGTGGTGTATCGCCGGCTTCGTTGCTATACATCAACGACAATCGGGATACGCATACTTGCTTACGTTGATGATATGAGATATTATGTGTTGATGTGATATGTTATATTAGATCGTCGCGTTTTTGAATAGCCGGGGGTTTTATGTGAGATGAGAGTTTTTTCTTTTTCATTCATATAAAATTCATTTGTATGTAATATTCTTTTATTGGGGCATTTCCGGGCTGAGGATGATGTCACCATTGTATATTATTTACTTTTCCGCATTAGGTAGACCCAAGGCGGGGAGCACAAGTAACCGGGTTCTAGGGTCCAGTGGGAGACCATCTCGAGGTGTCGAGACCGGGTCTCCTAACCCTAGAATTGACAGTGTTGCTTGCCGCTCTCGTAGGGGTCTAGGGATGTGGGTTTGGCTATTCATCGCGACCGTGGAATGCATGCGCATGAAAACATATCGTAGCGCAATACATGTGCATGAAAAACGAGTATATAAACCAAAATCAAAACTCCGTCAAGCATCCCGCAATCATCGGAGTTATGGTGAAGACACCAATGTCAAGGTCCAATACGAAATCCAATATGATATATATCAAAACTATAACACGTACATAGTACGCATCATTGTAAACTCGTCAAAACATCTGAATGAAATGCATGCCAAACCCTTTCAAGTCGCTGTGCGATGCGCGTATCACGCCACAGTGGCGGACGTCTATTGTAAGAAAATAACTATATATATATCCTTTGTTTAACATACACGTCTCGCCATTTTTGAAAATAATTTTAGAAGGGATTCCTTTATTAAATATTCGTGTCATCTCGAACACGTAGGTAAAGTATCGAGTCTGTAGCTCCTTTTTGGAAATCCGTTCGATAACTATCAATGCATGCAAAAATATATATTCAGGTACTGTCCTCGGACTAGTCCTTCTCGGCTACTATACCAAATGGTAAATATCATAAAAACGTGCTGCTCGAAAGAAATCGTTCTTAATAGTACATGTAACAATGCCACATGCGTCTGGTGCGCATGGAAATCGAAATCAATGAAGGTGCCATACATGTGCACAGAAACAAAATCTAAGTGCAACGGGTGTGCACGAAATCACCTGTCAAGGGCAACGGTGTGCCTGACAACAATATCAGGTGCATCTGATATGCACGAAGAATCCTGATTTAGTGCATCTGGCATGCACCAAAATCGTATCAAGCGTGCCAAGTGTGCGCAAGAATCCAAATCAAGTGCACAAGGTGCACGAAAACAAATATCGAGTATCACAATCAAAATCGACAGTATACGATACATCTCAATCTAAATCGGGTATACTGTGGTATATAATCTCACAACCGTGTGCATCAGCGTGCACAAAATCGAATCAAAATACTAAAAGTGCATGAAAACTATGCCGAAAGCACAAGTCAAATCACATGCATACCATAGGCATGAAATTAAATCAACATCTCGAATGACATCAAATCGAAGTCAAGTGCAACTGTGGTGCACGAAAACTCAATCATGTAAATAAATTGCCCAAAATACCGAAATCCTAGATGACGGAAACAGTCCCGCTCTATCACATCCTCTAAAGATCTCTGGCCAGCTGTCATGGTCATTCATAACATGTCTCGTCGACGATGCCGAACTCTGGCCTACTGGGTGTGCACAATGCGACCGATCCTGGGTCTATGTCTTCTCGTTTAGTATTCAAGAACGATCCTGTCGGGGTCTCTCCCAAATCTCATTTCTGCCGAACTGCCCGCAAGTTATCACCCTTTACTAAATCTATTTCTTGTTACGGAACGGCTGCGTACTCATCACGACACCTTCTGGAAGATATATCCATATTCGACGCCTCTGCATGCGTATCGCATCTCTGATGTCATCGAAGTGGAACGTCACCTCATCAAAATCCCATACGAACCTCTTACTCCACTTTTCTCTAATGTCGACAGATTCGGACTCTTCTCTTCGTGGCTGCATGGACTGCGCTCCAACGGCTATACTCGTATCTGGAGTCTACCAAGCAATGTATCCCATCACATGATATCCGGACGACGTCGAACTTTTCGATTGATTCGTCAAAGTTCCATAAACCCCCAAGAGTTCAGCCCTTGAGCGCAGTTTAATAATATCCAGTACATGCCACGGTACCTATGGACCAGCCGTAGAAGGGCAAACCCAAGCCTCATTAATGGCACCACGGAACTGCCGCAAACCCTTAGGTTCAAAGGCGTTCCTATGGTCATTATATCAAGTTAGGGTTTCATTCTTCTAGAGGACCACATAATTACTTGCATGTTTTTCCGAATATTTTAAACTTGGAAAAATGGGTTTCTGACATTCGATCGTCTTCTATCGACTCTCAACGTACCTGCGTGAAGTCTTCTCAAGCTGGAATCAATCAATCTGATGACCTCGCATCGGGGTATATAACGAACCACTTGTCCTAGTCATTCCTCCTTGAGTGACTAGCGATCTTCTATCATATCTCCAAGTACAACTCGTGCTGCATAGCTCCAAACATCTGGGGCGATATCTTGTCATTCGCAGCAGCAACCAGTTCATTCGTCCACACGCTAAGCAGTGCCTCAATCATCAAGAATAACGGTGCATTAACGGTCATCACATTCTAGCCAGCCTCTATCAATGGCCCAATCCTCTGGTGCTGATCTGCACGTTCGAGAAATCTTTGTAAAAGCAAACCATCAAATGCTCATGGCGCAAAAAACACAATAAAACGACACATCTATACAATCGTGTGTCACCGGAATTATGCCCTGGTCAGTCCCCATCCAAGACGAGCTAATGCTGACCGTAGCTCTAACCGCAGCTCTCTCTGTCTATGCAATCGTGGTAACAAAACCACCAACCGATATCGATGAGGATAGATCATAGGTATGAATATAATACTGTGGAAGGAAATGTACATCCTAAGGCTTCTTAAGCGTAGTAGTGTATCGTAAGTATGCCGTGGAACATACACACGATACGCCACTCTCCTTAAGTCACCTACTCCATCAACCAAGGTCAACCTACGCGAAGAAAATTCGGGTCTAATACCCCCTCGTCCAAGTCTAAGTTCCGTAAGGTCAAGCCTAGGTTCCGAATAAATATACGCCGTAGACTCCACATAGTCAAACATAGACTCGAACCAAGGTTAAACCTAGCGCTCTGATACCAACTTTGTCCCGACCCGAAATAGTACGTGACTGGCACTTGAATCATGTGAAGTGTATAGGACCATACCTAATTCAAGTAAGCCAAAAGCCCAGAAATCTAAACCATTTGAAAAGAGAGTAGTGAAGGAAAACTTGTTTTAAAGCGAGTGGTTTTAATAAAATAAGACATGGTATGCATTTTTAAAATATCAAGTCTTTTCTGAAAATTTCGGCAGAGTTTCCTTTGCAAATACTGGCCCCAAACGGGTACAACACAAGAAATATATGAATAACGCATAAAGGCATCCCCAAGCGGGAGCTAGCTCTTAGCCATACGGTGGTCACAACCACGCAAGAAATATAATATACAACGTCGAAGGGTGAGGATCAAAACTCAGAAGAAAACCAACAGCCACCAAAAAACCATAATAATACAAGAGCGGCTCTAAGGTCGAAATAATAAACACTGGTCTTCTAAGTCTATAAATAAATACAAGTCTGGTTGATGGAGTTATTAGATACAACTGAATTTAAATAAAGTACAATGATGGTCACGATATGAGAGAACCCACCTACCAAAGCAATCACCCGGAAGAAACAATATGCCAGCAAAGCCGCCAAGGAAACCTGTATGGCAAACCTGCAAGGAACTGTGGCACAACGGGGATGAGTTGCCAAATTGCGAGTAGAAAACATCACCGAGCAGAAATCGTATGTATGACTCAATCCTAGGTCATACGATAATAATATATCCTCAATAATATATCCTGAACCAACTACACATTAGTGTAATACCACGTGCCCGTGTCAGTGCCTCAGGTAGCAACATATCATATATATGGTGTATGAATGCATCGAAAAGAAAACAGAATCCCTTATGAATGAGAAAATTGTTTTCTTTATTTAATGAGATTTCTGTATATATAAATCGAGGTATCATCAATGAAATCAACATAAATCCGTGTCAAGCATCGACAGAAAATATAAATCTCAATATCCAAAATCTCGGGCTTCGGCTATCCGGATAAGCCCATATCATAATATCTCAATACCTCAAAGTCTCAATATCTCGGGCTCCGGCTATCCGGACTGGCCCCTGGGCTCCGGCTATCCGGACTGGCCCCTGGGCTCCGGCTATCCGGCTATCTGGACTGGCCCCAAAACATCAAATCTCACGACTACGTCAGTATCCTCCGGATATCCGCCGCGTCACAAATAACGGGTCGGTAGTGTTCCCCTGCCAGGCTCAACGCCATCATCTGCGACCATCTTTTCCCAGAATACCGCACCGGGTCCACCATGTACCCACAGATGGTTCATCCTCCTCCTCGAATCGGGTGTATGATATCGCTCAAGAGCCGAGAAAACTCATGGTGGACATATCTCATATCATATCACGAGATAACCGCAACTTGCATTTTTAAAATGATATTAAGTTTATATAAAATCCTTGCAGTTTCTCCAAATTCAGAAATCTCATGGAAATCCAAAATTCCAATCTCAAGAGTAATAACAATGAATTACCGGGCTCCAGCAATTCGGACTGGCCCATAATATCGCATTGCAAATGAATATATAAATATGCATGAAATATCACAATAATAAATGCAATATCTAAACTAGCACAGTAATGATATATCGAAACAATCAGCTAGCAAACGATATCAATAAAGTAATATTCTCTAAAGTGTACGTGACATGGCAATTACCGACGATGATATGTGTGAGCCGGCAAGCAAGTGTACGTGGAGCATACGCGTGATCGGTAATGGTGCTGGTGTCCTGACAACATGGTTTCATAATCGCTAAATTACACATTAAACATGCAATGCGATGATAACAACATGAATAAATGGAGAAAGAATAATAAACGCGACAATACAGAATATACATATCTATATACGAGTCATACAGTTTGTTGTCTAAAATCGCACGAATCGTGGTGTTTAAAAAATAGGGGCTATATTGTTTTTAAGAAAAGGTACGCCCTTTGAAATATCCATAGTATCCCTCGGCCTGTCTTTAAAATACTCACGATTTGTTAGTTTTGGAAATAAGTATGACTCATGCCCAACTCTAACATCTACTAAATAAACTACAGGACAGCTAAGTGACTAACAAAAGGGTAAGGAAATCCACCTAAATCTGAGTCGATCTATATATCTAGTAGTCGGTGATCCTGCCTCAATAGCGTCACATACGATAACGTATATATAATACGACATCCTCGAATCATGAGTGCGGATCAATCATTATATTTATATCTCGTACGGTAAATCCATCATACGGTATCCCAAAATCGGGGTACGGGTCGCCTATCACATATACCTCAATATCCACATGGTATCATTATCATAATATCATGAACAGGGTACTGATCAAAGTCTAGTACATGCCGATACCATCAATATATATATCTGCGTGTGTATGAAAACACATCACCCAACGATCCGCTATAATAATATGTCGTATCTCATAACACGACCCAAATCACATCACCGATCTCATGGCATCCAGCCCAATCACATCGACTTATCTCCAAATATCATATACTATCCTCATCTTACCTGTATACGTATACATATATATATATATATACACATACTCACATACATATATGTATATATATACATATCGCCATATACGCACAAGAACATCGAATTTATGCGCGTGTGTGTGCGTGTGTGCAAAACATTACTCTAGGATTTCGCGACTAAGAAACTAAACTAAGTTACTATCTTCCGAATACGCTAACACTAATCCAATGTCACCAAAAGTATTACTTACTAAGTATGCACATCTCATAACAACATGTATATATATATAAATATTATAACGCATTGAAATACTACGAACTTGCGGGGGTGCTATACGCCATCCACCCGACTTCCCCCTCAGATATATATCTACTCACCTATATCCTTGTTTGTCGAAATCGATATCGCCATCCTCTTCTTCATCGTCCAAAATCCACGTAAGGGTACCTACATATCACGTATATCGTATCGCATCAAAACGTCCAATTCAAACCCAAAACAATACGCAAGGTGCCTATAGGTTAAAACCTATAGCCTACTCATGCAATGCAACCAAATAACACCCGATATCGACGTACAAACGTCAAGTGACCGATATAAAACCAAATATCAAAACTTCAAGTCATGAACATCTAGAAATTCAAAGCAGCAACAAAAGAAAAAGGTCCAAGATTTTGGTTCAGGAGAAATAGGGATAAGCAAACAATACTGGGTGTTGTATAGGAGGTATATGAGCTACAGAACAATTCCTAGCTCCAAACTCCACGAAGTGGCCGGCCACATACCCTCTAAATCCAGCCATATCGTCCAAAGATGCTCAGAATGGGTTCGTCTTGGCAGGGTGTCTTCTTAGTGGTCCATCTAGGTTAGTGGTGTTGTTTGCTTTTCCAGTAAAACTCCCGGGTCACTCAAGAATCCCTGTAGGCCACCAATTACACACAAAACCGACATTTTGAAATTTCAAATCAAAGTTTGGTTTGTTTCAGTTTGGTCTGGGTTTCTAACACTAGGGGGTTTAGCTCACTATTAAAGCTCATTAGCACTATCACAACTCAAGAATCCTTCAAACCTCATCTAGGAATTTTCAAAGCTCACAAAACCTCACTAAAACACTTCTAAATATGTATGGATGCTAAAGTGAATGAGATACTATACTAGTGGTGATGAATATACCTCATTTGGCAATTCAAGAATTTTCTTGAGTTGCCCCAAGTCTTCAAAATCCAATTTTTCTTGATCTCCCATACTTATAGTGAGCCTGTGAATGTTTTTAATGAAAGGAATGAAGTGTTTTAAGGTGTTTTGGATGGTTTTGTGAGGAGTTATAGGAGGTGGAGGGAAGAGGGCGGCCAAGATGAAGGAGAAGGAGAGAAGAATGAGTGAATGAGTGAAGAGAGAATGAACCATGACCAAGGTTGTGAAGGGTCCCGGCAGCGCCCGGCGATCGAAACGCGGCCAAAATGCGGAACAAAAATTTATCAAACCGGCGCTACCGCTACCCGAATCCCGGATCGACCTTAAACCCTAAACTAGCAAACTAACTAAGAGTTAGAATCGTTATACCGAGTTGATCCGTGTCTTTCGGTCTTCATTCCAAGCTCCTAGTGATCCTTTGATGATGTTTAGTTGCCGGTCTTCCTTCATTTTCGATGATCCACCCGAGGGAAACGGCGCAAGCTCCAACCTCGACAAACGAGGTAACCTACGCTCCAAAGTCGCTTGCTATGGAGAGTGGGGGTGTATGGAAATGTCACTACAATTTTTCTCTCATCCATGTGCTCATAGGAGCAACCATAGAAGAAGATGAAGGAGGTGATGAAAAATTTGGCATGAACTAGAATGGCTAAGTATTTTTGGATCATGAGAGAGTGGGAGTAAAATGTCACAAATGAAAATTAACCGCACCCAAAATTATGGCCGGCCCCCCCTCTCATTCACCAAAAGAAAAATATCATTTCATTTGTTTAATTTCATTAAACAAATACAACCATACCTAGGTCCATGCTTTGACCCATACCTCCTTTCCAACTCATTTCCAAATGATTTTTAATAAAGAAAATCATTAATGAGGTAGCACCTTCTAAAAGCTATTCCGTATAAAATAAGGAATACTTCCCGGTACATGTACCGAAATACATATACGCGTATTCGTACCAAAATACGAATAGCCGAGAGAGAAAACGAATAGTGAACAATAATACTAGAATACGTATATACAAATACATATATAAATTATTAAATCAAAACCTGATTTAATAAACTGGCTTAATCCTAAGCCGCTAGTATTATCAACCGTCCAATTAAAGTTTGCACAGCAAGTGCACATATTTAATCGGACACCTGTATGCATCAACATACCTCATGTACACCATATCGCCTGAACCGTGAAAACCCTCTGTGTGGGACTCTAAAGACTCGTCAGTACGCTGGAAGTGGATTTAACCAAAAGCACATCAGCAGCACTAGCAGTACGTAACGGCTACCCAGGTATTGAGCGAAAAGGAGGCCGACGAGCAAACTCATCCTGAACCCCTACTGAGCCTGTCAGTGATAATATCCGTACAGTCTGATCTGTTCGTCTAAGAGTATCGCATAACGAGTCTACGGGGGTGGATAAAGTCAGACCCCCAACAACGCGATATTTAGTGTCGGTATGAAACTCATCACCTCCTGAGAAACTATCGATCCTGGATCGATAGTTCTCATCCACCGTGGCCACGGATTTATGGTGATGGCCATCCGTACACAATGCGACATCAACCCCCAATACAGGGAGAGACGAATCACCGACGATCGGATCAGTGCCTCTATGTGGCTCGGGACTGTACCCAACTAAAACCTGTTTGGACGACTCCTTTGAGCCGTGGTAGGGTAGTAATCAAAGCACAGTGGGAACTCACACGAGAAAAATGACAATCTCAGGTCGACAGACTAACCAGTACACATGTCACATGTGAACTGCTATCTGACAATAGGTATAATACTAACTAGCATGTTCCCGGCGAGTCCGTCCAGTGTACTCATAACCCAATGAGCACCTGTATACTATCTTAGGTGAACAAACTAACACCAATGGCTTATGAGACCTGGCCACCGCCCCTCGTCGGGGTCTCGATCAGTGTACACTAGTCTATACTGGAGTATCGATGCCCGGTCTCGATACTCCTACGACTAGGGACATTTAAGGATGTGCTTATAGACCCCCAGCTCCTACATATGTGATCGCTTTCACAATGCTGGCAGTCAAGCAAGAAT
Organism: Agapanthus africanus; assembly: GCA_030015575.1. Taxonomy (NCBI): domain Eukaryota; kingdom Viridiplantae; phylum Streptophyta; class Magnoliopsida; order Asparagales; family Amaryllidaceae; genus Agapanthus; species Agapanthus africanus. Next base: position 295,863,230 of record CM057347.1, read on the forward strand.
CCTATGGGCTCTATCAACATGTACATGTTGATAAAGACAAACCAGATAGCAGACTATCATCTTGAGTAAGACTGTTTCATCGGTATAGGTCTTGCCTCAATCATCATAATCACAAGTCCGCGACTATGATAATTGCCTCGAGGGCACTATAGCCAACAATCTCCCACTTGCACTTAAGGCCAATTATTGTGATGTCGCATACTCATAGCCCGTGTGATACCGAACACCCAACTTATCTACTAATCAGTTTCACAAAGCCTATTTGCGAAAATGATTGTGTTCGAGAAATAGCCTCGGTGAGTGGATCCGCTCCAAAGTTTCTTTCTGTATCTCTCTTAATCTCAACTTCGCGGAGAAAACTATCTCCCAAAATGAGCAATACTTGTCTTAGAATTTGTCTGGATATGTTATGGGACCCAGTTCACAAATGAACTCCAAATCCAGCAAACTACTTAGACTGTATCATCCACTGAATTTAATCAGTATCCTGCACCTTGCCTTTCCTCAGTATCCGCTTGGACCACCTGTCCAACATACTGTCCCTTAAAAGATGGAAAAACAGTCACTCTGTCATCCAGGTCACCTTGGAAGACTAAAATGATAACCGTCTCCTGAAGGAGGCTGCCGTAATCATTTCCCTAGAACATCCATTTATGTTCAATAACTGCTCCTCAATGTTTCTCCAGGATTGGGTTAGTATATCAGCTTATTGCATCTAGTGCAAAAGCAATATCTGGTGTGGTACTTGACATTTCATGATTAACTCAATTGCCTAAGCAAGTGATATGCCAATCAAGCAGATCTCTCTCCCCGTTAGTCTGTAAGACACCTTTAGAGAGGGTGACTCCATCACCTGCAGGTACACCACCATGTCAGGAGTCATCCATTCTAAAATATCTTTAGAATAATGTCAAAGTACCCAAATTAGGATACTTCCCAAATCTAGATCTAAAATCATAAAAATAGTAACCAGAAAATCTGATATTATATCCACATCCTCTGTGGAGAAACAACTTTGTGACAACCACAACATCACCGATCGTAGTATAGGAATATCTCTTCCTATCAAGTGCATGTCCTCCCAAATACCTGGACATCACTCTCTACTACCTTCTTACCAGATCCATCTCCTATTCTGATGAGGTCAAAGCCTATGACTGTCACATTAAAAATAGATGATCTATTTCCGCTATGCTTGCTTTGGTCTATAAATAGACATAAGCTACTTGCCAACTATGCTTCCGCTGCTCCCACTGACTACAACAACCCTCTAGCAGAGTCATATACACGTGCACTTCTAAAAATAGTTTAGAACGACACCATACCTATCCTCCTGCCGGGTCTTATAGTCTAGAACAGCAGCAATGGAAGTCTGGGTAAACAAGAACCTCCCTGTCACCGTCTCTTAAAAGACCGAAGTACCTCTCGTGTGCCTGAGGTTACCCACCAAATCTGCAGAGTGGCTAATGGAATGTCGAAACTAATTGAATCCTTAGGTTCTATTAATTCTTCAGTGATCGTTTGTGGTTCTGGAATCGCTTCCAGTTCTACCGTACTCCCACTTTTGTTTTTCTGAAAAAATCCATTTTATTAAAACTGTGGCGAGTCATGAACAATATAAATATTGATCTTCCTGATGGTAGAAAGTTAACCCTCGTCGAAGCCCGGGATAACCCACAAACAGCCATTACTGAAACGTGCCGAGAGTTTATCCGAATTTTTGTTTTAAGCATCAGCCGGACAACTCCCTATACTTTAACATCGTTAAGATATAAATTGATTCTATATATATCTAATATAGTAATAAAAACACTAATCTAATTTGGAAACAGATTCAAAATCATGCAGCTGTCTCCAGTGCATATCAACCAAATGGAAAGAGGACAATCAGCATTACTCATCTAGGAGTACATCCATATATGAGTAACCCGAAAGAGAAGCAAGTTCTTAAAACCATTACTATCAACGGAATACCAAACACAAGTATCTACATCTTCGACTTCCTCGAAGAATCCTGAAACTTACAACAAATGGTTCTCTACTTTATTCTTATACCTATAACTTCTGAATAACTGGACATTGCATTTCAACGAAATACATGTCCAGAACTGGAGAAGTCATAAGTAAACAGAATATAGTACGAGTACCAACCCCTTTGTCCTAATGGACACTGGACAACATACAATACTTTGTACAAGTCCACTGAGTTCAATAACTCAAAACCTATGTGTCGTAGGTTGAAAAACTGTACTATAGTTAAGAAGAATTACACCGCTGTTGAATGCACCTTACCTAATCATCAACTGATATAGGTAAATGTCATAGACACAATATCAAAAAGTTATATCTCACTTTATAAAATAAATGTGCAGATATATCGGTTTGAAATTGGTGCATAACAACGGATATTCAAAACCAAATATTTGCCATCCAGCAAAATCCAGATGATTTCCTCAAATATCACCAATTACAACGAATTCTGATATAATGAGGATCTAATCACCCAATTCCCAATATCTTACTCCCACTCACCATCCGTAATAACATGCAGATGTGATAAACTGATCTGTTAAATACATACCCTAGAGTTAGATTCCAATTGGGAAAACAGTTTTCAATTAATATCGCACAGTGAAACTGAAACATGAAAATGTTTCAAAAAAGGGTTAACTGGTATTCCTAGTAACACCTCTTCCACTATCCTGATTCACGAAAGTAACCATATACTTGCCTGCCCTTTTTGTAATCCCTTTATTATGTCTTTACTTATTACCTTCTGTACACCTCTTTTATCCTAATTGGTTTTCTTCATTCCCTACTTTTCGGCACCAGCCTAAGGTTTGGAAGAAGACTATCCAATAAGCGTAATATTTTTACTCTCCTAATCCTAGGAGCCCTCGCAACCTGAGAGAAGGTAAAGAGAAAAGACATCTGAATAATCCTATTCTATTTCTCCTGAACCAGAATCCATCCTCGAAAAAGTTCCTTCGAGTTCGTATGTAACTATACGATGGATTTATCCAATGGAAGTGGATATCCGTAGTGATACGGAGTGTTCTAGAGAAAAGCAAAGTGAATGTAGGAGTGGCAGGGGTATACACGGTCTTTGTCGTGAATGATGGTGATCGCAATTTCTTTTGCCATTATTCTAATCCCTTTATATATCTTTACTTGTTTCCTTCTGTACACCACGGTTATGCTTTTTGGTTTTCTTCCTTCCCTACCGTTCGGCACCTGCCTATGGTTTGGAGGAAGACTATCCAATAAGCTCAATAGGTGTACCCTCTCTTAATCCTAGGAGCCCTCACAACCTGAGAGAAGGTAAAGAGAAAAGACAACCGAATAATCCTATTCAATCTCTCCAGAACCAGAATCCATCCTCGAAAAAGTTCCTTCGAGTTCGTATTTAACTATATGATGGATTTATCCAATGGAAGTGGATGTTCGTAGTAATACGAGATGTTCTGGAGAAATTCAAAGGTGATATAGAAGTGGCAATGATGTATGCGACACCGTGACATTCCAAAATCCATAGTGTTTTAAGAAGCTTCGGTCAACTTGGTTTTATGAGTTTTTGTCAAAGGTCGGGTCAAAGTCGCAGCCAGAGAGAGAGAGAAGAAATACTCAGCGTGCACTCTAACCTAGATCAGAATGGTTAATCATTTTATCTAATCTGGATGGCTCCCACTGTTTCCTCGAATTCTCCTCCAAACCCAAAAGGAGAATTAATCGGAATCCCCCGAGGAGTAATCCTACTCATCAGTGGGAATCGGGATCCAACTATCATCGCATGATAACTTGATGGAAGCCACTTAAGTTACCACACTCCAGTAGGTATGCGCAAGCCTGGCAAGTTTCCTGTATGTTTGATACTCCCGATGTGATTTTTACCCCTAACGACTTCATGGACTTGATAGAAACCAACGTGCCATAAGTCGCTAATCAAGTTCAGCTCGTCATTATCCAAGATTGATCTAAACCCACCCGCACAAGCCCTTGATAGAGACCAACGTGACTATGCGGCTGTCCTAGATAATCGCATATCCATGCTACAGACATGTATCACACAGCTACCGTACACTATGCCTTGATAGAGACCAACGTACATAGCACGAATACTACAAGATACCTATCTGAAATGACGGAGGGCTATGACTAGTTTTTGGCGAAAAACTTTTGACGTAATGAACTTGATATCGTTGAAGGAATCCAAGTGGTTTTATAAATATATAGTGGCGAAAACTTTTGCTAAAGAGGTCACTCCCGGTGAAGGGATCTCGGCTCTTTCCCCGTCGAATGGGGTGCAGGATATCCCAAACTGAATACCACGATGCAAAGCAAAAATAATCGACTATAGTAAAGTTATTACGTTGACGCAAACTTTTACCCAAGGGGTCACTCCCGATGAAGGGATCTCGGCCCTTGCCTCGTCGAATGAGGTGCAGGATATTCCAAAATGAATACCACGATGCAAAGCAAAAGTGTACGTCTGTAATGTCAGTTTTTAAAAACTTGGTTCCAACAACATCATATATAGATTTGTTTTATCTTTGCATTGATAAGAATCTATGCAGTCCCATCAATAAATCACACCTGAAAAGAATGAAAATAAAATGTATGTATATGCCATCCGCATTCGCCACTGGATCCCGTCATCACCCGTTAGGTTACTTAACTAACGACAGAGCGGGGACTGGGCTAGCGCGGGTGCAAAACATATACAACATATACTAGTATATATAAATATGTATATAACATTCGTCCCAGGCATGATATAAAGCAACATCACAGAATCATCACAGAAGCAACACAGAATGGTGGATAATCTGAAGCCCCGGGTTTCACTTGAGCCGCAAGTGAGACCCGACGTTCCCTGTCGTGTGGATAGCATGTGCAATGAAACCTATACCCCCTACGAGTGCGGCGAATAGCCCGCCAATTCTATAATGAGGTCCCCTCCGTCCCAACGCCATGAGATGCGGACCCGTTGCCTTCTAGAATCCGGCTATTCGTGCACCTCACCGCGGGGTAATCCTAGTATAGAAAATAAAATAATATACAAGGGTGACATCGACCTCAGCCCGGTCGTGCCCCAAAAGAATAATATACAAACGGGCAGTGACGGCAGTCCACATGTCGGACGCTCGCCCCGCAATATCAAATGTACAAATGAATCTAAACTGTACTATCATTGCACCATTGCTATCCACCACGACGATCCAACCAATATCACAGCACAACACAGAACATCAACGTGAATGTCACGATCCCAAACCCGTCTAAAAGTCATATATCAATTAGACGAGTTTACCGATCAAGTGACATTCTTGGTCCCAGAATATAATGTATGTACTGTCAAATGCACACTTAAAATATCGATCGACTAAGTTCCAAATTGGCCCCAATAGCAAAACAATAGTTCACTGAAAACAGGGTCAAAACAGAATATCACAAAAATCACAATTTCACATCAGGGGGCTACAGTAAAAACTTGGAAGCCCGTCGCCACAAATTGGCCGCAGATACGCCGCCAATGGGGGGTATGTGCGGCGGTTCCGCGGCGCCATAGAGGAATCAGAGGCCCAAATTTTTTCTGCTCCCATAGAATCGCCTGCAGTGATTTTTAAGCTACAGTAAATAATTTTTTGAACACTTTTGAAAATCGGCAGAGAACAAAAAATTAGAATCGTGTTTTCGGAAATTTCCGTCGATCGATCTTTCAAGCACGTTTAAACAAGCTAGTAAGGGGTTAGAGGGTGGCTCTGATACCATGAAGGATCCCGGCAGCGCCCCGGCCGTCGAAACGAGGCCAAAATGCGGAACAAAAATTTATCAAACCGGCGCTACCGCTACCCGAATCCCGGATCGACCTTAAACCCTAAACTAGAAAACTAACTAAGAGTTAGAATCATTATACCGAGTTGATCTGTGTCCTTCGGTCTTCATTCCAAGCTCCTAGTGATCCTTTAATGATATTTGGTTGCCGGTCTTCTTTCATCTCCGATGATCCACCCGAGGGAAACGGCGCAAGCTCCAACCTCGACAAACGAGGTAACCTATGCTCCAAAGTCGCTGGCTATGGAGAGTGAGGGTGTATGGAAGTGTCACAACAATTTTTCTCTCATCCATGTGCTCATGGGAGCAACCATAGAAGAAGATGAAAGAGGTGATGAAAAACTTGGCATGAACTAGAATGGCTAAGTATTTTTGGATCATGAGAGAGTGGGAGTAAAATGTCACAAATGAAAATTAATCCCACCCCAAAATTATGGCCGACCCCCCCTCTCATTCACCAAAAGAAAAATATCATTTCATTTGTTTAATTTCAATAAACAAATGCAACCATACCTAGGTCCATGGTTTTCCCCATACCTCCTTTCCACCTCATTTCCAAATGATTTTCAATAAAGAAAATCATTAATGAGGTGGCACCTTCTAGAAGCTATTCCGTATAAAATACGGAATACTTCCCGGTACATGTACCGAAATACATATGCGTGTATTCGTACCAAAATACGAATAGCCGAGAGAGAAAACGAATAGTGAACAATAATACTAGAATACATATATAAATTATTAAATCAAAACCTGATTTAATAAACTGGCTTAATCCTAAGCCGCTAGTATAATCAACCGTCCAAATAAAGTCTGCGCAGCAAGTGCACATATTTAATCAGAAATCTGTATGTATCAACATACCTCATGTACACCATATCACCTGAACCGTGAAAACCCTCTGTGTGGGACTTTAAAGACTCGTCAATACGCTGGCAGTGGATTTAACCACAAGCACGTCAGCGGCACTAGCTGTACGTAACGGCTACCCAGGTATTGAGCAAAAAGGAATCCGACAAGCAAACTCATCCTGAACCCCTAATGAGCCTGTCAGTGACAATATCCATACAGTCCGGTCTGTTTGTCTAAGAGTATCACATATCGAGTCTAGTGGGTAGATAAAGTTAGACCCCCAACAACGCGACATTTAGTGTCGGTATGAAACCCATCACCATCTGAGAAACTATTGATCCTGGATCGGTAGTTCTCGTCCACCGTGGCCACGGATTTATGGTGATGGCCATCCGTACACAACGCGACATCAACCCCCAATACCGGGAGAGACAAATCCCCGACGATCTGATCACTGCCTCTATGTGGCTCGGGACTGTACCCAACTAAAACCTGTTTACACGACTCCTTTAAGCCGTGGTAGGGTAGTAATCAAAGCACAGTGGGAACTCACACGAGACAAATGACGATCTCAGGTCCACAGACTAACCTGTACACATGTCACCTGGGAACTGCTATCTGACAATAGGTATAATACCAACTAGCAGGTTTCCGGTGAGTCCGTCCAGTGTACTCATAACTCAATGAGCACCTGTATACTATCTTAGGTGAACAAACTAACAACAATGGCTTGTGAGACCTGGCCACCGCCCCTCGTCGGGGTCTCGATCAGTATACACTAGTCTACACTGGAGTATCGATGCCCGGTCTTGATACTCCCACGACTAGGGACATTTAAGGATGTGCTTATAGACCCCCAGCTCCCACGTATGTGATCGCCATCACAATGTTGGCAGTCAAGCAAGAATCTTATGGGCTCTATCAACATGTATATGATGATAAAAACAAACTAGATAGCATACTTTCATCTTGAGTAAAACTGTTTCATCGGTATAGGTCCTGCCTCAATCATCATAATCATACGTCCGCGACTATGATAATTGCCTTGAGGGCACTATAGCCAACAGGTTGACCCTTCACCCCCTCTCTCTCTCTCTTGCCCATACCTCCTTGTCCCCAATTCTTTATTCTTTTCTTATTCTTATCTTTTCTTATCTTTTCTTTTCATTTTACAAAAGAAAACCCAAATGAAACCATGGTTAAAAAAAGTAATAAGGTTTGTAACATGCTATGGTGCATGTCACATGCACAAAACCAAATCAATGCATGATTAGTGATTGTTAATCAAGCTTAGACATGAACTTGTATATATTAACTTATATAATAATTCATAACATGTCTAAATCTCACAAATTCTTTAAAAATTAACATTCAATGTAATTTTCCAAATTTTTTCCAATTTATCGGTATATAATTATACCACAGCATTAAAATATTCTTAATATTTATTATTTAGTTATAAAAATTTCCAAAAAATAATATTTTATTTTTCTGAAATGTTACGCTTACCACCTTCCCCTCAGAAAGTGTTGCCTCTTACGGCTGTTGTTACGCCGCATCAGACTCATGCGTAGGGAGGTCGTGGTCACGGAGGTTTTGTTAAGAGAGGACGAGGTGGCCGAGGCGGAGGATAGCCAATTGCCGGTAGAGGGCAGGCTCGAGTGTTTCCTTTGACTCATCAAGACGTGCAGGCATCTAATGCACTGGTTTCAGGTAATTTTTCTGTATGTTCCTTCAATGCACACGTTTTGTTTGATCCGGGATCTACGCTCTCGTATGTTTCTACACACTTCGTGCCGAGGTTTGGCCAAGTCGTGTTCGCTAGATCAGCCGCTTGTCATGACTACTCCTGTTGGTGAGTCGTTTGTTGGGCGACATGTGTTTCGGTCGTGTGTCGTTCGTATTGGAGATAGAGATTTATCCGTCGACTTGATCCTTCTTGAGATGTTGGACTTCGACGTTCTCCTGGGCATGGACTGGTTAGCTACTTGCTATGCGTCCGTGGACTGCCGCGAGAAGACAGTTAGGTTTTGTTTTCCCAGCGAGGCAGTTCTTGTTGTGCATGGGGACCGTTGTACCGCCCCTCACAGTTTGATTTCAGCCCTTCGCGCTAGTCGGCTTTTGAATAGGGGATGTCGGGGATTCTTGGCTTTCATATGAGATACTGGAGCCACAGTAGATTTGTTGGACCAGGTTCCTATTGTGAGAGAGTTTCCCGACGTATTTCCCGATGAGTTACCCGGATTGCCGCCAGAGCGTGGGATTGAGTTTTGCATTGATTTGATCCCCGGCACGGGGCCTATTTCTATACCGCCTTACCGGATGGCCCCGGAGGAGCTTAAGGATTAGCTGCAAGAGTTTCTTGATAGGCAACTTGTACGTCCGAGTGTTTCGCCTTGGGGAGCTCCTGTTCTGTTCGTCATGAAAAAGGACGGCAGTTTGAGGTTGTGCATTGATTATCGTCAATTCAACCGAGTTACAGTGCGGAATAGGTATCCTTTACCTCGCATTGACGATTTGTTTGATCCGCTCCAGGGTGCGGGACATTTTTCTAAGAATTATTTAAGATCTGGTTATCATCAGTTGCGGGTTCGGAATGATGACATTCCGAAGACTGCTTTTCATACACGCTACGGGCATTATGAGTTTTTGGTGATTTCGTTCGGACTCACCAATGCCCCAGCAGCGTTCATGGATTTGATAAACCGGATTTTCAGGCCGTTTCTTGACCAGTTTATTATTGTGTTTATTGATGGCATTCTGGTTTATTCCATAAGTCGAGAGGAGCATGAACAACACTTGAGGATTTCTTTGCAGACATTGAGAGAGCACCAGCTGTTTGCTAAATTCTTGAATTGTGCCTTCTGGATTGATAGTGTTAACTTCCTGGGCCATGTGGTTACGGGGGATGGTATTCGTGTAGACCCAAGGAAGATCGAGGCCGTACAGCTTTGGCCCAGACCTGTATCAGTGATAGAGGTTTGCAGCTTTTTGGGCTTAGCCGGTTATTACCGCCGTTTCGTGCAGGACTTCTTGAGTATCGCTGCACCGCTGACCGGACTGACCAGGAAGGGGGTTCCTTTTATTTGGACTGAGGCATGCAAGCAGTGGTTTCAGCAGTTGAAGACTCGGTTGACGACTACACAAGTTTTATCCTTGCCTTCTAGATCGAGCGGCTATGTCGTTTACTGTGATGCTTCTCGAGTAGGGCTCGGTTGTGTATTGATGCAGCATGATAGAGTTATCGCTTACGCTTCTCGGCAACTGAAGAAGCACGAGCAGAATTATCCCACTCACGATCTTGAGATGGCCGCGGTGGTCTTTGCGCTTAAGATTTGGAGACACTACTTGTACGGGGAGTCGTGCCAGATTTTCACGGACCATAAGAGCTTGAAGTACATCTTCTAGCAGCGGGATCTGAATTTGAGACAGCGCCGTTCGATGGAGCTTGTAAAGGATTATGATTGTGAGATCCTTTATCACCCAGGCAAGGCGAATGTGTTAACCGATGCTTTGAGTCGTAGTCCCGGGGGTAGCTTCTCCCAGTTGAGCGCAGTTCAGAGATAGTCTTCTGCAGATTGGCAGATCTTGTGTGACGGTAGAGTACAGTTTGAGTTCTCTTCCATTGGGGGACAGCTTGCTCATGTCCGTGCACGTCCACTTCTACTTGATCGTATTTGTGAGGCACAGCCCGCCGATGCCCGTTTGTCTGAGATTCTTGAGCATGTTCGGCAGGGTAGAGATTCGGAGTTCTTGATTGATGACTAGGGTGTGCTACGTTTCAGGACTCGTTTGTGTGTACCTGATACCGATGGGATGAGAGGCGAGATCCTAGAGCAGGCACATCAGTCAGCTTTTAGTGTTCACCTAGGTTCCACCAAGATGTATCGTAACTTGAGAGATATCTACTGGTCGGTAGGGATGAAGAGTGATGTTTCGGATTTTGTATCGAGGTGCCTGACTTGTCAGCAAGTCAAGGCTGAGCTTCAGAGACCGGCAAGAGAGTTGCAGCCTTTACCCGTTCCGGAGTGGAAATGGGAACAGATCTCCATAGATTTCGTTGTGGGTCTACCCAGGTCCATTAGAGGGTATGACTCTATTTAGGTGATTATTGACCGGTTGACAAAAGCGGATCATTTCCTTCCAGTGAAGACCACTTTCGGTTATGCTCTGTATGCTCAGTTATACGTTGATGAGATTGTGCGTTTGCACGGCGTTCCCACATGCATCGTATGCGACATGGGAACCCAGTTCACTAGCCGTCTTTGGCAGAAGCTTCAGGAAGCCTTGGGTACCTGCTTGAGTTTTAGCACCACCTTCCATCCGCAGACCGATGGTCAGTCGGAGCGGACTATACAGACACTGGAGGATATGATTCATGCGTACGTGCTTGATTTTGGGGGCAGTTGGGATCGTCACTTGCCGTTGATAAAGTTCTTCTACAATAACAGTTATCAGGAGACGATTCAGATGGTGCCTTTTGAGGCTTTGTATGGGAGAAAGTGTCGATCGCCAGTCTGTTTGACCGAACTCAGCGAGAGCAGGATTTCAGGACCCCAGCTAGTTCAAGAGACTACGGAGAAGATCCAGTTAATTCAGGATAGGATGAGAGCAGCCCAGTGCAGACAGAAGTCTTATGCCGACCGTCGTCGTCACAGGCTCGAGTTTGCAGTGGGGGATAATGTATTCTTACGGATTTCTCCTATGAAGGGCGTAATGAGATTTGGGATGAAAGGGAAACTCAGTCCCAGATTTGTAGGCCCTTTTGAGATCCTTGAGCGAGTTGGTACCGTTGCTTATCGTTTGGCACTTCCGCCCAGTTTCCCAGATGTTCACCCCGTATTCCATGTGTCGATGCTTCGCAAGTACCTTCATGACCCTTCTCACGTGATTCAGCACTAGACCGTTCAGCTAGAGCATGATCTTTCATTCACCAAGTAGCCGGTAGTTATATTGGATCGGCAGATGAAAAAATTTCGGTCAAAGGTCTTTCCATCTGTGATGGTTCTTTGGCGTGGTCCGAATAGTGAAGGTGTCACTTGAGAGGCCGAGAGCAAGATGCGGAAGAAATTAGCCCGTCTCATTGAAGGTACGCATAGTAAGAATTTTAAATTTGGGGACCGAATTTGTAACATTTCAGAAAAATAAAATATTATTTTTGGGGATTTTTATAATTAAATAATATTATATGAATATTTTAATAAGGCGGTATGATTAAATAGCGATAAATTGGGGAAAATTTGGAAAAATTACAGAAATTGCGAAAATAAGGGTGCTTTATTGGATTTAAGCAAATTATGAAATTTTATGATTTATTATACACTATTTTAATGCTAATCGCGGTTAAATATCGCTAATCGCGCATTAAGCTTGTTTTGTGCAAAACATGCACCATATCATTTTTACACTTGTGTTACATTTTCCTACATGGCTTTCTCTTCATTTTCATTCAGGGTTTTGGGTTTTATGTGAGAAGAGAAAAGAAAAGAGAAAAGATAAGAAAAGAAAAAGGAAAAGAATAAAGAAATGGGAAGCATGGGCAAGAGAGAGAAAGGGAGGGGTTTACTTTGACTTAGGCCATTCCTCCTTCACTTCATCACCCTCATCCTCTCTCCTCTCACCTCCATGGCTGCTGCCCTCTCCCTCCATCACCTCCTACACCTCACTTCACCCCCAAATCAACATCAAAACACATACTTCCCTTCACAAAAAACTTGCACATGCTCAATACAAACACATTGGACCAAGAAAAATCGGATTTTGAAGACTTGGGGCAACCCAAGAAAATTCTTTAGTTACTAAATGAGGTACTTCCATTGCCATTAGCTTTGTATTTTATTCACTTTAGTATCCATATGTATTTAGTTGTGATTTAGTGCGGTTTAGTGAACATTGAAATTCCTAGTTAGGGTTGTGATGAATTCTTGAGTAGTGAAGGGTAATTGAGGTTAGTAGAGGCAATACAACCCCTGTTTTGATGATTTAGTAGATTGAACCTGAGACTTAAACCCCGGATTTTGATCTTAGAAAACCCGATATCGGAGAATTATGGATTCGGTGAGGGTATAATGAAATCTGCTAACACCCGGGTGACCTGAAATTTATTTAGCAAACATAGAGGAGTGTGCAGGCATCCTAGAAGCTACAAATGAAACCCTGAACCCAACCCCCTTTCCCTGGCCGCAAATATATTCTTTCTGGCCGCAAATTGCGGCCAGATCAGTGGTGTTTGGATCCGTGTTTGTTCTGTAGCTTTATCTCCAGTAAACTAGACCCAAAACATATACAAAATTGACTAATTTCACCTAGGGTAAAATCTGGGACCATTTTCTTGGGTTGCTGTTTTGATTCGGGGTTATATTTTTTGTATTTTGGATTCTGGAGATGAGTCGATGAGATTGGGCATGATGCTATGAGATCGGTGATATGTTTTGTTTCGTATGGTGAAATACGACATGAGATTATAGCGGGCCTTTAGGCGTGTGTTTTCATACACACGTATATATATATATATATATATATATATATATATATATGCAGATGGTATCAGTTCGTACTAAACATAGATCAGTACCCCTAATACAGGATTGTGATGATATGGATACCAAATGAATAATGGGATGAATGTGATATTTGACCCGTACCTAGATTTGGGATGCCGTATGACAGATTTACGTACGAGCTATATATTGATGATAGATCCGCACTCTTGACTCGAGGAGGTCATAATCTATATTGTATCGTATGTGATACATTTGAGGCGGGATCACCGACAATTATACTTATATATGTCGACTCAGATTTAAGTGGTTTCCCTTACCCTTTCGGTTAGACAGTTCGTTTAGTCCTGTAGTTTACTTGTAGATGTTAGACTAGACTCGATTCATATCTATTTCCAAAACTAATAAATCATGAGTATTTTAAAGACAGGCCAAGGGATTCTACGGATATTTAAAAGGACGTACCTCTTTTCTTAAAAACACCGTAGCCCCTATTTTTCCAAAACACCACGATTTGTGTGATTTTAAATGACAAACTGTATGACTCGTATAACTAATGTAAATTCCTTCTTGTTGCATTTACTTTCCATTTTCATATATTCATGTGGTTATTAGCGCATTGCATGCATATATTCTTGTGAATTATGTTATATTAAACCCATGCTGTCAAGACACCAGCACCATTATCGATGATGCGTATGCTCCACGTACACCTGCTTGCCAGCTCACACACTTCATCATCGATAATTACCATGTCACTACACAGTAGGATTGCTGACATCAGGACATGACTCCTTACATGACATACTTGTTTACATACATATTGTACACCCATACTTGCGTACATACATATTGTACACTCATACTTGCGTTTATACCTACTTGTACATCCATATTGGCGCACAGGCATATTATACACTCATACTTGCGTATATACCTACTTGTACATCCATATTGGCGCACAGGCATATTGTACACTCATACTTGCATATATACCTACTTGTACATCCATATTGGAGCACAGGCACATTGTACACTCATACTTGCGTTCACACATATTGTACACCCATACTTTCATATATACGTATTTGCATATACATAGATGATTCTGGCTTGATTTTGGAGATTCGGGAACCGCAAGATATATTTTAAAACTGGATTCATTTAAAAAGAGCGGTTTTCCCTTGATATGTTCATATTACTATTCCATGTCGCATGATATACGGATATGCTAACATTTCTGTTATATGTCGCATACATCATGCTATATGATCATACGCATTGAGATATGTTGTTTCATGAGATTTCTGGATTTGGGAACCGTGGTTATTTCAAAAAGAGAGTATGCATTGTTTTAAAAACCCGGTTACCCTTGATATGATATTTCAGTGCGTCCACCATCTGTTTTCTCGGTTCTGAGAGTGGCATGTGAAACCCGATTCGAGGAGCGGTAGGCACCGTCTGCGGGTACATGGTGGACCCGATGAGGTATCCCGGGACAAGAAGACTTGTATATGTTAGACGGTGAGCCTGGCAGGGGAGCACTACCTACCGGTGATAGTATTTGGACTCGGCGGTTATCCGGAGGATACCGATCGGAGTATTGAGATGGATATGAGAGCCGACCAGATTATGCGGCGCATGAGGGCCGATTTGAGGGTGCGGCGCCTGAGCTATATGAGGATTTATGTGCCGACGCTGGGCACAAATTTCATGATGTTTTCGAGTGTCGTTGCTAGACACTCAGGTTCCATGATTTTGATGTGGCGCGAGGGACACACGTTGATTTATATCCTCATACTTCCATGCATATACTTTTATGACATTTACATGCATGGTGTTGTTTTGTCATTGGTTGACACGTGGACGAGATCCATATGCATACAGGCATTGATTACATAGTTGGATGATATCCACATGCTTGTAGACTTCATGATAAAGTTGACACGGATTTCATGATGATTACATTGATCACATCTCATATTTATGATATGTTTCTACCTGAGTCACTGACACGAGCACTTAGTATTACACTTGGTATAGATGTTTACCGATGCCACTCTATCATACTTCAGACTTTATCATATTGAGGATATATATTACTGATCATATTGACCTAGGATTGAGTCATACATACGATTTCTGCTCTGTGTTATTTTCTACTCACGAGTTGGCAACTCACCCCCGTTGTGCCACAGTTTTTGCAGGTTTTGCCGTACAGGTTTCATTGCGGCTTCTGGCATACTGCTTCCATTCCGGGTGATTGCTTGGTAGATGGGTTCACTTGTATCGTGACCACCATTGTACTCTATTTATTTCAGTTGTATCTAGAAAATCCATCAACCAGACTTGCATATTTATTCAGACTTAGAAAACCAATTGTATATCCTTTCGACCTTAGAGTCGTGCGTTGTATTATTATTCTTTTCTTGATGTTTTGAGTTTCCTTTTAAGTTTTAATCCTCGCCCTTCGGCGTTGTATATTATATTGCTTGCGTGGTTGTGACCATCGATTGACGAAGAGCTAGCTCCCGCTTGCGGATGCCTTTTATCATTGTGCATATATTATTTATGTTTTTTCCCGTTTAGGGCCAGTATTTACAAAGGAAACTCTGCCGAAATTTTCAGAAAAGACTTGGGATTTTAAAAATGCATGCTTCGGCTTATGTTATTAAAACAACTTGTTTTTAAAACTAATTTTTTTCACTTCTTCCTTAAAATGGTTTTAGATTTCTGGGATTTCTTGGCTTACTTGAATTAGATGGGGTCCTATAGACTTCACATAATTCAAGTGTCAGTCGCGTGCCATTTCGGGTCGTGACAGAATTTCTTTAAGGGGGGAAGATTGTAACGTTTTAGAAATCGTTTAGGCGAATTTTCCGATAATTGGTAAAATAATTTGTGTTTTCCGTAAAAACCAAGATATAATCATTTGTCAATATAGACTTACATGCACCTAATTTAACTAGGAAATTGCTAGTATGTGGTATTTATTTAGTCACTTATAATTATTAGTTCATTTAAATATTTTTTCCTTAATTACTTATTTCAAATATTATTATAAGCTTTTATTTATACACTTAATTATTGGTAATTACAAATTGGAATGGGTTAAATACACAAATGTGAACCATGTCAACTTAATTAGAAGTTTACAAATTGTTTTCTTCTCTCCAAAAAATCTTAAGGGTTCTAGACTTTTCTAGGGTTAATGGAATTAGAAAATAAAATGAATTAGAGATAAGATGGATGTGAGGTTCATTAATGGAGGCTTAAGGGTTAACTTAATCTAGAATTTTCCACACACACACAGAACACTCTCCTCTCTCTCCTCCTTGGCCGAGCCTCTTAGTGGAAGCCCCAAATTTTCCCCACCACCATTTCCAACTCAAAAGCTTCAAAAAATCCATCAAAAATCAATAAAAAAAATCCCACAAACTCCAAATCAAATCCCTACCCATTATTCATTAGCCTAATCTAGCTTGGATCAAGAAGCAAGTTAGCATTTTGGAGGCCATTTTGGTAGTCAAATTTGCAAGTTTGATATCAAGTTGTGAGGTATAAATCCTAACCCTAAGCTTTAATTGTTGTTTAATTACTTTAATCTAATTTATTAGGTGTTTAGATAAGGTTTTAATTGAAGATTTGGAAATTCAAGAGAGGGTTTTGAAATCAAGTTAGGGTTTTGATTAATTGGATATGGTTATATGTATAGTTTAACATGTTTAGACATGAAAAATCTAAGCTAGTTGTTAGTTTGCAAATTGTTACTTTAAAATTGTCTAAATGATATAATTGTTCAAACTAGGCTTTTAGAATCTATGAAAATAAGTGAGCTTAAAATATAGTTAAGAGTTATGAAGCCTAATTATGATATTAGATGAACATGGTAGCCACTAGATCGCTAATCCATGAGGTTTTGCACCGAAACTCCCTTGGTTTGCTTACTAGGTTTTCGGTATAATTAGACGTGGGTTTTCATTTGACGTTGTGATGATATATATATTATTTTCTACGATATATATTGTGTTGCGAATGAGCGATCGGTACGATCGGGTTCTAGGCTTGGTGGTTGTGTCGCTTAGCGATCCAAGTTAAGGTTGTAGCGATGTCGTACGCGTTTTGTGCACCAAGTGCACAATTTGTCTATCGTGTGGATGTTTATCCTTGCGTTTCGTTGTCTTTGTGTCGGCGCAGGATATTTACCCTTATGTATTGTGTTTGTGAAATTTTAGGGTCGGTGGCGGGAACTTCGGACGCTACTAGAAAAGGGAAGCAGGTGGTTGGATTTACCTAGCTCAAGTTCATCGGTGAGTAGATTTAACATCTACGGGGAAATCTCCTATATGGAGTTATACGTCAAGGCTAGATATGATATTATAGTCGCATGTTTATACGCATATCATTTGATTGTTCATGAGCATCATTGCATATTATTACTTGTTGTGCCTTGACTTAGTACCTATTGGACACCGCACCATTACTGACGGTTCATGTTGCACGAGCACTAAATTGTATGCTACACCCACACCGTTGGTAATTGCCATGACACGCACAACATATACACCTATGTGGTATTGTATCATTATTGACAAGTATATACACATACCATGCTGTAGCTACATATACACCTATGCGGTATTGTATCGTTATTGATATTGAGACGTTTACTCTTGTTCTTTTGCGCATATGAAATGCATCATGCATACATACTTACATGTATATACACATACCTTGCTATAGCTACATATACCCCTATGTTGTATTGTATTGTCATTGACATTGAGATGTTGATTATTGTGCTATTGTTAGTTGTATGTATGCCCTAGAGGCCAGTATTGTACATATGATGTATATTATATTGGATGCTTGGACATATATAGAGATGACTTTCTTGCTCGATATGATAGTATGCTATCTGGTTGCTCTTTATCTTAACATGTACACTTGTCTCTTTAAACTGTCTTATAGTTACATGTTGGTAAAGCCCTTAGGATGTGTACTTGACTGCCTGGACTATGATGCAGATCATACTAGTGGGGACATGGTAGTCCATAGGTACATCCTTCAAGGTCCCTAGTCGTGGGTGTATCGAGACGGGGCAACGATATACCAGTGTAGACTATTGTATACGCTTCTCGACCCATGAGATGGGCGATGGATGATCCCATATCCATTGGTGTTTGACATCAGAGATGGTATACGGGTGCTCAGTAGAGACTGGGTACACTGGACGGACTCGCCGAGAACTCCCAGATGGTATTATACCTCACGTCAGATGGCAGTTCTCAGGTGACACTTGTGCAGGTTAGTCTGTAGACCTGAGATCGTCATAGAGTCTTGTGTGATTCCCACTGTGCTTTGATCTCCACCTTACCACGTCCATGAGGGCATGCAAAACGGTGGTCTTTGGGTACAGTCCCGAGTCACATGGAGGCAATGAGCGATAGGAGGGGTTTCGTCTCTCCCGGTATTGGGGGTTGATGTTGCGCTGTGCTCAATTGGCCGTAACAGGGAAGTCCCTGGCCAGGGCTGATCAGAGATTTGCTGGTAAGTGTTACCAGTAGTTTCTCGACCCATTATGAGCCTCACATCGGCATGACTTATCGGTTATTGGGGTCTGACGTTTACCACCCCTAGACTTGATATGCGACATATCAGACGAACAGACCGGACTGTACGGTAAGTGTTACTGGTTGGATTCACAGGAGTGTGAGCGGGCTAGCTCGTCGATCTTCTGATCGCTCAATACCCAGATGGCCGTTACGTTTAGCAGACCGCTTGCGGCTTGTAGGTGCTTGATATGATCATCATCTGCTACAGGCGTATTGACGAGTCTTTAGAGTCCTACACAGAGGTTTCCTGGCTCAAGCGAAACGAAATAGGAGCGCATATGAGATATGTGCAGGACCGAGAATAATGCTTGTGTGTGATACCGTATTCCATTCTCGCGATGAATGTATCGATTGGTTATATTCGATATAACCTAGATATCGAATCAACGATTGATTCGATAAGCCGATACATAAGATACTAGTCGGTTATATGCGATATGACCGGATCGTTAAGTCAAGTGTTGATTTAATGATTTAATGTATAATTATATATTTGATATATTACTTTGCATTAGCTAGTATTAGTTCACTTTATATGGATTTTCTCACTTGATGTGCAAGAAGTATATGTGATATACTTTTGTGCACATATTTGTATCATGTTTGATGATACTTGATCATTTAGTTAAGTGTATAGAATTAAACCATGATTAATTTGATGATTAGGGTTTTGCATATTCCTTTTTTTATTTATTTGTTCATTTATTTATTTGGAAAAGATAAAGATGAGAATGGTGGCTTTCTTTGTTTCTTATTGAAGCTTCATGAAGCTTTGACTTAGTCACCATTCTTGTCTCATGCTTAACCCTAACCATTTGAACTAACCCTAGTTCATTCTCTACACTTAACTATGGTTAAGATTATGATAAGTATTCATTTTCTTTTTCATTTTGATAGACTTATCATAACATTTCCTTCTTCTTGATCTTCTTCTTCAAGAAAGAAAGCTTGATGCCATCAATGGCAATTTGAGTTCTAAAGTGAGAAATCCAATTCTAAAGTGAACCCACCTCCTATTTCTTCACCCTCTACCTCTTGCCAAGTTGTTTTGGGTGTTATCTTCACAAGTTTCACAAATTTGTGAAGTCGGAGCTTGAACTTGTGATGCCTCGACGTAGATCATCTTCGGCACGAAGCCGACGACCAAGTCCGCCCATTTCTCAGATCAAGCCGACGATCGAGTCCGGGATTCGAGATGGATAGCGAGAGGACGTCTACGTGGAGCCAAGGAAGTGGATATCCGGATCTACAAAGGTTGTAGCTTCTTATCTTTAGTTAAGTTGTTAACTAGATTCGTATATCGCCTAAATTTCTAGTCAACGATCCGTATTAGGGTTTCTCGGCACCCATAAAATTTGAAATTGCCATGGTTGATGCCTTATGAGACCTCTATAGTGTGCCTAGGAACGCTACAGTGGTATCAGAGCCTAGCTAGAGCCTTAGGCGAAGTCTAGACGACGTTTGAAACCCGAATACACATCGAAACCCTAACACATCATGCTCTCTGGACTTTTTCTAAAAACTGGGATTTTTCAAGATTAAAAATGCTTAAAAAATTCAGCAGGGAATTCTAAGAATTACGGTGCAAATTTTTTCCAATGAACAGTAAAGTGCGCGGCGGAACCGCGGCAGAAGCATGGCTTCTGCGGCGGTTCCGCGGCCTAATGATGACGTCAGCCCTCCTCCTTTGCACAGTAATTCATCATTTCAGCAGCTGAGTTTTATGGGTATTTTTAATATTTATTCAAGAGTTGAATTTTCTGGGGTGTTTTAGAGCTTCGATGTTTCGATCGGATTATCAAATTTCGTCTTTGTGTTTTTCCGGATGACTTTAGAATATGTTAAAAAGTTCGACCGGATATAAATACCCAACTTTTCCCCTGCCGGAAAATATCCAAGTGTTGGATTTTTGTGTGGTTTAAGGACATTCTAAGTAGTGCAAGTAATGCGATGGTCCCTCTAGAAGACAACAAACCTTAACTCGATTATGTGACCGTCTTGAACTGCCTTTTGAACCTTCGGGTTTGGGGCAGTACGGCGTGCCACATGTGAGGCGTTGGCTTGACCCTTCTACGGCTGGACCGTTGGTACTGAGGCATGAAGTGAATGTCTTTGAACCTATTTCATGTGTTGAACAGTTTCGGGAAAACTTGGGTGTTCGAATGTTCGATCGGAAAGTTTAATATATTCTATTTATCCGGAATGGGATACAATAATTGGAATTCACAAACAGTTATGAGATAACTGAATGAATGTTATAAATCTAGCGGTTTAGTCTCATTTGATATAGAAAAGAGTTTTCGATAATGGGACTAAAATGCGGGGTTTATAACTGTTAGGCATGTGATGTCTAAGTATTTCATTTGATTAGGCATGTGATGTCTAAAGAGGTTGCGGATTCCAACTGTTGTAGTTTTACACTTTCTCTTTTGTGACCGTAAGTGTAATATGTGATATCGCCGGTTTCGTTGCTATATGTCAACGACAATTGGGATGCGCATATTTACTTACGTTGATGACATGTGATGTTATGTGTTGCTGGATATGTTATATTGGATTGTCGTGTTTGAATAGCCGGGGGTTTTTATGTGAGATGAGTGTTTTTCATTTTCATTCATGTAAAAACTTGTATGTAATATTCTTTTATTGGGGCACTTCCAGGTTGCGGAAGTCGTCACCTTTTGTATATTATTTACTTTTCCGCATTAGGATAGACCCAAGGAGGGGAGCATAAGTAACCGGGTTCTGGGGTCCAGTGGGAGACCAACTCGAGGAGTCGAGTCCGGGTCTCCTAACCCTTGAATTGGCAGGGTTGCTTACCGCTCTCGTAGGGGTCTAGGGGTGTGGGATTGGCTATTCATCACGACCGTGGAATCCGTGTTTTATACTGGCTCGTATTGAAAACACGGACGTCCTAGTATATCCAATGTTTCATATGTTTCTTCTGCTGCGATATCTGTGATGTGATCATGTGATGTTCTGTGATTGATACATTATATAGTATATATGATATATTATATAGACGTTACTTATGTTTTGCACCTGCACTAGCCCTGCCTTGCTATGTCGTTAGTTACCTAACCTAACGGTGCACGAGGGGACATCGAGGCGAATGCGGATGGCATAAGTGTACGTCGTATTTATCTGTGATGCTTAGATATTTAAATGATGGGACTTCATTAATGTGATTAAAGAAAGAAAAGAAACCTAAGATGTTGTAGAATCAAATTTTAAACAAAACAGGTAGCTACAGTTCTTGCTTTGCATAGCGGTATATATGATATACCCTGCACCTTATTCAATGAGGAAAGGACCGAGATCCCTTCACCGGGAGTGACTCCTTTAGCAATAACTGGCAGATGCTACACACTCGGTTTGTTTTTGATTGCTTCTATAGTTTCTGCTTTGCACAGTGATATATATGATATATCCCGCACCTCATTCGACGAGGAAAGGGCCGACGATCCCTTCACCGGGAGGGACCCCTTTAGCAAAACTAGAAAAGCCTCAAAATCACTCCATTTCAAAACTTCATTTGATTCTACAACGATATCAAGTTCATTACGCTCATGGTTTTTATGAAAAACCTGCGTAGCCCTCCGTCATTTCAGATAAGTACTAGTTAGTATTCGTGCTGCGGTAGTTTGGCCTCCGTCAAGACGTAGTGTACGGTAGCTAACTAGTGCTTATCTGCTAGCATATGATGCGATTGGATTAGGGTATTCGTACGGCGTTGTTTGGCCTCCGTCAAGGGTCGTGCGGGTGGGTTTAATTCAACCAGGAAATGACGGGTTGAACTTGACTAGCGGACTATGGGTTGTTTGGCCTCCGTCAAGGTCATAGGACGCTAGGGGCAAAATATTATCGGGAATTTCAAGTGTTGAAATTTGCAATGAGATTGCATACCTTCTATGAGATAGTTGGATCCCGATACCCACTGTGAGTAAGAGTTACTTCTGGAAGAGTTTTACACATTGCAATTAGCTGATCAAGTAGGTATCTAGAAAGGTGTCAACGGGGTTACGCCACTGGGAAAACGAGGTTTACATTAATTAGGTTCGTGCGAAAGTACGGGGGACCTCCCTCAAAGTACCGACACTGGCCTGGCTGAAAGATTAGCGAACTTGTAGTGTGTAATTAATCCCGGCTAGTCTTTCCTTTTAGGGTTTGAAGGAAGATTTGATAAAAAGCAGTGGGAGCCATCCTGATTAGATAAGATAATAACCAATCTGATCTTGCACGAGCATACGCTAAAGTGTTTTCTTCTCTCTCTCTCCAGGTAGCGACCATTTCATGCCCTAACAAAGATAATAATATGGATGTATTGACCGAACCCGCATGTTATACTGTGCAGGGGAACGTTGAACCCGTTCTATCTTATAAGTTTTATAAGAATGAACAGGAAACAGGAGATTATCTGGATTCTCACACCGCCCAAAAGGAGAACATGCATGTTGATGCATCATCTTCGGGTGTGTTTGTTATTGAGAACTGTTTCTCAGTTCACCCTACGTCCTGGGTATTAGATACCGGATCAGGATCCCACATATGTAAGATGTTACATGGGCTACGGAAAGGTAGAGAACTGGGGAAAGGTGATCATTCCGTTCAAGTTGGGAATGGGGCAAATGTTGCAGCCAAAGCAGTTGGCGAATATCACCTAGTATTACCAAGTGGTGATACACTGATTCGAAATGAATGCTATTATATACCGAACATGATGTGCAACATTATATCAGTTTCTTTATTAAGTAAAGAAGGATATAATTTTGTAGTAAAGGATAATGTTATGAACATATTCCTAGATCAAAAGTTGATTGCATTAGGCTCGATGTATAATGGCATATTCATTCTCAATCAAAATACAGTCCTCAATTTACAAAACACACACAAAAGGAAGAGTTCTGAACTGAACGAATCTTTCTTGTAGCATTATAGACTGGGTCACATCAATGCGACACGACTAGCTAAGTTGCATAAGGATGGATATTTAAATTCGTTTGAATTTTCATCTTATGACACTTGCCAGTCATGTCTCAAAGGCAAGATGACCAAAACTCCGTTCACTGGACACGGAAAAAGAGTTACCGAACTCTTGGGACTAATACATAGTGATGTATGCGGTCCCATGTCTACACATGCCAGGGATGGTTCTTCGTACTTCATTACATTCACTGACGATCTCTCTAGATTCGGATATGTGTTCCTGATGAAACACAAATCAGAACCTTTTGAGAAATTTAGAGAATATAAACAAGAAGTAGAGAACCAAACGGGCAAAAGTATTAAGATCCTTCGATCTGATCGAGGAGGAGAATACTTAAGTAACGAATTCAGAGATTATCTAAAAGAGAATGGGATTCTCTCTCAGCTTACTGCTCCTTATACACCACAGCACAACGGTGTATCGGAGCGGAGAAATCGCACCCTATTAGATATGGAGCGCTCTATGATGAGTGCAGCTGAGTTACCTATTTCCTTCTGGGGATATACACTGGAGACTGCTGCATACCTATTGAACAGAGTTCCAACCAAATCAGTGCCTACCACTCCATATGAGATATGGAATGGTAAGAGACCATGTCTTAATTTCATTCAGATATGGGGTTGTCCGGCCTATGTTAAAACACAAAATCCGGACAAGCTCGAGACAAGGTCTGTTCTATGTAAGTTTGTTGGATATCCCAAACATTCGCGAGGGTATATCTTCTACCACTCCGAGAAACAAAAAGTGTTTGTTTCTCGACATGCCACTTTCTTAGAAAAGAGTTTTCTTATGAAACAGACAAGTAGCATTGAGGTAGAACTGGAAGAGGTTCCAGCAACACAAACTGAAACAGAAAACTTGGTAGAACCAGAGAATTCAGTAGAACTCGACGAACCCCAGCCTGTCCTCCGATCTAGTAGGGTATCTCGTCCACCTGAGAGATACTACGGTTTTCTCATTGACGGTGGAAGCGAGGATTGCATCATGGAGGATGATGACCCAACTAGCTTCGAGCAGGCCATCACGAGTAGGGACTCAGTGAAATGGCTGGATGCTATGCGGTCCGAGATGGAATCCATGTACACCAACAAAGTATGGACTTTGGATGTTGCTCCTGAAGGGGTAAAACCCATCGGGAGCAAGTGGATCTTCAAGAAAAAACTTGGTGTAGATGGGAAAGTGGAGACTTTCAAAGCTAGACTTGTAGCAAAGGGTTTTCGTCAAAGACCAGGTGTGGACTATGACGAAACCTTTTCTCCAGTGGCTATGCTTAAATCCATCCGGATCATGCTTGCCATCGCTGCATATCATGATTACGAAATCTGGCAAATGGATGTTAAGACCGCCTTTCTAAATGGTGATTTAGAAGAGTGCGTGTACATGACTCAGCCAGAGGGCTTCGTAGACAGTGGGAGCAGCGGGAAGGTGTGAAAGCTGCTTAAATCCATTTATGGATTAAAGCAAGCATCGCGGAGTTGGAACATCTGCTTTGACATCATTATCAAAGAGTTTGATTTCGTCAAAATCCCATATGAACCTTGTATCTACAAAAAGGTAGCAGAGAGTAAGGTAGTCTTCCTCGTATTGTACGTGGACGACATACTCTTGATAGGAAATGATATTCCTATGCTGCAATCGGTCAAGCTCTTCTTATCACAAAGATTCTCAATGAAAGATCTTGGTGATGCCTCCTGCATATTGGGGATCAGGATCTATAGAGATAGATCCAAACGGATACTGGGATTGTCCCAATCCAGGTACATTGACACCATACTAAAAAGGTTTAGTATGGAAAATTCCAAGCGTGGGAATTTGCCCACGATCTCTGGAGTCACTCTCTCCAAAGAGATGTCTCCCAAGACTGATTTGGAGAGAGCTCGCATGCAAGGGATACCCTATGCTTCGGTTGTAGGCTCTATCATGTATGCGATGCTATGTACCAGACCCGATGTAGCATACTCACTAAGTATAGTGAGCAGGTATCAAGCTGATCCTCGAGAGAGTCACTGGGCAGCTATGAAGAGCATTCTCAAGTACTTACGAAGGACTAAAGAGATGCTCTTGGTGTATGGTAACGGAGAACTCCAAGTGGAGTCCTTTACCGATTCGAGCTTCCAGAGTGATAAGGACGACTCTAAGTCGCAGTCGGGCTTTGTCTTTACCCTTTACGGAGGGGCGGTTAGCTGGAAGAGTTCCAAGCAGGAAACCGTGGCAGACTCGACGATGGAGGCTGAATACATCGCTGCCAACGATGCTGCCAAAGAGGCTGTCTGGATCAAGAAGTTCATTACTGAACTTGGAGTGGTTCCATCCATTGAGCATCCAATACCTTTGTATTGCGATAACAATGGAGCGGTGGCTTTGGCCAAGGAACCCAGGTCCCATCAGCGATCCAGGCATATTCTGAGGCGGTATCACCTGATCCGGGAGATAGTTGATCGCCGGGAGATCGAGGTCAGGAGAGTTGACACGAAGAACAACACGGCGGATCCACTCACGAAGGCCATTCCCCAGATACAGTTTGAGAGACTCTTCGGGATGCTCGGTATGCGATACTACAGCAGCTGGCCCTAGTGCAAGTGGGAGATTGTTAGTTGTATATATGCCCTAGAGGCCAGTATTGTACAGATGATGTATATTATATTGGATGCTTGGACATATATAGAGATGACTTTCTTGCTCGATATGATAGTATGCTATCTGGTTGCTCTTTATCTTAACATGTACACTTGTCTCTTTAAACTGTCTTATAGTTACATGTTGGTAAAGCCCTTAGGATGTGTACTTGAATGCCTGGACTATGATGCAGATCATACTAGTGGGGACATGGTAGTCCATAGGTACATCCTTCAAGGTCCCTAGTCATGGGTGTATCGAGACGGGGCATCGATATACCAGTGTAGACTAGCGTATACGCTTCTCGACCCATGAGATGGGCGATGGATGATCCCATATCCATTGGTGTTTGACATCAGAGATGGTATACGAGTGCTCAGTGGAGACTGGGTACACTGGACGGACTCTCCGAGAACTCCCAGATGGTATTATACCTCACGTCAGATGGCAGTTCTCAGGTGACACTTGTGCAGGTTAGTCTGTAGACCCGAGATCGTCATAGAGTCTTGTGTGATTCCCACTGTGCTTTGATCTTCACCTTACCACGTCCATGAGGGCGTGCAAAACGGTGGTCTTTGGGCACAGTCCCGAGTCACATGGAGGCAATGAGCGATAGGAGGGGTTTCGTCTCTCCCGGTATTGGGGGTTGATGTTGCGCTGTGCTCGATTGGCCATAACAGGGAAGTCCCTGGCCAGGGCTGATCAGAGATTTGCTGGTAAGTGTTACCAGTAGTTTCTCGACCCGTTATGAGCCTCACATCGGCACGACTTATCGGTTATTGGGGTCTGACGTTTACCACCCCTAGACTTGATATGCGACATATCAGACGAACAGACCGGAATGTACGGTAAGTGTTACTGGTTGGATTCACAGGAGTGTGAGCGGGCTAGCTCGTCGATCTTCTGATCGCTCAATACCCGGATGGCCGTTACGTTTAGCAGACCGCTTGCGGCTTGTAGGTGCTTGACATGATCATCATCTGCAACCGGCGTATTGACGAGTCTTTAGAGTCCTACACAGAGGTTTCCTGGCTCAAGCGAAACGAAATAAGAGCGCATATGAGATATGTGCAGGACCGAGAATAATGCTTGTATGTGATACCGTATTCCATTCTCGCGATGAATGTATCGATTGGTTATATTCGATATAACCTAGATATCGAATAAACGATTGATTCGATAAGCCGATACATAAGATACTAGTCGGTTATATGCGATATGACCGGATCGTTAAGTCAAGTGTTGATTTAATGATTTAATGTATAATTATATATTTGATATATTACTTTGCATTAGCTACTATTAGTTCACTTTATATGGATTTTCTCACTTGATGTGCAAGAAGTATATGTGATATACTTTTGTGCACATATTTGTATCATGTTTGATGATACTTGATCATTTAGTTAAGTGTATAGAATTAAACCATGATTAATTTGATGATTAGGGTTTTGCATATTCCTTTGTTTATTTATTTGTTCATTTATTTATTTGGAAAAGATAAAGATGAGAATGGTGGCTTTCTTTGTTTCTTATTGAAGCTTCATGAAGCTTTGACTTAGTCACCATTCTTGTCTCATGCTTAACCCTAACCATTTGAACTAACCCTAGTTCATTCTCAACACTTAACTATGGTTAAGATTATGATAAGTATTCATTTTCTTTTTCATTTTGATAGGCTTATCATAACATTTCCTTCTTCTTGATCTTCTTTTTCAAGAAAGAAAGCTTGATGCCATCAATGGCAACTTGAGTTCTAAAGTGAGAAATCCAATTCTAAAGTGAACCCACCTCCTATTTCTTCACCCTCTACCTCTTGCCAAGTTGTTTTGGGTGTTATCTTCACAAGTTTCACAAATTTGTGAAGTCGGAGCTTGAACTTGTGATGCCTCGACGTAGATCATCTTCGGCACGAAGCCAACGACCTAGTCCGCCCATTTCTCCGATCAAGCCGACGATCGAGTCCGGGATTCGAGATGGACAATGAGAGGACGCCTACGTGGAGCCAAGGAAGTGGATATCCGGATCTACAAAGGTTGTAGCTTCTTATCTTTAGTTAAGTTGTTAACTAGATTCGTATATCGCCTAAATTTCTAGTCAACGATCCGTATTAGGGTTTCTCGGCACCCATAAAATTTGAAATTGGCATGGTTGATGCCTTATGAGACCTCTATAGTGTGCCTAGTGTAGGGTTCCTAGGCACTCTAATGGAGTCTCACAAGTGATCAAACATGCACAAATCAAATTTTACGGGTGCCTACAAACCCTAATACGGATCGTCAACTAGATATATAGGCGAAGCAAGCAAGTAAACGGAAATATAGCTAAAGGAAAGGGGCTACAACCTTTGTAGATCCAGTCCACCACCTCCTAGGCTCCGTGATGAAGTCCCCTCGCTGTCCAAATCATATCTTGGGCTCTAGCGTCGGCTTCATCGGAGAAAAACGGGCTAGGTCATCGACGACGTGCCGAAGATGATCTACGTCGAGGCATCACTAGATCAAGCTCCACCTTCACCAAGCCATGAAAACTTATGAAGGAAACACCCTATACTACTTGGCAAGAGGTAGAGGATGAAGAAATAGGAGGTGGGTTCACTTTAGAATTGGATTTCTCACTCATATTCTCAACTTGCCATTGATGAAGACAAGCTTCTTCATGGAAGAAGAAGATGATGAAGAAGAAGAAGATATATGATAAGTTAATTTTAAAAGGAAAATAAAATGAATACTTATCATTTCTTCAACCATGGTTTAGTGTAGAGATTTAACTAAGGTTAGATGAGTGGTTAGGGTTAGGCATGAGATAAGAATGGTGACTAAGTCAATGCTTCATGAATCTTCAACTAAAAACAAACATAGCCACCATCCATTTTCTCTTTATCATTTCCTTTTTCCAAAATAAACAAAAAGAATAAATAAATGATTAAGTAAATGAAATGTTACCCTAACCACTAACTAACCATGGTTTAATACTTTACACAAAACCAAGCTAGAATGTATCATCAAACATGATACAATCATGTGCACAAAAAATATATCACATATACAATGTGCAATACAAGTGAGTAAATCCATTTAAAGTGAACCAATACCAGTTAATGCAAAGTAATATATCAAATATATAATTATACATTAAATCATTAAATCAACACTTGATTCAATGATCCGGTCATGTCGCATATAATCGGCTAGTATCCAACGTATCGGCTTATCGAATCAATCCTTGATTCGATAACTAGGTTATATCTCATACAACCAATCGATACATTCATCGCGAGAATAGAATACGGTATCACATATACGCATTATTCTCGGTCTCGCACATATCCCATATATGCTCCTATTTCGTTTCGCTTGAGCCAGGAAACCTCTGTGTAGGACTCTAAAGACTCGTCAATACGCCGGCAGCAGATGATGATCATATCAAACACCCACAAGCCGCAAGCGGTCTGCTAAACGTAACGGCCACCCGGGTATTGAGCGATCAGAAGATCGACGAGCAAGCCCGCTCACACTCCTGTGAATCCAACCAGTAACACTTACCGTACAGTCCGGTCTGTTCGTCTGATATGTCGCATATCTCGCCTAGGGGTGGTAAACGTTAGACCCCAATAGCTCGATAAGTCATGCCGATGTGAGGTCCATAACTTTCGTGAAACTTCTGATAACTATTATCAGTATATCACAGCAACCCTGGCCAGGGATTTCTTGTTATGGCCAGTCGTGCATTGCGCAACATCAACCCCCAATACCGGGAGAGACGAATCCCCTCCTATCGCTCACTGCCTCCATGTGAATCGGGACTGTACCCAAAAACCACCTGTTTGCATGACTCAGTAGAGCCGTGGTAGGGTGGAAATCAAAGCACAGTGGGAGACACACAAGACTCTATGACGATCTCGGGTCAACAGACTAAGCTGTACCAGTGTCACCAGAGAACTGTCATCTGACGTGAGGTATAATACCATCTGGGAGTTCTCGGCGAGTCCGTTCAGTGTACCCAGTCTCCACCGAGCACCCGCATACCATCTCCGATGTCAAACACCAATGGATATGGGATCATCCATCGCCCATCGCATGGGTCGAGAAGATATACGCTAGTCTACTCTGGAATATCGATGCCCCGTCTCGATATTCCCTCGACTAGGAACATTGAAGGATGTACTCATGGACTATCCAGGCCCCACTAGTATGATCTGCATCACAGTTCTGGAAGTCGAGTACACATCCTAAGGGCATTATCAACATGTAACAGAGAGACAGAAAGTATACACGTTAAGATAAAGAGCAACCAGATAGCGTACTATCATGTCGAGCAAGAAAGTCCTACTTATATATGTCCCAGCATCCACTACAATATACATCCAATGTACAGTAATGGCCTCTAGGGCATACATATAACTAACAATCTCCCACTTGCACTAGGGCCATCTGTAGCAGTGGTTGTAGTATCTAATACTCAACCATCCCCTAAACGTCTCTTTTTGGGAAAAAGGCCTTCGTGAGTGGATCCGCCGTGTTGTCCTCTGAGTCTACTCTCCTAATCTCGATCACCCTGGAGATCAACTATCTCCATGATCAGGTAATGCTTCCTCAGAATATGTCTGGGTCACTGATGGGACCAGGGTTCCAGGGCCAAAACCACACTTCCATTGTCATACAATGGCAGGAACCTAGTTCATCTTATGAACCAATATACACCCAAACTGCCTCTTTGGTAGTATCTTTAATAGCGATGTTACCAGCCTTTATCTTCTAGTTTGTCACGGTATCTAGCTTGGAAATCTTCCAACATACCGTCCCTTTACTAAGGGTAAAGACAATGCCTGCGACTGATATTCAGTCGTCCTTATCACTCTGGAACCCTTCCAGTGATTCTCCCCAGGATCGATTGATACCATCTCACTACAACTAGTGAGTATCCTAACATCCAATTAAATCTATCTCATAGATCTAAAGCTTAGGATTTAGTAGGTATTACTTTGATCCTATATGGAAAATCATTGTGATAAGCGGAGATTGATCAAGCGTAGCATAGGAAACTCCTTCCCTAACAAGAGTATGTCATCCACGTATTCTACGAGGATCGTCACCATACTCCCTACTACCTTCTTGTTTATACAAGGTTCATCTACCATTTTGATGATGTCAACTTCTTTGACTAATCCATCAAAACAGATGTTCCAACTCCGTGATGCCTGCTTTATCTTATAAAGCATCTTGCACACGTTTCCGCTGCTCCCACTGTCTACGAGGCCCTCTGGCTGTGTTCTTATAGACGTTCTCTTCTAAATCAATATTTAGAAAAGTAGTCATGGCACCCAACCACCAGATATCGTATTCATGGTATGTAGCCGTGGCTAGTAGGATCTGGATGGACTCAAGCATAGTCCCTAGAAAAGGTTTCATCATTATCCACACCTGGTTGATGACTAAAACCTTTAACAAGTCTAGCTTTAAAAGTCTCAACTTTTCCATGTACACCAAGTAATCTTCTCAAGATATACTTGCTCCTGATGGGGATTTAACCTTTCAGATATAGCAACCAAAGTCCATACTTTGTTGGTGTATAAGGATTCCATCTCAGATCACTAAGCATCCAGCCATTCTTACAGAGTCCCTACTCTCGATGGCCTGCTCGAAACTGATTGGGCCATCATCTCATGATGCAATCCTCGCTCCCACTGTCATCGAGAAACCGAGGTATCTCTCAGGCAGGCGAGGAACCCTACCAGATCGGCGGAGAGGCTGAGGTTCGTCGGGGACTATAGAATCCTTTGGTTCTGTCAAATCTTCAGCTGTAGTTTCGTATAGCTGGAACCTTTCCAGTTCTACAGAACTGACCTTGCCTCGATCTTGTCCGGATTTTGCTTTTGACATAGGCCGGACAATCCCAAATCTTAACTTACTTAAGAGATAGGATCTTCCCACACCATACCTCATATGGAGTGGTAGGCACTGATTTGATTCGAACTTAATTCAATAGGTATGCAGCTTCTCAAGCGCATAACTCCCAAAAGGAAATAGGTAACTCAGTAATACTCATCATAGAGTACATGATATCTAATATTGTATGATTGCTCCGCCCCGATACACCGTTGTGCTGTGGTGTATTCAGAGGAGTAATACTGAGAGAGAATCTCATTTTCCTTTAGAATAGTCCAAGGATTCCATGCACAAGTATTCTCCTCCCTGATCTCATCATAGGACATAATACTTATACCCGTATATTGGTTCTCTACTTCCTACTTATATTCTGTGAATACCACAAAAGGTTCAAACTTATATTTCAACAGGAATATATGACTGAATCTTGAGAGATTATCAGAGAATATAATGAAGTATAAAGAACCAGTCCTGGCATGTGTAGACAGGAGACCTTACATACATCATCATGCATCAGTCCCAAGAGTTTACTAACTCTTTCTCAGTTTTCAGTAAACAGAGCTGGTGTCATTATATCTTTGTGACATGACTGGCAAGTTTCACAAGATGTAAATTCAAACTGATTTAAATATGCATCTAAATGTAACTTCAGCTAGTCGGGTCGCATTGATATGACCTAGTCTACAATACCTCAAGAAGAATTTGTTCATTTCTGAACTCTTCCTCTTGTGTGTGTTCAGTATACAAGGAACTGTAGTTTGATTTAGAACGTCAATGCTTTTAGATAACGTGCCTGAACCGATCAACTTTTGATATAGGAAATGTTCAAAACATTATCCAACAATACAAAATTATATCATTTCTTTACTTATAAAGAGACTGATATGATTTTGTATATCAGGTTCGGTATCTAATAGTATTTGTTCAGAATCAATGTATTTGTAATACAGGGTGACAGTGACCAACAGACTTGGCTGCAACACTTGCCCCGTTTTCTGCCTCATGAAACTTATCACCCGTTCTCAGTTTTTCTACCTTTTTGTAGCCCTATGTAACAGATTACATATCTGGGATCCTGATCCGGTATCATATACCCAGGATGCAGAGGATACTGAGAAACAGTTCTTTGTAATGAACACACCCGAAGGAGATGCATCATATGCACTTTCTTCGTTTGGGCGGCATGGGAAATCTGGTATTCACCAATTTCCTGCTCTGTCTTCTAACAATTATAAGTTGGAGCGGGACCAACGTTCCCCAGCTCAGTATAACAAGCGGGTTCGGTCAATACATCCGTATTATTATCTTGATTAAGGCGTGATATGGTCGCTACCAGGAGAGAGAGAGAAGAAAACACTCTGCGTGCGCTCTTGCAAGATTAGATTGGTTATGTATTTTATCTAATCAGGATGGCTCCCACTGTTTTTATCAAATCTTCCTTCAAACCCTAAAAGGAAAGACTAGCCGGGATTAATTACACTCTATAAGTTCGCCAATCTTTCAGCCAGGCCAGTGTCGGTACTTTGAGGGAGGTTTCTCGTGCTTTCGCACGGACCTAATTACAGTAAACCTCGTTTTCCCAGTGGCGTAACCCCGTTGACACCTTTCTAGACACCTACTTAATCGGCTAATTGCAAAGCGCAAAACTCTCCCAGGAGTAACAATTACTCGCAGTGGGTATCGGGATCCAACTATCATATAGAAGGTATGCAATCTCATTGCAAATTTCAACACTTGAAACTCCCGATAAAGGTTTTTACCCCTAGCACCTATGACCTTAACTATGGTCAACAAATCATAAGTACTAGTCAAGTTCTACCCGTCATTTCGTGATTAATTAGACCCACCCACATGACCCTTAACTAAGGTCAATAAAGTCACGCGACAGTCCTAACTAATCGCATCACATGCGGTGTAGGAAGACATCACTTAGCTACCGTACACTGTGCCTTGACTATGGTCAACAAACACAGCACGAATACTAAGTACTCTACTTCCTAAAATGACGGAGGGTTGCGAATGGTTTTTATGAAAACCTTTAACGCTTTGAACTTGATCTCGTTGCGGAATCAAATGGTTTTTAAATGGAATGTTTTCGAGGCTTTTCTAGTTTTGCTAAAGGGGTCACTCCCGGTGAAGTGATCGTCGGTCCTTTCCTCGTCGAATGAGGTGCGGGATATATCATATATATCACTGTGCAAAGCAGAAACTATAGAAACGATCAAAGACAAACCGAGTGTGTAGCATCTGCCAGTTATTGCTAAAGGAGTCACTCCCGGTGAAGGGATCTCGGTCCTTTCCTCATCGAATAAGGTGCAGGATGTTCTATAATGAACACCGCGATAAAAAGCAAGAACTGTAGCTACCTGTTTTTATTTTGAAATTCGATTCCACAACATCAATTAGGTTTATTTTCTTTCATTAATCTCATTAATGAATATCCCATCATTTAAGTCCACATAAACATCACAGATAAATATAACGTACGCTTATGCCATCCGCATTCGCCTCGATGTCCCGTCTGCACCGTTAGGTTAGGTAACTAATGGCAGAGCGGGGCAGGGCTAGCGCGGGTGTAAAACATAAGCAACGTCAATATAATATATCATATATACTATATATAATATCTGTCACAGAACATCACATGATCACAGATAAATCACAGCAGAAGATACATATGAAATATTGGATATACTAGGATGTCCGTGTTTTCAATACGAGCCAGTATAAAACACGGATTCCACGGTCGTGATGAATAGCCAATCCTACACCCCTAGACCCCTACGAGAGCGGTAAGTAACCCTACCAATTCTAGGGTTAGGAGACCCGGACTCGACTCCTCGAGTTGGTCTCCCACTGGACCCCAGAACCCGGTTACTTGTGCTCCCCTCCTTGGGTCTATCCTAGTGCAGAAAAGTAAATAATATACAAGTGGTGACAACATCCGCAACCTCAAAGTTCCCCAATAAAAGAATATTACATACAAGTTTTTACATGAATGAAAATGAAAAAACACTCATCTCACATAAAACCCCCCGGCTATTCAAACACGACGATCCAATATAACATATCCAGCAACACATAACATCACATGTCATCAACGTAAGTAAATATGCGCATCCCAATTGTCGTTGACATATAGCAACGAAACCGGCGATATCACATATTACACTTACGGTCACAGAAAAGAAAGTGTAAAACTACAACAGTTGGAATCCGCAACCTCCTCAGACATCGCATGCCTGACCAAATGAAATACTTAGACATCGCATGCCTAACAATTATAAACCCCGCATTTTAGTCTCATTATCGAAAACTCTTTTCAATATCAAGTCGGGCAATTCAACAGGATTCCCGACATTCTGATCGAATGCTCATCGCAAACTTTAGTAGGCGGCCGCACCCCACGACGCCGTCGACGAAGTGCACCAAGGCGGAACACCGCTACCGGGAGCACCCGAACGGATGCTTTCGGCGACGGGGTTCTCCTACAGTCACTTGGTCGGGGCTATGGAGTGAGGCTGTCTATTAAGTTTACCCGGCGAGTATCCGTGTACGCTACGTGATTGCGACGGAATTTTGATCTCATCAAAATTCTGTGGCAACCGATCAAGTGAGACTAAACTGCTATATTTATAACATTCATTCAGTTATCTCATAACTACTTGTGAATTCCAATTATTGTATCACATTCCGGATAAATAGAAAATGTTAAACTTTCCGATCGAACAATCGAACACCCAAGTTTTCCCGATACAGCTCAACACATGAAATAAGTCTAACAGCATTCAGTTCGTGCCTCAGTACCAACGGTCCAGCCGTAGAAGGGTCAAGCCAACGCCTCACATGTGGCACGCCGTACTGCCCCAAACCCGAAGGTTCAAAGGGCAGTTCAAGACGGTCCCATAATCGAGTTAAGGTTTGTTGTCTTCTAGAGGGTCCATCGCGTTACTTGCACTACTTAGAACGTCGTTAAACTACGGAAAAATCCAACAATTGGAAATTTCCCGGTAGGGGAAAAAGTGGGTATTTATTTTCGGTCGAACTTTTTAACATATTCTAAGATTATCCGGAAAAGCATACAGACAGAATTAGACAATCCGATCGATATACCGAGTCCCCAATACGACCCAGAAAATGCAACTCTGGAAAAAATTATTAAAATCCCCAGGAAAGCCAGCACAGACAACTAAGAATTACTGTGCAAAATTGGATGCACAAAACGACAAAATGGCCGCGGAACCGCCGCATGAGCATGCTCATGCCGCGGATCCGTGGCGCCTTTATGGAATCAGGCCCTCGAATTTTACAGTAAGCCTTAAATCTTCCTGCTGATTTTTCTGAATATTTTTAATCTACAAAAATCCACATTTTACAGAATTGTCCAGAGAGCATTTTCAAGTCGGGGTTTTGGGTCGATCGAACTTCTAATTCCGTCGGGACTTCGCCTAAGGCTCTAGCTAGGCTCTGATACCAGTGTAGGGTTCCTTGGCACTCTAATGGAGTCTCACAAGTGATCAAACATGCACAAATCAAATTTTACGGGTGCCTACAAACCCTAATACGGATCGTCAACTAGATATATAGGCGAAGCAAGCAAGTAAACAGAAATATAGCTAAAGGAAAGGGGCTACAACCTTTGTAGATCCGGTCCACCACCTCCTAGGCTCCGTGATGAAGTCCCCTCGCTGTCCAAATCATATCTTGGGCTCTAGCGTCGGCTTCATCGGAGAAAAACGGGCTAGGTCATTGACGACGTGCCGAAGATGATCTACGTCGAGGCATCACTAGATCAAGCTCCACCTTCACCAAGCCATGAAAACTTGTGAAGGAAACACCCTATACTACTTGGCAAGAGGTAGAGGATGAAGAAATAGGAGGTGGGTTCACTTTAGAATTGGATTTCTCACTCATATTCTCAACTTGCCATTGATGAAGACAAGCTTCTTCATAGAAGAAGAAGATGAAGAAGAAGAAGAAGATATATGATAAGTTAATTTAAAAAGGAAAATAAAATGAATACTTATCATTTCTTCAACCATGGTTTAGTGTAGAGATTTAACTAAGGTTAGATGAGTGGTTAGGGTTAGGCATGAGATAAGAATGGTGACTAAGTCAATGCTTCATGAATCTTCAACTAAAAACAAACATAGCCACCATCCATTTTCTCTTTATCATTTCCTTTTTCCAAAATAAACAAAAAGAATAAATAAATGATTAAGTAAATGAAATGATACCCTAACCACTAACTAACCATGGTTTAATACTTTACACAAAACCAAGCTAGAATGTATCATCAAACATGATACAATCATGTGCACAAAAAATATATCACATATACAATGTGCAATACAAGTGAGTAAATCCATTTAAAGTGAACCAATACCAGTTAATGCAAAGTAATATATCAAATATATAATTATACATTAAATCATTAAATCAACACTTGATTCAATGATCCGGTCATGTCGCATATAACCGGCTAGTATCCAACGTATCGGCTTATCGAATCAATCCTTGATTCGATAACTAGGTTATATCTCATACAACCAATCGATACATTCATCGCGAGAATGGAATACGGTATCACATACACGCATTATTCTCGGTCCCGCACATATCCCATATGTGCTCCTATTTCGTTTCGCTTGAGCCAGGAAACCTCTGTGTAGGACTCTAAAGACTCGTCAATACGCCGGCAGCAGATGATGATCATATCAAACACCCACAAGCCGCAAGCGGTCTGCTAAACGTAACGGCCATCCGGGTATTGAGCGATCAGAAGATCGACGAGCAAGCCCGCTCACACTCCTGTGAATCCAACCAGTAACACTTACCGTACAGTCCGGTCTGTTCGTCTGATATGTCGTATATCTCGCCTAGGGGTGGTAAACGTCAGACCCCAATAGCTCGATAAGTCATGCCGACATGAGGTCCATAATTTTCGTGAAACTACTGATAACTCTTACCAGTATATCACAGCAACCCTGGCCAGGGATTTCCTGTTATGGCCAGTCGTGCATTGCGCAACATCAACCCCCAATATCGGGAGAGACGAATCCTCTCCTATCGCTCACTGCCTCCATGTGAATCGGGACTGTACCCAAAAACCACCTGTTTGCACGACTCAGTAGAGCCGTGGTAGGGTGGAAATCAAAGCACAGTGGGAGACACACAAGACTCTATGACGATCTCGGGTCAACAGACTAAGCTGTACCAGTGTCACCAGAGAACTGCCATCTGACGTGAGGTATAATACCATCTGGGAGTTCTCGGCGAGTCCGTTCAGTGTACCCTGTCTCCACCGAGCACCCGCATACCATCTCCGATGTCAAACACCAATGGATATGGGATCATCCATCGCCCATCGCATGGGTCGAGAAGATATACGCTAGTCTACTCTGGAATATCGATGCCCCGTCTCGATATTCCCTCGACTAGGAACATTGAAGGATGTACTCATGGACTATCCAGGCCCCACTAGTATGATTTGCATCACAGTTCTGGAAGTCGAGTACACATCCTAAGGGCTTTATCAACATGTAACAGAGAGACAGAAAGTATACACGTTAAGATAAAGTGCAACCAGATAGCGTACTATCATGTCGAACAAGAAAGTCCTACCTATATATGTCCCAGCATCCACTACAATATACATCCAATGTACAGTAATGGCCTCTAGGGCATACATATAACTAACACCTAGGAACCCTACAGCTATTGCGCATATGAAATGCATCATACATACATACCTACATGTATACACACATACCTTGCTATAGCTACATGTACACCTTTATATGATGTTGCATTTGATTTCGGAGGAATTGGGAACCGCATGATATATTTTAAAACTGGATTAATTTAAAAGAGCGGTTTTCCCTTAATATGCTCATATTACTGTTTTATGTTGCATACATCAAATTTCATGGATTACGCATTGAGATATGGATTTCATGTGATTTATGGATTTGAGAACCATGGGGATATTTCAAGAAATTATGTACTGTTTTGAAAACACGGTTTCTCTTGGTATGATATTTCGATGTATCCACCATGAGTTTTCTCGGTTCTGAGACTTGTGTTAGATACCCGATTCGAGAAGCGGTAGGCACCGTCTGCAGGTACATGGTTGTCATGACCCGAATATTTTAACTCGTGACCGGCACTTGACCACGCAACGTCTACAGGCGTAACGCGACTAAGTAAGCCGAACCCAGAAATCAAAACCATATAAAAGTAGCGAGTGTTTAAAACATATAGTTAAAACATTTAGAAAACCTTAAATATTTCAATAAGTTCTTTTAAAGTTACGTCATCATTTAAATAATTTTGGCAGCATTTCCTTTGTAAAAGTAAACCCGAAATCGGGTATAAAACAGGATATGAGTGAAAATGAGATATAATGAAACAAAACATTCCCAAACGGGAGCAATCATGCCCAACGGCGGAAACCATCATCACAAGAGTAATATACGACGCCGTAGCGAAGAATGAGCAATAAGTAAACATCACGGAATGAAAAGCTGCATATACAAACAGTCGGCTCCCACGAGCTCGACACCAGGATAGAAAATATACATCATCGTCCTCACACTGTATCTAAGTCCAGTACATATATGGTAGATGGAGAATACTAGATACAAAAAGGGGTACAATAAAAGTAAGCAGATACCACAACCCATCTAAAAGCAAAACAGCTCTCGCACCAACTGTAGTGGTATCTGTAGCCAAAAGATGCAAAAGGCAGCCTGCCGCAACTACTCTGAGGGGCAACCTGCAACTACTGTGGCACAACGGGGGCGAGTTGCCAACTCGTGAATAGAGAAAACATATAAAGGTAATCGCGAGCATGCACGTACTGCGCTACTCTATCATATGCCAGCAGGTAAGATCTATATGCGACAAGCAGTAGGTGCAATGATCACGCAAATGCTCTGTCAGGTAAAATAACTACAGGATGAGATACATGAAGATAAATGCTGAGCATGGGATAACAACATCTACACGGAATATCAACGTGGAAAATAATCGGTGCCCAAAACTGCACCCAAATCCCAAATAAACTCAGGCGCCGGCACTCTCCTCGGCCCTCAAATCCTGTAAATCTCTGAGAATCACGAGTGCCCAACATCGGCACCCAAATATCATAAGTACTCGTGTCCAGCATCGACACGTAAATCCTCATCCATCGGGCCCCGTCAGTCCGGGTCAGCCCACGGGCTCCGTCTGCGGTATCGGCCCTCAGCCCCGGTAGTACGGATCATCCCGCATACATCTATCGACTCTGGTCGGCATCCTCCGGATAACCGCCAGGTCCCACCAATCACCGGTAGGTAGTAGTCCCTCTGCCAGGCTCACCTTCTACTACACAGCGAAACCGTTCTCGCCCCGGGGTACCATACCGGGTCCACCATGTACCCGTAATCGGCCTCATCCAACTTCTCGATTCGGGTCCACATATATCACTCTCGCACCGAGAAAACACATGGTGGACGAACCAAAATATCATATCAAGGGAAACCAGGTTTTTAAATGATTACATATTCTTTTTGAAATAGCCACGGTTCCCAAATCCAGAAATTTCATGTAATCCAAAACCAACATACAAGTCAATGCGATGTAATATACGCATCAAGTATGAATATCATATCAAGTCACATAAAAGATGAGCTACAGCATAATGATCTTGGAAATTCTACAGTGTCATAGCAATTACTAACGGTGTGTGTGTAACATGCAGAATAGTGCTCGTGCAACATGAACCGTTAGTAATGATGCGGTGTTCTATCAATTCTAGTTTATATATATATAGCAGGGAATGCAGTATGCACAATAGTATCCATGACAGTCAATGTAGGTAAATGCAATATATATAGCTATAAGGTCCTATCATCCCTGACGCATAACGCCATGCGGGCGATATCCCCGTAGATGTTAAATCTACTCACCGAAGTCTCGCGCTAAGTGTTGCCGACGACTTGCTTCCCCTTCTTCGCAGCGTCCGTCTCACTCTCCTACGAACCTATATTTACACAATATATCACACATAAGCTCAAATTCACTAAAACGCGATATTAAGGTCAAACTAGAAACCCGCGTCGCAAACCAAGCGCACGTGTGCGCGATACGCTAAAACGTGTGATTACGTGCCTGAAACTACCCCGACGCGTCGCGATACGCAGAAACCCCAAACCCACACACATATCACGCGTGTCGCGAAGGTTTAAAAAATACGAGAAACAGGTATTTAGCTCCA
Source organism: Agapanthus africanus (assembly GCA_030015575.1). Taxonomy (NCBI): domain Eukaryota; kingdom Viridiplantae; phylum Streptophyta; class Magnoliopsida; order Asparagales; family Amaryllidaceae; genus Agapanthus; species Agapanthus africanus. Next base: position 295,904,782 of record CM057347.1, read on the forward strand.
GATTTTTCTACAGCAACAATTAAATAAAATTACACATACCATGAGTCTAAGGATAGCAGCAGACACCTATAGAGCCAAACTCGAACCCATTCCCTCCCCATCTTGCCGCAAATTGCGGCCAGAACCAATTTTTCGGCGGCTAAAGTATGGAATTTGGGGGTCGTGTTCTACACATGGGATCAGCTCCTAACAACTATACTGCAGTCTTCTTAATTTCAATCTGAACTCACTGGGTCGATAGCAGTTTGCAGAAAGCTAGGTTTTGTTTAAAACGATGAATTTTGCATCATATAGCAATCTGGTGGTATTTTAGTGCAATTGGGGGCTAAGCTAGGTTAACATGGCCTTAACAACACTCCATCAACTTACTAAAACCAATTCATACATCACTTGATCAAGGTTCCCCCTAATTACCACATATCGCACTAAAACGCACCATTAATCACTAATCGAAGCTAAGCTACACTAATTAAGCAAACTAGGGGGTAAGTTCAAGAAGTATACCCCACACTCGACCCTAGGGAGCTGGAGGAAGAAGAAGGAGTAGAGGGAAGGAGCTGCAGCTGGGGTTGTTGCTGCTGTTCACTGCTGCTGCTGCTGCTCACTGTTGCTGCTGCTGTGCTTGCTTGCTGCTGCTGCTGTGCTTGCTTCTGCTGCTGCTTTGTTTGCTATGGATGTGGGTATGTGGGTGTGTGAGTGAGGTTGAGAGAAATGAGCATAAGAATGAGAGGAAAAGATAACCCCCAATGTCAACCCTTCCTTTCTCTCTCATCATTAAATGCAAGCATGGGCTTTGCCATGATGCATTCTCTCTCTCATTCTCACCAAGTCAACATTCCAAAAGAAATTCAAATTAAAACCACCATCAATTAACTAAATAGACTTAATTAAAACCCAAAAGACTTCATCCCCACCATGGTTGCTAATCATGGTATAACCTCATTTTAAACCCTAGTTTACATGCACATGTGTGTGCAAGCCTAGGAAAATTCTAGAAAAATATTTATTAAATTTGGAAAAATATTTGAAAATCAATTTGGTAAACTTTTTATTAAAAACCCTTTTATTTAAATATAATTAGCCACTAAACACATCCTGAGGTGTTACAATCCTCCCCGCCTTAAAAGAAATTCGTCCCCGAATTTGAAAATATAAAGCTACGCATACCTTCAAAGAGATGAGGGAACTTGTTCCGCATCTCGCCCTCGGCTTCCCAAGTGATCTCTTCGCCACTCGGGCTGCGCCAAAGCACCTTCACTAATGGCAAGACCCTCTATCTAAGTTTCTTCACCTGCCGGTCCAATATCTTGACTGGCTGCTCGGTGAACGAAAGGTCGCGCTCGAGCTGAACGGTCTAATGTTGAATCATGTGCGAAGGGTCATGTAGGTATCTGCGAAGCATCGACACGTGGAAAACGGGGTGAACATCTGGGAAGTCGGGTGGAAGAGCCAAACGATAAGCCACTGCACCTACACGCTCGAGGATCTCAAAGGGACCTATGAATCTGGGGCTGAGCTTCCCCTTCTGTCCAAACCTCATCACTCCCTTCATCGGAGAGACCCTCAGAAAAACGTGATCTCCAACTGCGAACTCTAATCTGCGGCGGCGGCTATCAGCATATGATCTCTGCCTGCTCTGAGCTGTCCTCATCCTATCTTGAATCAGCTGTATCTTCTCGGTCGTCTCCTGTACGATCTGGGACCCTAAAATACTGCTCTCACCGAGCTCTGTCTAGCAGACGGGCGATCTACATCTCCTCCAATACAGATCCTCGAAAGGTGCCATCTGAATAGTATCCTGGAAACTATTGTTGTAGGAGAACTCCACCAAGGGTAAATGATGATCCCAGCTACCACCAAAGTCTAAAACGCACGCTCGGAGCATGTCCTTAAGAGTCTGAATCGTCCGCTCTGACTGGCCGTCGGTCTGCGGATGAAATGCTGTACTGAAACTCAAGCGTGTGCCCAAATCCTCCTCAAGTCTCTGCCATAGTTGGCTGGTAAACTGGGTGCCTCTGTCGGACACGATACACGTCGGGACTCCATGCAGTCGTACTATCTTGTCGATGTAAATCTGGGCGTACTGAGCAAATCCGAAAGTCGTCTTCACTGGCAGGAAGTGAGCCGCTTTTGTTAGACGATCCACGATCACCCAAATGAAGTCATACCTTCGCCTAGTCCTGGGTAGACCCACAACGAAATCCATCGAAATCTGCTCCCATTTCCACTCCGGAATGGGTAACGGCTGAAGCTCTCCCGCGGGCCTCTGGTGCTCGGCCTTGACTTGCTGACAAGTCAGGTATCTCGACACGAAATCTGCGATGTCCCTCATCATTCCGTCCCACCAGTAAACATCTCTCATATCATGATACATCTCGGTGGAACCGGGATGTACGCTGTACACCGATCGATGTGCCTCCTCAAGAATCTCACGCTGCAGCCCCTCAGCATCTGGTATGCACAGTCAAGTCCCAAATCTCAGTATCCCCTGATCATCGATCACGAACTCGGAAAATATGCCCCGTCCAATCTGCGTCCTGATCTCTGAACATCGGTCACCACTGTGCTGTGCCTCATGTATACGGTCAAGCAACTGTGGGCGTGCACGAACATGCGCAATCTGTCCTCCGATCGGCGTGAACTCGAACTGCTCTCGGCTGTAGCATAATATCTGCCAATCTGCCGATGACTGCCCCTGTACTGCGCTCAAACAAGATAGACTACCCCCGGGCCTCCTGCTCAAAGCATCCGCCACTACATTCGCCTTGCCCGGGTGATACAAGATCTCGCAGTCGTAATCCTTCACTAACTCCATCCATCAGCGCTGTCTAAGGTTCAGGTCTCGCTGCTGAAATATATACTTTAAACTCTTGTGATCAGTGAATATCTGGCACGACTCGCCGTATAGGTAATGTCGCCAGATCTTAAGTGCAAAGACCACTGCAGCCATCTCCAAATCGTGAGTGGGGTAGTTCTATTCATGTTTCTTCAATTGTCGCGAATCATACGCGATCACCCTGTCATGCTGCATCAATACGCACCCTAGCCCCACTCGAGAAGCATTACAATAGACCATAAATCCGCCTGATCCTGAAGGCAATGATAACACCGGTGTCGTGGTCAGCCGAGTCCGTAGCTGCTGAAAACTGTGCTCGCACTCCTCCGTCCAATCGAAAGGAACTCCCTTCCGGGTCAACCCGGTCAAAGGTGTAGCAATACTGGAGAAGTCCTGCACAAATCGCCTGTAGTAACCGGCCAACCCTAAAAAGCTGCGAATCTCCATAACTGATGTGGGTCTGGGCCAACGCTGAACGGCCTCGATCTTTCTCGGATCTACACATAAACCGTCTCGTGAAATCACATGCCCCAAGAAGTCTACGCTGTCCAGCCAGAAAGCACACTTGGAGAATTTGGCGAAAAGCTGATGCTCCCTCAAGGTCTGCAGTGTAATCCGCAGGTGCTGCTCGTGCTCCGCACTACTCCGGGAATACACCAGGATATCGTCAATGAATACTATGATGAACAGATCCAGATATGGCCGGAAAATACGGTTCATCAAGTCCATGAATGCTGCAGGCGCATTAGTGAGTCCGAACGACATCACCAAAAACTCATAATGGCCGTAGCGCGTACGGAAAGCTGTCCTAGGAATGTCCTCCTGTCGAACCCGCAGCTGATGATTGCCCGATCGTAAATCGATCCTCGAAAAGTATCCTGCCCCCTGAAGCTGGTTGAACAAATCGTCGATACGTGGCAAGGGATATCTGTTCCGCACTGTCACCCTGTTCAGCTGGCGGTAGTTGATACACAGACGCAAACTGCCGTCCTTCTTCTTGACGAACAGGACTGGAGCACCCTAAGGAGAAACACTGGGTCGAATAAGTCCCTTATCCAGCAAATCTTGCAACTGAACCTTCAATTCTTGAAGTTCCGCTGGGCTCATCCGATAAGGCGGTATGGAAATAGGCCCCATGCCAGGAACCAAATCAATACAGAAAGAAATGTCGCGCTCGGGCGGTAGCCCAGGAAGCTCATCAGGGAACACATCAGGAAACTCGCTAACAACCGGAACCTGATCCAATGGAACCTCTGTAGTGCTAGCATCGCAAACATAGGCGAGAAATCCCTGACATCCCTTCCTCAAAAGCTGTCCAGCGCGAAAAGAAGAAATCACATTGTGAGGGGTGGCACCACGGTCCCCCAACACAATAAAAACCGACTCGCCGGGAAAACAGAATCTAACTGTGTTCTCACGGCAGTCCACAGAAGCATAGCACGTGGCTAACCAATCCATGCCCAAAAGAACTTCGAAGTCCAACATCTCAAGAAGGATCAATTCGACAGGCAACTCTCTCTCGCCAATACAGACGGTACAAGATCGGAACATGTGCCTAGCAACAAACGACTATCCCACAGGAGTGGTCACAACAAGCTGCTGATCAAGCAAACCGGACTCTCTACCCAAACTCGGCACAAAGTGTGTGGATACGTACGAGTGCGTGGATCCGGGATCGAATAACACGTGTGCATCAATAGAACATACTGGAAGGATACCTGAGACTACAGCATTGGACGCCTGCGCGTCCTGATGCGTCAAAGCAAAAACTTGCGCCTGTCCTCCACCTGCGACTGACTGTCCCCTGCCGGCAGCTGGCTGTCCTCTGCCTCGATCACCTCGTCCTCTATGAACAAATCCTCCGCGACCACGACCTCTCTGTGCATGAGTCTGACGCAGAGTAACCCTAGGTACAATAGGCAACGCCCTCTGGGGTGGTGAAGGTGGTAAGGTGACATGCGGTGCTGCCGCCTCACTCTGGGGTATCTCAGGACAATCTCTCACACGATGATAAGAACTCCCGCAACGGTAACATCCCGATGATGGTCGCTGACCCTCCTGGGGATAGGAGCTAAACAACCTGCCTCGCCCCGAATCTCTGCCACCTGCAAGGTGCCTGTCACGGCGCCGAAAATGCTGCCTCTACAATGATGTATCCGCACGAACTCTCTTCGGCTCTGGAACTGCCGAAGTCTCAGCAAGGCGCTCCTCAACCAATAAGGCTGCATCTACATCTGCTGTGTATGTCTCGTAATGCTGCACGCTGATCGCAAGGAACAGTGGTGTAAGCAAGCCTCGAACAAATCTCTTGACTCGCAACTCCTCGGTACCCACTAAATACGAGGCATAAACTGCTAGCTCTATAAATAGCACGTCATACTCTGCCACTGACATCTCCGGAGTCTGGCATAAGGACTCGAACCTGCGTGCTCTAGCATCTCTGACACTCAGTAGGAGAAAGCGGGCAAGGAATAGTGCCACAAACTCTGTCCAGGTCATATGAGGAAGACATTCCGCTCTACCCTTCTCAACTGATTCACACCACTTCTGCGCAAGACCTTCCAGGCGAAAGCTCGCGAACTCGACCCATCTCGCATCTGCGCACCTGAGGGAACGGCATATCCGAGCCATCCTATCAATGAAAGACTGTGGGTCCTCGGCTGTATCGGTGCCTATGAAGACCGGAGGCTTCAGCCTCATGAACTCTGATAGCGATACTGTAATCACCTCCATGGCTGCAGGGGCAACTGGCTGTGCGGTAGGTACCATCGCGGTCTCTGTAACGGATGGAGCTACCTCTGGTCGCTGCGCTCGAAGCGTCTCAACTAGCGATCCTATCATCTGGCGCATCTCCTGCATGCTAGATCCCACCGTCTGGCGCATCACCTACATACCAGCCCCTAGCGTGGCGATCTACTCTGTCACGGGAGAAACAACCTGCTCGGGGACAACCGGTGTACTGCCAGGATCAATCCTCGTCTCAGACGAATCAACTCGAATCTCGGCCCTCGCGACAGCTCTCTGCGCCCTCGTAGTCTTTGGCGGCATAATGGCTGAAAGGAAATTAGGATTCGATAAGAATACGGAAATCGAATCACAAGAATATATATACCTAAGAAGGAATTTAAATCAATAAGTCCTAAGGTCGCCTTGGCGGAGTACCGTGTCGTGAGTATGCCGCGGAACAAACACACGCTACGCCACTCTGCTTCAGCTACCTACTCCATCATACCAAGGTCATCCTACACACCGAAAGGTAAAACCTAAGCTATGATACCAACTTTGTCACGACCCGAATATTTTGACTCATGACCGGCACTTGACCACGCAACGTCTTCAGGCATAACGCGACTAAGTAAGCCGAACCCAGAAATCAAAACCATATAAAAGTAGCGAGTGTTTAAAACATTTAGTTAAAACATTTAAAAAACCTTAAATAGTTCAATAAGTTCTTTTAAAGTTACGCCATCATTTAAATAATTTTGGCAGCATTTCCTTTGTAAAAGTAACCCCGAAATCGGGTATAAAACAGGATATGAATGAAAATGAGATATAATGAAACAAAACATTCCCAAATGGGAGCAATCACGCCCAACGGCGGAAACCACCATCACAAGAGTAATATACGATGCCGTAGCGAAGAATGAGCAATAAGTAAACATCACAGAATGATAAACTGCATATACAAACAGTCGGCTCCCACGAGCTCGACACCAGGATACAAAATATACATCATCGTCCTCACACTGTATCTAAGTCCAGAACATATATGGTAGATGGAGAATACTAGATACAAAAAGGGGTACAATAAAAGTAAGCAGATACCACAACCCACCTAAAAGCAAAACAGCTCTCGCACCAACTGTAGTGGTATCTGTAGCCAAAAGATGCAAAAGGCAGCCTGCCGCGACTACTCTGAGGGGCAACCTGCAAATACTGTGGCACAACAGGGGTGAGTTGCCAACTCGTGAATAGAGATAACATATAAAGGTAATCGCGAGCATGCACGTACTACGCTACTCTATCATATGCCAGCAGGTAAGGTCTATATGCGACAAGCAGTAGGTGCAATGATCATGCAAATGCTCTGTTAGGTAAAATAACTACAGGACGAGATACATGAAGATAAATGCTGAGCATGGGATAACAACATCTACACGGAATATCAACGTGGAAAATAATCGGTGCCTAAAACTGCACCCAAATCCCAAATAAACTCAGGCGCCGGCACTCTCCTCGGCCCTCAAATCCTGTAAATCTCTGAGAATCACGAGTGCCCAACATCAGTACCCAAATATCATAAGTACTCGTGTCCAGCATCGACACGTAAATCCTCATCCATCGGGCCCCGTCAGTCCGTGTCAGCCCACGGGCTCCGTCTGCGGTATCGGCCCTCAGCCCCGGCAGTACGGATCATCCCGCATCCATCTATCGACTCTGGTCGGCATCCTCCGGATAACCGCCAGGTCCCACCAATCACCGGTAGGTAGTAGTCCCTCTGCCAGGCTCACCTTCTACTACACAGCGAAACTGTTCTCACCCCGGGGTACCATACCGAGTCCACCATGTACCCGTAATCGGCCTCATCCAACTCCTCGATTCGGGTCCACATATATCACTCTCGCACCGAGAAAACACATGGTGGACGAACCGAAATATCATATCAAGGGAAACTGGGTTTTTAAATGATTACATATTCTTTTTGAAATAGCCACGGTTCCCAAATCCAGAAATTTCATGTAATCCAAAATCAACATACAAGTCAATGCGATGTAATATATGCATCAAGTATGAATATCATGTCAAGTCACATAAAAGATGAGCTACAGCATAATGATCTTGGAAATTCTACAGTGTCATGGAAATTACTAACGGTGTGTGTGTAACATGCAGAATAGTGCTCGTGCAACATGAACCGTTAGTAATGGTGCGGTGTTCTATCAATTCTAGTTTATATACATATAGCAGGGAATGCAGTATGCACAATAGTATCCATGACAGTCAATGTAGGTAAATGCAATATATATAGCTATAAGGTCCTATCAGCCCTGACGCATAACGCCATGCGGGCGATATCCCCGTAGATGTTAAATCTACTCACCGATGTCTCGCGCTAACTGTAGCCGACGACTTGCTTCCCCTTCTTCGCAGCGTCCGTCTCACTCGCCTGCGAACCTATAATTACACAATATATCACACATAAGCTCAAATTCACAAAAACGCGATATTAAGGTCAAACTAGAAACCCGCGTCGCAAACCAAGCACGCGTGTGCTTGATACGCTAAAACGTGTGATTACGCGCCTGAAACTACCCCGACGCGTCGCGATACGCAGAAACCCCAAACCCACACACATATCACGCGTGTCGCAAAGGTTTAAAAAATACGAGAAACAAGTATTTAGCTCCAGATTTTTCTACAGCAACAATTAAATAAAATTACACATACCATGAGTCTAAGGATAGCAGCAGACACCTATAGAGCCAAATTCGAACCCATTCCCTCCCCATCTGGCCGCAAATTGCGGCCAGAACCAATTTTTCGGCGGCCAAATTATGGAATTTGGGGGTCGTGTTCTACACATGGGATCAGCTCCTAACAACTATACCGCAGTCTTCTTAATTTCAATCTGAACTCACTGGGTCGATAGCAGTTTGCAGAAAGCTAGGTTTTGCTCAAAACGATGAATTTTGCATCATATAGCAATCTGGTGGTATTTTAGTGCAATTGGGGGCTAAGCTAGGTTAACATAGCCTTAACAACACTCCATCAACTTACTAAAACCAATTCATACATCACTTGATCAAGGTTCCCCCTAATTACCACATATCGCACAAAAACGCACCATTAATCACTAATCGAAGCTAAGCTACACTAATTAAGCAAACTAGGGGTAAGTTCAAGAAGTATACCCTACACTCGACCCTAGGGAGGTGGAGGAAGAAGAAGGAGTAGAGGGAAGGAGATGCAGCTGGAGTTGTTGTTGCTGCTGCTGTTCACTGCTGCTGCTACTGCTCACTGTTGCTGCTGTTGTGCTTGCTTGCTGCTGCTGCTGGGCTTGCTTCTGCTGCTGCTGTGCTTGCTGTGGATGTGGGTGTATGAGTGTGAGAGTGAGGTTGAGAGAAATGAGCACAAGAATGAGAGGAAATGATAACTCCCAATGTCAACCCTTCCATTCTCTCTCATCATTAAATGCAAGCATGGGCTTTGCCATGATGAATTCTCTCTCTCTCATTCTTACTAAGTCAACACTCCAAAAGAAATTCAAATTAAAACCACCATCAATTAACTAAATAGACTTAATTAAAACCCAAAAGACTTAATCCCCACTATTAAACCCACCATGGTTGCTAATCATGGTATAACCTCATTTTAAACCCTAGTTTACATGCACATGTGTGTGCAAGCCTAGAAAAATTCTAGAAAAATATTTATTAAATTTGGAAAAATATTTGATACTCAATTTGGTAAACTTTTTATTAAAAAACCCTTTATTTAAATATAATTAGCCACTAAACACATCCTGAGGTGTTACAATGGTGGACCCGGTGAGGTATCCCGGGGCAAGAAGACTCGTATAGAAAGCGGTGGGCCCGGCAGAGGGAGTACTACCTAACGGTGATAGTATGGAACCCGACGGATATTCGGAGGATACCATGTGGGAGTTATGACATGAGTTATATTGAGGGCCGATCTGGATATGCGGCGCCTGAGAGTTGAGTATTTACATGTCGATGTTGGACACGAGTATTTCATGATATTCTGAGTGTCGATGTTGGACACTCAGGTTCCATGAGATTTACAGATATGAGGGCCGATCAGAGTGACGGCGCCTGAGGTATTGGGATTTAGGGTGGCGTTAATGGACACCAGGATTTTCCACGATTATGATTCATTGATAATGTTATGTTTTATCCCATACTCAACATTTATTTGATATGCATTGCATCATATATTTGTAGTACCTGATAGAGTACCATGATCATGATTGCATATCCATATTGCCATATTTATGCTATCAGATTCCATGTTATAGATTATCGCTGTCCGTGCATACCTGCAATTATCGGTATGATTTTAGTTACTATTCACGAGTTGGCAATTCACCCCCATTATGCCATAGTGTTTTGCAGGCTTGACCCTCAGAGTAGTCGCGGCAGGGCCTCTTGTTATCTCTATTTTTTGCGAATACCGCTACGGTTGGCTGTGAGGCCGTTTGGTATAGGTCGGTTGCGGCTATCCGATTCTATATATTGTACATCTTATTGTATCTAGTATTCTCCATCTACCATTTCCATGTATTGACGTAGAGACAAGTTGTGAGGATCGATGTTGTATTATTTTGTGACTCTGGGTGTTGTGCTCGTGTGAGCTGGCCTTTATTATGTAGTTTTACCTCTTATGCTGTTTTTCATTATATTTCTTCGCTACGGCGTCGTATATATGCTTGTGGTAGTTGTTTCTGCCGTTGGGCGTGATTTGCTCCCGTTTGGGGATGCTTTATTTATATTCTATGTTGTACCCGTTTCGGGACTAGTTTTTACAAAGGCGGTGCTGCCGAAATTTTTAAGAAAGTAAACTTAAGTTTAAAGATTTTTACTTCAGATATCCAAATGTTTTTAACAATGTTTTCATCACTTATTCCTTTTGATGGTTTAGATTTCTGGGTTTTCGGCTTACTTAAATTGTGTACGCCTGTTGACGTCACGTAGTTTAAGTGCCAGTTACGTACCTAAATTTGTGTCGTGACAAGGGCATACATATCCAACAATCTCCTACTTGCACTAAGGTCTGTAATTGGCGTACCGAATACCGAACGTCTGCTCTAAGGCAAGTTGTTGGCGTACTGCATACCCAACATCTCAAAAAGTTGCTCGGACTGTGCTTGAAGGAGGGCCTTGATAAATGGATCTGCCGTGTTGTCTTTCATATCTACTCTCTGGACATCGATTTCCCGGCGATCTATGATCTCCCTGATCAGGTGATACCTCCTTAAGATGTCTCTGGATTTCTGACAGGACCGTGGTTCCTTCGCTAAAGCTATAGCCCTATTGTTATCGCAATATAAAGGTATTGGATTTAGAATGGACGGAACCGCCTCAAGTTCAGTAATGAACTTCTTAATCCAGACAGCTTCTTTTGCGGCATCGTTTACAGCAATGTATTCAGTCTCCATCATTGAGTTTGTGACGGTGTCCTGTTTGGAGCTCTTCCAACACACCGCCCCTCCATTGAGGGAAAACACAAAACCCGAGATAGACTTGCTGTCATTCTTGTCACTCTAGAAGCTTGAATCGGTAAAGGACTCGACCTGAAGGTCTCCATTACCGTGAAACAAGAACATCTTCTTAGTCCTTCTCAGGTAGTTAAGAATGTTCTTCACAGCTGTCTAATGATTCTCACCCGGGTTTGACTGATACCGGCTCTCCACGCTAAGCATGTATGCTACATCTGCTCTGGTATACATCACCGCATACATTATAGATCCTACCACCAAAGTGTAGGGTATAGTGCTTGAAAGTCTACCCTAGCACCATCAAGAGGTTCTAGTGGTATCAAGCATGCCTAATTTTAAATTTTTCGGGTGCTAGGTTAGACTAAATAAGATCGTAACTAGATGATTAGGGTTTTAATTTGATATCAATATAAACTATAAGAAGTGAAGATGGCTATACTCTTGTAGATCGAGTCCTTCACTTCATAGGCTCCATGTAGTAGTTCACGCGACTCCACTAGGCTCCACATCAGAGTTTGGACGAGCTTCCTCCGATGACCTTCGTGCAAAAGATGATCCACGCGAAGTCCCTCTAGCTCAAGCTACTTCTACACTAAAAACTTTTAGTGTAGGAAACACGCTACACTTGATCGCTAGTCAAGTGTAGGATAGTGAATAAGGAGTTTTGAAAGCTCACAAATTTGTGTCCAAGCTTCATGGTTTACATCACATGTGAGGGTTGAAGCTTGAACCATGATCAAGAGGAAGAAGAGGGAAGCTAGAGAGCATATGAGAACACTTGAAAAATGGCTAAGTGTTGAATGTGGTAAAGAATGGCAACCCCTTGACCCTCACTTATTCAAGCATGGAGATAACTGCAATATAAATTTGCAACCATGCTTGAATAGTGAGTCAAGATGAATCAACAAAAGAAAAATGCCATGCCTCACCATGCTTCCTTATTTTCCACCTCTTTTTTTTGTATTTTCCTCAAAAATAGAAAATACATCATGCTTCATATATATATTTATATATCATATATATTAATATAAATATTATAAAGAATAATTAATGAGCTAATGATATTAGTTAAGATATAATTATATCAAATATAATATATATCACATTATTAAATCAACATTTGATTTAATAATACGGTTATATCATATATGATCGACTAATATCATTTATCTATGTATCACATTATCAAATCAACACATGATTCAATAATCTGGTTATATCACATATAACCTAACTGATAATAGATAACTACCATATTACAATACGGTATCACATACACGTATTAAATCAGGCCCACGCACATATCACAAATGTGCCCTGCTTCGTTTCGCGTGAACCAGGAAACTTCTGTGTGGGACTCTAAAGACTCGTCAATACATCAACAGTAGGTGATGATCACATAAGTCACCTACAAGCCGTCAGCGGTACTAGCTGGACGTAACGGCTACCCGTGTATTGAGCAATATGAAGATTAACAAGTAAGCTCGTCCATACTCTCCATGAAGCCTATCAGTAACACTACCGTGCAGTCCGGTCTCTTCGTTTGATATGTCGCATATCATGTCTAGGAGTGGTAAACGTCAGACCCCAGTAACGTGATAAGTCATGCCGATGTCTGGCCTATAACGGTTTGAGAAACTACTGATAACTCTTATCAGTAAATCTCAGTAGCAGCCCTGGCCAGGGACTTCCAGTTATAACCAATCGAGCATAGGGCAAAATCAACCCCCAATACTGGGAGAGATGAAACCCCTCCTTTCGCTCATTGCCTCCATGTGACTCAGGACTGTACCCAAAATCCACCTGTTTGCACATCTCCTTTGAGCGTGGTAGGGAGGAAATCATAGCACAGTGGGAGCCACACAAGAGTTTATGACGATCTCGGGTCTACAGACTAACCTGTACCAGTGTCACCAGATGACTGCTATCTGATGATATGTATACTACCAACTAAGAGTCCTCGGCGAGTCCTGTTCGGTGTACCCATTCTCCAATGAGCACCTGTGTATAATCTTTGATGTCACACACCAATATTTATGGGATCAACCGCCGCCCTCTAAGGGACGACAAACGTGCACACTAATCTACTCTGGAATATCGATGCCCTAGTCTCGATATTCCCTCGACTAGGAACAGATTAAAGGATGTACTTTTGGAACACCCTGGCCCCACTAGTATGATCTCATCATAATCCTGGTAGTCAAGTACATATCCTAAGGGCTTTATCAACATGTAAGAGATAAACAGTATAAAGATACCAGTCTACATGTTAAGATAAAGGTAACGAGATATCCTACTATCATGTCGAGCAAGAAAGTCCTCAATATATATGTCCAAGCATCCATTATATCAACAATAATGGCCTCTAGGGTATACATATTCCTAACAATCTCCTGCTTGCACTAAGGCCAGTTGTTGTAGTATCTCATACCCAACGTCCCAAAAGTCTCTCGAATAGCATCTAGGGGAGGGCCTCGGTGAGTGGATCCGCTGTGTTATCCTCTGTGTCAACTCTCATGACCTTGATTTCCCGAAGATCAACTATCTCCCTGATCAGGTGATACTGTCTAAGAATATGTCTGGATCGCTGATAGGACCGGGGTTCCTAGGCCAAAACCATAACTCCATTGTTATCACAATACACAGGTATTGGATGCTCAATGTTAGGAACCAAGTTCATGTAATGAGCTTATTCATCAAGACAGCCTCTTTAGCAGTATCGTTGGTAGCGATGTAATTGGCCTCTATCAACGAGTCTGCTATGGTATATAGCTTGGAATCCTTCCAATATACCGTCCCTCCACCGAGGGTAAAGACAAAACCCGAGACTGACTTTAGTCATCCTTATCACTCTGGAAGCTCGAATCGGTAAAGGACTCCACCTGGAGTTCACCGTTACCATACCCCCAAGAACATCTCTTTAGTGGTTCTCAAGTCCTTAAGAATATTCTTCACAGTTTCCAGTGTTTCTTCCCTGGATCTGATTGATACACACTCACTACACCTAGAAGGTAAGCTACATCTGGTCTGGTATACAACATCGCATACATGATTGACCCGAATGCCGAAGCATAGGGTATCCCTTGTATGCGAGCCCTCTCTAAATCAGTTTTGGGAGACATCTCTTTGGAGAGAGTGATTCCTGAACAAGCAGGTACATTACCATGCTTAGAATCTTCCATACTAAACCTATTTAGTATGGTGTCTATGTACCTGGATTGGGACAATCCCAACATCCATTTAGATCTATCTCTATAGATCTACATCCCCAGGATGTAGGAGGCATCAGTTAGATCTTTTATGGATAACTTGTGTGATAAGAGGAGCTTGACCGAGCGTAGCATAGGATCATCCTTTCCTATCAAGAGTATGTCATTCACGTACAATACGAGGAAGACAACCATACTCTCTACAACCTTCTTATATATACATGGTTCATCTACCTTTTGATGAAGTCAAACTTTTTGACAGCTTCATCAAAATAGATATTCCATCTCCGCGATGCCTGCTTTAATCTGTAGATAGATTTAAGCAGCTTGCACACGCTTCTGCTGCTCCTACTGTCTACAAAGTCCTTTGGCAGTGTCATATGCACGCTCTCTTCTTAATCACCATTTAGAAAATCGGTTTTAACGTGCAATCTGCCAGATTTCGTAGGTATGCAGCAACGGCAAGTAGGATCCTGATGGACTTAATCATAGCCACTGGGGAAAAGGTTTCATCATAATAGACACCAGGTCGTTGACGAAAACCTTTTTCTACAAGTCTAGCTTTGAAAGTCTCAATTTTTCCATCTACACCAAATTATTTTTCTTAAAGATCCACTTGTTCCCGATGGGTTTTACCCCTTCAGGAGCAATCTTTAGATTTCTTTCTTTTTCATCAATCTTATTAATTAAGTCCCATCAATTATGCTTCCTAAGTATCACAGAAGTAAGGAAAATAGAACATATGCTTATGCCATCCGCATTCACCACAGTGTCCCGTTATACACCATTAGGTTGCTTAACTAACGGCATAGCGGGGCGGGACTAGCGCGGGTGCAAAACATAAGCAATGTTTATTCTATATCATATATATAATAACAACATTCATCTCATCATATAAAATGATCACATCAAAGAATATCAGCAGCAGAAGTCAACATATGAGATATTGGATATACTAGGATGTCCGTGTTTTAAATTAAGCCAGTAAAAAACACGGATTCCACGGTCATGATGAATAGCCAAACCCACATCCCTAGACCTCTACGAGAGCGGCAAGCAACCCTACCAATTCTAGAGTTAGGAGACCCGGTCTTGACTCCTCGAGATAGTCTCCCACTGCACTCTAGAACCTGGTAACTTGTGCTCCCCTCCTTGGGTCTATCCTAATGCGGAAAAGTAAATAATATACATCAATGGTGACATCATCCTCAACCCGGAAGTGCCCCAATAAAAGAATATTACATACAAGTTTTTACATGAATGAAAATGAAAAACTCTCATCATACAAAAAAACCCGGCTATTCAAACAAGACGATCCAATATAACATATCACAGCAACACATAACATCACAAGTCATAGACATAAGTAAATATGTGTATCCCAATTGTCGTTGACATATAGCAACGAAACCGGCGATACACCACATATTACACTTACGGTCGCAGAAAAGAAAATGAAAACTACAATAATTGGAATCCGCTACCACCTTAGACATCATAAACCCGAAATATCATATACTTCGGATTTCATGTCTAACCATATGAATTCCAAATATTATATCACATTTCACTGATATCTAGACGATGTTAAACATTTCGATCGAATCAACATACACCCAAAATTTCTGAGAGAGCTCAACACTTGAGCACAGTCTAAAAATTACCCAGAACATGCCACATTACCTTATGGACCAACCGTAGAAGGGCCGACCCATGCCTCACTCATAGCGCTGCAGAACTGCTGCAAACCCCAGGGTTTGGCCGCGGTACCATGGTCAAAGAGTCGAGTTTGGGTATCATTCTTGTAGAAGGTCCATAAAATTACCTGCATGATATTTGAATAATTTTTTAACTTGGAAAAATCAAACTTTTGGAAAATTTCCCAGAGAGGGGTAAAAAAATGGGTTTTTGATATTCATTCAAACTTTTTAGCGTCGTCAAAGTTACCCGAGACGATGTTAAAATTACGACTATGAAATACTAAATCCCATAGCCTCGAAACAAAAAAAAATCGAAGCCAAACCATTATGAACAGTTTTGGCCAGAATACCAGAAGGGTTTTGTGTCGGGGTTTCGGAGTTGTTTCGGTTTCACAATTTATTTAACATCGTCAAAAACAACTCCTAATGCTCTAGCATTGCTCTGATACCACTGCTGGGTTCTATAGCACCCTAACTACAATTTATAGGGCATCAAGTATGCAATTTTAAAAAACCTAGAGAGTTATGCAATCCATACCAAGGATCTAACTAGAAAATTAGGATTAAGCAAGCATGTAATCAAACATTACTCTAAGTGAATGAGGAATACAACCTTTGTAGACCGGTCCTTCACTTCTAAAGCTCCGTGTAGTAGTCCCTTCGCTCCAAGCAGTGATCTCCCGGACTCTAGGAAGGATCCACAAGGCGAAAGAAACAAGCTTGCTTGAAGTCTTCGAAGCCGAAGATGATCTATGTCGAGGAATCTCCAACTCAAGCTACCTCTTCTCTAATTCGGAATTAGTGAAGCAAACAACCTAAACTAAATGGCTAATCTAGTATAGGTTGATGAAGTAGGATTTTTGCTCACTTTAGAATAATTTTTCTCACAATATTTCTTCACTTTCCAAAAAGCTAGAGAGCAAAATTGGAATGAAGAAGAAGATGAAGTTGTGAATGGAATGATAAATGAATGAGTGAGAATAGCAACCATGGGTGAGATAATATCTCATATTAACTCATGTAGAGACTTAATCATGGCAAATCATAATGGTTGGGTTAATAAATATCTTAAGTAAAACAAAATTAGTGGCTAAGTCAATAGTTCCACAAGCTTCCACTATGCTCCAAACCATGACTAATTTCCACTTAATTTTTACTTACTTTAAATAAATAAAACCCTTTATTATCATAAGCATGGTGTGAGTCTCATACACCTATATTGCATGTATCAACAAGCAAGACACAATAATATATATCACATATATATTAAATGTGCCCAAGTGAGAAAAAGAAATGCTTAAGTGAGAAAATATTAGTTAATGTAAAATTAATATATCAAATATATAATCATACATTAAACTATTAAATCAAAACTTGATTTAATAATCCGGCTATATCACATATAACGACTAATATTATTTGTATCAACTTATCGAACCAACACTTAATACGATAACCTGACTATATCACATATAACCGACCGATATCTCATATCGCGAGAATAGAATACGGTATCACATATGTGTATTAATCTCGGTCCTGTGCATATCATATATGTTCTCCTACTTCATTTTTCCTGAGCCAGGAAGCCTCTGTGTAGGACTCTAAAGACTCGTCAATACGCCGGCAGTAGGTGATGATCATATCAGTCACCCACAAGCCGTCAGCGGTACTAGCTGGACGTAATGGCTACCCAGGTATTGAGCGATCAGAAGATCAACAAGCAAGCGTGCTCATACTCCTGTGAATCCAATAAGTAACACTACCATATAGTCCGGTCTCTTCGTCTGATATGTCACATATCTAGTCTAAGGGTGCTAAACGTCAGACCCCAGTAACCTAATAAGTCATGCCGATATGGGGCTTATAACGGGTTGAGAAACTACTCTTACCAGTAAATCTCCATATCAGCCCTGGCCAGGGACTTCCTGTAATGGCCAATCGAGCACAGCGCAACATCAACCCCCAATACCGGGAGAGAAGAAACCCCTCCTATCGCTCATTGCCTCCATGTGACTCAGGACTATACCCAAACTTGAACGTGGTAAGGTGGAAATCAAAGCACAGTGGGAATCACACAAAAATCTATGACGATCTTGGGTCTACAACCTAACCTGTAACAGTGTCACCAGAGAACTACTATCTGACGCTAGGTATAATACCATCTAGGAGTTCTCGGCGAGTCCTGTTCAGTATACCCAGCCTCAACTGAGCACCTGTATACCATCTCTGATGTCAAACACCAATGGATATGGGATCATCCATCGCCCATCATATGGGTCAAGAAGCGTATACGCTAGTCTACTCTGGAATATCAATGCCCCGTCTCGATACACCCACGACTAGGAACAATTAAAGGATGAACTTGTGAACTACCCTGGCACCACTAGTATGATCTCATCATAATCCTGGGATTCAAGTACATCCTAAGGGTTTTATCAACATGTGAGAGCAAGACAGTATCACAATACAAGTCTACTTGTTAAGATAAAGAGCAACCAGATAGCATACTATCATGTCGGGCAGGAAAGTCCTCTCTATATATGTCCAAGCATCCACTATAAAATACAATCATGTACAATAATGTCCTCTAGGGAATACATACAACTAACAAGCTCAAAGGAGTCGTGCAAACAGGTGGATTTTGGGTATAGTCCCGAGTCACAGGGAGGTCATGAGCGATAGGAGGGGTTTCGTCTCTCCCGGTATAAGGAGTTGATATTGCGCTATGCTCGATTGGCTATAACAGGAAGTCCCTGGCCAGGGCTGTTGATGAGATTTACTAGTAAGTTTTATCAGTAGTTTCTCATACCTTTATAGGCCACCCATCGGCATGACTTATCAAGTTATTGGGGTCTGACGATTCCTCCCCCAGACTCGATATGCGACATATCAGATGAAGAGACCGGGTTGTATGGTAAGTATTACCTATAGGCTTCATGGGAGTTTGAACAAGCTTTCTTGTTGATCTTCTATTCGCTCAATACCTAGGTAGCCGTTACGTCCAGCTAGTACCGCTGACAGCTTGTGGGTAACTGATGTGATCATTACCTACTACAAGCGTATTGACGAGTCTTTAGAGTCCAACAAAGAAGTTTCCTAGTTCAAGCGAAACGAAGTAGGGCACATATGTTGATATGTGCAGTGGCCTGATTAAATACGAGTATGTGATATTGTATTTTAATCTGGCGGTTACATGATATCAGTTAGGTTATATGTGATATAACCGGATTATTGAATCAAGTGTTGATTTGATAATGTGATATGCAGATAAATGATATTAGTCGGTTATATGTGATATAACCGAATTATTAAATCAAGTGTTGATTTAATAATATGATATATATTTATATTTGATATAATTAAATATTAACAAATATTATTGCTCACTAATTATTTTCTTATCTTTATATGTGTGTCTCTCTCTCTCTCTCTTTATATATATGTGTGTGTGTGTGTGTGTGTGTGTGTGTGTATTATATGAAGCATGGTTTATTTTCTATTTTGTGAAAATAGAAAAATGAGGTGGAAAATGAGAAGACTTTTGTTGCATAGTGTAAAGCATGGCTTGATGAATTTTTTATTCATCATCCTACACCATTGAAGCATGGTTACAATTCTATATTGATGGATATTGGCTGCTTCAATAATGTGGGATATTAAGCCATTCTTTACTTGGTTCATTTTACCTTAGCCATTTTTTCATGGGCTCATTTGCTCTCTAGCTCTCTCCATCTTCTTCACCTCCACCTCCAAACTCAATCCCTCACATGAGTTGTGAACCCTTGAACTTGTGAAAACCCTAGTGAGCAAACAAAACCCCTACTTCACCATCCTACACTAGATTAGCGCTTAGGTGTAGTGTGTTTCCTTCACTAAAGAGTTTAGTGAAGAGGTAGCTTGGATTATCGGAGCTTTGGTTGGATCATCTTTGGCACGAAGATCGCAAAGGAAGCTCGATCCAACTTCAAGTGGAGCCTAGTGATGTCGTGTGGACTACTACACGGAGCTTGATAAGAGAAGGACATAGTCTATAAAGGTTGTAGCCACCTTTCTCTTAGTATAGTTTTTGTTATATCATAGTTAAACCCAAATCATCTAGTTTCGATTCTTGTTTAGTGTTAATTAGCACCCCAAAAATTTTTAAATGTCATGCTTGATGCTAGTAAAACCCAGTGGTGGTGCTAACAAAACATTCCTGGTATCAGAGCCAAACCTAGAAGATTAGACGATGTTTATAGAATTGCGAAACCGAAAAACTCCAAAACATGCAAACTCGACACACTCTTCTCTGTTGTTTTTAAAACGGTCTCTGAAAATTTTTTAAACAAGTGCAGAATATTATATTTGATGTAACCAGAAGACCAGAGAAACTCGAGACCCTATCTCCTAAGTCTCACCAGCCTGAGTGCCCTTTTTCCCGGCCAGACTTGCTTCATTTTGTCTCGAGTTCCTTTGGTGTTCTGTAAGCTTAGTATTAGGGTTTCAGGTTATGTTTGATTAGCCCAAAATTGCATGTGATGTTAATTTTGTTAAAGGGCTAATACAGAGTGTTTCGTAGTCGTAATTTTAACATCGTTTCTGGTTTAAGTTTGATATGTGATACAATATTTGGAATCAACATTTAATTAGTTTTGTGAAAACTAGTTAGTGTTTGTAAATCTAGCATGTTAGTTTCTATTGATCGATTGCCACGAAGTTTCGATTCGGATCGAAACTTCGTCGCAATCACGTATCATACGCGAATACTCGCCAGATAACTTTACTAGATAGCCACGTCCCATATCCCCGACCAAGTGACTTTAGGAGAACCCCGTTGCCAAAAGCATCCACTTGGGTGCTCGCGGCCATGGTGTTCCGTCTAAGTGTACTTGGTCGACGGCATCGGTGGTGCAGCCATCTACTAAAGTTCCCGTAGAGTATTCGATCGGGTAGTCAGGAAACTTGTCGAATTACCCGATTAGGTTATTGAAAAGTGTTTTCGATATGAGACTAAAATGCAAGGTTTATAGGGTTAGGCATAAAATTCGGAATATGAGATATTCCAGGTTTATGATGTCTAAGGAAATGCGGATTCTAATTATTGTAGTTTTTCATTTCTTTTATGCGACCGTAAGTGTAATATGTGGGGTATCCCAAATCTCGTTGCTATATGTAAACGGCATTCGGGATACACATATTTACTTGCGTTGATGACATGTGATGTTATGTGTTGCTGTGATATGTTATATTGGATCGTCGTGAATGTATAGCCGGGGGTTGTTATGTGAGATGAGAGTTTTTCAATTTTCATTCATGTAAAAAAAATGTATGTAATATTCTTTTATTGGGACACTTCCGGGTTGAGGATGATGTCACCATTGATGTATATTATTTACTTTTCCGCATTAGGATAGACCCAAGGCGGGGAGCACAAGTAACCGGGTTCTGGAGTCCAGTGGGAGACCAACTTGAGGAGTCGAGACCGGTTCTCCTAACTTTAGAATTGGCAGAGTTGCTTGCCGCTCTCGTAGGGGTCTAGGGATATGGGTTTGACTATTCATCACGACTGTGGAATCCGTATTTTTCATTACTGGCTGAATTTAAAACACGGACCTCCTAGTATATCTAACATTTCATATGTTGACTTCTGCTGCTTGGTTCTATGATATGATCATATAACTACGTGAGACAAATGCTATATATATATATATATATATATATATAATAAACGTTGCTTATATTTTGCACCCGTGCTAGTCCAGCCCTGCTCTGCAATTAGTTAGGTAACCTAACAGTGCATGACGGGGCCCCATTGAGAATGCGGATGGCATAAGCGTACGTTCTATTTTTGTTTCTTTTTCTGTGATGTTTAGGGAAACATAGATGATGGGACTTCATTAATGAGATGAATGAAAAGAAAAGAAACCTAAACATGTTGTAGAATCAAACGTTTTTAAAAAGGTAGCTGTTGTTCTTGCTTTGCATAGTGGTATTCCTTGAAGAATATCCAGCACCTCATTCGTTGAGGAAAGAGCCGAGATCCCTTCATCGGGAGTGACCACTTTAGCAAAACTAGCAAATGCTACAACCCACTCGGTTTATCATCATAGCTTCTGTAGTTCTTGCTTTGCATAGTGGTATTCCTTGATGGATATCCAGCACCTCATTCAATGAGGAAAGAGCCGAGATCCCTTCACCGGGAGGGACCTCTTTAGCAAAAGCTAGTAAAAGCTATTCGGTTTGTTTTTAAAAACTAGTCGATTTTAAAAGTGGAGCTTAAACCACTCCTTTTCAAATCACTAGATTCTACAATGATATCAAGTTCATTACGTTAAAGGTTTTCTTAAAAACCAACCGTAGACCTCCGTCATTTCAGATAAGTACTATTTATTATTCATGCTACATTTGTTGGCCTTCGTCAAGGCATAGTGCGCGGTAGCTGATTAGTGCTTATCTGCAGCATGAGATGCGATTAGATTAGGGTAGTCGTGCGGCATTATTGACCTTGTTAAGGGTCGTACGGGTGGGTTTAATTCATTCATGAAATGATGGGTTGAACTTGGCTAGCGCTTATGATTTTTTGACCTTGTTAAGGTCATAAGTTGCTAGGGGTAAAAATCGATATTGAGAATTTCAAGTGTTGAAATTTTCAATGAGATTGCATACCTTCTATATTATAGTTGGATCCCCATACCCACTGCGAGTAAGAGTTACTCCTGGGAGAGTCTTACACTTTACAATTAGCTAATCCAGTAGGTGTCTCGAATGGTGTCAATGGGGTTATGCCTCTAGGAAAACGAGGTTTATTTTAATTAGGTCCGTGCGAAAGCACGGGGAACCTCCCTCGGTGTACCGATACCTGCCTGGCCGAACGATTGGCGAACTTATAGGGTGTAATTAATCCTCGCTAATCTTACCTTTTAGTGTTTGAAGGAAGATTTGATAAAAACAGTGGGAGCCATCCTGATTAGATAAAATAATAACCAATCTAATCTTGCAAAGAGCGCACGCAAAAGTGATTATCCTTCTCTCTCTCCTGGTAGCGACCAATGACACGCCTTAATCAAGATAATAATATGGATGTATTGACCGAACCCACTTATTATACTAGGCTAGGTTCCGCTCTATCTTATGACCGTCATAAGTCTGAGCAAGGAATAGAGGAATATCCGGATTTCCAGTCCATCCGAACGAAGAAAGAGCATAATGATGCATCTTCTTTGGGTATGTTCGTTACCGAAAACTGTTTCTTAGTTTGCTCTATGTCCTGGGTATTGGATACCGGATCAGGATCACACGTATGTAATTTGTTACATGGGCTAAAGAGAGGTAGAGAACTGGGAAAGGGTGATAAGTCTCTAGTAGTAGAGAATGGTGCAATTGTTGCAGCCAAAACAGTTGGCGAATATCACCTTGTATTACCAAGTGTTAACACTATGATTCTGAGCGACTATTATTGCGTACCAAAAATATTGTGAATGTTTTTCTAAATCAATTGTTGATTGGGTATGGTACGTTGTGTAACGGTATATACGTTCTAAATCAAAGAACAGTTCTAAGTATACAGAACACACACAAGAAGAACAGTTCAGAAATGAACGAACCCTTCTTGTGGCATTGTAGACTAGGTCATATCAATGCGACAAAACTGGCTAAGTTGCGTAAGGATGGATATTTGAATCCATTCGAATTTACATCTTATGAAACTTGCCAATCATGTCTCAAAGAAAAAATGACCAAAACTCTGTTTTCTGGACACGGAGAAAGAGCTACTGAACTCTTGGGATTGATACATAGTGATGTATGCGGTCCTATGTCTACGCATGCCAGGAATGGTTCCTCGTACTTTAGTACATTCACCGATGATCTCTCAAGATTCGGATATGTGTTCCTGTTGAAACACAAGTCTAAAACTTTTGAGAAATTCAAGAAATATAAGTGCGAAGTAGAGAACCAGACGGGTTAAAATATTAAAATCCTTCGATCTGATCAGGGAGGAGAATACTTGAGCATGAAATTTAGAGACTACTTAAAAGAGAGTGGGATTCTCTCTCAGCTTACTCCTTCGTATAAATCATAGCACAACGGAGTATCGGAGCGGAGGAATTGAACCCTATTAGATATGGTGTGCTCTATGATGAGTGTTGCTGAGTTAACTATTTCTTTTTTGGATCATGCACTCGAGACAGCTGCAGACCTATTGAATACGGTTCCCACCAAATCCGTGCCCACCACTCCATATGAGATATGGAAAGAAAAGAGACCATGTCTTAATTATGTTAAGATATGGGGTTGTCTGGCTTATGTTAAAAAGCAAAATCCTGACAAGCTCGTGGCAAAGTCAGTTTTGTACAAGTTTATAGGATATCCCAAACATTCGCAAGGATATATCTTCTACCACACCGAGAAACAAAAATGTTTGTTTCTCAAAATGCCACCTTTTTAGAGAAAGGAATTTCTTGTGAAAGAAATTTGTGGTAATGAGGTAGAACTGGAAGAAGTTCCAGCAACACAAACTATAACTGACGATTTGGTGGAACCAGAGGATTCAATAGTCCCCTGCGAACCTCAGCCCCTCCACAAATCTGGTAGAGTTCCTCATCCACTAAAAAGATACAACGGTTTTCTCATAGACGGTGGGAGCGAGGATTTTATCATGGAAGATAATGACCTAACTAGTTTCGAGCAGGCCATCATAAGTGGAAACTCTGTGAAATGGCTGGATGCTATGCAATCTGAAATGGAATCCATGTACACCAACAATGTATGGACTTTGAAATTTGCTCCTGAAGGGGTAAAACCCATCGGGAGCAAGTGGATCTTTAAGAAAAAAATTGGTGTAGATGGAAAGGTTGAGACCTTCAAAGCTAGAATTGTAGCAAAAGGTTTTCATCAACGACCGGGTGTCGACTATGATGAAACCTTTTCTCCAATGGCTATGCTTAAATCAATCAGGATCCTACTTGCCATTGTTGCATACCATGACTACGAAATCTGGCAGATGGACGTCAAGACCGCTTTTCTAAATGGTGATTTAGAAGAGAGCGTGTACATGATACAGCCAAAGGGCTTCGTAGATAGTGGGAGCAGCGGAAAGATGTGCAAGCTGTTTAAATCCATCTACGGATTAAAGCAGATATCGCGGAGCTGGAACATCTGTTTTGATGAAGCTATCAAAGAGTTTGACTTCATCAAAAATGTATATAAACCATGTATATATAAGAAGGTAATAGAGAGTAAGGTTGTCTTCCTCATATTGTACGTGGATAACATACTCTTGATAGGAAACGATGTTCCTATGCTACACTCGGTCAAGCTTTTCTTATCACACAACTTCTCCATGATAGATCTAGGTGATGCCTCCTACATCCTGGGGATATAGATCTATAGAGATAGATCTAGACGGATGTTGGGATTGTCCCAATCCAGGTACATTGACATCGTACTAAAGAGGTTTAGTATGGAAGATTCTAAGCGTGGTAATTTACCCGCTTGTTCAGGAATCACTCTCTCCAAAGAGATGTCCCCCAAGACTAATTTGGAGAGAGCTCGCATGCAGGGATACCCTATGCTTCGGCGGTCGGGTCTATCATGTATGCGATGTTATGTATCAAACCAGATGTAGCTTACTCACTAGCTATAGTGAGTAGGTATCAATCAGGTCCTGGGGAGAAACACTGGACAGCTATGAAGAACATTCTTAAGCACTTGAGAAGGACTAAAGCAATGTTCTTGGTGTATGCTAACGGTGAACTCCAGGTGGAGTCCTTTACCGATTTGAGCTTCAAGAGTGATAAGGACGACAGTAAGTCGGTCTTGGATATTTTCTTCACCCTCAATTGAGGGGCGGTATGTTGGAAGAGTTTCAAGCAAGATACTGTGACAGACACGATGATGGAGGCTGAATACATTGCTGCCAACGATGCTGCCAAAGAGGCTGTCTGGATGAAAAACGTTCATAGCTGAACTTGGTGTGGTTCTATCCATTGAGCATCCAATACCTGTTTATTGTGATAACAATGGAGCTGTGGCTTTGGCCAAGGAACCTCGGTCCCATCAAAGGTCCAGACATATTCTTACGCAGTATCACCTGATCAGAGAGATAGTAGATCCCCGGGAGATCGAGGTCAGGAGAGTTGTAATAAAGGATAACACAGCGGATCCACTCACGAAGGCCCTTCCCTAAATGCAATTCGAGAGAATTTTTGAGATGTTGGGTATGAGATACTGCAACAACTGGCCTTAGTGCAAGTGGAAGATTGTTAGTGATATATATGCCCTAGAGTCCATTATTGTATGATATAGTGGATGCTTGGATATATATAGAGAGAACATTCTTGCTCGACATGATATTATGTTATCTGGTTGCCTTTATCTTAACATGTTCGCTGGTATTATTATACTATCTTTCAAATACATGTTGATAAAGACCTTAACATGTTGGCTTGACTACTAGGACTATGATGCGGATCAGACTACAGGGACTTACATAGTCCACAAGCACATCTTTCAATTGTTCCTAGTCGAGGGAATTTCAAGATAGGGCATCAATATTCCAGTGTAGACTAGTGTATACATTTCTTGACCCTGTATGGGACGATGGTTGATCCCATATCCATTGGTGTTTGACATCAAAGATTGTACATAGGTGCTCATTATAGAATGGGTACACCGAACAAGACTTGTCGAGAACTCCTATATTTTACTATACCTATCGTCAGATAGCAGTTCTCCGGTGACACTGGTGCAGTTTAGTCTGTAGATCCGAGATCGTCATATAGTCTTGTGTGGTTCCCACTGTGCTTTGATTTCCTCCCTACCATAGCTCAAAGGAGTCGTGCAAACAGGTAGATTTTCGGTACAGTCCCGAGTCATATGGAGGCAATGAGCGATAGGAGGGGTTTTGTCTCTCCTGGTATAAGGAGTTGATGTTGCGCTATGCTCGATCAGCTATAACAGGATGTCCCTGGCCAGGGCTGTTGATGAGATTTACTGGTAAGTGTTATCAGTAGTTTCTCGTACCGTTATAGCCACACATCAGCATGGCTTATCAAGTTATTGGGGTCTGATGATTCCACCCACAGACTCAATATGCGACATATCAGACGAAGAGACCGGACTGTACAGTAAGTGTTACCTATAGGCTTCATGGGAGTTTGGACAAGCTTGCTTGTTGATCTTCTATTCACTCAATACCATTTTAGCCGTAACATCCAGCTAGTACCGCTGACGGCTTGTGTGTAACTGATATGATTATTACCTACTGCTGCGTATTGACGAGTCTTTAGAGTCACACACAGAAGTTTCCTAGTTCAAGCGAAATGAAGTAGAGCACATATGTTGATATGTGCGTGGGTCTGATTAAATATGATTATATGATACCATATTTTAATCTGGAGGTTATTTGATATCAGTTAGGTTATATGTGATATAACAGATTATTGAATCAAGTGTTGGTTTGATAATGTGATATACAGATAAATGATATTAGTCAGTTATATGTGATATAACCGGATTATTAAATCAAGTGTTGATTTAATAATATGATATATATTTATATTTGATATAATTATATATTAACTAATACTATTTCTCACTAATTATTTTCTTATCATTGTGTTGTTAGTGTATATGCCCTAGAGGCCATTACTGTATCATACTAGTTTGTATATTACTTGATGGAAGCTTGGGATATTCACAGTTGTATATACAATCTTGCTCGAAATGGTAGTATGCTACTTGGTTTGTCTCTGCTTTAATATGTGCATGTGTTTCTTTTAGCATATCGCTGATATACATATTAGTAGAGCCCTTAGGATCTTTGCTTGATTACCAGCGTTGTGATGGCGCTCACACTCGTGGGAGCTGGGTGATCTATAAGCCCATCCTTATACAGGTCCCTAGTCATTGGACTATCGAGACAGGGCATCGATACTCCGGAGTAGACTGGCGTATGCGCTTCTCATCCCAGCGCGGGAGAAGGTCTGTCCCACAGCCGTCAGTACGTCGTACTTGAGATAGTATGCGGGTGCTCGTTAGGTTTCGAGTACACTGGACAGGACTCGTCAGGAACTGTTGGTTGGTATTATACCTATCGTCAGTTATCAGTTCCCAGGTGACATGAGTACAGCTTAGTCCGCTGACTTGACACTGTCACTTCGCCTCGAGTGTGTTCCCACTACACTTTGATTGCTACCCTACCACGGCTCAAAGGAGTCGTGCAAACAGGTAGTTTTTGGGTGCAGTCCCGAAGCACTTGGAGGAAGTGACGGTTAGACAGGATTCGTCTCTCCCGGTATTGTGGGTTGACATCGCGCTGTGTCCAGGAGAGCCATTACACGAGTAGTCCCTGGCCAGGGCAAGCGAGATATACTGGTAGGTTTCCAGTGTTATCTCAGGTTGTTCTGGGCTTCACTCCGACACGACTTGTACCGCTATTAGGGGACTGACGTTCACCGCCCCCCTAGGCCCGCCATGCGATGTATCAGACGAACAGACCGGACTGTGCGGAGACTGTCACATACAGGCTCAGTAGGAGTTCAGATGGGGTTCACCTCGTCAGTCTTCTTATCGACATCTACCTGGGGACCGTTACGTACAGCTAGTGCCGCTTGCGGTCTGTGGTTAAACCCACTGCCAGCGTAGTGTCGAGTCTTTAGAGTCCCACACAGAGAGCTATTCGCCTTTAGGCCAACTGAGTAGAGGTCGCATGGTTTTGCGACAGGGTTCGTTCACATTCGCGCACTTGTGCACGTTTGCTGTCCGGACAGTTTATACTAGCGGGCTTTGGTTTAAGCCGGATCCTAGTATATGATTTGGGATTGGTTTTTCTCATTGTATTCGTGTTCCTCGGACCACGAATGCGGGTGCGTATGCACAGTTGCTTGAGATTGAGGGAGAGGACCTTGATTAGGGTTAATGGCTATTGTCATTTTTATTAACCCTAATGCTTATGTGTGTGTTATAGTTAATTGATAATTAGTTTAATAATTGTGCATGGTTATGGTTGTTGACCATTTGACCTCCTTGACTTGACCTAGGTTGACACTTTGACCATCATCATTTCTTTTGGAAGATGCTTTTTGATCCTTGCAAATTGAAATGATAATGGTCATGTCATGATTAGCCATGACAATTATCTAGCTAATTATTTAATTAAAATAATATACACATATTAGCGAGAATGGTTCACATTATTCTCATTCTATCATTTCATTTCTCTCTCTTGTTCTTCCTCTCCCTCAAGCTCTCTCCCTCTCATGTGTTGAGAAACACTTGAGCTTGAGAAAAACCCTCTCTTGATCATCTTTACTCTCATCTAGGGTTCAAGGACTAGCACTTCTTGCACCCTAGTTACTTCTAGCTTGGAGTTGAAGCCAAAGGTTGAGGCTTTCGGGTGGATCTTTCTTCGACGTGAGAAGTCGACCAAGGTGACCTCCTTCCACCACTCCAAGAAGCAAGGAGAGAAGGACTTAAAGCCCAAGGTATAACCTTTCTAGCACTTAGCTAGTTACTAGTTAGCTTTAGCAAGTTTTTGTTTAGCAAAGATCCTTCTAGCTCTAGTCCATGTTGCCTAAGCTCATAAAAATCCGATTTTTATTCCGTTTTCCGCCTTCCCGCAAGCACCGGGATGGGCAACGTGGACTTACAGTGGTATCAGAGACTAACTAAACATAAACTACCTAGTTAGTGAAGTGTATCGAAGTTCGAAACGGAAAAATCCAAAAACCAAGTTTTAAAAACCCTAACTTTCTGTTAAATTTTTTCCTGTTCAAAATAAAATTTGTTATACTCCTAAAATCGTCTCAGGGTTTTTTAAAGAAAACCACCAAACCCGATCGAGTCAATCGACCAAGGAGCCGCGGTTCCGCGGCAATAGCAAGCTATTACCGCGCAACCGCGGCCAAGTTGGCTCTTCACTGGGTCTAGTTTGGTGCAGTGTATCACTGGCTTGGTTTTAGGATTTTTAAGATGGTTTATATGTTCCCAGGTTTTCCAGAATAGAAATTTGTTTTTGGGGGCCTATAAAACCGTATTTTTTTTCGAACTTCAATACATTTTGACTATAAGGTTATATCTGTGATGTTTGCATGTATTGAACGTCGGCTAATCGCTATATGTCGATTAGTCGGGGTTATACATATCTGTGATCTGTGATTGATGATTAGTATGTGTATATGAATGGGTTGGATTGTCGCGGATGAATAGCCGGGGTGGATGTGAGATGAGTGCTGCTTTTTCTTTCATTCATTGTAATATGTAAATTGATGTGATATTATTATTTGTTTGACCGCACAACCGGGTCGGGGTTGTAGCCGTCATTGTATAATTCTTTTTACTGTTTTTGCTCCTAGGATAGACCCATGGAGGGGGTGCACAAACTACCGGGTATCTCAAAGTGCCGAGTGGCCTACTCACGGTGGTGAGGGAGGTTGCTTCGCTTCGGGTACTTGGCGGGTAGTTTGCCGCACCCGTAGGGGTCTTGGGTAGGGTATTGGCTATTCACCGCGACCGTGTAATCCGCTTTTCGTTGCAGGCTCGAACGGATTGCGGATTCCTAGTATATCCAATGTATTCATCTGTGATTTGTAATGTCTATCATTGCTATATATTTATATATGATAACTATTTAGGCGTTGCTTATGTTTTACAGCCGCGCTAGCCCAGCCCCCGCTCTGTCGTTAGTTAAGTAACCTAACGGGTGATGACGGGGCCCCGTGGCGAATGCAAATGGCATAAGCGTACGTCATATTTTGGTTGTTTTCTGCAATGGTAGGATTAAATGATGGGACGCATTAAAAGAACTAATGCAAGAAAATAAACCAAGTAGAAGTCGATTGGAACACTTTGAAAACCACTCGGTTCTTTTCAAAACCAAACTTTTAAACGCGGAGCTTGAACCACTCCTTTTAAAAGCTATCTCGTTCCATCGATTATATCAAGTTCACTACGTTCACGGTTTCGCCAAAACCATTCGTAGCCCTCCGTCATTCTACATGAATGGTCAAAAAGTATTCAAGCTATGTATTTTGGCCAAAGTCAAGGCATAGTGATTGGTAGCTATTGGGTATTCATGTGCAGCATAGATAGATGCGTTGGTTTGGGACAGTCGTGCTGCCATTTTGGCCAAAGTCAAGGGTAGGTACTGGTGGGTCCAAATTAACCAGGAGAATGACGGGTAGAACTTGACATGTGACTTATGATATTTTGGCCAAAGTCAAGGTCATAAGAGCATGGGGCAAAAATCCACATCGGGAGTTTCATAAGTACTGAAACTTGCTAGCGCTGCATACCATTTGGAGTGTGATAATTCTGGTAGGATTCCTTCGGTTTTATCACGCGATGATATTTGGATCCCGATCCTACTGTGAGTATATGCTACTCCTCGGGAAAACTCTCACTTAACGATCAATGCTATAAACTTAGTAGGTGTCTAGAAAGGTGTTAGCGGGGCTACGCCCCCAGGGAAAAGAGGTTACTTAATTAAGGAACTTCGCGAAAGCGTTGGAAAACCTCCCTCGAAGTACCGACACTGGCCTGGCTGAACGGTTAAGCAAGTATTGTACGGTGAGATTGATCCTGACTAATCCTTTCTTTACGGTTTGAGAAGGGATTCGAGAGACAGTGGGAGCCATCCAGTTTAGACAAATTAAAAACCACTCTAAACTTGCAAGAGCATCATGCTAAAGTGTTTCTTTTCTCTCTCCTAATTGCAGCGACCATTCAACATGACCGGACTTAAGTTATTACTAGATAAAAACATATTGACAGGGCCAAACTACAAAAAAATGGCTCAGGAATGTCAAGATGGCAATCACTTACGACAAGCTGGGGTATCTCCTTACCACCAAAGCTCCCCCTGTCCCAGGTCCCAAAACCAGTGTCGTAGATAGGGAAATCTACAAGACCTGGGAAATAGATTGCGCGAAGGCCAAATGCCTCGTACTTGCCTCGATGGACAACGAACATCAGAGGAGACACGAGAATACGGACCTAGAGTCCATATTTCTTCATACAAAAGAACTGTATGGAGAGCAGTCTCGTATCGCAAGATACGAAGTGTCGAAGAAGTTGTTTTCGGCAAGGTTGACCGTCGGATCATCGGTAGCGGAACACGTGCTTAAGATGATTGGCTACATTGAGGAGCTCGCGGATCTTGGGACCACGTTGGAGAATGAACTCTATACTGATTTGATTCTCCAGTCCCTTCCTTCCACTTACGCCCAGTTTATTCTTAACTTCAACATGCAAGGAAAGGAGGTTGAACTTTCCGAGCTTCTGAACATGTTGAGGAGTGCTGAGGGCACCCTACAGAAGGGTAGGGAGACATCCACTTTGTTTGTAGTAGGATCTTCCTTTTCTAGGTCTAGGGCAAAAGCCAAGGGCAAGAAGAAGAAAGCCCCCGCCAAACCAAGAGGCGGTGTCAGTAAAGTGGATACGAAGGGAAAAGGAAAAGCAACAAAGGTAGTGGGAAAGCTGGTGGGGAAGGAAGAATGCTTCTATTGTCACAAAAGTGGTCACTGGAAACAGGATTGCAAGGCTTGGAAAGCCAGAACACAGGATTAGAAGCGAGTTGCGGCTTCAGCTTCAGGTGTGTATATTATTGAAAACTGTCTATCAATAAACTCTACATCCTGGGTATTGGATACCGGATCAGGATCTCATATCTGTAATTCTTTGCAGGCATTGAGAAAGCGTAGAGTTTTGAAGGCAGGTGACATGACCCTCAGAGTTGCAAACGGTGCTAGCATGGATGCTGAGGCCGTGGGGGACTATCACCTGGGATTGTCGGATGGACACTTTTTGGTTTTACGTAGTTGTTATTATGTACCAAATGCAACCTGTAATATCATTTCTGTATCTTTATTATCTAAAGAAGGTTATGAATTTGCATTTGTAAGTAATGTAGTGAACATTCACCTTAATCAAGTTTTGATTGGGTCAGGTACATTGAACAACAGTATATACGTATTAAACCAGCCACAGATTTTCAATGTCCAGAATACACACAAAAGAAAGTCTCCAGAAATCGATAAAACTTTCTTATGGCATTGTAGACTGGGTCACATCAATGAGAGAAGGTTGACTAAGTTACATGCAGAAGGATATTTGGATTCGTTCGAATATCAATCGTATGCAACTTGTCAATCCTGTCTCAAGGGAAAGATGACAAAGACTCCGTTCACTGGACACGGAGTAAGAGCGAGCGAGCTCTTAGGACTCGTACACAGCGACGTGTGCGGTCCAATGTCTACACATGCGCGAAGCGGCTATTCTTACTTCATTACTTTTACGGATGACTTTTCAAGGTACGGTTATGTCTTCTTAATGAAACATAAATCCGAGGCTTTTGAAAAATTCCAGGAATATAAGAATGAAGTAGAAAAACAAACAGGCAAAAGTATCAAGGCACTAAGATCTGATCGAGGTGGTGAATACTTGAGTGCCGAGTTCCTGGGTTACTTAAAAGAGAATGGAATTCTCTCTCAGCTTACTCCTCCATACACTCCGCAACATAACGGTGTATCGGAGAGACGGAACCGAACCCTATTGGATATGGTACGATCCATGATGAGTAACGCCGAGTTGCCACGATCGTTTTGGGGATATGCCCTAGAATCAGCTGCATACCTTTTGAACCGAGTTCCAACTAAGACTATGCCTACTACACCATATCAGATGTGGTGTGGGAAGAGACCCTATCTTAATCACATTAAGACATGGGGATGTCCAGCTTTTGTAAAAAAGCAGCATGCGGACAAGCTCGAGGCACGCTCAGTACAGTGCAAGTTTGTGGGATATCCAAAGAACTCCAAGGGATATTACTTCTATTGCGAAGAAGAACAAAAAGTCATTGTTTCTCGCCATGCCCACTTTCTAGAACACCAGTTCATAGAAAAAGAATCAAGTGGGAGCGCAATAGAACTGGAAGAAATTCCAGAACCACAAGCTATTACTGAAAGCTAAGTAGAACCAGAGGGTTCGAAAGATCAGGACATTCCCACGCCACTCCGCAGGAGTAGTAGGCAGTCTCATCCGCCCGAGAGATACTACGGTTTTCTCATTGACAGGGATAGAGAGGATTGCATCATAGAGTTTGATGAGCCTACTAGCTTCCAGCAAGCCATTCAGAGCGTCGACTCAGTAAAATGGCTGGATGCAATGCGGACCGAAATGGAGTCCATGTACACCAACAAAGTATGGACGTTGGACATTGCTTCAGATGGGGTAAAACCCGTAGGATGCAAGTGGATCTTCGAAAGGAAGATTGGTGTAGATGGACAGGTTGAGACCTATAAAGCTAGACTGGTAGCAAAGGGTTTTCGTCAGCGACCTGGTTTGGACTCTGACGAAACTTTTTCTCCAGTAGCTATGCTGAAATCCATTCAGATCCTTCTTGGCATTGCTGCCTTCCACGATTATGAGATTTGGCAGATGACGTAAAGACAGCTTTTCTAAATGGACATTTAGAGGAGTGTGTCTATATGGATCAGCCAGAGGGTTTCATTCAGAGTGGGAGCAGCGGAAAGATGTGCAAGTTGCTTAAGTCCATTTATGGACTAAAGCAGGCATCGCGGAGTTGGAACATCTGTTTTGATGAGACGGTCAAGGAATTTGGCTTTATCAAAAATCCAGATGAACCATGCATCTATTGTAGATTTGTAGCGAGAATTGTGGTATTCCTCGTTTTATACGTGGATGACATTCTCCTAATAGGAAATGACATTCCTATGCTACAATCTGTCAAGGGGTTCTTGTCACACAGGTTCTCCATGAAAGACCTGGGTGATGCCTCATACATTCTGGGTATCCGGATCTACCGTGACAGATCCAAGAGGATATTAGGACTTTCGCAGTCCAGGTACATCGACACCATACTGAAGAGATTCAGTATAGAAGATTCCAAGCGCGGTAATCTACCGGCTTGTCACGGGATCACTCTCTCCAAAGAGATGTCTCCCAAGACTGATTTGGAGAGGGATCGCATGTCTATTATACCCTACGCTTCTGCGGTAGGCTCTATAATGTATGCGATGTTGTGTACCAGACCGGATGTGGCTTATGCACTGAGTGTGGTAAGCAGGTATCAGTCAAACCCTGGGGAGAAACATTGGATAGCAGTAAAGAACATTCTCAAGTACCTGAGAAGGACTAAGGAGATGTTCTTGGTGTATGGCGGAAAAGACCTGCAGATTGAGGCCTTTGCTGACTCCAGCTTCCTGAGTGACAAGGATGATTCCAAGTCCATGTCGGGTTTTGTCTTTACCCTCAATGGGGGGCGGTGTGTTGGAAGAGCTCCAAACAGGAAACCGTTGCTGACTCGACTATGGAAGCGGAATACATCGCTGCATCTGATGCCGCAAAAGAAGCTGTCTGGATGAGGAAGTTCTTGAGAGAACTTCAGGTGGTTCCGTCCATTGTTGACCCAACACCTCTGTATTGCGACAACAACGGGGCTATAGCTTTAGCAAAGGAACCCAGGTCCGATCAGAAATCCAGACACATCTTGAGGCGGTATCACCTGATCAGGGAGATCGTAGATCGCAAGGAGATCGAGGTCCGGAGAGTTGCATTAGAGGATAACACTGCAGATCCATTCACCAAGGCCTTGCCCCAGACTCAGTTCGAGCGGTTGATCGAGATGATAGGTCTTCGATACGCCAGTACATGGCCTTAGTGCAAGTGGGAGATTGTTAGTGTATATGCCCTAGAGGCCATTACTGTATCATACTAGTTTGTATATTACTTGATGGAAGCTTGGGATATTCACAGTTGTATATACAATCTTGCTCGAAATGGTAGTATGCTACTTGGTTTGTCTCTGCTTTAATATGTGCATGTGTTTCTTTTAGCATATCGCTGATATACATATTAGTAGAGCCCTTAGGATCTTTGCTTGATTACCAGCGTTGTGATGGCGCTCACACTCATAGGAGCTGGGTGATCTATAAGCACATCCTTATACAGGTCTCTAGTCGTTGGACTAACGAGATAGGGCATCGATACTCCGGAGTAGACTGGCGTATGCGCTTCTCATCCCAGCGTGGGAGACGGTCTGTCCCACAGCCGTCAGTACGTCGTACTTGAGATAGTATGCGGGTGCTCGTTAGGTTACGAGTACACTGGACAGGACTCGTCGGGAACTGTTGGTTGGTATTATACCTATCGTCAGTTATCAGTTCCCAGGTGACATGAGTACAGCTTAGTCCGCTGACTTGACACTGTCACTTCGCATCGAGTGTCTTCCCACTGCACTTTGATTGCTACCCTACCACGGCTCAAAGGTGTCGTGCAAACAGGTAGTTTTTGGGTGCAGTCCCGAAGCACTTGGAGGCAGTGACGGTTAGACAGGATTTGTCTCTCCCGGTATTGGGGGTTGACATCGCGTTGTGTCCAGGAGAGCCATTATACGAGTAGTCCCTGGCCAGGGCAAGCGAGATATACTGGTTGGTTTCCAGTGTTATCTCAGGGTGTTCTGGGCTTCACTCCGACACGACTTGTACCGCTATTAGGGGACTGACGTTCACCGCCCCCCTAGGCCCGCCATGCGATGTATCAGACGAACAGACCGGACTGTGCGGAGACTGTCACATACAGGCTCAGTAGGAGTTCAGATGGGGTTCACCTCGTCAGTCTTCTTATCGACATCTACCTGGGGACCGTTACGTACAGCTAGTGCCGCTTGCGGTCTGTGGTTAAACCCACTGCCAGCGTAGTGTCGAGTCTTTAGAGTCCCACATAGAGAGCTATTCGCCTTTAGGCAAAATGAGTAAAGGTCGCATGGTTTTGCGACAGGGTTCGTTCACATTCACGCACTTGTGCACGTTTGCTGTCCGGACAGTTTATACTAGCGGGCTTTGGTTTAAGCCGGATCCTAGTATATGATTTGGGATTGGTTTTTCTCATTGTATTCGTGTTCCTCGGATCACGAATGCGGGTGCGTATGCACAGTTGCTTGAGATTGAGGGAGAGGACCTTGATTAGGGTTAATGGCTATTGTCATTTTTATTAACCCTAATGCTTATGTGTGTGTTATAGTTAATTGATAATTAGTTTAATAATTGTGCATGGTTATGGTTGTTGACCATTTGACCTCCTTGACTTGTTGACCTAGGTTGACACTTTGACCATCATCATTTCTTTTGGAAGATGCTTTTTGATCCTTACAAATTGAAATGATAATGGTCATGTCATGATTAGCCATGACAATTATCTAGCTAATTATTTAATTAAAATAATATACACATATTAGTGAGAATGGTTCACATTATTCTCATTCTATCATTTCATTTCTCTCTCTTGTTCTTCCTCTCCCTCAAGCTCTCTCCCTCTCATGTGTTGAGAAACACTTGAGCTTGAGAAAAACCCTCTCTTGATCATCTTTACTCTCATCTAGGGTTCAAGGACTAGCACTTCTTGCACCCTAGTTACTTCTAGCTTGGAGTTGAAGCCAAAGGTTGAGGCTTTCGGGTGGATCTTTCTTCGACGTGAGAAGACGACCAAGGTGACCTCCTTCCACCACTCCAAGGAGCAAGGAGAGAAGGACTTAAAGCCCAAGGTATAACCTTTCTAGCACTTAGCTAGTTACTAGTTAGCTTTAGCAAGTTTTTGTTTAGCAAAGATCCTTCTAGCTCTAGTCCATGTTGCCTAAGCTCATAAAAATCCGATTTTTATTCCGTTTTCTGCCTCCCTGCAAGCACCGGGATGGGCAACGTGGACTTACATATATAAGTATATTAATATATGTGATATATATATATATATATATTTATATGAAGCATAGTTGATGTTAGTTATATGTATGCCCTAGAGGCCACTACTGTACATACGTTGTATATTGTAGTGGATGCTTGGACATATATAGGGAGGACTTTCTTGCTCGACATGATAATATGCTATCTGATTACTCTTTATCTTAACATGTACTCTAAATGTCTCTATGTCACATGTTGATAAAGCCCTTAGTATGAGTACTTAACTACCAGGACTATGATGCAGATCATACTAGTGGGGACAGCGTAGTCGCCAAGTACATCCTTCAAATGTTTCTAGTCGTGGGAGTGCCGAGACAGGGCATCGATACTCCAGAGTAGACTAGCGTATGCGCTTCTTGACCCATATGATGGGTGATGGATGATCCGATATCCATTGGTGTTTGACATCAGAGAAGGTATACGGGTGCTCAGTGGAGACTGGGTACACTATACGGACTCGCCGAGAACTCCCAGATGGTATTATACCTCACGTCAGATGGCAGTTCTCTGGTGACACTGGTACAGGTTAGTCTGTAGACCCGAGATCGTCATAGAGTTTTGTGTGATTCCCACCGTGCTTTGATTTCCATCATACCACGTCCAAGAGGGCATGCAAAAAGGTGGCTTTTGGGTGCAGTCCCAAATCACATGGAGGCAATGGGCGATAGGAGGGGTTTCGTCTCTCCCGATATAGGGAGTTGATGTTGCGCTGTGTTCGATTGGCTATAACTGGAAATCCCTGGCCATGGTTGCTGAGATTTACTGGTAAGTGTTATCAGTAGTTTCTCGTACTGTTATGGACCTCATATCGACACGACTTATCAAGCTACTGGGGTCTGACGTTTACCACCCCTAGACGAGATATGTGACATATCAGACGAAGAGACCGGACTGTACGGGAGTGTTACTGGTTGGATTCACGGGAGAATGTACAGGCTTGCTTGTTGATCTTCTTATTGCTCAATACCTGGGTGGCTATTACGTTTAGCTGACCGTTTGCAGCTTGTGGGTGTTTGATATGATCATCACCTACTGCCGGCGTATTGACAATTCTTTAGAGTCCTACACAGAGCTTTCCTGGCTCAGGCAAAACGGAGTAGGAGCACATATGTGATATGTGCGGGACCGGGAATAATACGTGTATGCGATACCATATTAGATTATCGCGATATGAGATATCGGCCGGGTATATGTGATATAGCCGGGTCATCGGATCAAGTGTTGATTCGATGAACTGATACAGATTTTATTAGTCTGTTATTTGTGAAATAGCCGGATTATCAGATCAAGTGTTGATTCGATAATTTAATGTATAATTATATATTTGATATATCAAATTACATTAACTAATATAAGCCCACAAAAAGATTCTTTTTCTCACTTGGGTAATACATTGATATATATGTGATATATGTTAATTGTATTATTTTATTTTGTTACAATAAATATTGTATATGTGATATATAATATTGTAACATGTTATGGTTATAAATGCAACATGATTTGTGGAGTTTAAACATGGTTAGGGTTTGGATTAGGGTTAAACATTCTTGAAGCTTCTAGAAGCTTTGCTTTTGTTTTAAGCAAAGATATTTTGTAAAGATATTTTGGTTGATATTTCTTAACCAAACCCAAACCTTTTACCATGGTTATTTCTCTACATGGGTTAAGTTATCATTCTTAACCCATGGTTGCATTTCTAACCTCACACTTGATTCATTATTCATCACAAATGGTTTTGCTTCTTCTTCTTCTTCCTTTTTGATAAAAAGCTTTCTAGCATTTTCAAAAGTGATGAAAATGAGTGAGATAAACAAAACAAATGAGAGCTAAATTCCT
Organism: Agapanthus africanus; assembly: GCA_030015575.1. Taxonomy (NCBI): domain Eukaryota; kingdom Viridiplantae; phylum Streptophyta; class Magnoliopsida; order Asparagales; family Amaryllidaceae; genus Agapanthus; species Agapanthus africanus. The sequence continues at coordinate 295,944,339 of CM057347.1, forward strand.
ACTTCATCATCCTCATCTATTCTAGCCACTTAGATTAGGGTGTTTTCTTTGCTAATACCTGATTAGTGAAGCAAAAGTTTGGGCTTGAGTTTCTTCAAGGTAGATCATCTTTGTTATCGAAGATCGAAAGCAAGCTTGCATCTTTCTCTTCATGGAGCCTCTCTTTAGTTTGGGTACTCGATGATCGCAGCGAAGGGACCTCAACACGGAGCTTTAGAATTGAAGGAACGGACTACAAAGGTTGTAATCCCTAACTCTTAGAAGTAAAGTTGTTTACTTGCTTTGTTTCGCCTAATCTCTAGTCTAAGATCTTGGTTAGGGTTGTTCGGCACGTCTAAATTTTAAATCGGGCATGGTTGATGCCTTATAGACCCTTGTGACAGTGTCTAGTAACCCTACAGTTGATTTTCTATTTCGTGAAAATAGAAAAATGAGGTGGAAAAATGAGGAGACTTTTGTGGCATGGTGTAAAGCATGGCTTGATGAATTTTTTATTCAGCATCCTACTCTATTGAAGCATGGTTACAATTCTATATTGATGGATATTGGTTGCTTCAATAATGTGGGGGTACTAAGCCATTCTTTACTTGGTTCATTTTACCTTAGCCATTTTTTCATGAGCTCATTTGCCCTCTAGCTCTCTCCATCTTCTTCACCTCTATCTCCAAGCTCGAACCCTCACATGAGTAGTGAACCCTTGAGCTTGTGAGAACCCTAGTGAGAAAACAAAACCCCTACTATTCTATCCTACACTAGATTAGCTCTTTGGTGTAATGTGTTTCCTTCACTAAAGAGTTTAGTGAAGAGGTAGCTTGGATTAGCGGAGCTTCGGGTGGATCATCTTCAGCATGAAGATCGCAAAGGAAGCTTGATCCAACTTCAAGTGGAGCCTAGTGGAGTCGCGTGGACTACTATACAGAGCTTGAGAAGAGAAGGACACGGTCTACAAAGGTTGTAGCCACCTTTCTCTTAGTATAGTTTTTGTTATATCATAGTTAAACCCTAATCATCTAGTTTCGATTCTTGTTTAATGTTAATTAGCACCCCTAAAAAGGTTGTAGCCGTCATCTTGATTTTGTGGGACCCACGTGTTTTGTAGCTAATGGTCTCATAAAATGAGTCCGCTATCGCTTTCTTCCACTGTCTTTTATATGTATATATTTATAATCATATATATATATACACTGTTGGCTTTGCTTTTAACAGTTTCCCCTTATTTTATTTCAGGTACAATGACTTCCGTTCCGTACTTTCTTTTCACTCGCTCAGAGGCCGCTTTTCCTCAGTCGCCATCTGACGAGGAAGTGATGGCGATGATCAGGGCTCATGACCCGAACTGCACCAACTTGCTTTTGTGGGGGACCTGGTATGGTCATATTATCCGGGTTCGCCGGAGTTTTCTTTGTGAAGTGCCGACGGAGCCTACCTTTCCGTTCCTGCCGATGAGTCGACCAGGGACTATCTTCGCTGTGGAGTTACCGAATTGGACCCCGATGGGATGGCTTGAGCCTTCGACGACTGGCATCCCAAACTATCCGATACCGGCTATAGATATTTTGGGGCGCCGCATTTTCCAGAGCGAAGCCCAGCCATGGGGGCAGATCTACAAAATAGGGCTCACCCCTCGACAACCCACGGGCTACCTTCTTTTGGATCGCTACATCCTATCCGCCCACCGCGCGTAACTGCAGAAGATTAGGCTTTATCAGGAGATCTATGAGTCCCTCTTCCACTACTCATCTCCTCACGTCTGGTGGGTTAAGGCCTTCCTGAACTAGTGGAATCTCCCCACCAACACTTTCCTCTTAGGGGACCATGATGTTTCGATTTCTTTGGAAGAATTTCGTGAGATCTCGGGGCTGCCAATCAGAGGGACACTTTATGAGGAATTGCTTCTTTCTGACGAGTACGTCTTTGAGGCTGAGCCTGCAATGCTTGACGGCTTGACTACCAAGAACGCCGTCCGCCATAAGCATCTGAGTTTGATCAAGGCACTGGGCATCTTTGACAAACTGTTCACAGAATCTGAGGAGCAGGGCATCACTTTCAAGAGCTTCATCGCTTGCTTCTTTCGCGAGGATGTCCTGTCAAAGACGGCTCCCAAGTTTGCAAGCATCAACGACCCCTTTGGGTTTGGTTTGAACAGGCGGCCAAGTATGGAATCGGATTTACCGCAGTATTATATTCCTATCATGTCGCCGTTATCTTTCGAATCGATTGCAGCTCCCGGCATAGACGAGAAGACATTCTTTATGGGCTTTATCAGTGTCTGGCTTAGCTGGTTCGTCATCCCCATGCATCTCCGCTTCATGAGAGTCTCGGTTATCTATCCGGCTCATCATATCACTGAGGGGACACGGCTGGCCATAGGCATCCCGGCGCTAGCGCATCTCTATCATGGATTGGGCGCCGCCGCTAACTCCTCAACTCCCTGTATGGATGTAGTAAATTTCTCCCTTCATTACTTTACATCTTGGATTGAGATGCACGTGTTGGGAGCTTTTGCTGCGCATCATAGACCCGCATTTTATGACGCCTACACTTTTCCGCGACTTATGCGGCTAATGGACGCTGCTGCTCCCGACCCGACTCTGTTCGGGTCTATTCGCGTGTTGATTGCTCCCTATGCTAGCGCGGGTGGGCTGGCATTTATTGATCGGGTTCTATCTGCTCCTTCAGGTCCGATTCAACAACTCCACGACCAGTCGAAAGGTGAGGTGCCTTCCCTGAAGCCCCGGAAGGCCACGCACTTGTACGCGATCAGACCAGGCTATCTGGTATTCCGTCAGAACAATGCGGCTCTTTTTATGCGGTACAATCTGCATCTCTTCGCCCGACAGCTTGGATATGATAAGGGCGTCCCCTTCGAAACTTTTACAGTTGCGCCGGTCCCTTCACCCGCAGCTGTTCGTGATGCTGCTCATCACTTCGTGAGGCTGAACAGTAGTTCTTACTTCATGATCCCCGAAGCCGATCATATTCCCCGATGCGTGGGGTCCTTTACAGGCTGGTATCTTCATCGGGTCAACCCAGTTATTGCTGAGGAGAAGAGGTTGCTTCTTGGCTATGGCGCTCCTGCTCCGGCTCAGGCCGCAGGAATTCCGCTGCGGCCGCGCGCACTGGTCCGTTTTCCCCTGAGGTCAGTGTTGCGCTCATTCCAGGGAAGTCGGAGGTGGACCTTACCCCCACAATTGGTATGCCGTTGGATACCCGGGCTCATTCAAGGGGTAAAAGGGCGCCAGTAGCAGTACCGCCGGCGGCGGCGTCGACAATGGCCGTGTCGTCCTCGGCAGCACCACCAAGCGAGGGTGTTGGAAATGAGGGTGTTGAAGGTGAGGTGGGTCGGCGTCGTGCCAAGGCTCCACGGGGGAGGAAACGGTTATCTTCAACGGTTGGTTCTGGATCCAAGCGGTGGAGGAGGGTAGCTACCAACCTGCTCGACTCATTAGTAGAGTCTAAGCCCATTCTTCAGGATGAACCGTTTGCCATGCAAGAGTCGGATGCTGGCTTAATTTTTCCGGGTTCAGCTGCCGAGGAAGCCGCACAATTGGCCGAGGCTATAAGACGTTCTAAAGATGAGTCTCAGAACGTAAGGGTTCCGAAGAAGCCCTATCCTGCTGTAGTCTTTTACAAAAACCCTTCGTGGATCCGACGGCGGTTCATCGGCCCTTTGGAGGAATGGGGCGAAAGGGCCCTTAAGCAGGCTGCTTCGGAGGATACTGCGGATGCGCTTTCATTGTGGACTGGCGGCCACGAGTCCACCCTTGAACCTCGGTGAGCACACCTCCTCAAGAAGGAGCATCAGCTTGAACAAGCCATATTGAAAGCTTCCTTACGCATTGGTATGTTCCTGTATTTCTTTGTAATACTTCATATTTCTTGCACTTGTATATATGTATTCTTATTCTTGTGTGAATTGTGTAGAGACATCGGCGATGGGGGAGGTTCCTACGGGCTTACTGATGGTAGAGCCTGTTGACACCCCTAATGAAACATTGCTCGATGTGGAGGGGTTTGACGACACTGTCCCTCTCACGATAGAGCCTCCGGCGGTGGCTCTTGCTCCCGAAGCACTCGCTCCTTCGGGAGAGGCACCCTTGGTAGTCGCCGGCCAAATGGATCTTCCTGAGGGTGGCCCAGATGCTGGGATGGAGATAGTCGAGACCACGCTCCCTTCGTTGGAGCCCGCAGTGGCTGCCGCTACTCCCTCCTCAGAGGCCGTTACACTAGCCCGTACCCCTGATATTGTGCCCGAGGTCGCGGCGGAGGCCGTTGAAGCTGCTATCCCTCCAGCTCAAAATAGGAGGAGCGTCGAAAGCAACCTTCCACATTTTAAACTAGTAATCTTTTCGTTATCTGAACTCTTTTGTCTTTTCAGAACTGCGCGGACCGGCGGCCTCTATTGCCGATCTGTCTCCCCGGCAATCCTTTCAGCGTTTGCTGGAGATGGCCGCTCCACAGGCGATATCTCCTCAACGCATCGTCCTCTCGGCTGAGCAAGGTCAGTATTGTTCATCATCTTTTCATAACATTGTTGTTATTTTGCAAAATGACATCGATGTCTTTTACAATTCTGGAGGCCGACGACGAGGTTGAGGTCCTCGTAGGGCTAGGGGAACCTTCAGCTCCTTCTTGCATGACTGTGGGTAAGTGAAGTCTCAATATTGTCCCACTTGTTCTTTTGCTTAAAAGTTTCACCAATCTTTTATAAATCTGAACAGCCCTGCCAGTTCTCACAGCACTGGAGTCGCGCATCGCCATGCCGCCCGGCCCTTATACTTTGCGAGCCTCAAACCGTCTGGCAAAATTAAGCCTCGACTCCCTATCATCCCTGATCGAGGAGCTTCGTGCGGAAGTGTAATCACAGCCGAAGCGTTTGCTGCTGAAGCTAATGGTTCTCTTCCCTTTCTTGTTGTCTATCATAGCGAGGCTGTGGTGCAAGTCTGGGTTGAGTTTTGCCGTCAGGTGGAGGCTTGTCTGCACGTGCTCGAGTGTACCCGCCTTTCTTCTGAGGCTGTGGCTACGAAAGCGGGCTTGCGGGGTCTGATTGAGCGGTGCGCGGCGAACATGGTGCCGTATGAAAAGTGGCTCGGTCGCAAATTCTCTGAAAGGGAGCTGGCTTCGAAAGCGTTGAATGAGCTCCAAGCCAACCTTACAGCCAAGGCCAACAAGCGTATGAACTCTGGCGAGTGCTTCAAGAGGCCATCAAGGAGGTGGTGGCTATCGACAAGGCCGCCGTGTTTACTCGCGAAAGGGTTGAGGCTCATAAAGCTACCAAGAAAGAGCTCGAAGGCCGGCTTGCCTCGTATCAAGCCCAGCAGGCTCAGGCGGAGGCCCGTCTTCTGGCGATACTGAATCACGAAGGCGCGGCCCAGCAAAAGAGGGATGAGCTGACCAAGTTGCTAAATCGCCCGCCGACCTGAAGACTTGTATATCTTTTTTTTCTTTTTTACATATTCCTGAATTAGAGTATATTTTTGTTCTTTCACGAATTGTACTTTGTATCCATTTTGGTTCATGAATAAAAGACATATTTTTCTTCTCAATGGTGTGTCCCTTCTTATTGAATGTATTCTGCGGATAGTCTATCTTGATATCTTTGCAGGACAACGATGGCTTAGGATTCAGGATTAAGATCTGCCTCCTAAGACTTTTCAAATTTATGAGCCATGAGGGTCTCATAAAGAGTTTTTCTCCCCACAGGTCGAGGGGATCCCGTAGGTGTAATTTCTCCTTAAGAATCGTGAGGATTCCTAAGCGTGTTTTCTCTTGAAAGTCGTAAGGATCTCACAAGAGAATTTGCTCCCTTACGGGTCGTGAGGACCCACAAGTGATGGGTGAAGTTGTCCTTATCCGCATTTCACGGAGTTAAGAGTTGCTCTGGATGCTTCCTACGGGTTCACTACCGTGTTTGACAAGGAACAGGCTCCGCTCTGGATGTTTTCCGGGGTACCATAGTTTAAAGACATCGCGGTCGAGGTTAAGGACATCATAGTCCATGGATTTAAGGCCTCCACAGTCCGTTGCTAGTTTTAAGACATTACGGTCGAGGTTAAGGACATCATAGTCCGTGGATTTAAGGACTCCACAGTTCGTTGTTAGTTTTATGACATCACGGTCGAGATTAGGGACATCATAGTCCATGGATTTAAGGACTCCACAGTCCGTTGTTAGTTTTAAAACATTACGGTCGAGGTTAACGACATCATAGTTCGTGGATTTAAGGACTCCACGGTCCAATTTTTGCTCTGGATGCTTCCCACGGGTTCACTGCTGTGTTCGGCGAGGACCAGGCTCCGCTCTGGACGTTTCCCATAGGGTCAGAATTGACGTTATCCGTGTTAGACGTAGCCAGGAATTTTGCTCTAGATGCTTCCCACGGGGTCACTGCCGTGTTCGGCGAGGACAAGGCTCCGCTCTGTATGCTTCACACGGGTTCACTGCCGTGCCCTGTGAGGACCAGGATCCGCTCTGGACGTTTCCCAATGGGTCATTGCCGCGTTCTACGTAACCAGGAATTTTACTCTAGGTGCTTCCCACGGGTTCACTGCCGTGTTCGGCGAGGACTAGGCTCCGCTCTGGATACTTCACACGGGTTCACTGCCGTACTCTACGAGGAACAGGATCTTCTCTAGATCCTTCACACGGGTTCATTGCCGTGCTCTGTGAGGACCAGGCTCCGCTCTGGACGTTTCCCACGGGGTCATTGCCGCGTTCCATGTAACCAGGAATTTTGCTCTAGATGCTTCCCACGGGTTCACTGCCGTGTTCGGCGAGGACTAGGCTCCGCTCTGGATGCTTCATACGGGTTCACTGTCGTGCTCTGCGAGGACCAGGATCCGCTCTGGACGTTTCACATGGGGTCAGGATTGACATAAGCCGCATTCCACCTAGCCAGGAATTTTGCTCTGGATGCTTCCCACGAGTTCACTGCCGTGTTCGGCGAGGACCAGGCTCCGCTCTGGACATTTCCCACAGGGTTGGGATTGACATAAGCCGCGTTCCACGTAACCAGGAAGGGTTGACTTTATCCGCAATTAACGGAGTCGGGGTTTGACTCTTGGTTATCTGTGCATCGCCGAATCATGGAACTGGGGGTTGCCGCTGTTCCGCTTTGCTTGATGTTGTGTCTGTTGTAATGAGACGAGTGTTGAGATGATCTCTAGGCTGTCTGTGAACCATCGAGATTTGGCTTCTTTTTCTGATGAAGCGTGGGGAGGAGGAGTGTGATTCCTTCTTTGTAGACCGTGTCCTTCTCTTCTCCCCAAGTTGATTTATGGCACCGTGTATCGAAGGTTTAAACGGATGCCGCCGATGTAGTAGACTTCGCCAGATTCCCCCTCACTTGAGGGGTTTTTGATTGTGGGGACGCTCTTCCATGCAGGCGTAAGCCCCTGCAGTTAATTACGCTACCGCATCGCGGTAACAACTTTCTCCTTCTCCAGATGGTCACTTCGTGTCGTGGGTGTTTGTTTTGTGTTTGGTTGCCCGTGGATTGTATACGGAGACAAAGTTATGTTGTCGCCCGTAGGGCATGGACTAGTCCAAATCCGTATCTATCTTAGATTTGGGTTTGGGGGGTTGGGTTTAAGGATACGTTAGCCTCATTTGAGACTAAGATCAACTTAAACGTTTGTTAAGGATATGTTATCCTAATTTTAGACTAAGATCAACTTAACGCGATCGTTTAGATCCGACAAAAGAGCATTTGAACTTTATTGTTTAGTTTAGGGACATTGCGGTCGATTACCAGTTTAATGATATGGTGGTCCAATATTAGTTTCAAGACATCACGGTCAAGGTTAAGGACATCATAGTCCATGGATTTAAGGACTCCACGGTCCGTTGTTAGTTTTAATACATCACAGTCGAGGTTAAGGACATCATAGTCTATGGGTTTAAGGACTCCACAGTCCGTTGTTATGTATGGTTGTCGGGACCCGTCAGCTCTTTGAAGAAGTTGAGGAATTACAACGACAAATATCAAAGGAGTGAAGAGATGTACCCTTGATCCAAGGTGGACTAAATGATCTATAGCCCAGTTTGGAAGTAAGACCAATTAATTATATTATGAGCACATTGGCTCAGTTAAGTCTGAATTGAGGACTTATGGCCTTCTTGGGCTAAGTCCAATCAAGTTTGGAATATTGGCCCTCTGTTGGTCCATTAGACATACTCAATTGAAGGGGAGGCTTTGCCTCTAGAAAATTAGCCAATTGAGCTTAAGCTAGTGTTAAACACTAAAGAACAGCAGTGTTAAACACTGGAAATAAGATTATCAAATTAGTGTTAAACACTAAAAAAATGTGATTCTCAAATTAGTGTTAAACACTAACAGATAAAAGTGTTAAACACTGGCAACAAAATTATCAGATTAGTATTAAACACTAAACGAGGGAGGGATCACATGGGAGCACGTGATGGCATTAAAAAGTGGGGCCAGATCCCCTTCATTTTGTTCTGCAGGTAAGTGTTTAACACCTTTAATTCTTACAGCCATCACGTGCGGGCACGTGATGGGTGTTCATGCCCTATTTTATTAGAATATTCATTAGGGTCATGTGGTAACACGTGAGAGTGCCCAAGTTATATTTTAACTTTGCTTTTATTCCATGTATAATGAGGGTCACGTGGGAGCACGTGAGGCATTGCTTCAGGGATAAATCCTTCTCATTTGTGGGGATCTTTTCAGGGGTCACGTGGGAACACGTGACCTTAATCCTTTTCATGCACAGAGATCTCTTTAGTCTCTTTATTTTATTTTGAGAATTAAATTCTCTATAGGGTTAAACCTTGATCATGATTTGGAGGAATTAAATTCCTATTATGAAAGAATTAAATTCTTATATAAGGTTAAACCCTAATTTTCTTTTAAAGGAATTAAATCCCCATACATGCAAAAGAATTAAATTGTTGCATAAAGTGAAACCCTAATTTCATTTTTTAAGAGGAATTAATTAACTGTGAATTTAAGAGAATTAAATTCTCAATTAGGGTTAAACCCTAGTTCTGTCTATCTTAAAGGAATTAAATTCCTGTAACTCTAAGAGAATTAAATTCTCATATAGGGTTGAACCCCAGTTTTATCTTGGTGCAATTAAATTCCTATAACTTTGGGAGAATTAAATTCTCTAAACTCAATTCCCCCTCTAAGTTTTGGATCTGCATGGCAGGATCTCAACCCGATGAGAATTAAATTCTTATCCTATGGGGAGATATGCTCTGTGTAGATCTTCAACCAGAAGAAGAACTAAGTTCTTTTGTGTAGAAGAGTTAAACTCTTAGATTCGAGAATTAAATTCTCTGTTTGAAGTTTTGATCCCCTTTCCTTTCTCACCTAGGGTTTTTCTTTGTAGAGAATTAAATTCTTCTTTCTTTTCTCTCTGAAATTTCGAGATTCCAAAGCTCTCTCTCTCTCTCTTCAAAATTCTCTATATCCTTCTCTTCTCTTGGCTCCTATTTATATGAGGAGGAAAAGAATCAATTTGTTTAGCAAATCTCTCATTGAAAGATTTTGTTTGTTTTCATAATTAATATGAGCCTTTAGATCATTAAGTGAATTTTATTCACCGTTGGATTTTCAATCCAAAGATATTTTGTTTGTTATTTCTGGTGAGATTTAGGGAAATCTTTCCTTATCTAAGATTTTTCCATAAATCGGTGATATTTAATCACCCCTGGATTTTTAATCCAACGGTTCTCCTTAATCCTTTCCCATTTGGAAAGATTTTAGAGAAATTTAGAATTTTAATTCTATTGGTTTATGAAGCTTTCAAGGCCTATCACGTGTTGGCACGTGACCGCTCCTCCTTCAGAGTTTTAATTCTGTACTTTAATTAGGCTGAAGGGTCATCACGTGTCAACACGTGACCTCTAGTCACGTGTGAGCGCGTGGCCTCTGATCATGTGTGAGCACGTGACCCCCCTTTGGGGTCTTTCTTCAGCCACTTGTTTAACTTAGGATTTTTAATTCTATAAATAGATCACGTGTCAACACGTGACCCTTGGTCACGTGTGAACACGTGATGCCTCATTGAGGCCTTCATAACTTGATAGAATTAAACTCTGTATTTCAACTGGGCTAAAGACCATCACGTGTCAGCACGTGACCTTTGGTCACGCGTGAGCACGTGACGCCCCTTTAGGGTCTTTCCTCAGCCGCTTACTTCTGCTTTGCTTAAACTTTAACTCTGAAAATGGATCACGTGTCAACACGTGACCCTTGGTCACGTGTGAACACGTGATGTCTCATTGAGGAAATTCCTGATTTTTAATCAGGGAACACTAGTTAGTTAGTGGTTCATTTTGGAGGGAAATTGTAGATCCAAATCAAAATTCAAATCAAATTGAGTGACACACATTGATTAAGATCAAGATCTATCGAGTGCCAATTGAAGCAAGAAGCCATCAACCGTATAGAAGCGACGCCGATCTTCAACCGAGCAAGTGATCCAAGACGATCCGCGACTCACGGAGACGTTGCGAAGCCAAATTCGACGATCGAGTTCTTTCTTCTTATAGTTCTTGGGCGAATTGTAACAAATTGTTGAATAATAAAAAGTGAAATTTCTTTTTCTTGCTTATCTCTATATTTGAGCATTATGATTAGTTTTCAATTCTTGATTGATTTCGTGGTTACAATGCTTTAGTAGAAACTCCGCTCGTGGAGGAGTCTAGAGAATCAATAGATGATGATGATTAATCTTGAAATGATTCTTAAGTCCTATAAGTTTTGTAAACTCTTGTAAATTGAATTACTGACAACCTAGTTATGAGCTAGATGCTTTCTTGAATGTTTTCGCTCTTAATTAGATATCTGTTAGTGTATATGCCGCAGGGGCCATTATTGTATCATACTAGTTTGTATATTACTTAATAGAAGCTTGGGATATTCACATATATATAACAGTCTTGCTAAACATGGTAGTCTGCTACTTGGTTTTTCTATCTTAATATGTGAGTATACGTATTGATAGAGCTCTTAGGATCTTATTTGACTTCCAGCGTTGTGATGGCAGTCACACTAGTGGGGGCTGGGTAGTCTACAAGCACATCCTTTTTCAGGTCCCTGGTCATAAGATTATTATGACACGGCATCGATACTCCGGAGTAGACTAGTGTGTACGCTTCTCATCCCAGTTGGGGAGATGGTCTGTCCCACAGCCGTCGGTACGTCGTACTGGAGATAGTATACAGGTGCTCGTTGGGTTACGGGTACACCGGACAGGACTCGCAGGAAACCGTTGGTTGGTTTTATACCAGTCGTCAGTTAACAGTTCCCAGGTGACATGAGTACAGCATAGTCCGCAGACTTGACACAGCTACTTCGCCTCGAGTGTGTCCTACTGTTCTTAGATTGCTACCCTACCACGGCTCAAAGGAGTCGTGCAAACAGGTAGCAGTTGGGTGCAGTCCCGAGCACTTGGAGGCAGTGGCGGTTAGACAGGATTCGTCTCTACCGGTATTGGGAGTTGATATCGCGCTGTGTCAGAGAGCCATTACGCGAAGTCCCTGGCCAGGGCAAGCGATATTTACTGGTAGGTTCCAGTAATTTCTCAGGGTGTAATGGGCTTCACTCCGACACAACTTATACCGCTATTAGGGGACTGATGCTTGCCGCCCCCTGATCAGTCGAAGATACTGCATTTTTAACAGAACAATTTCCCTATAAATTGCATTCATCTAGAGCTGTTCGGCATTCATATAGCACATATTAGCAAAATAGTCGTAAAATATCAGATTGCATGTGGTAGACTTTAAAACCGGCACTTTAAGGGGAATTGACTGTATTTCTTGGCATCGCATCATTCTTGTGTAGCGCAACTTGTGTTTCGAAGTCTGTGCAGGGAAATCCAGAAGAATGGTCAAATTGGTATAACAAGTGCTGTTAAGAAGACGCCAACTCAGGGATTTGAAATCTGGCAATAACCTAGAAGGCATTTAGAGATTCAATATATCATAAAAATACCAACAGGTTATCAGAAATCCACAGCAGAAGTTTCAAGCCCTAATGCAGCCACATGGCCGCGGTTCCACGGCCGGAGCCGCCTTGCGCCGTGGAACTGCGGCTGACTTGCCACGTCAGCAGAAATTCTTCACTTCAGAACTTCTCTCTCAGTTCCTACATCTCATAAAGACACTGCAAATTCCAGAAGACTCCTGAACATTCTGCCAAATCAGCAAGGGCCCTTTGATCTAAACTAATGATGTCCTAGCTTCCTAAACAAGCTTCACCTAAACTACATTAAGAGCCTAGAACCTTCTCCCTAACCTCCTAGCTTAAGCTAGAAGCTAAGCCCTAACTAACTAGTTCTAGAGACTTCTACCCAACTAACTAGCTTACAAGGGAAGCTAACCTAATCCAAGCTTCTTAACGAAGCTAATCACTCCTAGCCTATAAAAGGGACCCTAAGCCTCACTTAATAAGGTTGTTGATTGTTGATTGTTGTGAAACTCTATCATTCTATCAACCCAACACTTGCCACCTCCAAACCCTATCCCTAATCCAATCAAGAAACCAAATTCAAGATCCTTTGAGTTCTAGCAAAGCAAGCCTTCAACCATCCTTTAGAAGCGAAGCCGGACTTCATCGGAGCATGAGATCCAAGCCGATCCGCGACTCAAGAAGCCGATGCAACGCTAGATTCGACAATCTTGTTCCTTCTCAAATTCTTGTAGTCTTGAGCAATGTGTAACAAATTGTGGAATAAATAAAGTTGAAAATTCTTTTAACTTGCTTATATTTCAATTCGAGCATTATGATTCATCTTCAATTCTTGAATGTATTCTTTGTGATGATACTTGAATAAAACTCCGCTCATGGAGGAGTCGAAACGATCGGTAGAATGATGATGTTGACGAATCTTTAAACGTTTTCTTAAGTCCTATAACGATTGTAAATTCTTGAAAAATTGAATGATCGATGGTCTAGATCGATGCGAAATGCATTCTTGATTATTTTTGCACGATCTAGAGATCAACGATCAATCATTCGATTTCCTAGAAGCTATCTTGTGAATGCGATTCATCGAAAGGACAAAGGATAGGATGAAGAAACCCTAATTCTTCACAAGATCCTTAATCCTCGATAAATCGACATCGATTTAGCATCAATTTGTTAATGGATAAGAAATAGTAATTTCTAGTCTTCTTCACATCTACGATCCAATCGATTCCTACGAGCTTTACTTCAAATCTTGAAACTTAAAACGATTGGAATTCTATCCTTCTTGATTCTTGATGTTAAACGTTTTCTTGATTCTTGATTAGATTTAGTTGATTCTTGTAATTCATCGATATATATCTTGAATCGTTTTGCTTTTCTTTTCTATTAAATTTTCAATTCAAACAAAACAAAATACGAACGAATCGCACAATCCCTGTGGACGATCCGCACTTACTAACGTGCTACATTTCGACACCGTTATTGATTGCGGTCAAAATATTTCTTTGATTGTGATTTCTATTCATTTTCTAAACCGACACACAAAGAAACGATCAATCAAATGGCGCCGTTACCAGGGATCACACGCTAATTCGTTCTTTATTTGAAATTTGAATTGAAAGATTTATTCCATTATAATTTTGTGATCAAAATTCGCGCAAAATCTAAACGTGTTGTTGTGATTTGATTGCGAGGAATTCTGGAAGCTATGGAGAAAGTGAATTTTTTTCCAGACATTTCCAAAGAGCTCAAGGAGTTAACAGCAGCTTGCTGTGAAAAACTTGTACAGTGAACAGTACCGACGGCGGCGTTTCCGCGGTATTAGCCACCTATTGTGGCGGTTCCGCGCCTGCGTGATGGGATCTCTATGCAAATTTTTCTCTGTGAGCCTCTAACTTTCTTATCTCCTTCTCTGTCTACTCCAAATAACAAATTTCTGCATGCTTCTTTGCAAAAATCGCAGCGCCGCAAAAAGCAAAATAAATTATCCGTGTTTTTGATTTTTGTGGTTGTTTGCATATTAATACGGACATTAAGGGGCACGGCCAAATCCAGATTAGGTGGGGAATTCATAACCCTTCTTAAGCCCCAAAAATCACAAACTTGAATCCGTATTTACCCTCATTAACTAAAAAATATCTAGAGATGACTCTAAGGACCGTCGCTCTCACTTAGGACAGAAGAAGGTCGTGGGTAATTCATTGCTTATCCGCTTTTCTTTGTGGTGTCTAAGGCAAGTGTGTCTAAGGCTAGTGGTTATTAATTAGGCCCACTACTTACGTAGTGGAGTACCTTCCCACTTACCTGGCACTTACCTGGCCACAGGGGGACAAAGAGGCAGTGGAGGATTGATCCTGTGACTTATTTTTTGGCAGTTAGGAGCGGTCTAAAGCCTGACCTAGGTGACCACTAGAATTAGGGTTTTGCTTGTTGCATTTGTTGTGATCGCATCATATTTTTCAAAAATCCGTATCACTTTTCAAAACAAACACTTCATTCATTCATTTCCCCTAATTATAAATCACGCTGCTACTTGAACTAACCCTTTTTAGTGCAAGATAGGCTGGACACGGGATTCTAGTGCCCGTTTAGTCCGCGTACCCCTGATCGACTCCGAAGTCGGTATTTCTACATTTACCTCTCCTTTACCCACCACACCCACATCGATGGATCCGACTCTGTCAAATTTCTTTACCACTACTCTGCCGCCGTCTGTTGGTGCGCAGAATCCACCCCGCATCTCTCTCCAAGAGAGGTGCTATCCTATTCGAGGTCCTCTTTCGACCTGCTTATCCGCACCACCAGCCAACGGGGATAATTTTGAGATTAAACCCCAGTACATCAATCTTCTACCCAAATTCCACGGTCTCGAGTCTGAGGACGCATACGTGTTTATCACCAAATTTGAAAATGTATGCGCAATGATGGGTACGTCACAACTTTCAGTGGATGCTATGCGTCTACGTCTTCTTCCATTTACCTTGTGCGATATAGCCGAGAAGTGGCTGTATAACACTACCGCACATTCCATTACGAATTGGGAAGAATTCGTTGCGGCATTCCTTAAGAAATTCTACCCTATGCAAAAGACAGCTTGAATCCGTAGCGAACTAAATCAATTCACCCAGCTTCCGACTGAACCATTCTCGAAATGCTTTGAACGTTTCAAGGATCTTTTGGTTCAATGTCCACATCACGGCATCCCGAGATGGAATCTTTGCCGAATCATTTATGAGGGCATTAACCCAAACACTAAACAGAACCTTGAAAACATGTGTCAAGGTACCTTTATGACTAAGGATGATGGGGAAGCTTGGAAATTTTTAGAAGAGTTCGCTGAAAAATCCTTACAGTGGGAGAGTGGAACCCAGTCATCGACTAGGGGTGGCGTACACCAAATTGATGTGTCCATAGGTGTTCGAGCTGAGATGGCAACAATGCAAAAGAAGCTTGAGGCTATGGAACACAAATTTTTAGCAGCCTCCCTAAACCCAATGTCGCTCCCCAAAACTGTATGTGGGTGCTGTTCTGATCCTTCTCACGTAACGAAAGAATGTCCATTAAACTCTCCGTTTCAAGGTCACGAGCATACCAATGCCGCATTTCAAAGACCTAGAAACGATCCATATTCTTCCATGTATAATCAGGGTTGGAGGAATCACCCGAACTTTGCTTGGAACCAATCCCAATCTCAAAACACGGTTCTAAATCCGAATCATTTCCAAAGGGTCCCTCCACCACAACAGCAACCACTTCAACTCACTCAGCACCCCTACCAGTCACAAAATTTCCAAAACCAGGTCAACACTCCTGCACCGTCTAATCCTGTGACCTGTTCTGACGAGTTCTCTCAATTCACTCAAACCATGAAATCACTCTTGTCAAATTTCATAGAGGTGTCGGCTGAGGTTAGATCTTCCGTCAGAGAGATAAAGAAAAACTCAGCGTCCCAAGCTGAGAGTATCAGATCGATGGAAGCTGAAATTGCACGACTTAAAGCCGAAATGAGTGCGAGAGAAAAAGGGAAACTTCCGTCTCAACCCCTACCGAATCCTGGGCATTATAATGTAAATGTCGTCACAACGTTGAGATCAGGAAGAGTGCTGAATAACCATGTTGGGAAAGAAGTTGATGATATTGAAAATCCTATCAACACCCCGGCTGAGACCTTTCCTCACACACACACTTCTGATCCTTGTTCTTCTACCCTACCGTCTTCTTACAAACCTATTCTCCATTTCCCACTAGGTTCGACACCTCAGCAACCCTCTTCTAGTTCTCCACAGACGATCCCCACTCCTCTTTTGGGATCACGTCTACCCCCACTTCCTTCTCCTATGATGGACTCAGCGCTCATTGCTAAAGCACCTTATCCTAATCGGTTAAGGGCTAACAAATCGAGTCCACATATGGAGAAAATTATGGAAATGTTCAAACAGGTTAATATCAACATCGCTCTCCTAGATTCTATTCAACAAGTCCCCGCTTATGCGAAAATTCTTAAGGACTTGTGCACTAAGAAGAGGAAGACTCAAGTGCCGAAGAAGGTCTTCATGTCTAATAACATTAGCACTGCTTTTATCCCACAGCTACCAAAGAAACGTAAGGACCCAGGATGTCATACGATATCGATTTCTATTGGGGGTAAAAACATAAATCATGCTCTTTTAGACCTTGGCGCAAGTGTTAACCTACTTCCGTATTCTGTTTATGAGCAGCTGCGGATTGGAGAGTTAAAACCAGCTCACTGCACTCTCCAAATGGCAGACCGTTCAATCACCAAACCTAGGGGTGAACTAGAGGATGTGTTGATAAAGGTCGGGGAATTTGTATTCCCTGTGGACTTCATTGTACTCGATACACAACCTGTAGCAAACCCCCGGAGCCAAATTCCGGTGATTTTGGGTTGACCATTCCTTTTCACTTCCAACGCTGTTATTAACTGTAGAAACGGTTTAATGAACTTATCATTTGGAAATATGACCATTGAACTAAACATCTACAAAATTGGACGTCAGCCATCAGAACCCTCTGCTCATATCCTTGATGTGTGTTCTGTCCACGAGATTGTTCCCGAAAGTTGCGGAGTTGAGGAACTTTGCTTTGAAGATCTCGACGACACTACTACATCACTGTTTGATCTTGCACATGATCTTAGTGAGGACACTTTTCCCACACTTGAGTCAAACACTCCTGACTTATCACCACCCGAGTCTGTATCTTTCACAGGCCATGAGCTTCTTTGTGACTCCGAAAATCACTCGATGATCCCACCTTCTATTATTTCTCCGCCAGCATTAGATCTCAAAATTTTACCTTCTCATCTTAAATATGCATATTTAGGTGAGAATGAGTCTTTACCGATTATCATATCCGCTTCTCTAGCATCAGAGCAAGAGAATGCACTTTTATCGGTATTGAGATCTAATAGGGAGGCGTTTGGTTGGACTATAGCGGACATCAAAGGGATTAGTCCCTTGATTGTAGAACATCATATACATGTGATGGATGATGCCAGACCAACCCGAGAATCACAGAGACGGTTAAATCCCGTCATGAATGAAGCGGTGATGAAAGAAATCATCAAATGCCTTGATAATGGTATTATATACCCAATCTCCGATAGCCAATGGGTGAGTCCAATACATGTCGTCCCTAAGAAATCTGGCATCACTGTTATTACCAATGAGGCAAATGAGTTGATTCAGATACACACCCAAACTGGGTGGCGTGTATGTATTGATTACAGAAAACTCAATGCCGCTATAAGGAAAGACCACTTTCCTCTTCCTTTCATTGATCAAATGCTGGAACGCTTAGCTGGACGTGAGTATTATTGCTTTATGGATGGATACTCTGGCTATAATCAGGTCCCCATAGCCAAAAAGGATCAAGATAAAACCACTTTTACTTGTCCTTTTGGCACATTTTCTTATAGACGCATGCCCTTTGGGTTATGCAATGCTCCTGCTACCTTTCAGCGGTGTATGATGGGGATATTCTCTGACATGGTCGAGAATTTTTTGGAGATTTTCATGGACGATTTCTCGATTTTCGGAGACTCTTTTTCTGACTGCCTAACGAATCTTGACGCAGTACTTACTCGTTGCAAAGAGAAGAACTTAACCTTGAATTGGGAAAAATGTCATTTCATGGTCCAAGAGGAAATTGTGCTTGGACATGTTATTTCACGGAAAGGCATTGAGGTTGATAGAGCTAAGATAGATGTCATTCAAAACCTTCCTCATCCCAAAAGCGTCAAGGATATCCGATCATTTCTTGGCCATGCGGGCTTTTATAGGAGATTCATTAAGGATTTTAGCAAAATTGCTAGACCTTTAGCTCTTCTCTTCGCCAAGGATACGACCTTCCACTTTGACTCGGATTGTGAGGCAGCATTCGACTCACTTAAACACTCCCTCACTACAGCGCCCGTTCTATCGTCTCCAAATTGGGACTACCCCTTTGAGCTTATGTGTGATGCATCTGATTTTGCAGTTGGTGCAGTCTTAGGACAGCACATTGAAAAGATGCCACACGTGATCTATTACGCAAGTAAGACCCTGAATGATGCTCAAATTAACTATACAACCACCGAAAAAGAACTTTTGGCGGTTGTATTTGCATTAGAAAAATTCAGGCCTTACTTGATTGGCTCACCAATAATTGTGTACACTGACCACTCCGCCTTGAAACATCTTTTGGCGAAGAAAGATGCAAAAGGTAGGCTAATACGTTGGATCCTTCTATTACAAGAATTTGATCTTGTTATCAAAGATAAGAAAGGATGTGAAAACGTTGTAGCTGACCATCTTTCACGCATCTATTCTTCCCTTGTGACCCTGCCGATCAATGATTCTTTCCCAGACGAACAACTCTTGAGTGTATCCAATGAACCTTGGTTCAGGGATATTGTGAACTATCTTATCACGGGACTGATACCCAGCGATTGGTCAAAACAGGACAAATATCGTTTTCTATCCCAAGTAAAACACTTTTACTGGGATTAACCCTATCTGTTTAGGTATTGTCCTGATCAGATCATTCGGTGGTGTGTCCCGAATGAAGAGTTCAAGAGTGTTCTATCTTTTAGTCATGATCAGGCCTGTGGGGGTCACTTCGGTCCTAGAAAGACGGCAGAGAAGGTTTTGCAATGCGGTTTTTATTGGCCGACCATATTCAAGGACGCATTTGAGTATTGCAAAACCTGTACACAGTGTCAACACACGGGTAGGATTTCCCGGAGAAATGAAATGCCTCAGCAACCCATCTTAGTGGTTGAAATTTTCTATGTTTGGGGCACTGACTTTATGGGTCCCTTTCCCAACTCCTTTGGGAATTTGTACATACCGCTTGCGATTGATTATGTCTCGAAGTGGGTTGAAGCCATTCCATGTCGCACTAATGACAAGAAGGTTGCTATTAAGTTCTTAAAAGAAAATATCTTTTCGCGATTTGGACACCCGCGAGCTATCATTAGCGATAATGGGACACATTTCTGCAACAGATCATTCGAGACTCTGATGCGGAAATACGCAATCAACCACAGACTTTCTACACCCTATCATCCCCAAACGAGCGGGCAGGCTGAGATTTCAAATAGACAGATCAAACAAATCCTGGAGAAGACTGTTGCTAAGAATAGAAAAGATTGGTCGACCAAACTGACGGATGCTCTTTGGGCATTCCGAACTGAATTTAAAACCAACCTAGGGATGTCTCCATATAGGATGGTGTTTGGGAAGGCATGTCCCTTACCTGTCGAGATTGAGCATAAAGCATTGTGGGCTATTAAGGAAATCAACTTTGACCTAAACCAAGCCTGCAACTTTCGGAAGCTGCAATTAAATGAGCTAAGCGAACTCCGCGATGAAGCTTATGATAACACTGTAATCGTAAAGAATAGGACTAAGGTTTTTCACGATAAAAACATTTTGAGGAAAACATTTACACCTGGTCAACAAGTCCTTCTTTATGATTCATGACTACACTTTCACGCGGGTAAGCTTCGATCTCGGTGGAAGGGACCTTTTATTGTGCGGTCTGTATACCCGCACGGGGCAGTAGAGGTAGAAAATGTTAAAAACGACACATTTTTCAAAGTGAATGGACATAGACTAAAGCCGTATTTTTCCACTGATCCCACGGAGGAGCTCCTGTTCTTACAGGAGCTATTTTATTTGGATTAAAATTCCTCCATCTCACCTCCATGTCCTCAATATTACTGCATCATCTTTTGAATGGATGTGAGTGAAAAGAATAAGTTTGGGGGAAGATCTTCACTTATATATTTTGCCCCCACTAATAAATTCCTCCCAGGCTTACAGGTTTTTGTAGGTATAGCGGTTGGCAACAGTTAGGACACTGTTGAAAACAAGTTTGGGGGAGGTTTGTGCTTATTTTTGCATCATTTGCATATCATTTGCATAAGCACAAAACATTTCTTTAAAAACTTATAAAAATTTAAAAAATTTTAAAACCGATAAAATATTAAAAAATTTCAAAATTTCAAAATATTTAATATTTAAACATGTTTTGTACATAAATAAGATAATAAAAGATTAGATAGAGAAAAATTACATCCATGAGACTGGAAAATTTAAGAAAACCAAGAAAATTAGAAGTTTTCTTATACGAACTAGTAATAAGTAGTTATGAGCCGTTATCCCAAGGGTTAGTAAGATGAAGGAAGTCACTAATCTGAGGATAAAAATAAGTCTGAAAAATAGTTTCTATTCTGAAAGCCAAACATTTTGAACGTTGATACCCTGCTATTCGCACTTACACACGTCTACAAATTCGGGATAGTAGAGGATACCTTGAAATGCTCCTGTCTAAAAGCCGATGTATGAAGGAAATAAAAAATGAAGAAAATATAAAGTGGTGAGAAAAATGGACACTGGTTTTGTTATCGCCAAGGCAGCAATAAAAAAAATAGTGAAGGGTGCCTCTTCACCTAGTGCCCTAAGGCCAACTGGTCTGGGAGTCACTACTAAGCCTTAGGTGGTGCAAGACGAGGAAAATACACCAAATAAGCAAGCACATGAGTAATCGGTCGGTTAGTACCTCAAGAAGTATTAACGGTTGCATGAAAGTGTGTGAGCAATCTCATCTAATATTCATTAATTAAAAAGTACTAAGGCTGATGGGCAAGAGTATGATAGCTTGAATTCAATTCTCCAGGTGTAGGGATGTTCTTTACACACACGTAGGGTTATATGATCGATGTTTGGAAGAAAGATAGGAATGAAGAATAGAACGATGTTTTATTGAGGGAGGACGTGATTTCTGATATCTTTTCATGACTATTAAGATATGGCTCATGACAACCGAAAAGCTAGCTTAGTTGGAAACCCTAATTTTCAAGGCTTTTCTTTTACGATTCTTATCTTTAAATGTAATATTCATGATCTTCCTTTTATTATTGGATTTTGTGGGTGCAATCCGCTGAAAACCCTCAGGAGACAACACTCCTCCTACTAGGGACACCTAGAGGTTTAAAGGCTTATTGCACGTGCTCAGTGCAATCGTGTTGCCTACGAAACTGTGCTAGTTAGTTTTTGTCATTCATTATTTTCTCCTTCTCTTTTTAATAAAATCATTCGCTCGAGACGACCGAAAATAAGTTTGGGGGAATTTGATCAGTCAAAAATACTGCATTTTTAACACGGCAATTTCCCTATCAATTGCATTCATCTAGAGCTGTTCGGCATTCATATAGCACATATTAGCAAAAAAGTCATAAAATATCAGATTGCATGTGTTATACTTTAAAACCGACACTTTAAGGGAAATTGACTGTATTTCTTGGCATCGCATCATTCTTGTGTAGCACAACTTGTGTTTCGAAGTCTGTGCAGGGAAATCCAGAAGAATGGTCAAATTGGTATAACAAGTGCTGTTAAAAAGACGTCAACTCAGGGATTTGAAATCTGGCAATAACCTAGAAGGAATTCAGAGATTCAATATATCATAAAGATACCAACAGCTTATCAGAAATCCACAGCAGAAGTTTCAAGCCCTAATGCAGCCACATGGCCGCGGTTCCGCGGCCGGAGCCGCCTTGCGCCGCGGAACCACGGTTGACTTGCCACGTCAGCAGAAATTCTTCACTTCAGAACTTCTGTCTCAGTTCCTACATCTCATAAAGACACTGCAAATTCCAGAAGACTCTTGAACATTCTGCCAGATCAGCAAGGGCCCTTTGATCTAAACTAATGATGTCCTAGCTTCCTAAACAAGCTTCACCTAAACTACATTAAGAGCCTAGAACCTTCTCCCTAACCTCCTAGCTTAAGCTAGAAGCTAAGCCCTAACTAACTAGTTCTAGAGACTTCTACCCAACTAACTAGCTTACAAGGGAAGCTAACCTAATCCAAGCTTCTTAAGGAAGCTAATCACTCATAGCCTATAAAAGGGACCCTAAGCCTCACTTGATAAGGTTGTTGATTGTTGATTGTTGTGAAACTCAATCATTCTATCAACCCAACACTCGCCACCTCCAAACCCTAACCCTAATCCAATCAAGAAACTAAATTCAAGATCCTTTGAGTTCTAGCAAAGCAAGCCTTCAACCATCCTTTAGAAGCGAAGTCGGACTTCATCGGAGCATAAGATCCAAGCCGATCCGCGACTCAAGAAGCCGATGCAACGCTAGATTCGATAATCTTGTTCCTTCTCAAATTCTTATAGTCTTGAGCAATGTGTAACAAATTGTGGAATAAATAAAGGTGAAGATTCTTTTAACTTGCTTATATTTCAATTCGAGCATTATGATTCATCTTCAATTCTTGAATGTATTCTTTGTGATGATGCTTGAATAAAACTCCGCTCGTGGAGGAGTCGAAACGATCGGTAGAATGATGATGTTGACGAATCTTTAAACGTTTTCTTAAGTCCTATAACGATTGTAAATTCTTGAAAAATTGAATGATCGATGATCTAGATCGATGCGAAATGCATTCTTGATTATTTTCGCATGATCTAGAGATCAACGATCAATCATTCGATTTCCTAGAAGCTATCTTGTGAATACGATTCATCGAAAGGACAAAGGATAGGATGAAGAAACCCTAATTCGTCGCAAGATCATTAATCCTCGATAAATCGACATCGATTTAGCATCAATTTGTTAATGGATAAGAAACGGTAATTTCTAGTCTTCTTCACATCTACGATCCAATCGATTCCTACGAGCTTTACTTCAAATCTTGAAACTTAAAACGATTGGAATTCTATCCTTCTTGATTCTTGATGTTTAACGTTTTCATGATTCTTGATTAGATTTAGTTGATTCTTGAAATTCATCGATATAAATCTTGAATCGTTTTGCTTTTCTTTTCTATTAAATTTTCAATTCAAACAAAACAGAATACGAACGAATCGCACAATCCCTGTGGACGATCCGCACTTACTAACGCGCTACATTTCGACACCGTTATTGATTGCACTCAAAATATTTTTTTGATTGTGATTTCTATTCATTTTCTAAACCGACACACAAAGAAACGATCAATCACCCCCCTAGGCCCGATATGCGATAGTCTTAGACGAACAGACAGGACTGTACGGAGATTGTCACATCAGGCTCAGTAGGAGTTCGGATGGGTTTCCTCATCGGCCTTCTTATCGACATCTACCTGGGGACCGTTACATACAGCTAGTGCCGCTTGCGGTCTGTGGTTAAACCCACTGCCAGCGTAGTAGTCGAGTCATTAGAGTCCCACACAGATAGTTTCCCTGCTCCAGGCGAAACGATATAGAGGTCGTATGGTTTTACGACAAGGGTTTGGACGCATACGTGTGTTTACGCACGTACGACTTTCGGACAGTTTTTACTGGACGGCTTTGGCTTAAGCCAGATTCTAGTATCGGGATATTCGATTTATACAGTCTAAAGTTTTTCCGTGTTTTCACGGATAGGAGGGGCGTTCTCGTAATTTCACGAGAAGCTTCTAGAAGGTTGGTGACTTGGGGGTGTAGGTGGCATATGCATTAAATGAGATTAGTGACTCATTTGTGTGATTCTTCCATGTCATTAATGCATCATAAATGCTTAATAACTCATGGAGATGAATCACCCATTTGTATTTATGAAGCATGGTTGTTAAATCCTTTATTTTCTTTTTTGGATAAATAATAATGTTTCATATATATTATGATAGATGATTATCTCATTCTAATTCTCATGCTCACCTTCTCTCTCCTCAAGCTCTCTCTCTTCAAACCCTAATCCTCCCCTCTCATGTGTTGAGATCAAGGATTAGAATAGACTAATCACTCCATAATCCAACTCTATATCACCTAGGTTACTTAGATTAGCACTTTAAGAAACCTAGTTACCTCAAGTTTGAGGTGAAGCATGAAGTAAAGCTCTCAGGTGGATCGTTTATTACTTGGAGAAGGCCGAGGAGGAGGTGGAGAACGAAAAGACGAAGGACAAGGTTCATTAGGTATAATCACTTCACATAGTAGTTTAGAACTCCTATGTTTATCGTTAGTTATAGTTTAGCAAAGATTCTTCGGTTAGTCGATGTTTAAGCAAAGAACAAGATCGTTTTTCATATTTCTGCCTCCCCGCAAGTCGTGGGGTGTTGTACATCGACTTACAATGGTATCAGAGCCTCGCTAAACAATAATTAACTCATTAGGAAAGTCGTATGAATTTTGAACGCAAAACAAACCGAAAAAGTCATCGATATCATATAGTTTCTGTCGAATTTAAAACTGGCTCTAAAAATTTTTCAGGGAGCTGCAGAATAACCTACAGAGAATTATAAGAACACTGGAGAAAAATAGGTTTGTGAATCGGCCATACAGCCACGGAACTGCGGCCGATCCCACCGATCCGCCGCGGATCCGCGGCCGAGTTGGGGCCGATTCGACCTAGTTTGCCCGAGTAACTCTTCTGTGATATTTTTGTATTTTCTGGAATGTTTATTTTCTGCTCAAGTCTTAGGTGCACAGAGAAATTTTGGGAGTAGAATCTGATATGTTTGCTCGATCGAAATTATACAATGTTTACTAATTTGATTATATCTGTGATTGTATAATGTGTTCGTAAACCTCCCCTAACTGCTAGTATGTCGGTTGGTAAGGGGTTGCACATTTCTGTAATGGATTTTACTGTTTGTGATTATGAACTGTATTGGACTGTTGTGATGATTAGTCGGGGTTTTGTAATGGGTTATTATTTTAATTCATTCAATGTAAATGTAATTTGTTGTAATATTATTTTGCGGGGCACATCCAGGTTGCGGTTGCTGCCACCGTTGTATTATTTCATTTTACTTTTTTTGCTCCTATGATAGACCAAAGGTGGGGTGCACAAACTACCGGGTACTTTGAAGTGTTTAGTGGCCTACTCACGTTGTTGAGAGAGACCGCTTCACTTCGGATACTTGGCGGGTAGTTTGCCGTACCCGTAGGGGTCTAGGGTTGGGTAATGGCTATTCATCACAACTGTGTAATCCGTCTTTCGTTGCAGGCTCAAAAAAAACGCGGATTGCTTGCATATCCAATAATGTTCATCTGTGATCTGGAATGCCTATTATTGCGTCTGACGAATGTACAATATCTATATATGATAGCTATTTAGACGTCACTTATGTTTTACACCCACGCTAGCCCAGCCCCCGCTCTGCCATTAGTTAAGTAACCTAACGGGTGATGACGGGACCCAGAGGCGAATGTGGATGGCATAAGAGGACGTTGTATTTTCGTTGTTTTCTGCAATGATAGGTTAATGATGGGACGCATTATTATTAATGCAAAGAAAATGAACCAAAGTTTAATCGTTGGAACAATTTAAAAGAAACCACTCGGTTATTTTTAAAACAGAAGATATTTTTAATTGCGGAGCTTTAACCACTCCTTTTAAAAAGCTATCAGGTTCCTTCGGTTATATCAAGTTCACTACGTTCACGGTTTCGCCAAAACCATTCGTAGCCCTCCGTCATTTCATTTGGGTATTCAGTAGTATTCAAGCTATGTATTTTGGCCAAAGTCAAGGCATAGTGTTTAGTAGCTGCTGGGTATTCATTTGTTGCATAGATAGATGAGTTAGTTTGGGACAGTCGTATTATCATTTGACCAAAGTCAGGGGTATGTACGGATGGGTTCAAATTGACAAGATAATGATGGGTAGAACTTGACATGTGACTTATGACATTTTGACCAAAGCCAAGGTCATAAGAGCTTGGGGCAAAAATATATATCGGGAATTTCTAAAGAAACTGAAATTTGCAAAGAGATGCATACCATTTGGAGTTTGATGAATGTTGGTAGGATTCCTTCAACATTATCATACGATGATATTTGGATCCCGATCCTACTGTGAGTATATGCTACTCATCAGGAGATTCGTCACTTAACGATCAATGCTATAAACCAAGTAGGTGCCGAGAAAGGTGTCAACGGGGCTAAGCCCCCAGTGAAAAGAGGTTATTTAATTAAGGAACTTCACGAAAGCGTTGGAAAACCTCCCTGGAAGTATCGAAACTGGCCTGGCTGAACGGTTAAGCAAGTATTGTATGGTGAGAATAGTCCTGGCTAATTCTTCTTTTATGGTTTGAGGAAGGATTCGAGAAACAGTGGGAGCCATCCAGTTTAGATAAACTAAAAACCACTCTAAACTTGCAAGAGCATCATGCTAAAGTGTTTTCTTCTCTCTCTCCTAATTGCAGCGACCCTGAAAATGACTGGACTTAAGTTACTTTTAGAGAAAAATATACTGACAGGGCCAAACTATAAAGATTGGCTGCGGAATGTCAAAATGGCTTTGACCTATGACAAATTGGGGTACGTCCTCACCGCTAAGGCACCTACACTCCCAGGTCCCAAATCAAGTAATGTGGATAAGGAAATCCGCAAAACCTGGGAGTATGATTGCGCGACGGCCAAGTGCATCGTGCTTGCCTCGATGAATAATGAACATCAGAGGAGGCACGAGGATATGGAACTAGATGCCATATTTCTCCATACAAAGGAACTTTATGGAGAGCAATCTCGTATAGTAAGATACGAAACCTCAAAGAACTTGTTTCGAGCGAGGTTGGCCGTCGGATCATCGGTAGGAGAACATGTCCTAAAGATGATTGGCTATATAGAAGAGCTCGCAGACCTTGGGACGACTTTGGATAATGAGCTCTATACAGACCTGATTCTCCAGTCCCTTCCTTCCACCTACGCCCAGTTTATTCTGAATTTCAACATTCAAAGAAAAGAAGTTGAACTTCCAGAACTCCTTAACATGTTGAGGAGTGCAGAGGGCACCTTGCAGAAGGCAAGGGAAACATCCTCTATGTTTGTTAGCGGTGCTTCTTCTTCCGGGTCCAAGGCTAGGGCCAAAGGAAGGAAGAAGAAGGCCGCCACCAAACCTGTAATAATTACTATTGATTTAGTAACCAGGCAGGACGTGTATGTTAAATAAAAGATATATATATATATATAGCTATTTTTTTTAAAATAAACGTCCACTTGTTATACCATGACACGTGCATCGCACGGCGATTTTCAAGAGGGGTTTTTGTATGCTTCTTTATTAAGATGTTTAGGCGATTTTACTACGATGCGCACTATATATAAGTTATAGTTTTGATGTATATTATATTGGGTTTTGATATTTTATTCTCGCCATAACTCCGATGATTGCGTTATGCTTGACGGAGTTGATTTTAGTTATGTATTGATGATTTCGGAGCCCCGACGATTTGAATGTTTTGCTAAATGTTTTAGTATTTGGAGGGGGAGTTTTGATTTAAATTCGGGGACCGAATTTCTTAAAGGGGGGAAGATTGTAACATTTTAAAAATAATTAAATAAATAATTAAGTAAATAAAATCGTTTAAGTGAATTTTATGATTTTCGGTAAAGTAAAACGTATTTTTCGTAAAACAAAACCGTAATTATTTTTCACTATAAATTTAAAAATACCTATTTTTATTATGTTATTACTAGTAAATGGTGTTTATTTAGTCACTTATAAATTTTTAGTTTAATTAAATATTTTTCCTAAATTAATTATTTTAAATATTAACATAAGCTTTATTTATGCACTAAATTAGTGTAAATTTCAAATTTGAAGGGGTTTAATTTGTAAAAATGAATCATTGCATATTAGAATTTAGTGTTTATCAAGAAAAATTTAGTTGCAAATTTTAACCATGTTTCTAGATTTTTCTTGAGTTGTTTAGAAAAGAAATAAAAGAAAATGAATAAATTCATGAAAAGACATTAAAAGAGATAACAATTGATGAAGCTTCTACACAAATCTCCTCACTTTTTTCTCTTTCTTCCTCTCACCCTTGCTATGGCCGGCCATCACCATGGCAGCCCCCCCCCCCCATTTCCCACTTCATTTTGTTTCAAAAATCCATCAAAAAGACATCAAAAATTCCATAAAAAATCTACAAAATCCTAATTATTTCCTACCCTTTATTCTTTGCTCATTTTTACATGGATTTTGTAGATGGAAAGCATGCATTTTGGAGGCTTATTTACATGTTTGGATTTCTTGTGTGAAGGTATAAATCTTGTTCTTTTGAATTATTGTTATTTAATGTTTCATTCTAGTATAAATTGATTTAATGAATTAATTCTGTTTGCAAGTTTTAAAATTCAAGTTAGGGTTTGTAAATTCAAGTTATGATTTTATTAATTCATTAGGGTTATAATAACTTGTTTAACACTTTTAGAAATGGAAAATCATGCATGGTTGATATATTGTCAATTGTTATCCAAAATTGTTAAATTAAACCATTTTTGCAAACTAGATTTATATATATTGTATATTTTGGTGAAATAAAATTCCAAATAATATTTGTAACACTAGATTGTGGTCTTAAGAGGATATTAACTTGTTGGTGGAATGAAAAAAACTCAATTTAGTTACTAGTTTTATTGATAATTGATAAATTGTGAGAAAAATTGCTATTTTTGCTAACTAGTTTTTGGAAATTCTTAAATAAATGAGATTTAAAATATAAATTATGGTTTCATTATATCATTATCATTATAAATTGTAGTTTAATACATTAATTCATGCAAAATCAAGTTTGTTGTGGAATTGTGGAATTTTGCTTGTAAGATGTTGAAAATTTATAAAAGTTGCAAACTAGGAATTTTGTATTAATACAAATGTGTCTAATAAAAATATAGTAATGGTTTGTATAGTCTAGTTATGCTATTTAATGAGTTTTATGACCATTGGTTTCATTTAAATGTCAAGTTTTGAAGAAAAACGGTAAATTGGCATTTTCGGGTTTTTCGAAATCGGGCGATTTGATGGATTTTAGGGTTTCGATGAATTAAATAATGTTTTATATTATAAGTAATGAGTTTTAAAACTATGAGTTGGTTGTTGATGTTTATCTCGATTAATCAGAGCTTGTACGCCGATACCGAGCGATATTTAGTTCTTTTGCGTGAACGGGACATAGGTTTTAATCTATGCGCGTTCCGTGTGTCGTTTTGACTTTTGTCCGTGATTTAGTTTACGATACTATATATATTTGCGTATAGGTACCTCTCACGTGGATTGCGGGCTATGAAGAAGAGGATGGCGACACCATCTTCGGCAGACATGGACCAGGTGAGTAGATGTATATCTACGGGGGAAAGTCGGGTGGATGGCGTTTAGCACCCCCGCAACGTAGAATAGTAATAGTACTTATTGACATTTGGAAGCCAGATGTGATCCTAGATTCTTAATGAGTAGGACCCTAGTAATGACCCTAGGCTGGACTAGACTGATTTAGGAAGACCATACCAGAGGATGAATACCTTGGAAGAGATTCGTAGGTTTCAGGTAGATACATACACACACACTGAAACTCGACGTGGTGTATACGTGTATGTGTATATATATATAGGACTAGGTATAGATATATATATTTATATATACAACACGTATATGGGATACAATGATGTGATATGATATACGGGAGTGAAACAGTATAACTGGGCTTGATGCGTGATTCTTGGCTATACAGTCGTATTAAAGTGTTAGCGGATCATTAGAGAATGAGATAATTAACAGGTATACATAAATTATAACGGGTGGTGATGATATTGAGGTACATGGGACTCTAAAATAGCACCCGGACTGTAACTTGTGACTGATCACGATATGATATATGTATGACTTGATTACGACATCATATAAGTGTGACTTAATCACAATATGATACATATGACATGATGTTTTTGAGGATAAATTAATGATGTATATTTATGATGGCAATGATATATGATTGATGTATGCGATTGCAGTATAGCACCTTGATCATGACATGTGTTGATGATGATATTATACGAAGGATGAGACACCTAAGAGATACATGACCCGTACCCCGATATTGGGATGTCGTATGATGGATTTTACCGTACGAAGCATAGATATGATGATTGATCCGCACTCTTGGTTCGAGAAAGCCGTACTACGTACGTGACGCTATTGAGGCTGGATCGCCGACTATTAGAGATATGGATTCAGACCTTAGGTGGACTCTTGTTTCTTATTGACTAGTTTCTTAGGTTTAGTTCCTTAGGAGGTTAGATGGACACCAGTTTAGGTTCGATTCATATAGTAGTAGTTGTACTTGTATATCGCAGATGAATGGTTATTCACATCCGTCTTTACATTCATACTGTAATCATAATGGTGCATGTTCATTCATATGTTTCTATAATCAGAATAAAACTTTGCCTGTTAGGACACCAGCACCATTACCGATGATGCGCATATTCCACACACACTTATTTGCCGTCTCACACACATCATCATCGGTAATTGCTATGTCACGTACACTTTAGATCATATTATCGTTTATTGATGCAATCGGCTAACAGCTAGATTGATGTAATATCATGATTGCCCTCTGGGGTTATTATAGACATGGCATTGATTACTTAGACATTTCATGCATTCATATTTTCATGTTATCATGCAGTATTATGGGCATATGCCGACACTTATCATATACTTACTCATAATTTTGGGATTTTGGTTTTCTATGAGATTTCTGGATTTTGGGGAAAACCGCAAAAATATATAAAAACTTCTTTCTCTCTCCTCCTCTCTTTTTAAAACATAAGATGCGGTTTTCTCATGATGTATGTGTCGTCCACCATGAGATTTCATGTTTTCGGTTGGATTTCGAGACCCGATTCGAGGAGTGGATGAACCGTCTCGGGTAAATGGTGGGCCCGGTATAGTACCCCGGGGCAAGAAGATCGAGTTGTAGACGATGAGCCTGGCAGGGGAAGGCTACCTACCGGTGATGTCTGGCGCGGCGGATATCCGGAGGATACCGACCGTTGTCGTGGGATTTGATGATATGGGCCGATCCGGACTGACGGAGCCCGAGATATTGAGACTATGAGACATTGAGATTATGAGGTATTGAGACTTGAGATTTACATGCTTTGTGTCGATGCTTGACACGGATTTCTATGGATTTCATTGTTGATATTTCAGATTTCTATACACATTTTACTATGATAAAAGTTAAAGATTTCTTATACAGATAAACCTAGATTTCAGAATTGGTCATTTTACATTCATGGTGCATGCATACTCATTCATATGACATAGTACTATATGAGGCACTGACACGAGCACGGAGTATTTGCATTTACACGTAGCATATTATCCTGTCTTACTTGATGACTAGGAGTATATTAGTATATTATTATGACCTAGGATAGCGTCGTGCATTCGATTTCTTTTCGTAGATATCTTCTACTCACGAGTTGGCAACTCACCCCCGTTGTGCCAAATTTTATTACAGGTTGATATACAGGGTTCCTTGGCAGTTGCTGGCACATCATTTTCATTCCGGGTGATTTGCACGGTAGGTTGCTTCATTTGTATCTGAACCGCCATTGTATTTTTATTATTTCATTTGTATCTAGAAATCTCCATCAACCAAACTTGTATTATTTGATAGATTACTGGACCATTTATTTATTTCGACCTTAGAGTCGCGTGTATTATTCTGATTTGGTGGATTGTTTTCTTTTGAGTTTTGAGCCTCGCCCTTTGGCGTTGTATATTATTGTGTTTGTTGTGGTTGTTTCCGCCTGTTGGCGTTGAGCTAGCTCCCGTTTGGGGATGCTTTTTATTATTTATGTATATTAAACATGTTGTACCCATTTGGGGCCAGTTTTTACAGAGGAGTCTCTGCCGAAATTTTTGGGAAAATTTACTGAAGCTTTTAAACTTGTTTTCTTCATGTTTTCTTTTACTTCTTCTTCTTTTATATGGTTTAGATTTCTGGGCTTCGTCTTACTTAGGTTACGTTGCGCCTCTAGACGTTTCGTAATATAAGTGCCGGTCACGTTCCGTACTTTCAGGTCGTGACAACTTGGCTTGCTAGACCTTATGAACTAGGATGAGTAGAGGAGTGTTTTGGGTTTTATCTCTATGGTTCTTGCTTCTTAACACATGAGACAAGTGAACCATAAACTAGAGAGAGCAAGAGGAAGAGAGAGAGCTCAAGCATGAGAGAGAAAAGAAATGAAAGAATGAGCAAGACTTTTTCCATCCAAGCTCTCATAATCAAAAATTATGATAACAAGTAATAATAATTGAGCATTATGTGATGGTTGTTATCATATCAAATGGCCATATCATTTCTTGCATTAAATGCAATTTGTGAACCAACAAGCAAGCCAAGGTCAATGCCAAGAAATGATAGCCATTGTCATGATGATGATCAACTAGTCCAACCTAGTCAACCGGTCAACAAAGTCAACAAGTCAACAAAGTCAACCCTTCAATCCAACCATGGCACAATAATACTTAATTAATATTATCATTAATCATATTTCTTATTCTCATTAGGGTTTAGCAAAAGTCAACAGTCAACAACCCTAATGAGAATCCTCTGCCTCTGTCTCTCTGTCAACTGTGCATACACACCCGCATCCGCGTTCCGAGGAACACGAATACAAACGAGATAAAACCAATCCCAAAATGTACACTGGGATCTGGCTTAAACCAAAGCCCACTAGTGATAACTGCCCGGACACTAAACGTGCATAAGTGCACGGATGTGACCGAACCCTGTCGCAAAACTATGCGACCTCTACTCTTTTGACTAAAGGCGAATAGCTTTCTGTATGGGACTCTAAAGACTCGACACTACGCTGGCAGTGGGTTTAACCACAGACCGCAAGCGGCACTAGCTGTGCGTAACGGCCCCCGGGCAGATGCCGATAAGAAGACGGACGAGGTGAAACCTATCTGAACTCCTACTGAGCCTGAATATGACAATCTGCGTACAATCCGGTCTGTTCGTCTGAGAATATCGCATGGCGGGCCTAGGGGGCGGTAAACGTCAGTCCCCTAATAGCGGTATAAGTCATGTCGGAGTGTAGCCCAGAACACCCTGAGATAACACTGGAAACCTACCAGTATATCTCGCTTGCCCTGGCCAGGGACTTTGTATAATGGCTCTCCTAGACACAGCGCGATATCAACCCCCAATACCGGGAGAGACGAATTCTGTCTAACCGTCACTTCCTCCATGTGCTTCGGGACTGCACCAAACTACTACCTGTTTGCACGACTCTTTTGTGCCGTGGTAGGGTAGTAATCTAAGTACAATGGGAACACACTCGAGGCGAAGTGACAGTGTCAAGTCAACGGACTAAGCTGTACTCATGTCATCTGGGAACTGATAACTGACGATAGGTATAGTACCAACCAACAGTTCCCGACGAGTCCTGTCCAGTGTACTCGTAACCTAACGAGCACCCACATACTATCTCAAGTACGATGTACTGAAGGCTATGGGACAGACCGTCTCCCCTGCTGGGATGAGAAGCGCATACGCTAGTCTACTCCGGAGTATCGATGCCCTGTCTCGATAGTCCTACGACTAGGGACCTGCATAAGGATGTGCTTGTGGATTACCCAGCCCCCACGAGTGTGACTGCCATCACAACGCTGGTAATCAAGCAAAGATCCTAAGGGCTCCACTAATGTGTATAGGTGATATACTAAAATAAAAACATGTACACATTAAAGCAGAAACAAACCAAGTAGCATACTACTATTTTGACCAAGATTGTCTATACAAGGTGAATATCCCAAGCTTCCATTAAGTAATATACAAACTAGTATGATACAGTAATGACCTCTAGGGCATATACACTAACAATCTCCCACTTGCACTAAGGCCATGTACTGGCGTATCGAAGACCTATCATCTCGATCAGCCGCTCGAACTGAGTCTGGGGTAAAGCCTTCATGAGTGGATCGGCAGTGTTATCTTCATTAGCAACTCTTCGAACCTCGATCTCCTGGTGATCCACGATCTCCCTGATCAGGTGATATCGCCTCAAGATGTGTCTGGACTTCTGATTGGACCTGGGTTCCTTCGCTAAAGCTATAGCCCCGTTTTTGTCACAATATAGAGGTATTGGATCAACAATGGATGGAACCACCTGAAGTTCTGTCAAGAACTTCCTTATCCAGACGGCTTCTTTTGCGGCATCTGCAGCAGCGATATATTCCGTTTCCATCGTCGAGTCAGCAACGGTTTCCTGTTTGGAACTCTTCCAACACACCGCCCCTCCATTGAGGATAAAGACATAACCCGACATGGAATTGGAATCATCCTTGTCACTCTGGAAGCTGGAGTCAGCAAAGTCCTCGATCTGGAGGTCTTTTCCGCCATACACCAAGAACATCTCTTTTGTCCTTCTCAGGTACTTGAGAATGTTCTTTACCGCTATCCAGTGTTTCTCCCCAGGGTTTGACTGATACCGTCTTACCATACTCAGTGCAGAAGCTACATCTGTTCTGGTATACAACATCGCATACATTATAGAGCCTACCGCAGAAGCATATGGTATAATAGACATGTGATCCCTTTCCAAATCGGTCTTATGAGACATCTCCTTGGAGAGGGCGATCCCGTGACAAGCCGGTAGATTACCGCGCTTGGAATCTTCCATACTGAATCTTCTCAGTATGGTGTCGATGTACCTGGACTGTGAAAGTACTAATATCCTCTTGGATCTGTCACGATAGATCCGGATCCCCAGAATGTAAGAGGCATCACCCAGGTCTTTCATGGAGAACCTATGTGACAAGAATCCCTTGACAGATTGTAGCATAGGAATGTCATTTCCTATCAAAAGAATGTCATCCACGTACAATACGAGGAATACGACAGTTCTTGTTACAAATCTATTATAGATGCATGGTTCATTTGGATTTTTGATAAAGCCAAATTCTTTGACCGTCTCATCAAAACAGATGTTCCAACTCCGTGATGCCTGCTTTAGTCTATAGATGGACTTAAGCAACTTGCACACCTTTCCGCTGCTCCCACTCTGAATGAAACCCTCTAGCTGGTCCATATAGACACACTCCTCTAAATTTCCATTCAAAAAAGCGGTCTTTATGTCCATCTGCCAAATCTCATAATCGTGGAAGGAAGCAATGGCAAGAAGGATCCGAATGGATTTCAGCATAGCCACTGGAGAAAAGGTTTCGTCATAGTCCAAACTAGGTCTTTGTCGAAAACCCTTTGCAACAAGTCTAGCTTTATAGGTCTCAACCTGTCCATCTACACCAATCTTCCTTTTGAAGATCCACTTGCATCCTACGGGTTTTACCCCATCTGGAGCAACGTCCAACGTCCATACTTTGTTGGTGTACACGGACTCCATTTCGGTCCGCATTGCATCCAGCCATTTTACCGAGTCGACGCTCTGAATGTCTTGCTGGAAGCTAGTCGGCTCATCACTATCAATGATGCAATCTTCTCTATCCCCGTCTATGAGAAAACCGTAGTATCTCTCTGGAGGATGAGACTGCCTACTACTCCTGCGGAGCGGCGCAGGAATGTCCTGATCTTTCGAACCCTCTGGTTCTACTAAGCTTTCAGTAATAGCTCGTGGTTCTGGAATTTCTTCCAGTTCTATTGCGCTTCCACTTATCTGATTTTCCAAAAACTCAGTTTCCAAGAAGTGGGCATGACGAGAAACAAAAACTTTTTGTTCCTCTTCGCAATAGAAGAAATATCCCTTGGAATTTTTTGGATATCCCACAAACTTGCACTGTACTGAGGGTGCCTCGAGTTTGTCCGCATGCTGCTTTTTGAAAAAAGCTGGACATCCCCATGTCTTAATGTGCTTAAGATAGGGTTTCTTCCCAATCCACATCTGATATGGTGTGGTAGGCACAGTCTTTGTTGGAACTCGGTTCAAAAGGTATACAGCTGATTCTAGTGCATATCCCCAGAATGATCGCGGTAACTCAGCATTACTCATCATGGAACGTACCATATCCAATAGGGTCCGGTTCCGTCTCTCCGATACACCGTTATGTTGCGGAGTGTATGGAGGAGTAAGCTGAGAGAAAATTCCATTCTCTTTTAAGTAATCCAGGAACTCGGCACATAAGTATTCACCACCTCGATCAGATCTTAGTGTCTTGATAGTTTTTCCTGTTTGTTTTTCTACTTCATTCTTATATTCCTGGAATTTTCCAAAGGCTTCGGATTTATGTTTCATTAAGAAGACATATCCGTACCTTGAAAAGTCGTCCGTAAAAGAAATGAAGTAAGAATAACCGGTTCGTGCATGCGTAGACATTGGACCATACACGTCGCTGTGTACGAGTCCTAAGAGCTCGCTCGCTCTTACTCCGTGTCCAGTGAACGGAGCCTTTGTCATCTTTCTTTTGAGACAAGATTGACAAGTTGCATATGATTGATATTCGAACGGATCCAAAAATCCTTCTGTATGTAACTTCGTCAACCTTCTCTCATTGATGTGACCCAGTCTACAATGCCATAAGAAAGCCTGATTTGTTTCCGGAGACTTTCTTTTATGTGTATTCTGGACATTGAAAATCTGTGGTTGGTTTAATACGTATATACCATTGCTTAATGTACCTGACCCAATCAAAACTTGATTAAGGTGAATGTTCACAACATTACTTACAAATGCAAATTCATAACCTTCTTTAGATAATAAATATACGGATATGATATTACAGGTTGCATTGGGTACAAAATAACAATTACGTAAAACCAAAACATGTCCATCTGACATTCCTAGGTGATAGTCCCCTACGGACTCAGCATCCATGCCAGCTCCGTTTGCAACTCTGAGGGTCATATCACCTGCCTTCAAAACCCTACGCCTTCTCAGTGCCTGTAAAGAATTACAGATATGAGATCCTGATCCGGTATCCAATGCCGAGGATGTAGAGTTTATTGATAGACGGTTTTCAATAACATACACACCTGAAGCTGAAGCCGCAACTTGCTTCAGATCATGGGTTCTGGCCTTCCAAGCCCTGCAATCCTTTTTCCAGTATCCACTCTTGTGACAGTAAAAGCATTCTTCCTTTCCCACAAGCTTTCCCGCTACCTTTGTTGCCTTTGTCTTTCCCTTCGTATCTATTTTACTAACACCGCCCCTTGGTTTGGCAGGGGCTTTCTTCTTCTTTCTCTTGGGTTTCGCCTTGGACCTAGAAGAGGAAGATCCTCCTACAAACAAAGTGGATGTTTCCCTACCTTTCTGTAGGTTGCCCTCTGCACTCCTCAGCATGTTGAGGAGTTCTGAAAGTTCAACTTCTTTTTCTCGTAAGTTGAAGTTCAGGATAAACCTGGCGTAAGTGGAAGAAAGGGACTGGAGAATCAAGTACGTGTAGAGCTCGTTCTCTAACGTGGTCCCAAGGTCCGCGAGCTCCTCAATGAAGCCAATCATCTTAAGCACGTGTTCCGCTACCGATGATCCGACAGCCAATCTCGACGAAAACAGCTTTTTCGAGACTTCGTATCTGGCGATACGGGATTGCTCGCCATACAGTTCTTTTGTATGGAGAAATATGGATTCAAGGTCCATATTCTCATGCCTCCTCTGATGTTCATTGTCCATAGAGGCAAGCACGAGGCACTTGGCTTCCGTGCAATTGATTTCCCAGGTCTTACGGATTTCCCTATCCGCGACGCAGGTTTTGGGACATAGGACAGGGGGAGCTTTGGTGGTGAGGAGATATCCCAACTTGTCATAAGTGATTGCCATTTTGACATTCCTGAGCCAATCTTTGTAGTTTGGCCCTGTCAGTATGTTTTTATCTAGTAATAACATAAGTCCAGTCATGATGTTTGGTCGCTGCAATTAGGAGAGAGAGAAGAAACACTTTAGCATGATGCTCTTGCAAGTTTTGAGTGGTTTTTAGTTTGTCTAAACAGGATGGCTCCCACTGTCTCTCGAATCCCTTCTCAAACCAAAAAGGAAGAATTAGTCGGGATAAATCTCACCATACAATACTTGCTTAACCGTTCAGCCAGGCCAGTGTTGGTACTTCGAGGGAGGTTTTCCAACGCTTTCGCGAAGTTCCTTAATTAAATAACCTCTTTTCCCTGGGGGCGTAGCCCCGCTAACACCTTTCTAGACACCTACTTCGTTTATAGCATTGATCGTTAAGTGAGAAATTTCCCGAGGAGTAGCATATACTCACAGTAGGATCGGGATCGAAATATCATCGGGTGACAAAACTGAAGGAATCCTACCAGAATCATCACACTCCAAATGGTATGCAGCGCTAGCAAGTTTCTGGTTCTTTAGAAACTCCCGATGTGGATTTTTTCCCCATGCTCTTATGACCTTGACTTTGGCCAACAAATCATAAGTCACATGTCAAGTTCTACCCGTCATTCTCCAGGTTAATTTGAACCCACCCGTACCTACCCTTGACTTTGACCAATAAGACAGTACGACTGTCCCAAACCAACGCATCTATCTATGCTGCACATGAATACCCAATAGCTACCAATCACAATGCCTTGACTTTGGCCAATAAACATAGCTTGAATACTATTGACTATCCATGTGAAATGACGGAGGGCTACGAATGGTTTTGGCAAAACCGTGAACGTAGTGAACTTGATATAATCGATGGAACGAGATAGTTTTAAAAGGAGTGGCTTAAGCTCCGCGTTTAAAAGTTGGTTTTTGAAAAGAAACCGAGTGGTTTTTTAAATTGTTTCAACGACTTTACTTTGGTTTATTTTCTTGCATTAATTTAATGCGTCCCATCATTTAATCCTACCATTGCAGAAAACAACGAAAATATGACGTACGCTTATGCCATCCGCATTCGCCACGGGGCCCCGTCATTACCCGTTAGGTTACTTAACTAACGACAGAGCGGGGGCTGGACTAGCGCGGATGCAAAATATAAGCAACGCCTAAATAGATATCATATATAGATATACACATTCGTTACATGCAATGATAGCCATTCCAGATCACAGATGAACACATTGGATATACTAGGAATCCGCAATCCGTACGAGCCTGTAACGAAGAGCTGATTACACGGTCGCGGTGAATAACCAATACCCTACCCTAGACCCCTACGGGTGCAGCAAACAACCCGCCAAGTACCCGAAGCGAAGCAACCTCCCTCAACACCGTGAGTAGGCCACTCGGCACTTCGAGATACCCGGTAGTTTGTGCACCCACCCTTGGGTCTATCCTAGGAGCAAAAACAGTAAAAGAAATTATACAATGACGGTTACAACCCCATCCCAGTTGTGCGGCCATATAAATAATATTACATCAATTATAAATTACATGAATTGAAAGAAAAAGAAAACTCTCATCTCATAACCCCCCGGCTATTCATCCGCGACAATCCAATGAATTCATATACACATACCATCAACATTACAGATCACAGATATGTATAACCCCCACTAATCGACGTATAGCGATTAGCAGACGTTTAATACATATATCACATTA
The DNA here is from genome assembly GCA_030015575.1 of Agapanthus africanus. Taxonomy (NCBI): domain Eukaryota; kingdom Viridiplantae; phylum Streptophyta; class Magnoliopsida; order Asparagales; family Amaryllidaceae; genus Agapanthus; species Agapanthus africanus. Next base: position 295,984,063 of record CM057347.1, read on the forward strand.
CAGATATAACCCGTTAGCTTAAGTCTTTAGAAGTTCGATCAAAATACGGATTTTTAGACCTCAAAAACAAATTTTGCTTTCTGGAAAACCTGGGCAGAAAAAACATATTGTAAAAATCCCAAAACACCCCACTGAACACACTGCAAGAAAATTCGCCCACGGCCGAGTCAACTAGGCCACGGATCCGCAGCGGGAGCATGCTCCTGTCGCGGTTCCGCGGCGGTTTGACCGAGTCCCTGGACCAATTTTCTACGGTGTGTAATAAAAAGCCTGAGCCGATTTTTAGTGTAAGATTTAATATTTTTTGAACAAGAAAAAAAAATCGGCAGAAACTATACTTTTCGGGCGTGTTTCGTGATTTTTTCTCCGATCGAACTTCTAGTTACTTTGCTAACATGTTAGATAGTGTTTAACCTAGATCTGATACCACTGTAAGTCCACGTTACCTCTCCCGGTACTTACGGGCTTGCGGAAATGATGAAAAACGATTTTTCTTTTGGTGGTAAGATAGACTCAAAATACGGATCTTTGTTAAACAACTATCTAACAATCCTAACAAGAGTTTTACCTACTCGATTAGGGGGTTATACCTTAACTTGAAGTCCTTCGTCTTCAACTCCTTGCGGTGGTCGGATCGGCCTCACCTCGTCGTCTCCTCGCGCCGAAGATGGATCCACCCGAAAGCTTCTACCTTTGGCTTCACTTCAAACTAGAAGAAACTAGAACACTTAGCTTGCTAGACCTTGTGAACTAGGATGAGTAGAGGAGTGTGTTGGGTTTTATCTCTATAGTTCTTACTTCTCAACACATGAGACAAGTGAACCATAAATTAGAGAGAGAGCAAGAGGAAGAGGGAGAGCTCAAGCATGAGAGAGAAAAGAAATGAAAGAATGAGCAAGACTTTTGCCATCCAAGCTCTCATAATCCAAAATCATAATAACAAGTAATAATTGAGTATTATGTGATGGTTGTTATCATATCAAATGGCCATATCATTTCTTGCATTAAATGCAATTTGTGAACCAACAAGCAAGCCAAGGTCAATGCCAAGAAATGATAGCCATTGTCATGATGATGGTCAACTAGTCCAACCTAGTCAACCGGTCCACAAAGTCAACAAGTCAACAAAGTCAACCCTTCAACCCAACCATGGCACAATAATACTTAATTAATATTATCATTAATCATATTTCTTATTCTCATTAGGGTTTAGCAAAAGTCAACAGTCAACAAACCTAATGAGAATCCTCTGCCTCTGTCTCTCTGTCAACTGTGCATACACACCCGCATCCGCGTTCCGAGGAACACGAATACAAACGAGATAAAACCAATCCCAAAATGTACACTGGGATCTGGCTTAAACCAAAGCCCGCTAGTGATAACTGCCCGGACACTAAACGTGCACAAGTGCACGGATGTGACCGAACCCTGTCGCAAAACCATGCGACCTCTACTCTTTTGCCTAAAGGCGAATAGCTCTCTGTGTGGGACTCTAAAGATGTAAGTCCATGCTACCTCTCCCGGTACTTACGGGCTTGCGGAAATGATGAAAAAAGATTTTTCAAGAGGTGGTAACATGGACTCATAAATACGGATCTTTGTTAAACAACTATCTAACAAACCTAACAAGAGTTTTACCTACTCGGTTAGGGGGTTATACCTTTCTTGAACTCCTTCGTCTTCAACTCTTTGCGGTCTACGGATCGACCTCACCTCGTCGTCTCCTTGCGCCGAAGATGGATCCACCTGAAAGCTTCTACCTTTGGCTTCACTTCAAACTAGAAGAAACTAGAACACTTGGTTTGCTAAACCTAGTGAACTAGGATGAGTAGAGGAGTGTGTTGGGATTTATCTCTATGGTTCTTGCTTCTCAACACATTAGACAAGTGAACCATAGACTAGAGAGAGCAAGAGGAAGAGGGAGAGCTCAAGCAAGAGAGAGAAATGAAATGAGAGAATCAGTAACTCTTTTGCCATCCAAGCTCTCATAATCCAAAACCATCATAAAAAAAATAGTAATCAAGTATTATGTGATGGTTCAAGTCAAAATGGCTATATCATTTCATGCACTCATTTTGCAAAAACAAACAAGCAAGCAAAAGTCTTAGCCATGAAATGCCATTTTAATGATGATGGTCAACTTGTCCAACCTAGTCAACAGGTCAACAAAGTCAACAAGTCAACAAAGTCAACCCCTCAACAACCATGTCACCATAATACTTAATTAATTTTATTGTTAATTATATTTCTTATTCTCATTAGGGTTTAGCAAAAAGTCAACAGTCAACAACCCCAATGAGAATCCACTGCCTCTGTCTCTCTGTCAACTGTGCATACACACCCGCATCCGCGTTCTGAGGAACACGAATACAAACGAGATAAAACCAATCCCAAAATGTACACAAGGATCTGGCTTAAACCAAAGCCCGCTAGTGTTAACTGTCCGGACACTAAACGTGCACAAGTGCACGGATGTGACCGAACCCTGTCGCAAAACCATGCGACCTGTCGCAAAACCATGCGACCTCTACTCTTTTGCCTAAAGGCGAATAGCTTTCTGTGTGGGACTCTAAAGACTCGACACTACACTGTCAGTGGGTTTAACCATAGACCGCAAGCGGCACTAGCTGTGTGTAACGGCCCCCAGGTAGATGCCGATCAGAAGACGGACGAGGTGAAACCCATCTGAACTCCTACTGAGCCTGAATGTGACAATCTGCGCACAGTCCGGTCTATTCGTCTGAGAATATCGCATGGCGGGCCTAGGGGGCCGGTAAACGTCAGTCCCCTAATAGCGGTACAAGTCGTGTCGGAGTGTAGCCCAGAACACCCTGAGATAACACTGGAAACCTACCAGTATATCTCGCTTGCCCTGGCCAGGGACTACTCGTGTAATGGCTCTCCTAGACACAGCGCGATGTCAACCCCCAATACCGGGAGAGACGAATCCTGTCTAACCGTCACTGCCTCCAAGTGCTTCGGGACTCCACCCAAAAACTACCTGTTTGCACGACTCCTTTGAGCCGTGGTAGGGTAGTAATCAAAGTACAGTGGGAACACACTCGAGGCGAGATGACAGTGTCAAGTCAACGGACTAAGCTGTTCTCATGTCACCTGGGAACTGATAACTGACGATAGGTATAGTACCAACCAACAGTTCCCGACGAGTCTTGTCCAGTGTACTCGTAACCTAACGTGTACCCACATACTATCTCAAGTACGACGTACTGACGGCTTTGGGACAGACCGTCTCCCACACTGGGATGAGAAGCGCATACGCTAGTCTACTCCGGAGTATCGTTGCCCTGTCTCGATAGTCCTGCGACTTGGGACCTGCATAAGGATGTGCTTATAGATTACCCAGCCCCCACGAGTGTGACTGCCATCACAACGCTGGTAATCAAGCAAAGATCCTAAGGGCTCTACTAATATGTGTAAGCAATATGCTAAAAGAAACACATGCACATATTAAAGTAGAAACAAACTAGGTAGCATACTACCATTTTGAGCAAGATTGTATATACAAGGTGAATATCCCAAGCTTCCATTAAGTAATATACAAACTAGTATGATACAGTAATGGCCTCTAGGGCATATACACTAACAATCTCCTACTTGCACTAAGGCCATGTACTGGCGTATCGAAGACCTATCATCTCGATCAGCCGCTCGAACTGAGTCTGGGGTAAGGCCTTCGTGAGTGGATCAGCAGTGTTATCTTCCGTAGCAACTTTCCAAAGCTCGATCTCCTGGCGACCTACGATCTCCCTAATCAGGTGATACCGCCTCAAGATGTGTCTGGACTTCTGATGGGACCTGGGTTCCTTCGCTAAAGCTATAGCCCCGTTGTTGTCGCAATACAGAGGTATTGGATCAACAATGGACGGAACCACCTGAAGTACTGTTAAGAACTTCCTCATCCAGACAGCTTCTTTTGCGGCATCTGCAGCAGCGCTATATTCCGCTTCCATCGTCGAGTCAGCAACGGTTTCCTGTTTGGAACTCTTCCAACACACCGCCCCTCCATTGAGGGTAAAGACATAACCCGACATGGACTTAGAATCATCCTTGTCACTCTGGAAGCTGGAGTCTGCAAAGGCCTTGATCTGGAGGTCTTTTCCGCCATACACCAAGAACATCTCCTTAGTCCTTCTCAGGTACTTGAGAATGTTCTTTACCGCTATCCAGTGCTTCTCCCCTGGGTCCGACTGATACCGGCTTACAACGCTCAATGAGTATGCTACATCTGGTCTGGTACACAACATCGCATACATAATAGAGCCTACCGCAGATGCGTAGGGTATTGATGACATGCGAGCTCTTTCCAAATCAGTCTTGGGAGACATCTCTTTGGAGAGGGTGATTCCGTGACAAGCCGGCAGATTACCACGCTTGGAATCTTCCATACTGAATCGTTTCAGTATGGTGTCGATGTACCTTGATTGTGAAAGTCCCAACATCCTTTTAGATCTATCATGATAGATCTGGATCCCTAGAATGTAGTTGGCATCGCCCAGGTCCTTCATGGAGAACCTGTATGACAAGAACCCCTTGACAGATTGTAGCATAGGAATGTCATTTCCTATTAAAAGAATGTCATCCACGTATAAAACGAGGAATACTACAGTTCTCGCTACAAATCTACTATAGATGCATGGTTCATCTGGATTTTTGATAAAGCCAAATTCCTTGACCGTCTCATCAAAACAGACGTTCCAACTCCGCGATGCCTGCTTTAGTCCATATATGGACTTAAGCAACTTGCACACCTTTCCGCTGCTCCCACTCTGAATGAAACCCTCTGGCTGGTCTATATAGACGCACTCCTCTAAATTTCCATTTAGAAAAGCGGTCTTTACGTCCATTTGCCAGATCTCATAATCGTTGAAGGCAGCAATGGAAAGAAGGATCCGAATGGATTTCAGCATAGCTACTGGAGAAAAGGTTTCGTCATAGTCCAAGCCAGGTCTTTGACAGAAACCCTTTACAACAAGTTTAGCTTTATAGGTCTCAACCTGTCCATCTACACCAATCTTCCTTTTGAAGATCCACTTGCATCTTACGGGTTTTACCCCATCTGGAGCAATGTCCAACGTCCATACTTTGTTGGTGTACATGGACTCCATTTCGTTCCGCATTGCATCCAGCCATTTTACCGAGTCAATGCTCTGAATGGCCTGCTGGAAGTTAGTCGGCTCATCATAATCAATGATGCAATCCTCTCTATCCCCGTCTATGAGAAAACCGCAGTATCTCTCGGGCAGATGAGACTGCCTACTACTCTTGCGGAGTGGCGTAGGAATGTCATGTTCTTTTGAACCCTCTGGTTCTACTAAGCTTTCAGTAATAGTCTGTGGTTCTGGAATTTCTTCCAGTTCTATTTCGCTCCCACTTGTTTCCTTTTCTAAGAACTGGTGTTCCAGAAAATGGGCATTATGAGAAACAATAATCTTTTGTTCCTCTGCGTAATAGAAGAGATACCCCCTGGAGTTCTTTGGGTATCCCACAAACTTGCACAGTACTGAGCGTGCCTCGAGTTTGTCCGCATGCTGCTTTTTGACAAAAGCCGGACATCCCCATATCTTCAGATATTGAAGATAGGGTTTCTTCCCACTCCATATCTCATATGGTGTGGTAGGCACAGTCTTAGTTGGAACTCGGTTCAAAAGGTATGCAGCTGATTCTATTGCATATCCCTAGAATGATCGCGGTAACTCAGCGTTACTCATCAAGGACCGTACCATATCCAATAGGGTGCGGTTCCGTCTCTCCGATACACCGTTTTGTTGTGGGGTGTATGGAGGAGTAAGCTGAGAGAGAATTCCATTCTCTTTTAAGTAATTCAGGAACTCGGCACTTAAGTATTCACCACCTCGATCAGATCTCAGTGTTTTGATACTTTTGCCTGTTTGTTTTTCTACTTCATTCTTATATTCCTGGAATTTTCCAAAGTCTTCGGATTTATGTTTCATTAAGAAGACATAACCGTACCTTGAAAAGTCATCCGTAAAAGTAATGAAGTAGGAATAACCGCTTCATGCATTCGTAGACATTGGACTGCACACGTCGCTGTGTACGAGTCCTAAGAGCTCGCTCGCTCTTACTCCGTGTCCAGTGAATCGATTCTTTGTCATCTTTCCTTTGAGACAGGATTGACAAGTTGTATATGATTGATATTGGAATGGATCGAAATATCCTTCTGTATGTAACTTAGTCAATCTTCTCTCATTGATGTGACCCAGTCTACAATGCCATAAGAAAGTTTGATTTATTTCCGGAGTCTTTCTTTTATGTGTATTCTGGACATTGAAAATTTGTGGTTGGTTTAATACGTATATACCATTGCTTAATGTACCTGACCCAATCAGAACTTGATTAAGGTGAATGTTTACAACATTACTTACAAATGCAAATTCATAACCTTCTTTAGATAATAAAGATACAGAAATGATATTACAAGTTGCATTGGGTACAAAATAGCAATTATGCAAAACAAAAACGTGTCCATCAGACAACCCCAGGTGATAGTCCCCCACAAACTCAGCATCCATGCTAGCTCCGTTTGCAACTTTGAGGGTCATGTCACATGCTTTCAAAAACCTATGCTTTCTCAATGCCTGCAAAGAATTACAGATATGAGATCCTGATCCGGTATCCAATACCCAGGACGTAGAGTTTATTGATAGACGGTTTTCAATAACATACAAACCTGAAGCTGAAGCCGCAACCTGCTTCAGATCCTGTGTTCTGGCTTTCCAAGCCCGGCAATCTTTCTTCCAGGGCCCACTCTTATGACAGTAAAAGCACTCTTCCTTCCCCACAAGTTTCCCCGCTATCTTTGTTGCTTTTGCCTTTCCCTTCATATCCACTTTCCTAACACCGCCCCTTGGTTTGGCGGGGGTTTTCATCTTCTTTCCCTTGGCTTTCGCCTTGGACCTAGAAGAGAAAGATCCTCCTACAAACAAAGTGGATGTTTTCCTACCTTTCTGTAGGGTGCCCTCTGCACTCCTCAGCATGTTGAGGGGCTCTGAAAGTTCAACTTCCTTTTCTTGCAAGTTGAAATTCAGGATGAACTGGGCGTAAGTGGAAGGAAGGGACTGAAGAATCAAGTCTGTATAGAGCTCATTCTCCAACGTAGTCCCAAGGTCCACGAGCTCCTCTATGAAGCCAATCATCTTAAGCACGTGTTCCGCTATCGATGATCCGACGGCCAACCTTGCCGAAAATAGCTTCTTCGACACTTCGTATCTTGCGATACGAGATTGCTCTCCATACAGTTCTTTTGTATGGAGAAATATGGATTCGAGGTCCATATTCTCGTGCCTCCACTGATGTTCGTTGTCCATAGAGGCAAGCACGAGGCACTTGCCCTTCGCGCAATCGATTTTCCAGGTCTTATGGATTTCCCTATCCGCGACACTGGTTTTGGGACCTGGGATAGGGGGAGCTTTGGTGGTAAGGATATACCCCAACTTGTCATAAGTGATTGCCATTTTGACATTCCTGAGCCAATCTTTGTAGTTTGGCCCTCTCAGTATGTTTTTATCTAGTAGTAACTTAAGTCCGGTCATGACGATTGGTCGCTACAATTAGGAGAGAGAGAAGAAACACTCAGCATGATGCTCTTGCAAGTTTAGAGTGGTTTTTAATTTGTCTAAACAGGATGGCTCCCACTGTATCTCGAATCCCTCCTCAAACCATAAAGGAAGAAGTAGTCAGGATTAATCTCACCGTGCAATACTTGCTTAACCGTTCAGCCAGGCTAGTGTCGGTACTTCGAGGGAGGTTTTCCAACGCTTTCGCGAAGTTCCTTAATTAAATAACCTCTTTTCCCTGGGGGCGTAGCCCCGCTAACACCTTTCTAGACACCTACTTGGTTTATAGTATTGATCGTTAAGTGGGAAATTTCCCGAGGAGTAGCATATACTCACAGTAGGATCGGGATCCAAATATCATTGTGTGACAAAACTGAAGGAATCCTACCAGAATCATCACACTCTAAATGGTATGCAACGCTAGCAAGTTTCAGTTCTTTTGAAACTCCCAATGTGGATTTTTGCCCCATGCTCTTATGACCTTGGCGTGAGGTCAAAATGTCATAAGTCACATGTCAAGTTCTTCCCATCATTATCCAGGTTAATTTGAACCCACCCGTACCTACCCTTGACGTAGGCCAAAATGGCAGTACGACTGTCTCAAACAAACGCATTCTATCTATGTAACAGATAAATATCCAGCAGCTACCAATCACTATGCCTTGGCGTGAGGTCAAAATACATAGGTTGAATACTACCGAATATTTAACTGAAATGATGGAGGGCAACGGATGGTTTTGCCAAAACCGTGAACGTAGTGAACTTGATATAATCGATGGAACGAGATAGCTTTTAAAAGGAGTGGTTCAAGCTCCGCATTTAAAAGTTTAGTTTTGAAAAGAACCGAGTGGTTTTCAAAGTGTTCCAACGAATTTTACTTGGTTTATTTTTCTTGCATTAATTCCAATGCGTCCCATCATTTATTCCTACCATTGCAAAAAACAATCAAAATATGACGTATGCTTATGCCATCCGCATTCGCCACGGGGCCCCGTCATTACCCGTTAGGTTACTTAACTAATGACAGAGCGGGGGCTGGACTAGCGCGGATGCAAAACATAAGCAACGCCTAAATAATATCATATATAGATATATTGCAATGATAGCCATTTCAAATCACAGATGAACACATTGGATATACTAGGAATCCGCAATTCGTACGAGCCCGTAACGAAAAGCGGATTACACGGTCGTGATGAATAGCCAATACCCCACCCTAGACCCCTACGGGTGCGGCAAACTACCCGCCAAATATCCGAAGCGGAGCAACCTCCCTCAACGACGTGAGTAGGCCACTCGGCACTTCGAGATACCCGGTAGTTTGTGCACCCCACCTTGGGTCTATCCTAGGAGCAAAAACAATAAAAAGAAACTATACAATGACGGCTACAACCCCGACCCGGTTGTGCGGCCATACAAATAATATTACATCAATTTACAAATTTACATGAATTGAAAGATAAAAGAAAACTCTCATCTCACAACCCCCGGCTATTCATCCGCGATAATCCAATGAATTCATATACACATACCATCAACATTACAGATCACAGATATGTATAACCCTCACTAATCGACGTATAGTGATTAGCGGACGTTCAATACATATATCACATCACAGATATATACCCGTCAGCTTAAGTCTTTTAGAAGTTCGATCAAAATACGGATTTTTAGGCCCCAAACACAAATTTTTCTTTCTGGAAAATCTGGGCAGAAAAATCATATTGTAAAAATCCCAAAATACCCCACTGAACAAACTGTGAGAAAAATTGCCCACGGCCGAGTCAACTCGGCCGCGGATCCGCGGCGGGAGCAAGCTCTTGCCGCGGTTCCGCGGCGCGTTGATCGGTTCAGTGGACCCATTTTCTACAGTTTCTTCTAAAAACCCTGAGCCGAATTTTAAGATAAGATTTATCATTTTTTGGAACAGAAAAAAATTCGGCAGAAAGTTGATTTTTCGGGGATTTTTCGCGACTTTTTCTCCGATCGAATTTCTAGTTACTTTGCTAACATGTTAGATAGTGTTTAACTAGGCTCTGATACCACTGTAAGTCCATGCTACCTCTCCCGGTACTTACGGGCTTGCGGAAATAATGAAAAACGATTTTTCAAGAGGTGGTAACATGGACTCATAATACGGATCTTTGTTAAACAACTATCTAACAAATCTAACAAGAGTTTTACCTACTCGGTTAGGGGGTTATATCTTTCTTGAACTCCTTCGTCTTCAACTCTTTGCGGTATACGGATCGGCCTCACCTCGTCGTCTCCTTGCGCCGAAGATGGATCCACCTGAAAGCTTCTACCTTTGTCTTCTCTTCAAACTAGAAGAAACTAGAACACTTGGTTTGCTAAACCTTGTGAACTAGGATGAGTAGAGGAGTGTGTTGGGATTTATCTCTATGGTTCTTGTTTCTCAACACATGAGACAAGTGAACCATAGACTAGAGAGAGAGCAAGAGGAAGAGGGAGAGCTCAAGCAAAAGAGAGAAATGAAATGAGAGAATCAGTAACTCTTTTGCCATCCAAGCTCTCATAATCCAAAACCATTATAACAAAAATAGCAATCAAGTATTATGTGATGGTTCAAGTCAAAATGGCTATATCATTTCATGCACTCATTTTGCAAAAACAAGCAAGCAATCAAAAGTCTTTGCCATGAAATGATAGCCATTGTCATGATGATGGTCAACTAGTCCAACCTAGTCAACCGGTCAACAAAGTCAACAAGTCAACAAAGTCAACCCCTCAACAATCATGTCACCATAATACTTAATTAATATTATTGTTAATTATATTTCTTATTCTCATTAGGGTTTAGCAAAAAGTCAATAGTCAACAACCCCAATGAGAATCCTCTGCCTCTGTCTCTCTGTCAACTGTGCATACACACCCGCATCAGCGTTCCGAGGAACATGAATACAAACGAGATAAAACCAATCCCAAAATGTACACTAGGATCTGGCTTAAACCAAAGCCCGCTAGTGTTAACTGTCCGGACACTAAACGTGCACAAGTGCACGGATGTGACCGAACCCTGTCGCAAAACCATGCGACCTCTACTCTTTTGCCTAAAGGCGAATAGCTTTCTGTGTGGGACTCTAAAGACTCGACATTACGCTGGCAGTGGGTTTAACCACAGACCGCAAGCGGCACTAGCTGTGCGTAACGGTCCCCAGGTAGATGCCGACAAGAAGACTGACGAGGTGAAACCCATCTGAACTCCTACTGAGCCTGAATGTGACAATCTCCATACAGTCCGGTCTGTTCGTCTGATACATCGCATGGCGGGCCTAGGGGGCAGTGAACGTCAGTCCCCTAATAGCGGTACAATTCATGTTGGAGTGTAGCCATGAACACCCTGAGATAACACTGGAAACCTACCAGTATATCTCGCTTGCCATGGCCAGAGACTACTCGTGTAATGGCTCTCCAAGACACAGCGCGATGTCAACCCCCAATACCGGGAAAGACGAATCCTGTCTAACCGTCACTGCCTCCAAGTGCTTCGGGACTGCACCTAAAAACTACCTGTTTGCACGACTCCTTTGAGCCGTGGTAGGGTAGTAATCAAAGTACAGTGGGAACACACTCGAGGCGAAGTGACAGTGTCAAGTCAACGGACTAAGCTGTACTCATGTCACCTGGGAACTGATAATTGACGATAGGTATAGTACCAACCAACAGTTCCCGACGAGTCTTGTCCAGTGTACTCGTAACCTAACGAGCACCCGCATACTATCTCAAGTACGACGTACTGACGGCTTTGGGTCAGACCGTCTCCCACACTTGGATGAGAAGCGCATACGCTAGTCTACTCCGGAGTATCGATGCCCTGTCTCGATTGTCCTGCGACTAGGGACCTGCATAAGGATGTGCTTATAGATTACCCAGCCCCCACGAGTGTGACTGCCATCACAACGCTGGTAACCAAGCAAAGATCCTAAGGGCTCTACTAATATATATAAGCAATATGCTAAAAGAAACACATGCACATATTAAAGTAGAAACAAACCAAGTAGCATACTACCATTTTGAGCAAGATTGTATATACAAGGTGAATATCCCAAGCTTCCATTAAGTAATATACAAACTAGTATGATACAGTAATGGCCACTAGAGCATATACACTAACAAAAGACTCGACACTACACTGTCAGTGGGTTTAACCACAGACCGCAAGCGGCACTAGCTGTGTGTAACGGCCCCCGGGTAGATGCCGATAAGAAGACGGACGGGGTGAAACCCATCTGAACTCCTACTGAGCCTGAATGTGACAATCTGCGTACAGTCCGGTCTGTTCGTCTGAGAATATCGCATAGAGGGCCTAGGGGGGCGGTAAACGTCAGTCCCCTAATAGCGGTACAAGTCGTGTCGGAGTGTAACCCAGAACACCCTGAGATAACACTGGAAACCTACCAGTATGTCTCGCTTGCCCTGGCCAGGGACTTTGTGTAATGGCTCTCCTAGACACAGCGCAATATCAACCCCCAATACCGGGGGAGACGAATCCTGTCTAACCGTCACTGCCTCCAAGTGCTTCGGGACTGCATCCAACTACTACCTGTTTGCACGACTCCTTTAAGCCGTGGTAGGGTAGTAATCTAAGTACAGTGGGAAAACACTCGAGGTGAAGTGACAGTGTCAAGTCAGCGGACTAAGCTGTACTCGTGTCACCTGGGAACTGATAACTGACAATAGGTATAGTACCAACCAAAAGTTCCCGACGAGTCCTGTCCAGTGTACTCGTAACCTAACGAGCACCCGCATACTATCTCAAGTATGACGTACTGACGGCTGTGGGACAGACCGTCTCCCCTGCTGGGATAGGAAGCGCATATGCTAGTCTACTCTGGAGTATCGATGCCCTGTCTCGATAGTCCTACGACTAGGGACCTGCATAAGGATGTGCTTGTGGATTACCCAGCCCCCACGAGTGTGACTGCCATCACAACGCTGGTAATCAAGCAAAGATCCTAAAGGCTCCACTAATGTGTATAGGTGATATACTAAAATAAACACATGTACACATTAAAGTAGAAACAAACCAAGTAGCATACTACTATTTTGAGCAAGATTGTCTATACAAGGTGAATATCCCAAGCTTCCATTAAGTAATATACAAACTAGTATGATACAGTAATGGCCTCTAGGGCATATACACTAACAGGCGCATCCAATTAGACGAATCATCTCAATTGCCCTATTCAAGATGGACTGGTGATCTTTTATCACATCTCTGTCTGAAAGCTCCATCGGATTCAGCTCATAAACTTTGGAGGCGACATCTCATCAATCTCAGCAACAGCTTGGTCACTTGTCTGCACGATAAACAACATCGTGACCTCTAGGGTAGGCTGTACATCAACTGTCCTCTCAATCTGGCGGCCTCTATCAATAGCCCGATCATCTGGTGCAAATTCGAGCACTCGCCTCAAACAAGAGATTTCAACACAATCACTGTACCGATACGTCCCATTGTCACCAGAAAATATCATAGTCAGCCCTCATCCGTGATGAGCTTGCTCAGACCGCATCTCCAGCAGCAACTCTATCTGCGCTCAAAACCATGGTGACAGAAACCTCGAGTAGGTATCGATGAAGATAGATCGAAGGAACGAAAGAAATCAACAGGTCTAAAATGGATATTTGATCATAAAGAGGAATAGAATCAATGAGAGTATGCTCATTAGAACGAATAGAAGCACGGATCTCAAGAATATACATCTAAGGTCACTTAAACGGAGTAGCGTGTCGTAAGTATGCCGCAGAACATACACACGGTACGTCACTCTACTCAAGCTACCTACTCCATCAACTAAGGTCAACCTATAAGAAGAAAACTCGGGTCCCAAAAAAACCCCTTAGTCAAGTCTAAGTTCCGTAAGGTCGAGCCTAAACTCGAACCAAGGTTAAACCTATCGCTTTGATACCAAGTTTGTCATGACCCGGAAACTTAGCACGTTACCGGAATGAGAGTCACGCAATGTTTAAAGGCGTAATGTAATTCAAGTAAGCCGAAGCACAGAAATCTAAACCCTTTTTTTTTAATTTGCGGAAAATAGTGGAGGTGCGGTTTTGAAGTAAAGGTATAATGAAATTGAATTCTTCTTTAAAATACATAGATAATGATATAAGAAATTTGCAAGTGGATTAAATACTAGTTGAAAATATTTTTCGTCGTTTAAAAATTTGGGCAGCACCTCCCTTGTAAATATTGATCCAAAACCACATATTGAAAGTGTGGCTTAGCACATCAACTAAGTTTCCACATGCATCAAGTAAGCAATTTAAAAAAATCTAGAGGTCTAAGCTACACTAACGTGGAATCGTATAAGAGAATTAGGGTTTGTAAGCAAGAACGCAAGTTCTATACTAAAGTGAAGAGGGTTATAACTTTTGTAGACCAAGTCCTTCACTTCTATAGCTCCAAGTAATAGTCCCTAAGCTCCAAGTAGTAGTCTCTAGTGTTAGGAATATGTATGCCCTAGAGGCCATTATTGTATGATATAGTGGTTGCTTGGACATATATAAAGCGGACTTTCTTACTCTACATGATAGTATGCTATCTGGTTGCTCTTTATCTTAACATGTATACTTGTATTATTATACCGTCTCTTTGATAAATGTTGATAAAGCCCTTAGGATGTTTTCTTGACTACCAGGACTATGATGCGGATCATATTACTGGGACTTATGTAGTCCACAAGCACATCCTTTAACTGTTCCTAGTCGAGAGAGTATTGAGACAGGGCATCGATATTCCAGAGTAGACTAGTGTGTACGTTTCTTAACCCTGTAGGGGGCGATGGTTGATCCTATAACCATTGGTGTTTTGTATCAAAGATTGTACACAGGTGCTCATTAGAGAATGGGTATACTGAACAAGACTCGCCGAGAACTCCTAGATGGTACCATACCTATCGACAGATAGTAGTTCTCTGATGACACTAGTACAGGTTAGTCTTTAGAGCCGAGATCGCCATAGTGTCTTGTGTGTTTCCCGCTGTGCTTTGATTTCCTCTCTACCATGGCTCAAAGGAGTCGTGCAAATAGGTGGATTTTGGATACAGTCCCGAGTCATAGGGAGACAGTGAGCGATAGGAGGGGTTTCGTTTCTCCCGGTATTGGAAGTTTGATGTTGCGCTATGCTCGATTGGCTATAACAGTAAGTCCCTGGCCAGGGCTGATGAGATTTACTTGTAAGTGTTATCAGTAGTTTCTCAAACCGTTATGAGCCATACATCGGCATGACTTATCAAGTTACTGAGTCTGATGATTCCACCCCTAGACTCGATATGCGACATATCAAACGAAGAGACCGGACTGTACGGTAAGTGTTACTTATAGGCTTCATTGGAGTTTGGACAAACTTGCTTGTTGATCTTCTATTCGTTTAATACCTGGGTAGCCGTTACATCAAGTTAGTACCGCTGACGGTTTGTGGATAACTGATGTGATCATTACCTACTGCTGGCGTATTGACAAGTCTTTAGAGTCCTACACAAAGGTCTCATAGTTCAAGCGAAACGAAGTAGGGCACATATGCTGATATGTGCGGGGGCCTGATTAAATACGAGTATGCGATATCGTATTCTAATCTGGCGGTAATTTGATATCGGTTAGGTTATATGTGATATAATCGGATTATTGAATCAAGTGTTGATTTTATAATGTGATATACAGATAAATGATATTAGTCGGTTATATGTGATATAATCGGATTATTAAATTAAGTGTTGATTTAATAATTTGATATATATTTATATTTGATATAATTATATATTAACTAATATTAAGCTCACTAATTATTTTCTTCTTAATATACATATATATATATATATATATATATATATATATATTATGAAGCATGGCTTGGATTTTCTATTTTTAGAAAATAGAAAAAGAGGCGGAAAATGGGAGATATTTGTGGAATGGGTGAGGCGTGGCATTTTCATTTGTTTATTGGTCTTGACTCACTATTGAAGTATGGTTGGAATTATTTATGTGAAAATAATCCATGCTTCAATAAGTGAGGTCAAGAGAGCAACCATTCACTTTACTTCATTTTTCTTGAGCTCATTTTCCTAAGCTCTCCCCATCTTCTTCTTCCTCCTTCTCCAAGACATAACCCTCACATGTGATGTGAACCATAGGATTTTGGACAAATCCTAAGTGAGCTTACATCCCCCTACTTCACCATTTTACACTTGATTAGCACTTAAGTTTAGGGTGTTTCCTTCACTAAAGAAAGATTAGTAAAGAGGTAACTTGTATTAGAGAAACTACGGATAGAACATCTTCGACACGAAGATCGCGAAGCAAGTTCATGCACTTCTTCAAGTGGAGCTATGAGGAGTCGTAAGGACTACAACCCGGAGCTTTATAAGTGAAGGACACGATCTACAAAGGTTGTAATATCTTTCACTTAGTATAGTTCTTTATATATATCATCATATGAACCCTAATTATCTAGTTAGATTCTAGGTTAGTGTCGCTTAGCAACCTAAATTTTTAAATATAGCATGCTTGATGCCAGTTTTTGTTGGATATAGTGCCCTCAAATTCAATTATTGGATCGCAGGTACGTGATTACAATGATTGAGGCAGGACCTATACCGATATGACAGTCTTGCTCGAGATGATAGTATGCTATGTGGTTTGTCTTTATCATCGTATACATGCTTTAGTTCGCTATTGCATGTTGATAGAGCCTATAGGATTCTTGCTTGACTATCAGCAGTATGATGGCGATCATATACGTGGGAGCTGGGTTCTGTAAGCACATCCTTAAAGAGTCCCTAGTCGTGTGAGTTTCAAGACAGGGCATCGATACTCCAGAGTAGACTAGTGTATACAGTCGAGATCCTGACGAGGGGCGGTGGCCGGTCTCACAAGCCATTGGTCTCAGTTGGATAACCTAAGATGTATACAGGTGCTCATTGGGTTATGAGTACACCGGACAGGACTCGCCGGGAACATGCTAGTTGGTATTATACATATCGTCAGATAGCAGTTCCCTGGTGAAATGTGTACAAGTTAGTTTGTTGACCTGAGATCGTCATTTGTCTCGTGTGAGTTCCTACTGTGCTTTGATTTCTACCCTACCACGCTCAAAGGAGACGTGCAAACATATATTTTTTGGGTACAGTCCCGAGCCACATGGAGGCAGTAAGCGGATCGTCGGGGATTCGTCTCTCCCGGTATTGGGGGTTGATGTCGCACAGTGCACGGGTGTCCATCACTAGAAATCCTCGGCCGAAGTAGTGGAGAATTTCTGATTTGGATCAGTAGTTTCTCAGGTGGTGATGGGCTTCATACCGACACGAATTATCGCATTGTTAGGGGTCTGACTTTATCCACCCCCTAGACTCGATATGCAATACTCTTTAGACGAACGGACCGGACTGTACGGATATTGTCACTGTCAGGCTCAGTAGGGTTTCTGTATGAGATCGCTCATCAGCTTCCCTTCTAATCAATACATAGGCAACCGTTACGTACAGCTTGTACCTCTGACGTGCTAGTGGTTATACCCAGTGCCAGTGTGTTGATGAGTCATTAGAGTCCCCCACAGACAGTTTCCCAAGTTCGGGCGAAACGTTGTAGAGGCCGTATGGTTTTATGGCAGGGTTCGGAAAATGCACGTGCGTTTTCGCACGTGTCATATTTCGGGCAGATAATACTGGTGGGCTTTGGTTTAAGCCGGATCCCAGTATTATACTGTGTAGATACAATATCTTTGTCTCAGTTGCATTTGTATTATGTCGTAATACAAATGCGGGTATGTTTATATTGTTACGGGGTTATCCTGAAATTCTTTTCAGGATCACTTTTGGAAGTTGCCAGTTTCCAGTTTTCTATCAGCCGTATTTAACATTCGGTTAAATGCGGATTTATCTTTTCTTGAGATGAGTGTGGAGGCTTCTAGAAGGTCACTAGGATGGTGAGGTGTTAAGTGACTCATTAGTGCATTTAATGATTCATTTAATGCAAGGGTGACTAGGTTTATGATTCATCCTTTGCTTTTAATGTGTTCATAATAGGTGTCATTAGTGAGTCATGTTTCTTTAAGTGTGTTATGATAAGTATCATATCTTTATGGTCACCACTCCTCTCCTACACTCACCCCCTCCTCCTTATATATGGCCGGCCCCCTTTCTTGTTGATAGCATGGTTCTTGATTGAAAAAAGATATAAGTTTTGGTGCATAGAAATTAGATGTCATCCATTTCTCATTTCCATTCGATCCAAAAGGCAACTTCACTAACCGTTCGTCCATGGCTTTGGACGTAACAAAACAAAGTGTTCTACTCATTCTCTACATCAATCTTGGTAATCTCTTTTAGCAAACTTGATGATCGAGTTGCCTCGGTTCAGAGGCGGGAGCCCCTTTAAAGATCCGACGACGTGGTGGCACCTGGACGAGAAGACTAGAGATTCAGGAGATCGGAGCAGCCGCAACAAAACGTGGGATGATGGTTGAAGACCGAAGGACTCGGATCGTTCGGTATAACATTTTTACCCACTTCATAGTTTTTTAGTTTAGCTTTAATGGCAGATCCGGGTTATAGTACACGATAGCGCCAGTTGTAAAAGTTTTTTGTTCCGCATTTGGCGTCTGTTAGACGGCCGGGGCGCTACCGTGGACTTACAGTGGTATTAGAGCCTCACCATTAAGCTTTACTAATTTGTGCTAACGCGTTTAAAACATCGATCGAACGGAATTTCGAAAACTGCAATTTTTTGGGTTAAAGTTTTTGTCGATTTTTAAAAGGGTCTAAAAATTATTTTGCATATCACAGAAAAGAGAGCAGGCTTTTTTAAGAATTCTGGTGAAATTTGGTCAACTGAAGCTTCCAAAGCGCCGTGGAACCGCCGCGCAAACCCTAGTTTGGCCCCGGTTCCGCCGCCGTTTTGGAGCTACAGTAAACCATTTTTCTACAGTAGGTTCTTCTTGTAAAATTGTGGTTTTTAGAATATTTCTTTTGGGCCCATATTTTGTTACTGTACAGTAGATGTATGTGGGGCCCACTTTGGGATATTTTGTCGATCGAAATTTAAACGTGTTAGTTTACAGTACTTACTTTATATCTCCAACCGTGAATGTCATTCGAGCGGTAAACCGCGTCTATTTGGTATAGTTCTTTTAGACGGGTTTGCGAACGTGACATTCGCGTTGATGTTCTGTATTGTGCTGTGATATTGCGGATATGTCGTGGTGGATAGCAGTGTGCAATGGTAGTGCTGTTTGGATTTATTTGTATATTTGATATTACGGAGCGAGCGTCCAACATGTGGACTGCCGTCACTGCCTGTTTGTATAATATTCTTTTTGGGACACGACCGGGCTGAGGTCGCTGTACCCGTTGTATATATTTCCTTTTATGTACTAGGATTACCCCACGACGGAGTGCACGGATAGCCGGGTTCTGGAGGGCAACGGGTCCGTATCTCATGGCTTTGATAGGCAAATGGACCTCACTCTAGAATTGGCAGACTATTTGCCGCACTCGTAGTGGGTACAGGTTGACCCAAGGAAGGGTGCTCAATTTACCGGATTCCGTGAAGTGTCGGGTGTTCCATTCACTATGCTGTAGGGGACTACCTCGCTTTAGGTTTTGGCGGATAACTTGCCGCACCCGTAGGGGTCTAGGTTACATTGCACAGGCTATCCACACGACCAGAGGAACGTCGGGTTTCAGTAGCGGCTCTGTGAAACCCGGGGATCCTAGATTATCTGTATTGTTCTGTGATGCTTATTACTTTTCTGTAATGTTGCATATTATCATGCATGGAGCGATTACTGTATATTGGTATATATACTATTAGATGTTGTATATGTTTTACACCCGCGCTAGTCCAGCCCCTGCTCTGTCGTTAGTTAAGTAACCTAACGGGTGATGACAGGACCCAGTGGCGAATGCGGATGGAATATACGTACATTATATTTTCGTTCTTTTCTGGTGTGATTGATTGATGGGACTGCATTGATTCTTATCAATACAAGGATAAAACAAACCTATATTTGATGTTGTTGGAACAAATTTTAAAAGGTGTTATTACAAAGATGTTTCCTTTTGTTTTGCATAGCGGTATTCAGTTGGAATATCCTGCACCTCATTCGACGAGGCAAGGGCCGAGATCCCTTCACCGGGAGTGACCCCTTGAGCAGAAGTTTACGTCAGGGTAATAACTATACTGTAGTCGATTACAAGTTGCATTGCATCGTGGTATTCAGTTAGAATATCCTGCACCTCATTCCACGAGGAAAGAGCCGAGATCACTTCACCGGGAGTGACCTCTTTAGCAAAAGGTTTTCGCCGCTATGTTTTATAAAAAGCTATCAGGTTCCTTCAACGATATCAAGTTCATTACGTTAAAGGTTTTTCGCCAAAAACCAGCCATAGCCCTCCGTCATTTCTTTTGGGTATTCAGTAGTATTCAAGCTATGTATTTTGACCTAACGCCAAGGCATAGTGTTTGGTAGCTGCTGGGTATTCAATTGTTGCATAGATAGATGAGTTGGTTTGGGACAATCGTTCTGCCATTTTGACCTAAAGCTAAGGGCATGTGCGGGTGGGTTCAAATTAACCTGGATAATGACGGCTGGAACTTGACATGTGACTTATGATATTTTGACCTAACGCCAAGGTCATAAGAGCATGAGGCAAAAATCACATCGGGAGTTTCAAACATACAGGAAACTTGCCAGGCATGCGCATACCTTCTGGAGTGTGATAACTTGAGTGGCTTCCATCGAGATATCATGTGATGAGAGTTGGATCCCGATTCCCACTGATGAGTTGGTTTACTCTTCGGGTGATCCCGATTGATTCTTCTTTTAGGTTTGGAGGAGAATTTGACGGTACAGTGGGAGGTTTCCTGATTAGATAAATTGATAACCATTCTGATCTAGGTTAGAGTGCACGCAGAGTGTTTCTTTTCTCTCTCTCTCTTTGGTAGCGACCTTTGACCGACCCTAGACTATGACTCAGTGACCAAGTTGACCGAACCATCTTAAAATACAGGCTTTTGGATTGTCCGAGTTACATAAGTCATTGCCGCTCCTTCTTTTACCCTTTGAATTTCTCAGAACACCCCGTATTATTACGGATATCCACTTCCATTGGATAGTTCCATCGTATGGTTATATACGAACTCGAGGGGACTTCTTCAAGGATGGATCCAGGTTCAGGAGAAATAGAATTGGTTTATTCAGTTGTCTTTTATTATCACCTTCTCTCAGGTTGCGAGGGCTCCTTGGTTTAGGAGAGTACACCTATTACTCTTATTGGATAGTCTTCTTCCAAACCATAGGCAGGTGCCGAAAGGTAGGTAATGAAGAAAACCAATTAGCCTAAGTAGGGTGTACAGAAGGTAATATGTAAAGACAAAATGATGGGATTCGAAAGTGGGAAAAGTAAATTGCGACCGCTATCATTCACGACCAAACTGCATACTTCATCGCCACACCTATTTCACCTTTGCTTTTTTCCCAGTTCGGAAGAAATAGAATAAGGTATTATTCAGTTGTCTTTTATCATCACCTTCTCTCAGGTTACGAGTACTCCTTGGTTTAGGAAGGTACACCTATTATGCTTACTGGATAGTCTTCTTCCAAACCATAGGCTGGTGCCGAACGGTAGGGAAGGAAGAAAACCACTTAGCCTAAAAGAGGTGTACAGAAGGAAATGACTAAAGACAAATAAAGGGATTTGGAGAGATGGCAAAGAATTATACGGTTACAGTCATGAATTGGATTATGGAAGAGGCATTACTAGGAATACCAGGATACCCCTACGAAACATTTTCATGTTTCAGTTACACTGTACATTGTTAAAGGAAAACTGATTTCCCGATTAGATACTTACTCCAAGCTATGTATTTACCAGGTATGATTCTTACATCTGTATGGTTTTTACAGATGATGAGTGGGAGTAGGTTATTGGGAATAAAGGTGATCATCCTCATTATATCGGAATTCGTTGTAATTGGTGATATTTGAGGAAGTCGCCTGAGTTTTTGCCGGACGGCATGTATTTGGTTTTGAATATCCGTTGTTGTGCACCAATTTCAAAATGATATATCTGTACGTTTATTTTTAATAAAGTGAGATATAAATTTTTGAAATTATGTCCGTGACATTTACCTGTATCAGTTGATGATTAGGTAAGGAGCATTGAACAACGGAGTAGTTCTTTACCATAAGTACAGTTTTCAACCTACGATGTACAGGTTTTGAGTTATTCAACTCAGCGGACTTATATAGAGTTGTAGCGCCTTGAAAAGTCATTTTGGTGTTTTCCTGAAAATCGGTGAAAATTCGGTATTTTTCCGCAAACCGTCTTTTTTGTTATTTTGCAGTTTAGGACTGATTATACTTAATTCGGATAGGTAATTACTTATTTTTAGTAGCTAATGAGTTACTTATTAATTTTTGGTCATTTAAAAAAATTTCCCTATTTTTCAATTTTTTATATTATTTTAAGCCGGTAAGAAATACATTAAATTAGCGATAAATACAAATTTCTTTGGGCTAATTTTAATCTTTAAAATCATTTTAATTAAAATCTAGTTGTAATATAATTTTTTAGTATTTTATTTCAAGTTTTAACTAATTTTTATTATGGAAAACGAAATTTATTGAATTTAAGCTAAAACTTGCAATTTTGGACTTGTAGGGGGTCTTTTTGCATAAATTTTTTTTTGTAAAACCCCATTCACTTTTCCCTCACCCCTAGGCCGGCCCACTTTCAGCAGCACAAGGAAAATTTCCTTGCCTCCTTTGACTTTTTATTATGTGTGGAAATGAGGTATTTTGATTTTTTAATGTGGGTATGGGTCTTTGGTTGATTGGTATGGGTTGACCATGACTTTTCCATCACCACCCACACCAATCTCCCTCCATTCTCTGCTGGAAATCTGCAGCACTCCCTCTTCATTTTTTTTTCTTTCCATTTCCTTCAAAATTCCTTCATATTGCTCCAAAATTCCAATTTAAACCTCACAAATTAACCCCCATCCTTCATCCCATTCTCCTTAGCCTTTCTTGCTTGGATCATGGTGCTATGAAGCCATCTTTGGAGGCATCTTGTTCTTGCTAGATCTCTAGTGTGAGGTATAATTTCTAATCTAAGGTTAATTTATAGTTAAAGTGTGCTAATTAGAACTTGAAAGTTGTGTTAGTGTTAAATTTATAGCTAAATTCTAATCTAGTTTTTTTCTAGTTCATGGTTTGAAATTAAACTAGGGTTTTAGAGATCATTAGTAGGTTAATTAAATCTATTTTGTTATCTAGTTATTTTGTTAGCCTAATCTAAGAGGTTAACTTGCTAATTGGGCTATAAACTAGTGTTAATTTAGGGGTTTTCATGTATAGTTTGGATTAAGATTGCTAGTTATGAAATTATAGAAAGGGTTTGTTTATGGAAAATGTGTTTTGAAGCATGGTAAATGGGTTAAATTGAGTGTTGTGGCTAGCTAGTTGTGTGGATTGTAGGATGATGCGATGATGTGAGCACTTTATCGCAAATACGCGATGTTTGCACGAATTTGGAATTTTTAGTGCTTACTAGGTTTTTATAAAAATATTGTGATGAATTATTTGCGATATCTTGATGATATTTTTGGCATATCCTATGACATTTAGGATGTGTGAGTGCGGTTTTTTTGAGTGAGCGGGTTTTAGCTTTGCCGGGCGACCAAATCGACGATTTAGTTAGTTTTTGCGATTTTCGCGTGTGTTCCGCGCACCTTGTGCACGTTGTACCTAGCTTGTGAACGTTAGTATTTTCGTTTGGGATTTGCGTCGTTCTTGATATGTAACCTTATGTTTGTCTTGACGTAAATTCCAGGTTCAGTCGCGGAGACGTCAGACGCGGCACGAAAGGGGAAAGCGGTGATTGGACGTGGCTAGCTAAGGATTCCGGTGAGTAGATTTAACATCTACGGGGGACTATCGTTTGGATGGCGCAAGTCTCCCGATAGTTTAAGTAGTTAAGATTTTAGTGATATTAGTAACTACATCCATACCTTATTTGACCTACATATGCGAACCCATTCTATAGGACACCTGCACCATTGCCAGGGTTTTTATATGCAGCACGAGCACTATTCATGCTTACACACACGCCCTGGTAATTGCCTTGCCACTACACTAGATAACCTACAATTTGAAACCTTTTACTATAATTGATGCTTAAACCTGTGCTATTGCCTTTAATTCCTTAAAATGAAACCGTAGGATTGCTATTCATGTGCATGTACCTCATCATATTATTTTTTCATGCCTAGTCTATTAATCATACATCGCAACTTGATTATTGATACCATATGCATTCATTATCATTGACATATGCACTTATGAGGATTTCTTGAGATTTTATGATATTTCTGGATTTCGGGGGAAAGCCGCAAAAATTTCTAAACTTATTATTTTTTTTAAAACATGTAAATTGCGGTTTTCTAGTGATGTAAGTGTCGTCCACCATGAATTTGCTGTGGTTTTTGAGACTCGTTTCGAGGAGTTGGATGAACCGTCTCGGGTACATGGTGGGCCCGGTAAGGTACCCCTGGGCAAGAAGCTCGTGTTGCTGACGATGAGCCTGGCAGGGGACGGATTACCTACCGGTGACTGTTTGGCACGGCGGATATCCAGAGGATACCGACCGTGGCCGCGAGATGTTGAGATAGTGATATTGAGATGGGTCAGCCTGATGGCTGAGGCCAGAGATACTAGAGATTTGTGATAGTTTTGAGGTGTCGTTGCTGGACACAGGTTCTTGTTGATTCGATTGGTATTGTGCTGGTATTTCAAAAGAGATTCCTAAAGGAAAAACATGATTCTTATACTTACACATTCAGATCATGAGTTGATTCACATTGCATTCATACCTGCTAGTATATTCATATTGCATACATACCTGCTATTATGTCCTGCCATACCTGTATTATAGATGCTAGGATGCTTGTGTGCATACTTGCGATAGCCTCTATAGATGTTATTTAGTACTCACGAGTTGGCAACTCACCCCCGTTGTGCCACAGTCTTTTGCAGGTCCGCTCCGTCATCACAGTAGCGGCGGGCGCACCGCTTCTTTTGCCTCTCTTGTCAGGACTCGAGGTTTTTGCTCGTAGGTGGGTTGTATTATTATTTTTGTACCAACTTGTATATTCTTTGTATCTAGAGTACTCCATCTACTGTATCTACCAGTATTGTTGTATATTGACCTAGAGATGAGACTGTGAGATTTGTGGACTTTTTTTTTATGCTGTATTTTGGGGTCGAGCTCACTTGAGTCGACATGCGGTTTTTCTTATGTTTCTTTATGTTTATTTTGTATGTTGTTATTTTATATTGCGTGGGATTTGTGACCGCCTTATGGCGAAGAGCTAGCTCCCGCTTGGGGATGCCTTATTTGTTGTAGTGATATATATTCTTGTTGTACCCATTTTGGGGGCCAGTATTTACAAAGGAGACTCTGCCGAAATTTTCGGAAAAATTGATATTGTTTTTAAAAAGGGTTGATATGACTTATTTGATAAACTCGCTTTCAATTGATTAGTTTTTCTTCACTCTTTTGCTTATTTGGTTTTGGTTTCTGGGCTTTGGCTTACTTTTTACGGACGTCTTGAGACGTTTCGTAAACTTAAGTGCCAGTCACGTTCCGTACCCTGCGGGTCGTGACAAGAGTATTGTATGTTGTCCAGTGTCCATCAGGACAAAGGGGTTGGTCCTCGTACTCTGTTCTGTTTACTTGCATCTTCTCTAGTTTTTAGACAAGTGTTTCGTAGAAATACAATGTCTAAGTTTTGCGAAGTTATGGGTATATGAATAAAGTAGAGAACCAGATGTCGCAAGTATCGGGATTCTTCAAAGAGATCAAAGATGTAGATACTTATGATTGGTATTCAGTTGATAGTAATGGTTTGTAGAAACTAGTTTCTCTTTCAGGTTACTCAGATATGGAAGGATTCCTAAGTTGAGTAATACTGATTAACCTCTCTCTATTAAGTTGATATGCACTGGAGACAGTTGCATGGTTTGAATCTGGTTCCAGTTAAATTAGTGTCTCTATTTCTATATTGTATATAGAATGGTTCATATCTTAACGATGTTAAGATACGGGGAGTTGTCCAGCTTATGCATAAAACCAGACACTGGATAACTCAAGGCATGTTTCTGTAATGGCAGTTTGTGGGTTGACCCTGACTTTGACGAGGGTTGATTTTCTACCATCTGGAAGATCAATAGTGATATTGTTCTTGACTCGCCACAGTTTTAGTAAAATGGATTTTTTCAGAAAACAGCAGTGGGAGTATGGTAGAACTGGAAGAGATTCCCGAACCGCAAACGATTACGGAAAATTTAATAGGACCTATATATTCAATCAGGTTTGACATTCCATTAGCCACTCCGCAGATATGGTGGGTAACCTCAGACACCCGAGAGGTACTAAGGTAGCCTCAAGGACGGTGACAGGGAGGTTCTTGTTTACCCAGACTTGATACTACTGTTGTTCCAGACTATGAGACCCGGCAGGAAGATAAGTATAGCGTCGTTCTAAACTAGATTTAGAAGTGTACGTATATATTATTCTGCCAGAGGGTTGTCGTAGTCAGTGGGAGCAGCGGAAGCATAGTGAGCAAGTAGCTTATGTCTACTTATAGGCTTGAGCAAATATAGCGGAGATTAGATCATCTAATTTTGATGAGACAGTAATGGCTTTGACTTCATCAGAATAGGGGATGGATCTGTTGAGAAGGTAGTAAGGTGTGATGTCCTGGTATTTGGATGACATACATAAAGTAGGAAGTTAAATTCATATACTACAATCGGTTATACTGCGGTCGTCACACAGTTGTTTCTTCACACAGGATATGGATATAATATCAGACATTCTGGTTACTAGATCTATGGTTTTAGATCTAGATTTGGGTATTTTCCCAATTTGGGTATTTTGACAGTATTCTAATGGTATTTTAGAATAAATGACTCCTGGCATGGTGGAGTACCTGCAAGTGATGGAGTCACCCTCTCTAAAGGTGTCTTACAGACTAAAGTGGAGAGGGATGTGCAGGATTGGCAGATCACTTGCTTAGGCAATTGAGTCAATCGTGAGATGTCAAGTACCACACCAGATGTTGTATTTGCACTAGTTGCGATAATTTTATATTAATCCAATCCTGAAGAAATATAAGGAATCATTTTTAGAACATGAGTGTATGTTCTACGGATTTGATGACGGCAGCCTCCTTCAGGAGACGGTTATCATTCCAGGCTTCCAAGGTGACATGGTGACAGATTGATTGTCAGAGTTATAGTTTTCCCTCTGACAAGGGACAGTATTATGGACAGGTAGTCCAAGTGGATACTGTAGGAGGCATGGTGCTAGATACTGATTAGGTTCAGTGATCAATAAAGTCTAAGAAGTTTGTATTTGGAGTTCATTTATGAACTAGGTCCCATCAGATATTCAGACATATTCTAAGACAGGTATTACTCGATTCGGGAGATGGTATTCTCCGCGAACTTGAGATTAAGAGAGACATAGAAAGAAACATCAAGGCGGATCCACTCACTGAGGCTATTTCTCGAACACAAGAGTTTTACAAACTAGATTTGTGAAACTGATTAGTAGAGAAGTTGGGTGTTCGGTATCACACGGGCTGTGAGTATGCGACATCGCAATAATAGCCTTAAGTGCAAGTGGGAGATTGTTGGATATAGTGCCCTCAAAGTCAATTATTGGATCACAGGTACGTGATTACAATGATTGAGGCAGGACCTATACCGATATGACAATCTTGCTCGAGATGATAGTATGCTATCTGGTTTGTCTTTATCATCGTATACATGCTTTAGTTCGCTATTGGATGTTGATAGAGCCTATAGGATTCTTGCTTGACTACCAGCAGTATGATGGCGATCATATACGTGGGAGCTGGGGTCTGTAAGCACATCCTTAAAGAGTCCCTAGTCGTGGGAGTTCCGAGACAGGGCATCGATACTCCAGAGTAGACTAGTGTATACAGTCGTGACCCCGACGAGGGGCGGTGGCCGGTCTTACAAGCCATTGGTGTCAGTTGGATCACCTAAGATGTATACAGGTGCTCATTGGGTTATGAGTACAACGGACAGGACTCGCCGGGAACATGCTAGTTTGTATTATACATATCGAGAGATAGCAGTTCCCTGGTGACATGTGTACAGGTTAGTTTGTCGACCTGAGATCGTCATTTGTCTCGTGTGAGTTCCCACTGTGCTTTGATTTCTACCCTACCACACTCAAAGGAGACGTGCAAACAGGTATTTTTTGGGTACAGTCCCGAGCGACATGAAGGCAATGAGCGGATCGTCGGGGATTCGTCTCTCCCGGTATTGGGGGTTGATGTCGCACAGTGCACGGGTGGCCATCACTAGAAATCCTCGGCCGAGCTAGTGGAGAATTACTGATTTGGATCAGTAGTTTCTCAGGTGGTGATGGGCTTCATACCGACATGAATTATCGCGTTGTTAGGGGTCTGACTTTATCCACCCCCTAGACTCGATATGCGATACTCATTAGACGAACGAACCAGACTGTACGGATATTGTCACTGTCAGGCTCAATAGGGTTTCTGGATGAGTTCGCTCGTCAGCTTCCCTTCTAATCAATACATAGGCAACCGTTACGTACAGCTTGTACCTCTGACGTGCTAGTGGTTATACCCAGTGCCAGTGTGTTGATGAGTCATTAGAGTCCCCTACAGACAGTTTCCCAAGTTCGGGCGAAACATTGTAGAGGCCGTATGATTTTATGGCAGGGTTCGGAAAATGCACGTGCGTTTTCGCACGTGTCATATTTCGGGCAGATAATACTGGTGGGCTTTGGTTTAAGCCGGATCCCAGTATTATACTGTGTAGATATAATATCTTTGTCTCAGTTGCATTTGTATTTGGTCGTAATACAAATGCGGGTATGTTTATACTGTTACGGGGTTATCCTGAAATTCGTTTCAGAATCACTTTTGGAAGTTGCCAGTTTCCAGTTTTCTATCAGCCGTATTTAACATTCGATTAAATGCGGATTTATCTTTTCTTGAAATGAGTGTGGAGGCTTCTAGAAGGTGACTAGGATGATGAGGTGTTAAGTGACTCATTAGTGCATTTAATGCAAGGGTGACTAGGTTTATGATTCATCCTTTGCTTTTAATGTGTTCATACTAGGTGTCATTAGTGAGTCATGTTTCTTTAAGTGTGTAATGATAAGTATCATATCTTTATAGTCACCACTTGTCACGACCCGCAGGGTACGGAACGTGACTGGCACTTAAGTTTACGAAACGTCTAAAGGCGTCCGTAAAATAAGTAAGCCAAAAGCCCAGAAAACAAAACCAATTAAGCAAAAGAGTGAAGAAAACCCAACATTTGAAAGCAAGTTTATCAAATAAGTCATGTGAAACACTTTTTAAAAACAATACCAACTTTTCCCGAAAATTTCGGCAGAGTCTTCTTTGTAAATACTAGCCCCCAAAAATGGGTACAACATAAATAAACATGAATCCAACAAAATAGGGCATCCCCAAGCGGGAGCTAGCTTTTCGCCATAAGGCGGTCACAAATCCCACGCAATGTAAATGACAACAAGCATAATAAAGCATAAGGAAGCATGAAAAAGTAGCATGTCGGCTCAAGTGAGCTCGACCCCAAAATACCGCATAAAATCCACAAACCTCACAGTCTCATCTCTAGGTCAATATACAATAATCTGGTAGAAACAGTAGATGGAGTACACTAGATACAAGAATATACAAGGTGGTACAAAATAATAACATAACCCACCTATGAGCAAATCTCGAGCCCAAGCAAAACAGGCAAAAGAACAAGTGCGCCCGCCGCTACTGAACTGACGGAGCGGACCTGCAAAAGACTGTGGCACAATGGGGGTGAGTTGCCAACTCGTGAGTAATAAATAACATCTGCAAAGGCTATCGTATGAATGCACACAAGCATCCTAGCATCTAAAATACAGGTATGACTGGATGCACTAGCAGGTGTGTATATCATATCAGTGTGCTAATATGTATGCAACATGAAAATCTGAGTCTCAATAGGTATATATAAGAAATATTTTATCTCTTTTTGTTTTTGAAACTCTTTTAGAATGCCAGCATAATGTCAATGAATCGACGAAAATCGGTGTCCAGCAACGACACCCAAAAGCTGTCTCAAATCTCATAAATGTATCTCTGGCCTCAGCCGTCCGGCTGACCCATCTCAAATATCAATATCTCATCATCTAGCGGCCACGGTCGGTATCCTCTGGATATCCGCCGTCCCAAACAGTCACCGGTAGGTAATCCGTCCCCTGCCAGGCTCAACGTCATCACCACATTCCTCTTGCCCCGGGGTACCTTACCGGGCCCACCATGTACCCGTGCCGGTTCCTCCACTCCTCGACACGGATTTCCAAATCCACAGCAAACTCATGGTGGACGACACTTACATCACTAGAAAACCGCAATTTTTACATATTTTAAAATATAATAAGTTTAGAAATTTTGCGGTTTTCCCCCGAAATCCAGCAATATCATAAAATCTCAAGAAATCCTCATAAGTGCATATATCAATGATAATGAATGCGTATGATATCAATAATCAAGTCGCGATGTGTGATTAATGTATTAAGCATGAACAATTAATATGATGAAGTACATGCACATGAATAGCAATACTACGGTTTCATTTTTAAGGAATTAAAGGC
This sequence comes from Agapanthus africanus, assembly GCA_030015575.1. Taxonomy (NCBI): domain Eukaryota; kingdom Viridiplantae; phylum Streptophyta; class Magnoliopsida; order Asparagales; family Amaryllidaceae; genus Agapanthus; species Agapanthus africanus. Next base: position 296,014,409 of record CM057347.1, read on the forward strand.
AAAAGCAGCAGTTTAAGTATCAATTAGTAAAAGGTTTAATTTAAATGTTATCTAGTGTGGTGGCATGGCAATTACCAGGGTGTGTGTGTAAGCATGAATAGTGCTCGTGCTGCATATAAAAACCTGGTAATGGTGCATGTGTCCTACAATTGAGTTTGCGTATATGGGTATAACATATTGATCTAATTGCAGCAATTATCATGCCAGTAATATTATTCTAATGTCACAAGTGGTTATCCAGTTTACTATTTTTCAGTTTACTAAATCTATCGGGCGACTTGCGCCATCCAAACGATCGTCCCCCGTAGATGTTAAATCTACTCACCGGGATCCCTGGCTAGCTGTGTCCAATCACCGCCTTTCCCTTTCGCGCCGCGTCTGACGTCTCCGCGACCGAACCTGGAATTTACATCAATACCAGACATAAGGTTACACATTCAAGAACGACGCAAAACCCCAACGAAACTACTAAAGTTCGCTAGCTAGGTACAACGTGCACAAAGTGCGCGAAACACACGCGAAAATCGCAAAACTGCCGAAAAACGCCGATTCGGTCGCCCGGCAAAACTAAAACCCGACTACCCAAAAATCCGCACTCACGTATCCTAACAGTCGTAGGACAAGCCATTACAATCATCAAGATGTCGAAAATAATCCATCACATAATTTATATACAAATCTAGTAAGCATATACATTCCAAAAAAATTGGTGCAACAATCGCCGATTTGCGACAAAACGACTACAATAAAGCATAATTACCCAAGCACACTACAAGCAATCTACAAACACTAATTACAACACAAAAGCAATGATTCCAATCCTATTTTCCATAACCACCAATTCTAGAATTTATAACCTAGCAAAATCCAATCAATTTCCACACTTGAAAACTTAATTAACACTAATTTCAAACCCAATTAGCAAGTCCACCTCTTAGATTTAGTTTAACAAAATACTAGATAGCAATTTAGGTTTAATCAACCAAATAATGTTTTCTAAAACTTAATCAACTCACTAATCATGTTTTCACAAACCAATTCCATACAAAAACCCTCTCTTGAAAATCCTAAAAAGCAATTTCACACTTCTAAATTTAATCAAATTAGCATAATTGAAAACTACATCAACAAGATAACTATATGGATTAGTTAATTAACCACTAGATTAACTATAAAACAATCTAATTAAGTATTATGGCTTCAAAACCCTAGCTAAAATTTTCAAGCAAAACCTAAGAAACTAGATTAAACTACACTAAATTAACACTAAACCATCTAACATAAGAACTTAAACAAAAGAATTTAACATGATAGAAATTATACCTCTTGATCTATGGATCAAGCAAGAAAATTTTGCTCCAATTGATGGCCTCAAGCACCAAGATCCAAGCAAGAATGGTTAAGGAAAGGATAGCATAAGGATTTTGTGTTGAAAAAGAGAAGGATTTGTGGATTTTTGATGTGGTTTTTGAAGAACTTTGAAGAAAAATGAAAAGAAAAGAGTTGAAGAAAGAGGGTGCAGGTTTTCGGCCAGCAAGGGGAATGGGGGAGGGTGTGGGCAAGTGGGGAAGGTCATGGGTCAAGTCCACAAAGTCAAATGCACCTTACTTTATTCATTTTAATTAAAATAAATCCAAAAAACCCCTTAAATCAACTCAAGAAAGCAACTAAAGAAAAGAGATCAGAATTTTCTGGACATGGTCAGGGTTGGGCTGTCCTAGGGCTGACGGAAAAGGGAGAGGGGTTTTACAAAAGAAATTTTATGCAAAAAGGCCCCCTACAACTCAAAAATTGCAAGTTTTAGCTCAAATTTCAATAAATTCGTCTCATAACATAAAAATTTGTTAAAAAATCAAAATAAATTACTAAAAATTCATGTTATCACTAGATTATAATTATCATAATTTTAGAGATTAAAATTAGCCCGGAAAAATTTGTATTTATCGCTTATTTAATGTATTTTCTTACCGGCTTAAAATAATATTAAAAAATTGAAAAATAGGGAAAAAATTTTAAATGACCAAAATTTCATAATTAACTCATTAGCTACTAAAAACAAGTAATTACCTATCCATTTTAAGTATAATTAGCCCTAAACTGCAAAATAACAAGAAAGACGGTTTTCGGAAAAATACCGAATTTTCACCGAATTTCAGGAAAACACCAAAACGACTTTTCAAGACGCTACAATCTTCCCCCCTTAAAGAAATTCGGTCCCCGAATTTAAAATAATATAGCTACGCGTACCTTCGAAGAGATGGGGATACTTTTTCCTCATCTCGCCCTCGGTCTCCCAGGTAACCTCCTCGCTGCTCGGGCTACGCCAAAGGACCTTGACGGTTGGTATAATCTTCGACCTCAACTTCTTCACCTGCTGATCCAGGATGGCCACCGGCTGCTCTGCAAAAGAAAGGTCGCGCTCTAGCTGGACTGTCGGGTGCTGAATCACATGCGAAGGGTCGTGAAGGTACTTGCGGAGCATCGAAACATGAAAAACGGGGTGAACATCGGGAAAGCTGGGTGGAAGAGCCAAACGATAAGCAACAGCGCCAACACGCTCGAGGATCTCGAAGGGACCTACGAATCTAGGGCTAAGCTTCCCCTTTCGCCCAAAACGCATCACGCCCTTCATCGGAGAGACTTTCAGAAAAACATGGTCGCCAACTGCGAACTCTAATCTGCGACGGCGCCTGTCAGCATAGGATTTCTGTCTGCTCTGAGCCGCTCTCATCCAGTCTCGGATCAACTGGATCTTCGATGTCGTTTCCTCAACAAGCTGCGGCCCCAAAATGCTGCTCTTGCTGAGCTCTGTCCAACAAACGGGCGATCTGCATCTCCTCCCATACAATGCCTCGAAAGGTACCATCTGAATAGTATCCTGGAAGCTGTTGTTGTAGGAGAACTCCACTAGAGGTAAATGACGATCCCAGCTACCACCAAAGTCTAAAACGCACGCTCTGAGCATGTCCTCGAGAGTCTGAATGGTCCGCTCTGACTGTCCGTCTGTCTGCGGATGAAACGCTGTGCTGAAGCTCAAACGAGTGCCCAAAGCCTCCTGAAGTCTCTGCCAAAGTCGGCTGGTGAACTGAGTGCCGCGATCTGACACGATACACGTCGGTACGCCATGTAGTCGCACGATCTCGTCAATATAGAGCTGAGCATACTGAGCGAAGCTGAAAGTCGTCTTCACTGGGAGGAAGTGAGCCGCCTTCGTCAATCTATCCACGATCACCCAGATGGAGTCGTACCCTCGACTGGTCCTGGGTAGACCCACAACGAAATCCATCGAAATCTGCTCCCATTTCCACTCTGGAATGGGTAACGGCTGTAGCTCTCCTGCGGGCCTCTGGTGCTCGGCCTTGACTTGCTGACAAGTCAGGCATCTCGAAACGAACTCCGCAATGTCCCTCTTCATCCCGTCCCACCAGTAGGTCTCTCTCATATCATGGTACATCTTGGTGGAACCGGGGTAGACACTATACACTGATCGGTGTGCCTTCTCAAGAATGTCGCGCCGCAATCCATCAGCATCTGGTACGCACAGTCTAGATCCATATCGTAAAATCCCCTGATCATCAACCATGAACTCGGAAAATCTGCCCTGTCCCATCTGTGCCATGATCTCTAAGCAACGGTCGTCACTGCGCTGTGCCTCATATATACGGTCAAGCAACTATGGGCGTGCACGAACATGCGCGAGCTGTTCCCCTGTCTGAGTGAACTCGAACTCAACTCGGCTGTCGCATAACATCTGCCAATCTGCTGACGACTGCCTCTGCACTGCGCGCAAAAAGGATAGACTACCCCCGGGCCTCCTACTCAACGCATCTGCCACCACATTCGCCTTGCCTGGGTGATATAAGATCTTGCAGTCATAGTCTTTCACCAACTCCATCCAACGACGCTGTCTGAGGTTCAGGTCTCGCTGCTGAAATATGTACTTTAAGCTCTTGTGATCGGTGAATATCTGACACGACTCGCCGTAAAGGTAATGTCGCCAAATATTCAGTGCAAAGACCACTGCAGCCATCTCCAAATCATGAGTGGGGTAGTTCTGTTCATGCTGCTTCAACTGCCGAGAAGCATAAGCGATCACCCGGCCATGCTGCATCAATACGCATCCTAATCCCACTCGCGAAGCATCACAGTAGACAACAAATCCGCCTGATCCCGAAGGCAAAGATAATACCGGCGCCGTAGTCAAACAAGTCCGTAGTTGCTGAAAACTGCGCTCGCACTCCTCTGTCCAAATGGAAGGAACTCCCTTCCGGGTCAAACCGGTCAACGGTGCAGCTATACGGGAGAAGTCCTGAACAAAACGCCTGTAATAGCCCGCCAGGCCTAGAAAACTACGGATCTCAGTCACTGATGTAGGTCGGGGCCACTGCTGAACAGCCTCAATCTTCTTCGGGTCCACACAAATGCCGTCTCTCGTAACCACGTGACCCAAGAATCCGACGCTGTCCAGCCAGAAAGCACACTTGGAGAACTTCGCGAACAGCTGGTGCTCCCTCAGAGTCTGTAACGTAATCCGCAAGTGCTGCTCGTGCTCCTCTCTGCTCCGGGAGTACACCAAGATATCGTCGATAAACACGATGATGAACAAGTCAAGATACGGCCTGAATGTACGGTTCATCAAATCCATGAATGCTGCCGGGGCGTTGGTGAGTCCGAACGACATCACCAAAAACTCGTAGTGGCCGTAGCGCGTGCGGAAAGCTGTCCTCGGTATATCCTCCTGTCGAACTCGCAGCTGATGGTATCCTGATCGTAAGTCGATCCTCGAAAAATACGCCGCACCCTGAAGCTGGTCGAACAAATCATCAATGCGCGGCAACGGATATCTGTTCCGAACGGTAACTTTGTTCAGCTGGCGGTAGTCGATACATAAGCGCAAACTTCCATCCTTCTTCTTGACAAACAAGACCGGGGCACCCCACAGAGAAACACTCGGTCGAATAAGCCCCTTATCCAACAAATCCTGCAACTGATTCTTCAGCTCTCGAAGCTCTGCCGGGGCCATCCGATAAGGCGGTATAGAAATAGGCCCCGAACCGGGAATCAAATCAATGCAGAACTCAACATCGCGCTCAGGCGGTAGCCCAGGTAGCTCATCAGGGAAAACATCAGGGAACTCACAAACTACCGGGACCCGGTCCAACGGAACCTCTGCAGCTCGAGTATCACAAACAAACGGTAAGAATCCCTGACATCCCTTCCGCAAGAGCTGACCAGCGCGAAGAGAAGAAATTAAGCTGGGAAGGGCGACACTGCGGTCTCCCTGAATAACAAGGACTGGCTCTCCCGGAAAGCTACATCTGACTGCCTTCTCACGGCAGTCTACCGAAGCATAACAAGTGGCTAGCCAATCCATGCCCAGAAGCACATCAAAGTCCAACATATCGAGGAGTATCAAATCAACTGATGAATCCCTCTCCCCGATACGAACGGAACACAAACGAAATACAAACCGAGCGACAAACGACTCGCCTACCGGAGTAACAACAACAAGCGGCTGATCTAACGACGACGACTCACGGCCCAACATCGGTGCAAAGTGTGTAGAGACGTACGAATGTGTGGAACCTGGGTCGAATAATACCCGTTCGTCGAAAGAACAAACTGGCAAAGTACCTGTCACAACGGCATTGGATGCCTGCGCATCCTGCGGTGTCAAAGCAAATACTCGGGCCTGTCCTCCACCGATAGCGGGCTGACCTCGACCTCGGCCTCTGCCTCCTCGTCCTCTCTGAACAGGACCGCCGCGTCCACGGCCTCTCGGTGCACCTAGCTGGCGTGGAGCATCGCCTGGGGTAGGAAGTAGGGCTCTCTGAGGAGGGGGTGGTGATGGTGGTAGGGTCACGTGCGGAACTGTCGCTGCTCCCTGTCGTCTCACCGGACAGTTTCTGACAAGATGATGCAGACTCCCGCACCCAAAACACCCTGGAGACGGCTGCTGCCCCTGGGGATAAGAACCATATAACTGTCCCCGCCCAAATCCTCTGCCAGGCCTATCTCTCGGAAAGAATCTGGCGCACTGTCTCTGAGACGGTACATCGGTGCGAATCCTCTTCGGCCCAGAAACGGCCGAAGTCCGCGATATGCGTGCCTCCATCCGCAATGCCGTATCCATAGCAGCTGAATAAGTGTCGTAGTGCTGGGCGCCAATGGCAAGATATAGCTGGGCATCAAGTCCCTGTACGAACCTCTTCACCATCTTCTCCTCGGTATCCACCAAATACTGAGCATATCGGGATAACTGTGTAAACTGGATGTCATACTCAGACACCGTCATTCCAGGTGTCTTGACTAAGGCCTCGAAGCTACGAGCTCTGGCGTCATGAACGCTCTCTGGAAGGAAACGGGCTAGAAAGACCGCTGTAAACTCGACCCAAGTCATAGGCGGTAGATCTGCAGCTCGACCTCTCAAGACTGACTCCCACCATGTCTGCGCGAGACCCTCTAGTCGGAAACTCGCAAGCTCTACCCATCGATCATCCGAACATCTCAGCGAACGGCAGATCCTGGCTAAACTGTCAAGGAACGTCTGTGGGTCCTCCGCTGCCTCGGTGCCGGTGAATACTGGAGGTCTCAGCCTCATGAAATCCTGTAGTGAAACCGGAATGGCCACGGTGGTAGTAGTAGGAGCAGGTATCATGGTCATCCGTGATGTAGTAGGTACGTCATCCGGCCTCGGTATACGACTGGCTGCAACTAGGGATCCTACCATCTGACGCGGCTCCTGCATACCTCCCATCATCTGTCGCAACTCCTCCATACCGGTCCCAAGCCTATCCATACGGCCTGGGGAAGGTGGATCGGTCTGTCCCAGCGGCGTAGGCATACCACCCTGCTCAGTCCTAGTCTCGGACGAGCCAGCTCGAATCTCGTCTCTGGCGGCAGCCCTCTGTGCCCTCGTAGCCTTCGGCGGCATAGTGGCTGTTACAGGAAAACGAATAGTAAGGACAGTGCAATAGGATCATAGGATACACGGAATTGAAGAAGGAATTTTTCAAGCAAGTATATCCTAAAGTCACTTAGGCGGAGTACCGTATCGTAAGTATGCCACGGACATATGCACGCTACGTTACCCTGCTTAAGTCACTTACTCCATCTACCAAGGGTCATCCTACACTCACAAAGGTAAAACCTATCGCTCTGATACCAACTTTGTCACGACCCGCAGGGTACGGAACGTGACTGGCACTTAAGTTTACGAAACGTCTAAAGGCGTCCGTAAAATAAGTAAGCCAAAAGCCCAGAAAACAAAACCAATTAAGCAAAAGAGTGAAGAAAACCCAACATTTGAAAGCAAGTTTATCAAATAAGTCATGTGAAAAACTTTTTAAAAACAATACCAACTTTTCCCGAAAATTTTGGCAGAGTCTCCTTTGTAAATACTAGCCCCCAAAAATGGGTACAACATAAATAAACATGAATCCAACAAAATAGGGCATCCCCAAGCGGGAGCTAGCTCTTCTCCATAAGGCGGTCATAAATCCCACGCAATGTAAATGACAACAAGCATAATAAAGCATAAGGAAGCATGCAAAAGTAGCATGTCGGCTCAAGTGAGCTCGACCCCAAAATACCGCATAAAATCCACAAACCTCACAGTCTCATCTCTAGGTCAATATACAATAATCTGGTAGAAACAGTAGATGGAGTACACTAGATACAAGAATATACAAGGTGGTACAAAATAATAACATAACCCACCTATGAGCAAATCTCGAGCCCAAGCAAAACAGGCAAAAGAACAAGTGCGCCCGCCGCTACTGAACTGACGGAGCGGACCTGCAAAAGACTGTGGCACAACGGGGGTGAGTTGCCAACTCGTGAGTAATAAATAACATCTGCAAAGGCTATCGTATGCATGCACACAAGCATCCTAGCATCTAAAATACAGGTATGACTGGATGCACTAGCAGGTGTGTATATCATATCAGTGTGCTAATATGTATGCAACATGAAAATCTGAGGTCTCAATAGGTATATATAAGAAATATTTTATCTCTTTTTGTTTTTGAAACTCTTTTAGAATGCCAGCATAATGTCAATGAATCGACGAAAATCGGTGTCCAGCAACGACACCCAAAAGCTGTCTCAAATCTCATAAATGTATCTCTGGCCTCAGCCGTCCGGCTGACCCATCTCAAATATCAATATCTCATCATCTAGCGGCCACGGTCGGTATCCTCTGGATATCCGCCGTTCCAAACAGTCACCGGTAGGTAATCCGTCCCCTGCCAGGCTCAACGTCATCACCACATTCCTCTTGCCCCGGGGTACCTTACCGGGCCCACCATGTACCCGTGCCGGTTCCTCCACTCCTCGACACGGATTTCCAAATCCACAGCAAACTCATGGTGGACGACACTTACATCACTAGAAAACCGCAATTTTTACATATTTTAAAATATAATAAGTTTAGAAATTTTGCGGTTTTCCCCCGAAATCCAGCAATATCATAAAATCTCAAGAAATCCTCATAAGTGCATATATCAATGATAATGAATGCGTATGATATCAATAATCAAGTCCCGATGTGTGATTAATGTATTAAGCATGAACAATTAATATGATGAAGTACATGCACATGAATAGCAATACTACGGTTTCATTTTTAAGGAATTAAAGGCAAAAGCAGCAGTTTAAGTATCAATTAGTAAAAGGTTTAATTTAAATGTTATCTAGTGTGGTGGCATGGCAATTACCAGGGTGTGTGTGTAAGCATGAATAGTGCTCGTGCTGCATATAAAAACCTGGTAATGGTGCATGTGTCCTACAATTGAGTTTGCGTATATGGGTATAACATATTGATCTAATTGCAGCAATTATCATGCCAGTAATATTATTCTAATGTCACAAGTGGTTATCCAGTTTACTATTTTTCAGTTTACTAAATCTATCGGGCGACTTGCGCCATCCAAACGATCGTCCCCCGTAGATGTTAAATCTACTCACCGGGATCCCTGGCTAGCTGTGTCCAATCACTGCCTTTCCCTTTCGCGCCGCGTCTGACGTCTCCGCGACCGAACCTGGAATTTACATCAATACCAGACATAAGGTTACACATTTAAGAACGACGCAAAACCCCAACGAAACTACTAAAGTTCTCTAGCTAGGTACAACGTGCACAAAGTGCGCGGAACACACGCGAAAATCGCAAAACTGCCGAAAAACGCCGATTCGGTCGCCCGGCAAAACTAAAACCCGACTACCCAAAAATCCGCACTCACGTATCCTAACAGTCGTAGGACAAGCCATTACAATCATCAAGATGTCGAAAATAATCCATCACATAATTTATATACAAATCTAGGAAGCATATACATTCCAAAAAAATCGGTGCAACAATCGCCGATTTGCGACAAAACGACTACAATAAAGCATAATTACCCAAGCACACTACAAGCAATCTACAAACACTAATTACAACACAAAAGCAATGATTCCAATCCTATTTTCCATAACCACCAATTCTAGAATTTATAACCTAGCAAAATCCAATCAATTTCCACACTTGAAAACTTAATTAACACTAATTTCAAACCCAATTAGCAAGTCCACCTCTTAGATTTAGGTTAACAAAATACTAGATAGCAATTTAGGTTTAATCAACCAAATAATGTTTTCTAAAACTTAATCAACTCACTAATCATGTTTCACAAACCAATTCCATACAAAAACCCTCTCTTGAAAATCCTAAAAAGCAATTTCACACTTCTAAATTTAATCAAATTAGCATAATTGAAAACTACATCAACAAGATAACTATATGGATTAGTTAATTAACCACTAGATTAACTATAAAACAATCTAATTAAGTATTATGGCTTCAAAACCCTAGCTAAAATTTTCAAGCAAAACCTAAGAAACTAGATTAAACTACACTAAATTAACACTAAACCATCTAACATAAGAACTTAAACAAAAGAATTTAACATGATAGAAATTATACCTCTTGATCTATGGATCAAGCAAGAAAATTTTGCTCCAATTGATGGCCTCAAGCACCAAGATCCAAGCAAGAATGGTTAAGGAAAGGATAGCATAAGGATTTTGTGTTGAAAAAGAGAAGGATTTGTGGATTTTTGATGTGGTTTTTGAAGAACTTTGAAGAAAAATGAAAAGAAAAGAGTTGAAGAAAGAGGGTGCAGGTTTTCGGCCAGCAAGGGGAATGGGGGAGGGTGTGGGCAAGTGGGGAAGATCATGGGTCAAGTCCACAAAGTCAAATGCACCTTACTTTATTCATTTTAATTAAAATAAATCCAAAAAACCCCTTAAATCAACTCAAGAAAGAAACTAAGGAAAAGAGATCAGAATTTTCTGGACTTGATCAGGGTTGGGCTGTCCTAGGGCTGAGGGAAAAGAGAGAGGGGTTTTACAAAAGAAATTTTATGCAAAAAGGCCCCCTACAACTCAAAAATTGCAAGTTTTAGCTCAAATTTCAATAAATTCGTCTCATAACATAAAAATTTGTTAAAAAATCAAAATAAATTACTAAAAATTCATGTTATCACTAGATTATAATTATCATAATTTTAGAGATTAAAATTAGCCCGGAAAAATTTGTATTTATCGCTTATTTAATGTATTTTCTTACCGGCTTAAAATAATATTAAAAAATTGAAAAATAGGGAAAAAATTTTAAATGACCAAAATTTCATAATTAACTCATTAGCTACTAAAAACAAGTAATTACCTATCCATTTTAAGTATAATTAGCCCTAAACTGCAAAATAACAAGAAAGACGGTTTTCGGAAAAATACCGAATTTTCACCGAATTTCAGGAAAACACCAAAACGACTTTTCAAGACGCTACACCACTCCTCTCCTACACTCACCCCCCTCCTCCTTATATATGGCCGGCCCCCTTTCTTGATGATAGCATGGTTGTTGATTGAAAAAAGATATAAGTTTTGGTGCATAGAAATTAGATGTGATCCATTTCTCATTTCCATTCGATCCAAAAGGAAACTTCACTAACCGTTCGTCCTTGGCTTTGGACGTAACAAGACAAAGTGTTCTACTCATTCTCTACATCTATCTTGGTTATCTCTTTTAGCAAACTTGATGATCGAGTTGCCTCGGTTCAGAGGCGGGAGCCCGTTTAAAGATCCGACGACGTGGTGTCACCTGGACGAGAAGACTGGAGATTCAGGAGATTGGAGCAGCCGCAACAAAACGTAGGATGATGGTTGAAGACCGAAAGACTTGGATCGTTCGGTATAACATTTCTACCCACTTTGTAGTTTGTTAGTTTAGCTTTAATGGCAGATCTGGGTTGTAGTACATGATAGCGCCAGTTGTAAAAGTTTTTTGTTCCGCATTTGGCGTCTGTTAGACGGCCGGGGCGCTACCGTGGACTTACAGTTTTAACCTCATGGTGGTGCTAGGGTACACTTTCATGGTATTAGAGCCAAGCTAGAATATTAGGGGAAGTCTTTACGACGTTAAAATATTCGATCGAACTTCGAAACCCATTTTTTATCAAGTTTCTGTCCATTTTTCAAAAGTTGAAATTGTCCAGATTAAAAATAGTCAAAAAATCGTGCAGGGTATTTAATGAATCCTCAAGAAAAACAAGAATCCAATTCATTTAAACCGCCGCGGAACCGCAGCCTAAACCATTGTTTGGCCGCGGTTCCACCGCAAGTTTGAGGGATTGTGGTGTGGTGCTTCTTGTGCTGCTCCATTATTATATTTGACATTTTTTTGGTATTTTTAGTGAGACTCAAGTTTTGAGGTCTCTATAATTTGCGGGTCATTGATAAATCGATCGAAATGTTTAACGTCGTCAAGATTACGATGATATATGATACAATATTTAGAATCCACAATAATTAGTTTTGTGAAAACTAGTTAGTATTTTATAAATCTAGCGTTTTAGTCTCGGTTGATCGATTGCCACGGAGTTTCGATTCGGATCAAAACTCAGTCGCAATCGCGTATAATATGCGAACACCTAGTCGGGGATCTTGTTGAATTATCCGACTGTTTATTGAAATGAGATTTCAATTTGAGACTAAAGTGCAAGATTTATAGGGTTAGGCATGAAATTCGAAATATAAGATATTCCGGGTTTATGATGTCTAAGGAGTTTGCAAATTCTAATTATTGTAATTTTTCAATTCTTTTCTGCGATCGTAAGTGTAATATGTGGTGTATCCCCGATCTCGTTGATATATGTCAATAGAATTCGGGATATGTACATTTACTTAAGTTGATGACATGTGATGTTATGTGTTGCTATAATATGTTATATCGGATCATCGTGATTGAATAGCCAGGTTTTTTTTACATGAGATAAGAGTTTTACAATTTTCATTCATGTAAAATTTATATATAATATTCTTTTATTGGGACACTTCCGGGTTGAGGATGATGTCACCATTGATATATACTATTTACTTTTCCGCATTATGATAGACCCAAGGCGGGGAGCACAAGTAACCGGGTTCTAGAATCCAATGGGAGACCATCTCGAGGAGTTGAGACCGGGTCTCCTAACTCTAGAATTGGCAGGGTTGCTTGCCTTTCTCGTAGGGGTCTAGGGATGTGGATTTGGCTATTCATCATGACCGTGGAATCCGTGTTTTTCATTACTGGCAGAATTTAAAACACGGACCTCTTAGTATATCTAATATTTCATATGTTGACTTCTGCTAATTGTGTTCTGTGATGTGATCATATAACTGCGTGAGACGAATGCTATATATATATATATAAACTTTTCTTATGTTTTGCACCCATGCTAGTCCCCCGCTCTGCCGTTAGTTAAGTAATCTAACGGTGCATGACGAAGCCCCGTGACGAATGTGGATGACATAAGCGTACGTTCTATTTTCGACTTGTGTGGTTCCTACTGTGCACTGATTTCCTCCCTACCATGGATCAAAGGAGTCGTGCAAACAGGTGGATTTTGGGTACGGTCCCGAGTCACATGGAGGAAGTGAGCGATAGGAGGGGTTTTGTCTCTCCCGGTATTGGGAGTTAATGTTGCGCTATGCTCGATTGGCTATAACAATAAGTCCCTGGCCATGGGTGATGAGATTTACTGGTAAGTGTTATCAGTAATTTCTCGAACCGTTATGAGCCATAAATCAGCATGATTTATCAAGTTACTGGGGTCTGACGATTCTACCTCTAGACTTGATATGCGACATAACAGACGAAGAGACCGGACTGTACGGTAAGTGTTACTTATAGGCTTCATGGGAGTTTAGACAAGCTTGCTTGTTGATCTTCTATTCTCTCAATACCTGGGTAGCCATTACGTCCTGCTAATACCGCTGACGGCTTGTGGGTAACTGATGTGATCATTACCTACTGCTGGCGTATTGACGAGTTTTTAGATTCCCACACAGAGATTTCCTAGTTCAAGTGAAACGAAGTAGGGCACATATGCTGATATGTGCGGGGGCCTGATTAAATACGAGTATGTGATACCATATTCTAATCTGGCGGTAATTTGATATCGGTTAGGTTATATGTGATATAACCGGATTATTGAATCAAGTGTTGATTTGATAACGTGATAAACAGATAAATGATATTAGTCGTGTATATGTGATATAACCGGATTATTAAATCAAGTGTTGATTTAATAATTTGATATATATTTATATTTGATATAATTATATATTAACTAATATTAAGCTCACTAATTATTTTCTTCTTAATATATATATATATATATATATTATGAAGCATGGCTTCTATTTTCTATATTTAGAAAATAGAAAAAGAAGTGGAAATGGGAGATATTTGTGGAATGGGGGTGGCATGACATTTTCATTTGTTTATTGGTCTTGACTCACTATTGAAGCATGGTTGGAATTATTTATGTGAAAATAATCCATGCTTCAATTAGTGAGGTCAAGAGAGTAGCCATTCACTTTACTCGTCCATTTTTCTTGAGCTCATTTTCCGAAGCTCTCTCCATCTTCTTCTTCCTCCCTCTCCAAGCCTTAACCATCACATGTGATATGAACCATATGATTTTGGACAAATCCTAAGTGAGCTTTGAACCCCTACTTCACCATCCTACACTTGATTAGCATTTGAATTTATTGTGTTTCCTTCACTAAAAAAAGATTTGTGAAGAGGTAGCTTGTATTAAAGAAACTTCGGTTGGATCATCTTCGACACGAAGATCGCGAAGCAAGTTTGTGCACTTCTTCAAATGGAGCTACAAAGAGTCGTAGGGACTGCAACCCGGAGCTTTAGAAGTGAAGGACACGATCTATAAAGGCTATAATATCTTTCACTTAGTATAGTTCTTTATATATATCATCATATAAACCATAATTATCTAGTCAGATTCTAAGTTAGTGTGGCTTAGCACCCTAAATTTTTAAATATAGCATGTGTGATGCCAGTTTTAATCTCTTGGTGGTGCTAGGGTACGCTTTCACTTAGAACTCTTCTCAGGCTCCACTTGGTGGAAAGAACGAACTTTTTGCGTCGTTTTCGAGGCAGAAGATGATCCACTTTGAAATTTCTCTAACTCAAGCTATCTCTTTACTAATAAAGAATTAGTGAAGCAAACATCCTAATCTAATAGGATAGATGAGAGTAGGTTGATGGAGTAGAAATTTTGCTCACTTTAGAAATTCTTCTCTTTTTGTTTTTCCAACTCAAGAAAACTAGAGAGGAAGAAGAAAAACTTGGGTGAAGAAAAATATCTAAAGTGATATGAGAGACTTAACCATGGGCTAAAAATAAATGGTTGGGTTTAGAAAATATCTAAAGTAAAACAAAAATAAGTGAGATGAGTCATGGTTTCTACATGCTTCTACAAGCATCTAAGCTATGCTCATTTCCACTAATTTTTATTTTCCTCTTAATAAATAATCACACCCTAATTATCTTTAGTCTAGGTGTGAGTCTCATACACCCATGTTCTTTGTATCATCCACCAAGACACAAAAGTTAAATACATATATTAATATATATCACATATATATTAAATGTATTAGAAAGGAATAAAAACTTTAGTGAGCATTAATATTAGTTAATTTATATTAATATATTAAATATGAATATATATCAAATTATTAAATCAACACTTGATTCAAAAATCCGGCTATTTCATATATAACCTACTAATATCATTTATATGTATATCATTTTAACAAATCAACTGTAACACTTTGAAAATCGTTTAGGCAGTTTTTCGGTAATCGGCAAATTAAGCAGTCTTTTCCGTAAAAAGTCAAAATAAGTATTTTTCAATATAGGACTAATTATACAAAATTTAGATAAGATATTGCTAAAATTTGGTCACTAAATTGTCACTTAAAATTTTCTAGTTATTTAAAAAAAATTCCTTAATTAATTATTTTCAATATTATTTTAAGTTTTTAAAAATATATTAAATTAGTGATAAATACAAATTTAATTGGGTAAATTACATTATTAGGAACCATTATAAACTAAAATATATTAGTAACAAAAATTTTACCAAAACAATCGAAGAATTTTGGTTCTATGGTTTAAAAATGCATTAAAAAGGGTTTTTTTTGTAAAAAAATGATGTAACATTCATTAATTGACTTTGGAAGATAGCTTTTGTGTAGAAATTTCTTCACCATTCCCTCACCACTCAACTCCTACACCTCAGGCCGAGGTCCCTTGCTTCAGTTCTCATTTTTCCCCTCACTTCTTGCTTCATAATTCCTTCAAAAATCATTAAAAATCCACCGAAATCAACAAATTTCTTCACAAATTCAAACCTAATCCTTATTCCACCTCTTTCCAAACCCTAATTTTTTCAAAACAAGATGAAAGTAGGCATCTTTCAAGGTCAAGTGCAAGTTAGGGTTCAACTTGTAAGGTATAATTCTCATCTAATATTCAAATTGTGGTTTAAATTTGCTAGATTTAGTAGTTTAAGTGTGAAATTTGGTTTAATTTGCTTGCTCATGAATTTCAAGAGAAGGGTTGATGTTCTAATTAGGGTTTGATGTAGGATAAGTGGGTTTATGTTAGTATTATGGCCATCTAGTTGGTTAGATTGGTTGTTTGTGCGATGTAGCGATCGCTATATCGTTAAATCGCGATATTTGCATCGAAATTGCTATGTCAATGCTTACTAGATTTTCTAAAAAAATAGGAGGCGATCTAATTGCGATATATTGGCAATACAATTAGCATCTCATATGACTATTAGTTTGTGCGAATGCGGAGTTTTGTCTAGTCGGGTTTTAGTTTTGGCGCTTGCCCCGAAAGGACGATTTTACTTAAGGTTTTAGCGATTTTCGTGTGTTTTCCACGTACCGAGTGCACGTTGTGATTAATTCAAGAGCGTCGATCTTTTCATATTATGAGTTGCGTCATTTCAAGAATCTGTAATCTTATGTTGTGTGTTATGCAATTCTAGGAACGGTCGCGGAAACATCGGACGCGGCACGCAAAGGCAAGGCGGTGGTCGGATCGGATTAGCGAGGCTTTCAGGTGAGTAGATTTATTCATCTATGGGGAAATCGTCTGGATGGCGCGAGGCTCCCCCTAGTTAGGATTACTTTATTTCTTGCAAGATTTGCATTGTTAGTTAGCTAACCCCCCCATTCACGTTGCATACCCTTATAGCTAATCGTCTGCTAGGTTGCATGGATATTCATATACACATGTGCGATATCACTTCGTAGGACACGAACAACATTACCATTGGCTCCTGTTGTACGCGCACTATTCATATGACACACACGCCTTTGGTAATTTCCATGCCACGAGCACCATAGAACCTGTTTAGCTTAGTGTCACCACTTGCATCATACATGATATATGAAATCGCATAGCATATATATACCTCGCATCATCATCATACTAACATAGATTTCTAGCCACAAATCACATCGCATACCTTGATATCATAGACATTTATCATATACAACATGTTGGGTATGTTAGTTATATGTATGCCCTAGAGGCCATTACTGTACATTGGATGTACATTGTAGTGGATGCTGGGATATATATAGGGAGGACTTTCTTGCTCGACATGATAGTATGCTATCTGGTTGCTCTTTACCTTAACGTGTACACTGATTGTCTCTCTGTTACATGTTGGTAAAGCCCTTAGGATGTGTACTTGACTACCTGGACTATGATGCAGATCATACTAGTGGGGACATGGTAGTCCATAAGTACATCCTTCAAGGTCCCTAGTCGTAGGTGTATCGAGACGGGGCATCGATATACCAGTGTAGACTAGCGTATACCTTCTCGACCCATACAGATGGACGATGGATGATCCCATATCCATTGGTGTTTGACATCAGAGATGATATACGAGTGCTCAGTGGAGACTGGGTACACTGGACGGACTCGCCGAGAACTCCCAGATGGTATTATACCTTACGTCAGATGGCAGTTCTCTGGTGACACTGGTACAGAGTAGTCTGTTGACCCGAGATCGTCATAGAGTCTTGTGTGGTTCCCACTGTGCTTTGATTTCCACCTTACCACGTCTAAGAGGGCGTGCAAAACGGTGGCTTTTGGGTACAGTCCCGAATCACATGGAGGCAATGAGCGATAGGAGGGGATTCGTCTCTCCCGGTATAGGGAGTTGATGTTGCGCTGTGTTCGATTGGCTATAACCGGAAATCCCTGGCCAGGGTTGCTGAGATTTACTGGTAAGTGTTACCAGTAGTTTCTCGAACTGTTATAGACCTCATATCGACATGACTTATCAAGCTATTGGGGTCTGACGTTTACCACCCCTACGAGAGATATGCGACATATCAGACGACGAGACCGGACTGTACGGTAAGTGTTACTGGTTGGATTCACAGGAGTGTGAGCGGGCTTGCTCATCGATCTTCTGATTGCTCAATACCCGGGTGGCCGTTACGTTTAGCAGACCGCTTGCGGCTTGTGGGTGTTTGATATGATCATCATCTGCTGCCGGCGTATTGACGAGTCTTTAGAGTCCTACACAGAGGTTTCCTGGCTCAAGCGAAACGAAATAGGAGCGCATATGAGATATGTGCGGGACCGAGAATAATGCGTGTATGTGATACCGTATTCTATTCTCGCGATGAATGTATCGATTGGTTGTATGCGATATAACCTAGTTATCGAATCAAGGATTGATTCGATAAGTCGATACATTGGATATTAGTCGGTTATATGCGATATGACCGGATCGTTAAATCAAGTGTTGATTTAATGATTTAATGCATAAATATATATTTGATATATTACTTTGCATTAACTAGTATTGGTTCACATAAGATGGATTTTCTCACTCGGATGTGCACATTGTATATACGATATAATTTTGTGCACTTGTTTGTATCATGTTTGATGATGCATGCAAAATTGGCTAAGTGTAAAGATTAAACCATGGTTGTGAGAGTGGTTAGGGTTTTGTTTATTCACTTATTATCTATTTATTTATTTATCATTCTTTTGGAAAAGATAAAGAGAAAAGAATGGTGGCTTGTTTTGTTTGTTTGTTGAAGCTTCTTGAAGCTTTGAACAAGTCCACCATTCTTGTCTCATGTCTAACCCTAACCATTCTTCTAATCTTAGTTAAATCTCTACACTAAACCATGGTTGAACATATGATAAGTATCATATTGTTTTCTTTTTTAAGCTATACTTATCATATTTTCTATTCTATTCTTTTCTTCTTCTTCTTCATCTTCAACATGAAGAAACTATGCCACCATCAATGGCAACTTGATGTAAAGAGTGAGAAATCCAATTCTAAAGTGAACCCACCTCCTATTTCTTCATCCTCTACCTCTTGCCAAGTAGTATAGGGTGTTTTCTTCACAAGTTTCATGACTTGGTGAAGTGGGAGCTTGATCTTGTGATGCCTCGACGTAGATCATCTTCGGCATCGAAGTCGACGACCTAGCCCGCCCATTTTTCCGATGAAGCCGACGCTAGAGCCCGGGATTCGATTTGGACAGCAAGGAGACTTCATTGTGGAGCTATGGAGGTGGAGGACCGGATCTACAAAGGTTGTATTTCCGTTCTTTTAGTTAAGTTGTTAACTATTCGCATTGTTTCGCCTAAAATTCTAGTTTACGATCCGTATTAGAGTTTCTCGGCACCTGTACATTTTATTTTTGAAATTGGCATGGTTGATGCCTTGTGAGACCTCATTAGTGTGCCTAGGAACCCTATAGGGTATTATGATTTTCTTGAGGATTTCAGTATTGCTGCAATTTCTGGATTTTAGGGAAAATCGCACGAATTTAACAAAAGCTTATATCTATCTTTTTGAAAACAAAGTTGCGGTTTTCTCGTGATGTATGTGTCGTCCACCATGAGTTTTCATGTTTTCTGTTGGATTTCGAGACCCGATTCGAGGAGTGGATGAACCGTCTCAGGTATATGGTGGGCCTGGTATGGTACCCCGGGGCAAGAAGATCAAGTTGTAGACGATGAGCCTGGCAGGGGAAGACTACCTACCAGTGATTTCTGGCTCGGCGGATATCCGGAGGATACCGACCGTTGTCGTGAGATTTGATGATATGGGCCGATCCGGACTGACGGAGCCCGTTGTATTGAGACATTGATACAGTGAGACATTGAGACAGATGTGTTTTCATATTTGGTGTCGATGCTTGACACGGGTTTCAGATGATTTCTTGATGGTATTTAGCTCTTATACAGATATTCTTTATCTAAAGTTAAGAATGCAGAACTCATAGCATTTAAAACACTTAAAGATTTACTATTGACATTGCATACATGTGCATGCATACTAGAGGTATTACATCACATCTGGACATACATGCTGTGACGCATTTGCGTGCATTCTTACGATAGCCTTACTAGATGTTATATTCTACTCACGAGCTGGCAACTCACCCCCGTTGTGCCACGGTGTCTTGCAGGTCGGACTCATCAGCTTAGTAGCGGCAGCTTATCTTATTAGTGACTTCTGTTGCTCAGACTCGCGACATTTCTCGTAGGTGGGTTGCGAGAGCACTTTTATCTCTTTTTGTATTATTTTTGTATCTACTTTTTGTAGGATTCCTAGGCACCCTAATGAGATCTCACAAGGCATCAACCATGCCAATTTCAAAAAAACGGTGCCAAGAAACCCTAAACTACGGATCGTTGGCTAGATGTCTAGGCAAAAAAGCAACTAGTTAACTACTTTAACTAAGTGAACGGAAATACAACCTTTGTAGATCCGGTTCTCCACCTCCATAGCTCCGCAACGAAGTATCCTCGCTGTCCAAATCGAAATCCGGGCTCTTGCGTCGGCTTCATCGGAGAAGAAGCGGGCTAGGTCATCGACGACGTGCCGAAGATGATCTACGTCGAAGCATCACTAGATCAAGCTCCACCTTCACCAAGCCATGAAAACTTGTGAAGGAAACACACTCTACTACTTGGCAAGAGGTAGAGGATGAAGAAATAGGAAGTGGGTAAACTTTAGAATTGGATTTCTCACTCTAATTCATCAATCACCATTGATGAAGCATGCTTTTCTTCTTGTGAAGAAGAAGAAGAAGATAGCAAGAAGAAGATAAGTGTTATGATAAGTTATTATTTAAAGAATAATAAGAAATGGAAACTTATCATAATCTTAACCTTAGTTAGTTGTAGAGAATAGACCATGGTAAGTTATGATGGTTAGGGTTAAGCAAGAGACAAGAATGGTTAACTAAGTCAAAGCTTCATGAAAGTTCATGAACAAACAAAGAAAGCCACCATTATCCTCTTATGCCAATTATTTTATTTCCAAAAAGAATAAATGAAAAAGATAAATAAATGAATAAGGAAAACCAAAACCCTAACCATTTAAATAACCATGGTTTAATTCTTTATACAAACCAAGTAAGTATGCATCATCAAACATGATACAATCATGTGCACAAAACTATATCAAATATACAATGTGCACATCCGAGCGAGAAAATCCATTTAAAGTGAACCGATACTAGTTAATGCAAAGTAATATATCAAATATATAATTATGCATTAAATCATTAAATCAACTCTTGATTTAACGATCCGGTCATATCGCATATAACCGGCTAGTGTCTAATGTATCGGCTTATCGAATCAATCCTTGATTCGATAACTAGGGTATATCTCATATAACTTAATCGATACATTCATCACGAGAATGGAATACGGTATCACATACACGCATTATTCTCGGTCCCGCACATATCTCATATGCGCTCCTATTTCGTTTCGCTTGAGCCAGGAAACCTCTGTGTAGGACTCTAAAGACTCGTCAATACGCCGGCAGCAGGTGATGATCATATCAAACACCCACAAGCCGTAAGCGGTCTGCTAAACGTAACGGCCACCCGGGTATTGAGCGATCTGAAGATCGACGAGCAAGCCCGCTCACACTCCAGTGAATCCAACCAGTAACACTACCGTACAGTCCGGTCTGATCGTCTGATATGTCGCATATCTTGCCTAGGGGTGGTAAACGTCAGACCCCAATAGCTCGATAAGTCGTGTCGATATGAGGTCTATAACTGTTCGAGAAACTACTGGTAACACTTACCAGTAAATCTCAGCAACCCTGGCCAGGGATTTCCTGTTATAGCCAATCGAACACAGCGCAACATCAACCCCCTATACCGGGAGAGACGAATCCCCTCCTATCGCTCATTGCCTCCATGTGACTCGGGACTGTACCCAAAAACCACCGTTTTGCACGCCCTCTTGGACGTGGTAAGATGGAAATCAAAGCACAGTGGGAACCACACAAGACTCTATGACGATCTCGGGTCAACAGACTACTCTGTACCAGTGTCACCAGAGAACTGCCATCTGACGTAAGGTATAATACCATCTGGGAGTTCTCGGCGAGTCCGTCCAGTGTATCCAGTCTCCACTGAGCATCCGTATATCATCTCTGATGTCAAACACCAATGGATATGGGATCATCCATCGTCCATCTGTATGGGTCGAGAAGGTACACGCTAGTCTACTCTGGTATATCGATGCCCCGTCTCGATATACCCACGACTAGGGACTTTGAAGGATGTACTTATGGACTACCATGTCCCCACTAGTATGATCCGCATCATAGTCCAGGTAGTCAAGTACAGATCCTAAGGGCTTTACCAACATGTAACAGGGAGACAATCAG
The DNA here is from genome assembly GCA_030015575.1 of Agapanthus africanus. Classification (NCBI taxonomy): domain Eukaryota; kingdom Viridiplantae; phylum Streptophyta; class Magnoliopsida; order Asparagales; family Amaryllidaceae; genus Agapanthus; species Agapanthus africanus. The sequence continues at coordinate 296,036,506 of CM057347.1, forward strand.
TGTACACGTTAAGGTAAAGATCAACCAGATAGCATACTATCATGTCGAGCAAGAAAGTCCTCCCTATATATGTCCCAGCATCCACTACAATATACATCCTATGTATAGTAATGGCCTCTAGGGCATACAAATAACTAACAATCTCCTACTTGCACTAGGGCCATCTGATAGCAGTGGTTGCAGTATCTCATACTCAACCATCCCATAAAAGTCTCTCTCTGGGAACAGGCCTTTGTGAGTGGATCCGCTGTATTGTCCTCTGAGTCTACTCTCCTAACCTCGATCTCCCTGGAGATCAACTATCTCCATGATCAGGTGATACTGCCTTAGAATATGTCTGGGTCACTGATGGGACCTGCGTTCCTTGGCATAAGCCACAACTCCATTGTCACACAATGGCAGGAACATAGTTCATCTTATGAACCAATATACACCCAAACAGCCTCTTTGGTAGCATCTTAAGTAGCGATGTATTCAGCCTTTATCGTCTAGTATGTCACGGTATCTAGCTTGGAACTCTTCCAACATACCGTCCCTTTACTGAGGGTAAAGACAATGCCTGCAACTGACATTCAGTCGTCTTTATCACCCTGGAACCCTTCCAGTGATTCTCCCCAGGATCGATTGATACCATCTTACCACAACTAGTGAGAATCCTAACATCCAATTAAATCTATCTTATAGATCCAAAACTCAGGAATTAGGAGGTATCATTTTGATCCTATATGGAGAATCATAGTGATAAGCGGAGATTGATCGAGCGTAGCATAGGAAACTCCTTCCCTATCAAGAGTATGTCATCCACGTACTCTACGAGGATCGTCACCATACTCCCTACTACCTTCTTGTTTATACAAGGTTCATCTACCATTTTGATGATGTCAACTTCTTTGACCGCTTCATCAAAACAGATGTTCCAACTCCGCGATGCCCGCTTTATCCTATAAAGCATCTTGCACACGTTTCCGCTGCTCCCACTGTCTACGAAGCCCTCTGGCTGTGTACTTATAGACACTCTCTTCTAAACATCATTTAGAAAAGCTGTCATGACACCCAACCACCAGATATCGTAGTCATGGTATGTAGCCGTGGCAAGTAGGATCTGGATGGACTTAAGCATAGCTACTTGAAAAGGTTTCATCATGATCCACACCTGGTCATTGATGCAAACCCTTAACAAGTCTAGCTTTGAAAGTCTCAACTTTTCCATGTACACCAAGTAATCTTCTCAAGATATACTTGCTCCTGATGGCGATTTAACCCTTCAGATATAGCAACCAAAGTCCATACTTTGTTGGTGTATAAGGATTCCATCTCAGATCACTAAGCATCCAGCCATTCTTACAGAGTCTTACCCCTGATGGCCAGCTAGAAGCTAGTTGGGTCATCATCTCATGATGCATTCCTCGCTCCCACTGTCATAGAGAAACCGAAGTATCTCTCAGGTGGGTGAGGAACCCTACTAGATCGGCGGAGAGGCTGAGGTTCGTTGGTTTCCACTGAATCCTCTGGTTGTACCAAATCATGCTGTAGTTTGTATAGCTGGAACACTTCCAGTTCTACATAACAGAACTTGCCTCGAGCTTGTCCGGATTTTGCTTTTAGACATAGGCCAGACAACCCCAAATCTTAACTAGCTTAAGACATGGGCTTTTCCCTTTCCATATCTCATATGGAATGGTAGGCAACTGATTTGATTGGAACCCTATTCAATAGGTATGCAGCTTCTCAAGTGCATAACTCCCAAAAAGGAAATAGGTAACTCAGTAGTACTCATCATAGAGCACACCTTATCACATAGGGTGTAATTGCTCCACCCCGATATACCATCGTTCTATGGTGTATACGAAGGAGTAATGCTGAGAGAGAATCTCATTCTCCTTTAGAATAGTCCAGGATTTCCGTGCTCAAGTATTCTCCTCCTTGATCTCATCAAAGGACATAATACTTTTACTCGTATATTTTGGTTCTCTACTTCTTACTTATATTCTGTGAATATCTCAAAAGGTTCGGACTCATGTTTCAACAGGAACATATGTCTGAATCTTGAGAGATTATCAGAGAATGTAATGAAGTACAAAGAACCTTTCTTGGCATGTGTAGACAGGGGACCTTACATACATCAACATGTATCATCCCAAGAGTTCATTAACTCTTTCTCTGTTTCCAGTAAACGGAGCTATGGTCATCTTATCTTTGTGACATGACTAGCGAGTTTCACAAGATGTAAATTCAAACTGATTTAAATATGCATCTACATGTAACTACAGCCAGTCGGGTCGCATAGATATGACCTAGTCTACAATGCCTTAAGAAGGATTCGTTCATTTCTGAACTCTTCCTCTTGTGTGTGATCCGTATACTAAGAACTGTAATTTGATTTAGAACATCAATGCTTTTAGATAACGTGCTTGAACCGATCAACTTTTGAAATAGGAAATGTTCAAAACATTATCCAACAATACAAAATTTTATCATTTCTTTACTAATAAAGAGAGTGATATGATTTTGTATATCAGGTTCGGTATCTAATAACATTCGTTCAGAATCAATGTATTGGTAATACAGGGTGACAGTGACCGACAGACTTGGCTGCAACACTTGCCCCGTTTTCTTCCTCATGAAACTTATCACCCGTTCTCAGTTCTCTACCTATCTGTAGCCCTATGTAACAGATTACATATCTGGGATCCTGATCCGGTATCATATACCTAGGATGTAGAGGATACAGAGAAACAGTTCTTTGTAACGAACACACCCGAAGATGATGCATCAGCATGCACTCTCTTCGTTTGGGCGGCACGGGAATTCTGGTAATCCCCAATTTCCTGCTCTGTCTTATAACAATTATAAGTTGGAGCGGGACCAACGTTCCCCAGCTCAGTATAACAAGCGGGTTCGGTCAATATTCCGTATTATTATCTTGATTAAGGCGTGATATGGTCGCTATCTGGAGAGAGAGAGAAGAAAACACTCAGCGTGCGCTCTTTCAAGAATAGATTGGTTATTATTTTATCTAATCAGGATGGCTCCCACTGCTTTTTATCAAATCTTCCTTCAAACCCTAAAAGGAAAGACTAGCCGGGATTAATTACACACTACAAGTTCGCCAATCTTTCAGCCAGGCCAGTGTCGGTACTTTGAGGGAGGTCCCCCGTGCTTTCGCACGAACCTAATTAATGTAAACCTCGTTTTCCCAGAGGCGTAACCTCGTTGACACCTTTCTAGACACCTACTTGATCGGCTAATTGTAATGTATAAAACTCTCCTAGGAGTAACTCTTACTCGCAGCGGGTATCGGGATCCAACTATCTCATAGAAGGTATGCAATCTCATTGCAAATTTCAACACTTGAAATTCCCGATAATATTTTGCCCCTAGCGTCCTATGACCTTGACGCAGGCCAACAAACCATAGTCCGCTAGTCAAGTTCTGCCCGTCATTTCTTGATTGAATTAAACCCACCCGCACGACCCTTGACGCAGGCCAACAAAGTCGCACGACTACCCTAATCCAATCTGCATCATATGCATAAGCAGATAAATACTAGTTAGCTACCGCACACTACGCCTTGACGCAGGCCAACAAACGTAGCACGAATACTAAATAGGACTTATCTGAAATGACGGAGGGCTACGACAGGTTTTTCTGAAAACCTATTGCGTAATGAACTTGATATCGTTGTAGGATCGAATGATTTTGAAATGGAGTGCTTTTGAGGCTTTTCTAGTTTTGCTAAAGGAGTCACTCCCGGTGAAGGGATCGTCGGTCCTTTCCTCGTCGAATGAGGTGCGGGATATATCACATATATCACTGTGCAAAGCAAAAACTTTTAAAAGCAATCAAAAGACAAACCGAAGGCGTAGCATCAACCAGTTATTGCTAAAGGAGTCACTCCCGGTGAAGGGATCTCGGTCCTTTCCTTATCGAATAAGGTGCAGGATATATCACATATACCGCTGTGCAAAGCAAGAACTGTAGCTACCTGTTTTATTTTGAAATTCGATTCTACAACATCTTAGGTTTCTTTTATTTCATTAATCACATTAATGAAGTCCCATCATTTAAGTACCTAAACATCACAGATAAATACGACGTACACTTATGCCATCCGCATTCGCCTCGATGTCCCCTCGTGCACCGTTAGGTTAGGTAACTAACGACAGAGCAGGGCAGGGCTAGCGCGGGTGTAAAACATAAGTAACGCCTATATAATATATCATATATACTATATACTGTATCTATCACAGAACATCACATGATCACATCACAGATATCGCAGCAGAAGAATCATATGAAATATTGGATATACTAGGACGTCCGTGTTTTCAATACGAGCCAGTATAAAACACGGATTCCACGGTCGTGATGAATAGCCAAACCCACACCCCTAGACCCCTACGAGAGCGGCAAGCAACCCTACCAATTCTGGAGTTAAGAGACCCGGACTCGACTCCTCGAGTTGGTCTCCTGCTGGACTCCAGAACCCGGTTACTTGTGCCCTTCTCCTTGGGTCTATCCTAGTGCGGAAAAGTAAATAATATACAAACGGTGACAACTTCCGCAACCTGGAAGCGCCCCAATAAAAGAATATTACATACAAGTTTTTACATGAATGAAAATGAAAAACACTCATCTCACATAAAAACCCCCGGCTATTCAAACACGACGATCCAATATAACATATCCAGCAACACATAACATCACATGTCATCAACGTAAGTAAATATGCGCATCCCAATTGTCGTTGACATATAGCAACGAAACCGGCGATATCACATATTACACTTACGGTCACAGAAAAGAAAGTGTAAAACTACAACAGTTGGAATCCGCAACCATCTCAGACATCGCATGCCTGACCAAATGAATTACTTAGACATCACATGCCTAACAATTATAAACCCCGCATTTCAGTCTCATTATCGAAAACACTTTTCAATATCGAGTCGGGCAATTCAACAAGATTCCCGACAGTCTGATCGAATACTCGTCGCAAACTTTAGTAGGCGGCCGCACCCCCGATACCGTCGACGAAGTGCACCAAGGCGGAACACCGCTGCCGCGAGCACCCGAACGGATGCTTTCGGCGACGGGGTTCTCCTACAGTCACTTGGTCGGGGCTATGGAGTGAGGCTGTCTATTAAGTTTACCCGGCTAGTATCCGCGTACGCTACGTGATTGCGACGGACTTTTGATCACATCAAAATTCCGTGGCAACCGATCAAGTGAGACTAAAGTGCTATGTTTATAACATTCATTCAGTTATCTCATAACTCATTGTGAATTCCAATTATTGTATCCCATTCCAGATAAATAGAAAATGTTAAACTTTTCGATCGAACAGTCAAACACCCAAGTTTTCTCGATACAGATCAACACATGAAATAAGTCTAACAACATTCAGTTCGTGCCTCAGTACCAACGGTCCAGCCGTAGAAGGGTCAAGCCAACGCCTCACATGTGGCACGCCGTACTGCCCCAAACCCGAAGGTTCAAAGGGCAGTTCAAGACGGTCACATAATCGAGGTAAGGTTTGTTGTCTTCTAGAGGGTCCATGGAGTTACTTGCACTACTTAGAACGTCGTTAAACTACGGAAAAATCCAACACTTAGAAATTTCCCGACAGGGGAAAAATTGGGTATTTATATCCGGTCGAACTTTTTAACATATTCTAAAAATTATCCGGAAAGCCACACAGACAAAATTTGATACTCCGATCGAAACACCGAATCCCCAAATCAACCCCAGAAAATTCAACTCTTGAATAAATATTAAAAATTCCCAGAAAATCCAGCACTATCTATTAGGAGTTACTGTGTAAGATTCGCTGAACAATAATGCCGTACGGCCGCGGAACCGCCGCACGAGCCTTGCTCGTGCCGCGGAACCGCGGCGGTTTGATGGATTTACGAGCACGAATTTCACAGTACCTCTTAAATTCACCTGCTGATTTTTCTGCATATTTTTAATGTTGAAAAACTCACTGTTTTCAAAAATGTACAGAGAGCACGGAAATTTTGGACTTTCGGGTTCGATCGGACTTCAAACTCCGTCTAGACTTCGCCTAAGGCTCTAGCTAGGCTCTGATACCACTGTAGGGTTCCTAGGCACCCTAATGAGATCTCACAAGGCATCAACCATGCCAATTTCAAAAAAACGGTGCCAAGAAACCCTAAACTACGGATCGTTGGCTAGATGTCTAGACGAAAAAGCAACTAGTTAACTACTTTAACTAAGTGAACGGAAATACAACCTTTGTAGATCCGGTTCTCCACCTCCATAGCTCCGCAACGAAGTATCCTCGCTGTCCAAATCAAAATCCGGGCTCTTGCATCGGCTTCATCGGAGAAGAAGCGGGCTAGGTCATCGACGACGTGCCGAAGATGATCTACGTCGAAGCATCACTAGATCAAGCTCCACCTTCACCAAGCCATGAAAACTTGTGAAGGAAACACACTCTACTACTTGGCAAGAGGTAGAGGATGAAGAAATAGGAAGTGGGTAAACTTTAGAATTGGATTTCTCACTCTAATTCATCAATCACCATTGATGAAGCATGCTTTTCTTCTTGTAAAGAAGAAGAAGAAGATAGCAAGAAGAAGATAAGTGTTATGATAAGTTATTATTAAAAGAATAATAAGAAATGGAAACTTATCATAATCTTAACCTTAGTTAGTTGTAGAGAATAGACCATGGTAAGTTATGATGGTTAGGGTTAAGCAAGAGACAAGAATGGTTAACTAAGTCAAAGCTTCATGAAAGTTCATGAACAAACAAAGAAAGCCACCATTATCCTCTTATGCCAATTATTTTATTTCCAAAAAGAATAAATGAAAAAGATAAATAAATGAATAAGGAAAACCAAAACCCTAACCATTTAAATAACCATGGTTTAATTCTTTACACAAACCAAGTAAGTATGCATTATCAAACATGATACAATCATGTGCACAAAACTATATCAAATATACAATATGCACATCCGAGCGAGAAAATCCATTTAAAGTGAACCGATACTAGTTAATGCAAAGTAATATATCAAATATATAATTATGCATTAAATCATTAAATCAACTCTTGATTTAACGATCCGGTCATATCGCATATAACCGGCTAGTGTCTAATGTATAGGCTTATCGAATCAATCCTTGATTCGATAACTAGGGTATATCTCATATAACCTAATCGATACATTCATCGCGAGAATGGAATACGGTATCACATACACGCATTATTCTCGGTCCCGCACATATCTCATATGCGCTCCTATTTCGTTTCGCTTGAGCCAGGAAACCTCTGTGTAGGACTCTAAAGACTCGTCAATACGCCGGCAGCAGGTGATGATCATATCAAACACCCACAAGCCGCAAGCGGTCTGCTAAACGTAACGGCCACCCGGGTATTGAGCGATCTGAAGATCGACGAGCAAGCCCGCTCACATTCCAGTGAATCCAACCAGTAACACTACCGTACAGTCCGGTCTGATCGTCTGATATGTCGCATATCTCGCCTAGGGGTGGTAAACGTCAGACCCCAATAGCTCGATAAGTCGTGTCGATATGAGGTCTATAACTGTTCGAGAAACTACTGGTAACACTTACCAGTAAATCTCAGCAACCCTGGCCAGGGATTTCCTGTTATAGCCAATCGAACACAGCGCAACATCAACCCCCTATACCGGGAGAGACGAATCCCCTCCTATCGCTCATTGCCTCCATGTGACTCGGGACTGTACCCAAAAACCACCGTTTTGCACGCCCTCTTGGACGTGGTAAGATGGAAATCAAAGCACAGTGGGAACCACACAAGACTCTATGACGATCTCGGGTCAACAGACTACTCTGTACCAGTGTCACCAGAGAACTGCCATCTGACGTAAGGTATAATACCATCTGGGAGTTCTCGGCGAGTCCGTCCAGTATACCCAGTCTCCACTGAGCACCCGTATATCATCTCTGATGTCAAACACCAATGGATATGGGATCATCCATCGCCCATCTGTATGGGTCGAGAAGGTACACGCTAGTCTACTCTGGTATATCGATGCCCCGTCTCGATATACCCACGACTAGGGACTTTGAAGGATGTACTTATGGACTACCATATCCCCACTAGTATGATCCGCATCATAGTCCAGGTAGTCAAGTACAGATCCTAAGGGCTTTACCAACATGTAACAGGGAGACAATCAGTGTACACGTTAAGGTAATGATCAACCAGATAGCATACTATCATGTCGAGCAAGAAAGTCCTCCCTATATATGTCCCAGCATCCACTACAATATACATCCTATGTATAGTAATGGCCTCTAGGGCATACATATAACTAACACTTTTCTCCATCTACAACTTCTTATTTGTATATTCGACCTAGTGATGAGACTGAGAGATTTGTGTATATGTGGTTTCTTTTGGGTCGAGCTCACTTGAGCCGACGTTGTGTTTTCTTATTTTTTTTGCATTTCTTTATGCTCTTTTCTTGAGATTTCATATATATATTGCGTGTGGTTGTGATTCTCCTTGGGCGAAGAGCTAGCACCCGCTTGGGGATGCCATTTTGTGATTGTAGGTTATATATCTTGTTGTACCCATTTTGGGGATAGAATTTACAAAGGAAACTCTGCCGAAATTTTTGGAAATTTTTGATGTTTTTAAAAAGGGGTTCAATGCAACTTAATTGATTTCAAAATCGTTTTCATGAAAGGTTTCCTCCACTCTTGTGATTTTGGTTTAGATTTTCTGGGCTTTGGCTGACTTAGGTTACGTTATGTCTTTAGACGTCTCGTAATCTAAGTGCCAGTCACGTTCCGTACTTTCAGGTCATGACAAAGTTGGTATCAGAGCGTAGGCTTTACCTTTCTGAGTGTTGGACGACCCATGGTAGATGGAGTAGGTGACTTTAGCAAAGTGGCGTACCGTGGGTAGGTTCCGCGGCATATTTACGATACGGTACTCCGCCTAAGTGACCTTAGGAAATAATTGCTTGTATTTCCCTTCTTGATTCCTTGCATTCCTTGATTCAATTGCAATGTTCTTATCGCTCTGTAAGTCCACGTTACCTCTCCCGGTTCTTTCGGGCTTGCGGAAACAGTGAAAAATGATTTTTCGGGTTATGGTAACATGGACTATCAAATACGGATCTTTGCTAAACTACACACTAGCAACTAACTAGAGCTTTACCTACTCGGTTAGGGGTTATACCTCAACTTGAACTCCTTCTCTTGGACTCCTTGTGGTGGTCGGATGGTTCTCTCCTCGTCGCCTTCTCTTGCCGAAGATGGATCCACCTGAGGGTCTCTACCTTGAGCTCTTTCCTCGAACTTGAGAAAACTAAAGTGTCCGGCTTGCTAGACCTTCAACCTTAGGATGAGTAGAGAGTAGCTTTGGGTGTTTTATCTCCAAGGAAATGTTTCTCAACTCATGAGAATGTTTTTCCTTGAACTAAAGGAAGAGGAAGAAGAAAGCATGAGAGAGAATGAATATGAGAGAATGATGAAGTTTTACAACCATAACAAGAATATATGTGAATTAATCTAATTAATAATTTTAATCAAATGAAAAAAGTGATGGTTGGTTTGATAAGACCATTATCATTTCACATTAAATGTTTTTGCAAAGATCAAAGAGCATCTTTGGAGTGAAATGATAATGGTCAATGTATTAACCATGGTCAACAAGTCAACCTTGGTCAACAAGTCAACAACCCTAACCATAACTCAATTTCATTTAATTAGTATTATTAATTGATATTTCACATATTCATTAGGGTTTGGAAAAAGACAACTGTCAACTGTGCATACACACCCGTTCCAAAATCCTAATGAAAATCCTCTTCCTCCGCCTCAAACAACTGTGCATACACACCCGCATTCGTGTTCCGAGGAACATGAATACAATGAGATAAAACTAACCCCAAAACATATACTAGGATCCGGCTCAAACCAGAGCCCGCTAGTAATGACTTTCCGGACACCAAACATGCACAAGTGCGCGGATGTGAACGAACCCCGTCGCAAAACCATGCGACCTCTACTCAGTTTTGCCCAAAGGCGAATAACCCTTTGTGTGGGACTCTAAAGACTCGACACTACGCTGGCAGTGGGTTTAAACACAGACCGCAAGCGGCACTAGCTGTACGTAACGGCCCCCAGGTAGATGCCGATAAGAAGACTGATGAGGCGAACCCATCCGAACTCCTACTGAGCCTGTCTGTGACAATCTGCGTACAGTCCGGTCTGTTCGTCTGAGAATATCGCATGGCGGGCCTAGGGGGTGGTAAAACGTCAGTCCCCTAATAGCGGTACAAGTCGTGTCGGAGTGTAGCCCAGAACACACTGAGATAACACTGGAAACCTACCAGTATATCTCGCTTGCCCTGGCCTGGGACGACAATGTGTAATGGCTCTCCTAGACACAGCGCGATATCAACTCCCAATACCGGAAGAGACGAATCCTATCTAACCGTCACTGCCTCCAAGTGCTTCGGGACTGCACCCAACTACTACCTGTTTGCACGACTCCTTTCAGTCGTGGTAGGGTAGTAATGAAAGTGCAGTGGGAACACACTCGAGGCGAAGTGACAGTGTCAAGTCAGCGGACTAAGCTGTACTCATGTCACCTAGGAACTGATAACTGACGATAGGTATAGTACCAACCAACAGCTCCCGACGAGTCCTGTCCAGTGTACTCGTAACCTAACGGGCACCCGCATACTGTCTCAACTACGACGTACTGACGGCTGTGGGACAGACTGCCTCCCGTGCTGGGATGAGAAGCGCATACGCTAGTCTACTCCGGAGTATCGATGCCCTATCTCGATAGTCCTACGACTAGGGACCTGCATTAGGATGTGCTTGTGGATTACCTAGCCCCCACGAGTGTGACTGCCATCACAACGCTGGTAATCAAGCAAAGATCCTAAGGGCTCTACTAATGTATATAGGCAATATGTTAAAAGAAACACATGTACACACATTGAAGTAGAAACAAACCAAGTAGCATACTACTATTTTGAGCAAGATTGTGTATACAATGGTGAATATCTCAAGCTTCCATTAAGTAATATACAAACTAGTATGATACAGTAATGGCCTCTAGGGCATATACACTAACAATCTCCCACTTGCACTAAGGCCATGTGTTGGCGTATCGAAGACCTATCATCTCGATCAGCCGCTCGAACTGAGTCTGGGGTAAGGCCTTCGTGAATGGATCTGCAGTGTTATCTTCTGAAGCAACCCTCCAAACCTCGATCTCCTGGCGATCCACGATCTCCCTGATCAGGTGATACCGCCATAAGATGTGTCTGGATTTCTGATAGGACCTGGGTTCCTTCGCTAAAGCTATAGCCCCATTGTTGTCGCAATACAGAGGTATTGGATCAACAATAGACGGAACCACCTGAAGTTCTTTCAAGAACTTCCTCATCCAGACGGCTTCTTTTGCGGCATCAGATGCAGCGATATATTCCGCTTCCATTGTCGAGTCAGCAACGGTTTCCTGTTTGGAACTCTTCCAACACACCGCCCCTCCATTGAGGGTAAAGACAAAACCCGACATGGACTTGGAATCATCCTTGTCACTCTGGAAGCTGGAGTCAGCAAAGGCCTCAATCTGGAGGTCTTTTCCGCCATACACCAAGAACATCTCCTTAGTCCTTCTCAGGTACTTGAGAATGTTCTTTATCGCTATCCAGTGCTTCTCCCCAGGGTTTGACTGATACCGGCTTAACACACTCAGTGCATAAGTTACATCTGGTTTGGTACACAACATCGCATACATTATAGAGCCTACCGCAGAAGCGTAGGGTATAACAGACATGCGATCCTTTTCCAAATCAGTCTTGGGAGACATCTCTTTGGAGAGGGTGATCCCGTGACAAGCCGGTAGATTACCGCGCTTGGAATCTTCCATACTGAATCTTTTCAATATGGTATCGATATACCTGGACTGTGAAAGTCCTAATATCCTCTTGGATCTATCACGATGGATCCGGATCCCCAGAATGTAAGAGGCATCACCCAGGTCTTTTATGGAGAACCTGTGTGATAAGAATCTTTTGACAGATTGTAGCATAGGAATGTCATTTCCTATCAAGAGAATGTCTTCCACGTAAAAAACGAGGAATACGACAGTTCGTGCTACAAATCTACTATAGATGCATGGTTCATCTGGATTTTTGATAAAGCCAAATTCTTTGACCGTCTCATCAAAACAGAAGTTCCAACTCCGCGATGCCTGCTTTAGTCCATAAATGGACTTAAGCAACTTGCACACCTTTCCGCTGCTCCCACTCTGAATGAAACCATCTGGCTAGTCCATATAGACATACTCCTCTAAATTTCCATTTAGAAAAGCGGTCTTTACGTCCATCAGCCAGATTTCATAATCGTGGAAGGCAGCAACGGCAGGAAGGATCCGAATGGATTTCAGCATAGCCACTGGAGAAAAGGTTTCGTCATAGTCCAAACCAGGACTTTGACGAAAACCCTTTGCAACAAGTCTACCCTTATAGGTCTCAACCTGTCCATCTACACCAATCTTCCGTTTGAAGATCCACTTGCATCCTATGAGTTTTACCCCATCTAGAGCAACGTCCAAAGTCCATACTTTGTTGGTGTACATGGACTCCATTTCAGTCCGCATTGCATCCAGCCATTTTACCGAGTCAACGCTCTGAATGGCCTGCTGGAAGCTAGTCGGCTCATCATAATCAATGATGCAATCCTCTCTATCCCCGTCTATGAGAAAACCGTAGTATCTCTCAGGCGGATGAGATTGCCTACTACTCCTGCGGAGCAACATAGGAATGTCCTGTTCTTTCGAACCTTCTGGTTCTACTAAACTTTCAGTAATAGTCTATGGTTCTAGAATTTCTTCCAGTTCTACTGCGCTCCCACTAATTTCCTTTTCTAAGAACTGGTGTTCTAGAAAGTGGGCATTACGAGAAACAAAGACCTTTTGTTCCTCTGCGTGATAGAAAAGATACCCCCTGGAGTTCTTTGGGTATCCAACAAACTTGCACAGTACTGAGCGTGCCTCGAGTTTGTCCGCATGCTGCTTTTTGACAAAAGCTGGACACCCCCAGATCTTCAGATATTGAAGATAGGGTTTCTTCCTACTCCATAACTCATACGGTATGGTAGGCACAGTCTTAGTTGGAACTCGGTTCAAAAGGTATGCGGCTGATTCTACCGCATATCCCCAGAATGATCGCGGCAACTCAACGTTACTCATCACGGACTGTACCATATCCAATAGGGTTCAGTTCCGTCTCTCCGATACACCGTTATGTTGCGGAGTGTAAGGAGGAGTAAGCTGAGAGAGAATTCCATTCTCTTTTAAGTAATCCAGGAACTCGGCACTTAAGTATTCACCACCTCGATCAGATCTTAGTGTCTTGATACTTTTGCCTGTTTGTTTTTCTACTTCATTCTTGTATTCCTGGAACTTTTCAAAGGCTTCAGATTTATGCTTCATTAAGAAGACATGTCCGAACCTTGAAAAATCATCCGTAAAAGTAATGAAGTAAGAATAACCGCTTCGCGCATATGTAGACATTGGACCGCACACGTCACTGTGTACGAGCCCCAAGAGCTCGCTCGCTCTTACTCCGTATCCAATGAACGGAGTCTTTGTCATCTTTCTTTTGAGACAGGATTGACAAGTTGCATATGAATGATATTCGAACGAATCCAAATATCCTTCTGTATGTAACTTCGTCAACCTTCTCTCATTGATGTGACCCAGTCTACTATGCCATAAGAAAGCATGATTGATTTCTGGAGACTTTCTTTTGTGTGTATTCTGGACATTGAAAATTTATGGTTGGTTTAATACGTATATACCATTGTTTAATGTACCCGACCCAATCAAAACTTGATTAAGGTGAATGTTCACAACATTACTTAAAAATGCAAATTCATAACCTTCTTTAGATAATAAAGATACAGATATGATATTACAGGTTGCATTGGGTACAAAATAACAATCACGCAAAACCAAAACATGTCCATCTGACATTCCCAGGTGATAGTCCCCCATGGACTCAGGTTCCATGCCAGCTCCGTTTGCAACTCTGAGGGTCATATCACCTGCCTTCAAAACCCTACGCCTTCTCAGTGCCTGCAAAGAATTATAGATATGAGATCCTGATCCGGTATCCAATACCCAGGATGTAGAGTTTATGATAGACAGTTTTCAATAACATACACACCTGAAGCTGAAGCAGCAACTTGCATCAGATCCTGGTTTCTGTCCTTCCAAGCCCTGCAATCCTTTTTCTAGTGTCCACTCTTGTGACAGTAAAAGCATTCTTCCTTTCCCACAAGCTTTCCCGCTACCTTTGTTGCCTTTGCCTTTCCCTTCGTATCCACTTTACTAACATCGCCCCTTTGTTTGGCGAGGGCATTCTTTTTCTTTCCTTTGGCTTTCGCCTTGGACTTAGAAGAGGAAGATCCTCCTACAAACAAAGTGGATGTTTCCCTGCCTTTTTGTAGGGTGCCCTCTGCACTCCTCAACATGTTGAGGAGCTCCGGAAGTTCAACCTCTTTTCCTTGCAAGTTGAGGTTCAGGATAAATTGGGCGTAAGTGGAAGGAAGGGACTGGAGAATCAAGTCCGTATAGAGCTCGTTCTCTAACGTGGTCCCAAGGTCCGCGAGCTCTTCAATGAAGCCAATTATCTTAAGCACGTGTTCCGCTACCGATGATCCGATGGCCAATCTCGCCGAAAACAGCTTTTTCGAGACTTCGTATCTGGGGATACGGGATTGCTCTCCATACAATTCTTTTGTATGAAGAAATATGGATTCCAGGTCCATATTCTCGTGCCTCCTCTGATGTTCATTGTCTATAGAGGCAAGCACGAGGCACTTGGCCTTCGCGCAATCGATCTCCCAAGTTTTACGGATTTCTATATCCGCGACGCTGGAGGTGGGACCTGGGACAGGGGGAGCTTTGGTGGTAAGGAGATACCCCAACTTGTCGTAAGTGATTGCTATTTTGACATTCCTGAGCCAATCTTTGTAGTTTGGCCCTGTCAGTATGTTTTTATCTAGTAATAACTTAAGTCCGGTCATGTCGATTGGTCGCTGCAATTAGGAGAGAGAGAAGAAACACTTTAGCATGAAGCTCTTGCAAGTTTAGAGTGGTTTTTAGTTTGTCTAAATAGGATGGCTCTCACTGTCTCTCGAATCCCTCCTCAAACCATAATGGAAGAATTAGTCGGGATCAATCTCACCATACAATACTTGCTTAACCGTTCAGCCAGGCCAGTGTTGGTACTTCGAGGGAGGTCTTCCAACGCTTTCGCGAAGTTCCTTAATTAAATAACCTATTTTCCCTGGGGGCGTTGCCCCGCTAACTCCTTTCTAGACACCTACTAGGTTTATAGCATTGATCGTTATGTGAGAAATTTCCCGAGGAGTAGCATATACTCACAGTAGGATCGGCATCCAAATATCATCGCATGACAAAACTGAAGGAATCCTACCAGAATCATCACACTCCAAATGGTATGCAGCGCTAGCAAGTTTCAGTTTCTTTTGAAACTCCCGATGTGGATTTTTTCCCTATGCACTTATGACCTTGGCGTGTGGTCAAAATGTCATAAGTCACATGTCAAGTTCTACCCATCATTATCCAGGTTAATTTGAACCCACCCGTACCTACCCTTGACGTAGGCCAAAATGGCAGTATGACTGTCTCAAACCAACGCATTCTATCTATGCAACAGGTAAATATCCGGCAGCTACCAATCACTATGCCTTGGCGTGAGGTCAAAATACATAGATTGAATACTACCGAATATTTAACTGAAATGATGCAGGGCTACGAATGGTTTTGGCGAAACCGTGAATGTAGTGAACTTGATATAATCGATGGAATGAGATAGCTTTTAAAAGGAGTGGTTCAAGCTCCGCATTTAAGAATTGGTTTTTGAAAAGAACCGAGTGGTTTTAAAAGTGTTCCAACGACTTTTACTTGGTTTATTTTCTTGCATTAATTTTAATGCGTCCCATCATTTAATCCTACCATTGCAGAAAACAACGAAAATATGACGTACGCTTATGCCATCCGCATTCGCCACGGGGTCCCGTCATCACCCGTTAGGTTACTTAACTAACGACAGAGCGGTGGCTGGACTAGCACGGATGCAAAACATAAGCAACGCCTAAATAGATATCATATATAGATATATACACATTCGTCAGATGCAATGATAGCCATTCCAGATCACAGATGAATACATTGGATATACTAGGAATTCGTATTCCGTTCAATCCTGTAACGAAAAGCGGATTACACGGTCGCGATGAATAGCCAATACCCCACCCTAGACCCCTACGGGTGCGGCAAACTACCCGCCAAGTACCCAAAGTGAAGCAACCTCCCTCAACGACGTGAGTAGGCCACTCGGCACTTCGAGATACCCGGTAGTTTGTGCACCCCACCTTGGGTCTATCCTAGGAGCAAAAACAGTAAAAAGAAATTATACAATGGTGGCTACAACCTTATCCCGGATGTGCGGCCATTCAAATAATATTACATCAAATTTACATATTACATGAATTGAAAGATAAAGAAAAAACTCTTATCTCACAACCCCCCGGCTATTCATCCGCGACAATCCAACGAATTCATATACACATACCATCAACATTACATATCACAGATATGTATAACCCCCACTAATCGACGTATAGCGATTAGTAGACGTTCAATACATATATAATATTACAGATACAACACATTAGCCAAAGTCTACAGAAAATCGACCAAAATACGGATTTGTAACCACCCCAAAAACATACTTGTTCTCTGGAAATTCTGGGCAGAAATAAACCATCTCAAAAATCACAAAACACCAACACAAGAATACTGCAGGAGAAACGATCCACGGCCGAGTCAACTCAGCCGCGGATCCGCGGCTGGAGCAAGCTCATGCCGCGGATCCGCGGTGAGTCGGTCGACTCGCTGGATCATTTTTCTTGTCTGTTCTTTAAAAAGCCTGAGCCAATTTTTAGTACATGATTTATTATTTTTAGAGCAAAAATAAAAATTGGCAGAAACTTGAATTTTTCGGGGTGTTTTGAGGTTTTTTGTCCGGTCGAAATTCTATATACTTTGCTAACATGCTAGGGTGTGTTTAGCCTGGCTCTGATACCAGTGTAAGTCCACGTTACCTCTCCCGGTTCATTCGGGCTGCGGAAACGGTGAAAAACGATTTTTCGGGTTATGGTAACATGGACTATCAAATACGGATCTTTGCCAAACTACACACTAGCAACTAACTAGAGCTTTACCTACTCGGTTAGGGGTTAGACCTCAACTTGAACTCCTTCTCTTGGACTCCTTGTGGTGATCGGATGGTTCTCTCCTCGTCGCCTTCTCTTACCGAAGTTGGATCCACCTGAGGGTCTCTACCTTGAGCTCTTTCCTCGAACTTGAGAAAACTAAAGTGTCCGGCTTGCTAGACCTTCAACCTTAGGATGAGTAGAGAGTGGCTTTGGGTGTTTTATCTCCAAGGAAATGTTTCTCAACTCATGAGAATGTTTTTCCTTGAACTAGAGGAAGAGGAAGAAGAAAGCATGAGAGAGAATGAATATGAGAGAATGATGGAGTTTTACAACCATAACAAGAATATATGTGAATTAATCTAATTAATAATTTTAATCAAATGAAAAAGGTGATGGTTGGTTTGATAAGACCATTATCATTTCACATTAAATGTTTTTGCAAAGATCAAAGAGCATCTTTGGAGTGAAATGATAATGGTCATTGTTTCAACCATGGTCAACAAGTCAACCTTGGTCAACAAGTCAACAACCCTAACCATAACTCAATTTCATTTAATTAGTATTATTAATTGATATTTCACATATTCATTAGGGTTTGGAAAAAGACAACTATCAACTGTGCATACACACCCGTTCCAAAACCCTAATGAAAATCCTCTTCCTCCGCCTCAAACAACTGTGCATACACACCCGCATTCGTGTTCCGAGGAACACGAATACAATGAGATAAAACTAACCCCAAAACATATACTAGGATCCGGCTCAAACCAGAGCCCGCTAGTAATGACTGTCCGGACACCAAACGTGCACAAGTGCGCGGATGTGAACGAACCCCGTCGCAAAACCATGCGACCTCTACTCAGTTTTGCCCAAAGGAGAATAACCCTCTGTGTGGGACTCTAAAGACTCGACACTACGCTGGCAGTGGGTTTAACCACAGACCGCAAGCGGCACTAGCTGTACTTAATGGCCCCCAGGTAGATGCCGATAAGAAGACTGATGAGGCGAACCCATCCGAACCCCTACTGAGCCTGTCTGTGACAATCTGCATACAGTCTGGTCTGTTCGTCTGAGAATATCGCATGGCGGGCCTAGGGGGTGGTAAAACGTCAGTCCCTTAATAGCGGTACAAGTCTTGTCGGAGTGTAGCCCAGAACACCCTGAGATAACACTGGAAACCTACCAGTATATCTCGCTTGCCCTGGCCAGGGACGACAATGTGTAATGGCTCTCCTAGACACAGCGCGATAACTCCCAATACCGGGAGAGACGAATCCTATCTAACCGTCACTGCCTCCAAGTGCTTCGGGACTGCTCCCAACTACTACCTGTTTGCACGACTCCTTTGAGCCGTGGTATGGTAGTAATCAAAGTACAGTGGGAACACACTCGAGGCGAAGTGACAGTGTCAAGTCAGCGGACTAAGCTGTACTCATGTCACCTAGGAACTGATAATTGACGATAGGTATAGTACCAACCAACAGCTCCCGACGAGTCCTGTCCAGTGTACTCGTAACCTAACGAGCACCCGCATACTATCTCAAGTACGACGTACTGACGGCTGTGGGACAGACCGCCTCCCGTGCTGGGATGAGAAGCGCATACGCTAGTCTACTCCGGAGTATCGATGCCCTGTCTCGATAGTCCTACGACTAAGGACCTGCATAAGGATGTGCTTGTGGATTACCCAGCCCCCATGAGTGTGGCTGCCATCACAACACTGGTAATCAAGCAAAGATCCTAAGGGCTCTACTGATGTGTATAGGCGATATGTTAAAAGAAACACATGTACACATATTGAAGTAGAAACAAACCAAGTAGCATACTACTATTTTGAGCAAGATTGTGTATACAATGGTGAATATCCCAAGCTCCCATTAAGTAATATACAAACTAGTATGATACAGTAATGGCCTCTAAGGCATATACACTAACACGCTTCTGTTTCTTATTCCAGCTTCGATGCCGCCAAAGATTACGAGAGCTCAGCGGGCTGCCGCTAGGGATGAGATTCGAGCAGGCTCATATGAGGCGAGGATCGAGCGGGATGATACGCCTAACCTTCACGGTCATATTGATCTGCCTTATCCAGACCGTATTGCCAGATTAGAGGCCGGCATGTAGGAGTTGCGACAGATGATGGGATCTTTAGTTGAATCCAGTCGGGCACAGATGTCCGAAGACGTTCCTTCCACCGCACAGACCACGATTGTACCTGCTGCACAGATGGTCCCTCCTGCTGCTACTGCGACTATCCCTGTTTTACTACAGGAGTTTATAAGATTGAGACCTCCAGCTTTTACCGGTACGCATGCGACAGAGGACCCACAGGAATTTCATGATAGGATGGCTAGGATTTGCCGTTCGTTGAGATGTTCTGATGATAGATGGGTGGAATTCGTGAGTTTTCGTCTGGAGGGCCTTGCCCAGATGTGGTACGATTCAGTAGAGAGAGGCTGAGCTGCAGGTCTACCTTCTATGACCTGGGACGAGTTTACAGCTGCATTTCTTGCCCGTTTTCTTCCGGAGAGTGTCCGAGATGCTCGAGCCCGTAGTTTTGAGTCTCTGCGCAAGACTCCTAGTATGACAGTGTTGGAGTATGATATACAGTTTACCCAGTTGTCTCGATATGCTCCGTACCTAGTAGACACGAAAGAGAAGAGAATAAAGTGGTTTGTGCGAGGGCTTGACACAGCTATTCCTTGCTATAGGCACCCAGCATTTTGATACGTACGCAGCCGCGGTGAACGCAGCTTTACTTTTGGAGGAGCGCATTTCTGAGACTCCAGTCGTTTCTGGGCCGAAGAGGATCCGTACTGATACGCCAGCCCAGCAGCAGATGGGTAGACACCGCGATAGATTATTTCCGGGAGATGGTGGTGGTAGAGGATTGAGACGAGGTCAGTTATTCGGTTCATATCCGCAGACCCAGCAGTCGTCGCCAGGATGTTTTCGGTGCGGGAGTCAGTACCACCGTATCAGAGACTGTACCATGGGGCGCCAGGGCACGACAACAGTCCCGCATGTCACTTCACCACCTTCACCACCTCCTCAGAGAGCTTTACTTCCTACCCCTAATGAGGCTCCACGCCAGGCAGATGCTCCTAGAGGTCGTGGGCGTGGAGGTCCTGTTCAGAGAGGACGAGGAGACGGAGGCAGGGGCAGAGGCCGAGGCAGAGGACAGCCAGCTATTAGTGGTGGACAGGCCCAAGTGTTCGCGCTGACTCCTCAGGATGCACAGGCGTCCAATGCCGTCGTGACAGGTACTCTGCCAGTATGTTCTTTTTATGCAAGGGTATTATTTGATCCAGGCTCTACACATTCCTATGTATCCACGTACTTTGCACCGAGGTTGGGCCGAGAGTCTTCTTCGTTAGATCAGCCGCTTGTCATTATTACTCTGGTAGGCGAGTCGTTTGTTGCCCGTTTCGTGTACCGATCGTGTCCCGTTCGTATCGGGGAGAGAGATTCTTCAGCTGATTTGATTCTCCACGATATGATAGACTTCGACGTTCTTCTTGGTATGGACTGGCTAGCCATATGTTATGCATCCGTGGTGAGCCGGTTCTTGTTATTTAGGGAGATCGTAGTGCTACCCTTCCCAGCTTGATTTCTTCCCATCGCGCTGGTCAGCTCTTGAGGAAAGGGTGTCAGGGATTCTTAGCCTATGTTTATGATACTAGCGCCACAGAGGTTCCATTGGACCAGCTCCCTGTAGTGAGAGATTTTCCTGATGTATTCCCTGACGAGCTGCCTGGTCTACCACCAGAGCGCGAGATTGAGTTCAGTATTGACTTGATCCCCGGCACGGGGCCTATCTCTATACCGCCTTATCGGATGGCCCCGGCGGAGCTGAGGGAGCTGAAGGATCAGTTACAGGACTTGCTGGACAAAGGGCTTATCCGACCGAGTGTGTCACCTTGGGGTGCTCCGTCCTGTTTGTTAAGAAGAAGGACGGAAGTATGCGCTTATGCATTGATTATCGTCAGCTGAACCGGGTTACTGTGCGGAACAAATATCCCCTACCCCGCATTGATGACTTATTCGATCAGCTCCAGGGTGCAGGGTTTTTCTCGAAGGTTGATTTACGGTCAGGTTATCACCAGTTGCGGGTTCGGAAGGACGATATTCTGAAGACCACTTTTCGTACTCGATATGGTCATTATGAGTTCTTGGTGATGTCGTTCGGGCTCACCAATGCCCGGCAGCATTTATGGACTTGATGAACCATGTATTCAGGCTGTATCTCGATCAGTTCATCATTATGTTCATTGACGACATCTTGGTTTATTCTCGGAGCCGGGAGGAGCATGAGCTACACTTGCGTATCACTTTGCAGACTTTGAGGGATTATTAGTTGTTTGCCAAATTTTCCAAGTGCGCATTATGGTTAGACAGTGTCGACTTCTTAGGTCATGTGGTGACAAGAGATGGTATTTGTGTGGACCCGAAGAAGATCGAAGCAGTGCAGCGTTGGCCTAGACCGGTATCAGTTACAGAGGTTCGCAGCTTTCTAGGTCTGGCCGGCTATTATCGATGTTTTGTCCAGGATTTCTCCCGTATTGTTGCACCGTTGACCGGGTTGACCCGGAAGGGGTTCCTTTCGATTGGACCCAGGCATGTGAGGATAGTTTCCAGTAGTTGAAGACTCGTCTGACTACTGCACCAGTGTTAGCATTGC
Organism: Agapanthus africanus; assembly: GCA_030015575.1. Lineage (NCBI taxonomy): Eukaryota > Viridiplantae > Streptophyta > Magnoliopsida > Asparagales > Amaryllidaceae > Agapanthus > Agapanthus africanus. The sequence goes on from CM057347.1 coordinate 296,058,487, forward strand.
CTTCAGGGTCAGGCGGTTTCGTGGTATATTGTGATGCTTCTCGAGTGGGGCTGGGCTGTGTATTGATGCAGCACGACAGAGTTATCGCGTATGCTTCTCGGCAGCTGAGGAAACACGAACAGAACTACCCCACTCATGATTTAGAGATGGCTGCAGTGGTATTTGCACTTAAGATCTGGAGACATTACCTATACGGCGAGTCATGCCAGATTTTCACTGACCATAAGAGTTTGAAGTATATCTTTCAGCAGCGAGATCTGAATCTGAGACAGCGCCATTGGATGGAGTTGGTGAAAGATTATGACCGTGAGATTCTATACCATCCGGGCAAGGCGAATGTGGTGGCAGATGCTTTGAGTAGGAGGCCAGGAGGTAGCTTATCTTGTTTGAGCATAGTATAGATGCAGTCGACGGCGGATTGGCAGGTGTTATGTGACAGCAGAGTGCAGTTCGAGTTTACTCCTACAGGGGGACAACTGGCCCATTTCAGAGCACGCCCACAGTTACTTGACCGTATCCGCGAGGCACAGTCCGGTGATGCCCGTATTTTAGAGATTATCGAGCAGACTCGGCAGGGCAGAGTTTCTGAGTTTGTGATTGATGATCAGGGGATACTTCAATTTTGGACTCGACTTTGTGTACCAGATTCTGAGGAACTGAGGCGTGATATCCTTGAGGAGGCATATAGATCAGTATACAGTGTGCATCCAGGTTCCACCAAGAAGTACCGTGATTTGAGAGAGGTTTACTGGTGGGACGGGATGAAGAAGGATGTTACAGACTTCGTGTCGAGATGCCTGACTTGTCAGCAAGTCAAGGCCGAGCACCAGAGGCCAGCCGGCGAGTTACAGCCTTTGCCCATCCCTGAGTGGAAGTGGGAACAGGTCTCCATGGACTTCATTGTGGGTCTACCCAGGACCAGTCGAGGATATGACTCTATTTGGGTGATTATGGATCGACTGACGAAAGCGGCTTACTTCCTGCCAGTGAAGACCACTTTTGGATTTGCTCAGTACGCCCAGGTTTATATTGATGAGATCGTGCGACTGCATGGCGTTCCGACTTGCATCGTGTCCGACCGGGGCACCCAGTTTACCAGCCTATTGTGGCAGAAACTTCAGGAAGCTTTGGGCACCCGATTGAGTTTTAGCACAGCCTTTCATCCGCAGACTGACGGTCAGTCGGAGCGTACTATTCAGACTCTTGAGGACATGCTCAGAGCTTGTGTTTTAGATTTCGGTGGTAGCTGGGATCGTCATTTGCCCTTGATCGAGTTCTCCTAAAATAATAGCTTCCAGGAGACGATACAGATAGCACCTTTCGAGGCTTTATATGGGAGGAGATGTCGATCGCCTGTGTGTTGGACAGAGCTCAGGGAGAGTAGTATTTTGGGCCCACAGATCGTACAGGAGACGACCGAAAAGATACAGTTAATACAAGACTGGATGATAGCGGCACAGTGTAGGCAGAAATCATATGCTGACAGGCGCCGTCGCTGACTCAAGTTCGCCGTTGGCGATCATGTTTTCCTGTGGGTCTCTTCGATGAAGGGTGTGATGAGATTTGGGCAGAAAGGGAAGCTTAGTCCTAGATATGTTGGTCCCTTCGAGATCCTAGAGTGTGCTGGTTCAGTCGCGTATCGATTAGCTCTTCCGCCCAGCTTCCCCGATGTTCACCCCGTGTTCCATGTTTCGATGCTCCGCAAGTACCTTCATGGCCCTTACCATGCGATTCAGCACCAGACGATCTAGCTAGAGCACGATCTTTCATTCACCGAGTAGCCGGTGGTCATTTTGGATCGGCAGGTGAAGAAATTAAGGTCGAAGGTTATACCGTCCGTCAAGATTCTTTGGCGTGGCCCGAACAGCGAGGAGGTCGCCTGGGAGACCGAGGTCGAGATGAGGAAGAGATATCCCCATCTTTTTGAAGGTACGTGTAGTTAAAATTTTAAATTCGGAGACCGAATTTCTTTAAGAGGGGAGGATTGTAACGCTTCGAAAATCGTTTTGGCAATTTTTCGGTAATCGGCAAAATAAGCAGTTTTTTCCGTAAAAAGTCAAAATAAGTATTTTTCAATATAGGCCTAATTATACAAAATTTAGATAAGATATTGCTAAAATTTGGTCACTAAATTGTCACTTAAAATTTTCTAGTTATTTAAAAAAATTCCTTAATTAATTATTTTAAATATTATTTTAAGCTTTTAAAAATACATTAAATTAGTGATAAATACAAATTTAATTGGGTAAATTACATTATTAGGAACCATTATAAACTAAAATATATTAGTAACAAAAATTTTACCAAAACATTCCAAGAATTTTGGTTCTATGGTTTAAAAATGCATTAAAAAGGGTTTTTTTTTTTAAAAAATGATGTAACATTCATTAATTGACTTTGGAAGATAGCTTTTGTGTAGAAATTTCTACACCATTCCCTCACCACTCACCTCCTACACCTCAGGCCGAGCTCCCTTGCTTCAGTTCTCATTTCCCCCCTCACTTCTTGCTTCATAATTCCTTCAAAAATCATCAAAAATCCACCGAAATCAACAAATTTCTTCACAAATTCAAACCTAATCCTTATTCCACCTCTTTACAAACCCTAATTTGTTCAAAACAAGGTGAAAGGAGGCATCTTTCAAGGTCAAGTGCAAGTTAGGGTTCAACTTGTATGGTATAATTCTCATCTAATGTTTAAATTTGCTAGATTTAGTAGTTTAAGTGTGAAATTTGGTTTAATTTGCTTGCTCATGAATTTCAAGAGAAGGGTTGATTTTCTAATTATGGTTTGATGTAGGATAAGTGGGTTTAAGTTAGTATTATCGCCATCTAGTTGGTTAGATTGGTTGTTTGTGCGATGTACCGATCGCTATATCGTTAAATCGCGATATTTGCATCGAAATTGCTATGTCAATACATACTAGATTTTCTAAAAAAATAGGAGGTGATCTAATTGCGATATATTGGCGATACAATTAGCATCTCATACGACTATTAGTGTGTGTGAATGCAGAGTTTTGCCTAGTCGGGTTTTAGTTTTGGCGGTTGCCCCGAAATGACGATTTTAGTTAAGGTTTCAGCGATTTTCGTGTGTTTTCCACGCACCGAGTGCACGTTGTGATTAATTCAAGAGCGTCGATTTTTTCATATTGTGAGTTGTGTCATTTCAAAAATCTGTAATCTTATGTTGTGTGTTATGCAATTCTAGGAACGGTCGCGGAAACATCGGACGCGGCACGCAAAGGCAAGGCGGTGGTCGGATCGGATTAGCGAAGCTTTCAGGTTAGTAGATGTATTCATCTATGGGGGAATCGTCTGGATGGCGCGAGGCGCCCCCTAGTTAGGATTACTTTATTTCTTGCAATTTTTGCATTGTTAGTTAGCTACCTTCCCCATTCACGTTGCATACCCTTATAGCTAACCGTCTGCTAGATTGCATGGATATTCATATACACATGTGCGATATCACTTCGTAGGATACGAACACCATTACCATTGGCTCCTGTTGCACGCGCACTATTCATGTGACACACACACCTTTGGTAATTGCCATGCCACGAGCACCATAGAACCTGTTTAGCTTAGTGTCACCACTTGCAACATACATGATGTATGAAATCTCATAGCATGTATATACCTCGCATCATCATCATACTTACATAGATTTCTAGCCACAAATCACATCGCATACCTTGATATCATAGACATTTATCATATACGACATGTTGGGTATTATGATTTTCTTGAGGATTTCAGTATTGCTGGGATTTCTGGATTTTGGGGAAAACCGCAAGAATTTAACAAAAACTTATATTTATCATTTTTAAAACAAAGTTGCGGTTTTCTCATGATGTATGTGTCGTCCACCATGAGTTTTCAAGTTTTCTGTTAGATTTCGAGACCCGATTCGAGGAGTGGATGAACCGTCTCGGGTACATGGTGGGCCCGGTATGGTACCCCGGTGCAAGAAGATCGAGTTGTAGACGATGTGCCTGGTAGGGGAAGACTACTTACCGGTGATGTCAGGCGCGGCAAATATCCGGTGGATACTGACCGTTGTCGTGAGATTTGATAATATGGGCCGATCCGGACTGATGAAGCCCGATGTATTGAGACATTGATACAGTGAGACATTGAGACAGATGTGTTTTCATATTTGGTATCGATGCTTGACACGGGTTTCAGATGATTTCTTGATGGTATTTAGCTATTATACAAATATTCTTTATCTAAAGTTAAGAATGCAGAACTCATAGCATTTAAAACACTTAAAGATTTAGTATTGACATTGCATACATGTGCATGCATACTAGAGGTATTACATCACATCTGGACATACATGCTGTGACGCATTTGCGTGCATTCTTACGATAGCCTTACTAGATGTTATATTCTACTCACGAGCTGGCAACTCACCCCCGTTGTGCCACGGTGTCTTGCAGGTCGGACTCATCAGCCTAGTAGCAGCGGCTTATCTTATTCGTGACTTCTATTGCTCAGACTCGCGACATTGCTCGTAGGTGGGTTGCGAGAGCACTATTATCTCTTTTTGTACTATTTTTTTATCTAGTTTTCTCCATCTACCACTTCTTATTTGTATATTCGACCTAGAGATGAGACTGAGAGAATTGTGTATATGTGGTTTCTTTTGGGTCGAGCGCACTTGAGCCGACGTTGTGTTTTCTTATTTTTTTTGCATTTCTTTATGCTCTTTTCTTAAGATTTCATATATATATATAATATATATATATATATTGCGTGTGGTTGTGATCCGCCTTGGGCGAAGAGCTAGCTCCCGCTTGGGGATGCCCTTTTGTGATTACTGGTTATATATCTTGTTGTACCCATTTTGGGGGATAGAATTTACAAAGGAGACTCTGCCGAAATTTTCGGAAATTTTTTATCTTTTTAAAAAGGGGTTCAATGCAACTTAATTGATTTCAAAATCGTTTTCATGAAAGGTTTTCTCCACTTTTGTGATTTTGGTGTAGATTTTCTGGGCTTTGGCTGACTTAGGTTACATTACGCCTTTAGACGTCTCGTAATCTAAGTGCCAGTCATATTTCGTACTTTCGGGTCGTGACAAAGTTGGTATCAGAGCATAGGCTTTACCTTTCTGAGTGCAGGACGACCCTTGGTAGATGGAGTCGGTGACTTTAGCAGAGTGGCGTAGCGTGGGTATGTTCCGCTGCATACTTACGATACGGTACACCGCCTAAGTGACCTTAGGAAATAATTGCTTGTATTTCCCTTCTTGATTCCTTGCATTCCTTGATTCAATTGCAATGTTCTTATCGCTCCTGTTTCTTATTCCAGCTTCAATGCCGCCAAAGACTATGAGAGCTCAGCGGGCTTGTTGGATATAGTGCCCTCAAAGTCAATTATTGGATCGCAGGTACGTGATTGCAATGATTGATAGATGACCTATACCGATATGACAGTCTTGCTCGAGATGATAGTATGCTATCTGGTTTGTCTTTATCATCGTAAACATGCTTTAGTTCACTATTGCATGATGATAAAGCCCATAGGATTCTGCTTGACAGCCAGCAGTATGATGGTGATCATATACGTGAGAGCTGGGGTCTATAAGCACATCCTTAAAGTGTCCCTAGTCGTGGGAGTTTCGAGACAGGGCATCGATACTCTAGAGTAGATTAGTGTATACAGTCGAGACCCCGACGAGGGGCGGTGGCCGGTCTCACAAGCCATTGGTGTCAGTTGGTTCACCTAAGATGTATACAGGTGCTCATTGGGTTATGAGTACACCGGACAGGACTCGCCGGGAACATGCTAGTTGGTATTATACATATCGTCAGATTGCAGTTCCCTGGTGACATGTGAACAGGTTAGTTTGTCGACCTGAGATCATCATTTGTCTCGTGTGAGTTCCCACTGTGCTTTGATTTCTACCCTACCACGCTCAAAGGAGACGTGCAAACAGGTATTTTTTGGGTACAGTCCCGAGCCACATGGAGGCAGTGAGCGGATCGTCGGGGATTCATCTCTCCCGGTATTGGGGGTTGATGTCGCACAGTGCACGGGTGGCCATCACTAGAAATCCTCGGCCGAGGTAATGGAGAATTACTGATTTGGATCAGTAGTTTCTCAGGTGGTGATGCGCTTCATGCCGACAGGATTTATCGCGTTATTAGGGGTCTGACTTTATCCACCCCCTAGACTCGATATGCGATACTCATTAGACGAACGGACCGGACTGTACGGATATTGTCACAATCAGACTCAGTAGAGTTTATGGATGACTTCGCTCGTCAGCTTCCCTTCCAATCAATACATAGGCAACCGTTACGTACAGCTTGTACCTCTGACGTGCTAGTGGTTATACCCAGTGCCAGTGTGTTGATGAATCATTAGAGTCCCCCACAGACAGTTTCCCAAGTTCGGGCGAAATGTTGTAGAGGCCGTATGGTTTTAAGGCAGGGTTCGGAAAATGCACATGCGTTTACGCACGTGTCATATTTCGGGCAGATAATACTGATCGGCTTTGGTTTAAGCCGGATCCGAGTATTATACTGTGTAGATATAATATCTTTGTCTCAGTTGTATTTGTATTCAGTCGTAATACAAATGCGGGTATGTTTATACTGATACGGGGTTATCCTGAAATTCGTTTCAGGATCACTTTTAGAAGTTGCCAGTTTCCAGTTTTCTATCACCCGTATTTAACATTCGGTTAAATGCGGATTTATCTTTTCTTGGGTGAGTCATGGTTCTTGAAGTTTCTAGATTGGTGACTAGGATAGTGATTCATTCATTTGCATTAATAGAAAGGTGACTAAGGTTATGACTCACCCTTGCATTTATTGTGTTTATATAAGGTGTCATTTATGAGTCATTCATTCTTTAATGAAGTGATAAGTTTGCTTTGCTTGTGGTCACCCATTCATTCCTCCTACACTCACCTCCCCCCTCTTATATAGTGGCCGGTCCCCTCTTGCATGTGATGCATGGTTGCTTGAAAAAGATTATGATAGTTTTGGTTGATAGAAATTAGATGTGATCCATTTCTCATTTCCATTCGATCCAAAAAGGCAACTTCATTAACCGTTCGTCCATGGCTTTAGACGTAACGAGACAAAATGTTCTACTCATTCTCTAAATCAATCTTGGTCATCTCTTTTAGCAAACTTGATGATCGGGTTTCCTCGGTTCAGAAGCGGGAGCCCGTTTAAAGATCCGTCGACGTGGTACCACCTGGACGAGAAGACTGGAGATTCAGGAGATCGGAGCAGCCGCAACAAAAGCGTGGGATGATGGTTGAAGACCGAAGAACTCGGATCGTTCGGTATAACACTTCTACCCACTTTATAGTTTGTTAGTTTAGCTTTAATGGTAGATCCGGGTAATAGTACGCGATAGCGCCAGTTTGTAAAAAGTTTTTGTTCCGCATTTGGCGTCTGTTAGACGGCCGGGGCGCTTCCGTGGACATACAGTGGTATCAGAGCCTCACCATTAAGCTTTACTAACTTGTGCCAACGCGTTTAAAATATCGATCGAACGGATTTTCGAAAACCGCAAATTCCAGGGTTAAAGTTTCTGTCGATTTTAAACAGTGTCTAAAAATTATTTTTCATATCACAGAAAATAGGGTAAGCTTTTTAAAAGTGAAGAGAAGAAACACGACCCCCTGAAATGTCCGTACGGCCGCGGAACCGCGGTCAATGCCTAGCTTTGACCGCGGAACCGCCGCCATATTAGTGATTTAGTGGGTCAAGTTTCTTCTGTTGTTTATACTTGGTAAATTGTGGTTTCTGGAATGTTTCTTTTGGGCCCATATTTTGTTACTGTACAGCAGATGTTCGTAGGGCCCACTTCGGGAAATTTTGTCGATCAAAATTTTAAACTTGTTAGTTTACAGTATTTACATTATATCTCCCACCGGGAGTGTCATTCGAGTGGTAAACCGCGTCTAATTGCTATAGTCCTTTTAGACGGGTTTGCGAACGTGACATTCGCGTTGATGTTCTGTGTTGTGCTATAATGTTGCGGATATGTCGTGGTGGATAGCAGTGTGCAATGGTAGTGCCGTTTGGATTTATTTGTACATTTGATATTGCGGGGCGAGCGTCCAACATGTGGACTGCCGTCACTACCTGTTTGTATAATATTCTTTTGGGGCACGACCGGGCTGAGGTCGATGTACCCGTTGTATATATTTTTCATTTATGTACTAGGATTACCCCGCGACGGAGTGCACGGATAGCCAGGTTCTGGAGGGCAACGGGTCCATATCTCGTGGCTTTGAGAGGCAAAGGGACCTCACTCTATAATTGGCAGACTATTCGCCGCACTCGTAGGGGGTACAGGTTGGCCTAAGGAGGGGTGCTAAATTTACCGGATTCCATGAAGTGCCGGGTGGTCCATTCACTATCCTGTAGGGGGTTGCCTCGCTTCAGGTTTTGGCGGGTAACTTGCCGCACCCGTAGGGGTCTAGGTTTCAGTGCACAGGCTATCCACACGACCAAAGGAACGTCGGGTTTCAGTAGAGGCTCTGTGAAACCCGGGGATCCCAGATTATCTGTATTGTTCTGTGATGCTTATTACTTTTCTGTAATGTTGCATTTATTACGCCTGGAGCGATTATTGTATATTGGTATATATACTATTAGATGTTGTATATGTTTTACACCTGCGCTAGTCCAGTCCCCTCTCTGTCGTTAGTTAAGTAACCTAACGGGTGATGACGGGACCCAGTGGCGAATGCTGATGGCATATACGTACATTTTATTTTTCGTTCTTTTCTGGTGTGATTGATTGATGGGACTGCATTGATTCCTATCAATGCAAGTAAAACAAACCTATATTTGATGTTGTTGGAACCAATTTAAAAAGTGTTATTACAAAGACGTTTCTTTTTGTTTTGCATAGTGATAGTCAGTTTAGAATATCCTGCACCTCATTCGACGAGGCAAGGGCCGAGATCCCTTCACCGGGAGTGACCTCTTGGGCAGAAGTTTGCGTCAGGGTAATAACTTCAATATAGTCGATTACAAGTTGTTTTGCATCGCGGTATTCAGTTGGAATATCCTGCACCTCATTCCACGAGGAAAGAGCCGAGATCCCTTCACCGGGAGTGACCTCTTTAGCAAAAGGTTTTCGTCACTATATTTTTATAAAAAGCTATCAGGTTCCTTCAACGAGATCAAGTTCATTACGTTAAAGGTTTTTCGCCAAAAACCAGCCGTAGCCCTCCGTCATTTCTTATGGATAGTCAGTAGTATTCAAGCTATGTTTGTTAACTAAAGTCACGGCATAGTGTTTGGTAGTTGCTGGGTATTCATCTGTTGCATAGATAGATGTATTGGTTTGGGACAGTCGTATTACCTTGTTGACTAAAGTCAAGGGTATGTACGGGTGGGTTCAAATCAACCTGGATAATGACGGGTAGAACTTGACATGTGACTTATGATTTGTTGACTAAAGTCAAGATCATAAGAGCATGAGGCAAAAATAATATCGGGAGTTTCAAACATAATGAAACTTGCTAAGTATGCGCATACCTTCTGGAGTGTGATAACTTGAGTGGCTTCCATCAAGTTATCATGCGATGATAGTTGGATCCCGATTTTCACTGATGAGTTGGTTTACTCTTCGGGTGATCCCAACTAATTCTTCTTTCAGGTTTGGAGGAGAATTTGAGATTACAGTGGGAGGTTTCCTGATTAGATAAGTGATAACCATTCTGATCTAGGTTAGAGTGCACGCAGAGTGTTTCTTTTCTCTTTCTCTTTTTGGCAGCGACTTTTGACCGACCCTAGACTATGACTCAGTGACCAAGTTGACCGAACCTTCTTAAAATACTGGCTTTTGGATTGTCTAAAGTTGCATAAGTCATTGCCGCTCCTTCTTTTACCCTTTGTATTTCTCAGAACACCCCGTATTATTACAGACATCCACTTCCATTGGATAGATCCATCGTATGGTTATATACGAACTCGAAGGGACTTCTTCGAGGATGGATCCAGGTTCAGGAGAAATAGAATTGTTTTATTCAGTTGTCTTTTATTATCACCTTCTCTCAGGTTGCGAGGGCTCCTTAGTATAGGAGAGTACACCTATTCCGCTTATTGGATAGTCTTCTTCCAAACCATAGGCAGGTGCCGAAAGGTAGGGAATGAAGAAAACCAATTAGCCTAACTAAGGTGTGCAGAAGGTAATAACTAAGGACAAAATAAAGGGATTAGAAAGAGGGAAAAGTAAATTGCGACTGTTATCATTCACGACCAAACCGCGTACTTCATCGCCACTCCTTTTTTCACCTTTGCTTTTTTCCCCAGTTCGGGAGAAATAGAATAAGGTATTATTCAGTTGTCTTTTATCATCACATTCTCTCAAGTTGCGAGTACTCCTTGGTTTAGGACAGTACACCTATTATGCTTACTGGATAGTCTTCTTCCAAACCATAGGCTGGTGCCGAATGGTAGGGAAGGAAGAAAACCACTTAGCCTAACGATGGTGTAAAGAAGGTAATGAATAAAGACAAATTAAAGGGATTTAGAGAGGTGGCAAAGAAATATACGGTTAAAGTCATGAATTGGATTTTGGAAGAGGCATTACTAAGAATACCAGGATACCCCTACGAAACATTTTCATATTTCAGTGCATTGTTAAAGGAAAATTGCTTTCCCGATCAGATACTTACTCCAGGGTATGTATTTACCAGGTTTCATTCTCATATCTGTATGGTTTTACAGATGATGAGTGGGAGTAAGTTATTGGGAATTAGGTGATTATCCTCATTATATCGGAATTCGTTATAATTGGTGATATTTAAGGAAATCGCCTGGGTACAGTTTTCAACCTACGATGCACAGGTTTTGAGTTATTCAAACTCAGCGGACTTATACAGAGTATTGTATGTTGTCCAGTGTCCGTCAGGACAAAGGGGTAGGTCCTCGTACTATGTTCTGTTTACTTGTGACTTCTTTAGTTTTTAGACAAGTGTTTCGTAGAAATACAATGTCTAAGTTTTGAGAAGTTGTGGGTATAAGAATAAAGTAGAGAACCAGGAATCGCAAGTATCGGGATTCTTCAAAGAGATCGAAGATGTAGATTCTTGTGATTGGTATTCAGTTGATAGTAATGGTTTTGAGAAACTTGTTTCTCTTTTGGGTTACTCATAATTGGATGTATTCCTAAGTTGAGTAATGTTGATTAGCCTCTCTCCATTAAGACGATATGCACTGGAGACAGCTGCATGATTTGAATCTAGTTCCAATTAAAATAGTGCCTCTATTTCTATATTGTATATAGAATGGTTCATATCTTAACGATGTTAAGATAAGGGGAGTTGTCCAGCTTATGCTTAAAACCAGACACTGGATAACTCGAGGCGCGTTTCTATAATGGCAGTTTGTGGGTTGACCCTGGCTTTGACGAGGGTTGATTTTCTACCATCTAGAAGATCAATAGTGATATTGTTCTTGACTCGCCACAGTTTTATTAAAATGGATTTTTTCAGAAAACACTAGTGGGAGTATGGTAGAACTGGAAGCGATTCCAGAACCGCAAACGATTACGAAAAATTTAATAGGACCTATATATTTAATCAGGTTTGACATTACATTAGCCACTCCGCAGAAATGGTGGGTAACCTCAGACACCCAAGAGGTACTCCGGTAGCCTCAAGGACGGTGACAGGGAGGTTCTTGTTTACCCAGACTTGACACTACTGGTTTTCCAGACTATGAGACCCGGCAGGAAGATATGTATAGCGTCGTTCTAAACTAGCTTTAGAAGTATACGTATATATTATTCTGCCAGAGGGTTGTCGTAGTCAGTGGGAGCAGCGGAAGCATAGTGGGCAAGTAGCTTATGTCTATTTATAGGCTTGAGCAGATATAGCGGAGATAAGATCATCTAATTTTGATATAACAGTCATGGCTTTGACTTCATCAGAATAGGGGATGGATCTGGTAAGAAGGTAGTAGGGTGTGATGTCCTGGTATTTGGATGACATACACAGAGTAGGAAGTAAAATTCCTATACTATGATCGGTTATACTTTGGTCGTCACACAGTTGTTTCTCCACAAGGAAATTGATATAATATCAGACATTCTGGTTACTAGATCTATGGTTTTAGATCTAGATTTGGGTAGTTTCCCAATATGGGTACTTTGACAATATTCTGAATAGTATTCTAGAATAAATGACTCCTGGCATGGTGGTGTACCTGCAAGTGATGGAGTCACCCTCTCTAAAGGTATCTTAGAGACTAAAGGGGAGAGGGGTGTGCATGATTGGCAGATCACTTGCTTAGGCAATTGAGTCAGTCGTGAAAAGTCAAGTACCACACCAGATGTTGTTTTTGCACTGAATGCGATAAGTTAATATTAATCCAATCCTGGAGAAACATAAGGAAGCAGTTTTAGAACATAAGTGAATGCTCTACGGATTTGATGACGGCGACCTCCTTCGAGAGACGGTTATCATTCCAGGCTTCAAAGGTGACATGATTGACAGAGTGATTATCAGAGTTATAGTTTTCCCCCTGACGAGGGACAGTATTATGGACAGGTGGTCCAAGAGGATACCGTGGGAGGCATGGTGCTGGATACTGATTAGGTTCAGTTATCGATACAGTCTAAGAAGTTTGGATTTGGAGTTCATTCATGAACTAGGTCCCATCAGATATCCAGACATATTCTAAGACAGCTATTACTCGATTCGGGAGATGGCTTTCTCCGCGAACTTGAGATTAAGTGAGACATAGAAAGAAACATCAGGGCAGATCCACTGACTGAGGCTATTTCTCGAACACAAGAGTTTTACAAACTAGTTTTGTGAAACTGATTAGTAGAGGAGTTGGATGTTCGGTATCACACGGGCTGTGAGTATGCGACATCGCAATAATTAGCCTTAAGTGCAAGTGGGAGATTGTTGGATATAGTGCCCTCAAAGTCAATTATTGGATCGCAGGTATGTGATATCAATGATTGATGGAGGACCTATACCGATATGACAGTCTTGCTCGAGATGATAGTATGCTATCTGGTTTGTCTTTATCATCGTTAACATGCTTTAGTTCACTATTGCATGATGATAGAGCCCATAGGATTCTGCTTGAAAGCCAGCAGTATGATGGTGATCATATACGAGGGAGCTGGGGTCTATAAGCACATCCTTAAAGTGTCCCTAGTCGTGGGAGTTTCGAGACAGGGCATCGATACTCCAGAGTAGACTAGTGTATACAGTCGAGACCCCGACGAGGGGCGGTGGCCGGTCTCACAAGCCATTGGTGTCAGTTGGTTCACCTAAGATTTATACAGGTGCTCATTGGGTTATGAGTACACCGGACAGGACTCGCCGGGAACATGCTAGTTGGTATTATACATATCGTCAGATAGCAGTTCCCTGGTGACATGTGTACAGGTTAGTTTGTCGACCTAAGATCGTCATTTGTCTCGTGTGAGTTCCCACTGTGTTTTGATTTCTACCCTACCACGCTCAAAGGAGACGTCCAAACAGGTATTTTTTGGGTACAGTCCCGAGCCACATGGAGGCAGTGAGCGGATCGTCGGGGATTCGACTCTCCCGGTATTGGGGGTTGATGTCGTACAGTGCACGGGTGGCCATCACTAGAAATCCTCGGCCGAAGTAATGGAGAATTACTGATTTGGATCAGTAGTTTCTCAGGTGGTGATGGGCTTCATGCCGACACGATTTATCGCGTTATTAGGGGTCTGATTTTATCCACCCCCTAGACTCGATATGCGATACTCTTTAGACGAACGGACCAGACTGTACGGATATTGTCACTATCAGGCTCAGTAGAGTTTATGGATGAGTTCGCTCGTCAGCTTCCCTTCAAATCAATACATAGGCAACCGTTACGTACAGCTTGTACCTCTGACGTGCTAGTAGTTATACCCAGTGCCAGTGTGTTGATGAGTCATTAGGGTTTCCCAAGTTCGGGCGAAACGTTGTAGAGGCTGTATGGTTTTATGGCAGGGTTCGGAAAATGCACGTGTGTTTACGCACGTGTCATATTTCGGGCAGATAATACTGATCCGCTTTGGTTTAAGCCGGATCCGAGTATTATACTGTGTAGATATAATATCTTTGTCTCAGTTGCATTTGTATTCGGTCGTAATACAAATGCGGGTCTGTTTATACTAATACGGGGTTATCCTGAAATTCGTTTCAGGATCACTTTTGGAAATTGCCAGTTTCCAGTTTTTTATCACCCGTATTTAACATTCGGTTAAATGCGGATTTATCTTTTCTTGGGTGAGTCATGGTTCTTGAAGTTTCTAGATTGGTGACTAGGATAGTGATTCATTCATTTGCATTAATAGAATGGTGACTAAGGTTATGACTCACCCTTGCATTTATTGTGTTTATACAAGGTGTCATTTGTGAGTCATTCATTCTTTAATGAAGCGATAGGTTTCCTTTGCTTGTGTTCACCCCTTCATTCTTCCTACACTCACCTCCCCCCTCTTATATAGTGGTCGGCCCCCTCTTGCAAGTGATGCATGGTTGCTTGAAAAAGATTATGATAGTTTTGGTTGATAGAAATTAGATGTGATCTATTTCTCATTTCCATTCGATCCAAAAAGGCAACTTCATTAACCGCTTGTCCATGGCTTTGGACGTAACGAGACAAAATGTTCTACTCATTCTCTACATCAATCTTGGTCATCTCTTTTAGCAAACTTGATGATCAGGTTGCCTCGGTTCAGAGGCGGGAGCCAGTTTAAAGATCCGTCGACGTGGTGCCACCTGGACGAGAAGACTGGAGATTCAGGAGATCGGAGCAGCCGCAAGAAAGCGGGGGATGATGGTTGAAGACCGAAGGACTCGGATCGTTCGGTATAACACTTCTACCCACTTTGTAGTTTGTTAGTTTAGTTTTAATGGCAGATCCGGGTTATAGTACGTGATAGCGCCAGTTGTAAAAAGTTTTTGTTCCGCATTTGGCGTCTGTTAGACAGCCGGGGCGCTACCGTGTACTTACAGGGCTGCCGTTAGGGATGAGATTCGAGTGGGCTCGTCTGAGACGAGGATCGAGCGGGATGATACGCCTACCCCTCCGGGTCATATTGATCCGCCTTATCCAGACCGTATTGCCAGATTAGAGGCCGGCATGCAGGAGTTGCGACAGATGATGGGATCTTTAGTTGAGTCCAGTCGGGCACAGATGTCCGAGGACATTCCTTCCACCGCACAAACCACGATTGTACCTGCTGCACAGATGGTCATTCCAGCTGCTACTGCGACTATCCCTGTTTAACTACAGGAGTTTATGAGATTGAGACCTCCAGCTTTTACCGGTACGGATGCGACAGAGGACCCACAGGCATTTCTTGATAGGATGGCTAGGATTTGCCGTTCGTTGAGGTGTTCTGATGATAGATGGGTGGAGTTCACGAGTTTTCGTCTGGAAGGCCTTGCCCAGATGTGGTACGATTCAGTAGAGAGAGGCCGAGCTGCAGGTCTACCTTCTATAACCTCGGACGATTTTACAGCTGCATTTCTTACCCGTTTTCTTTTGGAGAGTGTCCGAGATGCTCGAGCCCATAGTTTTGAGTCTCTACGCAAGACTCCTGGTATGACAGTGTCGGAGTATGATATACAGTTTACCCAGTTGTCTCGATATGCTCCGTACCTAGTAGACACGGAAGAGAAAAGAATATAGAGGTTTGTGCGAGGGCTTGACACACAGCTATTCCTTGCTATAGGCACCCAGCATTTTGATACGTTCGCAGCCGCGATGGACGCAGCTTTACTTTTGGAGGAGCGCATTTCTGAGACTCCAGTCGTTTCTGGGCCGAAGAGGATCCGTACTGATACGCCCGCCCAGCGGCAGATGGGTAGACACCGCGATAGATTATTTCCGGGAGATGGTGGCGGCAGAGAATTGAGACGATGTCAGTTATTCGGTTCATATCCGCAGACCCAGCAGTCGTCGCCAGGATGTTTTCGGTGCGGGAGTCAGTACCACCGTATCAAAGACTATACCATGGGGCGCCAGGGCACGACAACAGTCCCGCATATGACTTTACCATCTTCACCACCTCCTCCGAGAGCATTACTTCCTACCCCTGATGAGGCTCCACGCCAGGCAGATGCTCCTAAAGGTCGTGGGCGTGGAGGTCCTGTTCAGAGAGGACGAGGAGACAGAGGCAGGGGCAGAGGCCAAGGTAGAGACAGAGGACAACCAGCTATTAGTGGTGGACAGGCCCGAGTGTTCGTGCTGACTCCTCAGGATGCACAGGCGTCCAATGCCGTCGTGACAGGTACTCTGCCAGTATGTTCTTTTTATGCACGGGTATTATTTGATCCAGGCTCCACACATTCCGATGTATCCATGTACTTTGCACCGAGGTTGGGCCGAGAGTCTTCTTCGTTAGATCAGCCGCTTGTCGTTATTACTCCGGTAGGCGAGTCGTTTGTTGCCCGTTTCATGTACCGATCGTGTCCCGTTCGTATCGGGAAGAGATATTCTTCAGTTGATTTGATTCTCCTCGATATGCTAGACTTCGACGTTCTTCTTGGTATGGACTGGCAAGCTACCTGTTATGCATCCGTGGACTGCCGTGAGAAGGCAGTCAGATTCAGCTTTCCTGGTGAGCCGGTTCTTGTTATTTAGGGAGATCGTAGTGCTACCCTTCCCAGCTTGATTTCTTCCCTTCGCGCTGGTCAGCTCTTGAGGAAAGGGTGTCAGGTATTCTTAGCCTATGTTTGTGATACTAGCGCCACAGAGGTTCCATTGGACCAGGTTCCTGTTTTGAGAGAGTTTCCTGATGTATTCCCTGACGAGCTGCCTGGTCTGCCACCAGAGCGCGAGATTGAGTTCTGTATTGACTTGATCCCCGGCACGGGGCCTATCTCTATACCGCCTTATCGGATGGCCCCGGAGGAGCTGAGGGAGCTGAAGGATCAGTTACAGGACTTGCTGGACAAAGGGCTTATCCGACCGAGTATGTCACCTTGGGGTGCTCCGTCCTGTTTGTTAAGAAGAAGGACGGAAGTATGCGCTTATGCATTGATTATCGTCAGCTGAACCGGGTTACTGTGCGGAACAAATATCCCCCACCCCGCATTGATGACTTATTCGATCAGCTCCAGGGTGCAGGGTTTTTCTCGAAGGTTGATTTACGGTCAGGTTATCACCAGTTGCGGGTTCAGAAGGAGGATATTCCGAAGACCGCTTTTCATACTCGATATGGTCATTATGAGTTCTTGGTGATGTCGTTCGGGCTCACCAATGCCCGGCAGCATTTATGGACTTGATGAACCGTGTATTCAGGTCGTATCTCGATCAGTTCATCATTGTGTTCATTGACGACATTTTGGTTTATTCTCGGAGCCGGGAGGAGCACGAGCTGCACTTGCGTATCACTTTGCAGACTTTGAGGGAGCATTAGTTGTTTGCCAAATTTTCCATATGCGCATTCTGGTTAGACAGTGTCGACTTCTTAGGTCATGTAGTGACGAGAGATGGTATTTATGTGGACCCGAAGAAGATCGAAGCAGTGCAGCGTTGGCTTAGACCGGTATCAGTTACAGAGGTTCGCAGCTTTCTAGGTCTGGCCGGCTATTATCGACGTTTTGTCCAGGATTTCTCCCGTATTGCTGCACCGTTGATCGGGTTGACCCGGAAGGGGGTTCCTTTCGATTGGACCCAGGCATGTGAGGATAGTTTCAAGCAGTTGAAGACTCGTCTGACTACTGCACCAGTGTTAGCATTGCCTTCAGGGTCAGGCGGTTTTGTGGTATATTGTGATGCTTCTCGAGTGGGACTGGGCTGTGTATTGATGCAGCACGACAGAGTTATCGCGTATGCTTCTCGACAGCTGAGGAAACACGAACAGAACTACCCCACTCATGATTTAGAGATGGCTGCAGTGGTATTTGCACTTAAGATCTGGAGACATTACCTATACGGCGAGTCATGCCAGATATTCACTGACCATAAGAGTTTGAAGTATATCTTTCAGCAGCGAGATCTGAATCTGAGACAGCGCCGTTGGATGGAGTTCGTGAAAGATTATGACTGCGAGATTCTATACCATCCGGGCAAGACGAATGTGGTGGTAGATGCTTTGAGTAGGAGGCCCGGAGGTAGCTTATCTTGTTTGAGCGCAGTACAGATGCAGTCGACGGCGGATTGGCAGGTGTTATGTGACTGCAGAGTGCAGTTCGAGTTTACTCCTACAGGGGGGCAGCTGGCCCATTTCAGAGCACGCCCACAGATACTTGACCGTATCCGCGAGGCACAGTCCGGCGATGCCCGTATTTTAGAGATTATCGAGCAGATTCGGCAGGGCAGAGTTTCTGAGTTTGTGATTGATGCTCAGGGGATACTTCGATTTTGGACTCGACTGTGTGTACCAGATTCTGAGGGACTGAGGCGTGATATCCTTGAGGAGGCACATAGATCAGTATACAGTGTGCATCCAGGTTCCACCAAGATGTACCGTGATTTGAAAGAGGTTTACTGGTGGGATGGGATGAAGAAGGATGTTACAAACTTCGTGTCGAAATGCCTGACTTGTCAGCAAGTCAAGGCCGAGCACCAGAGGCCAGCCGGCGAGTTACAGCCTATGCCCATCCCTGAGTGGAAGTGGGAACAGGTCTCCATGGACTTCATTGTGGGTCTACCCAGGACCAGTCGAGGGTATGACTCTATTTGGGTGATTGTTGATCGACTGACGAAAGCGGCTCACTTCCTGCCAGTTAAGACCACTTTTGGATTTGCTCAGTACGCCCAGTTTTTTATTGATGAGATCGTGCGACTGCATGGCGTTCCGACTTGCATCGTGTCCGACCGGGGCACCCAGTTTACCAGCCGATTATGGCAGAAACTTCAGGAAGCTTTGGGCACCCGATTGAGTTTTAGCACAGCCTTTCATCCGCAGACTGACGGTCAGTCGGAGCTTACTATTCAGACTCTTGAGGACAAGCTCAGAGCTTGTGTTTTAGATTTCGTTGGTAGCTGGGATCGTCATTTGCCCTTGATCGAGTTCTCTTACAATAATAGCTTCCAGGAGACGATACAGATGGCACCTTTCGAGGCTTTATATGGGAGGAGATGTCGATCGCCTGTGTGTTGGACAGAGCTCAGGAAGAGTAGTATTTTGGGCCCGCAGATCGAGACAACCAAAAAGATACAGGTGATTCGGGACTGGATGATAGCGGCACAGTGTAGGCAGAAATCATATGCTGACAGGCGCCATCGCTGACTCGAGTTCGCCGTTGGCGATCATGTTTTCCTGAAGGTCTCTTCGATGAAGGGTGTGATGAGATTTGAGCGGAAAGGGGAGCTTAGTCCTAGATATGTGTTAGTTATGTATATGCCCTAGAGGCCATTGTTGTACATATGATGTATATTATAATGGATGCTTGGTTATATATAGAGATGACTTTCATGCTCGTCATGATAGTATGCTATTTGGTTTCACTTTATCTTAACATGTTGACTTGTATTGGTTTACTGTTTTACTCTCACATGTTGATAAAGCCCTTAGGATCTGTACTCGACTACTGGGACTATGATGAGATCATACTAGTGGGGCCACGGTGGTCGATGAGTACATTCTATAACTGTTCCTAGTCGAGGGTATATCCAGACAGGGCATCGATACACCAGAGTAGACTAGCGTATACGCATCTTGACCCATATGATGGGCGATGGATGATCCCATATCCATCGGTGTTAGACATCAGAGATGGTGTACGGGTGCTCAGTGGAGACTGGGTACACTGGACGGACTCGCCGAGAACTCCCAGATGGTGATATACCACACGTCAGATGGCAGTTCTCCGGTGACACTGGTACAGGGTAGTCTGTAGACCCGAGATCGTCATAGAGTCTTGTGTGATTCCCACTATGCTTTGATTTCCACCTTACCACGTCCAAGAGGGCGTGCAAAACGGTGGCTTTTGGGTACAGTCCCGAATCACATGGAGGCAATGAGCGATAGGAGGGGATTTGTCTCTCCCGGTATAGGGAGTTGATGTTGTGCTGTGTTCGATTGGCTATAACTGGAAGTCCCTGGCCAGGGCTGATATGGAGATTTACTGGTAAGTGTTACTAGTAGTTTCTCGACCCGTTATGAGCCACACATCGACACGACTTATCGGTTACTGGGGTCTGACGTATACCACCCCTAGACTTGATATGCGACATATCAGACGAACAGACCGGACTGTACGGAAGTGTTACTAATCGGATTCACAGGAGAACGCACAGGCTAGCTTGTTGATCTTCTGATCGCTCAATACCTGGGTGGCTGTTACGTTTAGCTGACCGCTTGCAGCTTGTGGGTGTTTGATATGATCATCACCTGCTACCGGCGTATTGACGATTCTTTAGAGTCCTACACAGAGGTTTCTTGGCTCAGGCGAAACGGAGTAGTGGCGCATATGTGATATGCGCAGGAACGAGAATAATGCGATATGGGATACCGTATTATATTCTCGCGATATATGCATATGAACCGGGTCATCGGATCAAGTGTTGATTCGATGAATCGGTACATGATATATTAGTCGGTAATATTCGATATAGCCGGATCGTCGAACCAAGTGTTGATTCGATGATTTAATGTATAATAATATATATGATATATTGTATTACATTATCTAATATTGGCTCGCTTTATTATTTCATTTTCTCAGTGGATGATACATTGATATATATGCGATATATGTTAATTGTATTATTTTCTTTTGTTGCAAATATATAATATATATGTGATATATATTATTGTGACATGTTATGATTAATTGTTAAACATGTTTAAGGATGATTAATTGAGATTAGGGTTTAATTTGGGTTAGATGTTTCATGCATCTTCTAGAAGGTTTCTTCTTTTGTCATTCTTAAGATATTTTCTTTAACTCAACTAAACCCTAACTCTAGTTATTTCTCTACAAAATCCTAGCCACTCATCCTTGACCATGGTTTACAATTCAATCATATGATTATATTCTATTCATCACAAAAGAAAAAGGATTATTCTTTTTTTTTCATTATCTTCTTCTTCTCTCTTGAAAGAAAAGCTTGCTAGATTTTCTTAAGTGATGAAATAATATGAGAAAATGATATAAAAAGGAAGCAAAATTACTACTCTCTCATCCTCATCTCATCTAGCCCATGGGATTAGTGTGTTCTACTCTTTTGAGTGAGAAAGCTTGAGTCGAAGCAACTTCAAGGTAGATCATCGGAGATTTGGAATACTTCGAGCTAGCATGGATCGTTCGAGTCGTGGAGCCTCTCATGAGTCCGGGAGATCGTGGATCGCGGCAAAAGGACTTCTACTCGGAGCTTGTGAAGTGAAGGAGTGGACTACAAAGGTTGTAATCCCTCACACTTAGATAAAAGTTATCATCTTGCATGTTAAACCCTAATAATCTAGCAAAGATCCCGGCTTTGGGTTGTTCGGCACGTCTAAAATTTAATCCGAGCATGTTTGATGCCTTTTGAACCTTCACAAGAGTGCCTAGGAACCCTACAGTGGTATCAGAGCCTAGCTAGAGCATTAGGCGATGTGTTTACGAAGTTAAAACTCCGATCGAACCCGAAACGACGCAAATAGACCCCTCTCTGGAAATTTTTTAAATTTTGGGATTTTTCTGAATTAAAAATATGTAAAAAAATCAGCAGGGAATTCTAAGAACTACCATAAAATCCGAGCCCCTAATTCCACCAAACGGCGGCGGAAGAGCGGCGCAAGCATGGCTTGCGCGGCGCTTCCGCGGCGAGAAAGTGTGATCATGACATGTGGCTTTGATGGTTATGACCGTAGGTACTTGTTGATGTTTCTGGATATTTTTAACAGTGATTCCAGTATTGTTTAAATCTGGGGTTTATTTGGTAATATTAGATTCGATCGGAATATTTAAGTTCGTATTTCTTTCCGGATATTTAGAAACTGTTAAACTATTTGAACGGATATCATTAACTTACTGTTTCCCGGTACGGCAAATTTTCAAGTGTTGAAATTTATTCGGGTTTAAATCTTTCGGAAAATTGTACAAGTTAAGCGGTGGACCCTCTAGAAGACAACAAACCTTAACTCGATTATGTGACCGTCTTGAACTGCCTTTTGAACCTTCAGGTTTGGGGCAGTACGGCGTGCCACATGTGAGGCATTGGCTTGACCCTTCTACGGCTGGATCACCGGTACTGTGACATATTCTGGGATTATTTGAACCCCGCTCAAGAGTTGAGCAGTTTGGGAAATTTTGGGTGTTTGATTATCTGTTCGAAAAGTTTAATACTGTCGATTTATCTGGAATGTGATACAATATGTGGAATTCATAGAGTTAGGCATGAAATGCGGAGTATGTGATATTTCGGATTTACGATGTCTAAAGTGATTGTGGATTCCAAATATTGTAGTTTTACACTTTCTTTTCTGTGACCGTAAGTGTAATATGTGAGATCGCCGGTTTCGTTGCTATATGATTCAACGACAATTGGGATGCGCATATTTACTTACGTTGATGATATGAGATATTATGTGTTGCTGTGATATGTTATATTGGATCGTCGCGTTCTGAATAGCCGGGGGTTTTATGTGAGATGAGGGTTTTTATTTTCATTCATGTAAAATTCATTTGTAATGTAATATTCTTTTTGGGGCACTTCCTGGTTACGGTTGATGTCACCAGTGTATATTATTTACTTTTCCGCATTAGGTAGACCCAAGGAGGAGAGCACAAGTAACCGGGTTCTAGGGTCCAGTGGGAGGCCATCTCGAGGAGTCGAGACCGGGTCTCCTAACCCTAGAATTGGCAGTGTTACTTGCCGCTCTCGTAGGGGTCTTGGGATGTGGGTTTGGCTATTCGTCGCGACCGTGGAATCCGTGTTTTATACAGGCTCGTATTGAAAACATGGACGTCCTAGTATATCCAATATTTCATATATGTTCTTCTGCTGCAATGTTCTGTGATGAGATCATATTACTGCCTGAGATGAATGCTTATACTATATATATATGCTGATATATAAATATTACTGCTTTCGTTTCTTCTGTGATGCTTAGGAAGCATAAGCTGATGGGATTTTTATTAATGAGATTAATAAAAGAAAAGAAACCTAAAGATGTTGTAGAATCAAAACTTTATAAAAAGGGTAGCTACAGTTTTGCTTTGCACAGTGATATATACGATATATCCAGCACCTTATTCGATGAGGAAAGGACCGAGATCCCTTCACCGGGAGTGACTCCTTTAGCAAAACTGGCAGATGCTACAAAACGTGGTTTGTCTTTTGATTGCTTTTAGTGTTTTGCTTTGCACAGCGGTATATATGATATATTTTGAACCTTATTCGATGAGGAAAGGGCCGACGATCCCTTCACCGGGAGTGACCCCTTTAGCAAAACTAAGAAAAGCCTCAAAAACACTCCTTTTCAAAACTTCACTCGATTCTACGACGATATCAAGTTCATTACGCTCAGGGTTTTCTGAAAAACCTGCGTAGCCCTCCGTCATTTCAGATAGATATTATTTAGTATTCGTGCTATGTTTGTTGACTTAGTTAAGGCATAGTGTACGGTAGCTAAGTAATGTTTATCTGCTAAAACATGAGATGTGATTGGATTAGGGTATTCGTACAGCTTTATTGACTCAGTTAAGGGTCGTGCGGGTGGATTTAATTCAATCGGGAAATGTACGGGTTGAACTTGACTTGCGATTTATGGTTTGTTGACTTAATTAAGGTCATAGATCGCTAGGGGCAAAATATTATCGGGAATTTCAAGTGTTGAAATTTGCAATGAGATTGCATACCTCTTATGAGATAGTTGGATCCCGATACCCACTGCGAGTAAGAGTTACTCCTGGGAGAGTTTTACACAGGACAATTAGTCATTCAAGTAGGTGTCTAGAAAAGTGTTAACGAGGTTACGCCTCTGGGAAAACGAGGTTTACATTAATTAGGTCCGTGCGAGAGCACGGGGAACCTCCCTCAAAGTACCGACACTGATCTGGCTGAAAGATTGACGAAATTGTAGGGTGTAATTAATCCCGGCTAATCTTACCTTTTAGGGTTTGAAGGCAGATTTGATAAAAATAGTGGGAGACATCCTGATTAGATAAGATAATAACCAATCTAATCTTGCAAGAGCATACGCTAAAGTGTTTTCTTCTCTGTCTCTCCAGGTAGCGACCATTTCAGGCCATAATCAAGATAATAATATGGATGTATTGACTGAACCCAATTATTTTACTGAGCTAGGGAATGTTGGACCTGTTCTTTCTTATAAGAGTTATAAGACTGAACAGGAAATAGAAGAATATCTGGATTCTCACGCCGCCCAAAAGAACATGCATGTTGATGCATCTTCTTCAGGTGTGTTAGTTATTGAGAACTGTTTCTCAGTTCACCCTACGTCCTGGGTATTAGATACCGGATCAGGATCCCACATATGTAAACAGTTACATGGGCTACGAAAAGGTAGAGAACTGGTAAAAGGTGATCATTCCGTTCAAGTAGGGAACGGTGCAAGTATTGTAGCCAAAGCAGTTGGCGAATATCACCTTGTATTGCCAAGTCGTAATACACTGATTCTAAATGAGTGCTATTATATACCGAACATGATGTGCAACATTATATCAGTTTCTTTATTGAGTAAAGAGGGATATAATTTTGTAGTACAGGATAATGTTATGAACATATTCCTAGATCAAAAGTTGATTGCATCAGGCTCGTTACATAATGGCATATTCATTTTAAATCAGAATACAGTCCTCAATATACAAAACACACACAAGAGGAAAAGTTCAGATATGAACGAATCCTTCTTGTGGCATTGTAGACTGGTCATATCAATGCGACACGACTGGCTAAGTTACATAAAGATGGTTATTTGAATCCGTTCGAATTATCATCTTATGATACTTGCCATTCATGTCTCAAAGGAAAAATGACCAAAGCTCCGTTTAGTGGACACGGAGAAAGAGTTACTGAACTCTTAGGACTAATACATAGTGATGTATGTGGCCCCATGTCTACGCATGCCAGGAACGGTTCTTCTTACTTCATTACATTCACTGACGATCTCTCTAGATACGGACATGTGTTCCTGTTGAAACACAAGTCTGAAGCTTTTGAGAAATTCAGAGAATATAAGCACGAAGTAGAGAACCAAACGGGCAAAAGTATTAAGATTCTTCGATCTGATCGAGGAGGTGAATACTTAAGCGGTGAGTTCCTAGATTATCTAAAAGAGAATGGGATTCTCTCTCAGCTTACTCCTCCTTATACACCACAGCACAACGGTGTATCGGAACGAAGGAATCGGACCCTATTAGATATGGTGCGATCTATGATGAGCGAAGCTGAGTTACCTATTTCCTTCTGGGGGTATGCGCTTGAGACAGCCATATACATATTGAATCTAGTTCCGTCTAAATCTATACCTACCACACCATATGAGATATGGAGTGGGAAGAGACCATATTTTAAACGAGTTAAGATATGGGCTTGTCCGGCCTATGTCAAAAGACAAAATCCAGACAAACTCGAGGCACGATCAGTTCTTTGCAAATTTGTGGGATATCCTAAGAATTCTCAAGGATATATTTTCTATCACGCTGAGGAACAAAAAGTGTTTATTTCTCAATATGCCAC
This sequence comes from Agapanthus africanus, assembly GCA_030015575.1. Lineage (NCBI taxonomy): Eukaryota > Viridiplantae > Streptophyta > Magnoliopsida > Asparagales > Amaryllidaceae > Agapanthus > Agapanthus africanus. The sequence continues at coordinate 296,084,102 of CM057347.1, forward strand.
CTTTTTGGAAAAGAAATTTCTTGCAAAAGAAATTAGTGGCAAAGAGGTAGAGCTGGAAGAGGTTCCAGAAACACAAATTGCAACTGAAGATTTAGCAAAACCAGAGGATTCAGTAGTACCCGACGAACCCCAGCCTCTCCGCAGATCTAGTAGGGTTTCTCGTCCACCTGAGAGATACTACGGTTTTCTCATTGATGGTGGAAGCGAGGATTGCATCATGGATGATGATGAACCGACTAGTTTCGAGTAGGCCATCACGAGTAGTGACTCTGTGAAATGGCTGGATGCAATGCGATCTGAGATGGAATCCTTGTACACCAATAAAGTATGGACTTTGGAAAATGCTCCTGAAGGGGTAAAACCCATTGGGAGCAAGTGGATCTTTAAAAAGAAATTTGGTGTAGATGGAAAAGTTGAGACTTTCAAAGCTAGACTTGTAGCAAAGGGATTTCGTCAACGACCAGGTGTGGATTATGACGAAACCTTTTCTCCAGTGGCTATGCTTAAGTCCATCCGGATCTTACTTGCCATTGCTGCATACCATGACTACGAAATCTGGCAAATGGATGTTAAGACCGCCTTTCTAAACGGTGATTTAGAAGAGTGCGTGTACATGACTCAGCCGGAGGGCTTCGTAGATAGTGGGAGCAGCGGAAAGGTGTGCAAGCTGCTTAAATCCATTTATGGGTTAAAGCAAGCATCGCGGAGTTGGAACATCTGTTTTGATGCTGTAGTCAAAGAGTTTGACTTCATCAAAAATATAGATGAACCTTGTATCTATAAGAAGGTAGCAGAGGGTAAGGTTGTCTTCCTCGTATTGTACGTGGATGACATACTCTTGATAGGAAATGATATTCCTATGCTGCAATCAGTTAAGCTCTTCTTATCACAGAGATTCTCAATGAAAGATCTAGGTGATGCCTCCTGCATATTGGGAATCATGATCTATAGAGATAGATCTAAACGGATACTGGGATTGTCCCAATCCAGGTACATTGACACCATACTAAAGAGGTTTAGTATGGAAGAATCCAAACGTGGGAACCAACCCACGATCTCTGGACTCACTCTCTCCAAAGAGATGTCTCCCAAGACTGATTTGGAGAGAGCTCGCATGCAAGGGATACCCTATGCTTCGGCAGTAGGCTCTATCATGTATGCGATGCTATGTACCAGACCCGATGTAGCATACTCACTAAGTGTAGTGAGTCGGTATCAAGCAGATCCTGGAGAGAGTCACTGGACAGCTGTGAAGAACATTCTCAAGTACTTACGAAGGACTAAGGAGATGCTCTTGGTGTATGGTAACGGAGAACTCCAGGTGGAGTCCTTTACCGATTCCAGCTTCCAAAGTGATAAGGACGACTCTAAGTCGCATTCGGGTTTTGTCTTTACCCTCAATGGAGGGGCGGTATGTTGGAAGAGTTCCAAACAGGATACCGTTGCAGACTCAACGATGGAGGCTGAATACATCGCTGCCAACGATGCTGCCAAAGAGGCTGTCTGGATCAAGAAGTTCATTAGTGAACTTGGTGTGGTTCCATCCATTGAGCATCCAATACCTCTGTATTGCGATAACAATGGAGCTGTGGCGTTAGCCAAGGAACCCAGGTCCCATCAGAAGTCCAGACATATTCTGAGGCGGTATCACCTGATCAGGGAGATAGTTGATCGCCGGGAGATCGAGGTCAGGAGAGTAGATACGAAGGATAACACTGCGGATCCATTCACGAAGGCTATTCCCCAGATACAGTTTGAGAGATTATTCGGGATGCTAGGTATGCGATACTACAGCAGCTGGCCTTAGTGCAAGTGGGAGATTGTTAGTTATGTATATGCCCTAGAGGCCATTGTTGTACATATGATGTATATTATAATGGATGCTTGGTTATATATAGAGATGACTTTCTTGCTCGTCATGATAGTATGCTATTTGGTTTCACTTTATCTTAACATGTTGACTTGTATTGGTTTACTGTTTTACTCTCACATGTTGATAAAGCCCTTAGGATCTGTACTCGACTACTGGGACTATGATGAGATCATACTAGTGGGGCCACGGTGGTCGATGAGTACATCCTATAACTGTTCCTAGTCGAGGGTATATCGAGACAGGGTATCGATACACCAGAGTAGACTAGCGTATACGCATCTTGACCCATATGATGGGCGATGGATGTGTTGGAGATAGTGCCCTCAGAGTCAATTATTAGGTCACAGGTACGTGATTGTAATGATTGAGGGAGGACCTATCCCGGTAGGACAGTCTTACTCGAGATGATAGTATGCTATCTGGTTTACCTTTATCATCGTGTACTGCTTTAGGTGACCTGACACGTCGCTATTACACGTTGATAGAGCCCCTAGGATTCTTGCTTGACCACCAGCAGTATGAGGGCGATCATATAAGTGGGAGCTGGGGGTCTATAAGCTTATCCTTAAAAGGTCCCTAGTCGTGGGAGTTTCGAGACTGGGCATCGATAGTCCATTAGTAGACTAGTGTATACAGTCGAGACCCCGACGAGGGGCGGTGGCCGGTCTCGCAAGCCACTGGTGTCAGTTGGATCACCTAAGATGTATACAGGTGCTCATTGGGTTATGAGTACACCGGACAGGACTCGCCGGGAACATGCTAGTTGGTCATATACCAGACGTCAGATGGCAGTTCCCTGGTGACATGTGTGCAGGTTAGTTCGTCGACCTGGGGATCGTCATTTGTCTCGTGTGAGTTCCCACTGTACTTTGATTACTACCCTACCACGGCTCAAAGGAGTCGTGCAAACAGGTTTTAGTTGGGTACAGTCCCGAGCCACATGGAGGCAGTGAGCGTATCTTCAGGGGTTCGTCTCTCCCGGTATTGGGGGTGAGGTCGTGCTGTGTCTAGGAGAGCCATTACACAAAGTCCTTGGCCAAGGCAAGGAGATTTACTGGTAGGTATTCCAGTAGTATCTCAGGGTGTTCTGGGCTACACTCCGACACGACTTGTACCGCTTTTGGGGGTCTGACTTTTACCAACCCCCTAGGCCCGCCATGCGATACTCATAGACGAACGGACCGGACTGCACGGATATTGTCACTGACAGGCTCAGTAGGGTGTCAGGCTGAGTTCGCTCACGGACGTCCCTTTTAGTCAGTACCTGGTAGCCCGTTACGTATTGGCTTATACCTCTGACGTGCTAGTGGTTAAATCCACAACCAAGGTGTTGATGAGTCTTTAGAGTCCCCCACATTCAGTTACTCAGCTTTCGGGCGAAAGGTTGTAGAGGCCGTATGGAGATATGGCAAGGTCCGATCAGATACGTGCGGTATTGCACGGATCAGGATCGGACAGTTTGTACTATAGGCCGTATGGTTATATGGCAGGGTTCGATCAGATACGTGCGGTATTGCACGGATCAGGATGGAACAGATATTACTAGCCGGTTTTGGTATAAGCCGGATCCTAGTATAGTACAGTGGAGATTTTGTCTCATTGCATTTGTATTTCGGTCGAAATACAGATGCGGGTGTGTATGCACAGTATCGGGGTTTTCCTGTAATTTATTACGGGACCTGTTTTCTGGAGTTGCCGGTTTGCTTTTAGTTTCGGCCGATTTCCTTTGTTCCGTTCATTGGCCGAAGTTTGGTGGAGGAGGGCTTATTTGCATTGTTGCAAATAAGCTTTTGTGGAGGGGGTATTTGCTTATTGTTGTATTATGATAGTCTCTCATTGACCTTGACTTCTAGCTATCATGATGACTTGACTTTTGTTTTCATGATGGATGTTGATGATGGTAGGTTTGAGTGTTGGTTTTGTTGTGATGATGTTTCTTTTGTATGATAGCTTTCTCTCTCTCTCTCCATGGGATAATTAGATGGCTCTCTCATTATCCATGAGAACACACTCTCATTCTCTCTTCTTCTTCCACCATTTAGTGGCCGGCCTCATAGAGGAGGAAGGGGCTGTCCAAAAATTGAGGTGGGAAAATGTTGTTCATTTCATGCACCAAAATTCTCCAAGCTCCTCCATATACTTCTTGTCTTCATCCGTCCACCAAAAGGCAATTCCGATAACCCCAAATGAGACACAAGCCTCTACATTATATTCTACAGCATATCTTGGGCACGTCGAGTAGCCGGCTTCGTGCCCGAGTTGCCTCGGCATTGAGGTGGGAGCCCGTAAACAAAGTAGGCGATGTGGTGCACTTCCGGCGACGAGGAGGAGACGGGGCTTTTCCGCAGGAGATCGGGACCATGACGAGAAGACCGGAGGACTTGGATCGTCGGTATATCTCTAACCCTTTTTCTAGTTAGCTTAGACTTGTTAATGGTTACGATCCGGGTGTTTAGTGCGCGGTGGTGCCGGTTTGCTAAGTCCGCAAAATTTAAGTTTATCACCGCTTCCGCTTTTGGCCGTCAGATTGACGGCCGGGGCGCCGCCGTGCACTTACAGTGGTATCAGAGCCTCGCCATTAACTTAGTCTAGCTTTGTGTAATGTGTTTTGCATTTCCGATCGACCAAAATTCCAAAATCTACATTTTAGTTTGCATCAGTTTTCTGTTGAAAATTTTTGGTCTCGAAAATTTTTTCAGGTTGTAAAATATTGATGTACTGGAAAATCTAAGAGCTCTGTAAAAATTCGATGAAGTAACTCCATAGTGGGAGCGCGGAACCGCCGCGAAAACCACCTTCCCGCCGCCCTTCCGCCGCGCACTGTGGAGATCACTTCACCAATTTTTTTCAGAGGCCTTCTGGGCTTAAAATATAGGTTTTGGAATATTAAAATTGGGCCCAGGATTTCTGTGACTGCTACAGTTTTGTTTTGGGGCCCACTTGTTAATATTCGATCGATCGGATATTTTAAACACATTTTTCACAGTATTTACATTATATCTGCGACCGTGAATGTCACTTGATCGGTAAATCCGGTCTAACTGCTATAGCCCGGTTAGACGGATTTGCGAACGTGACTTTCACGTTGATGTTTTGTTTTTGCTGTGATGTTGCGGATCGGTCGTAGGGATAGCCTGGATGCAATGCTAGTACAGTTGTGGTGGTATTATGTACATTTGATTTTGCGGGGCGAGCGTCCGACATGTGGACTACCGTCACTGCCTGTTTGTATTATTATTTTGGGGCACGACCTGGTTGCGGTCGATGTACCCGGTGTATGTATATTTTATTTTCTGTACTAGGATTGCCCCGCGGAGGGGTGCACGGATAGCCGGGTTCTAGAGGGCAGCAAGCCCGCATCTCATGGCATTGGGACGGAAGGGGCTTCACTCTAGGATTGGCGGGCTATTCGCCGCACTCGTAGGGGGTACAGGTTGACCCAGGAGGGGTGCCCAAGTTACCGGATTCCGTGAAGTGCTGGGTGGTCCATTCACGTTGCTGAAGGGGGCTGCCTCGCTTCAGGTTTTGGCGGGTAACTTGCCGCGCCCGTAGGGGTCTAGGTTTTCATTGCACAGGCTATCCACACGACCAGGGGAACGTCGGGTTTCAGCGGCTCTGTGAAACCCGGGGATCCCAGATATCTGTATTGTTTCTGTGATGCTGTTCATTCTCTGTGATGTTGCATTTTATTCACGCCTTGAGCGAATATAATATATTAGTATATATATTAGTAGATGTTGTATATGTTTTGCATCCGCGCTAGTCCAGTCCCTGCTCTGCCGTTAGTTAGCTAACCTAACGGGTAATGACGGGACCCAGTGGCGAATGCGGATGGCATATACGTACATCAGTATATTTTCGTTCTTTGTGGTGTGATCAATTGATGGGACTGCATTGATTCGGATCAATGCAAGTTAAAAACAAACCTAATCTGATGTTGTTGGAACATTTTTCAAAAAGCTGTTATTGCAAGGAAGTTCTCTTTTGTTTTGCATCGTGATATTCAGTTGGAATATCCTGCTCCTCAGTCGACGAGGCAAGGGCCGAGATCCCTTCACCGGGAGTGACCCCTTGGACAAAAGTTTGCTTCAGGGCAATGACTTCACTATAGCCGATTACTTTTGCTTTGCATCGTGGTATTCAGTTGGAATATCCTGCACCCCATTCTACGGGGAAAGAGCCGAGATCCCTTCACCGGGAGTGACCTCTTTAGCGGAAGTTGTCGTCACTATATTTCTAAAAAGCTATCCGTTCCTTCGACGATATCAAGTTCATTACGTTAAAGGTTTTCGCCAGAAACCATTCGTAGCCCTCCGTCGTTTCATATGGGTAGTCAATAGTATTCAAGCTGTGTATGTTGGCCAAAGTCAAGGCACAGTGTTTGGTAGCTGTTGGTTATTCATATGCAGCATAGATAGATGCGTTGGTTTGGGACAGTCGTACTGCCATTTTGGCCAAAGTCAAGGGTAGGTACGGGTGGATTCAAATTAACCTGGAGAATGACGGGTTGAACTTGACATGTGACTTATGATATATTGGCCAAAGTCAAGGTCATAAGAGCATGGGGTAAAAATCACATCGGGAGTTTCAAAAGAACTGAAACTTGCCAGATATGCGCATACCTTCTGGAGTGTGGTAGCGTGAGCGGATTCCGTCACGTTATCATGCGATGATAGTTGGATCCCGATTCCCACTGGTGAGTTAGTTTACTCCTCGGGTTTTCCCGACTAATTCTTCTTTCAGGTTTGGAGGAGAATTTGACGGTACAGTGGGAGGTTTCCAGATTAGATAAATTGGTAACCATTCTGATCTAGGTTAGAGTGCACGCTGAGTGTTTCTTTTCTCTCTCTCTTTGGCAGCGACCATTGACCCGACCCTAAGACTTTGACTCAGTGACCAAGTTGACCGAACCTTCTTAAACACCGGCTTTTGGATTGTCAGAGTTGCAAACCTCATTGCCACTCCTACTTTTACCCTTTTCTCCAGGACACCCCGTTTTACTACGAACGTCCACTTCCATTGGACAAAACCATCGTATGGTTAGATACGAACTCGAAAGAATTTATTCGAGGATGGTTTCAGGTTCTGGAGAAAACGGATAGGATTATTCAGTTGTCTTTTCCTTTTACCCTCTCTCAGGTTACGAGTACTCCTTGGTTTAGGGGTAGTACACCTATTACGCAAATTGGATTGTCTTCTTCCAAACCTTAGGCTGGTGCCGACCGGTAGGGAATGAAGAAAACCAATTAGCATAACGATGGTGTGCAGAAGGTATTAAGTTCAGACAAAGCAAGGGATTAGTAAGAGGGCAAAGTAAATTGCAACAGATATTCACGACCAAACCAGGTATTTCATTACCACTCCCAAATCACCTTTGTATTTCTCCAGGACACTCCGTATCACTACGAAGATCCACAGTTTATTTAGATACTCCATCGTATGGTTATATACGAACTCGAATGGAACTTGTTCCAGTTCGGGGATGGATTCTGGTTCAGGAGAAATAGGAATAAGGTTTATTCGGTTGTCTTTTATCTTCACCCTCTCTCATTGCGAGTGTTCCTAGGATTGGGACAGTACACCCATTATGCTTATTGGATAGTCTTCTTCCAAGCCATAGGCTGGTGCCGAACGGTAGGGAAGGAAGAAAACCATTTGGCCTAAAGGGGTGTGCAGAAGGTAAAGACTAAAGACATATGAAGGGATTTGGAGAGGTGGCAAAGAACTATACGGTTACAGTCGTGAATCTGGAAGAGGCATTACTAGGAATACCAGGATACCCCATCGAAACATTTCAATGTTTCAGTTTCACTGTGTACTGTTAATAGAAAACTGATTTCCCGATTAGATACTTACTCCAGGGTATGTATTTACCAGATACGATTCTCACATCTGTATGGTTTTACAGATGATGAGTGGGAGTAAGTTATTGGGAATTGGGTGATTATCCTCATTATATCGGGATTCGTTGTAATCGGTGATATTTGAGGAAATCACCTGGGCTGTTTGCCGGTTGGCAAATATTTGGTTTTGAATATCCGCAGTTATGCACCAATTTCAAATTGATATATCTGTACGTCTATTTTCATAGAGTGAGATGTACCTTTTTGAAATTATGTCTACGACATTTACCTATATCAGTGGATGGTTAGGTAAGGAGCATTAAACAGCGGTGTAATTCTTCTTAACCATAAGTACAGTTTTCAACCTACGACACACAGTGAATGAGTTATCAGACTCAAGGGACTTGTACAGAGTATTGTATGATGTCCAGGGTCCATCAGGACAGAGGGGTTGGTCCTCGTACTATATTCGGTTTACTTATGACTTCTCTAGTTTTTAGACAAGTGTTTCGTGGAAACACAGGGTCCGAATTTGGAGAAGTTATAGGTATTTGAATAGAGTAGAAAACCAGGTATAGCAAGTATCGGGATTCTTCAAAGAGATCGAAGATGTAGATACTTATGTATGGTATTCAGTTGATAGTAATGATAAAGAGATCTTGCTTCTCTTTCAGGTTACTCATAATTGGAAGTATTCCTAAGTTGAGTAACGCTGATCGGCCTCCTTCCATTTAGTTGACATGCGCTGGGGACAGCTGCATGATTTGAATCTGGTTCAATTAAATCAGTGCCTCTGGTTCTATATTGGATATAGAACAGTTCATATCTTAACGATGTTAAGGTACGGGGAGTTGTCCGGTTTATGCTTAAAACCAGACACTGGACAACTCAAGGCACGTTTCTGTAATGGCTGTTTGTGGGTTGACCCAGGCCATGACGCGGGTTGACTTTCTACCATCTGGATGAACAATAGAGATATTGTTCTAGACTCGCCACAGTTTTATTAAAAATGGATTTTTTCAGAAAAACAGTAGTGGGAGTATGGTAGAACTGGAAGTGATTCCAGAACCACAAACGATTACTGAAGATTTGATAAGGAACCTAAAGATTCAATCTGAATTGACATTCCATTGGCCACTCCACAGATAAGGTGGGTAACTTCAGGCACCCGAGAGGTACTACGGTAGCCTCAAGGACGGTGACAGGGAAGTTCTTGTTTACCCACAATTACCATTGCTGTTGTTCCAGGGTGCGAGACCCGGCGGGAGGATGAGTATAGCGTCGTTCTAAACTAGTTTTAGAAGTGTACGTCTATATGACTCTGCCAGAGGGTTGTCGTAGTCAGTGGGAGCAGCGGAAGCATTGGTGGACAGGTTGCTTATGTCTATTTATAGACTAGAGCAGATGTAGCGGAGATAGATCATCTATTTCTGACGTGACAGTCATGGGTTTGACTTCATCAGAATAGGGGATGGATCTGTTGAGAAGGTAGTAGGGTGTGATACCCTGGTATTTGGATGATATACACAGAATAGGAAAAGAAACTCCTATACTACAATCGGTTATACTTTGGTCGTCACACAGTGGTTTCTCCACCCGGGACTTGGATTTTACATCAGACATACTGGTTACTAGATCTATGGTTTTAGATCTAGATTTGGGTGGTTTCCCAATCAGGGTACTTGACAGCATTCTAAGAGTATTTAGGATGGACGACTCCTGGCACGGTAGTGTACCTGCAGGTAATGGAGTCACCCTCTCCAAAGGTGTCTTACAGACTAAAGAGGAGAGGGACGGGCATGATTGGCAGATCACTTGCTCAGGCAATTGAGTCAATCGTGAGATGTCAAGTACCACACCAGATGTTGTTCTTGCACTAGATGCAATAAGTTGACATTAATCCAATCCTGGAGAAACAGTCGGAAGCAGTTTTAGAACATAAGTGGATGTTCTAGGGAGATGATAACGACAGCCTCATTCAGGAGACAGTTATCATTCCAGGCTTCCAAGGTGACATGGACGACAAGGAGGTTGTCAGAGTTATAGTTTTCCTTCTGATGAGGGGCAGTATTTTGGACAGGTGGTCCAAGGCAATACTGAGGGAGGCATGGCGCGCAGGATACTGATTAAGTTCAGTTGTCAATACAGTCTAAGAAGTTTGGATTTGGAGTTCATTTATGAGCTAGGTCCCATCAGACATCCAGACATATTCTGAGACAGGTATTGCTCTTTTCGGGAGATGGCTTTCTCCGCGAACTTGAGATATAGAGAGACATAGAAAGAAACAACTAAGCGGATCCACTCACTGAGGCTATTCCTCGAACGCAATAGTTTCGCAAACGAGCTTTGTGAGACTGACTAGTAGAGGAGTTGGGTGTTCGGTATCACACGGGCTGTGAGTATGCGACATCGCAATAATTAGCCTTGAGTGCAAGTGGGAGATTGTTGGAGATAGTGCCCTCAGAGTCAATTATTAGGTCACAGGTACGTGATTGTAATGATTGAGGGAGGACCTATCCCGGTAGGACAGTCTTACTCGAGATGATAGTATGCTATCTGGTTTACCTTTATCATCGTGTACTGCTTTAGGTGACCTGACACGTCGCTATTACACGTTGATAGAGCCCCTAGGATTCTTGCTTGACCACCAGCAGTATGAGGGCGATCATATAAGTGGGAGCTGGGGGTCTATAAGCTTATCCTTAAAAGGTCCCTAGTCGTGGGAGTTTCGAGACTGGGCATCGATAGTCCATTAGTAGACTAGTGTATACAGTCGAGACCCCGACGAGGGGCGGTGGCCGGTCTCGCAAGCCACTGGTGTCAGTTGGATCACCTAAGATGTATACAGGTGCTCATTGGGTTATGAGTACACCGGACAGGACTCGCCGGGAACATGCTAGTTGGTCATATACCAGACGTCAGATGGCAGTTCCCTGGTGACATGTGTGCAGGTTAGTTCATCGACCTGGGGATCGTCATTTGTCTCGTGTGAGTTCCCACTGTACTTTGATTACTACCCTACCACGGCTCAAAGGAGTCGTGCAAACAGGTTTTAGTTGGGTACAGTCCCGAGCCACATGGAGGCAGTGAGCGTATCTTCAGGGGTTCGTCTCTCCCGGTATTGGGGGTGAGGTCGTGCTGTGTCTAGGAGAGCCATTACACAAAGTCCTTGGCCAAGGCAAGGAGATTTACTGGTAGGTATTCCAGTAGTATCTCAGGGTGTTCTGGGCTACACTCCGACACGACTTGTACCGCTTTTGGGGGTCTGACTTTTACCAACCCCCTAGGCCCGCCATGCGATACTCATAGACAAACGGACCGGACTGCACGGATATTGTCACTGACAGGCTCAGTAGGGTGTCAGGCTGAGTTCGCTCACGGACGTCCCTTTTAGTCAGTACCTGGTAGCCCGTTACGTATTGGCTTATACCTCTGACGTGCTAGTGGTTAAATCCACAACCAAGGTGTTGATGAGTCTTTAGAGTCCCCCACATTCAGTTACTCAGCTTTCGGGCGAAAGGTTGTAGAGGCCGTATGGAGATATGGCAAGGTCCGATCAGATACGTGCGGTATTGCACGGATCAGGATCGGACAGTTTGTACTATAGGCCGTATGGTTATATGGCAGGGTTCGATCAGATACGTGCGGTATTGCACGGATCAGGATGGAACAGATATTACTAGCCGGTTTTGGTATAAGCCGGATCCTAGTATAGTACAGTGGAGATTTTGTCTCATTGCATTTGTATTTCGGTCGAAATACAGATGCGGGTGTGTATGCACAGTATCGGGGTTTTCCTGTAATTTATTACGGGACCTGTTTTCTGGAGTTGCCGGTTTGCTTTTAGTTTCGGCCGATTTCCTTTGTTCCGTTCATTGGCCGAAGTTTGGTGGAGGAGGGCTTATTTGCATTGTTGCAAATAAGCTTTTGTGGAGGGGGTATTTGCTTATTGTTGTATCATGATAGTCTCTCATTGACCTTGACTTCTAGCTATCATGATGACTTGACTTTTGTTTTCATGATGGATGTTGATGATGGTAGGTTTGAGTGTTGGTTTTGTTGTGATGATGTTTCTTTTGTATGATAGCTTTCTCTCTCTCTCTCCATGGGATAATTAGATGGCTCTCTCATTATCCATGAGAACACACTCTCATTCTCTCTTCTTCTTCCACCATTTAGTGGCCGGCCTCATAGAGGAGGAAGGGGATGTCCAAAAATTGAGGTGGGAAAATGTTGTTCATTTCATGCACCAAAATTCTCCAAGCTCCTCCATATACTTCTTGTCTTCATCCCTCCACCAAAAGGCAATTCCGATAACCCCAAATGAGACACAAGCCTCTACATTATATTCTACAGCATATCTTGGGCACGTCGAGTAGCCGGCTTCGTGCCCGAGTTGCCTCGGCATTGAGGTGGGAGCCCGTAAACAAAGTAGGCGATGTGGTGCACTTCCGGCGACGAGGAGGAGACGGGGCTTTTCCGCAGGAGATCGGGACCATGACGAGAAGACCGGAGGACTTGGATCGTCGGTATATCTCTAACCCTTTTTCTAGTTAGCTTAGACTTGTTAATGGTTACGATCCGGGTGTTTAGTGCGCGGTGGTGCCGGTTTGCTAAGTCCGCAAAATTTAAGTTTATCACCGCTTCCGCTTTTGGCCGTCGGATTGACGGCCGGGGCGCCGCCGTGCACTTACAGGATGATCCCATATCCATCGGTGTTAGACATCAGAGATGGTGTACGGGTGCTCAGTGGAGACTGGGTACACTGGACGGACTCGCCGAGAACTCCCAGATGGTGATATACCACACGTCAGATGGCAGTTCTCCGGTGACACTGGTACAGGGTAGTCTGTAGACCCGAGATCGTCATAGAGTCTTGTGTGATTCCCACTGTGCTTTGATTTCCACCTTACCACGTCCAAGAGGGCGTGCAAAACGGTGGCTTTTGGGTACAGTCCCGAATCACATGGAGGCAATGAGCGATAGGAGGGGATTCGTCTCTCCCGGTATAGGGAGTTGATGTTGTGCTGTGTTCGATTGGCTATAACTGGAAGTCCCTGGACAGGGCTGATATGGAGATTTACTGGTAAGTGTTACTAGTAGTTTCTCGACCCGTTATGAGCCACACATCGACACGACTTATCGGTTACTGGGGTCTGACGTATACCACCCCTAGACTTGATATGCGACATATCAGACGAACAGACCGGACTGTACGGAAGTGTTACTGATCGGATTCACAGGAGAACGCACAGGCTAGCTTGTTGATCTTCTGATCGCTCAATACCTGGGTGGCTGTTACGTTTAGCTGACCGCTTGCAGCTTGTGGATGTTTGATATGATCATCACCTGCTACCGGCGTATTGACGATTCTTTAGAGTCCTACACAGAGGTTTCTTGGCTCAGGCGAAACGGAGTAGTGGCGCATATGTGATATGCGCAGGAACGAGAATAATGCGATATGGGATACCGTATTATATTCTCGCGATATATGCATATGAACCGGGTCATCGGATCAAGTGTTGATTCGATGAATCGGTACATGATATATTAGTCGGTAATATTCGATATAGCCGGATCGTCGAACCAAGTGTTGATTCGATGATTTAATGTATAATAATATATATGATATATTGTATTACATTATCTAATATTGGCTCGCTTTATTATTTCATTTTCTCAGTGGATGATACATTGATATATATGCGATATATGTTAATTGTATTATTTTCTTTTGTTGCAAATATATAATATATATGTGATATATATTATTGTGACATGTTATGATTAATTGTTAAACATGTTTAAGGATGATTAATTGAGATTAGGGTTTAATTTGGGTTAGATGTTTCATGCATCTTCTAGAAGGTTTCTTCTTTTGTCATTCTTAAGATATTTTCTTTAACTCAACTAAACCCTAACTCTAGTTATTTCTCTACAAAATCCTAGCCACTCATCCTTGACCATGGTTTACAATTCAATCATATGATTATATTCTATTCATCACAAAAGAAAAAGGATTATTCTTTTTTTTTCATTATCTTCTTCTTCTCTCTTGAAAGAAAAGCTTGCTAGATTTTCTTAAGTGATGAAATAATATGAGAAAATGATATAAAAAGGAAGCAAAATTACTACTCTCTCATCCTCATCTCATCTAGCCCATGGGATTAGTGTGTTCTACTCTTTTGAGTAAGAAAGCTTGAGTCGAAGCAACTTCAAGGTAGATCATCGGAGATTTGGAATACTTCGAGCTAGCATGGATCGTTCGAGTCGTGGAGCCTCTCATGAGTCCGGGAGATCGTGGATCGCGGCAAAGGGACTTCTACTCGGAGCTTGTGAAGTGAAGGAGTGGACTACAAAGGTTGTAATCCCTCACACTTAGATAAAAGTTATCATCTTGCAAAGATCCCGGCTTTGGGTTGTTCGGCACGTCTAAAATTTAATCCGGGCATGTTTGATGCCTTTTGAACCTTCACAAGAGTGCCTAGGAACCCTACAATATGTTGGTCCCTTCGAGATCCTAGAGCGTGTTGGTTCAGTCGCGTATCGATTAGCTCTTCCGCCCAGCTTTCCCGATGTTCACCCCGTGTTCCATGTTTCGATACTCCGCAAGTACCTTCATGGCCCTTCCCATACGATTCAGCACCAGACGATCCAGCTATAGCGCAATCTTTCATTCACCGAGCAGCCGGTGGTCATTTTGGATCGGCAAGTGAAGAAATTGAGGTCGAAGGTTATACCGTCCGTCAAGATTCTTTGGCGTGGCCCGAACAGCGAGGAGGTCACCTGGGAGACCGAGGTCGAGATGATGAAGAGATATCCTCATCTTTTTGAAGGTATGCGTAGTTAAATTTTTAAATTCGGGGACCAATTTTCTTTAAGGGGGGAGGATTGTAATGCTTCGAAAATCGTTTAGGCAGTTTTTCGGTAATCGGTAAAATAAGCAGTCTTTTCCGTAAAATGTCAAAATAAGTATTTTTCAATATAGGCCTAATTATACAAAATTTATATAAGATATTGCTAAAATTTGGTCACTAAATTGTCACTTAAAATTTTCTAGTTATTTAAAAAAAATTCCTTAATTAATTATTTTCAATATTATTTTAAGCTTTTAAAAATACATTAAATTAGTGATAAATACAAATTTAATTGGGTAAATTACATTATTAGGAACCATTATAAACTAAAATATATTAGTAACAAAAATTTTACCAAAACATTCCAAGAATTTTGGTTCTATGGTTTAAAAATGCATTAAAAAGGGTTATTTTGGTAAAAAAATTATGTAACATTCATTAATTGACTTTGGAAGGTAGCTTTTATGTAGTAATTTCTACACCATTCCCTCACCACTCACCTCCTACACCTCAGGCCGAGCTCCCTTGCTTCATTTCTTATTTTTCCCCTCACTTCTTGCTTCATAATTCCTTCAAAAATCATCAAAAATCCACCGAAATCAACAAATTTCTTCACAAATTCAAACCTAATCCTTATTCCACCTCTTTACAAACCCTAATTTGTTCAAAACAAGGTGAAATGAGGCATCTTTCAAGGTCAAGTGCAAGTTAGGGTTCAACTTGTAAGGTATAATTCTCATCTAATGTTCAAATTGTGGTTTAAATTTGCTAGATTTAGTAGTTTAAGTGTGAAATTTGGTTTAATTTGCTTGCTCATGAATTTCAAGAGAAGGGTTGATATTCTAATTAGGGTTAATGTAGGATAAGTGGGTTTAAGTTAGTATTATGGCTATCTAGTTGGTTAGATTGGTTGTTTGTGCGATGTAGCGATCGCTATATCGTTAAATCGCGATATTTGCATCGAAATTGCTATGTCAATGCTTACTAGATTTTATAAAAAAATAGGAGGTGATCTAATTGCGATATATTAGCGATACAATTAGAATCTCATACGACTATTAGTGTGTGCGAATGCGGAGTTTTGTCTAGTCGGGTTTTAGTTTTGGCGGTTGCCCCGAAATGACGATTTTAGTTAAGGTTTTAGCGATTTTCGTGTGTTTTCCGCGTACCGAGTGCACGTTGTGATTAATTCAAGAGCGTCGATCTTTTCATATAGTGAGTTGCATCATTTCAAGAATCTGTAATCTTATGTTGTGTGTTATGAAATTCTAGGAACGGTCGCGGAAACATCGGACGCGGCATGCAAAGGCAAGGCGGTGGTCGGATCGGATTAGCGAGGTTTTCAGGTGAGTAGATGTATTCATCTATGGGGGAATCGTCTGGATGGCGCGAGGCTCCCCCTAGTTAGGATTACTTTATTTCTTGCAAGATTTGCATTGTTAGTTAGCTAACCTCCCCCATTCACGTTGCATACCCTTATAGCTAATCGTCTGCTAGATTGCATGGATATTCATATACACATGTGCAATATCACTTCGTAGGACACGAACACCATTACCATTGGCTCATGTTGCACGCGCACTATTCATATGACACACACGCCTTTGGTAATTGCCAAGCCACGAGCACCATAGAACCTGTTTAGTTTAGTGTCACCACTTGCATCATACATGATATATGAAATCGCATAGCATGTATATACCTCGCATCATCATCATACTTACATAGATTTCTAGCCACAAATCACATCGCATACCTTGATATCATAGACATTTATCATATACAACATGTTGGGTATTATGATTTTCTTGAGGATTTCAGTATTGCTGCGATTTCTGGATTTTGGGGAAAACCGCAAGAATTTAACAAAAACTTATATTTATCATTTTTAAAACAAAGTTGCAGTTTTCTCATGATGTATGTGTCGTCCACCAAGAGTTTTCATATTTTCTGTTGGATTTCGAGATCCGATTCGAGGAGTGGATGAACCGTCTCGGGTACATGGTGGGCCCGGTATGGTACCCCGGGGCAAGAAGATCGAGTTGTAGACGATGAGCCTGGCAGGGGAAGTGTAACATTTCAAAAAAATAAAGTATTATTTTTGGGAATTTACATAATTTAATATTAATTTTTAATGAATATTTTAATAGTCGATATAATTAAATACCGATAAATGGAGAAAATTCTGGAGAAAATTTTGGAAATTCTACAATAGGTTATTTTGTGGAAATATGCCATTTTACAGTTTTTATGATGGATTATATGCTATTTTAGTGTTAATTGCGATTAAAAATCGCTAATTGGATTTTTTGGCTTTTGTGCAAAATTGTGCACATAACACTTTCCACACTTGTCACACTTGTTTCATGTTTTGGACTCATGGTAGCTTAGGGTTGAACCATGCTTAGATGACCATGGTGGCTTGAAACATTTGATTAGGATAATTGGATTAATTAGGGTTTTGGTTTTGGTTAAAGGTGATTAGGGTTAGAGTTGACCTTGTGTAGGAGAGAGGGTGAGCCATGATGGCTTATGTGTGCTAACATTTAGTAAGAGAGAGAGGGAGGTGATTCCTAGGTAGTGTCACAATCACCATTCACTTCTAAACTTTTTGCCTCTCACATCTCTCCCTCTCACTCACTCACACTCACATCTCTCCCTCTCACTCTCACACATCACACTATATCTTAAGCTACAGCTGTAGCAGCTACACATACAACAACACCAGCAACTACATTAATCAACAGCAGTAGCAACATCTTTCAGACACCAGAAACAGCCCCAACATCATATACTACAACACCACACACCACTTTCATACACTACATCACTCCCACACTTCACCAAAGCCACCACAGCAACATCAACAGCAGTAGCTGCTACTGGAACAACAAAGAAGAAAGAAAAGAGAATTTCAAGCAGCAGCTGCAGCCAAAGCAACAGCATCAGCATCTACTGCAACAGCAACATCAGCAGCAACACCAGATCCAGTCCAGCAACAACACAACCCTTCCTCCTTCTTCCCTTCTCCTTCGATCTAGGACCCCCATGAGGTATAAACTCTTCCTTTTAGCTAAATTTTGGTTCGATGCGTGTTTTGGTGTTATTCTGCGACATGGATGACCTGCTACGACCCCGAGACCTTCTGGTAAAATCAAATAGTGTTAGAATGTTGTGCAGGTATCCCTAATAGACCACCAGAAACCCTACCCCTACCCACCAGCCCTTTGCCGGCGACCAACGAAGGAGGGGCGGCGACGTCGGCCCAATCGAGGAGTTATGGTTTGGGTTTTGTGGAGAAGTTACCTGATGATGTTTAGAGTAGTTTGGTCCTACTGGATCTTGGAGTTTTGACCTAGAAGGGAATCTGGAACCAATTTCCTACGGTATAGTATTACGACATTGACACGACTTAGACTTTGTAACCCAAACCCTGGTTCATGTGTTAGATTTGTAGCCTACCTAGGATCTGGTGTGACCCTAGAGATTAGTGGAAAAACTAGCAGGACCATTACCCTGCACTGACTACCAGGAGACTGCCATACAAACTTGACACCCTAAACCCCTACCAGGGCCGGCGAGGCCGGAATTCCAGTGTAAGGGGGCCGGCCACCTTGTAGACTTAAGAGCCCAGGTTGCCTCCATAACTTACTTGTACCCTATTTATAACCCCAGACTTGTTTGCTTAGGATTGACTGACCTGAATCAAAACTTGGGAACACTGGTGTGTGATTTATGAGATGTTTCCTTATCTGAATGATGAGTTTTGATATTTGAATTCATTTTGGTTGTCGCATGTTTGTACATCGACAACAAGGGCTGTTTGACTTATTTAGTACGTATAAGCTATAGGTTCTAACCTACGAGCTATACGCATGTCGTTTTGGTTTCTGGACTTGATGTTATAGCAATGGCGATTGTTTATTATATGCAGGTACCCTCGTGAAGACTTGAGGCGACAAGCTAGCGCGTGGAGATATCGACATCGGCAAGTAAAGGTGAGTAGATTTATATCTACGGGGAGAAGTCGGGTGGATGGCGTATAGCACCCCCGCAGTCCGTGGTGATGTATACGGATGCGTATACACACCTACAATTATTATATGTTATTTGTCATTAAAGATAATGTTTAGGATGGATATTTAGGGCGCTGGATTGGTTTAGTGTTGCGAACCCTAGGGTAGTGGTTGCACTATACATACACACATACATACTTGCATACATTCTTATTCATATGAGCTTATGGATATTTATTGATATGTGTTCACATGGGTATGGGACTATGTGTTCACATACGGATTTGAGGATGATATTTGGGATTGAGATGAGTCGATGATATTTGATCCGAGATTATGATATCGGTGATATGGTAGAATTCGTATTTGAGATACGTCTTGATGCCTTAGCGGATTTTGGATGATGATGCCACAAGAATAGTGATTTATAAATATAAAATGATCGACATGTGATTATGATATGAGATATGATATGATATGACAAGATATTTATGATAGGTCGCATTGGGCGATGTATACTCCTTTGTGATGATATGTGCTGATGATATCGATTTATACGAAACTGTCGATCAGTAGTCAGATCATGATTATAGTGATGATGTTAGCATTGTACTAGACATAGGTCAGTGCCCAGATTATGATATTTGATATAGAGAATACCAGATGAATGGTATGATGAATGTGATATTGACCCGTACCCAGATTTGGGATGCCGTACGACGGATTTACGTACGAGCTATATTTTGATGTTTGATCCGCACTCTTGACTTGGGAATAATTGATTATAGAGATATTGTATCGGATGTGATATGATTGAGGCGGGATCACCGACTATGTGTGTGTGTATATATATATATATATATATATAGATATATATATATATATAGGTATCGACTCAGAGGTTAGGCGGTTTCCTTTACCTGCAGTTAGCCTTTTAGTTCAGCCCTATAGTTGGTGTAGCTGTATGACTCCTATGATATTAGATGCAGTTTAGCTACCATTGTGTTTAGTATTCAGTTTCTGCATATTATTATTGTTGCTCCGCATCGCATACTGTTATATTCCATTATTGATATCATGCTGTTAGGACACCAGCACCATTACCGATGATGCGTATGTACCACGTACACTTATTTGTCAGCGCACACACATCTTCATCGGTAATTGCCATGTCACGTACACTTAGAGAATATTATTGCTTGATTTAGCTTGTTAGCTAGTAGTGACATGATATTAGTGTACTTGCCATATATGCCATCTTGACATTGTAGTTATTACTTGTCACTTCATGTACACTATTGTTCATTATTTGCCGCATTCATGGATTCTCATGCTTATATTCATGGTTTACATGCTATTGATGATTCGTATTTCCATGATATTTCCTGGATTTGGAGGAAAACCGCAAAACATATATAAACTGCTTTCACTCTTTTTAAAAAAAATGCGGTTTTCCCATAATGTAGAGTCGTCCACCATGAGTTTTGCTGATGGATTTCGAGACCCGATTCGAGGAGACGGATGAACCATTTCGGGTACATGGTGGGCCCGGTGCGGTACCCCGGGACAAGAAGATCGCAGGAGATGGCGTTGAGCCTGGCAGGAGAGCACGACCGACCGGTGATATTACCCGACACGTCGGATATCCGGAGGATACCGTCGTGGTCATGAGATGGTAGGGGCCGATCTGGACTGACGGCGCCCTAGATATTGTGATTGAGACATTGAGTTTTGAGATATTGAGGTACAGAGACTGTGATACAGAGATATCGAGATATTGGGATTTATGTTTTGTGCCGATGCTAGGCACTGTTTTATGCTGATTTCATTATGATACCTCTTCTTAAAAATACAAAAATCTCACTATTTTATAAAAGCAGTTTTCTTCAGTACATGCATTCTGTTTCATGCATTTATACATCATCCATATGATACATTGCTACCTGATGCACTGACACGGGCACATGGGATTACACTTGGGTTAGATATTTACCCTAGCCATGGTTATAGGTTGCTGGTTATATATTTGAGGATTATATTATGATCGTATGACCTAGGATTGCTTCATACATGCGATTTTCTGTTCGTAGATCTTTTTCTACTCACGAGTTGGCAACTCACCCCCGTTGTGCCCCAGTTTCTTGCAGGTGTTGCCGTACAGGTCCCATTACGACATTGCGGGCACTGTTCCCTTCGGGTGACTTGCTAGTAGGTGGGTTTATTGTATCGTACCCATCATTATACTTTGTATATTATATTTCTGTTGTATCTAGAAGTTCCATCAACCAAACTTGTACTTATTTGAGATAGAGACCAGTGATGTTTATTCTTTCGACTTTAGAGTCGCGTGTTATATTTCTATGGGTTTCAGGCTGGTTGAGTTTCCTTTTCTGTTGTGATCCTCGCCTTTAGGCGTTGTATATTATGTTGCTTATAGGTTGATTTGATATGGTTCTTCCTACTCTCTTCTACTTTTCTTGGTTTGGATTTTTGGGTTCGGCTTAGTTAGAATACGTACGCCTCAAGACGTTCGTAGCCTAAGTGCTGGTCTTGTTCCGTACTTTCGGGACATGACAAAGTTGGTATCAGAGCGTTAGGTTTTACCTTCGGAGCGTAGGATGACCCTTGGTTGATGGAATAGGTGACTAAAGTAGAGTGACGTACCGTGGGTATGTTCCGCGGCATATTTACGACACGCCACTCCACTTAAGAAGCCTTAGGATGTACATTTCTTTGTTCAGTATCATATTCATTCCTGATCTAGCCTCATCGGTACCAGTTATGGTTTTGCTGCCACGATTACGGGCAGGGAGAGCTACGGCTAGAGTTGCGGTCAGCATGAGCTCGTCACGAACGAGGACTGACCAGGGCGTGATTCTGGCAACACACGATTGTAGAGATGTGTCTTTTTACTATGTTTTCGCGCCATGAGCGTTGGATGGATCGCTGTATGAGATTACTCGAACGTGCCGATCAGCACCAAAGGATTGAGCCACTGACAAAGGCCAGCCAGATTTTGATGACCGTTGGTGTATTGCTTACTCATGACGATTGAAGCACCGTCCAGCATGCAGACGAGTGAGCCAGTTATTGCTGCGAACGACGAGATATACCCCAGATATTGGAGCTATTGCAGTACGAGATTGTACTAAGAGATGATAGAAGGTCGCTAGTCACCAAGGATGAAAGACTAGGACGTGTGATTCGTTCGCTACCCCGATGCGAGGTCATCAGATAGATTGATTCCAGCTAGAGACGACTTCACGCAGAGACGTTGAGAGTCGACAGAGATGATCGAATGTCAGAAACCTATTATTCTAAGTTTAAAGTATTCAGAAAGACATGCAGGCAATTCTATGGTCCCTCTAGAAGAATGAAACCCTAACTCGACTTAATGACCGTGTGAAAGCCTTTGAACCTTAGGGTTTGCGGCAGTTCTGTGGTGCCATTAGTGAGGCTTGGGTTTGCCCTTCTATGGCTGGACCACCGATGCTATGGTATGTACTCGATACTATTATACTGTACCCAAGATGTTGAGCTGTTGGGGGATTATGAGGTTTTTACGAATTGATCAAATGGCTCGACTTAATTCGGATGCTAGGTGGCGAGATGCATTTCTTGGGAGACTCCAGATACGAGGATAGCCATTGGAGCTCAGTCCATACAGCCACGACGAGACGAGTCCAAAGCAGTCGACATTAGAGAGAAGCGGAGTAAGAGGTTCGTACCGGATCTGGATATGATGACGTTCCACTCCGCCGACATCAGAGATGCGATGCGCATGCCGAGGCATAGTACTTGGATATGCCTTCTAGAAGGAGTCGCGATGAGTATGCAGCCGTTCCAGAACAAGAAGCAGATATAGTAAAGGACGATGACTTCCGGACAGTTGGCAGGGATGAGACTTGGAAGAGACCTTGAGCAGGATTCCTTCCAGGATACTGCTGCAATGATACTTGCACCCAGGATCAGAGGTGTCACATGCATTCAGAGAGCCAGAGGCCGACGCCAGTGACATGCTGCTTATGAGTGGTCATGATGATTGACCGAGAGATGACCAATGAAGTGCCGAAACGGAATCATCCCCGTTAGCACACCTGACAGGGCCGATGAGCCGATAGATCGTGAGATTGGTAATCCACAGAGAAGACTTGGACCCAGGAGTGGTCATGTTACGCGCACCAGCAGGCCAGAGTTCATGATCGTCGACGGAATATGCTATGAGTGACCGCGACAGTTGGCCAGAGATTCTTGGGGGATGCGCTTGAGAAGAACTATTCCGCCATACTTGTTTCCGATGTTTTGGGCGATCTATTCACATGACTGATTTGATGATTGGGTTTCATGATATTTGTTTTCATGCACCATGATTGCACCTAGTGAGCATTTACGATTTTCGCACAGTGTTGCACTTGATATTGTTTTCGTGCCTTGGTTTCACATGTTTATGATTTCATGGCTTTCATACATTTAAGATGATTTCGTGCGTATGCTCGCATACGATTTGGGTTTTGCACTCTGTATAGTTTACATATGCTTGCAGTGTAGTGACTTGTATTTTGTGCACTTGGATGCACTGGACTTCGATTTCGATGGTGATGTTCGATATTGGTTTTGTGCACTTTATGCACCTGATTGGATTTGCGCGTGTTCGGCGCTTGATATTGGATTTCATGATTTCGTGCATGATGGATCCACCGGATTTGGATTTTTAGCGCATGTTGGGCGTATGTTATGAGATGAGATTTGGTGCACACCAGATGCACTAAATCGGGATTTTTCGTGCATGTCAGATGCACCTGTTTTTGCTTTCAGGCACACACGTTGCCCTTGACAGATGCTTCGTGCACACCCGTTGCACCTTGATGTTGTTTCTGTGCATATGTATGGCACATTCATGGATTTTGATTTCCGTGCGCACCGGACGCACGTAGTATTCACATGCATATTTTGGGATTGATTTCTTATGGAGCAGTACGTTTTTGTGAGGTTTCATCATTGTTTTCGTACTGAGCGGGACTAGTCAGATGACAGTGCCTGGATATATTTTGCATGCACTGATAGATTTCAAAGGGATTTCCAAAAGCGAGCTATGGTCTCATTATTTACATACGTGTCTGATATGACACGAAACGTTTAAAACAGGGAACCCTTCTAAATTGTTTTCAAAACGGCGGATCGTGCATACTAAACAAAAGATATATACGTATATGGCTATTTTTTTTATAAATACGTCCGCCACTGTGCAGTGTTATGCACATTGCACATTGACTTTAAAGAATTTGGCATGCATTCCTTTCAAGATATTTACATGTACGGATTTGGTGTTTACATGTATAATTCCGATTTCTAGCATATCGGTTTTGCCTTGGATTTGGCATTTCGTGTTTCACCTTGACTCCGATGACTGCGAGATGCTTGACGGAGTTTTCTTTTCGAGTTATCTGCTCGTTACGCATGCGCATATATTGCGCTACGATGCGTTCTATGTATTGATGATTTCGGAGCCCCGTTGACTTGGGCATTTTATTGAAATGATTTAGAAATTGGGGGTTTAAATTTAAATTCGGGGACCGAATTTCTTTAAGGGGGGAAGACTGTAACATTTCAAGTTAAGAATGTTTAAAGCAAACGCCTTCATTCACTTGTGTTTTCATCCGTTTCGAGATATTTCGTCAGTACCTTTCCGCTGGTTCTCCATGTACAAAGATAGATTAGATGTTCATTTCAACGTTGTTTCACAGTTTTGAAATGATTATCTATTCTATTACAGTGTACTCGGAGAACAGCGGGGAGGTGCTGCTGAAATTTACTCGAAACGGTTGAAAGCACAAGTGATGGGTGTTCGCTCTATACATTCTTAATGGGATAGAAGCCTACCCCCGACAGCCGGAACACACACATACAACAAGAATACACAACAAACGCATAATTAGAGAGTGATTCGAGATGTTCAGGTTAAAACCAATATATGATACTCGATGCTAATATGAAACCTTCATGTTCCCATCGATACTCATATATGAAACTAAAAGCGCCACTTAGTCCCCGTCTATCGGTTAACATACGTACGATGTTCGTCGTGACATAGAACTATACGAAGGTTGTTAAATATCGGACGGTATAGCTCGATACGAGCAACCGTCGTATAGTCTACGCGACGAGAAAATTCAATCGTATGGTAACCCATAGATTTGTCCCGTGTGGACAAGTTAAGAATGTATAAAGCAAACGCCTTCATTCACTTGTGTTTTCATCCGTTTCGAGATATTTCGTCGGTACCTTTCCGCTGGTTCTCCATGTACAAAGATAGATTAGATGTTCATTTCAACGTTGTTTTACAGCTTTGAAATGATTATCTATTCTATTACAGTGTATTCGGAGAACAGCGGGGAGGTGCTGCCGAAATTTACTCGAAACGGTTGAAAGCACAAGTGATGGGTGTTTGCTCTATACATTCTTAATGGGATAGAAGCCTACCCCCGACAGCCGGAACACACACATACAACAAGAATACACAACAAACGCATAATTAGAGAGTGATTCGAGATGTTCAGGTTAAAACCAAAATATGATACTCGATGATAATATGAAACCTTCACGTTCCTATCGATACCTGTAAGTCGATGTACTACACCCCAATACTTGTGGGGAGGCGGAAATTTCAAAAAACGAACTTGTTTAGTGAACGAACATCGACTAACCGCTTGAATCGAAGCTAAACTACAAATAACCGTACACAAAGAGTTTCATAACTATTGTGTTTAGGGATTATACCTAATGAAACTAGTCCTTCGTCTTTACGATCTCCTTGTTCTCCTCGGCCTTCTCTAGGTAGTAGACGATCCACCCGAGAGCAAAACTCCAAGCTAAACCTCTAAACTTGAGGTAACTAATCTTCTTGGATTGCTAATCAAAGAAGATAGAATGAAATAGAGTGATGGTTATGGATTGTTTAGTCTAACTAATCCTAGATCTCAACACATGAGGGTGAGGATTAGTCTTTTGAAGAGAGAGAGCTTGAGGAGAGAGAATGTGAATAAAATTATGTTGAATAAGTTATGAGTATCATAATATATATGAAGCATTATCTAATAAGAAGAAAAGAATAAAGAGTGATGAATAATCATGCTTCATAAAATATCTAGTGGTGATTCATTAGCATGAGTCATTAAGCAATAAATGTGCATTAATGAGATGAATGAATCATCACCATGACTCATATAACTCATTCAATGAATATGACACATAACCCTCCTTAGTCACCATCTTCTAGAAGCTTCTCGTACAATTACGAGAACGCCCCTCCGATCCGCAAAAATACGGAAAAACTTTAGACTGTAAAAATCTAATAACCGGATACCAGTAACTGGCTTAAACCAAAGCCGACTGGTAAAAACTGTCCGAAAGTCGTACGCGCGTAAACGCACGTATGCGTCCGAACCCTTTGTCGCAAAACCATGCGACCTTTATATCGTTTCGCCTGGAGTAGGAAACTCTCTGTGTGGGACTCTAGAGACTCGACTACTACGCTGGCAGTGGGTTTAACCACAGACCGCAAGCGGCACTAGCTGTACGTAACGGTCCCCAGGTAATTGTCGATAAGAAGGCCGATGAGAAAACCCATCCGAACTCCTACTGAGTCTGATGTGACAATCTCCATACAGTCCGGTCCGTTCGTCCAAGACTATCGCATATCGGGCCTAGGGGGGCGGCAAGCGTCAGTCCCCTAATAGCGGTATAAGTCGTGTCGGAGCGAAGCCCATTACACCCTGAGAAACTACTGGAACCTACCAGCAAATCTCGCTTGCCCTGGCCAGGGACTTTGCGTAATGGCTCTCTGACACAGCACGATATCTACTCCCAATACCGGGAGGGACGAGTCCTGTCTAACCGCCACTGCCTCTAAGTGCTCGGGACTGCACCCAACTGCTACCTGTTTGCACGACTCCTTTGAGCCGTGGTAGGGTAGCAATCTAAGAACAGTGGGACACACTCGAGGCGAAGTAGCAGTGTCAAGTCTGCGGACTATGCTGTACTCATGTCACCTGGGAACTGCTCACTGACGACTGGTATCAAACCAACCAACAGTTCCCTGTGAGTCCTGTCCGGTGTACCTGTAACCTAACGAGCACCTGCATACTATCTCCAGTACGACGTACTGACGGCTGTGGGACAGACCATCTCCCTAACTGGGATGAGAAGCGTACACACCATTCTACTCCGGAGTATCGATGCTCTGTCTCGATAATCCAACGACCAGGGACCTGAATAAGGATGTGCTTGTAGACTACCCAGCCCCCACTAGTGTGACTGCCATCACAACGCTGGTAGACAAGCAAGATCCTAAGAGCTCTATCAATACGTACACTCACATATTAAGATAGAAAAACCAAGTAGCATACTACCATGTTTAGCAAGACTGTTATATACATGTGAATATCCCAAGCTTCCATTAAGTAATATACAAACTAGTATGATACAGTAATGGCCTTCTAGGGCATAAACACTAACAATCTCCCACTTGCACTAGGGCCATGTACTGGCATATCGTAGACCGATGATCTCGAGTAGCCTCTCGAACTGAATCTGAGGTAGGGCCTTCGTGAATGGATCAGCAATGTTCTCTTCAGAAGCAACTCTCCGAACCTCGATCTCCTGACGATCAATGATCTCCCTGATCAGGTGATACCGCCTCAAGATGTGTCTGGACTTCTGATGGGACCTTGGTT
This sequence comes from Agapanthus africanus, assembly GCA_030015575.1. NCBI lineage: Eukaryota > Viridiplantae > Streptophyta > Magnoliopsida > Asparagales > Amaryllidaceae > Agapanthus > Agapanthus africanus. The sequence goes on from CM057347.1 coordinate 296,111,423, forward strand.
CCTTCGCTAAAGCTATAGCTCCGTTGTTGTCGCAATACAGAGGTATTGGATCAACTATGGTAGGAACCACCTGAAGTTCTGTTAGGAACTTCTTCACCCAGACTGCTTCTTTTGCGGCATCGCAAGCAGTTATATACTCCGCTTCCATCGTCGAGTCAGCAACAGTGTCCTTCTTGGAGCTCTTCCAGTACACCGCCCCTCCATTGAGGGTAAAGACATAACCCGACATGGACTTGGAATCGTCCTTATCACTCTGGAAGCCAGAATCAGCAAAGGCCTCCAACCTGAGGTCTTTTCCGCCGTAAACCAAGAACATCTCCATAGTCCTCCTCAGGTACTTGAGAATGTTCTTTACTGCTATCCAGTGCTTCTTTCCTGGGTCTTACTGATACCGGCTTACCACGCTCAGTGCGTAAGCTACATCTGGTCTGGTACACAACATCGCATACATTATAGAGCCTACCGCAGAAGCGTAGGGTATAATAGACATGCGTTCCCTTTCCAAATCAGTCTTGGGAGACATCTCTTTGGAGAGGGTGATTCCGTGACAAGCCGGTAAATTACCGCGCTTAGAATCTTCCATACTGAATCTTTTCAGTATAGTGTCGATATACCTGGACTGCGAAAGTCCCAACATCCTTTTGGATCTATCACGATAGATCCGGATCCCCAGAATGTACGAGGCATCACCCAGGTCTTTCATGGAGAACCTGTGTGACAAGAATCCTTTGACAGATTGTAGCATAGGAATGTCATTTCCTATCAATAGAATGTCATCCACGTACAAGACGAGGAATACGACACTTCTGGCCACAACTTTACTATATATGCACGGTTCATCTGGATTTTTGATAAAGTCATATTCTTTGACTGTCTCATCAAAACAGATGTTCCAACTCCGCGATGCCTGCTTTAGTCCATAAATAGACTTAAGCAGCTTGCATACTTTCCCGCTGCTCCCACTCTGATTGAAACCCTCTGGCTGATCCATATAGACGCTCTCTTCTAAATTTCCATTCAGAAAAGCCGTCTTTACGTCCATCTGCCAGATTTCATAATCATGGAAGGCAGCAATAGCCAGAAGGACCCGAATGGATTTCAGCATAGCCACTGGAGAAAAAGTTTCGTCATAGTCCAAACCAGGTCTTTGACGAAAACCCTTTGCAACAAGTCTAGCCTTATAGGTTTCCACCTGTCCATCTACACCAATCTTTTTCTTGAAGATCCATTTGCATCCTATGGGTTTTATCCCATCTGGAGCAAAGTCCAAAGTCCATACTTTGTTGGTGTACATGGACTCCATCTCGGTCCGCATTGCATCTAGCCATCGTACCGAGTCGCCGCTCTGGATGGCCTGCTGGAAGTCAGTAGGTTCATCATCATCTATGATGCAATCCTCTCTATCCCCGTCTATGAGAAAACCGTAGTATCTCTCAGGCGGATGAGACGGCCTACTACTCCTGCGGAGGGGTGCGGGAATGTTCTGTTCTTCTTGAACCTCTGGTTCTACCAAACTTTCAGTAACAGCTTGTGGTTCTGGAATTTCTTCCAGTTCTACTGCGCTCCCACTCTTCTGATTTTCTAAAAATTCAGTTTCTAAGAAGTGGGCATGACGAGAAACAAAAACCTTTTGTTCCTCTGCGTAATAGAAATAATATCCCTTGGAGTTCTTTGGATATCCCACAAGCTTACACAGTACTGAGCGTGCCTCGAGCTTCTCCACATGCTGCTTTTTTACAAAAGCTGGACACCCCCATGTCCTAAAATGTTTTAGACAGGGTTTCTTCCCACTCCATATCTGATATGGTGTGGTAGGCACAGTCTTGGTTGGAACCTGGTTTAAAAGATATGCCGCTGATTCTAGCGCATAACCCCAGAAAGATCGCGGTAACTCAGCATTACTCATCATGGATCGTACCATATCCAATAGGGTTCGATTCCGTCTCTCCGATACACCGTTGTGCTGTGGAGTGTATGGAGGAGTAAGCTGAGAGAGAATTCCTTTCTCTTTTAGGTAACCTAGGAACTCGGCACTTAAGTATTCTCCACCTCGATCAGATCTCAGTGTCTTAATACTTTTGCCTGTTTGGTTTTCCGCTTCACTCTTGTATTCCTTGAATTTCTCAAAGGCCTCGGATTTATGCTTCATTAAGAAGATATGTCCAAACCTAGAGAAATCATCTGTAAAAGTAATGAAGTAGGAATAACCACCTCTCGCATGTGTAGACATTGGACCACATACATCGCTGTGTATGAGTCCTAAGAGCTCGCTCGCTCTTACTCCTTGTCCAGTAAATGGAGTCTTTGTCATCTTTCCTTTGAGACAAGATTGACAAGTGTCATAGGTTTGATATTCGAACGAGTCCAAATATCCTTCTCTATGCAACTTAGTCAACCTTCTCTCATTGATGTGACCCAGTCTACAATGCCATAAGAAAGCTTTATTTAAATCTGGAGACTTTCTTTTTAGTGTGTTCTGGACATTGAAAATTTGGAGTTGGTTTAAAACATATATGCCGTTATTTAGAGTACCGGACCCAATCAAAGCATGATTAAGGTGGATGTTAACAACATCTCTTACAAACGTGAAATCATAACCTTTATTTGATAACAAGGAAACTGATATGATATTACACGTTAAGCTTGGTATAAAATAACAGTTATGCAAAACCAAAATATGTCCACTCGTCAATCCTAGGTGATAATCCCCGACGGACGCAGCTCCCACGCTAGCTCCGTTAGCAACCTTTAGGGTCATATCACCTTCCTTCAGCACTCTACAGTTTCTCAGTGCCTGCAATGAATTGCAAATATGAGATCCTGATCCGGTATCCAATACCCAGGAAGTAGAGTTGATCGACAGACAATTCTCAATTACAAACACACCTGAAGTCGAAGCCACAGCTTGCTTCGGTTCCTGGTTCTTGGCGTTCCACGCCTTGCAATCCTTCTTCCAGTGCCCTTTCCTGTGACAATGGAAGCACTCATCCTGGCCAACTACCGGTACTGCAAACTTTTTCTTTCCCTTCTTTCCCACCTTACTAACACCTCCTCTAGGTTTGGGTGCGGCCTTCTTCTTCCTTCCTTTGGCCCTAGCCTTGGACCCGGAAGAAGATGCACCGCCAACAAACATAGCGGGTGTTTCCCTTGCCTTCTGCATGGTGCCCTCTGCACTCCTTAACATGTTCAGGAGTTCCGCAAGTTCAACTTCTTTTCCTTGAAGATTGAAGTTGAGGATAAACTGGGCGTAGGTGGGAGGAAGGGACTGGAGAATAAGGTCTGTATAGAGCTCATTATCCAAAGTCGTCCCAAGGTCTGCGAGCTCTTCAATATAGCCGATCATCTTTAGGACATGTTCACCTACCGATGACCCGACAGCCAACCTCGCTCGAAATAAGTTCTTAGAGGTCTCGTATCTTGCTATACGAGATTGCTCTCCATAAAGTTCCTTTGTATGGAGAAATATGCCATCTAGGGACATATTCTCGTTCCTCCTCTGATGTTCATTGTTCATTGAGGCAAGCACGATGCACTTGGCTCTCGCGCAATCTAAATCCCAGGTTTTGCGGATTTCCTTATCCGCATTGCTGGATTTGGGACCAGGGACAGCAGGTGCCGTAGCGGTGAGGATGTACCCCAATTTGTCATAGGTCAAAGCCATTTTGACATTCCGCAGCCAATCTTTATAGTTTGGCCCTGTCAGTATATTTTTCTCTAAAAGTAACTTAAGTCCAGTCATTTTCAGGGTCGCTGCAATTAGGAGAGAGAGAAGAAAACTCTTTAGCATGATGCTCTTGCAAGTTTAGAGTGGTTTTTAGTTTATCTAAACTGGATGGCTCCCACTGTTTCTCGAATCCTTCCTTAAACCATAAAAGAAGAATTAGCCAGGACTATTCTCACTGTACAATACTTGCTTAACCGTTCAGCCAGGCCAGTGTCGATACTTCGAGGGAGGTTTTCCAACGCTTTCGCGAAGTTCCTTAATTAAATAACCTCTTTTCTCTGGGGGCGTAACCCCGCTGACACCTTTCTGGACACCTACTAGGTTTATAGCATTGATCGTTAAGTGACGAATATCCTGATAAGTAGCATATACTCACAGTAGGATCGGGATCCAAATATCATCGTATGATAATGTTGAAGGAATCCTACCAACATTCATCAAACTCCAAATGGTATGCATCTCTTTGCAAATTTCAGTTTCTTTAGAAATTCCCGATATATATTTCTGCCCCATGTTCTTATGATCTTGACTAAGGGCCAACAAATCATAAGTCACATGTCAAGTTCTGCCCATCATTATCCTGTTGATTTGAACCCATCCGTATATACTCTTGACTAAGGGCCAAACAAAGTAATACGAGTGTCCCAAACCAACTCATCTATCTATGCAACAAATGAATACCCCAGCAGCTACCAATCACTATGTCTTAACTAAGGGCCAAACAAACATAGCTTGAATACTACTGACCATTCATAAGAAATGACGGAGGGCTACGACTGGTTTTGGCGAAACCGTGAACGTAGTGAACTTGATATAACCGAAGGAACCTGATAGCTTTTAAAAGGAGTGGTTAAAGCTCCGCATTTAAAAATATCTGTTTTTAAAATTAACCGAGTGGTTTCTTTTAAACTGTTCCAACGATTTAAACTTGGTTTATTTTCTTTGCATTATAGATAATGCGTCCCATCATTAACCTATCATTGCAGAAAACAACGAAAATATGACGTCCTCTTATGCCATCTGCATTCGCCACTGGGTCCCGTCATCACCCGTTAGGTTACTTAACTAACGACAGAGCGGGGGCTGGGCTAGCGCGGATGTAAAACATAAGTGACGTCTAAATAGCTATCATAAATATAGATATTTTACATTCGTCTGACGCAATGATATACATTCCAGAACACAGATAAACAATATTGGATTTGCAAGCAATCTGTATTTCTTTTGAGCCTGCAAGAAAAGACAGATTACACAGTTGTGATGAATAGCCGTTACCCCACCCTCGACCCCTACGGGTACGGCAAACTACCCGCCCGCCAGTTTGTGTACCCCACCTTGGGTCAGTCCTAGGAGCAAAAACAGTAAAATGAAATAATACAACGGTGGGTACAACCGCAACCTGGATGTGCCCCGCAAAAATAACATTACAACAAATTACATTTACAACAAATGAATTAAACAATAACCAATTGCAGACCCCGGCTATACACCACAACAGTCCAATACAGTTTATATGCACAAACAGATATAACCATTACAGAAATGTGCAACCCCCTACCAACCGACATACTAGCAGTTAGGGGAGGTTTACGAACACATTAAACAATCACAGATATAATCCAACATGCAAATACTGTACAATTTCGATCAATTAAACATCTTTAATATTGCTCCAAAAACTGCTCTGTAAACTGGAAACCTGAGCAAAATTAAAATATTCCAGAAAACACCAAATACCAGAGAGGACCCACACATGAAAAATGAGTCCATGACTCGGCAACTCGGCCGCGGAACAGCGGCGGCTCAGTAGGGAACCGCCGTGCTTCCGCGGCTCTTTAGCCGATTCATGGGCTCAAATTTCATGGGTGTTCTCCTGGACCCTTTTCAAGCTTTCTGAGTGACCCTGAAAAATTTTTAGACTTCATTTTAATTTCGACAGAAACTTGACAGATTTAGGGTTTTCCGGCTTCGTTTTTCCGTTCGAAATTCGTACAAATTTGCAATTAAGTTATTTATTGTTTAGCGAGGCTCTGATACCACTGTAAGTCGATGTACTACACCCCAATACTTGTGGGGAGGCGGAAATTTCAAAAAACGAACTTGTTTAGTGAACGAACATCGACTAACCGCTTGAATCGAAGCTAAACTACAAATAACCGTACACAAAGAGTTTCATAACTATTGTGTTTAGGGATTATACCTAATGAAACTAGTCCTTCGTCTTTACGATCTCCTTGTTCTCCTCGGCCTTCTCTAGGTAGTAGACGATCCACCCGAGAGCAAAACTCCAAGCTAAACCTCTAAACTTGAGGTAACTAATCTTCTTGGATTGCTAATCAAAGAAGATAGAATGAAATAGAGTGATGGTTATGGATTGTTTAGTCTAACTAATCCTAGATCTCAACACATGAGGGTGAGGATTAGTCTTTTGAAGAGAGAGAGCTTGAGGAGAGAGAATGTGAATAAAATTATGTTGAATAAGTTATGAGTATCATAATATATATGAAGCATTATCTAATAAGAAGAAAAGAATAAAGAGTGATGAATAATCATGCTTCATAAAATATCTAGTGGTGATTCATTAGCATGAGTCATTAAGCAATAAATGTGCATTAATGAGATGAATGAATCACCACCATGACTCATATAACTCATTCAATGAATATGACACATAACCCTCCTTAGTCACCATCCTCTAGAAGCTTCTCGTACAATTACGAGAACGCCCCTCCGATCCGCAAAAATACGGAAAAACTTTAGACTGTAAAAATCCAATAACCGGATACCAGTAACTGGCTTAAACCAAAGCCGACTGGTAAAAACTGTCCGAAAGTCGTACGCGCGTAAACGCACGTATGCGTCCGAACCCTTTGCCACAAAACCATGCGACCTTTATATCGTTTCGCCTGGAGTAGGAAACTCTCTGTGTGGGACTCTAGAGACTCGACTACTACGCTGGCAGTGGGTTTAACCACAGACCGCAAGCGGCACTAGCTGTACGTAACGGTCCCCAGGTAGTTGTCGATAAGAAGGCCGATGAGGAAACCCATCCGAACTCCTACTGAATCTGATGTGACAATCTCCATACAGTCCGGTCCGTTCGTCCAAGACTATCGCATATCGGGCCTAGGGGGCGGCAAGCGTCAGTCCCCTAATAGCGGTATAAGTCGTGTCGGAGCGAAGCCCATTACACCCTGAGAAACTACTGGAACCTACCAGCAAATCTCGCTTGCCCTGGCCAGGGACTTTGCGTAATGGCTCTCTGACACAGCACGATATCTATTCCCAATACCGGGAGGGACGAATCCTGTCTAACCGCCACTGCCTCCAAGTGCTCGGGACTGCACCCAACTGTTACCTGTTTGCACGACTCCTTTGAGCCGTGGTAGGGTAGCAATCTAAGAACAGTGGGACACACTCGAGGCGAAGTAGCAGTGTCAAGTCTGCGGACTATGCTGTACTCATGTCACCTGGGAACTGCTCACTGACGACTGGTATCAAACCAACCAACAGTTCCCTGTGAGTCCTGTCCGGTGTACCCGTAACCTAACGAGCACCTGCATACTATCTCCAGTACGACGTACTGACGGCTGTGGGACAGACCTTCTCCCTAACTGGAATGAGAAGCGTACACACCAGTCTACTCCGGAGTATCGATGCTCTGTCTCGATAATCCAACGACCAGGGACCTGAATAAGGATGTGCTTGTAGACTACCCAGCCCCCACTAGTGTGACTGTCATCACAACGCTGGTAGACAAGCAAGATCCTAAGAGCTCTATCAATACGTACACTCACATATTAAGATAGAAAAACCAAGTAGCATACTACCATGTTTAGCAAGACTGTTATATACATGTGAATATCCCAAGCTTCCATTAAGTAATATACAAACTAGTATGATACAGTAATGGCCTTCTAGGGCATAAACACTAACAATACTCATATATGAAACTAAAAGCGCCACTTAGTCCCCGTCTATCGGTTAACATACATGCGATAATTTATTCTTTTCAACGATAAACGCACACACAAAGCATATACATGGATTTTTCTCCTTTGTCAGTAACTATTCCGTTCTTATATTTCTCAATATAGTCACCATAACCTACAATTTATATGTTATACAGTCTAACATGGCCCATGAGTACGTCAGAGTTAAAGACTGGATGTATGTGGATTGGCAACAACGTATGCAACCTAAGTTTGTCGCAGGAGTTGCTGCTTTTATTGAATTTGCACGCGCACATAATAAGATCATAATAGAGAAGATTCTCTGTCCGTGCGATAGATGTGGCAATAAGTACTGGCAGAAGGTAGAATTGGCAGAGCTTCATATTGTAAAATATGGGTTTACTAGACTTTATACAACTTGGAAATATCACGGGGAAGGAGAAGAATACAGTACTGCGTCAGAAGGAGAAGGAGAACACGATAATGCGGCAGGAGAAGAAGAAGAATTCGGTAATGCGGCAGAAGGAGAAGACGGTAATTTATTTCCATCAGAAGAAATGGAGTATATGGTAAAGGTTGCCCTAGGTGAATCTATTCATACCGAAGATGACATTCCTTCCGGTCAACGACCGCGTGCGGATAAATATAAAAATTTCATGAATGATGCTAGGAAACCAATTTATGAGAATGCGAAGTATTCCACCCTCTCATGATTCGTCCAACTTTTCCAGATTAAGTGCCTAAATGGATGGAGCAACAAGTCATTCACAATGCTTCTTTCGTTCTTGAAAGATTCTATGCCTCCGGGAAATAACGTGCCCGACAGCTGGTACGGAGCCCAGAAGATGATGTCTGATTTGGGTCTAAAGTGCGAGAAGATTCAAGCATGTCCTAAAAATTGCGTGTTGTACCGGAAAGAGAATTCAGATTTGAAAGAGTGTCCAACATACGGAGAGGCCAGGTATAAGACGAAAGATTCTGATAAGAAGCCCGATATACCTGTCAAGATAGCACAATACTTTCCCATAACACAGAGGCTACAAAGGCTATTCAGGTGCAAGAAAACAGCCGAGGCAATGATTTGGCATCACCGTGCTCCTCCAAGTAAAGATGGAAAAATGAGCCATCCAAGAGATTCACCGGCAAGGAAGGATTTTGATAGGAGGTACGCAATATTCAGTAGCGATCCTCGCAATGTCCGGCTCGGACTGGCTACTGATGGCTTCTGCCCATTCAACTATATGGCTGGAAGTCACAGCACATGGCCCGTTGTAATGATAATTTATAATCTGTCGCCTTGGTTGGCTATGGACCAATCATACTTTATGATGCCTCTTCTTATCGACGGACCAAACTCACCGGGGAAAAATATTGACGTCTATCTCCGACCTCTGATCGAGGATTTGAAATCTTTGTTCATTGATGGTGTAGAGACATATGATGCAAACACAAATACAACCTTCATACTGCGTGCAGCTCTAATGTGGACAATTAATGACTTTCCTGCGTATGGAATGCTATCAGGTTCGTCCGTACATGGTCACAAAGCATGTCCTCATTGCCATGAACACACAACATCAAAATTCTTGAATTTTAGCAGGAAGGTTTGTTATTGCGGCCATCGACGTTTCCTGCCTCCAGACCACCCCTATAGGTTAGACACGGTTCACTTTGATGGTCATCAAGAGCTTCTTGGACCTCCATCCCCATTGTCCGGAGAGGACGTTACTGCTAAATGGGATGGTTACAATAATGTGACCTTCGGGATGGATCCGACGAAATAGGTCAAACCACCATTTTGGAACAAGTTAAGCATTTTCTTCGAACTTCCGTACTGGTCTACAAATTCAGTGCGTCATTGTCTGGACGTCATGCATATAGAGAAGGGAGTATCAGAGCACATACTTAACTTGCTTCTTTGTAAAGACGGGAAATCGAAAGACAACCTGAATGCTCGGATGGATCTACAATAGTGGGGAATAAGAAGTGAATTGCATCCTAGACCGGTAGCGGGTAAACCGGGAAAGTTTGTACTTCCCAATGCCGCTTATCATATGTCACAACCGGAGAAGAAAAGATTCCTATAAGTGTTGCATGATTTGAAAGTTCCTACAGGTTTCTCAGGATCATTCAGCAAGAAAATAAAAATTGTGAAGGGCAAGATCGATGGGCTGAAAAGTCATGATCACCATGTTATCGTGGAGCACTTTCTTCCATTAGCCCTCAGGACTTCTCTCCCCGAATCGGTTGGTCTAGTAATCAACGACTTATGTTGTTTTTTCAGGGAGTTGTGTGCTAAAACACTGGAGGTTGTGAGGCTGGATAAACTAGAAAATTCTATTGCGTTGATACTTTGCAAGTTTGAGCGTATTTCCCACCGTCATTCTTCGATATCATAATACACTTGACGGTTCATCTTGCAACTGAGGCGAAGTTAGATGGACCGATACAATATCGATGGATGTATCCCGTCGAAAGGTACGTGTAATTTTTCGTTTCGCGCAATTTATAAATTTATTGTTGTCCTGTATGCCCGTATTTATTTATTCAACATATTTTCATTAGGTACCTCTACACTCTTAAGAAGTATATACGCAATAAAAATCGACTAGAGGGTTCTATCATGCAAGGTTATCTTCTTGATAAAGCAACCACATTTTGTTCCCGCTATCTGGACGAGAACATTGAGACAAGGCTTAACCGGCCACGAAGAATTCAAGATGGGCCATATGGTAAAGCCGAGTATAAGAGGGTAGACACTATGTTTATCAACAAGATATACTGGTTTATCTTTCTTAATTGCGCATGTCTTGAACAAATTAGAGAGTAAGTTTTTTTGGATTAATTGTTATATCTGTGTTTGTGTGTGTATGAAATGATATAATATTAATGCCACCATTATTTGTCGAAAACAGAATTCATTTTAACGAGGTACGTGAGGGGCATCCTGATTGGAACGAAGAACGATTGGAAAAATATCATCAGGATAATTTTTGTGATTGGGTCACAGATCATGTAAGTTATTCGAATAACATTTTATTGCTAGCAGTTTTAATCTAAACTTGTATCGTTAAGTATTTGTCGTAAAATTTGTTTTGTTAGATCCACGATCCGAACTTGTCTGCATCATTTGAGAGTGATTCAAGATGTTTAGCTCAATTTCCTAGTACGGAGGTTGCATATTACAAAGGATTTGGTGTCCTTGGATACAAATTCGAAGTTAAGGACATAGAAACATCTAGAACCACTCAGAATAGTGGGATTGCGATGGTAGGATCGGAAGATGTGATTTATTATAGGTACTTAAATTGTATACTCGGTATCCACTATCCCGGACGATCAGAACCCTTTTATATATTCCAGTGTACTTGGTACGATACGCGAACCGATACAGACAAGTGGAGAAGCAATCTTGGGACTTGGAAAGATGAATATGGATTGATCAGTGTGAACACACTTCGATTTTACGGTCAGGAAGATCCTTTTATCTTTCCGAACCAAGCGTTCCAAGTATACTACTCACAGTGTTTGAAGCATCCGGGATGGAGTGTTGTATGCCGATGGAAACCCAGAGATGTCTACGATGTCCCAGAATTCGAGGACAGCGATGAGGACGAAGAAGAGAGAAGGCTTAAAGTGCTTCGACCGTCTGTTTCGAAGGATGGGTTATCTTCGACCGATCATGAAGTTACGTGGGTTAGAAATGACATCGACGATGAAATCCAAGTAGATATGTATAATGCGCCCACGAAATGAAAAAGGTTATCAGTAATGTTATATTATTATTTCACATTTTACGCTCTATACATATATAGTCAATACTTTTAATGATTGTCTAATGCGTCCGCGAACCGTTTATCTAGATTTGATGACGATGTCGGGAGCAGCGAGGGGCGGCAGGAGCTCCAGCCGCGACAGAGGCAGAGGCAGAGGCAGAGCAGTTCTGCCATCCGGAGAGCTTCGTAAGGAGCATCAGATGGCCGGTCTTGCACCCAGATCGGAGACCCCTTCGGATGCCTACTTCCGTGTGGATTTTGCCACACCTCCAGGTATACTGCACGCATATCCATTTTGAATGTAATATTACAGATATTCATGCTTGTTTATGTCAAAATTACTTATATTGTCAATATTTGATTGTCTAGTTGTTGGTGATGCATCCACATCTGGGACAGAGGCCACTCCCGCTCCTCCAGGTATGTTTATATATCATATAGTGCATGTATATTGATTTAGAATTCTATATCATAAATATACACACATTTCTTTTGCTCTAACTTAGCAATTTTTATTATTGTCTAGCTATAGGTGGTGACACCACCGCCCCTGCGGGTATATTTATATATCCTATAGTGCATGCATATTGATTTAGAACGTTATATTATTGATTTACACATTCTTTTTGCAATTACTTATATAATTTATTTTTAATTGTCTAATTATAGGTGGTGCGTCCACATCTTCCGCAGGGGCCACTCCTGCCGCTTCCATACCATCCGCATCGTCTGCAGGTTAGTATGAATAAATATAAAATATTTATTCATTTTACATATGCTCTATAGAATAAATATGAACTTCATGGAAATTTGCGTCAATGTTTATTTTCTAGTTGGAGGGGATGCGTCCGCATCCGGGACCCCCGGTTGTTCCTCACCGGAGGAACTATCGTCCCGCTCGTGCTGCTGCATGGGCCCAGGCTCGTGCGATAGTTGTTAGTTATATGTATGCCCTAGAGGCCATTACTATACATAGGATGTATATTGTAGTGGATGCTTGGACATATATAGGGAGGACTTTCTTGCTCGACAAGATAGTAAGCTATCTGGTTGCTCTTTACCTTAACATGTACACTGATTGTCTCTCTGTTACATGTTGGTAAAGCCCTTAGGATGTGTACTTGACTACTTGGACTATGATGCGGATCATACTAGTGGGGACAGGGTAGTCCACAAGTACATCCTTCAAGGTCCCTAGTCGTGGGTATATCGAGACGGGGCATCGATATACCAGAGTAGACTAGCGTATACCTTCTCGACCAATACAGATGGGCGATGGATGATCCCATATCCATTGGTGTTTGACATCAGAGATGATATACGGGTGCTCAGTGGAGACTGGGTACACTGGACGGACTCGCCGAGAACTCCCAGATGGTATTATACCTTATGTCAGATGGCAGTTCTCTGGTGACACTGGTACAGAGTAGTCTGTTGACCCGAGATCGGCATAGAGTCTTGTGTGGTTCCCACTGTGCTTTGATTTCCACTTTACCACGTCCAAGAGGGCGTGCAAAATGGTGGTTTTTGGATACTGTCCCGAATCACATGGAGGCAATGAGCGATAGGAGGGGATTCGTCTCTCCCGGTATAGGGAGTTGATGTTGCGCTGTGTTCGATTGGCTATAACCGGAAATCCCTGGCCAGGGTTGCTGAGATTTACTAGTAAGTGTTACCAGTAGTTTCTCGAACTGTTATAGAACTCATATCGACACGACTTATCGAGCTATTGGGGTCTGACGTTTACCACCCCTAGGCGAGATATGCGACATATTAGACGACGAGACCGGACTGTACGGTAAGTGTTACTGGTTGGATTCACAGGAGTGTGAGCGGGCTTGCTCGTCGATCTTCTGATCGCTCAATACCCGGGTGGCCGTTACGTTTAGCAGACCGCTTGCGGCTTGTGGGTGTTTGATATGATCATCACTTGCGGCCGGCGTATTGACGAGTCTTTAGAGTCCTACACAGAGGTTTCCTGGTTCAAGCGAAACGAAATAGGAGCGCATACGAGATATGTGCGGGACCGAGAATAATGCATGTATTTGATACAGTATTCTTTTCTCGTGATAAATGTATCGATTGGTTGTATGCGATATAACCTAGTTATCGAATCGAGGATTGATTCGATAAGCCGATACATTGGATATTAGTCGGTTATATGCGATATGACCGGATCGTTAAATCAAGTGTTGATTTAATGATTTAATGTATAATTATATATTTGATATATTACTTTGCATTAACTAGTATAGGTTCACTTTAAATGGATTTTCTCACTTGATGTACACAAGTTGTATATGTGATATACTTTTATGCACTTGTTTGTATCATGTTTGATGATACATGCTTACTAGTGTTTGTGTAAAGATTAAACCATGGTTATTTAAATGGTTAGGGTTTTGATTTTCATATCTATTTATTTATTCTTTTATTAAGGAAAAGATAAAAAGAAAAATGGTGGCTTTCTTTGTTTGTTGTTGAAGCTTCATGAAGCTTTGATTAAGTGACCATTTTGTCTCATGCTTAACCCTAACCATTCCACCTAACCATAGTCTATTCTCTACACATAACCATGGTTAGTATATGGTAAGTATTCATTTTATTTTCTATTTTAAAAAAGACTTATCATATTATCTTCTTCTTTTTCTCCTTCTTCAAGAAGAAAAAGCTTGTAACCATCAATGGTGATTTGATGAAAAGAGTGAGAAATCCAATTCTAAAGTGAACCCACTTCCTATTTCTTCATCCTCTACCTCTTGCCAAGTAGTATAGGGTGTTTTCTTCATAAGTTTCTTGACTTGGTGAAGTTGGAGCTTAATCTAGTGTTGCCTCGACGTAGATCATCTTCGCCATAGAAGTCGACGACCTAGCCCGCTCATTTCTCCGATGAAGCCGACGCTAGAGTCCGGGATCCGATATGGACAGCGAGGGGACTTCATCACGGAGCCATGGAGGTGGAGAACCGGATCTACAAAGGTTGTAGCCTCTTTCTTTTAGTTAAGTTGTTAACTGGTTGCTTGTTTCGCTTAAAATTCTAGTTAACGATCCGTATTAGGGTTTTTCGGCACTTGTAAAATTTGAATTTGGCATGGTTGATGCCTTGTGAGACCTCTAGTGTGTGCCTAGGAACCCTACAGTGGTATCAGAGACTAGCTAGAGCCTTAGGCGATGCGTAGACGGAGTTAGAATTCCGATCGAACCGAAACCCTAACTCCAAAATGCTCTCTGGACTTTTTTCAAAAACTGGGATTTTTCCAGATTAAAAATTCTTAAAAAATTCAGCAGGAAATTCTAAGAATTATGATGCAAAATTGACCAAGTGATGCTGCTAAAGTGCGGCGGAACCGCGGCAGAAGCTTGGCTTCTGCGGCGGTTCCGCTGCCGAATTATGTGATCACTCTTCAATTTTTGCACAGTAACTCCTATATTTTGGTTCTGGATTTTCTGGGATTTTTTAATATTTATTCAAGAGTTGAATATTCTGGGGTGTTTTGGAGCTTCGTTGATTCGACCGGAAATTTCAAAATTTGTCTATGTGGCTATCCGGGTATTTTTAGAAACTGTTAAAAGTTCGACCGGATATAAATACCCACTTTTTCCCCTGTCGGGAAATTTCCAAGTGTTGGATCTTTCCGTAGTTTAATGACGTTCTAAGTAGTGCATGTAACGCGATGGTCCCTCTAGAAGACAACAAACCTTAACTCGATTATGTGACCGTCTTGAACTGCCCTTTGAACCTTAGGGTTTGGGGTAGTACGGTGTGCTACATGTGAGGCGTTGGCTTGACCCTTCTACGGCTGGACCGTTGGTACTGAGGAATGAAGTGAATGTTTTTAAACTTGTTTCATGTGTTGAGCTGTTTCCGGAAAACTTGGGTGTTTGAATGTTCGATCGGAAAGTTTAACATTTTCTATTTATCCGAAATGTGATACAATAATTGGAATTCACAGGTTGTTATGAGATAACTGAATGAATGTTATAAATCTAGCGGTTTAGTCTCACTTGATCGGTTGCCACGGAATTTTGATGTGATCAAAAATCCGTCGCAATCACGTAGCGTACGCGGATACTCGCCGGGTAAACTTAATAGACAGCCTTGCCCCATAGCCCCGACCAAGTGACTGTAGGAGAACCCTGTCACCGAAAGCATCCGTTCGGGAGCTCGCGGTAGCGGTGTTCCGCCTTGGTGCACTTTGTCGACGGCGTCGGGGGTGCGGCCGTCCACTAAAGTTTGCGACGAGCATTCGATCAGGATGTCGGGAATCTTGTTGAATTGCCCGACTTGATATTGAAAATAGTTTTCAATTTTGAGACTAAAATGCGGGGTTTATAATTGTTAGGCATGCGATGTCTAAGTAATTCATTTGATTAAGCATGCGATGTTTATGGAGGTTGCGGATTCCAACTGTTGTAGTTTTACACTTTCTTTTCTGCGACCATAAGTGTAATATGTGATATCGCCGGTTTCGTTGCTATATGTCAACGACAATTGGGATGCGCATATTTACTTACGTTGATGACATGTGATGTTATGTGTTGCTGGATATATTATATTGGATCGTCGTGTTTGAATAGCCGGGGTTTTTTTATGTGAGATGAGTGTTTTTCATTTTCATTCATGTAAAAACTTGTATGTAATATTCTTTTATTGGGGCACTTCCAGGTTGCGGAAGATGTCACCCTTTGTATATTATTTACTTTTCCGCACTAGGATAGACCCAAGGAGGGGAGCACAAGTAACCGGGTTCTGGAGTCCAGTGGGAGACCAACTCGAGGAGACGAGTCCGGGTCTCCTAACTCTAGAATTGGTAGGGTTTCTTGCCGCTCTCGTAGGGGTCTAGGGGTGTGGGTTTGGCTATTCATCGCGACCGTGGAATCCGTGTTTTATACTGGCTCGTACTAAAACACGGACGTCCTAGTATATCCAATATTTCATATATTTTTCTTCTGCTGCGATATCTGTGATGTGATCATGTGATGTTCTGTGATAGATACTGTATATAGTATATATGATATATTATATAGGCGTTACTTATGTTTTACACTCGCGCTAGCCCTGCCCCGCTCTGTCGTTAGTTACCTAACCTAACGGTGCACGAGGGGACATCGAGGCGAATGCGGATGGCATAAGTGTACGTCGTATTTATCTGTGATGTTTAGGTATTTAAATGATGGGACTTCATTAATGAGATTAATGAAATAAAAGAAACCTAAGATGTTGTAGAATCGAATTTCAAAAATAAAACAGGTAGCTACAGTTCTTGCTTTGCATAGCGGTATATGAGATATATCCTGCACCTTATTCGATAAGGAAAGGACCGAGATCCCTTCACTGGGAGTGACACCTTTAGCAATAACTGGCAGATGCTACACCCCTCGGTTTGTCTTTTGATTGCTTCTATAGTTTCTGCTTTGCACAGTGATATATATGATATATCCCGCACCTCATTCGATGAGGAAAGGGCCGACGATCCCTTCACCGGGAGTGACCCCTTTAGCAAAACTAGAAAAGCCTAAAAAACACTACATTTTAAAATCATTTGATTCTACAACGATATCAAGTTCATTACGCAATAGGTTTTCAGAAAAACCTGTCGTAGCCCTCCGTCATTTCAGATAAGCACTAGTTAGTATTCATGCTGCGGTTGTTTGGCATGCGTCAAGGCGTAGTGTACGGTAGCTAACTAGTGCTTATCTGCTAGCATACGATGCGATTGGATTAGGGTATTCGTACGGCGTTGTTTGGCATGCGTCAAGGGTCGTGCGGGTGGGTTTAATTCAATCAAGAAATGTACGGGTTGAACTTGACTAGCGGACTATAGGTTGTTTGGCATGCGTCAAGGTCATAGCACGCTAGGGGCAAAATATTATCGGGAATTTCAAGTGTTGAAATTTGCAATGAGATTGCATACCTTCTATGAGATAGTTGGATCCCGATACCCGCTGCGAGTAAGAGTTACTCCTGAGAGAGTTTTACACATTACAAGTAGCCGATCAAGTAGGTGTCTAGAAAGGTGTTAACGGGGTTACGCCTCTGGGAAAACGAGGTTTACATTAATTAGGTACGTGCGAAAGCACGGGGGACCTCCCTCAAAGTACCGACACTGGCCTGGCTGAAAGATTGGCGAACTTGTAGTGTGTAATTAATCCCGGCTAGTCTTTCCTTTTAGGGTCTGAAGGAAGATTTGATTAAAACAGTGGGAGCCATCCTGATTAGATAAAATAATAACCAATCTATTCTTGCAAGAGCGCACGCTGAGTGTTTTCTTCTCTCTCTCTCCAGGTAGCGACCGTATCACGCCTTAATCAAGATAATAATACGGATGTATTGACCGAACCCGCTTGTTATACTGAGCTGGGGAACGTTGGTCCCGCTCCAACTTATAATTGTTATAAGGCAGAGCAAGAAATAGGGAATACCAGAATTCCTATGCCGCCCAAATGAAGAAAGTGCATATGATGCATCTCCTTCGGGTGTGTTCATTACAAAGAACTGTTTCTCAGTATCCTCTGCATCCTGGGTATTTGATACCGGATCAGGATCCCAGATATGTAATCTGTTACATAGGGCTACAGATGGGTAGAGAACTGAGAACGGGTGATAAGTTTCATGAGGCAGAAAACGGGGCAAGAGTTGCGGCCAAGTCTGTTGGTCACTGTCACCCTGTATTACCAATACATTGATTCTGAACGAATGTTATTAGATACCGAACCTGATATACAAAATCATATCAGTCTCTTTATCAGTAAAGAAATGATAAAATTTTGTATTGTTGGATAATGTTTTGAACATTTCCTATATCAAAAGTTGATCGGTTCAGGCACGTTATCTAAAAGCGTTGATGTTCTAAATCAAACTGCAGTTCTTAGTATACAGAACACACACAAGAGGATGAGTTCAGAAATGAACGAATTTTTCTTAAGGTATTGTAGACTAGGTCATATCAATGCGACCTGACTAGCTGAAGTTACATTTAGATGCATATTTAAATCTGTTTGAATCTACATCTTGTGAAACTTGCCAGTCATGTCACAAAGATATAATGACACCAGATCTGTTTATTGGAAACAGAGAAAGAGTTAGTGAACTCTTGGGATGATACATGTTGATGTATGTAAGGTCCCATGTCTACACATGCCAATACCGGTTCTTTGTACTTCATTACATTCTCTGATAATCTCTTTAGATTCAGACATATGTTCTTGTTGAAACACAAGTCAGAACCTTTTGAGATATTCACAGAATATAAGTTAGAAGTAGAGAACCAAAACGGGTATAAGTATTATGTCCTTTGATGTGATCAAGGAGGAGAATACTTGAGCACGGAATTCTTGGACTTTTCTAAAGGAGAATGAGATTCTCTCTCAGCATTACTCCTCCGTATACACCATAGCACGATGGAATATCCGGGCGGAGCAATAACACCCTATGTGATAAGGTGTGCTCTATGATGAGTACTACTGAGTTACCTATTTCCTTTTGGGAGTTATGCACTTGAAAAGCTGCATACCTATTGAATAGGGTTCAAATCAAATCAGTTGCCTACCACTTCATATGTGATATGGAAAGGGTAGAGCCCATGTCTTAAGCTACTTAAGATTTGGGGTTGACCGGCCTATGTCTAAAAGCAAAATCCGGACAACCTCGAGGCAAGGTCTGTAATGTAGAACTGGAAAGGTTCCAGCTATACAAACTGCAGCTGATGATTTGAAAGAACCAAACGATTCAATAGTTACCAACGAACCTCAGCCTCTCCGCCGATCTAGTAGGGTTCCTCACCTACCTGAGAGATACTACTGTTTCTCTATGACAGTGGGAGCGAGGATTGCATCATGAGATGATGTCCCAACTAGTTTCGAGCTGGCCATCAGAAGTGGGACTCTGTAAGAATGGCTGGATGCTTAGCGATCTGAGATGGAATCCATGTACACCAACAAAGTATGGACTTTGGTTGCTATATCTGAAGGGTTAAATCCCCATCAAGAGCAAGTATATCTTGAGAAGATTACTTGGTATAGATGGAAAGGTTGAGACTTTCAAAGCTAGACTTATTAAAGGTTTTCGTCATTAACCAGGCGTGGATAATGATGAAACCTTTTTCCAGTGGCTATGTTTAAGTCCATCCAGATCCTACTTGCCACGGCTACAAACCATGACTACGATATCTGGTGGTTGGGTGTCATGACAGCTTTTCTAAATGATGTTTTAGAATAGAGCGTCTATAAGTACACAGCCAGAGGGCTTCGTAAACAGTGGGAGCAGCGGAAACGTGTACAAGATGCTTTATAGGATAAAGCAGGCATCGGGGAGTTGGAACATCTATTTTGATGAGGTAGTCAAAGAGTTTGACTTCATCAAAAGGGAAGATGAACCTTGTATATACAAAAAGGTAGTAGAGAGTATGGTGGTGATCCTCGTGGAGTACGTGGATGACATACTCTTGATAGGGAAGGAGTTTCCTATGCTACGCTCGATCAATCTCCGCTTATCACAATGATTCTCCACATACGATCAAAGTGATACCTACTAAATCCTGGGTTTTGGATCTATGAGATAGATCTAAATGGATGTTAGGATACCACTAGTTGTAGTGAGATGGTATCAATACGATCCTGGGGAGAATCACTGGAAGTGTTCCAGGATGATAAGGACGACTGAATGTCTGTCACAGGCATTGTCTTTACCCTTGGTAAAGGGACGGTATGTTGGAAGAGTTCCAAGCTAGATACCGTGGCATACTAGACGATAAAGGATGGATACATCGCTACTTAAGATGCTACCAAAGAGGAAGTCTGGGTGTATACTAGTTCATGAGATGAACTTCGTTCCTACCATTGTGAGACAATGGAGTTGTGGATTATGCCTAGGAACGCCCGTCCCATCAGTGATCCAGACATATTCTGAGGCAGCATCACCTGATCATGGAGATAGTTGATCTCCAGGGTGATCGAGGTTAGGAGAGTAGACTCAGAGGACAACACGGCGGATCCACTCACAAAGGCCTTTTCCCAGAGAGAGACTATTATGGGATGGTTGAGTATGAGATACTACAACCACTGCTATCAGATGGCCCTAGTGCAAGTGGGAGATTGTTAGTTATATGTATGCCCTAGAGGCCATTACTATACATAGGATGTATATTGTAGTGGATGCTTGGACATATATAGGGAGGACTTTCTTGCTCGACATGATAGTATGCTATCTGGTTGCTCTTTACCTTAACGTGTACACTGATTGTCTCTCTGTTATATGTTGGTAAAGCCCTTAGGATGTGTACTTGACTACCTGGACTATGATGCGGATCATACTAGTGGGGACAGGGTAGTCCATAAGTACATCCTTCAAGGTCCCTAGTCGTGGGTATATCGAGACGGGGCATCGATATACCAGAGTAGACTAGCGTATACCTTCTCGACCCATACAGATGGGCGATGGATGATCCCATATCCATTGGTGTTTGACATTAAAGATGATATACGGGTGCTCAGTGGAGACTGGGTACACTGGACGGACTCGCCGAGAACTCCCAGATGGTATTATACCTTACGTCAGATGGCAGTTCTCTGGTGACACTTGTACAGAGTAGTCTGTTGACCCGAGATCGTCATAGAGTCTTGTGTGGTTCCCACTGTGCTTTGATTTCCGCCTTACCATGTCCAAGAGGGCATGCAAAACGGTGGTTTTTGGGTACAGTCCCGAATCACATGGAGGCAATGAGCGATAGGAGGGGATTCGTCTCTCCCGGTATAGGGAGTTGATGTTGCGCTATGTTCGATTAGCTATAACCGGAAATCCCTGACCAGGGTTGCTGAGATTTACTAGTAAGTGTTACCAGTAGTTTCTCGAACTGTTATAGAACTCATATCGACACGACTTATCGAGCTATTGGGGTCTGACGTTTACCACCCCTAGGCGAGATATGCGACATATCAGACGACGAGACCGGACTGTACGGTAAGTGTTACTGGTTGGATTCACAGGTGTGTGAGCGGGCTTGCTCGTCGATCTTTTGATCGCTCAATACCCGGGTGGCCGTTACGTTTAGCAGACCGCTTGCGGCTTGTGGGTGTTTGATATGATCATCACCTGCTGCCGGTGTATTGACGAGTCTTTAGAGTCCTACACAGAGGTTTCCTGGCTCAAGCGAAACGAAATAGGAGCGCATATGAGATATGTGCGGGACCGAGAATAATGCGTGTATGTGATACCGTACTCTATTCTCGTGATAAATGTATCGATTGGTTGTATGCGATAAAACCTAGTTATCGAATCGAGGATTGATTCGATAAGCCGATACATTGGATATTAGTCGGTTATATGCGATATGACCGGATCGTTAAATCAAGTGTTGATTTAATGATTTAATGTATAATTATATATTTGATATATTACTTTGCATTAACTAGTATAGGTTCACTTTAAATGGATTTTCTCACTTGATGTTTATACTTTTGTGCACTTGTTTGTATCATGTTTGATGATACATGCTTACTTATGTTTGTGTAAAGATTAAACCATGGTTATTTAAATGGTTAGGGTTTTGATTTTCATATCTATTTATTTATTCTTTTATTAAGGAAAAGATAAAGAGAAAAATGGTGGCTTTCTTTGTTTGTTGTTGAAGATTCATGAAGCTTTGACTAAGTGACCATTTTGTCTCATGTTTAACCCTAACCATTCCACCTAACCATAGTCTATTCTCTACACATAACCATGGTTAGTATATGATAAGTATTCATTTTATTTTCTATTTTAAAAAAGACTTATCATATTATCTTCTTCTTCTTCTCCTTCTTCAAGAAGAAAAAGCTTGTAACCATCAATGGTGATTTGATGAAAAGAGTGAGAAATCCAATTCTAAAGTGAACCCACTTCCTATTTCTTCATCCTCTACCTCTTGCCAAGTAGTATAGGGTGTTTTCTTCACAAGTTTCTTGACTTGGTGAAGTTGGAGCTTAATCTAGTGTTGCCTCGACGTAGATCATCTTCGGCATCGAAGTCGACGACCTAGCCCGCTCATTTCTCCGATGAAGCCGACGCTAGAGTCTGGGATCCGATATGGACAGCGAGGGGACTTCATCACAGAGCCATGGAGGTGGAGAACCGGATCTACAAAGGTTGTAGCCTCTTTCTTTTAGTTAAGTTGTTAACTAGTTGCTTGTTTCGCTTAAAATTCTAGTTAACGATCCGTATTAGGGTTTCTCGGCACTTGTAAAATTTGAATTTGGCATGGTTGATGCCTTGTGAGACCTCTAGTGTGTGCCTAGGAACCCTACAATAGTCACCGGAGGTATATATCACACTTCAATTTTCGTTTAAGCTTGATTTCTTAAAACAACTTTGTCTTAATATTTATTGTCTTGATATTTCGTGCAGACGCAGGGCCTCCCTATCCCCAGAGGGTGACTCGAGGCCCGAATCAGTCCCATAGGCTGAGGCCTGACAGAGCTAGGGGGAGGCAGCATTCCCCCTCTTTTTTACCCTTGACTATCGCTATACCGGTCCTCATGCCGAGAGGTTCCGCCGGTATATGAGGGACGAGAGCCGGCTCGTGAAGAACTATCCACTTCACGTTGAGTGGGGCGAGCAGCACCGGCGCTCATTCGTCCTCTTCTTTGATCAGGCTCGGGTACGTATTAATATATATTTTCATTTGATTTATCCAATATATTTATTATTAACACTTGCAATCTAATAACAATGTTTTTTTTGTATTTTCGGTCGGATTACGATTTTCAGCCTGTACCCGACCCTGATCACCCTGGGAGGGTGCTCGACCTTCATGCTCTGTACAATGGCCTGATGAAGAACATGCAGACCAAGGTCCGATACAACAGGAATGAGCTGAAGGCCGACTGCTACTCCCTGTGGATGGCGACCCCCGTGGCAGAGAGAGCGGCCGTCCTATCTACTCCGACGTTTGCGAGAGTCGACGTAGAGACGTGGCCCCTATTGTGCGAATATTTCGACTCCCAACGCAAACAGGTATGTATTTTAAATGTAATTCATTGTTTAGGATATAATTTATTTTTTTGTGTTACTTAATTAGAAAACTAAATGTTAATGCGTTGTGCAGAAACAGGCCGCTCAGAATACAGAGAACAAGAAGTCGGCGAAGAGGGGTCGCCCCACTTACACAGGTGGCTCGAGGAATATTACTCGAGCCATGGAGTTATCAGTAAATTACAATAGACCGACCTTTTTGATATTCTGCAATATTAAGAGTTATTTTCTAATATTTCTAATACTAAGAGTTATTTTCTAATATTGCAGACAGCTCAGACCATAGCGCAAGGTGGTACACCGAGCGTGCTGTCCGCATATCTTGCCGTCCATGGCACCTCAACAGATCCCGCCACGGGCGAGCTTCGATATCCCGACGTCGCTACCCAAGAGTATTGCGTAAGTGTTAATATTTATTCTACCCATATTTGAAATTTTAGTTTTGGAAGGTTCAAGTTTAAATTTTATACTTATACTTTACTGCTTAATGTGGGTGTAGGAGCGGGTGGTTGAGCAGGCCGATGCCTCGGGGATCGATTTTACCAGACAGAGCGATCCGAGGCTGCTGACCCCAGTTCTAGACGCCGCACACGGAGGGCACCACGGAGGTTGGGAGAGAGGCTGGGGACTGGGCCCTAGCAGGGCCCATATGAGGTTGGACTCCACCCCGGCGGTTACTTCCTCCGTCTCCAGTGAGCGACGTGTCCAGCAGGAACTGGAGAGCTTGAGGGCTACCGTTCAGGAGTTGAAGGAGATGCTGGTATGTATACTATTTTATAGTAAAATATCATGTCATATTATAGATATCAACATATCCATAATTAGTACGTAGCTTGAGCTTATTTGGTTTTAGACTTAGGTTTGATTAATCATACATACATACATAAGTAATTAAAATAAACAACGGTTTTCCAAACTAGATATCCAAATGGGATTTCGAAATAACATGACAATGATACGAATTCGAATAATACACAGTTCTTACATGCTTCTTACACACGTTAGGTCCAGACGCGACAGGGTACATGGGCCGAGCCTCCACATGCATCTCCTTCGGCTGCGGCTCCACAAGCCACTACATCGGCTGCGGTTCCGCAGACAGCTACTATAGCTCCACCGCCCGCTCAGACTCCTATAGCCGCGGTTCCGCAAGCGACTACCTCGACGGCGGCTGCGCAGACCACATCGCCAGCTCTACAGGACGCTCAGACTCCCCCTCGCGCCAAATTGCATAGTTTATTGACTGAGGAGCAGGCGCGCCTTATTCTATCGTTTATCAGAGGTGGAGCTGGACCGAGCTAGGGTAGCTTTTTGATTCTAATTTTTTGAAACATGTATTTATTTATATCATACATATTGTACTACATTTTGAAACGATATTGATATTGATATTGGTTTATAATTATATCATATTCAGTATTTGGGTTTCTTTTGTATATTATATGCGTGAGATGTGATTATGAATACTGCGATATATGTTGTGTGATGATTAATTTTATATTTTATTGATATATATATATATTATTGTGCACAGGGAGAGAAAAAATCAGGCAGCCCTTTTTTTTAAAAAAACAGATAATGTGTACCTACGGATTAATACGTAGGTACACACGTTGCCCCTACGGTTTAAACCGTAGGCGCAAAATATCAGCATTAACTGATATTTCTCCCCTGATCTCAGTATCAGGGGGTTGGGCTTGCCCCTACGGATATATTCGTAGGGGCAAACAAAGACCCCTACGGCGTTATCCGTAGGGGCCAAATATCAGGATTTCTGATATTTTGCCGCTACGGATATGTACCTACGCATGTATCCGTAGGGGATAGTACTTGGCCCTACGGATACCTCCGTAGGTACAGTTAATATATTTAAAAAAACCGTAAATAAAATAACTTTTTTTCCCCTACGGCCTACGCCGTAGGTGAAAATGGACCTGCACAGAACTCCGTAGGGGCAAGTTTTTTCCCGTAAAGGCAAGTTTAGGGCTTCAACTTGCACCTACGGCGTTTGCACCGACAGATTATTTTTTCGCCCCTACGGATATATCCGTAGGGGCAGTGGTTTGCCCCTACGGGTAAATCCGTAGGGGCAACCCTTATTTGTAGTAGTGTTTATGAAATATTTTTAAAAGCATATAAAAGAAGAGTGAATAATTAAACAAAATAATACATGATATATCTTAACGATATAATCGCCCACTTATATATATCCAAACATACTTCACATAAGAATTTCTTTCATAAACGATTATATAGATTAAAAAACATGAATGATAATATAAAAAAGAGTACTAACTGATGATGCTCAATACTGAGAACTCCCCAGATCACGACACGTGGCAGATAATATGTCCCAAGGCTTACGAGAAAAGAGTAAAAACGGTACGTTGAAGGTGTGCTCCGGACATTCCTCGTGAGGATGTTCCCGACCCTTAGTGGCCTTCCAAACCACTCCTATGCTCGTCCCCCAAATAACCATTGGCTCACCTCCGAGCCCTCCTGCACGCTGAGCTTCCTCAGCCCTCCCTACACGCCCCCGAGCTATCGTAGAACCAAGCTTGCTCGGCCTCCCGCTCACCTCCGAGCCTCCTGCCGAGCTCAGCTTCCTCGTTCTTAATGACCGACCCAGAGCACAGATCACCAGCGTCCTGGACATGGCCCCGTGAATCTCACCATACGCGAGATATCCGCCGCCCCACGATCCCGCGTCCTACGCCATCGCGTTCCCCCGTTAGCGGGCGTATCTCGCCATTAATGGAGGATCCCGCCATTTGCACAGACGGTGCCTACTGATGAAGGTCTGGATCTCCTGCCGAGCTCAGCTTCCTCGTTCTTAATGACACCCAGAGCACAGATCACCAGCGTCCTGGACATGGCCCCGTGAATCTCACCATACGCGAGATATCCGCCGCCCCACGATCCCGCGTCCTACGCCATCGCGTTCCCCCGTTAGCGGGCGTATCTCGCCATTAATGGAGGATCCCGCCATTTGCACAGACGGTGCCTACTGATGAAGGTCTGGATCTCCTTCAGATGTTGTCTTCAGTTGATCTGTAGCGAGAAGGCACTGCTACGACCCCCGACCCGG
Organism: Agapanthus africanus; assembly: GCA_030015575.1. Classification (NCBI taxonomy): domain Eukaryota; kingdom Viridiplantae; phylum Streptophyta; class Magnoliopsida; order Asparagales; family Amaryllidaceae; genus Agapanthus; species Agapanthus africanus. Next base: position 296,137,971 of record CM057347.1, read on the forward strand.
TCGTCCCTCCTCTGTATTTTCTAAAAGAAACGTATACCCAATTAGGCTCGTCCCTACGAGTACCAGAATTATTTTTGTAGCAAAGGAAAGAAAGGAGAAGGTTCAGACTGAAAGGGATCTCCCTGCAGTCTCAACCGGACCAGAATCCTGAGGAGAATCCTCCACGAGTTCGGCACTAGCCGGCCCGGGGCTAATTGAAAACAACGCAGCGCCGCACTCACCTCGGGAGAGAAAGGCGGACGCATTCCGGCCCAAAAGGCTTCCAAGTACAAGACAATCTCCTTGCCCCGTACCTGGTCTGCCCTCTCACCCTCCCCGGCCAAGCGAAGTGTAACATTTCAGAAATATAAAATATTATTTTTGAAAATTAAATATTAAAATAATATATTTCACGGAAAGTTTTCGATTTGCGAATAGGGGTTTTTCGTAAAATGGTATAAGTATATACCAATAATTGGAAAATAATCAGAGATTAAAATAATTTATTTATTATAATGATATTTATCGGATTTTGGCATTTTTATAATTAATGATATGCAAGTTTAAATTAAATTGATTAGTGCAATACTAATCTCGATTAAGCCAAATCCGTATTTTTATATTTTTTCATGGCTAGTGCACCATGTCATGTGCATGCTATTCAATTGTGTTTGTGAATTGTGAATTTTGTGAGATTTAGAAATGAAAAGTAAAAGAGAAAGAAATAAAAGAGAGATTTGAGAGAGTGGGTGTAGGAGATATTTTAGAGAGAGAGAGTGAGTGAGTTTAAGAGAGAGAGAGAGAGAGTAACCTTTGACTCTACATCATTCTTCTTCTTTCTACATTCTTCTTCTCTTCTTCATAATTCTTCTTCAACTCCTTCATCCTCACTACCTCCATGTATCATCTCCAAATCCTTTCAAAAACCCCATGCCACCTTCACAATAAACATGCACAAGCCTATCCTAAACCCCTTTGAACCTTTCAAGTTTGGATTTTGAAAACTTTGGGCGACTCAAGAATTTTCCTAAGTTGCCAAATAAGCTAATCCCATTACTTGTAGATTAATATTTGTGTTTATATATCCTTGTTTAGTTTAGAATTTGATTTAGTTAGGTTTTATGATCTTGGAAATTTACGAGTTGATGTTAAGTGGTAAATTGAGGTGTAGTGGGTGTTTACAAGACTTTAGAGATGATTTCCTGACCTGGAAATAAGTTTAGAACCTGATACACAAATTTAGAATTTGTCCCGTGTCAGTTTTGTGAAACCTAGATGACTACAGGGTATCTAGAGCTATCTGGGATATTTTAAGAAAATCAAATAAGTTCATTGACCTAGATTGACCACTAGAAGACCACCACCGAAGTACGAACCCATTTGCCTTTACTTAGACCGGCGGCGCCGGATATTTGCACACTCTCGTCGTACCTCTTTTGCATTCTGGTGTTGAGATTTTGACTATGACTCCTACTTCCTACAACCGAGCTACTGTACTTGTTTGTTTAGTCCCTATTGACCTGAGACAAAATCTGGGAACTACTTGAGAGTGTTTTGGCTATGTTTCCGACATTTGAATTCTTGGTTTTTATATTTGAGATTTGATTTGGTTGTTGGACGTTTGTACGTGAACAACGAGGGTTGTTTGGTTGTTTTTACATGCATAGGCTATAGGTTTTAACTTATAAGCGATTCGTATGCCGTATCGGTTTTCGGATATTGGTTTTAATAGAATTGCATTGCGATTGTGTATTGATTTTAGATACCTTCGCGTGGACTTCCGAGACGATGAAGCATATCCACTTCGGCTAAGCAAGGATTTTAGTAGGTGAGTAGATTTATATCTATAGGGAAAGTCAGGTGGATGGCATATAGCACCCCCGCAACCATTGATATGGAAGATCATTTTATAAATTATAATTTTGATACAGGAAATGCTACGAATTTAAGATAACATGATTATTGGATTTAGTAAAAGATGGTATGATAAAAGTTGACACTAATGGCTATATTGGTTTGAGAATATGATATATGTATATAAGATAACATGATGTGGGATATTGAGATGATAGATATGGGTAACTCGGATTGATATATGATAATATGATATTGTAACGTTTTGAAAAAAAAATCGTTTAGGCGAAATTTCCGATAATCGGTAAAATAACTGGTGTTTTCCGTAAGAACCAAGATATGAATATTTTTCAACATAGACTTAAATATATCTATTCAATCTATGTAATTACTAGTATTCTGTATTTAATGGGTCACTTATAAATTGCTAGTTTACTAAAATATTTTCCGTAATTAATTATTTTAAATATTATTTTAAGCCTTCACTAATACATTTAATTAGTGATATTTACAAATTAGAATGGGTTAACACAAGTTTTGTGCATTATGACACATTAAACCAAGATGCAATATGTTGTTATTGAAATGAAAAGAAGTTATCAAGATGGTTTTAGAAAATATAAAAGAAAAAGGCTTAAGTTGTGAAAATAAATTAAACAGAAGTGAGATATGGCTTGTGACTTATGTTATGGGTTTTCTTTACTTGAAAATCTCCACACACACAACCCACACCTCACTCTCTCTCCTCACTCCATTTCTGGCCGAACCTAGGCTGCCCCCCCCCCCCACACACACATCACACTTCAAGTTTAAATTGAATTGAAATTAAAAAAAGAAAACAATAATGAAAGAGGTATGGGTTTTGTTGACTTGGGAAATGTATCACTCATTCAACACCTCACTATCTCTCCTCATCTCCAAAAACTGGACGAGCCCTCCCCCATTTCCTACAGCAGCCCCTCCCCAAATCCGCCACTTCATTTCCTATTAAAAATCATTAAAAATCCATCACAAATCCTTATAAAGTCTCAAAAATTCTTCATTAAACCCTTACCCATTTTTCCATGTCCTAAACTAACTTGGATCTAGGAGCAAGATGGCTTTTTGGGAGGCTAAGAATTCAAGTTTGATATCAAATTTGTGAGATATAATCTCACTCTAATTGTTACCTTATTAGTATTTGTTGTAATCTAATTTATTTAGGTGCCTTAATATGATTTAATTGAAAGTTAGAAATATAAAGAGAAGGAGTTTGAATTAAAAAGTTAGGGTATTTATCAATAAATCAAGTTAGTAAAGTGTAGATAGATATCTTAAGACTTGAAAGAGCTAACCTAGTTGTTAGTTTGCTAATTGTTACTTTAATTTGTCATAATCAAATAACTATGCAAAAAAATTTCTTGTTTAATGTTAATATGTGAGATTAAAAGTTTAGTTAAGGGTTGTGTAACCTAATTAAGATTTTAAATGAATATTGTGGCCACTAGATTTGTTAAAAAACATTTAGATCTGAACTAAAATGACAAGTTATGCTTACTAGGTTTTTGTACCAATAAGATTTTGGTTCAATTTGACGTTGCGATGATTTACATGCTATATCCTATATTTTTTAGTGTGTTGTGAACGCGCGATTGGTGTGATTGGGTTTTAGGTTTGGGGTTTGCCACGTATAGCGACCCTAGTTGTGGTTTGTGGCGTTGTCGCGAGCGCGTTTTGTGCACCAAGTGCGTGCGCATTTAGTTAGTGCGTGTGGTTGACTTATATTGTTTGGGTCTGCGACTATTTATATTTATTCTCTTATTTCCTTGTGTATATTTCTGTTAGTTATGTATATGCCCTAGAGTCCATTGTTGTACATATGATATATATTATAGTGGATGCTTGATATATATAGAGAGGACTTTCTTGCTCGACATAATAGTATGCTATCTGGTTTCACTTTGTCTAAACATGTTGATTTTTATTGTATTACTGTCTTGCTCTAACATGTTGATAAAGCCCTTAGGATTTGTACTTGACTAATAGGACTATGATATAGATCATACTAGTGGGGCCAGGGTAGTCCATGAGTACATCCTATAATTGTTCCTAGTCGAGGGTGTATCGAGACATGGTATTGATACTCCAGAGTAGACTAGAGTATATGCATCTTGACTCATATGATGGGCGATGAATGATCCCATATCTATTGGTGTTTGACATCAAAGATGGTATACGGGTGCTTAGTGGAGACTGGGTACACTGAACGAACTTGCCGAGAACTCCTAGATGGGATTATACCTATCGTCAGATAGCAGTTCTCTGGTGACACTGGTACAGGTTAGTCTGTAGACCCGAGATCGTCATAGAGTCTTGTGTGATTCCCACTGTGTTTTGATTTCCACCTTACCACGTTCATGAGAACGTGCAAAACGGTGGCTATTGGTTACAGTCCCGAATCACATGGAGGCAATGAGCAATAGGAGGGGTTTCGTCTCTCCCGATATTAGGGGTTGATGCTGCGCTGTGTTCGATTGGCTATAAATGGAAGTGTTAGTTATGTATATACCCTAGAGGCCATTGTTGTACATATGATGTATATTATAATGGATGCTTGGATATATATAGAGAGGACTTTCTTGCTCGTCATGATAGTATGCTATTTGGTTTCTCTTTTTCTTAATATGTTGACTTATATTAGTTTATTGTCTTACTCTCACATGTTGATAAAGCCCTTAGGATCTGTACTCGACTACTGGGACTATGATGAGATCATCTAGTGGGGCCATGGTAGTCGATGAGTACATCCTATAACTGTTCCTAGTCGAGGGTATATCGAGACAGGGCATCGATACACCAGAGTAGACTAGCATATACGCATCTTGACCCATATGATGGGCGATGGATGATCCCATATCCATCGGTGTTTGACATCAAGGATGGTGTACGGGTGCTCAGTGGAGACTAGGTACACTAGACGGACTCACCGAGAACTCCCAGATGGTATTATACCTTACGTCAGATGGCAGTTCTCTGGTGACACTAGTACAGGGTAGTCCGTAGACCCGAGATCGTCATACAGTCTTGTGTGATTCCCACTGTGCTTTGATTTCCACCTTACCACGTCCAAGAGGGCGTGCAAAACGGTGGCTTTTGGGTACAGTCCCGAATCACATGGAGGCAATGAGCGATAGGAGGGGATTCGTCTCTCCCGGTATAGGGAGTTGATGTTGTGTTCTGTTCGATTGGCTATAACTTGAAGTCCCTGGCCAGGGCTGATATAGAGATTTACTGGTAAGTGTTACCAGTAGTTTCTCAACCTGCTATGAGCCTTACATCGACATGACTTATCAGTTACTGGGGTCTGACGTATACCACCCCTAGACTAGATATGCGACATATCAGACGAAGAGACCGGACTGTACGGGAGTGTTACTGTTTGGATTCATAGGAGAATGTACAGGCTTGCTTGTTGATCTTCTGATCGCTCAATACCTGGGTGGCTGTTACATTTAGCTGACCGCTTGCAGCTTGTGGGTGTTTGATATGATCATCTCCTGCTACCGGCGTATTGACGATTCTTTAGAGTCCTACACAGGGGTTTCTTGACTCAGGAAAAACGGAGTAGGGGCACATATGTGATATGTGCAGGACCGAGGATAACACGATATGAGATATCGTATTCTATTCTCGCGATATTTTGATATGAGCTGGGTCATCGGATCAAGTGTTGATTTGATGAATCGGTACATGATATATTAGTCGGTTATATTCGATATAGCCGGATTGTCAGATCAAGTGTTGATTCGATAATTTAATGTATAATTATATATGTGATATATTACATTACATTATCTAATATTGGCTCACTTTATTATTTCATTTTCTCACCGGGTAATAATTGATATATATGCGATATATGTTAATTGTATTATTTTCTTTTATTACAAAAATATATTATATATGTGATATATAATATTGTAACATATTATAATTACTAATGCAATATGATTAGTGGAGATTAAACATGGTTAGGGTTTGATTTGGGTTAGTTCTTTCATGAAGCTTTTCTTTTGTTTCTTGCAAAGATATTATGGTTGATATTTTTGTGAGATATTTGTAAACCCAAACCACACCCTTAACCCTAGTAAACTCTCTACAATGGTTAGCCTTGTCATCTTTGACCATGGTTGCATTTGTAATCATAATATCATTTTCATTATTCATCACAAAAGGATATTCATTCTTCTTCTTCTTCCTTGAGCTCACAAAAGCTTTCTAGGTTTCCATTTTGTGATGGATTAGTGTGAGAATTTAATAATAAAAGAGAGCACAAATCCTACTTCATCATTCTCATCTAATCTAGCCAATTAGATTAGGGTGTTCACCTCATTAGTGAGTGAGAGCTTGAGTTAAAGAGACTTCAAGGTAGATCATTTTTGAAAAGGAAGACTACAAGCAAGCATGGATCATTCGGGTTGTGGAGCCTCTCTTGAGTCCGGAAGATCATGGATCGCGGCGAAGGGACTTCTACTCGGAGCTTATGAAGCGAAGGAGCGGACTACAAAGGTTGTAATCTCTCTCTCTTAGTTGTAAAGATATTTACTTGCATGTGTAACCCTAATAATCTAGCAAAGATCCTCGCTATGGGTTGTTCGGCACGTCTAAATTTTAAATCGGGCATGGTTGATGCCTTATAGACCCTTGTAATAGTGCCTAGTAACCCTACAGTGGTATCAGAGCCTAGTTAGAGAATTAGGCGACGTGTATACGAAGTTAAAAGTCCGATCAAACCCCGAAATGTCGAAATAGACCCCCTCTCAGGAAATTTTCTAAAAAGTTGGTTTTTTCTGCATTAAAAATACTCAAAAAAATCAGCAGGGAATTATAAGAATTGCTGTGAAAAACGAGCAAGTAATTCCTACAGACCGCCACGGAACCGCGGCAATACCATGCATTGCGCCGCGGATCCGCGGTCATACAGGAGAATTAGGCTTAGTTTTTGCACAGTAATATCCATTGGTATTTCTGCATATTTCTGGGTATTTTTAATCTTACTCAAGTGTTGAGTTTTCTAGGGATATTTTGTACTCGTTGATTCGATCGGAAAGTTTAACTTCGTTCTGTTTTCCAGATAATTTAGAAAGTATTAAAATGTTCGAACGGATATCAATAATTCACTTTTTCCTGATACGAAAAACTTTCAAGTGTTGGAATTTTTCCGGGTTTAAAACTTACAGAAAAACATGCAAGCATATCTGTGGACCCTCTAGAAGAACACAAACCTTAACTAGATTATGTGACCGTCTGAACCGCCTCTAAACCTTAGGGTTTGGGGCAGTACGGCGTTGCCACATGTGAGGCGTTCGTTTGACCCTTCTACGGCTGGACCATTGGGGCTGTGACATGATCTGGGATTTTTTGAACTCCGCTCAAGTGTTGAGCTATATTGGGAAATATTAGGTATTTGATTATTCGATCGGAAAGTTTAATATTGTCTATTTATCTGGAATGTGATACAATATGTGGAATTCATATAGTTAGGCATGAAATGCGAAGTATGTGATATTTCGGATTTACGATATCTAAAGTGATTATGGATTCCAAATGTTGTAGTTTTACAATTTCTTTTCTGTGACCGTAAGTGTAGTATGTAGTTGTATCGCCGGTTTTTGTTGCTATACATCAACAACAATCGGTGTATGCATACTTACTTACGTTGATGATATGAGATATTATGTGTTGTTGTGATATGTTATATTGGATCGTCGTGTTCTGAATAGCTAGGGGTTTTATGTGAGATGAGGGTTTTTATTTTCATTCATGTAAAATTCGTTTGTATGTAATATTCATTTATTGGGGCACTTCCGGGATGAGGTTTATATCACCTTTGTATATTATTTACTTTTCCGCATTAGGTAGACCCAAGGAGGGGAGCACAAATAACCGGGTTCTAGGGTCCAGTGGGAGGCCATCTCGAGGAGTCGAGACCGGGTTTCCTAACCCTAGAATTGGCAGTGTTACTTGCCGCCCTCGTAGGGGTCTAGGGATGTGGGTTTGGCTATTTATCGTGATCGTGGAATCCGTTTTTTATACAGGCTCAATATAAAACACGGACGTCCTAGTATATCCAATATTTCATATGTTATCTTCTGCTGCAATGTTCTATGATGAGATCATATCACTGCCTGAGACGAATGCTTATACTATATATATATATATATATATATGCTGATATATAAATATTACTGCTTTCGTTTCTACTGTGATGCTTAGGAAGCATAAGATGATGGGATATATTAATGAGATTAATAAAAGAAAAGAAATCTAAAAGATGTTTTAGAATCAAAACATTATAAAAAGGGTAGCCACAGTTTTGCTTTGCATAGCGGTATATGTGATATACCCTGCACCTTATTCGATGAGGAAAGTGCCGAGATCCCTTCACCGGGAGTGACCTCTTTAGCTAAACTGGCAGATGCTACAAACTCGCGGTTTAGTTTTTGACAGCTTCTATAGTTCTTGCTTTGCACAGCGGTCTATATGATATATCCTGCACCTTATTCGATGGGGAAAGAGCCGAGATCCCTTCACCGGGAGTGACCTCTTTAGCGAAACTAGAAAAGCCTAAAAAACACTTCTTTTCAAAATCACTTGTTTCTAAAACGACATCAAGTTCATTACGCAATAGGTTTTCTGAAAAACTTGTCGTAGCCCTCCGTCATTTCAGATAAATCCTACTTAGTATTCGTGCTGTGTTTGTTGACCTTGTCAAGGCACAGTGTACGGTAGCTAATTAATGTTTATCTGCTAAAACATGAGATGTGATTAGATTAGGGTATTCGTATGGCCTTGTTGACCTTGTCAAGGGTCATGCGGGTGGGTTTAATTCAATCAGGAAATAACAGGTTTAACATGACTTGCGATTTATGGTTTGTTGACCTTGTCAAGGTCATAGATCGCTAGGGGCAAAATATTATCGGGAATTTCAAATATTGAAATTTGCAATGAGATTGCATACCTCCTATGAGATAGTTGGATCCCGATACCCACTGCGAGTAAGAGTTACTCCTGCGAGAGTTTTACACAGGACAATTAGCCGATCAAGTAGGTGTCTAGAAAGGTGTTAACGGGGTTATGTCTCTGGGAAAACGAGGTTTATTTTAATTAGGTCCGTGCGAAAGCACGGGGAACCTCCCTCAAGTACCGACACTGATATGGCTGAAAGATTGACGAAATTGTAGGGTGTAATTAATCCCGGCTAATCTTACCTTTAAAGGTTTGAAGGAAGATTTGATAAAAAAAGTGGGAGACATCCTGATTAGATAAGATAATAATCAATCTAATCTTGCAAGAGCATACGCTAAAGTGTTTTCTTCTCTCTCTCTCGAGGTAGCGACCATGTCAGGCCATAATCAAGATAATAATATGGATGTATTGACTGAACCCGCTTATTATACTGAGCAGGGGAACGTTGGTCCCGTTCTTTCTTATAAGTGTTATAAGACTGATCAGGGAATAGGAGAATATCTGGATTCTCACGCCGTCCAAACGAAGAACAAGTATGTTGATGCACCTTCTTCGGGTGTGTTAGTTATTGAGAACTGTTTCTCAGTTCACCCTACGTCCTGGGTATTAGATACCGGATCGGAATCCCATATATGTAATTTGTTACATGGGCTACGTAAAGGTAGAGAACTGGGAAATGGTGATCATTCCGTAACAGTAGGGAATGGTACACATATTGCAGCCAAAGCAGTTGGCGAATATTACCTTATATTACCAAGTAGTAATATATTGATTCTGAACAATTGCTATTATATACCGAATATGATGTGCAATATTATATCAGTTTTTTTATTAAGTAAAGAAGAATATAATTTTGTAGTACAGGATAATATTATGAACATCTTCCTAAATCAAAAGTTGATTGGATCATGCTCGTTACATAATTGTTAGTTATATGTATGCCCTAGAGGCCATTACTATACATAGGATGTATATTGTAGTGGATGCTGGGACATATATAGGGATGACTTTCTTGCTCGACATGATAGTATGCTATCTGGTTGCTCTTTACCTTAACGTGTACACTGATTGTCTCTCTGTTACATGTTGGTAAAGCCCTTAGGATATGTACTTGACTATCTGGACTATGATGCGGATCATACTAGTGGGGATATGGTAGTCCATAAGTACATCCTTCAAGGTCCCTAGTCGTGGGTATATCGAGACGGGGCATCGATATACCAGAGTAGACTAGCGTATACCTTCTCGACCCATACAGATGGGCGATGGATGATCCCATATCCATTGGTGTTTGACATCAGAGATGATATACGAGTGCTCAGTAGAGACTGGGTACACTGGACGGACTCGCCGAGAACTCCCAGATGGTATTATACCTTACGTCAGATGGCAGTTCTCTGGTGACACTGGTACAGAGTAGTCTGTTGACCCGAGATCGTCATAGAGTCTTGTGTGGTTCCCACTGTGCTTTGATTTCCACCTTACCACGTCCAAGAGGGCATGCAAAACGGTGGTTTTTGGGTACAGTCCCGAGTCACATAGAGGCAATGAGCGATAGGAGGGGATTCGTCTCTCCCGGTATAGGGGGTTGATGTTGCGCTGTGTTCGATTGGCTATAACAGGAAATCCCTGGCCAGGGTTGCTGAAATTTACTGGTAAGTGTTACCAGTAGTTTCTTGAATTGTTATAGACCTCATATCAACACGACTTATCAAGCTATTGGGATCTGACGTTTACCACCCCTAGGCGAGATATGCGACATATCAGACGATCAGACCGGACTGTACGGTAGTGTTACTGGTTGGATTCACTGGAGTGTGAGCGGGCTTGCTCGTCGATCTTCTGATCGCTCAATACCCGGGTGGCCGTTACGTTTAGCAGACCGCTTGTAGATGTTTGATATGATCATCATCCGCTGCCGGCGTATTGACGAGTCTTTAGAGTCCTACACAAAGCTTTCCTGGCTCAAGCGAAACGAAATAGGAGCGCATATGCGATATGTGCGGGACCGAGAATAATACGTGTATGTGATACCGCATTCCATTCTCACGATGAATGTATCGGAAGGTTGTATGCGATATAACCTAGTTATCGAATCATGGATTGATTCGATAAGCCGATACATTGGATATTAGTCGGTTATATGTGATATGACCGGATCGTTAAATCAAGTGTTGATTTAATGATTTAATGTATAATTATATATTTGATATATTACTTTGCATTAACTAATATCGGTTCACTTTAAATGGATATTCTCACTCGGATGTGCACATTGTATATGTGATATACTTTTGTGCACTTGCATGTATCATGTTTGATGATACATGTTTGCTAAGGTTTGTGTAAAGAATTAAACCTTGGTTAAGTAAATGGTTAGGGTTTTTATTTTGTTATTCATTCATTTATCTTTTTAATTGGATTAAAAAGAAATGGATAAGAAAACAAAATGGTGGCTTTCTTTGTTTGCATCTTGAATCTTCATGAAGCTTTGACCAAAGTCACCACTTTGTCTTCATCTTTAACCCTAACCATTCATCTAACCTTAGTCAATTCTCTACACTTGACCATGGTTGATTATGATAAGTATTCTTTTATTTTCTATTTTCTAAAATACTTATCATAATATTATCTTCTTCTTCTTCTTCTTCTTCACTTGAAGAAAACCTTTCTTCATCAATGGTGATTGATGAAAATGAGTGAGAAATCCAATTCTAAAGTCTACCCACTTCCTATTTCTTCATCCTCTACCTCTTGCCAAGTAGTAGAGTGTGTTTCCTTCACAAGTTTTCTTGACTTGGTGAAGTTGGAGCTTGATCTAGCGATGCCTCGACGTAGATCATCTTCGGCACGTCGTCAATGACCTAGCCCGCTTCTTCTCTGATGAAGCCGACGCTATAGCCCAGGATTGCATGAGGACAGCGGAGAGGACTTCATCATGGATCCATGAAGGTGGAGGACCGGATCTACAAAGGTTGTATTTCCGTATTCTTGTAGTTAAGTGTTAACTAGTTTGTTTTTCGCCTAAACTTCTAGCCAACGATCCGTATTAGGGTTTCTCGGCACCCATAAAATTTGAAATTGGCATGGTTGATGCCTTGTGAGACCTCATTAGAGTGCCTAGGAACCCTACAGTGGTATCAGAGCCTAGCTAGAGCCTTAGGCGAAGTCTAGACGAAGTTTGAAACCCGAACGAACCCGAAACCCCAACTCAAAACGGCTCTCTGGACTTTTTCTGAATTTGTGGATTTTTGAGTATTAAAAATATGCAGAAAAATCAGCAGGAAATTCTAAGGGTTACTGTAAAATTCGTATGCCTAATTCCATCAATGAGCCGCGGTTCCGAGCACGAGCATGGCTCGTGCGGCGGTTCCGCGGCGGTTTTGTCTTTTGTGGCATCGAAATTTGCACAGTGATTCTTAGTTTAAAGTGCTGGTTTTCCTGGGAATTTTTAATATTTTTTCAAGAGTTGAATTTTCTGGGTTGTTTTAGGGATTCGAATGTTCGATCGGATTATCAAATTTTGTCTGTGTGGCTTTCTGGATATTTTTGAATATGTTAAAAAGTTCGACCGGATATAAATACCCACTTTTTCCCCTGTCGGGAAATTTCCAAGTGTTGGATCTTTCCGTGGTTTAACAACGTTCTAAGTAGTGCAAGTAACGCAATGGTCCCTCTAGAAGACAACAAACCTTAACTCGATTATGTGACCGTCTTGAACTGCCCTTTGAACCTTCGGGTTTGGGGCAGTACGGCGTGCCACATGTGAGGCGTTGGCTTGACCCTTCTACGGCTGGACCGTTGGTACCGAGGCACGAACTGAAAGTTCTTAGACTTATTTCATGTGTTGAGCTGTATCGGGAAAACTTGGGTGTTCGACTGTTTGATCGAAAAGTTTAACATTTTCTATTTATCCGAAATGTGATACAATAATTGGAATTCACAATAAGTTATGAGATAATTGAATGAATGTTATAAACATAGTAGTTTAGTCTCACTTGATCGGTTGCCACGGAATTTTGATGTGATCAAAAGTCCGTCACAATCACGTTGCGTACGCGGATACTCGCCGGGTAAACTTAATAGACAGCCTCACTCCATAGCCCCGACCAAGTGACTGTTGGAGATCCCCGTCGCCGAAAGCATCCGTTCGGGTGCTCACGGCAGCGGTGTTCCGCCTTGGTGCACTTCGTCGACGGTATCGGGGGTGCGGCCGTCTACTGAAGTTTGCGACGAGCATTCGATCACATTGTCGGAAATCTTGTTGAATTGCCCGACTTGATATTGAAAAGAGTTTTCGATAATGAGACTAAAATGCGGGGTTTATAATTGTTAGGCATGCGATGTCTAAGGAATTCATTTGATTAGGCATGCGATGTCTATGGAGGTTGCGGATTCCAACTGTTGTAGTTTTACACTTTCTTTTCTGTGACCGTAAGTGTAATATGTGCTATCGCCGGTTTCGTTGCTATATGTCAACGACAATTGGGATGGACATATTTACTTACGTTGATGACATGTGATATTATGTGTTGCGGGATATGTTATATTAGATCGTCGTGTTTGAATAGCCGGGGTTTTTTATGTGAGATAAGTGTTTTTCATTTTTATTCATGTAAAAACTTGTATGTAATATTCTTTTATTGGGGCACTTCCAGGTTGCGGAAGATGTCACCGTTTGTATATTATTTACTTTTCTGCACTAGGATAGACCCAAGGAGGAGGGCACAAGTAACCGGGTTCTGGAGTCCAGTGGGAGACCAACTCGAGGAGTCGAGTCCGGGTCTCCTAACTCTAGAATTGGTAGGGTTGCTTGCCGCTCTCGTAGGGGTCTAGGGGTGTGGGTTTTGGCTATTCATCGCGACCGTGGAATCCGTGTTTTATACTGGCTCGTATTGAAAACACGGACGTCCTAGTATATCCAATTTTTCATATGTTTCTTCTGCTGCGATATCTGTAATGTGATCATGTGTTGTTCTGTGATGGATACTGTATATAGTATATATGATATATTATATAGACGTTACTTATGTTTTACACCCGCGCTAGCCCTGCCCCGCTCTGCCGTTAGTTACCTAACCTAACGGTGCACGAGGGGACATCGAGGCGAATGCGGATGGCATAAGTGTACGTCGTATTTATCTGTGATGTTTAGGTATTTAAATGATGAGACTTCATTAATGAGATTAATGAAATAAAAGAAACCTAAAGATGTTGTGGAATCGAATTTCAAAATAAAACAGGTAGCTACAGTTCTTGCTTTGCACAGCGGTATATATGATATATCCTGCACCTTATTCGATGAGGAAAGGACCGAGATCTCTTCACCGGGAGTGACTCCTTTTGCAATAACTGGCAGATGCTACACACTCGGTTTGTCTTTTGATTGCTTTTAAGAGTTTTTGCTTTGCACAGTGATGTATATGATGTATCCCGCACCTCATTCGACGAGGAAAGGACCGACGATCCCTTCACCAGGAGTGACTCCTTTAGCAAAACTAGAAAAGCCTCAAAAGCACTCCATTTTAAAATCATTTGATTCTACAACGATATCAAGTTCATTACGCAATAGGTTTTCAGAAAGACCTGTCGTAGCCCTCCGTCATTTCAGATAAGTAGTAGTTAGTATTCGTGCTACGTTTGTTGGCCTGCGTCAAGGCGTAGTGTGCGGTAGCTAACTAGTATTTATCTGCTTATGCATATGATGCAGATTGGATTAGGGTAGTCGTGCGACTTTGTTGGCCTGCGTCAAGGGTCGTGCGGGTGGGTTTAATTCAATCAAGAAATGACGGGTTGAACTTGACTAGCGGACTATGGTTTGTTGGCCTGCGTCAAGGTCATAGGACGCTAGGGGTAAAATATTATCGGGAATTTCAAGTGTTGAAATTTGCAATGAGATTGCATACCTTCTATGAGATAGTTGGATCCCGATACCCGCTGCGAGTAAGAGTTACTTCTGGGAGAGTTTTATACATTACAATTAGCTGATCAAGTAGGTGACTAGAAAGGTGTCAACGAGGTTACGCCTCTGGGAAAACGAGGTTTACATTAATTAGGTCCGTGCGAAAGCACGGGAGACCTCCCTCAAAGAACCGACACTGGCCTGGCTGAAAGATTGGCGAACTTGTAGTGTGTAATTAATCCCGACTAGTCTTTCCTTTTAGGGTTTGAAAGAAGATTTGATAAAAAGCAGTGGGAGCCATCCTGATTAGATAAAATAATAACCAATCTATTCTTGCAAGAGCGCACGCTGAGTGTTTTTTTTTCTCTCTCTCTCCTGGTAGCGACCATATCACGCCTTAATCAAGATAATAATACGGATTATTGACCGAACCCGCTTGTTATACTGAGCTGGGGAACGTTGGTCCCGCTCCAACTTATAATTGTTATAAGACAGAGCAGGAAATTGGGGAATACCAGAATTCCTATGCCGCCCAAACGAAGAGAGTGCATGCTGATGCATCATCTTCGGGTATGTTCATTATACAGAACTGTTTCTCAGTATCCTTTACGTCCTGGGTATATGATACCGGATCAGGATCCCACATATGTAATATGTTACATGGGCTACAGATAGGTAAAGAACTGAGAACGGGTGATAAGTTTCATGAGGCAGAAAACGGGGCAAGAGTTGCAGCCAAGTCTGTTGGTCACTGTCACCCTGTATTACCAATACATTGATTCTGAACGAATGTTATTAGATACCGAACCTGATATACAAAATCATATCAGTCTCTTTATCAGTAAAGAAATGATAAAATTTTGTATTGTTGGATAATATTTTGAACATTTCCTATATCAAAAGTTGATCGATTCAGGCACGTTATCTAAAAGCATTGTTGTTCTAAATCAAACAACAGTTCTTAGTATATGGAACACACACAAGAGGAAGAGTTCAGAAATGAACGGATCCTTCTTGAGGTATTGTAGACTAGGTCATATCAATGCGATCCGACTAGCTGAAGTTACATATAGATGCATATTTAAATCAGTTTGAATTTACATCTTGTGAAACTTGCCAGTCATGTCACAAAGATAAGATGACCATAGCTCCGTTTACTGGAAACAGAGAAAGAGTTAGTGAACTCTTAGGACTGATACATGATGATGTATGTAAGGTCTCCTGTCTACACATGCCAGGACTGGTTCTTTGTACTTCATTACATTCTCTGATAATCTCTTTAGACTCAGTCATATATTTCTGTTGAAACATGAGTCCGAACCTTTTGAGATATTCACAGAATATAAAATAGAAGTAGAGAACCAAAATACGGGTATAAGTATTATGTCCTATGATGTGATCAGGGTGGAGAATACTTGAGCACGGAATTCCTGGACTATTCTAAAGGAGAATGAGATTCTCTCTCAGCATTACTCCTCCGTATACACCATAGCACGATGGTATATCGGGGCGGAGCAGATACACCCTATTTGATATGGTGTGCTCTATGATGAGTACTACTGAGTTACCTATTTCCTTTTTGGGATTTATGCACTTAAGAAGCTGCATACCTATTGAATAGGGTTCAAATCGAATCAGTTGCCTACCACTTCATATTTGATATGATAAGGGAAGAGCCCATATCTTAAGTTGGTTAAGATTTGGAGTTGTCCGGGCTATGTCTAAAAGCATAATCCGGACAAGCTCGAGGCAAGGTAAGTTATGTAAAACTGGAAAGGTTCCAGCTATACAAACTATAGCTGATGATTTGATAGAACCAAAGGATTCAGTAGATTCCAACGAACCTCAGCCTCTCCGCCGATCTATTAGGGTTCCTTACCCGCCTGAGAGATACTTCGGTTACTCTATGACAGTGGGAGCGAGGATTGCATCATGAGATGATGACCCAACTAGTTTCGAGCTGGCCATCGAGAGTAGGGACTCTGTAAGAATGGTTGGATGCTTAGCGATCTGAGATGGAATCCATATACACCAACAAAGTATGGACTTTGGTTGCTATATCTGAAGGGTTAAATCCCCATCAGGAGCAAGTATATCTTGAGAAGATTACTTGGTGTAGATGGAAAAGTTGAGACTTTCAAAGCTAGACTTGTTAAAGCTTTTCATCATCGACCAGGCGTGGATAATGATGAAACCTTTTCAAGTGGCTATGCTTAAGTCCATCCAGATCCTACTTGCCACGGCTACATACCATGACTACGATATCTGGCGGTTGGGTGCCATGACTGCTTTTCTAAATGATGTTTTAGAAGAGGACGTCTATAAGTACACAGCCGGAGGGCTTCGTAAACAGTGGGAGCAGCGGAAATGTGTACAAGATGCTTTATAGGATAAAGCAGGCATCGCGGAGTTGGAACATCTGTTTTGATGTAGTGGTCAAACAGTTTGACATCCTCAAAATGGTAGATGAACCTTGTATACACAAAAGGGTAGTAGGGAGTATGGTGATGATCCTCGTAGAGTACATGGATGACATACTCTTGATAGGGAAGGAGTTTCCTATGCTACGCTCGATCAATCTCCGCTTATCACAATGATTCTCCATATAGGATCAAAATAATACCTCCTAAATCCTGAATTTTGGATCTATGAGATAGATCTAAATGGATGTTAGGATTCTCACTAGTTGTAGTGAGATGGTATCAACTGATTCTGGGGAGAATCACTGGAAAGGTTCCAGAGTGATGAGGACGACTGAATGTCAGTCACAGGCATTGTCTTTACCCTCAGTAAAGGGACGGTATGTTGGAAGAGTTCCAAGCTAGATACCGTGACATACTAGACGATAAAGGCAGAATACATCGCTACTTAAGATGCTACCAAAGAGGCTGTTTAGGTGTATATTGGTTCATAAGATGAACTTTGTTCCTCCCATTGTGTGACAATGGAGTTGTGGCTTATGCCAAGGAACGCCGGTCCCATCAGTGATCCAGACATATTCTAAGGCAGTGTCACCTGATCATGGAGATGGTTGATCTCCAGGGTGATCGAAGTTTGGAGAGTAGACTCAGAGGACAAACACAGCGGATCCACTCACAAAGGCCTGTTCCCAGAGAGAGACTTTTATGGGATGGTTGAGTATGAGATACTACAACTACTGCTATCAGATGGCCCTAGTGCAAGTGGGAGATTGTTAGTTATATGTATGCCCTAGAGGCCATTACTATACATAGGATGTATATTGTAGTGGATGCTGGGACATATATAGGGATGACTTTCTTGCTCGACATGATAGTATGCTATCTGGTTGCTCTTTACCTTAACGTGTACACTGATTGTCTCTCTGTTACATGTTGGTAAAGCCCTTAGGATATGTACTTGACTATCTGGACTATGATACGGATCATACTAGTGAGGACATGGTAGTCCATAAGTACATCCTTCAAGGTCCCTAGTCGTGGGTATATCGAGACGGGGCATCGATATACCAGAGTAGACTAGCGTATACCTTCTCGACCCATACAGATGGGCGATGGATGATCCCATATCCATTGGTGTTTGACATCAGAGATGATATACGGGTGCTCAGTAGAGACTGGGTACACTGGACGGACTCACCGAGAACTCCCAGATGGTATTATACCTTACGTCAGATGGCAGTTCTCTGGTGACACTGGTACAGAGTAGTCTGTTGACCCGAGATCGTCATAGAGTCTTGTGTGGTTCCCACTGTGCTTTGATTTCCACCTTACCACGTCCAAGAGGGCATGCAAAACGGTGGTTTTTGGGTACAGTCCCGAGTCACATAGAGGCAATGAGCGATAGGAGGGGATTCGTCTCTCCCGGTATAGGGGGTTGATGTTGCACCGTGTTCGATTGGCTATAACAGGAAATCCCTGGCCAGGGTTGCTGAGATTTACTGGTAAGTGTTACCAGTAGTTTCTCGAATTGTTATAGACCTCATATCAACACGACTTATCAAGCTATTGGGGTCTGACGTTTACCACCCCTAGGCGAGATATGCGACATATCAGACGATCAGACCGGACTGTACGGTAGTGTTACTGGTTGGATTCACTGGAGTGTGAGTGGGCTTGCTCGTCGATCTTCTGATCGCTCAATACCCGGGTGGCCGTTACGTTTAGCAGACCGCTTGCGGCTTGTGGATGTTTGATATGATCATCATCCGCTGCCGGCGTATTGACGAGTCTTTAGAGTCCTACACAGAGCTTTCCTGGCTCAAGCGAAACGAAATATGAGCGCATATGAGATATGTGCGGGACCGAGAATAATACGTGTTTGTGATACCGCATTCCATTCTCGCGATGAATGTATCGGAAGGTTGTATGCGATATAACCTAGTTATCGAATCATGGATTGATTCGATAAGCCGATACATTGGATATTAGTCGGTTATATGTGATATGACCGGATCGTTAAATCAAGTATTGATTTAATGATTTAATGTATAATTATATATTTGATATATTACTTTGCATTAACTAATATCGGTTCACTTTAAATGGATATTCTCACTCGGATGTGCACATTGTATATGTGATATACTTTTGTGCACTTGCATGTATCATGTTTGATGATACATGTTTGCTAAGGTTTGTGTAAAGAATTAAACCTTGGTTAAGTAAATGGTTAGGGTTTTTATTTTGTTATTCATTCATTTATCTTTTTAATTGGATTAAAAAGAAATGGATAAGAAAACAAAATGGTGGCTTTCTTTGTTTGCATCTTGAATCTTCATGAAGCTTTGACCAAAGTCACCACTTTGTCTTCATCTTTAACCCTAACCATTCATCTAACCTTAGTCAATTCTCTACACTTGACCATGGTTGATTATAATAAGTATTCTTTTATTTTCTATTTTCTAAAATACTTATCATAATATTATCTTCATCTTCTTCTTCTTCTTCTTCTGAAGAAAACCTTTCTTCATCAATGGTGATTGATGAAAATGAGTGAGAAATCCAATTCTAAAGTCTACCCACTTCCTATTTCTTCATCCTCTACCTCTTGCCAAGTAGTAGAGTGTGTTTCCTTCACAAGTTTTCTTGACTTGGTGAAGTTGGAGCTTGATCTAGCGATGCCTCGACGTAGATCATCTTCGGCACGTCGTCAATGACCTAGCCCGCTTCTTCTCCGATGAAGCCGACGCTATAGCCCGGGATTGCATGAGGACAGCGGAGAGGACTTCATCATGGAGCCATGAAGGTGGAGGACCGGATCTACAAAGGTTGTATTTCCGTATTCTTGTAGTTAAGTGTTAACTAGTTTGTTTTTCGCCTAAACTTCTAGCCAACGATCCGTATTAGGGTTTCTCGGCACCCATAAAATTTGAAATTGGCATGGTTGATGCCTTGTGAGACCTCATTAGAGTGCCTAGGAACCCTACAATAATAGCATATACGTTCTCAATCAAAATACAGTCCTTAATATATAAAACACACATAAGAGGAAAAGTTCAGAAATGAACGAATCCATTTTATGGCATTGTAGACGTGGTCATATCAATGCGACACGACTAGCTAAGTTACATAAGAATGGATATTTGAATCCGTTCGAATTATCATCTTATGAAACTTGCCATTCATGTCTCAAAGGCAAAATGACCAAAACTCTATTTAGTGGACACGGAGAAAGAGTTACCGAACTCTTAGGGCTGGTACATTGTGATTCATGCGGTCCCATTTCTACGCATGCCAGGAACTGCTCTTCCTACTTCATTACATTCACTGACGATCTCTCAAGATTCGGACATGTGTTCCTGATGAAACACAAGTCTGAAGCTTTTGAGAAATTCAGAGAATATAAGCACGAAGTAGAGAACCAAACGGGTAAAAGTATTAAGATCCTTCGATCTGATCGAGGAGGAGAATACTTAAGCAATGAATTCCTAGACTATCTAAAAGAGAATGGGATTCTCTCTCAGCTTACTCCTCCTTATACACCACAGCACAACGGTGTATCGGAGCGAAGAATCGCACCCTATTAGATATGGTGCGCTCTAAATCTGTACCTACCACACCATATGAGATATGGAGTGGGAAGAGACCTTATCTTAAACGAGTTAAGATATGGGGTTGTCCGGCCTAAGTTAAAAGGCAAAATCTGGACAAACTCGAGGCACGATCAGTTCTTTACAAGTTTGTAGGATATCCGAAGAATTCTTATAGATATTTTTTCTATCACAGTGAGGAGCAAAAGGTGTTTGTTGCTCAACATGCCACCTTTTTAGAAAAGGAATTTCTTGCAAAAGAGATTAGCGGCTCTGAGGTAGAACTGGAAGAAGTTCCAACAACACAAACTGCAACTGAAGATTTAGTGGAACCAGAGGATTCAGTAGTACCCGACGAACCCCAGCCTCTCCGCCGATCTAGTAAGGTTTCTCATCCACCTGAGAGATATTACGGTTTTCTTATTGATGGTGGAAGCGAGGATTGCATCATGGAAGATGATGACCCGACTAGTTTCGAGCAGGCCATCACGAGTGGTGACTCTGTGAAATGGCTGGATGCAATGCGATCGGAGATGGAATCCATGTACACCAACAAAGTATGGACTTTGGAAGTTGCTTCTGAAGGGGTAAAACACAGAGCAAGTGGATCTTTAAAAAGAAAATTGGTGTAGACGGAAAAGTTGAGACTTTCAAAGCTAGACTTGTTGCAAAGGGTTTTCGTCAACGACCAGGTGTGAATTATGATGGAACCATTTCTCCAGTGGCTATGCTTAAGTCCATCCGGATCTTACTTGCCATTGCTTCATACCATGACTACGAAATTTGGCAAATGGATGTTAAGACCGCATTTCTAAACGGTGATTTAGAAGAGTGCGTGTACATGACTCAGCCAAAGGGCTTCATAGATAGTGGGAGCATCGGAAAAGTGTGTAAACTGCTTAAATCCATCTATGGGTTAAAGCAAGCATCGCGGAGTTGGAACATCTGCTTTGATGTTGTAGTCAAAGAGTTTGACTTCATAAAAAACATAGATGAACCTTGTATTTATGAGAAAGTTGCAGAGAGTAAGGTTGTCTTCCTCGTATTGTACGTCGATGACATACTCTTGATAGGAAATGATGTTCTTATGCTGTAATCAGTCAAGCTTTTCTTATCACAAAGATTCTCAATGAAAGATCTAGGTGATACCTTCTGCATATTGGGAATTATGATCTATAGAGATAGATCTAAACGGATACTGGGATTGTCCCAATCCAGGTACATTGACACCATACTAAAGAGGTTTAGTATGGAAGAATCCAAGCGTGGGAACCAACCCACGATCTTTAGACTCACTCTCTCCAAAGAGATGTCTCCCAAGACTGATTTGGAGAGAGCTCGCATGCAAGGGATACCCTATGCTTCGGCAGTAGGCTCTATCATGTATGCGATGCTATGTACGAAACCCGATGTAGCATACTCACTAAGTGTAGTGAGTCGGTATCAAGCAGATCCTGGAGAGAGTCACTGGACAACTGTGAAGAACATTCTCAAGTACTTACGAAGGACTAAAGAGATGTTCTTGGTGTATGGTAATGGAGAACTCCAGTTGGAGCCCTTTACCGATTCGAGCTTCCAAAGTGATAAGGACGACTCTAAGTCGCACTCGGGATTTTTCTTTACCCTCAATGGAGGAGCGGTATGTTGGAAGAGTTCCAAACAGGATACCGTTGCAGACTCGACGATGGAGGCGGAATACATTGCTGCCAACGATGCTGCCAAAGAGTCTGTCTGGATAAAGAAGTTCATTAGTGAACTTGGTGTGGTTCCATCCATTGAGCATCCAATACTTTTGTATTGTGATAACAATGGAGCTGTGGCTTTGGCCAAGGAACCCAGGTCCCATCAGAAGTCTAGACATATTCTGAGGCGGTATCACCTGATCAGGGAGATAGTTGATCGCTGGGAGATCGAGGTCAGGAGAGTTAATACGAAGGACAACACTGCGGATCCACTCACGAAGTCTATTCCCCAGATACAGTTTGAGAGATTATTCGGGATGCTAGGTATGAGATACTAAAACAGCTGGCCTTAGTGCAAGTAGGATATTATTAGTTATGTATATACCCTAGAGGCCATTGTTGTATATATGATATATATTATAATGGATGCTTGGATATATATAGAGAGAACTTTCTTGCACGTCATGATAGTATGCTATTTGGATTCTCTTTATCTTAACATGTTGACTTATATTAGTTTACTGTCTTACTCTCACATGTTAATAAAGCCCTTAGGATCTGTACTCGACTACTGGGACTATGATGAGATCATACTAGTGGGGCCACGGTAGTCGATGAGTACATCCTATAACTGTTCCTAGTCGAGGGTATATCGAGACAGGGCATCGATACACCAGAGTAAACTAGCTGTAAATCCCCGTTTCCATTTCAATAAAAGTCTTCTTTTTCTGGAGTCCAGTGGTTTCCCTTCGTTTCTTCCATATTTTGAATTGGTTGGTTAAGCTAAATATTTATATTTTACCCAAAACCTAAAAGTTAAAACCCAAGATTTAAAAACCAAACCCAATTAAACTAAAACCTAAACAAAAACCCAAAATAAAAATTCAGTACTAACAGTTAAACCCAGCCCATTCAAAACTTTGGTTTTAATTAAATCCCTCAATTAAAAAAAAAAACCCTCGGCCCACTACCTATTCTCAGCCCACATCCCCTTTTATTATTCTTCAGTTATCTTTTAATCCTTGGCCCGTTGCCAAAACCCCAGCCCGCCTCGTTTTTTTTAAAAGGGGAATTAATAATTTTTCCCGCGAGCCCGGCCCAATTCTCCTCCGGCCCGTTCCCTAACCGACCCGACCCGACTGTTTTCCTTCTTCCCCACTCCTTTCCCGCTCGTTTTTCTTCCTTCCCTCGCCGCGACCCACGTCCCCGAGCTCCCCACGTCGCCTCGCCGTTGCCCACGACCCCCGACCACGACTCTACACCCCTCAAACTCCTCTCTCCCCCACACTCTCTATCTCTCCAACACACTCCCCTCCCATCTCTCAAAATTTTCTCCCCCACGAACCCACTGCCTACGCGAACGCTGAGCCGACGACGACGATCCCCTCGTCCCCCGTTCTCTTCCCTCGCTCTCCTCTCTTCAGAGCTCATCCCTCACCAAGTTTCCCTCACCTTGTCCAGCCTCAACCGAGCACCCCCTCAACTGCACACCCCACTACCGAGCTCGGCCACCTTGCGACCGACGCCGACGAGCCTCCTCCACTTCGCCTGAACCACTCTGAGACTCCCTAACCTCCTCAGCATCATCACCATCACCACAAACCCAAGCCCCACTGCACTCTCTCTCTCTCTCTCTCCCCCTCTCTCTCTCCAAAGAACCCACTCTCTGCACTCACTGTGCACATCGTCGGAGCCACCATCGCCGACCGTTGTCGATCCCAAAACCTCCCAAGAGATCTACAGAGCACCCCTCCATCTCCGGTGATCACGCGATATCTCGGGACAACTCCGACGCAAAAACCCGTTTTTGATCGAAGCTCGCGCGAACTCGTTCCGCGGCGTACAACACGCGTTCGTGACGACGTTGCTGCCTCGCGACCCCGAGACGTTACCAGGCAAGTGTTTACTTGCTTCATGCTAAATTATTACTGATATGAACCTAAAATATCCAGTTTACGGATTTGTCGAATACTAATACATAATACGATCAATGTGTTCGATGTTAATCTCCCATGAAAATGATTGTTTAGTTTGACGGAACCCGATGTTTTATGTTGGCCCATATAGTGATAAACATAGTGTATGAATCTCGCTGGAAGATATGATTGTTTGTAACAAAAATTGATACCCCCAAATATGCCGTTAAAACTAGAATTTTCTCGTGCCTGAAAACGGATAAAATCACCATAAATCATATGCATAATGGATTGATGTTTTCTAGGGCTTAAATCGAAGACGACATGATGAACTTTAACCCTATGGAAAATACTAATGATTTCTGTTCTGTAATCATGATGATATCTGGGTCGGAACACGACTCTGGACTGCAGTCCAGAACGTTTCTGATTATTGTGCTCTGTTCAAAGATCTGCACCATTGTGTTTCTTGAAGCCGTATGTTACGGAATCCTACTGTAGATTAAAGATATTGCTGTTATTTAAACAAACCAAGTGGTTCCATTCCACTTCATCGCCGTTTGCTATTTTTAAATGTATTTAAAAGGGCAGAACGTATATCTGCCCAGAACAGATTCAGAAATGACATATTGAAGTTAAACTGTGTATAACTTTCAACGTCCAGATGCGATTGAGGATCCGTCTGTTGCGTTGGATACTCCATTGAAAACCCTAGATTTCATGTAACTGCAACGTCGCTAAATTCTGAGCCCAACTGGGTGCAATTCGTGTCGCGAAACGGATGTTCAGTTCTGAAACTGAATTTCCAGCCGCGAGCACTTAAAATGAAATAACTATATCTTGAGAACCGGAATCCCGATTGAACTGAAACAAATTCTGGTGAATTACTGACTGAGGGTTCTATATATCTTACTTACATCATTTCGCTGAATTCTTAACATAATAATTTGTGCAATTTATTTCAGTTCATGACGTGCATGTTGATTCATGATATACAGAACTCATTGGTAGCATACATACATATATCATACTCTTGCCATATAGTCAGTGTTAGTACGTGTGGACATTGCATTATCGTACGTGATAGATGTTGGTTTAGTTGTGACAAGTACATCAATGGAAAGTGAATATTCGTGACAGTGATTGATACAGTGAACAGTGATAAAAATCGTGCCATTGATATACTTGTACATAACTAGATCAAGATCATAACTAGTGAGAACCTGGGGAAAAAGGGGTGAAATCAAAGTGGAAAGAGTATCGTATTTAGCGGGACCGTGTTTAGAGGATGATCATTCGAACAGAGATATTGATACATGTAGGATAGGATCTAGCGATCCGGCTGACAGGGTTATGTCCCGAGCATGTGGGCCGTTGTCTCGGGTATGTACGAGACTCCTGTTAAACATGATCCTCCTTCCACTATGTGATTTCAAATATGACCTAGAGACCGATAGGGACACATAACATATTCTGCATCATATAGTGACATAGTGATTACTTGCATTGTTCTTACACCAGTATTACTTCATATACCTATTTCGTCTCATTACAATGATATTGTTATTGTGTCGCTCTGACGACCTGAGTATGCATGCTCAGATCCCACGGGAGGACCAGCACAGGAGACGGATCTACCCTTCGAGTTCATGGAGATTTAGACTGGTGTACCTTCTTTTTCTGCTTTCCATATAAGTGATCGTAAGTTTGACTTTGGTTAGTAATTGTTCTTGTTATCTGAAATTTGTGAACAATGGAATATTAATGTAATAAATTAGTGATGTGATTCCTTTACCACTGTGCTTTATTTACTGATTACCATGTAGTGCTAGAAGCCTAAGTGTGACTACGGCGGGATGTTTCCTTGACCGTAGGAACATGGCTGGCCTAGTCATCCCTCGTTTTCCGTATTCTGGGAAGCGGGGCGTGACATGGTTTAGTTCATCGGTAAAACCTTGCACTGTTGTGACAGAATGGTATCAGAGCTGGTCCCTCAATAGTAGGTCTGTGGTTCGAGGACGAACCATTGTTCAAAGGTGGGGAGAATGTCGGGACCCGGTTCTTGCTCACGGAGCAAAGTGCCACACGGAACAAAGTGCCACGCCAAGTGTCGTGTTAAGTGGGTGGGGGACACCTCTTGAATCCATGGGGGCCACCTCTTGAGTCCGTGGGACCCACTGTAGAACAATGGGGACTCTTCGGAATACATTCCGAAAGGGGGCAGATCTGTACTATAAATGGAATGATACCACTCTTCAATACAGAGGCGCCTTTTAAATGAACCGGCACTACGGAGCTTGAGAACTCCGTAGTTAAGCGTGCTCGAGCCAGGGAAGTTCAGGGATGGGTGACCTCCTGGGAAGTGGCCCCTGGTCGGGTCCGGTTCGTACCGAAGGACAAAACCGTGCGGCTTCGGTCAGAGCGGACAATACTCTCTGTATTAGGGGTGGGGCGTGACACTAGCGTATACGCATCTTGAACCATATGATGGGCGATGGATGATCCCATATCCATCGGTGTTTGACATCAAGGATGGTGTACGGGGGCTCAGTGGAGACTGGGTACACTGGACGGACTCGCCGAGAACTCCCAGATGGTATTATACCTCACATTAGATGGCAGTTCTATGGTGATACTAGTAAAGGGTAGTCTGTAGACCCGAGATCGTCATAGAGTCTTGTGTGATTCCCACTGTGCTTTGATTTCCACCTTACCACATCCAAGAGGGTGTGCAAAACGGTGGCTTTTGGGTACAGTCCCGAATCACATGGAGGCAATGAGCGATAGGAGGGGATTCGTCTCTCCCGGTATAGGGAGTTGATGTTGTGCTGTGTTTGATTGGCTATAACTGGAAGTCCCTTGCCAGGGCTGATATAGATATTTACTGGTAAGTGTTACCAGTAGTTTCTCGACCTGTTATGAGCCTCACATCGACACGACTTATCAGTTAGTGGGGTTTGACGTATACCACCCCTAGACTAGATATGTGACATATCAGACGAAGAGACCGGACTGTACGGGAGTGTTACTGTTTGGATTCACAGGAGAATGTACAGGCTTGCTTGTTGATCTTCTGATCGCTCAATACCTGGGTGGCTGATTGATGAGAATTCTTGTTGTGTCGGTTTAGAAAATGAATAGAAATCACAACCAAAAATATTTGACCGCAATCAATAACGGTGTCGTACATAGCGCGTTAGTAAGTGCGGATCGTCCACAGGGATTATGTGATTTGTTCGTATTTGTTTTATATGAATTGAAAATTTAAGAGAAAAGAAAAGAAAACGATTCAAGATTTATATCAATGAATTTCAAGAATTGTCTAGATCTTGTCTAAAATCAAGAAAGCATTAAAAATCAAGAATCAAGAATTGATAGAATTCCAATCGATTTAAGTTTCAAGAATTGAAGTGAAGCTCGTAGGAGTCGATTAAATCTATAGACATGAAGAAGACTAAATCTAAAATCAAGAATCAAGAAAAACATTAAAATGAAGTTCAAGAATTATCTAGATCTAAATCTAAAATCAAGAAAAACATTAAAAATCAAGAATCAAGAAGTGATGATATCCAATCCAATAATCAAGAATCGAAGTGAGGTTCGTAGGAATCGATCAAATCTATAGACGTGATGACATCTATTGATTACGTATTCTTATCTATCGATGATTTGATACTAGATCGATGATGATCAACGAGAATTAGGGATTTCTTGCGGAAACTAGAGTTTCATCATCTATCCCTTGTCCTTTCGTTGATTTCATTCACATTCTAGCCTCTAGTAAATTCAAGAATCGATCGTAGATCCCTAATTAAGAGCGAACACAATCAAGAAAGCATCGCTCGAAACTAGGTCGTCGATTCTTCAATTTACAAGAGTTTACAAAACTCATAGGACTTAAGAATCGTTTCAAGATTTGTAACATCATCATCTATTAATTCTCTCGACTCCTTCTCGAGCGGAGTTTTACTCAAACATCATAACAAGAAACACAATCAAGAATTGAGATCGAATCATGATGCAAGAATGTAAAGAAAGCAAGATATAGAAATTTCACCTTTTATTTATCAACAATTTCGTTACAATTCTCTCAAGAACTACAACGAAGAAAGAACTCGATCGTTGATTTGGCTTCGCTCGTCTTCGTGAGTCGCGGATCGTCTTGGATCACTTGCTCGGTTGAAGATCGGCTTCACTTCTAAAAGGTTGAAGGATTCTTGCTTTGATTGAACTCGAAGATCTTGAACTTTTGGCTTTTTGATTGGATTAGGGTTAGGGTTTGAGGCACAAGTTGTGCCACTCAACTTGTGGGGAGAATTGTTCAACTTTCAACCACCTTTTGAAGTGAAGCCTAGGGTCCCTTTTATAGCCTTAAGAATGGTTAGCTTCCGTTGTAAGCTTGGATTAGCTTAGCTTCCCTCATAAGCTTTAGATTAGCTTAGCTTCCCTTGTAAGCTTAGTCTAGGTTAGCTTCTCTTATAAGCTTGGTAGTTAGGGAGAAGTTTCTAGGCTTTAAGGTTGTTAAGGGGGAAGCTTGCTTTGGAAGGTTGGAAGTTTAGTTTGCACAAGGAGCCTTGCTGATCTGGCAGAATGTTCTGGAGTGTTCTGGAAATTGCAGTGGCTTAAAGGAATTCTGAAGCTGAGAGGAGAATACTGAATCAACGCAGAAGTGATGACGTGGCATATCCACCGCGGATCCGCGGCGCCAAGTGGGTTTGGGCCGCGGATCCGCGGTCCTTTGATGTCTACTTTGCTTTAAATTCTCTGGTAATTCTTCAGTTGACTTTGGGGTTATTTTCTGATGTTCTGAATCTTGTAATACCCTTTAGTTTATTTCCAGATCTCAAGTCATTGAGTTGGCGTATTTTTTTATCAGCAATTTGACAATTTTGGCTCGGTTCCTGAAATTTCCTGCACAGACTTCGAAACAAGTGTTGCGCTACACAAGAATGATGCGATACCATGATAAACAGTCAATTTCCCTCGAAATGCCGGTTTTAGTATACAACACAGGTAATCTGGTATTTTACAGCTGTTTTGCTAATATGTGTAATATGCAAACCGAACACTACTAGATGAGTGTAAATGATAGGGAAATTGACGTGTTAAAAATACAATATTTTCGACTGATCAGTGGCTGTTACGTTTAGCTGACCGTTTGCAGCTTGTGGGTGTTTGATATGATCATCACCTGCTACCGGCGTATTGACGATTCTTTAGAATCCTATACAGAGGTTTCTTGACTCAGGCAAAACGGAGTAGGGGCATATATGTGATATGTGCAGACTGAGGATAACACGATATGAGATACCGTATTCTATTCTTGTGATATTTTGATATGAGCCGGGTCATCGGATCAAGTGTTGGTTTGATGAATCGGTACATGATATATTAGTCGGTTATATTCGATATAGCCGGATTGTCGGATCAAGTGTTGATTCGATAATTTAATGTATAATTATATATGTTATATATTACATTACATTATCTAATATTGGCTCGCTTTATTATTTCATTTTCTCACCGGGTAATACATTGATATATATGCGATATATGTTAATTGTATTATTTTCTTTTGTTACAAAAATATATTATATATGTGATATATAATATTGTAACATATTATAATTACTAATGCAGCATGATTAGTGGAGATTAAACATGGTTAGGGTTTGATTTGGTGTAACAACCGAGTTCATTTATACCAATTCCAGTTCCCGTATTTACTTATCTGTGGTATTTTCTTGATTTAACGGGTTTTGGGTGAGAATGGTATTTTTACATTTTACATTGCATTCGACCCGACCCGCTTGCTTGAACCTGTTTGATTCATATTTATAGATTACCCTGACTTGTTATGTAGACTTGTGCATCTTCAACTTTATCGCATACTAGCATTTTACCTGACATCGCACATTTTACCATATAACACTTTAGGTCGTGTAAAATAAATCAAAATTGCATTTCATAGCCTGCATGATACTCCTAACCCTGTGGTAGCATCCGTGCAACTTGTTCTCGTCCCGTTCAGTGAAATGGACGTGTTTGGATGGCTACGTGCATCTAAGTGCATCCGTTCTTGGGGGTATGCATTTTCGTTATCTGAGCATTCATTTTGAATTTTGAAAGTCGCACATATTTTTCGTATTTTAAATCTGAATTTTTAGATCCGACCCGGGCGCGTTTTGAAATATTTTTGTATCCTTCCAAAATTCAATTTATTTAATTTTAAAATTTAGTTTAAATATTTTCATACGATTTCTTTAACAAACTGAAACCACTTATCTAAAATTTTAAATCTAAAAATCTTTTAAAATTTTAAATCTAATTTCCTAACAAACTAACAACCCCTTTCTCTCTCTCTCCTCTGCATATATATATTTATATATATTTTATTTATTTAATTTTTCTTTCCTTATTTAATACAGAACCTTTTCTTCTTACTTCTTCTTCTTCTTTCTTCTTTCTTTTTCTTGTTCTTGTTTCTTGATTCCGGTGATCGCCGCCGGAGCCATGCTCGTCGCTGAATATCTGAGTGATTCAGTGAACGTACCTGACTTGCGTGATCACCCTCGTGCGTTGTTTGGAACCATTCCGTATACCGTGCACGCGTCGTGACATTTCTCCGACAAAGGACGTTCCGTACACATCCGTTCTTATTCCGTCTAGGCAAGTTAATCTTGCTACATGCTATATAACTCATTATATACCTATTTAAATAAATATCACATATGTATTTTAAATCAAGCATCCAATGTTTCATATTACAGCCTTTCGACGTTCCGTTTATATTTGTATAGTGCATTTCAGATATAGGGCATGCAAACCAATTTTAATTACATGCTACATTATTTTAGACGCATCTATTTTAACAAATGGAATACCAGTATTTAAAATCATGCACCCCATGTTTAGTTTTATAACTTTTCGATGTTCTGTTTGCATCCATTCATATCATTTCAGATCTAGGTCATGAAAACTTATCTTGTTACATACTATACTATCATATACTGCATCAAATTGAATAGTTACATTTCATATTGCTTAGTTATATGTTCCGCACTTGTTAGTTTATCATTTTACGATTATGTGATACCCGTTTGCATCCATATCATTTAAGGTATATATCGTCGTAATATTTCTTATTATTATATTTAATTAGTGTATAATTTGCATTTTATAATGTTATACATTGGAAAATATTATAGTTTACACATGAAACGTCGTTAAAAAGCGGATACGACAAATCTGAAATTTACTGTATACCTTACCTTATAAAATTCATTATAAATCATAGAAAAATCATTAGTATACGTTATTTAGTTCGTTACGAAGCTAACTCAGAATACTATAACTCTATGAAATGTTTAATTGAAAAATAAATTGTTTAGATAACGTAAAATGCAAATGAAAATATCTCTAAACTGCTGTCTAGGGAAATTCCAGCAGCAAACTTTCAACTTCGAATGTTCATAGCTTTTTGTAGGGACAACCTGAGATGCATATACTTATAAAAATGAAAATCTTATTTAATTATATTTATTTTGGTATAAGACACGTCCCTTTGGAGAACGTTTGTTATTTTAAGCTATTTTACAAATCAGGGTGATGCTGAATTTCTGAACGGAACTTTCTTGTGCATGGTTAATCAATACCACTTTTATACTTATTAATCGGTTTGAATATATTATCCATGTTAATATTATTATATCAATATCTATTTAATAAATAATAGTGCTTGTGTTTTAATATTCAGCAAATTTTACCGATTTACAGTTTTATAGTATCCATCTGTATCCGTATGGTTTATTACATATCTAGTTGCACGCCGAGACCATATTATTTCATTTTATTGTTACATTAGTATCCCATACTTGATCTTGTGCATCCTATATAGTCATGATGTAATCCCTGATAAATATTTGTGCATCCATGCTTTACCGTGCATCCGTACTTGCTACAGTTTTAGTATGAGTATCCGCTTGACAAATGTGCACTACCTGTTATGACCTGATATACCACTACTTGACTTGATACCTGATACACCACTATTTGACATGACTTGATATATGTATACACTACCTGACTTGACCTGATGTACCATAGCTTGACTTGTTACCTGATCTTGTTACTAATGCCAACAATCTTGACCTGTGGTCCCTACGGACATTTCCTGTTGTCTATTTAGACAAACCTGTACTTGCTTGATCCTGTGTTGGCATTAGCTCTATATTTATCAATACCTGACTTGAACACATAACTTGGGGGTATGGGCAAATCAATGATGAAACCTGACTTGTAACTCGACAGTTCGATACCTTTACTGATTAGTCTTATGGGCTAGGCCAGCCCCGGGGTGATGCTGCTGACATCACTCGTCATTACCTACTATCCTTTACTACCTTGCGGCATGTCTCGGATTTATCCCGAGAGTCATAGACCGTGATCCTAGGCACGCACGGGATACTATCCACCTTTTACTGCCTTGCGGCATGTCTCGGATTCAGCCCGAGAGTCTTAGACCGTGGTCCCGGGCATGCACGGGATACTATTGAGTTACATCGATGATTCATCAAATTGATTTCAAAGACTTGAGAGTAGTTAACCCAGTAGATCAGTTTAGAATACTCACTGCACATCACCTGTGCCTTACCCTTCACTATCACTTTTATATTACTGTTTACCTGTTTTACTGTTCATACACATACCTGTATGTCTTGCTACTCCTGTTTATTTTATTGCTTGATATTATGATGCACTGACGTCTGGGTTTTGCATGGCCCAGATTCTCTATCTTTGTTGCAGACTGATCAGGAGTACTGCCGCTTTTAGACCGAGCAGTGAGGATCCTGTTGGTATCCAGATTTACTTTCCAGGTGTCTAGTTTATTGGATCTTTTGCTTCCGCATATTATATTATTTCTTGACTCATTTATTCTGGCTTATAGACTTGTACTAGATACTTTAGTTTACTTTCCTGTTCTTGATATCTCCACAGCCTTAATATGATTGTAGAAGGATTTTTCCTTTCCACAGGTAGCATGGTTGGCTATGTCATTTGCCTATCTTAGCGTACTCTGGGAAGCGGGGTGTGAAAAGGTTTGTTTGGTATCAGAGACATAGGATATAGGTTAATAGAGTTTGGTTCTTTTTGTAGTTGGGTATTGGACCCAATACACGAATCAGAATACTCGTGATTAGGAACATGTCCTGCCACCTTGTTATCATGATTCTTGAATCATATCTTTCTCTAGATCCTTGTCTTGACGATATGCAAACGACTTTGCATCTCAACTGAAAATCTTTTGGTTCCCTATTGTTTCTACATGTTCTTTGATTCTGATACTAGGATTTGGGTGACTTGAGTGGAGTTATGTAATTGTACTCATGAACTGCAGCATGGTTACAATGCGGTACTCTATTTAAGTAACTTGGAGTCCTGGTCTTGATTAACTTCTTTGTTTCATGGTCGTTATATTATCTCGCTTCTCTCGGTTTCATTGCTTACCAGTTCTTGTTTTATTGCCAGCTTGAATCATGTTTACCGTGCTTAATCCTCTTCAGTATCTTGACTTCGGATGAAGTCATCTCGGTATCCTACGTGTTCATATCTTTCCAGCATTAGAATTATTCAATTCTGGTGCTTTCCTTGTTTGTTGTTGTCTTGGGAATGGATTTTCTTGGCACTTTCCACGCTCACATTGATCGTAGAGCAAGGAAAGTGATTTTACAGATTCCCAGACATCCAGAGTTTATCTTGGCTGGAGGAAGCAGTTCTGTCGAGCCAGTCGAGTTTAGGGCTAGGCCGACAAACAATGTTCTTTCATCAATGGAAGTAGATAAGGAAGAAGCGCCGGCTGTAGTTCGAGAGTTCATGGACGTGTTCGAGGACATCTCGTGTTTACCGCAAAATGAGATATGGAGTTCATGATTGATCTTGTTTCTGGTGCAGCGCCAATCTCAAATGCGTGCTACCCAATGGCACCAGTGGAGTTGGAAGAAGTCAAAAAATCAGGTTACCGAATTGCTTGAGAAGGGTTGAATTCGCAGCAGCAATTTACCTTGAGAAGCTCCAGTTCTTCTAGTAAAGAAGAAGATGTCACAAGGAGGATGTGCATCGATTATCGAGAATTAAACCGGGTGACTATTAAGAACAAGCACCCGATCCCTCGCATTGGCGAATTGTTCGAGCAGCTTAGTGGTGCGAGGGTATTCTCGAAACTGGATTTGCGGTCTGGATATCATCAGGTCCGAGCTAAATCTGAAGATATTTGCAAGACTGCGTTCCGAACTCGGTATGGACATTACGAGTATTTAATGATGCCCTTTGGAGTAACGAATGCACCGGCGATATTTATGGACTTGATGAACCGAATCTTTCACCATTCTTGGACCGGTTTATAATGGTGTTCATTGATGATATTCTAGTTTACTCGAGGATCATTGAAGAGTATGTAGAACACTTGAAGATCGCACTGCAGACATTGAGGCAAGAAAGATTGTATGCAAAGATGAGCAAGTGCGAGTTTTAGCTTGAAGAAGTGAAGTTTTGGGGCATTTCGTGTCTAGAGATTGAATCGCTGTTGATCTCGAAAAGATTACATCAGTTCGAGATAGGCCGATTCCGAAGAACGTTGTAGAGATCATAAGTATTCTTGGACTTGCAGGATACTACAGAAGGTTCGTGGAGAATTTTGCTCGTTTGGCTGAGCCTTGATCAAGCTTACGCGCAAGGAAATACCGTTTGTATGGACGGATAAGTGTGCGTCAGCTTTTGAGGCGTTGAAGCAGAGATTGATAACCGCTCCTATTCTGACCATTCCAGACAATTCCGGAGGATTGGTGATTCACAGCGATGCATCTGGGAAAGGATTGGGATGTGTTTTGATGCAGCATAGGAAGGTTACAACTTACGCATCGAGACAGTTAAAGACCCATGAGAAGAATTACCCAACTCATGATTTGGAGCTAGCAGTGGTGATTTTCGCTTTGAAGATTTGGAGACACTACTTACTGTGCGAAAAGGTCGAAGTATTCACCGATCACAAAAGCCTAAAGTACATGTTCACACAGAAGGAGCTTAATATGAGGCAGCGTAGATAGTTGGAGCTGATGGCTGTCTACGATCTTGATATTAAGTACCATCCGAGGAAGTTAATGCTGTGCCGGATGCGCTTAGTCGGTTACCAGCAATACGAATGTTGACAGCACAAAAAGGAACTTATTGAAGACTTTCGAAGATTCGAGTTGGAGATCGTGCTACCGCATTCTTCAGGACAGTTGATGTCGCTGCAAGTACAGTCGCCATTGATCGAGAGTATTAAAGCAGCGCAGTCGAAAACCCAAGATTGCAAAGGTCTCGAGAACAGGTTGAAGCTGGACTTCGAACGGACTTGTTAATTCATGAAGATGGTTCGTTGCGATATGGTAGCCGTTTGTGTGTGCCAAAAGGAGATATTCACGAAGAAGTTATGAAGGAGGCGCACAGTTCCGCATGTTCCGTACATACAGGAGGCACGAAGATATACCGAGATATACGACAGCATTTCTGGTGGGATGGCATGAAACGGGAGATTGCCTGCTTTGTAGCAAAGTGCTTGGTGTGTCAGCAAGTTAAGGCTGAACATCAAAGGGTTGCTGGTTTATTGCAACCACTTCCGATTCCTCAGTGTAAGTGGGAACATATAACCATGGATTTCATGACGGCTTTACCGCGGAGTTCAAAGGGCAACAATGCAGTTTGGGTGATTGTTGATAGATTGACCAAGGCAGCTCATTTCATCCCTTTTCGAGTTGGTCAATCAACAGAAGTTTTGGCAGAACGGTACATGCAGGAGATTGTAAGATTGCATGAAGTACCGGTGAGCATCGTGTCCGACCGTGACACTCGTTTCTTA
This sequence comes from Agapanthus africanus, assembly GCA_030015575.1. NCBI lineage: Eukaryota > Viridiplantae > Streptophyta > Magnoliopsida > Asparagales > Amaryllidaceae > Agapanthus > Agapanthus africanus. The sequence continues at coordinate 296,174,218 of CM057347.1, forward strand.
TCACACTTCTGGAGGAGCTTACAGGAAAGTTTGGGGACTCGATTGAAGTTTAGCACAGCTTATCATCCTCAGACAGATGGCCAGTCGGTGAGAACGATCCGAACTCTTGAAGACAGGTTGAGAGCTTGCATGTTAGACTTCAAGAGATCATAGGAGGATCATCTACACTTGGTGGAGTTTTCGTACAACAACAGTTTTCAGGCGACTATTCAGATAGCTCCATTCGAAGGATTGTATGGTTGCAAGTGTCGTTCACCTGTTTGTTGGAACGATGTTAGAGAACGAAGATTGTTGGGACCGGATTTGATCGTGCAAATAGTGGAGAAAGTTAATACTATCCGGAATCATATGAAAGCAGCACAAGACCGACAAAAGAGTTGGGTAGATATATCGAGAAGACCTCTAGAGTTCGCTGTTAGTGATTTTGTATTCTTGAAGATATCACCGACTAGAGGGGTGATTCGTTTTGGAAGTCGAGGAAAGCTTAGTTCTCAGTTTGTTAGACCTTTTGAAATTTTGGAGCGTGTTGGAAAAGTAGCGTGTCGTTGGCATTACCGCAATCCTTGGTGAATGTTCATGACGTATTTCACGTATCTCAACTCCGTAAATATGTTCGAGATGAACCACATGTGTTGGATCATTCGGAGCTGACTGTCCGAGAAGATTTGACTTTTGAGGAGCGACCGATTTCGATTGTGGATCGAAGGGAAGAGGTTCTTAGGAACAAGGTTATCCCTCTTGTACTTGTTTCTTAGGGAAATCACTCGCATGGAGAATCAACCTGGGAACGAGAAGATGAAATCCGGCAGAAGTTTCCATATCTATTCTTGTAGTTTCTTGATTGTTTATCCTTTCTTGTTCTTAGAATTTCGAGGACGAAATTCTTTTTTGTAGTTGGGTATAATGTAACAACCGAGTTCATTTATACCAATTCCAGTTCCCGTATTTACTTATCTGTGGTATTTTCTTGATTTAACGGGTTTTGGGTGCGAATGGTATTTTTACATTTTACATTGCATTCGACCCGACCCGCTTGCTTGAACCTGTTTGATTCATATTTATAGATTACCCTGACTTGTTATGTAGACTTGTGCATCTTCAACTTTATCGCATATTAGCATTTTACCTGGCATCGCACATTTTACCATATAACACTTTTGGTCGTGTAAAATAAATTAAAATTGCATTTCATAGCCTGCATGATACCCCTAACCCTTTGGTAGCATCCGTGCATCTTGTTCTCGTCCCGTTCAGTGAAACGGACGTGTTTGGATGGTTACGCGCACGTAAGTGCATCCGTTCTTGGGGGTATGCATTTTCGTTACCTGAGCATTCATTTTGAATTTTGAAAGTCGCACATATTTTTCGTATTTTAAATCTGAATTTTTAGACCCGACCCGGGCGCATTTTGAAATATTTTTGTATCCCGCCAAAATTCAATTTATTTAATTTTAAAATTTAGTTTAAATATTTTCATACGATTTCTTTAACAAACTAAAACCTCTTATCTAAAATTTTAAATATAAAAATCTTTTAAAATTTTAAATCTAATTTCCTAACAAACTAACTACCCCTTTCTCTCTCTCTCTCCCCTCTACATATACATATTTATATATATTTTATTTATTTAATTTTTCTTTCCTTATTTAATACACAACATTTTCTTCTTACTTCTTCTTCTTCTTTCTTCTTTCTTTTTCTTGATCTTATTTCTTGATTCCGGTGATCGCCGCCGGAGCCGTGCTCGTCGCTGACGATCCGAGTGATTCAGTGAACGTACCTGACATGCGTGATCACCCTCGTGCATTGTTTGGAACCATTCCGTATACCGTGCGCGCGTCGCGACATTTCACCAACAAAGGACGTTCTGTACACATCCGTTCTTGTCCCGTCTAGGCAAGTTAATCTTGCTACATGCTATATAACTCATTATATACCTATTTAAATAAAAATCATACCTGTATTTTAAATCAAGCATCCCATGTTTCATATTACAGCCTTTCGATGTTCTGTTTATATTTGTTAGTGCATTTCAGATCTAGGGCATGCAAACCAATCTTAATTACGTGCTACATTACTTAGACGCATCTATTTTAACAAATGGAATACCTGTATTTAAAATCATGCACCCTATGTTTAGTTTTATAACTTTTCGATGTTCCGTTTGCATCCATTCATATCATTTCAGATCTAGGTCATGAAAACTTATCTTGTTACATACTATACTATCATATACTGTATCAAATTGAATAGTTACATTTCATATTGCTTAGTTATATGTTCCGCACTTGTTAGTTTATCATTTTATGATTATGTGATACCCGTTTTCATCCATATCATTTAAAATATATATCGTCGTAATATTTCTTATTATTATCTTTAATTAGTTTATAATTTTCATTTTATAATGTTATACATTTGAAAATATTATAGTTTACACATGAAACGTCGTTGAAAAGCGGATACGACAAATCTGAAATTTACTGTACACCTTACCTTATAAAATTCATTATAAATCATAGAAAAATCATTAGTATATGTTCTTTAGTTCGTTACGAAGCTAACTCAGAATACTATAAATCTATGAAATGTTTACTTGCAAAATAAATTGTTTAAATAACGTAAAATGCAAATGAAAATATCTCTAAACTGCTGTATAGGGAAATTCCATAGGGAAATTCCAGCGGCAAACTTTCAACTTCGAATGTTCATAGCATTTTGTAGGGACAACCTGAGATGCTTATACTTTTAAAAATGAAAATCTTATTGAATTATATTTGTTTTGGTATAAGACACGTCCCTTTTGGAGAACGTTTGTTATTTTAAGCTATTTTACAAATCAGGGTGACGCTGAATTTCTGAACGGAACTTTCTTGTGCATGGTTAATCAATACCACTTTTATAGTTATTAATCAGTTTGAATATATTATCCATGTTAATATTATTATATCAATATCTTTTTAATAAATAATAGTGCTTGTGTTTTAATATTCAGCAAATTTTACCGATTTACAGTTTTATAGTACCCGTCTGTATCCGTATGGTTTATTACATATCTAGTTGCACGCCGAGACCATATTATTTCATTTTACTGTTACATTAGTATCCCATACTTGATCTTGTGCATCCTCATAGTCATGATGTAATCCCTGATAAATATTTGTGCATCCATGCTTTACCGTGCATCCGTACTTGCTACAGTTTTAGTATAAGCACCCGCTTAACACATGTGCACTACCTGTTATGATCTGATATACCACTGCTTGACTTGATACCTGATTCACCACTACTTGACATGACTTGATATATGTATACACTATCTGAATTGACCTGATGTACCATAGCTTGACCTGTTACCTGATCTTGTTACTAATGCCAACAATCTTGACATGTGGTCCCTACGGGCATTTCCTATAGTCTATTCAGAAAAACCGGTACTTGCTTGATCCTGTGTTGGCATTAGCTCTATATTTATCAATACCTGACTTGAACACATAACTTGGGGGTATGGGGAAATCAATGATGAAACCTGACTTGTAACTCGACAGTTCGATAGCTTTACTGATCAGTCTTACGGGCTAGGCTAGCCCCGGGGTGATGCTGCTGGCATCACTCGTCATTACCTACTATCCTTTACTGCCTTGCGGCACGTCTTGGATTTAGCCCGAGAGTCATAAACCGTGATCCCGGGCACGCACGGGATACTATCCACCTTTTACTGCTTTGCGGCACGTCTCAGATTCAGCCCGAGAGTCTTAGACCGTGGTCCCGGGCATGCACGGGATACTATTGAGTTACATCGATGATTCATCAAATTGATTTCAAAGACTTGAGAGTAGTTAACCCAGTAGACCAGTTTAGAATACTTACTGCACATCACCTGTGCCTTACCCTTCACTGTCACTTTTATATTACTGTTATATCTGTTTTACTGTTCATACACATACATGTATGTCTTGCTACTCCTGTTTATTTTATTGCTTGATATTATGACGCACTGGCGTCTGGGTTTTGCGTAGCCCAGATCCTCTACCTTTGTTGCAGACTGATCAGGAGTACTGCCGCTTTTAAACCGAGCAGTGAGGATCCTGTTGGTATCCAGATTTACTTTCCAGGTGTTTAGTTTATTGGATCTTTTGCTTCCGCATATTATATTATTTCTTGACTCATTTATTCTGGCTTATGGACATATACTAGATAGTTTTGTTTACTTTTCTGTTCTTGATATCTCCACAGCCGTAATGTGACTGTGAAAGGATTTTTCCTATCTACAGGTAGCATGGTTGGCTATGTCACGTGTCTATCTTAGCGTACTCTGGGAAGCAGGGCATGACATTTGGGTTAGTTCTTTCATGAAGCTTCTAGAAGCTTTTTTTTTGTTTCTTGCAAAGATATTATGATTGATATTTTTGTGAGATATTTGTAAACCCAAACCACACCCTTAACCCTAGTAAACTCTCTACAATGGTTAGCCTTGTCATCTTTGACCATGGTTGCATTTGTAATCATAATATCATTTTCATTATTCATCACAAATGGATATGCATTCTTCTTCTTCTTCCTTGAGCTCACAAAAGCTTTCTAGGTTTCCATTTTGTGATGGATTAGTGTGAGAATTTGATAATAAAAGAGAGCATAAATCCTACTTCATCATTCTCATCTAATTTAGCCAATTAGATTAGGGTGTTCACCTCATTAGTGAGTGAGAGCTTGAGTTAAAGAGACTTCAAGGTAGATCATCTTTGAAAAGGAAGACTACAAGCAAGCATGGATCATTTGGGTTGTGGAGCCTCTCTTGAGTCCGGGAGATCATGGATCGCGGCGAAGGGACTTCTACTCGGAGCTTATGAAGTGAAGGAGCGGACTACAAAGGTTGTAATCCCTCTCTCTTAGTTGTAAAGATGTTTACTTGCATGTGTAACCCTAATAATCTAGCAAAGATCCTCGCTTTGGGTATTTCGGCACGTCTAAATTTTAAATCGGGCATGGTTGATGCCTTATAGACCCATGTAAGAGTGCCTGGTAACCCTACAGGAAGTCCCTGTCCAGGGCTGATATGGAGATCTACTGGTAAGTGTTATCAGTAGTTTCTCGACACGTTATGATCCTCACATCGATACGACTTATCGGTTACTGGGGTCTGACGTTCACCACCCCTAGACTGGATATACGACATATCAGACGAAGAGACCGGGTTGTACGGTAGTGTTACTGATTGGATTCACAGGAGTGTGAGTAGGCTTGCTTGTTGATCTTCTGATCGCTCAATACCCGAGTGGCTATTACGTTTAGCTGACCGCTTGCAGCTTGTGGGTGTTTGATATGATCATCATCTACTGCCGGCGTATTGACGAGTCTTTAGGGTCCTACACAGAGGTTTCCTGGCTCAGGAGAAACGGAGTAGGAGTACATATGTGATATGTGCGGGACCGAGATTAATACGATATGTGATACCGTATTCTATTCTCGCGATATATGATATCGGCCGGTTATATGTGATATAGCCGGGTTATCGGATCAAGTGTTGATTCGATAAGATGATATATATTATATTAGTCGGTTATATGCGATATAGCCGGATTATCGGAATAAGTATTTATTCGATAATTTAATGTATAATTATATATGCGATATATTACATTATATTAACTAATATAAGCTCACTTAAGTAATTCTTTTTCTCACTTAGGATACATTGATATATATATATATGATGTATGTTAAATGTATTCTTTTCTTTTGTTACAAAATTATATATATATGTGATATGTATAATTGTAACATGCTAGGTTACACATGCAATATGGATGTGAGAGACTTATACCATGCTAGGGTTAAAATTAGGGTTTATGTTTTATTTTAGATAAATAAAAATTGTGGATGTATGCTAAGATATTTTTCTTAGTTTACTTGGTCCACTCTTTTGTCAAGTCTAAAATATTTATTGACCTAATCCTAACCCTAGCTCATGGTTTATTCTCTACATGAGTCAGCCATGATATTTACTAACTCACCATTGTTGCGTTTCTAACCTAAGCTCAATAATTCATTCATCAATTCTTCATCTTCTTTTTGCTCTAAAAAAAGCTTGCTAGATTTTTCCTTGGTGATGAAAGATTGTGAGAAAAAGAAAAGTAAAGAGAGCAAAATTCCTACTTCATCATCCTTTTACATACTAGCCATATAGATTAGTGTGTTAGCTTCACTAATCCCTAATTAGTGAAGAGATAGTTTGTGTTTGGGACTCCTCAAAGTAGATCATCTTGGATAGTGAAGACTTCAAGCAAGGATGCATCATTCACTTCATGGAGCCTCTCAAGAGTTCGGGAGCTTGATGATCACAGTGAAGGGACCACAACAAGGAGCTATTGAAGTGAAGGAATGGACTACAAAAGTTGTAATCCTTACTCACTTAGTAGTAAAGATGTTTACTTTTCGATTCCGCATGATTCTTTAGTTAAGAACCTAGGGTTAGGGTTAGATAGAACGGCAAAAATTTGAATTTGGTATGGACGATGCCTCCCAAAACCTTGCTGTCATGCTATACAACCCTACAGTGGTATCAGAGCCTAGTTAGAGAATTAGACGGATTGTGTAGGATTGCGAAACCGAAACAACTCCGAAACACCCGTTTGAAAACCCTAGTTTCTGTCGAAATTTTTCAGGTGTCAATTTTTTTTTTAAACAACTGAAGAATGTTGTATTTGATACAATATGAACACAGTAGTAAATTGAACATCATAGCTCGGATTTTGGCCGAGCAAACCCATACAAAAATCGGCCACCTCGGTTTTATCAAGGAGTTTTGCGTTCAAGTTTCTAAAGTGTTTCAGTCTCTGGGGTTTGTTACTTAAGGTGTTGTTTGTTTTTGCTAAAATTGCATGTGATGTTAATTTACTGCATTAACTATTCGGAGTGTTTCGTATTCGTAACTCTAGGTTTTGTTTCGGGTATTTTAGACAGTGTTAAAAAGTTCGATCGGATATCAAATACCCATTTTAACCGTTGCTGGAAATTTTTCCAAGTGTTGGATTTTTCATTAGTTTAAAACTTTCAGAAACCCATACAAGCAATTCTGTGGAACCACTAGAAGAACGAAACCCTAACTCGATTATGTTGTAAGTCCATGTCACGCACCCCACGAGCTTGCGGGGAGGCGGAATATACGAAAAACAATTATCAAAGCTACGTAACACGGACTTAAGCACACGGATCGTGTCTAAACCATTACTAGCAAACTACGAAAGGTTTAAGTACTCGGATTCGAAGTTATACCTCACGTTACTTGTCCTTTGGGTCTTCATCGCTGTCCTCCACTCCTCGTAGGCTCTATGGAACGTCGACACCTCAACGGCCTCCTCGAGTCAAAGACGATCCACCCGAGAGCTACTACTCCAAGCTTGACCTCTAACTTGAGGTAACTAGGTTACTAAAAGTGCTAATCAAAGCAACCTAGGGGATATAGAGTAGGATTGGGGATTAATAAGTCTTTCTAACCCTTGATCTCAACACATGAGAGGTTAGGGTTAGGGTTTGAAGAGAGAGAGCTTGAGGAGAGAGAAGGTGAGAATGAGTATCATTTTGGAATAATGAAATATTGTGAATATATGAACCATATCATATTATTAAAATGAATAACAAATAATAATATGTCATCATGCTTCATTAACTCACATAGTGATTCATCTCATTAGTCATTTAAATCATAAATGCATCATTAACTCCATGGATGAATCACACCATGACTCATTAACCCAATTAATGCAAATGCCAGCTTAGCCTCCAACTCACCAAACTTCTAGAAGCTTCTCGACAAATTACGAGAACGCCCCTCCTATCCGTGAAAACACGGAAATACTTTAGCCTGTATAAATCCAATAATCCGATACTAGAATCTGGCTTAAACCAAAGCCCGCTAGTAAAAACTGTCCGAACATCGTATGCGCGTAAAAACACGTATGCATCCGAACCCTGTCGTAAAACCATACGACCTCTATATCGTTTCGCTCGAAACAGGGAAACTATCTGTGTGGGACTCTAAAGACTCGACACTACGCTGGCAGTGGGTTTAACCACAAACCGCAAGCGGCACTAGCTGTACGTAACGGTCCCCAGGTAGATGTCGATAAGAAGGACGATGAGGAACCTATCCGAACTCCTACTGAGCCTAATGTGACAATCTCCGTACAGTCCGGTCTGTTCGTCTAGGACTATCGCATATAGGGCCTAGGGGGCGGTAAACGTCAGACCCCTAATAGCGGTATAAGTCGTGTCAGAGTGAAGCCCATTACACCTGGAGAAACTACTGGAAGCCACCCGTAAATCTCGCTTGCCCTGGCCAGGGACTTTGCGTAACGGCTCTCCATACACAGCGCGATATCAAACCCCAATACCGGGAGAGACGAATCCTGTCTAACCGCCACTGCCTCCAAGTGCTTCGGGAATGCACCCAACTACTACCTGTTTGCACGACTCCTTTGAGCCGTAGTAGGGTAGTAATCTAAGTACATTGGGAACACACCCGAGGCGAAATAGCAGTATCAAGTCGACGGACTAAGCTGTACTCATGTCACCTGGGAACTGCTATCTGACTATGGGTATAAATCCAACCTGCAGTTCCGGGCGAGTCCTGTCCGGTGTACCCGTAACCTAACGAGCACATGTATACTATCTCTAGTACGACGTACTGATGGATGTGGGACAGACCATCTCCCCAACTGATGAGAAGCGTACACACTAGTCTACTCCGGAGTATCGATGCCCTGTCTCGATAATCCTACGACTAGGGACCTGTATAGGATGTTGCTTATAGACTACCCAGCCCCCATTAGTGTGACTTGTAAGTCTACGGTAGCGCCCCGGCCGTCTAACAGACGCTAAAATGCGGAACAAAAACTTTTACGACTGGCGCTATCATATACTATAACCCGGATCTGCCATTAAAGCTAAACTAACAAACTGTAAAGAGGGTAGAATTCTTATACCGAACGATCCGAGTCCTTCGGTCTTTAACCATCATCCCACGCTTTGTTGCGGCCGCTCCGATCTCCTCGATCTCCGGTTTCGTCGTCCAGGTGGCACCACGTCGACGGATCTTTAAACGGGCTCCCGCCTCTGAACCGAGGCAACTCGATCGTCAAGTTTGCTAAAAGAGACGACCAAGATTGATGTAGAGAATGAGTAGAACACTTTGTCTCGTTACGTCCAAGGCTATGAACGAACGGTTAATGAAGTTGCCAATTAGAATCGGGTGAAATGAGAATTGAGTATACTAATTTGTATGCACTAAAACTATCATCTTTTTCAAATGAACAACCTATGAACCTCCACAAATGTGGCCGGCCACTATTATATGAGCAAGGGGGTGAGTGTAAGAGAGAGGAGGGGGTGACCACAACATGCAACCTTATCATGATACTTAATGAAAAAGGATGCCACACATATAGTAATAAATGCAAACCAATGAACATAAACCTAGTCATCCTTCATCATTAAATGCACCATTAAGGAACTAATGACTCACTAACTTAGTCATCATCCTAGAAGTTTCCACACACAATGACTCACCCCATGACTCACCCTCAAGAAGAAAAGATAAATCCGCATTTAACCGAATGTTAAATACGGCCGATAGAAAACTGGAAACTGGCAACTTCCAAAAGTGATCCCGAAACGAATTTCAGGATAACCCCGTAACAGTATAAACATACCCGCATTTGTATTACGACCGAATACAAATACAACTGAGACAAAGATATTATATCTACACAGTATAATACTGGGACCCGGCTTAAACCAAAACCTACCAGTATTATCTGCCCGAAAAAGGACACGTGCGAAAACGCACGTGCATTTTCCGAACCCTGCCATAATACCATACGGCATCTACAACGTTTTGCCCGAACTTGGGAAAGTGTCTGTGGGGGACTCTAATGACTCATCAATACACTGGCACTGGGTATAACCCCTAGCACGTCAGAGGTACTAGCTGTACGTAACGGTTTGCCTATGTATTGATTGGAAGGGAAGCTGACGAGCGAACTCATCTATAAACCCTACTGAGCCTGAAAGTGACAATATCCGTACAGTCCGGAACATTCTTCTTATGAGTATCGCATATTAGGCCTAGGGGGCCGGTAAACGTCAGAACCCCAATAGCTGCATAAGTCGTGTCAGAGGGCAGCCCATAACACCCTGAGATACTACTGGAATACCTTCCAGTAAATCTCGATTACCTTGGCCAGGGATTTCGTGTAATGGCTCTCCTAAACACAGCGCGATCTCACCCCCAATACAGGGAGAGACGAATCCCCGATGATCTACTCACTGCCTCCATGTGGCTCGGGACTGTACCCAAAATATACCTGTTTGCACGTCTCCTTTGAGCGTGGTAGGATATAAATCAAAGCACAGTGGGAACTCACACGAGACAAATGACGACCTCAGGTCGATGAACTAACCTGTACACATGTCACCAGGGAACTGCTATCTGACGCTAGGTATAATACCAACCAGCAAGTTCCCGGCGAGTCCTGTCCGGTGTACTCATAACCTAATGAGCACCTGTATACATCTTAGGTGATCCAACTGACACCAGTGGCTTGTGAGACCAGCCACCGTCCCTCTTCGGGGTCTCGACTGTATACACTAGTCTACTCTGGAGTATCGATGTCCTGTCTCGAAACTCCCACGACTAGGGACACTCTAAGGATGTGCTTATAGACCCCAGCTCCCACATATACGATCGCCATCATACTGCTGGTAGTCAAGCAAGAATCCTATAGGCTCTATCAACATATACATGATGATAAAGACAAACCAGATAGCATACTATCATCTCGAGTAAGACTGTTCTATCGGTATAGGTCCTCCCTCAATCATTGCAATCACGTACCTGCGATACAATAATTGACTTAGAGGGCACTATATCCAACATGACTTCCATCACAACGCTGGTAATCAAGCAAAGATCCTAAGGGCTCTCCTAATATGTATAAGCGATATATTACAAGAAACATATGCACATATTAAAGTAGACATAAACCAAGTAGCATACTACCATTTTTAGCAAGACTGTCAATACAACTGTGAATATCCCAAGCTTCCATTAAGTAATATACAAACTAGTATGATACAGTAATGGCCACTAGGGCATAAACACTAACAATCTCCCACTTGCACTAGGGTCATGTACTGGCATATCGCAGACCTATCATCTCGAATAGCCTCTCGAACTGCGTCTGAGGAATGGCCTTTGTGAATGGATAAGCAATGTTAATCTCCATCTCTACTCTCTTTACCTCGATCTCCCGGCGTTCTACGATCTCCCTGATCAGGTGATACCGTTTTAAGATGTGTCTGGACTTCTGATTGGACCTAGGTTCCTTCGCTAAAGCTATAGTGCCGTTGTTGTCGCAATACAGAGGTATTGGACCAACACTGATAGGAACCGCCTGAAGTTCTGTGAGGAACTTCTTCATCCAGACAGCTTCTTTTACGGCATCGCAAGCAGCTATGTACTCCGCTTCCATCATTGAGTCAGCAACGGTGTCCTGCTTGGAACTCTTCCAACAGACCGCCCCTCCATTGAGGGTAGAGACATAACCCGACATGGACTTGGAGTCATCCTTGTCACTCTGGAAGCTGGAGTCGGCAAAGGCCTCGATCTGGAGGTCTTTTCCGCCATACACCAAGAACATCTCCTTAGTCCTCCTCAGATACTTGAGAATGTTCTTTACTGCTATCCAGTGCTTCTCCCCTGGGTTTGCCTGATACCGGCTTACAACACTCAATGCGTATGCTACATCTGGTCTGGTACATAACATCGCATACATTATAGAGCCTACCGCAGAAGCATAGGGTATAATCGACACGCGATCCCTTTCCAAATCAGCCTTGGGAGACATCTCTTTGGAGAGGGTGATTCCGTGACAAGCCGATAGGTTACCGCGCTTAGAATCTTCCATATTGAATCTTTTCAATATGGTGTCTATATACCTGGACTGCGAAAGTCCCAACATCCTCTTTGATCTATCACAATAGATCTGGATCCCCAGAATGTAGGTGGCATCACCAAGGTCCTTCATGGAGAACTTCTGTGACAAGAATCTTTTGACTGACTGTAGCATAGGAATATCATTTCCTATTAGGAGAATGTCATCCACGTACAAGACGAGGAATACAACAACTCTTCCTACAATCTTACTGTATATGCATGGTTCATCTGGATTCTTGATAAAGTCGAATTCTTTGACAGTATCATCAAAATAGATGTTCCAACTCTGCGATGCCTGCTTTAGTCCATAAATGGACTTAAGAAACTTGCACACTTTACCGCTGCTCCCACTCTGAATGAATCCCTCTGGCTGATCCATATATACGCACTCTTCCAAATTACCATTTAGAAAGGCCGTCTTTACGTCCATCTGCCAGATCTCATAATCGTAGAAGGCAGCAATGGCAAGAAGGATCCGAATGGATTTGAGCATAGCCACTGGAGAAAAGGTTTCGTCATAGTCCAAACCAGGTCTTTGACGGAAACCCTTTGTAACAAGTCTAGCCTTATAGGTTTCAACCTGTCCATCTACACCAATCTTCTTTCTGAAGATCCATTTGCATCCTACGGGTTTTACCCCATCTGGAGCAATGTCCAAGGTCCATACTTTGTTAGTGTACATGGACTCCATTTCGGTCCGCATTGCATCCAGCCATTTTACCGAGTCGCCGCTCTGAATGGCTTGCTGGAAGCTAGTAGGGTCATCATTATCAATGATGCAATCTTCTCGATCCCCGTCTATGAGAAAACCGTAGTATCTCTCGGGCGGATGAGACTGCCTACTAGTTCTGCGGATAGGCGCCGGTATGTCCCTTTCTTATGAAACTTCTGGTTCTACCATTCTTTCAGTAAAAGCTTGTAGTTCTGGAATTTCTTCCAGTTCCATTGCGCTCCCACTCTTCTGATTTTCTAAAAATTCAGCTTCTAAGAAATGGGCATGACGAGAAACAAAAAGCTTTTGTTCCTCTGCGTAATAGAAATAATATCCCTTGGAGTTTTTTGGATATCCCACAAACTTACACTGTACTGAGCGTGCCTCGAGCTTGTCCGCATGCTGCTTTTTTACAAAAGCTGGACATCCCCATGTCCTAAAATGTTTAAGACAGGGTTTCTTCCCACTCCACATCTGATATGGTGTGGTAGACACAGTCTTGGTTGGAACCTGGTTCAAAAGATATGCAGCTGATTTTAGTGCATAACCCCAGAAAGATCGCGGTAACTCATCATGGAACGAACCATATCCAATAGGGTTCGATTCCTCCTTTCCGATACACCGTTGTGTTGTGGTGTGTATGGAGGAGTAAGCTGAGAGAGAATTCCATTCTCTTTTAAGTAACCTAGGAACTCGGCACTTAAGTATTCACCACCTCGATCAGATCTCAGTGTCTTGATACTTTTGCCTGTTTGGTTTTCCACTTCATTCTTGTATTCCCGGAATTTCTCAAAGGCCTCGGATTTATGCTTCATCAAGAAGATATGTCCAAACCTAGAGAAATCATCCGTAAAAGTAATGAAATAGGAATAACCACCTCGCGTATGTGTAGACGTTAGACCGCACACGTCACTGTGTACGAGTCCCAAGAGCTCGCTCACTCTTACTCCGTGTCCAGTAAACGGACTCTTTGTCATCTTTCCCATGAGACAAGATTCACAAGTAGCATAATATTGATATTCGAACGGATTCAAATATCCTTCTCTATGTAACTTAGTTAATCGTGTTTCATTGATGTGACCTAGTCTACAATGCCATAAGAAAGCCTGATTTATTTCGGGAGACTTTCTTTTAAGTGTGTTCTGGACATTGAAAACCTGAGCTTGACTCAATACGTATATACTGTCATCTAATGTACCGGACCCAATCAGAACTTGATTTAGGTCGATGTGAACTACATCGCTTACGAATGTAAAATCATATCCCTCTCTCGAAAGTGAGAACACTGATATGATATTACAAGTCAAACTAGGTACATACAAACAGTTACGTAGAATCAATATCTTCCCACTTGCCAAACCTAGGCGATATTCTCCCACGGATTTAGCGTTCACACTCATTCCGTTTGCAACTTTGAGAGACAAATCACCTACCCTGATAACTCTACGGTTTCTCAAAGCATGTAATGAATTACAGATATGAGATCCTGCTCCGGTATCTAGTACCTGTTAGTTGTATGTATGCCCTAGAGGCCAGTATTGTACAGATGTTGTATATTATATTGGATGCTTGGACATATATAGAGATGACTTTCTTGCTCGATATGATAGTATGCTATCTGGTTACTCTTTATCTTAACATGTACACTAGTCTCTATAAACTGTCTTACAGTTACATGTTGGTAAAGCCCTTAGGATGTGTACTTGACTACCTGGACTATGATGCAGATCATACTAGTGGGGACATGGTAGTCCATAAGTACATCCTTCAAGGTCCCTAGTCGTGGGTGTATCGAGACGGGGCATCGATATACCAGAGTAGACTAGCGTATATGCTTCTCGACCCATGAGATGGGCGATGGATGATCCCATATCCTTTGGTGTTTGACATCAGAGAGGGTATACGGGTGCTCAGTGGAGACTGGGTACACTGGACGGACTCGCCGAGAACTCCCAGATGGTATTATACCTCACGTCAGATGGCAGTTCTCAGGTGACACTTGTACAGGTTAGTCTGTAGACCCGAGATCGTCATAGAGTCTTGTGTGATTCCCACTGTGCTTTGATCTCCACCTTACCACGTCCATGAGGGTGTGCAAAACGGTGGTCTTTGGGTATAGTCCCGAGTCACATGGAGGCAATGAGCGATAGGAGGGGTTTCGTCTCTCCCGGTATTGGGGGTGGATGTTGCGCTGTGCTCGATTGGCCGTAACAGGGAAGTCCCTGGCCAGGGCTGATCAGAGATTTGCTGGTAAGTGTTACCAGTAGTTTCTCGACCCGTTATGAGCCTCACATCGGCACGACTTATCGGTTATTGGGGTCTGACGTTTACCACCCCTAGACTTGATATGCGACATATCAGACGAACAGACCGGACTGTACGGTAAGTGTTACTGGTTGGATTCACAGGAGTGTGAGCGGACTAGCTCGTCGATCTTCTGATCGCTCAATACCCGGATGGCCGTTACGTTTAGCAGACCGCTTGCGGCTTGTGGGTGCTTGATATGATCATCATCTGCTACTGGCGTATTGACGAGTCTTTAGAGTCCTACACAGAGGTTTCCTGGCTCAAGCGAAACGAAATAGGAGCGCATATGAGATATGTGCAGAACCGAGAATAATGCGTGTATGTGATACCGCATTTCATTCTCGCGATATATGTTTCGATTGGTTATATTCGATATGACCTAGTTATCGAATCATTGATTCGATAAATCGATACATTGGATTCTAGTCGGTTATGTGCGACATGACCGGATCATTGAATCAAATGTTGATTTAATGATTTAATGCATAATTATATATTTGATATATTGCATTGCATTAACTAGTATTGGTTCACTTTATATGGATTCTCACTTGATGTGCAAATTGTATATGTGATATACTTTTGTGCACATGTTTGTATCATGTTTGATGATGCATGCTCATTTGGTTAAGTGTATAGAATTAAACTTAGGTTAAGAAAGTGATTAGGGTTTTTATTTATCCATTCTTTTATTTATTCATTTTTGGAAAAAGGATGGGATAAGAATACAAAATGGTTGCTTTCATTCTTGAACATTGTTGAAGCTTCATGAAGCTTTGACTTTGTGACCATTTTGTCTTCACACTAAACCCTAACCATTCTTCTAACCTTAGTTAATTCTCTACACTTAACTATGGTTCACATTATGATAAGTATTGAATTATTTTTTATTTTATCTCAACACTTATCATATTCTTTCTTCTTCTTCATCTTCATCTTCAAGAAAAAAGCTTGATGCCATCAATGGCAACTTGAGCTAAAGTGAGAGAAATCCAATTCTAAAGTGAACCCACCTCCTATTTCTTCACCCTCTACCTCTTGCCAAGTTGTTTTTGGGTGTTTTTCTTCACAAGTTTCACAACTTTGTGAAGTCGGAGCTTGAACTTGTGATGCCTCGACGTAGATCGTCTTTGACATGAAGCCGACGACCTATTCCGCTCGTTTCTCCGATGAAGCCGACGATTGAGTTCGGGATTCATGATGGACAGTGAGAGGACACCCACGTGGAGCTAAGGAAGTGGATAACCGGATCTTCAAAGGTTGCAGCTCTCTTCTTTTAGTTAAGTTGTTAACTAGTTTACCGTTTCGCCTAGAAATCTAGCCGACGATCCGTATTAGGGTTTTCTCGGCACCCATAAAATTTTAAATTGGCATGATCGATGCCTTGTGAGACCTCTATAGTGTGCCTAGGAACCCTACAGTGGTATCAGAGCCTAGCTAGAGCCTTAGGCGAAGTCTAGACGGAGTTTGAAGTCCGAACGATCCGAAACCCTAACTCACAAAATGCTCTCTGTACATTTTCTAAAATCTGGGATTTTTCAAGATTAAAAATGCCTAAAAAATTCAGCAGGAGTATCTAAGAATTACAGTGAAACACGAGATCATTATTCATCTAAACAGCCGCGGAAACGCGGCAGAAGCATGGCTTCTGCCGCGGTTCCGCCGCCTACTGTTCACATTGCGCAATATTGTTTACACAGTAATTCTTCTTTTCTGGTGCTGAGTTTTATGGGAATTTTTAAAATTTATTCAAGAGTTGCATTTTCTGGGGTGTTTTGGAGCTTCGTTGTTTCGATCGGATTATCAAATTTCGTCTTTGTGTATTTCCAGATAATTTTTAGAATATGTTAAAAAGTTCGACCGAATATAAATACCCAATTTTTTCCCCTGTCGGGAAATTTCCAAGTGTTGGATTTTTCCGTAGTTTAACGACGTTCTAAGTAGTGCAAGTAACGCGATGGACCCTCTAGAAGACAACAAACCTTAACTCGATTATGTGACCGTCTTGAACTGCCCTTTGAACCTTCGGGTTTGGGGCAGTACGGCGTGCCACATATGAGGCGTTGGCTTGACCCTTCTACGGCTGGACCGTTGGTACTGAGGCACGAACTGAATGTTGCTAGACTTATTTCATGTGTTGGACTGTATCGGGAAAACTTGGGTGTTCGAATGTTCGATCGGAAAGTTTAACATTTTCTGTTTATCTGGAATGTGATACGATAATTGGAATTCATAAACAGTTATGAGATAACTGAATGAATGTTATAAATCTAGCAGTTTAGTCCCACATGATATTGAAAAGAGTTTTCGATAATGAGTCTAAAATGCGGGATTTATATCTGTTAGGCATGTGATGTCTAAGTATTTCATTTGATTAGGCATGCGATGTCTAAAGAAGTTGCGGATTCCAATTGTTGTAGTTTTACACTTTCTTTTCTGTGACCATAAGTGTAATATGTGATATCGCCGGTTTCGTTGCTATATCTCAACGACAATTGGGATGCGCATATTTACTTACGTTGATGACATGTGATGTTATGTGTTGCTGGATATGTTATATTGGATCGTCGTGTTCGAATAGCCCGGGTTTTTTTTAATGTGAGATGAGTGTTTTTCATTTTCATTCATGTAAAAACTTATATGTAATATTCTTTTATTTGGGGCACTTCCAGGTAGCGGAAGTTGTCACCCTTTGTATATTATTTACTTTTCCGCATTAAGATAGACCCAAGGAGGGGAGCACAAGTAACCGGGTTCTGGGGTCCAGAGGGAGACCAACTCGAGGAGTCGAGTCCGGGTCTCCTAACTCTAGAATTGGTAGGGTTGCTTGCCGCTCTCGTAGGGGTCTAGGGGTGTGGGTTTTGGCTATTCATCGCGACCGTGGAATCCGTGTTTTATACTGGCTCGTATTGAAAACACGGACGTCCTAGTATATCCAATATTTCATATGTTTCTTCTGCTGCGATATCTGTGATGTGATTCTGTGATGGATATAGTATATAGTATATATGATATATTATATAGACGTTACTTATGTTTTACACCCGCGCTAGCCCTGCCCTGCTCTGTCGTTAGTTACCTAACCTAACGGTGCACGAGGGGACATCGAGGCGAATGCGGATGGCATAAGTGTACGTAATATCTATCTGTGATGTTTAGGTACTTAAATGATGGGACTTCATTAATGTGATTAATGAAAGAAAAGAAACCTAAGATGTTGTAGAATCAAAATTTTAAATAAAAAAAGGTAGCTACAGTTCTTGCTTTGCACAGCGATATATATGATATATCCCGCACCTTATTCGATGAGGAAAGGACCGAGATCCCTTCACCGGGCGTGACTGTTGGAGATAGTGCCCTCAGAGTCAATTATTAGGTCACAGGTACGTGATTGTAATGATTGATAGAGGACCTATCCCGGTAGGACAGTCTTACTCGAGATGATAGTATGCTATCTGGTTTACCTTTATCATCGTGTATTGTTTTAAGTGACCTGACACGTCGCTATTACACGTTGATAGAGCCCCTAGGATTCTTGCTTGACCACCAGCAGTATGAGGGCGATCATATAAGTGGGAGCTGGGGTCTATAAGCATATCCTTAAAAGGTCCCTAGTCGTGAGAGTTTCGAGACAGGGCATCGATTCTCCATAGTAGACTAGTGTATACAGTCGAGACCCCGACGAGGGGCGGTGGCCGGTCTCACAAGCCACTGGTGTCAGTTGGATCACCTAAGATGTATACAGGTGCTCATTGGGTTATGAGTACACCGGACAGGACTCGCTGGGAACATGCTAGTTGGTCATATACCTGACGTCAGATGGCAGTTCCCTGGTGACATGTGTGCAGGTTAGTTCATCGACCTGGGGATCGTCATTTGTCTCGTGTGAGTTCCCACTGTACTTTGATTACTACCCTACCACGGCTCAAAGGAGTCGTGCAAACAGGTTTTAGTTGGGTACAGTCCCGAGCCACATGGAGGCAGTGAGCGTATCTTCAGGGGTTCGTCTCTCCCGGTATTGGGGGTGAGGTCGCGCTGTGTCTAGGAGAGCCATTACACAAAGCCCTCGGCCGAGGCAAGGAGATTTACTGGTAGGTATTCCAGTAGTATCTCAGGGTGTTCTGGGCTACACTCCGACACGACTTGTACCGCTTTTGGGGGTCTGACTTTTACCAACCCCCTAGGCCCGCCATGCGATGCTCATAGACGAACGGACCGGACTGTACGGATATTGTCACTGACAGGCTCAGTAGGGAGTCAGGCTGAGTTCGCTCACAGACGTCCCTTTTGATCAATACCTGGTAGCCCGTTATGTATTGGCTTATACCTCTAACGTGCTAGTGGTTAAATCCACAACCAAGGTGTTGACGAGTCTTTAGAGTCACCCACATTCAGTTACTCAGCTTTCGGGCGAAAGGTTGTAGAGGCCGAATGGAGATATGGCAAGGTCCGATCAGATACGTGCGGTATTGCACGGATCAGGATCGGACAGTTTGTACTATAGGCCCTATGGTTATATGGCAGGGTTCGATCAGATACGTGCGGTATTGCACAGATCAGGATCGAACGGATAATACTAGCCGGCTTTGGTATAAGCCGGATCCTAGTATAGTACAGTGTAGATTTTGTCTCATTGCATTTGTATTTCGGTCGAAATACAGATGCGGGTGTGTATGCACAGTATCGGGGTTTTCCTGTAATTTATTACGGGACCAGTTTTCTGGAGT
The DNA here is from genome assembly GCA_030015575.1 of Agapanthus africanus. Lineage (NCBI taxonomy): Eukaryota > Viridiplantae > Streptophyta > Magnoliopsida > Asparagales > Amaryllidaceae > Agapanthus > Agapanthus africanus. Next base: position 296,193,959 of record CM057347.1, read on the forward strand.
TGCCAGTTTGCTTTCCGTTTCGGCCAATTTCCTTTGTTCCGTTCATTGGCCGAAGTTTGGTGGAGGAGGGCTTATTTGCATTGTTGCAAATAAGCATTTTGTGGAGGGGTTCTTTGCTTATTTTTGTATCATGATGGTTTCATGATGGAGCCCATCCCTTGACCTTTCTTGCCTGACTTTGTGAGGTGATGATGGTGGTGGTGGAGTGTTGGTTATTGTTTTGTCATCATGGTTGTTGATGATGAGGTTGTTGGAGTGTTAGTTTAGGCTTGTGATCATTTCCTTTGATGATAGCCTCTCACTTGCATTCGTCTCTTGATTCACTCTTTTGAGTTTTGTGACTCTCTCATTTTTTTTTATCTCATTTCTCTCCTCTCACCATGTCATGGCCGGCCAAGCATGGAGGAGGGTTTGCCCATTTTTGTAGTGGGGATTTTTGCTCTCTTGATGCTAGAAAAATCCCCAAGTGCCTCCACAAAAGTTCATACCTCTTTTCCTCCATCAAAATGGCACCTCCATAAACCCCAAATGAGACTTCTTCACTACACATTCTACAGCGAACCTTGGGCACGTCGAGTAGCCGGCTTCGTGCCCGAGTTGCCTCGGCATTGAGGTGGGAGCCCGTAAAAGAAGTAGGCGATGTGGTGCACTTCCGGCGACGAGGAGGAGACGGGACATTCCGCAGGAGATCGGGACGATGACGAGAAGACCGGAGGACTTGGATCGTCGGTATATCTCTATTCCCTTTCTTGTAGATAGCTAGGACTAATTAATGGTTCGATCCGGATGTTTAGTGCGCGGTGGTACCGGTTTGCTAAGTCCGCAAAATTAAAGTTTTTCACCGTTTCCGCATTCCGGCGTCGGATTGACGGCCGGGGTGCCGCCGTGCACTTACAGTGGTATCAGAGCCTCGCCATTAACTTAGTCTAGCTTTGTGTAATGTGTTTGCATTTCCAATCGATCAAAAAGTTCCAAAACCCGTATTTTGATCACATCAGTTTTCTGTTGGAAATTTTTAGTCTCGAAATTTTTTTCAGGTTGTAAAATATTGATGTACTGGAAAATCTAAGATCTCTGTAAAAATTCGATGAAGTGACTCCACAGTGGGAGCGCGGAACCGCCGCACCACCCCCCTTCCCGCCGCTCTTCCGCCGCACACTGTGGGGATCACTGCACCAATTTTTTACAGAGGCTTTCTGGGGTGAAAAGTGGGGTTTTGGAATAATAACATTGGGCCCAGAATTTCTTTAACTGCTACAGTATTATTTTGGGGCCCACTTGTTAAATTTTGATTGATCGGTTATTTTAAACACATTATTTCACAGTATTTACATTATATCTACGACCGTGAATGTCACTCGATCGGTAAATCCGGTCTAACTGCTATAGCCCGGTTAGACGGATTTGCGAACGTGACTTTCACGTTGATGTTCTGTTTCTGCTGTGATGTTGCGGATCGGTCGTGGGGGATAGCCTGGATGCAATGCTAGTACTGTTGTGATTGTATTATGTACATTTGATATTGCGGGGCGAGCGTCCGACATGTGGACTGCCGTCACTGCCTGATTGTATTATTCTTTTGGGGCACGACCTGGTTGCGGTCGATGTACCCGTTGTATGTATATTTTATTTTCTGTACTAGGATTACCCCGCGGAGGGGTGCACGGATAGCCGGGTTCTAGAGGGCAACGGGCCCGCATCTCATGGCATTGAGACGGAGGGGGCTTCACTCTAGGATTGGCGGGCTATTCGCCGCACTCGTAGGGGGTACAGGTTGACCCAGGAGGGGTGCCCAAGTTACCGGATTCCGTGAAGTGCTGGGTGGTCCATTCACGGTGCTGAAGGGGGCTGCCTCGCTTCAGGTTTTGGCGGGTGACTTGCCGCGCCCGTAGGGGTCCAGGATTTCATTGCACAGGCTATCCACACGACCAGGGGAACGTCGGGTTTCAGCGGCTCTGTGAAACCCGGGGATCCCAGATATCTGTATTGTTTCTGTGACGCTGTTCATTCTCTGTGATGTTGCATTTTATTCACGCCTTGAGCGAATATAATATATTGGTATATATATTAGTAGATGTTGTATATGTTTTGCATCCGCGCTAGTCCAGTCCCCGCTCTGTCGTTAGTTAGCTAACCTAACGGGTAATGACGGGACCCAGTGGCGAATGCGGATGGCATATACGTACATCAGTATATTTTCGTTCTTTGTGGTGTGATCAATTGATGGGACTGCATTGATTCGGATCAATGCAAGTTAAAAACAAACCTAATCTGATGTTGTTGGAACACTTTTCAAAAAGCTGTTATTGCAAGGACGTTCACTTTTGTTTTGCATCGCGGTATTCATTTAGAATATCCTGCTCCTCAGTCGACGAGGCAAGGGCCGAGATCCCTTCACCGGGAGTGACCCCTTGGACAAAAAGTTTGCGTCAGGGCATTAACTTCACTATAGCCGATTACTTTTGCTTTGCACCGTGGTATTCATTTGGAATATCCTGCACCCCATTCTACGGGGAAAGAGCCGAGATCCCTTCACCGGGAGTGACCTCTTTAGCAACGGTTTTCGTCACTATATTTTCAAAAAGCTATCCGTTCCTTCAACGATATCAAGTTCATTACGTTAAAGGTTTTCGCCAGAAACCATTCGTAGCCCTCCGTCGTTTTATATGGGTAGTCAATAGTATTCAAGCTGTGTTTGTTGGCCAAAGTCAAGGCACAGTGTTTGGTAGCTGTTGGTTATTCATATGCAGCATAGATAGATGCGTTGGTTTGGAACAGTCGTATAGCCTTGTTGGCCAAAGTCAAGGGCTTGTGCGGGTGGATTCGAATCAACCTGGAGAATGACGGGTAGAACTTGACATGTGACTTATGATTTGTTGGCCAAAGTCAAGGTCATAAGAGCATGGGGCAGAAATCACATCGGGGGTTTCAAAAGAACTGAAACTTGCCAGATATGCGCATACCTTCTGGAGTGTGATACCGTGAGCGGATTCCGTCACGTTGTCATGCGATGAGAGTTGGATCCCGATTCCCACTGATGAGCTAGTTTACTCCTCGGGTAACCCCGACTAATTCTTCTTTCAGGTTTGGAGGAGAATTTGAGGTACAGTGGGAGGATTCCAGATTAGATAAATTGGTAACCATTCTGATCTAGGTTAGAGTGCACGCTGAGTATTTCTTTTCTCTCTCTCTTTGGCAGCGACCATTGACCCGACCCTAGACTATGACTCAGTGACCAAGTTGACCGAACCTTCTTAAACACTGGCTTTTGGATTGTCAGAGTTGCAAACCTCATTGCCACTCCTACTTTTACCCTTTTCTCCAGGACACCCCGTTTTACTACGAACGTCCACTTCCATTGGACAAAACCATCGTATGGTTAGATACGAACTCGAAAGAATTTATTCGAGGATGGTTTCCGGTTCTGGAGAAAACGGATAGGATTATTCAGTTGTCTTTTCCTTTTTCCTTCTCTCAAGTTGTGAGTACTCCTTGGTTTAGGAGATAGTACACCTATTACGCAAATTGGATAGTCTTCTTCTAAACCATAGGCAGGTGCCGACCGGTAGGGAATGAAGGAAACCAATTAGCATAACGGTGGTGTGCAGAAAGGTATTAAGTTAAGACAAAGCAAGGGATTAGTAAGAGGGCAAAGTAAATTGCAACAGATATTCACGACCAAACCAGGTATTTCATTACAACTCCCAAATCACCTATGTATTTCTCCAGAACACTCCGTATCACTACGAAGATCCACAGTTTATTGGATACTCCATCGTATGGTTATATACGAACTCGAAAGGAATTTATTCCAGTTCGGGGATGGATTCTGGTTCAGGAGAAATAGGAATAAGGTTTATTCGGTTGTCTTTTATCTTCACCCTCTCTCATTGCGAGTGTTCCTAGGATTGGGACAGTACACCCATTATGCTTATTGGATAGTCTTCTTCCAAACCATAGGCTGGTGCCGAACGGTAGGGAAGGAAGAAAACCATTTGGCCTAAAAGGGTGTGCAGAAGGTAAAGACTAAAGACATATGAAGGGATTTGGAGAGGTGGCAAAGAACTATACGGTTACAGTCGTGAATCTGGAAGAGGCATTACTAGGAATACCGGGATACCCCATCGGAACATTTCAATGTTTCAGTTTCACTGTGTAATGTTAAAGGAAAACTGATTTCCCGATTAGATACTTACTCCAGGGTATGTATTTACCAGGTACGATTCTCACATCTGTATGGTTTTACAGATGATGAGTGGGAGTAAGTTATTGGGAATTGGGTGATTATCCTCATTATATCAGGATTCGTTGTAATCGGTGATATTTGAGGAAATCACCTGGGCTGTTTGCCGGTCGGCAAATATTTGGTTTTGAATATCCGCTGTTATGCACCAATTTCAAATTGATATATCTGTACGTCTATTTTCATAGAGTGAGATATACCTTTCTGAAATTATGTCTACGACATTTACCTATATCAGTGGATGGTTAGGTAAGGAGCATTAAACAGCGGTGTAATTCTTCTTAACCATAAGTACAGTTTTCAACCTACGACACACAGTGAATGAGTTATCAGACTCAAGGGACTTATACAAAGGATTGTATGTTGTCCAGGGTCCATCAGGACAGAGGGCTTGGTCCTCGTACTATATTCGGTTTACTTATGACTTCTCTAGTTTTTAGACAGGTGTTTCGCGGAAACACAGGGTCCAAATTTTGAGAAGTTATAGGTATTTGAATAGAGTAGAGAACCAGGTATAGCAAGTATCGGGATTCTTCAAAGAGATCGAAGATGTAGATACTTGTGTATGGTATTCAGTTGATAGTAATGATAAAGAGATCTTGCTTCTCTTTCAGGTTACTCATAATTGGAAGTATTCCTAAGTTGAGTAACGCTGATCGGCCTCCTTCCATTTAGTTGACATGCGCTGGGGACAGCTGCATGATTTGAATCTGGTTCAATTAAATCAGTGCCTCTGTTTCTATATTGGATATAGAACAGTTCATATCTTAACGATGTTAAGGTACGGGGAGTTGTCCGGTTTATGATTAAAACCAGACACTGGACAACTCAAGGCACGTTTCTGTAATGGCTGTTTGTGGGTTGACCCAGGCTATGACGAGGGTTGACTTTCTACCATCTGGATGAACGATAGCGATATTGTTCTAGACTCGCCACAGTTTTATTAAAAAAATGGATTTTTTTTCGGAAACAGTAGTGGGAGTATGGTAGAACTGGAAGTGATTCCAGAACCACAAACGATTACTGAAGATTTGATAAGGAACCTAAAGATTCAATCTGGATTGACATTCCATTGGCCACTCCGCAGATAAGGTGGGTAACTTCAAACACCCGAGAGGCGCTACGGTAGCCTCAAGGACGGTGACAGGGAAGTTCTTGTTTACCCACAATTGCCATTGCTGTTGTTCCAGGTTACGAGACCCGGCGGGAGGATGAGTATAGCGTCGTTCTAAACCATTTTTAGAAGTGTACGTCTATATGACTCTGCCAGAGGGTTGTCGTAGTCAGTGGGAGCAGCGGAAGCATTGGTGGACAGGTTGCTTATGTCTATTTATAGACTAGAGCAGATGTAGCAGAGAAAGATCATCTATTTCTGACGTGACAGTCATGGGTTTGACTTCATCAGAATAGGGGATGGATCTGTTGAGAAGGTAGTAGGGTGTGATATCCTGGTATTTGGATGATATACACAGAGTAGGAAAAGAAACTCCTACACTACGATCGGTTATACTTTGGTCGTCACGCAGTTGTTTCTCCACAAAGGAAATGGATTTTATATCAGACATACTGGTTACTAGATCTATGGTTTTAGATCTAGATTTGGGTGGTTTCCCAATCAGGGTACTTGACAGCATTCTAAGAGTATTTAGGATGGACGACTCCTGGCACGGTAGTGTACCTGCAGGTAATGGAGTCACCCTCTCCAAAGGTGTCTTACAGACTAAAGGGGAGAGGGACGGGCATGATTGACAGATCACTTGCTCAGGCAATTGAGTCAATCGTGAAATGTCGAGTACCACACCAGATGTTGTTCTTGCACTAGATGCAATAAGTTGACATTAATCCAATCCTGGAGAAACAGTCGGAAGCAGTTTTAGAACATAAGTGGATGTTCTAGGGAGATGATAACGACAGCCTCATTCAGGAGACAGCTATCATTCCAGGCTCCAAGGTGACATGGACGACAAGGAGGTTGTCAGAGTTATAGTTTTCCTTCTGATGAGGGGCAGTATTTTGGACAGGTGGTCCAAGGCAATACTGAGGGTGGCATGGCGCAGGATACTGATTAAGTTCAGTTGACGATACAGTCTAAGGAGTTTGGATTTGGAGTTCATTCATGAGCTATGTCCCATCAGACATCCAGATACATCCGAAGACAGGTATTGCTCATTTCGGGAGATGGCTTTCTCCGCGAACTTGAGATATAGAGAGACATAGAAAGAAACAACAAAGCGGATCCACTCACTGAGGCTATTCTTCGAACGCAGTAGTTTCGCAAACGAGCTTTGTGAGACTGACTAGTAGAGGAGTTGGGTGTTCGGTATCACACGGGCTGTGAGTATGCGACATCACAATAATTAGCCTTGAGTGCAAGTGGGAGATTGTTGGAGATAGTGCCCTCAGAGTCAATTATTAGGTCACAGGTACGTGATTGTAATGATTGATAGAGGACCTATCCCGGTAGGACAGTCTTACTCGAGATGATAGTATGCTATCTGGTTTACCTTTATCATCGTGTAATGTTTAAAGTGACCTGACACGTCGCTATTACACGTTGATAGAGCCCCTAGGATTCTTGCTTGACCACCAGCAGTATGAGGGCGATCATATAAGTGGGAGCTGGGGTCTATAAGCATATCCTTAAAAGGTCCCTAATCGTGAGAGTTTCGAGACAGGGCATCGATTCTCCATAGTAGACTAGTGTATACAGTCGAGACCCCGACGAGGGGCGGTGGCCGGTCTCACAAGCCACTGGTGTCAGTTGGATCACCTAAGATGTATACAGGTGCTCATTGGGTTATGAGTACACCGGACAGGACTCGCTGGGAACATGCTAGTTGGTCATATACCTGACGTCAGATGGCAGTTCCCTGGTGACATGTGTGCAGGTTAGTTCATCGACCTGGGGATCGTCATTTGTCTCGTGTGAGTTCCCACTGTACTTTGATTACTACCCTACCACGGCTCAAAGGAGTCGTGCAAACAGGTTTTAGTTGGGTACAGTCCCGAGCCACATGGAGGCAGTGAGCGTATCTTCAGGGGTTCGTCTCTCCCGGTATTGGGGGTGAGGTCGCGCTGTGTCTAGGAGAGCCATTACACAAAGCCCTCGGCCGAGGCAAGGAGATTTACTGGTAGGTATTCCAGTAGTATCTCAGGGTGTTCTGGGCTACACTCCGACACGACTTGTACCGCTTTTGGGGGTCTGACTTTTACCAACCCCCTAGGCCCGCCATGCGATGCTCATAGACGAACGGACCGGACTGTACGGATATTGTCACTGACAGGCTCAGTAGGGAGTCAGGCTGAGTTCGCTCACAGACGTCCCTTTTGATCAATACCTGGTAGCCCGTTATGTATTGGCTTATACCTCTAACGTGCTAGTGGTTAAATCCACAACCAAGGTGTTGACGAGTCTTTAGAGTCCCCCACATTAAGTTACTCAGCTTTCGGGCGAAAGGTTGTAGAGGCCGTATGGAGATATGGCAAGGTCCGATCAGATACGTGCGGTATTGCACGGATCAGGATCGGACAGTTTGTACTATAGGCCGTATGGTTATATGGCAAGGTTCGATTAGATACGTGCGGTATTGCACAGATCAGGATCGAACGGATAATACTAGCCGGCTTTGGTATAAGCCGGATCCTAGTATAGTACAGTGTAGATTTTGTCTCATTGCATTTGTATTTCGGTCGAAATACAGATGCGGGTGTGTATGCACAGTATCGGGGTTTTCCTGTAATTTATTCCGGGACCAGTTTTCTGGAGTTGCCAGTTTGCTTTCCATTTCGGCCAATTTCCTTTGTTCCGTTCATTGGCCGAAGTTTGGTGGAGGAGGGCTTATTTGCATTGTTGCAAATAAGCATTTTGTGGAGGGGTTCTTTGCTTATTTTTGTATCATGATGGTTTCATGATGGAGCCCATCCCTTGACCTTTCTTGCTTGACTTTGTGAGGTGATGATGGTGGTGGTGGAGTGTTGGTTATTGTTTTGTCATCATGGTTGTTGATGATGAGGTTGTTGGAGTGTTAGTTTAGGCTTGTGATCATTTCCTTTGATGATAGCCTCTCACTTGCATTCTTCTCTTGATTCACTCTTTTGAGTTTTGTGACTCTCTCATTTTTTTTATCTCATTTCTCTCTTCTCACCATGTCATGGCCGGCCAAGCATGGAGGAGGGTTTGCCCATTTTTGTAGTGGGGATTTTTTCTCTCTTGATGCTAGAAAAATCCCCAAGTTCCTCCACAAAAGTTCATACCTCTTTTCCTCCATCAAAATGGCACCTCCATAAACCCCAAATGAGACTTCTTCATTACACATTCTACAGCGAACCTTGGGCACGTCGAGTAGCCGGCTTCGTGCCCGAGTTGCCTCGGCATTGAGGTGGGAGCCCGTAAAAGAAGTATGCGATGTGGTGCACTTCCGGCGACGAGGAGGAGACGGGACATTCCGCAGGAGATCGGGACGATGACGAGAAGACCGGAGGACTTGGATCGTCGGTATATCTCTATTCCCTTTCTTGTAGATAGCTAGGACTAATTAATGGTTCGATCCGGATGTTTAGTGCGCGGTGGTACCGGTTTGCTAAGTCCGCAAAATTAAAGTTTTTCACCGTTTCCGCATTCCGGCGTCGGATTGACGGCCGGGGTGCCGCCGTGCACTTACCGTGACTCCTTTAGCAATAACTGGCAGATGCTACACACTCGGTTTGGTTTTTGATTGCTTTTAAGAGGTTTTTGCTTTGCACAGTGATATATATGATATATCCCACACCTCATTCGACGAGGAAAGGGCCGACGATCCCTTCACCGGGAGTGACCCCTTTAGCAAAACTAGAAAAGCCTCAAAATCAATCTATTTCAAAACTTCATTTGATTCTACAACGATATCAAGTTCATTACGCAATAGGTTTTCGGAAAAACCTGACGTAGCCCTCCGTCATTTCAGATTAGAACTGTTTAGTATTCGTGCTGCGTTTGTTGGCCTTTGTCAAGGCGTAGTGTGCGGTAGCTGAATAGTGCTTATCTGCTAATGCATGTGATGCAGATTGTTTCAGGGTAGTCGTACGACCTTGTTGGCCTTTGTCAAGGGTCGTGCGGGTGGGTTTGATTCAATCAAGAAATGACGGGTTGAACTTGACTAGCATCCTGTGATTTGTTGGCCTTTGTCAAGGTCATAGGACACTAGGGGCAAAATATTATCGGGAATTTCAAGTGTTGAAATTTGCAATGAGATTGCATACCTTCTATGAGATAGTTGGATCCCGATACCCACTGCGAGTAAGAGTTACTCCTGGGAGAGTTTTACACATTGCAATTAGCTGATCAAGTAGGTGTCTAGAAAGGTGTCAACGGGGTTACGCCTCTGGGAAAACGAGGTTTACATTAATTAGGTTCGTGCGAAAGCACGAGGGACCTCCCTCAAAGTACCGACACTGGCCTGGCTGAAAGATTGGCGAACTTGTAGTGTGTAATTAATCCCGGCTAGTCTTTCCTTTTAGGGTTTGAAGGAAGATTTGATAAAAACCAGTGGGAGCCATCCTGATTAGATAAGATAATAACCAATCTGATCTTGCACGAGCATACGCTAAAGTGTTTTCTTCTCTCTCTCTCCAGGTAGCGACCATTTCATGCCCTAATGAAGATAATAATATGGATGTATTGACCGAACCCGCATGTTATACTGTGCTGGGGAACGTTGGTTCCGTTCTTTCTTATAAGAGTTATAGGAATGAACAGGATATAGGGGAATACCAGGATTCCCATGCCACCCGATTGAAGAAAGTACATGTTGATGCATTTTCTTCGGGTGTGTTCGTTACTGAGGACTGTTTCTCTATTTGCTCTACGTCCTGGGTATTAGATACCGGGTCAGGATCCCATATATGTAATCAGTTACATGGGCTAAGGAAAGATAGAGAACTTGGAGAAGGTGATAAAGACATTAGAGTTGGAAATGGTGCAATTGTTGCAGCTAAGACTGTCGGGGAATATCACCTAGCATTACCAACTGGTAATACATTGGTTCTGAACGAATGCTATTACATGCCGAACCTGATATGCAACATTATATCGGTTTCTTTATTAAGTAAAGAGGGATATAATTTTGTATTACAGGACAATGTTATGAACATTTTCCGTAACCAAAAGTTGGTTGGATCAGGCACGTTATGCAATGGCATTTATGTTCTAAATCAATCAACAATTCTGAGCATAACAAACACACACAAGAGGAAGAGTTCTGAACTCAACGAATCCTTCTTGTGGCATTGTAGACTGGGTCACATCAATGCGACACGACTAGCTAAGTTGCATAAAGATGGATATTTAAATCCGTTTGAATTTTCATCTTATGACACTTGCCAGTCATGTCTCAAAGGCAAGATGACCAAGACTCCATTTACGGGACACGGAGAAAGAGTTACCGAACTCTTGGGACTGATACATAGTGATGTATGCGGTCCCATGTCTACACATGCCAGGGATGGTTCTTCGCACTTCATTACATTCACTGACGATCTCTCTAGATTCGAATATGTGTTCCTGATGAAACACAAATCAGAATCTTTTGAGAAATTTAGGGAATATAAACAAGAAGTTGAGAACCAAACCGGAAAAAGTATTAAAATCCTACGATCTGATCGAGGAGGAGAATACTTAAGCAATGAATTCCTGGACTTCCTAAAAGAGAATGGGATTCTCTCTCAGCTGACTCCTCCATATACATCACATCACAACGGTGTATCAGAACGGAGGAACCGCACCCTATTAGATATGGTGCGCTCTATGATGAGCACAGCTGAGTTACCTATTTCCTTCTGGGGTTATGCGCTGGAGACAGCAGCATACCTATTGAATCAAGTTCCATCTAAATCTGTACCTACCACACTATATGAGATATGGAGTGGGAAGAGACCATGTCTTAAACGAGTTAAGATATGGGGTTGCCCGGCCTATGTCAAAAGGCAAAATCTAGACAAACTCGAGGCACGGTCAGTTCTATGCAAGTTTGTGGGATATCCCAAACATTCACATGGATATCTTTTCTACCATACAGAGGAACAAAAAGTGTTTGTTTCTCGCCATGCCACCTTTTTGGAAAAGGAATTTCTTGCAAAGGAAATTAGTGACAATAAGGTAGAACTGGAAGAAATTCCGGCTACACAAACTCAAACTGAAGATTTAGTGGAACCAGAGGATTCAGTAGCTCCCGACGAACCTCAGCCTCTCCACCGATCTAGTAGGGTTCCTCACCAACCTGAGAGATACTACGGTTTTCTCATGGATGGTGGAAGCGAGGATTGCATCATGGAGGATGATGACCCAACTAGCTTCGAGCAGGCCATCACGAGTGGGGACTCAGTGAAATGGCTAGATGCTATGCGGTCCGAGATGGAATCCATGTACACCAACAAAGTATGGACTTTGGACGTTGCTCCTGAAGGGGTAAAACCCATTGGGAGCAAGTGGATCTTCAAGAAGAAACTTGGTGTAGATGGGAAAGTGGAGACTTTCAAAGCTAGACTTGTAGCAAAGGGTTTTCGTCAAAGACCAGGTGTGGACTATGATGAGACCTTTTCTCCAGTGGCTATGCTTAAATCCATCCGGATCATGCTTGCCATCGCTGCTTATCATGATTACGAAATCTGGCAAATGGATGTTAAGACCGCCTTTCTAAATGGTGATTTAGAAGAGTGCGTGTACATGACTCAGCCAGAGGGCTTCGTAGACAGTGGGAGCAGCGGGAAGGTGTGCAAGCTGCTTAAATCCATTTATGGATTAAAGCAAGCATCGCGGAGTTGGAACATCTGCTTTGACGTCGTTATCAAAGAGTTTGATTTCTTCAAAAACCCAGATGAACCTTGTATCTACAAGAAGGTGGCAGAGAGTAAGGTTGTCTTCCTCGTATTGTACGTGGACGACATACTCTTGATATGAAATGATATTCCTATGCTACAATCGGTCAAGCTCTTCTTATCACAAAGATTCTCAATGAAAGATCTTGGTGATGCCTCCTGCATATTGGGAATTAGGATCTATAGAGATAGATCCAAACGGATTTTGGGATTGTCCCAATCCAGGTACATTGACACCATACTAAAGAGGTTTAGTATGGAAGAGTCCAAGCGTGGGAACTTGCCCACGATCTCTGGAGTCACTCTCTCCAAAGAGATGTCTCCCAAGACTGATTTGGAGAGAGCTCGCATGCAAGGGATACCCTATGCTTCGGCAGTAGGCTCTATCATGTATGCGATGCTATGTACCAGACCCGATGTAGCATACTCACTAAGTATAGTGAGCAGGTATCAAGCTGACCCTGGAGAGGGTCACTGGACAGCTGTGAAGAGCATTCTCAAGTACTTGCGAAGGACTAGAGATATGTTCTTGGTGTATGGTAACGGAGAACTCCAAGTGGAGTCCTTTACCGATTCGAGCTTCCAGAGTGATAAGGACGACTCTAAGTCGCAGTCGGGCTTTGTCTTTACCCTTTACGGAGGGGAGGTTAGCTGGAAGAGTTCCAAGCAGGAAACCATGGCAGACTCGACAATGGAGGCTGAATACATCGCTGCCAACGATGCTGCCAAAGAGGTTGTCTGGATCAAGAAGTTCATTACTGAACTTGGAGTGGTTCCATCCATTGAGCATCCAATACCTTTGTATTGTGATAACAATGGAGCGGTGGCTTTGGCCAAGGAACCCAGGTCCCATCAGCGGTCCAGGCATATTCTGAGGCGGTATCACCTGATCCGGGAGATAGTTGATCGCCGGGAGATCGAGGTCAGGAGGGTTGACACGAAGAACAACACGGCGGATCCACTCACGAAGGCCATTCCCCAGATACAGTTCGAGAGACTCTTCGGGATGCTCGGTATGCGATACTACAGAAGCTGGCCCTAGTGCAAGTGGGAGATTGTTAGTTGTATGTATGCCCTAGAGGCCAGTATTGTACAGATGTTGTATATTATATTGGATGCTTGGACATATATAGAGATGACTTCCTTGCTCGATATGATAGTATGCTATCTGGTTAATCTTTATCTTAATATGTACACTAGTCTCTATAAACTGTCTTACAGTTACATGTTGGTAAAGCCCTTAGGATGTGTACTTGACTACCTGGACTATGATGCAGATCATACTAATGGGAACATGGTAGTCCATAAGTACATCCTTCAAAGTCCCTAGTCGTGGGTGTATCGAGACGGGGCATCGATATACCAGAGTAGACTAGCGTATATGCTTCTCGACCCATGAGATGGGCGATGGATGATCCCATATCCATTGGTGTTTGACATCAGAGAGGGTATACGGGTGCTCAGTGGAGACTGGGTACACTGGACGGACTCGCCGAGAACTCCCAGATGGTATTATACCTCACGTCAGATGGCAGTTCTCAGGTGACACTTGTACAGGTTAGTCTGTAGACCCGAGATCGTCATAGAGTCTTGTGTGATTCCCACTGTGCTTTGATCTCCACCTTACCACGTCCATGAGGGCGTGCAAAACGGTGGTCTTTGGGTACAGTCCCGAGTCACATGGAGGCAATGAGCGATAGGAGGGGTTTCGTCTCTCCCGGTATTGGGGGTGGATGTTGCGCTGTGCTCGATTGGCCGTAACAGGGAAGTCCCTGGCCAGGGCTGATCAGAGATTTGCTGGTAAGTGTTACCAGTAGTTTCTCGACCCGTTATGAGCCTCACATCGGCACGACTTATCGATTATTGGGGTCTGACGTTTACCACCCCTAGACTTGATATGCGACATATCAGACGAACAGACCGGACTGTACGGTAAGTGTTACTGGTTGGATTCACAGGAGTGAGCGGACTAGCTCGTCGATCTTCTGATCGCTCAATACCCGGATGGCCGTTACGTTTAGCAGACCGCTTGCGGCTTGTGGGTGCTTGATATGATCATCATCTGCTACCGGCGTATTGACGAGTCTTTAGAGTCCTACACAGAGGTTTCCTGGCTCAAACGAAACGAAATAGGAGCGCATATGAGATATGTGCAGGACCGAGAATAATGCGTGTATGTGATACCGCATTTCATTCTCGCGATATATGTTTCGATTGGTTATATTCAATATGACCTAGTTATCGAATCATTGATTCGATAAATCGATACATTGGATTCTAGTCGGTTATGTGCGACATGACCGGATCATTGAATCAAATGTTGATTTAATGATTTAATGCATAATTTTATATTTGATATATTGCATTGCATTAACTAGTATTGGTTCACTTTATATGGATTCTCACTTGATGTGCAAATTGTATATGTGATATACTTTTGTGCACATGTTTGTATCATGTTTGATGATGCATGCTCATTTGGTTAAGTGTATAGAATTAAACTTAGGTTAAGAAAGTGATTAGGGTTTTTATTTATCCATTCTTTTATTTATTCATTTTTGGAAAAAGGATGGGATAAGAATACAAAATGGTTGCTTTCATTCTTGAACATTGTTGAAGCTTCATGAAGCTTTGACTTTGTGACCATTTTGTCTTCACACTAAACCCTAACCATTCTTCTAACCTTAGTTAATTCTCTACACTTAACTATGGTTCACATTATGATAAGTATTGAATTATTTTTTATTTTATCTCAACACTTATCATATTCTTTCTTCTTCTTCTTCATCTTCAAGAAAAAAGCTTGATGCCATCAATGGCAACTTGAGCTAAAGTGAGAGAAATCCAATTCTAAAGTGAACCCACCTCCTATTTCTTCACCCTCTACCTCTTGCCAAGTTGTTTTGGGTGTTTTCGTCACAAGTTTCACAACTTTGTGAAATCGGAGCTTGAACTTGTGATGCCTCGACGTAGATCGTTTTTGACACGAAGCCGACGACCTATTCCGCTCGTTTCTCCGATGAAGCCGACGATTGAGTTCGGGATTCATGATGGACAGCGAGAGGACACCCACGTGGAGCTAAGGAAGTGGATAACCGGATCTACAAAGGTTGTAGCTCTCTTCTTTTAGTTAAGTTGTTAACTAATTTACCGTTTCGCCTAGAAATCTAGCCGACGATCCGTATTAGGGTTTCTCGGCACCCATAAAATTTTAAATTGGCATGATCGATGCCTTGTGAGACCTCTATAGTGTGCCTAGGAACCCTACAGTACCCAGGAAGTAATGTTAATTGACAAACAGTTCTCAATTTCAAACACACTTGAGGCCGAAGCCACAACATTCTTCGTATCCTGGCTACTGGCTTCCAAAGCCCTGCAATCTTTCTGCCAATGCCCATTCCCATAACAATAGGAACATCCCTCCTTCCCTACACCAAGTCCCGAAACTTTAACTCTTCCCTTTCCTTCTACTTTACTGACACCGTATATCGGCTTTGTGGAGGTTTTCTTCTTTTCACCCTTTGCTTTCGCCCTGGATGCAGAAGAAGAAGGTCCCCCATTAAGCAGAGCTTGTGTCTCCCTGGTCTCTTTCAGGATGTAAGTAGAGGGTAGGGACTATGGAAATAAGTCAGCGCATGACCTGTTTCCCAATGTAGTCTCCAGGTCCTTGAGCTCATCAATATAGCTAGTCATTGTAAGGACGTCGTCCCCTACAGATGACCCGACAGCCAACCTCGCTTGAATTAATTCGTTCGAGGTCTCATATCTTGCGATATGAGATTGGTCTCCATATAAATCTTTGTTATGGAGAAAGATGGAAACTAAGTCCATCTTCTCGTGCTGCTTCTGGTATACACAATCAACTGAAGCCAACACGAGGCACTTGGCATTCACATTATCCTTTTCCCTTGTCTGACGGACATCCATATCCGTGACGGTGGAAACTGGACCTGGGACGGCGGGATCTTGAGTAGTAATATGGCGGTCCAGCTTGTCATTGGCAATGGACATCTGGACAGACCTTTGCCAGTCATATAAGTTAGATTCAGTCAACTTGTTATCTAGATGTAACCTAGTCATGGTCACAAGGTCGCCGCAATGAGAGAGAGAGAGAAGAAAACACTTTAGCATGATGCTCTTGCAAGTTTAGATTGGTTTTTAGTTTATCTAAACTGGATGGCTCCCACTGTTTCTCGAATCCTTTCTCAAACCATAAAAGAAGAATTAGCCAAGACTGATCTCACCGTACAATACTTGCTTAACTGTTCAGCCGGGCCGGTGTCGGTATTTCGAGGGAGGTTTTCCAACGCTTTCGCGAAGTTCCTTAATTAAATAACCTCTTTTCTCCAGGGGCGTAGCCCCGCTGACACCTTTCTCGACACCTACTTGGTTTATAGCATTGATCGTTAAGTGACGAATCTCCTGATAAGTAGCATATACTCACAGTAGGATCGGAATCCAAATATCATCGTGTGATAATGTTGAAGGAATCCTACCAACATTCATCAAACTCCAAATAGTATGCAACACTAGCAAGTTTCAGTTTCTTTAGAAACTCTCGATGTGGATTTTTGCCCCATGTTCTTATGACCTTGACTAAGGGCCAACAAATCATAAGTCACATGTCAAGTTCTACCCATCATTATCTTGTTAATTTGAACCCACCTGTATATACTCTTGACTAAGGGTCAAACAAAGTAATACGACTGTCCCAAACCAACTCATCTATCTATACAACAAATGAATACCCCAGCAGCTACCAATCACTATGTCTTGACTAAGGGCCAAACAAATATAGCTTGAATACTACTGACCATCCATAAGAAATGACGGAGGGCTACGACTGGTTTTGACGAAACCGTGAACGTAGTGAACTTGATATAATCGAAGGAACCTGATAGCTTTTTTTAAAAAAGGAGTGGTTAAAGCTCCGCAATTAAAAATTCTGCTCTTTTAAAATAACCGAGTGGTTTCTTTTAAATTTGTTCCAACGATTCAACTTTGGTTTGTTTTCTTTGCATTAAAATAATGCGTCCCATCATTTATCCTATCATTGCAGAAAACAACGAAAATAAAACGTCCTCTTATGCCATCCGCATTCGCCACTGGGCCCCGTCATTCACCCTTTAGGTTACATAACTAATGAAAGAGCGGGGGCTGGGCTAGCGTGGGTGCAAAACATAAATGACGTCTAATTGCTATCATATATAGATATTGTACATTCGTCAGACGCAATAATAGGCATTCCAGATCACTGATGAACATTATTGGATATACAAGCAATCCGCGTTTCTTTTGAGCCTGCAACGAAAGACGGATTACACAGTTATGATGAATAGCCATTACCCAACCCTAGACCCCTACGGGTACGGCAAACTACCCGCCAAGTACCCGAAGTGAAGCGGTCTCCCTCAACAACGTGAGTAGGCCACTAAACACTTCAAAGTACCCGGTAGTTTATGCACCCCACCTTGGGTCTATCCTAGGAGCAAAAAACAGTAAATGAAATAATATCACGGTGGCTACAATCTCAGCCGGGATGTGCCCTGCAAAAGAATATTACATCATATTACAATTTACATCGAATGAATGAATATAAAAACTCATCTCAAACCTCGGCTAATCACCACAACGATCCAATCAAGTTCATATACACAAACCATTACAGAAATGTGCAACTCCCTGCTAACCGACATACTAGCAATTAGGGGAGGTTTACGAACACATTAAACAATACAGATAAAACCTTATTAGCAAATAACTTAGAATATCGATCGACAACCTTTTTCCGTGTCTATCCCAAATGCAAGACAGCACTGAAGTAACCTGGGCAGAAACAAAATATACAGGAAAACAAAACACCAAAAACTAAGAATTATTGTGCAAATCCGAGTCAACTCAGAGTTGACTCGGCGGCGGATCCGCGGCCGATATCACTCATCTGCCGCGGTTCCGCGGTCGTATCACCGAGTTACCTCCTCGTATTTTCACAGTATTCTTAGAATCCCCTGCTGTGAATTTTCATACCTATCAAATAATTTTTTCGACACGTTTAAAATTGATAGAAACTTGAGGGGTCTGGGGTTATGTTTTCGCGTTTTTCCGATGATCGAAATTCTAATTAGTTGCTAGCAAGCTACCAAAGGTTTAGTTGGCTCTGATACCACTGTAAGTCCATGTCACGCACCCCACGAGCTTATGGGGGAGGCGGAATATATGAAAAACAATTATCAAAGCTTTGTAACACGGACTTGAGCACACGGATCGTGTCTAAACAATTACTAGCAAACTACGAAAGGTTTAACTACTCGGATTCGAAGTTATACCTCACGTTACTTGTCCTTCGGGTATTCATCACCGTCCTCCACTCCTCGTAGGCTCTATGGAACGTCGGCACCTCAACGGCCTCCTCGAGTCAAAGACGATCCACCCGAGAGCTACTACTCCAAGCTTGACCTCTAACTTGAGGTAACTAGGTTACTAAAAGTGCTAATCAAAGCAACCTAGGGGATATAGAGTAGGATTAGGGATTAATAAGTCTTTCTAACCCTTGATCTCAACACTTGAAAGGTTAGGGTTAGGGTTTGAAGAGAGAGAGAGCTTGAGGAGAGAGAAGGTGAGAATGAGTTTCATTTTGGAATAATGAAATCATTGTGAATATATGAAGCATATCATATTATTAAAATGAATAACAAATAATAATATGTCATCATGCTTCATTAACTCACATAGTGATTCATCTCATGAGTCATTTAAATCATAAATGCATCATTAACTCCGTGGATGAATCACACCATGACTCATTACCCCAATTAATGCAAATGCCAGCTTAGCCTCCAACTCACTAAACTTCTAGAAGCTTCTCGACAAATTACGATAACGCCCCACCTATCCATGAAAAAACGGAAATACTTTAGACTGTATAAATCCAATAATCCGATACTAGAATCTGGCTTAAACCAAAGCCTGCTACTAAAAACTGTCCGAACATCGTATGTGCGTGAAAACACGTATGCGTCCGAACCCCGTCGTAAAACCATACGACCTCTATATCGTTTCGCCCGAAGCAGGGAAACTCTCTGTGTGGGACTCTAAAGACTCGACACTACGCTGGCAGTGGGTTTAACCACAGACCGCAAGCAGCACTAGCTGTACGTAATGGTCCCCAGGTAGATGTCGATAAGAAGGACGATGAGGAACCCATCCGAACTCCTACTGAGCCTGATGTGATAATCTCCGTACAGTCCGGTCTGTTCGTCTAGGACTATCGCATATCGGGCCTAGGGGGCGGTAAACGTCAGACCCCTAATAGCGGTATAAGTCGTGTCGGAGTGAAGCCCATTACACCTTGACAAACTACTGGAAGCCACCAGTAAATCTTGCTTGCTCTTGCCAGGGACTTTGCGTAATGGCTCTCCATACACAGCGTGATATCAACCCCCAATACCGGGAGAGACGAATCCTGTCTAACCGCCACTGCCTCCAAGTGCTTCGGGACTCCACCCAACTACTACCTATTTGCATGACTCCTTTGAGCCGTGGTAGGCTAGTAATCTAAGTACAGTAGGAACACACCCGAGGCGAAGTAGCAGTATCAAGTCGACGGACTAAGCTGTACTCATGTCACCTGGGAACTACTATCTGACGATGGGTATAAATCCAACCTGCAGTTCCCGGCGAGTCCTGTCCGGTGTACCCGTAACCCAATGAGCACCTGTATACTATCTGCAGTACGAAGTACTGATGGCTGTGGGACAGACCATCTCCCCAACTGGGATGAGAAGCGTACACACTAGTCTACTCCGGAGTATCGATGCCTTGTCTCGATAATCCTACGACTAGGGACCTGTATGGGATGTTGCTTATAGACTATCCAGCCCCTACTAGCATGACTGCCATCACAACACTGGTAATCAAGCAAAGATTCTAAGGGCTCTACTAATATGTATAAGCGATACGTTACAAGAAACATATGCACATATTAAAGTAGACACAAACCAAGTAGCATACTACCATTTTTAGCAAGACTGTCAATACAACTGTGAATATCCCAAGCTTCCATTAAATAATATACAAACTAGTATGATATAGTAATGGCCTCTAGGGCATAAACACTAACATATGTGACCGTCAGAACCGCCACTAAACTGTAGGGTTTGTGGTACTTCAGCAGTGCCACATGTGAAGCATTGGTTGACCTTCTATGGCTGGTTAATAGGAGCTGTGGCATGTTCTGGGATCTTTTGAACTCCGCTCAAGTGTTGAGCTATTTAGGAAATTTTGGGTGTTTGTTTATTCGATCGGAAAGTTTAACATTGTCTAGTTATCTGGAATATGATACAATATGTGGAATTCATATAGTTAGGCATGAAATCCGTAATATGTGATATTTTGGGTTTATGATGTCTAAGGTGATTGTGGATTCCAAATATAGTAGTTTGACATTTTCTTTTCTGCGACCGTAAGTGTAATATATGGTGTATCGCCGGTTTCGTTGCTATACATCAACGATAATTGGGATACGCATATTTACTTACGTTGATGACATGTGATATTATGTGTTGCTGTGATATGTTACATTGGATCGTCGCTTTTGATTAGCCGAGGGTTTTTATGTGAGATGAGAGTTTTTATTTTCAATCATGTAAAATTCATTATATGTAATATTCTTTTATTGGGGCATTTCCGGGTTGAAGATGATGTCACCATTGTATATTATTTACTTTTCAGCATTAGGATAGACCCAAGGAGGGGAGTACAAGTAACCGGGTTCTAGGGTCCAGTGGGAGGCCATCTCGAGGAGTCGAAACCGGGTCTCCTAACCCTAGAATTGGTAGGGTTGCTTGCTGCTCTCGTAGGGGTCTAGGGATATGGGTTTTGTTATTCATTGTGACAATAGAATATGTGTTTTATATAGGCTCAAAATAAAACAAAGACCTCCTACTATATCCAATATTTCATATGTTATCTTCTGCTGCCGATATTCTGTGATGTGATCATTTTAAATGCGTGAGACAAATGCATTATTATTGTATATATGATATATAATAAATGTTGCGTATGTTTTGCACCCGCGCTAGTGCCGCCCTGCTATGCCGTTAGTTAAGTAACCTAACGGTGCATAACGGGACACTGGCGAATGCGGATGGCATAAACGTACGTTGTATTTTCGTTTTTTCTGTGATGCTTAGGAAGAATAAATAATGGGACTTCGTTAATGAGTTTAATGAAAGAAAAAGAAAGCCAAAAGATGTTGTAGAATCAAATTTATAAAAAGGGTAACTCTAGTTTTTACTTTGCATAGCGGTATTCCTTGTAGAATATCCAGCACCTTATTCGATAAGGAAAGAGCCGAGATTGCTTCACCGGGAGTGACCTCTTTGTTAGTTATATGTATGCCCTAGAGGCCATTACTGTACATACGATGTATATTGTAATGGATGCTTGGACATATATAGGGAGGACTTTCTTGCTCGACATGATAGTATGCTATCTGGTTGTACTTTATCTTAACATGTACTCTGATTGTCTCTATATTACATGTTGATAAAGCCCTTAGGATATGTACTCGACTACTGGGACTATGATGAGATCATACTAGTGGGGCCACGGTAGTTGACGAGTACATCCTATAACTGTTCCTAGTCGAGGGTGTATCGAGACAGGGCATCGATACACCAGAGTAGACTAGCGTATACGCATCTTGACCCATATGATGGGCGATGGATGATCCCATATCCATCGGTGTTTGACATCAAGGATGGTGTACGGGTGCTCAGTGGAGACTGGGTACACTGGACGGACTTGCCGAGAACTCCCAGTTGGTATTATACCTCACGTTAGATGGCAGTTCTCCGGTGACAATGGTACAGAGTAGTCTGTTGACCTAAGATCGTCATAGAGTCTTGTGTGATTCCAACTATACTTTGATTTCCATCATACCACGTCCAAGAGGGCGTGCAAAAAGGTGGCTTTTTGGTACAGTCCCGAATCACATGGAGGCAATTAGCGATAGGAAGGGATTCGTCTCTCCCGGTATAGGGAGTTGATGTTGTGCTGTATTCGATTGGCTATAACCGGAAATCCCTGGCCAGGGTTGCTGAGATTTACTGGTTCTAAGTCGTGCAAGTAACGCGGTGGACCCTCTAGAAGAACACTAACCTTAACTCGATTATGTGACCGTCTTGAACTGCCTCTGAACCTTAGGGTTTGGGGCAGTACGGCGTACCACATGTGAGGCGTTGGCTTGACCCTTCTACGGCTGGACCATCGGTACTGTGGCATGTGATGGATATTTTGAAACTGATTTCAAGTGTTGAGATATATTGGGGAAACTTGGGTGTTTGATTATTCGATCGGAAAAGTTTAAACAATGTCTTTTTATCTGGGATGCGATACAATATTTGGAATCCACAGGTAGTTATGAGATAACTAATTAGAATGTTATAAACATAACAGTTTAGTCTCAATTGATCGGTTGCCACGAAATTTTGATGTGATCAAAAGTCCATCGCAATCACGTAGCATACGCGGATACTTGCCGGATAAACTTAATTGACAGCCACGCCCCATAGTCCCGACCAAGTGACTGTAGGAGAACCCCGTCGCCAAAAGCATCCGTTCGGGTGCTCGCGGCAACGGTGTTCCTCCTTAGTGCACTTCGTCGACGGCAATGGGAGTGCGGCCGTCTACTAAAGTTTACGATGAGCATTCGATCAGGATGTCGGGAATCCTGTTGAATTTCCCGACTTGATATTGAAAAGAGTTTTCGATAATGAGACTAAAATGCGGGGTTTATAATTGTTAGGCATGCGATGTCTAAGGAATTCATTTGGTTAGGCATGTGATGTCTAAAGAGGTTGTGGATTCAAACTGTTGTAGTTTTACACTTTCTTTTCTGTGACCGTAAGCGTAGTATGTGGTGTATCGCCAGCTTCGTTGCTATACATCAACAACAATCGGGATACGCATACTTGCTTATGTTGATGATATGAGATATTATGTGTTGCTGTGATATGTTATATTGGATCGTCGCGTTCTAAATAGCCGAGGGTTTTATGTGAGATGAGAGTTTTTTCTTTTTCATTCATGTATAATTCATTTGTATGTAATATTCTTTTATTGGGGCACTTCCAGGCTGAGGATGATGTCACCATTGTATATTATTTACTTTTCCGCATTAGGTAGACCCAAGGCGGGGAGCATAAGTAACCGGGTTCTGGGGTCCAATGGGAGACCATCTCGAGGAGTCAAGACCGGGTCTCCTAACCCTAGAATTGGCAGTGTTTCTTGCCGCTCTCGTAGGGGTCTAAGGATGTGGGTTTGGCTATTCATCGCGACCGTGGAATCTGTGTTTTATACAGGCTCGTAGTAAAACATGGACGTCCTAGTATATCAATATTTCATATATGTTCTTCTGCTGCAATGTTCTGTGATGAGATCATATTACTGCCTGAGATGAATGTTTATATTATATATATGAGATATATGTTATATTGCAGATTTCGTTCAAATGTGATGCTTGTGAAGCATAATTAAAAATAGGACTTCATTAATTAGATTAATGAAACTAAAAGAAACCTAAAGATATTGTAGAAACTTGTTTAAAAACTGGTAGCTCTAGTTCTTGATTTGCATAGCGGTGTTCCTTGTAGAACATCCAGCACCTTATTCGATAAGGAAAGAGCCGACGATCCCTTCACCGGGAGTGACCACTTTAGTGAAACTAGCAGATGCTACAAACTCGGTTTGTCTTTTGATTGCTTCTATAGTTCTTGCTTTGCACAGCGGTATATATGATATACCTTGCACCTTATTCGATGAGGAAAGGGCCGACGATCCCTTCACCGGAGTGACCCTTTTAGCAAAACTAGAAAGGCATCAAAAACACTCCATTTAAAATCACTCGATTCTACAACGATATCTAGTTCATTACGGAAAGGGTTTTCATAAAAACCTGTCGTAGCCCTCCGTCATTTCAGATAAGTCCTACTTAGTATTCATGCTACGTTTGTTGGCCTGCGTCAAGGCGTAGTGTGCGGTAGCTAACTAGTATTTATCTGTTTATGCATATGATGCAGATTGGATCAGGGTAGTCGTGCGACTTTGTTGGCCTGCGTCAAGGGTTGTGCGGGTGGGTTTAATTCAATCAAGAAATGATGGGTTGAACTTGACTAGTGGACTATGGTTTGTTGGCCTGCGTCAAGGTCATAGGACGCTAGGGGTAAAATAATATTGGGAATTTCAAGTGTTGAAATTTGCAATGAGATTGCATACCTTCTATGAGATAGTTGGATCCCGATACCCGCTGCGAGTAAGAGTTACTCCTGGGAGAGTTTTACGCATTACAATTAGCCGATCAAGTAGGTGTCTAGAAAGGTGTCAATGGGGTTACGCCCCTGGGAAAATGGGGTTTACTTTAATTAAGTCCGTGCGAAAGCACGGGGCACCTCCCTCAAAGTACCGACACTGGCCTGGCTGAAAGATTGGCGAACTTGTAGCGTGTAATTAATCCCGGCCAGTCTTTCCTTTTAGGGTTTGAAGGAAGATTTGATTAAAACAGTGGGAGACATCCTGATTAGATAACAAATATAATCTTGCAATAGCATACGCTGAGTGTTTTCTTCTCTCTCTCTCCAGGTAGCGACCATATCACGCCTTAATCAAGATAATAATATGGATGAATTGACCGAACCCGCTTGTTATACTGAGCTGGGGAACGTTGGTCCCGCTCCAACTTATAATTGTTATAAGATAGAGCAGGAAATTGGGGAATACCAGATTTACCGTGCCGCCCAAACGAAGAATGTGCATGTTGATGCATCATCTTCGGGTGTGTTCATTACAGAGAACTGTTTCTCAGTATCCTTTACGTCCTGGGTATGAGATACCGGATCAGGATCCCGCATATGTAATCTGTTACATGGGCTACAGATAGGTAGAGAACTGAGAACGGGTGATAAGTTTCATGAGATAGAAAACGGTACAAGTGTTGCAGCCAAGTCTGTTGGTCACTATCACCCTGTATTACCAGAATACATTGATTATGAACGAATGTTATTAGATACCGAACCTGATATACAACATCATATCAGTCTCTTTATTAGTAAAGAAAGGATATAATTTTGTATTGTTGGATAATGTTTTGAACATTTCCTATATCAAGAGTTGATCGGTTTAGGCACGTTATCTAAAAGCATTGACATTCTAAATCAAACTACAGTTCTTAGTATACAGAACACACACGAGAGGAAGAGTTCAGAAATGAACGAATCCTTCTTGAGGCATTGTAGACTAGGTCATATCAATGCGACCCAACTAGCTAAGTTACATTTAGATGCATATTTAAATCTGTTTGAATTTACATCTTGTGAAACTTGCCGGTCATGTCACAAAGATAAGATGACCATAGCTCTGTTTATTGGAAACAGAGTAAGAGTTAGTGAACTCTTGGGATTGATACATGTTGATGTATGATGGTCCCCTGTCTACACATGCCAAGACTAGTTCTTTGTACTTCTTTACATTCTCTGATGATCTCTCAAGATTCGGACATATGTTCCTGTTGAAACACAAGTCTGAACCTTTTGAGATATTCACAGAATATAAGTAATAAGTAGAGAACCAAAAAACGGGTATAAGTATGTCACGACCCGAGAATTTCGACTCGTGACCGGCACTTAACCACGCAACGTCTACAGGCGTAACGCGGCTAAGTAAGCCGAACCCAGAAATCAAAACCAAAAAAATATAGAGTGATTTAAAACATTTTCGTAAAAACAGTCATACATGTCCGAAAAACTTTTATTTATCTAGTAGAAATCCTTTTAAGTTCAAGAGTTATAACTTTTATAATTTTGGCAACATTTCCCTTTTAAACATTTGTCCCGTGAGTCGGGTAAAAGCAAGGTGTAGCAGAAATGACAAGTAAAATGGATAAAGCATCACAATATGATATACGACGCCGTAGTGAAGAATACATGATAAAGCAAGGACAAATATCACAAAAGGTAAAACTGCATATAATAAAGTCGGCTCACATGCGAGCTCGACACCAGAGTATAAAATCATACACATCGTCCTCACAACTGTCTCTAAGTCAATACAGAAAGGTAGATGGAGAATACTAGATACATCAATATACAACTGAAAGATAACAGATACCATACAAAAACCCACCTATCAGCAAAAAGGCTAACTCGCCTCAGAAAGGTATTTGTGCCAAAAGATGCGGTAAACAGCCAGCCGTGACTACTCCCAAGGGCAACCTGCAAATACTGTGGCACAACGGGGGTGAGTTGCCAACTCGTGAATAGAGATAACATATAAAGGTGATCGCGAGCATGCACATATAGCGTGGCTCTACTAATGCCAGCAGATGATATCAATGCATGACAACAGTGGATGCAATAGTAATGCAAGTGCTCTATCAGGTAAATGCTACAGGATGAGGTATATAGTAATCAATACTGAGCATGGGATAAATAACATCTACATGGATATGTCAACATGGAAAACAATAATCGGTGCCTCAGACCGCACCCAAATCCCAAATACACTCAGGCGCCGGCACACCCATCGGCCCTCAAATCCTGTACATCTCTGAGAAATCACGAGTGCCCAACATCGGCACCCAAAATATCATAAAATACTCGTGTCCAGCATCGACACGCAAATCCTCGTATATCGGGCTCCGTCAGTCCGGATCGGCCCACGGGGTCCATCTGCGGTATCGGCCCTCGGCCCCGGCAGTACGGACATCCCGCATCCATCTCTCGACTCTGGTCAGTATCCTCCGGACAACTGCCAGGTCCAACCAATCACCGGTAGGTACTCGCCCGCCTCCAGGCTCAATCGGCAAAACCCATCGATCATCTCGCCGAGGGGAACCATACCAGGCCCACCATGAACCCGCAGACGGATCATCCACTCCTCGAATCGGGTTTCAAGCACACGTCTCAGCACCGAGAAAACGCGTGGTGGACACACCAAAATATCATATCACGAGGTACCGGGTTTTTCAAAATAGTGCATCTTTTCTTAAATACTTCCACGGTCCTCAAAAACCAGAAATCACATGAAAATCCATCACCAATAAGTAAATCCAATGCGAGGTACAATGTAAATCAATCCATGGTATGAGCATAAGGGGAAAACCGCTTTAAAAAATAGTTTCCGTTTTTAAAGATGTCATGCGGCTCCCAATTTCCAGGAAATCACCACCAATCATATGTAAGATAAACTACAGCAATATAATCATGGCAGTTCTACAGTGAGTGTGGCATGGCAATAACTAACGGTGTGTGTGTAGCATGCAAATAGTGCCCGTGCAACATAAACCGTTAGTAATAGTGCGGTGTTCTATCAGTTCTAAGCATATATATATAAACACAGCAGGGAATGCAATATGCGATGACAGTCCATGGGGTAAATGCAATATATAATAACAAGGTCCTATCAGCCCTGACGCATAACGCCATGCGGGCGATATCCCCGTAGATGTGAAATCTACTCACCGAGTCTCGCGCTAAGTGTAGCCGACGACTTACTTGCCCTTCTTCGCAGCGTCCGTCTCACTGGCCTGCGAACCTAGAATCACAAAACATATATCACACATAAGCTTAATTTCACAGAAACGCGACATTACGGTCCAACTAGAAACCCGTGTCGCAAACCAATCGCGCGTGTGCGCGATACGCTAAAACGTGTGATCACGCGCCTGAAACTACCCCGACGCGTCGTGATACGCCGAAACCCCAAACCCACTCACGTATCACGCGTGTCGCGAAGGTTTAGAAAAAACGGCAAAATAGGTATTTGGTCCCAGATTTCTATACAGAACTAAACTTATAAAAATATATACATCAAAGCACCCTACACACTAGCAGACACCTATAGGACCAAACCCCAACCCAAACCCTACCCATCTGGCCGCAAATTGCGGCCAGAAAGAATTAATTGGCGGCCTACTGTAGCAGTTAGGGGGTCGGGTTAAATCTGGGGTATTAGCACATCTCCACTATACTGTAGTCTTCCCAATTTCACTCAGAATTCATCGGGTCAAAAGCAGTTCCAGAAAACTCAGTTTTGCTTAAAAACGACGGATTTCCATCAATTTGGAAAACTGGTGGTATTTTAGTGCAATCGGGGTTAAGCTAAGTTAACATGGCCTCAACAAACCTCTAACAACTTACTGAAATCAATTCACACCACACTAGCACAAGATTCCTACTAAACACCTCATATCGCACTAAAACACACTAAAAACCACTAACCGATGCAAAACTACTCTAACCAAGCAAACTAGGGAATAAGTTTAGGAAATATACCTCATACTTAACCCTAGGGAGCTGGAGGAAGAACAAGGAGGTGCAGGGAAGGGCTGCACTTAGTGCTGGTGCTGCTGCTGCTCACTGTGCTGCTGCTACTGCTCTCTGCTGCTGCTGCTGCTACTGCCTCTTGCTGCTGCTGCTGTTTCTGGCTTCAGGTGCTGCTGTTGTGCTTGCTGCTGTTGCTGCTGCTGGGGGTTGGAAGAGGTAAGTGTGTGTGTGAGTGTGTGAGGTTGAGAGAAAGAAACAAAGAATGAGAGGGAAAAATCATCACTCCAAATGTCAACCCCTCACTCTCCCTCTCTTCATGATTGCAAGCATGGCTTAAAGCCATGATGCACTCTCCCTCTCTCTCACAAGTCAACACCCATAACAATTCAAATTAAAGTAACTTTTAATTAACTAATTAAACTCAATTAAAACCCATAAGACTTTAATCCTCAAGATTAATCCACTATAGCTACTAATCATGGTAATAACTCATTTTTAAAAACCCTAGTTTACATGTACATGTGTGTGCAAGCCTAGGAAAATTTTGGAAAAATATTTATTAAATTAGGAAAAATGTTTAAAACACAATTTGGTAAACTTTTTGTTAAAAACCCAATATTTAAATATAATTATTCACTAAGCATATCCTAAGGTGTTACAAAGTATTATATCCTTCGATGAGATCAAGGAGGAGAATACTTGAGCACGGAATTCCTGGACTATTCTAAAGGAGAATGAGATTCTCTCTCAGCATTACTCCTCCGTATACACCATAGCACGATGGTATATCGGGGCAGAGCAATAGCACCCTATGTGATATGGTGTGCTCTATGATGAGTACTACTGAGTTTCCTATTTCCTTTTGGGTGTTATGCACTTGAGAAGCTGCATACCTATTGAATAGGGTTCAAATCAAATCAGTTGCCTACCACTTCATATGTGATATGGAATGGGAAGAGCCCATATCTTAAGTATGTTAAGATTTGGGGTTGTCCGGCCTATATCTGAAAAGCAAAATCCGGACAAGCTCGAGATATAGTCAGATCTGTGGAAGTTTGTTGGATATCCCAAGCATTCGCAAGGGAATATCTTCTACCAAACCGAGAAACAAAAGTGTTTTATTTCTCAACATGCCACCTTTGTGAAAGGGAATTTCTTGTGAAGAAATTAGTGGTCAAGAGGTAGAACTGGAAGGAGTTCCAGCTATACAAACTACAGCAGATGATTTGGTAGAACCAAAAGATTCAATAGTTTCCAACGAAGCTCAGCCTCTCCGCAGATCTAGTAGGGTTCCTCACCCACCTGAGAGATACTTCGGTTTCTCTATGACAGTGGGAGCGAGGATTGCATCATGGGATGATGACCCAACTAGTTTTGAGCTGGCTATCAGGAGTGAGACTCTGTAAGAATGACTGGATTCTTATCGATCTGAGATGGAATCCTTATACACAGACAAAGTATGGACTTTGGTTGCTTTATCTGAAGGGTTAAATCCCCACCAGGAGCAAGTATATCTTGAGAAGATTACTTGATGTACATGGAAAAGTTGAGACTTTCAAAGTTATGCTTAAGTCCATCCAGATCCTACTTGCCACGGCTACATACTATGACTATGAGAGTTTGGTGGTTGGGTGTCATGACTGCTTTTCTAAATGATGTTTTAGAAGATAGCGTCTATAAGTACACAGCCAGAGGGCTTCGTAGACAGTGGGAGCAGCGGAAACGTGTGCAAGATGTTTTATGTGATGAAGCAGGCATCGCGGAGTTGGAACGTCTGTTTTGATGTAGTAGTCAAAGAGTTTGACTTCATCAAAATGGTAGATGAACCTTGTATATACAAAAAGGTAGTAGAGAGTATGGTGGTGATCCTCGTAGAGTACGTGGATGACATACTCTTGATAGGGAAGGAGTTTCCTATGCTACGCTCGGTCAATTTCTGCTTATCACAAGGATTCTCCATATAGGATTAAAGATGATACCTCCTAAATCCTGGGTTTTGGATCTATGAGATAGATCTAATTGGATGTTAGGATACTCACTAGTTGTAGTGAGATGGTATCAATCGATCCTGGGGAGAATCACTGGAAAGGTTCCAGGGTGATAAGGACGACTGAATGTCAGTCGCAGGCATTGTCTTTACCCTCAGTGGAGGGACGGTATGTTGGAAGAGTTCCAAGCTAGACACCGTGACTTACGAGACGATTAACGGCAAGATACATCGTTACCAAAGATGCTACTAAAGAGGCAGTCTGGATACATATAAGATCATGAGATGAACTTCGTTCCTACCATTGTGTGACGATGGAGTTGTGGCTTTAGCCAAGGAACTACCGTCCCATCAGAAATCCAGATATAATTCTTAGGCAGTATCACCTGATCATGGAGATGGTTGATCTCCAGGGAGATCGAGGTTAGGAGAGTAAACACAGAGGACAACAGCGCAGATCCACTCACAAAGGCCTTTTTCCCAGTAGAGACTTTTATGGGATGGTTGAGTATGAGATACTTCAACCGCAGCTAATTGTTGGGTATGTGATACCACAACAGATGGCCCTAGTGCAAGTGGGAGATTATTAGTTATATGTATGCCCTAGAGGCCATTACTGTACATACGATGTATATTGTAATGGATGCTTGGACATATATAGGGAGGACTTTCTTGCTCGACATGATAGTATGCTATCTGGTTGTACTTTATCTTAACATGTACTCCGATTGTCTCTATATTACATGTTGATAAAGCCCTTAGGATATGTACTCGACTACTGGGACTATGATGAGATCATACTAGTGGGGCCACGGTAGTCAACGAGTACATCTTATAACTGTTCCTAGTCGAGGGTGTATCGAGACAGAGCATCAATACACCAGAGTAGACTAGCGTATACGCATCTTGACCCATATGATGGGCGATGGATGATCCTATATCCATCGGCGTTTGACATCAAGGATGGTGTACGGGTGCTCAGTGGAGACTGGGTACATTGGACGGACTCGCCGAGAACTCCCAGATGGTATTATACCTCACGTCAGATGGCAGTTCTCCGGTGACACTGGTACAGAGTAGTCTGTTGACCCGAGATCGTCATAGAGTCTTGTGTGATTCCCACTGTACTTTGATTTCCATCATACCACGTCCAAGAGGGCGTGCAAAAAGGTGGCTTTTGGGTACAGTCCCGAATCACATGGAGGCAATGAGCGATAGGAGGTGATTCGTCTCTCCCGGTATAGGGAGTTGATGTTGTGCTGTGTTCGATTGGCTATAACCGGAAATCCCTGGCCAGGGTTGCTGAGATTTTCTGGTAAGTGTTATCAGTAGTTTCTCGAACTGTTATAGAGCTCATATCGACACGACTTATCGAGCTACTGGGTCTGACGTTTACAACCCTAGACGAGATATGCGGCATATCAGACGATGAGACCAGACTGTACGGGAGTGTTACTGATTGGATTCGCAGGAGAATGTACAGGCTTGCTTGTTGATCTTCTGATCGCTCAATACCCGGGTGGCCGTTACGTTTAGCAGACCACTTGCAGCTTGTGGGTGTTTGATATGATCATCACCTACTGCCGGCGTATTGACGAGTCTTTAGAGTCCTACACAGGGGTTTTCTGGCTCAAGCGAAACGGAGTAGGAGCACATATGTGATATGTGCTGGACCAAGATTAATACGATATGAGATACCGTATTCTATTCTCGCGATTCGTGACATTGATCGGTTGTATGCGATATAGCCGGGTTATCGGATCAAGTGTTGATTCGATAAGTTGTTACACATGATGTTAGTCGGTAATAGCCGGGTTATTAAATCATGAGTTGATTTAATAATTTAATGTATAATTATATATTTGATATATTACATTACATTAACTAGTATTAGCTCACTTATGATTTATTTTCTCACTAGATAGTGCACATTGTTTATATGTGATATATGCAAGTGTACATGTTTGTATCATGCTTGATGATACATCAAAGATGGGTGTATGAGACTTATACCAAGATTAGGGTAAAGATTGGGGTTTTGTTTATATCTTAAGAATAACAAAAGAGAAAGACTTTGTCAAAGTTCTCAAGCTTTCATGAAGCTTGTGGAAACATTGACAAAGTCAACTCTTTTGTCATTCTTAAGGATATTTAGTTAACCCAACCCTTAACCATATACCTTGGTCAATTCTCTACATGAGTTAAGCATGATAGCTTAACTCACCCATGGTTACATTATTGAGGAGGATATAATTCATATGATGATATTATTCTTTCTTCTTCTTCTTGATCAAGCTCCTTGAAAAAGCTTTCAAGCTCTAATGGTGCTATGAGAAAAAGTGTGAGAAAATCAATTCTAAAGTGAGCCCACCTCCTACTTCTTCATCCTCTACCACTTGCCATGTAGTAGAGTGTGTTTTCTTCACAAAGTTCATGATCTAGTTAAGGAATAGCTTGAGTTAGTGTCTCCGCGACGTAGATCATCTTCGGCCTCGAAGTCATCGAAGCAAGCACGTTCGTTCTTCTTATGAAGCTTCTCTAGAGTCCGGAGTTCACGATCGCAGTGAAGGGGATATCTACACGGAGCTATTGAAGTGAAGGACCGGATCTACAAAAGTTGTAATCCCTCTCACTTAGTGTTAAAGTGTTTAACACGCTTGTTTTCTCCTAAACCCTAGTTTAAAGATCCGGCTTTAGGTTGTTCGGCACGGCTAAAATTTTAATCGGGCATGGTTGATGCCTCGTAGACCCTTGTGCGTGTGCCTAGCAACCCTACACTCTTTAGCGAAACTAGCAGATGCTATAACTCACTCGGTTTTGTTTTTGATTTCTTTTATAGTTCTTGCTTTGCATAGCGGTATTTGTGAAATAGCATGCACCTTTTTCGAAAAGGAAAGAGCCGAGATCCCTTCACCGGGAGTGGCCTCTTTAGAGAAACTTGTAAAAACCTCAAAAACACTCCTTTTCAAAATCACTTTCTTCTACAACGATATCAAGTTCATTACGCAAAAGGTTTTCATAAAAACCTGACGTAGCCTTCCATCATTTTAGATAAAGATTATTTAGTATTCGTGCTGCGTTTGTTGACCTCTGTCAAGGTGTAGTGTGCGGTAGCTGATTAGTACTTATCTGTAAAACATGTGATGAGATTGGATTAAGGTAGTCGTACGACCTTGTTGACCTCTGTCGGGGGTCGTGCGGGTGAGTTTGATTCAATCAAGAAATGACGGGTTGAAGTTGACTAGTGCACTATGGTTTGTTGACCTCTGTCACGGTCATAGCATGCTAGGGGCAAAAGCATTATCGGGAATTTTAAGTGTTGAAATTTTCAATGAGATTGCATAACTTCTATGTGATAGTTGGATCCCGATACCCATTGCGAGTAAGACTTACTCCTGCGAGAATTTTACACATGACAATTAGCCGATCAAGTAGGTTTCTAGAAAGGTGTTAATGCGGTTATGCCCATGGGAAAACGAGGTTTATTTTAATTAGGTCCGTGCGAAAGCACAGAGAACCTCCCTCAAAATATCAACACTGACCTGGCTGAAAGATTGGCAAACTTGTAAGGTGTAATTAATCCCGGCTAGTCTTACCTTTTTGGGTTTGAAGGAAGATTTGATAAAAACAGTGGGAGTCATCCTGATTAGATAAGATAATAACCAAACTAATCTTGCAAGATCATACGCTAAAGTGTTTTCTTCTCTCTCTCTCTCTCTCCAGGTAGCGACCATGTCAGGCCTTAATCAAGATAATAATATGGATGTATTGATTGAACCCGTTTGTTATACTGAGCAGGGGAACATTGGTTCCGTTCTTTCTTATAATTTTTGTAAGACTGAGAAGGAAAAAGGGGAATATCCGGATTCTCATGCCACCCAAATGAAGAACAAGCATATTAATTCATCTTCTTCGGGTGTGTTAATTATCGAGAATTGTTTCTCAGTTCACTCTACGTCCTGGGTATTACATACTGGATCGGGATCCCACATATGTAATATGTTACATGGGCTGAGGAAAGGTAAGGAACTGGGAGAGGGTGATCATTCCGTAAGAGTAGAAAATGGTGCAAATGTTGCAGCCAAAGTAGTTGGCGAATATCATCTTGTGTTACCAAATGGTAATACATTGATTCTGAACGAATGCTATTACATTCCGACCCTGATATGCAATCTTACATCAGTTTCTTTATTGAGTAAAGAAGGATATAATTTTGTAGTACAGGATAATGTTATGAATATCTTCCTGAATCAAAAGTTGATTGGATCAGGCACGTTAAATAATGGCATATACGTTCTAGATCAAACCACAGTTCTTAATATACAGAACACACACAAGAGGAAGAGTTCAGAAATGAACGAATCCTTCTTGTGGTATTGTAGACTAGGTCATATCAATACGACACGACTAGCTAAGTTACATAAAGATGGATATTTGAATACGTTCGAATTTTCAACTTATGACACTTTCCAGTCATGTCTCAAAGGCAAGATGACCAAAACTCCGTTTAGTGGACACGGAGAAAGAGTTACGGAACTCTTGGGACAGATACATAGTGATGTATGCGGTCTTATGTCTACACATGCCAGGAATGGTTCCACGTACATCATTACATTCACTGACGATCACTCAAGATACAGACATGTGTTCCTGATGAAACATAAGTCTGAAGCTTTTGAGAAATTCAAAGAATATAAACACGAAGTCGAAAAATAAAAGGTTAAAAGTATTAAAATCCTTCGATCTGATCGAGGAGGAGAATATTTGAGCAATGAGTTCCGGGACTATCTAAAAGAGAATGGGATTCTCTCTCAGCTTACTCCACCGTATACATCACAGCACAACGGTGTATCGGAATGAAGGAATCGCACCCTTTTAGATATGGTGCGCTCTATGATGAGCACCGCTGAGTTACCTATTTCCTTTTGGGGTTATGCGCTTGAAGAAGCAGCTTACCTATTGAATCAGGTTCCATCAAAATCTATACCTACCACACCATATGAGATATGGAGTGGGAAAAGACCATGTCCTAAATGAGTTAAAATATAGGGTTGTCCGGCCTATGTGAAAAGGCAAAATCCGGACAAACTCGAGGAACGATCAGTTCTTTGTAAGTTTGTTGGATATCCTAAACATTCGAATGGATATCTATTCTACCACGGTGAACAACAAAAGGTGTTTGTTGCTCAACATGCCACATTTTTAGAAAAGGAATTTCTTGCAAAAGAAATTAGTGGCGAAGAGGTAGAGCTGGAAGAAGTTCCAGCAGAACAAACTACAACTGAAGATTTAGTGGAACCAGAGGATTCAATAATTCCCAACGAACCTCAGCCTCTCCGCCGATCTAGTAGAGTTCCTCATCCACCTGAGAGATACTATGGTTTTCTCATTGATGGTAGGAGCGAGGACTGCATCATGGAAGATGATGACCCGACTAGCTTAGAGCAGGCCATCATGAGTGGGGACTCTGTGAAATGGCAGGATGCAATGCGATCTGAGATGGAATCCATGTACACCAACAAAGTATGGACTTTGGAAGTTGCTCCTGAAGGGGTAAAACCCATTAGGAGCAAATGGATCTTTAAGAAGAAACTTGGAGTAGATGGAAAAGTTGAGACTTTCAAAGCTAGACTTGTTGCAAAAGTTTTTCGTCAACGACCAGGTATGGATTATGACGAAACCTTTTCTCCAGTGGCTATGCTTAAGTCCATCCGGATCCTACTTGCCATTGCTGCATACCATGACTACGAAATTGTTGGGTTCCTAGGCACACTAATAAGGTCTCACAAGGCATCAACCATGCCAAATTCAAAAATCTAGGTGCCTACAAACCCTAATACGGATCTTTAACTAGAGTTTAGGCGAAACTACAAGCTAGTTAACAACTTAACTGCTAAGTGAACGGAAATACAACCTTTGTAGATCCGGTCCTCCACCTCCATAGCTCCGCGTTGACGTCCTTCCGCTGTACCTATCGGAATCCGGACTCTGGCGATGGTTTCGTCGGAGAAATGATCGGGCTAGGTTGTCGACTTCGATGCCGAAGATGATCTACGTCGAGGCAACTCAAGATCAAGCTCCAACTTCACCAAGTCATGAAACTTGTGAAGAAAACACCCTATACTACTTGGCAAGTGGTAGAGGATGAAGAAATAGGTAGTGGGTTCACTTTATAATTGGATTTCTCACTCTTTTTCTCATGTTTCCATTAATGGTAGCAAGCTTTCTTCTTGTTGAAGAAGAAGAAGAAGAAGAAGAAAAAGAATATGATAAGAATATTGGAAAAAGAAAATAAAGTGATTCTTATCATTTTAGCAACCATGGTTTAGTGTAGAGAATAAACTATGGTTTAGGTTTAATGGTTAGGTTAGGCATAAAACAAAAATGGTGGACTTATTCAAAGCTTCATGAAGCTTCAACTATAATACAAAGCAAGCCACCATTTTCCTTTTTGCCAAAAAAATGAATTAAAAGAAATAAATAAAACATTTAAAACCCTAACTATTAACCTAAACATGGTTTAAAGTAAACACACACCCAAGTTTGCATGTATCATCAAACATGATACAAACTAGTGCACAAAACTATATCATATATACAATGTGCACATCAAGTGAGAAAATCCATCTTAAGTGAACCAATACTAGTTAATGTAAAGTAATATATCAAATATATAATTATACATTAAATCATTAAATCAACACTTGATTTAACGATCCGGTCATATCGCATATGACCGACTAATATCCAATGTATCGACTTATCGAATCAATCCTCGATTCGATAACTAGGTTATATCGCATACAACCAATCAATACATTCATCGCGAGAATAGAATACGGTATCATATACACGCATTATTCTCGGTCCCGCACATATCTCATATGCGCTCCTATTTCGTTTCGCTTGAGCCAGGAAACCTCTGTGTAGGACTCTAAAGACTCGTCAATACGCCGGCAGCAGGTGATGATCATATCAAACACCCACAAGCCGCAAGCGGTCTGCTAAACGTAACGGCCACCCGGGTATTGAGCGATCAGAAGATCGACGAGCAAGCCCGCTCATACTCCTGTGAATCCAACCAGTAACACTTACTGTACAGTCCGGTCTCCTCGTCTGATATGTCGCATATCTTGCCTAGGGGTGGTAAATGTCATACCCCAATAGCTCGATAAGTCGTGTCGATATGAGGTCTATAACAGTTCGAGAAACTACTGGTAACACTTACCAGTAAATCTCAGCAACCCTGGACAGGGATTTCCGGTTATAACCAATCGAACACAGCGCAACATCAACCCCCTATACCGGGAGAGACGAATCCCCTCCTATCGCTCATTGCCTCCATGTGATTCGGAACTGTACCCAAAAACCACCGTTTTGCACACCCTCTTGGACATGGTAAGGTGGAAATCAAAGCATAGTGGGAATCACACAAGACTCTATGACAATCTCGGGTCAACAGACTACTCTGTACCAGTGTCACTAGAGAACTGCCATCTGACGTAAGGTATAATACCATCTGGGAGTTCTCGGCGAGTCCGTCCAGTGTACCCAGTCTCCACTGAGCACCCGTATATCATCTCTGATGTCAAACACCAATGGATATGGGATCATCCATC
This sequence comes from Agapanthus africanus, assembly GCA_030015575.1. Taxonomy (NCBI): domain Eukaryota; kingdom Viridiplantae; phylum Streptophyta; class Magnoliopsida; order Asparagales; family Amaryllidaceae; genus Agapanthus; species Agapanthus africanus. Next base: position 296,231,978 of record CM057347.1, read on the forward strand.
GCCCATCTATATGGGTCGAGAAGGTATACGCTAGTCTACTCTGGTATATCGATGCCCCATCTCGATACACCCACGACTAGGGACCTTGAAGGATGTACTTATGGACTACCATGTCCCCACTAGTATGATCCGCATCATAGTCCAGGTAGTCAAGTACACATCCTAAGGGCTTTACCAACATGTAACAGAGAGACAATCAGTGTACACGTTAAGGTAAAGAGTAACCAGATAGCATACTATCATGTCGAGCAAGAAAGTCCTCCCTATATATGTCCTAGCATCCACTATAATATACATCCTATGTATAGTAATGGCCTCTAGGGCATACATATAACTAACAGAAATCTGGCAAATGGATGTTAAGACCTCCTTTCCAAATGGTGGTTTAGAAGAGAGTGTATACATGACTCAGCCAGAGGGCTTCGTAGACAGTGGGAGCAGCGGAAAGGTGTGCAAGCTGCTTAAATCCATCTACGGGTTAAAGAAGGCATCGCGGAGCTAGAACATCTGTTTTGATATGGTATCCAAAGAGTTTGACTTCATCAAAAATGTAGATGAACCTTGTATATACAAGAAGGTGGCAGAGAGTAAGGTTGTCTTCCTCGTATTGTACGTGGATGACATACTCTTGATAGGAAATGATGTTCCTATGCTGCACTTGGTCAAGCTCTTCTTATCACAAAGATTGTCAATGAAAGATCAGGTGATTCCTCCTGCATCTTGGGGATTAAGATCTATACAGATAGATCTAAACGGATACTGGGATTGTCCCAATCCAGGTATATTGACACCATACTAAAAAGGTTTAGTATGGAAGAATCCAAGCTTGGGAATTTACCCACGATCTCTGGACTGAGTCTCTCCAAAAGGATGTCTCTTAAGACTGATTTGGAGAGAGCTCGCATGCAAGGGATACCCTATGCTTCGGCAGTAAGCTCTATCATGTACGCGATGCTATGTACCAGACCTGATGAAGCATACTCACTAAGTGTAGTGAGTAGGTATCAAGAAGATCCAAAACAGAGTCACTGGACAGATGTGAAGAACATTCTCAAGTACTTAAGAAGGACTAAAGAGATGTTCTTGGTGTATGGTAACGGAGAACTCCAGGTGGAGTCCTTTACCGATTCGAGCTTTCAATGTGATAAGGACGACTCTAAGTCGCAATCGGGATTTGTCTTTACCCTCAATGGAAGGACGGTTTGTTGTAAGAGTTCCAAACAGGAAACCGTGGTAGACTCGATGATGGAGGCTGAATACATCGTTGCCAACGATGCAGCCAAAGAGGCTGTCTGGATGAAGAAGTTCATAACTGAACTTGGAGTGGTTCCGTCCATTGAACATCCAATACCTTTGCATTATGATAACAATTGAGCTGTGGCTTTCGCCAAGGAACCCAGGTCCCATCAAAATCCGGGCATATTCTGAGGCGGTATCATCTGATCCGGGTGATAGTTAATCGCCGCGAGATCGAGGTCAGGAGAGTTGACACGAAGGACAACACTGCGGATCCATTCATGAAGGCCATACCCCAGATACAATTTGAGAGACTCTTCAGGATGTTGGATATGAGATACTACAACAGCTAGCCTTAGTGCAAGTGGGAGATTGTTAGTTATGTATATGCCCTAGAGGCCATTGTTGTACATATGATGTATATTATAGTAGATGCTTGGATATATATAGAGAAGACTTTCTTCCTCGACATGATAGTATGCTATCTGGTTTCACTTTGTCTAAACATGTTGATTTGTATTGTGTTACTGTCTTTCTCTCACATGTTGATAAAGCCCTTATGATATGTACTTGACTACTAGGACTATGATGCAGATCATACTAGTGGGGCCAGAGTTGTCCACAAGTACATCCTATAATTGTTCCTAGTCGAGGGTGTAACGAGACAAGGCATCGATACTCCAGAGTAGACTAGCGTATACGCATCTTGACCCATATGATGGGCGATGGATAATCCTACATCCATTGGTGTTTGACATCAAAGATGGTATACGAGTGCTCAGTGGAGACTGGGTACACTAAACGGACTCGCCGAGAACTCCTAGATGGTATTATACCTATCGTCAGATAGCAGTTCTCTGATGACATTGGTACAGGCTAGTCTGTAGGCCCAAGATCATCATAGAGTCTTGTGTAATTCCCACTATGCTTTGATTTCAACCTTATCACGTTCATGAGAACGTGCAAAACGGTGAATTTTGGGTATAGTCCCGAATCACATGGAGGTACTAAGCGATAGGAGGGGTTTTTTCTCTCCCGGTATTGGGGTTGATGTCGCGCTGTGTTCGATTGGCTATAACTGGAAGTCCCTGTCTAGGGCTGATATGGAGATCTACTGGTAAGTGTTATCAGAAGTTTCTCGACCTGTTATGAGCCTCACATCGACACGAATTATCGATTACCGGGGTTTGACGTTCACCACCCCTAGATATAATATGCTACATATCAGACAAAGAGACCGGACTGTACGGTAGTGTTACTGATTGGATTCACAGGAGTGTGAGAAGGCTTGCTTGTTGATCTTCTAATCGCTCAATACCCGGGTGGCTGTTACGTTTAGCTGACCGCTTGCAGCTTGTGTGTGTTTGATATGATTATCACCTACTGTCGGCGTATTGACGAGTCTTTAAAGTCCTACACAGAGGTTTCCTGGCTCAGGCGAAACAGAGTAGAAGAACATATGTGATATATGCGGGACCGGGATTAATACGATACGTGATACCGTATTATATTCTCGCGATATGTGATATCGGCCGGTTATATGTGATATAGCCGAGTTATTGGATCAAGTGTTGATTCGATAAAATGATACATATTATATTAGTCGGTTATATGTGATATAGCCGGATTATCGGATCAAGTATTGATTCGATAATTTAATGTATAATTATATATGTGATATATTATATTACATTAACTAATATAAGCTCACTTAAGTAACTCTTTTTCTCACTTAGGATACATTGATAAATATGTGATATATGTTAAATGTATTCTTTGCTTTTGTTACAAAATTATATATATGTGATATGTATAATTGTAACATGCTAGGTTACACATGCAACATGGATGTGAGAGACTTATACCATTCTAAGGTTAAGATTAGGGTTTATGTTTTATTTTAGATAAATCAAAATTGTGGATTTATGCTAAGATATTTTTCTTAGTTAACTTGGTCCACTCTTTTGTCAAGTGTAAGATATTTATTAACCTAACCCTAACCGTAACTCATGAATTATTCTCTACATGAGTTAGCCATGATATTTACAAACACACCATGGTTGCATTTTTAACTTAAGCTCAATAATTCATTCATCACTTCTTCATCTTCTTCTTGCTCTCAAAAAAAGCTTGCAAGATTTTTCCTTGGTGATGAAAGATTGTGAGAAAAAGAAAAGTAAAGAGAGCAAAATTCCAACTTCATCAACCTCTTCTATACTAGCTATATAGATTAGTGTGTTAGCATCACTAATCCCTAATTAGTGAAGAGGTAGCTTGGGTTTGTGACTCCTCAAAGTAGATCATCTTGGATAGTGAAGACTTCAAGCAAGGATGCATCATTCACTTCATGGAGCCTCTCAAGAGTTCGGGAGCTTGATGATCGCAGCGAAGGGACCACAACAAGGAGCTATTGAAGCGAAGGAACGGACTACAAAGGTTGTAATCCCTACTCACTTAGTAGTAAAGATGTTTACTTTTCGATTCCGCATGATTCTTTAGTTAGGAACCTAGGGTTAGGGTTAGATAGAACGGCAAAAAATTGAATTTGGCATGGACGAACCTCCCGAAACCATGTTGCCGTGCCATACAACCTTGCAGTTTCTAGGATCGGGAGCAGAGGCGTCGGATGTGGCGCGGAAATGAAAGAGCTAAAATCGGATCAGATTAGCCGAGGCGTCCAGGTGAGTAGATGTATATCTACGGGGGCAGTCGGGTGGATGACGTATAGCACCCCCACAATTTCATAGGGAATGATGTGTTTATGATATATATATATACCTATGTGTTATTATGAGATGTGAATACTTTGCAAGAAAGACTTTAGGAGACTATGGGTTGGATTTAGAGTAATTGGAAGAAAATACTTTCTGTTTAGTTTCTTAGTTGCGAAACCTTAGAGTAAAGGTTCACTCACACTGTAACATTTCAGAAAAATAAAATATTATTTTTGGGAATTTTTATAATTAAATAATAAATATTATGAGTATTTTATTATGCGGTATAATTAAATACCGATAAATCGGGAAATATTTGGAAAATTATAGGAATTTCTGAAATGAGGTGTTTTATGTGATTTAGGAAAATTATGAATTTTTATAGGTAATTATACATCATTTTAATGCTAATCGCGATTAAATATCACTAATCTTCCATTAATCCGGCTTTGTGCACATGACATGCACCATGTCATATTTTTCACACTTATTGCATTTTCCACATGGCTTTTCTTTGTTTTGGTTTGGGTTTTAAAATGAGAAAGAAAAGAAAAGAGAAAAGAAAAGAAAAGAAAAAGAAAAAAGGAAAATGATAAAGAATGGAGGTATGGGCAAGAGAGAGAGAGAGAGGGTGAGGGGTCAACCTTGGGCATGGATCGTTCTCACTTCACTCATTCACTCATTCCTCTCTCCTTCTCCTTCATCATGGCAGCCCCCATCTCCCTCCTCCACAAAACCCTCTCAAACATTACCAAAAACAACCAAAAACATCATCCTTACTTCATTAAAAACATTCATATGCCCAAATGAAGTAATTTCTGCACCATTAGTGTAGTACTTCAATTCATTAAGCATCCATACATGTTTAGTATCTATATTGAGTGGTTTTGTGAACTTAGAAAATTCCTAGTTAGTGTTTGAGGGATTCTTGAGTTGCTATGGTGTAATTAAGATTAGTAGAGACCATACAACCCGTTTAAGGTGTGATTAAATTCTTAAACCATAGACTTAAACCATGCAACACGAACCTAGAAACCCCGATACCGTAATTTTCTGGAAATTGTGAAGGGAAATTGATATCTGCTAACATCCGGGGACATTAGGATTTATTTTGTAAACACTGTGAGTCATGCAGGAACCCAGGATGCTACCACAGAGACCCGAGCCCCAATGCCCTCCACTTGGCCGCAATTTTATTCATCATGGCCGCAAATTGTGGCCAAGTTAGGATAGATTGGCCCCTTGTTTCTTCTGTAGCTCCTACATCTGTTAATTAGACCCCTCCTGTATCTAAAATTCCCCAATTGTCACCTGAGGAAAATCTGCAAGTGTTTCACATAGTTTCGGATTTCGTTTTGCGGCTTTTATTGAATTGGAATTTAGTGTTTGATATTGTATTCCGTCATGTGGCGTTTGAATGTCAACGACTAGGGTTTTGATCGTGTTTTGCATGCGAGGCTATAGGTTTTAACCTATGAGCAAAATGTGTGCCGTTTTGGTTTTCCGACTTGATTTTAATACACATTTGCGATTGTGTATTGGTTGTAGGTACCCCCACGTCGATTTCGAGACGACAAGGATGAGTGTGGCATTATCGACTTCGGCAAGCGAAGATCAAGGTGAGTAGATATATCTACGGGGGAAGTTGGGTGGATGGCGTATAGCACCCCCGCAGTTCGTAGTGTAGCCTTTGATATATATATATATATATATATATATATATTAGTTATATATATGATTACGTATTGTGAGACTTGGATGGTTAATAAGTACGACCTTAGAATATCATGGGTTAATTTTTTGTATAATTGGATGATAGTATCGTTAGTTAGTTTAGTCGCGAACCCTAGAATAAGGTTTACACCCACACGCGCACACATGCTTACTTTGTTTTACTTGTGCGTATATGGGGATATGTATACACACACACACACACATAGGTATGGGGCTATGTATATGTATATATATATATATATACGTATACCTATACTTGGATGATGAAGATTGTACAAAGTACTTGTCGATGAGTCGATGAGATTAGACATGATGCCATGAGATCGGTGATATGTTATGATTCGTATTATGAGATACGACATGAGATTATAGCGGGCCTTTAGACGTGTGTTTTCATGCACGCATATATATATGCAGATGGTATCAATTTTTACCAGACTTAGATCAGTACCGCTAATACAGGATATGATGATAAGGATACCAGATGAATGATGAGATAAATATGAGATTCGACCTGTATCCCGATTGGGATGCTGTACGAGCTTTATATTGATGATAGATCCGCACTCTTGACTCGAGGATGTCATGTTATATATTGTATCGTATGTTATACCATTGAGGCGGGATCACCGACTATTATATTTATATGTATTGACTCAGATTTAGGTGGTTTCCGTACCCTTTTCAATTAACCTGTTAGTTTAGTCCTGTAGTTACTTGTAGATGTTAGACTAGACTCGACTCATACTTATTTCAAAACTAACGAATCGTGAGTATTTTAAAAATAGGATAAGGGATCTTACGGATATTTTAAAGGACGTACTTTTTCTTAAAAACACCGTAGTCCCTATTTACCAAACACCACGATTCGTGTTTTTTCAAATGTCAAAACTGTGTGACTCATTTATATTGATGTAGATTTTTTATTGTTGCGCGTATTATTCATTTTCCGCATATTTTTGCTATTTGCATCGTATTGCATGTTTAAATGTGTTTATTGTTATATTAAACCCATGTGATCAGGACACCAGCACTATTACCGATGATGCGTATGTCTACGAACACTTACATGCCGGCTCACACACATCATCATCGGTAATTGCCATGTCACTACACAGTAGGATTGCTGCATCATGATATGTCTCCTTGCACAATTTACTTGCTATAGTTACATATGCACCTTTTTACGATGCTGCATTTGACTTTGGAGAAATTGGTAACCGCAGGAGACATTTTAAATCTGGATTCATTTAAAAGAGCGGTTTACCCTTGATATGTGCATATTATTGTTCCATGTTGCATGATTTACAGATATGCTTACATTCTGTTATATGTCACATACATCATGCTTTATGATTTTACACATTGAGATATGCTGTTTTCATGAGATTATTGGATTTGAGAACCGTGGTTTTTTCAAAGGAAAGTATGTATTCTTTTAAAAACCCGGTTTCTCTTGATATGATATTTCAGTACGTCCACCATGCGTTTTCTCGGTTCTGAAATTGGCATGTGACACCCGATTCGAGGAGGAGGAGGAACCGTCTGTGGTTGCATGGTGGACCCGGTATGGTACCCCGGGGCGAGAGAGAGATTTCGTGCGGATGACGATGGGCCTGGCAGAGGGCCACTACCTACCGGTGATAGTATTTTGACCTGGAAGTTATCCGGAGGATATCGACCGGAGTCATGAGATGGATATAGGCCGATCCGTACTGCCGGAGCCCGTGGGCCTATCCCGCAGATAATATGGAGCCTGCGATATATGAGGATTTATGTGTCGATGTTGGACACGGGTTTCATGATGTTTTGAGTGTCGATGCTGGACACTCAGGTTCCATGATTTTGATGTGTCGCGAGAGACACACGTTGATTTATATCCTCATATTTTCATGCGTATGCTTTTATGATATTTACATGCATGATGTTGTTGTGTCATTGGTTGACACGTGTACGAGATCCACATGCATACAGGCATTGATTACATAATTGGATGATATCCACATACTTATAGACTTGAGTATATAGTTGACACTGATTTCATGTTGATTACATTGATCATACCTCATATTTATGATATGTTGCTACCTGAGGCACTGACACGAGCACTTGGTATTACACTTATGTATAGATGTTTACCTTTGCCACCTTATCACGCTTCAAACTTTATTATATTGGGTATATATATTACCGATCGTATTGACCTAGGATTGAGTCATACATGCGATTTCTGCTCTGTGGTGTTTTCTACTCACGAGTTTGCAACTCACCCCCGTTGTGCCACAGTTTCTTGCAGGTTTTGCCGTATAGGTTCATAGCAGCTTTCTGGCACACTGCTCCCATTCCGGGTGATTGCTTTGGTAGGTGGTTCACTCACATCGTGACCACCGTTGTACATTTATATTTAGTTGTATCCAGTAAACTCCATCAACCAGACTTATATATATATTTCAGACTTAGAAAGCTAGTTGTTATTATTTCGACCTCAGAATTGCGCGTTGTATTATTATGGTTTTCTTGAGGAGTTTGAGTTTCCTTTTGAGTTTTGATCCTCACCCTTGGCGTTGTATATTATATTGCTTGGGTGGTTGTGACTGTCAATTGATGAAGAGCTACCTCCCGCTTGGGGATACCTTTATTCATGTTGTGCATGTTATACCCCTTTTGGGGTCAGTATTTACAAAGGAAACTCTGCCGAAATTTTCAGAAAAGGCATGAGGTTTTAAAAATGCATATTTCGGATTATGTTGTTAAACTACTTTCTTTAAAAACTAAACTTTTCCCTCTTTATTCTTTTAAATGGTTTAGATTTCTGGGATTTTTTTTGACTTGCTTGAATTAGATGGGGTCCTATAGACTTCATATGATTCAAGTGCCAATCACGTGCCATTTTCCGGGTCGTGACAAAGTTGGTATCAGAGTGCTAGGTTAACCTTGGTTCGAGTCTATATTTAACTATGCGGAGCCTAGGACGTTTGTATATATACGGAATCTAGGCTTGACCTTACGGAACTTAGACTTGGTCGAGGGAGTATTAGACTCAAAATTTCATTGCGTAGGTTGACCTTACTTGATGGAGTAGGTTACTTAAGTAGAGTAACGTACGGTGTGTATGTTCCGCGGCATACTTACGATACACTACTCCTCTTAAGAAGCCTTAGGATGTACATTTCCTTGCACAGCATTATATTCATTCATTTGATCTATCCTCATTAATATCGGTTTATGGTTTTGCTGCCACGATTACACGGGAAGAGAGAGCTACGGCTAGAGTTGCGTCAGCACGAGCTCGTCACGGACGAGGACCGAATAGGGCGTGATTCCAGGGACACACGATTTGCATAGATGCGTCGTTTTATTGTGTTTTCGCGCCATGAGCGTTTGATAGATCGCTTCTACAAGATTTCTCAGACGCGCAGATCAGCACCAGAGGATTGTGCCACTGCTAGAGGCCAGCCAGAATGTGATGACCGTCAATGCACCGATTATTCTTGATGATTGAGGCACTGTTCAGCGTCCGGACGAATGATTCAGTTATTGTTGCGACTGACGAGATATCTCCCCAGAGGTTTGGAGCTATTGCCGCACGAGTTATACTTAGAGATATGATAGAAGATCGCTAGTCACCTAAGGAGGAATGACTAGGACATGTGATTCGTTGCCTACCCCGATGCGAGGTCTTCAGATTTATTGATTCCAGCTAAAGACGACTTCACACAGGTACGTTGGGAGTCAAAGGAAAATGATCGAATGTCAGAAACTCATTTTCCAAGTTTAAAGTATTCAGAAAAACATGCAAGTAATTCCGTGGACCCTCTAGAAGAATGAAACCCTAACTCGATATATTGACCATGGGAACGCTTTTGAACCTTAGGGTTTGCAGCAGTTCCACGGTGCCATTGATGAGGCTTGGGTTTGCCCTTCTACGGCTTGTCCATAGGTACTATGGCATGTACTGGGAAACAATTAAAATGTACTCAAGATGTTGAGCTCTTGGGAGATTATAGAACCTTGACAAATCGATCGAAAGGTTTGACATCATTCGGATATCATGTGATGGGATACATTGCTTAGAAGACTCCAGATACAAGCATAGCCGTTGGAGCGCAGTCCATGCAGCCACGAAGAGACGAGTCCGAAGTAGTCGACATTAGAGAAAAGTGGAGTAAGAGGTTCGTACGAGATCTTAACGAGACGACGTTCCACTCCACTGACATCAGAGATGTGATACGCATACAGAGGCGTTGTATATGGATATATCTTCCAGAAGGAGTTGCGATGAGTATGCAGCCGTTCCGGAACAAGAAATAGATTTATTAAAAGATGATAACTTCCGGGCATTTCGGCAGAAACAAGATTTGGGGGAGACTTCGACAGAACCTTTCTGGAATACTATACGAGAAGACTGGACCCAGGATCAGTTATATTACGGACCCCAGTAGGCCATTGTAAGTCGACGTTAGACACCCTACGATGTGCGGGGAGGCGGAATAGGTAAAACAATCATTTTTGTCTAAACTAATATCGACTAACTTACGGATCTTTGCCAAACCCTAACTAACAACATCATAGGAGGGATTAGCTACTATGAAAGAAGATTATACATAATGAACCAAGTCCATCTTCTTCTCGTTGACCACCTCCTCGTCGGCCTCCTCTTTGTGATAGAAGATCCACCCGAGAGCTACTACTCCAAGCTTGACCTCTAACTTTAGGTAACTAGGTTACTAAAAGTGCTAATCAAAGCAACCTAGGGGATATAGAGTGGGATTAGGGATCAATTAGTCTTGCTAACCCTTGATCTCAACACATGAGAGATTAGGGTTAGGGTTTGAAGAGAGAGAGCTTGACGAGAGAGAAGGTGAGAGTGAGAATGAAATGAAATAATATCTCATTTAGAATATATGAAGCATAATAATTATTAAATGAATAGTCAAATGATAATATCAACCATGCTTCATTTATTCACTTTGTGTGATTCATCTCATGAGTCATTAATCATTAAATGCATCATTAACTCTTTTGTATGAATTACACCATGAGTCATTAAATCATTAAATGCAAATGCCACCTTAGCCTCCATGTCATCAACCTTCTAGAAGCTTCTCGAGAATTTACGAGAATGCCCCTCCTATCCGTGAAAACACGGAAATACTGAGACTGTATAAATCCAATAATCCGATACTAGAATCTGGCTTAAACCAAAGCCCGCTAGTAAAAACTTTCCGAACATCGTACATGCGTAAAAACACGTATGCGTCCGAACCCTGTCGTAAAAAGCATACGACCTCTATATCGTTTCGTCCGAAGCAGGGAAACTCTCTGTGTGGGACTCTAAAGAATCGACTACTACGCAGGCAGTGGGTTCAACCACAGACCGTAAGTGGCACTAGCTGTACATAACAGTCCCCAGGTAGATGTCGATAAGAAGGCCGATGAGGAAACCCATCCAAACTCCTACTGAGCCTGATGTGACAATCTCCATACAGTCCGGTCTGTTCATCTAGGACTATCGCATATCGGGCCTAGCGGGGCGGCAAGCATCTGTCCCCTAAAAGCGGTATAAGTCATGTCGGAGTGAAGCCCATTACACCTTGAGAAACTACTAGAAAACCTACCAGTAAATCTCTCTTGCCCTGGCCAGGGACTTTGCATAATGGCTCTCCAGACACAGCGCGATATCAACTCCCAATACCGGGAGAGACGAATCCTGTCTAACCGCCACTGCCTCCAAGTGCTTCGGCACTGCACCCAACTGCTACCTATTTGCACGACTCCTTTGAGCCGTGGTAGGGTAGCAATCTAAGAACAGTGGGAAGACACTCGAGGCGAAGCAGCAGTGTCAAGTCTGTGGACTATGCTGTACTCATGTCACCTGGGAACTGTTAACTGACGACGGGTATAATACCAACCAACAGTTCCCTGCGAGTCATGTCCGGTGTACCCGTAACCCTACGAGCACCTGTATACTATCTCCAGTACGACATACTGATGGCTGTAGGACATACCATCTCCCCAACTGGGATAAGAAGCGTACACACTATCCTACTCCGGAGTATCGATTCCCTGTCTCGATAATCCTACGACTAGGGACCTGAAAAAGGATGTGCTTGTAGACTACCCAGCCCCCACTAGTGTGACTGCCATCGCAACGTGGATAGTCAAGCAAGATCCTAAGGGCTCTATCAATATGTACACACATATTAAGATTTATATAAACCAAGTAGCATACTACCATGTTTAGCAAGACTGTTAATATAACTGTGAATATCCCAAGCTTCCATTACGTAATATACAAGCTAGTATGATACAATAATGGCCCCTAGAGCATATACACTAACAATATCCCACTTGCACTAGGGTCATGTACTGGCATATCGAAGACCGATCATCTCGAGTAGCCTCTCAAACTGAATCTGAGGTAAGGCCTTTGTGAATGGATCAGCAGTGTTCTCCTCTGTAGCAACTCTCCGGACCTCGATCTCCCGGCGATCTATAATCTCCCTGATCAGGTGATACCGCCTTAAGATGTGTCTGGACTTCTGATGGGACTTGGGTTCCTTTGCTAAAGCTATAGCTCCGTTGTTGTCGCAATACAATGGTATTGGATCAACAATGGTAGGAACCACCTGAAGTTCTGTTAGGAACTTCTTCATGCAGACCGCTTCTTTTGCGGCATCGCAAGCAGCAATATACTCCGCTTCCATCGTCTTGTCAGCAACGGTGTCCTTCTTGGAACTTTTCCAGCACACCGCCCCTCCATTGAGGGTAAAGACATAACCTAACATGGACTTGGAGTCATCCTTATCACTCTGGAAGCTGGAATCAACAAAGGCCTCGATCTTGAGGTCTTTTCCGCCGTAAACGAAAAACATTTCCTTAGTCCTTCTCAGGTACTTAAGAATGTTCTTTACTGCTATCTAGTGCTTCTCCCCTGGGTCTGACTGATACCGGCTTACCACGCTCAGTGCGTAAGCTACATCTGGTTTGGTGCACAACATCACATACATTATAGAGCCTACCGCAGAAGCGTAGGATATAATAGACATGCGATCCCTTTCCAAATCAGTCTTGGGAGACATCTTTTTGGAGAGGGTGATTCCGTGACAATCCGGTAGATTACCGCGCTTAGAATCTTCCATACTGAATCTTTTCAGAATAGTGTTGATATACCTGGACTGCGAAATTCCCAACATCCTCTTGGATCTATCACGATAGATCCGGATCCCCAGAATGTAAGAGGCATCACCCAGGTCTTTAATGGAGAACCTGTGTGACAAGAATCCTTTGACAGATTGTAAAATACGAATGTCATTTCCTATCAATAGAATGTGATCCACGTACAAGACGAGGAATACGACAGTTCGTGCTACAATTTTACTATATATACATGGTTCATCTGGATATTTGATAAAGTCATATTCTTTGACCGTTTCATCAGAACAGATGTTCCAACTCCGCGATGCCTGCCTCAGTCCATAAATGGACTTACGCAACTTGCATACTTTCCCGCTGCTCCCACTCTGATTGAAACCTTCTGGCTGATCCATATAGACGCACTCTTCCAAATTACCATTTAGAAAAGCCGTCTTTACGTCCATCGGCCAGATTTCGTAATCATAGAAGGCAGCAATGGCAAGAAGGATACGAATGGATTTGAGCATAGCCACTAGTGAAAAAGTTTCGTCATAGTCAAAACCAGGTCTTTGACGAAAACCCTTTGCAATAAGTCTAGCCTTATAGGTTTCCACCTGCCCATCTACACCAATCTTTTTCTTGAAGATCCACTTGCATCCTATGGGTTTTACCCCATCTAGAGCAAAGTCCAAAGTCCATACTTTGTTGGTGTACATGGACTCCATTTCGTTCCGCATTGCATCCAGCCATCTTACCGATTCTCCGCTCTGGATAGCCTGCTGGAAGCTAGTAGGTTTGATGACGCAATCCTCTCCATCCCCATCTATGAGAAAACCGTAGAATCTCTCAGGCGGATGAGACGGCCTACTACTTTTGTGGAGGGGTGCGGGAATGTCCTGTTCTTCTTGAACTACTGGTTCTACCAAACTTTCAGTAATAGTTTGTGGTTCTGGAATTTCTTCCAGTTCTATTTCGCTTCCACTTATTTCCTTTTCTAAAAACTGCTGTTCTAGAAAATGGGCATGACGAGAAACAAAAACCTTTTGTTCCTCTTCGTAATAGAAGAAATATCCCTTGGAGTTCTTTGGATATCCCACAAACTTACACTGTACCGATCGTGCCTCGAGTTTGTCCGCATGCTGCTTTTTAACAAAAGCTGGACATCCCCATATCTTCAGATACTGAAGATAGGGTTTCTTCCCACTCCATATCTGATATGGCGTGGTAGGCACAGTCTTGGTAGGAGCCCTGTTCAAAAGATATGCCGCTGATTCTAGCGCATAACCCCAGAAAGATCGCGGTAACTCAGCATTACTCATCATGGAACGTACCATATCCAATAGGGTTCGATTCCGTCTCTCCGATACACCGTTATGCTGTGGAGTGTATGGAGGAGTAAGCTGAGAGAGAATTCCTTTCTATTTTAGGTAACCTAGGAACTCAGCACTTAAGTATTCACCACCTCGATCAGATCTTAGTGTCTTGATACTTTTGCCGGTTTGGTTTTCTACTTCATTCTTATATTCTTGGAATTTCTCAAAAGCCTCGGATTTATGTTTCATCAAGAAAATGAATCCGTACCTAGAGTAATCATCCGTAAAAGTAATGAAATATGAAAAACCACCTCTTGCATGTATAGACATTGGACCACATACATCGCTGTGTATGAGTCCTAAGAGCTCGCTCGCTCTTACTTCATGTCTAGTGAATGGAGTCTTTGTCATCTTTCCTTTGAGACATGATTGACAAGTGGCATAAGATTGATATTCGAAAGAATCCAAATTCCTTCTCTATGTAACTTAGTTAACCTTGTCTTATTGATGTGACCTAGTCTACAATGCTATAAGAAAGCCTTATTTAAATCTGGAGACTTTCTTTTTAGTGTGTTCTGGACATTGAAAATCTGTAATTGGTTTAAGACATATATACCGTTATCTAGTGTACCGGACCCAATCAAACCATGATTAAGGTGGATGTTAACAACATCGCTTACAAACGTGAAATCATAACCTTCTTTTGATAACAACGAAACTGATATGATATTACACGTTAAACTTGTTAGTTATATGTATGCCCTAGAGGCCATTACTGTACATTGGATGTATATTGTAGTGGATGCTGGGACATATATAGGGAGGACTTTCTTGCTCGACATGATAGTATGCTATCTGGTTGATCTTGACCTTAACGTGTATGCTGATTGTCTCTCTGTTACATGTTGGTAAAGCCCTTAGGATGTGTACTTGACTACCAGGACTATGATGCGGATCATACTAGTGGGGACATGGTAGTCCATAAGTACATCCTTCAAAGTCCCTAGTCGTGGGTGTATCGAGACGGGGCATCGATATACCAGAGTAGACTAGCGTATACCTTCTCGACCCATACAGATGGGCGATGGATGATCCCATATCCATTGGTGTTTGACATCAGAGATGATATACGGGTGCTCAGTGGAGACTGGGTACACTGGACGGACTCGCCGAGAACTCCCAGATGGTATTATACCTTACGTCAGATGGCAGTTCTCTGGTGACACTGGTACAGAGTAGTCTGTTGACCCGAGATCGTCATAGAGTCTTGTGTGGTTCCCACTGTGCTTTGATTTCCACCTTACCACGTCCAAGAGGGCGTGCAAAACGGTGGTTTTTGGGTACAGTCCCGAGTCACACGGAGGCAATGAGCGATAGGAGGGGATTCGTCTCTCCCGGTATAGGGGGTTGATGTTGCGCTGTGTTCGATTGGCTATAACCGGAAATCCCTGGCCAGGGTTGCTGAGATTTACTGGTAAGTGTTACCAGTAGTTTCTCGAATTGTTATAGACCTCATATCGACACGACTTATCGAGCTATTGGGGTCTGACGTTTACCACCCGTAGGCGAGATATGCGACATATCAGACGATCAGACCGGACTGTAGGGTAAGTGTTACTGGTTGGATTCACAGGAGTATGAGCGGGCTTGATCGTCGATCTTCTGATCGCTCAATACCCGGGTGGCCGTTACGTTTAGCAGACCGCTTGCGGCTTGTGGGTGTTTGATATGATCAACACCTGCTGCCGGCGTATTGACGAGTCTTTAGAGTCCTACACAGAAGTTTCCTGGCTCAAGCGAAACGAAATAGGAGCGCATATGAGATATGTGCGGGACCGAGAATAATGCGTGTATGTGATACCGTATTCTATTCTCACGATGAATGTATCGAATGGTTATATGCGATATAACCTAGTTATCGAATCGAGGGTTGATTCGATAAGCCGATACATTGAATACTAGTCGGTTATATGCGATATGACCGGATCGTTAAATCAAGTGTTGATTTGATGATTTAATGCATAATTATATATTTGATATATTACTTTGCATTAACTAGTATTGGTTCACTTTAAATGGATTTTCTTACTTTATGTGCACATTGTATATGTGATATACTTTTGTACACTAGTTTGTATCATGTTTGATGATGCATGCTCATTAGGGTTTGTGTAAAGATTAAACCATGGTTGTGTAATGGTTAAGGGTTTTCATTTTCTTTATTTATTTATTTATTTTATTCATTTTGGAAATGAGAGAAAATGGTGGCTTTCTTTGTTTGACATTGAAGCTTCATGAAGGTTTGACTAAGTGACCATTTTGTCTCATGCTTAACCCTAACCATTCCCACTAACCCTAGTTTAGTCTCTACACTTAACCATGGTTTGAATATGATAAGTATTGATTTTCTTTTCCATTTTTAATTAACACTTATCATATTCTTTCTTTCTTCTTCTTCTTCTTCACTTGAAGAAAGCTTGCATCATCAATGGCAACTTGAGCAATTGAGTGAGAAATCCAATTCTAAAGTGAACCCACCTCCTATTTCTTCATCCTCTACCTATTGCCAAGTAGTATAGGGTGTTTTCTTCACAAGTTTCATGACTTGGTGAAGTGGGAGCTTGATCTTATGATGCTTCGACGTAGATCATCTTCGGCACGAAGCCGACGACCTTGCCCGCCCATTTCTCCGATGAAGCCGACGCTAGAGCCCGGGATTCCATTTGGACAGCGAGGAGACTTCATTGCGGAGCTATGTAGGTGGAGGACCGGATCTACAAAGGTTGTATTTCCGTTCTTTTAGTTATATTGTTAACTAGTTGCATCTTTCGCCTTAGATCTAGTTAACGATCCGTAGTCTAGGGTTTCTCGGCACCGTAAAATTTGAAATTGGCATGGTTGATGCCTTGTGAGACCTCTTGGGAGTGCCTAGGAACCCTACAGTGGTATCAGAGCCTAGCTAGAGCCTTAGGCGATGCGTTGACGGAGTTAGAAATCCGTTCGAACCGAAACCGTAACCCTAATATTGCTCTCTGTACATTTTTGAAAATCGCGGATTTTTGAGAATTAAAAATATGCAGAAAACTCAGTAGAAGATTCTAAGAATTACTGTATAAAACGGGGCCCCTGAATCCATAAAAGCGCGGCGGAACCGCGGCATTAGCATGCTAATGCGGCGGTTCCGCGGCCCTTTTGTCCCTTCTTGCAATCAATTTTGCACAGTAATTCCTAGTTTGCAGTGCTGGTTTTCCTGGGAATTTTTAATGTTTTTTCAAGAGTTGAATTTTCTGGGTTGTATTGGGGACTCGGTGTATCGATCGGATTGTCTAATTTTGTCAGTGTGTTTTTCCGGGTATTTTTAGAATATGTTAAAAAGTTCGACCGGATATAAATACCCACTTTTTCCCCTGCCGGAAAATTTCCAAGTGTTGGATTTTTCCGTAGTTTAACGACGTTCTAAGTAGTGCAAGTAACGCGATGGTCCCTTTAGAAGACAACAAACCTTAACTCGATTATGTGACCGTCTTGAACTGCCCTTTGAACCTTCGGATTTGGGGCAGTACGGCGTGCCACATGTGAGGCGTTGGCTTGACCCTTCTACGGCTGGACCGTTGGTACTGAGGCACGAACTGAATGGTTTTAGACTTATTTCATGTGTTGAGCTGTATCGGGAAAACTTGGGTGTTTGTCTGTTCGATCGAAAAGTTTAACATTTTCTATTTATCTGGAATGGGATACAATAATTGGAATTCACAATAAGTTATGAGATAACTAAATGAATATTATAAACATAGCAGTTTAGTCTCACTTGATCGGTTGCTACGGAATTTTGATATGATCAAAAGTCCGTCGCAATCACGTAGCGTACGCGGATACTCGCCGGGTAAACTTAATAGACAGCCTCACTCCATAGCCCCGACCAAGTGACTGTAGGAGAACCCCGTCGCCGAAAGCATCCGTTCCGGTGCTCGCGGCAGCGGTGTTCCGCCTTGGTGCACTTCGTCGACGGTATCAGGGGTGCGGCCGTCTACTGAAGTTTGCGACGAGCATTCGATCAGGATGTCGGGAATCTTGTTGAATTGCCCGACTTGATATTGAAAAGAGTTTTCGATAATGAGACTAAAATGCGGGGTTTATAATTGTTAGGCATGCGATGTCTAAGGAATTCATTTGATTAGGCATGCGATGTCTATGGAGGTTGCGGATTCCAACTGTTGTAGTTTTACACTTTCTTTTCTGTGACCGTAAGTGTAATATGTGATATCGCCGGTTTCGTTGCTATATGTCAACGACAATTGGGATGGACATATTTACTTACGTTGATGACATGTGATGTTATGTGTTGCTGGATATGTTATATTGGATCGTCGTGTTTGAATAGCCGGGGGTTTTTATGTGAGATGAGTGATTTTCATTTTCATTCATGTAAAAACTTGTATGTAATATTCTTTTATTGGGGCACTTCCAGGTTGCGGAAGATGTCACCCTTTGTATATTATTTTCTTTTCCGCACTAGGATAGACCCAAAGAGGGGAGCACAAGTAACCGGGTTCTGGAGTCCAGTGGGAGACCAACTCGAGGAGTCGAGTCCGGGTCTCCTAACTCTAGAATTGGTAGGGTTGCTTGCCGCTCTCGTAGGGGTCTAGGGGTGTGGGTTTGGCTATTCATCGCGACCGTGGAATCCGTGTTTTATACTGGCTCGTATTGAAAACACGGACGTCCTAGAATATCCAATATTTCATATGATTCTTCTGCTGCGATATCTGTGATGTGATCATGTGATGTTCTGTGATAGATACAGTATATAGTATATATGATATATTATATAGACGTTACTTATGTTTTACACCCGCGCTAGCCCTGCCCCGCTCTGCCGTTAGTTACCTAACCTAACGGTGCACGAGAGGACATCGAGGCGAATGCGGATGGCATAAGTGTACGTCGTATTTATCTGTGATGTTTAGGTACTTAAATGATGGGACTTCATTAATGTGATTAATGAAATAAAAGAAACCTAAGATGTTGTAGAATCGAATTTCAAAATAAAACAGGTAGCTACAGTTCTTGCTTTGCACAGCGGTATATATGATATATCCTGCACCTTATTCGATAAGGAAAGGACCGAGATCCCTTCACCGGGAGTGACTCCTTTAGCAATAACTGGCAGATGCTACACACTCGGTTTGTCTTTTGATTGCTTTTAAGTGTTTTTGCTTTGCACAGTGATATATATGATATATCCCGCACCTCATTCGACGAGGAAAGGACCGACGATCCCTTTACCGGGAGTGACTCCTTTAGCAAAACTGGAAAAGCCTCAAAAGCACTCCATTTCAAAATCATTTGATTCTATAACGAAATCAAGTTCATTACGCAATAGGTTTTCAGAAAAACCTGTCGTAGCCCTCCGTCATTTCAGATAAGTGGTAGTTAGTATTCGTGCTACGTTTGTTGGCCTGCGTCAAGGCGTAGTGTGCGGTAGCTAACTAGTATTTATCTGCTTATGCATATGATGCATATTGGATTAGGATAGTCGTGCGACTTTGTTGGCCTGCGTCAAGGGTCGTGCGGGTGGGTTTAATTCAATCAGGAAATGACGGGTTGAACTTGACTAGCGCACTATGGTTTGTTGGCCTGCGTCAAGGTCATAGGACGCTAGGGGCAAAATTATCGGGAATTTCAAGTGTTGAAATTTGCAATGAGATTGCATACCTTCTATGAGATAGTTGGATCCCGATACCCGCTGCGAGTAAGTGTTACTCCTGAGAGAGTTTTATACATTACAATTAGCTGATCAAGTAGGTATCTAGAAAGGTGTCAACGGGGTTACGCCTCTGGGAAAACGAGGTTTACATTAATTAGGTTCGTGCGAAAGCACGGGGGACCTCCCTCAAAGTACCGACACTGGCCTGGCTGAAAGATTGGCGAACTTGTAGTGTGTAATTAATCCCGGCTAGTCTTTCCTTTAAGGGTTTGAAGGAAGATTTGATAAAAAGCAGTGGGAGCCATCCTGATTAGATAAAATAATAACCAATCTATTCTTGCAAGAGCGCACGCTGAGTGTTTTCTTCTCTCTCTCTCCAGGTAGCGACCATATCACGCCTTAATCAAGATAATAATACGGATTTTTGACCGAACCCGCTTGTTATACTGAGCTGGGGAACGTTGGTCCCGCTCCAACTTATAATTGTTATAAGACAGAGCAGGAAATTGGGGATTACCAGAATTCCCGTGCCGCCCAAACGAGGAGAGTGCATGATGATGCATCATCTTCGGGTGTGTTCATTACAGAGAACTTTTTCTCAGTATCCTTTACGTCCTGGGTATGTGATACCAGATCAGGATCCCAGATATGTAATCTGTTATATAGGGCTACAGAAAGGTAGAGGACTGAGAACGGGTGATAAGTTTCATGAGGCAGAAAACGGGGCAAGAGTTGCAGCCAAGTCTGTTGGTCACTGTCACCCTGTATTACCAATACATTGATTCTGAACGAATGTTATTAGATACCGAACCTGATATACAAAATCATATCAGTCTCTTTATTAGTAAAGAAATGATATAATTTTGTATTGTTGGATAATGTTTTGAACATTTCCTATATCAAAAGTTGATCGGTTCGGGCACGTTATCTAAAAGCGTTGATGTTCTAAATCAAACTACAGTTCTTTAGTATACGGAACACACACAAGAGGAAGAGTTCAGAAATGAATGAATCCTTCTTGAGGCATTGTAGACTAGGTCATATGAATGTGACCCGACTAGCTGAAGTTACATAAAGATGCATATTTAAATGAGTTTGAATTTACATCTTGTGAAACTTGCCAGTCATGTCACAGAGATAAGATGACCACAACTGTGTTTATTGGAAACAGAGAAAGAGTTAGTGAACTCTTGGGATGATACATGTTGATGTTTGTAGGTCCCCTGTCTACACATGCCAAGACTGGTTCTTTGTACTTCATTACATTCTCTGATGATCTTTCGAGATTCAGACCTATGTTCCTGTTGAAACATGAGTCCGAATCTTTTGAGATATTCACAGAATATAAGTTAGAAGTAGAGAACTAATACGGGTATAAGTATTATGTCCTTTGATGTGATCAGGGAGGAGAATACTTGAGCACGGAATTCCTGGACTATTCTAAAGGAGAATGAGATTCTCTCTCAGCATTACTCCTCCGTATACACCATAGCACGATGGTATATCGGGGCGGAGCAGATACACCCTATTTGATATGGTGTGCTCTATGATGAGTACTGCTGAGTTACCTTTTTCCTTTTGGGAGTTATGCACTTATGAAGTTGCATACCTATTGAATAGGGTTCCAATCAAATCAGTTGCCTACCATTTCATATGTGATATGGAAAGGGAAAAGCCCATGTCTTAAGCTAGTTAAGATTTGGGGTTGACCGGCCTATGTCTGAAAGCAAAATCCGGACAAGCTCGAGGCAAAGTCTGTAATGTAGAACTGGAAAGGTTCCAGCTATACAAACAACAGCAGATGATTTGGTAGAACCAAAGGATTCAGTAGATTCCAACGAACCTCAGCCTCTCCGCCGATTTAGTAGGGTTCCTCACCCACCTGAGAGATACTTCGGTTTCTCTATGACAGTGGGAGCAAGGATTGCATCATGAGATGATGACCCAACTAGTTTCGAGCTGGCCATCAGGAGTGGGACTCTGTAAGAATACCTGGATGCTTAGCGATCTGAGATGGAATCCTTATACACCAACAAAGTATGGACTTTAGTTGCTATATCTGAAGGGATAAATCCCCATCAGGAGCAAGTAAATCTTGAGAAGATTACTTGGTGTACATGGAAAAGTTGAGACTTTCAAAGCTAGACTTGTTAAAGGTCTTCGTCATCGACCAGGCGTGGATAATGATGAAACCTTTTCCAGTACCTATGCTTAAGTCCATCCAGATACTACTTGCCACGGCTACATACCATGACTACGATATCTGGTGGTTGGGTGTCATGACAACTTTTCTAAATAATGTTTTGGAAGAGAGCGTCTATAAGTACACAGCCAGAGGGCCTCGTAGACAGTGGGAGCAGCGGAAACGTGTGCAAGATGCTTTATAGGATAAAGCAGGCATCGCGGAGTTGGAACATCTGTTTTGATGGATTAGTCAAAGTAGTTGACATCATCAAAATGGTAGATGAACCTTGTATAAACAAAAAGGTAGTAGGGAGTATGGTGACGATCCTCGTAGAGTACGTGGATGACATACTCTTGATAGGGAAAGAGTTTCTTATGCTACGCTCGATCAATCTCCGCTTATCACAATGATTCTCCACATAGGATCAAAGTGATACCTCCTAAATCCTGGGTTTTTGGATCTATGAGATAGATCTAAATGGATGTTAGAATACTCACTAGCTGTAGTGAGATGGTATCAATTGATCCTGGGAAGAATCACTGGAAGTGTTCCTGGGTGATAAAGACGACTGAGTGTCAGTCACAGGCATTGTCTTTATCCTCAATCGAGGGACGGTATGTTGGAAGAGTTCCAAGCTAGATACCGTGACATACTAGACGATAAAGGCAGGATACATCGCTACTTAAGATGCTACCAAAGAGGCAGTCTGGGTGTATATTGGTTCATGAGATGAACTACGTTCCTACCATTGTGAGACAATGGAGTTGTGGCTTATGCCAAGGAACGACGGTCCCATCAGTGATCCAGACATATTCTAAGGCAGTGTCACCTGATCATGGAGATGCTTGATCTCCAAGAGATCGAGGTTTGGAGAGTAGACTCAGAGGACAACACAGCGGATCCACTCACAAAGGCCTGTTCCCAGAGAGAGATTTTTATGGGATGGTTGAGTATGAGATACTACAACCACTGCTATCAGATGGCCCTAGTGCAAGTGGGAGATTGTTAGTTATATGTATGCCCTAGAGGCCATTACTGTACATTGGATGTATATTGTAGTGGATGCTGGGACATATATAGGGAGGACTTTCTTGCTCGACATGATAGTATGCTATCTGGTTGATCTTGACCTTAACGTGTATGCTGATTGTCTCTCTGTTACATGTTGGTAAAGCCCTTAGGATGTGTACTTGACTACCTGGACTATGATGCGGATCATACTAGTGGGGACATGGTAGTCCATAAGTACATCCTTCAAAGTCCCTAGTCGTGGGTGTATCGAGACGGGGCATCGATATACCAGAGTAGACTAGCGTATACCTTCTCGACCCATACAGATGGGCGAGGGATGATCCC
The DNA here is from genome assembly GCA_030015575.1 of Agapanthus africanus. Lineage (NCBI taxonomy): Eukaryota > Viridiplantae > Streptophyta > Magnoliopsida > Asparagales > Amaryllidaceae > Agapanthus > Agapanthus africanus. Next base: position 296,255,357 of record CM057347.1, read on the forward strand.
ATATCCATTGGTGTTTGACATCAGAGATGATATACGGGTGCTCAGTGGAGACTGGGTACACTGGATGGACTCGCCGAGAACTCCCAGATGGTATTATACCTTACGTCAGATGGCAGTTCTCTGGTGACACTGGTACAGAGTAGTCTGTTGACCCGAGATCGTCATAGAGTCTTGTGTGGTTCCCACTGTGCTTTGATTTCCACCTTACCACGTCCAAGAGGGCGTGCAAAACAGTGGTTTTTGGGTACAGTCCCGAGTAACATGGAGGCAATGAGCGATAGGAGGGGATTCGTCTCTTCCGGTATAGGGGGTTGATGTTGCGCTGTGTTCGATTGGCTATAACCGGAAATCCCTGGCCAGGGTTGCTGAGATTTACTGGTAAGTGTTACCAGTAGTTTCTCAAATTGTTATAGACCTCATATCGACACGACTTATCGATCTATTGGGGTCTGACGTTTACCACCCCTAGGCGAGATATGCGACATATCAGACGATCAGACCGGACTGTACGGTAAGTGTTACTGGTTGGATTCACAGGAGTATGAGCGGGCTTGCTCGTCGATCTTCTGATCGTTCAATACCCGGGTGGCCGTTACGTTTAGCAGACCGCTTGCGGCTTGTGGGTGTTTGATATGATCAACACCTGCTGCCGGCGATTGACGAGTCTTTAGAGTCCTACACAGAGGTTTCCTGGCTCAAGCGAAACGAAATAGGAGCGCATATGAGATATGTGCGGCACCGAGAATAATGTGTGTATGTGATACCGTATTCTATTCTCGCGATGAATGTATCGAATGGTTATATGCGATATAACCTAGTTATCGAATCGAGGGTTGATTCGATAAGCCGATACATTGAATAGTAGTCGGTTATATGCGATATGACCGGATCGTTAAATCAAGTGTTGATTTGATGATTTAATGCATAATTATATATTTGATATATTACTTTGCATTAACTAGTATTGGTTCACTTTAAATGGATTTTCTCACTTTATGTGCACATTGTATATGTGATATACTTTTGTACACTAGTTTGTATCATGTTTGATGATGCATGCTCATTAGGGTTTGTGTAAAGATTAAACCATGGTTGTGTAATGGTTAAGGGTTTTTATTTTCTTTATTTATTTATTTATTTTATTCATTTTGGAAATGAGAGAAAATGGTGGCTTTCTTTGTTTGACATTGAAGCTTCATGAGGGTTTGACTAAGTGACCATTTTGTCTCATGCTTAACCCTAACCATTCCCACTAACCCTAGTTTAGTCTCTACACTTAACCATGGTTTGAATATGATAAGCATTGATTTTCTTTTCCATTTCTAATTAACACTTATCATATTCTTTCTTTCTTCTTCTTCTTCTTCACTTGAAGAAAGCTTGCTTCATCAATGGCAACTTGAGCAATTGAGTGAGAAATCCAATTCTAAAGTGAACCCACCTCCTATTTCTTCATCCTCTACCTCTTGCCAAGTAGTATAGGGTGTTTTCTTCACAAGTTTCATGACTTGGTGAAGTGGGAGCTTGACCTTATGATGTTTCGACGTAGATCATCTTCGGCACGAAGCCGACGACCTTGCCCGCCCATTTCTCCGATGAAGTCGACGCTAGAGCCCGGGATTCCGTTTGGACAACGAGGAGACTTCATTGCGGAGCTATGGAGGTGGAGGACCGGATCTACAAAGGTTGTATTTCCGTTCTTTTAGTTATATTGTTAACTAGTTGCATCTTTCGCCTAAGATCTAGTTAACGATCCGTAGTCTAGGGTTTCTCGGCACCGTAAAATTTGAAATTGGCATGGTTAATGCCTTGTGAGACCTCTTGGGAGTGCCTAGGAACCCTACAAAACTAGGTACACAAAAACAGTTATGCAAAACCAGAATATGTCCACTCGTCAATCCAAGGTGATAATCCCCTACGGACACAGCACCCATGCTAGCTCCGTTAGCAACCTAGAGGGTCATATCACCAACCTTCAGCACTCTACAGTTTCTCAGTGCCTATAATGAATTGCATATATGAGATCCTGATCCGGTATCCAATACCCAGGAAGTAGAGTTGATTGACAGACAATTTTCAATTACAAACATACCTGAAGTCGAAGCCACAACTTGCTTCGGTTCCTGGTTCTTGGCATTCCAAGCTTTGCAATCTTTCTTCCAGTGCCCTTTCCTATGACAGTGGAAGCACTCGTCCTTTGCCACTACTGGCACTGCAATCTTTTTCTTTCCCTTGACTCCCATCTTACCAACACCTCCTCTAGGTTTGGTAGCGGCCTTATTCCTCCTTCCTTTGGCCCAAACCTTGGACCCGGAAGAAGAAGCACCGCGAACAAACATAGCGGGTGTTTCCCTTGCCTTCTGCAAGGTGCCTTCTACACTCCTCAACATGTTAAGGAGTTCTGGAAGTTTAACTTCTTTTCTTTGAATGTTGAAATTCAGAATAAACTAGGCGTAGGTGGAAGGAAGGGACTGAAGAATCAAGTCTGTATAGAGCTCGTTCTCCAAAGTCGTCCCGAGGTCTGCGAGCTCTTCTATATAGCCAATCATCTTTAGGACATGTTCTCCTACAGATGATCCGACTGAAACAAGTTCTTCGAGGTCTTGTATCTTGCTATACGAGATTGCTCTCCATACAGTTCCTTGGTGTGGAGAAATATGGATTCAAGATCCATATCCTCGTGCCTCCTCTGATGTTCATTATTCAAAGAGGCAAGCACGATGCATTTGGCCTTCGCGCAATCTAACTCCCAGGCCTTGCGGATTTCCTTATCCGCATTACTGGATTTTGGACCAGGGACAGCAGGTGCCTTAGTAGTAAGGACATACCCCAATTTGTCATAAGTCAAAGCCATCTTGACATTCCGCAGCCAATCTTTATAGTTTGGCCCTGTCAATATATTTTTTTCTAGTAGTAACTTAAGGCCTGTCATGTTCTGGGTCGCTGCAATTAGGAGAGAGAGGGAACACTTTAGCATGATGCTCTTGCAAGTTTAGAGTGGTTTTTAGTTTATCTAAACTGGATCGCTCCCACTGTTTCTCGAATCCCTCCTCAAACCAAAAAGGAAAAACTAGCCAGGACTATTCTCACCGTACAATACTTGCATAACCGTTCAGCTAGACCGGTGTCGGTAGTTCGAGGGAGGTTTTCCAACGCTTTCGCGACGTTCTTTAATTAAAAAACCTCTTTTCTCTGGGGGCGTAGCCCCGCTGACACCTTTCTCGGCACCTACTTGGTTTATAGCATTGATCGTTAAGTGACGAATCTCCTGATGAGTAGCGGATACTCGCAGTAGGATCGGGATCCAAATATCATCATGTGATAAAGCTGAAGGAATCCTACAAAAATTATCACACTCCAAATGGTATGCATCTCTTTGCAAATTTCAGTTTCTTTAGAAATTCCCGATATAAATTTTTGCCCCATGCTCTTATGACCTTGGCGTTGGTCAAAATGTCATAAGTCACGTGTCAAGTTCTACCCATCATTATCTTGTTAATTTGAACCCATCCGTACATACCCCTGACGTTGGTCAAATGATAATACGACTGTCCCAAACTAATTCATCTATCTATGCAACAAATGAATACCCAGCAGCTACCAAACACTATGCCTTGGCGTTGGTCAAAATACATAGCTTGAATACTACTGAATACCCAAATGAAATGACGGAGGGCTACGAATGGTTTTGGTGAAACCGTGAACGTAGTGAACTTGATATGATCGAAGAAACCTGATAGCTTTTAAAAGGAGTGGTTAAAGCTCCGAAATTAAAAATATCTTCTGTTTTAAAAATAACCGAGTGGTTTCTTTTAAACTGTTCCAACGATTCAACTTTGGTTTATTTTCTTTGCATTAATATAATGCGTCCCATCATTAACCTATCATTGCAGAAAACAACGAAAATACAATGTCCTCTTATGCCATCCGCATTCGTCACTAGGCCCCGTCATTCACCCGTTAGGTTACTTAACTAACGACAGAGCGAGGGCTGGGCTAGCGCGGGTGTAAAACATAAGTGACGTCTAATAGCTATCATATATAGATATTGTACAATCGTCAGACGCAATAAAAGGCATTCCAGATCACAAATGAACATATTGGATTTTCTACGAATCCGCATTCCTTTTGAGCCTGCAAAGAAAGACAGATTACACAGTCACGATGAATAGCCAAAACCCCACCCTAGACCCCTACGGGTAAGGCAAACTACACGCCAAGTACCCGAAGTGAAGCGGTCTCGCTCAACAATGTGAGTAGGCTACTAAACACTTCAAAGTACCCGGTAGTTTGTGCACCCCACCTTGGGTCTATCCAAGGAGCAAAAATCAGTAAATGAAATAATACAACGGTGGCTACAAGCTCAACCAGGAAGTGCCCCGTAAAAGAATATTACAACAATTTACAAATTACTTTTGAATGAAAGAAATGCTCGTCTCACATCCCCGGCTATCCGTTCACGACAATCCAACAAGTCCACAAACACAAACAGTAAAAACCATTACAGAAATGTGCAACCCCCTGCCAACCGACATACTAGCAGTTAGGAGAGGTTTACGAACACATTATACAAATCGCATATATAATCTAATTAGCCAAACATCATAAAATTTCGATCGAGCAAACATAAATGATTCTGCTCCAAAAACTTCTCTATGCACCTGAGACTTGAGCAAAAACAAAACATTCCAGAAAGAACAAAATCATCACAGAAGAGTTACTGGGGAAATTTGGGTTGACTCGGCCCCAACTCGGCGGCGGATCCGTAGCGGATCGCATGGATCGGCCGCGGATCCATGGTGGTTTGGACGAGTTAGGATCCCAAATTTCTCCAGTAACCTTATATTTCCCTGCTTGTAATTTTAAGGGACCCTGAAAAAATTTTAGACCCCGTTTTAAAAACGACAGAAACTTGGTGAAAATGATGTTATTTCCGGTTCATTTTGCGATTGAATTTCTAACGACTTTGCTAACAAGTTAGCTATGGTTTAGCGAGGCTCTGATACCACTGTAAATCGACGTTAGACACCCCATGATGTGCGGGGAGGCGAAATAGGTAAAACAATCATTTTTGTCTAAACTAACATCGACTAACTTACGGATCTTTGCTAAACCCTAACTAACAACATCATAGGAAGGATTAGCTACTATGAAAGAAGATTATACCTAATGAACCAAGTCCTTCTTTTTCTCGTTGACCACCTCCTCGTCGGCCTCCTTTTTGTGATAGAAGATCCACCCGAGAGCTACTACTCCAAGCTTGACCTATAACTTTAGGTAACTAGGTTACTAAAAGTGCTAATCAAAGCAACATAGGGGATATAGAGTGGGATTAGGGATCAATTAGTCTTGCAAACCCTTGATCTCAACACATGAGAGGTTAGAGTTAGGGTTTGAAGAGAGAGAGCTTGAGGAGAGAGAAGGTGAGAGTGAGAATGAAATGAAACAATATCTCATTTAGAATATGTGAAGCATAATAATTATTAAATGAATAATCAAATGATAATATCAACCAAGCTTCATTTATTCACTTTGTGTGATTCATCTCATGAGTCATTAATCATCAAATGCATCAATAACTCCTTTGTATGAATCGCACCATGAGTCATTAAATCATTTAATGCAAATGCCATTTTAGCCTCCATGTCATCAACCTTCTAGAAGCTTCTCGAGAATTTATGAGAATGCCCCTCCTATCCGTGAAAACACGGAAATACTGAGAATATATAAATCCAATAATCCGATACTAGAATCTGTCTTAAACCAAAGCCCGCTAGTAAATACTGTCCGAACATCGTACGTGCGTAAAAACACGTATGCGTCCGAACCCTGTCGTAAAAACCATACGACCTCTATATCGTTTCGCCCGAAGCAGGGAAACTCTCTGTGTGGGACTCTAAAGACTCGACTACTACGCTGGCAGTGGATTTAACCACAGACCGCAAGCGATACTAGCTGTATGTAACGGTCCCCGGGTAGATCTCGATAAGAAGGCCGATGAGGAAACCCATCCGAACTCCTACTGAGCCTGATGTGACAATCTTCGTACAGTCCGGTCTGTTCGTCTAGGACTATCGTATATCGGGCTTAGGGGGCGGCAAGCGTCAGTCCCCTAAAAGCGGTATAAGTCGTGTCGGAGCGAAACCCATTACACCTTGAGATACTACTGGAAAACCTACCAGTAAATCTCGCTTGCCCTGGCCAGAGACTTTGCGTAATGGCTCTCCAGACACAGTGCGATATCAACTCCCGATACCGGGAGAGACGAATCTTGTCTAACCGCCACTTCCTCCATGTGCTTCGGGACTGCACCCAAATGCTACTTGTCTGCACGACTCCTTTGAGCCGTGGTAGGGTAGCAATCTCAGAACAGTGGGAACACACTCGAGGCGAAGCAGCAGTGTCAAGTCTGCAGACTATGTTGTACTCATGTCTTCTGTGTTGGTGTATATGCCCTAGAGGCCATTACTGTATCATACTAGTATGTATATTACTTGATGGAAGCTTGGGATATTCACAGTTGTACAGACAATCTTGCTCAATATAGTAGTATGCTACTTGGTTTGTCTCTGCTTTAATGTGTACATGTGTGTTTATTTATTATATCACCTATACGCATTAGTAGAGCCCTTAGGATCTTTGCTTGATTACCGGCATTGTGATGGCGATCACACTCGTGGGGGCTGGGTAATCTACAAGCACATCCTTATACACGTCCCTAGTCGTGGGAGTATCGAGATAGGGCATCGATACTCCGGAGTAGACTAGCGTATGCGCTTCTCATCCCAGCTCGGGAGACGGTTTGTCCCACAGCCGTCAGTACGTCGTACTTGAGATAGTATGCGGGTGCTCGTTAGGTTACGAGTACACTGGACAGGACTCGTCGGGAACTGATGGTTGGTATTATACCTATCGTCAGTTATCAGTTCCCAGGTGACATGAGTACAGCTTAGTCCGCTGACTTGACACTGTCACTTCGCCTCGAGTGTGTTCCCACTGTTCTTTGATTGCTACCCTACCACGGCTCTACTGAGTCGTGCAAACAGGTAGTAGTTGGGAGCAGTCCCGAAGCACTTGGAGGCAGTGACGGTTAGACAGGATTCGTCTCTCCCGGTATTGGGGGTTGACATCGCGCTGTGTCTAGGAGAGCCATTACACGAGTAGTCCCTGGCCAGGGCAAGCGAGATATACTGGTAGGTTTCCAGTGTTATCTCAGGGTGTATTGGGCTTCACTCCGACACGACTTGTACCGCTATTAGGGTACTGACGTTTACCGCCCCCCTAGGCCCGCCATGCGATGTATCAGACGAACAGACCGGACTGTACGGAGATTGTCACATACAGGCTCAGTAGGAGTGCAGATGGGGTTCACCTCGTCAGTCTTCTTATCGACATCTACCTGGGGACCGTTACGTACAGCTAGTGCCGCTTGCGGTCTGTGGTTAAACCCACTGCCAGCGTAGTGTCGAGTCTTTAGAGTCCCACACAGAGAGCTATTCGCCTTTAGGCAAAACGAGTAGAGGTCGCATGGTTTTGCGACAGGGTTCGTTAGCATCCGCGCACTTGTGCACGTTTGCTGTCCGGACAGTTTATACTAGCGGGCTTTGGTTTAAGCCGGATCCTAGTATATGATTTGAGATTGGTTTTTCTCATTGTGTTCGTGTTCCTCGGATCACGAATGCGGGTGCGTATGCACAGTTGCTTGAGATTGGGGGAGAGGACCTTGTTTAGGGTTAATGGCCTTTGTCATTTTATTAACCCTATTGATTTTGTGTGGATTATTGTTAATTGATAATTAGCTTAATTATTGTGCATGGTTGTTGTTGACAATTTGACTTCATTGACTTGTTGACCATGTTGACAACTTGACCATAATCATTTCATTTGGAAGATGCTCTTTGATCTTTGCAAAAAATGAAATGATAATGGTCAATTCATGATTTATCATGACAATTTTCAAGCTAATTATCTAATTAGAATTATCCTCACATATTAGTGAGAAAGGCTCACTATTTTCTCATTCTCTCATATCTTTTCTCTCTCTTGCTCATCCTCTCCCTCAAGCTCTCTCCCTCTCATGTGTTGAGAAACAAAAAGCTTGAGAAAAACCCTCTCTTGATCTTCTCTACTCACTTCTAGGGTTCAAGCCTTAGCATTTCTTGCACTCTAGTTACTCCTAGCTTGGAGTTGAAGCTAAAGGTGGTGGCTTTCAAGTGGATCTTTCTTTGACGGATGAAGACAAGCAAGGTGAACTCTTTCTACCATTCCGACGAGCAAGGAGAGAAGGAGTTCGAGCTCAAGGTATAACCTTTCTACAACTTACTTAGTTGTTAGTTTACTTTAGCTAGTTTTCGTTTAGTAAAGATCCGGCTTTTACGGTCCATGTTACAAACCATAGAAAAATTTTTGTTTACCGTTTCCGCAACCCCGAAAGTACCGGGAGTGGTAACGTGGACCTAACAGTGGTATCAGAGCCTAACTAAACTCAAACTAGCTAGGTAGTAAAGTGTAGCGAAGTTTCGAAACCGAAAAATCCAAAAACCGAACTTTGAAAAACCCTAGTTTCTGTTGAAATTTTTTCTGCTCAAAATAGAAAACTTTATATTTGTAAATTCATCTCAGGGTTTTTTAAAAAAAACACCCACGAAAAACGAGACAGAGAATCATCCAAACCGCCGCGCTTCCGCCGCACGAGGTAGGCTCGTGCCGCGGAAGCGCCGCGGTTTGATGTCTTCACTGCATCGTTTTTCGTGCAGTGTTTTTCTGTATTGTTTTTGGGATTTTTAGGATATATATTATATGCCCAGATTTTCCAGAACTAAAATTTGTTTTTGGGGGCCTATAATTCCGTATTTTTCCGAACTTCAATATACTTTGACTATAAAGGTTATATCTGTGATGTTCTTATGTATTGAACGTCGGCTAATCGCTATATGTCGATTAGTCGGGGTTATACATATCTGTGATCTGTGATTGTTGTTGATGGTTTGTGTATATGAACTCGTTGGATTGTCGCGGATGAATAGCCGGGGTGGATGTGAGATGAGAGTTTCTTTTTCTTTCATTCATGTAATAAATTTGTAAATTGATGTAATATTATTTGTTTGGTCGCACAACCGGGTCGGGGTTGTAGCCGTCATTGTATAATTCTTTTTACTGTTTTTGCTCCTAGGATAGACCCATGGAGGGGTGCACAAACTACCGGGTAGCTCGAAGTGCCGAGTGGCCTACTCATGGCATTGAGGGAGGTTGCTTCGCTTCGGGTACTTGGCGGGTAGTTTGCCGCACCCGTAGGGGTCTTGGGTGGGGTATTGGCTATTCATCGCGACCGTGTAATCCGTTTTTCGTTGCAGGCTCGAACGAATTGCGGATTCCTAGTATATCCAAAGTGTTCATCTGTGATCTGTAATGTCTATCATTGCTATATTGCTATATATAATAACTATTTAGGCGTTGCTTATGTTTTACAGCCGCGCTAGCCCAGCCCCCGCTCTGTCGTTAGTTAAGTAACCTAACGGGTGATGACGGGGCCCCGTGGCGAATGCGAATGGCATAAGCGTACGTCATATTTTGGTTGTTTTCTGCAATGGTAGGTTTTAAATGATGGGACGCATTAAAAGAACTAATGCAAGAAAATAAACCTAAAAGACGTTGTTGGAACAAGTTTTTCAAAAAGCTGTTATTGCAAGGACGTTCATTTTTGTTTTGCATCGCGGTATTCGGTTATGAATGCCCAGCACCTCAGTCGACGAGGCAAGGGCCGAGATCCCTTCACCGGGAGTGACCCCTTGGACAAAACTTTGCGTCAGGGCAATAACTTCACCATAGTCGATTATTCTTGCTTTGCATCGAGGTATTCATCTTACGAATGCCCAGCACCTCACTCGACGAGGAAAGAGCCGAGATCCCTTCACAGGGAGTGACCTCTTTAGCAAAAGTTTTCGCCACTATGTTTTACAAAAGGATGTATCACGTTCCTTCAACGATATCAAGTTCATTACGTTAACGGGTTTTTCGCCAAAAACCCAGCCGTAGCCCTCCGTCGTTTCTTATAAGTTATACTTAGTATTCGTGCTGCGTTTGTTGACTGTGTCAAGGCGCAGTGAACGGTAGCTAAGTGTAGCTTATTTGCTGGATACAAAGTGATTGGTTAGGACATTTGTAGAACCTTGTTGACTGTGTCAAGGGTTATGCAGGTGGGTTTAATGCAATCAAGATAATGACGGGATGAACTTGACTAGGACCTTTTGATTTGTTGACTGTGTCAAGATCACTTGGGTCCTAGGGGCAAAAACCACATCGGGAGTTTCAAAAGAACTGAAACTTGCAGATTTAGCATACCTTCTGGAGTGTGGTGACTAGAGTGGATTCCATCTAGGTTATCACACAATGACAGTTGGATCCCGATCCCACTGATGAGTTGGTTTACCCTCGGGAGATTATTTCACTTAACGATCAATGCTATAAATCTAGTAGGTGTCTAGAAAGGTGTTAGCGGGGTTACGCCCCCAGGGAAAAGAGGTTATTTAATTAAGGAACTTCGCGAAAGCGTTGGAAAACCTCCCTCGAAGTACCGACACTAGCCTGGCTGAAAGGTTAAGCAAGTATTGTGACGTGAATTAAAACCCGGCTAGTTCTTCTTTTAAAAGGTTTTAAGAAGAATTTGAGTAAACAGTGGGAGACATCCTGGTTAGATAAATTAATAAACCAATCTAATCTTGCAAGAGCATACGCTGAGTGTTTCTTTTCTCTCTCTCCAGGCAGCAACCTTTTCACGCCCTAATCAAGATAATAAAATGTATCGCTTGACCGATCCGAATTCTTATTCGGGACTGGGGAAAGTTGGTTCAGCTCTAACTTGTGACAACAGTCATGAGTATGAGGATGGGAAAGAGGAAAGTATGGATTTCCAGGATACCCAGTTGAAGAAGAAGCATGGTTTTGCATCTACTTCAGGTGTTCTTGTAATTGAGAACTGTTTTACGGTCAGCCCTACCTCCTGGGTACTTGATACCGGATCAGGATCTCATATCTGTAATTTATTGCAGGGACTGAGAAAAAGTAGGATAGTTGCACCGGGTGATATGTCGCTCAGAGTAGCGAACGGAGCACAAGTTTATGCTGCAGCCGTCGGTGAATATCACCTAGTATTGCCAAATGGCAAGACTATGATTTTGAACGATTGCTACTATGTACCCTCCATGGTTTGCAACATAATATCAGTTTCTTTACTCGATAAAGATGGATATGACTTTGTTCTTGAAAAGAATATCATGAACATTTACCTTCATAAGGTACTGGTTGCAGAGGGTACACTGTGTAATGGTATCTACGTTCTAAATCAGAATACAGTTCTCAATATACAAAACACACGCAAGAGGAAGAATTCAGATACGAATGAATCCTACTTGTGGCATTGTAGGCTTGGTCATATCGGAGAGAAAAGACTGAGTAAGTTGCATAAAGATGGACTCTTGAATACGTTCGAGTTTTCATCTTATGAAACTTGTCAGTCTTGTCTCAAAGGAAAGATGACCAAATCTCCGTTCACCGGATATGGAGAAAGAGCAAGAGAGCTCTTGGGACTCATACACAGTGATGTGTGTGGTCCGATGTCTATACATGCAAGGGGTGGGTTCTCGTACTTCATCACATTCACTGACGATCTCTCTAGGTTCGGATATGTGTATCTGATGAAACACAAATCTGAAGCTTTTGAGAAATTCAAGGAATTCAGAAACGAAGTAGAGAACCAGACTGGCAAAAGTATCAAGATCCTCCGGTCTGACAGGGGAGGGGAGTACTTAAGCACGGAATTCCTAGATTACTTAAAAGAGAATGGTATTCTCTCTCAGCTTACTCCTCCTTATACACCACAGCACAACGGTGTATCGGAGCGGAGGAATCGTACCCTACTGGATATGGTTCGCTCCATGATGAGTAGTGCTGAGTTACCTCTTTCATTCTGGGGATATGCACTTCAAACTGCAGCACATCTATTGAATCAAGTTCCATCCAAATCCGTGCCTAAGACTCCGTATGAAATATGGAGTGGTAAAAGTTTGTATCTTAAACGTATTAAGATTTGGGGTTGCCCAGCTTATGTCAAAAAGCAGAACCCAGACAAACTTGAGGCACGGGCAGTTTTGTGTAAGTTTGTGGGATACCCAAAAGATTCAAGTGGGTATCTATTCTACCATGCAGAGGAACAGAAGATAATTGTTTCAAGAAATGCCACATTTTTAGAAAAAGAATTTCTTGTTAAAAACATTAGTGGCAGCACGGTAGAACTGGATGAGATTCCAGAAACACAAGCTTTAACAGAAAATTTGGAGGAACCGCTAGATTCAATAACCCCAAGCGAACCTCAGCCACTCCGCAGATCTGGTAGGATTTCTCATCCGCCCGAGAGATACTACGGTTTTCTCATAGACGGGGATCGAGAGGATTGCATCTTGGAAGAAGATGACCCTACCAGTTTCAGGCAGGCCATTATCAGTAGGGACTCTGATAAGTGGCAGGAAGCAATGCAATCCGAAATGGAGTCCATGTACGCCAATAAAGTGTGGACCTTGGATATTGCTCCATCTGGGGTAAAACCCGTTGGATGCAAATGGATCTACAAAAGGAAACTTGGTGTAGATGGGCAGGTGGAAACCTATAAAGCTAGACTCGTTGCAAAAGGTTTCCGTCAAAGACCTGGTTTGGACTATGACGAAACTTTTTCTCCGGTGGCTATGCTCAAATCCATTCGGATCCTACTTGCCATTGCTGCCTTCCATGACTATGAAATCTGGCAGATGGATGTTAAAACGGCTTTCCTAAACGGTTGTTTGGAAGAGTGCGTTTACATGGATCAACCAGAAGGTTTCGTAGACAGTGGGAGCAGCGGAAAGGTGTGCAAGTTGCTTAAATCCATTTATGGATTAAAGCAGGCATCGCGGAGCTGGAACATCTGTTTTGATGAGGCAATCAAAGAATTTGATTTCATCAAGAACGAAGATGAACCCTGTGTTTATAAGAAGATTGTAGGACGAACTGTCGTATTCCTAGTCTTGTACGTGGACGACATTCTTCTGATAGGAAATGACATTCCTATGCTACAATCGGTCAAGCTGTTTTTGTCACAAAGGTTCTCCATGAAGGACCTGGGTGATGCCTCGTACATTCTGGGGATCAAGATCTATAGAGATAGATCCAAGAAACTATTGGGACTTTCGCAGTCCAGGTACATAGAGACCGTACTAAAGAGATTTAGTATGGAGGATTCCAAGCGCGGTAACATACCCGCATTGCACGGAATTACCCTCTCCAAGAAGATGTCTCCTAAGACTGACGAGGAGAGGGTTCGCATGAGCACTATACCCTACGCTTCGGCGGTAGGATCTATAATGTATGCGATGCTATGTACAAGACCAGATGTAGCTTACGCGTTGAGCACGGTAAGCCGGTATCAGTCGGACCCAGGGGAGGACCACTGGACAGCAGTGAAGAACATTCTCAAGTACCTGAGAAGGACTAAGGAGATGTTCCTGGTTTACGGTAATGGAGACCTTAGGGTCGAGTCCTTTACCGATTCAAGCTTCCAGAGTGACAAAGATGATAGCAAGTCCGTCTCGGGTTTTGTGTTTACCCTCAACGGAGGGGCGGTATGTTGGAGGAGTTCCAAGCAGGATACCGTCGCAGACTCGACGATGGAGGCTGAATACATTGCTGCAAGCGATGCCGCAAAAGAGGCGGTCTGGATTAAGAAGTTCATTAGTGAACTTCAGGTGGTTCCGTCCATTGTTGACCCAATACCTTTGTATTGCGATAACAATGGGGCTATAGCTTTAGCGAAGGAACCAAGGTCCCATCAGAGATCCAGGCACATCTTAAGGCGGTATCACCTGATCAGGGAGATCATTGATCGACAGGAGATCGAGGTGCGGAGAGTGGACACAAAGGACAACACAGCGGACCCATTCACGAAGGCTTTACCCCAGACTCAGTTCGAGCGGCTGATCGAGATGATAGGTCTTCGATACGCCAGTACATGGCCTTAGTGCAAGTGGGAGATTGTTGGTGTATATGCCCTAGAGGCCATTACTGTATCATACTAGTATGTATATTACTTGATGGAAGCTTGGGATATTCACAGTTGTACAGACAATCTTGCTCAATATAGTAGTATGCTACTTGGTTTGTCTCTGCTTTAATGTGTACATGTGTGTTTATTTATTATATCACCTATACGCATTAGTAGAGCCCTTAGGATCTTTGCTTGATTACCGGCATTGTGATGGCGATCACACTCGTGGGGGCTGGGTAATCTACAAGCACATCCTTATGCACGTCCCTAGTCGTGGGAGTATCGAGATAGGGCATCGATACTCCGGAGTAGACTAGCGTATGCGCTTCTCATCCCAGCTCGGGAGACGGTTTGTCCCACAGCCGTCAGTACGTCGTACTTGAGATAGTATGCGGGTGCTCGTTAGGTTACGAGTACACTGGACAGGACTCGTCGGGAACTGATGGTTGGTATTATACCTATCGTCAGTTATCAGTTCCCAGGTGACATGAGTACAGCTTAGTCCGCTGACTTGACACTGTCACTTCGCCTCGAGTGTGTTCCCACTGTTCTTTGATTGCTACCCTACCACGGCTCTACTGAGTCGTGCAAACAGGTAGTAGTTGGGAGCAGTCCCGAAGCACTTGGAGGCAGTGACGGTTAGACAGGATTCGTCTCTCCCGGTATTGGGGGTTGACATCGCGCTGTGTCTAGGAGAGCCATTACACGAGTAGTCCCTGGCCAGGGCAAGCGAGATATACTGGTAGGTTTCCAGTGTTATCTCAGGGTGTATTGGGCTTCACTCCGACACGACTTGTACCGCTATTAGGGGACTGACGTTTACCGCCCCCCTAGGCCCGCCATGCGATGTATCAGACGAACAGACCGGACTGTACGGAGATTGTCACATACAGGCTCAGTAGGAGTGCAGATGGGGTTCACCTCGTCAGTCTTCTTATCGACATCTACCTGGGGACCGTTACGTACAGCTAGTGCCGCTTGCGGTCTGTGGTTAAACCCACTGCCAGCGTAGTGTCGAGTCTTTAGAGTCCCACACAGAGAGCTATTCGCCTTTAGGCAAAACGAGTAGAGGTCGCATGGTTTTGCGACAGGGTTCGTTAGCATCCGCGCACTTGTGCACGTTTGCTGTCCGGACAGTTTATACTAGCGGGCTTTGGTTTAAGCCGGATCCTAGTATATGATTTGAGATTGGTTTTTCTCATTGTGTTCGTGTTCCTCGGATCACGAATGCGGGTGCGTATGCACAGTTGCTTGAGATTGGGGGAGAGGACCTTGTTTAGGGTTAATGGCCTTTGTCATTTTATTAACCCTATTGATTTTGTGTGGATTATTGTTAATTGATAATTAGCTTAATTATTGTGCATGGTTGTTGTTGACAATTTGACTTCATTGACTTGTTGACCATGTTGACAACTTGACCATAATCATTTCATTTGGAAGATGCTCTTTGATCTTTGCAAAAAATGAAATGATAATGGTCAATTCATGATTTATCATGACAATTTTCAAGCTAATTATCTAATTAGAATTATCCTCACATATTAGTGAGAAAGGCTCACTATTTTCTCATTCTCTCATATCTTTTCTCTCTCTTGCTCATCCTCTCCCTCAAGCTCTCTCCCTCTCATGTGTTGAGAAACAAAAAGCTTGAGAAAAACCCTCTCTTGATCTTCTCTACTCACTTCTAGGGTTCAAGCCTTAGCATTTCTTGCACTCTAGTTACTCCTAGCTTGGAGTTGAAGCTAAAGGTGGTGGCTTTCAAGTGGATCTTTCTTTGACGGATGAAGACAAGCAAGGTGAACTCTTTCTACCATTCCGACGAGCAAGGAGAGAAGGAGTTCGAGCTCAAGGTATAACCTTTCTACAACTTACTTAGTTGTTAGTTTACTTTAGCTAGTTTTCGTTTAGTAAAGATCCGGCTTTTACGGTCCATGTTACAAACCATAGAAAAATTTTTGTTTACCGTTTCCGCAACCCCGAAAGTACCGGGAGTGGTAACGTGGACCTAACATTCTGAGAACTGTTAACTGAGGACGGGTATAATACCAACCAACAGTTCCCTGCAAGTTCTGTCCGGTGTACCCGTAACCCAACGAGCACCTGTATACTATCTCCAGTACGACGTACTGATGGCTGTGGGACAAACCATCTCCCCAACTGGGATGAGAAGCGTACACACTAGTATACTCCAGAGTATCGATGCCCTGTCTCGATAATCCTATGACTAGGGACCTAAAAAAGGATGCGCTTGTAGACTACCCAGCCCCCACTAGTGTGACTGCCATCACAACGCTGGTAGTCAAGCAAGATCCTAAGGGCTCTATCAATATGTACACACATATTAAGATAGATATAAACCAAGTAGCATACTACCATGTTTAGCAAGACTGTTAATATAACTGTGAATATCCCAAGCTTCCATTAAGTAATATACAAGCTAGTATGATACAATAATGGCCCCTAGGGCATATACACTAACAGCCAGAGTTCGACATCATCGACGAGACATGTTATAAGTGACCATGACAGTTGGCCAGAGATCTTAAGAGGATGTGCAAGAGCGAGACTATTTCCTCTATCTTGATTTTGATATTTTGGGCGATTTATTTGCATGATTGATATTTTGTGCACCACAGTTGCACTTGACTTCGATTTGATGTCATTCGAGATATTGATTTTGATTTCATACCTAGGGTATGCATGTGATTTGAATTATGCTTTTGGCATAGTTTTCATGCACTTTTAGTATTTGATTTGATTTTGTCCACACCGATGCACATGGTTGTGAGATTATATACCACGGTGTACCTGATTTAGATTTGGATTGAAATGTGTCGTATACCGTTGATTTTGATTTTGATATTCGATATTTGTTTTCGTGCACTTTGTATACTTGATTTGGATTCTTGTGCATATTTGGGCGCTTGATACGATTTTGATGCACACCAGATGCACTAAATTGAGATTCTTCGTGCATATCAGATGCACCTAATATTGCTGTCAGGCAGACCCGTTGCCTTTGACAGGTGTTTCGTGCACAACCGTTGTACTTAGATTTTGTTTTTCTGCACATGTATGGAACATTCATGGATTCGATTTCCATGCGCACCAGACGCGCGTGGCATTCTTATATACCTTTTGAGATTGATTTCCCTTAAGCAGCATGTTTTATGATTTTTACTATTTGATATAGTAGCTGAGCAGGACTAGTCCGAGGACAATACATGAATATATTTTTGCATGCATTGATAGCTATCGAAGGGATTTCCAAAAAGGAGTCATAGTCTCAGTATTTACCAACGTGTCCGAGATAACATGAAACTTTTAAGAAAGGAAACCCTACTAAATTATTTTCAAAACGGCGGGACGTGTATATTAAACAAAGGATATATATATATATACCTACATATAGTTATTTTCTTACAATAGACGTCCGCCACTGTGCAGTGATACGCGCATCGCACAGCGATTTGAAAAGAGTTTGGCATGCATTCCTTTCAGATGTTTTAATGATGTTTACTTGCATTGTTGATGTATATTATGTTGGTTTTCGTTTTGGGCTTTGACATTGTTGTCTTCACCATAACTCCGATGATTGCGGGATGCTTGACAGAGTTTTGATTTTGAGTTATCTGCTCATTTTTCATGCGCATGCATTGCGCTACGATGTGTTTTATGTATTCATAATTTCGGAGCCCCGACGACGTGATCATTTTACTGAAATGTTTTAGAAATTTAATGAGTTTAAATTTAAATTTGGGGACCGAATTTCTTTAAGGGGGGAAGACTGTAACATTTCAGAAAAATAAAATATTATTTTTGGGAATTTTTATAATTAAATAATAAATATTATGAATATTTTATTATGCGGTTTAATTAAATACCGATAAATCAGGAAATATTTGGAAAATTATCGGAATTTCTGAAATGAGGTGTTTTATGTGATTTAGGAAAATTATGAATTTTTAAAGGTAATTATACACCATTTTAATGCTAATCGCGATTAAATATCGCTAATTTTGTATTAATCCGGTTTTGTGCACATGATATGCACCATGTCACATTTTCCACACTTATTGCATTTTCCTACATGACTTTTCTTTGTTTTGGTTTGGGTTTTAAAATGAGAGAGAAAAGAAAAGAAAAGAAAAAGAAAAAAGGAAAATGATAAAGAATGGAGATATGGGCGAGAGAGAGAGAGAGAGAGAGAGGGTGAGGGTTCAACCTTGGGATTGGATTATTCTGTTAGTGTATATGCCCTAGAGGCCATTACTGTATCATACTAGTTTGTATATTACTTAATGGATGCTTGGGATATTCACCTTGTATATACAATCTTGCTCAAAATAGTAGTATGCTACTTGGTTTGTTTCTACTTCAATGTGTACTTGTGTTTATTTCAGTATATCACTTATACGCATTAGTGGAGCCCTTAGGATCTTTGCTTGATTACCAGCGTTGTGATGGCAGTCACACTAGTGGGGGCTGGGTAATCTATAAGCACATCCTTATTCAGGTCCCTGGTCGCAGGACTATCGAGACAGGGCATCGATACTCCGGAGTAGACCAGCGCATGCGCTTCTCATCCCAGTGTGGGAGACGGTCTGTCCCACAGCCGTCAGTACGTCGTACTTGAGATAGTATGCGGGTGCTCGTTAGGTTACGGGTACACTGGACAGGACTCGTCGGGAACTGACTAGTTGGTATTATACCTATCGTCAGTTATCAGTTCCCAGGTGACATGAGTACAGCTTAGTCCGCTGACTTGACACTGTCACTTCGCCTCGGGTGTGTTCCCACTGTACTTTGATCACTACCCTACCACGGCTCAAAGGAGTCGTGCAAACAGGCGGTGGTTGGGTGCAGTCCCGAAGCACTTGGAGGCAGTGACGGTTAGACAGGATTCGTCTCTCCCGGTATTGGGGGTTGACATCGCGCTGTGTCTAGGAGAGCCATTACACGAGTAGTCCCTGGCCAGGGCAAACGAGATATACTGGTAGGTTTCCAGTGTTATCTCAGGGTGTATTGGGCTTCACTCCGGCACGACTTGTACCGCTATTGGGGGACTGACGTTTACCGCCCCCTAGGCCCGCCATGCGATGTATCAGACGAACAGACCGGACTGTACGGAGAATGTCACACTCAGGCTCAGTAGGAGTTCAGATGGGTTTCGCCTCGTCGGTCTTCTTGTCGGCATTACCTGGGGACCGTTACGCACAGCTAGTGCCGCTTGCGGTCTGTGGTTAAACCCACTGCCAGCGTAGTATCGAGTCTTTAGAGTCCCACACAGAAAGCTTTTCGCCTTTAGGCAAAAGAGTAGAGGTCGCATGGTATTGCGACAGGTCGCATGGTTTTGCGACAGGGTTCGGTCACATCCGTGCACTTGTACACGTACAGTGTCCGGACAGTTTACACTAGCGGGCTTTGGTTTAAGCCAGATCCTAGTGTACCTTATGGGATTGGATTTATCCAGTTTGCATTCGTGTTCCTCGGAACGCGGATGCGGGTGTGTATGCACAGTTGACAGGGAGGCACAGACAGCGGATTCTCATTAGGGTTGTTGACAGTTGACCGTTGACTTTTTGACTTTTTGCTCAACCCTAATGAGAATATGATATGTGATTAACTATTATATTAATTAAGTATTATGGTGATATGGTTGTTGACTTGTTGACTTTTGTTGACTTGTTGACTTTGGTGACTTGTTGACTTTTGTTGACTTGTTGACCGGTTGACTAGGCTTGACTAGTTGACCATCATGATAACCATGGTTATCATTTCATGCCAAAGACTTTTTCTTGCTTGTTCATTTGAGTAAAATGAGTGCATGACATGATAAGGTTATGGTTACTTCAACCATCACATAAGACTTTTGTTGATATGATGAGTTATCATTGCTTTGGATTATGAGAGGGTGAGAGAGAAAAGAGAGCCTCATTCTTTCTTGCTCATTCTCTCTCTTGTTCTTGAGCTCTCCTCTTGCTCTCACCCTCAACCTCTTCCTCCCTCTCTTGATCTATGGTTCTCTTGTCTCATGAGTTGAGAATCAAGAACCATAGATAAAATCCCATTCTAAATCATCTCTACTCATTCTAGTTCACTAGGTTTAGCAAACCAAGTGAACTAGTTTCTTCAAAGAACGAAGAAGGAGCTAAAGGTTGGAGCTTTCAAGTGGATCTATCTTCGGCGTACGGAGACAACGAGAAGGAGCCATCGAACCACCATCGGAGCTTGAAGAGAAGGAGTTCAAGTTTAGGTATAACCATCTTCATCCGAGTAGCTAAATATCTTTAGCTTAGTTTGCTAGTTTTAGTTTAGACAACGATCCCGACCATAGTTTAGTCCATGTTGCCTCTTGCGATAAAAATTCGTTTTTTATACCGTTTCCGCCTCCCCGTAAGAACCGGGGGTCGCAATATGGACTTACAGTGGTATCAGAGCCTAACTAAACTTAAACTAGCTTGGTAGTGAAGTGTAACGAAGTTCGGAACCGAAAAAAATCACAAAACCGGATAATCACAAAAACTGAGTTTCTGTTGAAATTTTTTCTGCTCAAAATGAAAAACTTTAAACTCCTAAATTCGGCTCAGGGTTTTGTGTGAACACCCAAGAAAAACGATACAGTGATTCGCCTAAAGTGCCGCGCTTCCGCCGCGTGATCCTTCTTAGACGCCGCGGAACCGCCGCGACTTGGTGTCTTCTCTGCATAGTTTTTCGTGCAGTGTGTTTGTGTGTTGGTTTTGGGATTTTTAAAATATATTATATGTGCCCAGATTTTCCAGAAAAGAAATTTCCTTTTGGGGTCCTATAATTCCGTATTTTTCCGAACTTCACTGCACTTTGACTATGATGGTTATATCTGTGATGCTTGCATGTATTGAACGTCGGCTAATCGCTATAAGTCGATTAGTCGGGGTTATACATGATCTGTAATGTGCTGGAATGTGTATATGAATGTGTTGGACTGTCGCGGGTGAATAGCCGGGGTGGATGTGAGATGAGCTTTTGTTTTTCTTTCATTCATTGTAAATGTAAATTGATGTAATAATTATTATTTGTTTGACCGCACAACCGGGTCGGGGTTGTAGCCGTCATTGTATAATTCTTTTTACTGTTTTTGCTCCTAGGATAGACCCATGGAGGGGTGCACAAACTACCGAGTACTTGGCGGGTAGTTTGCCGCACCCGTAGGGGTCTTGGGTGGGGTATTTGGCTATTCACCGCGACCGTGTTATCCGCTTTTCGTTTCAGGCTCGAAAGGGAAAGGATTGCGGATTGCTAGTATATCCAATGCATTCATCTGTGATCTGTAATGTCTATCATTGCTTATTATTTAGGCGTTGCTTATGTTTTACAGACGCGCTAGCCCAGCCCCCGCTCTGTCGTTAGTTAAGTAACCTAACGGGTAATGACGGGGCCCAGTGGCGAATGCGAATGGCATAAGCGTACGTCATATTTTGGTTGTTTTCTGCAATGGTAGGGTTAAATGATGGGACGCATTAAAAGAACTAATGCAAGAATATCACGCATTAAAAGAACTAATGCAAGATAATAAACCAAGTTAAAGTCGTTGGAACACTTTCGAAAAACCACTCGGTTCTTTTCAAAACAAACTTTTAAAATACGGAGTTTGAGCCACTCCATTTAAAAGCTATCTCGTTCCATCGACCATATCAAGTTCACTACGTTCACGGTTTTGCCAAAACCATCCGTAGCCCTCCGTCGTTTCACATGAATAGTCAATAGTATTCAAGCTGTGTATGTTGGCCAAAGTCAAGGCACAGTGATTGGTAGCTATTGGGTGTTCATGTGTAGCATAGATAGATGCGTTGGTTTGGGACAGTCGTACTGCCATTTTGGCCAAAGTCAAGGGTAGGTACGGATGGATCCAAATTAACCTGGATAATGACGGGTAGAACTTGACATGTGACTTATGATATTTTGGCCAAAGTCAAGGTCATAAGAGCATGGGGCAAAAATCCACATCGGGAGTTTCATAAGTACTGAAACTTGCTAGATTTGCATACCATTTGGAGTGTGATGATTCTGGTAGGATTCCTTCAGTTTCGTCACGCAATGATATTTGGATCCCGATCCTACTGTGAGTATATGCTACTCCTCGGGAAATTTCTCACTTAACGATCAATGCTATAAACCTAGTAGGTGCCTAGAAAGGTGTTAGCGGGGCTACGCCCCCAGGGAAAAGAGGTTCTCTAATTAAGGAACTTCGCGAAAGCGTTGGAAAACCTCCCTCGAAGTACCGACACCGGCCTGGCTGAACGGTTAAGCAAGTATTGTACGGTGGGATTGATCCTGACTAATTCTTCCTTTATGGTTTGAGGAGGGATTCGAGAAACAGTGGGAGCCATCCTGTTTAGACAAACTAAAAACCACTCTAAACTTGCAAGAGCATCATGCTGAGTGTTTCTTCTTCTCTCTCCTAATTGCAGCGACCAATCAACATGACTGGACTTAAGTTACTCCTAGATAAAAACAAACTGACAGGGCCAAACTATAAAGATTGGCTCAGGAATGTCAAGATAGCAATCACTTATGACAAGCTGGGGTATCTTCTTACCACCAAAGCTCCCCCTGTCCCTGGTCCAACTTCCAGCGTCGCGGATAAGGAAATCCGCAAGACTTGGGAGATTGATAGCGTGAAGGCCAAGTGCCTCCTGCTTGCCTCGATGGACAACGAACATCAGAGGAGGCATGAGAATATGGACATGGAGTCCATATTGCTCCATACAAAAGAACTGTATGGAGAGCAATCACGTATCGCAAGATACGAAGCGTCGAAAAAGTTATTTTCGACAAGAATGGCCGTCGGATCATCAGTAGCCGAGCATGTGCTAAAGATGATCGGCTTCATTGAGGAGCTCGCTGACCTAGGGATCACATTGGAGAGTGAGCTATATACGGATATAGTTCTCCAGTCCCTTCCTTCCACTTACGCCCAGTTTATACTGAACTTCAACCTACAAGAAAAAGAGGTTGAACTATCAGAGCTCCTCAACATGCTGAGGAGCGCAGAGGGCACCCTACAGAAAGGTAGGGAAACATCCACTTTGTTTGTAGGAGGATCATCTTCTTCTAGGTCCAAGGCGAAAGCCAAGGGAAAGAAGAAGAAGGCCCCCGCCAAACCAAGGGGCGGTGTTGGTAAAGTGGATACGAAGGGAAAAGGCAAAGCAACAAAGATAGCGGGGAAGCTTGTGGATAAGGAAGAATGCTTCTATTGTCATAAGAAAGGACACTGGAAGAATGATTGCAGGGCCTGGAAGGCCAGAACACAGGAATTGAAGCAGGTTGCAGCTTCAGCTTCAGGTGTGTATGTTATTGAAAACTGTCTTTCAATAAACTCTACTTCCTGGGTGTTGGATACCGGATCAGGATCTCATATCTGTAATTCTTTGCAGGCGTTGAGAAACCGTAGTGTTTTGAAAGCAGGTGACATGACCCTCAGAGTTGCAAACGGAGCTAGCATGGATGCTAAAGCCGTGGGGGACTATCACCTGGGAATGTCAGATGGACATGTTTTGGTTTTGCGTAATTGCTTTTTTGTACCCAACGCAACTTGTAATATCATTTCTGTATCTTTAGTTTCTAAAGAAGGTTATGAATTTGCGTTTGTAAGTAATGTTGTAAACATTCACCTTAATCAAGTTTTGATTGGGTCAGGTACATTGAGTAATGGTATATACGTGTTAAACCAACCACAGATTTTCAACGTCCAGAATACACACAAAAGAAAGTCTCCGGAAATAAATCAGACTTTCTTATGGCATTGTAGATTGGGTCACATCAATGAGAGAAGGTTGACTAAGTTACATACAGAAGGATATTTGAATGCGTTCGAATATCAATCGTATGCCACTTGTCAATCTTGTCTCAAAGGAAAGATGACAAAGACTCCGTTTACTGGACAAGGAGTAAGAGCGAGCGAGCTCTTGGGACTCGTACACAGTGACGTGTGCGGTCCAATGTCTACACATGCCCGAAGCGGACATTCTTACTTCATTACTTTTACGGATGACTTCTCAAGGTACGGTTATGTCTTCTTAATGAAACATAAGTCCGAGGCCTTTGGAAAATTCCAGGAGTATAAGAATGAAGTAGAGAAACAGACCGGTAAAAGTATTAAGATTCTAAGATCGGATCGAGGTGGAGAATACTTAAGTGCCGAGTTCCTGGACTATTTAAAAGAGAACGGAATTCTCTCTCAGCTTACTCCTCCATACACCCCGCAACATAACGGTGTATCGGAGAGACGGAACCGCACCCTATTGGATATGGTGCGGTCCATGATGAGTAACGCTGAGTTACCGCGATCATTCTGGGGGTATGCGCTAGAATCAGCCGCATACCTTTTGAACCGAGTTCCCACTAAGACTGTGCCTACCACGCCATTTGAGATGTGATGTGGGAAGAGACCCCATCTTAATCACATTAAGATATGGGGAAGTCCAGCTTTTGTCAAAAAGCAGCATACGGACAAGCTCGAGGCACGCTCAGTACTGTGCAAGTTTGTGGGATATCCAAAGAATTCCAAGGGATATTTCTTCTACTGTGAAGAGGAACAAAAAGTTCTTGTTTCTCGACATGCCCACTTTCTAGAACACCAGTTCATAGAAAAAGAAATAAGTGGGAGCGCAGTAGAACTGGAAGAAATTCCAGAACCACAGACTGTTACTGAAAGCTTGATGGAACCAGAGGGTTCAACAGAACAGGACATTCCTACGCCGCTCCGCAGGAGTAGTAGGCAGTCTCATCCGCCCGAGAGATACTGCGGTTTTCTCATAGACGGGGATAGAGAGGATTGCATCATAGATTATGATGAGCCTACTAGCTTCCAGCAGGCCGTTCAGAGCGTTGACTCAGTGAAATGGCTGGATGCAATGCGGACCGAAATGGAGTCCATGTACACCAACAAGGTATGGACGTTGGACATTGCTCCAGACGGGGTAAAACCCGTAGGATGCAAGTGGATCTTCAAAAGGAAGATTGGTGTAGATGGACAGGTTGAGACCTATAAAGCTAGGCTGGTAGCAAAGGGTTTTCGTCAAAGACCTGGCTTGGACTACGACGAAACCTTTTCTCCAGTAGCCATGCTGAAATCCATTCGGATCCTTCTTGCCATTGCTGCCTTCCACGATTATGAGATCTGGCAAATGGACGTAAAGACAGCTTTTCTAAATGGAAATTTAGAGGAGTGTGTCTATATGGACCAGCCAGAGGGTTTCATTCAGAGTGGGAGCAGCGGAAAGGTGTGCAAGTTGCTTAAGTCCATCTATGGACTAAAGCAGGCATCGCGGAGTTGGAACATCTGCTTTGATGAGACGGTCAAAGAATTTGGCTTTATCAAAAATCCAGATGAACCATGCATCTATAGTAGATTTGTAGCGAGAACTGTAGTATTCCTCGTTTTATACGTGGATGACATTCTCTTAATAGGAAATGACATTCCTATGCTACAATCTGTCAAGGGGTTCTTATCACACAGGTTCTCCATGAAAGACCTGGGTGATGCCTCATACATTCTGGGTATCCGGATCTACCGTGACAGATCCAAGAGGATATTAGGACTTTCACAGTCCAGGTACATCGACACCATACTGAAGAGGTTCAGTATGGAAGATTCCAAGCGCGGTAACCTACCGGCTTGTCACGGGATCACCCTCTCTAAAGAGATGTCTCCCAAGACTGATTTGGAGAGGGATCGCATGTCTATTATACCCTACGCTTCTGCGGTAGGCTCTATAATGTATGCGATGTTGTGTACCAGACCGGATGTAGCTTATGCACTGAGTGTGGTAAGCCGGTATCAGTCTAACCCAGGGGAGAAACACTGGATAGCGGTAAAGAACATTCTCAAGTACCTGAGAAGGACTAAGGAGATGTTCTTGGTGTATGGCGGAAAAGACCTCCAGATCGAGGCCTTTGCTGACTCCAGCTTCCAGAGTGACAAGGATGATTCCAAGTCCATGTCGGGTTTTGTCTTTACCCTCAATGGAGGGGCGGTGTGTTGGAAGAGTTCCAAACAGGAAACCGTTGCAGACTCGACGATGGAAGCGGAATACATCGCTGCATCTGATGCCGCAAAAGAAGCTGTCTGGATGAGGAAGTTCTTGAAAGAACTTCAGGTGGTTCCGTCCATTGTTGATCCAATACCTCTGTATTGCGACAACAACGGGGCTATAGCTTTAGCGAAGGAACCCAGGTCCCATCAGAAATCCAGGCACATCTTAAGGCGGTATCACCTGATCAGGGAGATCGTAGATCGCCAGGAGATCGAGGTTCGGAGAGTCGCTTCAGAAGACAACACTGCAGATCCATTCACCAAGGCCTTGCCCCAGACTCAGTTCGAGCGGCTGATCGAGATGATAGGTCTTCGATACGCCAGTACATGGCCTTAGTGCAAGTGGGAGATTGTTAGTGTATATGCCCTAGAGGCCATTACTGTATCATACTAGTTTGTATATTACTTAATGGATGCTTGGGATATTCACCTTGTATATACAATCTTGCTCAAAATAGTAGTATGCTACTTGGTTTGTTTCTACTTCAATGTGTACTTGTGTTTATTTCAGTATATCACTTATACGCATTAGTGGAGCCCTTAGGATCTTTGCTTGATTACCAGCGTTGTGATGGCAGTCACACTAGTGGGGGCTGGGTAATCTATAAGCACATCCTTATTCAGGTCCCTGGTCGCAGGACTATCGAGACAGGGCATCGATACTCCGTAGTAGACCAGCGCATGCGCTTCTCATCCCAGTGTGGGAGACGGTCTGTCCCACAGCCGTCAGTACGTCGTACTTGAGATAGTATGCGGGTGCTCGTTAGGTTACGGGTACACTGGACAGGACTCGTCGGGAACTGACTAGTTGGTATTATACCTATCGTCAGTTATCAGTTCCCAGGTGACATGAGTACAGCTTAGTCCGCTGACTTGACACTGTCACTTCGCCTCGGGTGTGTTCCCACTGTACTTTGATCACTACCCTACCACGGCTCAAAGGAGTCGTGCAAACAGGCGGTGGTTGGGTGCAGTCCCGAAGCACTTGGAGGCAGTGACGGTTAGACAGGATTCGTCTCTCCTGGTATTGGGGGTTGACATCGCGCTGTGTCTAGGAGAGCCATTACACGAGTAGTCCCTGGCCAGGGCAAACGAGATATACTGGTAGGTTTCCAGTGTTATCTCAGGGTGTATTGGGCTTCACTCCGGCACGACTTGTACCGCTATTGGGGGACTGACGTTTACCGCCCCCTAGGCCCGCCATGCGATGTATCAGACGAACAGACCGGACTGTACGGAGAATGTCACACTCAGGCTCAGTAGGAGTTCAGATGGGTTTCGCCTCGTCGGTCTTCTTGTCGGCATTACCTGGGGACCGTTACGCACAGCTAGTGCCGCTTGCGGTCTGTGGTTAAACCCACTGCCAGCGTAGTGTCGAGTCTTTAGAGTCCCACACAGAAAGCTTTTCGCCTTTAGGCAAAAGAGTAGAGGTCGCATGGTATTGCGACAGGTCGCATGGTTTTGCGACAGGGTTCGGTCACATCCGTGCACTTGTGCACGTACAGTGTCCGGACAGTTTACACTAGCGGGCTTTGGTTTAAACCAGATCCTAGTGTACCTTATGGGATTGGATTTATCCAGTTTGCATTCGTGTTCCTCGGAACGCGGATGCGGGTGTGTATGCACAGTTGACAGGGAGGCACAGACAGCGGATTCTCATTAGGGTTGTTGACAGTTGACCGTTGACTTTTTGACTTTTTGCTCAACCCTAATGAGAATATGATATGTGATTAACTATTATATTAATTAAGTATTATGGTGATATGGTTGTTGACTTGTTGACTTTTGTTGACTTGTTGACTTTGGTGACTTGTTGACTTTTGTTGACTTGTTGACCGGTTGACTAGGCTTGACTAGTTGACCATCATGATAACCATGGTTATCATTTCATGCCAAAGACTTTTTCTTGCTTGTTCATTTGAGTAAAATGAGTGCATGACATGATAAGGTTATGGTTACTTCAACCATCACATAAGACTTTTGTTGATATGATGAGTTATCATTGCTTTGGATTATGAGAGGGTGAGAGAGAAAAGAGAGCCTCATTCTTTCTTGCTCATTCTCTCTCTTGTTCTTGAGCTCTCCTCTTGCTCTCACCCTCAACCTCTTCCTCCCTCTCTTGATCTATGGTTCTCTTGTCTCATGAGTTGAGAATCAAGAACCATAGATAAAATCCCATTCTAAATCATCTCTACTCATTCTAGTTCACTAGGTTTAGCAAACCAAGTGAACTAGTTTCTTCAAAGAACGAAGAAGGAGCTAAAGGTTGGAGCTTTCAAGTGGATCTATCTTCGGCGTACGGAGACAACGAGAAGGAGCCATCGAACCACCATCGGAGCTTGAAGAGAAGGAGTTCAAGTTTAGGTATAACCATCTTCATCCGAGTAGCTAAATATCTTTAGCTTAGTTTGCTAGTTTTAGTTTAGACAACGATCCCGACCATAGTTTAGTCCATGTTGCCTCTTGCGATAAAAATTCGTTTTTTATACCGTTTCCGCCTCCCCGTAAGAACCGGGGGTCGCAATATGGACTTACATATTCACACTTCACTCATTCACTCATTCCTCTCTCCTTCTCCTTCATCATGGCAACCCCCATCTCCCTCCTCCACAAAACCCTCTCAAACATCACCACAAACAACCCAAAACATCATCCCCACTTCATTAAAAACATGCACAAGCTTCCTACAAACACTTTGGACCAAAAAAAATCGGATTTTGAAGACTTGGAGCAACTCAAGAATTTTCTTGAGTTGCCAAATGAGATAATTTCTGCACCATTAGTGTACTACTTCAATTCCTTAAGCATCCATACATGTTTAGTATCGATATTGATTGATTTTGTGAACTTAGAAAATTCTTAGTTAGGGTTTGAGGGATTCTTGAGTTGCTATGGTGTAATTGAGATTAGTAGAGACCATACAACCCCTTTAAAGTGTGATTAGAGACTTAAACCATAGATTTAAACCATGCAACACGAACCTAGAAACCCCGATACCGTATTTTTCTGGAAATTGTGAAGGGAAATTGATATCTGCTAACAACCGTGGACACTAAGATTTATTTTGCAAACACTGTGAGTCATGCAGGCACCCAGGAAGCTACCACAGAGATCCGAGCCCCAATGCCCTCTACCTGGCCGCAATTTTATTCATCCTGGCCGCAAATTGCAGCCTGGTTAGGATGGATTGGCCCTTTGTTTCTTCTGTAGCTATTACATCTGTTAATTAGACCCCTCCTGTAAGCAAAATTCCCCAATTGTCACCTGAGCAAAATCTGGAAGTGTTTTACATAGTTTCTAATTTCGTTTTATGGCTTTTTATTGAATTAGGAATTGGTATTTGATATTGTATTCCGTCGTGTGGCGTTTGAACGTCAACGACTAGGGTTTTGGTCGTGTTTTGCATGTGAGGCTATAGGTTTTAACATATGAGCGAAACATGTGCCATTTTGGTTTTCCGACTTGATTTTAATACACATTTGCGATTGTGTATTGGTTGTAGGTACCCCCACATGGATTTCGAAATGACGAGGATGAGCGTGGCATCATCGACTTCGGCAAGCAAAGATCAAGGTGAGTAGATATATATCTATGGGGGAAGTCGGGTGGATAGCGTGTAGCACCCCCGCAGTTCGTAGTGTAGCCCTTGATAAATATATATATATATATATATATAGTTATATATATGATTACGTGTTGTGAGACTTGGATGGTTATTAAGTACGACCTTAGAAGATTATGGGTTCATTTTTAGTATAATTGGATGATAGTGTCGTTAGTTAGTTTAGTCGTGAACCCTAGAATAAGGTTTACACCCACACGCACACACTTGCTGACTTTGTTTTACTTATACGTATATGGGGATATGCATACACACACACACACACAGGTATGAGACTGTGTGTGTGTGTGTGTGTATACGTATATCTATACATGGATGATGAGGATTGTACATAGTACTTGGAAATGAGTCGATGAGATTAGGCATGATGCCATGAGATAAGTGATATGTTTTGATTTGTATTATGAGATACGACATGAGATTATAGCGGGCCTTTAGGCGTGTGTTTTCCTACACGCATATATATATGCAGATGGTATCAGTTTATACTAGACTTAGATCAGTACCCCTAATACAGGATATGATGATAAGGATACCAGATGAATGATGAGATAAATGTGAGATTCGACCCGTACCCAGATTGGGATGCCGTACGATGGATTTACCGTACGAGCTTTACATTGATGATAGATCCGCACTCTTGACTCGAGGATGTCATGTTATATATTGTATCGTAAGTGATACTATTGAGGCGGGATCACCGACTATTATATTTATATGTATCGACTCAAATTTAGGCGGTTTCCGTACCCTTTTCGATTAGCCTGTTAGTTTAGTCCTGTAGTTACTTGTAGATGTTAGACTAGACTCAAGTCATACCTATTTCAAAACTAACGAATCGTGAGTATTTTAAAGACAGGACAAGGGATCCTACGGATATTTCAAAGGACGTATTTTTTCTTAAAAACACCGTAGTCCCTATTTACCAAACACCACGATTCTTGTTATTTCAAATGTCAAAACTGTGTGACTCACATATATTGTTATAGATTCTTTATTGTTGCGCGTATTATTTATTTTCCACATATTCTTGCTATTCGCATCGTATTTCATGTTTAATGTGTTTATTGTTATATTAAACCCATGTGATCAGGACACCAGAACCATTACCAATGATGCGTATGTCTACGAACACTTACTTGTCGGCTCACACACATCATCATCGGTAATTACCATGTCACTACACAGTAGGATTGCTGCATCATGATATGACGCCTTGCACAATTTACTTGCTATAGTTACATATGCACCTTTTTACGATGCTGCATTTGACTTTGGAGAAATTGGGAACCGCAGGAGACATTTTAAAACTGGATTCATTTAAAAGAGCGGTTTACCCTTGAATGTGCATATTATTGTTCCATATTGCATGATTTATGGATATGCTTACATTCTGTTATATGTCGCATACATCATGCTTTACGATTTTACGCATTGGGATATGCTGTTTTCATGAGATTATTGGATTTGAGAACTGTGGTTATTCCGAAGGAAAGTATGTATTGTTTTAAAAACCCGGTTTCTCTTGATATGATATTTCACTACATCCATCATACGTTTTCTCGGTTCTGAGATTGGCATGTGACACCCGATTCGAGGAGGAGGAGGAACCATCTGCGGGTGCATGGTGGACCCGGTATGGTACCCCGGGGCGAGAGGGAGATTTTGTGGGGATGACGATGAGCCTGGCAGAGGGACCACTACCTACCGGTGATAGTATTTAGACATGGCGGTAATCCGGAGGATACCGACCGGAGTCATGAGATGGATATAGGCCGATCCATACTGCCGGAGCCCGCGAGCTGATCCCGCAGATGATACGGAGCCTGAGATATATGATGATTTACGTGTCGATGCTGGACACGAGTTTCATGATGTTTTGAGTGTCGATGCTGGACACTCAGATTCTATGATTTTGATGTGTTGCGAGGGACACACGTTAATTTATATCCTCATACTTTCATACATATGCTTTTATGATATTTACATGCATGATATTGTTGTGTCATTAGTTGACACATGGACGAGATCCACATGCATACAGGTATTGATTACATAGTTGGATGATATCCACATACTTATAGACTTGAGTATATAGTTGACACTGATATCATGTTGATTATATTGATCAAACCTCATATTTATGATATGTTGCTACGTGAGGCATTGACACGAGCACTTGGTATTACACTTATGTATATATGTTTACCTTTGCCACCTTATCATGCTTCAGACTTTATCATTTTTAGAATATATATTACTGGTATTGACCTAGGATTGAGTCATACATTCGATTCTGCTCTGTGGTTTTTTCTACTCATGAGTTGGAAACTCACCCTCGTTATGCCACAGTTTCTTGCAGGTTTTGCCGTACAGGTTCGTTGCGGTTTTCTGGCACACTGCTCCTATTCCGGGTGATTGCTTTGGTAGGTTGGTTCACTCACATCGTGACCACCGTTGTACATTTATATTCAGTTGTATCTAGTAAACTCCATCAACCAGACATGTATATTTATTTCAGACTTAGAAAGCCAGTTGTTATTATTTCGATCTTAGAATCGCGTGTTGTATTATTATGGTTTTCTTGATGAGTTTGAGTTTCCTTTTGAATTTTGATCCTCGACCTTGGCGTTGAATATTATATTGCATGCGTGGTTGTGACCGTCGATTGATGAAGAGCTAGCTCCCACTTGGGGATGCCTTTCTTCATGTTGTGCATGTTGCACCCCTTATGGGGCCAGTATTTACAAAGGAAACTCTGCCGAAATTTTCAGAAAAGACTTTAGGTTTTAAAAATACATACTTCGGCTTATGTTGTTAAACTACTTGCTTTAAAAACTAAACTTTTCCCTCTTTATTCTTTTAAATGGTTTAGATTTCAGGGATTTTTTTGGCTTACTTTAATTAGTTGGGGTCGTATAGACTTCATATGATTCAAGTGCCAGTCACGTGATATTTTCCGGGTCGTGGCACACACACACATGCACACACGTGATATGTTTGGGTGTATATGTTTATATATATATATATTTTTTTTGTGTGTGTGTGTGTGTACACACGGATGATGAGCCCAGTATATAATACTTGGAGATGAGCCGATATGATCGGGCATGATGCCGTGAGATTGTGATATGTGATTGAGTCGTGATATGATATACGCTATGATATTATAGCGGAACGTTGGGCGATATGTTTTCATACACACGAGGATATGGGTTTGATGATATTAGAATGTACTAGATTTTAGAACGGTACCCCTAATTCATGATTTTACGATAATGACACTATATGAATAATGAGGTACATGTGATATTTGACCCGTACCCCGATTTTGGGATGCCGTACGATGGATTTACCGTACGAGATATAGATATGATGATTGATCTGCACTCTTGACTCGAGAATGTCGTACTATGTATTTTACCGTATGTGACGCTGTTGAGGCGGGATCGCCGACTACTAGATATATCGACTCGGACTTTAGGTTGATTTCCTTACCCTTTCGACTGGGCTCAAGTCATACTTATTTTAAAACTAACGAATCGTGAGTATTTTCAAAAGACAGCTCGAAGGATATTACGTATTTTTCAAAGGATGTACCTTTTCTTAAAAACAACGTAGCCCTATTTTCTAAAAACCATGATTAGTGCTACTTCAAATGCCAAGACCGTATGACTCGTATATAGAAATGTATAATCTTCAATGTGGCATTTACTATTCCTTCTCCGTTTTATTCATGTTCTCATTGCATTGCATGCTTATACATGTGTTTCATTAACTATAATGATATCGATTGTTAGAACACCAGCACCATTACCGATGATGTGTATGTCCACAAACACTTGCTTACTGTCTCACACACATCATCATCAGTAATTGCTATGTCACATACACTTTAGAGAATATTACTTCATTGATATAATTTGCTAGCTGATAGTTCCAATATATGATTACTATGCTAGTTTAGATATTACATTCTTTACTTAGATACCCATGCATGTGTATATTTGTTGACATGCAATATTATGGGGTTTTATGCCGGTAATTTATTGTTTACATACTCTGAGATTTTTGGATATCGGATTTTCCATGAGAATTTTGGATTTGGAGAAACCGCAAGGATTTTGTAAACTCATTATCATTTCTAAAAATAGAAATTTACGGTTTTCTCGTGATATGATGTATGTGTCGTCCACCATGAGTTTTCTCCGCTCTTGAGCGGTATTATACACCCGATTCGAGGAAGAGGATGAACCGTCTGTAGGTATATGGTGTATGGTACCCCGGGACGAGAGTGGTTTTGTGGGGATGACGATGAGCCTGGCAGGGGCAGACTACCATACCGGTGTGTCGGGCGCGGCGGATATCTGAAGAATACTGATATAGTCGAAAGATTTGATGTGATGGGCCGATCCGGACTGACGGAGCCCATGGGCCGATCTGGACTGACGGAGCCCGAGATTTGAGTATTATGTGTCGTTGTTGGACATGGATTTCGAGATGATTTGAGTGCCGATGCTGGGTACTCGGGCTTTATCATGATTTGTGTGTCGTTGCTGGACACAAGTTGGGTGTTGCATTAGTACATGTCATGCAGCGATATATTATTACTCATGACACGGACACGGGTACTTTAATATCACACTTATGATATGTTGTCACCCTTGTAGTAGTATTGTGTATTTTTTTGTATGACCTAGGAGAGAGTCATACATGCGATTTCTACTCGGTGATATCTTCTACTCACGAGTTGGCAACTCACCCACATTGTGCTACAGTTTCTTGAAGGTTTGGTCGTTGTCACGATCCGAAATATTAACTAGTGACCAGCACTTAAATCACGCAACGTCTAAAGGCATAACGTAATTCAAGTAAGCTGAAACCTAGAAATCTAAACTTTTTTAAGAAAATAAAAGAGGTGCAGTTTTGAAATAAAGGTATAATGAAATCCAGTTCTCTTAAATGCATAGTAAAGGAACATGAATGATGCAAGTAAAATTTACCAGTTTGAAAACATGTTTCATCTTTTGAAAAATTTGGGCAGCACCTTCTTTGTATTTTTTGATCCAAAACCACAAATACATAACAAGAATAATGGCATCCCCAAGCGGGAGCTAGCTCTTCACCAACCGGCGGATCACAACCACGCAAAGTATAAATATAAGTATACGATGCCCAACGACGAAGATCACCACAAAAGATAAAGAAATAAGCAAGACATAAAACCACAAGTAACGGAAAACCCCTCGCTCTAAGTCTCGCAACCACAAGTCTCACTAAGTCTCATTACTTACATAATTACTAAATTTGATTGATGGAGTTGAGTAGATACTATATGAAATATAAATACAAGAGTGGGTACGATATAAATGCCCCACATACCAATGCAAAACACCCAAATGAAGTTATGTGCCAGCGATACCGCTAATGATCCGTACGGTCAACCTGCAAGAACTGTGGCACAACGGGAGTGAGTTGCTAACTCGTGAGTAGAAAACATTTACATGTAGAAATCGAATAAACAACGACTCCTAGGTCAACTATATCATAAAGGTAATACTATGATATCTAAGGTGAATGGGTCGTATATGTGCCAACAATGTAATCAACACATATGTGTATGCGGATATCATCCAACCATATAATCAATGTATGTATGTATGTGGATCCCGTTCAACCATATGATCAATGTCTGTAAGCATGTAAATATCATAAAAGAGTGTGCATGAAAGTATGAGGATATAAATCAATGGTGTCCCTCGCGACACATCAAAATCATGGAACCTGGGTGTCCAATATTGACACCCGAAAACATCTTGAAACCCGTATCCCGCATCGACACGTAAATCCTCATATCTTGGGCTCCGTCAGTCCGGATCGGCCCACGGGCTCCATCAGTCCGAATCGGCCCATATCATCTCTCGACTCCGGTCGGTATCCTCCGGATATCCGCCGAGACCAAATACTATCAGCGGTAGGTAGTAGTCCCTCTGCCAGGCTCACCGTCTGCAGCACAGCAATCTGTTCTCGCCCCGGGGTACCATACCGGGTCCACCATATACCCGCAATCGGCCTCATCCAACTCCTCAAATCGGGTTTCACATGTCATACGTCTCAGAACCGAGAAAACGAATGGTGGACGCACTGGAATATCATATCAAGAGAAACCGGTTTTTTAAAACAGCACATGCTTTCTTCTGAAGTAGCCACTGTTCTCAAATCCAGAAATCTCATGAAAACAACATATCTCAATGCGTGTAATCATAAAGCATGATGTATGCAATATATAACAAAAATGTAAGCATATCCAAATATCATGCAACATGGAACAGTGAAATGACATATTAAGGGAAAACCGCTCTTTTAAATGGGTCCAGTTTTTAAAATATAACATGTGGTCCCTAATTCTCTAAAATCAAAGCCAGCATCATCTATGTATGTACAAATGTGTATGTATGTAGGCATGAAGGAAAAAGATATGTATGTGCGCCAATAAGGATGTACAAGTGGGTATATATGCAAATATGAGTGTACAATATGTATGTGCGCAAATATGGTGTACAATATGTATGTGCTCAAGTATGGTGTACAATATGCATATCATGATGCAGCAACCCTACTGTGTAGTGACATTGAAATTATCAATGATGAAGTGTATGAGCCGGCAAATCTGTGTACGTGTAACATACGCATCATCGATAATGGTGTAAGTGTACTAGCACAGGTATAAATCATGAAATGCGAATAACATGAATGCATTATAAGGTAAACCGTCAGCTAAAAGCTATAAGGTATACATATCTAACATGATCGAGTAGGTGAATCTATCAATCGGCATCCAGCCTCACAACAACACGTACGGTATACTCCATCATACGGCATCCTCTAGTCAGGGGTATGGATCACACCTCAAGTCAAACTCATCACATACGGAAAATCATCGTACGGCGTCATTAAGCTATCAGGGATCCTATCAACCTATAAGAGAGGAAGGTACAGACCTAACGTCTCGTATAGCTATCACTCACGATTCACAACATATATAAATTTATCTATATACATATGTCCCAGTTCACATCCATAACAATCTCATATCAGGGGACCGGCAAAGTATCAATCATCTCAATCGACTCGCATCCGTATACCAACATATCATCATATCGCATGTCAAATCGTATTTTCTTTTCATCGCATTTATATCTCACAAAGGTCAATTTTATAATACACTCTACCTTTACTATAAGCATAGGTATCTAATCTAACATACACACCCGAACCATACAATCAGTTTTTGAAAGTTGTGAATCGTAGTTTTAAAAGTAGGAGCTACGGTGTTTTTATAGAAAAGATATCATTTGAAAATCCGTAACATCCCTCAAGGGAAAAGATATCATTTGAAAATCCGTAACATCCCTCAAGGTATCTATTTAAAAGATGCATACGATTTTTCAGATTGGAAATAGGTATGGTTCGGATGACACATCTACGTCGACTATCTAGTCCTATAGTACCCTAAACGACAATATCATCCTCAAATCCCGTCATCACATATTAGCCGTAACATATCACTTCTAACTATCATTTAGTTTCTAATATAGTTTCTCTAACTATCTTTTACTCTATCTATAGCTTTCTATTAAAGGTTTCATTAACCATAAACTATATATAAATCGGTTTCCATCAAAGTGTTCGAGGGTGCTATACGCCGTCCACCCTACTTCCCCCGTGGATATAGATCCACTCACCTGATCTTCGCTTGTTGGAGTCGATGATGCCACACCCATCCTCGCTGTCTCAAAGTTCACGTGGGGTACCTATAACCAATACACAATCGCAAATGCGTATCAAAAATATAGGCGGAAAACCAAAACGGCACATGCTTCGCTCACAGGTTAAAACCTATAGCCTTGCATGCAAAACACGACCAATAACACTTGTCGTTGGCATTCAAACGCCACACGATGGAATAGAATGACAAATACCAAAACTTAAATTCAAAAACATCACGAAATACAAGGCAGCCACTCAAGAAAATGGTCCCAGATTTTACCCTAGGTCAAATTAGTCAATTCTGCACATATGGAGGGTCTAATTTACTGGAGATAAAGCCTTAGAACAAACATGGACCAAATCAACCCTACTCTGGCCGCAAATTATAGCCAGAATGATTAAATCTACGGCCTATAGGTAGAGTTGGGGTCTTGGGTCTCTGTAGTAGCTTCCTGGGTGCCTGCATGTGTCACTGTGTTCGCTAAATAAAATTCCAGGTCCCCGAGTGTTAGCAGATTCCAAAATACCCTCACAATTCACATATTTATCTGATGTCTGGGTTTATAAGTCCGTGATTTGGGTTCCATCCTCTGTTCTAGGTCAGTAAAAACACCACTTAAGCCTTGTTAACAACCACTAGGCATCACCCACTCCACACAACACTCAAACCCTTCACTAGAAATTTTCTAACATCACTAAGCAATACCCATTTAACTCTAAACTACTATGGGGTGTTATTAGACTTAAAATTAAACTAGATGGAAGAATTCATACCTCATTTGGGCAACCTAAGAAAAACCCTAGTTGTCCCAAGTCTTCAAATCAAACATTGATGGGTCCAAAGTGTAGAGGGTGAGGAGGGGATATTTTAATGAAAGAGGTTTAGGGTTTTGATCAAGCTTTTTAGATGACCTCTAGGGGTGAATGTGGAGGGAAGCTTGAGGAAGGAGGAGATGCAAAGAAATAATGGGGAAGGAATTGTGGTTGCCCCTCTCTCTCTCTTCTCTTATTCTCACCCTCTCTCAATATTTACCCTTTTTACTTTTCTTAACCTTTTCTTATTTATTTAAAACCAAACTATATAATACCCCAAAACAATACAAGAAAACAACATGTAACCAAAATGCAACATGATATAGTGCACTAGCCATGAAAAACTGTAGAAATACGGATTTGGCTTAATCGCGATTAGCAGTGCACTAATCGGGTTTTCATTGAAACTTCATATAATTGATTTTAAAAATGCCAAATCCTTTAAATATATTATTAAATGAATAAATAATTTTAATTTCGATTTATTTCACAATTATTGATATATATTTATACCCTTTTTCGAAAACCCCAATTTCCCAAATCGGGAAGTTTTCGGGAAATATATTATTTTAATATTAAATTCCAAAAATAATATTTTATATTTTCTTTAATGTTACAATCTTCCGCCGTTAAATAAATTCGGTCCACGAATTTAAATTTAAATTTAAACCCCCAAAATCTAAAACATTTCAATAATCAACTTAAATCGACGGGGCTCCGAAATCACGGAAGATACAGAAATAGCGCCGCGCATCGCGTGGGCCTGAAAACGAATACGAAACTCAAAATCGAAATCCGTCAAGTGTCCCGCAAATCATCAGATTTTCACTCATATCCTCGGAGTTACAATGGAGATACAGATCTCGAAATACACAACTTAAATCCAATATACACTAGTCAAATACTATAATACGTGTATAGTACGCATCCTTGAAAAACTTTCAAGAACTAAATAAAACTCATGAAAAAATCTTTCTAAATCGTCGAGTGAATGCGTAATTCACGGCATAAGTGACGGACGTTCATTTTAAAATAATAATATATGTCCATATATGTTTTCCTAAATACACGTTCTGTCGTTTTCAAAATATCCCAAAAGGTTTTCCATTATAAACGTTCGTGTCGCACACGGACACGTAGGAAATAACGAGACTATAGCTATTTT
Organism: Agapanthus africanus; assembly: GCA_030015575.1. Classification (NCBI taxonomy): domain Eukaryota; kingdom Viridiplantae; phylum Streptophyta; class Magnoliopsida; order Asparagales; family Amaryllidaceae; genus Agapanthus; species Agapanthus africanus. Next base: position 296,294,874 of record CM057347.1, read on the forward strand.
TTCAAAAACCTCTTGGTAAACTTTTAATGCGTGCAAAGTACTCAGGTACTGTTCTCGGATCAGTCATGTTTGGCTACTTCATAATATAGTGCCTATCAAGAAAACAAGGTGCTCAAAAGCAAAATCAGCCTCAAAAGGCCTATCCAATAATCGCGTGCGTCTGGTGCGCACAGAAATCAAATCCAAATACAGGTGCCACAATATGCACAAAAGCAAAACTAAGTGCAACGGTTGTGCACGAAAGCATCTGTCCAGTGCAACTAACATGCACGAATAAAAAAATCCCAAATCGAGTGCATCCGGTGTGCACAAAATCACATCTCATATCATGCGCCCAATATGAGCGAAAATCTAAATCAGGTGCATCCATCATGCACGAAAGAAATCTAAATCAAGTGCATCCGACATGCACGAGTAAAAATCTCACTCAAGTGCATCCGATGCACACAAAAATCCAAAATCAAGCGCCTAATATGCGCAAAAATCCAATCAAAGCCCGTCAGGTTCGTAAGGAACACTTAGTGCCGTAGCAAGCACGAAAAAGAATATCAAGTACAAACGCGCACGAAAATACAAATTTAGTAAAACGAATACTCAAGGACATAAATTGGGTGCATCCAAGATACGGAGTATAAATCCAGTGCGGCAAATACACAAATACCCGTCTGGTACAACAAATGCAAGAAATGCAAATCTAGTGCAACTAATGTACGAAATACGAATCTGGTGCAGCAAATACACAAAATACGAATACAGTGCATCCAGTGCTCGAAATACGAATACAGTGCATCCAGTGCACGAAATACAAATCCATAACTCAAATGCGTATAAAAGCAACACCGAGTGTACCAAGGTGTATAGAATCATAAACGTGTGCAACTGTGTGCACAAAACACATATCAATGCACTACAGGCACATATAAGCTATACCGAAGTGCAAAATCAAATCGAGTGCGTACCACACGCACAAAATCGAATCAACTGTATGAAATCCACGAAATCATAAACATGTGTAGCCAAGGCACAAAACCTATATCAAGTGCAATAAATATGCACAAATCAAAAACCAACACAACGGTGTATAAAAACATATCTTAAGTGCAATAACTATGCACAAAATGTAAAAACCCAGTAGGTGCAGCCATGGTGCACGAAAACCATATCTTGAAACTCGATCATCAAAACTCAAATCCAAGCGATATAAGTGCGATACTCGGATCACAAACGCAAATCGCAACAAATGACATTGAGGTACACCTCCTACAATGTCGAAAAATAAATCGGTGCACCTAAATCCTGCAGAACAAGAATATCCGCTTGCCTCCTGCTCACGGTCTAGCATCCTCTATCTCTGGGTCATCATTTTCTCCCCGGATTACCAATCTCGCAATCTATCGGCTCATCGGCCCTGTCAGGTGTGCTAACGAGGACGATTCCGTCCTGGCACTTCTCTGGTTATCTCTCGGTCAATCATCACGACCACTTGTAAAGCAGCACGTCACTGGCGTCGGCCTCTGGCTCTCTTAATACACGTGACACATCTGATCTTCGGTGTAAATCTTATTGCAGCAATGTCCTGGAAGGAACCTGCTCAAGGTCTCTTCCGATCCCGCCTATGCCGAACTGTACGGAGACTGCCACTCTTGCATAATCTTTTCTCGTTGTTTGGGCATCTGCGTTTTAAGCACAACATTTCCTCGGGAATTGGCCGCATCCCAACGCTTCTGTAAGCATATCAGATCTCTGATCTTGACGGGGAGTAATAACAGCTCGCCAGCATCTCGCATGAACCTTTGGTTCCACTCGTCTGTATCATCGTCCACCTTGACGTCACGTCATGCTATCTGCGTACTGCAATAGTTCTCGGCTACGATCAATCCGAAGTCTCTCACATGGACTCGAAATCGCGTACTCTGTATCTTCATCACTCTGTAGAAGATATCTGGCCGAACACGTCCTCGGGAATTCGTCCTAACCATCGGAGGAATACTCAATACTCGTCCGTTCTCGATCTACTCACAACGTATCTGAGTGAGGTCCTCTATCCGAAACTGGTTAGCTTGCTGATCTCTTATCACATGATATCCTGACGACGTTAAACTTTTCGATCGAGTCATCAAGGTCCTAATATTTCTCGAAGGCTCAACACCTGAGCACAGTCTAAAAATATCTGGTACATACCACAGTACCTATGGACCAGCCATAGAAGGGCAAACCCAAGCCTCACTGATGACATCGCTAAACTACCGCAAACCCTAAGGTTCAAAAGCGGTTCCATGGTCCTCATGTCGAGTTAGGGTTTCATTCTTCTAGAGGGTCCACAGAATCACTTGCATGTTCCTCTGAACACTTTAAACTTGGGAAAAAATGGGTTTCTGACACTCGTTCGAACTTTTTAACTTCGCCTAGGCGGCATGCGCATACCCTCCATCCGCACGCTAAATAATGCCTCAATCCTCCAGGAAAGACGATACGTCAACGGTCATCTCTTGATCGGTCTGCTCTAGATCTGAGTAAGACTCTCCATGCTGGAAATCTTCAACTCAACTGGGCCTGCGTCGGCGCAACAAAACTGACGAATCGCCTTCGTCTCTCAACTCAAGATGGACTAGCTATCATCTATCGCATCTCTGCATGGAAGCTCCAACGATCTCGGCTCATAAGCTCTGGAAGCAACATCCTATCAACCTCAGCAACAGCTGGGTCTTCTGTCTGTACAGTAGGCGGCATCAAAATCTCTGAGGTATGATGTACATCAACAGTCCTCTCGCAAATGGCAGCTTTAACAATGGCCCGATCATCCGGTGCAAAGCCAAACACTCGCCTCCAATAAGAGGTCACAACACAAACGCTAACTCGAGACGTTCCCATGTCACCAGAAAACACAATGGTCAGCCCTCGTACCAGACGAGCTCGCCCTGACCGTATCACCAGCAGCAGCTCAAACTGCGCTCAAACCATGGTGACCGGAACCTCAATCGAGTATCGATAAAAATAGATCAAAGGCATGAAAGGAAATGACAGATCTAGAATAGATACATGATCATAAGAAGGAATAGCATCAATGAGAGTATGATCATGGAAACGAATAGAATCAAGGATCTTAAATGGATGTATAATCATGGGTACGAAGAGAATCATAAATCTCAAAATAGGTACATCCTAAGGTTTCTTAAGTGGAGTATCATAACGTAAATATGCTACGGAACATACGTACGGTACGTCACTCTACCCAAGCTACCTACTCCATCAATCAGGGTCAGCCTATGAAACGAAAGTTCGGGTCTAATACCCCCCTGTTTAAATCTAAGTTCCGTAAGGTCAAGCCTAGGTTCCGAAATACATACCCACCCTAGACTCCGCATAGTCAAACATAGACTCGAACTAAGGTTAAACCTAGCGCTCTGATACCAACTTTGTCATGACCCAAAATATTAGCTCATGACCAGCACTTAAATCACACAACGTCTAAAGGCGTAACGTAATTCAAGTAAGCTGAAACCCAGAAATCTAAACCTTTTTAAGAAAATAAAAGAGGTGCAGTCTTGAAATAAAGGTATAATGAAATCCAGTTCTCTTAAATGCATAGTGAAGGAACATGAATGATGCAAGTAAAATTTACCAGTTTGAAAACATGTTTCGTTTTTTGAAAAATTTAGGCAGCACCAATTTTGTATTTTTTGATCCAAAACCACAAATGCATAACAAGAATAATAGCATCCCCAAGAGGGAGCTAGCTCTTCACCAACCGGCGGATCACGACCACGCAAAGCATAAATATAAGTATACGACGCCCAACGGCGAAGATCACCACAAAAGATAAAGAAATGCAAGACATAAGGACCACAAGTAGCGGAAAACCCCTCGCTCTAAGTCTCGCAACCACAAGTCTCACTAAGTCTCATTACTTACACAATTACTAAATTTGATTGATGGAGTTGACCAGATACAATATGAAATATAAATACAAGAGTGGGTACGATACAAATGCCCTACCTACCAATGCAAAACACCCAAATGAAGTTATGTGCCAGTGATACCGCTACTGATTCGTGCGGTCGACCTGCAAGAACTGTGGCACGATGGTGGTGAGTTACCAACTCATGAGTAGAAAAACATCTATAAGTAGAAATCGAATAAACAACGACCCCTAAGTCAACTATATCATAAAGGTAAAACTATGATATCTAGGGTGACCGGGTCGTATATGTGCCAACAATGTAATCAACACCTATGTGTATGCGGATATCATCCAACCATATAATCAATGTATGTATGCATGTGGATCCCGTCCAACCATATGATCAATGTCTTTATGCACGTAAATATCATAAAAGAGTGTGCATGAAAGTATGAGGATATAAATCAACGGTGTCCTTCGCGAAACATCAAAATCATGGAACATGGGTGTCCAACATCGACACCCGAAAACATCATGAAATCCGTGTCCAGCATCGATACATAAATCCTCATATCTCGGGCTCTACGGGTTCCGTCAGTCCGGATCGGCCCATATCATCTCTCCACACCGGTCGGTATCCTCTGAATATCCGCCGAGAACAAATACTATTACCGGTAGGTAGTACTCCCTCTGCCAAGCTCACCGTCTGCAGCACAACAATCTGTTCTCGCCCCGGGGTACCATACTGGGTCACCACGTACACGCAATCGGCCTCATCCAATTCCTCGAATCGGGTTTCACATATCCTACGTCTCAAAACCGAGAAAACGCATGGTGGACGCACTGAAATATCATATCAAGAGAAACCGGGTTTTTAAAACAGCACATGCTTTCTTTTGAAATAGCCACGGTTCTCAAATCCTGAAATCTCATGAAAACAACATATCTCAATGCGTGTAATCATAAAGCGTGATGTATGCGATATATAACAGAAATGTAAGCATATCCAAATATCATGCAACATGGAACTGTTTATGACATATTAAGGGAAAACCGCTCTTTTAAATGGATCCAGTTTTTAAAATATAACATGCGGTCCCCAATTCTCCAAATCAAAGCCAGCATCATCTATGTATGTACAAATGTGTATGTACGTAGGCATGAAGGCACAAGATATGTATGTACCCCAATATGAATGGACAAGTGGGTATATATGCAAGTATGAGTGTATAATATGTATGTGCGCAAGTATGGTGTACAATATGTATGTGCGTAAGTATGGTATACAATATGCATATCATGATCCAGCAACCCTACTGTGTAGTGACATGGAAATTATCGATGATGATGTGTGTGAGCCGGCAAATCTGTGTAGTGTAACATACGCATCATCGATAATGGTGTAAGTGTACTAGCACAAGTATAAATCATGCAATGCGAATAACATGAATGCATCATAAGGTAAACCGTCAGCTAAAAGGTATAAGGTATACATATCTAACATGATCGAGTCGGTAAATCTATCAATCGACAATCAGCCTCACAACATCACGTACTGTATACACCATCGTACGTCATCCTTGTAGGGTTCCTAGGCACACTCAAGAGGTTCCACAAGGCATCAACCATGCCAAAATAAAATTTTTCCATGTGCCGAGAAACCCTAATTTAGATCGTTAACTAGAGGTAAGGCGAAACAAAACAAGTTAACTACTTAACTACAAGTGAAAGGGATTACAACCTTTATAGATCCGGTCCTCCACTTCTTTAGCTCCGTGATGACGTCCCAACGCTGCGATCATCAAGATCCCGGACTCTAGCGTTGGTTTCATCGGAGAAATGAGCGGGCAAGGTCGTTAACTTCGATGCCGAAGATGATCTACGTCGAGGCGACTCAAACTCAAGCTCCATCTTCACTAGGTCATGAAACTTGTGAAGATAACACACTCTACTATATGGCAAGTGGTAGTGGATGAAGAAATAGGAAGTGGGTTCACTTTGGATTTGGATTTCTCGCTTGATTTCATCACTTGAAAAATTTCAAGAAAGCTTTCTTCACTTCATGAAGAAGAAGAAGAAGAAGGAAATTGAAAAATGAATTAATCATTAATGATAAATCAAGTGAAGTCTATCATAATGCAACCATGGGTGAAGTTAACTCATGTAGAGAGCAAACCATAGTTTAGATAAATGGTTAGGTCAAAGGATAAAAACAAAATGGTTAAGACTTTGTCAAAGTTGCTTGAAGTATCATGAAACTTCTTGCAAAGTAAGAAAAGCCACCATTTAGTTTTTAACCAAAATAAATAAATAAATAAGTTGAAACCCTAACCATTAACCTAAACATGGCTTAAAGCATACACACACCCAAGTTTGCATGTATCATCAAACATGATACAAACTAGTGCACAAACATATATCATATATACAATGTGCACAATCTAGTGAGAAAAATAATCTTAAGTGAACCAATACTAGTTAATGTAAAGTAATATATCAAATATATAATTATACATTAAATCATTAAATCAACACTTGATTTAACGATCCGGTCATAACCGACTAATATTATGTGTATCAATATATCGAATCAACATTTGATTCGGTAACCCGGCTATACCTTGTATAACCGTCCGATGATACAAATCGCGAGAATAGAATTCAGTATCACATACTGGCATTATTCTCGGTCCCGCACATATCTCATATGCGCTACTATTTTGTTTCGCTTGAGCCAGGAAACCTCTGTGTAGGACTCTAAAGACTCGTCAATACGCCGGCAGTAGGTGATGATCATATCAAACACCCACAAGCCACAAGCGGTCTACTAAACGTAACGGCTACCCAGGTATTGAGCGATCAGAAGATCAATGAGCAAGCCCGCTCACACTCCTGTGAATCCAACCAGTAACACTTACCACACAGTCCGGTCTGTTCGTCTGATATGTCGCATATCTCGCCTAGGGGTGGTAAACATCAGACCCCAGTAGTTTGATAAGTCATGCCGATATAAGGTCCATAACAAGCGTGAAACTACTGATAACTCTTACCAGTAAATCACTGCAACCCTGGCCAGGGATTTCCAGTTATGGCCAGTCGAGCATAGCGCAACATCAACCCCCAATACCGGGAGAGCGGAATCCCCTCCTATCGCTCATTGCCTCCATGTGAATCGGGACTGTACCTAAAAACCACCTGTTTGCACGACTCAGTAGAGCTGTGGTAGGGTGGAAATCAAAGCACAGTGGGAGACACACAAGACTCTATGACGATCTCGGATCAATAGACTAAGCTGTACCAGTGTCACCAGAGAACTGCCATCTGACGTGAGGTATAATACCATCTGGGAGTTCTCGGCGAGTCCGTTCAGTGTACCCAGTCTCCACTGAGCACCCGCATACCATCTCTGATGTCAAACACCAATGGATATGGGATCATCCATCGCCCATCACATGGGTCGAGAAGATATACGCTAGTCTACTCTGGAATATCGATGCCCCGTCTCGATATTCCCACAACCATGAACATTGAAGGATGTACTCATGGACTACGCAGGCCCCACTAGTATGATCTGCATCATAGTCCTGGAAGTCGAGCACATATCCTAAGGGCTTTATCAACATGTAATAGAAAGACAACAAGTATACATGTTAAGATAAAGAGTAACCAGATAGCATACTATCATGTCTAGCAAGAAAGTCATACCTATATATGTCCCAGCATCCACTACAATATACATCCTATATACAGTAATGGCCTCTAGGGCATACATATAACTAACAATCCTCTAGTCAGCGGTATGGATCAAACCTCAAGTCAAACACATTACGTACGGAAAATCATCGTACGGCGCCATTAAGCTATCAGGGATCCGATCAACCTATAAGACGAGGTGGGTACGGACCTAGCGTCTCGTACGGCTACCACTCATGATTCACAACATATATAAATTTATCTATATACCTATGTCCTAGGTCACATCCATAACAATCTCATATCAGGGGACCGGTAAGGTATCAATCATTTCAATCGACTCCCATCCGTTTACCAACATATCATCATATCACATGTCAAATCGTATTTTCTTTTCATCGCATTTATATCTCACAAAGGTCAATTTTACAATACACTCTACCTTTTCTATAAGCATACATATCTAATCTAACATACACACCTGAACCATACAATCAGTTTAAAGATGCGAATCGTAGTTTTGAAAGTAGGAGCTATGGTGTTTTTAAAGAAAAATATCATTTGAAAATCCGTAACATCCCTCAAGGTATCTGTTTAAAAGATGCATACGATTTTTCATTTTGGTAATAGGTATGGTTCGGATGACACATCAACGTCGACTATCTAGTACTATAGTACCCTAAACGGCAATATCTTCCTCAAATCCCGTCATCACATATTTGCCGTATCATATCACTTCTAACTATCATTTAGTTTCAAATATAGTTTCTCTAACTATCTTTTACTCTATCTATAGCTTTCTATTAAAGGTTTCATTAACCATAAACAATATATAAATCGGTTTCCATCAAACTGTTCGGGGGTGCTATACGTCATCAACCTGACTTCCCCCGTGGATATAGATCCACTCACCTAATCTTCGCTTGTTAGAGACGATGATGCCATGCCCATCCTTGCCGTCTCGAAGTACATATGGGTACCTATAACCAATACACAATCGCAAATGCGTATCAAAAATCAAGGCGAAAAACCAAAACAGCACATGCTTCGCTCACAGGTTAAAACCTATAGCCTTGCATGCAAAACACGACCAATAACCCTAGTCGTTGGCGTTCAAATGCCACACGACGGAATACAATGACAAATACCAAACCTTAAATTCAAAAACATCGCCAAATACAAGGCAACAACTCAAGAAAATGGTCCTAGATTTTACCCTAAGTCAAATTAGTCAATTCTGCACATATGGAGGGTCTAATTTACTGGAGATAAAGCCCTAGAGCAAACATGGACCAAATCAACCCTACTCTGGCTGCAAATTGCGGCCAGAATGATTAAATCTGTGGCCTATAGGTGGAATTGGGGTCTCGGGTCCCTGTGGTAGCTTCCTGGGTGCCTGCATGTGTCACTGTGTTCGCTAAATAATTTTCCAGGTCCCCGAGTGTTAGCAGATTCCAAAATACCCTCACAATTCACACATTTATCCGATGTCGGGATTTCTAAGTCCATGTTTTGGGTTCCATCCTCTGTTCTAGGTCAGTAAAAACACCACTCAAGCCTTGTTAACAGCCTCTAGGCATCACCCACTCCACACAACACTCAAACCCTTCACTAGAAATTTTCTAACATCACTAATCAATACCCATTTAACTCTAAACTACTATGGGGTGTTATTAAACTTCAAGTTAAACTAGATGGAAGAATTCATACCTCATTTGGGCAACCCAAGAAAAACCCTAGTTGTCCCAAGTCGTCAAAATCAAACATTGATGGGTCCAAAGTGTAGAGGGTGAGGAGGGGATCAATTTAATGAAAGGGGTTTAGGGTTTTGATGAAGCTTTTTAGATGATTTCTAGGGGTGAAGGTGGAGGGAAGCTTGAGGAAGGAGGAGATGCAAAGAAATAATGGGGAAGGAATTGTGGCTGCCCCTCTCTCTCTTCTCTTATTCTCACCCTCTCTCTCAATATTTACCCTTATACCCTTTTTACTCTTCTTAACCTTTTCTTATTTATTTAAAACCAAACCATATAATACCCCAAAACAATACAAGGAAACAACATGTAACCAAAATGCAACATGACATGGTGCACTAGCCATGAAAAACTGTAAAAACACGGATTTGGCTTAATCGCGATTAGCAGTGCACTAATCGGGTTTTCATCGAAACTGCATATAATTGATTTTAAAAATGCCAAATCCTTTAAATATATTATTAAATGAATAAATAATTTTAATTTCCATTTATTTCACAATTATTAGTATATATTTATACCCTTTTTTGAAAACCCCAATTTCGCAAATCGGGCAGTTTTCGGGAAATATATTATTTTAATATTAAATTTCAAAAATAATATTTTATATTTTCTGAAATGTTACAGCCGTACAGGTTTCATTGCGGCTTGCTGGCACACTGCTTCCTTCTGAGTGATTGCTTTGGTAGGTGGGTTCACTTGCATTGTGACCACCGTTGTACTTTATTTATTTCAGTTGTATCTAGTAAGCTCCATCAACCAGACTTGTATATTTGATACTTAGAAGACCAGTTGTATATTCTTTCGACCATAGAGTCGCACACTTGTATTATTATGATTCTTCTCTGGTTTTCTTGAGGATGTTGGTTTTTTTCTGAGTTTTGATCTTCGCCCTTCGGCGTTGTATATTATATTGCTTGCATGGTGGTTTCCGCCATTTGGTGAAAAGCTAGCTCCCGCTTGGGGATGCATTTATTCATTACTTATGTATATGCATGTTTGTACCCGTTTAGGGCCAGTATTTACAAAGGTCCCTGCCAAAATTTTCGAGAAAATATGATGTTGCTTTTAAGTGTTCAAAAAAACCTCTTGCTTTAAAACAAGTTTTTCTTCACTCTTTTCATTAAAGATGGTTTAGATTTCTGGGCTTTGGTTTACTTAGATTACATCATGCCACTAGACGTTTGGTAATTTAAGTGACAGTCACGTTCTGTATCTTCAGGTCATAACAGATATAGGTATATAAGATAACATGATGTTGGATATTGAGATGATAGATATAGATGACTCAGATTGATATATGAGAATATGAAATGAGAGTTTGAATCATAATAAGTATGAATTGAAAGAGGACAAGTATGAGTTGATAATAGTAGGATATGAAATCGAGATCGATATGACTTGAGATTAACAATATATGACGTATATGCAAGATGACATGATATAAGATTGATATAGATATGTTATGTGATTGATAAGATATGCCGTACGAGAATATAGACCCGTACCCTTATTGATGAATAGGACGATAGATCTTTAATCTAGATTGTAGTCACAGTACGATGGATTACCATACGCGATGTATTTTCCTTAATCAAGATTGTAATCACCGTACGATGGATTACCGTACGTGATGCGTTTACCGAATGTTTAATTCGCGCTCATGAATTGAGAATGATGATCGAGGATATTACGACACTTGATACAATGAGGCGGGATCGTTGACATAATAGGCTACCTTATTATAGTTCATGTTAATGTTGGATTATTCCTCATGTGATACTTATCATGTTTCCAGTATTTAATGTTATATGATATCAACTGCTAGTAAACCTGCATAATTACCATTGATGCGCATGTTACACTTACACAGATTTTCCGGTTCATACACATTCATCATCGGTAATTGCCATGCCACTTACACAGTAGAACTACCCTATCATGATATTATTCTAAACAGTAAAAGTACATTCATTGTTCAGTCCTATCATTTGACATGTTTGCATAATATACTCGATATGCTCATATTACTACTCTATGTTGCATACATCGTACTTTATGGTTATATGCTTGCATGATATACCCGATATGCTCATATTACTACTCTATATTGCATACATCGTACTTTATGATTATATGCATTGAGATGATGTTTTCATGAGATCTCTGGATTTGAGAACCTTGGTTATATTTTCAAGGAAATTGTGTGTTGCTTTAAAACACGGTTTCTCTTGATATGATATTTCGAGACGTCCACCAAGAGTTTTCTCGGTTCTGAGCTTGTTTTCGAGACCCGATTCGAGGAGTTGGCGGATGCCGTTTGCGGGTACATGGTGGACCCGGTATGGTACCCTGGGGCAAGAAATGATTTTTGTGGTGTAGACGATGAGCCTGGAAGAGGGAACACTACCTACCGGTGATTGTATAGAACTCGGCGGATATCTGGAGATACCGTTTTGGAGTTATGATATGGGATGGATATGAGGGCCGAACTGAATATGCGGCGCCTGAGATGAGATAGATATGAGGGCCGATCTGAGTATGCGGCGCCTGAGATATGAGAATTTACGTGTCGATGCTGGATACGGGTTTCATGATGTTTCGAGTGTTGGTGTTGGACAATCAGGTTCCATGATTTTGATGTATCTTTGATGGACACACATAGTTGATATCCTCATATATATACATGCATATGTTTTCATGATGTTTCGAGTGTCGGTGTGGGATACTCAGGTTCCATGATATTGTTTGTGTCGTTGATGGACATGTGGATGATATCCACCTGCTTACAGGCATATGATGGCGGATGTTTATTTATATATGTCATTGCATTTGATCGATTGTTGACATATATGCATTTGTGGTCACCCTAGATATCATAGTATTACCTTCAGGATATAGTGACCTAGGAAATCGTTGTTTTATTCGATTTCTACTTGCTGATGTTTTCTACTCACGAGTTGGCAACTCACCCCCGTTGTGCCACAGTTCTTGTAGGTTTGACCGCCTATGATCAATTGCGGTATTGCTGGCACACAGCTTCTTCCAGGGTGCTTTGCTTTGGTAGGTGGGACACATGTTGGATCGTGCCCACTCTCGTATTATATATTCCATTGTATCTAGATAAACTCCATCAAATCAAATCAAATCAAACCAAAGACTAGAATTTGTATATTGGTAGACCTAGTCAGACTTGGGTTTTGTGCGAGACTTGGAGCGACGGGTTTATGTTCGCTTTTCTTGAGTTTTGATGTCTTTCTTATTTATTGTTCTTTCTGGGTTAATTCTTCACCGTTCGGCGTCGTATATATGTTATTGCGTGGTTGTGATTCCGCCAGTTGGCGAAGAGCTAGCTCCCTCTTGTGAATGCCTATATATTGTTGTGTATATGTTTTTGGATAAAATATACAAGGGAGGTGCTGCCCAAATTTTTAAAATACGAAACATGTTTTCAACTATAGTATAACCCACTTTCATTTTTATGTTTCATTAGCTATGCATTTAAAGAAAAACATGATTCATTATACTTTTATTTCAAAACTGCACCCCCACTATTTTCCGCAAAAAGGTTTAGATTTTCTGGGTTTCGGCTTACTTGATTTACGCTACGCCTTTAGACGTTGCGTAATTTAAGTGCCAGTCATGTGCTAAATTATGGGTCGTGACAAGTTGGTATCAAAGCGTTAGGTTTAACCTTGATTTGACTATACAAAGTCTAAGGCATATATATTTCGAAACCTAGGCTTGACCTTACGGAACTTAGACTTGACGGGGGGTATTAGACCTGAACTTTCGTTTCATATGTTGACCTTGTTTGATGGATTAGGTAGCTTAAGTAGAGTGATGTACCGTACGTATGTTCCGTGGAATACTTACGATACGATACTCCACTTAAGAAACCTTAGGATGTACTTATCTTGAGATATGTGATACTATTTGTTCCTATGATCATATATCCATTTGGGATCTATTGATTTCTTTCGTTCATTTGATCTATCATCATCGATGCCTGCTTCAGGTTCCTGTCACCTTGGTTTGAGCACAGCGAGATCTGCTTCTAGGGATGCGGTCAGATCGAGCTCGTCACGGACAAGGACTGACCATGATGTTGTTTCTGGTGACATGGGAACTGCTGGGTTCCATAGTGTCGTCGTTGGGTTTCGGGAGGCATCGACCATGCCGTTTTAACTCATCATAGTACTTTAAAATCGACTTCCTTAAATCTTGTTATGGTATTCTCACTCTGATCCTACCTAAAAATAGGGCGCGCTAAAGAACCCTGATGCTAGAATCTAAACTAGAGAATTAGACGAACAGGCATGTAAACAAGTTTACATCTAAGTGAACAAGGAATACAACCTTTGTAGACCGGTCCTTCACTTCAATGGCTCCGTGTAGTAGTCCTTTCGCTCCATGTAGTGATCTCCCGGACTCTATTGAGGCTCCACAAGGTGAAATGAACAAGCTTGCCTGAAGTCTTCGAGGCCGAAGATAATCTACGTCAAAGAGACACTAACACAAGCTATCTCTTCACTAAGTGATAAACTAGTGAAGAAAAAACTAGATCTAAATGGCTAGTAGAGAAGAGGTTTATGAAGTAGGAATTTTGCTCACTTTAGAAATTATTTTCTCACTATTTTTCTTCACCTCTCATGAAGCTAGAAAGCTTGAGGAAGGAGATGAAGAAAGTAACCATGGAATGAAGCAAGTGAAGAATAAATCAAGTGGTGAGAATAGCAACCATGAGTAAGTTAATGTCATATACTAACTCATGTAGAGACTAAACCATAGCTAAACAATAATGGTTGGGTTAATAAATATCTTCAAGTAAAACAAAATTAGTTGACTTGGTCAATGGTTTCACAAGCTTCTACAAGCTTCAACCATGTGACAATTTCCAACTAATTTGATTTACTTTAAATAAACAAAACTTTACATTATTATAAGCATGGTGTGAGTCTCATACACTCATGTAGCATGTGGCATCAAACATGACACAAAACATGTACATTAATATATATCACATATATACTAAGTGTACACTAGTGAGAAAAAGAATACTTAAGTGAGCTAATATTAGTTGATGTAAGATAATATATCAAATATATAATTATACATTAAATTATTAAATCAACACTCGATTTAATAATCCGGCTATATCACATAAAACCGACTAATATCAAATGTATCAACTTTTCGAATCAACACTTGATTCGACAGCCCGGTTATATCACATATAACCGACCGATATCACATATCACGAGAATAGAATACCGTATCACATACACGTATTAATCTCGGTCCCGCACATATCGCATATGTACTCCTACTTCGTTTCGCTTGAGCCAGGAAACCTCTGTGTAGGACTTTAAAGACTCGTCAATATGCCGGCAGTAGGTGGTGATCATATCAGTCACCCACAAGACGCAAGCGGTCTGCTAAACGTAACGGCCACCCGGGTATTGAGCGATCAGAAGATCAAGAAGCAAGCCTGCTTATACTCCTGCGAATCCAATCAGTAAAACTACCATACAGTCTGATCTTTTCGTCTGATATGTCGCATATCTCAGCCTGAGGGGTGGTAAAACGTCAGACCCCAATAGCTTGATAAGTCATGCCGATGTGAGGTCCATAACGGTTCGAGAAACTACTGATAACACTTACCGGTAGATCTCAGTAACCCTGGCCAGGGATTTCCTGTTATAGCTAATCGATCATAGCGCAACATTAACCCCAAATACCGGGAGAGACGAAATCCCGTCCTATCGCTCATTGCCTCCATATGACTCGGGACTGTACCCAAAAACCACCGTTTTGCACGGTCACTTGAACGTGGTAAGGTGGAAATCAAAGCACAGTGGGAATCACACAAGACTCTATGACGATCTCGGGTCGACAGACTAATCTGTACAAGTGTCGACAGAGAACTGTTATCTGACGATGGGTATAATACCATCTAGGAGTTCTCGGCGAGACCGTTCAGTGTACCCAGTCTCTACTGAGCACCCATATACCCTCTCTGATGTCAAACACCAATGGATGTGGGATCATCCATCGCCCATCATATGGGTCGAGAAGCGTATACACTAGTCTACTCTGGAATATCGATGTCCCGTCTCGATACTCCCATGACTAGGAACAAATGAAGGATGTACTTACCGACTACCTCTGCCCCACTAGTATGATCTGCATTATAATCCTGGTAGTCAAGTACTCATCCTAAGGGCTTTATCAACATGTAATAGAGAGACAATAAGTGTACATGTTGTTAGTGTATATGCCCTAGAGGCTATTACTGTATCATACTAGTTTGTATATTACTTAATGGAAGCTTGGGATATTCACCTTGTATATACAATCTTGCTCAAAATAGTAGTATGCTACTTGGTTTGTTTCTACTTCAATGTGTACATGTGTTTATTTTAGTATATCGCCTATACACATTAGTGGAGCCCGTAGGATCTTTGCTTGATTACCAGCGTTGTGATGGCAGTCACACTAGTGGGGATGGGTAATCTATAAGCACATCCTTATGCAGGTCCCTAGTCGCAGGACTATCGAGACAGGGTATCGATACTCCGGAGTAGACTAGCGCATGCGCTTCTCATCCCAGTATGGGAGACGGTCTGTCCCACAGCCGTCGGTACGTCGTACTTGAGATAGTATGCGGGTGCTCGTTGGGTTACGAGTACACTGGACAGGACTCGTCGGGAACTGACTAGTTGGTATTATGCCTATCGTCAGTTATCAGTTCCCAGGTGACATGAGTACAGCTTAGTGCGCTGACTTGACACTGTCACTTCGCCTCGAGTGTGTTCCCACTGTACTTTGATTACTACCCTACCACTGCTCAAAGGAGTCGTGAAAACAGGTGGTAGTTGGGTGCAGTCCCGAAGCACTTGGAGGCAGTGACGGTTAGACAGGATTCTTCTCTCCCGGTATTGGGGGTTGACATCGCGCTGTGTCTAGGAGAGCCATTACACGAGTAGTCCCTGGCCAGGGCAAACGAGATATACTGGTAGGCTTCTAGTGTTATCTCAGGGTGTTTTGGGCTTCACTCCGACACGACTTGTACCGCTATTGGGGGACTGACGTTTACCGCCCCCTAGGCCCGCCATGCGATGTATCAGACGAACAGACCGGACTGTACGGAGAATGTCACATTCAGGCTCAGTAGGAGTTCAGATGGGTTTTCGCCTCGTCAGTCTTCTTGTCGACATCTACCTGGGGACCGTTACGCACAGCTAGTGCCGCTTGCGGTCTGTGGTTAAACCCACTTCCAGCGTAGTGTCGAGTCTTTAGAGTCCCACACAGAAAGCTATTCGCCTTTAGGCAAAAGAGTAGAGGTCGCATGGTTTTGCGACAGGTCGCATGGTTTTGCGACAGGGTTCGGTCACATCCGTGCACTTGTGCACGTACAGTGTCCGGACAGTTCACACTAGCGGGCTTTGGTTTAAGCCAGATCCTAGTGTACCTTTTGGGATTGGTTTTATCCAGTATGCATTCGTGTTCCTCGAAACGCGGATGCGGGTGTGTATGCACAGTTGATGGAGAGACAGAGGCAGAGGATTCTCATTAGGGTTGTTGACCGTTGACAGTTGACTATTGACTTTTTTCTCAACCCTAATGAGAATATGATATGTGATTAACAATTATATTAATTAAGTATTATGGTGACATGGTTGTTGAGGGATTGACTTTGTTGACTTGTTGACTTTTGTTGACTTGTTGACTTTGTTGACCGGTTGACTAGGCTTGACTAGTTGACCATCATGATAACTATAGCTATCATTTCATGGCAAAGACTTTTGCTTGCTTGCTCTTTTGTGCAAAATGAGTGCATGGAATGATATGGCTATGGTTGCTTAAACCATCACATAATACTTGATTGATATGAGGTGTTATGATTGTTTGGGATTATGAGAGCCAAATGAGAAAAGTCTTCTCTCATTCTTTCATGCTCATTCTCTCTCTTGTTCTTGAGCTCTCATCTTCCTCCTCTTGCTCTCCCTCTCTTGATTCTATGGTTCACTTGTCACATGAGTTGAGAACCAAGAACCATAGATAAAATCCCATACAAACTCTTTTCTACTCACTCTAATTTACAAGGTTTAGCAAACCGAGTGAACTAGTTTCTTCAAAGTTCGAAGAAGGAGCCAAAGGTTGAAGCTTTCAGGTGGATCTATCTTCGACGCAAGGAGACGACGGGGAGAAGCCGATTCGGACGACCATCGAAGCTTGAAGACGAAGGAGTTCGAGAAAAAGAAAGGTATAACCCCCTAACCGAGTAGTTAGCAACTCGTAATTAGGTTGTTAGTTAGATGTTTAACAAAGATCCGGGTTTTTAAGTCCATGTTACCACCTCTAAGAAAATCGTTTTTTATCAAATTCCGCTTGCCCGAAAGTACCGGGAGAGGTAGCATGGACTTACAGTGGTATCAGAGCCTAGTTAAACTCTATCTAACATGTTAGCAAAGTAGCTAGAAGATCGATCAAAGAAAAAGTCGCAAAACGAACCCCGGTTTTTAAACTTTCTGTCGATTTTAAAAGTGTTGAAAATTTTTTTTGAGATACACCAAAAATCGACTCAGGGTTTTCTGAAGAAACTGCAAAAATTTGACCCCCTAACTCGATCAAAGCGCCGCGGTTCCGCGGTGGGAGCTTGCTCCCGCCGCAGAACCGCGGCCGAGTTGACTCGGTCATGGGGTTTCTTCTTTGCAGTTTGCTCATAGGGGTATTTTGGGATTTTTGGAATATGTATTTTCTGCCCAGATTTTCCAGAACGAAAATTTTGTGTTTGGGGCCTAAAAATCCGTATTTTTGATCGAACTTCTAAAAGACTTTAGCTGACGGGTTTTTCTGTGATGTGATATTTGTATTGAACGTCTGCTAATCGCTATATGTCGATTAGTGGGAGTTATACAAATCTGTGATCTGTAATGTTATTGGAATGTGTATATGAATTCATTGGATTGTCGCGGGTGAATAGCCGGGGGTTGTGAGACGAGAGTTTTCTTTTCTTTCAACTCATGTAAATTTGTAAATTGATGGAATAATTATTTGTATGGCCGCACAACCGGGTCGGGGTTGTAGCCGTCATTGTATAATTTCTTTTTACTGTTTTTGCTCCTAGGATAGACCCATGGAGGGGGTGCACAAACTACCGGGTATGCCGAAGTGTCGAGTGGCCTACTCACGGAGTTGAGGGAGGTTGCTTCGCTTCGGGTACTTGGCGGGTAGTTTGCCGCACCCGTAGGGGTCTTGGGTGGGGTATTGGCTATTCACCGTGACCGTGTAATCTGCTTTTCGTTACAGGCTCGTACGAATTGCGGATTCCTAGTATATCCAATGTGTTCATCTGTGATCTGAAATGGCTATCATTGCAATATATCTATATTTGATATTATTTAGGCGTTGCTTATGTTTTACAGTCGCGCTAGCCTAGCCCCCGCTCTGTCGTTAGTTAAGTAACCTAACGGGTAATGACGGGGCCCCATGGCGAATGCGAATGGCATAAGCGTACGTCATATTTTGGTTGTTTTCTGCAATGGTAGGATTAAATGATGGGACGCATTAAAAGAACTAATGCAAGAATATCACGCATTAAAAGAAGTAATGCAAGAAAATAAACCAAGTTAAAATCGTTGGAACACTTTCGGAAAACCACTCGGTTCTTTTCAAAACTAACTTTTAAATGCGGAGCTTGAGCCACTCCTTTTAAAAGCTATCTCGTTCCATCGATTATATCAAGTTCACTACGTTCACGGTTTTGCCAAAACCATTCGTAGCCCTCCATCATTTCAGTTAAATATTCCGTAGTATTCAAGCTATGTATTTTGACCTCACGCCAAGGCATAGTGATTGGTAGCTGCCGGATATTTATCTGTTGCATAGATAGAATGCGTTGGTTTGGGACAGCCGTACTACCATTTTGGCCCACGTCAAGGGTAGGTACGGGTGGATTCAAATTAACCTGGATAATGATGGGAAGAACTTGACATGTGACTTATGACATTTTGACCTCACGCCAAGGTCATAAGAGCATGGGGCAAAAATCCACATCGGGAGTTTCAAAAGAACTGAAACTTGCTAGTGTTGCATACCATTTGGAGTGTGATGATTCTGGTAGGATTCCTTCAGTTTCGTCACGCGATAATATTTGGATCCCGATCCTACTGTGAGTATATGCTACTCCTCGGGAAATTTCTCACTAAATGATCAATGCTATAAACCTAGTAGGTGCCTAGAAAGGTGTTAGCGGGGCTACGCCCCCAGGGAAAAGAGGTTATTTAATTAAGAACTTCGCGAAAGCGTTGGAAAACCTCCCTCGAAGTACCGACACTGGCCTGGCTGAACGGCTAAGAAAGTATTGTACGGTGAGATTGATCCTGACTAATTCTTCCTTTTTGGTTTGAGGAGGGATTCGAGAAACAGTGGGAGCCATCCTGTTTAGACAAACTAAAAACCACTCTAAACTTGCAAGAGCATCATGCTGAGTGTTTCTTCTCTCTCTCCTAATTGCAGCGACCATTCGACATGACTGGACTTAAGTTACTTCTAGATAAAAATATACTGACAGGGCCAAACTACAAAGATTGGCTCAGGAATGTCAAGATGGCAATCACTTACGAAAAGCTGCGGTATCTTCTTACCACCAAAGCTCCCCCTGTCCCTGGTCCCACTTCCAGCGTCGCGGATAAGGAAATCCGTAAGACTTGGGAGATTGATAGCGCAAAGGCCAAGTGCCTCGTACTTGCCTCTATGGACAATGAACATCAGAGGAGGCACGAGAATATGGACTTGGAATCCATATTTCTTCATACAAAAGAACTGTATGGAGAGCAATCTCGTATCGCAAGATACGAAGCGTCGAAAAAGTTATTTTCGGCAAGGATGGCCGTCGGATCATCAGTAGCAGAACATGTGCTTAAGATGATCAGCTACATTGAGGAGCTCGCGGACCTAGGGACCACATTGGAGAGTGAGCTCCATACGGACATAGTTCTCCAGTCCCTTTCTTCCACTTACGCCCAGTTTATACTGAACTTCAACTTACAAGAAAAAGAAGTTGAACTTTCAGAGCTCCTCAACATGCTGAGGAGCGCAGAGGGCACCCTACAGAAAGGTAGGGAAACATCCACTTTGTTTGTAGGAGGATCATCTTCTTCTAGGTCCAAGGCGAAAGCCAAGGGAAAGAAGAAGAAAGCCCCCGCCAAACCAAGGGGCGGTGTTAGTAAAGTGGATACGAAGGGAAAAGCTAAAGCAACAAAGAAAGCGGGGAAGCTTGTGGATAAGGAAGAATACTTCTATTGTCATAAGAAAGGACACTGGAAGAATGATTGCAGGGCCTGGAAGGCCAGAACACAGGAATTGAAGCAGGTTGCAGCTTCAGCTTCAGGTGTGTATGTTATTGAAAACTGTCTTTCAATAAACTCTACTTCCTGGGTATTGGATACCAGATCAGGATCTCATATCTGTAATTCTTTGCAGGCGTTGAGAAACCGTAGTGTTTTGAAAGCAGGTGACATGACCCTCAGAGTTGCGAATGGAGCTAGCATGGATGCTAAAGCCGTGGGGGACTATCACCTGGGAATGTCAGATGGACATGTTTTGGTTTTGCGTAATTGCTTTTTTGTACCCAACGCAACTTGTAATATCATTTCTGTATCTTTAGTTTCTAAAGAAGGTTATGAATTTGCGTTTGTAAGCAATGTTGTAAACATTCACCTTAATCAAGTTCTGATTGGGTCAGGTACATTGAGCAATGGTATATACGTATAAAACCAACCACAGATTTTCAATGTCCAGAATACACACAAAAGGAAGTCTCCGGAAATAAATCAGACTTTCTTGTGGCATTGTAGACTGGGTCACATCAATGAGAGAAGGTTGACGAAGTTACATACAGAAGGATATTTGAATGCGTTCGAATATCAATCGTATGCCACTTGTCAATCCTGTCTCAAAGGAAAGATGACAAAGACTCCGTTCACTGGACACGGAGTAAGAGCGAGCGAGCTCTTGGGACTCGTACACAGCGACGTGTGCGGTCCAATGTCTACACATGCGCGAAGCGGTTTTTCTTACTTCATTACTTTTACGGATGACTTTTCAAGGTACGGTTATGTCTTCTTAATGAAACATAAGTCCGAAGCCTTTGGAAAGTTCCAGGAATATAAGAATGAAGTAGAAAAATAGACCGGCAAAAGTATCAAGATTCTAAGATCGGATCGAGTTGGTGAATACTTGAGTGCCGAGTTCCTGGACTATTTAAAAGAGAACGGAATTCTCTCTCAGCTTACTCCTCCATACACTCCACAACATAATGGTGTATCGGAGAGACGGAACCGAACCCTATTGGATATGGTATGGTCCATGATGAGTAACACTGAGTTACCGCGATCATTCTGGGGGTATGCGCTAGAATCAGCTGCATACCTTTTGAACCGAGTTCCCACTAAGACTGTGCCTACCACACCTTATGAGTTATGGAGTGGGAAGAAACCCTATCTTCAATATCTGAAGATCTGGGGATGTCCAGCTTTTGTCAAAAAGCAGCATGCGGACAAACTCGAGGCACGCTCAGTACTGTGCAAGTTTGTGGGATACCCAAAGAACACCAGGGGGTATCTTTTCTACCACGCAGAGGAACAAAAAGTCCTTGTTTCTCGTAATGCCCACTTTCTAGAACACCAGTTCTTAGAAAAGGAAATTAGTGGGAGCGCAGTAGAACTGGAAGAAATTCCAGAACCACAGACTATTACTGAAAGTTTAGTGGAACCAGAGGGTTCAAAAGAACAGGACATTCCTACGCCGCTCCGCAGGAGTAGTAGGCAGTCTCATCCGCCCGAGAGATACTACGGTTTTCTCATAGACGGGGATAGAGAGGATTGCATCATAGATTATGATGAGCCTACTAGCTTCCAGCAGGCCGTTCAGAGCGTTGACTCAGTAAAATGGCTGGATGCAATGCGGACCGAAATGGAGTCCATGTACACCAACAAGGTATGGACGTTGGACATTGCTCCAGACGGGGTAAAACCCGTAGGATGCAAGTGGATCTTCAAAAGGAAGACTGGTGTAGATGGACAGGTTGAGACCTATAAAGCTAGACTTGTTGCGAAGAGTTTTCGTCAAAGACCTGGTTTGGACTATGACGAAACCTTTTCTCCAGCGGCTATGCTGAAATCCATTCGGATCCTTCTTGCCATTGCTGCCTTCCACGATTATGAGATTTGGCAAATGGACGTAAAGACCTCTTTTCTAAATGGAAATTTAGAGGAGTGTGTCTATATGGACCAACCAGAGGGTTTCATTCAAAGTGGGAGCAGCGGAAAGGTGTGCAAGTTGCTTAAGTCCATCTATGGACTAAAGCAGGCATCGCGGAGTTGGAACATCTGTTTTGATGAGACGGTCAAGGAATTTGGCTTTATCAAAAATCCAGATGAACCATGCATCTATAGTAGATTTGTAGCGAGAACTGTAGTATTCCTCGTTTTGTACGTGGATGACATTCTCTTAATAGGAAATGACATTCCTATGCTACAATCTGTCAAGGGGTTCTTGTCACACAGGTTCTCCATGAAAGACCAGGGTGATGCCTCATACATCCTGGGGATCCGGATCCATCGTGATAGATCCAAAAGGATATTAGGACTTTCACAGTCCAGGTACATCGACACCATACTGAAGAGATTCAGTATGGAAGATTCCAAGCGCGGTAACCTACCGGCTTGTCACGGGATCACCCTCTCTAAAGAGATGTCTCCCAAGACTGATTTGGAGAGGGATCACATGTCTATTATACCCTATGCTTCTGTGGTAGGCTCTATAATGTATGCGATGTTGTGTACCAGACCAGATGTAGCTTATGCACTGAGTGTGGTAAGCCGGTATCAGTCAAACCCTGGGGAGAAACACTGGATAGCGGTAAAGAACATTCTCAAGTACCTGAGAAGGACTAAGGAGATGTTCTTGGTGTATGGCGGAAAAGACCTCCAGATCGAGGCCTTTGCTGACTCCAGCTTCCAGAGTGACAAGGATGATTCCAAGTCCATGTCGGGTTTTGTCTTTACCCTCAATGGAGGGGCGGTGTGTTGGAAGAGTTCCAAACAGGAAACCGTTGCAGACTCGACGATGGAAGCGGAATAAATCGCTGCATCTGATGCCACAAAAGAAGCTGTCTGGATGAGGAAGTTCTTGAAAGAGCTTCAGGTGGTTCCGTCCATTGTTGATCCAATACCTCTGTATTGTGACAACAACGGGGCTATAGCTTTAGCGAAGGAACCCAGGTCCCATCAGAGATCCAGACACATCTTGAGGCAGTATCACCTGATCAGGGAGATCGTGGATCGCCAGGAGATCGAGGTTCGGAGAGTCTCTTCAGAAGATAACACTGCAGATCCATTCACCAAGGCCTTGCCCCAGACTCAGTTCGAGCGGCTGATCGAGATGATAGGTCTTCGATACGCCAGTACATGGCCTTAGTGCAAGTGGGAGATTGTTAGTGTATATGCCCTAAAGGCCATTACTGTATCATACTAGTTTGTATATTAATTAATGGAAGCTTGGGATATTCACCTTGTATATACAATCTTGCTCAAAATAGTAGTATGCTACTTGGTTTGTTTCTACTTCAATGTGTACATGTGTTTATTTTAGTATATCGCCTATACACATTAGTGGAGCCCTTAGGATCTTTGCTTGATTACCAGCGTTGTGATGGCAGTCACACTAGTGGGGCTGGGTAATCTATAAGCACATCCTTATGCAGGTCCTTAGTCACAGGACTATCTAGACAGGGCATCGATACTCCGGAGTAGACTAGCGCATGCGCTTCTCATCCCAGTATGGGAGACGGTCTATCCCACAGCCGTCGGTACGTCGTACTTGAGATAGTATGCGGGTGCTCGTTGGGTTACGAGTACACTGGACAGGACTCGTCGGGAACTGACTAGTTGGTATTATGCCTATCGTCAGTTATCAGTTCCCAGGTGACATGAGTACAGCTTAGTCCGCAGACTTGACACTGTCACTTCGCCTCGAGTGTGTTCCCAGTGTACTTTGATTACTACCCTACCACGGCTCAAAGGAGTCGTGCAAACAGGTGGTAGTTGGGTGCAGTCCTGAAGCACTTGGAGGCAGTGACGGTTAGACAGGATTCGTCTCTTCCGGTATTGGGGGTTGACATCGCGCTGTGTCTAGGAGAGCCATTACACGAGTAGTCCCTGGCCAGGGCAAACGAGATATACTGGTAGGCTTTCAGTGTTATCTCATGGTGTTTTGGACTTCACTCCGACACGACTTGTACCGCTATTGGGGGACTGACGTTTACCGCCCCCTAGGCCCGCCATGCAATGTATCAGACGAACAGACCGGACTGTACGGAGAATGTCACATTCAGGCTCAGTAGGAGTTCAGATGGGTTTTCGCCTCGTCAGTCTTCTTGTCGACATCTACCTGGGGACCGTTACGCACAGCTAGTGCCGCTTGCGGTCTGTGGTTAAACCCACTGCCAGCGTAGTGTCGAGTCTTTAGAGTCCCACACAGAAAGCTATTCGCCTTTAGGCAAAAGAGTAGAGGTCGCATGGTTTTGCGACAGGTCGCATGGTTTTGCGACAGGGTTCGGTCACATCCGTGCACTTGTGCACGTACAGTGTCCGGACAATTCACA
The DNA here is from genome assembly GCA_030015575.1 of Agapanthus africanus. Taxonomy (NCBI): domain Eukaryota; kingdom Viridiplantae; phylum Streptophyta; class Magnoliopsida; order Asparagales; family Amaryllidaceae; genus Agapanthus; species Agapanthus africanus. The sequence goes on from CM057347.1 coordinate 296,319,892, forward strand.
CTAGCAGGCTTTGGTTTAAGCCAGATCCTAGTGTACCTTTTGGGATTGGTTTTATCCAGTATGCATTCGTGTTCCTCGGAACGCGGATGCGGGTGTGTATGCACAGTTGACGGAGAGACAGAGGCAGAGGATTCTCATTAGGGTTGTTGACCGTTGACAGTTGACTATTGACTTTTTGCTCAACCCTAATGAGAATATGATATGTGATTAACAATTATATTAATTAAGTATTATGGTGACATGGTTGTTGAGGTATTGACTTTGTTGACTTGTTGACTTTTGTTGACTTGTTGACTTTGTTGACCGGTTGACTAGGCTTGACTAGTTGACTATCATGATAACTATAGCTATCATTTCATGGCAAAGACTTTTGCTTGCTTGCTCTTTTGTGCAAAATGAGTGCGTGGAATGATATGGCTATGGTTGCTTAAACCATCACATAATACTTGATTGATATGAGGTGTTATGATTGTTTTTGATTATGAGAGCCAAATGAGAAAAGTCTTCTCTCATTCTTTCATGTTCATTCTCTCTCTTATTCTTGAGCTCTCATCTTCCTCCTCTTGCTCTCCCTCTCTTGATTCTATGGTTCACTTGTCTCAAGAGTTGAGAACCAAGAACCATAGATAAAATCCCATACAAACTCTTCTCTACTCACTCTAGTTCACAAGGTTTAGCAAACCGAGTGAACTAGTTTCTTCAAAGTTCGAAGAAGGAGCCAAAGGTTGAAGCTTTCAGGTGGATCTATCTTCGGCGCAAGGAGACAACGGGGAGAAGCCGATTCGGACGACCATCGAAGCTTGAAGACGAAGGAGTTCGAGAAAAAGAAAGGTATAACCCCCTAACCGAGTAGTTAGCAACTCGTAGTTAGGTTGTTAGTTAGATGTTTAACAAAGATCCGGGTTTTTAAGTCCATGTTACCACCTCTAAGAAAATCATTTTTTATCAAATTCAGCTTGCCCGAAAGTACCGGGAGAGGTAGCATGGACTTACAGATGTTAAGATAAAGAGCAACCAGATAGCATACTATCATGTCGAACAAGAAAGTCCTCCCTATATATGTCTAAGCATCCACTATAATATACATCACATGTATAATAATGGCCTCTAGGGTATACATATAACAAACAGGAACGTATAGGTATAGTGTTGTGTTTTTATCTCTCGTTTAAGGAGAGTGTTCGTTTTGCACCGGATGATCGGGTCATTGATAGAGGCTGCCAGATTGAGAGGACTGTTGATGTACAGCCTACCTCAGAGATCGGGATGTTGTCTACCGTGCAGACAGATGACCCAGCTGTTGCTGAGATTGATGGGAGTCTATGAGCTGAAACCGCTGGAGCTTTCAGACAGAGATGTAACAGGAGATAGGTAGCCTATCTTGAGTTGAGCGACTGATATGATTCGTCAGATTTGATGTGCCGATGCAGGCTCAGTTGAGTTGAAGAATTCCAGTTGAAGGGTCTTACTTAAATCTAGATTAGATCGATTAAGAGAGGACGTTGTTCGTCGGATGCTCCGATGTGAGATCGGTAAGTTGACCAGTTTCGGATAGAAGGACCTCACCCAGATGCGTTGTGAGTTGATCGAGAACGGACGGATAAAGTATATTCCTCCGATGATTTGGACGAGTTCCCGAGGGCGTGTTCGGCTAGATATCTTCTACAGAGTGATGAAGATACCGAGTTCGTAATTTCGAGTCCGTGTGAGAGAATCCAGATTGACCGTAGCCGAGAACGAATTGCGATAAGTAGACAACAAGAGATGACGTCGAAGTGGACAATAATAAAGACGAGTGGAACAAGAGGTTCGTGCGAGATGTTAGTGAGCGGTTGTTACGCTCCGTTGATGCCAGAGGATTGATATGTGTGCAGAGGAGTTAGATACAGCCAAATTTCAGAGGAAAGTCATGCAGAAGACACAGCTCCGGTTATGAGAAAAGAGTTAAGCAAGAGTGCCAACTATCGTATATTTTGGTATAGGTGTGATTGGAAGAAGCCATAAGCAGGTTCTTTCCAGGACACCGCAGCGATAAAGACATGCACCCAGGATTAGTTATGTCGTGCGTATTCAGAGGGCCAAATGCCTTCGTCAGTAATGTGCCATTGAGTGTGGTCATGTTGATTGGCCAAACGGGGATCAAAGGAGTTCCTGAGCAGAACAGTTCCGTTAGTACACCTGACCAGGCCGACGAGCAGAAGGATCGTGAGATTTTTAATCCACGGAGAAAATGAGGACCCTGAGATCGAGGACGCCATATCGTGAGCAGGAGGCAAGTAGATGTAACATATCAGAAAAATAAAATATTATTTTGAGAAATTAAATAATTAAAATGATAGATTTCATGAACATTATTAAAAATGTGAGTTTTGGTGTAAACGAATGGTGTGATTATATTCGTATAGTTTGGAAAATATTTGGAAATTAATACCAAATATTGAATTTTGAAAGAATCTATGTGATTTAGGCAATTTGTAAATTCTTTATAATTAATTATATACAAGTTTATTTCTAAACTTGATTAAAAATCACTAATTAAGCATTAAGCGTGTTTATGCACATAACATGCACTATGTCATGTTTCAAAACACATTTTTTTTACAATTTCTATGAACCATGGCATTTTGTTTTTCTTTTATGTGTATATGGGTTTTATTTGTTTTTGGTTACAAAGAAAAAAGATAAAGAAAAGAAAAGAAAAGGAAAAGGAAATAGATTAAAGAATGAAGTATGTGCATGAGAGAGAAGAGAGAGAGGTGAGGGGTCATTTGACCATGGCTCACAATTGTTTTTCCCTCATTTTCTTGATCATTTTCCTCTCCTTCTCCTCACTTCGCTGCCCTCCTCCCTCCACCTCCTCTACCTCCTCACTGCACCCTCTAAAACACATCAAAAACTTCATTCTCTTCATTAAAAATGTGCACAGGCTCACTACAAGCATGGGGAATCAAGAAAGTTTGGATTTTGAGCACTTGGGGCAACTCAAGAAAATTCTTGAGTTGCCAAATGAGGTAATTCTTTCACCCTTAGCTTAGTACTTGAATTTCTATAGCCTCTAGACTAGTTTAGAATCCATTTAGTGAGCTTTGGTGAACTTGGAAAATTCCAAGTTGAGGTTAGGGTTCGATTTGAATCAAAGGGTGCAATTGAGGTTTAATAGTGACCTTAAACCCCTGTAGTGTTAGTTTTATGGACTGAAACGAGAGACTTAAACCCAAGACTTGAACTTAGAAACCCCGATATCGGAAGATTGTGGGAACTGTGATGATATTTAGAGATCTGCTATGACCCGGGGCACCTGAAAAATATTTCGCGAAGACGGAGAGATGTGCAGGCAACCTAGAAGCTAACCCCAAAACCCGAGACCACATTTGCAAGTTTTGGCCGCAAATAATTCGGTTTTGGCAGCAAATTGCGGCTTTGGTGTGAGCAAATTGGTTCGTGCTTGGTCTGTGGCTCCATTTTCAGTAAATTAGACCTATCCTATATGCAACTTTTCCTAATTCTCACCTGAGGAAAATCTGGGAGCATTTTCTTGAGTTGCTATTATGGTTTTGCGACTTTTTAATGACTTTAGTTTTGGTATTGTGTTTTATTTTGGTCACTTGACGTTTGTACGTCGATATCGGGAGTTATTTGGTTCTTTTGCATGCATAGACCATAGGTTTTAACCTATGAGTGATTTATGTGCCGTCTTAGTTTTCGTGCACGATTTCCGTTTACGATGCTATGTGTTTATATATGTAGGCACCTTCACGTGGACTTCGGATGATGAAGAAGAGAATGGCGACATCGACCTCGGCAAGCAAGGATCAAGGTGAGTAGATATATATATACGGGGGAAGTCGGCTGGATGGCGTATAGCACCCCCGCAGTTTTGTAGTATAGCATACGAATAAGATATATATATTTTTAAGTATGTGTTTTTGTGAAACGTGGATAATTAGCAAGAACGGTTTAGGAAGTCATGGGTTAGTGTAGCATAATTGAAAGTTAGTGTTTTTAGTTTATATTCTTAGCTGCGAAACCCTAGTGTAACGGTCTACACACACATGCACACACGTAATATGTTTCGGTGTATATGATATATGTATATATATATATATAATGTATGTGGATGTGTTGCTAAACATACACACACACACACACATACATATACACGTATGATGAGGATAGAATATGATACTTGGAGATAAGTCGGTATAATCGGGCACGATGCCGTGAGATTGGTTATGTGATTTGGGTCGTGCCATAAGACACGACATGATATTATAGCGAATCGTTGGGCGATGTGTTTTCATACACACGCAGGTATATATTGATGGTATCGGAATGTACTAGACTTTAGATCAGTACCCCTATTTCAGGATATGATGATAATGATACCAGATAAATAATGAGTTATATGTAATATTTGACCCATACCCCGAATTGGGATGCCATACGATGGATTTTTACCGTATGATGTATAAATATGATGATTGATCCGCACTCATGATTCGAGAATGTCGTATTATATATTTTATCGTACGTGACGCTATTGAGGAGGGATCACCGACTACTAGATATATCGATACGGACTTAGGTGGATTTCCTTACCCCTTTTTATTAGTCTCTTAGTTTTGTCCTGTAGTTATCAGGTAGATGTTAGACTGGGCTCGAGTCATACTTATTTTCAACCCATCGAATCGTGAGTATTTTAAAAACAGGCCGAGGGGTACTACGGATACTTCAAAGGATGTACCTTTTCTTAAAAATATCGTAGCTCCTATTTTCTAAAATCCACGATTCGTGCTATTTCAAATGCCAAAATTGTATGACTCGTACATATAAATGTATATTCTTATATATTGCGTTTACTAGTCATTTTCTGTATATTCTTTCTTTTCGCATCGCATCGCATGCTTAAATGTGTTTTCATTAGTTATTATGAACACATGTTGTCAGGACACCAGCAACATTACTGATTATGCGTATGCTCTACGTACACCTGCTTGCCGGCTCACACACATCATCATTGGTAATTTCCATGTCACGTACACATTAGAAATAGTACTTCATTGATATAAATTGCTAGCTGGTAGTTCGACATAGTACTAGTACGCTTGCTTTCATATACTAGTTTGATATTGCATTTATTACTGAGATACTTCATGCATTTATGCGTTCTTTTGTCATGAAATATTATTGGGATTTATGCCGGTAAATCACTGTTTATTTACTTTCGAGTTTTGGATTCGGATTTTCCATGAGATTTCTGAATTTGGAGAAACAACAAAGATTTTATAAACTCATTTTCATTTCTAAAAGATAGAAAATTGCGGTTTTCTCGTGATATGATGTGAGAGGTGTCCACAATGAGTATTCTCGGCTCTTGAGCAGTATCATACACCCGATTCGAGGAGGAAGATGAACCGTCTGTGGGTGCATGGTGGACCAGGTGCGGTACCAGGGGCAAGATGGTCGCAGATGATGGCGTTGAGCCCGGCAGGGGAGCACTACCGACCGGTTATTCGTGGCGCGGCGGATATCCGGAGGATACCGACGTGGTTTTGAGATTTGATGATATGGGTCAGTCCGGATTGCCAGAGCCGGGGGCCAGTCCGGATTGCTGGAGCCCGAGATATTGAGATTCGATGTTATGGACCAGTCCGGATTGCCGGAGCCCTAAATATTGAGATATCGGGATTTATATTTTGTGTCGATACTTGACACGGATTCTCTGTTGATTTCATTGATGATACTTCAATTTTTATACAGAAATCTCACTAAGATAAGAAAATAGTTTCTCATTTAAAGATGTATTCGGTTTTCATGCATTCATACATCATATATGTGATATGTTGCTACCTGAGGCACTGACACGAGCACTTGGTATTACACTTGCTAGATGATTACCTTTGCCATTTTTAGATGTCTCAGGTTATATATTTATGAGGATATTATCGTATGACCTAGGATAGAGTCATACATGAGATTTCTTCTCGGTGATGATTTCTACTCACGAGTTGCCAAATAACCCCCGTTGTGCCACAGTATCTTGCAGGTTTGGCTGTACAGGTTTCGTTGCTGCTTGCTGGCATACTGCTTCCTTTCGGGTGATTGCTTTGGTAGGTGGGTTCACTTGCATCGTGACCACCGTTCTACTTTCTTATTTTCAGTTGTATGTAGTAAACTCCATCAACCAGACTTGTATATTTTGATAAACTTAGAAGACCGCTTTATATTCTTTCGACCTTAGAGTCGCGTGTTTGTATATTACAGTTTTCTCTGGTTTTCTTGTGGATGTTGGTTTCCTTTCAGAGTTTGATCCTCGCCCTTCGGCGTTGTATATTATATTGCTTGCGTGGTTGTTTCCGCCAATTGGCGAAGTGCTAGCTCCCGCTTGGGGATGCCTTTATGCATTTTATATATATATTCATGCTTGTACCCGTTTAGGGACAGAATTTACAAAGGAGACTCTGCCGAAATTTTTGGGAAAATATGATGTTGCTTTTAAATGTTTAATGCCACTTATTTTATTAAAACCACTTGCTTTAAAACAAGTTTTCCTTCAGTTCTTCTTTAAAATGGTTTAGATTTCTGGGCTTCTGGCCTACTTCAATTAGGTGGGGTCCTATAGACTTCACATGATTCTAGTGCCGGTCACATGCTTTTTCGGGTCGTGACAAAGTTGGTATCAGAGTACTAGGTTTAACCTTGGTTCGAGTCTATGTTTTACTATGCGGAGTCTAGGGCTTATATATATATATATATGTATATATATATATATATATATATATATATATTCGGAACCTAGGCTTGACCTTACGGAACATAGCCTTGGTCGAGGGGGTATTAGACCCGAACTTTCGTCGCATATGTTGACCTTGGTTGATGGAGTAGGTGACTTAAGTAGAGTGACGTACCGTGTGTATGTTCCACGGCACACTTACGATACGCTGCTTCACTTAAGAAGCCTTAGGATGTATATTTCTTTGCATAGTATTTTATTCGTTCATATGATCTATCCTCATCGATAACGGTTGGTGGTTTTTGTTACAACGATTGCATAGGCAGAGAGAGCTGCGGCTAGAGTTGTGGTCAACATGAGCTCGTCTTAAACGAGGACTGACCATGGTGTAATTCCGGTGACACACGATTGTATAGATGTGTCATTTTATTGTGTTTTTCGCGCCATGAGCGTTTTGATGGGATGCTTTTACTAAGATTTCTCGTACGTGCAGATCAGTACCAGAGGATTAGGCTACTGCTAAAGGCCGGCTAGGATGTGATGACCGTTAATGTATTGTCTATTCTTGAGGATTGAGGCATTGTTTAGCGTGCGGACGAAGGGTATTCACATATCGTCTAGGCGAAGTTAAAAAGTTTGAAAGAATATCTGGAACCCATTTTACCAAGTTTAAGGTATTCGGAAAAACATGCAGCTAATTCTGTGAACCTTCTAGTGTTGGATATAGTGCCCTCAAAGTCAATTATTGGATCGCAGGCACGTGATTGCAATGATTGAGGAGGACCTATACCGGTAGGACAGTCTTACTCGAGATGATAGTATGCTATCTGGTTTTCCTTTATCAATCGTGTACAGGTTCAGGTGACTGATCACTGTTACACGTTGATAGAGCCTTTAGGATCTTGCTTGACTACCAACAGTGTGATGGCAATCATATATGTGAGAGTTGGGTAGTCTATAAGAACATCCTTAATTGTGGTCCCTGGTCGTGGGAGTTTCGAGATAGGGCATCGATACCCCGGAGTAGACTGGTGTATACAGTCGAGACCCCGACGAGGGGCGGTGGCCGGTCTCACAAGCCACTGGTGTCAGTTGGATCACCTAAGATGTATACAAGTGCTTATTGGGTTATGAGTACACCGGACAGGACTCGCCGGGAACCTGCTAGTTGGTATTATACCTAATGTCAGATAGCAGTTCCCTGGTGACATGTGTACAGGTTAGTTCATCGACCTGAGGTCGTCATTTGTCTCGTGTGAGTTTCCACTGTGCTTTGATTTCTACCCTACCACGGCTCAAAGGAGTCGTGCAAACAGGTTTTTTTTGGGTACAGTCCCGAGCCACATGGAGGCAAGTGAGCGGATCGGCAGGGTATTCGTCTCTCCCGGTATTGGGGGTGAGATAGCGCTGTCTCTAGGAGAGCAATTAAACAAAACCCTCGGCCGAGGTAGGAGATTTACTGGTAGGTACTCCAGTAGTATCTCAGGGTATTCTGGACTACACTCTGACACGACTTATACCGCTATTGGGGGTCTGACGTTACCAGCCCCCTAGGCCCGATATGCGATACCCATAGACGAACGGACCGGACTGTATGTATATTGTCACTGTTAGGCTCAGTAGGGTTCCTGGATGAGTTCGCTCATCGACTTCCCTTGTTGTCAGTACATAGGCAGCCGTTACGCACAGCTAGTGCCGCTGACGGTTTGTGGTTAAACCCACTGCCAGGGTACTGATGAGTCATTAGAGTCCCCCACAGATAGTTTCCCAAGTTCGAGCGAAACGTTGTAGAGGCCGTATGGTTTTATGGCAGGGTTCGAAAAATGCACGTGCGTTTACGTACGTGTCATATTTCGGGCAGATAATACTGGTGGGCTTTGGTTTAAGCCGGATCCGAGTATTATACCGTGTAGATATAATATCTTTGTCTCACTTGCATTTGTATTCGGTCGTAATACAAATACGGGTATGTTTATACTGTTACCGGGTTATCCTGAAATTCGTTTCGGGATCGCTTTTGGAAGTTGCCAGTTTTCTATCACCCATCTTAAACATTCGGTTTAATACGGATTTATCTTTTCTTTGAGGTGAGTCATGAGTGTGGAAGGTTCTAGAAGCTTCTTGTTTTGGTGACCAGATTAGTGATTCATAGTTTGCATTTAATGATTTGCAAGGTGTATTAGTGAGTCACCTTTACCATTAATGCATTTTGTTTTTGCTAAGATATTTCTTCATGATAAGTATTGCTTATGGTCACCCTCCCTTGTTCCTACACTCACCCCCTCCTCATTATAGTGGTCGGCCATTCATTTGTGATAGATGATGATGGTTGTTGGAAAAAGATTATAGTTTTGGATTCATGGAAATTTGATAGCTAAATTTCTCATTTCATTCCATTCCAAAAGGCAACTTCATTAACCGTTCATCCATGGTTTTGGATGTAAGGAGACAAAGTGTTCTACTCATTCTCTACATCAATCTTGGACATGTCGGCTAGCAAACTTCATGTCCGAGTTGCCTCGGTTCAGAGGCGGGAGCCCGTTTAAATATCCGTAGATGTGGTGCCACCTGTACGAGGAGACTGGAGATCGAGCGAGATCGCAGATGCCGCAATGTAGCGTGGGATGATGGCTAAAGAAAGAAGGACTCGGATCATTCGGTATAGCATTTCTACCCACTTTGTAGTTTGTTAGTTTAGCGATAATGGCAGATCCGGGTTTTAGTATGCGATAGTGCCAGTTAAAAAGTTTTTGTTCCGCATTTGGCGTCTGAAAGACGGCCGGGGCGCTAACGTAGACTTACAGTGGTATCAGAGCCACGCCATTAAGCTTTACTAAATTGTGCTGACGCATTTAAAATATCGATCGAACGGAATTTCGAAAACTACTATTTTTTTGTACAAAGTTTCTGTCGATTTTAAAATAGGCCTAAAAATTATTTTGAGCATCACAGAAAATCGAGAAGGCTTTTATAAGAAAACTGGTGAAATTTGGTGGCCCAACTCCACAGTACTGCCGCGGATCCGCGGCCCAAACCAGGCTTTGGCCGCGGATCCGCCGCCAGTATGTGAGATTAGTACTCCAATTTTCTACAGTGTGTTCTACATGGTAAATTATGGTTTCTGGAAAATTTATTTTGGGCCCAGATTATTTTACTGTACAGTAGATGTATGTAGGGCCCACTTCGGGAAGTTTTGTCGATCGAAATTTTAAACTTGTTAGTTTGCAATACTTACATTATATCTCCGACCGTGAATGTCATTTGAGCGGTAAATTGCGTCTAATTGCTATAGTCCTTTTAGACGGATTTGCGAACGTGACATTCGCGTTGATGTTCTGTGTTGTGCTTTGATGTTGCGGATTTGTCATGGTGGATAGCAGTGTGCAATGGTAGTGCTGTTTGAATTATTTGTACATTTGATATTGCGGGGCGAGCATCCAACATGTGGATTGCCGTCTCTGCCTGTTTGTATAATATTTTTTTGGGGCACGACCGGGCTGAGGTCGATGTACCCGTTGTACATATTTTTCATTTCTGTACTAGGTTTACCCCGCGACGGAGTGCATGGATAGCCGGGTTCTGGAGGGCAACGGGTCCGCATCTAATGGCTTCGAGAGGCAGAGAATCCTCACTCTAGAATTGGCAGACTATTCGCCGCACTCGTAGGGGGTACAGGTTGACCCAAGGAGGGGTGCTCAAGTTACCGGATTCCGTGAAGTGCAGGGTGGTCCATTCACTTTGCTGTAGGGGGCTGCCTCGCTTCAGGTTTTGGCGGGTAACTTGCCGCACCCGTAGGGGTCTAGGTTTCATTGCACAGGCTATCCACACGACTAGGGAACATCGGGTTTCAGTAGCGGCTCTGTGAAACCCGGCGATCCCAGATTATCTGTATTGTTCTGTGAGGCTTATTACTTTTCTGTAATGTTGCATATTTATCATGCCTGGAGCGATTATTGTATATTGGTATATATACTAGTAGATGTTGTATATGTTTTACACCCGCGCTAGTCCAGTCCCCGCTCTGTCGTTAGTTAAGTAACCTGACGGTGATGACGGGACCCAGTAACGAATGCGGATGGCATATACGTACATTTTATTTTCGTTCTTTTCTGGTGTGATTAACTGATGGTACTGCGTTGATTCTGATCAATGCAAAGGAAAACAAACCTGTTTGGCAGTTGTTGGAACAGTTTTAAAAAGTTTTATTACAAAGACGTTTCCTTTTGTTTTGTATAGTGGTATTCGGTTAGAATATCCCGCACCTCATTCGACGAGGCAAGGGCCGATATCCCTTCACCGGGAGTGACCCCTTGGGCAGAAATTTGCGTCATGGTAATAACTTCACTATAGTCGATTATAAGTTGCTTTGCATCGTGGTATTCAGTTGGAATATCCTGCACCTCATTCCACGAGGAAAGAGCCGAGATCCCTTCACCGGGAGTGACCTCTTTAGCAAAGGTTTTCGCCACTATATTTTTATAAAAAGTTATCAGGTTCCTTCAGCGATATCAAGTTCATTACATTAAAGGTTTTTCGCCAAAAACCAGCCGTAGCCCTCCATCATTTCTTTTAGGTATTCAGTAGTATTCAAGCTATGCATTTTGGCCAAAGTCAAGGCATAGTGTTCAGTAGCTTGTCACGAGCCGAAAGTACGGAACATGACTGGAACTTAGACTACGAACGTCTCAAGTCGTACGTATTCTAAGTAAGCCGAAAACCCGGAAATCCAAACCAAGAAAAGTAGTAGAGTGTAGGAAAAACCATTTTAAAATCAAATAGTTTGCAACATGCGCCGAAATACACATTTTAAAATCACAAATCTTTTCTAAAAATTTTGGCAGAGTTTCCTTTGTAAAATCTGACCCCAAACAGGTACTAAACCTGATGAAGCATATAATGAGAAAAATGCATCCCTAAGAGGGAGCTAGCTCTTCGTCAGTCGACGGTTACAATCACACAACCAATATAATATACAACGCCTAAAGGCGAGAATCACAATAGGAAAGGAAACCCAAAACAACATGAAACCCAGAGAAATATAACGCGCGACTCTAAGGTCGAATGAATAAACATCACTGGTCTCTATCTCAAATAAGTACATGTTTGGTTGATGGAACTTCTAGATACAACTGAAAAATAATATACAATATATAATGATAGATACGATACAAATAAACCCACCTACTAGAAGTCACCCGAAAGAAGCAGTGCCAGCAAAGCCGTAATGAAACCTATACGGCAACCTGCAAGAAACTGGGGCACAACGGGGGTGAGTTGCCAACTCGTGAGTAGAAAAACATCTACGAAAAGAAATCCCATGTATGACGCAATCCTAGGTCATACGATCATAATATATAATTCTCAAATATAAAACCAGCAGCCTATAACAATAGCTAGGGTAAATATCCAACCCCAGTGTAATCCCATGTGCCCGTGTCAGTGCCTCAGGTATCAATGTATCATATGGATGATGTATGAATGCATGAAACAGAATGCATGTACTGAAGAAAACTGCTTTCATAAATCAGTGAGATTTCTGTATTTTAAAAATGAGGTGTCAAAAATGAAATCAGCAGAAACAGTGCCTAGGATCGGCACAAAACATAAATCCCAATATCTCGATATCTCTGTGTCACAATCTCTGTACCTCAATATCTCAAAATCTCAATGTCCCAATCTCACTATCTAGGGCGCCGTCAGTCCAGATCGGCCCCTACCATCCATCTCAAGATCACGACGGTATCCTCCGGATATCCGACGCGTTGGGTAAAATCACCGGTCGGTAATGCTCCCCTGCCAGGCTCAACGCCATCTCCTGCGATCTTCTTGCCCCGGGGTACCGCACCGAGCCCATCATATACCCGAAACGGTTCATACGCCTCCTCGAATCGGGTCTCGAAATCCATCAACAAACTCATGGTGGACGACTCATACATCATGGGAAAACCGCACTTTTATTTAAAAAGAGAGAAAAGCAGTATATATAAGTTTTGCGGTTTTCCCCCAAATCCAGAAAATCTCATGGAAATCCGAATCCAAATCATCAATAGCATGTAAAACCATGAATATAGGCATGAGAATCCATGAATGCGGCATAACATTGAATAACAGTATGCATGAAGTAACAAGTAATAACTACAATATCTAAGCTGGCTTATAAGACAAGTACACTAATATCGTGTCAAACAACTAGCTAACAAGCAAAATCAAGCAATAATATTCTCTAAGTGTACGTGACATGCCAATTACCGATGTAGATGTGTGTGAGCTGGCAAGTAAGTGTACGTGGTACATATGCATCATCGGTAATGGTGCTGGTGTCCTAACAGTATGATATCAACAATAGAATATGAATACAATAAGTATGCGATGCGGAGCAACAACAACAATAATGTGCGGGAGCAGAATACTAAACACAATGATAGTTAAACTGCATTTAATGTCATAAGAGTCATACAGCTACACGAACTATAAAGCTGAGCCAATAGGCTAACTGAAGGTAAGAGAAACCGCCTAACCTCTGAGTCGATACATACATACATACATATATATATATATATATGTATATATTAGTCGGTGATCCCACCTCGATAATATCACATCCGATACCATATCTCTATAATCAGTTATTCCCAAGTCAAGAGTGCGGATCAAACATAAAATATAGCTCGTACGTAAATCCGTCGTACGGCATCCCAAATCCGGGTACGGGTCGATATCATATTCATCATATCATTCAGCTAGTATCCTCTTTATCAAAGATCACAATTGGGGTACTGACCTATGTCTAGTACAATACTAATATCATCAATATAACCATGATCTGACTACCGTTCGACAGCCTTGAATAAACCGATAACATCAGCACAAATCATCAATGAGAAGTATACCTTGCCCAATACGGCCTATCATAAACCTCCTAACATATCATATCTCATAACATAATCACATGTCGATCATTTTATATATATCACTATTCAAATGGTATCTTCATCCAAAGATCCGCTATAACATCAGGACGTATCTCAAATATGAATTCTACCATATCACCGATATCATAATCTCAGATCAAATCTCATCGACTCATCTCAATCCCAAGTATCATCCTCTAATCCGTATATGAACACATAGTCCCATACCCATGTGAACACATAACTATATAGAAACCCATAAGCATATATGAAATAAGTATGTATGCAAGTGTGTGTGTGTATGTGTAGTGCCCCCACTACTCTAGGGTTTCGTAACATTACACCAATCCAACACACCGATATCCATCCTAAACATCATCATTAATCCTAAACACCATATAATAATTGTAGGTGTGTATACGTATCCGTATACATCACCACGAACTGCGGGGGTGCTATACGCCATCCACCCTACTTCTCCCCGTAGATATAAATCTACTCACCTTGCTTTATGTGTGCCGATGCCGATGTCGCCATTTGCATCTCCAACGCCTCGACGTCACGTGGGGTACCTATAAGGATATCACAAACGCTAAAACACCTGAAATCACATCGGAAACCAAAACGGCACACGCTACGCCTACAGGTAAAAACCTATAGCCTCGCGTGCAAACACAGCCAATATCCACTTGTCGTTGACGTCCAAACGCCACCCGACAGAAACGAATCATCAAATACCAAAATCCATGCCAAAACAAGTCGTAAATCATGCGCCAACTCAAGAAAATCAACCCAGATTCTACCCTGATTGGAATCAAACAAAACTGCACATACCAAGGGTCAAGTTTACAGGGTATAGGGCTATGCACCAAAAACGAGGGGATTCCCCCTGCTCTGGCCGCAAATTGCGGCCAGGGGGAATAAAATGGCGGCCTGAAAAGTGAGGTGCGGGCTAGGGTTTCGTAGGTTGGTTCCAGGGTGCCTGCACAGCATACTGCCAAGTCAATTTTACTTTAGGGGTCCTGGGGTGAAAGCAGATTTCAGAAAGGCTTGAAAAGTCGACAAAAACGCTAAATTACGTCGATTCTAAACTTTAAGGTATTTTACTGGAATCTGGGTAGATCTAGGGTTAACTGGTCTCAACAGCACCTAATTAGGCTATACTAACCATCACAACCATCACTTGGCCACATCTCACTCAAAATCACTAAAACTAGCACTAAACCACCTAGCAACACTAAATTTCAGCTTTAACGACCATAATCGAGCAAGAAAGGAGTTAGGTTGCGAGATTATACCTCAAGGGATCTTAGGATGTAGGAGAAGAGAGGATGAAGAAGGAGAAAGGGGCTGTTGCTGCTGCTGAGCTGCTCCTTTTATGGCTATTTCTTTGTTGCAGTTGCTGTTGTTCTAGCTGCCGCTGCTGCTTGCAATATGTTCTCTGTTTTTTTGTTCCTGTTGCAGCAGCTACAGCTGTAGCTGATGTTTTTGTTGTTGGTGTGGGTGTGGTGATGTTGTGGTAGAGTGTGAGAGTGAGAGATGTGAGGGAAGATGTGATCAATGAGAGGGAGTGATATGAGTGAGAGGGGGTGTGAAAAAAAACACAAGGGATTAAGACATAACCTCAAGTTAACCCTCTCACCCTTTCTCTACATTAAATGCTAGCATGCCCAAAACCATCATGGCTCTCTCTCTCTCTCACCTACCTACTAGTCAACCCCTATCCTACTCAAATTTAAAAACTAAAACCCTTAATCAAAACTAATTAACTTAACCAAGTGTGTTAGACCACCATGGTCATTTAAACATGGTTAACCCTAGGCTACCATGAATCCAAAACATGAAACAAGTGTGACAAGTGTGGAAAATGATATGTGCACATTTTTGCACAAAAGCCAAAAATTCAATTAGCGATTTTTTGATCGCGATTAACACTAAAATAGCATATACTTAACCATAAAAACATAAAAATGGCATATTTCCACAAAATACCCTATTTTAGAATTTCCATAATTTTTTTCCATAATTTTCCCTATTTATCGGTATTTAATTATACCGAAATATTAAAATATTCATTAAAAATTAATATTAAATTATAAAAATTCCCAAAAATAATATTTTATTTTTTTGAAATGTTACAATCTTCCCCCCTTAAAGAAATTCGGTCCCCGAATTTAAATTTAAACCCCCAAATTCTAAAACATTTCAATAAAATGTTCAAGTCAACGGGGCTCCGAAATCATCAATACATAAAACGCATCATAACGCAATACATGCGCATGAGTAATGAGCAGATAACTCGAAATCAAAACTCCGTCAAGCATCCCACAATCATCGGAGTCAAGGTGAAAACACGAATGGCAAATCCAAAGAAAAACCGATATGCTATAAATCGGAACTATACATGTAAATATCAGATCTGTACATGTAAATATCTTGAGGGAAATGCATGCCAAATTCTTTAAAGTCGATGTGCAATGCGCATAACACTGCACAGTGGCGGATGTCTCTATAAGAAAATAGCCATATACGTATATCTCTTTTGTTTAATATGTACGTTCCGCCGCTTTGAAAACAATTTAGAAGGGTTCCCTGTTTTAAACGTTTCGTGTCATATCGGACACGTAGGTAAATAATGAGACTATAGCTCGCTTTTTGGAAATCCCTTGGAAATCTATCAATGCATGCAAAATATATCCAGGTACTGTCCTCTGACCAGTCCTGCTCAGTACGACAACACATAGCAAATATTATAAAAATGTACTGCTCCATAAGGATTCAGTTCCAAAAAGTGCATATGAATACTACGTGCGTCTGGTGCGCACGGAAATCAAAATCCATAAATGTGCCATACATACGCATAGAAACCACATCTAAGTGCATCGGGTATGCACGAAGCATCTGTCATAGGCAACGTGTGTGCCTGACAGCAAAGTCAAGTGCATCTGACATGCACGAAAAATCTTGATTTGGTGCATCTGGTGTGCACCAAAATCGCATCTCATAACATGTGCCCAACATACGCGAAAACCCAAATCAGGTGCATCCATCATGCATGAAATCATGAAATCAAATATCAAGCGCCGAACATGCGCAAAATCCAATCGGGTGCACAAGGTGCACAAAACAAATATTAAGCATCACAGTCGAAATCGAAGTCCGGTGCAACTAAGTGCACGAAATGCGAATCATTGCACTGCAAGCATATGCGAACCACGCCGAGTGCAAAAACCAAATCGTGTGCGTACATATGCACAAAATCAACTCAACTGTATGAAACCCATAAAATCATAAACATGAGAAACCAAGGGCATGAAAACAATGTCAAGTGCAACAACTGTGCAAAAATCGTAAATACTCAGTAGATGCAACCAGGGACATGAAAACAAATATCATGAAACCCAATCATCAAAATCAGTCATACGAATAGATCACCCAAAACAACGAAATCAAGTATGGCGGAATAGTTCCGCTCAAGCACATCCTCCAAGAATCTCTGGCAACTGTCGTGGTCACTCATAACATATCTCGTCGACGATCCTGAACTCTGGCCTGCTGGTGTGCGTAACATGACCACTCCTGGGTCTAAGTCTTCTCTGTGGATTACTAGTCACATGATCCATCGGCTCATCGGCCCTGTCAGGTGTGCAAACGGGGACGATTCCATTCCGGCACTCCTCTAGTCATCTCTTGGTCAATCATCACGACCACTCGTAAAGCAGCATGTCACTGGCATCGGCCTCTGGCTCTCTGAATGCATGTGACACATCTGATCCTGGGTGCAAATATCATTGCAGCAGTGTCCTGGATGGAATCTTGCTCAAGGTCTCTTCCAAGTCTCATATCCGCCAACTGTCCGGAAGTCATCGTCCTTTACTATATCTGCTTCTTGCTCTGGAACGGCTGCATACTCATCGCGGCTCTTTTTGGAAGGTATATCCAGTACTATGCCTCGGCATGTATATCGCATCTCTGATGTCGGCGGAGTGGAACGTCATCTTATCCAGATCTTGCATGAACCACTTACTCCACTTTTTTTTCTAATGTCGACTGCTTCGGACTCGTCTCGTCGTGGCTGCATGGACTGAACTCCAACAACCATCCTCGTATCTAGAGTCTCCAAGAAGTGCATCTCACCACCTAGCATCCGAATGAAGTCAAGCCATCCGATCGATTTGTCAAAACCTCATAATCCCCCAAGAGCTCAACATCTTGGGTACAGTTTAACAATATCGAGTACATACCACAGCATCGGTGGTCCAACCGTAGAAGGGTAAACCCAAGCCTCACTAATAGTGCCGCAGAACTGCCGCAAACTTTAAGGTTCAAAGGCTTTCACACGGTCATTAAGTCGAGTTAGGATTTCATTCTTCTATAGGGTCCATAGAATTGCCTGCATGTCTTTCCGAATACTTTAAACTTGGAATAATAGGTTTCTGACATTCGATCATCACTGTCGACTCTCAACGTCTCCGCGTGAAGTCGTCCCTAGCTGGAATCAATCTATCTGATGACCTTGCATCGGGGTAGCGAACGAACCCCATGTCCTAGTCATTCATCCTCGGTGACTAGCGACCTTCCATCATCTCTTAGTACAACTCGTACTGCAGTAGGTCCAACATCTGGGGCGATATCTCGTCGTTCGCAGCAATAACTGGCTCACTCGTCTGCACGCTGAACCGTGCCTCAATCATCATGAATAAGCAATACTTCAACGGTCATCAAAGTCTGGCTGGCCTCTGTCAGTGGCTCAATCCTCTGGTGCTAATCTGCATGTCCGAGTAATCTCATACAGCGATCCATCCAACGCTCGTGGCGCGAAAACATCATAAAAAGACACGTCTCTGCAATCGTGTATCGCCAGAATTTCGCCTTGGTCAGTCCTCGTTCGTGACGAGCTTGTGCTGACCGCAATTCTAGCCGTAGCTTTCCCTGCCCGTAATCGTGGCAGCATAACCATAACTGGTACCGATGATGCTAGATCATAGGAAGGAATATAATACTGAACAAGGAAATGTACATCCTAAGGCTTCTTAAGTGGAGTGGCGTATCGTAAATATGCCGCGGAACATACCCACGGTACGTCACTCTACTTTAGTCACCTATTCCATCAACCAAGGGTCATCCTACGCTTCGAAGGTAAAACCTAACGCTCTGATACCAAGTTTGTCACGATCCGAAAGTACGAAACATGACCGGCACTTAGACTACGAACGTCTCAAGGCGTACGTATTCTAAGTAAGCCGAAAACCCAGAAATCCAAACCAAGAAAAGTAGTAGAGTGTAGGAAAAACCATTTTAAAATCAAATAGTTTGCAACTTGCGTCGAAATACACATTTTAAAATCACAAATCTTTTCTAAAAATTTCGGCAGAGTTTCCTTTGTAAAAGCTGACCCCTAACGGGTACAAAACCTGATGAAGCATATAATGAGAAAAATGCATCCCCAAGAGGGAGCTAGCTCTTCGTCTGCCGACGGTCACAATCACACAAGCAATATAATATACAACGCCTAAAGGTGAGGATCACAACAGAAAAGGAAACCCAAAACAGCATGAAACCCAGAGAAATATAACACGCGACTCTAAGGTCGAATGAATAAACATCACTAGTCTCTATCTCAAATAAGTACATGTTTGGTTGATGGAACTTCTAGATACAACTGAATAATAATATACAATGTATAATGATGGGTACGATACAAATAAACCCACCTACTAGCAAGTCACCCGAAAGAAGCAGTGCCAGCAAAGCCGTAATGAAACCTGTACGGCAACCTGCAAGAAACTGGGGCACAACGGGGGTGAGTTGCCAACTCGTGAGTAGAAAAACATCTACGAACAGAAATCGCAAGTATGAAGCAATCCTAGGTCATACGATCATAATATATAATCTTCAAATATAAAACCAGCAGCCTATAACAATGGCTAGGGTAAATATCCAACCCAAGTGTAATCCCATGTGCCCATGTCAGTGCCTCAAGTAGCAATGTATCATATGGATGATGTATGAATGCATGAAACAAAATGCATGTTCTGAAGAAAACTGCTTTCATAAATCAGTAAGATTTCTGTATTTTAAAAATGAGGTATCATAAATGAAATCAGCAGAAACAGTGCCTAGTATCGGCACAAAACATAAATCACAATATCTCGATATCTCTGTGTCACAATCTCTGTACCTCAATATCTCAAAATCTCAATGTCCCAATCTCACTATTTAGGGCGCCGTCAGTCCAGACCAGCCCCTACCATCCATCTCAAGATCACGACGGTATTCTCCGGATATTCGACGCGTCGGGTAAAATCACCGGTCGGTAGTGCTCCCCTGCCGGGCTCAACGCCATCTCCTGCGATCTTCTTGCCCCGGGGTACCGCACCGGGCCCACCATGTACCCGAAAAGGTTCATCCGCCTCCTCGAATCGGGTCTCGAAATCCATCAGCAAACTTATGGTGGACGACTCATACATCATGGGAAAACCGCACTTTTATTTAAAAAGAGAGAAAAGCAGTATATATAAGTTTTGCGGTTTTCCCCCAAATCTAGAAAATTTCATGGAAATCCGAATCCAAATCATCAATAGCATGTAAAACCATGAATATAGGCATGAGAATCCATGAATGCGGCATAACAATGAATAACAGTATGCATGAAGTAACAAGTAATAACTACAATATCTAAGCTGGCATATAAGACAAGTACACTAATATTGTGTCAAACTACTAGCTAACAAGCTAAATCAAGCAATAATATTCTCTAAGTGTACGTGACATGGTAATTACCGATGAAGATGTGTGTGAGCCGGCAAGTAAGTGTACGTGGTACATACGTATCATCGGTAAAGGTGCTGGTGTCCTAACAGCATGATATCAACAATAGAATATGAATACAATAAGTATGCGATGCGGAGCAACAACAACAACAATGTGCGGGAGCTGAATACTAAACACAATGATAGCTAAACTGCATTTAATGTCATAAGAGTCATACAGCTACACCAACTATAGGGCTGAGCCAATAGGCTAACTGAAGGTAAAGGAAACCGCCTAACCTCTGAGTCGATACATATATATATATATATATATATATATATATATATATATATATATATGTATGTATGTATGTATGTATGTATGTATGTATTATTCTGTGATCCCGCCTCGATAATATCATATCCGATACTATATCTCTATAATCAGTTATTCCCAAGTCAAGAGTGCGGATCAAACATAAAATATAGCTCGTACGTAAATCCGTCGTACGGCATCCCAAATCCGGGTACGGGTCGATATCACATTCATCATATCATTCAGCTAGTATTCTCTTTATCAAAGATCACAATTCGGGTACTGACCTATGTCTAGTATAATACTAATATCATCAATAAAACCATGATCTGACTACCGATCGACAGCCTCGAACAAACCGATAACATCAGCACAAATCATCAATAAGGAGTATACCTCGCCCAAAACGGCTTATCATAAACCTCCTAACATATCATATCTCATAACACAATCATATGTCGATCATTTTATCTATATCACTATTCACGTGGTATCGTCGTCCAAAGATCCGCTATAACATCAGGACGTATCTCAAATACGAATTCTACCATATCACCGATATCATAATCTCAGATCAAATCTCATCGACTCATCTCAATCCCAAGTATCATCCTCTAATCCGTATATGAACACATAGTCCCATACCTATGTGAATACATAACTATATAGAATCCCATAACCACATATGAAATAAGTATGTACGCAAGTATGTGTGTGTGTATGTGTAGTGCCCCCACTACTCTAGGGTTTCGTAACATTACACCAATCCAACACACCGATATCCATCCTAAACATCATCATTAATCCCAAACAACATATAATAATTGTAGGTGTGTATACGTATCCGTATACATCACCACGAACTGCGGGGGTGCTATACGCCATCCACCCGACTTCTCCCCGTAGATATAAATCTACTAATCTTGCTTTATGTGTGCCGATGCCGATGTCGCCATTTGCATCTCCAACGCCTCGACGTCACGTGGGGTACCTACAAGGATATCACAAACACTAAAACACCTGAAATCACATCGGAAACCAAAACGGCACACGCTACGCCTACAGGTAAAAACCTATAGCCTCGCGTGCAAACACAGCCAATATCCACTTGTCGTTGATGTCCAAACGCCACCCGACAGAAACGAATCCTCAAATACCAAAATCCATGCCAAAACAAGTCGTAAATCATGCGCCAACTCAAGAAAATCAACCCAGATTCTACACTAATTGGAATCAAAAAAAACTGCACATACCAAGGGTCAAGTTTATAGGGTATAGGGCTATGCACCAAAAACGAGGGGGTTCCCCCCTGCTCTGGCCGCAAATTGCGGCCAGGGGGAATAAAATGGCGGCCAGAAAAGTGAGGTGGGGGCTAGCGATTCGTGGGGTGGTTCCAAGGTGCCTGCACAGCATACTGCCAAGTGATTAGTCTCAAAAACTTGTATTTACCGTAATCAGAAACGTCGTCGCTTCGCAGCTAGCCGGTGAGTACGGGTTGATCCACAGAGATGGGTAAATTCCTTTTATGTGTTTTAACGAGTTGATTCAAAGTGTCGTTTTGGTTGGTTTATAAAAATCTATGAAAACTGGATCTAATTAATCTAATTAAAAGTCTTGCTAGGGTTAGGCTTAGGGGAAGTTTTGGAGATTAACGTTTTTCTTCACCGCTTTCAATGCCCTTTTTTTTAGATCTATTAGATGTTACGGTAATTGTCAATAAAGTGGGTCCGAATCTTTTAGGAAGATGTTTCTTCCTCTAGATTCGCATCCTTCCTTTGTTGATAATTACCCTAACCCCTATGGAAAACACGTGCAACCGGCCCTTTATACTACGGTTCATCGTTACCTCGAGGGGTAGGATGCCGTAGGGAGCGGTTGTGCGTGCATGCATGGAGTTCTAACTCTTAAGTGAATGTGGCATTGAAAGGGGTGAGAGATCTCATCTCTCAACCCTTTCCCTAAGGCTAACCCTAACAAGCGAGGAGATTACTCGCTCATTAGGGGATGAGAAAACATTTTAATTAAAGGAACAGAAGTAAAATTACTTACTAATTCGATGACTCCCTCCAAGCAAGAAGACATAATAGATCTGAATATAACTCCCAGAAATTCTGAATTTTATTTATTGAAAAGATGCATAGGTTTTTACAGATTTGGAAATACAATTTATAGGAAAACATAAAAACTAGGGTTACAGACTCTCGTAGACATGAAGTTACAGATTTGCCCTCGAAAGATCCTAACATCTTCACCGACACAACAGCACAGAAAAATTGCACCGACACGGGCCTTATATGGCCGCGGAACCGCGGCTCCAGGCTGGGTTTGGCCGCGGTTCCGCGGCCAAAGAAGGGAGTTGGGCTCTGCACATTTTGGGCTTGGTTCAGGGGTTCTTAGGCTCTTTATTTTTATATGTATTTTCTCTGTTGGGCTTCTTACTCTCCTCCAGATGTTTCAGTAAATACTTGTAGCGATCTTTTAACCGTTCACTTGACATTTTGGACCTTGCACTATTCTTCATCTAGGCTTGACTAGGATCCGTCCACTTGTTGGTCAAAAGTCCTTTTTCTGTATCATCTTTCGTCTTTTTCACTGTATTTGCTCCACGAGCCTGTATCCTGTAACATGCAATAAACGTGCGTCAAGAGTACCTGTTTACTTATAAAACGGATAAGAATAGGGGAATGAAAAATGCAATATTATGGTCTGAACAAATACCTCCAAACTTACCTTTTGCTCGTCCTCGAGCAAACTTATTTTTTATTCACTAAAATCCTAACCACATTTTCGCAGGGAAACGCTATTGCACTGAGCACGTGCAACAAGCCGTTAAACCTCTAGGTGTCCCTAGTAGGAGGAGTGTTGTCTCCTTAGGGTTTTCAGCGGATTACACCCACAAAATCCTATCAACTTGGCCCATTGACTTTTGTTCTCCAATTAGGTTTTCTAATAAGGAATTCTATTATCTTTTGACTCGCAAATTATCCACCCACATTCTTCACACTTCCTTATCATCTAACTTAAGATTATTTATGCTCTATAGATTTACTTAGCTTTCCGCATCTCTTAAGTTTTCTTTCTAGGGTTCCATCTCCACTTAGGAATTTCTATCAACTCTACTAAAGATACAAGTTCTATTCTTCATCCATTTTTCTCATCTAAACTCCAATTACATACCCCTATGTGTGTGTATAGATCACCCCTACATTTGGAAATTCAAATCAAGCAATCATACCCTTTTCCGTTGTCCAAAGCACTTATTAATTCGTGAATTTTGAATTTCGCTTACACGTCCTTCATGCGACTGTTAATACTTCTTGACGTACCAACAACCGATTACAAGATGCGTGAGCACTTTAAAGCGTACTTCCTAGTTTTGCAATACCCAAGGCTTTTAGCAGTGACTCCCAAACCAGTTGGTCTAAGGCACTAGGTGATGAAGCACCCTCGCTAAAGATTTTTCTATTTTTACAGCCTTAAGTAATCACAAAAACCCAGTGTCCATTTTTTTCTTCTTTATTCACTTTTTTTTTCTTTTATTTTCATTGTACTAAGGACTTTAGACAAGAGCATTTCAAGGTCTCTTCTACTATTCCACGTTTCAAGGTGCGTGATTGTGCAAGTTGTAGGGTATACATTTTCAGAATCTAGACTTAAGCTAGGAACTATTTTTCAAACTTATACTCTAATAAGAATATCAATACTCTTCCCTTGTTTCGACTTAGTCCAAGAAGTGAACCCAAAATTTTCCTATTTCTAAATAATCTACAAAGACATATACTTTCTACCGTTAAACTTTAAGGAATGTTATTTTTAGGGTTTTTAATTCACTAAGTCTAAGATCTAGTTGTTCCTAGCTAGTTATCCTATATGTCAAACTCTAGTCAAATAAAGCCAAAATTGAATACAATTATTTTCATAATTTTTCAAAAATTTTCAATTTTTATGGGTTTTCAAATAAGTATGCAAATGCAAAAATATGTACAAATGAATGCGAAGGAAGAAAAACGTACCGAGCATACCCCCAAACTTGAACTTGACAGTGTCCTCACTGTAATGCTAAACCAAGAGGGTCAAAATACCGGCACTTCCCTGTTTATTTTAAAAAAAATTATTGCTAAGAAAAACAAAAATATATACAAAAAGGCCCTCCCCCAAACTTCATTTAAACTATGTTAGACATTACTGCCAAACTCTGTATAGACCAAACGTCAACACCAACCAGTTGAAAAATTTATCAGTAAAGAGTATTGGTTGATGGAAGAATAAGTTGTGGCGGTCCAAAAAGAATTGGGGAAGATAGAAGTGATGTATGGAAGGTATGGAGGTGAATAGACAGGAGGTGGTGATGAATCAAAACGAGAATGGGAATGATCAGCAATCAGTGGAATATTGGCATTCTCGTCACTTATTAAAAGAAATGGAGGTGGTTCAACTTCTAAAAGAGGAGGTTGACTAACCACAAGATCCCTAAACTGTTCCTGTGGGTCCTCTATTGACGTGGCATCATCCATCAATTTCATATGATATTCAATTATAAGGGAACTGATCTCCTCGATGTCCGCCATAGTCCAACCGAAAACTTACCGTCTATCTTGTAAGACTTTTAAAATAGCGTTCTCTTGCTCGAAATCTAGAGAGGCTGATATTATAATGGGAAAAATCTCATTCTCACCTATGTAAGCATATTTAAGGTGAGGCGGTAAGGACATGAGTTTGAGTTTCGGAGGTGAAAGAATCATTGCGGAATCTACCTCGAACTCAAAGGACTCCAACACAGGTTCGAAATCACTGCAGACAACCGATTCAGATGGCTCGACTGACTCATCCAAAAATTCAAACGACTCATATTCGGGCTGCGAGTCGTCATCATCCAAAAAAGTGAAACATTCATAATCAACATCAGTTGTGTCATCGGTGGTAGGCTCAAGGAGGGACGCACTAGTGGCGTCAAAACTGTTTTCATTAAACAAGAATCTTTCAAGCTCGCAGTCCTCCTGCGTGATTTCGTGAATAGAGCAAACTTCTCGTGTACTAGTTTTAGGCACGGGGGGCAGACTTCCCATCTTATAAATATTGAACTCAGTAGACATTTTCCCAAAGGATAGAGTCATGGAGCCATTGCGACAATTTATTACGGCATTGGAAGTGGCCAAAAATGGTCGACCGAGAATCACCGGAATTTGGTTTCTTGGGTTAGCAACAGGTTGTGTGTCCATAACGATAAAATCAACGGGGAATATGAACTCCCCGACTTTGATCAACACATCCTCTAGTTCACCCCTTGGATGGGTGATTGATCGATCAGCCATTTGGAGAGTGCAACGAGTGGGTTTCAACTCTCCAACCCCTAATTGTTCGTACACGGAGTAGGGAATCAGGTTAACACTAGACCCAAGATCTAGAAGCGCTCGATTAATTTTCTTATCCCCAATTGTGATGGAAATCGTAGGACAGCCGGGGTCCTTTCGTTTTTGGGGTAAGGTTTGATGGTGGTTAATAGCATTGCTCACTGCACTAGCTACTAGCACTTTCTTGGGTACTTGAGATGCTTTTCTCTTTGAGGTGTATAAGCCCTTTAAGATTTTCGCGTATGAAGGGACTTGTTGGATTGCATCTAAGAGAGGTATATTTATGTTAACCTGCTTAAATAACTCCACAATCTTCTCCACTTGTGCAGTTGGTTTATTGGGACTCAACCTGTTTGGAAATGGAGCATTTTGAAAATTCGTTGAGTCAAATGTCTGTGGAGTAGAATGTGGAGTAGGAACGGATCCCGGTGTAGATGTGTTCATGTTGTGAGCAATGGGTCCGTTCGAGCAAGAAGAAATAGAGCCGTGTGAAGGGTGGAGAATAGGCTCTAAAGAAAAAGGTGAAGAAGAAAGTGAAGAAAGTGAAGAAGGGGAAGGTGACGATGGAGAGGAAGAAGAAGAAGAAGAAGAAGAACCACCGGCGGGGATGTCATCCTAGTTCCCACATTATTTTGCAATACTCTTCCGGATCTCAACGTGGTCACCACATTTACATTGTGATTGTGATATGCGTTTTGTGGGTGACCGGGATTTGGCAATGGTTGAGATGGAAGCTTTCCCTTTTCTCTCTCGCTCAACGCAGCAGTTAATTGTGCAATTTGTGCCTCAATAGATTTGATACTTTGATCGTGTGAGGCAATGTTATGCATTAAAGATTGAACATAACTTTCAAATCTTGCTGCGGATTCTGTAGATTATTTGAGAAATGCATCTAGACTTTTCTCGAGCGAGCTAACCTTATCATCATTTGGTTGAACTAAATTGTTCGTTTGATTTGTATAAGGTTGTTGTTGGAAAGGTTGCTGGTTTTAAGTTTGTAAGGGTGCTTGTTGTTATTGTGGAGGAGGTCTTTGAAAATTATTGTTCCCTTGGACTTGTTGATTTTGGTTCCAAGCGAAATTCGGGTGACTCCTCCACCCCGGATTGTATGTCGAAGAGTACGGATCATTTCTTTGTCGTTGCTGAAATGCAGCATTGACTTGATCCTGTCCTTGTGCATTATAAGGACACTCTTCGGTTAGATGTGATGGATTAGAACAACAAGCACAAACAGTTCGTGTGGGTAGAGTAGGGGCAGGAGAAGACGATGAGATTTTGGTCTCAATGGCTTCTAGCTTTTTCATAAGTGAGGCCATCTCGGCCTTCATAGCAATCGACATATCTACTTAATGTATGTCTGCCCTAGATTGACCACTAGAAGAAGATGATGTGGTCTTGGTACTCTCCCACAGAATTGTTTGCTCACTAAGATCCTCAAGAAACTGCCACGCCTCGTCGCTAGACTTGGAGAGAAAATGACCTTGACATATTATTTCTAGCAACTGCTTCGTTGCTGCGTTCAATCCCTCGTATAATGTTTGGCAAAGTTGCCAACTTTCGATCCCATGATGAGGGCATTGAACAAGTAGGTCTTTAAATCTCTCGAAACACTTCCAAAATGGTTCGGAAGGAAGCTGTGAAAATTGTATAATCTCATTACGGATTCTAGCAGTTTTGTGATGAGGATAGAACTTTTTCAGAAAAGCTCTCACAAACTCGTCCCAATTTCTAATGGAATGTGATGCGGTGCTATATAGCCACTTCTCGGCTAGGTCACATAAGGTAAAAGGAATGACCCTTAGCCTTATAGCGTCATCACTTAATTGGGTCGTTTTCATCATAGCGCAAACGTTTTGGAATTTATTGATAAAGATATATGCATCTTCAGATTCCAAACCATGAAATTTTGGCAGCATATTGATGAAATGTGGTTTTATTTCAAAGTTGTCCCCATTTGCTGGTGGGGGTGAAAGACAAGTAGGTAAAGAAGTGCGGATGGGGTAAAAGAGATCCTGGAGCGCAACTCGTGCGGGCGCTACAACAGGCGGAAGATTCGGGTTATTCGCACCTAACGGAGGTGGAATCATTCCCGTCGGTAAGGTATCGTTGGGGTCGTGTCCCGACATACCTTCGAAAGAAGAATTTAAAGGTGGAGGTACGGAAATGGAGGGAATTTCGACGAAGGGTTCGTCGAAGGGTTCGTCAGTCGGTACCAACGAAACACGGACTAATCGGGCGTTAGTATCCCTAGTCCAAAGTGACATACACTAAAGGAGTAGTGTAGTCAGAAAAAATAGAAAAACAGAATGTGGGGGTAAGATAACGTCAATGGAGGGAAGTGATGGAAGTGAGTTGCAAGATTTCTTTAGCGACAAGCTGCAAGTTTTGAAAAGATTTTTCCCTTTTTTTTATTTATGTGAGAGTTTTGCAAAGAAGTTTTTGAAAAGGGACTCGTGACACTAATGTATCAACCACACATGCACAATCAGGCCTAGATCTAGGGTCACCTAGGTCTGGTAGACAGCTCCTAACTAGGGCTAGAAATAGGACCTCAAACCGTCTCTTCACGGACAAGTACGGCCAGGTAAGTGGGAAGGAACCACCACTACAGTGGGCCTAATTAATAACCACTAGCCTAGACACCGCAAAGTCGGTTAGGATAAACGGTCGATGCCTATACTAGTCCTTTTCCTATTGAGCTCGATGTCCTTAGGTCTGAGTCTAGTCTTTTTTTTAATTAATTGTGGTCGATGCAAAATACTTTAGGTGTTTTCTGGGGTCCTGGGAAGGGTGATGAAATCCCCACCCAATCTGAGTTTGGTCAATTAGCCCCTTAGAGTCCGGTTAAATTATGCAAAACAAATAAAATTTCACTTGCAATCAAATTTTTTTTAGCGCGGCGCAAAGAAACCTGCAGAAAATCTGTTATTTAGAAGGGGGAGAAAGACTTTTTAGCGCAAAGAAGTCCTGCAGAAAGTTTTTACAGAGAGATATATAGGAGGTTGCAGAGGGGAGGATGAGAAAACAAACCAGCAAATTTTCAGGTGCTGACGTGGCCAAGGAGCGGCGGAAACGCGGCGCGGGGCCCCCTTATGCGGCGGAAACGCGGCAGGATGAAGGAATCAGGCTCTGAAAAATTTTGTGCTGCTCTGTACTGATAGTTCCTCTCTGTTCTTATGTACCAATTTTTGATTTGCCCTCTGTAAATTTCCAGATCCTCAATTCTTCGCTGTTCCTGCAAGATTCAAAAGATACACCCTTCAAACAGATCAAAGTTGATAATTTTTGTATTTTTTTTATATTTTCAGATTTTTATAATTTTTAAAATTTATATCAACCCGAAAATTCATAAAAAGAAAAATTACGCCATCCCCGGCAATGGCGCCATTTGATTAGTCTCAAAAACTTGTATTTACCGTAATCATAAACGGCGTCGCTTCGCAGCTAGCCGGTGAGTACGGGTCGATCCACAGAGATGGGTAAATTCCTTTTATGTGTTTTAACGAGTTGATTCAAAGTGTTGTTTTGGTTGGTTTATAAAAATCTATGAAAACTGGATCTAATTAATCTAATTAAAAGTCTTGCTAGGGTTAGGCTTAGGGGAAGTTTTGGAGATTAACGTTTTTCTTCACCGCTTTCAATGCCCTTTTTTTTAGATCTAGTAGATATTACGGTAATTGTCAATAAAGTGGGTCCGAATCTTTTGGGAAGATGTTTCTTCCTCTAGATTCGCATCCTTCCTTTGTTAATAATTACCCTAACCCCCATGGAAAACACGCGCAACCGGCCCTTTATACTACGGTTCATCGTTACCTCGAGGGGTAGGATGCCGTAGGGAGCGGTTGTGCGTGCATGCATGGAGTTCTAACTCTTAAGTGAATGTGGCATTAAAAGGGGTGAGAGATCTCATCTCTCAACCCTTTCCCTAAGACTAACCCTAACAAGCGAGGAGATTACTCGCTCATTAGGGGATGAGAAAACATTTTAATTAAAGGAACAGAAATAAAATTACTTACTAATTCGATGGATCCCTCCAAGCAAGAAGACAGAATAGATCTGAATATAACTCCCAGAAATTCTGAATTTTATTTATTGAAAAGAGGCATAGGTTTTTACAGATCTAGAAATACAATTTATAGGAAAATATAAAAACTAGGGTTACAGACTCTCGTAGACATGAAGTTACAGATTTGCCCTCGAAAGATCCTAACATCTGCACCGACACAACAACACAGAAAAATTGCACCGACACGGGCCTTATATGGCCGCGGAACCGCGGCTCCAGGCTGGGTTTGGCCGCGGTTCCGCGGCCAAAGAAGGGAGTTGGGCTCTGCACATTTTGGGCTTGGTTCAGGGGTTCTTGGGCTCTTTATTTTTATATGTATTTTCTCTGTTGGGCTTCTTACTCTCCTCCAGATGTTTCAGTGAATACTTGTAGCGATCTTTTAACCGTTCACTTGACATTTTGGACCTTACACTATTCTTCATCTAGGCTTGACTAGGATCCGTCCACTTGTTGGTCAAAAGTCCTTTTTCTGTATCATCTTTCGTCTTTTTCACTGTATTTGCTCCACGAGCCTGTATACTGTAACATGCAATAAACGTGCGTCAAGAGTACCTGTTTACTTATAAAACGGATAAGAATAGGGGAATGAAAAATACAATATTATGGTCTGAACAAATACCCCCAAACTTACCTTCTGCTCGTCCTCGAGCAAACTTATTTTTTATTCACTAAAATCCTAACCACACTTTCGCAAGGAAACGCGATTGCACTGAGCACGTGTAACAAGCTGTTAAACCTCTAGGTGTCCCTAGTAGGAGGAGTGTTGTCTCCTGAGGGTTTTCAGCGGATTACACCCATAAAATCCTATCAACTTGGCCCATTGACTTTTGTTCTCCAATTAGGTTTTCTAATAAGGAATTCTATTATCTTTTGACTCGCAAATTATCCACCCACATTCTTCACACTTTGATTAGTCTCAAAAACTAGTATTTACCGTAATCAGAAACGGCGTCATTTGATTAGTCTCAAAAACTTGTATTTACCGTAATCAGAAACGGCGTCGCTTCGCAGCTAGCCGGTGAGTACGGGTCGATCCACAGAGATGGGTAAATTCCTTTTATGTGTTTTAACGAGTTGATTCAAAGTGTCGTTTTGGTTGGTTTATAAAAATCTATGAAAACTGGATCTAATTAATCTAATTAAAAGTCTTGCTAGGGTTAGGCTTAGGGGAAGTTTTGGAGATTAACGTTTTTTTTCACCGCTTTCAATGCCCTTTTTTTTAGATCTATTAGATGTTACGGTAATTGTCAATAAAGTGGGTCCGAATCTTTTGGGAAGATGTTTCTTCCTCTAGATTCGCATCCTTCCTTTGTTGATAATTACCCTAACCCCCATGGAAAACACGCGCAACCGGCCCTTTATACTACGGTTCATCGTTACCTCGAGGGGTAGGATGCCGTAGGGAGCGGTTGTGCGTGCATGCTTGGAGTTCTAACTCTTAAGTGAATGTGGCATTGAAAGGGGTGAGAGATCTCATCTCTCAACCCTTTCCCTAAGGCTAACCCTAACAAGCGAGGAGATTACTCGCTCATTAGGGGATGAGAAAACATTTTAATTAAAGGAACAGAAATAAAATTACTTACTAATTTGATGGCTCCCTCCAAGCAAGAAGACAGAATAGATCTGAATATAACTCCCAGAAATTCTGATTTTTATTTATTGAAAAGAGGCATAGGTTTTTACAGATATGGAAATACAATTTATAGGAAAACATAAAAACTAAGGTTACAGACTCTCGTAGACATGAAGTTACAGATTTGCCCTCGAAAGATCCTAACATCTGCACTGACACAACAGCACAGAAAAATTGCACC
Organism: Agapanthus africanus; assembly: GCA_030015575.1. Taxonomy (NCBI): domain Eukaryota; kingdom Viridiplantae; phylum Streptophyta; class Magnoliopsida; order Asparagales; family Amaryllidaceae; genus Agapanthus; species Agapanthus africanus. Next base: position 296,351,835 of record CM057347.1, read on the forward strand.
GACACGGGCCTTATATGGCCGGGGAACCGCGGCTCCAGGCTGGGTTTGGCCGCGGTTCCGCGGCCAAAGAAGGGAGTTGGGCTCTGCACATTTTGGGCTTGGTTCAGGGGTTCTTGGGCTCTTTATTTTTATATGTATTTTCTCTGTTGGGCTTCTTACTCTCCTCCAGATGTTTCAGAGAATACTTGTAGCGATCTTTTAACCGTTCACTTGACATTTTGGACCTTGCACTATTCTTCATCTAGGCTTGACTAGGATCCGTCCACTTGTTGGTCAAAAGTCCTTTTTCTGTATCATCTTTCGTCTTTTTCACTGTATTTGCTCCACGAGCCTGTATCCTGTAATATGCAATAAACGTGCGTCAAGAGTACCTGTTTACTTATAAAACGGATAAGAATAGGGAAATGAAAAATGCAATATTATGTTCTGAACACCAAGTCAATTTTACTTTAGGGGTCCCGGGGTGAAAGCAGATTTCAGAAAGGCTTGAAAAGTCGACAAAAACGCTAAATTACGCCGATTCTAAACTTTAAGGTATTTTACTGGAATCTGGGTAGATCTAGGGTTAACTGGTCTCAACAGCACCTAATTAGGCTATACTAACCATCACAACCATCACTTGGCCACATCTCACTCAAAATCACTAAAACTAGCACTAAACCACCTAGCAACACAAAATTTCAGCTTTAACGACCATAATCGAGCAAGAAAGGAGTTAGGTTGCGAGATTATACCTCAAGGGATCTTAGGATGTAGGAGAAGAGAGGATGAAGAGGGAGAAAGGGGTTGCTGCTGCTGCTGAGCTGCTCCTTTTGTGGCTATTTCTTTGTTGCAGTTGTTGTTGTTCTAGCTGCTGCTGCTGCTTACAATATGTTCTCTGTTTTTTTTGTTGCTGTTGCAGCAGCTACAGCTGTGGCTGATGTTTTTGTTGTTGGTGTGGGTGTGGTGATGTTGTGGTGGAGTGTGTGAGTGAGAGATGTGAGGGAAGATGTGATCAATGAGAGGGAGTGATATGAGTGAGAGGGGGTGTGAAAAAAAACACAAGGGATTAAGACATAACCTCAAGTTAACCCCCTCACCCTTTCTCTACATTAAATGTTAGCATGCCCAAAACCATCATGGCTCTCTCTCTCTCTCTCTTACCTACCTACTAGTCAACCCCTACCCTACTCAAATTTAAAAACTAAAACCCTTAATCAAAACTAATTAACTTAACCAAGTGTGTTAGACCACCATGGTCATTTAAACATGGTTAACCCTAGGCTACCATGAATCCAAAACATAAAATAAGTGTGACAAGTGTGGAAAATGATATGTGCACATTTTTGCACAAAAACCAAAAATTCAATTAGCGATTTTTTGATCGCGATTAACACTAAAATAGCATATACTTAACCATAAAAACATAAAAATGGCATATTTCCACAAAATACCCTATTTTAGAATTTCCATAATTTTTTTCCAGAGTTTTCCCTATTTATTGGTATTTAATTATACCGAAATATTAAAATATTCATTAAAAATTAATATTAAATTATAAAAATACCCAAAAATAATATTTTATTTTATTGAAATGTTACATAGCTACTGGGTATTCATTTGTTGCATAGATAGATGAGTTGGTTTCGGACAGTCGTTCTGCCGATTGGCCAAAGTCAGGGGCATGTGCGGGTGGGTTCAAATTGACAAGATATTGACGGGTAGAACTTGGCATGTGACTTATGGCATTTAGGCCAAAGTCAATGTCATAATAGCATGGGGCAAATATCGATATCGGGAGTTTCTAAAGAAATTGAAACTTGCCAGGTATGAGCATACCATCTGGAGTGTGATAACGTGAGTGGATTCCGTCACGTTATCATGCGATGGGACTTGGATCCCGATTCCCACTGATGAGTTGGTTTACTCTTCGGGTGATCCCGATTGATTCTTCCTTTAGGTTTGTGTAGGGTTACTAGGCACAGTAAAAAGGCTCTACAAGGCATCGACCATGCCAAAATTAAATTTTTATGTGCCGAACAACCCTATGCAAGATCGTATACTAGAGTTTAGGCGAATCAAAAAGCAAGTAAATATCTTTACTCTAAAGGGAATACGAAATACAACCTTTGTAGATCGGTCCTTCACTTCATTTGTTCCTTGTTGAAGTCCCTTCGCTGCGATCAAGGTTCTCCCGGACTCTTGCATGGCTTCACGACACGAAGGATGCGACCTTGCTTGAAGTCTCCGAGGCCGAAGATGATCTACGTCGAGGGAATTCCGACTCAAGCTCCTACTTCACTAACTAGAGAATTAGTGAAGTAAACACCCTAAACTAAAGTGCTAATCTAGTAGAGGATGGAGAAATAGGAAGTGGGTTCTCTTTAGAATTTTGTTTCTCATAAAGATTCTCACTTTGGATCAAACCCTAGCTTGCTTTTTCTTTTTCACAATGAAGAAGAAGAAGAAAAGAAAGAGATGAGGATAATGATCAAGTGAGAAGGCTAACTATGGTGAGTGAGTATCATATACTAACTCTTGTAGAGCCATAACCATAGCTAAGTGTGTGATGGTTAGGTTAAAGTCTAAAGTAAAAACAAACCTAGTGGACTTTAGTCAATGCATCCACAAGCTTCCACAAGCTTCATGCATTTTATAATTTTCCACTAATTTTGTAATTACTTTTAAACATTAAACCCAATCATAACAAATAGGATGGTGTATGTCTCATACACACATGAATGTTGTATCATCAACCATGATACAAAAATGATAACACATTTTAACATATATCATATATATGTTAAAGTAGTGTACATGTGAGAAAAAACCCTTAGTGAACTAGTGTTAGTTAATGTAAACTAGTATATCAAATATACAATTATACAATAAATTATTAAATCAACACTTGACTTAATAATCCGGTCATATCACATATAACCGGCTAACATCCATTGTATCGACTTATCGAATCAACACTTGATTCGATAATCCGGTCATATCATATATAACCGACCAATACAATAAGTCGCGAGAATAGAATACATTATCACATACACGCATTTATTCTCGGTCTCGCACATATCACATACGTGCTCCTATTTCGTTTTTCCTGAGCCAGTAAAACCTCTGTGTAGGACTCTAAAGACTCGTCAATACGCCGGCAGTAGGTGATGATCACATCACGCAGCCACAAGCCGTCAGCGGTACTAGCTGGACGTAACGGCTACCCGGGTATTGAGCAATCAGAAGATCAGCAAGCAAGCCTGCTCCAACTCCTGTAAAAGCCTGCCGGTAACACTTCCCGTACAGTCCGGTCTCCTCGTCTGATATGTCGCATATCAAGTCTAGGGGTTAGTAAACGTCAGACCCCAATAACCGATAAGTCGTGCCGATGTGAGGCTCATAACGAGTCGAGAAACTACTGATAACACTTAACAGTAAATCTCTAAATCAGCCCTGGCCAGAGACTTCCCTGTTATGGCCAATCGAGCACAGCGCAACATTAACCTCCAATACCGGGAGAGACGAAACCCCTCCTATCGCTCATTGCCTCCATGTGACTCGGGACTGTACCTAAAAACCACCGTTTTGCACGCCCTCGTGGATGTGGTAAGGTGGAAATCAAAGCACAGTGGGAATCATACAAGACTCTATGATGATCTCGGGTCTACAGACTAACCTGCACAAGTGTCACCAAAGAACTGCCATCTGACGTGAGGTATAATACCATCTGGGAGTTCTCGGCGAGTCCGTCCAGTGTACCCAGTCTCCACTGAGCACCCGTATACCATCTCTGATGTCAAACACCAATGGATATGGGATCATCCATCGCCCATCTCATGGGTCGAGAAGCGTATACGCTAGTCTACACTGGTATATCGATGCCCTGTCTCGATACACCTACAACTAGGGACCTTGAAGGATGTACTTATGGACTACCATGTCCCCACTAGTATGATCCACATCATAGTCCAGGTAGTCAAGTACACATCCTAAGGGCTTTACCAACATGTAACTGTAAGACAGTATAAAGAGACAAGTACACATGTTAAGATAAAGAGCAACCAAATAGCATACTATCATGTCGAGCAAGAAAGTCCTCTCTATATATGTCCAAGCATCCAATATAATATACATCATCTGTACAATACTGGCCTCTAGGGCATACATATAACTAATAATCTCCCACTTGCACTAGGGCCAGCTGCTGTAGTATCGCATACCGAGCATCCCGAAGAGTCTCTCAAACTGTATCTGGGGAATGGCCTTCGTGAGTGGATCCGCTGTGTTGTTCTTCGTGTAAACCCTCCTGATCTCGATCTCCCGGTGATCAACTATCTCCCAGATCAGGTGATACCGCCTCAGAATATGCCTGGATCGCTGATAGGACCTGGGTTCCTTGGCCAAAGCCACCACTCCATTGTTATCGCAATACAAAGGTATTGGATGCTCAATGGATGGAACCACTCCAAGTTCAGAAATGAACTTCTTGATCCAGACAGCCTTTTTGGCAGCATCGTTGGCAGCGATGTATTCAGCCTCCATCGTCGAGTCTGCCACAGTTTCCTGCTTGGAACTCTTCCAGCTAACCGCCCCTCCGTAAAGGGTAAAGACAAATCCCGACTGCGACTTAGAGTCATCCTTATCACTCTGGAAGCTCGAATCGGTAAAGGACTCCACTTGGAGTTCTCCATTACCATACACCAAGAGCATTTCTTTAGTCCTTCGTAAGTACTTGAAAATGCTCTTCACAGTTGTCCAGTGACTCTCTCCAGGATCAGCTTGATATCTATTCACTACACTTAGTGAGTATGCTACATCGGGTCTGGTACATAGCATCGCGTACATGATAGAGCCTACTGCCGAAGCATAGGGTATCCCTTGCATGCGAGCTCTCTCCAAATCAGTCTTGGGAGACATCTCTTTGGAGAGAGTAAGCCCTGAGATCGTGGGTAAAAACCCACGTTTGGACTCTTCCATACTAAACCTCTTTAGTATGGTGTCAATGTACCTGGATTGGGACAATCCCAATATCCTTTTAGATCTATCTTTATAGATCATAATTCCCAATATGCAGGAGGCATCACCAAGATCTTTCATTGAGAATTTTTGTGATAAGAAGAGCTTGACCGATTGCAGCATAGGAATGTCATTTCCTATCAAGAGTATGTCATTCACGTACAATACGAGGAAGACAACCTTACTCTCTGCTACCTTTTTGTAGATACAAGGTTCATCTACGTTTTTGACGAAATCAAACTTTTTGATAACGACGTCAAAGCAGATGTTCCAACTCCGCGATGCTTGCTTTAATCCAAAAATGGATTTAAGCAGCTTGTACACCTTCCCGCTGCTCCCACTATCTACGAAGCCCTCTGGCTGAGTCATGTACACGCACTCTTCTAAATCACCGTTTAGAAAGGCGGTCTTAACATCCATTTACCAGATTTCGTAGTCATGATATGCAGCGATGGCAAGCATGATCGGGATGGATTTAAGCATAGCCACCGGAGAAAAGGTTTCGTCATAGTCCACACCTGGTCTTTGACGAAAACCCTTTGCAACAAGTCTAGCTTTGAAAGTCTCCACTTTCCCATCTACACCAAGTATTTTCTTGAAGATCCACTTGCTCCCAATGGGTTTTACCCCTTCAGGAGCAACTTCCAAAGTCCATACTTTGTTGGTGTACATGGATTCCATCTCGAACCGCATTGCAACCAGCCATTTCATTGAGTCTCCACTTGTGATGGCCTGCTCGAAGCTAGTTGGGTCATCATCAACCATGATGCAATCCTCGCTCCCACCATCCATGAGAAAACCGTAGTATCTCTCAGGTGGGTGAGGAACCCTACTAGATCGGCGGAGTGGCTAGGGTTCATCGGGAACTAGCGAATCCTCTGGTTCCACCAAATCTTCCGTTGCAGCTTTTGTAGCTGGAACCTCTTCCAGTTCTACCTCATGACCACTAATCTCTTTTGCAAGAAATTCCTTTTCTAAAAAGGTGGCATGCCGAGAAACAAACACTCTTTGTTCATCAGTGTGGTAGAAGATATACCCTTGTGAATTCTTGGGATATCCTACAAACTTGCATAGAACAGACCGTGCCTCGAGTTTGTCCGGATTTTGTCGTTTGACATAGGCTGGACAACCCCATATCTTTACATAGTTAAGACATGGTCTCTTCCCTTTCCATATCTCATATGGAGTGGTAGGCACAGATTTGGTGGGGGCCATATTCAATAGATGTATGGCTGTTTCTAGCGCATACCCCCAGAAGGAAATAGGTAACTCAGCTGTTCTCATCATAGAGCGCACCATATTTAATAGGGTGCGGTTCCTCCGTTCTGATACACCGTTGTGCTTTGGTGTATATGGAAGAGTCAGCTGAGAGAGAATCCCATTCTCTTTTAGGAAGTCCAGGAATTCATTGCTCAAGTATTCACCTCCTCGATCTGATCGAAGGATTTTAATACTTTTTCCGGTTTGGTTCTCGACTTCTTGTTTATATTCTCTAAATTTCTCAAAAGCTTCAAACTTGTGTCTTATTAAGAACACATGTCTGTATCTTGAGAGATCGTCAGTGAATGTAATGAAGTACGAAGAACCATCCCTGGCATGTGTAGACATGGGACCGCATACATCACTATGTATCAGTCCTAAGAGTTCGGTAACTCTTTCTCCGTATCCCGTAAACGGAGTTTTGGTCATTTTTCCTTTGAGACATGACTGGCAAGTGTCATAAGATGAAAATTCGAACGGTTTCAAGTATCCATCCTTATGCAATTTAGCTAGCCGTGTCGCATTTATATGACCGAGTCTACAATGCCACAAGAAGGATTCGTTCTGTTCTGAACTCTTCCTCTTGTGTGTGTTTGTTATGCTCAGAACTGTTGATTGATTTAGAACATAAATGCTATTGCACAACGTGCCTGATCCAACCAACTTTTGGTTAAGGAAAATGTTCATGACATTATCCTGTAATACAAAATTATATCCCTCTTTACTTAGTAAAGAAACCGATATAATGTTGCATATCAGGTTCGGCATGTAATAACATTCGTTCAGAACCAACGTATTACCAGTTGGCAATACAAGGTGATATTCCCCGACGGTTTTAGCTGCAACAATTGCACCATTTCCAACCCTTATGACTTTATCACCTTCTCCAAGTTCTCTACCTTTTCTAAACCCATGTAACTGATTACATATATGGGATCCTGACCCGGTATCTAATACCCAGGACGTAGAGCAAATGGAGAAACAGTTCTCCGTAACGAACACACCCGAAGAAAATGCATCAACATGTACTTTCTTCACACGGGTGGCATAGGAATCCTAGTATTCCCCTATATCCTGTTCAGTCCTATAACTCTTATAAGAAAGAACGGGACCAACGTTCCCCAGCACAGTATAATATGTGGGTTCGGTCAATACATCCATATTATTATCTTGATTAAGGCATGATATGGTCGCTACCTGGAGAGAGAGAGAAGAAAACACTTTAGCGTATGCTCTTGCAAGATCAGATCGGTTATTATTTTATCTAATCAGGATGGCTCCCACAGTTTTTATCAAATCTTCCTTCAAACGTTGATGACATGTGATGTTATGTGTTGCTGGATATGTTATATTGGATTGTCGTGTTTGAGTAGCCGGGGTTTTTTATGTGAGATGAGTGTTTTTCATTTTCATTCATGTAAAAACTTGTATGTAATATTCTTTTATTTGGGGCACTTCCAGGTTGCGGAAGTTGTCACCTTTTATATATTATTTACTTTTCCGCATTAGGATAGACCCAAGGAGGGGAGCACAAGTAACCGGGTTCTAGGGTCCAGTGGGTGACCATCTCGAGGAGTCGAGTCTGGGTCTCCTAACCCTAGAATTGGTAGGGTTGCTTGCCGCTCTCGTAGGGGTCTAGGGGTGTGGGATTGGCTATTCATCACGACCGTGGAATCCGTGTTTTATACTGGCTCGTATTGAAAACACGGACGTCCTAGTATATCCAATGTTTCATATGTTTCTTCTGCTGCGATATCTGTGATGTGATCATGTGATGTTCTGTGATAGATACAGTATATAGTATATATGATATATTATATAGACGTTACTTATGTTTTGCACCCGCACTAGCCCTGCCCTGCTCTGTCGTTAGTTACCTAACCTAACGGTGCACGAGGGGCCATCCAGGCGAATGCGGATGGCATAAGTGTACGTCGTATTTATCGGTGATGTTTAGGTAACTTAAATGATGGGACTTCATTAATGTGATTAATGAAATAAAAGAAACCTAAGATGTTGTAGAATCAAATTTTAAACAAAACAGGTAGCTACAGTTCTTACTTTGCATAGCGGTATATATGATATACCCTGCACCTTATTCGATGAGGAAAGGGCCGAGATCCCTTCACCGGGAGTGACTCCTTTAGCAATAACTGGCAGATGCTACACACTCGGTTGGTTTTTGATTGCTTCTATAGTTTCTTCTTTGCACAGTGATATATATGATATATCCCGCACCTTATTCGATGAGGAAAGGGTCGACGATCCCTTCACCGGGAGTGACCCTTTTAGCAAAACTAGAAAAGCCTCAAAATCATTCCATTTCAAAACTTCATTTGATTCTACAACGATATCAAGTTCATTAAGCAATAGGTTTTCAGAAAAACCTGTCGTAGCCCTCCGTCATTTCAGATAAGTCATGTTTAGTATTCGTGCTGCGTTTGTTGGCCTTTGTCAAGGCGTAGTGTGCGGTAGCTGAATAGTACTTATCTGCTTATGCATGTGATGCAGATTGTTTCAGGGTAGTCGTACGACCTTGTTGGCCTTTGTCAAGGGCCGTGCGGGTGGGTTTGATTCAATCAAGAAATGACGGGTTGAACTTGACTAGCAGACTATGATTTGTTGGCCTTTGTCAAGGTCATAGGACGCTAGGGGCAAAATATTATCGGGAATTTCAAGTGTTGAAATTTGCAATGAGATTGCATACCTTCTATGAGATAGTTGGATCCCGATACCCACTGCGAGTAAGAGTTACTCCTGGGAGAGTTTTACACATTACAATTAGCCGATCAAGTAGGTGTCTAGAAAGGTGTCAACGGGGTTACGCCTCTGGGAAAACGAGGTTTACATTAATTAGGTTCGTGCGAAAGCACGGGGGACCTCCCTCAAAGTACCGACACTGGCCTGGCTGAAAGATTAGCGAACTTGTAGTGTGTAATTAATCCCGGCTAGTCTTTCCTTTTGGGGTTTGAAGGAAGATTTGATAAAAACCAGTGGGAGCCATCCTGATTAGATAAGATAATAACCAATCTGATCTTGCAAGAGCATACGCTAAAGTGTTTTCTTCTCTCTCTCTCCAGGTAGCGACTATGTCATGCCCTAATAAAGATAATAATATGGATGTATTGACTAAACCCGCATGTTATACTGTGCTGGGGAACGTTGGTTCCGTTCTTTCTTATAAGAGTTATAGGAATGAACAGGACATAGGGGAATACCAGGATTCCTATGCCACCCGAGAGAAGAAAGTACATGTTGATGCATTTTCTTCGGGTGTGTTCGTTACTGAGAACTGTTTCTCCATTTGCTCTACGTCCTGGGTATTAGATACCGGGTCAGGATCCCATATATGTAATCAGTTACATGGGCTCAGGAAAGGTAGAGAACTTGGAGAAGGTGATAAAGACATTAGAGTTGGAAATGGTGCAATTGTTGCAGCTAAGACTGTCGGGGAATATCACCTTGTGCTACCAACTGGTAATACATTGGTTCTGAACGAATGCTATTACATGCCGAACCTGATATGCAACATTATATCGGTTTCTTTATTGAGTAAAGAGGGATATGATTTTGTATTACAGGATAATGTTATGAACATTTTCCGTAACCAAAAGTTGGTTGGATCAGGCACGTTGTGCAATGGCATTTATGTTCTAAATCAATCAACAGTTCTGAGCATAACTAACACACACAAGAGGAAGAGTTCTGAACTGAACGAATCCTTCTTGTGGCATTGTAGACTGGGTCACATCAATGCAACACGACTGGCTAAGTTGCATAAGGATGGATATTTAAATCCGTTTGAATTTTCATCTCATGACACTTTCCAGTCATGTCTCAAAGGCAAGATGACCAAAACTCCGTTTACGGGACACGGAGAAAGAGTTACGGAACTCTTGGGACTAATACATAGTGATGTATGCGGTCCCATGTCTACACATGCCAGGGATGGTTCTTCATACTTCATTACATTCACTGACGATCTCTCTAGGTTCGGGTATGTGTTCCTGATGAAACACAAATCAGAAGCTTTTGAGAAATTTAGAGAATATAAACAAGAAGTTGAGAACCAAACCGGAAAAAGTATTAAAATCCTTCGATCTGATCGAGGAGGTGAATACTTGAGCAATGAATTCCTGGACTTCCTAAAAGAGAATGGGATTCTCTCTCAGCTGACTCCTCCATATACACCACAGCACAACGGTGTATCAGAACGGAGGAACCCCACCCTATTAGATATGGTGCGCTCTATGATGAGCACAGCTGAGTTACCTATTTCCTTCTGGGGTTATGCGCTGGAGACAGCAGCATACCTTTTGAATCAAGTTCCATCTAAATCTGTACCTACCACACCATATGAGATATGGAGTGGGAAGAGACCATGTCTTAAACGAGTTAAGATATGGGGTTGCCCGGCCTATGTCAAAAGGCAAAATCCAGACAAACTCGAGGCACGCTCAGTTCTATGCAAGTTTGTGGGATATCCCAAACATTCACATGGATATCTTTTCTACCATACAGAGGAACAAAAAGTGTTTGTTTCTCGACATGCCACCTTTTTAGAAAAGGAATTCCTTGAAAAAGAAATTAGTGGCAAAGTGGTAGAGCTGGAAGAAGTTTCAGATACACAAACCGTAACTGAAGATTTAGTGGAAACAGAAGATTCAGTAGCTCCCAATGAACCTCAGCCTCTCCGCTGATCTAGTAGGATTCCTCGCCAACCTGAGAGATACTATGGTTTTCTCATGGATGGTGGGAGCGAGGATTGCATCATGGAGGATGATGACCCTACTAGCTTCGAGCTGGCCATCACGAGTAAAGACTCAGTGAAATGGCTGGATGCAATGCGGTCCGAGATGGAATCCATGTACACCAACAAAGTATGGACTTTGGATGTTGCTCCTGAAGGGGTAAAACCCATCGGGAGCAAGTGGATCTTCAAGAAAAAAACTTGGTGTAGATGGGAAAGTGGAGACTTTCAAAGCTAGACTTGTAGCAAAGGGTTTTCGTCAAAGACCAGGTGTGGACTATGACGAAAAATTTTCTCCAGTGGCTATGCTTAAATCCATCCGGATCATGCTTGCCATAGCTGCATATCATGATTACGAAATCTGGCAAATGGATGTTAAGACCGCCTTTCTAAATGGTGATTTAGAAGAGTGCGTGTACATGACTCAGCCAGAGGGCTTCGTAGACAGTGGGAGCAGCGGGAAGGTGTGCAAGCTGCTTAAATCTATTTATGTATTAAAGCAAGTATCGCGGAGTTGGAACATCGGCTTTGACGTCGTTATCAAAGAGTTTGATTTCGTTAAAAACCCAGATGAACCTTGTATCTACAAGAAGGTGGCAGAGAGTAAGGTAGTCTTCCTCGTATTGTACGTGGACGACATACTCTTGATAGGAAATGATATTCCTATTTTGCAATCGGTCAAGCTCTTCTTATCACAAAGATTCTCAATGAAAGATCATGGTGATGCCTCCTGCATATTGGGAATAAGGATCTATAGAGATAGATCCAAACGGATATTGGGATTGTCCCAATCCAGGTACATTGACACCATACTAAAGAGGTTTAGTATGGAAGAATCCAAGCGTGGAAACTTACCCACGATCTCTGGAGTCACTCTCTCCAAAGAGATGTCTCCCAAGACTGATTTGGAGAGAGCTCGCATGCAAGGGATACCCTATGCTTTAGCTGTAGGCTCTATCATGTATGCGATGCTATGTACCAGACCCGATGTTGCATACTCAGTAAGTATAGTGAGCAGGTATCAAGCTGATCCTGGAGAGAGTCACTGGACAGCTGTGAAGAGCATTCTCAAGTACTTACGAAGGACTAAAGAGATGCTCTTGGTGTATGGTAATGGAGAACTCCAAGTGGAGTCATTTACCGATTCGAGCTTCCAGAGTGATAAGGACGACTCTAAGTCGCAGTCGGGATTTGTCTTTACCCTTTATGGAGGGGCAGTTAGCTGGAAGAGTTCCAAGCAGGAAACCGTGGCAGACTCGACGATGGAGGCTGAATACATCGCTGCCAACGATGCTGCTAAAGAGGCTGTCTGGATTAAGAAGTTCATTACTGAACTTGGAGTGGTTCCATCCATTGAGCATCCAATACCTTTGTATTGCGATAACAATGGAGCGGTGGCTTTGGCCAAGGAACCCAGGTCCCATCAGCGATCCAGGCATATTCTGAGGCGGTATCACCTGATCCGGGAGATAGTTGATCGCCGGGAGATCGAGGTCAGGAGAGTTGACACGAAGAACAACACGGCGGATCCACTCACGAAGGCCATTCCCTAGATACAGTTTGAGAGACTCTTCGGGATGCTCGGTATGCGATACTACAGCAGCTGGCCCTAGTGCAAGTGTGAGATTGTTAGTTGTATGTATGCCCTAGAGGCCAGTATTGTACAGATGATGTATATTATATTGGATGCTTGGACATATATAGAGATGACTTTCTTGCTCGATATGATAGTATGCTATCTGGTTGCTCTTTATCTTAACATGTACACTTGTCTCTTTAAACTGTCTTATAGTTACATGTTGGTAAATCCTTTAGGATGTGTACTTGACCACCTGGACTATGATGCAGATCATACTAGTGGGGACATGGTAGTCTATAGGTACATCCTTCAAGGTCCCTAATCGTGGGTGTATCGAGACGGGGCATCGATATACCAGAGTAGACTAGCGTATACGCTTCTCGACCCATGAGATGGGCGATGGATGATCCCATATCCATTGGTGTTTGACATCAGAGATGATATACGGGTGCTCAGTGGAGACTGGGTACACTGGAGGGACTCGCCGAGAACTCCCAGATGGTATTATACCTCACGTCAGATGGCAGTTCTCAGGTGACACTTGTGCAGGTTAGTCTGTAGACCCGTGATCGTCATAGAGTCTTGTGTGATTCCCACTGTGCTTTGATCTCCACCTTACCACGTCCATGAGGGCGTGCAAAACGGTGGTCTTTGGGCACAGTCCCGAGTCACATGGAGGCAATGAGCGATAGGAGGGGTTTTGTCTCTCCCGGTATTGGGGGTTGATGTTGCGCTGTGCTTGATTGGCCGTAACAGGGAAGTCCCTGGCCAGGGCTGATCAGAGATTTGCTGGTAAGTGTTACCAGTAGTTTCTCGACCCGTTATGAGCCTCACATCGGCACGACTTATCGGTTATTGGGGTCTGACGTTTACCACCCCTAGACTTGATATGCGACATATCAGACGAACAGACCGGACTGTACGGTAAGTGTTACTGGTTGGATTCACAGGAGTGTGAGCGGGCTAGCTCGTCGATCTTCTGATCGCTCAATACCCGGATGGCCGTTACGTTTAGCAGACCGCTTGCGGCTTATAGGTGCTTGATATGATCATCATCTGCTACCGGCGTATTGACGATTCTTTAGAGTCCTACACAGAGGTTTCCTGGATCAAGCGAAACGAAATAGGAGCGCATATGAGATATGTGCAGGACCGAGAATAATGCGTGTATGTGATACCGTATTCCATTATCGCGATGAATGTATCGATTGGTTATATTCGATATAACCTAGATATCGAATCAAAGATTGATTCGATAAGCCGATACATAGGATACTAGTCGGTTATATGCGATATGACCGAATCGTTAAATCAAGTGTTGATTTAATGATTTAATGTATAATTATATATTTGATATATTACTTTGCATTAACTAGTATTGGTTCACTTTAAATGGATTTTCTCACTATATGTGCAAGTTGTATATGTGATATACTTTTGTGCACATGTTTGTATCATGTTTGATGATGCATGTTTAATTGGTTAAGTGTAAAGAATCAAACCATGGTTAAGTAGATGATTAGGGTTTTGCTTATTCATTTATTTATTTATTCATTTATTTGGAAAAGATTTTGGAGAGAATGGTGGCTTTCTTTGTTTCTAGTTGAAGCTTCATGAAGCTTTGACTTTGTAACCATTCTTGTCTTCATGCTTAATCCTAACCATTCCAAGTAACCATGGTCTATTCTCTACACTCTACCATAGTTAGTATATGATAAGTATCTATTTTCTTTTCTATTTTCTTTAAGACTTATCATATTCTAGCTTCATCTTCTTCTTCATCTTCAAAGAAAAAGCTTAAGTCCATTAATGGCAACTTGAGCTAAAGTGTGAGAAATCCAATTCTAAAGTGAACCCACCTCCTATTTTTTCACCCTCTACCTCTTGCCAAGTAGTATAGGGTGTTTTCTTCACAAGTTTCACAACTTGATGGAGTTGGAGCTTGAACTTGTGATGCCTCGACGTAGATCATCTTCGGCACGAAGCCGACGACCTAGCCCGCCCATTTCTCCGATCAAGCCGACGATTGAGTCCGGGATTCGAGATGGTCAGCGAGAGGATGCCTACGTGGAGCTAAGGAAGTGGAGAACCGGATCTACAAAGGTTGTAGCCTCTCTCTTTTAGTTAATGTGTTAACTAGTTTCGTTTTTCGCCTAAAATTCTAGTCGACGATCCGTATTAGGGTTTCTCGGCACTCATAAAATTTAAAATCGGTATGGTTGATGCCTTGTGAGACTTCATTAGCATCCTAGGAACCCTACAATAACACATCAAAACACTTCATTCCCTTCATTAAAAATGTGCACAAGCTCACTACAAGAATAGGGAATCAAGAAAGTTAGGATTTTGAGCACTTTGGGAAACTCAAGAAAATTCTTGAGTTGCTAAATGAGGTAATTCTTTCACCCTTAGCTTAGTACTTGAATTTCTATAGCCTATAGACTAGTTTAGAATCCATTTAGTAAGGTTTAGTGAACTTGGAAAAATCCAAGTCAAGGTTAGGGTTTGATTTGAATCAAAGGGTGCAATTGAGGTTTAATAGTGACCTTAAACCCCTGTAGTGTTAGTTTTATGGACTGAATCCAGAGACTTAAACCCAAGATTTGAACTTAGAAACCCAGATATCGGAAGATTGTGGGAAATGTGATGATATTTAGAGATCTTCTATGACTCGAGGCACCTTAAAAATATTTAGCGAAGACTGAGAGATGTGCAGGAAACCTAGAAGATAACCCCAAAACCTAAGACCACATCTGCAAGTTTTGGCCGAAAATAATTACTTTATGGCCGCAAATTGCGGCCTTGGTGTGAGCAAATTGGTTCGTGCTTGGTCTGTGGCTTCATTTTCAGTAAATTAGACCTATCCTATATGCAACTTTTCCTAATTCTCACCGGAGGCAAATCTGGGAGCGTTTTCTTGAGTTGTTGTTATGGTTTTGTCACTTTTTAATGACTTTAGTTTTGGTATTATGTTTTATCTCGGTAAATTGATGTTTATACGTAAATATCGGGAGTTATTTGGTTCTTTTGCAAGCGTAGACCTTAGGTTTTAACCTATGGGTGATTTGTGTGCCGTCTTGGTTTTCATGCGCGATTTCCGTTTATGATGCTATGTGTTTATATATGTAGGCATCTTCATGTGGACTTCGGACGATGAAGAAGAGAATGGCGACATCGACTTCGGCAAGCAAGGATTAAGGTTAGTAGATATATATCTACGGGGGAAGTCAGATGGATGGCGTATTGCACCCCCGCAGTTTCGTAGTGTAGCATACGAATAAGATATATATTTTTTTAAGTATGTGTTTTTGTGAAACGTGGATAATTAGCAAAAACGGCTTAGGAGGTCATGGGTTAGTGTAGCGTAGTTGAAAGTTAGTGTTTTTAGTTTATATTCTTAGCTACGAAACCGTAGTGTAAAGGTCTACACACACACATGCACACACATGATATGTTTCGGTGTATATGGTATATGTATATATATATATGTATGTATGTGGATGTGTTGCTAAATATATATATATATACACACACACACACACATACATATACGTATACACGTATGATGAAGATAGTATATGATACTTAGAGATGAGTTGGTATGATCGAGCATGATGCCGTGAGATTGGTTATGCGATTTGGGTCGTCCCATGAGACACGGCATGATATTATAGCGGATCGTTGGGCGATATGTTTTCATACACACGCAGGTATATGTTGATGGTATCGGAATGTACTTGACTTTAGATCAGTACCCCTATTTTAGGATATGATTGTTAGTTATGTATATGGCCTATAGGCCATTCTTGTACATATGATGTATATTATAGTGGATGCTTGGATATATATAGAGAGGACTTTCTTACTCGACATGATAGTATGCTATCTGGTTTCACTTTGTCTTAACATATTGATTTGTATTGGTTTACTGTCTTGCTCTCACATGTTAATAAAGCCCTTAGGATATGTACTCGACTACTAGGACTATGATGCAGATCATACTAGTGGGGCCAGGGTAGTCCATGAGTACATCCTATAACTATTCCTAGTCGAGGGAGTATCAAGACAGTGCATCGATACTCCAGAGTAGACTTGCATATACGCATCTTGACCCATATGATGGGCGATGGATGATCCCATATCAATCGGTGTTTGACATCAAAGATAGTGTACGGGTGCTCATTGTAGACTGGGTACACTGAACGGACTCACCGAGAACTCCTAGATGGTATTATACCTATCGTCAGGTAGCAGTTCTCTGGTGACACTAGTACAGGTTAGTCTGTAGACATAAGATCGTCATAATGTCATGTGTGATTCCCACTGTGCTTTGATTTCTACCTTATCACATTCATGAGAACGTGCAAAACGGTGGCTTTTGGGTACAATCCCGAATCACATGGAGGCAATGAGCGATAGGAGGGGTTTCGTCTCTCCCGGTATTGGGGGTTGATGTTGCGCTGTGTTCGATTGGCTATAACTGGAAGTCCCTGGTCAGGGATGATATGGAAACCTAGTAGTAAGTGTTATCAGTAGTTTCTCGATCCGTTATGAGCCTCACATCGACACGACTTATCGGTTACTGGGGTGGTAAACGTCAGTTCACGCATATAATATGATCTCATCACAGTATATCAGCAGTAGAAGATAACATATGAAATATTGGATATACTAGGAGGTCCATATTTTATTTTGAGCCTTTATAAAACACGGATTCCACGGCCGCGATGAATAGCCAAACCCACATCCCTAGACCCGTACGAGAGCGGAAAGTAACCCTGTCAATTCTAGGGTTAGGAGACCCGGTCTCGACTCCTCGAGATGGCCTCCCACTGGACCGTAGAACCCGGTTACTTGTGCTCCCCTCCTTGGGTCTATCCTAATGCGGAAAAGTAAATAATATACAATGGTGACATCATCCTCAACCCGGAAGTGCCCCAATAAAAGAATATTACATACAATGAATTTTACATGAATGAAAATGAAAACCCTCATCTCACATAAAACTCCCGGCTATTCAGAACACGACGATCCAATATAACATATCACAGCAACACATAACATCACATGTCATATATAATAAACGTTGCTTATGTTTTGCACCCGCGATAGTCCCGCACCGGTATGCCGTTAGTTATGTAACCTAACGGTGCATAACGGGACACAGTGGCGAATGCGGATGGTATAAGCGTACGTTGTATTTTCGTTTCTTCTGTGATGCTTAGGAAGCTTATATGATGGGATTCATTAATGAGATTAATGAAAGAAAAGAAACCTAAAAGATATTGTAGAATCAAATTTATAAAAAAAAGAGGGTAGCTCTAGTTTGGCTTTGCATAGCAGTATTTCTTGTAGAATATCCAGCACCTTATTCGATAAGGAAAGAGTCGAGATCTCTTCACCGGGAGTGACCTCTTTAGAGAAACTAGAAGATACTACAACTCACTCGGTTTTGTTTTTGATTGCTTCTGTAGTTCTTGCTTATGCATAGCGGTATTTGTGAAATATCATGCACCTTATTCGATAAGGAAAGAGCCGAGATCCCTTCACCGGTAGTGACCTCTTTAGCAAAACTAGAAAAAGCCTAAAAAACACTCCTTTTCAAAATCACTTGTTTCTACAACGATATCAAGTTCATTACGCGAAAGGTTTTCTGAAAAACCTATCGTAGACCTTCGTCATTTCAGATGAGTCCTACTAAGTATTCGTGCTACGTTTGTTGACTCCGTCAAGGCATAGTGTGCGGTAGCTGACTAGTATTTATCTGCTGCATATGATGTGATTGTTTTAGGGTAGTCGTACGACCTTGTTGAACTCCGTCAAGGGTCATGCGGGTGGGTTTAATTCAATCAGGAAATGACGGGTTGAACTTGACTAGTAGCCTATGGTTTGTTGACCTCCATCAAGGTCATAGGACGCTAGGGGCAGAATATTATTGGGAATTTCAAGTGTTGAGATTTGCAATGAGATTCCATACCTTCTATGAGATAGTTGGATCCTGATACCCACTACGAATAAGAGTTACTCCTGGGAGAGTTTTACACATGACAATTATCCGATCAAGTAGGTGTCTATAAAGGTGTTTATAGGGTTATGTCTCTGGGAAAACGAGCTTTATTTTAATTAGGTCCGTGCGAAAGCATGGGGAACCTCCCTCAAAGTACCAACACTGACCTGGCTGAAAGATTGGAAAACTTGTATAGTATAATTCATCCTGGATAGTCTTACCTTTTAGGGTTTGAAGGAAGATTTGATAAAAACAGTGTGAGCCATCCTGATTAGATAAGGTAATAACAATCTAATCTTGGAAGAGCATACGCTAAAGTGTTTTCTTCTCTTTCTCTCCAGGTAGCGACCATGTCAGACCTTAATCAAGATAATAATATGGATGTGTTGACCGAATCCGCTTATTATACTGAGCAGGAGAACGTTGGTCCCGTTCTTTCTTTTAATTGTTATAAGACAGAACAGGAAATAGGGAAATATCCGGATTCTCACGCTACCCAAACGAAGAACAATCATGTTGATGCATCTTCTTCAGGTGTGTTTGTTATCGAGAACTGTTTCTCAGTTCTCTCTATGTCCTGGGTATTAGATACCGGATTGGGATCACACATATGTAATAAGTTACATGGGCTACGGAAAGGTAGAGAACTGGGAGAGGGTGATCATTCCATAAGAGTAAGGAATGGTGCAAATGTTGCAGCCAAAACTGTTGGCGAATATCACCTTATGTTGCCAAATGGTAATACAATAATTCTGAACGAATGCTATTACATTCCGACCCTGATATGCAATCTTATATTATTTTTTTATTGAGTAAAGAAGGATATAATTTTGTAGTACAGGATAATATTATGAACATCTTCCTGAATCAAAAGTTGATTGGATCAGGCTCGTTAAAAAATGGTATATACATTCTGAATCAAACTACAGTACTTAATGTATAAAACACACACAAGAGGAAGAGTTCAGAAATGAACGAATCTTTCTTGTGGCATTGTAGACAAGGTCATATCAATGCGACACGACTAGCTAAGTTACATAAAGATGGATATTTGAATCCATTCGAATTATCATCTTATGAAACGTGCCATTCATGTCTCAAAAGCAAAATGACCAAATCTCCGTTTAGTGGACATGGAGAAAGAGTTACGGAACTCTTGGGACTGATACATAGTGATGTATGCGGTCCGATGTCTACACATGCTAGGAATGGTTCCTCATACTTTATTACATTCACTGACGATCTCTCAAGATACGGACATGTGTTCCTGTTGAAACACAGGTCTGAAGCTTTTGAGAAATTCAGAGAATATGAACACCAAGTAGAGAACCAATCGGGTAAAAGTATTAAGATCCTTCGATATGATCGAGGAGGAGAATACTTGAGCAATGAGTTCCTGGACTATCTAAAAGAGAATGGGATTCTCTCTCAGCTCACTCCTCCTTATACACTACATCACAACGGTGTATCAGAACGGAGGAATCACACCCTATTAGATATGGTGTGCTCTATGATGAGCACTGCTGAGTTACCTATTTTCTTTTGAGGGCATGCGCTTAAGACAACCATATACCTATTGAATAGAGTACCAACCAAATCAGTGCCTACCACTCCATATGAGATATGGTAGGGAAGAGACTGTGTCTTAATTTTGCTAAGATATGGGGTTGCCTGGCCTATGTCAAAAAGCAAAATCCGGACAAGCTCAAGGCAAGATCAGTTCTGTGAAAGTTTGTAGAATATCCCAAGCATTCACGAGGACATATCTTCTATCACCCTGAGGAACAAAAGGTGTTTGTTGCTGAGCATGCCACTTTTTTAGAAAAGGAATTTCTTGAAAAAGAAATTAATGGCAGTGAGGTAGAACTGGAAGAATTTCCAGCCACACAAACTGCAACAGAAGATTTGGTGGAACCATAAGATTCAGTAGTTCCCAACGAACCCCAGCCTCTCCGACGATCAAGTAGGGTTCCTCATCCACCTGAGAGATACTACGGTTTTCTTATTGATGGTGGGAGCCAGGATTGGATCATAGAAGATGATGACCCGACTAGCTTCGAGCAGGCCATCACGAGTGGAGACTCTATGAATTGGCTGGATACAATGCGATCTGAGATGGAATCCATATACACCAACAAAGTATGGACTTTGGAAGTTGCTCCTGAAGGGGTAAAACCCATTGGGAGCAAATGGATCTTTAAGAAGAAACTTGGTGTAGATGGAAAAGTTGAGACTTTCAAAGCTAGACTTGTCGCAAAGGGTTTTCGTCAACGACCAGGTGTGGATTATGACGAAACCTTTTCTCCAGTGGCTATGCTTAAGTCCATCCGGATCTTACATGCCATTGTTGCATACCATGACTACGAAATCTGGCAAATGGATGTTAAGACCGCCTTTCTAAATGGTAATTTAGAAGAGTGCGTGTACATGACTCAGCCAGAGGGCTTCGTAGACAGTGGGAGCAGCAGAAAAGTGTGCAAGCTACTTAAATCCATTTACGGGTTAAAGAAGGCATCACGGAGTTGGAACATCTGATGTTGTAGTCAAACAGTTTGACTTCATCAAGAACGTAGATGAACCTTGTATTTATAAGAAGGTTGCAGAGAGTAAGGTTGTCTTCCTCATATTGTACGTGGATGACATACTCTTGATAGGAAATGATGTTCCTATGCTGCACTCGGTCAAGCTCATCTTATCACATAGATTCTCAAAGAAAGATCTAGGTGATGCCTCCTGCATTTTGGGGATTAAGATCTATAGAGATAGATCTAAACGGATACTGGGATTGTCCCAATCTAGGTACATTGACACCATACTAAAGAGCTTTAGTATGGATGAATCCAAGCGTGGGTACTTACCCACGATCTCTGGACTCAATCCCTCCAAAGAGCTGTCTCCTAAGACTGATTTGGAGAGAGCTCGCATGCAAGGGATACCCTATGCTTCGGCAGTAGGATCTATCATGTACGCGATGCTATGTACCAGACCTGATGTAGCATAGTCACTAAGTATAGTGAGTAGGTATCAAGCAGATCCAGGAGAACACTGGACAGTTGTGAAGAACATTCTTAAGTACTTGAGAAGAACTAAGGAGATGTTCCTGGTGTATGGTAACGGAGAACTCCAGGTGGAGCCCTTTACCGATTCGACCTTCCAAAGTGATAAGGATGACTCTAAGTCGCACTCAGGATTTGACTTTACCCTAAATGGAGAGGCGGTTTGTTGGAAGAGTTCCAAGCAAGAAACCGTGGGAGACTCGACGATGGTGGCTGAATACATCGCTGCCAACGATGCTTGCAAAGAGGCTGTCTGGATCAAGAAGTTCATAACTGAACTTGGTGTGGTTCCGTCCATTGAGCATCCAATACCTTTGTATTGTGATAACAATGGAGTTGTAGTTTTGGCCAAGGAACCCAGATCGCATCAGAGATCCAGACATATTCTGAGGCGGTATCACCTGATTCGGGAGATAATTGATCGCCGAGAGATCGAGGTCAGGAGAGTTGAAACGAAGGACAACACTGCGGATCCACTCATGAAGGCCTTACCCCAGATACACTTTGAGAGACTCTTCGGGATGTTGGGTATAAGATACTACAACAGCTGGCTTTAGTGAAAGTGGGAGATTGTTGGTTATGTATATGCCCTAGAGGCCATTGTTGTATATATGATGTATATTATAGTGGATGCTTGGATATATATAGAGAGGACTTTCTTGCTCGACATGATAGTATGCTATCTTGTTTCACTTTGTCTTAACATGTTGATTTGTATTGGTTTACTGTCTTGCTCTCACATGTTGATAAAGCCCTTAGGATATGTACTCGACTACTAGGACTATGATGCAGATCATACTAGTGGGGCCAGGGTAGTCCAAGAGTACATCCTATATCTGCTCCTAGTCGAGGGAATATCGAGACAGGGCATCGATACTCCAGAGTAGACTAGCATATACGCATCTTGACCCATATGATGGGCGATGGATGATCCCATATCCATCGGTGTTTGACATCAATGATGGTGTACGGGTGCTCACTGGAGACTGGGTACACTAAACGGACTCGCCGAGAACTCCTAGATGGTATTATACCTATCGTAAGGTAGCAGTTCTCTGGTGACACTGGTATAGGTTAGTCTGTAGACCCGAGATCGTCATAGAGTCTTGTGTGATTCCCACTGTGCTTTGATTTCCACCTTACCACGTTCATGAGAACGCGCAAAACGGTAGCTTTTGGGTATAGTCCCGAATCACATGGAGGCAATGAGCGATAGGAGGGGTTTCTTCTCTCCCGGTATTGGGGGTTGATGTTGCACTGTGTTCGATTGGTTATAACTGGAAGTCCCTGGTCAGGGCTGATATGGAGACCTACTGGTAAGTGTTATCAGTAGTTTCTCGACCCGTTATGAGCCTCACATATCAGTAGTTCATAGACTGGATATGCAACATATCATACGAAGATACTGGACTGTACGGTAGTATTACTGATTGGATTCACAGGAGTGTGTGCAGGCTTGCTTGTTGATGTTCTGATCGCTCAATACCCGGATGACTGTTACGTTTAGCTGACCGCTTGCAGCTTGTGGGTGTTTGATATGATCATCACCTACTGCCGGCATATTGGTGATTCTTTAGAGTCCTACACAGAGGTTTCCTGGCTCAGGAAAAACGGAGTAGGAGCACATATGTGATATGTGCGAGACCGAGAATAATACATGCATGTGATACCATATTCGATTCTCGCGATATGTGATATCGGCCGGGTATATGTGATATACCCGGGTCATCGGATCAAGTGTTGATTCGATAAACTGATACATATTATATTAGTCGGTTATTTGCAAAATAGCCAGATTATCGGATCAAGTGTTGATTCGATAATTTAATGTAAAATTATATATTTGATATATTACATTACATTAACTAATATAAGCTCACTTAAATGATTCTTTTTCTCACTTGATGATACATTGATATATATATGTGATATAAGTTAATTGTATTATTTTCTTTTGTTACATTATCTATTATATATGTGATATATAATATTGTAACATGTTAAGGTTACACATGCAACTAGGGTTATGAGATTAAACCATGCTAGGGTTTAGATTAGGGTTAATGTTTCATTTTAGATAAAATCTAAATTATGGATTTATTCTTGAGATATTTTTCCGTGTTGACTAAAGTCCACCTTTTAGATAATATCTAGATATTTGTTAACTTAACCTCTTGACCCTAGCCTATGGTTTATTCTCTACAAGGGTTAAGTATGCCATACTTAACCTTGGTTGCAAATCTAACCTCAACAATAATTCATTTCATCACTCTTTTATCTTCATCTTCTTCTTGCTTAACAAAAGGGCTTGCTTGATTTTCCTTTGTGATGAATGAATGTGAGAAATAGAAAACTAAATAGAGCAAATTCCTACTTCATCATCCTCAACTATTCTAGCCACTTAGATTAGGGTGTTAATACCTCATTAGTGAAGAGAGAGCTTGGATTTATGATTCCTCAAGGTAGATCATCTTGGATTGTGAAGTCTTCAAGCAAGGATGTCTAATTCACCTCATGGAGCCTCTCTAGAGTCCGCGAGCTTGATAATCGTAGTGAAGGGACCTCAACTCGGAGCTTATGAAGCGAAGGAACGGACTACAAAGGTTGTAATCCCAAACTCTTAGAAGTAAAGTTGTTTACTTGTTGTTTATGTTGTTAGTATATATGCCCTAGAGGCCATTACTGTATCATACTAGTTTGTATATTACTTGATGGAAGCTTGGGATATTCACAGTTGTATAGACAATCTTGCTCGAAATGGTAGTATGCTACTTGGTTTGTTTCTACTTTAATGTGTACATGTGTTTCTTTTAGCATATCGCCTATACACATTAGTGGAGCCCTTAGGATCTTTGCTTGATTACCAGCGTTGTGATGGTAGTCACACTAGTAGGGGCTGGGTAATCTATAAGCACATCCTTATACAGGTCCCTAGTCGTAGGATTATCGAGACAGGGCATCGATACTCCGGAGTAGACTAGCGTATGCGCTTCTCATCCCAGCAGGGGAGACGGTCTATCCCACAGCCATCAGTACGTCGTACTTGAGATAGTATGCGGGTGCTCGTTAGGTTACGAGTACACTGGACAGGGCTCGTCGGGAACTGTTGGTTGGTACTATACCTATCGTCAGTTATCAGTTCCCAGGTGACATGAGTACAGCTTAGTCCGCTGACTTGATACCGTCACTTCGCCTCGAGTGTGTTCCCACTGTACTTTGATTACTACCCTACCACGACTCAAAGGAGTCATGCAAATAGGTAGTAGCTAGGTGCAGTCTCGAAGCACTTAGAGGCAGTGACGGTTAGACAGAATTCGTCTCTCTCGGTATTGGGAGTTGATATCGCGCTGTGCCAAGGAGAGCCATTACACATAGTCGTCCCTGGCCAGGGTAAGCGAGATATGCTGGTAGCGTTTCCAGTGTTCTCTCAGGGTATTCTGGGCTACACTCCGACATGACTAGTACCGCTATTAGGGGACTGACGTTTACCGCCCCCTAGGCCTGCCATGCGATACTCTCAGACGAACAGATCGGACTGTACGGAGACTGTCACATTCAGGCTCAGTAGGAGTTCGGATGGGTTCACCTCATCAGTCTTCTTATCGGTATCTACCTGGGGACCGTTACGTACAGCTAGTACCGCTTGTAGCCTGTGCTTAAACCCACTGCCGGCGTAGTGTCGAGTCTTTAGAGTCCTACACAGAGAGCTATTCGCCTTTGGGCAAAACAGAGTAGAGGTCGTATGGTTTTGCGACAGGGTTCGTTCACATCCGTGCACTTGTGTACGTTTGGTGTCCGGGCAGTTATTACTAGCGGGCTTTGGTTTAAGTCAGATCCTAGTATGCGATTTGGGATTGGTTTTATCTCATTTGTATTCGTGTTCCTCGGAATGCGGATGCGGGTGTGTATGCACGGTTGACAGAGACAGAGGCAGAGGATTCTCATTAGGGTTGTTGACTGTTGACCTTTTCTAAATCCTAATGAGAATAAGAAATATGATTAATAATAATATTAATTAAGTATTATTGTGCCATGGTTGAGTTGAAAGTTTGACTTTTGTTGACTTGTTGACTTTGTTGACCGGTTGACTATTTTGGACTTATTGACCATCATCATTTCATGGCCATCATTTCATGGCTATGACTTTTGCTTGCTTGTTGTTTACAAAATGCATTAAATGCATGAAATGATAATAGCCATTGATATGAACCATCACTAATACTTAATTATTATTATTATTATGATTATTTTGTTTTTTGAGAGCATGGTTGTAAAAAGTCAAGCTCATTCTGTCATTCTCATTCTCTCTCATCCAAGCTCTCCCTCTTCCTCTTGCTCATGGCTCTCATGTCTCATGAGTTGAGAAACATGAGCCATTTAGATAAAAACCCTAAAAACACTTCTCTACTCATTCTAAAGTTCAAGGTCTAGCAAACCAAGGGCTTTAGTTTCCTCTCGGTTGAGGTAGGAGCTCAAGGTAGAAGCTTTCGGGTGGATCCATCTTTGACATCAAGGAGACGACGAGGTGAGGCCGATCCAACCACTCCAAGGAGCAAGAAGAGAAGGAGTTCAAGACCGAGGTATAACCCCTAACATAGCAGTTAAACTTGTAGTGAGGTTGCTAGATGTTTGTTTAGCAAAGATCCTATTCTAAAAGTCCATGTTACCTTCACCAAAAAAATCGTTTTTTACCGTTTCCGCATCCCCGAAAGAACCGAGAAGGGTAACGTGGACTTACAGTAGTATCAGAGCCTAGCTAAAAACATTCTAGCATGTTAGCAAAGTATTTAGAATTTTGATCGGAGAAAAAATCACAGAACACGCCCGAGATTTGAACTTTCTGCCGATTTTTAAACTGCTCTAAAAATAATTTGACACATACCAAAAATCGGCTCAGGGTTTTATATGAACACAGAAGAAAAACGAGTTACTGACTCGGTCAACGCGCCGCGGAACCACGGCAAGAACATGCTTCTGTCACGTCCTGAAAGTACGGAACATGACCGGCACTTAAACTACGAAACGTCTCGAGGCGTACGTATTCTAAGTAAGCCGAAAACCCAGAAATCCAAACCAAGAAAAGTAGTAGAGTGAAGGAAAACCAATTCAAATCAAGTAGTTTTAATAGCATAAGCCGAATTATGCGTTTTTTAAAAAAACATCAAATATTTACTGAAAATTTCGGCAGAGTCTCCTTTGTAAATACTGGCCCCCAAAGGGGATACAACATGAATAGTATACGAAATCAATAAAAGGCATCCCCAAGCGGGAGCTAGCTCTTCGTCAATCGACGGTCACAGCCACACAAGCAATATAATATACAACGCCCAAGGCGAGGATCAAAACTTAAAAGGAAACTCAAAACAGCAAGAAATCCATAGAATTACAACGCGCGACTCTAAGGTCGAAAGAATAACATCACTGGTCTCTATCTCAAAATAAATACATGTTTGGTTGATGGAACTTCTAGATACAACTGAATAATAATATACAATGCATAATGATGGGTACGATACAAATAAACCCACATACTAGCATGTCACCCGAAAGAAGCAGTGCCAGCAAGCCGTAAAGAAACCTGTACGGCAAAACCTGGGGCACAACGGGGGTGAGTTGCCAACTCGTGAATAGAATACATCTACGAACAGGAATCGCATGTATGACGCAATCCTAGATCTTACGATCAATATATATCCTCAAATATATAACCAGCAGCCTATAACAATGGCTAGGGTAAATATCTAACCCAAATGTAATCCAATATGCCCGTGTCAGTGCCTCAGGTAGCAATATATCATATGGATGATGTATGAATGCATGAAACAGAATGCATGTACTGAAGAAAACCTCTTTCATAAATTAGTGAGATTTCTGTATTTTTAAAATGAGGTATCATAATGAAATCAGCATAAAACAGTGCCTAGCATCGGCACAAAACGTAATCCCAATATCTCGATATCTCTGTATCACAGTCACTATACCTCAATATCTCAAAATCTCAATGTCTCAATCACAACGACTAGGGCGCCGTCAGTCCAGGCCGGCCCCTACCATCCATCTCATGACCACGACGGTATCCTCCAGATATCCGACACGGCGGGTAAAATCACCGGTCGGTCGTGCTCCCCTGCACAGGCTCAACGTCAACAACACGATCTTCTTGCCCCGGGGTACCGCACTGGGCCCACCATATACCCGAAACGGTTCATCCATCTCCTCGAATCGGGTCTCGAAATCCATCAGCAAACTCATGGTGGACGACTCATACATCATGGGAAAACCGCACTTTTTATTTAAAAGAGAGGAAAGAAGCTTATACAAGTTTTGCGGTTTTCCCTCAAATCCAGAAAATCTCATGGAAATCCGAATCCGAATCATCAATAGCATGTAAACCCATGAATATAGGCATGAGAATCCATGAATACGGCATAACAATGAATAACAGTATGCATGAAGTGACAAGTAATAACTACAACATCTAAGCTGGCATATAAGGTAAGTACACTAATATTATGTCAAACTACTAGCTATCAAGCTAAGTTAAGCAATAATATTTTCTAAGGTGTACGTGACATGGCAATTACCGATGAAGATGTGTGTGAGCCGGCAAGTAAGTGTACGTGTTACATACGCATCATTGGTAATGGTGCTGGTGTCCTAACAGCATAATGTCAACAATGCAATATGAAATAACAATGTAAGTATGCGATGCGGAGCGAGCAACCAAAATGAGCGGGAGCTAAATATTAAACAATGGTGCCATTTGAAATAACACGAATCATGGGGTTTTGAAAATAAGGGCTACGGTGGTTTTAAGAAAGGATACGTCTTTTGAAATATCCGTAGATCCCTTGACCTGTCTTTTAAAATACCCACGATCTGCTAGTTTTGAAATAGGTAGGAGTCTAATCTAATCTAACAACTACACTAAACTATACGGCTGAACTAACAAGATGAACTACAGGTAAGGAAACCGCCTATCATCTGAGTCGATACATATACATACCTGTATATGTATAGTCGGTGATCCTGCCTCAATAATATCATATCCGATACCATATCTATAATCAGACATCCCAAGTCAAGAGTGCGGATCAATCATCAATATATAGCTCGTACGTAAATCCGTCGTACGACATCCCAAATCTGGGTACGGGTCAATATCACATTCATCATACTATTCATCTGGTATCCTCTTTATCAAATATCATGATCGGGGTACTGATCTACGTCTAGTACAATACTGATACCGCCTAAGTATGCATGCACTTGTGTGAAACACTACGTCAAGGACCCGCTACAACGTCATATCGTATCTCAAATACGAACCCTGCCATATCACCGATCTCACGGCCTCAAATCAAATCTCATCGACTCATCTTAAATCCCAAGTACTATCCTCATCATCCATGCATGTGTATATGAATGTATATATGCATAGTCCCATACCCACGCATATATACATATATACCCATCCCATCTACGCACAAGAAAGTAATGTATGCAAGTCTGTGTGTGCGTATGTGGGTATAACAACTACTCTAGGGTTTCGCAACTATCCCAAAGCTAATCCATGAACACATAATCATATCATGAATAAACATTCTCGTATCATAAAACACCTATATAAACATATATATATGAACTATACTACGGACTGCGGGGGTGCTATACGCCATCCACCCGACTTCTCCCCGTAGATATAAATCTACTCACCTGGTCCTCGCTCGGCGGTGCCGACGTCGCCACGCGCTTGCTTGTCGTCTCGAAATCCACATGGGGGTCCTACATATCATAATGCACCGTATCGTATTAAAACCCAATTCGAAATCGAAACGGCATACGAAAACCAAATCGGCACGCGCATCACGCATAGGTCAAAACCTATCGCCTACGCATGCAAGCATAGCCAAAGTACCCTCGATGTCGATGTACAAATGTCACACCACCGAGAAAAACAACAAACGTACCAATCACGGTTTTACAACTCACTAAAAATATATTAAATACGATGCAATTCATCAAAACCAATAAATTGATCAAATCGGTTTATTTCACAAAACCTAGAAAACACTTAATTACCGTTTTAATTCGAAACTTGACGTTTTAACAAAACTAATGGCCATAAAGCTTACTAAACATCTTAATTAAGTCATAAAAACAATTTCCAAAATTTAATCTTATAAAATTTCATTAACCCCAAAATTCTAGTTTACAATATACCCAATTTTAACAATTTTATAGCAAAAATGCACAAACAACAATTTAGCTTGGATTTTCATGAACTAAAGCATTAAACTATATTTTATAATGTTAATAATATTTTGAATACCCTAATCACATTTTTCTCTTAATTATTTAACCAATTATAAAAAATCTAGTTAGCAAATTAGCGTAATTAACACAATTTAAATTAACAAAAATGCAAC
Source organism: Agapanthus africanus (assembly GCA_030015575.1). Taxonomy (NCBI): domain Eukaryota; kingdom Viridiplantae; phylum Streptophyta; class Magnoliopsida; order Asparagales; family Amaryllidaceae; genus Agapanthus; species Agapanthus africanus. The sequence goes on from CM057347.1 coordinate 296,381,917, forward strand.
TAACAACTAGATTTGATTTAGCATAACATTAATATGTCAAAAAAATCACACAACCATAATCTCACATCATAAAACCCTAAGTTGCATTCAAAACCCTTTCTTGAAAGTTAAATCTTTAATATCAAAACCACAATTAACTCCTAATTAAACACATAATAGCTAGATTGAAGTAATCAAACAATAACTTATGCAAAATGCTAAGATTATACCTCACAAAATTAGAGACCTAGCACCAAAATCTTGGCCTCCAAATTTCTCTCTTGATCCATGATCCACACTAGAATAGGTCAAGAAGAAATGGGTAGAGATTGGATTTTGATTTTCTGGGATTTTTGTGTTGATTTTTGGGCAATTTGTGGAATTTTTTTGTGCTGAAAGAGGGGAGAACAAGGGGAGGGCTGCTGCTGATTTGGGGAGAATGGGGGCTCGGCTAGGGGATGGGGAGAGGGGAGAGAGAGTGTGGGTTGAAATAATGATACAATTTCCAAGTCAACAAAGTCATGCCCCATTTTATTAATTCCATTTTCTTTTCTTTGACTTTTTCTTTAAGTGGGGACAACTTTGGGGATTGTGGAAGCCCATTTTCGGCCAGAAAAAGGGGGAGGTGGAGGTGGTGTGTGTGTGTGTGAAGCAATGAACACCAAACACCAATTCAATATGCACCAAATCCTTTTTATTTTCACAAAATAAGCGTTTTTCTTCAATATTTTCTAAAACCGATTAACAACTAAATTTCATTTCAAAAACAACATGTTAAAATTTTGTTTAATGTGTTATGATGCACAAAATTTGTTTCAACTCATTCCAATTTTTAATTTTCCCTAATTAAATGTATTAGTGACGGCTTAAAATAATAATAAAATAATTTTTTTTCAGAAAATTTGAAATTTCACCAGTGGCTCAATAAACATCAAATACTAGCAATTACATATTTAGAATATGTATATTTAATTTTTATAATAAGATATTTGTATTTTGACTTTTTACAGAAAACCCCCTTATTTTACCGATTTTCCGAAATTTCACCGAAACGATTTTCAAAACGCTACAATCTTCCCCCCTTAAAGAAATTCGGTCCCCGAATTTAAATTCAAACTCTCCCCAAATACAAAAACATCTATCCAAAACCATCAAGTCGTCGGGGCTCCAAAATCATAAATACATCAAACAAAGCGTAGCGCAGCGCATGCGCATGAAAAATGAGCATATAACTCAAAATCAAAACTCCGTCAAGCATCCCGCAATCATCAGAGTCATGGTAAAGAGACAAATGTCAAATCCAATACAAAAACAATATGATATAACTCGAAACTATACACGTAGTTATCAAATCTATGTATGTAAATATCTGAAGGAAATGCATGCCAAATCTCTTAAAGTCGCTGTGCAATGCGCATAACACTGCACAGTGGCGGACGTCTATCATAAGAAAATAACCTTATACATATATACCTTTTGTTTGAAATGTACGTTCCGCCGTTTTGGGAAACAATTTAGAAGGGTTTCCTGGTTTTAAACGTTTCGTATCGTATCAGACACGTAGGTAAATACTGAGACTATAGCTCGCTTTTTGGAATTCCCTTCGATAGCTATCAATGCATGCAAAATACATTCAGGTACTGTCCTCTAACTAGTTCTGCTCCGTACGAAAACACATAGCAAATATCATAAAAATGTACTGCTCTATAAGAAATCAATCCCAAAATACGCATATGAATACTCTGTGCGTCCGGTGCGCATGAAAATCAAAATCCATGAATGTGCCATACATGTGCACAGAAACAACATCAAGGTGCAACGGTGATGCACACAACATCGGTCATAGGCAACGTGTGCGCCTGACAGCAAGGACAGGTGCGTCTGACACGCACGAAAAATCTCGATTTAGTGCATCTGGTGTGCACCGAAATCGCTTCTCAAAACATGGCTCAACATGCACGAAAATAAAAACCAGGTGCATTCATTATGCACGAAATCATGAAATCCAATATCAAGCGCCGAACATGCGCAAAATCAAATCAGGTGCACAAGGTGCACAAAACAAATATCGAGTATCATAATCGAAATCGAAGTCTAGTGCATCTAAGTGCACAAAATGCGTATCACTGTACTGCAAGCATATGTGAACTATACCGAGTGCAAAAACCAAATCGTATGCGTATATACGCACAAATCAACTCAACTGTATGAAATCCATATAATCACAAACATGAGAAACCAAGGTACGAAAATGATATCAAGTGCAACAACCGTGCAAAAATCATAAATACTCAGCAGGTGCAACTATGGTCCATGAAGACAAATATCATGAAACTCAATCATCAAAATCAATCATGCGAATAAATCGCCCAAAATACGCAAAACCAAGTATGGCGGAATAGTCCCGCTCAAGCACATCCTCCAAGAATCTCTGGCCAACTGCCGTGGTCACTCAAAGCATGTCTCGTCGACGATCCTGAACTCTGGCCTGCCGGTGTGCGTAACATGACCACTCTTGGGTCCAAGTCTTCTCGTAATTCATTCCAGAAAGGTCCTGTCGAGGTCTCTCCCAAATCTCGTCTCTGCTGAACTGTCCGGAAGTCATCGTCCCTTACTAGATCTGTTCTCGTTCCGGATGGGCTGCATACCCATCGCGACTCCTTATGGAAGGTATATCCCAGTACAATACCTCGGCATGCGTATCGCATCTCTGATGTCGGTGGAGTGAAACGTCATCTTATCCAGATCTTGTACGGACCTCTTTACTCCACTTTTCTCTAATTTCGACTGCTTCAGACTCGTCTCGTCGTGGTTGCATGGACTGAGCTCCAACGACTATCCTCGTATCTCGAGTCTCCCAAGAAATGCATCTCACCACCTAGCATCCGAATGAAGTCGAACCGTCCGATCGATTCATCAAAACCTCATAATCCCCTAAGAGCTCAACATCTTAGGTACATTTTAACAGTATCGAGTACATACCACAGTATCGATGGTCCAGCCGTAGAAGGGCAAACCCAAGCCTCACTAATGGCGCCGCGGAACTGTCGCAAACCCTAAGGTTCAAAGGCTTTCACACGGCCATTAAGTCGAGTTAGGGTTTCATTCTTCTAGAGGGTCCATAGAATTGCCTGCATGTATTTCCGAATACTTTAAACTTGGAATAATAGGTTTCCGACATTCGATCGTCTCTGTCGACTCTCTACGTCTCCGTGTGAAGTCGTCTCTAGCTGGAATCAATCTATCTGATGACCTCGCATCAGGGTAGGCGAAAGAACCACATGTCCTAGTCATTCATCCTCGGGTGACTAGCGACCTTCTATCATCTCTTAGTACAACTCGTACCGCAATAGCTCCAACATCTGGGGCGATATCTCATCGTTCGCAGCAATAACGAGCTCACTCGTCTGCACGCTGAACCGTGCCTCAATCATCATGAATAGGAAATATATTAACGGTCATCAAAATCTGGCCGGCCTCTATCAGCGGCTCAATCCTCTAGTGCAAATCGGCACGTCCGAGTAATCTCATACAGCAATCCACCCAATGCTCGTGGCGCGAAAACACAATGAAAAGACACATTTTTGCAATCGTGTGTCGCCGGAATCATGCCCTGGTCAGTCCTCGTTCTTGACGAGCTTATGCTGACCGCAACTCTAGCCGTAGCTCTCCCTGCCCGTAATCGTGGCAGCAAAACCATAACTGGTACCGATGAGGCTAGATCAGGAAAGAATATGATACTGAGCAAAGAAATGTATATCCTAAGGCTCCTTAAGTGGAGTAGCGTATCGTAAGTATGCCGCGGAACATACCCACGACACGTCACTCTACTTTAGTCACCTATTCCATCAACCATGAGTCATCCTACGCTCCAAAGGTAAAACCTAACGCTCTGAGACCAACTTTGTCACGTCCCGAAAGTACGGAACATGACCGGCACTTAAACTACGAAACGTCTCGAGGCGTACGTATTCTAAGTAAGCCGAAAACCCAGAAATCCAAACCAAGAAAAGTAGTAGAGTGAAGGAAAACCAATTCAAATCAAGTAGTTTTAATAGCATAAGCCGAATTATGCGTTTTTTAAAAAAACATCAAATATTTACTGAAAATTTCGGCAGAGTCTCCTTTGTAAATACTGACCCCCAAACGGGATACAACATGAATAGTATACGAAATCAATAAAAGGCATCCCCAAGCGGGAGCTAGCTCTTCGTCAATCGACGGTCACAGCCACACAAGCAATATAATATACAACGCCTAGGGCGAGGATCAAAACTCAAAAGGAAACTCAAAACAGCAAGAAATCCATAGAATTACAACGCGTGACTCTAAGGTCGAAAGAATAACATCACTGGTCTCTATCTCAAAATAAATAAATGTTTGGTTGATGGAACTTCTAGATACAACTGAATAATAATATACAATGTATAATGATGGGTACGATACAAATAAACCCACCTACTAGCATGTCACCCGAAAGAAGCAGTGCCAGCAAGCCGTAAAGAAACCTGTACGGCAAAACCTGCAAGAAACTGGGGCACAACGAGGGTGAGTTGCCAACTCGTAAATAGAAAACATCTACGAACAGGAATCGCATGTATGATTCAATCCTAGGTCTTACGATCAATATATATCCTCAAATATATAACCAGTAGCCTATAACAATGGCTAGGGTAAATATCTAACCCAAATGTAATCCCATATGCCCGTGTCAGTGCCTTAGGTAGCAATATATCATATGGATGATGTATGAATGCATGAAACAGAATGCATGTACTGAAGAAAACCTCTTTCATAAATTAGTGAGATTTCTGTATTTTTAAAATGAGGTATCATAATGAAATCAGCATAAAACAGTGCCTAGCATCGGTACAAAACGTAATCCTAATATCTCGATATCTCTGTATCACAGTCACTGTACCTCAATATCTCGAAATCTCAATGTCTCAATCACAACGATTAGGGCGCCGTCAGTCCAGGCCGGCCCCTACCATCCATCTCATGACCACGACGGTATCCTCCGGATATCCGACGCGTCGGGTAAAATCACCGGTCAGTCGTGCTCCCCTGCACAGGCTCAACGTCAACAACACGATCTTCTTGCCCCGGGGTACCGCACCGGGCCCACCATGTACCCGAAACGGTTCATCCATCTCCTCGAATCGGGTCTCGAAATCCATCAGCAAACTCATGGTGGACGACTCATACATCATGGGAAAATCGCACTTTTATTTAAAAGAGAGGAAAGAAGCTTATACAAGTTTTGCGGTTTCCCCTCAAATCCAGAAAATCTCATGGAAATCCGAATCCGAATCATCAATAGCATGTAAACCCATGAATATAGGCATGAGAATCCATGAATACGGCATAACAATGAATAACAGTATGCATGAAGTGACAAGTAATAACTACAACATCTAAGCTGGCATATAAGGTAAGTACACTAATATTATGTCAAACTACTAGCTATCAAGCTAAGTTAAGCAATAATATTTTCTAAGGTGTACGTGACATGGCAATTACCGATGAAGATGTGTGTGAGCCGGCAAGTAAGTGTACGTGTTACATACGCATCATCGGTAATGGTGCTGGTGTCCTAACAGCATAATGTCAACAATGCAATATGAAATAACAATGTAAGTATGCGATGCGGAGCGAGCAACAAAAATGAGCGGGAGCTAAATATTAAACAATGGTGCCATTTGAAATAACACGAATCGTGGGGTTTTGAAAATAAGGGCTACGGTGGTTTTAAGAAAGGATACATCTTTTGAAATATCCGTAGATCCCTTGACCTGTCTTTTAAAATACCCACGATCTGCTAGTTTTGAAATAGGTAGGAGTCTAATCTAATCTAACAACTACACTAAACTATATGGCTGAACTAACAAGCTGAACTACAGGTAAGGAAACCGCCTATCATCTGAGTCGATACATATACATACCTGTATATGTATAGTCGGTGATCCTGCCTCAATAATATCATATCCGATACCATATCTATAATCAGACATCCCAAGTCAAGAGTGCGGATCAATCATCAATATATAGCTCGTACGTAAATCCGTCGTACGACATCCCAAATCTGGGTACGGGTCAATATCACATTCATCATACTATTCATCTGGTATCCTCTTTATCAAATATCATGATCGGGGTACTGATCTACGTCTAGTACAATACTGATACCGCCTAAGTATGCATGCACTTGTGTGAAACACTACGTCAAGGACCCGCTACAACGTCATGTCGTATCTTAAATACGAACCCTGCCATATCACCGATCTCACGGCCTCAAATCAAATCTCATCGACTCATCTTAAATCCCAAGTACTATTCTCATCATCCATGCATGTGTATATGAATGTATATATGCATAGTCCCATACCCACGCATATATACATATATACCCATCCCATCTACGCACAAGAAAGTAATGTATGCAAGTCTGTGTGTGCGTATGTGGGTATAACAACTACTCTAGGGTTTCGCAACTATCCCAAAGCTAATCCATGAACACATAATCATATCATGAATAAACATTCTCGTATCATAAAACACCTATATAAACATATATATATGAACTATACTACGGACTGCGGGGGTGCTATACGCCATCCACCCGACTTCTCCCCGTAGATATAAATCTACTCACCTGGTCCTCGCTCGGCGGTGCCGACGTCGCCACGCGCTTGCTTGTCGTCTCGAAATCCACATGGGGGTACCTACATATCATAATGCACCGTATCGTATTAAAACCCAATTCGAAATCGAAACGGCATACGAAAACCAAATCGGCACGCGCATCACGTATAGGTCAAAACCTATCGCCTACGCATGCAAGAATAGCCAAAGTACCCTCGATGTCGATGTACAAATGTCACACCATCGAGAAAAACAACAAACGTACCAATCACGGTTTTACAACTCACTAAAAATATATTAAATACGATGCAATTCATCAAAACCAATAAATTGATCAAATCGGTTTATTTCACAAAACCTAGAAAACACTTAATTACCGTTTTAATTCAAAACTTGACGTTTTAACAAAACTAATGGCCATAAAGCTTACTAAACATCTTAATTAAGTCATAAAAACAATTTCCAAAATTTAATCTTATAAAATTTCATTAACCCCAAAATTCTAGTTTACAATATACCCAATTTTAACAATTTTATAGCAAAAATGTACAAACAACAATTTAGCTTGGATTTTCATGAACTAAAGCATTAAACTACATTTTATAATGTTAATAATGTTATGAATACCCTAATCACTTTTTTCTCTTAATTATTTAACCAATTATAAAAAATCTAGTTAGCAAATTAGCGTAATTAACACAATTTAAATTAACAAAAATGCAACTAACAACTAGATTTGATTTAGCATAACATTAATATGTCAAAAAAATCATACAACTATAATCTCACATCATAAAACCCTAAGTTGCATTCAAAACCCTTTCTTGAAAGTTAAATCTTTAATATCAAAACCACAATTAACTCCTAATTAAACACATAATTGCTAGATTAAAGTAATCAATCAATAACTTATGCAAAATGCTAAGATTATACCTCACAAAATTAGAGACCTAGCACCAAAATCTTGGCCTCCAAATTGCTCTCTTGATCCATGATCCACACTAGAATAGGTCAAGAAGAAATGGGTAGAGATTGTATTTTGATTTTGTGGGGATTTTGTGTTGATTTTGGGCATTTTGTGGAATTTTTTTGTGGTGAAAGAGGGGAGAACAAGGGGAGGGCTGCTGCTGATTTGGGGAGAGTGGGGGCTCGGCTAGGGGATGGGGAGAGGGGAGAGAGAGTGTGGGTTGAATGAATGATACAATTTCCAAGTCAACAAAGTCATGCCCCATTTTATTAATTCCATTTTCTTTTCTTTGACTTTTTCTTTAAGTGGGGACAACTTTGGGGATTGGGGAAGCCCATTTTCGGCCAGAAAAAGGGGGAGGTGGAGGTGGTGTGTGTGTGTGTGTGAAGCAATGAACACCAAACACCAATTCAATATGCACCAAATCCTTTTTATTTTCACAAAATAAGCCTTTTTCTTCAATATTTTCTAAAACCGATTAACAACTTGATTTCATTTCAAAAACAACATGTTAAAATTTTGTTTAATGTGTTATGATGCATAAAATTTGTTTCAACTCATTCCAATTTATAATTTTCCCTAATTAAATGTATTAGTGACGGCTTAAAATAATAATAAAATAATTTTTTTTCAGAAAATTTGAAATTTCACGAGTGGCTCAATAAACACCAAATACTAGCAATTAGATACTTAGAATATGTATATTTAATTTTTATAATAAGATATTTGTATTTTGACTTTGTACAGAAAACCCCCTTATTTTACCGATTTTCCGAAATTTCACCGAAACGATTTTCAAAACGCTACAGCTTCTTGCTGCGGATCCGCGGCCGAGTTGACTCGGCCGTGGCTCATTTTTCCTGCATTGTACTCAATGTGCTGTTTTGGGATTTTTAGAATATGTTGTTTCTGCCCAGATTTTCCAGAAAACAAATTTGTGTTTGGGGTGGTTACAAATCCATATTTTGATCGAACTTCTGTAGACTTTAGCTAATGGGTTATATCTGTGATGTGATATATGTATTGAACGTCTGCTAATCGCTATACATCGATTAGTGGGGGTTATACATATCTGTGATCTTTAATGTTGATGGTTTGTGTATATGAAATCGTTGGATTGTCACGGATGAATAGCCGGGGAGTTGTGAGATGAGAGTTTTCTTTAACTTTTCATTTGATGTAATATGTAATTGATGTAATATTATTTTTATGGCCGCACATCCAGGATAAGGTTGTAGCCGCCATTGTATAATTTCTTTTACTGGTTCTGCTCATAGGATAGACCTAAGGTGGGGTGCACAAACTACCGGGTACCTCGAAGTGCCGAGTGGCCTACTCACGTTGTTGAGGGAGGTTGCTTCACTTCGGGTATTTGGCGAGTAGTTTGCCGCACCCTTAGTGGTTTAGGGTGGGGTCTTGGCTATTCATCGCGACCGTGTAATCCGCTTTTCGTTGCAGGCTCGAACGAAACGCGGATTCCTATTATATCCAATGTGTTCATCTGCGATCTGGAATGGCTATCATTGCATCTGACGAATGTATATATCTATATAAGATATCTATTTAGGCGTTGCTTATGTTTTGCATCCACGCTAGTCCAACCCCCGCTCTGTCGTTAGTTAAGTAACCTAACAGGTGATGACGGGGCCCATGGCGAATACGGATGGCATAAGCGTACGTCATATTTGTAAGTCCATGCTACCTCTCCCGGTACTTACGAGCTTGCGGAATTTGATGAAAAATAATTTTCTAGAGGCGGTAACATGGACTCAAAACGGATCTTTGTTAAACTATCTACCTAACAACCTAACTAGGAGTTGTTAACTACTCGGTTAGGGGGTTATACCTTTCTTTTCTTGAACTCCTTCGTCTTCAAGCTTCGATGGTGTACGGATCGGCTTCACCCCGTCGTCTCCTTGCGCCGAAGATCGATCCACCTGAAAGCTTCTACCTTTGGCTTCTTCTTCGAACTTTGAAGAAACTAGTTCACTTGGTTTGCTAAACCTTGTGAACTAGAGTGAGTAGAGGAGAATGTGTTGGGATTTTTCTCTATGGTTCTTGCTTCTCAACACATGAGACAAGTGAACCATAGACTAGAGAGAGGGAGAGCAAGAGGAAGAAGATGAGAGCTCAAGAACAAGAGAGAGAATGAAAATGATAGAATGAGAAAGACTTTTCTCTCTTGGCTCTCATAATCCAAAGCCATCATAACAAATCATAACAATCAAGTATTATGTGATGGTTTAAGCAACAATAGCCATATCATTTCATGCACTCAATTTTCACAAGAAAAACAAGCAAGCAAAAGTCTTTGCCATGAAATGATAGCTATTGTCATCATGATGGTCAACTAGTCCAACCTAGTCAACCGGTCAACAAAGTCAACAAGTCAACAAAGTCAAACCCTAAATAACCATGTCACCATAATACTTAATTAATAATATTGTTAATCATATATCATATTCTCATTAGGGTTGAGCAAAAAGTCAATAGTCAACAGTCAACAGTCAACAACCCTAATAAGAATCCTCTGCCTCTGTCTCTCCGTCAACTGTGCATACACACCCGCATCCGCGTTCCGAGGAACACGAATACATACTGGATAAAACCAATCCCAAAACGTACACTAGGATTTGGCTTAAACCAAAGCCCGCTAGTGTTAACTGTCCGGACACTGTACGTGCACAAGTGCACGGATGTGACCGAACCCTGTCGCAAAACCATGCGACCTGTCGCAAAACCATGCGACCTCTACTCTTTTGCCTAAAGGAGAATAGCTTTCTATGTGGGACTCTAAAGACTCGACACTACGCTGGCAGTGGGTTTAACCACAGACCGCAAGCGGCACTAGCTGTGCGTAACGGTCCCCAGGTAGATGCCGACAAGAAGACTGATGAGGTGAAACCCATCTGAACTCCTACTGAGCCTGAATGTGACAGTCTCCGTACAGTCCGGTCTGTTCGTCTGATACATCGCATGGTGGGCCTAGGGGGCGGTAAACGTCGTCCCCTAATAGCGGTACAAGTCGTGTCGGAGTGAAGCCCAAAACACCCTGAGATAACACTGGAAACCTACCAGTATATCTCGCTTGCCCTGACCAGGGACTACTCGTGTAATGGCTCTCCTAGACACAGCGCGAGGTCAACCCCTAATACCGGGAGAGACGAATCCTGTCTAACCGTCACTGCCTCCAAGTGCTTCGGGACTGCACCCAACTACTACCTTTTTGCACGACTCCTTTGAGCCGTGGTAGGGTAGTAATCTAAGTACAGTGGGAACACACTCGAGGCGAAGTGACAGTGTCAAGTCAGCGGACTAAGCTGTACTCATTTCACCTGGGAACTGATAACTGACGATAGGTATAATACCAACCGGTCAGTTCCCGACGAGTCCTGTCCAGTGTACTCGTAACCCAACGAGCACCCGCATACTATCTCCAGTACGACGTACTGATGGCTGTAGGACAGACCATCTTCCACACTGGGATGAGAAGCACATACGCTAGTCTATTCCAGAGTATCGATGCACTGTCTCGATAGTCCTGCGACTAGGGACCTGCATAAGGATGTTCTTATAGATTACCCAGCCCCCACTAGTGTGACTGCCATCACAACGCTGGTAATCAAGCAAAGATCCTAAGGGCTCCACTAATGTGTATAGGTGATATACTAAAATAAACACATGTACACATTGAAGTAGAAACAAACCAAGTAGCATACTACTATTTTGAGCAAGATTGTATATACAAGGTGAATATCCCAAGCTTCCATTAAGTAATATACAAACTAGTATGATACAGTAATGGCCTCTAGAGCATATACACTAACAATCTCCCACTTGCACTAAGGCTATGTACTGGCATATCGAAGACCTATCATCTCGATCAGCCGCTCGAACTGAGTCTGGGGCAAGGCCTTGGTGAATGGATCTGCAGTGTTATCTTCTGAAGCAACCCTCCGAACCTCGATCACCTGGCGATCCACGATCTCCCTGATCAGGTGATACCGCCTCAAGATGTTTCTGGATCTCTTATAGGACCTGGGTTCCTTCGCTAAATCTATAGCCCCGTTGTTGTCGCAATATAGAGGTATTGGATCAACAATGGACGGAACCACCTGAAGTTCTTTCAAGAACTTCCTCATCCAGACAGCTTCTTTTGCGGCATCAGATGCAGCGATGTATTCCTCTTCCATCGTCGAGTCTGCAACGGTTTCCTGTTTGGAACTCTTCCAACACACCGCCCCTCCATTGAGGGTAAAGACAAAACCCGACATGGACTTGGAATCATCCTTGTCACTCTGGAAGCTGGAGTCAGCAAAGGCCTCGATCTGGAGGTCTTTTCCGCCATACACCAAGAACATCTCCTTAGTCCTTCTCAGGTACTTGAGAATGTTCTTTACCGCTATCCAGTGTTTCTCCCCAGGGTTTGACTGATACCGGCTTACAACACTCAGTGCATAAGCTACATCCGGTCTGGTACACAACATCGCATACATTATAGAGCCTACCGCAGAAGCGTAGGGTATAATAGACATGAGATCCCTTTCCAAATCAGTCTTGGGAGACATCTCTTTAGAGAGGGTGATCCCGTGACAAGCCGGTAGGTTACCGCGCTTGGAATCTTCCATACTGAATCTTTTCAGTATGGTGTCGATGTACCTGGACTGTGAAAGTCCTAATATCCTCTTGGATCTATCACGATGGATCCGGATCCCCAGGATGTATGAGGCATCACCCAGGTCTTTCATGGAGAACCTGTGTGACAAGAACCCCTTGACAGATTGTAGCATAGGAATGTCATTTCCTATTAAGAAAATGTCATCCACGTATAAAACGAGGAATACTACAGTTCTCGCTACAAATCTACTATAGATGCATGGTTCATCTGGATTTTTGATAAAGCCAAATTCCTTGACCGTCTCATCAAAACAGATGTTCCAACTCCGTGATGCCTGCTTTAGTCCATAGATGGACTTAAGCAACTTGCACACCTTTCTGCTGCTCCCACTCTGAATGAAACCCTCTGGCTGGTCCATATAGACACACTCCTCTAAATTTCCATTTAGAAAAGCGGTCTTTACGTCCATCTGCCAAATCTCATAATCGTGGAAGGCAGCAATGGCAAGAAGGATCCGAATGGATTTCAGCATAGCCACTGGAGAAAAGGTTTCGTCATAGTCCAAACCAGGTCTATGACGAAAACCCTTTGCAACAAGTCTAGCTTTATAGGTCTCAACCTGTCCATCTACACCAATCTTCCTTTTGAAGATCCACTTGCATCCTACGGGTTTTACCCCGTCTGGAGCAATGTCCAACGTCCATACTTTGTTGGTGTACATGGACTCCATTTCGGTCCGCATTGCATCTAGCCATTTTACCGAGTCAACGCTCTGAACGGCCTACTGGAAGCTAGTAGGCTCATCATAATCTATGATGCAATCCTCTCTATCCCCGTCTATGAGAAAACCGTAGTATCTCTCGGGCGGATGAGACTGCCCACTACTCCTGCGGAGCGGCGTAGGAATGTCCTGTTCTTTTGAACCCTCTAGTTCCACTAAGCTTTCAGTAATAGCTCGTGGTTCTGGAATTTCTTCCAGTTCTACTGTGCTCCCACTTATCTGGTTTTCCAAAAACTTAGTTTCCAAGAAGTAGGCATGACGAGAAACAAAAACCTTTTGTTCCTCTTCGCAGTAGAAGAAATATCCCTTGGAGTTCTTTGGATATCCCACGAACTTGCACTGTACTGAGCGTGCCTCGAGCTTGTCCGCATGCTGCTTTTTAACAAAAGCTGGACATCCCCATATCTTAATGTGCTTAAGATAGGGTTTCTTCCCATACCGCATCTCATATGGTGTGGTAGGCATATTCTTAGTGGGAACTCGGTTCAAAAGGTATGCAGCTAATTCTAGCGCATACCCCCAGAATGATCGCGGTAAGTCAGCGTTACTCATCATGGACCGTACCATATCCAATAGGGTTCGGTTCCGTCTCTCCGATACACCGTTATGTTGCGGAGTGTATGGAGGAGTAAGCTGAGAGAGAATTCCGTTCTCTTTTAAATAGTCCAGGAACTCGGTACTCAAGTATTCACCACCTCGATCCGATCTTAGAATCTTGATACTTTTGCCGGTTTGTTTTTCTACTTCATTCTTGTATTCCTGGAATTTTCCAAAGGCTTCGGACTTATGTTTCATTAAGAAAACATAACCGTACCTTGAAAAGTCATCCGTAAAAGTAATGAAGTAAGAATAACCGCTTCGCGCATGTGTAGACATTGGACCGCACACGTCGCTGTGTACGAGTCCCAAGAGCTCGCTCGCTCTTACTCCGTGTCCAGTGAACGGTGTCTTTGTCATCTTTCCTTTGAGACAGGATTGACAAGTGGCATACGATTGATATTCGAACGGATTCAAATATCCTTCTGTATGTAACTTTGTCAACCTTCTCTCATTGATGTGACCCAGTCTACAATGCCATAAGAAAGTCTGATTGATTTCTGGAGACTTTCTTTTGTGTGTATTCTGGACATTGAAAATCTGTGGTTGGTTTAATACGTATATACCATTGCTTAATGTACCTGACCCAATCATAACTTGATTAAGGTGAATGTTTACAACATTGCTTACAAACGCAAATTCATAACCTTCTTTAGAAACCAAAGATACAGAAATGATATTACAAGTTGCGTTGGGTACAAAAAAGAAATTACGCAAAACCAAAACATATCCATCTGACATTCCCGGTGATAGTCCCCGACGGCCTTAGCATCCATGCTAGCTCCGTTTGCAACTTTGAGGGTCATGTCACCTGCCTTCAAAAACCTACGGTTTCTCAACGCCTGCAAAGAATTACAGATATGAGATCCAGATCCGGTATCCAATACCTAGGAAATAGAGTTTATTGAAAGACAGTTATCAATAACATACACACCTGAAGCTGAAGCAGCAACCTGCTTCAGTTCCTGTGTTCTGGCTTTCCAAGCCTTGCAATCATTCTTCTAATGTCCCTTCTTATGACAATAGAAGCATTCTTCATTATCCACAAGCTGCCCCGCTTTCTTTGTTGCTTTTGCTTTTTCTTTTCCCTTCGTATCCACTTTACTAACACCGCCCCTTGGTTTGGCAGGGGCTTTCATCTTCTTTCCCTTGGCTTTCGCCTTGGACCTAGAAGAGGAAGATCCTCCTACAAACAAAGTGGATGTTTCCCTACCTTTCTGTAGGGTGCCCTCTGCGCTCCTCAGCATGTTGAGGAGTTCTGAAAGTTCAACTTCCTTTTCTTATAAGTTGAAGTTCAGGATAAACTGGGCGTAAGTGGGAGGAAGGGACTGGAGAATCAAGTCCGTATAGTGCTCATTCTCCAACGTGGTCCCAAGGTCCGCGAGCTCTTCTATGTAGCCAATCATCTTAAGCCCGTGTTCCGCTACCGATGATCCGACGGCCAACCTTGCCGAAAATAACTTTTTCGACACTTCGTATCTTGCGATACGAGACTGCTCTCCATACAGTTCTTTTGTATGGAGAAATATGGATTCGAGGTCCATATTCTCGTGCCTCCTCTGATGTTCGTTGTCCATAGAGGCAAGCACGAGGCACTTGGCCTTCGCGCAATCGATTTCCCAGGTCTTACGGATTTCCTTATCCGTGACGCTGGTTTTGGGACCTGGGACAGGGGGAGCTTTGGTGGTAAGAAGATACCCCAGCTTGTCGTAAGTGATTGCCATCTTGACATTCCTGAGCCAATCTTTGTAGTTTGGCCCTGTCAGTATGTTTTTATCTAGAAGTAACTTAAGTCCAGTCATGTCGATTGGTCGCTGCAATTAGGAGAGAGAGAAGAAACACTCAGCATGATGCTCTTGCAAGTTTAGAACGGTTTTTGGTTTGTCTAAACAGGATGGCTCCCACTGTCTCTCGAATCCCTCCTCAAACCAAAAAGGAAGAATTAGTCGGGATCAATCTCACCTCACAATACTTGCTTAACCGTTCAGCCAGGCCAGTGTCGGTACTTCGAGGGAGGTTTTCCAACGCTTTCGCGAAGTTCCTTAATTAAATAACCTCTTTTCCCTGGGGGCGTAGCCCCGCTAACACCTTTCTAGACACCTACTAGGTTTATAGCATTGATCGTTTAGTAAGAAATTTCCCGAGGAGTAGCATATACTCACAGTAGGATCGGGATCCAAATATCATCGCGTGACGAAACTGAAGGAATCCTACCAGAATCATCACACTCCAAATGGTATGCAACTCTAGCAAGTTTCAGTACTTATGAAACTCCCGATGTGGATTTTTGCCCCATGCTCTTATGACCTTGACTTTGGCCAACAAATCATAAGTCACATGTCAAGTTCTACCCATCGTTCTCCAGGTTAATTTGAATCCACCCGTACCTACCTTTGACTTTGGCCAACAAGGCAGTACGACTGTTCCAAATCAACGCATCTATCTATGCTGCACATGAATACCCAATAGCTACCAATCACTATGCCTTGACTTTGGCCAACAAACATAGCTTGAATACTATTGACTATTCATGTGAAACGACGGAGGGCTACGAATGGTTTTGGCGAAACCGTGAACGTAGTGAACTTGATATATTCGATGGAACGAGATAGCTTTTAAAAGGAGTGGCTCAAACTCCGCATTTAAAAGTTGGTTTTGAAAAGAACCGAGTGGTTTTTCGAAAGTGTTCCAACGACTTTTACTTGGTTTATTTTTCTTGCATTAGTTCTTTTAATGCGTGATATTCTTGCATTAGTTCTTTTAATGCGTCCCATCATTTAATCCAACCATTGCAGAAAACAACCAAAATATGACGTACGCTTATGCCATTCGCATTCGCCACGGAGCCCCGTCATTACCCGTTAGGTTACTTAACTAACGACAGAGCGGGGGCTGGGCTAGCGCGGCTGTAAAACATAAGCAACGCCTAAATAATATCATATATAAATATATTGCAATGATAACCATTTCAGATCACAGATGAACACATTGGATATACTAGGAACCCGCAATTCATACGAGCCTGTAACGAAAAGCAGATTACACGGTCGCGGTGAATAGCCAAAACCCCACCCAAGACCCCTATGGGTGCGGCAAACTACCCGCCAAGTACTCGAAGCGAAGCAACCTCCCTCAACTCCGTGAGTAGGCCACTCGACACTTCGGCATACCCGGTAGTTTGTGCACCCCCTCCATGGGTCTATCCTAGGAGCAAAAACAGTAAAAAGAAATTATACAATGACGGCTACAACCCCGACCCAGTTGTGCGGCCATATAAATAATTATTACATCAATTTACAAATTTACATGAATTGAAAGAAAAGAAAACTCTCATCTCACAACCCCCGGCTATTCACGCGCGACAATCCAATGAATTCATATACACAAACCAATAACATTACAAATCACAGATTTGTATAACTCCCACTAATCGACATATAGCGATTAGCAGACGTTCAATACAAATATCACATCACAGATAAAAACCCGTCAGCTTAAGTCTTTAGAAACTCGATCAAAATACGGTTTTTAAAGCCCCAAAAACAAAATTTTCTTTCTGGAAAATCTGGGCTGAAAAAACATATACCAAAATTCCCAAAATACCCCACTGAACAAACTGCAACCAAAATTTCCCACGGCCGAGTCAACTCGGCCGCGGAACCGCGGCGGGAGCACGCTCCTGCCGCGTTTCCGCGGCGCTTTGATCGGATCAGTGGATGAAATTTTTGCAGTTTGCTATAAAAACCCTGAGCCGAATTTTAAAGTATGATTTATCATTTTTGGAACAGAGAAAAAATTCGACAGCAAGCATGAATTCCGGGTTCATTTCGGGACTTTTTCTCCGATCGAATTTCTAGCTACTATGCTAACAAGTTAGGTAGTGTTTAACTAGGCTCTGATACCACTGTAAATCCATGCTACCTCTCCCGGTACTTACGGGCTTGCGGAATTTGATGAAAAACAATTTTCTAGAGGCGGTAACATGGACTCAAAACGAATCTTTGTTAAACTATCTACCTAACAACCTAACTAGGAGTTGTTAACTACTCGGTTAGGGGGTTATACCTTTCTTTTCTTGAACTCCTTCGTCTTCAAGCTTCGATGGTGTACGGATCGGCTTCACCCCGTCGTCTCCTTGCGCCGAAGATCGATCCACCTGAAAGCTTCTACCTTTGGCTTCTTCTTCGAACTTTGAAGAAACTAGTTCACTCGGTTTGCTAAACCTTGTGAACTAGAGTGAGTAGAGGAGAATGTGTTGGGATTTTTCTCTATGGTTCTTGCTTCTCAACACATGAGACAAGTGAACCATAGACTAGAGAGAGGGAGAGCAAGAGGAAGAAGATGAGAGCTCAAGAACAAGAGAGAGAATGAAAATGATAGAATGAGAAAGACTTTTCTCTCTTGGCTCTCATAATCCAAAGCCATCATAACAAATCATAACAATCAAGTATTATGTGATGGTTTAAGCTACAATATCCATATCATTTCATGCACTCAATTTTCACAAGAAAAACAAGCAAGCAAAAGTCTTTGCCATGAAATGATAGCTATTATCATCATGATGGTCAACTAGTCCAACCTAGTCAACCGGTCAACAAAGTCAACAAAGTCAACCCCTCAATAACCATGTCGCCATAATACTTAATTAATAATATTGTTAATCATATATCATATTCTCATTAGGGTTGAGCTAAAAGTCAATAGTCAACAGTCAACAGTCAACAACCCTAATGAGAATCCTCTGCCTCTGTCTCTCCGTCAACTGTGCATACACACCTGCATCCGCGTTCCGAGGAACACGAATACATACTGGATAAAACCAATCCCAAAACGTACACTAGGATCTGGCTTAAACCAAAGCCTGCTAGTGTTAACTGTCCGGACACTGTACGTGCACAAGTGCACGGATGTGACCGAACCCTGTCGCAAAACCATGCGACCTGTCGCAAAACCATGCGACCTCTACTCTTTTGCCTAAAGGAGAATAGATTTCAGTGTGGGACTCTAAAGACTCGACACTACGCTGGTAGTGGGTTTAACCACAGACCGCAAGCGGCATTAGCTGTGCGTAACGGTCCCCAGGTAGATGCCGACAAGAAGACAGACGAGGTGAAACCCATCTGAACTACTACTGAGCCTGAATGTGACAGTCTCCGTACAGTCCGGTCTGTTCGTCTGATACATCGCATGGCGGGCCTAGGAGGGCGGTAAACATCAGTCCCCTAATAGCGGTACAAGTCGTGTCGGAGTGAAGCCCAAAACACCCTGAGATAACACTGGAAGCCTACCAGTATATCTCGCTTGCCCTGGCCAGGGACTACTCGTGTAATGGCTCTCCTAGACATAACGCGATGTAAACCCCCAATACCGGGAGAGACGAATCCTGTCTAATGTCACTGCCTCCAAGTGCTTCGTGACTGCACCCAACTACTACCTGTTTGCACGACTCCTTTGAGCCGTGGTAGGGTAGTAATCTAAGTACAGTGGGAACACACTCGAGGCGAAGTGACAGTGTCAAGTCAGCGGACTAAGCTGTACTCATGTCACCTGGGAACTGATAACTAACGATAGGTATAATACCAACCGGTCAGTTCCCGACGAGTCCTGTCCAGCGTACTCGTAACCCAACGAGCATCCGCATACTATCTCCAGTACGACGTACTGATGGCTGTAGGACAGACCATCTCCCACACTGGGATGAGAAGCGTATACGCTAGTCTACTCCAGAGTATCGATGCCCTGTCTTGATAGTCCTGCGACTAGGGACCTGCATAAGGATGTGCTTATAGATTACCCAGCCCCCACTAGTGTGACTGCCATCACAACATTGGTAATCAAGCAAAGATCCTAAGGGCTCCACTAATGTGTATTGGTGATATACTAAAATAAACACATGTACACATTGAAGTAGAAACAAACCAAGTAGCATACTACTATTTTGAGCAAGATTGTATATGCAAGGTGAATATCCCAAGCTTCCATTAAGTAATATACAAACTAGTATGATACAGTAATGGCCTCTAGGGCATATACACTAACAATATTTTCGTTGTTTTCTGCAATGGTAGGATTAAATGATGGGATGCATTAAATTAATGCAAGAAAATAAACCAAAGTAAAGTTGTTGGAACAATTTCAAAACCACTCGGTTTCTTTTCAAAACCAACTTTTAAACGCGGAGCTTGAACCACTCCTTTTAAAAGCTATCTCGTTCCATCGATTATGTCAAGTTCACTACGTTCACGGTTTCGCTAAAACCATTCGTAGCCCTCCGTCATTTCATATGGATAGTCAATAGTATTCAAGCTGTGTTTGTTGGCCAAAGTCAAGGCAAAGTGATTGGTAGCTATTGGATATTCATATGCAGCATAGATAGATGCGTTGGTTTGGGACAGTTGTACTGCCTTGTTGGCCAAATTCAAAGGTAGATACGGGTGGGTTCAAATTAACCTGGAGAATGACGGGTAGAACTTGACATGTGACGTATGATTTGTTGGCCAAAGTCAAGGTCATAAGAGCATGGGGCAAAAATCCACATCGGGAGTTTCTAAAGAAACTGAAACTTGCTAGCGTTGCATACCATTTGGAGTGTGATGATTCTGGTAGGATTCCTTCAGTTTTGTCACACGATGATATTTGGATCCGGATCCTACTGTGAGTATATACTACTCCTCGGGAAATTTCTCACTTAACGATCAATGCTATAAACCAAGTAGGTGTCTAGAAAGGTGTTAGCAGGGCTTCGCCCCCAGGGAAAAGTGGTTCTTTAATTAAGGAACTTCGCGAAAGCGTTAGAAAACCTCCCTCGAAGTACCAACACTGGTTTGGCTGAACGGTTAAGCAAGTATTGTACGGTGAGATTGATCCCGACTAATTCTTCCTTTTTGATTTTAGGAAGGATTCGAGAAACAGTGGGAGCCATCCTGTTTAGACAAACTAAAAACCACTCTAAACTTGCAAGAGCATCATGCTAAAGTGTTTCTTCTCTCTCTCCTAATTGCAGCGACCAATCGTCATGACCGGACTTAAGTTACTACTAGATAAAAATATACTGACAGGGCCAAACTACAAAGATTGGCTCAGGAATGTCAAAATGGCAATCACTTACGATAAGTTGGGGTATCTCCTTACCACCAAAGCTCCCCCTGTCGCAGGTCCCACCTCCAGCATCGCGGATATAGAAATCCGTAAGACCTGGGAGATCGACTGCGCGAAGGCCAAGTGCCTCGTGCTTGCCTCTATGGACAATGAACATCAGAGGAGGCACGAGAATATAGACCTAGAATCCATATTTCTCCATACTAAGGAACTATATGGAGAGCAATCCCGTATCGCTAGATACGAAGTCTCGAAAAAGTTGTTTTCGCCGAGATTGGCCGTCGGATCATCGGTAGCGGAACACGTGCTTAAGATGATTGGCTTTATTGAAGAGCTCGCGGACCTTGGGACCACGTTAGAGAACGAGCTCTATACGGACTTGATTCTCCAGTCCCTTCCTTCCACTTACGCCCAGTTTATCCTGAACTTCAACATGCAAGGAAAGGAAGTTGAACTTTCCGAACTCCTGAACATGTTGAGGAGCGCAGAGGGCACCCTACAGAAAGGTAGGGAAACATCCACTTTGTTTGTTGGAGGACCTTCTTCTTGTAGGTCCAAGACGAAAGCCAAGGGAAAGTAGAAGACACCCCCCACCAAACCAAGGGGCGGTGTTATTAAAGTGGAAACGAAGGGAAAAGCAAAGGCAACAAAGATAGCGGGACATCTTGTGGGAAAGGAAGAGTGCTTCTATTGTCATAAGAAAGGACACTGGAAAATGGATTGCAGGGCTTGGAAGGCCAAGAACCAGGACCCGAAGCAAGTTGCTGCTTCGGCTTCAGGTGTGTATGTTATTGAAAACTGTCTATCAATAAACTCTACTTCCTGGGTATTGGATATCGGATCAGGATCTCATATCTGTAATTCTTTGCAGGCACTGAGAAAGCATAGGGTTTTGAAGGCAGGTGATATGACGCTCAGAGTTGCAAACGGAGCTGGCATGGATGCTGAGTCCGTGGGGGACTATCACTTGGGATTGTCAGATGGACATGTTTTGGTTTTACGGGATTGTTATTTTGTACCCAATGCAACTTGTAATATCATATCTGTATCTTTAATGTCTAAAGAAGGTTATGAATAAGTAATGTTGTAAACATTCACCTTAATCAAGTTCTGATTGGGTCGGGTACATTAAGCAATGGTATATACGTATTAAACCAACCACAGATTTTCAATGTCCAGAATACACACAAAAGAAAGTCTCCAGAAATAAATCATGCTTTCTTATGGCATTGTAGACTGGGTCACATCAATGAGAGAAGGTTGGCGAAGTTGCATACAGAAGGATATTTGGATCCGTTCGAATATCAATCATATGCAACTTGTCAATCCTGTCTCAAAGGAAAGATGACAAAGACTTCGTTCACTGGACACGGAGTAAGAGCAAGCAAGCTCTTGGGGCTCGTACACAGCGATGTGTGCGGTCCAATGTCTACACATGCGCGACGCGGTTATTCTTACTTCATTACTTTTACGGATGACTTTTCAAGGTACGGATATGTCTTCTTAATGAAACATAAATCTGAAGCCTTTGGAAAATTCCAGGAATACAAGAATGAAATAGAAAAACAAACAGGCAAAAGTATCAAGACACTGAGATCTGATCGAGGTGGTGAATACTTAAGTGCCGAGTTCCTGGATTACCTAAAAGAGAATGGAATTCTCTCTCAGCTTACTCCTCCATAAACTCCGCAACATAACTGTGTATCGGAGAGACGGAACCGAACCCTATTGGATATGGTACATTCCATGATGAGTAACGCCGAGTTACCGCGATCCTTCTGGGGATATGCACTAGAATCAGCTGCATACCTTTTGAACCAAGTTCCAACTAAGACAATGCCTACCACACCATATCAGATGTGGAGTGGGAAGAAACCCTATCTTAAGCACATTAAGACATGGGGATGTCCAGCTTTTATCAAAAAGCAGCATGCGGACAAACTCGAGGCACGCTCAGTACAGTGCAAGTTTGTGGGATATCCAAGGAACTCCAAGGGATATTACTTCTATTGCGAAGAGGAACAAAAGGTTTTTGTTTTTCGTCATTCCTGCTTCTTGGAAACTGAATTTTTGGAAAATCAGATAAGTGGGAGCGCAATAGAACTGGAAGAAACTCCAGAACCACGAGCTATTACTAAAATCTTAGAAGAACCAGAGGGTTCGAAAGAACAGGACATTCCTGCGCCGCTCCGCAGAAGTAGTAGGCAGTCTCATCCGTCCGAGAGATACTACGGTTTTCTCATAGACGGGGATAGAGAGGATTGCATCATTGATAGTGACGAGCCGACTAGCTTCCAGCAGGCCATTCAGAGCGTTGACTCGGTAAAATGGCTGGATGCAATGCGGACTGAAATGGAGTCCATGTACACCAACAAAGTATGGACTTTGGACGTTGCTCCAGATAGGGTAAAACCCGTAGGATGCAAATGGATCTTCAAAAGGAAGATTGGTGTAGATGGACAGGTTGAGACCTATAAGGCTAGACTTGTTGCAAAGGGTTTTCGTCAAAGACCTGGTTTGGACTATGACGAAACCTTTTCTCCAATGGCTATGCTGAAATCCATTCGGATCCTTCTTGCCATTGCTGCCTTCCACGATTATGAGATTTGGCAGATGGACGTAAAGACCGCTTTTCTAAATGGAAATTTAGAGGAGTGTGTCTATATGGACCAGCCAGAGGGTTTCATTCAGAGTGGGAGCAGCGGAAAGGTGTGCAACTTGCTTAAGTCCATTTATGGACTAAAGCAGGCATCGCGGAGTTGGAACATCTGTTTTAATGAGACGGTCAAAGATTTTGGCTTTATCAAAAATCCAGATGAACCATGCATCTATAGTAAAATTGTAGCATGAACTGTCGTATTCCTCGTTTTATACGTGGATGACATTCTCTTGATAGGAAATGACATTCCTATGCTACAATCTGTCAAAAGGTTCTTGTCACACAGGTTCTCCATGAAAGACCTGGGTGATGCCTCTTACATTCTGGGGATTCGGATCCATCGTGATAGATCCAAGAGGATATTAGGACTTTCACAGTCCAGGTACATCGACACCGTACTGAAAAGATTCAGTATGGGAGATTCCAAGCGCGATAATCTACCGGCTTGTCACGGGATCACCCTCTCCAAAGAGATGTCTCCCAAGACTGATTTGGAAAGGGATCGCATGTCTATTATACCCTACGCTTCTGCGGTAGGCTCTATAATGTATGCGATGTTGTGTACCGGACCAGATGTAGCTTATGCACTGAGTGTGGTAAGCCGGTATCAGTCAAACACTGGGGAGAAGCACTGGATAGCGGTAAAGAACATTCTGAAGTACCTAAGAAGGACTAAGGACATGTTTTTGGTTTACGGCAGAAAAGACCTCCAGATGGAGGCCTTTGCTGACTCCAGCTTCCAGAGTGACAAGGATGACTCCAAGTCCATATCGGGTTATGTCTTTACCCTTAATGGAGGGGCGGTGTGTTGGAAGAGTTCCAAACAGGAAACCGTTGCTGAATCGACGATGGAAGCGGAATATATCGCTGCATTTGATGCCGCAAAAGAAGCCGTCTGGATGAGAAAGTTCTTGACAGAACTTCAGGTGGTTCCATCCATTGTTGATCCAATACCTCTGTATTGCGACAACAACGGGGCTATAGCTTTAGCGAAGGAACCCAGGTCCTATCAGAAGTCCAGACACATCTTGAGGTGGTATCACCTGATCAGGGAGATCGTGGATCGCCAGGAGATCGAGGTTCGGAGGGTTGCTACGAAAGATAACACTATAGATCCATTCATGAAGGCTTTACCCCAGACTCAGTTCGAGCGGCTGATCGAGATGATAGGTCTTCGATACGCCAGTACAAGGCCTTAGTGCAAGTGGGAGATTGTTAATGTATATGCCCTAGAAGCCATTACTGTATCATACTAGTTTGTATATTACTTGATGGAAGCTTTGGATATTCACAGTTGTATAGACAATCTTGCTCGAAATGGTAGTATGCTACTTGGTTTGTTTCTACTTTAATGTGTACATGTGTTTCTTTTAGCATATCGCCTATACACATTAGTGGAGCCCTTAGGATCTTTCCTTGATTACCAGCGTTGTGATGGCAGTCACACTAGTGGGGGCTGGGTAATCTACAAGCACATCCTTATACAGGTCCCTAGTCATAGGATTATCGAGACAGGGCATCGATACTCCGGAGTAGACTAGCGTATGCGCTTCTCATCCCAGCAGGGGAGACGGTCTGTCCCACAGCCGTCAGTACGTCGTACTTGAGATAGTATGCGGGTGCTCGTTAGGTTACGAGTACACTAGACAGGACTTGTCGGGAACTATTGGTTGGTACTATACCTATCGTCAGTTATCAGTTCCCTGATGACATGAGTACAGCTTAGTCCGCTGACTTGACACCGTCACTTCGCCTCGAGTATGTTCCCACTGTACTTTGATTACTACCCTACCACGGCTCAAAGGAGTCGTGCAAACAGGTAGTAGTTGGGTGCAGTCCCGAAGCACGTGGAGGCAGTGACGGTTAGACAGGATTCGTCTATCCCGGTATTGGAAGTTGATATCGCGATGTGTCAAGGAGAGCCATTACACATAGTCGTCCCTGGCCAGGGCGAGCGAGATATGCTGGTAGCGTTTCCAGAGTTATCTCAGGGTGTTCTGGGCTACACTCCGATACGACTTGGATCGCTATTAGGGGACTGACGTTTACCGCCCCCTAGGCCCACCATGCGATACTCTCAGACGAACAGACCGGACTGTACGGAGACTGTCACATTCAGGCTCAGTAGGAGTTCGGATGGGTTCACCTCATCAGTCTTCTTATCGGCATATACCTGGGGACCGTTACGTACAGCTAGTACCGCTTGCAGCCTGTGGTTAAACCCACCGCCAGCGTAGTGTCGAGTCTTTAGAGTCCCACACAGAGAGCCATTCGTCTTTTGGCAAAACAGAGTAGAGGTCGCGTGGTTTTGCGACTGGGTTCGTTCACATCCGTGCACTTGTGCACGTTTGGTGTCCGGGCAGTTATTACTAGCGGGCTTTGTTTTAAGCCAGATCCTAGTATGCGTTTTGGGATTGGATTTATCTTATTTGTATTCGTATTCCTCGGAATGTCGATGCGGGTGTGTATGCACAGTTGACAGTGACAGAGGCAGAGGATTCTCATTAGGGTTGTTGACTGTTGACCTTTTCTAAACCCTAATGAGAATAAGAAATATGATTAATAATAATATTAATTAAGTATTATTGTGCCATAGTTGAGTTGAAAGTTTGACTTTTGTTGACTTGTTGACTTTGTTGACCGGTTGACTATTTTGGACTTGTTGACCATCATTTCATGGCTATGACTTTTGCTTGCTTGTTGTTTACAAATTGCATTAAATGCATGAAATGATAATGGCCATTGATATGAACCATCACTAATACTTAATTATTATTATTATCATGATTATTTTGTTTTTTGAGAGCATGGTTGTAAAAAGTTAAGCTCATTCTATCATTCTCATTCTCTCTCATCCAAGCTCTCCCTCTTCCTCTTGCTCATGGCTCTCATGTCTCATGAGTTGAGAAACATGAGCCATTGAGATAAAAACCTTAAAAACACTTCTCTACTCATTCTAAAGTTCAAGGTCTAGCAAGCCAAGGACTTTAGTTTCCTCTCGGTTGAGATAGGAGCTCAAGGTAGAAGCTTTCGGGTGGATCCATCTTTGACATCAAGGAGGCGACGAGGTGAGGCCGATCCAACCACTCCAAGGAGCAAGAAGAGAAGGAGTTCAAGACCTAGGTATAACCCCTAACATAGTAGTTAAACTTGTAGTTAGGTTGCTAGATGTTTGTTTAGCAAAGATCCTATTCTAAAAGTCCATGTTACCTTCACCGAAAAAATCGTTTTTTACCGTTTCTGCATCTCCGAAAGAACCGGGAAGGGTAACGTGGACTTACATATGTTTGATTCTTTAGTTAAAGATCTAGGGTTAGGGTTATCTATAATGGCAAAAATTTAAACTTGGCATAAGTTGTAACATTTCAGAAAAATATAAAATATTATTTTTGGAATTTAATATTAAAATAATATTTTTCCCGAAAACTGCCGATTTGCGAAATTGAGATTTTCGAAAAAGGGTATAAATATATACCAATAATTATGAAATAATTAGGAATTAAAATGATTTATTCATTTAAAAATATATTTCAAGGATTTAGCATTTTTAAGATTTATTATATCCAGTTGAATGAAAACACGATTAGTGCACTACTAATCGCGATTAGGCCAAATCCGTGTTTTTACAGTTTTTCATGGTTAGTGCACCATGAAATGTTCATTGTGTTGTTTTATGTTGTGGTTGTTTTCTTTGGTGAGAAACGAAAAGAAAAGAGGAATGATTGAAGAGAGAGGGGGGGGGGACAAAATGATTAGGGTAGGTATGCTTGGAGAGAGAGAGAGAGGGAGTGAGAATAAGTGAGATAGAGAGGGGGGCTGCCTCATTCCATCATCCTCCATCATTTTTCATCTTTTCCTTCATCTTCCTCAAGCTCATTCCCTCCACCTTCAACCATAAATGTCATCTCCAAATCTCCACCAAAATCCTATACCCCTTTCACAAAAAAGACCACCTCTTCAACCTCTACCCAATGGACCAAGAAATGTGGGATTTTGACAACATTGGCAAACTAGGGTTTTTTCTTGAGATGCAAATGAGGTATATCTTCTTCCTTGTAGTTAGTTTGTTGGTTCTATATATTCTAGTTAGTTTAGAGGTGGTTTGAGTAAGAAATGGTGATGTTAGAATAATTCTAGAAAAGGATTAGGGTTTGAATTGAATCCTAGGGAATAATTGAGGTTAGTAGTGAACTTAAACCCCTTTTAGTGATAGTATATTGGACTAAACCATAAACTTAAACCTCAAAACATAAACTTAGAAACCCCGATTATCAGAAATTTGTGACAATAGTGATGGTATTTTTGGATCTGGAGTGAGCCGGGTGACCTGAAATTTTTTCTGAGATCACAGAAGGATGTGCAGGTGATATGGAGCATACCGTAGAGACCCGAGACCAAACCCTAACACCTGGGCCGCAAATTTAATCCCCTGGGCCGCAATTTGCGGCCTGGGTACCTCATTTTGGGTTCTTTCTTCGTCTGTAGCTCCTATGTCAGTAAAATAGACCCTTTACATATGCAACTTTGACCAGTTTGGCCTAGGGTAAAATCTGGGAGTACATTGGGGTGTTTATGGCTATGTTTTCCGTATTTTAGGATGGTGGGTTTTGATATTGGGATTTGTATTTGGTCGTGTGTCTTTTGAACGTCAACGACTAGGATTTTTAGTCGTGTTTTGCACGTGAAGCTATTGGTTTTAACCTATGAGCGGAACTTGTGTCGTTTGGGTTTCCGATTTGATTTTAATACGCAATTTTGATATGTTATGATATGTAGGTACCTTACGAGGACTTCGAGATGACAAGGATGAGCGTAGCATCATCAACTCCAGAGAGCGAAGATAGAGGTGAGTAGATTTATATCTACGGGGAGAAGTCAGGTGGATGGCGTAAAGCACCCCCGCAAAGTCGTAAGAAATGATGTGATATGTTATAGATATGCATTTATATGTTATGGAGAGATTGAACACTTAGCAAGGGGAGCTTTAGGAGATCATGGTTTTATTGTTAGAGAGAATTGAAGAAAGGACTTTAGGCGATTTCTTAGTCATGAAACCCTAGAGTAAAGATTTGCATACACGCACATACACATACTCGCATACATTTACTTTCTTGTGCGTATTGGGGATATATATATATATATATTGGTATTCATATGCTTGGATGACGAGAATGTTATATGATACTTGGAAATGAGTCGATATAATCGGGCGTGATGCCGTGAGATATTTAAGGTGTGACAGAGATACGTCATGATGTTACAGCGGATCGTTGGACGACGATACTATATGGATGATGATATATATACATATATATGATAGTTGACATTTGATCGAGATATGAGATGAGATATGTTAAGATATTTATAATGGATCGCTTGGGCGGTGTATACTTCTTTACGAAAATATGTGTTGAAGACATCGGATTGTATGAGGCTTTAGATCAGTAGCCAGATCATGATATTGTTGATGATATTAGTATTGTATTAGACTTAGATCAGTACCCCTGTCATGATATGTGATGATAAGGATATCAGATGACTAATGAGATGAATATGATATTTGACCCATTCCCAGATTTGGGATGCCGTACGATAGATTTACCGTACGAGATATGATTAAGATGTTAGACCCGCACTCTTCACTCGAGGATGTCACATATATATATTGTATCGTACGTGATACTGTTGAGGCGAGATCACCGACTACTAGGTATATATATATAGATCGACTCAGACTTAGGCGGATTCCCTTACCTTTTTCACTGGGCTCGAGTCATACTCTTTTTCAAAAGTTGGGAGTCGTGAGCATGTTTTTATACCAAACTGTATGACTCGTATATTGGGTAGGTATATTTTCAGTGTTGCTGTTACTACATCACTTTCTGTACATTTCATCACATTGCATGCTTGTACATATGTTATCTGTAATCATCATGAAACCCTGCTGTCAGGACACCAGCACCATTACCGATGATGCGTATGGTCTACATACACTTGCTTGCCGGATCACACACATCATCATCGATAATTGCCATGTCACGTACACTTTAGAAAATACTATTCTTTGACATAGCTTGCTAAGTTGATAGTTGCAATATGTTATAGCTTTCGGGTGCTAGTTTAACTATTGTATTCATTGCATGATATCAGATGCATTCATGTATTCATTGGTTATGCAGTATTATGGAGATTTATGCTGGTTTTCATTGTTATTGACATGGTGACTTGATGATTTTGGATTATTCTTGATATTTTCTGGATTTGGAAACCGCATGTGAAAGTTTTGTAAAACTGATGAATTATTTTAAAGAGAAAAAATGCAGTTTTCCTTGATATGCTGAGTATTGTCCACCATGATATTTTCTCGGTTCTGAGATGTTTTCGAGACCCGATTCGAGGAGTTGGATGAATCGTCTCGGGTACATGGTGGACCCGGTAAGGTACCCCGGGTCAAGAAGCTCGAGGTGTAGACGATGAGCCCGGCAGGGGCAGACTGCCTACCAGTGATTTTACCTGGCACGGCGGATATCCGGAGGATACCGTTCATGGTCGTATAATTGATGATATGGCCTGATCCGGACTGACGGAGCCCGAGATATTGAGATATTGAGACTTGAGACACTGAGATATTGAGATTTGATAATACAGGCTAGTCCGGCTAGCCGGAGCCTGAGGTATTGATATACTGAGATTTATGTTTTGTGTCGATGCTGGACACTGTTTTATCTGTCGATTTCATTGATGATACGCGATTTATATACATACAGAAATCTCATTAAAATAAAGAAAACAGTTGTCTCATTCATGATGTATTCGGTTTCACTTGTAATGCATTCATACATCATATATCTGATATGTTGCTATCTGAGGTACTGACACGAGCATGTAGTATTACACTTATACATAGATGGACCGGGATATTTATTTGAGGATATTACTTGGTAGGACCTAGGATAGCGTTATGCATGCGATTTCTACTCATAGATGTTTTCTATTCACGACTTGGAAACTCACCCCCGTTGTGCCACAGTTTCTTGTAGGTTTTGCCGCACAGGTTTCGTTGCAGTTTTTCTTGCACACTGTCCCTTCCGGGTGATTGCTTTGGTAGGTGGGTTCTTTTGCATCAGGACCACCATTGTATATTTGTTATTTCAGTTGTATCTAGTAAAACTCCATCAACCAGACTTGTATTATTTGATATACATAGATGACCAGTGTATATTGAAGGATTACCTACGATGGCAGCAAGTTTTCAGGAGGCATCGTCCATACCAAATTAAAATTTTACCGATTTAGATAACCCTAAACTTGATCGTTAACTAGAAATAATACGGGATATGAATGCAAACACTTTGCAATAAGTAAAGAGAGCGGGGAATACAACCTTTGTAAACTGGTCCTTCACTTCAATAGCTCCATGTAGTAGTCCCCTTCACTGCGATCGCAAACTCCAGACTCTAGAGAGGCTCCGTAGAAGAAACGAACGTGCTTGCTTCGAAGACTTCGAGGCCGAAGATGATCTACATCGGGGAGACACTAACTCAAGCTACTCCTTCACTAGGTCATGAACTTTGTGAAGAGAACACCCTATACTACATGGCAAGTAGTAAAGGATGATGAAGTAGGAAGTGGGCTCACTTTAGAATTGATTTTCTCAAATTTTTCCTCATTCCACCATTAGAGATAGTAAGCTTTTTAGGAGGAAGAAGATCAGGAAGAAGAACTCTTGTGAATAATCCATCCAAATGAAAACTTATCCAAATCAATTATTCACCCATGGTTGAGTTAAGCCCTCATGCTTAACTCATGTAGAGAATTAACCAAGGTGTGAAGTTAAAGGTTGAGTTAAGTAATATCTAAGGAAATGACAAAAGAGTGGACTTTGTCAAAGTTTCTCCAAGTTTCTTCAAGCTTGATAACTTTGACTAAGTTTATCTCTTTTGTTAAATTCTTAAGATAAAAACAAAACCCTAATTTAACCTAATCATGGTATAAGTCTTGTACACCCATCTTGCATGTATCATCAACCATGACACAATGCATGTACACAAACATACATATCACATATGTACAATGTGCACACAAAGTGAGAAAACAAATCATAAGTGAGCTAATACTAATTAATGTAACGTAATATATCAAACATATAATTATACATTAAATTATTAAATCAAATCTTGATTTAATAATCCGGCTATAACCGACTAATATCATGTGTAACAACTTATCGAATCAACACTTGATCCGATAACCCGGCTATATAGCATACAACCGATCAATGTCATGAATCGCGAGAATAGAATACGGTATCATATATTGTATTAATCTCGGTCCCGCACATATCACATATGTGCTCCTTTTCCATTTCGCTTGAGCCAAGAAACCCCTGTGTAGGACTCTAAAGACTCGTCAATACGCCGGCAGTAGGTGATGATCATATCAAACACCCATAAGCCGCAAGCGGTCTGCTAAACGTAACGGCCACCCGGGTATTGAGCGATCAAAAGATCAACAAGCAAGCTTGCTCACACTCCTGCGAATCCAGTCAGAAACACTACCGTACAGTCCGGTCTCTTCATCTGATATGTCGCATATCTCATCTAGGTGTGGAAACGTCAGACCCCAGTAACTCGATAAGTCATGTCAATATGAGGCTCATAAAGGGTCGAGAAACTATTGATAACACTTACCAGTATATCTCTGAAACTGCCTTCGCCAAGGACTTCCTGTTATAGCCAATCGAGCACAGCGCAACATCAACTCCCTATACCGGGAGAGACGAAACCCCTCCTATCGCTCATTGCCTCCGTGTGATTCGGGACTGTACCGAAAAGCCACCGTTTTGCATGCGCTCTTGGACGTAGTATGATGGAAATCAAAGCACAATGGGAATCACACAAGACTCTATGACGATCTCGGGTCTACAGACTAACCTGTACCAGTGTCACCAGAGAACTGCCATCTGACGTGAGGTATAATACCATTTGGGAGCTCTCGGCGAGACCGTCCAGTCTACCCAGTCTCCACTGAGCACCCGTAAACTGTCTCTGATGTCTAACACCAATGGATATGGGATCATCCATCGCCCATCTATATGGGTTGAGAAGCTATACGCTAGTCTACTCTGGTATATCGATGCCCTGTCTTGATATACCTACGACTAGGAACATTTGAAGGATGTACTTAGCGACTACACTGTCCCCACTAGTATGATCTACATCATAGTCCTGGTAGTCAAGTACTCATCCTAAGGGCTTTATCAACATGTAACATAAAGACAATCAGAGTACATGTTAAGATAAAGAGCAACCAGATAGTATACTATCATGTCGAGCAAGATAGTCCTCCCTATATATATCCAAGCATCCACTACAATATACATCGTATGTACAGTAATGGCCTCTAGGGCATACATATCACTAACAATCTCCCATATGCACTAGGGCCATCTGTTGTAGTATCTCATACCCAACAATCAGCAGTGGTTGAAGTATCTCATACTCAACCATCCCATAAAAGTCTCTACTGGGAAATAGGCCTTTGTGAATGGATCCGCCCTGTTCTCCTCTGTGTCTACTCTCCTAACCTCGATCTCCCTGAAGATCAACCATCTCCATGATCAGGTGATACTGCCGAAGAATATGTCTGGATCTCTGAAGGGACGGGGGTTCCTAGGGAAAAGCCACAACTCCATTGTCACACAATGGTAGGAACGAAGTTCATCTCATGAACTTATATTCACCCAGACCCTTTCTTTGGTAGCATCCTAAGGTAGCAATGTATTAGCCTTTAACCGTCTAGATTTGTCACGGTATCTAGTTTGGAACTTTTCCAACATACTGTCCCTCTACTGAGGGTAAAGACAATGCGTGTGACTGGCATTCAGTCGTCCTTAGCACCCTGGATCCTGTCCAGTGATTCTCCCCAGGATCGATTGATACCATCTTACTACACCTAGTGAGAATCCTAACAACCAATTAGATCTATCTCATAGATCCAAAACCCAGAATTTAGGAGGTATCGGCTTGATCCTATATGGAGAATCCTTGTGATAAGAGGAGATTGACCGAGCGTAGCATATGAAACACCTTTCCTATCAAGAGTATGTCATCCACGTACAATACGAGGATCATCACCATACTCCCTACCACCTTTTTTGTATATAGAGGGTTCATCTACCATTTTGATGAAGTCAAACACTTTGACTACCGCATCAAAACAGATGTTCCATCTCTGCGATGCATGCTTTAACCCATAAAGCAACTTGCACACGTTTCCGCTGCTCCCACTGTCTATGAAGCCCTCTTGCTGTGTACTTATAGACACTCTCTTCTAAATCATCATTTAGAAAAGAAGTCATAACACCCAACCGCCAGATATTGTAGTCATGGTATGTAGCAATGGCAAGTAGGATCCGGATGGACTTAAGCATAGGCACTAGAAATGGTTTCACCATTATCCACACATGGTCGATGACGAAAACCTTTTACAACTAGTCTTAGCTTTGAAAGTCTCAACTTTTCCATGTACACCAAGTAATCTTCTCAAGATATACTTGCTCCTGATGGGGATTTAACCCTTCAGATAAAGCAACCAAATTCCATACTTTATTTGTGCATATAGATTCCATCTCAGATCGCTTAGGATCCAGCCATTCTCACAGAGTCCCCACTCCTGATGGCCAGCTCGAAACTAGTTGGGTCATCATCTCATGATGCAATCCTCGCTCCCACTGTCATAGAGAAAACCAAAGTATCTCTCAGGTGGGTGAGGAACCCTACCAGATCGGCGGAGAGGCTGAGGTTCGTTGGAAGCTATTGAATCCTCCGGGTTCACCAAATCATCAGCTGTAGTTTGTATAGCTGGAACTCCTTCCAGTTCTACCTCATGACCACTAATTTCTTCACAAGAAATTCCCTTTCTCAATGGTGGCATGCTGAGAAGAAAAACACCTTTTGTTCCTCCGTGTGGTAGTAGATATTCCCTTGCGAACGCTTGGGATATCCAACAAACTTCCACAGAACTGACCTTGTCTCGAGCTTGTCCGGATTTTGCTTTTAGACATAGGCCGGACATCCCCAAATCTTAACTTTCTTAAGAGATGGGCTCTTCCCATACCATATCTCATATAGAGTGGTAGGCACCTGATTTGGTTGGAACCCTATTCAATAGGAATGCAGCTTCATAAGTGCATAACCCCCAAAAGGAAATTGGCAACTCAGTAGTACTCATCATAGAGCACACCATATCACATAGGGTGCGATTGCTCCGCCCTGATGCACCGACGTGCTGTGGTGTATACGGCGGAGTAATGCCGAGAGAGAATCTCATTCTCCTTTAGAATAATTCAGGAATTCCGTGCTCAAGTATTCTCCTCCCTGATCTCATCATAGGACATAATACTTATACCTGTTTTGGTTCTCTACTTCTGTCTTATATTCTTTGAATATCTTAAAAGTTTCGGACTTGTGTTTCAACAAGAACATATGTCTGAATCTTGAGAGATCATCAGTGAATTTAATGAAGTATAAAGAACCGGTCCTGGCATGTGTAGACTGGGGACATTCATACATTAGCATGTATCAATCCCAAGAGTTCACTAACTCTTTCTCTGTTCCAATATACGGAGCTATGGTCATCTTATCTTTGTGACATGACTGGCAAGTTTCACAAGATGTAAATTCAAACTGATTTAAATATGTATCTTTATGTAACCTAGCTAGTCAGGTCACATTGATATGACCTAGTCTACAATGCCACAAGTGGGATTCGTTCATTTCTGAACTCTTCCTCTTATGTGTGTTCTGTACGTTAAGGACTGTGGTTTGATTTAGAATGTATATGCTTTTAGATAACGTGCCTGAT
Source organism: Agapanthus africanus (assembly GCA_030015575.1). Lineage (NCBI taxonomy): Eukaryota > Viridiplantae > Streptophyta > Magnoliopsida > Asparagales > Amaryllidaceae > Agapanthus > Agapanthus africanus. The sequence goes on from CM057347.1 coordinate 296,417,126, forward strand.
CCGATCAACTTTTGATATAGGAAATGTTCAAAACAATATCCAACAATACAAAATTATATCCTTCTTTATCTCAATAAAGAGACTTATATGATGTTGTATATCAGGTTCGGTATCTAATAACATTCGTTCAGAATCAATGTATTTTGTAATACAGGGTAATAACTGCCAACAGACTTGGCTGCAACACTTGCATCATTTTTAACTCTTAAAACTCATCACCCTTCTCAGTTCTTTACCTATCTGTAGCCCATGTAACAGATTACATGTGTGGGATCCTGATCCGGTATCAAATACCCAGGACGTAAAGGATACTGAGAAACAGTTCTCTGTAATGAACACACCTGAAGAAGATACATCAGCATGTACTTTCTTCGCTTGGGCGGCACGGGAATTCGGGTAATCCCCAATTTCCTGCTCTGTCTTATAACAATTATAAGTTGGAGCGGGACCAACGTTCCTTAGCGCGGTATAACAAGCGGGTTCAGTCAATACATCCGTATTATTATCTTGATTAAGGCATGACATGGTCGCTACCTGGAGAGAGAGAAGAAAACACACAGCGTATGCTCTTGCAGGATTAGATTGGTTATTAATTTATCTAATCAGGATGCCTCCCACTGTTTTAGTCAAATCTTCCTTCAAACCCTAAAAGGAAAGACTATCCAGGATTAATTACACCGTACAAGTTAGCCAATTTTTCAGCCAGGCCAGTGCCGGTACTTTGAGGGAGGTTCCCCGTGCTTTCGCACGGACCTAATTAAAATAAACCTCGTTTTCCCAGAGGCGTAACCCCGTTGATACCTTTCTAGACACCTACTTGATCGGCTAATTGTAATGTGTAAAACTCTTCCAGGAGTAACTCTTACTCGCAGCGGGTATCGCGATCTAACTATATCACAGAAGGTATGCAATCTCATTGCAAATTTCAACACTTGAAATTCCCGATAATATTTTGCCCCGAGCGATCTATGACCTTGACAAGGTCAACAAACCATAGACCGCAAGTCAAGTTCAACCCGTCATTTCCTGATTGAATTAAACCAACCCGCATGACCCTTGACTAGGTCAATAAGGTCACACGACTACCCCAACTCAATCGCATCATATGCTTATGCAGATATGCATAAATAGCTACCGCACACTATGGCTTGACAAGATCAACAAACGCAGCATGAATACTATGAAGCACTTATCTGAAATGACGGAGGGCTATGACAGGTTTTTATGAAAACCTTTTGCGTAATGAACTTGATATCGTTGTAGAATTAAATGATTTAAAATGGAGTGTTTTTTAGGCCTTTGCTAGTTTCGTTAAAGAGGTCACTCCCGGTGAAGGGATCATTGGCTCTTTCCTTATCGAATAAGGTGCGGGATATTTCACAAATACCAATATGCAAAGTAAAAACTAGAAAAGCAATCAAAAGACAAAACCGAGGGTTGTAGCATCTGCCAGTTATTGCTAAAGAGGCCACTCCCGGTGAAGGGAACTCGGCTCTTTCCTTATCGAATAAAGTGCTGGATGTTCTATAAGGAACACCGCTATGCAAAACAACAACTAGAGCTACCTGATTTTAAAAATTCGATTCCACAACATCTTTAGGTTTCTTTTAGTTTCATTAATCTCATTAATGAAGTCCCATTTTATTATGCTTCACAAGCATCATATATGAAACGAAATCAACAATATACAATATATATCTTATATATATAATATAAACATTCTTCTAAGGCAGTAATATGATCTCATCACAGAACATTGCAGCAGAAGAACATATATGAAATTTTGGATATACTAGGATTTCCATGTTTTATATCAAGCCAGTATAAAACACGGATTCCACGGTCGCGATGAATAGCCAAACCCCCATCCCTAGACCCTACGAGAGCGGCAAATAACCCTGCCAATTCTAGAGTTAGGAGACCCGGTCTCGACTCCTCGAGATGGTCTCCCACTAGACCGTAGAACCCGGTTACTTATGCTCCCCGCCTTGGGTCTATCCTAATGCGGAAAAGTAAATAATATACAATGGTGACATCATCCTCAACCCGGAAGTGCCCCAATAAAAGAATATTACATACAATGAATTTTACATGAATGAAAAATGAAAAACTCCCATCTCACATAAAACCCCCCGGGCTATTCAATCACGACGATCTAATATAACATATCACAGCAACACATAACATCACATGTCATCAACGTAAGTAAATATGCGTATCCCAATTTTCATTGACATATAGCACCGAAACCGGCGATACACCACATATTACACTTACGGTCGCAGAAAAGAAAGTGAAAAACTACAACAGTTGGAATCCGCAACCACCTTAGACATCATAAACCCAACGTATCACATACTTTAGACTTTATGCCTAACCAAAAGAATTCCTTAGACATCGCATGCCTAACAATTATAAACCCTACATTTTAGTCTCGATCTCGAAAACACTTTTCAATATCTAGTCGGGCAATTCAACAAGATTCCCGACATCCTGATCGAATGCTCGTCGGAAACTTTAGTAGACGGCCGCACCCCAAGATGCCGTCGACGAAGTGCACTAAGGCGGAACACCGCTACCGCGAACACCCGAACGGATGCTTTTGGCGATGGGGTTCTCCTACAGTCACTTGGCCGGGGCTTTGGGGCGTGGCTATCTATTAAGTTTAACTGTCGAGTATCCGCATACACTATGTGATTGCGACGGACTTTTGATCTGTTAGTTATGTATATGCCCTAGAGGCCATTGTTGTACATATGATGTATATTATAATGGATGCTTGGTTATATATAGAGATGACTTTCTTGCTCGTCATGATAGTATGCTATTTGGTTTCACTTTATCTTAACATGTTGACTTGTATTGGTTTACTGTTTTACTCTCACATGTTGATAAATCCCTTAGGATTTGTACTCGACTACTGGGACTATGATGAGATCATACTAGTGGGGCCGCGGTAGTCGATAAGTACATCCTATAACTGTTCCTAGTCGAGGGTATATCGAGACAGGGCATCGATACGCCAGAGTAGACTAGCGTATACGCATCTTGACCCATATGATGGGCGATGGATGATCCCATATCCATCGGTGTTAGATATCAGAGATGGTGTACGGATGCTCAGTGGAGACTGGGTACACTGGACGGACTCGCCGAGAACTCCCAGATGGTGATATACCACACGTCAGATGGCAGTTCTCTGGTGACACTGGTACAGGGTAGTCTGTAGACCCGAGATCGTCATGGAGTCTTGTGTGATTCCCACTGTGCTTTGATTTCCACCTTACCACGTCCAAGAGGGCGTGCAAAACGGTGGCTTTTGGGTACAGTCCCGAATCACATGGAGGCAATGAGCGATAGGAGGGGATTCGTCTCTCCCGGTATAGGGAGTTGATGTTGTGCTGTGTTCGATTGGCTATAACTGGAAGTCCCTGGCCAGGGTTGATATAGAGATTTACTGGTAAGTGTTACTAGTAGTTTCTCGACCTGTTATGAGCCACACATCGACACGACTTATCGGTTACTGGGGTCTGACGTATACCACCCCTAGACTTGATATGCGACATATCAGACGAACAGACCGGACTGTACGGGAGTGTTACTGGTTGGATTCACAGGAGAACGCACAGGCTAGCTTGTTGATCTTCTGATCGCTCAATACCTGGGTGGCTGTTACGTTTAGCTGACCGCTTGCAGCTTGTGGGTGTTTGATATGATCATCACCTGCTACCGGCGTATTGACGATTCTTTAGAGTCCTACACAGAGGTTTCTTGGCTCAGGCGAAACGGAGTAGTGGCGCATATGTGATATGCGCAGGAACGAGAATAATGCGATATGGGATACCGTATTATATTCTCGCGATATATGGATATGAACCGGGTCATCGAATCAAGTGTTGATTCGATGAATCGGAACATGATATATTAGTCGGTAATATTCGATATAGCCGGATCGTCGAATCAAGTGTTGATTCGATGATTTAATGTATAATAATATATATGATATATTGTATTACATTATCTAATATTGGCTCGCTTTATTATTTCATTTTCTCAGTGGATGATACATTGATATATATGCGATATATGTTAATTGTATTATTTTCTTTTGTTGCAAATATATAATATATATTTGATATATATTATTGTGACATGTTATGATTAATTGTTAAACATGTTTAAGGATGATTAATTGAGTTTAGGGTTTAATTTGGGTTAGATGTTTCATGCATCTTCTAGAAGGTTTCTTCTTTTGTCATTCTTAAGATATTTTCTTTAACTCAACTAAACCCTAACTCTAGTTATTTCTCTACAAAATCCTAGCCACTCATCCTTGACCATGGTTTACAATTCAATCATATGGTTTATATTCTATTCATCACAAAAGAAAAAGGATTATTCTTTTTCCATTATCTTCTTCTTCTCTCTTGAAAGAAGAAGCTCACTAGATTTCTTGATGTGATGAATAAATATGAGAAAATGATATAAAAAGAAAGCAAAATTACTACTCTCTCATCCTCATCTCATCTAGCCCTTGAGATTAGTGTGTTCTACTCTTTTGAGTGAGAAAGCTTGAGCCGTAGCAACTTCAAGGTAGATCATCGGAGATTTGGAATACTTCGAGCTAGCATGGATCGTTCGAGTCGTGGAGCCTCTCATGAGTCCGGGAGATCGTGGATCGCGGCAAAGGGACTTCTACTCGGAGCTTGTGAAGTGAAGGAGCGGACTACAAAGGTTGTAATCCCTCACACTTAGATAAAAGTTATCATATTGCATGTTAAACCCTAATAATCTAGCAAAGATTCCGGCTTTGGGTTGTTCGGCACGTCTAAAATTTAATACGGGCATGTTTGATGCCTTTTGAACCTTCACAAGAGTGCCTAGGAACCCTACAGTGGTATCAGAGCCTAGCTAGAGCATTAGGCGATGTGTTTACGAAGTTAAAACTCCGATCGAACCCGAAACGACGAAACTTGACCCCTCTCTGGAAATTTTTTAAATTTTGGGATTTTTCAGAATTAAAAATATGTAAAAAAATCAGCAGGGAATTCTAAGAATTATCATGAAACACGTGCCCACAATTCCACCAACCGAGCACGGAAGCGCGGCAACAACATAGTTCTCGCGGCGGTTCCGCGGCCTGACTGTAGGATTGGGACACGTGGCTTCATGGTATTGACCGTAGGTACTTGCTGACTATTATGGGTATTTTTAATCTGTTCCAGGTGTTTAAAATTCTGGGGTTTGTTTTGTAATAGTAGACTCGATCGGAAATTGTAAATTCGTATTTTTTCCGGATATTTAGAAACTGTTAAACTATTTGAACGGATATCATTAACTTACTGTTTCCCGGTACGGCAAATTTTCAAGTGTTGAAATTTATTCGGGTTTAAATCTTTCGGAAAAATTGTACAAGTTAAGCGGTGGACCCTCTAGAAGACAACAAACCTTAACTCGATTATGTGACCGTCTTGAACTGCCTTTTGAACCTTCGGGTTTGGGGCAGTACGGCGTGCCACATGTGAGGCGTTGGCTTGACCCTTCTACGGCTGGATCACCGGTACTGTGACATATTCTGGGATTATTTGAACCCCGCTCAAGAGTTGAGCAGTTTGGGAAATTTTGGGTATTTGATTATCTGTTCGGAAAGTTTAATTCTGTCTATTTATCTGGAATGTGATACAATATGTGGAATTCATAGAGTTAGGCATGAAATGCGGAGTATGTGATATTTCGGATTCACGATGTCTAAAGTGATTGTGGATTCCAAATGTTGTAGTTTTACACTTTCTTTTCTGTGACCGTAAGTGTAATATGTGATATCGCCGGTTTCGTTGCTATATGATTCAACGACAATTGGGATGCGCATATTTACTTACGTTGATGATATGTGATATTATGTGTTGCTGTGATATGTTATATTGGATCGTCGCGTTCAGAATAGCCGGGGGTTTTATGTGAGATGAGAGTTTTTATTTTCATTCATGTAAAATTCATTTGTAATGTAATATTCTTTTATTTGGGGCACTTCCTGGTTGCGGTTGATGTCACCAGTGTATATTATTTACTTTTCCGCATTAGGTAGACCCAAGGAGGGGAGCACAAGTAACCGGGTTCTAGGGTCCAGTGGGAGGCCATCTCGAGGAGTCGAGACCGGGTCTCCTAACCCTAGAATTGGCAGTGTTACTTGTCGCTCTCGTAGGGGTCTTGGGATGTGGGTTTGGCTATTCGTCGCGACCGTGGAATCCGTGTTTTATACAGGCTCGTATTGAAAACACGGACGTCCTAGTATATCCAATATTTCATATATGTTCTTCTGCTGCAATGTTCTTTGATGAGATCATATTACTGCCTGAGACGAATGCTTATACTATATATATATGCTGATATATAAATATTACTGCTTTCGTTTCTTCTGTGATGCTTAGGAAGAATAAGCTGATGGGATTTTTATTAATGAGATTAATAAAAGAAAAGAAACTTAAAGATGTTGTAGAATCAAAAACTTAATAAAAGGGGTAGCTACAGTTTTGCTTTGCACAGTGATATATACGATATATCCTGCACCTTATTCGATGAGGAAAGGACCGAGATCCCTTCACCGGGAGTGACTCCTTTAGCAAAACTGGCAGATGCTACAAAACGCGGTTTGTCTTTTGATTGCTTTTAGTGTTTTGCTTTGCACAGCGGTATATATGATATATCCTGCACCTTATTCGATGAGGAAAGGGCCGACGATCCCTTCACCGGGAGTGACCCCTTTAGCGAAACTAAGAAAAGCCTCGAAAACACTCCTTTTCAAAACTTCACTCGATTCTACGACGATATCAAGTTCATTACGCTCAGGGTTTTCTGAAAAACCTGCGTAGCCCTCCGTCATTTCAGATAGAGACTAGTTAGTATTCGTGCTGCGTTTGTTGACCTTAGCCAAGGCATGGTGTACGGTAGCTAATTAGTATTTATCTGCTAAAACATGAGATGTGATTGAGTTAGGGTAGTCGTGCGACTTTGTTGACCTTAGCCAAGGGTCGTACGGGTGGGTTTAATTCAATCAAGAAATGACTGGTTGAACTTGACTAGCGCTTATGATTTGTTGACCTTAGCCAAGGTCATAAGTCGCAAGGGGTAAAAATATTATCGGGAATTTCAAGTGTTGAAATTTGCAATGAGATTGCATACCTCCTATGAGATAGTTGGATCCCGATACCCACTGCGAGTAAGTGTTACTCCTGGGAGAGTTTTACACAGGACAATTAGTCATTCAAGTAGGTGTCTAGAAAAGTGTTAACGAGGTTACGCCTCTGGGAAAACGAGGTTTACTTTAATTAGGTCCGTGCGAGAGCACGGGGAACCTCCCTCAAAGTACCGACACTGATCTGGCTGAAAGATTGACGAAGTTGTAGGGTGTAATTAATCCCGGCTAATCTTACCTTTTAGGGTTTTAAGGTAGATTTGATAAAAACAGTGGGAGACATCCTGATTAGATAAGATAATAACCAATCTAATCTTGCAAGAGCATACGCTAAAGTATTTTCTTCTCTCTCTCTCCAGGTAGCGACCATTTCAGGCCATAATCAAGATAATAATATGGATGTATTGACTGAACCCGATTATTGTACTGAGCAAGGGAACGTTAGACCCATTCTTTCTTATAAGAGTTATAAGACTGAACAGGAAACAGGAGAATATCTGGATTCTCACGCCGCCCAAAAGAACATGCATGTTGATGCATCTTCTTCGGGTGTGTTTGTTATTGAGAACTGTTTCTCAGTTCACCCTACGTCCTGGGTATTAGATACCGGATCAGGATCCCACATATGCAAACAGTTGCATGGGCTACGTAAAGGTAGAGAACTGGGAAAAGATGACCATTCCGTTCTAGTAGGGAACGGTGCAAATGTTGCAGCCAAAGCAGTTGGCGAATATCACCTTGTATTGCCGAGTCGTAATACACTGATTCTAAATGAGTGCTATTATATACCGAACATGATATGCAACATTATATCAGTTTCTTTATTAAGTAAAGAAGGATATAATTTTGTAGTAAAGGATAATGTTATGAACATATTCCTAGATCAAAAGTTGATTGCATCAGGCTCGTTACATAATGGCATATTCATTCTAAATCAGAATACAGTCCTAAATATACAAAACACACACAAGAGGAAAAGTTCAGATATGAACGAATCCTACTTGTGGCATTGTAGACTTGGTCATATCAATGCGACACGACTGGCTAAGTTGCATAAAGATGGTTATTTGAATCCGTTCGAATTATCATCTTATGATACATGCCATTCATGTCTCAAAGGAAAAATGACCAAAGCTCCGTTTAGTAGACACGGAGAAAGAGTTACCGAACTCTTAGGACTAGTACATAGTGATGTATGCGGTCCCATGTCTACGCATGCCAGGAACGGTTCTTCCTACTTCATTACATTTACTGACGATCTCTCCAGATACGGACATGTGTTCCTGTTGAAACACAAGTCTGAAGCTTTTGAGAAATTCAGAGAATATAAGCACGAAGTAGAGAAACAAACGGGCAAAAGTATTAAGATCCTTCGATCTGATCGAGTAGGAGAATACTTAAGCAATGAGTTCCTAGATTATCTAAAAGAGAATGGGATTCTCTCTCAGCTTACTCCTCCTTATACACCACAGCACAACGGTGTATCTGAGCGGAGAAATCGCACCCTATTAGATATGGTGCGCTCTATGATGAGTACAGCTGAGTTACCTATTTCCTTTTGGGGGTATGCGCTGGAGACAGCCATATATCTATTGAATAGAGTTCCAACTAAATCAGTGCCTACCACGCCATATGAGATATGGAATGGGAAGAGACCGTCTCTTAAAAGAGTTAAGATATGGGGTTGTCCGGCCTATGTTAAAAAGCAAAATCCGGACAAACTCGAGGCACGATCAGTTCTTTGTAAGTTTGTAGGATATCCAAGCAATTCGTATGGATATCTATTTTACCACAGTGAACAACAAAAGGTGTTTGTTGCTCAACATGCCACCTTTTTAGAAAAGGAATTTCTTGATAAAGAAATAAGTGGCAAAGAGGTAGAGCTGGAAGAGGTTCCAGCACCGCAGACTACAACTGATGATTTATTGGAACCAGAGGATTCAGTAGTACCCGACGAATCCCAGCCTCTCCGCCGATCTAGTAGGGTTTCTCGTCCACCTGAGAGATACTACGGTTTTCTCATTGATGGTGGAAGCGAGGATTGCATCATGGATGATGATGACCCGACTAATTTCGAGCAGGCCATCACGAGTAGTGACTCTGTGAAATGGCTGGATGCAATGCGATCTGAGATGGAATCTATGTACACCAACAAAGTATGGACTTTGGAAAATGCTCCTGAAGGGGTAAAACCCATTGGGAGCAAGTGGATCTTTAAAAAGAAATTTGGTGTAGATGGAAAAGTTGAGACTTTCAAAGCTAGACTTGTAGCAAAGGGATTTCGTCAACGACCAGGTGTGGACTATGACGAAATCTTTTCTCCAGTGGCTATGCTTAAGTCCATCCGGATCTTACTTGCCATTGCTGCATACCATGACTACGAAATCTGGCAAATGAATGTTAAGACCGCCTTTCTAAACGGTGATTTAGAAGAGTGCGTGTACATGACTCAGCCAGAGGGCCTCGTAGATAGTGGGAGCAACGGAAAGGTGTGCAAGCTGCTTAAATCCATTTATGGGTTAAAGCAAGCATCGCGGAGTTGGAACATCTGTTTTGATGTTGTAGTCAAAGAGTTTGACTTCATCAAAAATATAGATGAACCTTGTATCTATAAGAAGGTGGCAGAGGGTAAGGTAGTCTTCCTCGTATTGTACGTGGATGACATACTCTTGATAGGAAATGATATTCCTATGCTGCAATCAGTCAAGCTCTTCTTATCACAGAGATTCTCAATGAAAGATCTAGGTGATGCCTCCTGCATATTGGGAATCATGATCTATAGAGATAGATCTAAACGGATACTGGGATTGTCCCAATCCAGGTACATTAACACCATACTAAAGAGGTTTAGTATGGAAGAATCCAAGCGTGGGAACCAACCCACGATCTCTGGACTCACTCTCTCCAAAGAGATGTCTCCCAAGACTGATTTGGAGAGAGCACGCATGCAAGGGATACCCTATGCTTCGGCAGTAGGCTCTATCATGTATGCGATGCTATGTACCAGACCCGATGTAGCATACTCACTAAGTGTAGTGAGTCGGTATCAAGCAGATCCTGGAGAGAGTCATTGGACAGCTGTGAAGAACATTCTCAAGTACTTGCGAAGGACTAAGGAGATGTTCTTGGTGTATGGTAATGGAGAACTCCAGGTGGAGTCCTTTACCGATTCCAGCTTCCAAAGTGATAAGGACGACTCTAAGTCGCATTCGGGTTTTGTCTTTACCCTCAATGGAGGGGCGGTATGTTGGAAGAGTTCCAAACAGGATACCGTTGCAGACTCAACGATGGAGGCTGAATACATCGCTGCCAACGATGCTGCCAAAGAGGCTGTCTGGATCAAGAAGTTCATTAGTGAACTTGGTGTGGTTCCATCCATTGAGCATCCAATACCTCTGTATTGCGATAACAATGGAGCTGTGGCGTTAGCCAAGGAACCCAGATCCCATCAGAAGTCCAGACATATTCTGAGGCGGTATCACCTGATCAGGGAGATAGTTGATCGCCGGGAGATCGAGGTCAGGAGAGTAGATACGAAGGATAACACTGCAGATCCATTCACGAAGGCTATTCCCCAGATACAGTTTGAGAGATTATTCGGGATGCTAGGTATGCGATACTACAGCAGCTGGCCTTAGTGCAAGTAGGAGATTGTTAGTTATGTATATGCCCTAGAGGCCATTGTTGTACATATGATGTATATTATAATGGATGCTTGGTTATATATAGAGATGACTTTCTTGCTCGTCATGTTAGTATGCTATTTGGTTTCACTTTATCTTAACATGTTGACTTGTATTGGTTTACTGTTTTACTCTCACATGTTGATAAAGCCCTTAGGATTTGTACTCGACTACTGGGACTATGATGAGATCATACTAGTGGGGCCGCGGTAGTCAATAAGTACATCCTATAACTGTTCCTAGTCAAGGGTATATCGAGACAGGGCATCGATACGCCAGAGTAGACTAGCGTATACGCATCTTGACCCATATGATGGGCGATGGATGATCCCATATCCATCGGTGTTAGACATCAGAGATGGTGTACGGGTGCTCAGTGGAGACTGGGTACACTGGACGGACTCGCCGAGAACTCCCAGATGGTGATATACCACACGTCAGATGGCAGTTCTCTGGTGACACTGGTACAGGGTAGTCTGTAGACCCGAGATCGTCATGGAGTCTTGTGTGATTCCCACTGTGCTTTGATTTCCACCTTACCATGTCCAAGAGGGCGTGCAAAATGGTGGCTTTTGGGTACAGTCCCGAATCACATGGAGGCAATGAGCGATAGGAGGGGATTCGTCTCTCCCGGTATAGGGAGTTGATGTTGTGCTGTGTTCGATTGGCTATAACTGGAAGTCCCTGGCCAGGGCTGATATAGAGATTTACTGGTAAGTGTTACTAGTATTTTCTCGACCCGTTATGAGCCACACATCGACACGACTTATCGGTTACTGGGGTCTGACGTATACCACCCCTAGACTTGATATGCGACATATCAGACGAACAGACCGGACTGTACGGGAGTGTTACTGGTTGGATTCACAGGAGAACGCACAGGCTAGCTTGTTGATCTTCTGATCGCTCAATACCTGGGTGGCTGTTACGTTTAGCTGACCGCTTGCAGCTTGTGGGTGTTTGATATGATCATCACCTGCTACCGGCGTATTGACGATTCTTTAGAGTCCTACACAGAGGTTTCTTGGCTCAGGCGAAACGGAGTAGTGGCGCATATGTGATATGCGCAGGAACGAGAATAATGCGATATGGGATACCGTATTATATTCTCGCGATATATGGATATGAACCGGGTCATCGGATCAAGTGTTGATTCGATGAATCGGTACATGATATATTAGTCGGTAATATTCGATATAGCCGGATCGTCGAATCAAGTGTTGATTCGATGATTTAATGTATAATAATATATATGATATATTGTATTACATTATCTAATATTGGCTCGCTTTATTATTTCATTTTCTCAGTGGATGATACATTGATATATATGCGATATATGTTAATTGTATTATTTTCTTTTGTTGCAAATATATAATATATATTTGATATATATTATTGTGACATGTTATGATTAATTGTTAAACATGTTTAAGGATGATTAATTAAGTTTAGGGTTTAATTTGGGTTAGATGTTTCATGCATCTTCTAGAAGGTTTCTTCTTTTGTCATTCTTAAGATATTTTCTTTAACTCAACTAAACCCTAACTCTAGTTATTTCTCTACAAAATCCTAGCCACTCATCCTTGACCATGGTTTACAATTCAATCATATGGTTTATATTCTATTCATCACAAAAGAAAAAGGATTATTCTTTTTCCATTATCTTCTTCTTCTCTCTTGAAAGAAGAAGCTCACTAGATTTCTTGATGTGATGAATAAATATGAGAAAATGATATAAAAAGAAAGCAAAATTACTACTCTCTCATCCTCATCTCATCTAGCCCTTGAGATTAGTGTGTTCTACTCTTTTGAGTGAGAAAGCTTGAGCCGTAGCAACTTCAAGGTAGATCATCGGAGATTTGGAATACTTCGAGCTAGCATGGATCGTTCGAGTCGTGGAGCCTCTCATGAGTCCGGGAGATCGTGGATCGCGGCAAAGGGACTTCTACTCGGAGCTTGTGAAGTGAAGGAGCGGACTACAAAGGTTGTAATCCCTCACACTTAGATAAAAGTTATCATATTGCATGTTAAACCCTAATAATCTAGCAAAGATCCCGGCTCTGGGTTGTTCGGCACGTCTAAAATTTAATCCGGGCATGTTTGATGCCTTTTGAACCTTCACAAGAGTGCCTAGGAACCCTACATGATCACATCAAAATCCCATGGCAACCGATCAAATGAGACTAAACTGCTAGATTTATAACATTCAAACTAGTTATCTCATAACTACTTGTGGATTCCAAATATTGTATCCCATCACATAATATCCGGACAACGTTAAACTCTTCGATCGATTAATCAAAGTCACATAATTTCCCGAAAGCACAACACTTGAGCACAGTTTTAATAATACCCAGACGATGCCACAGTACCTATGAACCAGCCGTTGAAGGGTCAAACCAACGCCTCACATGTGAAACGCTAAACTATCACAAACCCTAGGGTTCAAGTGATGGTTTTGATGGCCACATAATCAAGTTAAGGTTTACGTTCTTCTAGAGGGTCCAAAGAATCACTTACATGTTTTTCTGAGTACGTTAAACTTGGAAAAATGGGTTTTTAACATTCGATTGAACTTTTTAACATTGTCTAGACAATATGTGAAACACCCGAAACATTGTTAAAACTACGAATACGAAACACTCCGATTTGCTTATAGTGTAAAATTACATCACATGCAAAAATTAGCAACAACACCTGAAATATCAAAACCAAGCTACTGGAACACTGCCAAAATTTCAGGGGAGGGGGCTCAGTTTTGGCCGATATGGAGGGGTGTGGCCGGCCCAAATTTCAAGAAACCCCCTAAAATTTTACAGTGTTCATGATATATCATATACATCACTCTGTACTTGTTTAAACTTTTTTTGATGACTTTAAAAAATCGACAGCACCCAGGTTTTCCGTTTCAAGTTTTGGAGTTGTTTTGGTTACGTAATCTTAACAAAATCCGTATTTATTCCTAGCATGTCTCTGATACCACTGAAGGGTTATCTACGATGCCAGCAAGGTTTCGGAGGCATCGTCCATGCCAAATTAAAATTTTTCCGATTTATATAACCCTAAACTTGATCGTTAACTAGAAATAATACGAGATATGAATGCAAACACTTTGCAATAAGTAAAGAGAGCGAGGAATACAACCTTTGTAGACCGGTCCTTCACTTCATTGTTAGCAATATGTATGCCCTAGAGGCCATTACTGTACATTGGATGTATAATGTAGTGGATGCTGGGACATATATATAGGTAGGACTTTCTTGCTCGACATGATAGCATGCTATCTGGTTGCTCTTTATCTTAACATTTATACTTCCTGTCTTTCTATTACATGTTGATAAAGCCCTTAGGATGTGTGTTCGACTTCCAGGACTATGATGTCATACTAGTGGGGCCTGGGTAGTCCATGAGTACATCCTTCAATGTTCCTAGTCGTGGGAATATCGAGACGGGGCATCGATATTCCAGAGTAGACTAGCGTATATCTTCTCGACCCATGTGATGGGCGATGGATGATACCATATCCATTGGTGTTTGACATCAGAGATGGTATGCGGGTGCTCAGTGGAGATTGGGTACACTGAACGGACTCGCCGAGAACTCCCAGATGGTATTATAACTCACGTCAGATGGCAGTTCTCTGGTGACATTGGTACAGCTTAGTCTGTTAACCCGAGATCGTCATAGAGTCTTGTGTGTCTCCCACTGTGCTTTGATCTCCACCCTACCACGGCTCTACTGAGTCGTGCAAACAGGTGGTTTTTAGGTACAGTCCCGATTCACATGGAGGCAATGAGCGATAGGAGGGGATTCGTCTCTCCCGGTATTGGGGGTTGATGTTGCGCTATGATCGACTGGCCATAACTAGAAATCCCTGGGCAGGGTTGCAGTGATATACTGGTAAGAGTTATCAGTAGTTTCACGCTTGTTATGGACCTTACATCGGCATGACTTATCAAGCTACTGGGGTCTGCCGTTTACCACCCCTAGGCGAGATATGCAACATATCAGACAAACAGACCGGACCGTATGGTAAGTGTTGCTGGTTGGATTCACAGGAGTGTGAGCGGGCTTGCTCGTTAATCTTCTGATCGCTCAATACCCGGATGGCCGTTACGTTTAGCGGACCGTTTGCGGCTTGTGGGTGTTTGATATGATCATCACCTTCTACCGGCGTATTGGCGAGTCTTTAAAGTCCTACACAGAGGTTTCCTGGCTCAAGCGAAACGAAATAGGAGCGCATATGAGATATGTGCGGGACCGAGAATAATACCAGTATGTGATACTGAATTCTATTCTCGCGATTTGTATCATCGGACGGTTATATAAGATATAGCCGGGTTACCGAATCAAATGTTGATTCGATATAGTGATACACTAGATATTAGTCGGTTATATGCAGTATGACCGGATCATTAAATCAAGTGTTGATTTAATGATTTAATGTACAATTATATATTTGATATATTACTTTATATTAACTAGTATTGGTTCACTTAAATTTGTTTTTTCTCACTAGATTGTGCACATTGTATATATGATATATGTTTGTGCACTAGTTTGTATCATGTTTGATGATACATGCAAACATGGGTGTGTATGCTTTAAACCATGTTTAGTTAATGGTTAGGGTTTTATTTTCTTTATTTATTTTGTAAAAACAAAATGGTGGTTTTTCTCTTTCTTTGCTTTAAGCTTCATGAAGCTTCTTAGCATTTTTCAAAGTCTTAACCTTTTTGTCCTTATGCTTTGACCTAACCATCACCTAAACTATGGTTTGCTCTCTACATGAGTTATCTTCACCCATGGTTGCAATATGAGAAGACTTCACTTGATTTATTTTTAAGATAATTCATTTTTCTTTCTTCTTCTTCTTCATCTTCTTCAAGTGAAGAAAACCATTCTTGAAATTTCCAAGTGATGAAATCATGTGAGAAATCCAAATCCAAAGTGAACGCACTTCCTATTTCTTCATCCTCTATCACTTGCCATGTTGTATAGGGTGTTATCTTTATAAGTTTCATGACCTAGTGAAGATGGAGCTTGAGTTTCAGTTGCCTCGACGTAGATCATCTTCGGCATTGAAGTCAACGACCTAGCCTGATCATTTCTCCGATGAAACCAACGCTATAGTCCGGGATCCCGATGATCGCAGCGGAGGGACGTGAACAAGGAGCTAAAGAAATGGAGGACCGGATCTACAAAGGTTGTAATCCCTTTCACTTGTAGTTAAAGTAGTTAACTTGCATGTTTTTCGCCTTACCTCTAGTAACGATCTTGCTTAGGGTTTCTTGGCACATGTTAATTATTTGATTTTGGCATGGTTGATCAGTTGTAGAACCTCTTGAGTGTGCCTAAGAACCCTACAGTGGTATCAGAGCCAGGTTAGAGCCTTAGACGTGTAAGGTTCCTAGGCACCCTAATGAGGTCACACAAGGCATCGAACATGCCAAATTAAAATTTTTAGTGCCGAGAAACCCTAGACTACGGATCTTTAACTAGATGTTTAGGCGAAAAGAAAAGCTAGTTAACACTTAACTACATGGATACCGAAATTACAACCTTTGTAGATCCGGATATCCACCTCCACGGCTCCGCAACTTCGTCTCCTCGCTGTCCATGTCGAACCCCGGGCTCAAGTGTCGGCTTCGTCGAAGAAACGGGTGAGCTAGGTCGCCGGCTTCGTGTCAAAGACGATCTACGTCGAGGCATCGCAAGTTCAAGCTCCGACTTCACAAAGTGATGAAACTTGTGAAGAAAACACACTCTACAACTTGGCTAGAGGTAGAGGGTGAAGAAATAGGAGGTGGGTTCTCTTTAGATTTGGATTTCTCACTCTCAAGCTCAAGTTGCCATTAATGGCCTCAAGGTATCAAGCTTGAAGATGAAGAAGAAGAAGAGCTAGAAAAAATGATAAGTCTCTTTTAAAAATAAAAGAAAAAGCAATACTTATCATAATTCTAACAATGGTTAAGAGTAGAGAATAGACCATGGTTAATAGATGGGTTAGGGTTAAGCATGAGTCAAAGCTTCATGAAGCTTCAACTAAAAGACAAAGAAAGCCACCATTCCTTTTTAAATCATTTCAAATAAATAAATAAAGAAATGAATAAATAAATGATAAAGCAAAACCCTAATTATCAATTAACCATGGTTTAATCCTTCACACTTAACCAAAAGCTCAAGTATCATCAAACATGATACAATAAAAGTGCACAAAAGTATATCACATATACAATGTGCATCAAGTGAGAAAAATCCGTTTAAAGTGAACCAATACTAGTTAATGCAATGCAATATATCAAATATATAATTATGCATTAAATCAACATTTGATTCAATGATCCGGTCATGTCGCACATAACCGACTAGAATCCAATGTATCGATTTATCGAATCAATGATTCGACAACTAGGTCATATCGAATATAACCAATCGAAACATATATCGCGAGAATGAAATGCGGTATCACATACACGCATTATTCTCGGTCCCGCACATATCTCATATGCACTCCTATTTCGTTTCGCTTGAACCAGGAAACCTCTGTGTAGGACTCTAAAGACTCGTCAATACGCCGGTAGCAGATGATGATCATATCAAGCATCCACAAGCCGCAAGCGGTCTGCTAAACGTAACGGCCACCCGGGTATTGAGCGATCAGAAGATCGACGAGCTAGCCCGCTCACACTCCTGCGAATCCGACCAGTAACACTTACCATACAGTCAAGTCTCTTCGTCTGATACGTCGCATATCAAGTCTAGGGGTGGTATACGTCAGACCCCAATAACCCGATAAGTCGTGCCGATGTGAGGCTCGTAACGGGTCGAGAAACTACTGGTAACACTTACCAGTAAATCTCTGATCAGCCCTGGCCAGGGACTTCCCTGCTACGGCCAATCGAGCACAGCACAACATCAACTCCCAATACCGGGAGAGACGAAACCCCTCCTATCGCTCATTGCCTCCATGTGACTCGGGACTGTACCCAAAGACCACCGTTTTGCACGCCCTCATGGACGTGGTAAGGTGGAGATCAAAGCACAGTGGGAATCACACAAGACTCTATGACGATCTCGGGTCTACAGACTAACCTGTACAAGTGTCACCTGAGAACTGCCATCTGACGTGAGGTATAATACCATCTGGGAGTTCTCGGCGAGTCCGTCCAGTGTACTCAGTCTCCACTGAGCACCCGTATACCATCTCTGATGTCAAACACCAAAGGATATGGGATCATCCATCGCCCATCACATGGGTCGAGAAGCGTATACGCTAGTCTACTCTGGTATATCAATGCCCCGTCTCGATACACCCACGACTAGGGACCTTGAAGGATGTACTTATGGACTACCATGTCCCCACTAGTATGATCTGCATCATAGTCCAGATAGTCAAGTACAAATCCTAAGGGCTTTACCAACATGTAACTATAAGACAGTATAAAGAGACTAGTGTACATGTTAAGATAAATGGCAACCAGATAGCATACTATCATGTCGAGCAAGAAAGTCATCTCTATATATGTCCAAGCATCCAATATAATATACATAATCTGTACAATACTGGCCTCTAGGGCATACATACAACTAACAATCTCCCACTTGCACTAGGGCCAGCTGCTGTAGTATCTCATACCGAGCATCCCGAAGAGTCTCTCAAACTGTATCTGGGGAATGGCCTTCGTGAGTGGATCCGCCGTGTTGTTCTTCGTGTCAACTCTCCTGACCTCGATCTCCCGGCGATCAACTATCTCCCGGATCAGGTGATACCGCCTCAGAATATGCCTGGACCGCTGATGGGACCTGGGTTCCTTGGCCAAAGCCACTGCTCCATTGTTATCGCAATACAAAGGTATTGGATGCTCAATGGATGGAACCACACCAAGTTCAGTAATGAACTTCTTGATCCAGACAGCTTCTTTAGCAGCATCGTTGGCAGCGATGTATTCAGCCTCCATCGTCGAGTCTGCCACGGTTTCCTGCTTGGAACTCTTCCAGCTAACCGCCCCTCCGTAAAGGGTAAAGACAAAGCCCGACTGTGACTTAGAGTCGTCCTTATCACTCTGGAAGCTCGAATCGGTAAAGGACTCCACTTGGAGCTCTCCGTTACCATACACCAAGAACATATCTCTAGTCCTTCGCAAGTACTTGAGAATGCTCTTCACAGCTGTCCAGTGACTCTCTCCAGGATCAGCTTGATACCTGCTCACTACACTTAGTGAGTATGCTACATCGGGTCTGGTACATAGTATCGCATACATGATAGAGCCTACTGCCGAAGCATAGGGTATCCCTTGCATGCGAGCTCTCTCCAAATCAGTCTTGGGAGACATCTCTTTGGAGAGAGTGACTCCAGAGATCGTGGGTAAGTTCCCACGCTTGGACTCTTCCATACTAAACCTCTTTAGTATGGTGTCAATGTACCTGGATTGGGACAATCCCAAAATCCGTTTGGATCTATCTCTATAGATCCTGATTCGCAATATGCAGGAGGCATCACCAAGATCTTTCATTGAGAATCTTTGTGATAAGAAGAGCTTGACCGATTGCAGCATAGGAATATCATTTCCTATCAAGAGTATGTCGTCCACGTACAATACGAGGAAGACAACCTTACTCTCTGCCACCTTCTTGTAAATACAAGGTTCATCTGGATTTTTGACGAAATCAAACTCTTTGATAACGACGTCAAAGCAGATGTTCCAACTCCGCGATGCTTGCTTTAATCCATAAATGGATTTAAGCAGCTTGCACACCTTCCCGCTGCTCCCACTGTCTACGAAGCCCTCTGGCTGAGTCATGTACACGCACTCTTCTAAATCACCATTTAGAAAGGCGGTCTTAACATCCATTTGCCAGATTTCGTAGTCATGAAAGGCAGCAATGGCAAGCATGATTCGGATGGATTTAAGCATAGCCACTGGAGAAAAGGTTTCGTCATAGTCCACACCTGGTCTTTGACGAAAACCCTTTGCTACAAGTCTAGCTTTGAAAGTCTCCACTTTCCCATCTACACCAAGTTTCTTCTTGAAGATCCACTTGCTCCCAATGGGTTTTACCCCTTCAGGAGCAACTTCCAAAGTCCATACTTTGTTGGTGTACATGGAATCCATCTCGGACCGCATAGCATCCAGCCATTTCACTGAGTCCCCACTCGTGATGGCCTGCTCGAAGCTAGTTGGGTCATCATCCTCCATGATGCAATCCTCGCTCCCACCGTCCATGAGAAAACCGTAGTATCTCTCAGGTTGGCGAGGAACCCTACTAGATCGGCGGAGTGACTGGGGTTCATCGGGAACTATGGAATCCTCTGGTTCCACCAGATCTTCTGTTGTAGCTTGTGCAGCTGGAACCTCTTCCAGTTCTACCTCATGACCACTAATCTCTTTTTCAAGAAATTCCTTTTCTAAAAAGGTGGCATGCCGAGAAACAAACACTCTTTGTTCCTCAGGGTGGTAGAAGATATACCCTCGCGAATGTTTGGGATATCCAATAAACTTACACAGAATGGACCTTGCCGCGAGTTTGTCCGGATTTTGCGTTTTTACATAGGCCGGACAACCCCATATCTTAACATAATTAAGATATGGTCTCTTTCCTTTCCATATCTCATATGGAGTGGTCGGCACGGTTTTGGTGGGAACCATATTCAATAGGTCTGCAGCTGTTTCCAGTGCATATCCCCAGAAGGAAATAGGTAACTCAGCTGTGCTCATCATAGAGCGCACCATATCTAATAGGGTGCGGTTCCTTCGTTCTGATACACCGTTGTGCTGTGGTGTATATGGAGGAGTCAGCTGAGAGAGAATCCCATTCTCTTTTAGGAAGTCCAGGAATTCATTGCTTAAGTATTCTCCTCCTCGATCAGATCGTAGGATTTTAATACTTTTTCCGGTTTGGTTCTCGACTTCTTGTTTATATTCCCTAAATTTCTCAAAAGCTTCTGATTTGTGTTTCATCAGGAACACATACCCGAACCTAGAGAGATCGTCAGTGAATGTAATGAAGTATGAAGAACCATCCCTGGCATGTGTAGACATGGGACCGCATACATCACTATGTATCAGTCCTAAGAGTTCGGTAACTCTTTCTCCGTGTCCTTTAAACGGAGTCTTGGTCATCTTGCCTTTGAGACATGACTGGCAAGTGTCATAAGATGAAAATTCAAACGAATTTAAATATCCATCTTTATGCAACTTAGCTAGTCGTGTCGCATTGATGTGACCCAGTCTACAATGCCACAAGAAGGATTCATTGAGTTCAGAACTCTTCCTCTTGTGTGTGTTTGTTATACTGAGGACTGTTGATTGGTTTAGAACATAAATGCCATTGCACAACGTGCCTGATCCAACCAACTTTTGGTTATGGAAAATGTTCATAACATTGTCCTGTAATACAAAATTATATCCCTCTTTACTTAATAAAGAGACTGATATAATGTTGCATATCAGGTTCGGCATGTAATAGCATTCGTTCAGGACCAATGTATTACCAGTTGGTAATACAAGGTGATATTCCCCGACAGTCTTAGCTGCAACAATTGCACCATTTCCGACTCTAATGTCTTTATCACCTTCTCCAAGTTCTCTACCTTTCCTAAGCCCATGTAACTGATTACATATATGGGATCCTGACCCGGTATCCAATACCCAGGACGTAGAGCAAATGGAGAAACAGTTCTCAGTAACGAACACACCCGAAGAAAATGCATCAACATGTACTTTCTTCATTCGGGTGGCATGGGAATCCTGGTATTCCCCTATTTCCTGTTCATTCCTATAACTCTTATAAGAAGGAACGGAACCAACGTTCCCCAGCACAGTATAACATGCGGGTTCGGTCAATACATCCATATTATTATCTTTATTAAGGCATGAAATGGTCGCTACCTGGAGAGAGAGAGAAGAAAACACTTTAGCGTAAGCTCGTGCAAGATCAGATTGGTTATTATCTTATCTAATCAGGATGGCTCCCACTGCTTTTTATCAAATCTTCCTCCAAACCCTAAAAGGAAAGACTAGCCGGGATTAATTACACACTACAAGTTCGCCAATCTTTCAGCCAGGCCAGTGTCGGTACTTTGAGGGAGGTCCCCCGTGCTTTCGCACGAACCTAATTACTGTAAACCTCGTTTTCCCAGAGGCGTAACCTCGTTAACACCTTTCTAGACACCTACTTGATCGGCTAATTGTAATGTATAAAACTCTCCCAGGAGTAACTTTTACTCGCAGCGGGTATCGGGATCCAACTATCTCATAGAAGGTATGCAATCTCATTGCAAATTTCAACACTTGAAATTCCCGATAATATTTTGCCCCTAGCGTGCTATGACCTTGACGCAGGCCAACAAACCATAGTGCGCTAGTCAAGTTCAACCCGTCATTTTCTGATTGAATTAAACCCACCCGTACGACCCTTGACGCAGGCCAACAAAGTCGCACGACTACCCTAATCCAATCTGCATCATATGCATAAGCAGATAAATACTAGTTAGCTACCGCACACTACGCCTTGACGCAGGCCAACAAACGTAGCACGAATACTAACTACTACTCATCTGAAATGACGGAGGGCTACGCCAGGTTTTTCTGAAAACCATGAGCGTAATGAACTTGATATCGTTGTAGAATCAAATGATGTTTTGAAATGGAGTGATTTTGAGGCTTTTCTAGTTTTGCTAAAGGAGTCACTCCCGGTGAAGGGATCTCGGTCCTTTCCTCGTCGAATGAGGTGCGGGATATATCATATATATCGCTGTGCAAAGCAAAAACGCAAAAGCAGTCAAAAAACAAACCGAGTGTGTAGCATCTGCCAGTTATTGCTAAAGGAGTCACTCCCGGTGAAGGGATCTCGGTCCTTTCCTCATCGAATAAGGTGCGGGATATATCATATATACCGCTATGCAAAGCACGAACTGTAGCTACCTGTTTTATTTAAAATCTGATTCTACAACATCTTAGGTTTCTTATCTTTCATTAATCACATTAATGAAGTCCCATCATTTAAATACCTAAACATCACAGATAGATATGACGTACACTTATGCCATCCGCATTCGCCTCGATGTCCCCTCGTGCACCGTTAGGTTAGGTAACTAACGACAGAGCAGGGCAGGGCTAGCGCGGGTGTAAAACATAAGTAACGTCTATATAATATATCATATATACTATATATTATATCCATCACAGAATCATCTCATGATCACATCACAGATATCGCAGCAGAATAAACATATGAAATATTGGATATACTAGGACGTCCGTGTTTTCAATACGAGCCAGTATAAAACACGGATTCCACGGTCGTGATGAATAGCCAATCCCACACCCCTAGACCCCTACGAGAGCGGCAAGCAACCCTGCCAATTCTAGGGTTAGGAGACCCGGACTCGACTCCTCGAGTTGGTCTCCCACTGGACCCCAGAACCCGGTTACTTGTGCTCCCCTCCTTGGGTCTATCCTAATGCGGAAAAGTAAATAATATACAAAGGGTGACGGCTTCCGCTACCTGGAAGTGCCCCAAATAAAAGAATATTACATACAAGTTTTTACATGAATGAAAATGAAAAACACTCATCTCACATAAAAACCCCCGGCTATTCGATTACGACGATCCAATATAACATATCCAGCAACACATAACATCACATGTCATCAACGTAAGTAAGTATGCATACCCCAATTGTCGTTGACGTATAGCAACGAAACCGGCGATATGAACATACTACACTTACGGTCACAGAAAAGAAAGTGTAAAACTACAACAATTGGAATCCGCAACTTCTTTACACATCGCATGCCTAACAGATATAAATCCCGCATTTCAGTCTCATTATCGAAAACTCTTTTCGATATCCAATGAAACTAAAGCGCTAGATTTATAACATCCATCCAGTTATCTCATAACCTTTTGTGAATTCCAATTATTGTATCCAATTCCGGATAAATAGAATATATCAAACTTTCCGATCGAACATTCGAACACCCAAGTTTTCCCGACACCGATCAACACATGAATTAGGTTCAAAGACATTCACTTCATACCTCAGTACCAACGGTCCAGCCGTAGAAGGGTCAAGCCAACGCCTCACATGTGGCACGCCGTACTGCCCCAAACCCGAAGGTTCAAAGGGCAGTTCAAGACGGTCACATAATCGAGTTAAGGTTTGTTGTCTTCTAGAGGGACCATCGTGTTACTTGCACTACTCAGAACGTCTTTTAACCACAGAAAAATCCAACACTTGGAATTATTCCGGCAGGGGAAAACCTGGGTATTTGTATACGGTCGAACTCTTTAACATATTCTACAGTTATCTGGAAAAACACTCAGACAAAATTTGATATCCCGATCGAAAGACCGAATTCCCAAATCAACTCAGAAATTTTCAACTCTGGAAAAATATTAAAAGTGCACAGAAAATCCAGCATTAATAATTATGAGATACTGTATAAAAACCACTGAACAAACAGGCCGTACCGCCGCGCAACCGCCGCACGAGGCTAGCTCGTGCCGCGGAAGCGCGGCAATATAAAGGAATTATGGGCACGAATTTCACAGTATTTCATATATTCACCTGCTTATTTTTCTGAACATTTTTAATGTGGAAAAATACCAGATTTTAAAAATTGGACAGAGAGCAATTTTCCGGGTATGGTTTCGGTTCGATCGGACTTCAAATCGCGTCTGGACTTCGCCTAAGGCTCTAGCTAGGCTCTGATACCACTGTAAGGTTCCTAGGCACCCTAATGAGGTCACACAAGGCATCGAACATGCCAAATTAAAATTTTTAGTGCCGAGAAACCCTAGACTACGGATCTTTAACTAGATGTTTAGGCGAAAAGAAAAGCTAGTTAACACTTAACTACATGGATACCGAAATTACAACCTTTGTAGATCCGGATATCCACCTCCACGGCTCCGCAACTTCGTCTCCTCGCTGTCCATGTCGAACCCCGGGCTCAAGTGTCGGCTTCGTCGAAGAAACGGGTGAGCTAGGTCGCCGGCTTCGTGTCAAAGACGATCTACGTCGAGGCATCGCAAGTTCAAGCTCCGACTTCACAAAGTGATGAAACTTGTGAAGAAAACACACTCTACAACTTGGCTAGAGGTAGAGGGTGAAGAAATAGGAGGTGGGTTCTCTTTAGATTTGGATTTCTCACTCTCAAGCTCAAGTTGCCATTAATGGCCTCAAGGTATCAAGCTTGAAGATGAAGAAGAAGAAGAGCTAGAAAAAATGATAAGTCTCTTTTAAAAATAAAAGAAAAAGCAATACTTATCATAATTCTAACAATGGTTAAGAGTAGAGAATAGACTATGGTTAATAGATGGGTTAGGGTTAAGCATGAGTCAAAGCTTCATGAAGCTTCAACTAAAAGACAAAGAAAGCCACCATTCCTTTTTAAATCATTTCAAATAAATAAATAAAGAAATGAATAAATAAATGATAAAGCAAAACCCTAATTATCAATTAACCATGGTTTAATCCTTCACACTTAACCAAAAGCTCAAGTATCATCAAACATGATACAATAAAAGTGCACAAAAGTATATCACATATACAATGTGCATCAAGTGAGAAAAATCCGTTTAAAGTGAACCAATACTAGTTAATGCAATGCAATATATCAAATATATAATTATGCATTAAATCAACATTTGATTCAATGATCCGGTCATGTCGCACATAACCGACTAGAATCCAATGTATCGATTTATCGAATCAATGATTCGACAACTAGGTCATATCGAATATAACCAATCGAAACATATATCGCGAGAATGAAATGCGGTATCACATACACGCATTATTCTCGGTCCCGCACATATCTCATATGCACTCCTATTTCGTTTCGCTTGAACCAGGAAACCTCTGTGTAGGACTCTAAAGACTCGTCAATACGCCGGTAGCAGATGATGATCATATCAAGCACCCACAAGCCGCAAGCGGTCTGCTAAACGTAACGGCCACCCGGGTATTGAGCGATCAGAAGATCGACGAGCTAGCCCGCTCACACTCCTGCGAATCCGACCAGTAACACTTACCATACAGTCAAGTCTCTTCGTCTGATACGTCGCATATCAAGTCTAGGGGTGGTATACGTCAGACCCCAATAACCCGATAAGTCGTGCCGATGTGAGGCTCGTAACGGGTCGAGAAACTACTGGTAACACTTACCAGTAAATCTCTGATCAGCCCTGGCCAGGGACTTCCCTGCTACGGCCAATCGAGCACAGCACAACATCAACTCCCAATACCGGGAGAGACGAAACCCCTCCTATCGCTCATTGCCTCCATGTGACTCGGGACTGTACCCAAAGACCACCGTTTTGCACGCCCTCATGGACGTGGTAAGGTGGAGATCAAAGCACAGTGGGAATCACACAAGACTCTATGACGATCTCGGGTCTACAGACTAACCTGTACAAGTGTCACCTGAGAACTGCCATCTGACGTGAGGTATAATACCATCTGGGAGTTCTCGGCGAGTCCGTCCAGTGTACTCAGTCTCCACTGAGCACCCGTATACCATCTCTGATGTCAAACACCAAAGGATATGGGATCATCCATCGCCCATCACATGGGTCGAGAAGCGTATACGCTAGTCTACTCTGGTATATCGATGCCCCGTCTCGATACACCCACGACTAGGGACCTTGAAGGATTTACTTATGGACTACCATGTCCCCACTAGTATGATCTGCATCATAGTCCAGGTAGTCAAGTACAAATCCTAAGGGCTTTACCAACATGTAACTATAAGACAGTATAAAGAGACTAGTGTACATGTTAAGATAAATGGCAACCAGATAGCATACTATCATGTCGAGCAAGAAAGTCATCTCTATATATGTCCAAGCATCCAATATAATATACATAATCTGTACAATACTGGCCTCTAGGGCATACATACAACTAACAAGACGAAGTGTAGACGATGTTAGAAATCCGGTCGAGTCCCGAAACCCAAACCAAAACCCCTCTCTGTACATTTTCTGAAACTGTGGTTTTTTCCTAATTAAAAATATCCAAAAAATTCAGCAGGGTCTTTGAGGAGTTACTGTGAAGCACGTGTGCTTAAATCGATAAAAGCGCCGCGGAACCGCGGCATGAGCATGGCTCGTGTGGCGGTTCCGCGGCCGAATAGACACTTTATCCTATGTATTTTGCACAGTAACTCCTTATTTGATTCCTGTGTTTTCTGGGTATTTTTTAATTTATACTCAAGAGTTGAGTTTTCTGGGTTGTATTAGGAGTTCGTAGATTCGACCAGAAAGTTTAACTTCGTCTATGAGTTTTTCCGGGTATTTTAGAAAGTGTTAAAAAGTTCGACCGGATATAAATACCCACTTTTTCCCCTACCGGGAAATTTCCAAGTCTTGGATTTTTCCGTAGTTTAAGAACGTTCCAAGTAGTGCAAGTAACGCGATGGACCCTCTAGAAGACAACAAACCTTAACTCGATTATGTGACCGTCTTGAACTGCCCTTTGAACCTTAGGGTTTGAGGCAGTACGGCGTGCCACATGTGAGGCGTTCGCTTGATCCTTCTACGGCTGGACCGTTGGTACTGTGGCACGAAGTGGATGTTTTTAAACTTATTTCAAGTGTTGAGCTTTTCGGGAAACCTTGGGTGTTTTGATTGTTCGATCGGAAAGTTTAACATTTTCTATTTATCTGGAATGTGATACAATAATTGGAATCCACAAATAGTTATGAGATAACTGATTTGGATGTTATAAATCTAGCACTTTAGTCTCGCTTGATCGGTTGCCACGGAATTTTGATGTGATCAAAAGTCCGTCGCAATCACGTTGCGTGCGCGGATACTCGCCGGTAAACTTAGTAGATAGCTACACCCCATAGCCCCGACCAAGTGACTGTAGGAGAACCCCGTCGCCAAAAAGCATCCATTTGGGTGCTCGCGGTAGCGGTGTTCCGCCTTGATGCACTTCGTCGACGGCATCGGGGGTGCGGCCGTCTACTAAAGTTTGCGACGAGCATTCGTTCAGGATGTCGGGAATCTTGCTGAATTGCCCGACTTGATATTGAAAAGAGTTTTCGATAATGAGACTAAAATGCGGGGTTTATAATTGTTAGGCATGCGATGTCTAACGAATTCATTTGGTTAGGCATGCGATGTCTAAAGAGGTTGTGGATTCCAACTGTTGTAGTTTTACACTTTCTTTTCTGTGTCCGTAAGTGTAATATGTGATATCGCCGGTTTCGTTGCTATATGTCAACGACAATTGGGATGGGCATATTTACTTACGTTGATGACATGTGTTGTTATGTGTTGCTGGATATGTTATATTGGATCGTCGTGTTTGAATAGCCGGGGGTTTTTATGTGAGATGAGTGTTTTTCCACTTTCATTCATGTAAAAACTTGTATGTAATATTCTTTTATTGGGGCACTTCCAGGTTGCGGAAGTTGTCACCGTTGATGTATATTATTTACCTTTCCGCATTAGGATAGACCCAAGGAGGGGAGCACAAGTAACCGGGATCTAGGGTCCAGTGGGAAACCATCTCGAGGAGTCGAGTCCTGGTCTCCTAACCTTAGAATTGGTAGGGTTGCTTGCCGCTCTCGTAGGGGTCTAGGGGTGTGGGATTGGCTATTCATCACGACCGTGGAATCCGTGTTTTATTAAGGCTCAAAATAAAACACGGACGTCCTAGTATATCCAATACTTCATATGTTATTTTCTGCTGCGTTATCTGTGATGTGATCATGCGATTTGTTCAGATAGATATTGTATATAGTATATATGATATATTATATAGATGTTGCTTATGCTTTACACCCGCGCTAGCCCTGCCTCGCTCTGGCGTTAGTTACCTAACCTAACGGTGTAGACGGGACATCGAGGCGAATGCGGATGGCATAAGCGTACGTTATATTTATCTGTGATGTTTAGGTGGACTTAAATGATGGGACATTCATTAATGAGATTAATGAAAGAAAATAAACCTAAAAGATGTTGTGGAATCGAATTTCAAAATAAAATCAGGTAGCTACAGTTCTTGCTTTGCATAGCGGTGTTCCTTGTAGAGCATCCTGCACCTTATTCGATGAGGAAAGGGCCGACGATCCCTTCACCGGGAGTAACCCCTTTAGCAATAACTGGCAGATGCTACAACCCTCGGTTTGTCTTTTGATTGCTTCTATAGTTTTTATTTTGCACAGCGGTATATATGATATATCCTGCACCTTATTCGACGAGGAAAGGGCCGACGATCCCTTCACCGGGAGTGACCCCTTTAGCAAAACTAGAAAAGCCTCAAAAACACTCCATTTAAAAACCATTTGATTCCGCAACGAGATCAAGTTCAAAGCGTTAAAGGTTTTCTTAAAAACCATCCGCAACCCTCCGTCGTTTTAGGAATTAGAGTACTTAGTATTCGTGCTCCGTTTGTCGACCATAGCCGAGGCGTAGTGTACGGTAGCTAAGTGATGTCTTCCTACACAGCATATGATGCGATTAGTTAGGACAGTCATGTGGCTTTGTTGACCTTCGCCAAGGGTCATGTGGGTGGGTCTAATTAATCACGAAATGATGGGTAGAACTTAACTAATGCTTATGATTTGTTGACCTTAGCCAAGGTCATAAGTGCTAGGGGTAAAAACCATTATCGGGAGTTTCAATTGTTGAAATTTGCAATGAGATTGCATACCTTCTATATGATAGTTGGATCCCGATACCCACTGCGAGTAATTGTTACTCCTGGGAGAGTTTTGCACTTTGCAATTAGCCGATCAAGTAGGTGTCTAGAAAGGTGTCAACGGGGTTACGCCCCTGGGAAAACGAGGTTTACGTTAATTAGGTCCGTGCGAAAGCATGGGGAACCTCCCTCAAAGTACCGACACTGGCCTGGCTGAAAAATTGGCGATCTTGTAGAATGTAATTAATCCCGGCTAGTCTTTCCTTTTAAGGTTTGAAGGAAGATATGATAAAAACAGTAGGAGCCATCATGATTAGATAAAATAAATAACTATTCTAATCTTGCAAGAGCGCACGCAGAGTGTTTTCTTCTCTCTCTCTCTCCAGGTAGCGACCATATCACGCCTTAATCAATATAATAATATGGAAGTATTGACCGAACCCGCTTGTTATACTGAGCTGGGGAACGTTGGTCCCGCTCCAACTTATAATTGTTATAAGACAGAGCAGGAAATAGAGGAATACCAGAATTTCTATGCCGTCCAAACGAAGAAAGTGCATATGATGCATCTCTTTCGGGTGTGTTCATTATAAATAACTGTTTCTCAGTGTCCTCTACGTCCTAGGTATTAGATACCGGATCAGGATCCCGTAAATGTAATACATTACATGGGCTACAGAAAGGTAGAGAACTGAGAACGGGTGATAAGTTTCATGAGACAGAAAACGGTGCAAGTGTTGCAGCCAAGTCTGTTGGTCACTGTCACCCTGTATTACCAATACATTGATTCGGAACAATTGCTATTAGATATCGAACCTAATATACAAAATCATTTCAATCCCTTTATTTATTAAAGAAGGATATAATTTTGTATTGTTGAATAATGTTTTGTACATTTTCTATATCAAAAGTTGATCGGTTCAGGCATGTTATCTAAAAGCATTGACGTTCTAAATCAAACTACAGTTCCTAGTATGCAGAACACACACAAGAGGAAGAGTTCAGAAATGAACGGATCCTTCTTGAGGCATTGTAGACTAGGTCATATCAATGTGACCCGACTAGCTTAAGTTACATTTTAGATGCATATTTAAATTAGTTTGAATTTACATCTTGTGAAACTAGCCAGTCATGTCACAAAGATAAGATGACCATAGCTCTGTTTACTGGAAACAGAGAAAGAGTTAGTGAACTCTTGGGACTGATACATGATGATGTATGTAAGGTCCCCTGTCTACACATACCAGGACCGGTTCTTTGTACTTCATTACATTCTCTGTTAATCTCTCAAGATTCAGTCATATGTTCCTGTTGAAACGTAAGTCCGAAGCTTTTGAGATATTCACAGAATATAAGTTAGAAGTAGAGAACCAAAATATGGGTATAGGTATTATGTCCTTTGATGAAGATCAAGGAGGAGAATACTTGTGCACGGAATTCCTGGACTATTCTAAAGGAGAATGAGATTCTCTCTCGGTGTTACTCCTCTGAATATACCACAGCACAACGGTGTATCGGGGCGGAGCAATCGCACCATCTTAGATATGGTGTGCTCTGTGATGAATATTACTGAGTTACCTATTTCTTTTAGGGGGTTGTGCACTTGAGAAGTTGCATACCTATTGAATTGGATTCGAATCAAATCAGTGCCTACCACTCCATATGTGATATGGTATGGGAAGAGCCTATCTCTTAAGTAAGTTAAGATTTGGGATTGTCCGGCCTATGTCAAAAGCAAAATCCGGACAAGATCGAGGCAAGGTCAGTTCTGTAGAACTGGAAAGGTTCTAGCTATACAAAACTGCAGATGATGATTTGACAGAACCAAAGGATTCAATAGTCCCCGATGAAGCTCAGCCTCTCCGCCGATCTGGTAGGGTTCCTCAGCCGCCTGAGAGATACTTCGACTTCTCGATGACAGTGGGAGCGAGGAATGCATCATAAGATGATGACCCAACTAGTTTCGAGCAGGCCATCGAGAGTAGGGACTCTGTAAGAATGGCTGGATGCTTAGCAATCTGAGATGGAATCCATGTACACCAATAAAGTATGGACTTTGGTTGCAATATCTGAAAGGTTAAATCCCCATCAGGAGCAAGTAAATCTTGAGAAGATTACTTGGTGTAGATGGAAAAGTTGAGACTTTCAAAGCTAGACTTGTTAAAGGTTTTTGTCATTGACCAGGCGTGGATAATGATGAAACCTTTTCCAGGGACTATGCTTAAGTCCATCCAGATCCTACTTGCCATTGCTACATACCATGACTACGATATCTGGTGGTTGGGTGCCATGACTGCTTTTCTAAAATAATTTAGAAGAGAACGTCTATAAGTACACAGCCAGAGGGCTTCGTAAACAATGGGAGCAGCGGAAACGTGCGTAAGTTGCTTTACAGAATAAAGCAGGCATCGCGGAGTTGGAACATCTGTTTTGATGTGGTAGTCAAAGTGTTTGACTTCATCAAAATGGTAGATGAACCTTGTATATACAAAAGGGTAGTAGAGAGTAAGGTGGTCATCCTCGTATTGTACGTGGACAATAAATTCTTGATAGGAAAAGAGTTTCCTATACTACACACGGTCAATCTCCTCTTATCACAAGGATTCTCCAATAGGATAAAGGTGATACTCCTAAATCCTGGGATTTGGATCTATGAGATAGATCTAAATGGATGTTAGGCTTCTCACTAGGTTTAGTGAGATGGTATCAATCGATCCTGGGGAGAATCACTGGAAAAGTTCCACGGTGATAAGGACGACTGAACGTCAGTCGCAGGCATTGTCTTTACCCTCATTGGAGGGACGATATGTTGGAAGAGTTCCAAGCTAGATACCGTGACAAACTAGACGATAAAGGCTGGTAACATCGCTATTAAAGATACTACCAAAGAGGCAGTTTGGGTGTATATTGGTTCATAAGATGAACTAGGTTCCTACCATTGTGTGACAATGGAAGTGTGCCTTTGGCCCAGGAACCCCGGTCCCATCAGTGACCCAGACATATTCTGAGGCAGCATCACCTGATCATGGAGATAGTTGATCTCCAGGGTGATCGAGGTTAGGAGAGTAGACTCTGAGGACAACACGGCGGATCCACTCACAAAAGCTTTTTCCCAGAGAGAGACTCATATAGGATGGTTGAGTATTAGATACTACAACCACTGCTACAGATGGCCCTAGTGCAAGTGGGAGATTGTTAGTTATATATATGCCCTAGAGGCCATTACTTTATATTGGATGTATATTGTAGTGGATGCCGGGACATATATAGGTAAGACTTTCTTGCTCGACATGATAGTATGCTATCTGGTTGCTCTTTATCTTAACATGTATACTTGTTGTCTCTCTATTACATGCTGATAAAGCCTTTAGGATGTATGCTCGACTTTCAGGACCATGATGTAGATCATACTAGTGGGGCCTGGGTAGTCCATGAGTACATCCTTCAATGTTCCTAGTTGTGGGAATATCGAGACGGGGCATCGATATTCCAGAGTAGACTAGCGTATATCTTCTCGACCCGTGTGATGGGCGATGGATGATCGAATATCCATTGGTGTTTGACATCAGAGATGGTATGCGGGTGCTCAGTGGAGACTGGGTACACTGAACGGACTCGCCGAGAACTCCCAGATGGTATTATACCTCACGTCAGATGGCAGTTCTCTGGTGACACTGGTACAGCTTAGTCTGTTGACCCGAGATCGTCATAGAGTCTTGTGTGTCTCCCACTGTGCTTTGATCTCCACCCTACCACGGCTCTACCGAGTCGTGCAAACAGGTGGTTTTTGGGTACAGTCCCGATTCACATGGAGGCAATGAGCGATAGGAGGGGATTCGTCTCTCCCGGTATTGGGGGTTGATGTCACGCTATGCTCGACTGGCCATAACTGGAAATCCCTGGCCACGGTTGCAGTGATATACTGGTAAGAGTTATCAGTAGTTTCACGCTTGTTATGGACCTTACATCGGCATGACTTATCAAGCTACTGGGGTCTGACGTTTACCACCCCTAGGCGAGATATGCGACATATCAGACGAAGAGACCGGACTGTACGGTAAGTGTTGCTGGTTGGATTCACAAGAGTGTGAGCGGGCTTGCTCGTTGATCTTCTGATCGCTCAATACCCGGGTGGCCGTTACGTTTAGCAGACCGCTTACGGCTTGTGGGTGTTTGATATGATCATCACCTGCTGCCGGCGTATTGGCGAGTCTTTAGAGTCCTACACAGAGGTTTCCTGGCTCAAGCGAGACGAAATAGGAGCGCCTATGTGATATGTGCGGGACCAAGAATAATACCAGTATGTGATACTGAATTCTATTCTCGCGATTTGTATCATCGGACGGTTATATAAGATATAGCCGGGTTACCGAATCAAATGTTGATTCGATATATTGATACACTAGATATTAGTTAGTTATATGCAGTATGACCGGATCATTAAATCAAATGTTGGTTTAATAATTTAATGTATAATTATATATTTGATATGTTACTTTACATTAACTAGTATTGGTTCACTTAAGATTGTTTTTTCTCACTAGATTGTGCACATTGTATATATGATATATATTTGTGCGCTAGTTTGTATCATGTTTGATGATACATGCAAACTTGGGTGTGTATGCTTTAAACCATGTTTAGTTAACGGTTAGGGTTTTATTTTCTTTATTTATTTTGTAAAAACAAAATGGTGGCTTTTTTTCTTTCTTTGCTTTAAGCTTCATGAAGCTTCTTAGCATTTTTCAAAGTCTTAACCATTTTGTATTTATGCTTTGACCTAACCATCACCTAAACTATGGTTTGCTCTCTACATGAGTTATCTTCACCCATGGTTGCAATATGAGAAGACTTCACTTGATTTATTTTTAAGATAATTCATTTTTCTTTCTTCTTCTTCTTCATCTTCTCCAAGTGAAGAAAACAATTCTTGAAATTTCCAAGTGATGAAATCAAGTGAGAAATCCAAATCCAAAGTGAACCCACTTCCTATTTCTTCATCCTCTACCACTTGCCATGTTGTATAGGGTGTTATCTTTATAAGTTTCATGACCTAGTGAAGATGGAGCTTGAGTTTCAGTTGCCTCGACGTAGATCATCTTCGGCATCGAAGTCAACGACCTAGCCTGATCATTTCTCCGATGAAACCAACGCTATAGTCCGGGATCCCGATGATCGCAGCGGAGGGACGTCAACGCGGAGCTAAAGAAGTGGAGGACCGGATCTACAAAGGTTGTAATCCCTTTCACTTGTAGTTAAAGTAGTTAACTTGCATGTTTTTCGCCTTACCTCTAGTAACGATCTTGCTTAGGGTTTCTTGGCACATGTTAATTATTTGATTTTGGCATAGTTGATCAGTTGTAGAACCTCTTGAGTGTGCCTAGGAACCCTACATTCAATAGCTCAATGTAGTAGTCCCTATCACTGCGATCGCAAACTCCATGTAAGGTTTGCCTAGCACCCTATGAGGAGTTTTGAAGCATCACATGCCTTAAAGTTTTAATCTTGATGGTGCTAAACAAGCATGCAAAGGAATCGATCCTAGAAAATTAGGGTTTCGAAACTAAAGACTTGTAAAGATAGGGTTTCGAGACTACAACCTTTGTAGCTCCCTATTGCTGAACTCCTTGGTGTCTTGGGTGTTGAATGGAGGTCCTCTTGAAGTCCTCTCGCGTCCACGACGATCCACCACGGAGTTATCCGTCCAAGCTCGCAACTTCGTAAAACCGAAGAGAACACTCTAAACAAGTCGGCTAAACTTGTGTAGAATGAAGTTGTGGTTTAGAATCTCACTTCCAAAACCTTTCTTTAAGTGTGTATTACTCACTAGGAAAAACTAGAGAGCAAAAGGAAGAAGGAGGATGAAGATGGAGGCTTTCTTTTAACAAGGGTTAATATGATCACCTAGAAAAGAAATGAAATATATCTATATATATTTTATTTCTTCTCATGACCAACCATGGATAAGTGATGGAGACATAATTTAACTTGAGTTTTAAATGATAAAGAGAAGGATAACCCAAGGTGAGAGGTAGGTGAGCAAGGTTAGGTTAGAAGAAGAATGTAGAAGCTAACAAAGATTATCCTTTTCTTTTCAACTTGTTTTAAATCCAAAATTAAATAAAAATCCATCACTTAATCTATGGTGTGAGTCTTATATTGCCACCATTTCCATGTGCTAACAACCATGATAGATGGGTGTATGTGTGTATGCATGTATGCACATCCACATGTGCATGAAACTAGATAGAAAGAAAGAAACATATACACACATGCATACATCCATCATGTCCATGCAAGGTTTTAAGTGAGAAAACTAATGGTTAAATGATAAATCAACACTTGATTTATCAATCCGGTCATATCTCATATGACCCCACCAAAAGAAGGCCGCCCGATCAATGTCCGATATCATATACGCACATTTTAATCGGGTGCATGCGCATATCGCATACGCGCACCACAACGTTTCGCCTGGACTGGGTAACTCCTTTGTGGGACTCTAAGACTCGTCAATACGCCGGCAGAGGGTAATGATCATATCAAGTCCCCCAAGCCGCAAGCGGTCAGCTAAACGTAACGGCCACCCGGGTATTGAGCGATCAGAAGACAACAAGCGAACCTGCTACAACTCCCGTCGAGCCAACCGGCAACACTACCGTACAGTCCGGTCTCTTCGTCAGATATGCCGCATATCGAGCCTAGGGATGGTAACGTCGACCCTAATAACTTAATAAGTCGTGCCGGTGAATGGTCTATAACAGATCGAGAAACTACTGATAATGCTTATCAGCAATTCTCAGCAGCCCTGGCCAGGGACTTACTGATATAACCAGTCGGGCACAGTACAGCATCAACTCCCAATACCGGGAGAGACGAAACCCCTCCTATCGCGTATTGCCTTCGTGAGTCTCGGGACTGTACCCAACGGCCACCTGTTTGCACGACTCAGTAGAGCCGTGGTAGGGTGGCAATCAAAATACAGTGGGAGAACACACAAGACTCCATGACGATCTCGGGTCTACAGACTAACCTGTACCAGTGTCACCTGAGAACTGCTATCCGACGATAGATGTAATTCCATATAGGAGTTCTCGGTGAGTCCATCCAGTGTACCCAGTCAGCACTGAGCACCCGTATATGATCTTGATGTCAAACATCGATGAATGTGGGAACATCCATCGCCCATCATATGGGTCTAGTATCGTATACGCTAGTCTACTCTGGTATATCAATGCCCCGTCTCGATATACCTACGACTAGGGACTTTCCAGGATATGCTTATAGACTACAGATGTCCCACTAGTATGATCTCCATCATAATCAGAGCAGTCAAGCCAATATCCTCAGGGCTTTATCAGCATGTATGAGTGAATAATAAGCATGGTCAAATCAACATGTCAGATAAAGAAGAACCAGATAGCATACTATTATGTCGAGCAAGAATGCATACTGAATATATATACATGTATAGATACATCCACTATCACATAATGGCCTCTAGGGCATACATATATCCAACAATCTCCCACTTGTACTAAGGCCAGTTATTGGCGTATCTCATACCCAACATCTCAAAAAGTCGCTCATGCTGCGGCTGAGGGAGGGCCTTGGTGAATGGATCCGCGGTGTTATTCTTTGTGTCTACCCTCCTAATCTCGATCTCGCGGCGATCTACAATCTCCCGGATCAAATGAAAACGCCTCAGGATGTGTCTGGACCGCTGATGGGATCTGGGCTCCTTGGCTAATGCCATAGCCCCATTATTGTCAGAATACAAAGGTATTGGATCAATGATGGTTGGAACTACTCCTAGCTCCGAGACGAACTTCTTCACCCAGACGGCTTCCTTGGCGGCATCATTTGCAGCAATGTACTCAGCTTCCATCGTAGAGTCTGCAATGGTATCTTGTTTGGAACTCTTCCAATTCACCGCCCCTCTATTGAGGGTAAATACAAACCCAGAGATAGATTTGCTGTCGTCCTTATCGCTC
The DNA here is from genome assembly GCA_030015575.1 of Agapanthus africanus. Taxonomy (NCBI): domain Eukaryota; kingdom Viridiplantae; phylum Streptophyta; class Magnoliopsida; order Asparagales; family Amaryllidaceae; genus Agapanthus; species Agapanthus africanus. Next base: position 296,454,662 of record CM057347.1, read on the forward strand.
TGGAAGCTCGAATCGGTAAAGGCCTCCATTTGGAGATCTCCATTACCATACACCAAGAACAATTCTTTAGTCCTTCGCAAGTACTTAAGAATGTTCTTCATAGCTGTCCAGTGATTCTCCCCTGGGTTGGATTGATACCTGCTTACAACACTAAGTGCATAAGCTACATCTGGGCGTGTACATAACATCGCATTCATTATAGATCCTACTGCCGAAGCATAGGGTATAATACTCATTCGAGCTCTCTCTTCATCGGTCTTTGGGCAAGAATCCTTGGAGAGAGTGACCCATGGCAAGCAGGTAAGGTACCCCGCTTGGAGTCTTCCATACTAAACCTTTTTAGGATGGTGTTAATGTACCTGGTTTGGGACAATCCCAATAACCTTTTGGATCTATCCCTATAGATCCTTATGCCCAGAATGTACGTGGCATCACCCAGGTCCTTCATGAAGAACCTCAGTGATAAGAAAGATTTGACCGACTGTAGCATAGGAATATCATTTCCTATCAGAAGAATGTCGTCCACGTACAATACGAGGAATGTGACAGCTCTCCCTACAGCCTTCTTATAAACACAAGGTTCATCTGGATTTTTGATGAAATCAAACTCTTTGATAACATCATCGAAACAGATGTTCCAACTCCGTGATGCCTGCTTTAACCCATATATGGATTTAAGCAATTTACATGCTTTCCCTGTAAGTCTACGCTAGCGCCCCGGCCGTCTACAGACGCCAAATGCGGAACAAAAACTTTTTATCTGGCGCTATCGTATACTTTCACCCGGATCTGCCATTATTGCTAAACTAACAAACTGTAAAGAGTGTAGAAAGGTTATACCGAATGATCCGATTCCTTCGTTCTTTAACCATCATCCCACGCTCCGTTGCGGCTGCTCCGATCTCATCGATCTCCGATCTGCTCGTCCAGGTGGCACCACATCAACGATTCTTTAAACGGGCTCCCGCCTCTGACTTGAGGCAACTCGGTCGTCAAGTTTGCTAAAAGAGACGACCAAGAATAATGTAGAGAATGAGAAGATGACTTTGTCTCACTTCGTCCAAAAACCGTGGACGATCGGTTAATGAAGTTGCCGTGGGAATCGGGTGATGGAATGAAATGGGCTGTGAAATTCCATACACCGATAAAACCTATCATAATCTTTTTCTACCAAATGAAACATCAAGTGAAAGAGTGTGTGAGGAGAGAGAGGGGGCCGGCCTCATATATGGAGGAGGAGGTGATCGTAGGAGTAAAGAGGGTGACCACAAGGAAAATATCATGTGTGAACACATGAAAATATCAAGCACAAAGATCTTAAGGAAAACAAGAATACATTGAAATCAAAGCATGAGTCACAATCCTTGTCACCGCTTTCTAGAAACTTCTAGAACCTTCAAGAAGCATGACTCACTCTTATCCAAGAAAAGATAAATCCGTCTTTAACCGAATGTTAAAAGACGGCTGATAGAAAACTGGAAACTGGCAACTTCCAAAAATGATCCTGAAACGACTTTCAGGATAACCCCGTAACTGTATAAATATACCCGCATTTGTATTACGACCGAATACAAATGCAACTGAGACAAAGATATTATATCCACTCAATATAATACTCGGATCCGGCTTAAACCAAAGCCGACCAGTATCATCTGCCCGAAAAATAACACGTGCGTAAACGCACGTGCATTTTCCGAACCCTGCCATAAAACCATACGGCCTCTACAACGTTTCGCCCGAACTTGGGAAACTGTCTGTGGGGGACTCTAATGACTCGTCAGTACCCTGGCAGTGGGTTTAACCACAAACCGTCAGCGGCACTAGCAATGCGTAACGGCTGCCCAAGGACTGACCTCAAGGGAGGCTGATGAGCGAACTCATCCAGAAACCCTACTGAGCCTAACAGTGACAATGTATATACAGTCCGGTCCGTTCGTCTATGAGTATCGCATATCTGCCTAGGGGGCTAGTAACGTCAGACCCCCAATAGCAGTATAAGTCGTGTTGGAGTGTAGCCCAATAACACCCTGAGATACTACTGGAGTACCTACCAGTGAATCTCCTGCCATGGCCATAGACTTTGTGTAATGGCTCTCCTAGACACAGCACGACCTCGCCCCCAATACCGGGAGAGACGAATCCCCTGCCGATCCGCTCACGTGCCTCCATATGGCTCGGGACTGTACCCAAAAGCTACCTGTTTGCATGACTCCTTTGAGCCGTGGTAGGGTAGAAATCAAAGCACAGTGGGAACTCACACGAGACAAATGACGACCTCAGGTCGATGAACTAACCTGTACACATGTCACCAGGGAACTGCTATCTGACGATAGGTATAGTACTAACTAGCAGATTCCCGGCGAGTCCTGTCCGGTGTACTCATAACCCAATGAGCACCTGTATACATCTTAGGTGATCCAACTGACACCAGTGGCTTGTGAGACCGGCCACCGCCCCTTGTCGGGGTCTCGACTGTATACACTAGTCTACTCCGGAGTATCGATGCCCTGTCTCGAAACTCCCATGACTAGGGACCACAATTAAGGATATGCATATAAACCACCCAACTCTCACGTATATGATCGCCATCATACTGTTGGTGGTAAAGCAAGATCCTAAGGGCTCTATCAAAGTGCAACATGTAATCAGTCACCTGAACATGTACACGACTGATAAAGGCAAACCAGATAGCATACTATCATCTCGAGTAAGACTGTCCTACCGGTATAGGTCATTCGCAATCATTGCAATCACGTACCTGCGATCCAATAATTGACTATAAGGGCACTATCTCCAACAATCTCCCACTTGCACTCAAGGCTAATTATTGCAATGTCGACTACTCACAGCCCGTGTGAAACCGAACATCCAACTCCTCTACTAATCAGTTTAACAAAGCCCGTTTGTAAAACTATTGTGTTCGAGAAATAGCCTCAGTGAGTGGATCCGCCTAGAAGTTTCTTTCTATATCTCTCTAAATCTCAAGTTCGCGGAGAAAGCCATCTCCCGAATTGAGTAATACCTGTCTTAGAATATGTCTGGATATCTGATGGGACCTAGTTCATAAATGAACTCCAAATCCAAACTTCTTAGACTGTATCGATCACTGAACCTAATCAGTATCCGGCACCATGCCACCCACAGTATCCTCTTAGACCACCTGTCCATAATACTGTCCCTAGTCAGAGGGAAAAACTATAACTCTGACAATCTCTCTGTCAACCATGTCACCTTTGAAGCCTGGAATGATAATCGTCTCCCGAAGGAGGCTGCCGTCATCAAATCCGTAGAACATATACTTATGTTCTAAAACTGCTTCCTTATGTTTCTCCAGGATTGGATTAATACAAACTCATTGCATCTAGCACAAAAACAACATCTGGTGTGGTACTTGACATCTCATGATTGACTCAATTGCCTAAGCAAGTGATCTGCCAATCATGCCCTTCCCACACCTTTAGAGAGGGTGACTCCATCACCTGCAGGTACACCACCATGCTAGGAGTCATCTATTCTAAAAACCATTAGAATACAGTCAAAGTACCCACATTGGGAAACTACCCAAATCCAGATCTAAAACCAGAGATCCGGAAACCAGAATGTCAAATATTATATCCATATCCTGTCTGGAGAAACAACTGTGTGACGACCACAGTACAACCGATCGTAGTATAGGAATTTTACTTCCTACTCTGTGTATGTCATCCAAATACCATGACATCACACCCTACTACCTTCTTAACAGATCCATCCCCTATTCTGATTGAAGTCAAACCCATGACTGTCATATCAAAATTAGATGATCTATCTCCGCTATAACTGCTCTAGTCTATAAATAGACATAAGCATCTTGCCCATTATGCTTCCGTTGCTCCCACTGACTACGACAACCCTCCTACCGGGTCTCATAGCCTGGAACAACAGCAGTGTCAAGTCTGGGTAGATAAGAACCTCCCTGTCACCGTCCTTGAGGCTACCAAAGTACCTCTCGGGTGTCTGAGGTTACCCACCATATCTGCGGAGTGGCTATTGGAATGTCAAACCTGATTGAATATATATAGGTCCTATTAAATTTTCCGTAATCGTTTGCGGTTCTGGAATCACTTCCAGTTCTACCATACTCCCACTACTGTTTTTCTGAAAAAGATCCATTTTACTGAAACTGTGGCGAGTCAAGAACAATATCACTATTGATCTTCCAAATGGTAGAAAATCAACCCTCGTCGTAGCCAGGGTCAACCCACAAACAGCCATTACAGAAACGTGCCCTGAGTTATCCAGAGTCTGGTTTTAAGCATAAGCTGGACAACTCCCCGTACCTTAATATCTTTTAAGGTACGATCCATTCTATATCCAATATAGAAACTTTGGCACTTATTTAATTGGAACCTGATTCAAATCATGCAGCTGTCTCCAGTGCATATCAACTTAATGGAAAGAGGCTAATCAGCATTACTCAACTTAGGAATCCATCCAATTATGAGTAACCTGAAAGAGAAACACGTTTCTCAAAACCATCACTATCATCTGAATACCAATCACAAGAATCTACATCTTCGATCTCTTTGAAGAATCCCGATACTTGTGATACCTGGTTCTCTACTTTATTCTTATACCCACAACTTCTCAAAACTTAGACCATATATTTCTACGAAACACTTGTCTAAATACTAGAGAAGTTATAAGTAAACAGAACATAGTACGAGGACCTACCCTTTTGTCCTGATGGACACTTGGACAACATACAATACTCTGTATAAGTCCGCTGAGTTGAACAACTCAAAACCTGTGCGTCGTTAGGTTGGAAACTGTACCCTGGCGATTTCCTCAAATATCACCAATTACAACGAATTCCGATATAATGAGGATGATCACCTAATTCCCAATATCTTACTCCCACTCATCATCTGTAAAACCATACAGATATGAGAATGAAACCTGGTAAATACATACCCTTGGAGTAAGTATCCAATCGGGAAAACAGTTTTCATTTAACAATGCACTGAAACATAAAAATGTTTCGTAGGGGTATCCTGGTATTCATAGCAATGCCTCTTCCATAATCCAATTCATGACTTCAACCGTATATTTTATTGCCATCTCTCCAAATCCCTTTATTTGTCTTTAGTCGTTACCTTCTGTACACCATCGTTAGGCTAAATGGTTTTCTTCCTTCCCTACCGTTCGGCACCAGCCTATGGTTTGGAAGAAGACTATCCAGTAAGCATAATAGGTGTACCCTCCTAAACCAAGGAGTACTCGTATCTTGAGAGAAGGTGATGATAAAAGACAACTGAATAATACCTTATTCCTTTAAAGGTGAAATAGGAGTGGCGATGAAGTACGCGGTTTTGGTCGTGAATGATATCGGTCGCAATTTACTTTGCCCTCTTTCTAATCCCTTTATTTTGTCTTTACATATTACCTTCTGCACACCCTACTTAGGCTAATTGGTTTTCTTCATTCCCTACCTTTCAGCACCAGCCTAAGGTTTGGAATAAGACTATCCAATAAGCGTAATAGGTGTACTCTCCTAAACCAAGGAGTACTCGTATCTTGAGAGAAGGTGATGATAAAAGACAACTGAATAAACCAATTCTATTTCTCCTGAACCTTGATCCATCCTCGAAGAAGTCCCTTCGAGTTCGTATATAACCATACGATGGATCTATCCAATGAAAGTGGATATCCGTAGTAATACGGGTGTTCTGAGAAATTCAAAGGGTAGAAGAAGGAGTGGCAATGACTTATGCAACTCGGACAATCCAAAAGCCAGTATTTTAAGAAGGTTCGGTCAACTTGGTCACTGAGTCATAGTCTAGGGTCGGTCAAAGGTCGCTGCCAAAGAGAGAGAGAAAAGAAACACTCTGCGTGCACTCTAACCTAGATCAGAATGGTTATCACTTTATCTAATCCGGAAACCTCCCACTGTCCTGTCAAATTCTCCTCCAAACCTGAAAGAAGAATCAATCGGGATCGCCCGAAGAGTAAACCAACTCATCAGTGGGAATCGGGATCCAACTCTCATCGCATGATAACGTGATGGAATGCATCCATGTTACTCATACTCCAGAAGGTATGCGCATACTTGGCAAGTTTCAGTTTCTTGAGAAACTCCCGATAGGATTTTTGCCCCATGCTCTTATAACCTTGGCTTTGGTCAAAATGTCATAAGTCACATGCCAAGTTCTACCCGTCACTATCTTGTCAATTTGAACCCACCCGCACATGCCCCTGACTTTGGCCAATCGGCAGAACGACTGTCCCAAACTAACTCATCTATCTATGCAACAATTGAATACCCAGCAGCTACCAAACACTATGCCTTAACTTTGGTTAAAATACATAGCTTGAATACTACTGAATACTCAAAAGAAGTGACGGAGGGCTAGGGCTGGTTTTTGGCGAAAAACCTTTAACGTAGTGAACTTGATATCGCTGAAGGAACCTGATAGCTTTTTTAAAATATAGTGGCGAAAACCTTTGCTAAAGAGGTCATTCCCGGTGAAGGGATCACGGCTCTTTCCTCATGGAATGAGGTGCAGGATATTCCACTGAATACCGCGATGCAAAGTAACATGTAATCGACTATAGTGAAGTTATTACCCTGACGCAAACTTCTGCCCAAGGGGTCAGTCCCGGTGAAGTGATATCGGCCCTTGCCCCGTCGAATGAGGTGCAGGATATTCCACTGAATACCGCTATGCAAAACAAAAGGAAACGTCTTTGCAATAACACTTTTTAAATTTGTTCCAACAACTGAAAACAGGTTTGTTTTACTTTGCATTGATCAGAATCAACGCAGTCCCATCAATAATCAGACCAGAAAAGAACGAAAATAAAATGTACGTATATGTCATCCGCATTCATCACTGGGTCCCGTCATCACCCGTTAGGTTACTTAACTAACGATAGAGCGGGGACTGGACTAGCGCGGGTGTAAAACATATACAACATCTAATAGTATATAAACCAATATACAATAATCGCTCCAGGCGTGATAATATACAACATTACAGAAAAGTAATAAGCATCACAGAACAATACAGATAATCTGGGATCCCCGGGTTTCACAGAGCCGCTGCTGAAACCCGACGTTCCCCTGTCGGTGGATAGCCTGTGCAATGAAACCTAGACCCCTACGGGTGCGGCAAGTTACCCGCCAAAACCTGAAGCGAGGCAGCCCCCTACAGCATAGTGAATGGACCACCCTGCACTTCACGGAATCCGGTAATCTTGGGCACCCCTCCTTGGGTCAACCTGTACCCCCTACGAGTGCGGCGAATAGTCTGCCAATTTTAGAGTGGGGCCCCTCTGCCTCTCAAAGCCATGAGATGCGGACCCGTTGCCCTCCAGAACCCGGCTATCCGTGCACTCCGTCGCGGGGCAAAACCTAGTACAGTAATGAAAAATAGTACAACAGGTACATCGACCGCAACCTGGTCGCGCCCCAAAAGAATATTATACAACAGGCAGTGACGGCAGTCCACATGTTGGACGCTCGCCCCGCAATATCAAATGTACAGATAAATCCAAACTGCACTACCATTGCACACTGCTATCCACCACGACAAATCCGCAACATCACAGCACAACACAGAACATCAAAGCGAATGTCACGTTCGCAAACCCGTCTAAAAGAACTATAGCAATTAGACGCGGTTTACCGATCAAATGACATTCCCGGTCGGAGATATAATGTAAGCACTATAAACTAACATGTTTAAATTTCGATCGACAAAATATCACGAAGTGGGCCCCACGAACAACTGGAGAACAGTAACAAAATCTGGGCCCAAAAGATATATACCAAAAACCCCAATTTCCAGAGGAGAACACACTGTACAAATTTGGGAGCATGATCTCACCAAGTGGCCGCGGATGCGCGGCTAAACCATGGGTTTGGCCGCGTTTCCGCGGCGGTTTGGTGGAATCACGTGCCCAAATTTTGTCGGTGCTCATATAAAACCCTGTACAGATTTCTGTGATATGTGGAATATTTTTAGGACACCATTTAAAATCAACAGAAACTGTCAAATTGGAAAAATGCGATTTTTGATTTTCGGTTCGATCGATATTTTAAACGCGTTAGCACAACTTAGTATTGCAAAATGGTTAGGCTCTGATACAACTGTAAGTCTACGCTAGCGCCCTGGCTTTCTACAGACGCCAAATGCGGAACAAAAACTTTTTATCTGGCGCTATCGTATACTTTCACCCGGATCTGCCATTATTGCTAAACTAACAAACTGTAAAGAGTGTAGAAAGGTTATACCGAACGATCCGATTTCTTCATTCTTTAACCATCATCCCACGCTCCGTTGCGGCTGCTCCGATCTCATCGATCTCCGATCTGCTCGTCCAGGTGGCACCACATCAACGATTCTTTAAACGGGCTCCCGCCTCTGACTTGAGGCAACTCGGTCGTCAAGTTTGCTAAAAGAGACGACCAAGAATGTTGTAGAGAATGAGAAGATGACTTTGTCTCACTTCGTCCAAAAACCGTGGACGATCGGTTAATGAAGTTGCCGTGGGAATCGGGTGATGGAATGAAATGGGCTGTGAAATTCCATACACCGATAAAACCTATCATAATCTTTTTCTACCAAATGAAACATCAAGTGAGAGAGTGTGTGAGGAGAGAGAGGCGGCCGGCCTCATATATGTAGGAGGAGGTGATCGTAGGAGTAAAGAGGGTGACCACAAGGAAAATATCATGTGTGAACACATGAAAATATCAAGCACAAAGATCTTAAGGAAAATAAGAATACATTGAAATCAAAGCATGAGTCACAATCCTTGTCACCGCTTTCTAGAAACTTCTAGAACCTTCAAGAAGCATGACTCACTCTCATCCAAGAAAAGATAAATCCGTCTTTAACCGAATGTTAAAAGTCGGCTGATAGAAAACTGGAAACTGGCAACTTCCAAAAGTGATCCTGAAACGACTTTCAGGATAACCCCGTAACTGTATAAATATACCCGCATTTGTATTACGACCGAATACAAATGCAACTGAGACAAAGATATTATATCCACTCAATATAATACTCGGATCCGGCTTAAACCAAAGCCGACCAGTATCATCTGCCCGAAAAATAACACGTGCGTAAACGCACGTGCATTTTCCGAACCCTGCATTAAAACCATACGGCCTCTACAACGTTTCGCCCGAACTTGGGAAACTGTCTGTGGGGGACTCTAATGACTCGTCAGTACCCTGGCAGTGGGTTTAACCACAAACCGTCAGCGGCACTAGCAATGCGTAACGGCTGCCCAAGGACTGACCTCAAGGGAGGCTGATGAGCGAACTCATCTAGAAACCCTACTGAGCCTAACAGTGACAATGTATATACAGTCCGGTCTGTTCGTCTATGAGTATCGCATATCTGCCTAGGGGGCTAGTAACGTCAGACCCCCAATAGCAGTATAAGTCGTGTAGGAGTGTAGCCCAATAACACCCTGAGATACTACTGGAGTACCTACCAGTAAATCTCCTGCCATGGCCATGGACTTTGTGTAATGGCTCTCCTAGACACAGCACGACCTTGCCCCCAATACCGGGAGAGACGAATCCCCTGCCGATCCGCTCACGTGCCTCCATATGGCTCGGGACTGTACCCAAAAGCTACCTGTTTGCACGACTCCTTTAAGCCGTGGTAGGGTAGAAATCAAAGCACAGTGGGACTCACACGAGACAAATGACGACCTCAGGTCGATGAACTAACCTGTACACATGTCACCAGGGAACTGCTATCTGACGATAGGTATAGTACTAACTAGCAGATTCCCGGCGGGTCCTGTCCGGTGTACTCATAATCCAATGAGCACCTGTATACATCTTAGGTGATCCAACTGACACCAGTGGCTTGTGTGACCGGCCACCGCCCCTCGTCGGGGTCTCGACTGTATACACTAGTCTACTCCGGAGTATCGATGCCCTGTCTCGAAACTCCCACGACTAGGGACCACAATTAAGGATATGCATATAAACCACCCAACTCTCACGTATATGATCACCATCATACTGTTGGTGGTAAAGCAAGATCCTAAGGGCTCTATCAAAGTGCAACATGTAATCAGTCACCTGAACATGTACACGACTGATAAAGGCAAACCAGATAGCATACTATCATCTCGAGTAAGACTGTCCTACCGGTATAGGTCCTCCGGAATCATTGCAATCACGTACCTGCGATCCAATAATTGACTATGAGGGTACTATCTCCAACATTCCCGCTGCTCCCACTATCAATGAAGCCCTCTGGCTGATCCATTTAAACGCATTCTTCCAAATTTCCATTTAGAAATGCGGTTTTAACATCCATCTGCCAGATTTCATAGTCGTAGTGAGCAGCAATAGCAAGTAAGATCCGAATGGATTTAAGCATGGCTTCGGGAGAAAAAGTCTCGTCATAGTCCAATCCTGGTCTTTGACGAAAACCCTTCGCCACAATTCTTGCCTTATAGGTCTCCACCTGCCCATCTACACCAATCTTTCTTTTAAAGATCCATTTGCACCCCACAGATTTTACCCCAGGGGGTACAACGTCCAAAGTCCATACTTTGTTGGTGTACATAGACTCCATTTCGGATCTCATGGCATCCAGCCACCTCACAGAGTCTTTACTCGTGATAGCTTGCTGAAAACTGGTAGGATCATCATCATCCGTGATGCAATCTTCTCCGTTACCATCAATGAGGAAACCGTAGTACCTCTCCGGTAGGCGAGAAGTCCTACCAGACCTACGGAGTGGCCGAGGTTCTTCAGTTTCTGCTGCAACAGCCGGTTCAACCAAATCGTCATTTGTAGTTTGTGTCTCTAGAACCTCTTCTAGATCCACCACCTTGCCATCATCTTTGTCTGTGAAAAACTCTTTTTCCAAGAATGTGGCATGTTGAGAAACGAACACTTTTTGTTCCTCTTTGTGGTAGAATAGATATCCATAAGAATTCTTTGGATATCCCACAAAGTTACACATGACCGACCGTGTATCGAGTTTGTCCGGATTCTGCTTTTTAACATAGGCTGGGCAACCCCAAATCTTAATTCTCTTAAGAGATGGTCTCTTCCCATGCCATATCTCATATGGCGTGGTAGACACGGTTTTGGTTGGAACCCTGTTTAGCAGAAACGCTACAGTCTCCAATGCATGCCCCCAAAACGAGACTGGTAACTCAGCGTCACTCATCATGGACCGGACCATATCTAATAGGGTCCTATTCCGTCGTTCTGACACACCGTTGTGCTGTGGTGTGTAAGGATGAGTGAGCTGAGAGAGAATCCCATTCTCTTTTAGGAAGTGTGCAAATTCTGTACTGAGATACTCACCACCTCGATCTGATCGAAGCATCTTGATACTCAAGCTGGTTTGTTTTTCTACTTCTTGTTTATATTCAATGAATTTCTCGAAAGCTTCGGACTTGTGTTTTAACAAAAATACATGACCGAATCTTGAGAAATCGTCAGTGAATGTAATGAAGTATGAAAAACCGCCTCTAGCCTGTGTAGACATAGGCCCACATACATCACTATGTATGAGGCCCAGGAGCTGAGTAGCTCTTTCTCCGTGTCCGGTAAACGGAGTTTTGGTCATTTTACCCTTGATACAAGACTGGCAAGTCGCATTAGATTTATATTCAAAAGAGTTTAAATATCCATCTTTGTGTAACTTGTTTAGTCTTGTTTCGTTAATATGACCAAGTCTACAGTGCCAAAGAAAAGCTTCATTTAATTCTGAAAATTTTCTTTTATTAGTGTGTTGTATACTGAAAACTGTGTGTTGATTTAGGACATATATTCCGTTGTTTAGTGTACCATACCCAACCAACTTTTGATTCAGGTTAATGTTCATAACATTGTTCTGCAATACAAAATTATACCCTTCATTGTCCAACAAAGAAACGGATGTTATATTACATAGCATACTTGGTACAAAATAACATGGATTTAAAACCAAAATACATCCAGATGGCAACCCCAAGTGATACTCTCCCACTGCGACTGTATGTACATTGGAACCATTTCCAACGCGGAGAGTATGGTCACCTGTCCTCAAAACCTTGCTATTTCTTAGCCCCTGCATAGAATTGCAAATGTGAGAACCTGAACCGGTATCCAATACCCAGGAAGCAGAGTTTATAGAAAAACAGTTTTCAGTCACAAACGCACCTGAAGCAGATGCATCACCATGCTTCTTCTTGAGACTTAAGTACTCCGTGCAATTGCGCTTCCAATGTCCTGTCTTGTGGCAATGAAAACATTCACCCTTCCCCGAGTCTCCAGCCATGGACTTTCCTTTTCCCTTCACCTTTTTAACTCCGCCCTTAGGATTAGTGGGTTTCTTCTTTTTCTTTCCCTTGGCCTTGGCTTTCGGGCGAGAAGATGAAGACTGTCCAATAGTCATAACGGGAGTTTTTGCTAACTTCATAGTGCTCTCTGCACTCCTTAACATGTTAAGGAGTTCAGGGAGGTCCTTCTCCATGCCATGCATGTTGAAGTTCACTATGAACTGAGCAAAGGTGGAGGGGAGGGACTACAGAATAATATCTATATATTGTTCATTGTCCATCGTCCATCCAAGGTCCTCAAGCTCTTCTATAAGAGCTATCATCTTCAGAACATGGTCTCCTACTGGTGTGCCAGGGGACATTCGCATCTGAAACAATTTCTTTGATGCTTCGTATCGTAATACGCGAGATTGCTCCCCATACAACTCCTTTGTATGGAGCAATATACCGTGAATGTCCATGTCCTCGTGCTGCTTTTGATGTGTGTTATCCATCGATGCAAGCGCGAGGCATGTGGCCGTGGCACAGTCAGCGTCCCACGTCTTGCGGACTTCAATGTCCGCAACTGAAGATTTTGGACCAGGGACGGGCGGGGCTGAAGCCGTGAGGACATATGATACTTTATCATAAGTCAAGGCGATTTTCAGATTCCTCAGCCAGTCTTTATAGTTGGTCCCATTTAGTTTGTTTTTATCTAGTAAAAGCTTGAGTCCAGTCATGGGTATCTGCCATTAAGAGAGAGAAAAGAATACACTCAGCGAAAGCTCTTGCATAGATTAGATTGGTTATTATCTTGTCTAATCGATGTTTCCCACTGCTTTTATCGAGTTTTTCTTTCAAACCTTAAAAAGAAAAACTAGCCAGGATTAATTACAGTCTACAACTTCGCTAACCGTTCAGCCAGGCCAGTGTCAGTACTTGAGGGAGGTTCCCCGTGCTTTCGCATGGACCTAATTAGAGTAAACCTCATTTTCCCAGAGGCGGAGCCCCGTTAACACCTTTCTAGACACCTAATGAGTTAGCTAATTGTAAACTGTAAAACTCTCCTAGGAGCAACTATTGCCCACAGTGGGATCGGGATCCAACCATCACATGGAAGGTATGCAATCTCATTGCAAATTTCAATTATTGAAATTCCCGATGTGGTTTTTACCCCTAATACTCGTGACCTTGGCTAAGGTCAACAAATCACGAGCACTAGTCAAGCTCAACCCGTCATTTCTTGATTAATTAGACCCGTTCACTTGACCCTTGGCTAAGGTCAACAAAGTCATATACCCGTCATAATTAATCTGCATCATATGCGTTTGTAAGAAGACATCACTTAGCTACCGTACACTACGCCTTGGCTAAGGTCAACAAACGTAGCACGAATACTAAGTACTCTACTTCCTAAAATGACGGAGGGTTGCGGATGATTTTTAAGAAAATCTTTAACGCTTTGAACTTGATATCGTTGTAGAATCAAACGGTTTTCAAAAGGAGTGGCTTAAGCTCCGCAGTTTTGAAATATAGCTTTTTCATAAAAAAAGCCGAGTGGTTTTTCAAATCCGATTCTACAACATCTTTTTAGGTTTATTTTCTTTACATTAATCACATTAATGTAATCCCATCATTTAAGTCCTTAAGCCAATCACAGAAAAGAAACGAAAATAACACGTACGCTTATGCCATCCGCATTCGCCGCAATGTTCCGTTATGCACCGTTAGGTTACTTAACTAACGGCATACCGGGACGGGACTAGCGCGGGTGTAAAAGATAAGCAATGTCTACTATATATCATATATATAATATGTCATTCGTCTCAGATATCACAGAACACAGGCAGCAGAAATATATAGATATAACGTGGGATATACTAGGACGTCCATATTTAGTATTTAGCCAGAATAGAAAATACGGATTCCACAGTCGCGATGAATAGCCAAGCCCACACCCTGGACCCCTACGAGAGCGGCAAGTGACCCTGCCAATTCTGGAGTTTAGGAGACCCGGTCTCGACTCCTCGAGATGGCCTCCCACTGAACCCCAGAACCCGGTCACCTGTGCTCCCCTCCTTGGGTCCATCCTAATGCGGAAAAGTAAATAATATACAACACTGGTGACACAACCTCAACCCGGAAGTGCCCCAAATAAAAAAATATTACATTATATATGAATTTACATGAATAAACCCACCGTTGCCGGTCCCAAGTCCGGATGAGAAAGGGTGAGGGTTGTGGTAGGCTTGTGACAGCCAACGTAAAACTTTGTCACATTCTATGACATGAACCAGAATCAGAATATCGTTGGGGCGTCCCCTACTCAGCGACGCGCTACATCGGATCCCGGGTGTAGTGTTAAATATGCAAGGGCTTGGTCGTCGTCCAGATGCGGCGCGCTACATCGGACCCCGGGTGTAGTGACAAATAAGCAAGGGTCGTCGTCCAGAGACGGCGCGCTACACCGGACCCCGGGTGTAGTGACAAATAAGCAAGGGTCGTCGTCTACAGACGGCGCGCTACATCGGACCCCGGGTGTAGTGACAAATAAGCAATGGTCGTCGTCCAGAGACGGCGCGCTACATCGGACCCCGGGTGTAGTGACAAATAAGCAAGGGTTTCATAGGATCCGTCTAGCTTCCTGGAATATAGGTTCCCTTACGGGTAGACTAATAGAATTAGTGGAGGTGATGATTAGGAGGAGAGTTGGTATTATGTGTTTGCAAGAAACTAAGTGGGTAGGTAAAAAGAGTAGAGTCATAGAGCCTTGGGGTTATAAGCTTTGGTATACGGGTAGAGATAAAAATCGTAATGGGGTAGGTATAATCATAGATAGACGGTTGCTTGAGGATGTAGTTGAGATTAGGAGAAAAGGTGATAGAATTTTACTGGTTAAGCTTATTCTAGGTGGAGAGATCTTTAATGTTATTAGTGCTTATGCACCACAGATAGGTCTTGATGACGCTAGTAAGCGTCTATTCTGGGAGGATTTAGACGAGGTGGTGCAAAGTATACCTAGTGGAGAGAAGTTATTTATTGGTGGTGATCTTAATGGACATGTAGGTACTAGTCGTAGTGGGTTTGATACTATCCATGGAGGTTTTGGTTTCGGACAAAGGAATGAAGTAGGTGACTCGATTCTAGATTTTGCTTTATCTTATGACTTGATCTTAGCAAACACCTGGTTTAGGAAAAGAGAGTCCCACCTTATCACTTTTAGGAGCGGATCAAATGCTAGTCAAATAGACTTTTTTCTGACGAGAAGAATAGATAGAGGTTGTTGTATCGACTGTAAGGTAGTGCCAGGTGAGAGTGTAACTACTCAACATAGACTTTTAGTTCTAGATTTTCGATTTAGAAGAGAACCTAGGAAGATTAGACGTAAGGTAGAGCCTAAAATTAAATGGTGGCGATTGAAAGAAGGTAATCAAAAGGCTTTTATAGATCGTGTAGTACAAGAAGCGGATTGGCAGTCGGAAGATGATCCAGACAAAACATGGAACAAAATGACTAGTTGTATCAAGAAAGTAGCTAGAGATCTACTTGGTGAGTCGAGAGGTGGTGCTCCACCATCTAAGGACATATCATGGTGGAATGAAGATGTAAAGGCTGCTATTAAAATTAAAAGAGATTCTTATAAAGATTTGAAGAAAAGTAGAGATGTGGAGAGATTTGAGAAGTACAAAATGGCTAAAAAGGAAGTTAAGAAAGCTGTTCGGGAAGCTAAATCTAAGGTCTACAAGGAGGTGTACGAGAAATTAGACACTAAAGAGGCTGCAAATGATATATACCGGATTGCTCGAATGCGGGAAAGGAAGACTAGAGACTTATGTGCGGTGAAGTGTGTCAAAAATGAAAATCAGAAGGTTTTAGTTCGAGATGAGGATATCAAGGAAAGATGGAGAGATTATTTTGACAAATTGTTCAATGAGAGCTTTACTAAGAATTTGGATGGACTTGTCATTCAATCTCAAGATATAAATCGTGATTTCATGCGTAAAATAAGACTTACTGAGGTTAAAGAAGCTTTGAACAGAATGGGTTTAAGAAAAGCGGTTGGTCCTGACGGGATTCCTATCGAGATTTGGAGATGCTTAGGAGAAATAGGCATTAAATGGCTGACAGATCTGTTTAATAAGATTTGGCAGACAAAAAAGATGCCAAATGAATGGAGGAAAAGTATCCTTGTACCTATCTACAAGAATAAGGGTGACATTCAAAGTTGCTCAAACTACCGTGGAATAAAACTAATGTGTCACACCATGAAACTTTGGGAGAGAGTGATTGAACACAGGCTAAGGAAGGATATTAAGATAACAGAGAACCAATTTGGTTTCATGCCTGGACGATCGACGACAGAGGCGATCCATTTGCTTCGTCAACTTGTCGAGCGCTTTCGAGAGAGGAGAAGAGATTTACATATGATATTTATTGATTTAGAAAAAGCGTACGACAAGGTACCTAAAGAGGTATTATGGGGGACAATGATGAAAAAGGGGGTCCCCGTCAAGTATATTGACATAATCAAGGATATGTACGACGGAGTAGTGGCAAATGTCAGAACTTGCGGTGGCTTAACAAGTGATTTTCCGATTACTATTGGTTTACATCAAGGATCTGCATTAAGTCCTTTCCTGTTTACCATCGTGATGGATGAGCTTACTAGAACTATCCAAGATGAGGTCCCTTGGTGTATGCTATTCGCTGATGATATTGTTCTAGTAAATGAGACGAAAGCAGGGGTTAATGCAAAATTGGAATTATGGAGACAAACATTGGAATCTCGGGGATTCAGATTGAGCAGGTCTAAGACAGCATATATGCACTGCAAATTTAGTAGCCAGAGAAGTCAAAACCATATTGGTATAACATTGGAAGGGCAAGAGATATCACCGAGCGACCAGTTTAGATATCTAGGTTCCATCATCCAAAGGAATGGGGAGATCGATAGTGATGTTAATCAAAGGATCCAAGCTGGTTGGTTGAAATGGAGGAGTGCAACAGGGATTTTGTGTGATCGTAACTTTCCGTTAAAATTGAAAGGGAAGTTTTATCGGAGCGCTATTCGGCCTGCCTTATTATATGGTACAGAATGCTGGGCTCCTAAGAAGCATCATACACAGAAGATGCACGTAGCGGAGATGCGCATGCTTCGTTGGATGTGCGGTAACACTAGAAAAGACAAGGTGCGAAATGAGGATATTCGTGCAAAAGTTGGTGTAGCACCCGTGGAGGAGAAGATGCGGGAAAACCGGCTTAGATGGTTTGGTCATGTGCGACGCAGACCTATGGAAGCACCGGTTCGACGAATAGATACTCTCGATATGGGTAATGGCAAAAGGGCAAAAGGAAGACCGAAGAAAACATGGATGGAGGTGATACGAAACGATATGGTTGCCAAAGGACTCAATCAAAGTATATTGTTCGATAGAAGTGAGTGGAGACAGAGGATTCATGTGCTGGACCCGGCGTGATTCTCATGTTGGTTCATGTAGCCTACCCCATATGCTTGGGATAAAAGGCTCAGTTGTTGTTGTTGTTGTTGTTGTTGTATATGAATTTACATGAATGAAAATATAAAAACTCTCATCTCACATAAACCCCCCCGGCTATTCAATCGCGACAATCCTACACATCATATCTCAGCAACACATAATATCTCATATCATCAACGTAAGTAAGTATGCATATCCCAATTGTCGTTGATATATAGCAACGAAACCGGCGATATCGTACATACTACACTTACGGTCACAGAAAAGAAAGTGTAAAACTGCAATATCTGGAATCCACATTCGCTTTAGACATCACAAATGCGAAATATCACATATTCCGTATTTCATGTCTAGTAATATGAATTCCACACATTGCATCATATTCCGGATAAACAGACAGTATTGAAGTTTCCGAACGAACGATCAAACACCCAGGATTCACTAAAGCCCAACACTTGAGCAGAGTTCAAACACCTGGAGTGTGTCACAGTAGTAGCGGTCCAGCCGTAGAAGGGTCAAGCCAACGCCTCACATGTGGCACGCCGTACTGCCCCAAACCCTAAGGTTCAAAAGGCAGTTCAAGACGGTCACATAATCGAGTTAAGGTTTGTTGTCTTCTAGAGGGACCACCACAAAAAGACTTGCACGTATCTCCTAAGCATTTAAACCCCGTGAATAGTGAGCAAATGATACTCGTTCAAACACTTCAACACTTTCTAATTTACTCGGAAAAGCTACGAAATGAAAATACCGATCAAAACTACGCGTCCAAAACCATCTCCAGAAAATGCAGTACTATATTCAGATTAAACATACCTAAAGCAGTATACTAGCAGATCTAGGAATTATGGTGCAATTTTTATAGCAAGATGCCACTGTACGGCCGCGGAGACGCGGCCTAAGCAAGGAATTGCCGCGGTTCCGTGGCCATATGAACAGTTCACTTGATCGTATTTCACCATTATTCTTAGTTTTCCCTGCTGTATTTTTTAAGTATTTTTAATCCTGAAAAATGTCCAGAGAGGGTCCAAAAGTTCGTATTTTTTTTTCGATCGGGATTTTTACTTCGTAAAAGCGTCGCCTAATGTTCTAGGTCGGCTCTGATACCAATGTAAGGTTTGCCTAGCACCCTATGTGGAGTTTTGAAGCATCACATACCTTAAAGTTTTAATCTTGATGGTGCTAAACAAGCATGCAAAGGAATCGATCCTAGAAAATTAGGGTTTCGAAACTAAAGACTTGTAAAGATAGGGTTTCGAGACTACAACCTTTGTAGCTCCCTATTGCTGGACTCCTTGGTGTCTTTGGTGTTGAATGGAGGTCCTCTTGAAGTCCTCTCGCGTCCACGACGATCCACCACGGAGTTCTCCGTCCAAGCTCGCAACTTCGTTAAAGGTAAGAGAACACTCTAAACAAGTCGGCTAAACTTGTGTAGAATGAAGTTGTGGTTTAGAATCTCACTTCCAAAACCTTTCTTTAAGTGTGTATTACTCACTAGGAAAAACTAGAGAGCAAAAGGAAGAAGGAGGATGAAGATGGAGGCTTTCTTTTAACAAGGGTTAATATGATCACCTAGAAAAGAAATGAAATATATCTATATATATTTTATTTCTTCTCATGACCAACCATGGTTAAGTGATGGAGACATAATTTAACTTGAGTTTTAAATGATAAAGAGAAGGATAACCCAAGGTTAGAGGTAGGTGAGCAAGGTTAGGTTAGAAGAAGAATGTAGAAACTAACAAAGATTATCCTTTTCTTTTCAACTTGTTTTAAATCCAAAATTAAATAAAAATCCATCACTTAATCTATGGTGTGAGTCTTATATTGCCACCATTTCCATGTGCTAACAACCATGATAGATGGGTGTATGTGTGTATGCATGTATGCACATCCACATGTGCATGAAACTAGATAGAAAGAAAGAAACATATACACACATGCATACATCCATCATGTCCATGAAAGGTTTTAAGTGAGAAAACTAATGGTTAAATGATAAATCAACACTTGATTTATCAATCCGGTCATATCTCATATGACCCCACCAAAAGAAGGCCGCCCGATCAATGTCCGATATCATATACGCACATTTTAATCGGGTGCATGCGCATATCGCATACGCGCACCACAACGTTTCGCCTGGACTGGGTAACTCCTTTGTGGGACTCTAAGACTCATCAATACGCCGGCAGAGGGTAATGATCATATAAAGTCCCCCAAGCCGCAAGCGGTCAGCTAAACGTAACGGCCACCCGGGTATTGAGCGATCAGAAGACAACAAGCGAACCTGCTACAACTCCCGTCGAGCCAACCGGCAACACTACCGTACAGTCCGGTCTCTTCGTCAGATATGCCGCATATCGAGCCTAGGGATGGTAACGTCGACCCTAATAACTCAATAAGTCGTGCCGGTGAATGGTCTATAACAGATCGAGAAACTACTGATAACACTTATCAGCAATTCTCAGCAGCCCTGGCCAGGGACTTACTGATATAACCAGTCGGGCACAGTACAGCATCAACTCCCAATACCGGGAGAGACAAAACCCCTCCTATCGCTCATTGCCTTCGTGTGTCTTGGGACTGTACCCAACGGCCACCTGTTTGCACGACTCAGTAGAGCCGTGGTAGGGTGGCAATCAAAATACAGTGGGAGAACACACAAGACTCCATGACGATCTCGGGTCTACAGACTAACCTGTACCAGTGTCACCTGAGAACTGCTATCCGACGATAGATATAATTCCATATAGGAGTTCTCGGTGAGTCCGTCCAGTGTACCCAGTCAGCACTGAGCACCCGTATATGATCTTGATGTCAAACATCGATGAATGTGGGAACATCCATCGCCCATCATATGGGTCTAGTATCATATACGCTAGTCTACTCTGGTATATCAATGCCCCGTCTCGATATACCTACGACTAGGGACTTTCCAAGATATGCTTATAGACTACAGATGTCCCACTAGTATGATCTCCATCATAATCAGAGCAGTCAAGCCAATATCCTCAGGGCTTTATCAGCATGTATGAGTGAATAATAAGCATGGTCAAATCAACATGTCAGATAAAGAAGAACCAGATAGCATACTATCATGTCGAGCAAGAATGCATACTGAATATATATACATGTATAGATACATCCACTATCACATAATGGCCTCTAGGGCATACATATATCCAACACTCCAGACTCTAGAGAGGCTCCGTAGAAGAAACGACGTACTTGCTTCGAAGACTTCGAGGCCGAAGATGATCTACGTCGGGGTGACACTAACTCAAGCTATTCCTTCACTAGGTCATGAACTTTGTGAAAAAAACACCCTATACTACATGGCAAGTAGTAGAGGATGATGAAGTAGGAAGTGGGCTCACTTTAGAATTGATTTTCTCACATTTTTCCTCATTCCACCAGTAAAGCTAGTAAGCTTTTTAGGAGGAAGAAGATGAGGAAGAAGAACTCTTGTGAATAATCCGTCCAAATGAAAACTTATCCAAAACAATTATTCACCCATGGTTGAGTTAAGCCCTCATGCTTAACTCATGTAGAGAATTAACCAAGGTGTGAGGTTAAAGGTTGGGTTAAGTAATATCTAAGGAAATGACAAAAGAGTGGACTTTGTCAAAGTTTCTCCAAGCTTCTTCAAGCTTGATAACTTTGACTAAGTTTATCTCTTTTGTTAAATTCTTAAGATAAAAACAAAACCCTAATTTAACCTAATCATGGTATAAGTCTCATACACATATCTTGCATGTATCATCAACCATGACACAATGCATGTACACAAACATACATATCACATATGTACAATGTGCACACAAAGTGAGAAAACAAATTATAAGTGAGATAATACTAGTTAATGTAATGTAATATATTAAATATATAATTATACATTAAATTAGTAAATCAACTCTTGATTTAATAATCCGGCTATAACCGACTAATATCATGTGTAACAACTTATCGAATCAACACTTGATCCGATAACCCGGCTATATAGCATACAACCGATCAATGTCACGAATCGCAAGAATAGAATAAGGTATCACATATTGTATTAATCTCGGTCCTGCACATATCACATATGTGCTCCTACTCCGTTTCACTTGAGCCAGGAAACCCCTGTATAGGACTCTAAAGACTCGTCAATACGCCGGCAGTAGGTGATGATCATATCAAACACCCACAAGCCGCAAGCGGTCTGCTAAACGTAACGGCCACCCGGGTATTGAGCGATCAGAAGATCAACAAGCAAGGTTTCTCACACTCCTGCGAATCCAGTCAGTAACACTACCGTACAGTCCGGTCTTTTCGTCTGATATGTCGCATATCTCGTTTAGGGGTGGTAAACGTCAGACCCTAGTAACTCGATAAGTCGTGTCGATATGAGGCTCATAACGGGTCGAGAAAATATTGATAACACTTACCAGTATATCTTTGAAGCTGCCTTGGCCAAGGACTTCTTGTTATAACCAATCGAGCATAACGCAACATCAACTCCCTATACCGGGAGAGACGAAACCCCTCCTATCGCTCATTGCCTCCATGTGATTCGGGACTGTACCCCAAAGCCACCATTTTTCATGCCCACTTGGACGTGGTATGATGGAAATCAAAGCCCAGTGGGAATCACACAAGACTCTATGACGATCTTGGGTCTACAGACTAACCTGTACGAACGTCACCAAAGAACTGCCATCTGACGTGAGGTATAATACCATCTGGGAGCTCTCAACGAGTCCGTCCAGTGTACCCAGTTTCCACTAAGCACATGTATACTGTCTCTGATGTAAAACAACAATGGATATGGGATCATCCATCGCCCATCTACATGGGTCGAGAAGCTATACGCTAGTCTACTCTGGTATATCGATGCCCTGTCTCGATATGTCTACGACTAGGAACATTTGGAGGATGTACTTAGCGACTACACTATCCCCACTAGTATGATCTATATAATAGTCCTGGTAGTCAAGTACTCATCCTAAGGGCTTTATCAACATGTAACATAGAGACAATCAGAGTACATGTTAATATAAAGAGCAACCAGATAGCATACTATCATGTCGAGCAAGATAGTCCTCCCTATATATTTCCAAGCATCCACTACAATATACATCGTACGTACAGTAATGGCCTCTAGGGCATACATATCACTAACATATATTATTCTTTCGACTTAGAGTCGCACGTTGTATTATTATGGTTTTCTTGTTGTTTTGAGTTTTCTTTTGAGTTTTGATCCTCGCCCTTCAGCGTTGTATATTATTTTGCTTGTGTGGTTGTGGCCGTCGATTGACGAAGAGCTAGCTCCCGCTTGGGGATCCCTTTTTATCATTATGTATATATTTATCATGTTGTACCCCGTTCGGGGCCAGTTTTTACAAAGAAAACTCTGCCGAAATTTATAGAAAAGACTTGTGATTTTAAAAATGCATATTTCGGCTTATGTTGCTAAACTACTTGATTTAAATTGGTTTTTCCTTCACTCTACTGCTTTACTTGGTTTGGATTTCTGGGTTTTAGCTTACTTAGATTACGTACGCCTCGAGACGTTTTGTAGTTTAAGTGCTGGTCATGTTTCGTAATTTCAGGTCATGAAATGAGTGATGCCTCCCGAAACCTTGTTGCCGTTGTAGGTATCCCAACAATGATGATAATAATACCAGATAAATAATGAGTTATATGTGATATTTGACCCGTACCCTGATTTGGGATGTCGTACGATGGATTTTTACCGTACGATGTATAAATATGATGATTGATCCGCACTCATGATTCGAGAATGTCCTATTATATATTTTATCGTACGTGACACCATTGAGGTGGGATCACCGACTACTGGATATATCGACTCGGACTTAGGTGGATTTCCTTACCCCTTTTATTATTCTCTTAGTTTAGTCCTGTAGTTATCAGGTAGATATTAGACTGGGCTCGAGTCATACTTATTTTCAACCTAACGAACTGTGAGTATTTTAAATACAGGACGAGAGGTACTATGGATACTTTAAAGGACGTACCTTTTCTTAAAAATATCGTAGCTCCTATTTTCTAAAAACCACGATTCATGCTATTTCAAATGCCAAAATTGTATGACTTGTACATATAAATATATATTCTTATATGATGCGTTTACTAGTCATTTTCCTTATATTCTTGCTGTTCGTATCGCATTGCATGCTTAAATGTGTTTCATTAGTTATTATGAACACATACTGTCAGGACACCAGCACCATTACCGATGATGCGTATGCTCCACATACACCTGCTTGCCGGCTCACACACATCATCATCGGTAATTTCCATGTCACGTACACATTAGAAATAGTACTTCATTGATATAAATTGCTAGCTGGTAATTCGACATAGTACTAGTACGCTTGCTTTCATATGCTAGTTTGATATTGCATTTATTACTGAGATACTTCATGAATTTATACGTTCTTTTGTCATGAAATATTATGGGGATTTATGCCGGTAAATCACTGTTTATTTACTCTCGAGTTTTGGATTCGGATTTTCTATGAGATTTCTGAATTTGGAGAAACAACGATGATTTTATAAACTCATTTTCATTTCTAAGAGATAGAAAATTGCGGTTTTCTCGTGATATGATGTGAGAGGTGTCCATCATGAGTTTTCTCGGCTCTTGAGCAGTATTATACACCCGATTCGAGGAGGAGGATGAACCGTCTACGGGTGCATGGTGGACCCGGTGCGGTACCCCGGGGCAAGATGGTCGCAGATGATGGCGTTGAGCCCGGCAAGGGAGCACTACCGACCGGTTATTCGTGACGCGGCGGATATCCGGAGGATACCGATGTGGTCTTGAGATTTTATGATATGGGCCAGTCCGAATTGCCGGAGCCCTGGGCCAGTCCGTATTGCCGGAGCCTGAGATATTGAGATTTGATGTTATGGGCTAGTCCGGATTGCTGGAGCCCGAGATATTAAGATATTGGGATATATATTTTGTTTCGATGCTTGACACGGATTCTCTGTTGATTTCACTGATGATACTTCAATTTTTATACAGAAATCTCGCTGATATAAGAAAAAAGTTTCTCATTTAAAGATGTATTCGGCTTTCATGCATTCATACATCATATATGTGATATGTTGCTACCTGAGGCACTGACACAAGCACTTGGTATTACACTTGCTAGATGATTACCTTTGCCATTTTTAGGTGTCTCAGGTTATATATTTATGAGGATATTATCGTATGACCTAGGAGAGAGTCATACATGCGATTTCTTCTCGATGATGTTTTCTACTAATGAGTTGGCAACTCACCCCCGTTGTTCCACAGTTTCTTACAGACTTGGCCATACAGGTTTCGTTGCGGCTTGCTGGCACACCGCTTCCTTCCGGGTGATTGCTTTGGTAGGTGGGTTCACTTGCATCGTGACCACCGTTTTACTTTATTATTTTCAGTTGTAACTAGTAAACTCCATCAACCAGACTTGTATATTTTGATAGACTTAGAAGACCAGTGTATATTCTTTCGACCTTAGAGTCACGCGCTTGTATATTATGGTTTTCTCTGGTTTTCTTATGGATGATGGTTTCCTTTCAGAGTTTTGATCCTCGCCCTTTTGCGTTGTATATTATATTGCTTGCGTGGTTGTTTCCGCCAATTGGCGAAGAGCTAGCTCCCGCATGGGGATGCCTTTATCCATTTTTCATATATATTCATGCTTATACCCGTTTGGGGCCAGTATTTACAAAGGAGACTCTGACGAAATTTTCAGGAAAATATGATGTTGCTTTTAAATTTTTAATGCCACTTATTTTATTAAAACCACTTTCTTTAAAACAAGTTTTCCTTCACTTCTTTAAAATGGTTTAGATTTCTGGGCTTTTGGCTTACTTGAATTAGGTGGGGTCCTATAGAGTTCACATGATTCAAGTACCAATCACGTGCTATTTCGGGTCGTGACAGTAGATGATCTTGCTCTGCCAGCTTTGGGCACACTGGCATATTTTTCGACATTGTAGGAGGTATACCTCAATATCATTTGTTGCGATTTGTGTTTTGTGATCTGAGTATCACACTTTTATCGCTTAAACTTGAGTTTCGATGATCGAGTTTCGTGATTTATGTTTTCGAGCACCATGGCTGCACCAACTGGAGATTTATATTTTGTATACAGTTATTGCACTTGATTTATGTTTTATACACTGCTACATTGGTTTATGATTTGTGCACAATTATTGGACTTGATTTATATTTTATATATCGCTACATTGGTTTATGATTTGTGCATATCTATTGCATTTGGTATCGATTTGTGCCTTTGTTGCACGTATTTATGGTTTCGTGGATTCGATACTGTCGATTCGATTTCGTGAATGTCATACGCACTTGACTTGATTTTTGCACTCGGTATAGCTTATATGTGCTTGCAGTGCTTTGGGATGGATTTTGTGCACCCAGTTGCACCCGTTTATGATTCTATACACCTTGGTATACTCAGTGTTGTTTTTGGGAGCATTTGAGATATTGATGAGTTTTCGTGCATTAGTCGCACCGGATTTGTATTTCGTGCATTGGTTGCAGCGGATTTGTATTTCGTGCATTGGTTGCACCGGATTTGTATTTTCATGAGTGTCTGCACTTGGCGTTCGTTATCGTGCATGCTAGTGCACTAGACGTTTTGTGCGAACCTGACGCACCTGATTTGGATTTTCGCACATGTTGGGCACATGATATGAGATTTTGTG
Source organism: Agapanthus africanus (assembly GCA_030015575.1). Lineage (NCBI taxonomy): Eukaryota > Viridiplantae > Streptophyta > Magnoliopsida > Asparagales > Amaryllidaceae > Agapanthus > Agapanthus africanus. Next base: position 296,481,166 of record CM057347.1, read on the forward strand.
CACACCGGGTGCACTCAATAAGGATTTTTATTCGTACATGTTGGATGCACTTGATTGGGATTTTTATTCATGCATGTTGGATGCACTTGATTGGGATTTTCATTAATACAAGTTAGTTGCACTGGGTTGAGATTTTCGTGCAGTCTAAATGCACTTGATATTGTTATCGTGCACATCCGTTGCACTGGACAGATGCTTTCGTGGACACCCGTTGCACTTAGTTTTTCTTTTATGCATATTTGTGGCACTTTTATTGGATTTAGTTTTCCGTGCGCACCAGACGCATGTGATGTTGGATACGCCTTTTGTGGCTGATTTTATTTACGAGTATCGCGTTTTGATGATGGGTACTATGTTATATAGTAGTCAAGCAAGACTGGTCTGAAGACAGCGCCTGAGTACTTTTGCATGCATGAAAAGTTACCTAAAGGTTTTCAAAAAGGAGCTATAGTCTCGCTATTTCCTACGTGTCCGTGTGTGATACGAAATTTTACAAAGAGAACCTTCTGGGATATTTCAAAAAATGTGGGACGTATAATTCGAGCAAAAACATATATAAGCATATATTTACTACTTTACAAATGATCGTCCGCCACTTGTGCCGTGAGCTACACATAGCGCGGTGATGTGGAAAAGATTTTACATGTGTTTTATTCAGTTTTAGAGGATTTTACGAGTATGCGTACTATTTACGTATTATGATTTTGAGTATAGCATAATTAAGTAAGATATTGGATTTTGAGATTTGTATCTCCTTTATAACTCCAGTGATGGCGTGATGCTTGAGGGAGTTTTGATTTTGGGTTTCGCACTCGTTTTCAGGCGTACACGATGCGCTGTGGTATTTCTGTATCTTCCGTGGTTTCGGAGCCCCATTGATTTGAGCTAATTGTTGAAGTGTTTTGGTATTTGAGGATTTAAATTTAAATTTGGGGACCGAATTTATTTAAGGGGGTAAGATTGTATCATTTCAGAAATATAAAATACTATTTTTGGAAATTAAATATTAAAATAATATATTTCGCAGAAACTATTCGATTTGCGAATAAGGGTTTTTCGTAAAATGGTATAAGTATATACCAATATTTGGAAAATAATCGGAGATTAAAATGATTTATTTATTATAATGATATTTATCGGATTTTGGCATTTTTATAATCAATGATATGCAGGTTTAAATTAAACTGATTAGTACACTACTAATCTTGATTAAGCTAAATCCGTATTGTTACATTTTTTCATGGCAAGTGCACCATATCATGTGCATGTTATTCATTTGTGTTTGTGAATTGTGAGTTTTGTGAGATTTAGAAAAGAAAAGCAAAAGAGATATTCGAGAGAGTGAGTGTAGGAGATATTTTAGACAGAGAGTGAGATTAAGAGAGAGAGTACTATCTTTGACTCTACATCATTCTTCTTCTTTCTTCATTCTTCTTCTCTTCTTTATAATTCTTCTTCATCTCCTTCATCCTCACTACCTCCATGTATCATCTCTAAATCCTTTCCAAAACCCCATGCCACCTTCACAATAAATATGCACAAGCCTATCCTAAACACTTTGTGCCATTCAAGTTTGGATTTTGAAGACTTTGAGCAACTCAAGAATTTTCCTAAGTTGCCAAATAAGGTAATCCCTTCACTTTTAGATTAGTATTTGTTTTTATATATCATAGTTTAGTTTAGAATTTGATTTAGTTAGGTTTTGTGATCTTGGAAATTTCCAAGTTGATATTAAGTGGTAAATTGAGGTGTAGTGAGTGTTTACAAGACTTTAGAGATGATTTCCTGACCTGGAAATGAGTTTATAACCCGATACACAATTTTAGAATTTGTCCCGTGTCGGTTTTGTGAAACCTAGAGGATTACAGGGTATCTGGAGCTATCTGGGATATTTAAAGAAAATCAAACAAGTCCATTGACCTAGATTAACCACTAGAAGAACACAACCGAAGTACGAACCCATTTGCCCCTACTAAGACCGGCGGTGCCGGATATTTGCACACTCTTACTAGACTTCTTTTGGGTTCTTGTGTTGAGATTTTGACTGTGGCTCCTACATCCTACAACCTGGCTACTGTACTTGTTTGTTTACTCCCTATTGCCTGAGCCAAAATCTGGGAACTACTTGAGAGTGTTTTGGCTATGTTTCCGATATTTGAATTCTTGGTTTTTATATTTGAGATTTGATTTGGTTGTTGGACGTTTGTACGTCAACAACGAGGGTTGTTTGGTTGTTTTTGCATGCGTAGGGTATAGGTTCTAACCTATAAGTGATTCGTGTGCCGTATCGGTTTTCGGATATTGGTTTTAATAGAATTGCATTGCGATTGTGTATTGATTGTAGGTACTTTCGCGTGGAATTCCGAGATGAGGAAGCACATCGACTTCGGCTAAGCGAGGATTTTAGCAGGTGAGTAGATTTATATCTACGGGGGAAGTCGGGTGGATGACGTATAGCACCCCCGCAACCATTAATATGGAAGATCGTTTTATAAATTATAATTTTGATAAAGGATATGCTAAGAACTTAAGATAACATGATTATAGGATTTAGTAAAAGATGATATGATGAAAGTTGACACTAAAGGCTATATTGGTTGGAGAATATGATATAGGTATATAAGATAACATGATGTGGGATATTGAGATGATAGATATAGATAACTCAGATTGATATATAATAATATGATATAGGTATATAATATAACATGATGTGGAATATTAAGATGATAGATATAGATGACTCGGATTGATATATGAGAATATGAAATGAGAATGTGAATCGTAATAAGTATGAATTGAAAGAGGACAAACATGAGTTGATAATAGTAGGATATGAAATCGAGATCGATATGACTTGAGATTAACAAGATATGACGTATATGCAGGGTTACCTAGCACAGCAACAAGGTTTCGGAAGGCATCGTCCATGCCATATTTAAATTTTTCCGTTCTAGATAACCCTAACACTAGAATCGAAACTAGAAAATCCGACGAAACGATATGTAAACACTTTACAACTATGTGAATGAGGGAATACAACCTTTGTAGATCGGTCCTTCACTTCTAAAGCTCCATGTCGTAGTCCGTTCGCTGCAAGTTGTGAAGACCCGGACTCAAGTAAGGGTTCACATGAAGAAACGAACAAGCTTGCTCAATGTCTTTGAGCCCGAAGATGATCTACGTCGAGGAGACCTGAGCTCATGCTACCTCTTCCCTAATGTGTGAAATTAGTGAAGCAAACACCCTAAACTAAATGGCTAATAGTAGAGGATGATGAAGTAGGAAGTGGGCTCACTTTAGTTTTATTTTTCTCACAAGGTTTCATCACTTTAGAAAAAACTAGCAAGCTTTTTCTTTTGTGAGGAAGAAGATGATGAATGAAAACTCATGAGGTTAGAAATGCAACCATGGTGAGTGTATGTCATGCATTAACCATTGTAGAGACTAGCCCATAGCTATGAGTTAAGAGGTTGGGTTAAAAAATATCTTAAGCTAGACAAATAAATGGACACTGTCAATGAAACCTACAAGTTTCTACAAGTTTTGAACATGACTCATTATCCAAGTGTTTGAATTACTTAAAATAAATAAAACCCTAACTTTAACCAAGCATGGTGTGAGTCTCATACATACATGTTGCATGTGTAACCTAGCATGACACAACAATATATATCATATATATATTTTATGTGCAAAAAGAAAACAATACATTTAACATATATCACATATATATCAATGTATCAAAAGTGAGAAAAATGAATACTCAAGTGAGCTAATATTAGTTAATGTAATGTAATAAATCAAATATATAATAATAAATTAAATTATTAAATCAATTCTTGATTTAATAATCCATCTATATCACATATAACTGACTAATATCAAATGAATCAACTTATCGTATTAATTTCGGTCCCGCACATATCACATATGTGCTCCCACTCCGTTTCGTATGAACCAGGAAACCTCTTTGTAGGACTCTAAAGACTCGTCAATACGCCGGCAGTAGGTGATGATCATATCAAACACCCAAAAGACGCAAGCGGTCTGCTAAACATAATGGCCACCCGGGGATTGAGCGATCAGAAGATCAACAAGCAAGCCTGCTTGTACTCCTGCGAATCCAATCAGTAACACTACCGTACAGTCCGGTCTCTTCGTCTGATATGTCGCATATCACAGCGTGGGGGTGGTATAACGTCAGACCCCAATAGCCTGATAAGTCATGCTAATGCATGGTCTATAACGTTTCAAGAAACTACTGATAACACTTACCAGTAGATCTCAGCAACCCTGGCCAGCGATTTCCTGTTATGGCCAATCGAGCATAGCGCAACATCAACTCCCAATACCGGGAGAGACGAAACCCCTCCTATTGCTCATTGCCTCCATATGACTCGGGACTATACCCAAAAATAACCTTTTACACGATCTCTTGACCGTGGTATGGTGGAAATCAAAGCACAGTGGGAATCACACAAGACTCTATGATGATCTCGGGTCTACAGACTAACATGTACCAGTGTCATCAGAGAACTGCTATCCGAAGATAGGTATAATACCATCTAGGAGCTCTCGGCAAGTCCGTTCAGTGTACCCAGTCTCAACTGAGCACCCGTATACCTTCTCTGATGTCAAACACCAATGGATATGGGATCATCCATCGCCCATCTCATGGGTCGAGAAGCGTATATGCTAGTCTACTCTAGATATCGATGCCCTGTCTCGATACTCCCACGACTATGAACAATTATAGGATGTACTTGTGGACTACCCTTGGACCCACTAGTATGATTTGCATCATAGACCTGGTAGTAAAGTACACATCCTAAGGGCTTTATAAACATGTGAGAGAGAGACAATAGGTGTACATGTTATGATAAAGAGCAACCAGATAGCATACTATCATGTCGAGAAAGAAAGTCCTCCCTATATATGACCAAGCATCCACTACAATATACATCGCACATACAGTAATGGCCTCTAGGGCATACATATAACTAACAATCTCCCACTTGCACTAAGGCCATCTGTTGTAGTATCCAATAACCAACAATTTAGCAGTGGTTGTAGTATCCCATACTCAACCATCCTATAGAAGTCTCTCTAGGGGTAAGGCCTTTGTGAGTGGATCCGCAGTGTTATCCTCCGTGTCTACTCTCCTTACCTCGATCCTTTGGAGATCAACCATCTCCCTAATCAGGTGATACTTGCCTCATAATATGTCTGGAACGCTGATGGGATCGGTGTTCCTAGGCCAAATCCATAACTCCATTGTTGTCACCATAGCAGTTATCGGACACTCAATGGTAGGAAACTTGTTCATCTCATGAACAAGAAATGCCCAGACAGCCACTTTGGCAGCATCATTGGTAGCAATGTATTCAGCCTTTATCGTCTAGTATGCTATGGTATCTAGCTTTGAACTCTTCCAACATACTGTCCTTGAACTGAGGGTAAAGACAATGCATGTGACTGACTCTCAGTCGACCTTATCACTCTGGAAGCTCGAACCAAGAACTTTCTTTTAGTGCTTCTCAAGTACTTAAGAATGTCCTCTACAGCTTTCCAGTGATTATCCCAAGATACGATTGATTCCCGATCACTACACCTAGTGAGTCATCTACATCTGGTCTGGTTCATAACATCGCATACTCTGATAGAGCCTACTGCCTAAGCATAGGATCTCCCTTGTACGCGAGCTCTCTCCAAATCAGTCATGGGAGACATCTTTTTGGAGAGAGTGATCCATGAGTAAGTAGGTGAACCGCCACGCTTAGAATCTTCCGTACTAAACCATTTTAGTATGGTTTAATGTACCTGGATTTGGGACACTCCCAACATCCACTTAGATCTACAACCATAGATCATAATCCACAAGATGTAGTAGGTATCATCCAAATCTTCTATTGAGAATCCTCATGATAAGAGGAGCTTGACCGAGTTTAGTATAGGAAACCATTTCCTATCGAGAGTATGTCATCTACGTACAATACGTGTAAGACAACCTCACTCTCTACAACCTTCTTGTATATACAAGGTTCATCTACCATTTTGATGAACTCAAACTCTTTGACTGTCACATCAAAACAGATGTTCTAACTCCGCGATGCGCGCATTGATCCCGATAGACTTAAGCATAGCTTCGAAAGTCTCAACCTTTCCATTTACACCAAGAATCTTCTCAAGATCCATTTACTCCCAATAGGATTTTCCCCTTCAGGTGCAACAGGCAAAGTCATACTTTGTTGGTGTACATGGATTCCATCTTTGATCGTATAGAATCCAGCCATTTCGCAGAGTTACCACTCGTAGTGGCCTGCCTGAACCCGGTTGGGCCATCATCTACCATGATGCAATCCTCGCTCCCACTGTCACCAAGAAGACCGTAGTATCTCTTAAGTGGATGAGGAACCCTACCAGATTCACAGAGAGCCTGAGGTTCGTTGGATACTAATGAATCCTTTGGTTTCTATTGGATATGTATGCCCTAGAGGCCATTATTGTATAGTACTAGTTTGTATAATACATTTTAGAGGCTTGGGATATATATACGGGTTTACGACAGTCTTGCTCGATACAGTAGTATGCTACTTGGTTTGTTTCTATCTTAATATGTGTATATGTTTCATTTAACATATCGCTAATACATATTGATGGAGCCCTTAGGATCTTTGCTTGACTACCGGCGATGTGATGGCGATCACACTAGTGGGGGCTGGGTAGTCTATAAGCACATCCTTATTTTGGTCCTTTGTCGTAGGATTATCGAGACAGGGCATCGCTACTCCAGAGTAGACTGGTGCATACGCTCCTCGTTCCAGCAGGGGAGATGGTCTGTCCCACAGCCATCAGTACGTCGTACTGGAGATAGTATGCCGGTGCTCGTTAGGTTACGAGTACACTGGACATGACTCGTCAGGAACTGTTGGTTGGTATTATACCTATGGTCAGTTAACAGTTCCCAGGTGACATGAGTACAGCTTAGTCCGCTGACTTGACACTATCACTTCGCCTCGAGTGTGTTCCCACTGTTCTTAGATTACTACCCTACCAAGGCTCTACTGAGTCGTGCAAACAGGTAGTAGTTGGGTGCAGTCCCGAAGCACTTAGAGGCAGTGACGGTTAGACAGGATTCGTCTCTCCCGGTATTGGGAGTTGATATCGCGCTGTGTCTAGGAGAGCCATTACATATTGTCGTCCCTGGCCAGGGCAAGCGAGAATTACTGGTAGGTTTTCCAGTAGATTCTCAGGGTGTTTTGGGCTACACTCCGACACGACTTGTATCGCTATTAGGGGACTGACGTTTACCGCCCCGTAGGCCCGCCATGCAATATTCTCAGACGAACAGACCAGACTGTACGGAGATTGTCACATTCAGGCTCAGTAGGAGTTCGGATGGGTTCACCTCATCAGTCTTCTTATCAGCATCTACCTGGGGACCGTTACGTACAGATAGTACTGCTTGCGGCCTGTGGTTAAACCTACTGCCAGCGCAGTGTCGAGTTTTTAGAGTCCCACACAGAGGGTTATTCGCCTTTGGGCAAAATAGAGTAGAGGTCGCATGGTTTTGCGACAGGGTTCGTTTACATCCGCGCACTTGTGCACGTTTGGTGTCCGGGCAGTTATTACTAGCGGGCTTTGGTTTAAGCAAGATCCTAGTATATGTTTTGGGATTGGTTTTATCTCATTGTATTCGTGTTCCTCGGAACACGGATGCGGGTGTGTATGCACAGTTGATAGAGGCAGAGGCAGAGGATTCTCATTAGGGTTATTGACCGTTGACTTTTTCTAAACCCTAATGAGAATAAGAAATATGATTAATAACATTAATTAAGGATTATTGTGCCATGGTTGAGTTGAACATTTGACTTTTGTTGACTTGTCGACTTTGTTGACCGTTTGACCATTGTGGACTTGTTGACCATCATCATTTCATTTCAATGATGCTTCTTGTTCTTTGCAAAATGCATTAAATACATGAAATGATAATGGTCATTGAAACTAACCAACACAATTCTTAATTATTATTATTATCATCATTATTCTTACTTTTGTGAGCATGGTTGTAAATTATTATCTCATTCTCACTTGATCACTCTCTCTCATCAAAAAAAGCTCATCCTCTTCCTCTCTCTCAAAGCTCTCATGTCTCTTGTGTTGAGAACCATGAGCTATTGAGATAAAACCACTAAAACTCCTCTCTACTCACTCTAGAGTTCTATATTTAGCAAGCCAAGCACTTTAGTTGCCTCTCGGTTGAAGTAGGAGCTCAAGGTATAGGCTTTCGGGTGGATCCTTCTTCGACAAAGAGGAGACCGCGAGGTGGAGCCGTTCAAACCACTCCAAGGAGCAAAAAGAGAAGGAGTTCAAGACCTAGGTATAACCCTCTAACATAGCAGTTAAACTTGTAGTTAGTTTTCTAGGTTTTTGTTTAGCAAAGATCCTCTTCATGGATGGTCCATGTTACCTAGTGAGGAAAAAAAATTGATTTTTACCTATTCCGCCTCCCCGAAAGAACCGGGATGGGTAACGTGGACCTAACAGTGGTATCAGAGCCTAGCTAAACAACAACTAGCATGTTAGCAAAGTATTTAGAATTTCGATTCGGAAAAAAAATCGCAAAACACGTCCGAAAACTTAACCTTCTGCCGATTTTTAAAACTGCTCCAAAAATAATTCCACATATCTTAAAAATCGGCTCAGGGTTTTGTAAGAACGTACAGCAAAAACGAGCCACTTACTCGGTCAACGCGCCGCGGAACCGCGGCGAGACCATGCATCTCGCGGCGGATCCGCGGCCGAGTTGACTCGGCCACGACTCGGATTTGCTGCAGTGTGTTCAGTGTTCTGTTTTGGGATTTTTAAAGTATTTTGTTTTTGTGCGGATTTTCCAGAGAACAAAGTTGTGTTTGGGGTAGTTACAAATCCGTATTTTTGATCGAAGTTCTGTAGACTTTAGCTAATGGGTAATATCTGTGATGTCATATATGCACTGAACGTCAACTAATCTCTATACGTCGATTAGTGGGGGTTGTGCATATCTATGATCTGTAATGTTGATGGATTGTGTATATGAACTCGTTAGATTGTCGCGGATGAATAGCCGGGGGTTGTGAGATGAGAATTTTCTTTATCTTTCATTTGATATAATATGTAAATTGATGTAATATTATTTATATAGCCGCACATCCGGGATGAGGTTGTAGCCGCCATTGTATATTATTTCTTTTACTGTTTTTGCTCCTAGGATAGACCCAAGGTGGGGTGCACAAACTACCGGGTACCTCGAAGTGCCGAGTGGCCTACTCACGTTGTTGAGGGAGGTTGCTTCACTTCGGGTACTTGGCAGGTAGTTTGCCGCACCCATAGGGGTCTAGGGTGGGGTTTGGCTATTCATCGCGACCGTGTAATCCGTTTTTCGTTGCAGGCTCGAACGAAACGCGGATTCCTAGTATATCCAATGTGTTCATCTGTGATCTGGAATGGCTATCATTGCATCTGACGAATGTATATATCTATATATGATATCTAGTAGGCGTTGCTTATGTTTTGCATCCGCGCTAGTCCAGCCCCCGCTCTGTCGTTAGTTAAGTAACCTAACGGGTGATGACGGGGCCCCATGGCGAATACTGATGGCATAAGCGTACGTCATATTTTCGTTGTTTTCTGCAATGGTAGGATTAATTGATGGGACGCATTAAATTAATGCAAGAAAATAAACCAAAGTAAAGTCATTGGAACAATTTTCAAAAAGCTGTTATTACAAGGACGTTCTCTTTTGTTTTGCACAGAGGTATTCGGTTATGAATGCCCAACACCTCATTCGACGAGGCAAGGGCCGAGATCCCTTCATCGGGAGTGACCCCTTGGACAAAAGTTTGCGTCAGGGTAATAACTTCACTATAGTCAATTATTCTTGCTTTGCATCGAGGTATTCAGTTTGAAATATCATGCACCTCATTCGACGAGGAAAGAGCCGAGATCCCTTCACAGGGAGTGACCTCTTTAGCAAAATTTATCGCCACTATATTTTCAAAAAGGCTATCTTGTTCCTTCAACTACATCAAGTTCATTACGTTAACGGGTTTTTCGCCAAAAACCCAGCCATAGCCCTCCGTCGTTTCAGATAATTAATACTTAGTATTCGTGTTGCGTTTGTTGATTATTCGTCAAGGCACAGTGAACGGTAGCTAAGTAATAATTCTCTGTTGCACTGATAGATGCGATTGGTTAGGACGGTCACATGATTTTGTTGATTATTCATCAAGGATCATGCGGGCGGGTCTAATGCAATCCTGGATAACGACGGGTTGAACTTGACTAAGACCTTTTGATTTGTTGATTATTCGTCAAGGTCACTTGGGTCCTAGGGGCAAAAATCCACATCGGGAGTTTCTAAAGAAACTGAAACTTGCAGATTTAGCATACCTTCTGGAGTATGGTGACTAGAGTCGATTCCATCTAGGTCATCACACAATGATGGTTGGATCCCGATCCCACTGATGAGTTGGATTACTCTCGGAAGATTATTTCACTTAACAATCAATGCTATAAACCAAGTAGGTGTCTAGAACGGTGTTAGCGGGGCTACGCCTCCAGGGAAAAGAGGTTATTTAATTAAGGAACTTCGCGAAAGCGTTGGAAAACCTCCCTCGGAGTACCAACACTAGCCTGGCTGAAAGGTTAAGCAAGTATTGTGACGAGCAATTAATCCCAACTAGTTCTTCTTTTAAAGGTTTGAAGAAGAATTTGAGGAAACAGTGGGAGCCATCCTGATTAGATAAATTAATAAACCAATCTAATCTTGCAAGAGCGCATGCTGAGTGTTTCTTTTCTCTATCTCCAGGTAGCAACCATTTCACACCCTTATCAAGATAATAAAATGTATCGCTTGACCGATCCGACTTCTTATTCGAGGCTGGGGAACGTCGATTCGGCTCTAACTTGTGACAACAGTCATAAGTATGAGCAAGGGAAAGAGGATTGTATGGATTCCAAGGATACCCAGTTGAAAAGGAAGCATAGTTTTGCATCTACTTCAGGTGTTCTTGTAATTGAGAACTGCTTTACGGTCAGCCCGACCTCCTGGGTACTTGATACCGGATTAGGATCTCATATCTGTAATTTATTGCAGGGACTGAGAAAAAGTAGGAGAGTTACACCTGGTGATATGTCGCTCAGGGTAGCGAACGGAGCATAAGTTAATGCTGCAGCCGTCGGTGAATATCACCTAGTATTGCCAAATGGCAATACTATAATTTTGAACGATTGCTACTATGTACCTTCCATGGTTTGCAACATCATATCAGTTTCTTTACTGGATAAAGATGGATATAACTTTGTTCTTGATAGAAATATCATGAACATTTACCTTCATAGGGTACTGGTTGCAGAAGGTACACTGTGTAATGGTATCTACATTCTAAATCAGAATACAATTCTCAATGTACAAAACACACGCAAGAGGAAGAGTTCAGATACGAACGAATCCTACTTATGGCATTGTTGACTTGGTCATATCGGAGAGAAAAGACTAAGTAAGTTGCATAAAGATGGACTCTTGAATACGTTCAAGTTTTCATCTTATGAAACTTTTCAGTCTTGTCTCAAAGGAAAGATGGCCAAATCTCCGTTCACCGGACATGGAGAAAGGGCAGCAGAGCTCTTGGGACTCATACACAGTGATGTGTGTGGTCCAATGTCTATACATGTAAGGGGTGGGTTCTCGTACTTCATCACATTCACTGACGATCTCTCTAGATTCGGATATGTGTATCTTATGAAATATAAATCTGAAACTTTTGAGAAATTCAAGGAATTCAGAAACGAAGTAGAGAACCAGACTGGCGAAAGTATCAAGATCCTCCGATCAGATAGAGGAGGGGAGTACTTAAGTACGGAATTCCTAGATTACTTAAAAGAGAATGGTATTCTCTCTCAGCTTACTCCCCCTTATACACCACAGCACAATGGTGTATCGGAGCGGAGGAATCGTACCCTATTGGATATGGTTCACTCCATGATGAGTAGTGCTGAGTTGCCTCTTTCATTCTGGGGACATGCGCTTCAGATAGCGGCATACCTTTTGAATCAAGTTCCGTCCAAATCTGTGCCTAAAACTCCGTATGAAATATGGAGCAGTGAGAAACCATGTCTTAAATTTATTAAGATATGGGGTTGTCCGGCCTATGTGAAAACATAGAAACCGGACAAGATAAAGGCACGGTCAGTTCTATGTAAATTTGTGGGATATCCTAAAGATTCACTAGGATATCTGTTCTACCACACTAAGGAACAGAAGGTGTTTGTATCTCGCCATGCTACCCTTTTAGAAAGGGAGTTTCTTGCAAAAGAAACTAGTGGGAGTTCGGTAGAACTGGGAGAAATCTATGAACCACAAAATGTAACTGAAGATTTGACAGAACCTCAGGATTCAATAACCCCAGACGATCCTCAGCCACTCCGCAAATCTGGTAGGATTTCTCATTCGCCCGAGAGATACTACGGTTTTCTCATAAACGGGGATCGAGAGGATTGTATCTTGGAAGAAAATGACCCTACCAGTTTTAGGCAGGCCATTATCAGTAGGGACTTTGATAAGTGGCTGGAAGCAATGCAATCCGAAATGGAGTCCATGTACACCAATAAAGTGTGGACCTTGGATATTGCTCCACCTAGGGTAAAACCCGTTGGATGCAAATGGATCTACAAAAGGAAACTTGGTGTACATGGGCAGGTGGAAACCTATAAGGCTAGACTCGTTGCAAAAGGTTTTCATCAAAGACCTGGTGTGGACTATGACGAAACTTTTTCTCCAGTGGCTATGCTCAAATCTATTCGGATCCTACTTGCCATTGCTGCCTTCCATGACTATGAAATCTGGCAGATGGACATAAAAACGGCTTTTCTAAACGGCGGTTTGGTAGAGTGCATTTACATGGATTAGCCAGAAGGTTTCGTAGATAGTGGGAGCAGCGGGAAGGTGTGTAAATTGCTTAAATCCATTTATGGATTAAAGCAGGCATCGCGGAGCTGAAACATCTGTTTTGATGAGGCAATCAAGGAATTTGATTTCATCAAGAACGAAGATGAACCTTGTGTCTATAAGAAGATTGTAGGTCGAACTGTCGTGTTCCTAGTCTTGTACGTGGACGACATTCTTTTGATAGGAAATGACATTCCTATGCTACTATCGGTCAAGTTATTCTTGTCACAACGATTCTCCATGAAGGACCTGGGTGATGCCTCGTACATTCTGGGGATCAAGATCTACAGAGATAGATCCAAGAGACAACTGGGACTTTCACAGTCTAGATACATAGAGACCGTACTAAAGAGATTTAGTATGGAAGATTCCAAGCGCGGCAACATACCCGCATTGCACGGAATCACCCTCTCCAAGAAGATGTCTCCTAAGACTGACGAGGAGAGGGTTCGCATGAGTACTATACCCTACGCTTCGGAGGTAGGATCTATAATGTATGCGATGCTATGTACGAAACCAGATGTAGCTTACGTGCTGAGCGTGGTGAGCCGGTATCAGTCAGACCCAGGTGAGGGCCACTGGACGGCAGTGAAGAACATTCTCAAGTACCTGAGAAGGACTAAGGAGATGTTCCTGGTTTATGGTAATGGAGACCTCAGGATCGAGTCCTTTACCGATTCAAGCTTCCAGAGTGACAAACATGACAGCAGGTCTATCTCGGGTTTTGTGTTTACCCTCAACGGAGGGGCGGTGTGTTGGAGGAGTTCCAAAAAGGATACCGTCGCAGACTCGACGATGGACGCTGAATACATTGCTACAAGCGATGCCGCAAAAGAGACGGTCTGGATGAAGAAGTTCATTAGTGAACTTCAGGTGGTTCCGTCCATTGTTGACCCAATACCTTTGTATTGCGATAACAATGGGGCTATAGCGTTAGTGAAAGAACCAAGGCCCCATTAGAAATCCAGACACATCTTAAGGCGGTATCACCTGATCAGGGAGATCATTGATCGCCAGGAGATCGAGGTACGGAGAGTGGACCCAAAAGACAACACGGCGGATCCATTCACAAAGGCCCTCCGTCAAACACAGTTCGAGCGACTTTTTGAGCTATTGGGTATGCGGTACGCCAGCAGCTGGCCTTAGAGCAGACGTTGGGTATGCGGTACACTAATCACTGGCCTTTAGTGCAAGTGGGAGATCGTTGGATATGTATGCCCTAGAGGCCATTATTGTATAGTACTAGTTTGTATAATACATTTTGGAGGCTTGGGATATATATACGGGTTTACGACAGTCTTGCTCGATACAGTAGTATGCTACTTGGTTTGTTTCTATCTTAATATGTGTATATGTTTCTTTTAACATATCGCTAATACATATTGATGGAGCCCTTAGGATCTTTGCTTGACTACCGGCGTTGTGATGGCGATCACACTAGTGGGGGATAGGTAGTCTATAAGCACATCTTTATTTTGGTCCCTGGTCGTAGGATTATCGAGACAGGGCATCGATACTCCAGAGTAGACTGGTGCATACGCTTCTCGTCCCAGCAGGGGAGATGGTCTGTCCCACAGCCATCAGTACGTCATACTGGAGATAGTATGCAGGTGCTCGTTAGGTTACGAGTACACTGGACAGGACTCGTTGGGAACTGTTGGTTGGTATTGTACCTATCGTCAGTTAACAGTTCCCAGGTGACATGAGTACAGCTTAGTCCGCTGACTTGACACTGTCACTTCGCCTCGAGTGTGTTCCCACTGTTCTTAGATTACTACCCTACCATGCCTCTACTGAGTCGTGCAAAAAGGTAGTAGTTGGGTGCAGTCCCGAAGGACTTGGAGGCAGTGACGGTTAGACAGGATTCGTCTCTCCCAGTATTGGGAGTTGATATCGTGCTGTGTCTAGGAAAGCCATTACACATTGTCGTCCCTGGCCAGGGCAAGCGAGAATTACTGGTAGGTTTTCCAGTAGATTCTCAGGGTGTTTTGGGCTACACTCCGACACGACTTGTACCGCTATTAGGGGACTGACGTTTACCGCCCCCTAGGCCCGCCATGCGATATTCTCAAACGAACAGACCGGACTGTACGGAGATTGTCATATTCAGGCTCAGTAGGAGTTCGGATGGGTTCACCTCATCAGTCTTCTTATCGGCATCTACCTGGGGACCATTATGTACAGCTAGTACCGCTTGCGGCCTGTGGTTAAACCCACTGCCAGCGTAGTGTCGAGTCTTTAGAGTCCCACACATAGGGCTATTCGCCTTTGGGCAAAACAAAGTAGAGGTCGCATGGTTTTGTGATAGGGTTCATTCACATCCGCGCACTTGTGCACGTTTGGTGTCCGGGCAGTTATTACTAGCGGGTTTTGGTTTAAGCCAGATCCTAGTATATGTTTTGGGATTGGTTTTATCTCATTGAATCCGTGTTCCTCGGAACACGGATGCGGGTGTGTATGCACAGTTGACAGAGGCAGAGGCAGAGGATTCTCATTAGGGTTGTTGACCGTTGACTTTTTCTAAACCCTAATGAGAATAAGAAATATGATTAATAATATTAATTAAGGATTATTGTGCCATGGTTAAGTTGAACATTTGACTTTTGTTGACTTGTTGACTTTTTTGACCGGTTGACCATTATGGACTTGTTGACCATCATCATTTCATTTCAATGATGCTTCTTGTTCTTTGCAAAATGCATTAAATGCATGAAATGATAATGGTCATTGAAACTAACCATCACAATTCTTATTTATTATTATTATCATCATTATTCTTACTTTTCTGAGCATGGTTGTAAATTATTATCTCATTCTCGCTTGATCACTCTCTCTCATCAAAAAAAGCTCATCCTCTTCCTCTCTCTCAAAGCTCTCATGTCTCATGTGTTGAAAACCATGAGCTATTGAGATAAAACCACTAAAACTCCTCTCTACTCACTCTAGAGTTCTAGGTTTAGCAAGCCAAGCACTTTAGTTGCCTCTCGGTTGAGGTAGGAGCTCAAGGTAGAGGCTTTCGGGTTGATCCTTCTTCGGCAAAGAGGAGACCGCGAGGTGGAGCCATTCAAACCACTCCAAGAAGCAATAAGAGAAGGAGTTCTAGACCTAGGTATAACCCCCTAACATAGTAGTTAAACTTGTTGTTAGTTTGTTAGGTTTTTGTTTAGCAAAGATCTTTTTCATAGATGGTCCATGTTACCTAGTGAGGAAAAAAATTTGATTTTTACCTATTCCGCCTCCCCGAAAGAACCAGGATGGGTAACGTGGACCTAACAGTTTCTCCAAATTATCAGCTGTTAGTTTGTCAGGCTGGAACAACTTCTAGTTCTACCTCATGTCCACAAATTTCTTCACAAGAAATTCCTTTTCTAAAAAGGTGGCATGCTGAGAAATAAAACACCTTTTTCTCCTCAAAATGGAAGAAGATATTCCCTCACTAATGTTTGGGATATCCTAACAAACTTACAGAACAGACCTTGACTCGAGCTTGTCCGGATTTTGCCTTTCAACATAGGCCGGACAACCCCATATCTTAACTTGTTTAAGACATAGTCTCTTCCCATTCCATATCTCATATGTAGTGGTAGGCCCTGATTTGGATGGAACCCCCATTCAATAGGTATGCAGCTTCTCAAGTGCATAACACCAAAAGGAAACAGGTAATTCAGCAGTACTCATCATAGAGCGCACCATATCTCATAGGGTGCGATACCTCCGCCACGATACACCGTTGTGCTGTGGTTTATACGAAGGAGTAAGCTGAGAGAGAATCTCATTCTTCTTTTAGAAACTCCAGGAACTCCATGCCCAAGTATTCCCTTCCTCGATCACATCGAAGGACTTAATACTTCTACCCGTCTGGTTCTTAACTTCAAGCTTATATTACTTGAATTTCTCAAAAGTATCAGACTCGTGTTTCAACAGGAACACATGTCGGAATCTTGAGAGATAGTCGATAAATGTAATGAAGTACAAAGAACCAACCCTGGTATTTGTAGACATAGGACCGTATACATCATCATGTATCTGTCCTAAGAGTTCACTAACTCTTTCTCTGTTTCCAATAAACGGAGTATAGGTCATTTTACCTTTGAGATAAGACTGGAAAGTATCATAAGATGAAAATTCGAACAGATTCTCATATTCATCCTTATGTAATTTAGCTGGTCGTGTCGCTTTGATATGACCTAGTCTACAATGCCACAAGAAGAATTCGTTCATTTCTGAACTATTCTTCTTGTGTGTGTTCCAGATACTTTGAACTGTGGTTTGATTTAGAACGTATATGTTATTATATAACGTTCCTGATCGAATCAACTCTTGATTCAGGAAAATATTCACAACATTATCCTCTTATACAGAATTATATCCTTCTTTAACTCAATAAAGAAACTGATGTAATATTGTATATCAGGTTTGGTATCTAATAACATTTGTTCAGAATCAATGTATTAATACAAGGTGATATCTGCCAACAGACTTGGCTGCAACAATTGCACCATTCTCTAACACTTAGAGACATATCATCCATTCTCAGTTCTATATCTTTCTGTAGCCCTTGTAACATATTACATATGCGGGATCCTGATCCGGTATCATATACCTAGGACGTAGAGGATACTGAGAAACAGTTCTCGGTAATGAACACAACCGAAGAAGATGCATCAACATGAACTTTCTTCGATTGGGTGGCATGGGAATCCGGATATTCCCCTATTTCCTGCTCGGACTTATAACAGTTATAAGATAGAGCGGAACTAACGTTCCCTATCTAAGTATAATAAGCAGGTTCAGTCAATGCATCTATATTATTATCTTGATTAAGGCATGACATGGTCGCTACCAGGATAAAGAGAGAAAACAAAACACTCTGCATGCGCTCTTGCAAGATTAGATTGGTTATTATTTTATCTAATCAGGATGTCTCCCACTGTTTTAGTCAAATCTTCCTTCAAACCCTAAAAGGAATGACTAGCCGGGATTAATTACACCCTACAAGTTCGCCAATCTTTCGGCCAGGCCAGTGTCGGTACTTTGAGGAAGGTTCCCTGTGCTTTCGCACGGACCTAATTAAAATAAACCTCATTTTCCCAGAGGCATAACCCCGTTAACACCTCTCTAGACACTTACTTGATTGGCTAATTGTAATGTGTAAAACTCTCCCAGGAGTACTCATACTCGCAGTGGGTATCGGAATCCAACTATCTCATAGAAGGTATGCAATCTCATTGCAAATTTCAACACTTGAAATTTCCGATAATATTCTGCCCCTAGCGTCCTATGACCTTGATGCAGGACAACAAACCATAGTCCGCTAGTCAAGTTTAACCCGTACATTTCCTGATTGAATTAAACCCACCCGCACGACCCTTGACACAGGCCAACAAAGTTGTATGACTACCCTAATCCAATCGCATCGTATGCTGCAGATAAGAACTAGTTAGCTACCGCACACTACGCCTTGACGCAGGCCAACAAATGTAGCACGGATACTAAGTAGTACTTATCTGAAATGACGGAGTGCTACGACAGGGTTTTAAGAAAACCTTTGCGTAATGAACTTGATATCGTTGTAGAATCGAGTGATTTTGAAAAAGGAGTATTTTGAGGCGTTTACTAGTTTTGCTAAAGAGGTCACTCCCGGTGAAGAGATCTCGGCTTTTTCCTTATTGAATAGGGTGTAGGATATTTCACAAATACCACTATGCAAAGAAAAAACTATAGAAGCAATCAAAAGACAAACCAAGTGGGTTGTAGCATCTGCCAGTTTCGCTAAAGTGGTCACTCCCGGTACGGGATCTCGGCTCTTTCCTTATCGTATAAGGTGCTGGATATTCTACAAGGAATACCGCTATGCAAACAAAGAACTAGAGCAACCAGTTTTTAAAACAAGTTTTTACAACATTTTTTAGGTTTCTTTTTCTTTTATTTCATTAATCTCATTGATGAAGTCCCATCATTATATGCTTCTTAAGCATCACATATGAAACGAAAGCAGCAATATTAATTATATCTCATATATATAATATAGGCATTCGTCTGAACATATCACAGTGATCACATCACAGAATATCAGCAGCAGAAGAATCACATATGAAATATTGGATATACTAGGAATTCCGTGTTTCAAATTAAGCCAGTATAAAACACGGATTCCACAGTCGCGATGAATAGCAAAACCCACATCCCTAGACCCCTATGAGAGCGGTAAGCAACCCTACCAATTCTAGAGTTAGGAGCTCCGGTCTCGACTCCTCGAGATGGTCCCCTACTGGACCGTAGAACCCGGTTACTTGTGCTCCCCGCCTTGGGTCTATCCTAATGCGAAAAAGTAAATAATATACATCAATGGTGACATCATCCTCAACCCAGAAGTGCCCTAATAAAAGAATATTACATATAATGAATTTTACATGAATGAAAATAAAAACCCTCGTCTCACATAAAACCCCTGGCTATTCAAAACACGACGATCCAATATAACATATCACAGCAACACATAACATCACATGTTATCAACATAAATAAATATGCGTATCCCAATTGTCGTTGACATATAACACCGAAACTGGCGATACACCACATATTACACTTACGGTGGCAGAAAAGAAAGTGAAAAACTACAACACTTGGAATCCGCAACCACCCTAGACATCATAAACCCAATGTATCACATACTTTGGATTTCATGTCTAACTAAATGAATTCCTTAGACATCACATGCCTAACAATTATAAACCCTGCATTTTAGTCTCGATATTGAAAACAGTTTCCAATAACCTGTCGGGTAATTCAACAAGATTCCCGATAACCTTATCGAATGATCGTCGGAAAGTTTATTAGATGGCCGCACCCCCGATGCCATCGACGAAGTGCACTAAGGCGGAACACTGCTGCCGCGAGCACCCGAATTGATGCCTTTGGCGACAGGGTTCTTCTACAGTCACTTGGTCGAGGCTATAGGATGTGGCTATCTAGTAAGGTTACCCGGCGAGTATTTGCGTATAGTAAATAATTGCGACGGACTTTTGATCAACATCAAAATCCCTGGCAACCGATCAAATGAGACTAAACTGCTAGATTTATAAAATTCAAAGTAGTTATCTCATAACTGATTATGTGGATTCCAAATATTGTATCACAATCACAGATATCTAGACGAAGTTAAACTTTTCGATCGAATAAGCAAGGTGTTGGATGTAGTTCCCTCAAAGTCATTATTGGATCGCAGGCACGTGATTGCAATGATTGAGGAGGACTTATACCGGTAGGACAGTCTTACTCGAGATGATAGTATGCTATCTGGTTTTCCTTTATCATCGTGTATAGTTTTAGGTGACATGATCACTATTACAGAGCCCTTAGGATTCTTGCTTGACTACCAGCAGTATGATGGCGATCATATACGTGAGAGTTGGGTAGTCCATAAGCACATCCTTAAAAGTGGTCCCTAGTCGTGGGAGTTTCGAGACAGGGCATCGATACTCCAGAGTAGACTAGTGTATACAGTTGAGACCCCGATGAAGGGCGGTGGCCGGTCTCACAAGCCATTGGTGTCAGTTGGTTCACCTAAGATGTATACAGGTGCTCATTGGGTTATTAGTGCACCGGACAGGACTCGCCGGGAACCTGCTAGTTGGTATTATACCTAGTGTCAGATAGCGGTTCCCTGGTGACATGTGTATAGCTTAGTTCATCGACCTAAGGTCATCATTTGTCTTGTGTGAGTTCCTAATGTGCTAAGATTACTATCCTACCACGGCTCAAAGGAGTCGTGCAAACAGGTTTTAGTTAGGTACAGTCCCGAGCCACATAGAGGAAAGTGAGTGGATCAGTAGGGGATTCGTCTCTCCCGGTATTGGGGGTGAGATCGCGCTGTGTCTAGGAGAGCCATTACACAAAGCCCTCGTCCGAGGCAGGAGATTTACCGGTAGGTACTCCAGTAGTATCTCAGGGTGTTTTGGGCTACACTCTGACACGACTTATACCGCTATTGGGGGTCTGACGTTACCATCCCCTAGGCCCGATATGCGATGCTCAAAGACGAACGGACCGGACTATACGGATATTGTCACTCTCAGAAGGGTTTCAGGATGAGTTCGCTCATCAGCTTCCCTTTCTGTCAATACATGGCAGCCGTTACGTACAGCTAGTACCACTGACGGCTTGTTGTTAAACCCACTGCCAACGTATTGACGAGTCTTTATAGGCCCCCAAAGATAGTTTCCCAAATTTGGGCGAAACGTTGTAAAGACCGTATGGTTTTATGGCAGGGTTCGAACATGCATGTGCACTTGTGCACGTGTCATGGTTCGGACAGATAATACTGGTGGGCTTTGCTTTAAGCCGGATCCTAGTATTATAGTTGTTCAGTTGATAAAACTGCACATTTGTTATTACATTTTTCCTACCATTTTCATATTAAAAAAGGACTTTATTATAATATATCATACACATGAGGGTTTATGTGTAAAAATACTATTTTCCATGTGTTGATATATTATAATTAGTATTTGGTAGGAAAATATATGCAAATAATATTATTGACCTAATCCTAGTAGAACTAAGTCTATTAAATATTATCTAAGTTGTTGTGCAGAATTTTCAGGTCTTAAATCAAGGAAATCAAGTTGTTAAAGCTAACCTGCCTAATTAAGAAATTAAAATGAAGGAATCAATTCTGGCAGAAGAAAAGAAAAGATTTCCAAATTCTGAAGGTGCCAAGGATCGCCAAATGTCACAAGTAGCCATCCCCAGAAAATTGATGGACGGCCGTGATCATCAAGCCGCGGATCCGCGGCAATAGCCCCTTTATGCCGCGGATCCGCCGCGGTTAAGAAGAGTTGGAAGGTGAGGATTTTTGGGGAGGATCTTTTGCTGCTTACTTCCTAATTTAGAAGCAAAAGGTTATGGCTTTGGACTATAAAAAGGGACCGAGAGCCTCTTGGAAAAATTATCAAGCCGACGAGATCACGAAGTCCAAGACGGCTCACGCATCCAGGCTGATCATCAACTGTTCGTCTACCTCCTTGGAAGAGATCGAAAAACAAACTAGTCTTTGTAATCATTTTCTAAGGAATCAAAGTGTAATGAATATTGTTGATTAATAAAGATAGCTTTCTTTTTCTTATTCTATTTCTTCATAATTTAATTATGCAATTTCTTACCATCTCTTTTTCTCCCAACATGCGCGAGTAATTCTCCGCTTGTTAGGGTTCGTAGGATTAGGGTAGGCTAATGGATGATGAACATCCCTAAACCCTTTTTAAGTCCTATAAAGTTTATGAACTTTATCAAAAGAATCATTAACATCCTAATCGGGCGCTAGCAATTCTTTGCTAGTTCCGACCGCGATTAGAGATTAGATTAATGACTGTTTTGGTAAAGGCTAGATATGAACGGAGTTCCGTGTCGAGATAAGGGTTAAGAGTGGGATTCCTTTTCCCTCCAGAAACCCTAATCTACACGCATCACCGTCGATCTAGTTTTAAATCTATTAATGGATAAAAAGGGTAACTTTTAATTAATCGTCCATAACTACTAAATCCTAACGAACCCTACAAGACCCCTTATTATATTAACTACACCCTTGAAATAATCTAGATCTATATTTTACATTCTTGTTTAACGTAGATCTAGAAACCATTCCACAAAATTCTTACTTCTTTCTCTTTTTCAACACATCTAAAGTAAGAGTAAAAAGTTCAACGTTTCCCTGAGGACGACCCGTACTCATCTCGGTCTAGCTACGCGCGACACCGTTATTGATTGCGGATAAACTACAAAACACACTTTTTCGTATCAATCAATAGTGTATGAGTATTTTTGTCTCATTGCATTTTATATTCGGTCGGAATACAAATGCGGGTATGTATATACAGTTCAAAGGTAATCCTACGGGATTACCTTTGAAGTTGCCAATCTTTTTCCACCGGACTTAAACATTTGGTTTAATGTTGGCTTTAAGTCTTTTCCTTTGGGGGGGCTTTATTTGCAAATGTCCCTTTTACAAAGGGAAGGGGTTTTTTGTGGTATCCAGGGGTTCCAGCAGCAACATTGGGGGTTCTAGAATGATGAGGTGTTGTAGTGACTCGCTTGTTTTCTTTTAAAGCTTTTGTAAAGCTTAAGATATTTCCTTTAGATATTTGTTGTTGATTTTTCCTTAATGTCACCTCTTCACATCCTTGTGCGCACCCCACCCCCCATCCCCCACTTGGGCGAGAGCTATAATTGGGCAGCCCCAATTCTGGCCGAGCACACATGTTGAAGGAAAAATGATTCATTGCATTTTTCCTTAGCTCAATTCATCGATTCCCAAAAGGCAACTTCAATTTACCTTCACCCAATCGCTTGGGTTCCTTAAGACAAAGTATTCTACACACTCTCTATTTCAAACTTGGACATGTCAGTTAGCAAATTTCATGTCCGAGTTGCCTCGATTTAGAGGCGGGAGCCCGTATAAAGATCCGTTGACGTGGTGCCACTCCGACGAGGAGACCGGAGATTGAGCGAGATAGGAGATGCCGCGAGGAGCGTGGGATGATGGCTAAAGACCGAAGGACACGGATCGATCGGTATAGCCATTCTATCTTTTACAGTTTACTAGTTTAGTGTTAATGGCATGATCCAGGTTATAGTCTATGTTGGCGCCAGTTGTAAATGTTGTTGTTCTGCGTTTGGCCTCAGATTATTGGCCGGGGCGTTGGCGTAGACTTACATGGTATCAGAGCCACGCTATTAACACATACTAGCTTGTTCTAACATGTTTCAAATATCGATCGAACGAAATTTCGAAAACTGCAATTCCAAATTTAAAGTTTCTGTCGAAATTTTTTTGTCATCTAAAAATTATTTTGAGTATGTCAGAAAATCGAGAAGGCTTTTCTGAGACTGCAGAAGAAATTTGGTAGACTAATCCCATAAAACCGCCGCGGAACCACCGCGGAACCCAAGGGTTTGCCGCGGTTCCACTGTCGATTTAGGGCTTCAGTGCACCATTTTTCTTCTGAGTGTCTTTAATATGGAATTGTGGTTTCTGGAATATTTTGTTTGGGCCCAGATTTGTTTGAGTACTGGATTTGTACTTGCGGACCACTTTGGGAAGTTTTGTCGATCGGAATTTTAAATGTGTTAGTTTACAGTACTTACATTATATCTCCGACCATGAATGTCATTCGAGCAGTAAATCTTGTCTAATTGCTATAGCCCTTTTAGACGGGTTTGCGAACGTGACATTCACGTTGATGTTCTGTGTTGTGCTGTGATATTGTGGATTTGTCGTGGTGGATAGCTGTGTGCAATGGTAGTGCAGTTTGGATTTATTTGTACATTTGATATGGCGGGGCGAGCGTCCAACATGTGGACTGCCGTCGCTGCCTATTTCTATATTATTCTTTTGGGGCACGACCGGGTTGATGTCGATGTACCCGTTGTACATATTTTCATTTCTGTACTAGGTTTACCACGCGACGGGGTGCATGGATAGCCGGGTTCTGATAGCCGGGTTCTGGAGGGAAACATGCCCGCATCTCATGGCTTTGGGAGGCAAGGGGCCTCACTCTAGAATTGGCAGGCTATTCGCCGCACTCGTAGGGGGTACAGGTTGACCCAAGGTGGGGTGCTCAAGTTACCGGATTCCGTGAAGTGCCGGGCGGTTCATTCACTTTGCTGAAAGGGGCTGCCTCACTTCAAGTTTTGGAGGGTAACTTGCCGCACCCGTATTGTCTAGGTTTCATTACACAGGCTATCTACATGATCAGGGGAACGTCGGGTTTCAGTAACGGCTCTGTGAAACCCGGGGATCCCAGATTATCTGTATTGTTCTCTGATGCTTATTAATTTTCTGTAATGTTGCATTTATCACGCCTGGAGCGATTATTGTATATTGGTATATATACTAGTAGATGTTGTATATGTTTTACACCCGCGCTAGTCCAGTCCCCGCTCTATCGTTAGTTAAGTAACCTAACGGGTGATGACGGGACCCAGTGGCGAATGCAGATGGCATATACGTACATTTTTATTTTCGTTCTTTTCTGGTGTGATTAATTGATGGGACTGCATTGATTTTGATCAATGCAAAGGAAAACAAACCTGTTTGATGTTGTTGGAACAATTTTCAAAAAGCTGTTATTGCAAGGACGTTTTCTTTTGTTTTGCACAGTGGTATTCAGTTGGAATATCCTGCACCTCATTCGACGAGGCAAGGGCCGAGATCCCTTCACCGGGAGTGACCCTTTGGGCAGAAGTTTGCGTCAGGGTAATAACTTCACTATAGTCGATTACTTATTGCTTTGCATCTCGGTATTCAATTAGAATATCCTGCACCTCATTCCACGAGGAAAGAGCCAAGATCCCCTCACCGGGAGTAACCTCTTTAACAAAGGTTTTTGCCACTATATTTTTGTAAAAAGCTATCAGGTTCCTTCAACGAGATCAAGTTCATTACGTTAAAGGTTTTTTTGTCAAAAACCAGCCGTAGCCCTCCGTCATTTCAGACGGGTAGCACTTAGTATTCATGTTATGTTTGTTGGACTTCGTCAAGGCATACTGGATGGTAGCTGCTTGTTACCTTTTTGTTGCATAGATAGATGCGTTGGTTTGGGACAGTCGTATTACCTTGTTGGCCTTCGTCAAGGGTATGTACGGGTGGGTTCAAATTAACCTGGACAATGACGGGTAGAACTTAACATGTGACTTATGATTTGTTGGCCTTCGTCAAGGTCATAAGAGCATGGGGTAAAAATCATATCGAGAGTTTCAAACATACAGGAAACTTGCCAGGCATGCGCATACCTTTTGGAGTGTGATAACGTGAGTGGATTCCTTCACGTTATCATGCGATGATAGTTGGATCCCGATTCCCACTGATGAGTTGGTTTACTATTCATGTTATCCCGACTAATTCTTCTTTCAGGTTTGGAGGAGAATTTGACGATACAGTAGGAGGTTTCCTAATTAGATAAAGTGATAACCATTCTGATCTAAGTTACAGTGCATGCAGAGTGTTTCTTTTCTCTCTCTCTCTTTGGCAGCGACCATTGACTGACCCTAGACTATGACTCAGTAACCAAGTTGACCGAACTTTCTTAAAATACTGGCTTTTGGATTGTCTGAGTTGCATAAGTCATTGCAGCTCCTTCTTTTACCCTTTGCATTTCTCTAGAACACCACATATTACTATGAACATCCACTTCCATTGGATAAACCTATCGTATGGTTATATACGAACTCGAAGGGACTTCTTCGAGGATGGATTCAGGTTCTGGAGAGATTGAATTGGTTTATTCAGTTGTCTTTTATCATCACCTTCTCTCATGCTGCGAGGGCTCCTTGGTTTAGGAGAGTACACCTATTACACTTATTAGATAGTCTTCTTCCAAACCATAGGCAGGTGCCGAAAGGTAGGGAAAGAAGAAAACCAACTAGCCTAAGTAGGGTGTACAGAAGGTAATAAGTAAAGACAAAATGAAGGGATTAGAAAGAGGGCAAAGTAAATTGCGACTGCTATCATTCACGACCAAACCGCGTGCTTCATCACCACTCCTATTTCACTTTTGCTTTTCTCCAGTTAAGGAGGAATAGAATAAGGTTTATTCAGTTGTCTTTTATCATCACCTTCTCTCAGGTTGCGAGTACGCCTTGGTTTAGGAGGGTACACCTATTACGCTTATTGGATAGTCTTCTTCCAAACCATAGGCTGGTGCCGAAAGGTAGGGAAGGAAGAAAACCATTAAGCCTGACGAAGGCGTACAGAAGGTAATGACTAAAGACAAATAAAGGGATTTGGAAAGATGGCAACGAATTATACGGTTACAGTCATGAATCTGGATAATGGAAGAGGCATTACTAGGAATACCAGGATACCTCTTCGAAACATTTTCATGTTTCAGTTTCACTGTGCATTGTTAAAGGAAAACTGATTTCCCAATTAGACACTTGCTCCAGGGTATGTATTTACCAGGTTTCAGTCTCATATCTGTATGGTTTTACAGATGATGAGTGGGAGTAGGTTATTGTGAAAATGGTGATCATCCTCATTATATCGGAATTCGTTGTAATTGGTGATATTTGAGGAAATTGCCTGGGTACAGTTTTCAACCTACGACGCACAGGGTTTGAGTTATTCGACTAAGGGGACTCATACAGAGTTTGTATGTTTATCCAGTGTTCATTAGGACAAAGGGGTTGGTACTCGTACTGTATTCTGTTTACTTGTGACTTCTCTAGTTTTTAGGCAAGTGTTTCGTAGAAATACAAGGTCTAAGTTTTGACAAGTTATAGGTACAAGAATAAAGTAGAGAACCAGGTGTCGCAAGTATCGGGATTCTTCAAGGAGATCGAAGATGTAGATACTTGTGATTGGGATTCAATTGATAGTAATGGTTTTGATAAACTTATTTCTCTTTCAGGTTACTCATAATTGGATGAACTCCTAAGTTGAGTAATGATGATCGGCCTCTCTCCATTTTGTTGACATGCACTGGAGACAGCTGCATGATTTGAATCTGGTTCCAATTAAATCAGTGCCAAAATTTCTATATTGGATATAGAATGGTTCATATCTTAACAATGTTAAGGTACGGGGAGTTGTCCGGCTTATGCTTAAAACCAGACTCTGGATAACTCATGGCACGTTTCTGTAATGGCAGTTTATGGGTTGACCCAGGCTATGACGAGGGTTGACTTTCTACCATCTGGAAGATCAATAGTGATATTGTTCTGGACTCGCCACAGTTTTAGTAAAATGGACTTTTTCAGAAAACAGTAGTGGGAGTATGGTAGAACTGGAAGTGATTCCAGAACCGCAAACGATACTAAAAATTTAATTAGAAACTAAAGATTCAATCAAGTTTGACATTCCATTAGCCACTCCGCAGATATGGTGGGTAACCTCAGACACCCTAGAGGTACTCCGGTAGCCTCAAGGACGGTGACACGGAGGTTCTTGTTTACCCATACTTGACACTACTATTGTTCCAGGCTATGAAACCTGACAGGAGGATGAGTATAGCATCGTTCTAAACTAGGTTTAGAAGTGCATGTGTATATGACTTTGGCAGAGGGTTGTCTTAGTCAGTAGGAGCAGCGGAAGCATAGCGGGCAAGTAGCTTATGTCTATTTATAGACTCGAGCAGATATAGCGGAGAGAGATCGTCTATTTTTGATGTGACAGTCATGGGCTTTGACTTCATTAGAATAAGAGATGGATCTGTTAAGAAGGTAGTAGGGTGTGATGTCCTGGTATTTGGATGACATACACAGAGTAGGAAGTAAAATTCCTGTACTACGATTGATTTTACTATAGTTGTCACACAGTTGTTTCTCCACATGGGATATGGATTTTATATCAGACATTCTGGTTACTAGATCTATTGTTTTAGATCTAGATTTGGGTAGTTTCCCAATCTGGGTATTTTGACAGTATTCTAAAGGTGTTTAGAATAGATGACACCTGGCATGGTGGTGTACCTGCAGGTGATGGAGTCACCCTCTTTAAAGGTGTCTTACAGACTAAAGGGGAGAGGGATGTGCATGATTGGCAGATCACTTGCTTAGGCAATTGAGTCAATCATGAGATGTCAAGTACCACACCAGATATTGTTTTTGCACTAGATGCAATAGGTTGATATTAATCCAATCCTGGAGAAACATTGGGAAGCAGTTTTAGAACATAAGTGGATGATCTAGGGATTTGATGACGGCAGCCTCCTTCGGGAGACGGTTATCATTCCAGGCTTCTAAGGTGACATGGATAACAGAGTGACTGTCAGAGTTATAGTTTTCCCTCCGACGAAGGGGGCAGTATTATGGACAGGTGGTCCAAGAGGATACTGAGAGAGGCATGGTGCAGGATACTGATTAGGTTCAGTTGACGATACAGTCTAAGAAATTTGGATTTGGAGTTCATTTATGAATTAGGTCCCATCAGACATCCAGACATATTCTAAGACAGGTATTGCTCAATATGGGAGATGGCTTTCTCCGCGAACTTGAGATTAAGAGAGATATAGAAAGAAACATCAGGGCGGATCCACTCACTAAGGTTATTTCTCGAACACAAGAGTTTTACAAACGAGCTTTGTGAAACTGATTAGTAGAGAAGTTGGGTGTTCGGTATCACACGGGCTGTGAGTATGCGACATCACAATAATTAGCCTAAAGTGCAAGTGGGAGATTGTTAGATGTAGTGCCCTCAAAGTCAATTATTGGATCGCAGGCACGTGATTGCAATGATGGAGGAGGACCTATACCAGTAGGACAGTCTTACTCGAGATGATAGTATGCTATCTGGTTTGCCTCTATCATCATGTACAATTTTAGGTGACATGATCACTATTACACGTTGATAAAGCCATTAGGATTCTTGCTTGACTACCAGCAGTATGATGGCGATCATATACGTGAGAGTTGGGTAGTCCATAAGCACATCCTTAAAAGTGGTCCCCAGTCATGGGAGTTTCAAGACAGGGCATCGATACTCCGGAGTAGACTAGTGTATACAGTCGAGACCCCGACGAGTGGCGGTGGCCGGTCTCACAAACCATTAGTGTCAGTTGGTTCACCTAAGATGTATACAGGTGCTTATTGGGTTATGAGTGCACCGGATAGGACTCGCCGGGAACCTGCTAGTTGGTTTATACCTAGCTACAGATAGCAGTTCCCTGGTGACATGTGTACAGGTTAGTTCATCGACCTGAGGTCATCATTTATCTCGTGTGAGTTCCCACTGTGCTTAGATTACTACCCTACCACGGCTCAAAGGAGTCGTGCAAACAGGTTTTAGTTGGGTACAGTCCCGAGCCACATGGAGGCAAGTGAGCGAATCGGCAGGGGATTCGTCTCTCCTGGTATTGGGGGTGAGATCGCGCTATGTCTAGGAGAGCCATTACACAAAGCCCTCTGCTGAGGCAGGAGATTTACTGATAGGTACTCCAGTAGTATCTCAGGGTGTTCTGGGCTACACTCTGACACGAATTATACCGCTATTGGGGGTCTGACATTACCAGCCCCTAGGCCCGATATGCGATGCTCATAAACGAACGGACCAGACTGTACGGATATTGTCACTGATAGGCTCAGTAGGGTTTCAGGATGAGTTCTCTCATCAGCTTCCCTCTCTGTCAATACATGGGCAGCCGTTACGTACAGCTAGTACTACTGACGGCTTGTGGTTAAACCCACTGCCAGCGTACTGACGAGTCTTTAGAGTCCCCCACAGATAGTTTCCCAAGTTCGGGCGAAACGTTGTAGAGGTCGTATGGTTTTATGGCAGGGTTCGAACATGTATATGCACTTATGCACGTGTCATGGTTCGGACAGATAATACTGGTAGGCTTTGGTTTAAACCGGATCCTAGTATTATAATATAGGAGTATTTTTGTCTCATTGCATTTTGTATTCGGTCGGAATACAAATGCGGGTATGTATATACAGTTGTGGGGTAATCCTACGGGATTACCTTTGAAGTTGCCAATCTTTTTCCACCGGACTTAAACATTTGGTTTAATGATGGCTTTAAGTCTTTTCCTTCGGGGGGCTTTATTTGCAAATGTCACTTTTACAAAGGGAAGGGGTTTTTTGTGGTATCCAGGGCCAGGGGTTCCAGCAGCAACATTGGGGGTTCTAGAATGATGAGGTGTTGTAGTGACTCACTTGTTTTCATTTAAATCTTTTGTAAAGCTTAAGATATTTGTTGTTGATTTTTCCTTAATGTCACCTCTTCACATCCTTGTGCTCAACCCCTTACTTGGCCGAGAGCTATAACTGGGCAGCCCTAATTCAAGCCGAGCACACATGTTGAAGGAAAAATGATTCATTGTATTTTTCCTTAGCTCAATTCATCGATTCCCAAAAGGCAACTTCAATTTACCTTCACCCAATCGCTTGGGTGTCTTGAGACAAAATATTCTACACACTCTCTACTTCAATCTTGGACATGTCGGTTAGCAAACTTCATGTCCGAGTTGCCTCGGTTTAGAGGCGGACGCCCGTATAAAGATCCGTTGACGTGGTGCCACTCCGACGAGGAGACCGGAGATCGAGCGTGATCGGAGATGCCGCGAGGAGCGTGGGATGATGGCTAAAGACCGAAGGACACGGATCGATCGGTAAAGCCATTCGATCTTTTACAGTTTGCTAGTTTAGTGTTAATGGCACGATCCGGGTTATAATCTATGTTGGCGCCAGTTGTAAAAGTTTTTGTTCCGCGTTTGGCCTTAGATTATTGGCCAGGGCACTGGCGTAGACTTATATAAGGACCCAAAAAATCCAAACAAGCTCAGCACTTGAGCGGAGTCTAAAAAAGCACCCAGAACATGCCACAGCACCTGTGAACCAGTCGTAGAAGGGTCAACCAATGCCTCACCTGTGGCACCGCTAAACTACCACAAACCCTACGGTATAGTGGTGGTTTTGACGGTCACAGAATTGAGTTAGGGTTTCGTTCTTCTAGAGGGTCTACAGAATCGCATGCAAGATTTTCTAAAAAGGAAAAAATCCAACTCTTGAAAAATTTCTAGTGGGGGAAAAATTGGGTTATTGATATCCATTCGAACTTTTTAATATTGTCTAAATAACCCGAATACATGTTAGAATTACGATTACGAAACACTCCGAATTTCTTTTGCAGAAAGTTAACATCACATGAAAATTTAGCAAAAACAAACAACACCTGAAACACCAAAACCCAGAGACTGGAACACAGAAGAAATTTGAAGCCAAATGCCCATCAAAAAACCGAGGAGGCAGGATTTTCCATGCATGTGGCCGTCACAATTTGCACAAAACCCCTTCATTTTTCTCAGTGTTCATGTCATATCTCATACAACATTCTGCAGTTGTTTAAAAATTTTTTTGAAGACTTTTTAAATTCGACAGAAACTAAGTTTTCGTATCGGGTGTTTCGAAGTAGTTTCGGTTTCGTAATCCTAGCAAACATCATCTAATTTTATAGCATGGATCTGATACCACTGCAGGGTTACCTAGCATGGCAACAAGGTTTCGGGAGGCATCGTCCATGCCATATTTAAATTTTTGTCGTTCTAGCTAGCTCTAATCCTAGAATCGAAACTAGAAAATCCGACGAAACGATATGTAAACACTTTACAACTAAGTGAATGAGGGAATACAATCTTTGTAGACCAGCACTTCACTTCTAAATCTCCATGTCGTAGTCCCTTCGCTGCAAGTTGTGAAGACCCGGGCTCAAGTAAGGTTTCACATGAAGAAACGAACAAGCTTGCTCAATGTCTTCGAGGCCGAAGATGATCTACGTCGAGAAGACTCGAGCTTATGCTAACTCTTTACTAATGTGTGAAATTAGTGAAGCAAACACCCTAAACTAAATGGCTAATAGGAGAGGATGATGAAGTAGGAAGTGGGCTCACTTTACTTTTATTTTTCTCACAGGATTTCATCACTTTAGAAAAAACTAGCAAGCTTATTCTTTTGTGAGGAAGAATATGATGAATGAAAACTCAAGAGGTTAGAAATGCAACCATGGTGATTGTATGTCAAGCATTAACCATTTTAAAGACTAAACCATAGCTATGAGTTAAGGGGTTGGGTTAAAAAATATTTTAAGCTAGACAAACAAGTTGACAAAGTCAATGAAACCTGCAAGCTTCTATAAGCTTTGAACATAACTCATTATCCAAGTGTTTGAATTACTTAAAACAAATAAAACCTTAAATTTAACCTAGCATGGTGTGAGTCTCATACATACATGTTGCATGTGTAACCTGGCATGACACAACAATATATATCACATATATATTTTGTGTGCAAAAAGAAAACAATACATTTAACATATATCACATATATATCAATGTATCAAAAGTGAGAAAAATGAATATTCAAGTGAGCTAATATTAGTTAATGTAATGTAATATATCAAATATATAATTATACATTAAATTATTAAATCAACTCTTGATTTAATAATCCGGCTATATCACATATAACCGACTAATATCAAATGAATCAACTTATTGAATCAACACTTGATCCGATAAACTGGCTATATCATATATAATCGACCGATAAAATATATCATGAGAATATAATACGGTATCACATATAGTATTATTCTCGGTACCGCATATATCACATATGTGCTCCTACTCCATTTCGCATGAACCAGGAAACCTTTATGTAGGACTCTAAAGACTCGTCAATACGTCGGCAGTAGGTGATGATCATATCAAACATCCACAAGCCGCCAGCAGTCTGCTAAACGTAACAGCCACCCGGGGATTGAGCGATCAGAAGATCAACAAGCAAGCCTGCTCGTACTCCTGTGAATCCAATCAGTAACACTACCGTACAGTCCGGTCTCTTCGTCTGATATGTCGCATATCACAGCCTGGGGGTGGTATAACGTCAGACCCCAATAGCCTGATAAGTCATGCCGATGCAAGGTCCATAACGGTTCGAGAAACTTCTGATAACACTTACCAGTAGATCTCAGCAACCCTGGCCAGGGATTTCCTGTTATGGCCAATCGAGCATAGCGCAACATCAACTCCCAATACTGGGAGAGATGAAACCCCTCCTATTGCTCATTGCCTCGATGTGACTCGGGACAGTACCAAAAAACCACCTTTTTTGCACGATCTATTGACCGTGGTATGGTGGAAATCAAAGCACAGTGGGAATCACAAAAGACTCTATGATGATCTCGAGTCTACAGACTAACCTGTACCAGTGTCACCAGAGAACTGCTATCCGATGATAGGTATAATACCATCTAGGAGTTCTCGGCGAGTCCGTTCAGTGTACCCAGTCTCTACTGAGCACCCGTATACCTTCGCTGATGTCAAACACCATTGTATATGGGGGATCATCCATCGCTCATCTCATGGGTCGAGAAGCGTATACGCTAGTCTACTCTGGAGTATCGATGCCCTGTCTCGATTCTCCCATAACTAGCAACAATTATAGAGTGTATTTGTAGACTACCCTTGGCCCCACTAGTATGATCTGCATCATAATCCTGGTAGTGAAGTACACGTCCTAAGGGCTTTATCAACATGTGTGAGAGAGACAATAAGTGTACATGTTAAGATAAAGAGCAACCAAATAACATACTATCATGTCGAGCAAGAAAGTCCACCCTATATATGTTCAAGCATCCACTACAATATACATCACATGTACAGTAATGGCCTCTAGGTCACACGGTATATGCAAGATGACATGATATAAGATTGATATAGATATGTTACGTGATTGATAAGATATGACGTACGAGATTATAGACCCGTACTCTTATTGATGAATAGAACGACAGATCCTTAATCTAGATTATAGTCACCGTATGATGGATTACCATACGCGATGCGTTTACCGAATGTTTGATCCGCGCTCATAAATTAAGAATGATGATCAAAGATATTGCGACACTTGATACTATGAGGCGGGATCGTTGACATAAGAGGCTACCTTATTATAGTTCATATTTATGTTGGATTATTTCTCATGTGATACCTATCATGTTTCCAGTATTTAATGTTATATGATATCAACTACTAGTACACCTGCATAATTACCACTGATGCGCATGTTACACTTACACAGATTTGCCGGTTCATACACATTCATTATCGGTAATTAGCATGCCACTTACACAGTAGAACTGCCCTATCATGATATTATTCTAAACCGTAAAAGTACATTCATTGTTCAGTACTATCACTTGACATGTTTGCATAATATACTACTCTATGTTTCATACATTGTACTTTATGGTTATATGCTTGCATGATATACCCGATATGCTCATATTACTACTCTATGTTGCATACATCGTACTTTATGGTTATACGCTTGCATGATATACTCGATATGCTCATATTACTGCTCTATGTTGCATACATCATACTTTATGGTTATATGCTTGCATGATATACCCGATATGCTCATATTACTACTCTATGTGTTAGTGTATATGCCCTAGAGGCCATTATTGTATCATACTAGCTTTTATATTACTTAATGGAAGCTTGGGATATTCACAGTTGTATTAACAGTCTTGCTCAATATAGTAGTATGCTACTTGGTTTAGATCTATCTTAATATATGTGTTTCATTTAGAATATCACGAATACATATTGATAGAGCCCATAGGATCTTGCTTGACTATCAGCGTTGTGATGGCAGTCACACTAGTGGGGGATGGGTAGTCTCCAAGCACATCCTTTTTCAGGTCCCTAGTCGTAGGATTATCGAGACAGGGCATCGATACTCCGGAATAGACCAGTGTGTACGCTTGTTATCCCAGCAGGGGAAATGGTCTATCCTACGGCCATTAGTACGTTGTACTGGAGATAGTATGAAGGTGCTCGTTGGGTTACGGGTACACCAGACAGGACTCACATAGAACTGTTGGTTGGTATTATACCCGTCGTCAGTTAACAGTTCCCAGGTGACATGAGTACAGCATAGTCCGTAGACTTGACACTGTTGCTTCGCCTCGAGTGTGTTCCCACTGTTCTTAGATTGCTACGCTACCACGGCTTGACTGAGTCGTGCAAACAGGTAGTAGTTGGGTGCAGTCCCGAAGCACTTGGAGGCAGTGGTGGTTAGATAGGATTCGTCTCTCCCGGTGTTGGGGGTAGATATCACGCTGTGTATGCAGAGACATTACGCAATGTCCCTGGCTAAGGAAAGCGAGATTTACCGGTAGGTTTTCTGGTAAATTCTCAAGGTGTAATGGGCTTCACTCCGACACGACTTATACCGCTTTTAGGGGACTGACGCTTGCCGCCCCCTAGGCCCGATATGCGATAGTCTTAGACGAACAGACCGGACTGTACGGAAATTGTCACATCAGACTCGGTCGGGGTTCGGATGGGTTTCCTCATCGGCCTTCTTATCGACATCTACCTGGGGACAGTTACGTACAGCTAGTACCGCTTGCGGCCTGTGGTTAAACCCACTGCCAGCGTAGTGCCGAGTCTTTAGAGTCCCACACAGAGGGTTTCACTACTTCAGGCGAAACGATATAGAGGTCGTATGGCTTTACGATAGGGTTCAGACATATACGTGTACTTGTGCACGTATAATGTTCGGACAGATTATACTAGCAGGCTTTGGTTTAAGCCAGATTTGTCATGACCCAAAGTTCGGCCCATGACCGGCACTTAACCACGTAACGTCTACAGGCGTAACGTGACTAAGTAAGCCGAACCCAGAAATCAAAACCATTAAAATATAGAGTGTTAAAACATTTTAGTAGAATCATTTGTAAATTGTTTTAGAAAACCTTAAGTAATTTAATAGAAATCCTTTTAAGTTCAAGTGTTATTTTTAATAATTTTGACAACATTTCCTTTATAAAAATTTGCCCCGAAGTCGGGTAAAAGACAAGATATATAAGTAAAAGGGACATGTGAAATATATAGAGCATCCCAGACGGGAGAATCGCGCCCAACGGCGGAACAATCACCACAACATAATATACGACGCCGTAGCGAAAGATGAGCAGTAAAAATGAAAACAAATATCATAAAAGGATAAGACTGCATAAATAAAGTCGGCTCACAATGAGCTCGACACCAGAGTACAAAATAATATACATCGTCCTCACAACTGTCTCTACGTCAATACATGAAGGTAGATGGAGAATACTAGATACAACAATGTACAACTGAAAAGTAAACAGATACCGCACAAAACCCACCTAATATCAAAAGGGCTAGCACGCCAAAGTAGTGGTATCTGTGTAAAAAGATGCGGTAAACAACCAGCCACGACTACTCCAAAGGGCAACCTGCAAGCACTGTGGCACAACGGGGGTGAGTTGCCAACTCGTGAATAGTAGATAACATATAAAGGTAATCGCGAGTATGCACGTGCTGCGATACTCTAACCTATGCCAATAGATAACATCTATATGATGAACTGAATGCTCAAAATCATGCAACAAGTGCGATCTAAGAACGTCTCCATGTAATGAGAAAGATATGTGATAATCGGGTATGGCAATGCAGTCTAACAACCCTATATAGAGCGAGTTGGGTATGCAAGCATGTGTACTATATCGGGTACAATAGATACAGGATGAGATATCAATTACTAAATGCTGAGCATGGGAAATATAACATCTACACGGAATGCCATCGTGGAAAATATAATTGGTGCCCATCAATGCACCCAAATCCCAATACAACTCAGGCGCCGTCACTCTCATCGGCCCCCGAATCCTGTAAATCTCATAAAATCGTGAGTGCCCAACATCGGCACTTAAAATATCAAGAAAACTCGTGTCCAGCATCGACACGCAAATCCTCATATATCGGGCATCCGTCAGTCCGGGTCAGCCCACGGGTTCCGTCTGCGGTATCGGCCCTCGGCCCCGGCAGTACGAGTCGTCCCGTATCCATCTATCGACTCTGGTCGGTGTCCTCCAGATAACCTCCAGGTCCAACCAATCACCGGTAGGTAGTAGTCCCTCTGCCAGGCTCACCGTCTACTGCACAGCGATCCGTTCTCATCCCGGGGTACCAAACCGGGTCCACCATGTACCCGTAATTAGCCTCGTCCAGCATCCTCGATTTGAATTCACATACATCGCTCTAGCACCGAGAAAACACATAGTGGACGCACTAAAATATCATATCGAGGGAAACCGGGTTTTTAAACAGTGCTTATTTTCTTAAAATAGTACACCGGTTCCCAAATCCAGAAATCACATAAATCAAATCTAATGCGTAAATCCATGCAATGCGTCGTATGACACTAAAAGTAAAAGAAAGGGGAAACCGCTCCTTTAAATGATCCAGTTTTGAAAATATCACATGCGGTCCCTTAGTTTTTTTAAAATCAAGTCAATATCATCCATGTATGTAACATATGAATATGTGTATAGGTATGGATGTGCGAAAGGATAAGTACGCAAAGTGAATGTAGCAATGTACATGTGCACTGATACGGACATATGATGTATATGTGCCCAGGTATGAATATATGATGTGCCCAAGTATGAATATATGATGTATATGTGCCTAAATGTGAATATATGTGATGTATGTGTGCCCAAGTGTGAATATATGTGATGTATATGTGCCCAAGTATGAATATATGATGTATAGGGGCACAAGGGTAAACATATCAAGATATGTATGCACTAAGACGAAATATGAAGGGTACATGTGCACTGGTGGTGATATATCAATGAAGGTACGCACAAAAGTGCGTATACAGTGTGCATGGTATGAATATAACATATGCTAATATGCGGAAAATCATGACAACGTCAATAAAGCGGAATCAATATGATATATGATTTCTAGCAATCCTATAATGTGAGAGTCATGGCAACCACTAACGGTGTGAGTGTAGCATATAAATCGTGCTCGTGCAACTTGAACCGTTAGTGATAGTGCAGTGTTCTATACTACCAGTTCTATATATAACAAGAGAGTATGCTACTAGTATATCTATATGAACACACATGACTAAATATCCTATTACGCCCTGACGCTTAACGCCATACGGGCGATTTCCCCGTAGATGTTAAATCTACTCACCTGGTCGCGTGCTACACGTAGCCGACCACTTGCTCTCCCTTCTTGGCGGTGTCTGACGTACCTGCCTGCGAACCTGGAATTTACACAAGGATCCGAATATAAGCAAGAATCTCGCAAAACGCGATATTGAAACAAAACGAGAAACTCGCGTCGTGAATTAACGCGTGTGTGTGCGATACGCTGAAACGTGTGTGTACACGTCTAAAACATAACCCGACACGCCGCGATACGCTGAATCACAAAACCCACTCGCGTATCGCGCGTACCGCGCAACTAAAAATACCAGAAAACGATATACTGCCCCAGATTTTACCCAGGTTAGAATATTACAAATCTATATATACCAGAGACCTTATAAATGTAGCAGAAACCTGTACCAAAAACCCTAGCTCCTATCTCTCTAGTCTGGCCACAATTTGCGGCCAGAACGATTTTTCGGCGGCCTCACTTTGGGGTTGGGGTCTCGGGCTCTTGTGGTGTGGTCAGGGCATCTCCAGTAGGCTACAGTCCACTCAGTTTCATTCTGAACTCACTGGGGTAACAGTAGATTTAAAGAAGCTAAGTTTTGCTTAAAAACGTCAAGTTTTGCACAAAAAGAAAACTGGGGGTATTTTAGTGTAATCTGGGGTTTTCCTAGGTTAACTTGGCCCTAACAACACTTAATTAAGCCAGTGTAACGTTTTAAAATAAATAAATAAATAAAATTATTTAAGTGAATTTTCTAATTTTCGGTAAAGTAAAACGTATTTTTCGTAAAACTAAACTGTAATTATTTTTCATTACAAATTTAAAAATACATATTTTAATTATGTAATTACTAGTAAATGATGTTTATTTAGTCATTTATAAATTTTTAGTTTAATTAAATATTTTTTCTAAATTAATTATTTTAAATATTAACATAAGCTTTATTTATATACTAAATTGGTGTAAATTACAAATTTGAATGGGTTTAATTAGCAAAAACGAACCATTACATATTGGAATCAAGTGTGTTTCATGCAAAATTTATTTTCAAAATTTTCCATGGTTCTAGACCATTCTAGGTTAAATGGAGTTAGGAAAATAAAGAATTTTTATTAAATTCATGAAAAGACTTAATTGTGTGATATTTTTGTGAAACCTTCTACACTTTTCTTCACCTTTTCTCACTCTTCTCTCTTTTCCTCACCTCATGGCCGGCCTCACCTCCATGGGCAGCCCCAAAATTTTCCCCCCATCATTTTTGCATTAAAAATCATCAAAATTCATCAAAAATTCCAAAATAAACCTCAAAATTCATATTCAACCTTTACCCAATATTCTTTGACCTATTTAGCATGGATCTTGGAGATGGAAATCCATTATTTTGGAGGCATATTTTCATGTTTGGATTTCATGTTGTGGAGGTATAAATTTTATTCTTATGATTTATTGTTATTAAATGTTTCAATCTAGCTTATTTAGATTTAATTAATTAATTCTATTTACAAGTTTCAAACTTCAAGTTAAGGTTTATAAAATCAAGTTATGGTTTTACTAATTAAGTGGGATTATAATAACTAGTTTAACAATTTTTTTGGAATGGAAAATCTTGCATGGTTGTTGAATTATAATTTGTTCATTCAATTTGTTTAAATTAAGTATTTTTGCTAACTAGGTTTCTATAAAACATAAATATTGGTGATATAAAATTCTATTTAAGGTTGTTATCATTAGATTGTAGTTTTAATGAGAATATTAACATGTTAAAGGAATGAAAAATTTAATTTGGTTACTAGTTTCTATTGATAATTGAAAAATAGTGATAAAAATGTATTTTTGCTAACTAGATTTTAGAAACTCTTAAATAAATGAGATTTAAAATCTAATTTATGGTTTCATTATATTATTATCATCATGAATTGTAGTTTAATAAGTTAATTCATGCAAAATCAATTTTAGTTGTGATATTGTGAAATTTTGCTTAAAAGTATCGAAATCGGGCAAGTTTGCAAACTAGAATTTCCAAACTAATATAAATTAGGGTGTTAAAAATATAGTAATGGTTTATATAATCTAGTTATGCTATTTAATGAGTATTACGACCATTAGTTTCATCTAAACGTCAAGTTTTGAAGTAAAACGGTAAATTGATATTTTCAAGGTTTTCGGAATTGGACAATTTGATCGATTTTAGGGTTTCGATGATTTAAACCATATTTTATATTATAAATAATGAGTTTTGAAACTACGAGTTGTTGTTGATGTTTTATCTCGATCAATCGGCGTTTGTACGCCGACATCGAGCGATATTTGGTTCTTTTGCGTGAGCGGGTCATAGGTTTTAACCTATACGCGTTTCGTGAGTCGTTTTGGTTTTGTCCGTGATTCAGTTTACGATATTATATATGTTTGCGTATAGGTACCCCTCGCATGGACTTCGGACGAGGAAGAAGAAGAGGGCGACATCGTCTTCGGCAAACAAGGACCAGGTGAGTAGATGTATATCTACGGGGGAAGTCGGGTGGATGGCGTTTAGCACCCCCGCAACGTAGAATAGGAATATTACTTTTTGTCATTAGGAGTCAGACGTGACCTTAGAATCTTGGTGAGTAAGACCCTAGTAATGACCTTAGGTTGGACTAGATTGATTTATAAAAACCTTATCAGAGGATGAATATCTTGGAGGAGGTTCGTAGGTTTAGGTAGATACACACACACGCACACACAGAAACTTGACTTGGTGTATATGTGTATGTGTATATATATAGGGTTATGTGTAGGTATATATATATATATACACAGCATGTATATGTGATATAAGGATGTGATATGATACATGGGGATGAAACAATATAACTGGGCTTGATGCCGTGATCTCTTGGCTATACAGTCGTGTTATGATGTTAGCAGATCATTAGAAATGAGATAATGAATATGTATACATAAATAATAATAGGTGGTGATGATATTGAGGTACACAAGACTCTAAAATAGAACCCGGACTGTAACCTGTGACTGAATCACGATATGATATATGGGTGCTTGATTACGATATAA
The DNA here is from genome assembly GCA_030015575.1 of Agapanthus africanus. Lineage (NCBI taxonomy): Eukaryota > Viridiplantae > Streptophyta > Magnoliopsida > Asparagales > Amaryllidaceae > Agapanthus > Agapanthus africanus. The sequence goes on from CM057347.1 coordinate 296,522,710, forward strand.
TAAGAGTGTGACTTGATTATGATATAATAAGAGTGTGACTTAATCAAGATATGATATATATGACATGAAATTTCTGAGGATAAATTAACGATGTATAATTATGCTGGCAATGATATATAATTGATGTATGCGATTACAGTGCAGTACCTTGATCATGACATTAATTGATGATGATATTATACGAACGATGTTGTACGTAGGTGATACATGACCCGTACCCCGATATTGAGATGTCGTACGATGGATTTTACCATACGAGGCATATTTGTGATGATTGATCCGCACTCTTGATTCGAGAAAGTCGTACTATGTACGTAACGCTATTAAGGCTGGATCGCCGACTATTAGAGATATGTACTCAGACCTTAGGTGAACCCTTATTTCTTATCGACTAGTCCTTTAGTTTAGTTCCCTTGGGGGCTAGATAGATACTAGTTAGGCTCGGGTTATATAGTTGTAGTTAGATAGGTATATTGCAAATTAGTGGTTACTTCACATTCAGATTGTAATCATCACGTTGCATGTTCATACATATGTTTCTGTAGTTAATATGAAATTCTGCCTGTTAAGACACCAGCACCATTACCGATGATGCCCATGTTCTACGTACACTTATTTGCCGGCTCACACACACATCATCGGTAATTGCCATGTCACGTACACTTTAGAACATATTATCTTTTCTGATACAATCAGCTAAAGACTAGATCAATATAGTATTGTGATTACTCTCAGGTGTTAGTCCAGACATTTCATTTATTACTTAGACATTTCATGCATTCATATTTTTATGTTATCATGTAGTATTATGGGGCTTGTGCCGACACTTACCATTTACTTACTCATGATTTTGGGATTTGGATTTCTATGAGATTTCTGGATTTTGGGGAAAACCGCAAGAATATATATAAAAACTTCTCTCTCTTTCTCCCTCTCTTTTTAAAATATAAGTTGCGGTTTTCTCGTGATGTATGTGTCGTCCACCATGAGATTTCATGTTTTCTGTTGGATTTCGGGACCCGATTCGAGGAGTGGATGAACCGTCTCGGATACATGGTGGGCCCGGTATGGTACCCCGGGGCAAGAAGATCGAGTTGTAGACGATAAGCCTGGCAGGGGAAGACTACCTACTGGTGATGTCTGGGGCGGCGGATATCCAGAGGATACCGACCGTTGTCGTGAGATTTGATGATATGGGCCGATCCGGACTGACGGAGCCCGAGATATTGAGATTTTGAGGTATTGAGACTTGAGATTTACATGTTTTGTGTCGATGCTTAACACGGATTTCCATGGATTTCAGCAATGATATTCAGATTTCTATATAAATTACCATGATAAAAATTAATGATTTCTTATACAGATATATCCAGATTTCAGGATTGATTGTTTTACATTCATGGTGCATGCATACTCATTCACATAACATATTACTATTTGAGGCACTGACACGAGCACGGAGCTTTTGCACTACACGTAGTTTATTACCCTGCCATTTGTTAGTTATATGTATGCCCTAGAGGCCATTACTGTGTAAGTGCACGGAGGCGCCCCGGTCGTCAATCCGACGGCCAAATGCGGAAACGGTGATAAACTTTAATTTTGCGAACTTAGCAAACCGGCACCACCACGCACTAAACCCCGGATCGGGCCATTAAACTAGTTCTAGCAAAGTAACAAGATAGGGAAGAAATATACCGAGTGATCCGAGTCCTCCGGTCTTCTCGTCATCGTCCCGATCTCTCGCGGAAACTCCGGTCGTCGCCTCCTTGCCGGAGGGGCACCACATCGCCTGTTTCTTTTACGGGCTCCCGCCTCAATACCGAGGCAACTCGGGCATGAAGCTGGCAAGTCGACATGCCCAAGACTTACTGTAGGATGTGTAGAGTCTATGTCTTATTGGGGTTTTGGTTGCCATGAAGGATGAAGAGAATCATGAACTTTGGAGAGGGTTATTGAGAATTTGGCAAGCATGAAAAAGGAGATGTGAATTAATCCCTCATACAAAAATTGGGACCTCTTATTTTTTCTCCCCTCTCAATATATGGCCGGCCCTCTTACCATGTGAGAATGGTGGAGTGATCAAATACAAAATACAAGAGGAAGGTAAGTGTAGGAAATAGAAATGGTGACCATATCATAAAGCAAAGAACAACAACCATACTTATCACTCCATACCCTTTCAAATCTCATTTAATACACCATCATGGATGAAAGATTCTAAACATATCATAATGAATGTATTTGCAAGAAACCCCCCCCCTCCACAAATGTTATTTGCACAATTGCAAATAACCCCCTCCATCGGAAAAGTCCGGCCGGGAAAGAACAAAGGAAAACCGGCCGGAACGGAAAGCAAACTGGCAACTCCAGAAAACTGGTCCCGTAATAAATTACAGGAAAACCCCCATACTGTGCATACACACCCGCATCTGTATTCCTTCCGGATACAAATGCAAAGAGACAAAATCTACACTGTACTAAACTAGGATCCGGCTTAAACCAAAGCCGGCTAGTAAAGTTCGTCCGATCCTGATCCGTGCAATACCGCACGTATCAGATCGAATCCTGCCATATATCTATACGGCCACTAGTACAAACCGTCCGATCCTGACCCGTGCAATACCGCACGTATCTGATCAGACCCTTCTATATCTCCATACGGCCTCTACAGCGTTTCGCCCGAAAGCTTGAGTAACTGAAAGTGTGGTGGACTCTAAAGACTCGTCAATACTATGGCTGTGGATTTAACCACTAGCACGTCAGAGGTATAAGCCAATACGTAACGGGCCACCAGCTATTGACCAAAAGGGACGTCGATGAGCGAACTCATTCCGACACCCTACTGAGCCTGTCAGTGACAATATCCGTACAGTCCGGTCCGTTCGTCTATGAGCATCGCATGTCGGGCCTAGGGGGTTGGTAAAAGTCAGACCCCCAAAAGCGGTACAAGTCGTGTCGGAGTGTAGCCCAGAACACCCTGAGATACTACTGGAATACCTACCAGTAAATCTCCTGCCTTGGCCAAGGACTTCGTGTAATGGCTCTCCTAGACACAGCGCGACCTCACCCCCAATACCGGGAGAGACGAACCCCCGAAGATCCGCTCACTGCCTCCATGTGGCTCGGGACTGTACCCAACTACAACCTGTTTGCACGACTCCTTTGAGCCGTGGTAGGGTAGTAATCAAAGCACAGTGGGAACTCACACGAGACAAATGACGATCCCCAGGTCGATGAACTAACCTGTACACATGTCACCTGGGAACTGCTATCTGACACGAGGTATAAGACCAACTAGCATGTTCCCGGCGAGTCCTGTCCGGTGTACTCATAACCCAATGAGCACCTGTATACATCTTAGGTGAACCAACTGACACCAGTGGCTTGTGAGACCGGCCACCGCCCCTCGTCGGGGTCTCAACTGTAGACACTAGTCTACTCTGGAGAATCGATGCCCTGTCTCAAACCTCCCACGACTAGGGACCATTTAAGGATGTGCTTATAGACTACCAGCTCCCACGTATATGATCGCCCTCATACTGCTGGCAGTCAAGCAAGAATCCTAGGGGCTCTATCAACGTGTAATAGCGACCTGTCAGGTCACCTAAAGCAGTACATGATGATAAAGGTAAACCAGATAGCATACTATCATCTCGAGTGAGACTGTCGTACCGGGATAGGTCCTTCCTCAGTCATTGCAATCACGTGCCTGTGATCCAATAATTGACTCTGAGGGCACTATCTCCAACAATCTCCCACTTGCACTCAAGGCTAATTATTGCGATGTCGCATACTCACAGCCCGTGTGATACCGAACACCCAACTCCTCTACTAGTCAGTCTCACAAAGCCTGTTTGGAAGACTATTGCGTTCGAGGAATAGCCTCAGTGAGTGGATCCGCTCAGATATTTCTTTCTATGTCTCTCTCTATCTCAAGTTCGCGGAGAAAGCCATCTCCCGAAATGAACAACACCTGTCTTAGAATGTCTGGATGTCTGATGGGACCTAGCTCATAAATGAACTCCAAATCCAAACATCTTAGACTGTATCGTCAACTGAACTTAATCAGTATCCTGCGCCACGCCACCCTCAGTATTACCTTGGACCATCTGTCCAAAATACTGTCCCACATCAGAAGGAAAACTGTAACTCTTACAACATCCTTGTCGTCCATGTCACCTTGGAAGCCCGGAATGATAACCGTCTCCTTAAAGGAGGCAGTCGTTATCATATCCCTAGAACATCCACTTATGTTCTAAAGCTGCTTCCGACTGTTTTTCCAGGATTGGATCAATATCAACTTATTGCACCTACTGCAAGAACAACATCTGGTGTGGTACTTGACATCTCATGATTGACTCAATTGCCTAAGCAAGTGATCTGTCAATCTTGCACATCCCTCTCTACTTTAGTCTATAAGACACCTTTAGAGAGGGTGACTCCATCACCTACAGGTACGCTACCGTGCCAGGAGTCGTCCATTCTAAATACTCTTAGAATGCTGTCAAAGTACCCTGATTAGGAAACCACCCAAATCTAGATCTAAAACCATAGATCTAGTAACCAGCATGTCTGATATAATGTCCAAGTCCTTTGTGGAGAAACCACTGTGTGACGACCAAAGTATAACCGATCGTAGTATAGGAGTTTCTTTTCCTACTCTGTGTATGTCATCCAAATACCAAGATATCACACCCTACTACCTTCTCAACAGATCCATCCCCTATCCTGATGACGTCAAACCTATGACTGTCACATCAGAAATAGATGATCTATCTCCGCTATATCTACTTTAGTCTATAAGTAGACATAAGCTACATGTCCACCAATGCTTCCGCTGCTCCCACTGACTACGACAACCCTCTGGCAGAGTCATATAGACGTGCACTTCTAAAACTAGTTTAGAACGACGCTATACTCATCCTCCCACCGGGTCTCGCAGCCTGGAACAACAGCAATGGCAAGTGTGGGTAAACAAGAACTTCCCTGTCACCGTCCTTGAGGCTATCGGAGTACCTCTCGGGTGCCTGAAGTAACCCACCGTATCGGCGGAGTGGCCAATGGAATGTCAAATCAGATTGAATCTTTAGGTTCCTTATCAAATCTTCAGTAATCGTTTGCGGTTCTGGAATCACTTCCAGTTCTACCATACTCCCACTACTGTTTTTGAAAAAATCCATTTTTAATAAAACTGTGGCGAGTCTAGAACAATATTACTATTGATCTCCCAGATGGTAGAAAGTCAACCCTCGTCATAGCCTGGGTCAACCCACAAACAGCCATTACAGAAACGTGCCTTGAGTTATTCAGAGTCTGGTTTTAATCATAAGCCGGACAACTCCCCGTACCTTAACAATGTTAAGATATGAACTGTACTATATCCAATATAGAACCAGAGGCACTGATTTAATTGAACCAGATTCAAATCATGCAGCTATCTCCAGTGCATGTCTACTAAATGGAAAGAGGCCGATCAGCGTTACTCAACTTAGGAATGCTTCCAATTATGAGTAACCTGAAAGAGAAGCAAGTTCTCTTAATCATTACTATCAACTGAATACCATACACAAGTATCTACATCTTCGATCACTTTGAAGAATCCCGATACTTGCAATACTTGGTTCTCTACTTTATTCAAATACCTATAACTTCTCAAAATTCGGACCCTGTGTTTCTACGAAACACTTGTCTAAAAACTAGAGAAGTCATAAGTAAACAGAATATAGTATGAGGACCAACCCCTCTGTCCTAATGGACACTGGACAACATACAATACTCTGTATAAGTCCGCTGAGTCTAACAACTCTTTCACTGTGTGTCGTAGGTTGAAAACTGTACTTATGGTTAAGAAGAATTACACCGCTGTTTAATGCTCCTTGCCTAACCATCCACTGATATAGGTAAATGTCATCAACATAATATCAAAAGGTATATCTCACTCTATGAAAATAGACGTACAGATATATCAATTTGAAATTGGTGCACAACAGCGGATATTCAAAACCAAATATTTGCCGACCGGCAAACAGCCCAGATGATCTCCTCAAATATCACCGATTACAACGAATCCCGATATAATGAGGATGATCACCCTATTCCCAATAACTTACTCCCACTCATCACCTGTAAAACCATACAGATGTGAGAATCATACCTGGTAAATACATACCCTGGAGCAAGTGTCTAATCGGGAAATCAGTTTTCCTTTAACAGTACACAGTTGAACTGAAACATTAAAATGTTTCGATGGGGTATCCTGGTATTCCTAGTAATGCCTCTACCATTATCCAGATTCACAACTATAACCGTATAATTCTTTGCCACCTCTCCAAATCCCTTTATATGTCTTTAGTCATTACCTTCTGCACACCCCTTAGGCCAAATGGTTTTCTTCCTTCCCTACCGTTCGACACCAGCCTATGGTTTGGAAGAAGACTATCCAATAAGCATAATGGGTGTACTGTCCTAGTCCTAGGAGCACTCGCAATGCGAGAGAAGGTGAAGATAAAAGACAACCGAATAAACCTTATTCCTATTTCTCCTGGACCAGAATCCATCCCCGAACTGGAACAAGTTCCTTTCGAGTTCGTATATAACCATACGATGGAGTATCCAATAAACTGTGGATCTTCGTAGTGATACGGAGTGTCCTGGAGAAATACAAAGGTGATTTAGGATTGGCGAAGAAATACTTGGTTTGGTCGTGAATATCAGTTGCAATTTACTTTGCCCTCTTACCGATCCCTTGCTTTGTCTTAATCTTAATAGCTTCTGCACACCATTTAGGCTAATTGGTTTTCTTCATTCCCTACCGGTCGGCACCAGCCTAAGGTTTGGAAGAAGACTATTCAATTTGCGCAATAGGTGTACTATCTCCTAAACCAAGGAGTACTCACAACTTGAGAGAAGGTAAAAGGGAAAAGACAACTGAATAATCCTATTCGTTTTCTCCAGAACCAGAAACCAACCTCGAATTTCTTCGAGTTCGTATATAACCATACGATGGTTTTGTCCAATGGAAGTGGACGTTCGTAGTAATACGGGGTGTCCTGGAGAAAAGGGTAAAAATAGGAGTGGCAATGAGGTCTGCAACTCTGACAATCCAAAAGCCTGTGTTAAGAAGGTTCGGTCAACTTGGTCTCTGAGTCATAGTCTTAGGGTCGGGTCAATGGTCGCTGCCAGAGAGAGAGAGAAAAGAAACACTCAGCGTGCACTCTAACCAAGATCAGAATGGTTACCAATTTATCTAATCTGGAAACCTTCCACTGTACCTCAAATTCTCCTCCAAACCTGAAAGAAGAATTAGTCGGGGTCACCCGAGGAGTAAACTAACTCATCAGTGGGAATCGGGATCCAACTCTCATCGCATGATAAAGTAACGGAATCCGCTCACATTATCACACTCCAGAAGGTATGCGCATATCTGGCAAGTTTCAGTTCTTTTGAAACTCCCGATGTGATTTTTACCCCATGCTCTTATGACCTTGACTTTGGCCAACATATCATAAGTCACATGTCAAGTTCAACCCGTCATTCTCCAGGTTAATTTGAATCCACCCGTACCTACCCTTGACTTTGGCCAAAATGGCAGTACGACTGTCCCAAACCAACGCATCTATCTATGCTGTATATGAATACCCAATAGCTACCAATCACTGTGCCTTGACTTTGGCCAACATACACAGCTTGAATACTATTGACTACCCATATGAAACGACGGAGGGCTACGAATGGTTTCTGGCGAAAACCTTTAACGTAATGAACTTGATATCGTTGAAGGAACGGATAGCTTTTTAGAAAATATAGTGACGAAAACCTTTACTAAAGAGGTCACTCCCGGTGAAGGGATCTCGGCTCTTTCCCCGTAGAATGGGGTGCAGGATATTCCAAATGAATAGCACGATGCAAAGCAAAAGTAATCGGCTATAGTGAAGTTAATGCCCTGACGCAAACTTCTGTCCAAGGGGTCACTCCCGGTGAAGGGATCTCGGCCCTTGCCTCGTCGACTGAGGAGCAGGATATTCCAAATGAATACCATGATGCAAAACAAAAGTGAACGTCCTTGCAATAACAGCTTTTTGAAAAGTGTTCCAACAACATCAGAATAGGTTTGTTTATCTTGCATTGATCCGAATCAATGCAGTCCCATCAATTGATCACACCACAAAGAACGAAAATATACTGACGTACGTATATGCCATCCGCATTCGCCACTGGGTCCCGTCATCACCCGTTAGGTTAGCTAACTAACGGCAGAGCGGGGACTGGACTAGCGCGGATGAAAAACATATACAACATCTACTAATATATATACCAATATATTATATTTCGCTCAAGGCGTGAATAAAATGCAACATCACAGAAATGTACAGCATCACAGAACAATACAGATATCTGGGATCCCCGGGTTTCACAGAGCCACTACTGAAACCCGACGTTCCCCTGGTCGTGTGGATAGCCTGTGCAATGAAATCCTAGACCCCTACGGGCGCGGCAAGTTACCCGCCAAAACCTGAAGCGAGGTAGCCCCCTTCAGCACCGTGAATGGACCACCCAGCACTTCACGGAATCCGGCAACTTAGGCACCCCTCCTGGGTCAAACTGTACCCCCTACGAGTGCGGCGAATAGCCCGCCAATCCTAGAGTGAAGCCCCCTCCGTCTCAATGCCATGAGATGCGGGCTTGTTGCCCTCTAGAACCCGGCTATCCGTGCACCCCACCGCGGGGTAATCCTAGTACAGAAAGTAAAATATACATACAACGGGTACATCGACCGCAACCTGGTCGTGCCCCAAAATAATAATACAAACAGGCAGTGACGGCAGTCTACATGTCGGACGCTCGCCCCGCAATATCAAATGTACATGATACAATAATACTGTACTAGCATTGCATCCAGGCTATCCCCCACGACCGATCCGCAACATCACAGCAAAATCACAAAACATCAACGTGAAAGTCACGTTCGCAAATCCGTCTAACCGGGCTATAGCAGTTAGACTGGATTTACCGATCGAGTGACATTCACGGTCGCAGATATAATGTAAATACTGTGAAATAATGTGTTTAAAATATCCGATCGATCAAAAATTAACAAGTGGGCCCCCAAGCATTACTATAGCAGATCAGGAAATTCTGGGCCCAATATTAATATTCCAAAACCCCAATTTTCACCCAAAAGGCCTACTGTAAAAATTGTACACACTGATCCATCAATACTGCGGCGGAACCGCGGCAACAAGTAGGGTTTTGCCGCGGTTCCGCGCTCCCCTGAAGAGATCAGTGTCTCGAATTTCTACAGTAGTCTTAGCTCTTCTAGCACAGTACTTTTATACAACCTGAAAAATTTTTGGAGACCAAAAAATTTCAACAGAAAACTGTCGCTAGCAAAAATGTAGATTTTGGAATTTTGGTCGATCGGAAATGCAAAACACATCAAACGAAGCTAGACGAAGTTAATGGCGAGTCTCTGATACCACTGTAAGTGCACGGAGGCGCCCCGGTCGTCAATCCGACGGCCAAATGCGGAAACGGTGATAAACTTTAATTTTGCGAACTTAGCAAACCGGCACCACCGCGCACTAAACCCCGGATCGGGCCATTAAACTAGTTCTAGCAAAGTAACAAGATAGGGAAGAAATATACCGAGTGATCCGAGTCCTCCGGTCTTCTCGTCATCGTCTCGATCTCTCGCGGAAACTCCGGTCGTCGCCTCCTTGCCGGAGGGGCACCACATCGCCTATTTCTTTTACGGGCTCCCGCCTCAATACCGAGGCAACTCGGGCATGAAGCTGGCAAGTCGACATGCCCAAGACTTGCTGTAGGATGTGTAGAGTCTATGTCTCATTGGGGTTTTGGTTGCCATGAAGGATGAAGAGAATCATGAACTTTGGAGAGGGTTATTGAGAATTTGGCAAGCATGAAAAAGGAGATGTGAATTAATCCCTCATACAAAAATTGGGACCTCTCATTTTTTCCCCCCTCTCAATATATGGCCAGCCCTCTTGCCATGTGAGAATGGTGGAGTGATCAAATACAAAATACAAGAGGGAGGTAAGTGTAGGAGATAGAAATGGTGACCATATCATAAAGCAAAGAACAACAACCATACTTATCACTCCATACCATTTCAAATCTCATTTAATACACCATCATGGATGAAAGATTCTAAACATATCATAATGAATGTATTTGCAAGAAACCCCCTCCACAAATGTTATTTGCACAATTGCAAATAACCCCCTCCATCGGAAAAGTCCGGCCGGGAAAGAACAAAGGAAAACCGGCCGGAACGGAAAGCAAACTGGCAACTCCAGAAAACTGGTCCCGTAATAAATTACAGGAAAACCCCCATACTGTGCATACACACCCGCATCTGTATTCCGTCCGGATACAAATGCAAAGAGACAAAATCTACACTGTACTAAACTAGGATCCGGCTTAAACCAAAGCCGGCTAGTAAAGTTCGTCCGATCCTGATCCGTGCAATACCGCACGTATCAGATCGAACCCTGCCATATATCCATACGGCCACTAGTACAAACCGTCCGATCCTGACCCGTGCAATACCGCACGTATCTGATCGGACCCTTCCATATCTCCATACGGCCTCTACAGCGTTTCGCCCGAAAGCTTGAGTAACTGAAAGTGTGGTGGACTCTAAAGACTCGTCAATACTATGGCTGTGGATTTAACCACTAGCACGTCAGAGGTATAAGCCAATACGTAACGGGCCACCAGCTATTGACCAAAAGGGACGTCGATGAGCGAACTCATCCTGACACCCTACTGAGCCTGTCAGTGACAATATCCGTACAGTCCGGTCCGTTCGTCTATGAGCATCGCATGTCGGGCCTAGGGGGTTGGTAAAAGTCAGACCCCCAAAAGCGGTACAAGTCGTGTCGGAGTGTAGCCCAGAACACCCTGAGATACTACTGGAATACCTACCAGTAAATCTCCTGCCTTGGCCAAGGACTTCGTGTAATGGCTCTCCTAGACACAGCGCGACCTCACCCCCAATACCGGGAGAGACGAACCCCCGAAGATCCGCTCACTGCCTCCATGTGGCTCGGGACTGTACCCAACTAAAACCTGTTTGCACGAATCCTTTGAGCCGTGGTAGGGTAGTAATCAAAGCACAGTGGGAACTCACGCGAGACAAATGACGATTCCCAGGTCGATGAACTAACCTGTACACATGTCACCTGGGAACTGCTATCTGACACGAGGTATAAGACCAACTAGCATGTTCCCGGCGAGTCCTGTCCGGTGTACTCATAACCCAATGAGCACGTGTATACATCTTAGGTGAACCAACTGACACCAGTGGCTTATGAGACCGGCCACCGCCCCTCGTCGGGGTCTCGACTGTATACACTAGTCTACTCTGGAGAATCGATGCCCTGTCTCGAACCTCCCACGACTAGGGACCATTTAAGGATGTGCTTATAGACTACCAGCTCCCACATATATGATCGCCCTCATACTGCTGGCAGTCAAGCAAGAATCCTAGGGGCTCTATCAACGTGTAATAGCGACCTGTCAGGTCACCTAAAGCAGTACACGATGATAAAGGTAAACCAGATAGCATACTATCATCTCGAGTGAGACTGTCGTACCGGGATAGGTCCTTCCTCAGTCATTCCAATCACGTGCCTGTGATCCAATAATTGACTCTGAGGGCACTATCTCCAACATACTGTACATAGGATGTATATTGTAGTGGATGCTGGGACATATATAGGTAGGACTTTCTTGCTCGACATGATAGTACGCTATCTGGTTACTCTTTATCTTAACATGTATACTTTCTGTCTCTCTGTTACATGTTGATAAAGCCCTTAGGATGTGTACTTGACTACCTGGACTATGATGCGGATCATACTATTGGGGACATGGTAGTCCATTAGTACATCCTTCAAGGTCCCTAGTCGTGGGTGTATCGAGACGGGGCATCGATATACCAGAGTAGACTAGCGTATACCTTCTCGACCCATACAGATGGGCGATGGATGATCCCATATCCATTGGTGTTTGACATCAGTGATGATATACGGGTGCTCAGTGGAGACTGGGTACTCTGGACGGACTCGCCGAGAACTCCCAGATGGTATTATACCTTACGTCAGATGGCAGTTCTCTGGTGACACTGGTACAGGTTAGTCTGTAGACCCGAGATCGTCATAGAGTCTTGTGTGATTCCCACTGTGCTTTGATTTCCACCTTACCACGTCCAAGAGGGCATGCAAAACGGTGGTTTTTGGGTACAGTCCCGATTCACATGGAGGCAATGAACGATAGGAGGGGATTCGTCTCTCCCGGTATAGGGAGTTGATGTTCTGCTGTGTTCGATTGGCTATAACCGGAAATCCCTGGCCAGGGTTGCTGAGATTTACTGGTAAGTGTTATCAGTAGTTTCTCGAACTCTTATAGAGCTCATATCGACATGACTTATCGAGCTACTGTGGTCTGACATTTACCACCCCTAGGCGAGATATGTGACATATCAGACGATGAGACCGGACTGTACGGTAAGTGTTACTGGTTGGATTCACAAAAGTGTGAGTGGGCTTCCTCGTTGATCTTCTGATCGCTCAATACCCGGGTGGCCGTTACGTTTAGCAGACCGCTTGCGGCTTGTGGGTGTTTGATATGATCATCACCTACTGCCGGTGTATTGACGAGTCTTTAGAGTCCTACACATAGGTTTTCTGGCTCAACCGAAATGAAATAGGAGCACATATGAGATATGTGCGGGACCGAGAATAATACCAGTATGTGATACTGTATTCGATTCTCGCGATTTGTGACATTGATCGGTTATATGCGATATAGCCGGGTTATCGGATCAAGTGTTGATTCGATAAGTTGTTACTATTGATATTAGTCGGTTATATGCAATATGACCGGATTATTAAATCAAGTGTTGATTTAATGATTTAATGTATAATTATATATTTGATATATTATTTTACATTAACTAGTATTGGTTCACTTAAGATTATTTTTCTCACTAGATTGTGCACAAGTTGTATATGTGATATATTTTTGTGTACTAGTTTGTATCATAATTGATGATACATGCAAACTTGGGTGTGTGTTTGGCTAACACCGTGTTTAGGTTAATGGTTAGGGTTTCATTCTTTTCATTTATTTTGGTAAAAATAAAATGGTCTTTTTCCTTTGTCTTTGCTAGAAGTTTCATGATACTTCAAGCATCTTTTGACAAAGTCAAAACCATTTTGTTTTTATTCTTTAACCTAACCATTAACATAAACTCTAGTTTAGTCTCTACACATGTTAACTCACCCATGGTTGCAAGATGATAAGTCTTCACTTGATTTATTTTTTAATTAATCCTTTTTCATTTTCCTTCTTCTTCTTCTTCTTCATGAAGAAAAGAAAAGCTTTCTAGAAAAATTTCAAGTGATGAAATCAGGTGAGAAATCCAAATCCAAAGTGAACCCACTTCCTATATCTTCACCAACGTCTATATAATATATCATATATACTATATTCAATATCTATCTTAACATCTAACATGATCACATCACAGATAACGCAGCAGTAAATATCATATGAAATATTGGATATATTAGGACGTCCGTGTTTTATTTTGAGCTTGTATAAAACACGGATTCCACGGTCGCGATGAATAGCCAAAACCACACCCCTAGACCCTGCCCCGCTCTGCCGTAAGTTACCTAACCAAACGGTGCACGAGGGGACATCGAGGCGAATGCGAATGGCATAAGTGTACATCGTATTTATCTGTGATGTTTAGGTGCTTAAATGATGGGACTTCATTAATATGATTAATGAAAGAAAAAGAAACCTAATAGATGTTGTGGAATCGAATTTTCAGAAACAGGTAGCTACAGTTCTTGCTTTGCATCGCGGTGTTCCCTGTAGAACATCCTGCACCTTATTCGATGAGGAAAGGGCCGAGATCCCTTCACCGGGAGTGACCCCTTTAGCAATAACTGGCAGATGCTACAACACTCGGTTTGTATTTTGATTGCTTTTATAGTTCTTTCTTTGCATAGTGGTATATATGATATATCTTGCACCTCATTCGGTGAGGAAAGGGCCGACGATCCCTTCACCGGGAGTGACCCCTTTAACAAAACTAGAAAAGCCTCAAAACACTCCATTTTTAAAATCATTTGATTCTACAATGATATCAAGTTCATTACGCAATAGGTTTTCAGAAAAACATGTCGTAGCCCTCCGTCATTTCAGATAAGTCCTACTTAGTATTCGTGCTATGTTTGTTGACCTTCGTCAAGGCGTAGTGAGCGGTAGCTAACTAGTATTTATCTGTTTATGCATATGATGCAGATTGGATTAGGGTAGTCGTGCGACCTTGTTGACCTCCGCAAGGGTCGTACGGGTGGGTTTGATTCAATCAAGAAATGACAGGTTGAACTTGACTAGTAGCCTATGGTTTGTTGACCTCCGTCAAGGTCATAGGGTGCTAGGGGCAAAATTATCGGGAATTTCAAGTGTTGAAATTTGCAATGAGATTGCATACCTTCTATGAGATAGTTGGATCCCGATACCCACTGCGAGTAATTGTTACTACTAGGAGAATTTTAAACATTACAATTAGCCGATCAAGTAGGTGTCTAGAAAGGTGTCAACAGGGTTACGCCTCTGGGAAAACGAGGTTTACATTAATTAGGTTCGTGCGAAAGCACGGGGGACCTCCCTCAAAGTACCGACACTGGCCTAGCTGAAAGATTAGCGAACTTGTAGCGTGTAATTAATCCCGGCTAGTCTTTTCCTTTTAGGATTTGAAGGATGATTTGATAAAAACAGTGGGAGCCATCCTGATTAGATAAAATATAATAACCAATCTGATCTTGCAAGAGCGCACGTAGAGTGTTTTCTTCTCTCTCTCTCCAGGTAGCGACCATATCACGCCTTAATCAAGATAATAATATGGATGTATTGACCGAACCCGCTTGTTATACTGAGCTGGGGAACGTTGGTCCGCTCCGACTTATAATTGTTATAAGACAGAGCAAGAAATTGGGGAATACCAGATTTCCCGTACCGCCCAAACGAAGAAAGTGCATATGATGCATCTCCTTCGGGTGTGTTAGTTATAAAGAACTGTTTCTTAGTGTCCTCTACGTCCTAGGTATTAGATAACGGATCAGGATCCCGCTAATGTAATTCGTTACATGGGCTACAGAAAGGTAGAGAACTGAGAACGGGTGATAAGTTTCATGAGACAGAAAACGGTGCAAGTGTTGCAGCCAAGTCTGTTGGTCACTGTCATCCTGTATTTCCAAATACATTGATTCTGAACAAATGCTATTAGTTACCGAACCTGATATACAAAATCATATCAATCTCTTTATTTAATAAAGAAAGGATATAATTTTGTATTGTTGGATTATGTTTTGAAAATTTCCTATATCAAAAGTTGATCGGTTCAGGCACGTTATCTAAATGCATTGATGTTCTAAATCAAACTACAGTTCTTAGTATACAGAACACACACAAGAGGAATAGTTCAGAAATGAACGGATCCTTCTTGAGGTATATATAGACTAGGTCATATCAATGTGACCCGACTAGCTGAAGTTACATATAGATGCATATTTAAATTAGTTTGAATTTACATCTTCTGAAACTTGCCAGTCATGTCACAAAGATAAGATGAACATAGCTCTGTTTACTCGAAATAGAGAAAGAGTTAGTAAACTCTTGGGACTGATACATGATGATGTATGTAAGGTCCCCTATCTACACATGCCAGGACCGGCTCTTTGTACTTCATTACATTCTCTGATGATCTCTCAAGATTCAGCCATATGTTCCTGTTAAAATATAAGTCCGAAGCTTTTGAGATATTCACAGAATATAAGTTAGAAGTAGAGAACCAAAAACAGGGTATAAGTTTTATGTCCTATGATGAGATCAAAGAGGAGAATACTTGAGCATGGAAATCCTGGACTATTCTAAAGGAGAATGAGATTCTCTCTCAGCATTACTCCTCCGTATACACCACAGCACGTCGGTGTATTGGGGTGGAGCAATCACACCCTATATGATATGGTGCGCTCTATGATGAGTACTGCTGAGTTACCTGTTTCCTTTTGGGGGTTGTGCACTTGAGAAGCTGCATACCTATTGAATTAGGGTTCGAATCAAATCAGTTGCCTACCACTTCATATGTGATATGGAAAGGGAAGAGCCCATATCTTAAGTTGGTTAAGATTTGGGGTTGTCCGGCCTATGTATAAAAGCAAAATCCGGACAAGCTCGAGGCAAGGTCTGTTATGTAGAACTGGAATGGTTCCAGCTATACAAACTGCACCTGATGATTTGACAGAACCAAGGGATTCGATAGTCTCCGACGAACCTCAGCCTCTCCGCCGATTTGGAAGGGTTCCTCATCCGCCTGAGAGATACTTCGGTTTCTCGATGACAGTGGGAGCGAGGATTGCATCATGAGATGATGACCCAACTAGTTTCGAGCAGGCCATCGAGAGTAGGGACTCTATAAGAATGGCTGGATGCTTAGCGATTTGAGATGGAATCCATGTACACCAACAAAGTATGGACTTTGGTTGCTATATCTGAAGGGTTAAATCTCCATCAGGAGCAAGTATATCTTGAGAAGATTACTTGGTGTAGATGGAAAAGTTGAGACTTTCAAAGCTAGACTTGTTAAAGGTTTTCGTCATCAACTAGGCGTGGATAATGATGAAACCTTTTCCAGTGGCTATGCTTAAGTCCATCCGGATCCTACTTGCCATTGCTACATACCATGACTACGATATCTGGTGGTTGGGTGCCATGACTGCTTTTCTAAATAATGATTTGGAAGAGAACGTCTATAAGAACACAGCCAGAGGGCTTCGTAGACAGTGGGAGCAGCGGAAATGTGTACAAGATGCTTTATAGGATAAAGCAGGCATCGCGGAGTTGGAACGTCTGTTTTGATATGGTAGTCAAAGAGTTTGACTTCATCAAAATGGTAGATGAACCTTGTATATACAAAAAGGTAGTAGGGAGTATGGTGATGATCCTCGTAGAGTACGTGGATGACATACTCTTGATAGGGAAGGAGTTTCCTATGCTACGTTCGGTCAATCTCCGCTTATCACAAGAATTCTCCATAAAGGATCAAAGTAATACCTCCTAAATCCTGAGTTTTGATCTATGAGATAGAAGTAATTGGATGTTAGGATTCTCACTAGTTGTAGTGAGATGGTATCAATCGATCCTGGGGGAAATCAATGGAAAGGTTCCAGAGTGATAAGGACGACTGAATATCGGTCACATGCATTGTCTTTACCCTCCATGGAGGGACGGTATGTTGGAAGAGTTCCAAGCTAGATACCGTGACATACTAGACGATTAAAGGCAAGATACATCGTTATTAAAGATACTACCAAAGAGGCAGTTTGGATGTATAATAGTTCATAAGATGAACTAGGTTCCTACCATTGTGTGACAATGGAAGTGTGGTTTTAGGCCAGGAACACTGGTCCCATCAGTGACCCAGACATATTCTGAGGCAGCATCACCTGATCATGGAGATAGTTGATCTCCAGAGTGGTCGAGGTTAGGAGAGTAGACTCAGAGGACAACACGGCGGATCCACTCAGAGAGAGACTTATTTAGGATGGTTGAGTATTAGATACTGCAACCACTGCTACAGATGGCCCTAGTGCAAGTGGGAGATTGTTAGTTATATGTATGCCCTAGAGGCCATTACTGTACATAGGATGTATATTGTAGTGGATGCTGGGACATATATAGGTAGGACTTTCTTGCTCGACATGATAGTACGCTATCTGGTTACTCTTTATCTTAACATGTATAATTTCTGTCTCTCTGTTACATGTTGATAAAGCCCTTAGGATGTGTACTTGACTACCTAGACTATGATGCGGATCCTACTAGTGGGGACATGGTAGTCCACAAGTACATCCTTCAAGGTCCCAAGTCGTGGGTGTATCGAGACGGGGCATCGATATACCAGAGTAGACTAGCGTATACCTTCTCGACCCATACAGATGGGCGATGGATGATCCCATATCCATTGGTGTTTGACATCAGAGATGATATACGGGTGCTCAGTGGAGACTGGGTACACTGGACGGACTCGCCGAGAACTCCCAGATGGTATTATACCTTACGTCAGATGGCAGTTCTCTGGTGACACTGGTACAGGTTAGTCTGTAGACCCGAGATCGTCATATAGTCTTGTGTGATTCCCACTGTGCTTTGATTTCCACCTTACCACGTCCAAGAGGGCGTGCAAAACGGTGGTTTTTGGGTACAGTCCCGATTCACATGGAGGCAATGAGCGATAGGAGGGGATTCGTCTCTCCCGGTATAGGGAGTTGATGTTGTGCTGTGTTCGATTGGCTATAACCGGAAATCCCTGGCCAGGGTTGCTGAGATTTACTGGTAAGTGTTATCAGTAGTTTCTCGAACTGTTATAGACCTCATATCGACACGACTTATCGAGCTACTGGGGTCTGACGTTTACCACCCCTAGGCGAGATATGCGACATATCAGACGACAAGATCGGACTGTACGGTAAGTGTTACTGGTTAGATTCACAGGAGTGTGAGCGGGCTTGCTCGTTGATCTTCTGATCGCTCAATACCCGGGTGGCCGTTACGTTTAGCAGACCGCTTGCGGCTTGTGGGTGTTTGATATGATCATCACCTAGCGTATTGACGAGTCTTTAGAGTCCTACACAGAGGTTTCCTTGCTCAAGCGAAACGAAATAAGAGCGCATATGAGATATGTGCGGGACCGAGAATAATACCAGTATGTGATACTGTATTCGATTCTCGCGATTTGTGACATTGATCGGTTATATGCGATATAGCCGGGTTATCGGATCAAGTGTTGATTCGATAAGTTGTTACTATTGATATTAGTCGGTTATATGCAATACGAACGGATTATTAAATCAAGTGTTGATTTAATGATTTAATGTATAATTATATATTTGATATATTATTTTACATTAACTAGTATTGGTTCACTTAAGATTATTTTTCTCACTAGATTGTGCACAAGTTGTATATGTGATATATTTTTGTGCACTAGTTTATATCATGATTGATGATACGTGCAAACTTGGGTGTGTGTTTGGCTAACACCATGTTTAGGTTAATGGTTAGGGTTTCATTCTTTTCATTTATTTTGGTAAAAATAAAATGGTCTTTTTCCTTTGTCTTTGCTAGAAGTTTCATGATACTTCAAGCATCTTTTGACAAAGTCAAAACCATTTTGCTTTTATTCTTTAATCTAACCATTAACATAAACTCTAGTTTAGTCTCTACACATGTTAACTCACCCATGGTTGCAAGATGATAAGTCTTCACTTGATTTATTTTTTAATTAATCCTTTTTCATTTTCCTTCTTCTTCTTCTTCTTCATGATGAAAAGAAAAGCTTTCTAGAAAAATTTCAAGTGATGAAATCAAGTGAGAAATCAAATCCAAAGTGAACCCGCTTCCTATTTCTTCATCCTCTACCACTTGCCATGTTGTATAGGGTGTTTTCTTCACAAGGTTCATGACCAAGTGAAGATGGAGCTTGAGTTTGAGTCGCCTCGACGTAGATCATCTTCAGCATCGAAGTCAACGACCTAGCCCGATCATTTCTCCGACGAAACCATCGCTAGAGTCCGGGATTCCGATGATCGCAGCGGAAGGACGTCATCACGGAGCTTTAGAAGTGGAGGACCGGATGTACAAAGGTTGTAATCCCTTTCACTTATTAGTAAAGTTGTTTGCTAGCTAGTAGTTTTGCCTTACCTCTAGTTAACGATCTAGCATTAGGGTTTCTCGGCACATGTAAAATTTGATTTTGGCATGGTTGATCCGTTGTGGAACCTCCTGAGTGTGCCTAGGATCCCTACACCATTACTAGATGATTAGTAGTATATTTGTATATTATTATGACCTAGGACAGCGTCGTGCATTCGATTTCTTTTCGCAGATATCTTCTACTCACGAGTTGGCAACTCACCCCCGTTGTGCCAAATTTAATTACAGGTTTGATGTACAGGTTTCCTTGGCAGTTTGCTGGCACATCTTTTCATTCAGGGTGATTTTCACGGTAGGTTGGTTCATTTGTATCTGGACTGCCGTTGTATTTTTATTATTTCATTTGTATCTAGTAAGCTCCATCAACCAAACTTGTATTACTTGATAAGATTAAAGGACCAGTTATTTATTTCGACCTTAGAGTCACGCTTGTATTATTATGGTATCTGGTGGATTTGTTTTCTTTTGAGTTTTGAGCCTCGCCCTTTTGCGTTGTATATTATTGTGCTTGGTGTGGTTGTTTCCGCCTGTTGGCGTAGAACTAGCTCCCGCTTGGGGATGTCTTGTTATTGTTTGTATATATTATTCTTGTTTGTACCCGTTTGGGGCCAGTTTTTACAAAGGAGACTCTGCCGAAATTTTTGAGAAAATTTGATGTTGCTTTTAAACTTGTTTTTCTATATGTTTTCCTCTGCTTCTTCTTTTTATGGTTTAGATTTCTGGGCTTCGGCTTACTTAGATTACGTTGCGCCTCTAGACGTTTCGTAATCTAAGTGCCGGTCACATTCCGTACTTTCGGGTCATGACAGCTAGTCTAACTAATACTAACCTTACTTAAACAAAACTTCACACAAAACACCAAATCAAGCACAAAATCTCACATTTTACACTAATCGAAGCTATTTCTACACAACTAAGCGAAAGTAAGAATAAGTTTAGAGATTATACCCCCTAGGAATCTCACAAGCAAGTAGAAGGAGAAGAAGAAGAGGGGATGGAGCTGCTGGGGTGCTGCTGCTGTTGCCTGGAGCTGCTGTTGCTGTCTGTAGCTGCTGCTGTTGTTGCCTGAGCTGCTGTTGCTGGTGCTGTGCTTACTGCTGCTGAGCTTGCTGCTGCTGCTGTTGAGCTTGCTGTGAGTGTGTGTGTGTGAGTGTATGAGTGGGAGTAAGAGAGAAAATGAGAACAAGAATGAGAGGAAAAAAAAAGATAACTCCCAATGTCAACCCCTCCTCTCTCTCTCCTCATTTAATGAGGCATGGCAAAGGCCATCATGCCCCATAATGCACACTCTCTCTCTCTCTCCCTCTCCCACCAAGTCAACACCTAAAACAAAATTCAAATTAATTTCTATTTTGCAAAAAAAAAAAACACACTTAATTTAAAACCTCATAACTTAATTAAAATGGTCCAACCCACCATGGTTGCTAACCATGGCTGAACCTCATTTTTAACTCTAGTTTACATGCACAAGTGAGTGCAAGCCTAGGAAAAATCTAATAAAATATTCGTTAAATTTGGAAAAATATTTGAAAATCAATTTGGTAAACTTTTTTATTAAAAATCATATATTAACATATAATTAGCCACTAAATACATCCTAAGGTGTTACAAGATTCTAGTATTGGATTATTGGATTTATGCAGTCTCAGTATATCCGTGTTTTTCATAAATACGGATTGGAGGGGTATTCTCGTAATTACTCGAGAAGCTTCTAGAAGAAAGATGACTCATTATGTTTTAATTCATTTATAAATTGAGCTTAATGAGGTGGAGGAGACACTACTACAAATAAGGGTTGCCCCTACGGATTTATCCGTAGGGGCAACCCATTGCCCCTACGGAGATATGCGTAGGGGCGAAAAAATACCCCGTAGGTGCAAAGACCGCAGGTGCAGGTTGAAGCCCTGAACTTGCCCCTACGGGCAAAATCTTGCCCCTACGGATATCTGTGTAGGTCCTGTTGCACCTACGGAGTAGGACGTAGGGTAAAAAAAGTTATATTATTTACGGGTTTTTTTAATATATTAAATGTACCTACGGACATAACCATAGGGCCAAGTACTGCCCCCTACGGATATCTATGTAGGTACTTATCCGTAGGGGCTAAATATCAGGATTTCTGATATTTTGCCCCTACGGATAACGCCGTAGGGCCTAAGCAGTGGCCCCTAC
Source organism: Agapanthus africanus (assembly GCA_030015575.1). Classification (NCBI taxonomy): domain Eukaryota; kingdom Viridiplantae; phylum Streptophyta; class Magnoliopsida; order Asparagales; family Amaryllidaceae; genus Agapanthus; species Agapanthus africanus. The sequence goes on from CM057347.1 coordinate 296,544,700, forward strand.
GGATATGTCCGTAGGGGCACTCCCAACCCCCTGGTACTGAAATCAGGGGGGAAATATCAGTTACTGCTGATATTTTGCCCCTACGGATATAGCCGTAGGGGCAACATGTGTACCTACGGATTAATCCGTAGGTACAAATTATCTGTATTTTTTTTAAAAAAAGGGCTGCCTGATTTTTTCCCGCTCTGTGCACAATAATATATACATCAATCAAATATAAAATTAATCATCACACAACATATATCTGTAGGGTTCCTAGGCACCCTTATGAGGTCTCACAAGGCATCAACCATGCCAATTTCAAAAAATCTAGGTGCCGAGAAGTCCGACTACGGATCGTTGGCTAGATGTCTAGGCGAAAAACAAACTAGTTAACGCTTAACTATAAGATAACGGAAATACAACCTTTGTAGATCCGGTGCTCCACCTCCATAGCTCCGGAATGAGGTCTCCTCGCTGTCCAAGTCGAACCCCGGGCTCTAGCGTCGGCTTCAACGGAGAATGGACGGGCTAGGTCATCGACGACGATGCCGAAGATGATCTACGTCGAGGCATCGCTAGATCAAGCTCCAACTTCACCAAGTCCAAAAACTTGTGAAGAGAACACACTCTACTACTTGGCAAGAGGTAGAGGATGAAGAAATAGGAAGTGGGTAGACTTTAGAATTGGATTTCTCACTTGTTTCATCAATCCACCATTGATGAAGTAAGGTTTCTTCATGAAGAAGAAGAAGAGGAAGAAGATGATAAGTTATGAATAATCATTCAAGAATAGAAAAGAATAATCATCCTTATCATAATCAAACCATAGTTAGGTGTAGAGAATTAACAAGGGTTAGTGAATGGTTGGGTTAAGACATGAAGACAAAATGGTCACTTAGGTCAAACCTTCATGAAGGTTCATAAACAAACAAAGAAAGCCACCATTATCTCTTCATTATTTTCTTTTGCTAAAATAAACAAAATGGATAAATAAATGAATAAATGAAGCAAAAGAAACCCTAACCATTGACCAACCATGGTTTAATCCATACACCAAACTATCATGTATCATCAAACATGATACAATCAAATGTACAAATGTATATCACATATACAATGTGCACAATCCAAGTGAGAAAATCCGTTTAAAGTGAACCAATACTAGTTAGTGCAAAGTAATATATCAAATATATAATTATGCATTAAATCATTAAATCAACACTTGATTTAACGATCCGGTCATGTCGCACACAACCGACTAGTATACAATGTATCGGCTTATCGAATCAATCCTTGATTCGATAACTAGGTTATATCGCATACAACCAATCGATACATTCATCGCGACAATGAAATACGGTATCACATACATGCATTATTCTCGGTCCCGCACATATCTCATATGCGCTCCTATTTCGTTTCGCTTGAGCCAGGAAACCTCTGTGTAGGACTCTAAAGACTCGTCAATACGCCGGCAGCAGATGATGATCATATCAAGCACCCACAAGCCGCAAGCGGTCTGCCAAACGTAACGGCCACCCGGGTATTGAGCGATCAGAAGATCGACGAGCAAGCCCGCTCACACTCCAGTGAATCCAACCAGTAACACTACCGTACAGTCCGGTCTGATCGTCTGATATGTCGCATATCTCGCCTAGGGGTGGTAAACGTCAGACCCCAATAGCTCGATAAGTCGTGTCGATATGAGGTCTATAACAATTCGAGAAACTACTGGTAACACTTACCAGTAAATCTCAGCAACCCTGGCCAGGGATTTCCTGTTATAGCCAATCGAACACAGCGCAACATCAACCCCCTATACCGGGAGAGACGAATCCCCTCCTATCGCTCATTGCCTCCATGTGACTCGGGACTGTACCCAAAAACCACCGTTTTGCACGCCCTCTTGGACGTGGTAAGATGGAAATCAAAGCACAGTGGGAACCACACAAGACTCTATGACGATCTCGGGTCAACAGACTACTCTGTACCAGTGTCACCAGAGAACTGCCATTTGACGTAAGGTATAATACCATCTGGGAGTTCTCGACGAGTCCGTCCAGTGTACCCAGTCTCTACTGAGCACCCGTATATCATCTCTGATCTCAAACACCGATGGATATGGGATCATTCATCGCCCATCTGTATGGGTCGAGAAGGTATACGCTAGTCTACTCTGGTATATCGATGCCCCGTCTCGATACACCCACGACTAGGGACTTTGAAGGATGTACTTATGGACTACCATGTCCCCACTAGTATGATCCGCATCATAGTCCAGGTAGTCAAGTACAGATCTTAAGGGCTTTACCAACATGTAACAGAGAGACAATCAGTGTACACGTTAAGGTAAAGAGCAACCAGATAGCATACTATCATGTCGAGCAAGAAAGTCCTCCCTATATATGTCCCAGCATCCACTACAATATACATCCTATGTATAGTAACGGCCTTTAGGGCATACATATAACTAACAATCTCCCACTTGCACTAGGGCCATCTGTAGCAGTGGTTGTAGTATCTCATACTCAACCATCCCATAAAAGTCTCTCTCTGGGAACAGGCCTTTGTGAGTGGATCCGCTGTGTTTGTCCTCTGAGTCTACTCTCCTAACCTCGATCTCCCTGGAGATCAACCATCTCCATGATCAAGTGATACTGCCTTAGAATATGTCTGGATCACTGATGGGACCGGCGTTCCTTGGCATAAGCCATAACTCCATTGTCACACAATGGGAGGAACATAGTTCATCTCATGAACCAATATACACCCAAACAGCCTCTTTGGTAGCATCTTAAGTAGCGATGTATCCAGCCTTTATCGTCTAGTATGTCACGGTATCTAGCTTGGAACTCTTCCAACATACCGTCCCTTTACTGAGGGTAAAGACAATGCCTGTGACTGACATTCTGTCGTCATTATCACCCTGGAACCCTTCCAGTGATTCTCCCCAGGATCATGTGATACCATCTCACTTCGACAAGTGAGAATCCTAACATCCATTTAGATCTATCTCATAGGTCCAAAATCCAGGAGTTAGTAGGTATCATTATGATCCTATATGGAGAATCATTGTGATAAGCGGAGATTGATCGAGCGTAGCATAGGAAACTTCTTCCCTATCAAGAGTATGTCATCCATGTACTCTACGAGGATCGCCACCATACTCCCTACTACCTTTTTGTTTATACAAGGTTCATCTACCATTTTGATGATGTCAAACTCTTTGACTAACACATCAAAACAGGCGTTCCAACTCCGCGATGCCTGCTTTATCAGATAAAACATCTTGCACACGTTTCCGCTGCTCCCACTGTTTACGAAGCCCTCTGGCTATGTACTTACAGACGCACTCTTCTAAATCATTATTTAGAAAAGCAGTCATGGCACCCAACCGCCAGATATCGTAGTTATGGTATGTAGCCGTGGCAAGTAGGATCTGGATGGACTTAAGCATAGTTACTTGAAAAGGTTTCATCATTATCCATACCTGGTCAATGATGCAAACTTTTAACAAGTCTAGCTTTGAAAGTCTCAACTTTTCCATGTACACCAAGTATTCTTCTCATGATATACTTGCTCCTGATGGGGATTTAACCCTTCAGATATAGCAACCAAAGTCCATACTTTGTTGGTGTATAAGGATTCCATCTCAGATCGATAAACATCCAGCCATTCTTACAGAGTCTTACTCTCGATGGCCTGCTCGAAGCTAGTTGGGTCATCATCTCATGATGCAATCCTCGCTCCCACTGTCATAGAGAAACAGAAGTATCTCTCAGGTGGGTGAGGAACCCTACTAGATCGGCGGAGAGGCTGAGGTTCGTTGGTAACTATTGAATCATTTGGTTTTACCAAATCATCTGCTTTAGTTTGTATAGCTGGAACCTTTCCAGTTCTACATAACAGACCCTGCCTCGAGCTTGTCCGGATTTTGCTTTTAGACATAGGCCGGACAACCCCAAATCTTAACTAGCTTAAGACATGGGCTCTTCCCATACCATATCTCATATGGAGCGGTAGGCAACTGATTTGATTTGAACCCTATTCAATAGGTATGCAGCTTCTCAAGTGCATAACTCCCAAAAAGGAAATAGGTAACTCAGTAGTACTCATCATAGAGCACACCTTATCATATAGGGTGTGATCGCTCTGCCCCGATATACCATCGTGCTATGGTGTATACGGAGGAGTAATGCTGAGAGAGAATCTCATTCTCCTTTAGAAAAGTCCAGGATTTCCGTGCTCAAGTATTCTCCTCCTCGATCACATCAAAGGACATAATACTTATACCCTTATTGGTTCTCTACTTCTAACTTATATTCTATGAATATCTCAAAAGGTTCGGACTTGTGTTTCAACAGGAACATATGTCTGAATCTTGAGAGATTATCAGAGAATATAATGAAGTATAAAGAACCGGTCATGGCATGTGTAGACAGGGGACCTACATACATCAACATGTATCATCCCAAGAGTTCATAAACTCTTTCTCTGTTTCCAATAAACAGAGCTGGTGTCATTATATCTTTGTGACATGACTAGCGAGTTTCACAAGATGTAAATTCAAACTGATTTAAATATGCATCTACATGTAACTACAGCCAGTCGGGTCGCATAGATATGACCTAGTCTACAATGCCTTAAGAAGGATTCGTTCATTTCTGAACTCTTCCTCTTGTGTGTGTTCCGTATACTAAGAACTGTAGTTTGATTTAGAACATCAATTCTTTTAGATAACGTGCCTGAACCGATAAACTTTTGATATAGGAAATGTTCAAAACATTATCCAACAATACAAAATTTTATCATTTCTTTACTAATAAAGAGACTGATATGATTTTGTATATCAGGTTCGGTATCTAATAACATTCATTCAGAATCAATGTATTGGTAATACAGGGTGACAGTGACCAACAGACTTGGCTGCAACACTTGCCCCGTTTTCTGCCTCATGAAACTTATCACTCGTTCTCAGTTCTCTACCTTTCTGCAGCCCTATGTAACAGATTACATATCTGGGATCCTGATCTGGTATCACATACCCAGGACGTAAAGGATACTGAGAAACAGTTCTCTGTAATGAACACACCCGAAGATGATGCATCAACATGCACTCTCTTCGTTTGGGCGGCACGGGAATTCTGGTAATCCCCAATTTCCTGCTCTGTCTTATAACAATTATAAGGTGGAGCGGGACCAACGTTCCCCAGCTCAGTATAACAAGCGGGTTCGGTCAATAATCCATATTATTATCTTGATTAAGACGTGATATGGTCGCTACCAGGAGAGAGAGAGAAGAAAACACTCAGCGTGCGCTCTGTCAAGAATAGATTGGTTATGATTTTATCTAATCAGGATGGCTCCCACTGCTTTTTATCAAATCTTCCTTGAAACCCTAAAAGGAAAGACTAGCCGGGATTAATTACACACTACAAGTTCGCCAATCTTTCAGCCAGGCCAGTGTCGGTACTTTGAGGGAGGTCCCCCGTGCTTTCGCACGAACCTAATTAATGTAAACCTCATTTTCCCAGAGGCGTAACCCCGTTGACACTGGCCTCTAGACACCTACTTGATCGGCTAATTGTAATGTATAAAACTCACCCAGGAGTAACAATTACTCACAGCGGGTATCGGGATCCAACTATCTCATAGAAAGTATGCAATCTCATTGCAAATTTCAACACTTGAAATTCCCGATAATATTTTGCCCCTAGCGTCCTATGATCTTGACGGAGGCCAAACAACCTATAGTCCGCTAGTCAAGTTCAACCCGTCATTTCCTGATTGAATTAAACCCACCCGCACGACCCTTGATGGAGGCCAAACAATGCCGTACGAATACCCTAATCCAATCGCATCATATGCTAGCAGATAAGCACTAGTTAGCTACCGTACACTACGCCTTGACGGAGGCCAAACAACCGCAGCACGAATACTAACTAGTACGTATCTGAAATGACGGAGGGCTACGACAGGTTTTTCTGAAAACCTATTGCGTAATGAACTTGATATCGTTGTAGAATCAAATGATTTTAAAATGGAGTGCTTTTGAGGCTTTTCTAGTTTTGCTAAAGGAGTCACTCCCGGTGAAGGGATCGTCGGTCCTTTCCTCGTCGAATAAGGTGCGGGATATATCATATATATCACTGTGCAAAGCAGAAACTATAGAAGCTATCAAAAGACAAACCGAGTGTGTAGCATCTGCCAGTTATTGCTAAAGGAGTCACTCCAGGTGAAGGGATCTCGGTCCTTTCCTCATCGAATAAGGTGCAGGATATATCGTATATACCACTGTGCAAAGCAGAAACTATAGAAGCTATCAAAAGACAAACCGAGTGTGTAGCATCTGCCAGTTATTGCTAAAGGAGTCACTCCCGGTGAAGGGATCTCGGTCCTTTCCTCATCGAATAAGGTGCAGGATATATCGTATATACCGCTGTGCAAAGCAAGAACTGTAGCTACCTGTTTTATTTTTGAAATTCGATTCTACAACATCTTAGGTTTCTTTTATTTCATTAATCACATTAATGAAGTCCCATCATTTAAGTACCTAAACATTACAGATAAATACGGCGTACACTTATGCCATCCGCATTCGCCTCGATGTCCCCTCGTGCACCGTTAGGTTAGGTAACTAACGGCAGAGCGGGGCAGGGCTAGCGCGGGTGTAAAACATAAGTAACGCCTATATAATATATCATATATACTATATACTGTATCTATCACAGAACATCACATGATCACATCACAGATATCGCAGCAGAAGAATCATATGAAATATTGGATATACTAGGACGTCCGTGTTTTTAATACGAGCCAGTATAAAACACGGATTCCACGGTCGTGATGAATAGCCAAACCCACACCCCTAGACCCCTACGAGAGCGGCAAGCAACCCTATCAATTCTAGAGTTAGGAGACCCGGACTCGACTCCTCGAGTTGGTCTCCCACTGGACTCCAGAACCCGGTTACTTGTGCTCCCCTCCTTGGGTCTATCCTAGTGCGGAAAAGTAAATAATATACAAGAGGTGACAACTTCCGCAACCTGGAAGTGCCCCAATAAAAGAATATTACATACAAGTTTTTACATGAACGAAAATGAAAAACACTCATCTCACATAAAAAACCCCGGCTATTCAAACACGACGATCCAATATAACATATCCAGCAACACATAACATCACATGTCATCAACGTAAGTAAATATGCGCATCCCAATTGTCGTTGACATATAGCAACGAAACCGGCGATATCACATATTACACTTACGGTCACAGAAAAGAAAGTGTAAAACTACAACAGTTGGAATTCGCAATCTGCATAGACATCGCATGCCTAATCAAATGAATACCTTAGACATCACATGCCTAACAATTATAAACCCTGCATTTTAGTCTCATTATCGAAAACACTTTTCAATATTAAGTCGGGCAATTCAACAAGATTCCCGAAAAACTGATCGAATGCTCGTCGCAAACTTTAGTAGGCGGCTGCACCCCCGATACCGTCGACGAAGTGCACCAAGGCGGAACACCGCTGCCGCGAGCACCCGAACGGATGCTTTCGGCGACGGGGTTCTCCTACAGTCACTTGGTCGGGGCTATGGAGTGAGGCTGTCTATTAAGTTTACCCGGCGAGTATCCGCGTACGCTACGTGATTGCGACGGACTTTTGATCACATCAAAATTCCGTGGCAACCGATCAAGTGAGACTAAAGTTCTATGTTTATAACATTCATTTAGTTATCTCATAACTCTTGTGAATTCCAATTATTGTATCCCATTCCAGATAATTAGAAAATGTTAAACTTTCCGATTGAACATTCGAACACCCAAGTTTTCCCGATACAGATCAACACATGAAACAAGTCTAAAAACATTACGGTCCAGCCGTAGAAGGGTCAAGCCAACGCCTCACATGTGGCACGCCGTACTGCCCCAAACCCGAAGGTTCAAAGGGCAGTTCAAGACGGTCACATAATCGAGTTAAGGTTTGTTGTCTTCTAGAGGGTCCATCGAGTTACTTGCACTACTTAGAACGTCTTTAGACTACGGAAAAATCCAACAATTGGAAATTTCCCGACAGGGGAAAAATTGGGTATTTATATCCGGTCGAACTTTTTAACATATTCTAAAATTTATCCGGAAAGCCACACAGACAAAATTTGATACTCCGATCGAAACACCGAATCCCCAAAACAATCCCAGAAAATTAAACTCTTGAATAAATATTAAAAAATCCCAGAAAAACCAGCACCCGAAACCATGAATTACTGTACAAAAATTATAGGATAATACAATAATACGGCCGCGGAACCGCCGCATAAGCAGGGCTTATGCCGCGGTTCCGCCGCGTTCTGGAAGCTTCAATGGAAAAATTTTGTATCGTAATTCTTAGTTTTTCCTGCTGAATTTTTTACGAATTTTTAATTTTGAAAAATCCACGTTTTCAGAAAACGTCCAGAGAGCACATTTGAGTTGGGGTTTCGGGTTCGTTCGGGTTTCAAACTTCGTCTGGACTTCGCCTAAGGCTCTAGCTAGGCTCTGATACCACTGTAGGGTTCCTAGACACCCTTATGAGGTCTCACAAGGCATCAACCATGCCAATTTCAAAAAATCTAGGTGCCGAGAAGTCCGACTACGGATCGTTGGCTAGATGTCTAGGCGAAAAACAAACTAGTTAACGCTTAACTATAAGATAACGGAAATACAACCTTTGTAGATCCGGTGCTCCACCTCCATAGCTCCGCAATGAGGTCTCCTCGCTGTCCAAGTCGAACCCCGGGCTCTAGCGTCGGCTTCAACGGAGAATGGACGGGCTAAGTCATCGACGACGATGCCGAAGATGATCTACGTCGAGGCATCGCTAGATCAAGCTCCAACTTCACCAAGTCCAAAAACTTGTGAAGAGAACACACTCTACTACTTGGCAAGAGGTAGAGGATGAAGAAATAGGAAGTGGGTAGACTTTAGAATTGGATTTCTCACTTGTTTCATCAATCAACCATTGATGAAGTAAGGTTTCTTCATGAAGAAGAAGAAGAGGAAGAAGATGATAAGTTATGAATAATCATTCAAGAATAGAAAAGAATAATCATCCTTATCATAATCAAACCATAGTTAGGTGTAGAGAATTAACAAGGGTTAGTGAATGGTTGGGTTAAGACATGAAGACAAAATGGTCACTTAGGTCAAACCTTCATGAAGGTTCATAAACAAACAAAGAAAGCCACCATTATCTCTTCATTATTTTCTTTTGCTAAAATAAACAAAATGGATAAATAAATGAATAAATGAAGCAAAAGAAACCCTAACCATTGACCAACCATGGTTTAATCCATACACCAAACTATCATGTATCATCAAACATGATACAATCAAATGTACAAATGTATATCACATATACAATGTGCACAATCCAAGTGAGAAAATCCGTTTAAAGTGAACCAATACTAGTTAGTGCAAAGTAATATATCAAATATATAATTATGCATTAAATCATTAAATCAACACTTGATTTAACGATCCGGTCATGTCGCACACAACCGACTAGTATACAATGTATCGGCTTATCGAATCAATCCTTGATTCGATAACTAGGTTATATCGCATACAACCAATCGATACATTCATCGCGACAATGAAATACGGTATCACATACACGCATTATTCTCGGTCCCGCACATATCTCATATGCGCTCCTATTTCGTTTCGCTTGAGCCAGGAAACCTCTGTGTAGGACTCTAAAGACTCGTCAATACGCCGGCAGCAGATGATGATCATATCAAGCACCCACAAGCCGCAAGCGGTCTGCCAAACGTAACGGCCACCCGGGTATTGAGCGATCAGAAGATCGACGAGCAAGCCCGCTCACACTCCAGTGAATCCAACCAATAACACTACCGTACAGTCCGGTCTGATCGTCTGATATGTCGCATATCTCGCCTAGGGGTGGTAAACGTCAGACCCCAATAGCTCGATAAGTCGTGTCGATATGAGGTCTATAACAATTCGAGAAACTACTGGTAACACTTACCAGTAAATCTCAGCAACCCTGGCCAGGGATTTCCTGTTATAGCCAATCGAACACAGCGCAACATCAACCCCCTATACCGGGAGAGACGAATCCCCTCCTATCGCTCATTGCCTCCATGTGACTCGGGACTGTACCCAAAAACCACCGTTTTGCACGCCCTCTTGGACGTGGTAAGATGGAAATCAAAGCACAGTGGGAACCACACAAGACTCTATGACGATCTCGGGTCAACAGACTACTCTGTACCAGTGTCACCAGAGAACTGCCATTTGACGTAAGGTATAATACCATCTGGGAGTTCTCGGCGAGTCCGTCCAGTGTACCCAGTCTCTACTGAGCACCCGTATATCATCTCTGATGTCAAACACCGATGGATATGGGATCATTCATCGCCCATCTGTATGGGTCGAGAAGGTATACGCTAGTCTACTCTGGTATATCGATGCCCCGTCTCGATACACCCACGACTAGGGACTTTGAAGGATGTACTTATGGACTACCATGTCCCCACTAGTATGATCCGCATCATAGTCCAGGTAGTCAAGTACAGATCCTAAGGGCTTTACCAACATGTAACAGAGAGACAATCAGTGTACACGTTAAGGTAAAGAGCAACCAGATAGCATACTATCATGTCGAGCAAGAAAGTCCTCCCTATATATGTCCCAGCATCCACTACAATATACATCCTATGTATAGTAATGGCCTCTAGGGCATACATATAACTAACAATATCGCAGTATTCATAATCACATCTCACGCATATGTATAATATACAAAAGAAACCCAAAACCTGAATATGATATAAATATAAACCAATATCAATATCATTTCAAAATGTAGTACAATGTGTATGATATAAATAAATACATGTTTCAAAAAATAACCAAAAAGCTATCCTAGTTCGGTCCAGTTCCACCTCTGAACGCTTGCGGTGCCGCGGCTGCGGGAGTCTGAGCGGGTGGTGGAGCTATAGGAGCTGTCTGCGGAACCGCAGCCGATGTAGTGGCTTGCTGAGCCGCAGCCAAAGGAGATGCATGTGGAGGCTCGGCCGATGTACCCTGTCGCGTCTGGACCTAACGTGTGTAATAAGCGTGTAAGAACTGTGTATTATTCGAATTCGTATCATTATTAAGTTATTTCGAAACCCCGTTTGGATATCTAGTTTGTTGTTTATTTTAATTACATCTGTATGTATGATTAATCAAACTTAAGTCTAAAACCAAATAAGCTCAAGCTACGTACTAATTATGGATATGTTGATATCTATATAATATGACATGATATTTTACTATAAAGTAGTATACATACCAGCATCTCCTTCAACTCCTGAACGGTGGCCCTCAAGCTCTCCAGTTCCTGATGGACACGTCGGTCACTGGAGATGGAGGAAGTAACCGCCGGGGTGGAGTCCAACCTCATATGGGCCCTGCTAGGGCCCACTCCCCGGCCTCTCTCCCAACCTCCGTGGTGCCCTCCGTGTGCGGCGTCCAGAACTGGGGTCAGCAGCCTCGGATCGCTCTGTCCGGTAAAATCGATCCCCACGGCCTGGGCCTGCTCAACCACCCGCTCCTACACCCACATTAAGCAGTAAAGTATAAGTATAAAATTTAAACTTGAACCTTCCAAAACTAAAATTTCAAATTTGGGTAGAAAAAATATTAACACTTACGCAGTACTCCTGGGTAGCGACGTCGGGATATCGAAGCTCGCCCGTGGTGGGATCTATCGAGGTGCCGTGGACGGCAAGATATGCGGACAGCACGCTCGGTGTACCACCTGACGCCACGGTCCGAGATGTCTGCAATATTAGAAAGTAACTCTTAATATTAGAAATATTAGAAAATAACTCTTAATATTGCAGAATATCATAAAGGTTGGTCTATTGTAATTTACCAATAACTCCATGGCTCGAGTAATGTTCCTCGAGCCACCTGTGTAAGTGGGGCGACCCCTCTTCGCCGACTTCCTGTTCTCTGTATTCTGAGCGGCCTGTTTCTGCACAACGCATTAACATTTAGTTTTCTAATTAAGGAACACAAAGAAATAAATCATATCATAAATAATGAATTACATTTAAAATACATACATGTTTGCGTTGGGAGTCGAAATAAGCGCACAATAGAGGCTATGTCTCTACGTCGACTCTCGCAAACGCCGGAGTAGATAGGAGGGCCGCTCTCTCTGCCTCGGGGGTCGCCATCCACAGGGAGTAGCATTCGGCCTTCATCTCATTCCTGTTGTATCGGACCTTGGCCTACATGTTCTTCATCAGGCCATTGTACAGAGCATGAAGGTCGAGCACCCTCCCCGGGTGATCAGGGTCGGCTACAGGCTGAAAATCGTAATCCAACTGAAAATACAAAAAAAACATTGTTATTAGATTGCAAGTGTTAATAATAAATATATTGGATAGATCAAATGAAAATATATATTAATACATACCCGAGCCTGATCAAAGAAGAGGGCGAATGAGCGCTGGTGCTGCTCGCCCCACTCAACATGAAGTGGATAGTTCTTCACGAGCATGCTCTCGTCCCCCATATACCGGCCGAACCTCTCGGCATGAGGACCGGTATAGCGGTAGTCAAGGGTAAAAAAAAGGGGGAATGCTTCCTCCCCCTAGCTCTGTCAGGCCTCAGCCTATGGGACTGATTCGGGCCTCGAGTCTCCCTCTGGGGATAGGGAGGCCCTGCGTCTGCACGAAATATCAAGACAATCAATAATAAGACAAAGTTGTATTAAGAAATCAAGGTTAAACGAAAATTCAAGTGTGATATATACCTCCGGTGACTATCGCACGAGCCTGGGCCCGGACAGCAGCACGAGCGGGACGATAGTTCCTCCGGTGAGGAACAACTGGGGTCCCGGATGCGGACGCATCCCCTCCAACTAGAAAATAAATATCGACGCTAAATTTCCATGAAGTTCATATTTATTCTATAGAGCATATGTAAAATGAATAAATGTTTTAAATTTATTCATACTAACCTGCAGACGATGCGGAGGGTATGGAAGCTGCAGGAGTGGCCCCTGCGGAAGATGTGGACGTACCACCTATAATTAGACAATTAAAAATAGATTATATAAGTAATTGCAAAAAGAATGTGTAGATCAATAATATAACGTTCTAAATCAATATGCATGCACTATAGGATATATAAACATACCCGCAGGTGCGGTGGTGTCACCACCTACAACTAGACAATAATAAAAATTGCTAAGTAAGAGCAAAAGGAATGTGTGTATTTATGATATAGCATTCTAAATAAATATACATGCACTATATGATATATAAACATACCTGGAGGAGCGGGGGTGGCCTCTGTCCCAGATGTGGACGCATCACCAACAACTAGACAATCAAATATTGACAATATAAGTAATTTTGAAATAAATAGGCATGAATATCTGTAATATTACATTCAAAATGGATATGCGTGGAGTATACCTGGAGATGTGGAAAAATCCACACGGAAGGAGGCATCCGAAGGGGTCTCCGATCTGGGTGCAAGACCGGCCCTCTGAAGTTCCCTACGGAGCTCTCCGGGCGACAGAACCGCTCTGCCTCTGCCTCTGCCGCGGCTGGAGCTCCTGCCGCCCCTCGCTGCTCCCGACATCGTCATCAAATCTAGATAAGCGGTTCGTGGACGCATTAGACAATCATTAAAAGTATTGACTATATATGTATAGAGCGTAAAATGTGAAGTAATAATATAACATTACTGATAACATTTTTCGTTTCGTGGGCGCATTATACATATCTACTTGGATTTCATCGTCGATGTCTTTTCTAACCCACGTAACTTCATGATCGGTCGAAGACAACCCGTCCTTCGCAACAGACGGTCGGAGCACTTTAAGCCATCTCTCTTCTTCGTCCTCATCGCTGTCCTCGTATTCTGGGACATCGTAGACATCTCTGGGTTTCAATCGGCATACAACACTCCACCCCGGATGCTTCAAACACTGTGAGTAGTATACTTGGAACGCTTGGTTCGGAAAGATAAACGGATCGTCCTGACCGTAAAATCGAAGTGTGTTCACACTGGTCAATCCATATTCATCTTTCCAAGTCCCAAGACTGCTTCTCCACCTGTCCGTATCGGTTCGCGGATCGTACCAAGTATACTGGAATATATAAAAGGGTTCTGATCGTCCGGGATAGTGGATGCCGAGTATACAATTTAAGTACCCATAGTAAATCACATCGTCCGATCCTACCGTCGCAATCCCACTATTCTGAGTGGTTCTAGATGTTTCTATGTCCTTAACTTCGAATTTGTATCCAAGGACACCAAATCCTTTGTAATATGCAACCTCCATACTAGGAAATTGAGCTAAACATCTTGAATCACACTCAAATGATGCAGACAAGTTCGGATCGTGGATCTAACAAAACAAATTTTACGACAAATACATAACGATACAAGTTTAGATTAAAACTGATAACAATAAAATGTTATTCGAATAACTTACATGATCTGTGACCCAATCACAAAAATTATCCTGATGGTATTGTTCCAAACGTTCTTCGTTCCAATCAGGATGCCCCTCACGTACCTCGTTAAAATGAATTCTGTTTTCGACAAATAATTGTGACATTAATATTATATCATTTCATACACACACAAACACAGATATAACAATTAATCCAAAAGAACTTACTCTCTAATTTGCTCAAAAGATGCGCAATTAAGCAAGATAAACCGGTATATCTTGTTGATAAATATAGTGTCTACCCTCTTATACTCGGCTTTACCATATGGCCCGTCTTGAATTCTTCGTGGTCGGTTAAGTCTTATCTCAATGTTCCCGTCCAGACAGTGGGAACAAAATGTGGTTGCTTCATCAAGAAGATAACCTTGCATGATAGAACCCTCTGGTCGATTTTTATTGCATATATACTTCTTAAGAGTGTAGAGGTACCTAATGAGAATATGTTGAATAAATAAATACGGGCATACAGGACAACAATAAATTTATAAATTGTGCGAAACGAAAAATTACACGTACCTCTCGACGGGATACATCCATCGATATTGTACCGGTCCGGCTAACTTCGCCTCAGTTGCAAGATGAACCGTCAAGTGTATTATGATATCGAAAAATGATGGTGGGAAAATACGCTCAAACTTGCAAAGTATCAACGCAATAGAATTTTCTAGTTTATCCAGCGTCGCAACCTCCAGTGTTTTAGCACACAACTCCCTGAAAAAACAACATAGGTCGTTGATTACTAGACCAACCGAGTCGGGGAGACAAGTCCTGAGGGCTAATAGAAGAAGGTGCTCCACGATAACATGGTGATCATGACTTTTCAGCCCATCGATCTTGCCCTTCACAAATTTTATTTTCTTGCTGAATGATCCTGAGAAACCTGTAGGGACTTTCAAATCATGCAACACCTGCAGGAATCTTTTCTTCTCCAGTTGTGACATATGATAAGCGGCATTGGGAAGTACAAACTTGCCCGGTTTACCCGCTACCGGTCTAGGGTGCAATTCACTTCTTATTCCCCACTCTTGTAGATCCATCCGAGCATTCATGTTGTCTTTCGATTTCCCATCTTTACAAAGAAGCAAGTTAAGTATGTGCTCTGATACTCCCTTCTCTATATGCATGACGTCTAGACAATGACGCACTGAATTTGTAGACCAGTACGGAAGCTCGAAGAAAATGCTTAACTTGTTCCAATATTGTGGTTTGACCTGTTTCGTCGGATCCATCCCGAAGGTCACGTTATTGTAACCATCCCATTTAGCAGTCACGTCCTCTCCGGACAATGGGGATAGAGGTCCAAGAAGCTCCTGATGACCATCAAAGTGAACCGTATCTAACCTATAGGGGTGGTCTGGAGGCAGAAAACGTCGATGGCCGCAATAACAAACCTTCCTAATAAAATTCAAGAATTTTTATGTTGTGTGTTCATGGCAATGAGGAAATGCTTTGTGACCATGTACGGACCAACCTGATAGCATTCCATACGCAGGAAAGTCATTAATTGTCCACATTAAAACCGCACGCAGTATGAAGATTGTATTTGTGTTTGAATCATATGTCTCTACACCATCAATGAACAAAGATTTCAACTTCTCGATCAGAGGTCGGAGATAGACATCGATATTGTTCCCCGGTGAGTTTGGTCCGTCGATAAGAAGAGGCATCATAAAGTATGATTGGTCCATAGCCAACCAAGGCGACAGATTATAAATTATCATTACAACGGGCCATGTGCTGTGACTTCCAGCCATATAGTTGAATGGGCAGAAGCCATTAGAAGCCAGTCCGAGCCGGACATTGCGAGGATCGCTACTGAATATTGCGTGCCTCCTATAGAAATCCTTCCATGCCGGTGAATCTCTTGGATGACTCATTTTTCCATTTTCGCTTGGAGGAGCACGGTGATGCCAAATCATTGCCGCGGCTGTTTTCTTGCACCTGAATAGCCTCTATAGCCTCTGTGTTATGGGAAAGTATTGTGCTATCTTCACATGTATATCAGGCTTCTTATCAGAATCTTTCGGTTTATACCTGGCCTCTCCGCATGTTGGACACTCTTTAAAATCTGAATTCTCTTTCCGGTACAACACGCAATTTTTAGGACATGCTTGAATCTTCTCGCACTTTAGACCCAAATAAGACATCATCTTCGAGGCTTCGTACCATCTTTCGGGCACATTATTTCCCGGAGGCATAGAATCTTTCAAGAACGAAAGAAGCATTGTGAATGACTTGTTGCTCCATCCATTTAGGCACTTAATCTGGAAAAGTTGGACAAACCATGAGAGGGTGGAATACTTCGCATTCTCATAAATTGGTTTCCTAGCATCATTCATGAAATTTTCATATTTATCTGCACGCGGTCCTTGACCGGAAGGAATGTCATCTTCGGTACGAATAGATTCACCTAGGGCAGCCTCTACCATATCCTCCATTTCTTCTGATGGAAATAAATTTCCGTCTCCTGCCGCATTACCGAATTCTTCTTCTTCTTCTGCCGCATTATCGTGTTCTCCTTCTTCTTCTGCCGCAGTACTGCATTCTTCTCCTTCCCCGTGATATTTCTAAGTTGTATAAAGTCTAGTAAACCCATGTTTTACAATATGAAGCTCTGCCAATTCTACCTTCTTCCAGTACTTATTGCCACATCTATCGCACGGACAGAGAATCTTCTCTATTATGATCTTATTATATGCGCGTGCAAATTCAAGGAAAGCAGCAACTCCTGCGACAAACTTAGGTTGCATACGTTGTTTCCAATCTACATACATCCAGTCCTTAACTCTGACGTACTCATGGGCCATGTTAGACTGTATAACATATAAATTGTAGGTTATGCTGACTATATTGAGAAATATAAGAACGGGATAGTTACTAACAAAGGAGAAAATCCGTGTATATGCTTTGTGTGTGCGTTTGTCGTTGAAAAGAATAAATTATCGCACGTATGTTAACCGATAGACGGGGACTAAGTGGAGCTTTTAGTTTCATATATGAGTATCGATGGGAATATGAAGGTTTCATATTATCATATATTGGTTTTAACCAGAACATCTCGAATCGCTCTCTAATTATGCGTTTGTTGTGTATTCTTGTTGTATGTGTGTGTTCCGGCTGTCGGGGGTAGGCTTTTATCCCATTAAGAATGTATAGAGCGAACGCCCATTACTTGTGCTTTCAACCGTTTCGAGTAAATTTCGGCAGCACCTCCCCGCTGTTCTCCGAGTACACTGTAATAGAATAGATAATCATTTCAAAGCTGTGAAACAACGTTGAAATGAACATCTAATCTATCTTTGTACACGGAGAACCAGCGGAAAGGTACCGACGAAATATCTCGAAACGAATGAAAACACAAGTGAATGAAGGCGTTTGCTTTATACATTCTTAATTTGTCCACACGGGACAAATCTATGCGTTACCATACGATTGAATTTTCTCGTCGCGTAGACTATACGATGGTTGTTAGTATCGAGCTATACTGTCCGATATTTAACAACCTTCGTATAGTTCTAGATCACGACGAGCATCGCACGTATGTTAACCGATTGACGGGGACTAAGTGGCGCTTTTAGTTTCATATATGAGTATCGATGAGAATATGAAGGTTTCATATTATCATATATTGGTTTTAACCCGAACATCTCGAATCGCTCTCTAATTATGCGTTTGTTGTGTATTCTTGTTGTATGTGTGTGTTCCGGCTGTCGGGGGTAGGCTTCTATCCCATTAAGAATGTATAGAGCGAACACCCATCACTTGTGCTTTCAACCGTTTCGAGTAAATTTCGGCAGCACCTCCCCGCTGTTCTCCGAGTACACTGTAATAGAATAGATAATCATTTCAAAGCAGTGAAACAACGTCGAAATGAACATCTAATCTATCTTTGTACACGGAGAACCAGCGGAAAGGTACCAACGAAATATCTAGAAACGGATGAAAACACAAGTGAATGAAGGCATTTGCTTTATACATTCTTAACTTGTCCACACGGGACAAATCTATGGGTTACCATACGATTGAATTTTCTCGTCGCGTAGACTATACGACAGTTGTTTGTATCGAGCTATACTGTCCGAATTTTAACAACCTTCGTATAGTTCTAGGTCACGACGAGCATCGCACATATGTTAACCGATAGACGGGGACTAAGTGGCGCTTTTAGTTTCATATATGAGTATCGATGGGAATATGAAGGTTTCATATTATCATCGAGTATCATATATTGGTTTTAACCTGAATATCATGAATCGCTCTCTAATTATGCGTTTGTTGTGCATTCGTGTTGTATGTGTAACATGATTTTAAACCATTGAGATCAAGATTGATAGAACTGATCATCCTACATTGCAATAGCATTCATCAACCAAAAACTATTATTGCAATGGCATTCATCTATAACAATCAACAATTAAAACTACAAATGTAGGATACTGATATCATAAAGCGTTATACGCAACATATGAATTCACATGACTGAAACATGCATCAAAATATTGAAGTAGGGGGGCAGAAAAAAAACCCTATTTGATTATCAAATGCATGGGTTTGTATGATTTATATGTATGTATTTGAGTGCTGCAATTCCGAAATTTGCTCTAACTTGTACGTTGCTTTATGTTGTTAATTTGATCATTTTTAAAATTGTAATTGGTTCTACACATAATTATTTCGTTATTGTAACAGAAAATTTTGTTTCTTTCGATATGAAACAGATACGATACACGATATGATAAATAAAAAACGAAACACAAACCGTATCAAGATTTAACAACCTTGATTATGTCATATACGCGGGCCGATATTTTCATATTAGCCAATAGGCAAAAATAGATTGCGGTCTGGATATGGCATATTGGCAGATGTTACCTATATGCATACATGCATGTTGTCTCCCCATTTTTTCATAAATTAAACCAACTTTTCTATACATGCTAGTAATTACTGGATACATTCAGGTTAAATGCATAGAGCTAGCCGTAATTTCCTCTACGGTAAACTTTCATCAATGCAACACTTTGGTTCGCTTAACTAGATCGCCATTCACGAACACAATCTATTTATATGGCATGATTTTATACACTTAATTTTACCACATTTAATGAAAATGAATCATTCATGATATGATACATGTATATACATCGATACCCAACCCCCAACCTAACCCTAGCCCCAGCCCCAACCCAGCCCCAGCCCAGCCCAGCCCCAGCCCCAGCCTAACCCTAGCCCCAGCCCCAGCCCTAGCCCTAGCCCCAGCCCCAGCCTAACCCTAGCCCCAGCCCCAACCCTAACCTAACCCTAGCCCCAGCCCCAGCCCAGCCCCCCCAACCTAACCCTAACCCCAGCACGCCCCAGCTAAACCCCAACCCTAAGCCAAACCCTAACCCCAGCCCCAGCCCCAGCCGCAGCCGAACCCCAACCCTAACCCTAACCCCAACCCCAACCCCAACCCCAACCGCAACCCCTGCCGAACCCCAACTCCAACCGCAACCCCAGACCCAGCCATGAACCCTAGCCCTAAATAATCAAAAATTTCTTTAATTTAGTTGAAGATTTACTAACCTGAACGGCGGTGGCGACGACCTGAACGGCGGTGACGACGACGAGAACGGTGGTGGCGACGAGAACGGCAGTGGCGACGAGGAGAACGGCGGTGGCGATGACGAGAACGGGGGTGGCGATTTGGGGATTTTGTTTCGCGCGCGATCGAGAGAGGAAGAAAGAGAGCGTAGGCGATCGATCTGTGCCTTTATTAAATCGCTATTTAGTTGCCCCTACGGATTTGTCTGTAGGTCCTTGGTTTGCGGCTCCGTAGAGGCAAACATCAAATTAAGAATTTATATTTTTATTCTTGATCTTCTAGGCCCGTAGGGGCAACCTTTTAGCCCTACGGATTAATCCGTAGGGCCAACATAAATCTGCCCCTACGGATTTCAATATCCGTAGGGGCAACCCCCTATTTTAGTAGTGAAATGATGTGTTATTTGCATTAAATGAAACCATGACTCATGAGATGATTCATCTTTTTGTATAAAATGAAGTGTGGTTGTAATTATGATATATTATTTATTAGATAATTATCATGCTGCATGATATACACAAATGAGTTATATTTCATTTCATAATCACAAACACATTCTCTCCCCTCAAGCTCTCATCTTCTTCATCCTAACCTTAATCCTCTCATGTGTTGAGAATCCTAGGGTTAGAAAGACTAATAGATCCTTAATCTATCTCTATATCCTCTAGGTCACTTAGATTAGCAATCCTAGCCACTTAGTTATCTCAAGTTAGAGGTTAAAGCTTGAAGAAGGAACTCTCGAGTGGATCTTCTATTACATCGAGGAGGCCGACGAGGAGGTGAACAACAAGAACAAGAAGGACTAGTATCTTGAAGTATAATCATCTATCATAGTAGTTAACTACTTCTAGATAGTTTGTTAGTTAGGGTTTAGCAAAGATCCGTTTGATAGTCGATATTACTTTGAACAAAATGATTGTTTTTCCTATTCCGCCTCCCTGCATCTTGTGGGGTGTGTAACGTTGACTTACAGTGGTATCAAAGACTAGCTAAACTATAACTAACATGTTAGCAAAGTCTTTAGAAATTCGATCACGATTTAATCCCGAAAAAAACAATATTTTCACCAAGTTTCTGCCGATTTTAAATTGAGGTCTAAAAATTTTTCAGGGACCTTAAAAATACAAGCAGGGTTTTTTAAGAATTGTGAAGAAATTTGGGATCGTGACTCGGCCAAAACGCCGCGGAACTGCGGCCGATCCTAGCGATCCGCCACGAATCTGCGGCCGAGTTGACACCGAGTCAACCAAAATTTGCTCAGTTATTCTTCTGTGTTGATGTTGTGTTTTCTGGGATGTTTTGTTTCTGCTCAGGTTTTATGTGCAGAGAGAAATATTTGGAGTTGATTCATATGTGATGCTTGATCGAAATTCTAAGAACTTTGGCTAACTGGATTATATGTTTGTTGTGTTTAATGTGTTCGTAAACCTCCCCTAATTACTAGTATGTCGATTAGCAGGGGGTTGCACATTTCTGTAATGGGTACTTTATGTTTGTGGATATGAACTTGTTGGATTGTCGTGAATGGATAGACGGGGATGTGAGACGAGTGTTTCTTTCATTCAAATATAAATTGTAATTTGTTGTAATATTCTTTTGCTGGGCACATCCGGGTTGAGGTTGTAGCCACCGTTGTATTATTTCATTTACTGTTTTCTGCTCCTAGGATAGACCCAAGGTGGGGTGCACAAACTACCGGGTACTTTGAAGTGCTTAGTGGCCTACTCACGTTGTTGAGGGAGACCGCTTCACTTCGGATACTTGGTGGGTAGTTTGCCGTACCCATAGGGGTCTACGGTGGGGTTGGCTATTCATCACGACTATGTAATCCGTCTTTCATTGCAGGCTTAAAGGAAATGCGGATTCGTAGAATATCCAATATGTTCATCTTTGATCTGGAATGCCTATTATTGTGTCTGACGAATGTACAATATCTATATATGATATCTAGTAGGCATTGCTTATGTTTTGCATCCGCGCTAGCCCAGCCCCCACTCTGTCGTTAGTTAAGTAACCTAACGGGTGAATGAAGGGGCCCAGTGGCGAATGCGGATGGCATAAGCGGACGTTGTATTTTCGTTGTTTTCTGCAATGATAGGTTAAATGATGGGACACATTATATTAATGCAAAGAAAATAAACCAAAGTTGAATCGTTGGACCAATTTAAAAGAAACCACTCGGTTAATTTTAAAAACAGCAGACTTTTAATTGTGGAGCTTAAACTACTCCTTTTAAAAGCTATCAGGTTCCTTAGATCATATTAAGTTCACTACGTTCACGGTTTCGCCAAAACCATTCGTAGCCCTCCGTCATTTCAATTGGTTATTCAGTAGTATTCAAGCTATGTATTTTGACCAATGCCAAGGCATAGTGTTTGGTAGCTGCTGGGTATTCATCTGTTGCATAGATAGTTGAGTTGGTTTGGGACAGTTGTACTGCCATTTGGCCAACGTCAGGGGTATGTACGGGTGGGTTCAAATTAATAAGATAATGATGGGTAGAACTTGACATGTGACTTATGACATCTTGGCCAGCATCAAGGTCATAAGAGCATGGGGAAAAAATCCACATCGGGAGTTTCTAAATAAACTGAAACTTGCTAGAGTTGCATACCATTTGGAGGGTGATAATTTTGGTAGGATTCCTTCAGCTTTATCACACAATGATATTTGGATCCCGATCCTACTGTGAGTATATGCTACTCGTCAGGAGATTCTTTCACTTAAACGATCAATGTTGTAAACCAAGTAGGTGTCGAGAAAGGTGTCTGTGGGGCTACGCCCCCAGGGAAAAGAGGTTATTTAATTAAGGAACTTCGCGAAAACGTCGTAAAACCTCCCTCGAAGTACCGACACTGGCCTGGCTGAACGGTTAAGCAAGTATTGTACGGTAAGAATAGTCCTGACTAGTTCTTCTTTTTGGTTTGAGGAAGGATTCGAGAAACAGTGGGAGCCATCCTGTTTGGATAAACTGAAAACCACTCTAAACTTGCAAGAGCATCATGCTAAAGTGTTTTCTTCTCTCTCTCCTAAATTGCAGCGACCAAGAACATGACGGGCCTTAAGTTATTATTAGATATAAATATTTTGACAGGGCCAAACTATAAAGATTGGTTACGGAATGTCAAAATGGCAATCATATATGACAAATTGGGGTATGTCCTTACTACTAAGGCCCCTGCCGTCCCAGGTCCAGAATCCAGTGTCGTGGATAAGGAAATCCGCATGACCTGGGAGTTAGACTGCGCGAAGGCCAAATGCATCATGCTTGCCTCTATGGATAATGAACATCAGAGGAGGCACGAGAATATGGACCTTGAAGCTATATTTCTCCACCAATGAACTTTATGGAGAGCAATCTCGTATAGCTAGATACGAGACCTCGAAGAACTTGTTTCGGTCGAGGCTGGCCGTTAGATCATCTGTAGGGGAACATGTCCTTAAGATGATTGGCTACATTAAGGAGCCTGCGGACCTCGAGACAACAATTGAGAAGGAGCTGTATACAGACTTGGTTCTTCAGTCCCTTCCTTCCACCTACGCCCAGTTTATCTTGAATTTCAATATTCAAGGTAAAGAAGTTGAACTTCCAGAACTCCTTAACATGTTAAAGAGTGAAGAGGGCACCTTGCAGAAAGCAAGGGAAGCACCTACTATGTTTGTTCGTAGTGCTTCCTCTTCCAGGTCCATGGCAAGGACTAAAGGAAGGAAGAAGAAGGATGCTACCAAACCAAGAGGTGGTGTTGGTAAGGTGGGAGTCAAGAGAAAGGAAAAGGTTGCGGTACCGGTAGTAGCAAAGGACGAGTGCTTCCACTGTCGTAGGAAAGGCCATTGGAAGAAGGATTGCAAAGCTTGGATTACCAAGAACCAGGACCCGAGGCAAGTTGTGGCTTCGGCTTCAGGTGTGTTTGTAATTGAAAATTGTCTGTCAATCAACTCTACTTCCTGGGTATTGGATACTGGATCAGGATCTCATATATGCAATTCATTGCGGGCACTGAGAAGCCGTACGGTACTGAAGGCTGGTGATATGACCCTCCAGGTTGCTAACAGAGCGAGCATGGATGCTGTGTCCGTAGGGGATTATCACCTTGGATTGACGAGTGGACATATTTTGGTTTTGCGCAACTGTTTTTGAGTACCAAGTTTAATGTTTAATATCATATCAGTATCGTTGTTATCAAAAGAAGGTTATGATTTCACGTTTGTAAGTGATGTTGATAACATCCACCATAATCATGGTTTGATTGGGTCCGGTGCACTACATAACGGTATATACGTATTAAACCAATTAAAGATTTTCAATGTCCAAAACACACTAAAAAGAAAGTCTCCAGATATAAATCAGGCTTCCTTATAGCATTGTAGACTAGGTCGCATCAATGAGATAAGGTTAACTAAGTTACATAAAGAAGGATATTTGGATCTGTTCGAATATCAATCTTATGTCACTTGTCAATCATGTCTCAAAGAAAAGATGACAAACACTCCGTTCACTGGACACGGAGTAAGAGCGAGCGAGATCTTAGGACTCATATACAGCGATGTATGTGGTCCAATGTCTACACATGCAAGAAGCGGTTTTTCATATTTCATTACTTTTACGGATGATTTCTCTAGGTATGGATTCATTTTCTTGATGAAACATAAATCCGAGACTTTTGAGAAATTCCGAGAATATAAGAATGAAGTAGAAAACCAAACCGGCAAAAGTATCAAGACACTGAGATCTGATCGAGGTGGTGAATACTTAAGTGCTGAGTTCCTGGGTTACCTAAAAGAGAATGGAATTCTCTCTCAGCTTACTCCTCCATACACTCCACAACACAACGGTGTATCGGAGAGACGGAACCGAACCCTATTGGATATGTACGTTCCATGATGAGTAATGCTAAGTTACCACGATCTTTCTGTGGTTATGCACTAGAATCAGCTGCATATCTTTTGAACAGAGTTCCTACCAAGACTGTGCCTACCACACCATATCAGATGTGGAGTGGGAAGAAACCCTATTTTCAGTATCTCAAGATATGGGGATGTCCAGCTTTTGTTAAAAAGAAGCATGCGGACAAACTCGAGGCACGCTCAGTACAGTGTAAGTTTATGGGATATCCAAAGAATTCCAAGGGGTATTTTTTCTATTACGCAGAAGAACAAAAGGTTTTTGTTTCTCGTAATGCCCATTTTCTAGAACAGCAGTTTTTAGAAAAGGAAATAAGTGGGAGCGCAATAGAACTGGAAGAAATTCCAGAACTACAAGCTACTACTGAAAGCTTGGTAGAATCAGAAGTTCCAGAAGAACAGGACATTCCCGCACCCCTCCGCAGGAGTAGTAGGCCGTTTCATCCGCCTGAGAGATACTACGGTTTTCTCATAGACGAGGATAAAGAGGATTGCGTCATTGATAATGATGAACCTACTAGCTTCCAGCAGGCCATCCAGAGCGGCGACTCAGTAAGATGGCTGGATGCAATGCAGACCGAGATGGAGTCTATGTACACCAACAAAATATGGACTTTGGACTTTGCTCCAGATGGGGTAAAACCCATAGGATGCAAGTGGATCTTCAGAAAGAAGATTGGTGTAAATGGACAGGTGGAATCCTATAAGGCTAGACTTGTTGCAAGGGGTTTTCGTAAAAGGCCTGGCTTGGACTATGACGAAACTTTTTCTCCAGTGGCTATGCTCAAATCCATTCCGATCCTTCTTGCCATTGCTTCCTTCCATGATTATGAGATTTGGCAGATGGACGTAAAGACGGCTTTTCTAAATGGAAATTTGGAAGAGTGCATCTATATGGATCATCGAGAAGGTTTCAATCAGAGCGGGAGCAGCGGGAAAGTGTGCAAGTTGCTTAAGTCTATTTATGGACTAAAGCAAGCATCGCGGAATTGGAACATCTGTTTTGATGAAACAGTCAAAAAATATGACTTTATCAAAAATCCAGATGAACCATGTATATATAGTAAGATTGTAGCACGAACTGTTGTATTCCCCGTCTTGTACGTGGATGACATTCTCTTGATAAGAAATGACATTCCTATGCTACAATCTGTCAAAGGATTCTTCTCATACAGGTTCTCCATGAAAGACCTAGGTGATGCCTCTTACATTATGGGGATCCAGATCTATCGTGATAGATCTAAGAGGATGTTGGGACTTTCGCAGTCCAGGTATATCAACACTATACTGCAAAGATTCAGTATGGAAGATTCTAAGCGTGGTAATTTACCGGCTTGTCACGGAATCACCCTCTCCAAAGAGATGTCTCCAAAGACTGATTTGGAAAGGGATCGCATGTCGATTATACCCTACGCTTCTGCGGTAGGCTCTATAATATATGCGATGTTGTGTACCAGACCAGATGTAGTTTACGCACTAAGCGTGGTAAGCCGGTATCAGTCAGACCAGGGGAGAAGCACTGGATAGCAGTAAAGAACATTCTCAAGTACATGAGAAGGACTAAGGATATGTCCTTGGTTTACAGCGGAAAAGACCTCCAGATCGAGGCTTTTGTTGACTCCAGCTTCCAGAGTGACAAGGATGACTCCAAGTCTATGTCAGGTTATGTCTTTACCCTCAATCGAGGAGCGGTATGCTGGAAGAGTTCCAAGCAGGACACCGTTGCTGACTCGGCGATGGAAGCGGAGTATATCGCAGCTTCGGATGCCACAAAAAAAGCAGTCTGGGTAAAGAAGTTCTTAACAGAACTTCTGGTGGTTCCATCCATTGTTGATCCAATACCTCTGTATTGTGACAACAATGGGGCTATAGCTTTAGCAAAGGAACCCAGGTCCCATCAAAAGTCCAGACACATCTTGAGGCGGTATCACCTGATCAAGGAGATCATAGATCGCTGGGAGATCGAGGTCCGGAGAGTTGCTACAGAGGAGAACATTGCAGGTCTATTCACAAAGGCCTTACCTCAGACGCAGTTCGAGAGGCTATTCGAAATGATAGGTTTTCGATACGCCAGTACATGGCCCTAGTGCAAGTGGGAGATTGTTAGTGTATATGCCCTAGGGGCCATTATTGTATCGTACTAGCTTGTATATTACTTAATGGAAGCTTGGGATATTCACAGTTGTATTAATAGTCTTGCTCAACATAGTAGTATGCTACTTGCTTTAGATCTATCTTAATATGTGTATATGTTTCTTTTAGCATATCACGAATACATATTGATAGAGCCCATAGGATCTTGCTTGACTACCAGCGTTGTGATGGCAGTCACACTAGTGGGGGCTGGGTAGTCTCCAAGCACATCCTTTTTCAGGTCCCTAGTAATAGGATTATCGAGACAGGGCATCGATACTCCGGAGTATACTAGTGTGTTCGCTTCTCGTCCGAGCAGGGGAAATGGTCTGTCCCACGGCCATTAGTACGTTAAACTGGAGATTGTATGCAGGTGCTCGTTGCGTTATGGGTACACCGGAAAGGACTCACAGGGAACTGTTGGTTGGCATTATAACCGTCGCCAGTTAACAGTTCCCAGGTGACATGAGTACGACATAGTCCATAGGCTTGACACTGCTGCTTCGCCTCGAGTGTGTTTCCACTGTTCTTAGATTGCTACCCTACCACGGCTCGACTGAGTCGTGCAAATAGGTAGCAGTTGGGTGCAGTCCCAAAGCACTTGGAAGCAGTGGCAGTTAGATAGGATTCGTCTCTCCCGGTGTTGGGCGTAGATATCGCGCTGTGTGTGGAGAGACATTACGCAAGGTCCCTGGCCAGGGCAAGCGAGATTTACTGGTAGGTTTTTCGGT
The DNA here is from genome assembly GCA_030015575.1 of Agapanthus africanus. Classification (NCBI taxonomy): domain Eukaryota; kingdom Viridiplantae; phylum Streptophyta; class Magnoliopsida; order Asparagales; family Amaryllidaceae; genus Agapanthus; species Agapanthus africanus. Next base: position 296,572,571 of record CM057347.1, read on the forward strand.
AAATTCTTAAGGTGTAATGGGCTTCACTCCGATACGACTTATACCGCTTTTAGGGGACTGACACTTGCCGCCCCATTAGGCCCGATATGAGATAGTCTTAGACGAACTGACCGGACTGTACGGAGATTGTCACATCAGACTCAGTAAGGGTTCGGATGGGTTTCCTTATCGGCTTTCTTATCGACATCTACCTGGGGACCGTTACGTATAGCTAGTACCGCTTGCGGCCTATGGTTAAACCCACTGCCAGCGTAGTGTCGAGTCTTTAAAGTCCCACACAGAGGGTTTCCCTGCTTCAGGAGAAACGATATAGAGGTCGTATGGTTTTACGACAGGGTTCGGATATATACGTGCACTTGTGCACGTATAATGTTCGGACAGATTATACAAGCAGGCTTTGGTTTATGCCAGATTCTAATATTGGATTGTTAGATTTATGCAGTCTCAGTATATCCGTGATTTTCATAAATACGGATGGGAGGGGCATTCTCGTAATTACTCGAGAAGCTTCTAGAAGAAAGGTGACTCATTATGTTTTAATTCATTTATGAATTAAGCTTAATGAGGTGGAGGAGATGATGTGTTATTTGCATTAAATGAAACCATGACTCATGAGTTGATTCATCCTTTTGATTAAATGAAGCATGGTTGTAATTATGATATATTATTTATTAGATAATTATCATGCTTAATGATATACACAAATGGGTTATATTTCATTTCATAATCACAAACACATTCTCTCTCCTCAAGCTCTCATCTTCTTCATCCTAACCCTAATCCTCTCATGTGTTGAGAACCCTAGGTTTAACAAGATTAATTGATCCTTATTCTATCTCTATATCCTCTAGGTCACTTGGATTAGCAATCATATCCACTTAGTTACCTCAAGTTAGAGGTTAGAGCTTGAAGAAGGAACTCTCGGGTGGATCTTCTATTACATCGAGGAGGCCGACGAGGAGGTGAACAACAAGAACAAAAAGGACTAGTATCTTGAGGTATAATCATCTATCATAGTAGTTAACTACTTTTAGATAGTTTGTTAGTTAGGGTTTAGCAAAGATCCATTTGATAGTCGATGTTACTTTGAACAAAATGATTGTTTTTCCTATTCCGCCTCCCCGCATCTTGTGGGGTGTGTAATGTTGACTTACACTATGTTGCATACATCGTACATTATGATTTTACGCATTGAGATGCTATTTTCATGAGATCTCTGGTTTTGAGAACCATGGTTATATTTCAAAGAAAATTGTGTATTGCTTTAAAAACACGGTTTCTCTTGATATGATATTTGATTGTTAGAGGTTCTGCGTGTTCAAGTTCTAGTTTAAATACCGCAATCAAGACGGTTTCGCTTGTAGCTAGCCGGTTTAGTACGGGTCGTCCGCAGGGAGATGGGAGTCTTTTTCAATGTGTTTTAACGAGTTAAGTCCGATAGTTCAGATTTTGTTGTGATTATCTAAGTGTTGAGTTGATAATTAAAGAGAGCTTGTTAGGGTTAGGATTAGGTTAGTTTGAGTTAGGAGTCTCCACATCTTTCGTTGCCCCTCTTAATATCGGTGTTACGGTAATCGGCAACAACGAGGATTAGCACGACTAGGAAGGACTTTGTGAGTATAAGCTAGGCTTTCCAACGCATAAGTCTTCCTTTTGGTGCTTGTCCGTCCGTTCTTGGCTCTTATCCATAACCTCCGGTTAATTCAACTACAACCGGTCTCACTACGGAATCACCGCTATCATGTAGGATAGGGTGCCGTAAGGAGCGGATTGTGGTTCAATTAACGGGAGTCGAATTAAGCTGTTGGGTAAGGAAAGAGTGAGAGAGATTTCCTTCTCTCAAACTTTCCTTATCCTACCCTAACAAGTATGAACTACTCACACATCATGATACGGAAAAATAAAACAAAACAAAAGAGGAAGATAGAAAGAAGGAGATTAGAAGAATACGACTAGCTATTTGCGACCTCACCTTGGCGAGGATCGAGCGTAAGCATCATTGTCGTATTAAGGATAAAGAAAAAGAGAGAAGAAAGAAACAACAAGAAAATAACAACAACTACTTAACAAATTAAAATTACAACAATTAACAAAATAAAGAGACAAGCATGATAATAAATGGTTCTTCTTTATTCATCACTCTTCACTCATAAGCTCACTACAAGTTTCAATGGAGAAGAGATGAGAAGAGGAAGAAGAAACACACTAAACTTAGCAAAATGAAAATACAAGAATGGACCCTTTCCTTCACAAAGTTCTGGGCTATTTATAGGCCAAAAAATGAAAACCTAGGGCAACCACCAGAACACACACGAAAAGACAATTCTACCCCCAAAAGCCCATGCCCTGACTCCACTGTATGGCCGCGGATCCGCCGCCTATACCCCCTATTGGCCGCGGATCCGTGGCCTTATGGTGGAGTCAGGGTAAGGTGCTTCTTGTACTGCCCTGATCTGCTGTCCCCTGTTGTCTGGTACATGTATTTTCTGAAAATACTTCCACATTTCTTCCAGAATTTCTGTTGAGGGAAAGGTGGACTTTTGTCAAGATTTTCTTGAGCTCCGCGTAGATTTCTTGGAACTTGTTGTTGCCATTGAGCCTTGTGCATGAAGGTGACAATCGATTTGCCATTTTGTCTTCCTAAACTGGTATCTGGGAACATACGGATGAAGAGCGGAAACCGTGTTTTATCTGTGGTTGGCAGGAACCCGGATTTTGTCGTGTTTTCCATGAATTCCACCGTTTTAGAACCGAGAACCTGTATCCTGCAATTGACTAGCAAACACGGCTCAAGAGTATCTACGGATATGCAATGTGATAAAAATTGGGCGGTATGAAAATGCAAAAATCTGATATGAACAAATACCCCCAAACTTATCATTTGCTCGTCCCGAGCAAAGCCCATTTATTCACAAAAAAATTTCCTAACCTCACTTTCGCAGGGAACGCGATTGCACTGAGCATGTGTAACAAGCCGTTAAACCTCTAGGTGTCCCTAGTAGGAGGAGTGTTGTCTCCTGAGGGTTTTCAGCGGATACTACCCACAAAATCCGGTCAAGTTGGTTTTGTAAAATAACTAAGATTCAAACCCTAAAGTTTTTTGTTTTAGAAAATAACAATTCTATAATCCTAAGTCTAGACCATCGAACCTTTATTTTTCACACCTCGCTTCTTCTTTAACTACAGATTTTATATGTCTTTACGTGCAGTGCAAATAGTGTCGTTAAGTTCCAGAAGGATCGATTAAAGTCATCATGTCGCACAATAAAGCCCAGATAACAATTTTAAAAGGATCACATAAGTTTTATAGAGAGTTAAGCATTTTTCAAATTTCGTTTTCCAGTAAGGTTTCAACTTCAGAATTTCTATCTTCCATAACAGGAAACTAAGTCGTATTTTTCACTCCACCTTTTTCTTGTTTTCATTTCATTTTCATTTCATACACACCTCTGTGAACGTGCAATAGTCTTTATCATAGAATAAAACCTTCATATCTCCGCTAAATTTTTTTATAAAAGCCTGTCTTTTATCAAGATTATTCTCACACAAAGAACCGTTAGGAATTTTAACTCGGAGAGAACACTTGCTTGACTTTGTTTTAAAACTGGACTTTCTAGGCTTCTTAGCGAGCTTTGGGCCAATGCACCCAAACCAGTTGGTTTTAGGGCATTAGGTGTAGAAACACCCCAGCGGACTTAATTACTCAAGTTACCTAGGTCCAAAAACAAAAGACAGTTTGGCGTGAAAATCAGATGATTTGATACGAACGGAGATATAACCAGCAGTTCAAATATTTTTTGGATAAAAGACGTGTTTAGTGGGTTCGGTGTGTAATCATTCCAATCAAGTTTCAGATGGGTTATTTTTCAGACTTAGCTCCAATTACGGCATCAATAACATTCCTTCATATTCGCTTTACTTCATAAACTATTCTTGACATTACTTATTTCAGAACAAACCTATTTGATCCTCAGAAAATCATTTATCTATTTAAAAGTTTAAACATGAAAGACTTGTCATCTAATTCCCAAAATTCACGACACGTGTAGTGTGATGTAAAGACGTATATCAGCTATAGTTAACATCAAAGGAGAGTTATCTTTCAGGTTTTCAAAATCTAAACATAAGATTTAGTTATTCCTATTTTTTCAAACAAAACCGTCGAAATGTTGAATCAGAGTTCTTCCACTAGCTAACTTGACAGAAAAGTTTTTATATTTTTAGAAAATTTTCAAATTTTTATGGATTTTATGGATTTTAATATGCAAATGCAAAATATACATATGAATGCGAAGATAAGAAATGCGTACCGAGTGTACCCCCAAACTTGAATTGGACAGTGTCCTCACTGTCGTTGCATGAAGAGATCGTTTGAAGGGTCAAAATTGTCGGTTAGCGATACACAAATTTTTATTTGTTTTTGTTTTTAAAGAAAAGAAAAAGAATATACACAAATATCTACAAAATGGTTTAGACATACCCCCAAACTTATTTGGAACAGTGTCCACTGTTCTTGGCTGGATAACCGAAGTTTGGAGGTAGGCAGAGGAAGATCATTCAGGGTAAACCGGCTCCTGTAAGAACAGGAGCTCCTCTGTTGGTTCGGCGCTAAGGTACGGTTTGCATCGGTGTCCGTTTACTTTGAAAAATGAACCGTCCTTTGGATTCTCCAAATCCACAGCGCCCTGCGGATACACATTCCGCACAAAATACGGCCCTTTCCAGCGAGATCGGAGCTTTCCTGGATGGAAATGAAGTCGGGTGTCGTAAAGCAGTACCTGCTGACCAGGTACGAAGGTTTTGCGCAAAAGGTGTTTATCGTGAAACACCTTCGTTCGATTCTTAACGACAACCGCGTTATCGTAAGCCTCATCCCTAAGCTCGCTTAGTTCGTTCAACTGCAGCTTCCGATGGCTGCCCGCATCCTCGAGAGACAGATTTAGCTCCTTTATCGCCCAAAATGCGCGATGCTCTATTTCGACTGGTAGGTGGCAGGCTTTTCCGTACACAAGCCGATAGGGAGACATGCCAAGGTCGGTCTTATAAGCGGTTCGAAATGCCCAAAGGGCATCAGTGAGTTTCAGCGACCAATCCTTACGGTTCTTGGAAACCGTCTTCTCCAGTATCTGCTTGATTTGCCGATTTGAAACTTCGGCCTGCCCGCAGGTTTGGGGTGGTAGGGCGTAGAAATCTTATGATTAATGGAGTATTTCCGCATCAAGGCTTCGAAGGTTTTATTGCAGAAATGACTTCCATTGTCGCTAATGATCGCTCGGGGGTGCCCAAACCGGGAGAAAATGTTTTCTTTAAGGAACCTAACGACAACCTTGTTGTCGTTAGTCCAGCTGGGCACAGCCTCGACCCATTTAGAGACGTAATCAACAGCTAGAAGGATGTACAAGTTCCCAAAAGAGCTGGGAAACGGCCCCATGAAATCTATCACCCAAACATCGAAAATCTCCACAACCAAGATCGGTTGGAGCGGCATCTCGTTCCTCCGGGATATCCGGCCCATGTGTTGGCACCGGGAGCAAGTCTTGCAATAGTCGTGAGCGTCTTTGAAAAGTTGTGGCCAGTAGAAACCACATTGCAAGATCTTCTCAGCTGTCTTTCTGGGCCCAAAATGCCCGCCACACGCTTGATCGTGGCAAAATGACAGCACACTCTTGAATTCCTCATCAGGGACACACCGACGAATAATCTGGTCGGGACAGTACTTGAACAAGTAGGGTTCGTCCCAGTAAAAGTGTTTTACTTGGGATAAGAAGCGAAGTCTGTCCTGACTTGACCATTTGGTCGGTAGTAATCCCGTGGCCAAATAGTTCACAATATCTGCGAACCAGGGTTCGCACGATACTGTCAAGAGCTGTTCATCCGGGAAAACGTCGTTGATCAGAATTGGAAGCGAAGGCGAAGAAGGAAGTCGTGAGAGATGGTCGGCAACTACGTTTTCACATCCCCGTTTGTCCTTAATGACAAGGTCAAACTCTTGAAGCAAGAGGATCCAACGTATTAACCGAGACTTTGCATCTTTCTTCGCAAAAAGATGGCGCAGAGCTGAATGGTCTGTGTAGACAATGACTGGAGAGCCGATGAGGTAGGGCCTGAACTTTTCTAAAGCAAATACAACAGCCAAGAATTCCTTCTCAGTTGTTGTATAGTTGAGTTGGGCATCGTTCAGGGTTCGGCTAGCGTAATAGATTACATGCGGCATTTTATTGATGTGTTGTCCAAGGACAGCACCAATGGCAAAGTCGGATGCATCGCACATAATCTCAAATGGGTGCGTCCAGTCAGGTGAAGAAAGAACGGGAGCAGAAGTGAGTGAGCGTTTCAGTGACTCGAATGCAGTCACACAGCTCGAGTTGAAGGCGAAAGGCGTATCCTTAGCCAGCAAAAGAGTCAAGGGCCTAGCAATCTTGCTAAAGTCCTTGATAAACCGTCTATAAAAACCGGCATGGCCAAGGAAGGCTCGGATATCTCTGACGCATCGGGGAGGAGGCAGATTGGAAATGACCTCAATCTTTGCTTTGTCAACCTCTATGCCATTTTGCGAGATGATATGTCCTAAGACAATACCTCCGCGCACCATGAAGTGGCATTTCTCCCAGTTCAAAGTGAGATTCTTGTCCTTACATCGGGTAAGGACAGCGTCAAGATGCAGCAAACACTCGTTGAAGGAATCGCCGAAGATGGAGAAGTCATCCATGAAAATCTCCAGAAATTTTTCCACCATGTCTGAGAAAATACCCATCATACACCGCTGGAAGGTAGCGGGCGCATTGCATAACCCAAAGGGCATGCGACGATATGCAAACGTGCCGAAAGGACAAGTGAATGTGGTCTTGTCCTGGTCTTTTTCGGCGATGGGAATCTGATTATAGCCGGAGTAGCCATCAAGAAAGCAGTAGTACTCGTGTCCGGCCAATCGTTCAAGCATCTGGTCAATGAAGGGTAGCGGAAAGTGGTCTTTCCGTGTTGCGGCGTTGAGTTTTCTGTAATCAATGCAAACTCGCCACCCAGTTTGGGTGCGAGTAGGGATTAACTCGTTTGCCTCGTTGGTTATGACCGTGATGCCCGACTTCTTGGGGACAACATGAATGGGGCTAACCCACTGGCTATCAGAGATAGGGTAAATGATACCACTATCTAGACATTTGACGATCTCCTTCTTCACAGCCTCTTTCATGACTGGATTGAGACGCCTTTGTGGATCCCGGGCTGGTTTGGCATCATCCATCAGATGAATGTGATGCTCAACGATCAGGGGACTAATCCCCTTGATGTCCGCCATGGACCAGCCAAAAGCTTGCCTGTTTCTGTGCAAGACCGCGAGAAGGGCTTTCTCTTGCTCGGGCGCTAGAGAAGCCGAAATGATGACAGGGAGGGTCTCGTTCTCACCTAAGTAAGCATACTTAAGGTGAGACGGCAACGGCTTGAGTTCGAGCGTTGGAGGTGAAACGATGGAAGGCAAGACTGGTGCAAAGGTCTCGAACTCAAAGGACTCCAGCAAAGGTTCAAAACGAGTGTAGGCAACCGAGTTGGATGGTTCAGGTAACTCATCCGGAAAGTCGAAGGATTCAAACTCGGGTTGTGCGCAGCTAAGATCGTTTGAAAACGTGAAACACTCGTAGTCGTTGTCGGGCGCAGAAACAGTAGCAGGTTCGAAGAGAAACGCACTAGTGGCGTCAAGATTATCGTGATCAAACAGAAACTCCTCGAATTCACACTCTTCTGGGGTGATCTCCTGGATCGAGCAGACGTCGAGTATATGAGCATTAGGTTCGGCGGGCTGATTCCCCAATCTAAAAATGTTGAGTTCAATCGTCATATTTCCGAAAGAGAGGTTCATCGACCCATTGCGACAATTGATCACAGCATTTGAGCTTGCGAGAAATGGGCGACCGAGTATCACCGGAATTTGATTCCGGGGGTTAGCTACAGGCTGTGTGTCTAATACAATGAAGTCAACGGGGAATATGAATTCCCTGACTCTTATCAGCACATCCTCTAGCTCACCCCTAGGGTGGGTGATCGATCGGTCGGCCATTTGGAGAGTGCAGTGCGTGGGTTTCAGCTCTCCGACGCCTAATTGCTCGTATACTGAATACGGAAGCAGGTTAACACTGGCACCAAGATCTAATAGTGCGCGGTTGATGTTCTTATCCCCAATAGTAATTGAAATCGTAGGACAGCCAGGGTCCTTCCGTTTTTGTGGTAAAGATTGGGTAAGGGCATCACTCACAGCACTAGCCAAGAAAACTTTCTTGGGTACCTGAGACTTCCTCTTTTTCGTGCACAAGTCCTTTAAGATTTTCGCGTAAGACGGGACTTGTTGGACAGCATCTAAAAGAGGAATGTTAATGTTAACTTGCTTAAATAACTCCAGAATCTTCTCCATTTGTGGATTTTGTTTGTTAGACCTCAACCGGTTTGGAAATGGAACATTTTGAAAATTGGTTGAGTCTAATGCTGGAGGAGGAGATTGTGGAGTTGGAACGGATCCCAGAATAGGTGTCTTCGTGGAGTGAGAAGTGGGTCCGTTCAGAGCAGAAGAAGAGGGAGGGGAGCCTTGTGAAGAACGGAGAATAGGCTCAGAAGACGAAGAAGAAGAAGAAGAAGAAGAAGCGGCGGCCGGGGTGTCATCGTTGATTCGTGTGCCAATGTTGTTTCGCAGCATCCTTCCCGATCTCAGTGTGGTCACGGCACTCACATTATGGTTCTGTTGTTCAAGAGCAACATGTGCATTATGTGGGTGACCGGGATTTGGGAGTGGCTGGGACGGGAGCTTCCCCTTCTCTCGCTCGCTTAAGGCCGCGTTCAGCTGTGCAATCTGGGCCTCGATGGTCTTGATGCTTTGCCCGTGTGCGGCAGTGTGTTGCACTAAAGATTGAATGGAAGACTGGATGTTGGCGGTGGATTGAGTCGATTGTTTAACAAACGCCTCCAGACTTCGTTCGAGCGAGGAAACCTTATCGTTGTTTGACGGAACAAAGTTGTTTGGTGGAAAAGAATTGTTGGGTGCAAAGTTGTTCGTCTGATTTTGGAAAGGTTGGGGTTGGAAGGGCTGCTGATATTGATGTTGAGTTTGTTGTTGCGCTTGTTGTTGCGGCGGAGGGGCCCTTTGGAAATTGTTGCCTTGGAATTGACTCTGATTCTGATTCTAGGCGAAATTGGGGTGGTTCCTCCAACCGGGATTGTAGGTGGAAGAGTATGGATCATTCCTCGGTCTTTGCTGGAAGGCAGCATTAACCTGATCCTGTCCTTACGAGGGTGGATTGTAAGGACACTCTTCGGTCAAGTGAGAAGGATCGGAACAACAAGCGCAGATGGTACGAAGGGGGAGAACAGGGGCAGGAGCAGGAGCAGAAAATTTGCTCTCTATCGCTTCAAGCTTTCTTGTTATTGCAGCCATTTCAGCTTTCATCGCAATAGAGACATCAAGTTGGTGGTTTCCTACCCTAGACTGACCGGTAGAAGTGGAGGTAGAAGAAGAAGAAGAAGAAGTCGGTCTGGTGCTCTCCCATTGTAGCGTTTGCTCCGCAAGGTCGTCAAAGAATTGCCACGCTTCCTCGTCAGATTTGGATAGGAAGTGGCCCTGACAGATGGTTTCCAACAACTGCTTCGTTGCTGGGTTCAGTCCCTCGTATAAGGTTTGGCAGAGTTGCCATTTCTCTATACCGTGGTGAGGACACTGAACAAGAAGGTCTTTGTATCGGTCAAAGCACTTCCAGAAGGGTTCAGACGGAAGCTGGGAGAATTGGTTGATTTCATTTTGAATCCTTGCGGTTTTATGATTCGGATAGAATTTTTTCAGAAACGCTTTAACAAACTCGTCCCAGCTAGTGATTGAGTGGGAAGCGGTGCTATATAGCCATTTTTCAGCAAGATCGCATAAAGTGAACGGAATGACCCGTAAACGTATAGTATCGTCCGACAGCTGGGTGGTTTTCATCATGGCACAGACGTTTTGAAATTTGTTGATGAAGATATAGGCATCTTCAGATTCAAGCCCATGAAAACGTGGAAGCATGTTGATGAAGTGGGGCTTAATTTCAAAGTTGTCCCCATTGGCCGGAGGAAGAGAAAGGCAGGTGGGAAGTGCAGAACGGGTAGGATAGAAACGATCCTGGAGCGCGATTCGCTGCGGCGCTACAACAGGCGGTGGTGGTGGGATATTGGTCTCCGTAGGAGGTGGAGCCAATCCAGGGGTGGTTAAAGAGATGTTCGGATTAAATCCCGACATCGCGGAAGAAGAGGTTGGTGAAGGTGAAGGTGAAGATGTATGAACAGAATTCCGGTCAACGTTGGAGTTGGCCGGCAAAGGAAGGGGTGAAAGAGGAGTGGACGGAGTATCGACTTCGGAGTCGATCGCGTAGTCGGTGGCGACTAACGTAACGCGGACTAGACGGACGCTAGTGTCCCGAGTCCAAGCGGAAATACACTAAACGAGTTTAGTATAGTCAAAGCGGAGAAGGTGAGGGTAAGAAAACGTCAATGGAGAAAGGCGATGGGTGGTGGGTAAAAAAAATGGAATTGGCGACAAAAGGGCAAGTTTTTATAAAAGTTTTTGGTTTTTTTCTTTTTTTTTTTTTAGAAAGATTTTTACAGAAATATGTACGGAAATACGGCTTAAGCAATCACAAACAAGATATGCACAATCACACCTAGATCTAGGGTAACCTAGGTCTACTAGACCTGCTCCTGAACTTGATTGTCGAAGTTAAACAATGTCGAGAAACGGGCTTAAAAATACACTGATCACGAGGCCAGGTAAGTGCAGAGATAAGGGGAGGTTGTCCAACGCTTTCGCGAAGTTCCTTAATTAAATAACCCTTTCTCTTTCGGCGGTTGCGCCTTTAACACTTTTCTAGACACCCCGTAAACAATATACCGTTAAGCGAGGTTCTAAACACGGTTTATCTTCTCCTAATGAGCGCGAAGTCCTTAGGGCTGAAGTCTAGTATTTTTTAATTTACAATGGACAATGCATATGCTTTAGTGATTTTTGGGGTCCTGGGAAGGGTGATGAAATCCCCACCCAATCTGGATTGGTTTCAAGCCCTTTAAGTCCGTATTAAAGAAATGCAAAGCAGTAACAAATCAACTGCAAACAATTTTTTATTTATTTGCGGCGCAAAGAATCCTGCACAAGAACAGTTTATTGGAAGGGGGAGAAGAGTTTGCGCAAAGAAATCTGCAGAAAACACAGTTCAGTGGAGTCCATAGGAGTGAGGAGAAGAGAGAGACTCACCAAAAGAAACTGAAGCCCTGAAGCCCACAGATGGCCACGTTTCCGCGGCCAAACGCATGCAATAGCCGCGGATCCGCGGCTATGTGGAGGTGTTGGGCTGCCAAACTTTCTGGGTGTGCTTCTGTGGTTGTCCCCTACTTGTCTAGATGTGCTGAATCTTGATTTGCTCACTGTATCTGCTCCAGATTTTTACAGTAGACCGGATGCTTCGTTTTGTCCGTCGCGGTATAGCCGCGAAATGTGGGTCTATCTTCCCACGTCTTTGGCACTGTACTTGAACTCCGTATTATCCGACGTCTTTGGCGCCGATCTTGAACTTCGTATTTTCCTGCACACTTGCACAAAAGCTAATCAAAAACAACAAGATGGTTTTTTTACAATGTATATATATATATTTTTTTTCTGTTTTTCGGTTATATTCACAAGTTAACCCGAAATTACACAAGGAAATAAACTACCGTCTGCCCGGCAACGGCGCCATTTGATTGTTAGAGGTTCTGCGTGTTCAAGTTCTAGTTTAAATACCGCAATCAAGACGGTTTCGCTTGTAGCTAGCCGGTTGAGTACGGGTCGTCCGCAGAGAGATGGGAGTCTTTTTCAATGTGTTTTAACGAGTTAAGTCCGATAGTTCAGATTTTGTTGTGATTATCTAAGTGTTGAGTTGATAATTAAAGAGAGCTTGTTAGGGTTAGGATTAGGTTAGTTTGAGTTAGGAGTCTCCACATCTTTCGTTACCCCTCTTAATATCGGTGTTACGGTAATCGGCAACAACGAGGATTAGCACGACTAGGAAGGACTTTGCGAGTATAAGCTAGGCTTTCCAACGCATAAGTCTTCCTTTTGGTCTTGTCCGTCCGTTCTTGGCTCTTATCCATAACCTCCGGTTAATTCAACCACAACCGGTCTCACTACGGAATCACCGCTATCATGTAGGATAGGGTGCCGTAAGGAGCGGATTGTGGTTCAATTAACGGGAGTCGAATTAAGCTGTTGGGCAAAGAAAGAGTGAGAGAGATTTCCTTCTCTCAAACTTCCCTTATCCTACCCTAACAAGTATGAACTACTCACACATCATGATACGGAAAAATAAAACAAAACAAAAGAGGAAGATAGAAAGAAGGAGATTAGAAGAATACGACTAGCTATTTGCGACCTCACCTTGGCGAGGATCGAGCGTAAGCATCATTGTCGTATTAAGGATAAAGAAAAAGAGAGAAGAAAGAAACAATAAGAAAATAACAACAACTACTTAACAAATTAAAATTACAACAATTAACAAAATAAAGAGACAAGCATGATAATAAATGGTTCTTCTTTATTCATCACTCTTCACTCATAAGCTCACTACAAGTTTCAATGGAGAAGAGGTGAGAAGAGGAAGAAGAAACACACTAAACTTAGCAAAATGAAAATACAAGAATGGACCCTTTCCTTCACAAAGTTCTGGGCTATTTATAGGCCAAAAAATGAAAACCTAGGGCAACCACCAGAACACACACGAAAAGACAATTCTACCCCCAAAAGCCCATGCCCTGACTCCACTGTATGGCCGCGGATCCGCCGCCTATACCCCCTATTGGCCGCGGATCCGCGGCCCTATGGTGGAGTCAGGGTAAGGTGCTTCTTGTACTGCCCTGATCTGCTGTTCCCTGTTGTCTGGTACATGTATTTTCTGAAAATACTTCCACATTTCTTCCAGAATTTCTGTTGAGGGAAAGGTGGACTTTTGTCAAGATTTTCTTGAGCTCCGCGTAGATTTCTTGGAACTTGTTGTTGCCATTGAGCCTTGTGCATGAAGGTGACAATCGATTTGCCATTTTGTCTTCCTAAACTGGTATCTGGGAACATACGGATGAAGAGCGGAGACTGTGTTTTATCTGTGGTTGGCAGGAACCCGGATTTTGTCGTGTTTTCCATGAATTCCACCGTTTTAGAACCGAGAACCTGTATCCTGCAATTGACTAGCAAACACGGCTCAAGAGTATCTACGGATATGCAATGTGATAAAAATTGGGCGGTATGAAAATGCAAAAATCTGATATGAACAATATTTCGATACGTCCACCATGAGTTTTCTCGATTCTGAGCTTGTTTTCGAGACCCGATTCGAGGAGTTGGTGGATGCCGTTTGCGGGTACATGGTGGACCCGTTATGGTACCCCGGGGCAAGAAATGATTTTTTTGGTGTAGACGATGAGCCTGGCAGAGGGAACACTACCTACCAGTGATTGTATAGAACTCGGCGGATATACGGAGGATACCGTTTTGGAGTTAAGATATGACATGGATATGAGGGCCGATCTGAGTATGCGGCGCCTGAGATGAGATAGATATGAGGGACGATCTGAGTATGCGGCGCCTGAGATATGAGGATTTACGTGTCGATGCTGGAGTGTCGGTGTTAGACATTAAGGTTCTATGATCGTGATATTTTATTGATGGACACACGTGGTTGATATCCTCATATATATACAGGCATATGTTTTCATGATGTTTCGAGTATCGGTGTGGGATACTCAGGTTCCATGATGTTGTTTGTGTCGTTGATGGACACGTGGATGATATCCACATGCTTACAAGCATATGATGCCGGATGTTTATTTATATATGTCATTACATTTGATCGATTGTTGACATATATGCATTTGTGGTTACCCTAGATATCATAGTATTACCTTCACGATATAGTGACATAGGAAATCGTTGTTTTATTCGATTTCTACTTGCTGATGTTTTCTACTCACGAGTTGGAAACTCACCCCCGTTGTGCCACAGTTCTTGCAGGTTTGACCGCTTGAGTTCAGTTGCGGTATTGCTGCCATACAGCTTCATCCAGTGTGCTTTGCTTTGGTACGTGGGACACATGTTGGATCGTACCTACTCTCGTATTATATATTCCGTTGTATCTAGATAAACTCCATCAAATCAAATCAAAGACTAGAATTTGTATATTGGTAGACCTAGTCAGACTTGGGTTTTGTACGAGACTTAGAGCAATGGGTTTATGTTTGCTTTTCTTGATTTTTGATGTCTTGCTTATTTATTGTTCTTTCTGGGTTGATTCTTCGCCGTTGGGCATCGTATATATGTTATTGCGTGGTTGTGATTCCACAAGTTGGCGAAGAGGTAGCTCCCGCTTGGGGATGCCTATATATTGTTTTGTATATATTTTTGGATCAAAATATACAAGGGAGGTGCTGCCTAAATTTTTAAAAGACGAAACATGTTTTCAGCTGTAGTATAACCCACTTGATTTTTATGTTTCATTAGCTATGCATTCAAAGAAAAACATGATTCATTATACCTTTATTTCAAAACTGCACCCCCATTATTTTCCATAAAAAAGTTTAGATTTTCTGGGTTTCGGCTTACTTGATTCACGTTACGCCTTTAGACATTGCATAATTTAAGTGCCGGTCACGTGCTAAATTACAGGTCGTGACACGAAGCGAGTAGCCGGGGAGAATGTGGAAGCGAGTCCGGATCGTCGTGAGCTCGTCCGCATGCCTCAGAAGGGAAGGCGCGTCACGGACACTCCTGACACGCGCTTTAGGGACCGTCCCCGCCGTGCGACCCCGGGTGGTAGGACTAACCCTAGCTCCCTGGGGAGATTCCGACTCAGACGGGGATGAGGAAGAAGCAAAGGAAGAAGCGGCAGAAGACTCCCTAGACTCTACCTCTACTACCTCAACAGACTCTCCAGAGGAAGACATCTAACCTGAGCAAAGGAAGGAGACGTCCGAAGGAAGAACACAAGAAATCCGACCTAAAGAGAAGAGCGCTGAGCTAACACACACAGCGATGAGGAAATTATAGAGAAGTGTGGACCTTAGGGGGTCCTACCTCTATTTATAGCATTCGGCAAGCGCACCGATCGATTCCGGCCAAAACAGACGCTTCGCGTCCGACGGCCACCAACTTTCCACGTGTCTCAAGAGCATTGGACGCGTCCCTTCAAGCACCAAGGACACCAGTATCCCGTCACGTCAGCCAACCAGCGCCGGACGCATGGCCTGGCGCCTCAAAAACATACGTTCATGTCAGCGCTTCCCCTTTAATGCATGATCTCCTCTCTGATCCGCTGACGCCATCAAAAAATACGGCTAACTGCCTGGGAATCCGCATCAACGGTGTCTTCAAAAAAGAAT
The DNA here is from genome assembly GCA_030015575.1 of Agapanthus africanus. Lineage (NCBI taxonomy): Eukaryota > Viridiplantae > Streptophyta > Magnoliopsida > Asparagales > Amaryllidaceae > Agapanthus > Agapanthus africanus. The sequence goes on from CM057347.1 coordinate 296,587,973, forward strand.
TTAGTTTGGGTGACCGTCAGACCACTCTCGACCCGACCCATAAATAAGTCGGGATGAGAGTGGGGGGCTGATGATGATGCTCAATACTGAGAACTCCCCAGATCACGACACATGGAAGATGACGTGTCACAAAGCTTACAAGAAAGGAGTACGTTGAAGGTGTGCCCCGGGCCTTCCTCCCGAGGATGTTCCCGACCCTCAATGGCCTTCCAGACCACTCCTATGCTCATCCCCCAAATAACCATTGGCTCACCTCCGAGCCCTCTTGCACGCTGATCTTCCTCAGCCCTCCCAGCTCTCCCCCGAGCTATCGCTGAACCAAGCTTGCTTGGCCTCCCGCTCGCTTCCGAGCCTCCCGCCGAGCTCAGCTTCCTCGGTCTCAACGACCGACTCAGAGCGCAGATCATCAGCGTCCCGGACATGGTCCCGCGAATCTCTCCATACGCGAGATATCCGCCGCCCCACGATCCCACGTCCCACACCATCGCGTTCCCCCGTTAACAGGCTATCTCTCCATTAATGGAGGATCCTGCCATTCGTGCAGACGCGGCTCCAAGGGCGTAACGGCCGATGTAAATCTCGCGCCCGCCAGCCCATGGCTTCCACTATTTAAACCCTCTCTCAGATGACTCGGGTGAGGCACTTATTATCCAATAGGCCGCTACTCTTCCTAAATACCTCGACTAATTTGATCGTCGGAGGGTCCACGGCGGTGCAACCACCCCGAGACTTCCTTGCAGGTAGCTCAGCTTCATTCCAAATCAAGCCCACTGAGATACACACGCTTCAAGAGGAAACCCTCCAACCCAATCTCAGTCATCCATCAACGTTCGCTACAGATCAACGGAAGACAAAATCTGAAGGAGATCCAGACCTCCATCACTAACTCTTTTTTCCTTCAGTTAATAGAGTAGTTTAGATAGATTTAGATTAAACAGATTGGATTTAGATAGACGGATTAGATTTAAATTCAAATGAGATTTTTTTTTGGCTATTCTATTTTACTTTTATTAATACAATTCTCTTTTATTAATTTCACTATTAAAACCATAATAATATAGTTAATATATTGACCGCGACACTAAATAATTATTGGGGGAACATATAAAAGGGATTTACAACATATTTATATTTTTAAATGCAATGGAGAAAATAAGTGGAATTAAATATACATTTATAAAAAGGACCTACATGTTACCATCACTCCACTTTCAAATTAAATTCACTATTTTATATACAAATTGTCTTTTTATATCATTGAAGAACTAAATTTGAATAAAGGAGCGTAGTAAAAAGAGACTACCAAAACTTTCTTCATATTCACTTAGTAAAGTAGTTTAGATTTAGATGTCTATGTAATATATCGGATCAAATCAGATGAGGAAGTGGGTTTGGTTTGGGCTGGCTTTAGGGCCTAGACGGGTTGGCAATCCGTCCAATCACGACCCGATTTATCAAATTTTCAATCCATCCAATCACGTTTTAGCGAGTAGAGAATGTCCAAAAATCCATGAAAAATCAGATAGGACAAATTCGGGTTCGGATCAATCCTAGCCCGACATACACTCACATACCATTCGCATCGAAACAAATATCTATATTGTAACATTTCAGAAAATATAAAATATTATTTTTGGGATTCAATATTAAAATAATATATTTCGCGAAAACTACCCGATTTGCGAAAGTGGGGTTTTCGTAAAATGGTATAAATATATACCAATAATTGTGAAATAATTGGAAATTAAAATGATTTATTCATTTAAAAATATATTTATTGGATTGGGCATTTTTATAAGTAATTATTTGCAGTTTAAAATTAAACCCGATTAGTGCACTGCTAATCGCGATTAAGCCAAATCCGTGTTTCTACAGTTTTCCATAGCTAGTGGACCATGTCATGTTACATTTTGATTACATGTTGTGTTCTTGTGTTGTTTTTGGGGTTTTATGTGGTTTGGGTTTTAAAAAGAAAAGAGAAAGAGAAAAGGGTAAAAGAGAGAATGATTGGAGAGAGAAAGTGTGAGAAATGAGTTGAAAGAGGGTGACAATAATAAGGAGAGAGAGGGCAGCCATAATTCCTCCTCCATTTGTATAGTCCATCTTCTTCCTCCTCATATTCCCTCCACCTCTACCCCATGTAATCATCTCAAAATCTTCATCAAAATCCTAAACCACTTTCATTAAAAATGATCCCCACCTCACCCTCATCACTTTGGACCCATCAAAGTTGGATTTTGGAGACTTTGGACTTCTAGGGTTTTTCTTGGTTGCATCCATAAGGTATAATTCCTTTCATTTAGTTTAGTTTTAGTTTCTTGCGTTCTAGTTTAGTTTAGAAGTCAATTAGGTGTGAAATGGTGAAGTTAGAAATCCCAAGAGAGGGTTTGGGTGGAGGCATGGATTTGGTGATGTCTAGTGGCTGTTACAAGACTTGATTGGTGTTTGAACTGGCCTAGAATAGAGAATACAGACTTAGGATATTACCCATGTCGGTTTTGTGAAGTTTGGTGTGCCTACAGGGAATCTGGAGCAACCCGGCGAGTTTTTGAGAAAAACAAACAATACCGGGGACCTAATTAGACCAATAGGAAACCACCCTGCAAGCACGAACCCAAACTGAGCCTATTAGGAAAAGCTGGCAGGATTTTAGAGGCATGTAGCCGGCCAAATTTTAGGGTTCGGTGTCTAGGTTGGTTCAGTAGCTCACATACTCTATATACAACACCCTACAATTGCTAGTTTTATCCCATTTTACCTGAGAGAAAATTTGGGAGCGCATTAGTGAGTTATTGGCTATGTTTTCCGTATTTCAAAATGCTTGGTTTTGATGTTTGGATTTGTATTTGGTTGTTGGACGTTTGTACGTCAACAACAAGGGTTGTTTGATTGTTTTGCATGCGTAGGTTATAGGTTCTAACCTATGAGCGCATCGTGTGCCGTAATGGTTTCCGAACTCGATTTTAATAGCATTTGCGAATGTGTATTGATATTGTAGGTACCTTCACGTGGATTCCGAGATGACGGAGCACATCGACTATGGCTGAACAAGAAGATCCGCGGGTGAGTAGATCTATATCTAAGGGGGAAGTCGGGTGGATGGCGTATAACACCCCCGCAAAATTATAAATGGAAACCGATTTATAGAATACAGTCGTAGAAATCTAGATTAGGAAACTAGGGATATGATTAATAAGATAGTTAGAAATGATATGAAGAATTTTGTATATATATATTAAGATATGAAATGAAAGCTTTACGGATATGAAAAATGAATGTGAATCGCGACTTATAGATATATAGTTGCACTAGAATAGGTATGAGTTTTAGGGTAGCATGACATTTGACGTATAAGGTAGAATGTATATATAAAATTGACTTGATGTAAGATGACGTAATATGATGAAAAGAATACACGATATGATATGATAACTTGATTAATATGTCGGTATATGGATGCGAGTCGATAAGAGATGATTAATACCTTTGTCGGTCCCCTGATATGAGATTGTTATGGATGCGGCCTAGGATATAGGTATATAGATATATATGTTGTGAATCATGAGTGATATGCCGTACGAGATGTTAGGTCTGTACCCTCAATGTCATATAGGTTCATAGGATCCCTGATGGTTTAATACCGCCATACGATGATTTACCGTACGTGATGAGTTTTACGACGATTGATCCGTACCCTTAACTAGAGTATGCCGTACGATGGATCATACCGTACGTGATGTAATGAGTCTAGATGCCGATTGATTGATTCTCCGACTCGATCATGTTAGATGCGTATACTTTATAGTAATTAGCTAACGATGTTCTTTATGCTACGTTCATGTCATTCTCATTGCATTACATATACATGTGCTAGTACACCTATACCATTATTGATGATGCGTATGTTACACTTAAACAGATTGGCTGGCTCACACACTTCATCATCGAAAATTGCTATGTCACTATACAGTAGATTTGCTGCATCATGTATGACTCCTTGAATGATTTACTTGCTATATTCACATCACTGTTCCATGTTGCATGAGATACGGATATGCTTACATTTCTGTCATATGTTGCATATATCATACTTTATGATTATACGCACTGAGATTTACTATTTTCATGAGATTTCTGAATTTGAGAACCGTGGTTATTTCAAAAGAAAGTATGTATTGTTTTAAAAACCCGGTTTCTCTTGATATGATATTTCAATGCATCCACCAAGCGTTTTCTCGGTTCTGAGACATGTGATATGTGAAACCCGATTCGAGGAGTTGGATGATCCATTTGCGGGTTCATGGTGGACCCGGTATGGTACCCCCGGGCGAGAATGGATGGTTGTGCAGTAGACGATGAGTTTGGCAGAGGGACTACTACCTACCGGTGATTGGTTGGACCTGGCGGTTATTCGGAGGATACTGACCAAAGTCGAGAGATGGATATAGGCCGACCCATTCTGTCGGAACCGAAGGCCGATCCCGCAGACAGAGCTCATGGTCCGATCCGAACTGACGGAGCCCGAGATATGAGGATTTACGTGTCGATGTTAGAGACGGGTTTCATGATGTTTCGAGTGTCGATGCTGGACACTCAGGTTTCATGATTTTGATGTGTCGTTGCTGGACACACGGTGATTGATATCCTTATATTTACATGCATGCACTTTCATGATATTTCCATGCATGATGTTGTTGTATCATTGGTTGACACGTGGACGGGATCCACATGCATACAGGCATTGATTATATGGTTGGATGATATCCACTTGCATATAGGCATTGAGTATATTGTGGGCGCATATGTAGATACGGTCACCCTAGATATCATAGTGTTACTTTTATGATATAGTTAACCTAGGAATCGTTGTTTATTGGATTTCTACCTGTTGATGTTTTCTACTCACGAGTTGGTAATTCACCCCCATTGTGCAACAGTTCTTGCAGGTTGGCCGCATGGATCAGTAGCGGCATCGCTGGCACACAGCTGCATTCGGGTGTTTTAGTTGTGTTAGGTGGTACATATTGGATCATACTCCTCTTGTATTTATTATTCATATTGTATCTAGTCAACTCCATCAAATCAGAAACTAGTATCTGTATATGTAGTGAGACTTAGAAAGACTTATAGTTGCGATACTTGAGCGATGGGTTACATGTTCGCTTGGTGGGTTTAATGTCTGGCTTTACTTTATCTTTTTGGTGTTGATCTTCGCCGTTGGGCGTTGTATACTTATTTTATGACTTGCGTGGTTGTGAATCCGCCGATTGGTGAAGAGCTAGCTCTGGCTTGGGGATGCCTTTTATATTATGATGTATTTGTGGTTTTGGATCAAAATATATAAAGGAGGTGCTGCCCAAATTTTCAAAAGACGAAACATGCTTTCCAACTAATAAAATCCACTTGCATTTTTCATGTTCTATTATCCATGCATTTAATAAAACGTTTGTTTCCATTATACCTTATTTTCAAAACTTCGCCTCTTATATTTTCTTTTAAAAGGTTTAGATTTCTGGGCTTCGGCTTACTTGAATTACACTACGCCTTTAGAAGTTGCGTGATTTGAGTGCCGGTCACGAGCTAATATTTCGGGTCGTGACAATGTTGGTATCAGAGCGCTAGGTTTAACCTTGGTTCGAGTCTGGGTTTGACTATGTTAGAGTCTGGGGCGTAATTTTATTTCGGAACATAGGCTTGACCTTACGGAACGTAGACTTGAACATGGGGGTATTAGACCCGAACTTTCATTTTATAGGTTGACCCTGATTGATGGAGTAGGTAGCTTGAGTAGAGTAATGTACCGTACGTATATTCCGCGGCATATTTACGATACGATACTCCACTTAAGAAACCTTAAGATGTACCTATTTTGAGATCTGAGATTCTCTTCGTTCCCTTGATTATACATCCATTTAAGATCCTTGATTCTATTAGTTTACATGATCATACTCTCATTGATTCCGTTCCTCCTTATCATCATGTATCCATTCTGGATCTGTTTATTCCTTCCATTCCTTTGAACTATTTCCGTCGATACTTGATTGAGGTTCCTGTCATCACGGTTTAAGCGCAGATTGAGCTGCTGCTAGGGATGCGGTCAGGGCGAGCACGTCATGGATGAGGACTGACCATCATGTTTTCTGGTGACATGGGAACGTCTCGAGTTAGTGTTTGTGTTGTGACCTCTTGTTGAGGCGAGTGTTCGGTTTTGCACCGGATGATCGGGCCACTGTTAGAGGCTGCCTGTTGTGAGAGCACTGTTGATGTACAGCCTGCCCCGGAGATTTGTGATGTCGTCTACCTTACAGAAAGATGACCCAGCTGTTGCTGAGATTGATGGGATGTCGCTTCTAAAGCTTACGAGCTGAGATCGCTGGAGCTTTCAGGCAGAAATGCGACAGATGATAGCTAGTCTATCATGAGTTGAGAGATGAAGGTGATTCGTTAGATTTGATACGCCGACGCAGGTCCAGTTGAGCCAAAGATTTATAGTGTGGAGAATCTTATTCAGATCTAGAATAGATCGACCCAGAGATGATGTTGTTCGTCGGATGATCCGATAGGAGATCAGGAAGTGGACCAGCTTCGGATAGAGGATCTCACCCAGATATGTTGTGAGTTGATCGAGAATGGACGGGTATGGAGTATTCCTCAAATTGTTGGGACGAGTTCCCGAGAACGTGTTCGACTAGATATCTTCTAAAGAGTGCTGAAGATACCGAGTTCATAATTTCGAGTCCGTGTGAGAGATTCCGGATTGACTGTAGCCGAGAACAATTGCAGTACGTAGATAGCCTGACATGACGTCGAAGTGGACGATAATAAAGACGAGTGGAACAAGAGGTTCGTTCGAGATACCGACGAGCTGTTGTTACTCCCTGTTGAGATTAGAGATCTGATATGTATACAGAGGCGTTGGGATATGACCAGTTCCCAAGAAAATGCAGTACTGAGAACGCAGATGTCCAGAGAACGAGAAAAAATTATGTAAGAGTACCAGCCTCCGTATAGTTCGTTATAAGTGAGATTGGAAGAGACCTTGAGCAGATTCCTTCCAGGACGCTGCTGCGATAAGATTTGCACCCAAGATCAGATGTGTCACGTGTATTCAGAGGGCCAGAGGCCGACGCCAGTGACATGCTGCTTTACGAGTGGTCATGCAAATTGGCCGAGAGATGACCAACGTTGTGCCAAAGCGGAATCGTTTCCGTTAGCACACCTGACTAGGCCGATGAGCAGACGGATTGCGAGATTGGTAATCCATAGAGAAAATGAGGACCCAAAGACAGAGGATGCCAGACCGTGAGCAGGTGCAAGCGGATGTTCTTGCTCTACCAGTTTTGGGCGGACCGACATTTTTCGACATTGTAGGAGGTGTACATCAATGTCATTTATTGCGATTTGCGTTTGTGATCCGAGTATCACGCTTATATCGCTTGGATTTGAGTTTTGATAATTGGGTTTCATGATATTGTTTTCATGCACCATGGCTGCACCTACTGGGTATTACATTTTTGTAATAGTTATTGCACTTGATTTATATTTTTACACCGCTACATCGGTTTGCGATTTGTGCATATCTATTGCACTTGATGTCGATTTTGTGCCTTGGCTGCACGTGTTTATACTTTCATGGATTTCGTACAGTTGATTTGATTTTATGCATGTGGTACGCACTCGATTTGATTTTTGAACTCGGTATAGCTCACATGTGCTTGCAGTGCGTTGATATGGATTTTGTGCACACAGTGCACACGTTTATGATTTATACACCTTGGTACACTCGGTGTTGCTTTTTATACGCATTTGACTTATTGATGAGTTTTCGTACATTTGTTGCACCAGATTTAATATTTCGTGCACTGGATGCACTGGATTTGATATTTCGTACACTGGATGCACTGGGTTTGGTACTTCATGCACTGGATGCACTGGGTTTGGTACTGTTAGTTATATGTATGCCCTAGAGGCCATTACTGTACATGGGATGTATATTGTAGTGGATGCTTGGACATATACAGGGAGGACTTTCTTACTCGATATGATAGTATGCTATCTGGTTGCGCTTTGTCTTAATATGTTGACTTGTATACGTGATGCTGTCTTGCTCTCACATGTTGACAAAACCCTTTAAGATGTGTACTTGACACCCAGGACTATGATGGAGATCATACTAGTGGGGCTAAGGGTAGTCCACAAGTACACCCTATAATTTTTCCTAGTCGAGGAAGCATCGAGACAGGGCATCGATACTCCAGAGTAGACTAGCGTATACGCATCTTGACCTATATCATGGGCGATGGATGATCCCATATCCTTTGGTGTTTGACATCAAAGATGGTGTACGGGTGCTCAGTGGAGACTGGGTACACTGAACGGACTCACCGAGAACTCCTAGATGGTATTATACCTATCGTCAGATAGCAGTTCTCTGGTGACACTTGTACAGATTAGTCTGTCGACCCAAAATCGTCATAGAGTCTCGTGTGATTCCCACTGTGCTTTGATTTCCACCTTACCACGGTCAAGAGATCGTGAAAAACGGTGGTTTTTTAGTACAGTCCCGAGTCACATGGAGGCAATGAGCGATAGAAGGGGATTCTTCTCTCCCGGTATTAGGAGTTGATGTTGCGCTATGCTCGATTGGCCATAACAAGAAATCCCTGGCCAGGATTGCTGAGATTTACTGGTAAGTGTTATCAGTAGTTTCTCAAACCGTTAGGGACCTTGCATCGACATGACTTATCAGGCTATTGGGGTCTGAGGTTTTGTTGGAGATAGTGCCCTCAGAGTCAATTATTGGATCACAGGCACGTGATTGCAATGATTGAGGGAGGACCTATCCCGGTAGGACAGTCTTACTCGAGATGATAGTATGCTATCTGGTTTATCTTTATCATCGTGTACTGCTTTAGGTGACCTGACATGTCGCTATTACACGTTGATAGAGCCCCTAGGATTCTTGCTTGACTACCAGCAGTATGATGGCGATCATATACGTGAGAGCTGGTAGTCTATAAGCACATCCTTAAAAGGTCCCTAGTCGTAGGAGTTTCGAGACAGGGCATCGATACTCCATTAGTAGACTAGTGTATACAGTCGAGACCCCGACGAGGGGCGGTGGCCGGTCTCACAAGCCACCGGTGTCTGTTGGTTCACCTAAGATGTATACAGGTGCTCATTGGGTTATGAGTACACCGGACAGGACTCGCCGGGAACCTGCTAGTTGGGCTTATACCTGATGTCAGATAGCAGTTCCCTGGTGACATGTGTACAGGTTAGTTCATCGACCTGAGGATCGTCATTTGTCTCGTGTGAGTTCCCACTGTGCTTTGATTACTACCCTACCGCGGCTCAAAGGAGTCGTGCAAACAGGTTTTAGTTGGGTACAGTCCCGAGCCACATGGAGGCAGTGAGCGGATCTTCAGGGGTTCGTCTCTCCCGGTATTGGGGGTGAGGTCGCGCTGTGTCTAGGAGAGCCATTACGCAAAGCCCTCGGCCGAGGCAGGAGATTTACTGGTAGGTATTCCAGTAGTATCTCAGGGCGTTCTGGGCTACACTCCGACACGACTTGTACCGCTTTTGGGGGTCTGACTTTTACCAACCCCCTAGGCCCGCCATGCGATACTCATAGACGAACGGACCGGACTGTACGGATATTGTCACTGACAGGCTCAGTAGGGTGTCAGGATGAGTTCGCTCATCGACGTCCCTTTTGGTCAATAGCTGGTGGCCCGTCACGTATTGGCTTATACCTCTGACGTGCTAGTGGTTAAATCCACAGCCATAGTATTGACGAGTCTTTAGAGTCCACCACACTTACAGTTACTCAAGCTTTCGGGCGAAACGCTGTAGAGGCCGTATGGAGATATGGCAGGGTCCGATCAGATACGTGCGGTATTGCACGGATCAGGATCGGACAGTTTTGTACTAGTAGCCGTATAGGAATATGGCAGGGTTCGATCTGATACGTGCGGTATTGCACGGATCAGGATCGAACGGATTTTACTAGCCGGCTTTGGCTTAAGCCGGTCCTAGTCTAGTACAGTGTAGATTTTGTCTCATTGCATTTGTATCCGGTCGGAATACAGATGCGGGTGTGTATGCACAGTATTGGGGTTTTCCTGTAATTTATTACGGGACCAGTTTTCTGGAGTTGCCAGTTTGCATTCCGTCCCGGCCGGTTTTCCTTTGTTCTTTCCCGGCCGGACTTTTCCGATGGAGGGGGTTGTTTGCAGTTTTGCAAATAACTTTTGGTGGAGGTTTTATTTGTAAGATGTTTTATTATGAAAGCATCTTTTGATACCTTTCTTATCCATCTTTATCATTTGCTTTTTGTTGATGAGATAGGATTAGGATTGATTTCATGTTGATGTGAGATTGTTATGATGATGTTTGGATAAGGTCACCTTTCTTTTGCTCCTACACTCACCTCCCTTTGTATGATGTTTTCATTGCTCCACCATTCTCATTCTCACTTGAAAAAAGATGAAATAGATGATAAGTTTTTTCAAGAGAAAAAAAAAGAAAGAGAGAAGAAGAAGAAGAAGAGAGCTTGAGTTTCATTTCTTGATCTCATTCATGCTAGAAAAATGCAAGCACCATTTTTCTAATCTCATTTCCTCCATCATCCACAAATGGCAACAAACCCAAGTGAGACAATCTACTACACATTCTACAGCACATCTTGAGCATGTCGAGTTGCCGGCTTCATGCGCGAGTTGCCTCGGTATTGAGGCGGGAGCCCGTAAAAGAAGAAGGCGATGTGGTGCCCTTTCCGGTGAGGAGGCGACGATGTGGAGGCAACACTTTCCGCGGGAGATCGGGACGATGACGAGAAGACCGGAGGACTCGGATCACTCGGTATACTTCTCACCCCCTCTCTAGTTAGCTAGCATTAGGTTAATGGTAAACGATCCGGGTTTTCTTTGTCCGCGGTAGCGCCGGTTTCCGAGTAAGGAAAAAAAATTTATTCCGCAATTTGGCCTCGAGTAAGACGGCCGGGGCGCTGCCGTGGCGCAACATGGTATCAGAGCCACGCCATTAACCTTACCTAGCTTCATTTGATGTGTTTGCGTTTCCGATCGACCGAAATTTCCAAAAACCGTATTTTTATTGCACATCAGTTTCTGTCGAGATTTTTTGGAGTCTAAAAATTTTTCAGGTGGTCTCAGAATGATGTGCAGGGAGTTCTAAGAACACTGCAAAAATTTGGTGACACTACCCCTCCGTACGACCGCGGAAGGGCTGCGCTAACCCCTGTTTTGCCGCGCTTCCGCCGCAGAAGTATGGGTTCGTGTGATTATTTTTTTTGCAGTGGGCTTATGGGCTTAAATTAGGGCTTTTGGAATATTAAAATTGGGCCCAGGTTTTCTGTGAGTGCTACAGTTTTGATTGGGGGCCCACTTGTTATTTTTTGGTCAATCGGAAAATTTTAAACACATTATTTCACAGTATTTACATTATATCTGCGACCGTGAATGTCACTCGATCGGTAAATCCGGTCTAACTGCTATAGCCCGGTTAGACGGATTTGCGAACGTGACTTTCACGTTGATGTTCTATGTTTATGCTGTGATGTTGCGGATCGGTCGTGGGGGATAGCCTGGATGCAATGCTAGTACAGTTTCGTTGTATTATGTACATTTGATATTGCGGGGCGAGCGTCCGACATGTGGACTGCCGTCACTGCCAGTTTGTTTTATTCTTTTGGGGCACGACCTGGTTGCGGTCGATGTACCCGGTGTATGTATATTTTACTTTCTGTACTAGGGTTGCCCCGCGGTGGGGTGCACGGATAGCCGGGTTCTGGAGGGCAACGGGCCCGCATCTCAGGGCATTGAGACGGAGGGGGCTTCAGTCCAGGATTGGCGGGCTATTCGCCGCACTCGTAGGGGGTACAGGTTGACCCAGGAGGGGTGCCCAAGTTACCGGATTCCGTGAAGTGCTGGGTGGTCCATTCACGGTGCTGGAGGAGGCTGCCTCGCTTCAGGTTTTGGCGGGTGACTTGCCGCACCCGTAGGGGTCTAGGTTTTCATTGCACAGGCTATCCACACGACCAGGGGAACGTCGGGTTTCAGCAGCGGCTCTGTGAAACCCGGGGCTTCCAGATATCTGTATTGTTCTGTGATGCTGTACATTTCTGTGATGTTGCATTCTTATCACGCCTTGAGCGAAATATAATATATTGGTATATATATTAGTAGATGTTGTATATATTTTTCATCCGCGCTAGTCCAGTCCCCGCTCTGTCGTTAGTAAGCTAACCTAACGAGTGATGACGGGACCCAGTGGCGAATGCGGATGGCATATACGTACGTCAGTATATTTTCGTTCTTTGTGGTGTGATCATTTGATGGGACTGCGTTGATTCGGATCAATGCAAGATAAACAAACCTATTCTGATGTTGTTGGAACACTTTTCAAAAAGCTGTTATTGCAAGGACGTTCACTTTTGTTTTGCATCGTGGTATTCATTTGGAATATCCTGCTCCTCAGTCGACGAGGCAAGGGCCGAGATCCCTTCACCGGGAGTGACCCCTTGGACAGAAGTTTGCATCAGGGCATTAACTTCACTATAGCCGATTACTTTTGCTTTGCATCGTGGTATTCATTTGGAATATCCTGCACCTCATTCTACGGGGAAAGAGCCGAGATCCCTTCACCGGGAGTGACCTCTTTAGTAAAGGTTTTCGTCACTATATTTTTATAAAAGGCTATGCAGTTCCTTCAACGATATCAAGTTCATTACGTTAAAGGTTTTTCGCCAAAAACCAGCCGTAGCCCTCCGTCATTTCCTACAGGTATTATTTGGTATTCGTGCTGCGTTTGTTGACCTAGTCAAGACGTAGTGTTCGGTAGCTAAGTGGTACTTGTTTGTTGCATAAGTGGGATTGGTTGAGACAGTCGTGCGGCCTTGTTGACCTAGTCAAGGGCACGTACGGGTGGGTTTAATGCAATCCAGAAAAATGACGGGTTGAACTTGACTGGCGGTTTATGGTTTGTTGACCTAGTCAAGGTCATAAACCGCTTGGGGTAAAAATCACATCGGGAGTTTCAAAAGAACTGAAACTTGCCAGGCATGCGCATACCTTCTGGAGTGTGATGACTTGAGTGGATTCCGTCAAGTTATCATGCGATGATAGTTGGATCCCGATTCCCACTGATGAGTTGGTTTACTCCTCGGGTCATCCCGACTAATTCTTCTTTCAGGTTTGGAGGAGAATTTGAGGTACAGTGGGAGGTTTCCAGATTAGACAAAGTGATAACCATTCTGATCTAGGTTAGAGTGCACGCTGAGTGTTTCTTTTCTCTCTCTCTGGCAGCGACCATTGACCCGACCCTGGACTATGACTCAGTGACCAAGTTGACCGAACCTTCTTAACACTGGCTTTTTGGATTGTCAGAGTTGCAGACCTCATTGCCACTTCTACTTTTACCCTTTTCTCCAGGACACCCCGTATTACTACGAACGTCCACTTCCATTGGACAAAACCATCGTATGGTTAGATACGAACTCGAAGGACTTCGAGGATGGTTTCTGGTTCTGGAGAAAACGGATAGGATTATTCAGTTGTCTTTTCTTTTCACCTTCTCTCAGGTTGCGAGTATTCCTTGGTTTAGGAGTAGTACACCTATTACGCAAATTGGATAGTCTTCTTCCAAACCTTAGGCTGGTGCCGACCGGTAGGGAATGAAGGAAACCAATTAGCATAACGATGGTGTACAGAAGGTATTAAGTTTAGACAAAGCAAGGGATTAGTAAGAGGGCAAAGTAAATTGCGACTGATATTCATGACCAAACCAAGTATTTCTTCGCCAACCCTAAATCACCTTTGTATTTCTCCAGGACACTCCGTATCACTACGAAGATCCCATTTTATTGGATACTCCATCGTATGGTTATATACGAACTCGAAAGGAACTTGTTCCAGTTCGGGGATGGATTATGGTTCAGGAGAAATAGGAATAAAGTACATTCAGGTGTCTTTTATCTTCACCTTCTCTCGCGTTGCGAGTGCTCCTAGGACTAGGACAGTACACCCATTATGCTTATTGGATAGTCTTCTTCCAAACCATAGGCTGGTGCCGAACGGTAGGGAAGGAAGAAAACCATTTGGCCTAAAGGGGTGTACAGAAGGTAATGACTAAAGACACAGAAAGGGATTTAGAAAGATGGCAAAGAATTATACGGTTACAGTTGTGAATCTGGAAAATGGAAGAGGCATTACTAAGAATACCAGGATACCCCGACGAAACATTTCAATGTTTCAGTTTCACTGTGTACTGTTAACAGAAAAACTGATTTCCCGATTAGACACTTACTCCAGGGTATGTATTTACCAGGTATGATTCTCACATCTGTATGGTTTTACAGATGAGGAGTGGGAGTAAGTTATTGGGAATTGGGTGATCATCCTCATTATATCGGGATTCGTTGTAATCGGTGATATTTGAGGAAGTCACCTGGGTTGTTTGCCGGTCGGCAGTTATTTGGTTTTGAATATCCGCGGTTATGCACCAATTTCAAATTGATATATCTGTACGTCTATTTTCATAAAGTGAGATATACCTTTTGATATTATGTCGATGACATTTACCTATATCAGTGGATGGTTAGGTAAGGAGCATTAAACAGCGGTGTAATTCTTCTTAACCATAAGTACAGTTTTCAACCTGCGACGCACAGTGAAAGAGTTGTTAGACTCAGCGGACTTATACAGAGTATTGTATGTTGTCCAGGGTCCATCAGGACAGAGGGGTAGGTCCTCGTACTATATTCGGTTTACTTATGACTTCTCTAGTTCTTAGACATGTGTTTCGTAGAAACACAGGGTCTAAGTTTTGAGGAGTTATAGGTATTTGAATAGAGTAGAGAACCAGCTGTAGCAAGTATCGGGATTCTTCAAAGAGATCGAAGATGTAGATACTTGTGTATGGTATTCAGTTGATAGTAATGATAAAGAGAAATTGCTTCTCTTTCAGGTTACTCATAATTGGAAGCATTCCTAAGTTGAGTAACGCTGATCGGCCTCTCTCCATTTAGTTGACATGCACTGGAGACAGCTGCATGATTTGAATCTGGTTCAATTAAATCAGTGCCTCTGGTTCTATATTGGATATAGAACAGTTCATATCTTAACGATGTTAAGGTACGGGGAGTTGTCCGGCTTATGCTTAAAACCAGACTCCGGATAACTCAAGGCACGTTTCTGTAATGGCTGTTTGTGGGTTGACCCAGGCTATGACGAGGGTTGACTTTCTACCATCTGGCAGATCAATAGAAATATTGTTCTAAACTCGCCACAGTTTTATTAAAAATGGATTTTTTCAAAAACAGCAGTGGGAGTATGGTAGAACTGGAAGTAATTCCAGAACCGCAAACGATTACTGAAGATTTAATAAGGAACCTAAAGATTCAATCTGATTTGACATTCCATTGGCCACTCCGCAGATACGGTGGGTAACTTCAGGCACCCGAGAGGTACTCCGGTAGCCTCAAGGACGGTGACAGGGAAGTTCTTGTTTACCCACACTTGCCATTGTTGCTGTTCCAGGCTGCGAGACCCGGTGGGAGGATGAGTATAGCGTCGTTCTAAACTAGCTTTAGAAGTGCACGTCTATATGACTCTGCCAGAGGGTTGTCGTAGTCAGTGGGAGCAGCGGAAGCATTGGTGGACATCAGGCTTATGTCTATTTATAGACTAAAGCAGATATAGCGGAGTTAGATCATCTGTTTCTGATGTGACAGTCATGGGTTTGACGTCATCAGAATAGGGGATGGATCTGTTGAGCAGGTAGTAGGAAGTGATATTCCTATACTACGATCGGTTATATTTTGGTCGTCACACAGTGTTTTCTCCACATAGGACTTGGATATTATATCAGACATACTGGTTACTAGATCTATGGTTTTAGATCTAGATTTGGGTGGTTTCCCAATCTGGGTACCTTGACAGCATTCTATGAGTATTTAGAATGGACGACTCCTGGCACGGTAGTGCACCTGCAGTTGATGGATTCACCCTCTCTAAAGGTGTCTTATAGACTAAAGGGGAGAGGGATACTCATGATTGGCAGATCACTTGCTTAGGCAATTGAGTCAATCATGAGATGTCAAGTACCACACCAGATGTTGTTCTTGCACTAGATGCAATAAGTTGATATCGATCCAATCCTGGAGAAACAGTCGGAAGCAGTTTTAGAACATAAGTGAATGTTCTAGGGATATGATAACGGCTGCCTCCTTTAGGAGACGGTTATCACTCCAGGCTTCCAAGGTGACATGGACGACAAGGAGGTTTTCAGAGTTATAGTTTTCCTTCTGAGGAGGGGCAGTATTTTGGACAGGTGGTCCAAGGCAATACTGAGGGAGGCTTGGCGCAGGATACTGATTAAGTTCGGTTGACGATACAGTCTAAGAAGTTTGGATTTGGAGTTCGTTTATGAGCTAGGTCCCATCAGACATCCAGACATTCTAAGACAGGTATTGCTCATTTCGGGAGATGGCTTTCTCCGCGAACTTGAGATATAGAGAGACATAGAAAGAAACATCACTGCGGATCCACTCACTGAGGCTATTCCTCGAACGCAATAGTCTCGCAGACGAGCTTTGTGAGACTGACTTGTAGAGGAGTTGGGTGTTCGGTATCACACGGGCTGTGAGTATGCGACATCACAATAATTAGCCTTGAGTGCAAGTGGGAGATTGTTGGAGATAGTGCCCTCAGAGTCAATTATTGGATCACAGGCACGTGATTGCAATGATTGAGGGAGGACCTATTCCGGTAGGACAGTCTTACTCGAGATGATAGTATGCTATCTGGTTTATCTTTATCATCGTGTACTGCTTTAGGTGACCTGACATGTCGCTATTACACGTTGATAGAGCCCCTAGGATTCTTGCTTGACTACCAGCAGTATGATGGCGATCATATACGTGGGAGCTGGTAGTCTATAAGCACATCCTTAAAAGGTCCCTAGTCGTAGGAGTTTCGAGACAGGGCATCGATACTCCATTAGTAGACTAGTGTATACAGTCGAGACCCCGACGAGGGGCGGTGGCCGGTCTCACAAGCCACCGGTGTCTGTTGGTTCACCTAAGATGTATACAGGTGCTCATTGGGTTATGAGTACACCGGACAGGACTCGCCGGGAACCTGCTAGTTGGGCTTATACCTGATGTCAGATAGCAGTTCCCTGGTGACATGTGTACAGGTTAGTTCATCGACCTGAGGATCGTCATTTGTCTCGTGTGAGTTCCCACTGTGCTTTGATTACTACCCTACCACGGCTCAAAGGAGTCGTGCAAACAGGTTTTAGTTGGGTACAGTCCGGAGCCACATGGAGGCAGTGAGCGGATCTTCAGGGGTTCGTCTCTCCCGGTATTGGGGGTGAGGTCGCGCTGTGTCTAGGAGAGCCATTACGCAAAGCCCTCGGCCGAGGCAGGAGATTTACTGGTAGGTATTCCAGTAGTATCTCAGGGCGTTCTGGGCTACACTCCGACACGACTTGTACCGCTTTTGGGGGTCTGACTTTTACCAACCCCCTAGGCCCGCCATGCGATACTCATAGACGAACGGACCGGACTGTACGAATATTGTCACTGACAGGCTCAGTAGGGTGTCAGGATGAGTTCGCTCATCGACGTCCCTTTTGGTCAATAGCTGGTGGCCCGTCACGTATTGGCTTATACCTCTGACGTGCTAGTGGTTAAATCCACAGCCATAGTATTGACGAGTCTTTAGAGTCCACCACACTTACAGTTACTCAAGCTTTCGGGCGAAACGCTGTAGAGGCCGTATGGAGATATGGCAGGGTCCGATCAGATACGTGCGGTATTGCACGGATCAGGATCGGACAGTTTTGTACTAGTAGCCGTATAGGAATATGGCAGGGTTCGATCTGATACGTGCGGTATTGCACGGATCAGGATCGAACGGATTTTACTAGCCGGCTTTGGCTTAAGCCGGTCCTAGTCTAGTACAGTGTAGATTTTGTCTCATTGCATTTGTATCCGGTCGGAATACAGATGCGGGTGTGTATGCACAGTATTGGGGTTTTCCTGTAATTTATTACGGGACCAGTTTTCTGGAGTTGCCAGTTTGCATTCCGTCCCGGCCGGTTTTCCTTTGTTCTTTCCCGGCCGGACTTTTCCGATGGAGGGGGTTATTTGCAGTTTTGCAAATAACTTTTGGTGGAGGTTTTATTTGTAAGATGTTTTATTATGAAAGCATCTTTTGATACCTTTCTTATCCATCTTTATCATTTGCTTTTTGTTGATGAGATAGGATTAGGATTGATTTCATGTTGATGTGAGATTGTTATGATGAGGTTTGGATAAGGTCACCTTTCTTTTGCTCCTACACTCACCTCCCTTTTTATGATGTTTTCATTGCTCCACCATTCTCATTCTCACTTGAAAAAAGATGAAATAGATGATAAGTTTTTTCAAGAGAAAAAAAAAGAAAGAGAGAAGAAGAAGAAGAAGAGAGCTTGAGTTTCATTTCTTGATCTCATTCATGCTAGAAAAATGCAAGCACCATTTTTCTAATCTCATTTCCTCCATCATCCACAAATGGCAACAAACCCAAGTGAGACAATCTACTACACATTCTACAGCACATCTTGAGCATGTCGAGTTGCCGGCTTCATGCGCGAGTTGCCTCGGTATTGAGGCGGGAGCCCGTAAAAGAAGAAGGCGATGTGGTGCCCTTTCCGGTGAGGAGGCGACGATGTGGAGGCAACACTTTCCGCGGGAGATCGGGACGATGACGAGAAGACCGGAGGACTCGGATCACTCGGTATACTTCTCACCCCCTCTCTAGTTAGCTAGCATTAGGTTAATGGTAAACGATCCGGGTTTTCTTTGTCCGCGGTAGCGCCGGTTTCCGAGTAAGGAAAAAAATTTTATTCCGCAATTTGGCCTCGAGTAAGACGGCCGGGGCGCTGCCGTGGCGCAACAGGTTTTACCACCCCCAAGCGATGATATGCGACATATCAGACGAAGAGACCGGACTGTACGGTAGTGTTACTGTCAGGCTTTTGCAGGAGTTAGAGCGGGCTTGCTTGCTGATCTTCTTATCGTTCAATACCCGGGTAGCCGTTACGTCCATCTAGTACCGATGACGGCTTATGGGTACTTGATGTGATCATCACCTACTGCCGGTGTATTGACGAGGCTTTAGAGTCCTACACAAAGGTTTCACTGGCTCAGGCAAAACGAAGTAGGAGCACGTATGTGATATGTGCGGGACCGAGATTAATACGAGTATGCGATACAGTGTTCTATTCTCGCGATATGAAGTATCGATCGGTTATATGGGATATAGCTGGGTTATCGAATCAAATGTTGATTCGATAAGTCGATATTGTATCGGTCGGTTATATGCGATATAGCCGGGTTATCGAATCAAGTGTTGATTCGATATAATGATACAAATAATATTAGTCGGTCATAAAAGATATAACTGGATTATTAAATCAAGTGTTTATTTAATGATTTAATGTATAATTATATATTTGATATATTAATTTACATTAACTAATATTAGCTCACTTAAACATTTATTTTTCTCACATGTGCACACTTAATATATATATGATATATATTAATTGTGTTTTATTTTGTGTCATGGTTGATAATACAAGCTACATGGGTGTATGAGACTTACACCATGATAAAAGTAATGTATGGTTTATTTATTTAGTGTAAATCAATTATTTGTTGGATAATGGTCACATGACATGAAGCTTTGAGAAGCTTGGAGACCCATTGACTAGTCCACTAGTTTTGTTTTATACTAGATATCTTGTTAGCCCAACCATTATCTTAACTCATGGTTAATTCTCTACATGAGACATATTAGATATTTTCTCACCCATGGTTGTCATTCTCACTCACAACATTATCTCTCTTCATCTTCCTCTTCAAAGCTCAAGAGCTTTCTAGCTCTTGATCAGTGAGAAACCCTAGTGTGAAAATTAATTCCAAAGTGAGCAAAAGTCCTACTTCATCATCCTCTACTAGATTAGCACTTTAGTATAGGGTGTTAGCTTCACTAATCCCACATTAGTGAAGATGGTAGCTTGGGTTAGTGTCTCCTCGACGTAGATCATCTTCGGCCTCGAAGACTTCAAGCAAGATCGTTGCTTTCTTCTCATGGAGCCATTCAAGAATTCGCAAGATCATTTCATCGCAGCGAAGGGACTACTACACAGAACTATTAAAGTGAAGGACCGGTCTACAAAGGTTGTATTGCTCATTCACTTAGATGTTAAGTTGTTAACATTGCTTGCTTTTTTAAATTTCTAGTTATAGATTCTTTGGTTAGAGTTATTTAGAACGGCAAAACTTTAAAAACGGCATGGACGATACCTCTCGAAACCTTGCAGCCGTCCTCGGAAACCCTACAGTGGTATCAAAGCCAAGCTAGAAATTTAAATGATGTTTGTTAGATTACGAAACCGAAACTTCTCCGAAACTTGAAACTACAAAACAGAAGTTTCTGTCGATTTTTAATGTTGTCAAACAATTTTCCAAACAACTGCAGAATGTTGTATGTGATAGAACATAAACACTGGCAAAATTTGAGGCGGTTTGGTGATAAAGTGGCCGGCCACCATACCCTTGATATCGGCTAAAAACCGAGCTCCCCCCCCTCAAATTTTGCCTGTGTTCCAGTCTCTGGGTTTTGATGTTTTAGGTGTTGTTTGTTTTTGCTAAATTTGCATGTGATGTTAACTTTCTACAAAAGCAACTCGTAGTGTTTCGTAGTCGTAATTCTAACATGTATTCGGGTTATTTAGACGATGTTAAAAAGTTTGAACGGATACCAATAACCCTGTAACAACTCTAATTTTCCTATACACTTTTCTACACAAAATTTTATATTTTTTCAAAATCCATAAAGGGGTATTTTAGCCCGAGCACAAGATATAAGTAATTATTTTGTTTTTTAATTACAAGTTACAAGAATGTAACAACTCCATTCTTAGTGTACAAAAATTTGATTTAAATTTGAAGTATACTTAGGGTATTTAATATTGTTGTTACCACTTTAAGTATTTGTTGTAAGTCCACGTTGCCCACCCCGGTGCTTACGGGGAGGCGGAATAGGTAAAAAAACGATTTTTCTTAAGGCAACATGGACTAGAAACTAGAGAATCTTTGCTAAACAAAACCTAGCAAACTAACTAGAGGTTCTATCTACTATGCTCAAGAGATTATACCTCACGAAACCGGTCCTTCGGGTCTTCACTCCGCTGTCCTCCTCATCCATGCAAGCTCCTAGGATCGATCCGGATCTTGGCCACCTCCGCAGCCTCCTAGAGTCGAAGACGATCCACCCGAGAGTTTGTGTTCCGAGCTCCACCTCAAGCCGAGGTAACTAGGGCAACAAGTTTGCTATGCTTGATGTCCTAGGTGGTGTAGAAGAAGAAGATGGATTTATTTGTCAATTTAGATCCTTATTTTCTCAACACATGATAGCAAAGGAAAAATCTAGAGGAGGAAGAAGGAGGAGGAACCATGGGAGCTTCTCACTTGAAGAGAGAGAATGAGAAGAGAATAATGAATACATAAACAAAATAATTACTAATCTTTATCATGATAAAGTTGATGGCTACATTGATATGACCATTATCATCACAAATCAAATCCAAAGCCAAAAAGCAAAAGAATACTCTAGATCTCACATGAAAGATCCTGGTCAACTATGGTCAAATTGTCAACAAGGTCAAGTAAGGTCAAATGGTCAAAGCAATTAGACATAACATAATTATCATTAAAAAGATTAGTAAATAATGTCCCCTCCTCATAATGGTTTTGACCGAACCAACTGTCAAATCCCTAATGAGGCACCTCCTTCTTCTTCGCCCCTCACAACTGTGCATACACACCCGCATCCGCATTCCGTAGAATGTGAATGCACAGAAGACAAAACTAATCCATCCATACAATACTAGGATCCGGCTTAAACCAAAGCCCACTAGCATTGTCTGCCCGAACAGCATACGCGCACAAGTGTACTTAAGTGATCATAGCCTTGCCGTAAAACCATACGGCCTCTACAACTTTTTGCCCAGTGCAAGGAAACTCTCTGTGTGGGACTCTAAAGACTCGACACTATGCTAGCAGTGGGTTTAACCATAGACCACAAGCGGCACTAGCTGTACGTAACGGTCCCCATGTAGATGTCGATAAGAAGGCCGATGAGGTAAACCCATCCGAACTCCTACTGAGCTTGAATGTGATAATCTCCGTACATTCCGGTCTGTTCGTCTGAGAGTATCGCATGTCAGGCTTAGGGGGCGGTAAACGTCAGACCCCTAGTAGCGGTACAAGTCGTGCCGGAGTGTAGCCCAGAACACCCTGAGAAACTACTGGAAACACTACCAGTAATTCTCGCTTGCCCTAGCCAGGGACGACTATGTGTAATGGCTCTCCTAGACACAGCGCGATATCAACCCCCAATACCGGGAGAGACGAATCCTGTCTAACCGCTACTGCCTCCAAGTGCTTCGTGACTGCCCCCAACTACTACCTATTTGCACGACTCCTTTGAGCAATAGTAGGGTAGTAATCAAAGTACAGTGGGAACACACTCGAGGCGAAGTAGCAGTATCAAGTCGACGGACTAAGCTGTACTCATGTCACCTGGGAACTGTTATCTGACGATAGGTATAGTACCAACCAACAGTTCCCGACAAGTCCTGTCCAGTGTACTCGTAACCTAACGAGCACCCGCATAATATCTCCAGTACGACGTACTGATGGCTGTGGGACAGACCATCTCCCCTGCTGGGATGAGAAGCGCATACGCTAGTCTACTCTGGTGTATCGATGCCCCGTCTCGATAATCCTACGACTAGGGACCTGTATAAGGATGTGCTTGTAGATTACCCAGCCCCCACTAGTGTGACTGCCATCACAACGCAGGTAATCAAGCAAAGATCCTAAGGGCTCCACTAATATGTATAGGCGATATGCTAAAACAAACACATGCACACATTAAAGTAGAAACAAACCAAGTAGCATACTACCATTTTGAGCAAGATTGTCTATACAACTGTGAATATCCCAAGCTTCCATTAAGTAATATACAAACTAGTATGATACAGTAATGGCCTCTAAGGCATATACACTAACAATCTCCCACTTGCACTAGGGCCATGTACTGGCGTATCGAAGACCTATCATCTCGATCAGCCGCTCGAACTGAGTCTGGGGTATGGCCTTCATGAGTAGATCCGCAATGTTATTCTCCGAATCTACTCTCTTCACCTCGATCTCCCGACGATCTACGATCCCCCTGACCAGGTGATACCGCCTCAAAATGTGCCTAGACTTCTGATAGGACCTGGGTTCCTTCGCTAAAGCTATAGCGCCGTTGTTGTCACAATACAGCGGTATTGGATCAACAATGGTAGGAACCACCTAAAGCTCCGTGAGGAACTTCTTCATCCTGACAGCTTCCTTTACGGCATCGCAAGCAGCTATGTACTCCGCTTCCATAGTTGAGTCAGCAACGGTTTCCTGCTTGGAGCTCTTCCAGCAAACCGCCCCTCTATTGAGGGTAAAGACATAACCCAACATGGACTTGGAGTCATCCTTGTCACTCTGGAAGCTGGAGTCAGCAAAGGCCTCGATCTTGAGGTCTTTTTCTGCCATACACCAAGAACATCTCCTTAGTCCTTCTCAGGTACATGAGAATGTTCTTTACTGCTATCCGGTGTTTCTCCCCTGGGTTCGACTGATACCGGCTTACAACGCTCAATGCGTATGCTACATCTGGTCTGGTACACAACATCGCATATATTATAGAGCCTACCGTAGATGCGTAGGGTATAGATGACATGCGATCCCTTTCCAAGTCAGTCTTGGGAGACATATCCTTGGAGAGGGTGATTCCGTGACAAGCTGGTAGATTACCACGCTTTGAACCTTCCGTACTGAATCGTTTCAGTATGGTGTCGATGTACCTGGACTGCGAAAGTCCCAACATCCTCTTAGATCTATCACGATAGATCTGGATCCCCAGAATGTAGTTGGCATCGCCCAAGTCCTTCATGGAGAACCTCTGTGACAAGAATCCTTTGACTGACTGTATCATAGGAATATCATTTCCTATTAGGAGAATGTCATCCACGTACAAGACGAGGAATACCACAGTTCTCCCTACAATCTTACTGTAAATGCATGGTTCATCTGGGTTTTTGACAAAGTCAAATTCTTTGACAGTATCATCAAAGCAGATGTTCCAACTCCGCGATGCCTGCTTCAGCCCATAGATGGACTTAAGCAACTTGCACACTTTACCGCTGCTCCCACTCTGAATGAATCCCTCCGGCTGATCCATATAGACGCACTCTTCCAAATTTCCATTTAGGAAAGCTGATTGATCGTTTCTTTGTGTGTTCAAGAAAATGTATAGAATCACAATCAAAGAATTATTTGACCGCAATCAACTACGGTGTCGGATGTAGATCGTAAGCGAGTGCGGATCGTCCACAGGGAAAGTGTAATCGTTCGTCTTTTGAATTAGATGAATCGAAACTTTAGGAAAAAGAAAAGAAAACAATTCATGATTTGTAATTGCAATTCAAGAAAGAGAAAATCAAGATCTAAGAAAGCATTAAAATCAAGAAGTGGTAATTTGTGATGATTTTTCCAACCAAATATCAAGAATCTAAATGAGGCTCGTAGGAATCGATCGGATGTATAGATATGATGAGATCTAATGATTTCATGTTCTTATCCTTTAGCGAATTGATACTAGATCGATGATAATTCATCGAGGTTAAGGATTTTGCGAAGAAGCTAGGGTTTCCTCAACTTATCCTTTGACCTTTCAATGAATCTCATTCAAATTCTAGCTTCTAGTCAATCAAATGATCAATAGTTATTCCCTAGTTTCGAGTGAACACAATCAAGGAAGGATCATCCCGAAACTAGGTCATCGATCATTTGATTCACAAGGATTTACAATCGTTATAGGATTTAAGAATTGTAAAAAGATCTAAATCATCATCATTCTATTGATCATCTCGACTCCTTTACGAGCGGAGTTTTACTCAAACATCACAACAAGAATCACAATCACAAATTGAGATCGAATCATGATACAAGAATTTAAAGAAAGCAAGATTAAAGAATTTCACCTTTTATTTATATCAACAATTTCGTTACAATCGCTCAAGAACTACAAGAGGAAGAACTCGAACGTCGATTTGGCTTCGCTCGTCTCCTTGAGTCGCGGATCGGCTTGGATCACTTGCCCGATTGAAGATCGGCTCCGCTCCTAAAAGGTTGAAGGCTTCTTGCTTGATTTGGTACTCGGGATCTTGAATTTGGATTGGAATTAGGGTTAGGGTTTCATACAAGTCGTGTCACTCAACTTGTAGGTGAAAGATTAAGAGATGAATGAAGAATTGATTGAACTCATGAACTACCTCAACCCTTAGATCTAGGCTCCTTTTTATAGACCATCAAAACCCTAGATCTAGGATTTGAATTTTGAATTTCCCTCCAAAAGTTTGTTGAAGAGATTTGAATTTTCCTCCAAAAGTTTGTTAGCAAGAGAGGCTTCTAGAAGTGATTAGTTAGGAGGGAGCTTCTAGAAATAGTTTGTTAGGAGCTTAATCAAGATTAGCTTGCTTAATTATCTTTGCTGATCTGGCAGAAGCTTCGCGAGAATTCTGGAATTTGACATATCTGAAATGAATGTGGGCCTTGAGAGAAGAATTGTGCACTAAAAATGGGGAGCTGACGTGGCTAATATGCGGCGGATCCACAGCGCAAGCAGGCTCCTGCCGCAGATCCGCGGCGCTTTATGGGCCTTAGGGCTTGGGCTCTCTGCTGCTTCTTTGGGCTGATGTTTGGGGCTTTTTATGATATGTTGAATATTGTAATTCCTTCTGTATTGCTACCAGCTCTCAGGTGTTTGAGTTGGCGTAATGTTTGATCAGCAAAATGATAATTTTGGCCTTTCTTCTGGAATTTCCTGCACAAATCTCGACACAAGTGTTGCGCAATATAGGGATGATGCGATACCATAAAATACAGTCAATTTCCCTAGAAATGCCGGTTTTAAAGTCTAACACATGCAATCCGATATTTTACGACTGTTTTGCTAATATGTGCTATATGAATGCCGAACACTTCTATATGAATGCAATTGATAGGGAAATTGCCGGTTTAAAGATGCAATATTTTCGACTGATCAAATTCCCCCAAACTTATTTTCGATCGTATCGAGCGAATTTTTTTATTAAAAAGAGAAGGAGAAAATAAAGAAAGAGAAAAGCACACTTTCGTAGGCAACACGATTGCACTGAGCACGTGCAACAAGCCTTTAAACCTCTAGGTGTCCCTAGTAGGAGGAGTGTTGTCTCCTGAGGGTTTTCAGCGGATTGCACCCACAAAATCCAATAATAGAAGGAAGACCGTGAATATTACATTTAAAGAAAAGAATTGTAAAAGAAAATCCTTGAAAATTAAGGTTTCCAACTAAGCTAGCTTTTCGGTTGTCATGAGCCCTATCTTAATGGTCACGAAAAAATGTCAGAAATCACGTCCTCCCTCAATAAAACATCGTCTTATTCTTCATTCCTATCTTTCTTCCAAATATCGATCATATAACCCTGCGTGTGTGTAAAGGACATCCCTACACCTGGAGAATTCAATTCAAGCTATCATACTCTTGCCCATCAGCCTCAGTAATTTTTAATTAATGAATATTTAGGATTGCTCACACACTTTCATGCGACCGTTAATACTTCTTAAGGTACTAACCGACCGATTACTCATGTGCTTGCTTATTTGGTGCATTTTCCTCGTCTTGCACCACCTCAGGCATAGCAGTGACTCCCAGACCAATTGGCCTTAGGGCACTAGGTGAAGAGGCACCCTCGCTATATATTTTTTATTGCCCTCGGTGATAACAAAACCAGTGTCCATTTTTTTTTTCACCACATTATATTTTATTCATTTTTTTTTATTTCCTTCATACATCGGCTTTAAGACGAGCATTTCAAGGTATCCTCTACTATCCCGGGCTTCAAGACGTGTGTAAGTGCGAATAGCAGGGTATCAACGTTCAAAATGTTTGGCTTCCAGAATAGAAACTATTTTTCAGACTTATTTTTATCCTCAGATTAGTGACTTCTTTCATCTTACTAACCCTTGGGACAATGGCTCATAACTACTTATTACTAGTTCGTATAAGAAAACTTCTAATTTTCTTGGTTTTCTTAAATTTTTCTAATCTCATGGATGTAATTTTTCACTATCTAAACTTTTATTATCTTATTTATATACAAAAAAGTGTAAATATTAAAATTATTTTTATACTTGAAAATTTTTAAATTTTTATGGGTTTTGAAAATTTTTAAATTTTTATAGGTTTTTTAAAGAAATGTTTTGTGCTTATGCAAATCATATGCAAATGATGCAAAAATAAGCACAAACCTCCCCCAAACTTGTTTTCAACAGTGTCCTCACTGTTGCCTTCTGCTAAATCTCAAAAAACCTGTAAGCTTGGGAGGAATTTATTAGTGGGGGCAAAATATATAAGTGAAGAACCTCCCCCAAACTTATTCTTGGCTCATCATTTTGTAAAAATTTTCTTTTCAAGAGCCAGAAAAATTGCCCCCCCCCTCAAACTTGAGTTATGCAATGTTAATCTTTGAAAATCACATAAGGGCGTCAAAAATCAGTGGTCGATGCCAAGCTTTGCAAAGACCGAATGTCAACACCAACCATTCAAAAATTTTGTCAATGCAGTGCTCTGGTTGGTGGAAGAAGAAGTGGGGAAAGGTTAAGTGGTGGAAGAGAGTGTGTGTGCATCTCATTTTGGAGAGACGGTGCAGTGAATGTGATGGATTACTTGCATTCTTTTTACAATTCAGAAGAATGGGTGGAGGTTCAATTTCATTGATTGGGACATGATTCATCTCAACACCCGTGTCATTCAAAAATGCGAGTTCATCAGCGAAGATCTCCTTAAAAGTTCCATCAATACCCCGATGAATAATGTCATCACAAAGTGCGGGGTGATCTTCAGACTCTAAAAGCAGTACATAATCGGTGTTAGTTGTTGACCCGGACATCTCGGTGGAAGAGTCCGTTTGTGTATGATACATAGTAGGGTCAAACAACATCGTATGAAAAGAGTCAAGATCAGTATCATGAGGATCATCAAATTCGCTGCTGTCGACATCCATTAAGTCGACAGAACAGACCTGAGCAGTAGGTTCGGAGGGTACACTTCCCAACTTGTAAATGTTCAGCTCAATTGACCTATTCCCGAAGGATAAGGTCATAGAACCATTACGACAGTTGATGATAGCGTTGGAAGTGGCCAAAAAGGGGCGACCTAAAATCACCGGAATTTGATCCCGTGGGTTCGCTACAGGCTGTGTATCAATTACAATAAAATCCACAGGGAATATGAATTCCCCGACTTTTATTAACACATCCTCCAGTTCACCCCTAGGTTTAATGATCGATCGGTCAGCCATCTGGAGAGTGCAATGGGTTGGTTTCAACTCTCCGATACCTAGTTGCTCATAAACTGAGTATGGAAGCAAGTTAACACTAGCGCCCAGATCTAGTAGAGCACGGTTGATGTGTTTTTCCCCAATAGAAATGGAAATCGTAGGATATCCAGGATCCTTTCGTTTCCTCGGTAATTGCTGGGGGAAAGCCGTGTCTACAGTTTTTGCCATGAAAATCTTCTTGGGCACTTGAGTCTTCCTCTTCCTAGTGCACAAGTTCTTAAGAGTTTTCGCATAGGACGGAACTTGTTGGATAGCATCTAGGAGAGAGATGTTGATGTTAACTTGCTTAAAAATGTCCATGATCTTCTCCATATATGGACTTAGTGTGTTTGCCCTTAACCGATTAGGATAAGGTGCTTTAGCAATAAGCGCTGGGTCCATCATAGGAGAAGGAAGTGTGTGTGGACCCGATCCCAGAATAGAAGTGGGGATCGTCCGTAGAGGAGTAGAAGAGGTGGGCTGAGGTGGCGAGCCTTGTGGAAAACGAAGAATAGGCTCGCAAGAAGGTGGTGGGGTAGAAGAACTGGGGTCAGAATTAGAAGTGTGTGTGAGGAAAGGACTCAGCCGGGGTTTTATTGATTGATTTATCAGTGTCATCAAACTCTTCCCCAACGTGATTGTCAAGAACTCTTCTAGATCTCAACGTGATTGCATCCACATGATGTGAATAGCCAGGATTGGGTAAAGGTTGAGCTGGAAGTTTCCCTTTCTCTCTTGCACTCATTTCGGCTTTTAGTTGTGCAATTTGTGCTTCCATCGATTTCATATTCTCATTTTGAGAGACAATGATCTTCATCACATTCTCAACGGAAGATTGCAAACTTGCCGTCCCTTGGATGGATTGTTTCATGAAGGTATCCAAGGTTTGTGCTAGTGCAGAGGTATTGTCTGTACCGGTCAATTGCAAAGAGTTTTCATGTGGTGCAAAAGTGTTGACCGGATTTTGGGAGTTTTGTGATTGGAAGGGGTGCTGACTGAATTAAAGTGGTTGCTGTTGTGGTGGAGGGACCCTTTGAAAATTGTGTTGGGTTGGAACCGTGTTTGGAGATTGTGATTGGTTCCAAGCAAAGTTAGGGTGATTCCTCCAACCCTGATTATAAGTGGAAGAAAATGGATCGTTCCTAGGTCTTTGAAATGCGGCATTGGTATGCTCGTGACCTTGAAACGGAGAATTTCGTGGACATTCTTCCGTGAGATGTGATGGATCAGAACACCATCCACATACAGTTTTGGAGAATGACATTTGATTTAGGACGGCAGCTAAAAATTTGTTTTCCATAGTTTCGAGTTTCTTTTGCATAGCTGAAATTTCAGCTCTAACTCCTATGGAAACATCCGATTGGTTATTGCCAGCCCTAGACGATTGACTCACACCCTCCCACTGTAAAGATTTTTCAGCGAAATCTTCTAGAAATTTCCAGGCTTCCCCATCATCCTTAGTCATGAAGTTGCCTTGACACATTAATTCAAGGATCTGTCTTGTGTTAGGATTAATGCACTCATAAATGATTCGGCACAGATCCCACCTAGGGATTCCGTGATGAGGACATTGGACTAACAGATCCTTAAAGCTTTCAAGACATTGTGAAAATGTTTCATTTGGAAGCTGGGTGAATTGATATATTTTGCTACGGACTCGAGCTGTTTTATGATGTGGGTAGAATTTCTTAAGGAATGCTTTGAAGAAGTCTTCCCAATTGGAGATGGAATGTACGGTAGTGTTATACAGCCACTTCTCGGCTATATCACACAAGGTAAATGGGAGAAGACGAAGACGCAAAGCATCCACAGAAAGTTGTGAAGTACCCATCATTGCGCATACATTTTCGAATTTCATGATAAACACATATGCGTCTTCAGTCTCGAGACCGTGAAATTTTGGTAGAAGGTTGATGTATTGGAGTTTAATCTGAAAATTGTCCCTGTTGGCTGGTGGAATGGAAACACAGGTGGAAAGGGGACCTCGAATAGGATAGCACCTCTCGTGGAGAGAGATGCGAGGTGGATTCTGCGCACCAACGGACGGCGGCAGGGTAGTGGAAAAGAAGTTCGATGGAGATGGATCCATCGATGTGGGTGTGGTGGTGGGTAAAGAAAAGGTAAATGTATAAATACCGACTTTAGGGTCGATCGGTGAGACACGGACTAACAGGCACTAGAATCCCGTTGTCCAGCCTATCTTGCACTAAAAAGGGTTAGTACAAGTGGCAGCGTGAATTATAATTAGGGGAATGAAGTGTTGGTGTTTGTTTTTGAAAAATGATACGGATTTTTAAAAATATGATACAATCACAACAAATGCAACAAGCAATACCCTAAAAATCTAGTAGTCACCTAGGTCAGGCTCTAGACCGCTCCTAACTGCCAAAAGACAAGTCGCAGGATAAATCCTCCACTGCCTCTTTATCTCTCCTGTGGCCAGGTAAGTGCCAGGTAAGTGGGAGGTTCTCCACTACGTAAGAAGTGGGCCTAATTAAGTAACCACTAGCCTTCGACACACTTGCCATAGACACCACAAAAGAAACGCGGATAAGCAATGAATTACCCACGGCCTTCTTCTGTCCTAAGTGAGCGCGGCGGTCCTTAGAGTCATCTCTAGATATTTTTTAATTAATGAGGGTAATGCGGATGCAAGTTTGTGATTTTTGGGGCTTAGGAAGGGTAATGAACTCCCCACCTAATCTGGATTTGGTCTTTGCCCCTTAATGTCCGTATTAATATGCAAACAACCAAAAATCAAAACACGCACAATTTATTTTGCTTTTGCGGCGCTGCGATTTATTTGCAAAAAAAACTGCAGTAAATTCTTATTTGGAGCAGACAGGGAAGAAGATAAGAAAGTTAGAGACTCACAGAGGAATTTTGGTGCAGTGAAGGGCTAGATCCGCCGCGGAATCGCGGTGTAAGAGGGGTATATGCTGCGGAATCGCGGTGGAAGGAAGGGATCACAGCTCCAAAATTTTCCAGCAAGCTTCTGTTCACTTTTCCTGCTCTCTGGAAATTTCAGAAAAAAATTTCTCCAGCTCCGATAATTCCATATTTCCTCACAATCAAATCACAACAACACGTATTAGTGTTTGCACAAGTTTTGATCCAAAAATAGAGACGGAATAAACTTTTCAACTCAAATTTCAAAATACGAACAATTAGCGCACAATCGCCGGCAACGGCGCCATTTGATTGATCGTTTCTTTGTGTGTTTAAGAAAATGTATAGAATCACAATCAAAGAATTATTTGACCGCAATCAACTACGGTGTCGGATGTAGATCGTAAGCGAGTGCGGATCGTCCACAGGGAAAGTGTAATCGTTCGTCTTTTGAATTAGATGAATCGAAACTTTAGGGAAAAGAGAAGAAAACAATTCATGATTTGTAATTGCAATTCAAGAAAGAGAAAATCTAGATCTAAGAAAGCATTAAAATCAAGAAGTGGTAATTTGTGATGATTTTTCCAACCAAATATCAAGAATCTAAATGAGGCTCGTAGGAATCGATCGGATCTATAGATGTGATGAGATCTAATGATTTCATGTTTTTATCCTTTAGAGAATTGATACTAGATCGATGATAACTCATCGAGGTTAAGGATTTTGCGAAGAAGCTAGGGTTTCCTCAACTTATCCTTTGACCTTTCAATGAATCTCATTCAAATTCTAGCTTCTAGTCAATCAAATGATCAATAGTTGTTCCCTAGTTTCGAGTGAACACAATCAAGGAAGGATCATCCCGAAACTAGGTCATCGAACATTTGATTCACAAGAATTTACAATCGTTATAGGATTTAAGAATTGTAAAAAGATCTAAATCATCATCATTCTATTGATCGTCTCAATTCCTTTACGAGCGGAGTTTTACTCAAACATCACAACAAGAATCACAATCACAAATTGAGATCGAATCATGATGCAAGAATTTAAAGAAAGCAAGATTAAAGAATTTCACCTTTTATTTATATCAACAATTTCGTTACAATCGCTCAAGAACTACAAGAGGAAGAACTCGATCGTCGATTTGGCTTCGCTCGTCTCCTTGAGTCGCGGATCGGCTTGGATCACTTGCCCAATTGAATATCGGCTCCGCTCCTAAAAGGTTGAAGGCTTCTTGCTTGATTTGGTACTCGGGATCTTGAATTTGGATTGGAATTAGGGTTAGGGTTTCGCACAAGTCGTGTCACTCAACTTGTGGGTGAAAGATTAAGAGATGAATGAAGAATTGATTGAACTCATGAACTACCTCAACCCTTAGATCTAGGCTCCTTTTTATAGACCATC
Organism: Agapanthus africanus; assembly: GCA_030015575.1. NCBI lineage: Eukaryota > Viridiplantae > Streptophyta > Magnoliopsida > Asparagales > Amaryllidaceae > Agapanthus > Agapanthus africanus. Next base: position 296,620,805 of record CM057347.1, read on the forward strand.
AAAACCCTAGATCTAGGATTTGAATTTTGAATTTCCCTCCAAAAGTTTGTTGAAGAGATTTGAATTTCCCTCCAAAAGTTTGTTAGCAAGAGAGGCTTCTAGAAGTGATTAGTTAGGAGGGAGCTTCTAGAAATAGTTTGTTAGGAGCTTAATCAAGATTAGCTTGCTTAATTATCTTTGCTGATCTGGCAGAAGATTCGCGCGAATTCTGGAATTTGATATATCTGAAATGAATGTGGGCCTTGAGAGAAGAATTGTGCACTAAAAATGGGGAGCTGACGTGGCTAATATGGGCGGATCCGTGGCGCAAGCAGGATCCTGCCGTGGATCCGCGGCGCTTTATGGGCCTTAGGGCTTGGGCTCTCTGCTGCTTCTTTGGGCTGACGTTTGGGGCTTTTTATGATATGTTGAATATTGTAATTTCTTCTGTATTGCTACTAGCTCTCAGGTCTTTGAGTAGGCGTAATGTTTGATCAGCAAAATGACAATTTTGGCCTTTCTTCTGGAATTTCCTGCACAAATCTCGACCCAAGTGTTGCGCAATATAGGGATGATGCGATGCCATAAAATACAATCAATTTCCCTAGAAATGCCGGTTTTAAAGTCTAACACATGCAATCCGATATTTTACGACTGTTTTGCTAATATGTGCTATTTGAATGCCGAACACTTCTATATGAATGCAATTAATAGGGAAATTGCCGGTTTAAAGATGCAATATTTTCGACTGATCAAAAGCCATCTTTACGTCCATCTGCCAGATCTCATAATTGTGGAAGGCAGCAATGGCAAGAAGGATCCGAATGGATTTGAGCATAGCCACTGGAGAAAAGGTCTCTTCATAGTCCAAACCAGGTCTTTGATGAAAACCCTTTGCAATAAGTCTAGCGTTATAGGTTTCAACCTGCCCATCTATACCGATCTTCTTTCTGAAGATCCATTTGCAGCCTACGGGTTTTACCCCTTCTGGAGCAATGTCCAAAGTCCAAACTTTGTTGGTGCACATAGACTCCATCTCGGTCCGCATTGCATCCAGCCATTTTACTGAGTACCGCTCTGAATGGCTTGCTGGAAGCTAGTAGGCTCATCATTATCAATGACGCAATCCTTCTGATCCCCGTCTTTGAGAAAACCGTAGTATCTCTCGGGCGGATGAGACTGCCTACTACTCCTGCGGAGTGGCGCTGGGATGTCCATTTCTCCTGAAACTTCTGGTTCTTACAATCTTTCAGTAATAGCTTGTGGTTCTGGAATTTCTTCCAGTTCTATTGCGCTCCCACTTATCTGACTTTCTAAAAATTCAGTTTCCAAGAAGTGGGCATGCTGAGAAACAAAAACCTTTTGTTCCTCTGCGGAATAGAAAAGATACCCCCTTGAGTTCTTGGGGTATCCCACAAACTTACACAGTACTGAGCGTGCCTCGAGCTTGTCCGCTTGCTGCTTCTTTACAAAAGCTGGACATCCCCATGTCTTAAGATATTTAAGACAGGGTTTCTTCCCACTCCACATCTGATATGGGGTGGTAGGCACAGTCTTGGTAGGAGCCTTGTTCAAAAAATATGCAGCTGTTTCTAGTGCATAACCCCAGAAAGATCGTGGTAACTCAGCCTTACTCATCATGGAATGAACCATATCTAATAGAGTTCGATTCCGCCTTTCCGATACACCATTGTGTTGTGGTGTGTATGGAAGAGTAAGTTGAGAGAGAATTCCATTCTCTTTTAAGTAGCCCAGAAACTCGGCACTCAAGTATTCACCACCTCAATTAGATCTCAGTGTCTTGATACTTTTGCCTATTCGTTTTTCAACTTCATTCTTGTATTCCCGAAATTTCTCAAAGGCCTCGAATTTATGCTTCATCAGGAAGACATGTCCATACCTCGAGAAATCATCCGTAAAAGTAATGAAGTATGAATAACCACTTCGCGCATGTGTAGACATTGGACCACATACGTCACTGTGTATGAGTCCCAAGAGCTCGCTTGCTCTTACTCCGTGTCCAGTGAACGGAGTTTTTGTCATCTTTCCCATGAGACAAGATTCACAAGTGGCATAAGACTGATACTCGAACGGATTCAAGTATCCCTCTTTATGTAACTTTGTTAACCGTGTCTCATTAATGTGACCCAGTCTACAATGCCATAAGAAAGCCTTATTTGTTTCCGGAAACTTTCTTTTAAGTGTGTTCTGGACACTGAAAACCTGAGCTTGATTCAATACGTATATCCCGTTTTCTAATGTACCTTACCCAATCAGAACTTGATTTAGGTGGATGTGGACCACATCGCTTACAAAAGTAAAATCATATCCTTCCTTAGAAAGTAAGGATACAGATATGATATTACAGGTCGCACTAGGTACATACAAACAGTTATACAGAATCAATATCTGCCCAGTTGTCAGTCCAAGATGATATTCCCCTACGGATTCAGCGTCCATGCTCATTCCGTTGGCAACCATGAGAGTCATATCACCTATCCTGATAACTCTACGGTTTCTCAGAGCCTGTAATGAATTACAGATGTGAGATCCTGATCCGGTATCCAATACCCAGGAAGTAGGGTTAACTGACATACAGTTCTCTACTACAAACACACCCGAAGCCGAAGCCACAACATGCTTCGAATCCTGGCTACTGGCTTTGCTAGCCCTGCAATCCTTCTGCCAATGTTCATTCCCGTAACAATAGGAACGTCCCTCCTTTACTACATCCAGTCCCGAAACTTTTGCCCTTCCCTTTCCTTCTACTTCCCTGGTTTCCTTCAGGGTATAAGTAGAGGGCAGAGACTGTAGAATTAAGTCGGTATTTGACCCGTTCTTCAACGTGGTCTTCAGGTCCGTGAGCTCATCAAAATAGCTGGTCTCTGTAAGGACGTTGCCCCCTACAGACGACCCGATAGCCAACCTCGCTTGAAGCAATTCGTTCGAGGTTTCATATCTTGCGATACGAGATTGCTCTCCATATAAATCTTTGTTATGGAAGAAGATAGAAACTAAGTCCATCTTCTCATGCTGCCTCTGGTATGCACCATTAACTGAGGCCAACACGAGGTACTTGGTATTCGCACAGTCTTTTTCCGATATCTTACGGATATCAATATCCGCGACAGTGGAAACTGGTCCTGAGACGGCAGGGGTTTGATTAGTTAAGAGGTGTCCCAGCTTGTCATGGGTAATGGACATCTGGACAGACCTTTGCCAGTCAGATTCAGTCATTTTATTATCTAGATGTAACCTATGTATGGTTACTGGGTCGCTGCAATTAAGAGAGAAAGAAGAAAACACTCAGCATGATGCTCTTGCAAGTTTAGATTGGTTTTTAGTTTATCTAAACAGGATGGCTCCCACTGTTTCTCTAATCCTTCCTCAAACCATAAAAGAAGAATTAGTCGGGATCGATCTCACCATACAATACTTGCTTAACCGTTCAGCCAGGCCAGTGTTGGTACTTCGAGGGAGGTTTTACGACGCTTTCGCAAAGTACCTTAATTAAATAACCTCTTTTCCCTGTGGGCGTAGCCCCGCTAACATCTTTCTAAACACCTACTTGGTTTATAGCATTGATCGTTAAGTGAGAAAGTTCCCGAGGAGTAGCATATACTCACAGTAGGATCGGGATCCAAATATCATCGTATGATAAAACTGAAGGAATCCTACCAGAAGCATCACACTCCAAATGGTATGCACCACTAGCAAGTTTCAGTTTCTTTAGAAACTCCCGATGTGGATTTTTGCCCCATGCTCTTATGACCTTGACGAAGGTCAACAAATCATAAGTCACATGTCAAGTTCTACCCATCATTGTCCAGGTTAATTTGAACCCACCCATATATACCATTGACGAAGGTCAACAAGGTAATACGACTGTCCCAAACCAACGCATCTATCTATGCTACATATGAACACCCAACAGCTACCAATCACTGTGCCTTGACAAAGGTCAACAAACATAGCTTGAATACTATTGAATGTTCATATGAAATGATGGAGGGCTATGAATGGTTTTGGCGAAACCGTGAACATAATGAACTTGATATAATCGAAAGAACCTTGATAGCTTTTAAAAGGAGTGGTTTAAGCTCCGCGTTTTTAAAAGTTTTCTGTTTTGAAAAGAAACTGAGTGGTTTTGAAATTGTTCCAACGACTTAACTTTGGTTTATTTTCTTGCATTAATTTAATGCGTCCCATCAATTAATCCTACCATTGCAGAAAACAACGAAAATATGACGTACGCTTATGCCATCCGTATTCGCCACGGGGCCCGTCATCACCCGTTAGGTTACTTAACTAACGACAGAGCGGGGGCTGGACTAGCGCGGATGCAAAACATAAGCAACGCCTACTAGATATCATATATAGATATATACATTCGTCAGATGCAATGATAGCCATTCTAGATCACAGATGAACACATTGGATATGCTAGGAATCCGTGTTTCATTCGAGCCTGCAACGAAAGACGGATTACACGGTCGCGATGAATAGCCAAACGCCGCCCTAGACCCCTACGGGTGCGGCAAACTACCCTCCAAGTACCCGAAGTGAAGCAACCTCCCTCAGCAACGTAAGTAGGCCACTCGGCACTTCGAAGTACCCGGTAGTTTGTGCACCCCACCTTGGGTCTATCCTAGGAGCAAAAACAGTAAAAGAAATAATATACAATGGCGGCTACTACCTCATCCCGGATGTGCGGCCATAAAAATAATATTACATCAATTTACATATTATTTCAAATGAAAGATAAAGAAAACTCTCATCTCACAACCCCCGGCATTCATCCGCGACAATCCAACAAGTTCATATACACAATCCAACAACATTACAGATCACAGATATGCACAACCCCCACTAATCGACGTATAGCGATTAGTTGACGTTCAGTGCATATATCACATTACAGATATAACCATTTAGCAAAAGTTTGTAGAACTTCGATCAAAACACCAATTTGTAACTACCTCAAACACAACTTTGTTCTCTGGAAATTCTGGGCAAAAACAAAATACTTTAAAAATCACAAAACATCATACTGAAGAAACTGCAGCAAACCCGAGTCGCGGCCGAGTCAACTCGGCCGCGGATCCGTGGCGAAACGCGTGGTTTCGCCGCGGTTCCACGGCGCTTTGACCGAGTCGTGGGCTCGTTTTTGCTGGTTGTTTCTAGAAAACCATGCACTGATTTTGAAGATATGTGGAATTATTTTTAGAGCAGTTTTCAAAATCGGCAGAAAGTTTAGTTTTTAGACATGTTTCGCGATTTTTTTCCGGATCGAAGTTCTAATCACTTTGCTAACATGCTAGTTGTTGTTTAGCTAGGCTCTGATACTACTGTAAGTCCACGTTGCCCACCCCGGTGCTTACGGGGAGGCGGAATAGGTAAAAAAAACGATTTTTTCTTAAGGCAACATGGACTAGAAACTAGAGGATCTTTGCTAAACAAAACCGAGAAAACTAACTAGAGGTTCTATCTACTATGCTCAAGAGATTATACCTCACAAAACCGGTCCTTTGGATCTTCACTCCACTGTCCTCCGCGTCCATGCAAGCTCCGAGGATCGATCCGGATCTTGGTCACCTCTGCGGCCTCCTAGAGTCGAAGATGATCCACCCGAGAGTTTGTATTCCGAGCTCCACCTCAAGCCGAGGCAACTAGGGCAAAAAGTTTGCTATGCTTGATGTCCTAGGTGGTGTAGAAGAAGAAGATGGATTTATTTTTCAATTTAGATCCTTATTTTCTCAACACATGAGAGCAAAGGAAAATTCTGGAGGAAGAAGAAGAAGGAGGAACCATGGGAGCTTCTCGCTTGAAGAGAGAGAATGAGAAGAGAATAATGAATACATAAACAAAATAATTACTAATCCTTGTCATGATAAAGTTGATGGCTACATTGATATGACCATTATCATCACAAATCAAATCCAAAGCCAAAAAGCAAAAGAATACTCTAGATCTCACATGAAAGATCCTAGTCAACTATGGTCAAATTGTCAACAAGGTCAAGTAGGGTCAAATGGTCAAAGCAATTAGCCATAACATAATTATCATTAAAAAGATTAGTAAATAATGTCCTTGCCTCATAATGGTTTTGACCAAACCAACTGTCAAAACCCTAATGAGGCACCTCCTTCTTCTTCGCTCCTCACAACTGTGCATACACACCCACATCCGCATTCCGTAGAATGCGAATCCACAGAAGACAAAACTAATCCATCCATACAATACTAGGATCCGGCTTAAACCGAAGCCCACTAGCATTGTCTGTCCGAACAGCATACGCGCACAAGTGTACATAAGTGATCGTAGCCTTACAGTAAAACCATACGGCCTCTACAACTTTTTGCCCAGTGCAGGGAAACTCTCTGTGTGGGAGTCTAAATACTTAACACTACGCTGGCAGTGGGTTTAACTACAGACCGCAAGCGGCACTAGCTGTACGTAACGGTCCCCAGGTAGATGTTGATAAGAAGGCCGATGAGGTAAAACCATCCGAACTCCTACTGAGCCTGAATGTGACAATCTCCGTACAGTCCGGTCTGTTCGTCTGAGAGTATCACATGTCGGGCCTAAGGGGCGGTAAACGTCAGACCCCTAATAGCGGTACAAGTCGTGCCGTAGTGTAGCCCAGAACACCCTGAGAAACTACTGGAAACACTACCAGTAATTCTCGCTTGCCCTGGCCAGGGACGACTATGTGTAATGGCTCTCCTAGACACAACGCGATATCAACCCCCAATACCGGGAGAGACGAATCCTGTCTAACTACTACTGCCTCCAAGTGCTTCGGGACTGCACCCAACTACTACCTGTTGTTAGTTATATGTATGCCCTAGAGGCCATTACTATACATAGGATGTATATTGTAGTGGATGCTGGGACATATATAGGGAGGACTTTCTTGCTCGACATGATAGTATGCTATCTGGTTGCTCTTTACCTTAACGTGTACACAGATTGTCTCTCTATTACATATTGGTAAAGCCCTTAGGATGTGTACTTGACTACATGGACTATGATGCGGATCATACTAGTGGGGACATGGTAGTCCATAAGTACATCCTTGAAAGTCCCTAGTCGTGGGTGTATCGAGATGGGGCATCGATATACCAGAGTAGACTAGCGTATACCTTCTCGACCCATACAGATGGGCGATGGATTATCCCATATCCATCGGTGTTTGACATCAGAGATGATATACGGGTGCTCAGTAGAGACTGGGTACACTGGACGGACTCGCCGAGAACTCCCAGATGGTATTATACCTTACGTCAGATGGCAGTTCTCTGGTGACACTGGTACAGAGTAGTCTGTTGACCCGAGATCGTCATAGAGTCTTGTGTGGTTCCCACTGTGCTTTGATTTCCATCTTACCACGTCCAAGAGGGCGTGAAAAACGGTGGTTTTTGGGTACAGTCCCGAGTCACATGGAGACAATGAGCGATAGGAGGGGATTCGTCTCTCCCGGTATAGGGAGTTGATGTTGCGCTGTGTTCGATTGGCTATAACAGGAAATCCCTGGCCAGGGTTGCTGAGATTTACTGGTAAGTGTTACCAATAGTTTCTCGAACAGTTATAGACCTCATATCGACACGACTTATCGAGCTATTGGGGTCTGACGTTTACCACCCCTAGGCGAGATATGCGACAGATCAGACGATCAGACCGGACTGTACGGTAGTGTTACTGGTTGGATTCACTGGAGTGTGAGCGGGCTTGCTCGTCGATCTTCAGATCGCTCAATACCCGGGTGGCCGTTACGTTTAGCAGACCGCTTGCGGCTTGTGGGTGATTGATATGATCATCACCTGCTGCCGGCGTATTGACGAGTCTTTAGAGTCCTACACAGAGGTTTCCTGGCTCAAGCGAAACGAAATAGGAGCGCATATGAGATATGTGCGGGACCAAGAATAATGCGTGTATGTGATACCGCATTTCATTCTCGCGATGAATGTGTCGAATGGTTGTATGCGATATAACCTAGTTATCGAATCAAGGATTGATTCGATAAGCCGATACATAGGATACTAGTCGGTTATGTGCGACATGACCGGATCATTGAATCAAGTGTTGATTTAATGATTTAATGCATAATTATATATTTGATATATTACTTTGCATTAACTAGTATCGGTTCACTTTAAATGGATTTTCTCACTCGGGTGTGCGCATTCCATATGCGATATGATTTTGTGCACTTGATTGTATCATGTTTGATGATACATGCTTTTTGGTTAAGTGTAAAGTATCAAACTATAGTTAAGTGGATGATTAGGGTTTTTGATTTCCTTATTTATATATAAATCTTTTTCTTTTTGGAAAAAGAATAAGCAAATGAGAAAATGGTGGCAATTTTTGTTTTGTTCATGAAGTTTCATGAACACTTTGACTTTGTCACCATTTTGTCTCATGCTTAACCCTAATCACTCCACTAACCCTAGTTCACTCTCTACAACTAACCATGGTTCACTTATGATAAGAATGGATTATTCTTTTCATTTTAAATAATTCTTATGATAATAATCATTCTTTATCATCTTCTTCTTCTTCTTCTTCAAGAAGCAAAAAACCTAGACTTCATCAATGGTGTTTGATGGAAATGAGTGAGAAATCCAATTCTAAAGTCTACCCACTTCCTATTTCTTCATCCTCTACCTCTTGCCAAGTAGTAGAGTGTGTTTCCTTCACAAGTTTTCATGGCTTGGTGAAGGTGGAGCTTGATCTAGCGATGCTTCGACATAGATCATCTTCGGCACGTCGTCGATGACCTAGCCCGTCCATTCTCCGATGAAGCCGACACTAGAGCCCGGGATTTGTTTTGGACAGCGAGAGGACTTCATTGCGGAGCTATGGAGTTGGAGCACCGGATCTACAAAGGTTGTATTTCCGTATTCTCTTAGTTAAGTGTTAACTAGTTTGCTTTTCGCCTAGAAATCTAGCCAACGATCCGTTCTAGGGTTTCTCGGCACCGTTTAAATTTGAAATTGGAATGGTCGATGCCTTGTGAGACCTCATTAGGGTGCCTAGGAACCCTACAGTGGTATCAGAGACTAGCTAGAGTCTTAGGCGATGCGTAGACGGAGTTAGAAGTCCGATCGACCCGAAACCCCGACTTGAAAGTGCTCTCTGGACATTTTCTGTTTTCGTGGATTTTTGAGAATTAAAAATATGCAGAAAAATCCGCAGGAAATTCTAAGAATTACGGTGCAAAAAGTAACTAATGATCCCTCAAAAGTGCAGCGGAACCGCGGCATTAGCATGCTAATGCAGCGGTTCCGCGGCCGTTTTGTCTTATTAGGCATTCAATTTTGCACAGTAATTCCTATTTTGCAGTGCTGGTTTTCCTGGGAATTTTTTTTTCTGAAATCAAGAGTTGAGTTTTTTGGGTTGTATTAGGAGTTCGTACATTCGATCGGATTGTCTAATTTTGTCTATGTGTTTTTCGGATATTTTAGAATATGTTAAAAATTTCGACCGGACATAAATACCCACTTTTTCCCCTGCCGGAAAATTTCCAAGTGTTGGATTTTTCCGTGGTTTAAGGACGTTCTGAGTAGTGCAGGTAACGCGATGGTCCCTCTAGAAGACAACAAACCTTAACTCGATTATGTGACCGTCTTGAACTGCCCTTTGAACCTTAGGGTTTGGGGCAGTACGGCGTGCCACATGTGAGGCGTTGGCTTGACCCTTCTACGGCTGGACCGTTGGTACTGAGGCATGAAGTGAATGTCTTTGAACTTATTTCATTCAGTTGATCGGGAAAACTTGGGTGTTCGATTGTTCTATCGAAAAGTTTAACATTTTCTATCTTATCCGGAATGTGATACAATAATTGGAATTCACAATAACTTATGAGATAACTGAATGAATGTTATAAACATAGCACTTTAGTCTCACTTGATCGGTTGCCACGGAATTTTGATGTGATCAAAAGTCCGTCGCAATCACATAGCGTACGCGGATACTTGCCAGATAAACTTAATAGACAGCCTCACTCCATAGCCCCGACCAAGTGACTGTAGGAGAACCCCGTCGCCGAAAGCATCCGTTCCGGTGCTCGCGGCAGCGGTGTTCCGCCTTGGTGCACTTCGTCGGAGGCATCGGGGATGCAGCCGTCTACTGAAGTTTGCGACGAGCATTCGATCAGGATGTCGGGAATCTTGTTGAATTACCCGACTTAATATTGAAAAGTGTTTTCAATGATGAGACTAAAATGCGGGGTTTATAATTGTTAGGCATGCGATGTCTAAAGAATTCATTTGGTCAGGCAAGCGATGTCTGAGGTGGTTGCGGATTCCAACTGTTGTAGTTTTACACTTTCTTTTCTGTGACCGTAAGTGTAATATGTGATATCGCCGGTTTCGTTGCTATATGTCAACGACAATTGAGGTATGCATACTTACTTACGTTGATGACATGTGATGTTATGTGTTGCTGGATATGTTATATTGGATCGTCGTGTTTGAATAGCCGGGGGTTTTTATGTGAGATGAGTGTTTTTCATTTTCATTCATGTAAAAACTTGTATGTAATATTCTTTTATTGGGGCACTTCCAGGTTGCGGAAGATGTCACCGTTTGTATATTATTTACTTTTCCGCACTAGGATAGACCCAAGGAGGGGAGCACAAGTAACCGGGTTCTGGAGTCCAGTGGGAGACCAACTCGAGGAGTCGAGTCCGGGTCTCCTTACTCTTGAATTGGTAGGGTTGCTTGCCGCTCTCGTAGGGGTCTAGGGGTGTGGGTTTGGCTATTCATCACGACCGTGGAATCCGTGTTTTATACTGGCTCGTATTGAAAACACGGACGTCCTAGTATATCCAATATTTCATATGATTCTTCTGCTGCGATATCTGTGATGTGATCATGTGATGTTCTGTGATGGATACAATATATAGTATATATGATATATTATATAGACGTTACTTATGTTTTACACCCGCGCTAGCCCTGCCCCGCTCTGCCGTTAGTTACCTAACCTAACGGTGCACGAGGGGACATCGAGGCGAATGCGGATGGCATAAGTGTACGTCGTATTTATCTGTGATGTTTAGGTAATAAATGATGGGACTTCATTAATGTGATTAATGAAATAAAAAGAAACCTAAGATGTTGTAGAATTGAATTTCAAAATAAAACAGGTAGCTACAGTTCTTGCTTTGCACAGAGGTATATGTGATATATCCTGCACCTTATTCGATGAGGAAAGGACCGAGATCCCTTCACCGGGAGTGACTCCTTTAGCAATAACTGGCAGATGCTACACACTCGGTTTGACTTTTGATTGCTTTTAAGAGTTTTTGCTTTGTACAGTGATATATATGATATATCCCGCACCTCATTCGACGAGGAAAGGACCGACGATCCCTTCACCGGGAGTGACTCCTTTAGCAAAACTAGAAAAGCCTCAAAAACACTCCATTTTTAAAATCATTTGATTCTACAACGATATCAAGTTCATTACGCAATAGGTTTTCAGAAAAACCTGTCGTAGCCCTCCGTCATTTCAAATAAGTACTAGTTAGTATTCGTGCTGCGGTTGTTTGGCCTCCGTCAAGGCGTAGTGTACGGTAGCTAACTAATGCTTATCTGCTAGCATATGATGCGATTGGATTAGGGTATTCGTACGGCGTTGTTTGGCCTCCGTCAAGGGTCGTGCGGGTGGGTTTAATTCAATCAAGAAATGTACGGGTTGAACTTGACTAGCGGACTATGGGTTGTTTGGCCTCCGTCAAGGTCATAGCGAGCTAAGGGCAAAATATTATCGGGAATTTCAAGTGTTGAAATTTGCAATGAGATTGCATACCATCAATGAGATAGTTGGATCCCGATACCCGGTGCGAGTAAGAGTTACTCCTGGGAGAGTTTTATACATTACAATTAGCCGATCAAGTAGGTGTCTAGAAAGGTGTCAACGAGGTTACGCCTCTGGGAAAACGAGGTTTACATTAATTAGGTTCGTGCGAAAGCATGGGGGACCTCCCTCAAAGTACCGACACTGGCCTGGCTGAAAGATTGGCGAACTTGTAGTGTGTAATTAATCCCGGCTAGTCTTTCCTTTTAGGGTTTGAAGGAGGATTTGATAAAAAGCAGTGGGAGCCATCCTGATTAGATAAAATAATAACCAATCTATTCTTGCAAGAGCGTACGCTGAGTGTTTTCTTCTCTCTCTCTCCTGGTAGCGACCATATCACGCCTTAATCAAGATAATAATACGGATTTTTGACCGAACCCGCTTGTTATACTGAGTTGGGGAACGTTGGTCCCGCTCCAACTTATAATTGTTATAAGACAGAGCAGGAAATTGGGGAATACCAGAATTCCCGTGCCGCCCAAACGAAGAGAGTGCATGCTGATGCATCATCTTCGGGTGTGTTCATTACAGAAAACTGTTTCTCAGTATCCTTTACGTCCTGGGTATGTGATACCAGATCAGGATCCCAGATATGTAATATGTTACATAGGGCTACAGAAAGATAGAGAACTGAGAACGGGTGATAAGTTTCATGAGGCAGAAAACGGGGCAAGTGTTGCAGCCAAGTCTGTTGGTCACTGTCACCCTGTATTCTAAATACATTGATTCTGAACGAATGTTATTAGATACCGAACCTGATATACAAAATCATATCAGTCTCTTTATTAGTAAAGAAATGATAAAATTTTGTATAGTTGGATAATGTTTTGAACATTTCCTATATCAAAAGTTGATCGGTTCAGGCACGTTATCTAAAAGCATTGATGTTCTAAATCAAACTATAGTTCTTAGTATACGGAACACACAAAAGAGGAAGAGTTCAGAAATGAACGAATTCTTCTTGAGGCATTGTAGACTAGGTCAGATCAATGTGACCCGACTAGCTAGAGTTACATATAGATGCATATTTAAATCAGTTTGAATTTACATCTTGTGAAACTCGCCAGTCATGTCACAAAGATAAGATGACCATAGCTCCGTTTACTGGAAACAGAGAAAGAGTTAGTGAACTCTTGGGATGATACATGTTGATGTATGTAGGTCCCCTGTCTACACATGCCAAGACCGGTTCTTTGTACTTCATTACATTCTCTGATAATCTCTCAAGATTCAGACACATGTTCCTGTTGAAACACAAGTCCGAACCTTTTGAGATATTCATAGAATATAAGTTAGAAGTAGAGAACCAATAAGGGTATAAGTATTATGTCCTTTGATGTGATCGAGGAGGAGAATACTTGAGCACGGAAATCCTGGAATTTTCTAAAGGAGAATGAGATTCTCTCTCAGCATTACTCCTCCGCATACACCATAGCACGATGGTATATCGGGGTGGAGCAATTACATCCTATGTGATAAGGTGTGCTCTATGATGAGTAATACTGAGCTACCTATTTACTTTTGGGTGTTATGCACTTAAGAAGCTGCATACCTATTGAATAGGGTTCCAATCAAATCAGTTGCCTACCGCTTCATATGTGATATGGAATGGGAAGAGCCCATGTCTTAAGTTAGTTAAGATTTGGGGTTGTCCAGCCTATGTCTAAAAGCAAAATCTGAATAAGCTCGAGGCAAGATCTGTTATGTAGAACTGGAAAGGTTCCAGCTATACAAAATACAGCTGATGATTTGATAGAACCAAAGGATTCAATAGTTACCAACGAACCTCAGCCTCTCCGCCGATCTAGTAGGGTTCCTCACCCACCTGAGAGATACTTCGGTTTCTCTATGACAGTGGGAGCGAGGATTGCATCATGAGATGATGACCCAACTAGCTTCGAGCTGGCCATCGAGAGTAAGACTCTGTAAGAATGGCTGGATGCTTAGCGATCTGAGATGGAATCCTTATACACCAACAAAGTATGGACTTTGGTTGCTATATCTGAAGGGTTAAATCCCCATCAGGAGCAAGTATATCTTGAGAAGATTACTTGGTGTACTTGGAAAGGTTGAGACTTTCAAAGCTAGACTTGTTAAAGGTTTGCATCATAGACCAGGTGTGGATAATGATAAAACCTTTTCAAGTATCTATGCTTAAGTCCATCCAGATCCTACTTGTCACGGCTACATACCATGACTGCGATATCTGGTGGTTGGGTGTCTTGACTGCTTTTCTAAATGATGACTTAGAAGAGAGTGTATATAAGTACACAGCCAGAGGGCTTCGTAGACAGTGGGAGCAGCGGAAACGTGTGCAAGATGCTTTATTTGATAAAGCAGGCATCGCGGAGTTGGAACATCTGTTTTGATGAATTAGTCAAAGAGTTTGACATCATCAAAATGGTAGATGAACCTTGTATAAACAAAAAGGTAGTAGGGAGTATGGTGATGATCCTCGTAGAGTACGTGGATGACATACTCTTGATGGGGAAGAAGTTTCCTATGCTACGCTCGGTCAATCTCCGCTTATCACCATAATTCTCCATATAGGATCAAAGTGATACCTCCTAAATCCTGGATTTTGGATCTATGAGATAGATCTAAATGGATGTTAGGATACTCACTAGCTGTAGTGAGATGGTATCAATTGATTCTGGGGAGAATCACTGGAAGGGTTCCAGGGTGATAAAGACGACTGAATGTCAGTCACAGGCATTGTCTTTACCCTCAGTAAAGGGACGGTATGTTGGAAGAGTTCCAAACAAGATACCGTGACACACTAGACGATAAAGGCTGGAAACATCGCTACTCAAGATGCTACCAAGGAGGATGTTTGGGTGTATATTGGTTCATGAGATGAACTACGTTCCAACCGTTGTGAGACAATGGAGTTGTGGCTTATGCCAAGGAACGTCCGTCCTATCAGTGATCCAGACATATTCTAAGGCAGTATCACCTGATCTTGGAAATGGTTGATCTCCAGGGAGATCGAGGTTAGGAGAGTAGACTCAGAAAACAACACAGCGGATCCACTCACAAAGGCCTGTTCCCAGAGAGAGACTTTTATGGGATGGTTGAGTATGAGATAATGCAACCACTGCTATCAGATGGCCCTAGTGCAGGTGGGAGATTGTTAGTTATATGTATGCCCTAGAGGCCATTACTATACATAAGATGTATATTGTAGTGGATGCTGGGACATATATAGGGAGGACTTTCTTGCTCGACATGATAGTATGCTATCTGGTTGCTCTTTACCTTAACGTGTACACAGATTGTCTCTCTATTACATATTGGTAAAGCCCTTAGGATGTGTACTTGACTACCTGGACTATGATGCGGATCATACTAGTGGGGACATGGTAGTCCATAAGTACATCCTTGAAAGTCCCTAGTCGTGGGTGTATCGAGATGGGGCATCGATATACCAGAGTAGACTAGCGTATACCTTCTCGACCCATACAGATGGGCGATGGATGATCCCATATCCATCGGTGTTTGACATCAGAGATGATATACGGGTGCTCAGTAGAGACTGGGTACACTGGACGGACTCGCCGAGAACTCCCAGATGGTATTATACCTTACGTCAGATGGCAGTTCTCTGGTGACACTGGTACAGAGTAGTCTGTTGACCCGAGATCGTCATAGAGTCTTGTGTGGTTCCCACTGTGCTTTGATTTCCATCTTACCACGTCCAAGAGGGCGTGCAAAACGGTGGTTTTTGGGTACAGTCCCGAGTCACATGGAGACAATGAGCGATAGGAGGGGATTCGTCTCTCCCGGTATAGGGAGTTGATGTTGCGTTGTGTTCGATTGGCTATAACAGGAAATCCCTGGCCAGGGTTGCTGAGATTTACTGGTAAGTGTTACCAATAGTTTCTCGAACAGTTATAGACCTCATATCGACACGACTTATCGAGCTATTGGGGTCTGACGTTTACCACCCCTAGGCGAGATATGCGACAGATCAGACGATCAGACCGGACTGTACGGTAGTGTTACTGGTTGGATTCACTGGAGTGTGAGCGGGCTTGCTCGTCGATCTTCTGATCGCTCAATACCCGGGTGGCCGTTACGTTTAGCAGACCGCTTGCGGCTTGTGGGTGATTGATATGATCATCACCTGCTGCCGGCGTATTGACGAGTCTTTAGAGTCCTACACAGAGGTTTCCTGGCTCAAGCGAAACGAAATAGGAGCGCATATGAGATATGTGCGGGACCGAGAATAATGCGTGTATGTGATACCGCATTTCATTCTCGCGATGAATGTGTCGAATGGTTGTATGCGATATAACCTAGTTATCGAATCAAGGATTGATTCGATAAGCCGATACATAGGATACTAGTCGGTTATGTGCGACATGACCGGATCATTGAATCAAGTGTTGATTTAATGATTTAATGCATAATTATATATTTGATATATTACTTTGCATTAACTAGTATCGGTTCACTTTAAATGGATTTTCTCACTCGGGTGTGCGCATTCCATATGCGATATGATTTTGTGCACTTGATTGTATCATGTTTGATGATACATGCTTTTTGGTTAAGTGTAAAGTATCAAACTATAGTTAAGTGGATGATTAGGGTTTTTGATTTCCTTATTTATATATAAATCTTTTTCTTTTTGGAAAAAGAATAAGCAAATGAGAAAATGGTGGCAATTTTTGTTTTGTTCATGAAGTTTCATGAACACTTTGACTTTGTCACCATTTTGTCTCATGCTTAACCCTAATCACTCCACTAACCCTAGTTCACTCTCTACAACTAACCATGGTTCACTTATGATAAGAATGGATTATTCTTTTCATTTTAAATAATTCTTATGATAATAATCATTCTTTATCATCTTCTTCTTCTTCTTCTTCAAGAAGCAAAAAACCTAGACTTTATCAATTGTGTTTGATGGAAATGAGTGAGAAATCCAATTCTAAAGTCTACCCACTTCCTATTTCTTCATCCTCTACCTCTTGCCAAGTAGTAGAGTGTGTTTCCTTCACAAGTTTTCATGGCTTGGTGAAGGTGGAGCTTGATCTAGCGATGCTTCGACGTAGATCATCTTCGGCACGTCGTCGATGACCTAGCCCGTCCATTCTCCGATGAAGCCGACACTAGAGCCCGGGATTTGTTTTGGACAGCGAGAGGACTTCATTGCGGAGCTATGGAGGTGGAGCACCGGATCTACAAAGGTTGCATTTCCGTATTCTCTTAGTTAAGTGTTAACTAGTTTGCTTTTCGCCTAGAAATCTAGCCAACGATCCGTTCTAGGGTTTCTCGGCACCGTTTAAATTTGAAATTGGAATGGTCGATGCCTTGTGAGACCTCATTAGGGTGCCTAGGAACCCTACACCTGTTTGCACGACTCCTTTAAGCCGTGGTAGGGTAGTAATCAAAGTACAGTGGGAACACACTCGAGGCGAAATAGCAGTGTCAAGTCGACGGACTAAGCTGTACTCCTGTCACCTGGGAACTGTTATCTGATGATAGGTATAATACCAACCAACAGTTCCCGACGAGTCCAGTCCAGTGTACTCGTAACCTAACGAGCACCCGCATACTATCTCCAGTACGACGTACTGATAGCTGTGGGACAGACCATCTCCCCTGTTGGGATGAGAAGCGCATACGCTAGTCTACTCCGGAGTATCGATGCCCCATCTCGATAATCCTACGACTAGGGACCTGTATAAGGATGTGCTTGTAGATTACCCAGCCCCCACTAGTGTGACTGCCATCACAACACTGGTAATCAAGCAAAGATCCTAAGGGCTCCACTAATGTGTATAGGCGATATGCTAAAAGAAACACATGCACACATTAAAGTAGAAACAAACCAAGTAGCATACTACCATTTTGTGCAAGATTGTCTATACAACTGTGAATATCCCAAGCTTCCATTAAGTAATATACAAATTAGTATGATATAGTAATGGCCTCTAGGGCATATACACTAACATTTGTTTCACACAATAATTACAAGAAGGAGCTTGTGGCTCATTGGTAATACCCTGCACTGCTGAACCAAACCACCAGAGTTCAAATGCCATACCCCACATTATTTTTAATATTGATTTTTTTAAACCTTTAGAACACCATGAGTTTACACGTGCATATCTCACAAAAACCCCCACTACACTCAAAGATGTAACATTTCCAAGAGTTAGATGAACCGTCGGGGGGGATCCCGGTCGCCTGACTCAGCCGGGAATCGGCCAAATCGGCCTTGACTCGGTCTTACTCAGTCCTCAGACCGAGTCACGGCCGAGTCGGCCGATTCCGGCGATGACCCCAACATGAAAGTTGTGTCTTTTCATATTCCCTATGCGCCTGCAAAATTTCAGCCGTAGACCACTTCCAGAGCTCTTTTAAAACCACAATTACTCCACTTTTAATACATTTTTTATAAATTGTATCACGTTTTTCATTTTAAACCCTTCACCTACCCTACCCGTAGCCTACCCTATAAATACACCCCCTACCCTCTACCCTCTCACCCCAAAATCCTGAGCCCACACTCTCAAAAAATTTCCAAGAGTCGTGTACTTTGAAAACAAGCTCGAGGCGAAGCTCCGACGAAATTCCGGCGGAACTTTCGGCGACGTCTTAGGAACTACCGGCGACGACGCAACATCGGCGATCCCTCTAGTTCCCTCCCATTCTCTAGTGTAATCCAAAACCCGTAAGTCCCTCTTCTATCCCCCTTTCCTATTCTAAAAAGATTACGAAATTACAAAACCCGACGGAATCGGAACAAATCCGATTTCCGATTCGGTTTTCTATAAAATTTCACTTCTCGCTAATACAATCATAATTAAACATCCTTATGTCGACTAATAAACACTAATCAAACAATTTGAACAAGTTTCATCACATGAAATAATAGCTTTCTCAATTTATCGTATTTTTCACTTAAATACTACATTGTTACAATCCTTCATTTAACCCCATCAAACTTGCTAAACAGTTAAAGTAGATCACGAGGTAATGACCTACCTCCTCACACACTTACATACAACCTAACACGATACCATTGAAACCTTAGAATACAAGAAAACAACATTTTCATTTAAATACCATATACTTAATAAAACTATTTGTAAAAGATTTAGAGTTGATACACTTTTAAATAAATACCTCTTATTATGAAAATACGATAAGTTGTACACATCGGTCATTTATCTAAACCTGACTTTGTGCTGTCTAGACTAGGCATGTAAGAAAGGTAACTTTAAAAGGCCCGTCTCACGGTGATTTGTGAGCGGATCCCTCCTTTCCTCACTTGTACTTACCTGACCACAATTGGCGGTAAAGAGGCGATTTGAGATATCTAACAACTTGTCGTTTAGACCATTTAGAAATAGTATAGTTGACTTAGGAAACCCTAGACCTAAAATACGGAAAATTGACATTTTTACAAATAAATACCATTTACTTTATAAAACCGTTTTCTAAAGGATTTAGTATTTTACAATCTTTGCAAAGCGCCGCTACAACTCACTTTGGGGAACCTGTTCGGGATGATGCGGTTTATCGCACATCCTCGGGCTTAGTAGTGCGAGATTTAGACCTCCCCAAGGAGCATTCGGTCTCGAAAGATTTAAAGTACGATATCTTAAGAAAATGAGATTTTTAGAATATAATAAATATATTATAATTATTTTTATATGAATATATGTATATTTATCATTAAAATACTTATTTTATTATGATATAAATATTCCACCTTTTTCTTAAAAAATCACAGGAATCAATTTTACACTAAAATACCATGAATTCCAAATAAATCAATATTATAAATAAATTATGAATCTAGGATATCTTCACTAGAAATATCACAATATAAAATCCACCTTCATTACAACTCTAAAGAAGAATAATGAATACTTGAGGTGTATTTTGAAAAGTATATAAAAGTATTTTACATAAAAAAAACCTTAAGTTTTATAAATTACCCTAAGGACCCTAGCAATTATAGGTTTAAGAAATAATCAAAACGTCGATTTACACTTCTAATTGTCTGAATCGGGTTTGAGTCTGATTAATCTGACTTGAATACGATTCAAGTACAATCTACAATCTACAATATTCCAATTCAATATGAATCCATGAATCCAATTATCAATCTATACAACTTGACTGAACCGAACCATGGATATACATTCCATTTACATGATTCTACATTTATTCCATTTACATGATTATTCAGTCTCCTCCGTTTACTGATATCATGGTTTCGGTCAGTCATCCAATTATACAGTCAATTCAGTTTACAATACAATACAATCAAGATAACACTACGGGGTTTAAGGGGTAGACTGGTACGGAATATGTTAAAGGTGGCACGAGGTGGTCACTTAAGACGTAATTACATCCATGCCGTTGTTCCGTGGTATTATCGACGGAGCTTTGTACTACAGGTTACAAAGGTCCCCGGTGTAAGTGGGACTCCCCTCGTATACACTGGCATCTTTTATACCAGGCTACAAACAACAGCGTTAATACAACATTACAATATTATAATACAACATTAAAAGCTACCCTCTCTCTCTCTCTTACTCTCTGTCTATTTCCCCCTTATATTTGGGACTTACCGAGCGACATGTTCACTGACGACATTCTATTTCTTTCTTCTTTGAATGTCGTCAGGTGGTTTGGACCCGGAGGAGATCGAGCCATCTCAAGAAGACTTGGAGCAGTTTGCCGAAGACCCTGCACTTTAGTTTCATTGTACACTTTTCCTTTCTGTATTTTTCATTTCCTGTTATGCCACTGTTTAGGCATCATTTTATTTTAGTTGTATTTCCTTTTCATGTATTGTATAAAAGAATGTTAATAAATAAAAGTTGTTGTTCCTTTTATATCTTGTCTCTTGTGTATTTATTTTATATTTCTTAGATGCGCTTAGCGTATGTACTTCTGAGTATATACGTAGCGGGCCTCGTCGCGTCCCCTTCGCCGTATACCGGGAAGCGGGGCGTGACAAACCCAATTTTTCCCTGCTGGAAATTTTCCAAGTGTTGGATTTTTTCCCGAGTTCAAAATTTTCAGAAAATCTTGCAAGCGATTTTGTGGACCCTCTAGAAGAACGAAACCTTAACTCGATTATGTGGCCGTCAGAACCGCCACCAAACCATAGTAGTTCAGCGGTGCCACATGTGAGGCATTGGTTGACCCTTCTACGGCTGGTTCATAGGAGTTGTGGCAGTTTCTGTGTACTTTTTGAACTCTGCTCAAGTGTTGTGCTTATTGGGAAATTTTGGGTTTTTTTTTATTCGATCGAAAAGTTTAACTTCGTCTAGCTATCTGTGATTGTGATATAATATTTAGAATCTATAATTAGTTATGAGATAACTAGTTTGAATTTTATAAATCTAGCAAATTAGTCTCAATTGATCGGTTGCCACGGGATTTTGATGTGATCAAAAGTCCGTCGCAATTACGTAGTGTACGCGGATACTCGCTGGGTAACCTTACTAGATAGCCAAGCCCCATAGCCCCGACCATATGACTGTAGGAGAACCCCGTCGCCAAAAGCATCCGTTCGGGTGCTCGCGGCAGTGGTGTTCCGCCTTAGTGCACTTCGTCGACGGCATTGGGGGGTGCGGCCGTCTACTAAAGTTTCCGACGAGCATTCGATCAGGTTATCGGGAATCTTGTTGAATTACCCGACAGGTTATTGAAAAGTGTTTTCAATATCGAGACAAAAATACGGGGTTTATAATTGTTAGGCATGTGATGTCTAAGGAATTCATTTGTTGGGCATGAAATCCAAATTATGTGATATATTAGGTTTATGATGTCCAAGGTGGTTGCGGATTCCAACTGTTGTAGTTTTTCACTTTCTTTTCTGCGACCGTAAGTGTAATATGTGGTGTATTGCCGGTTTTCGGTACTATATGTCAACGACAACTGGGATACGCATATTTACTTACGTGTATGACATGCGATGTTATGTGTTGTTGTGCTATGTTATTTTAGATCGTAGTGTTTGAATAGCCGGGGGTTTTAAGTGAGATGAGAGTTTTTTATTTTCATTCATGTAAAATCTTGTATGTAATATTCTTTATTGGGGCACTTCCGGGTTGAGGATGATGTCACCATTGATATATATTATTTTACTTTTCCACATTAAGATAGACCCAAGGCGAGGAGCACAAGTAACCGGGTTCTAGGGTCCAGCGGGAGACCATCTCAAGGAGTCAAGACCGTGTCTCCTAACTCTAGAATTGGTAGGGTTTCTTTCCACTCTCGTAAGGGTCTATGGATGTGGGTTTGGCTATTCATCGCGACCGTGGAATCCGTGTTTTATACGGGCTTAAATTAAAACACGGAATTCCTAGTATATCCAATATTTCATATGTGTTATTCTGTTGCTGTTATTCTGTGATGTGATCACTAGATATTCTGAGACGAATGACTATATTATATAAATGAGATATAATTAATATTGTTGCTTTTGTTTCATATGTGATGCTTGGGAAGAAAAATTATTGGGACTTCATTAATGAGATTAATGAAAGAAAAAGAAACCTAATGATGTTGTAGAAACTTGTTTTAAAAACTGGTAGCTCTAGTTCTTACTTTGCATAGCGGTATTCCTTGTAGAATATCCAACACCTTATTCGATAAGAAAAGAGCCGAGATCCTTTCACCGGGAGTGACCTTTTTAGCGAAACTAGCAAATGCTACAAACTCGGATTGTCTTTTGATTGCTTTTATAGTTTTTTCTTTGCATAGTGATATTTGTGAAATATCCTGCACCTCATTCGATGAGGAAAGAGCGGAGATCCCTTCACCTGGAGTGACCTCTTTAGCAAAACTAGTAAATGCCTCAAAAACACTCCTTTTCAAAATCACTCGATTCTACAACGATATCAAGTTCATTACGCAAAAGGTTTTCTTAAAAACCTGTCGTAGCCCTTCATCACTTCAGATAAGTACTTCATAGTATTCGTGCTACATTTGTTAGCTTTCGTCAAGGCGTAGTGTGCGGTAGCTATTTATGTTTATCTACATAAGCATATGATGCGATTGGATTAGGGTAGTCGTACGGCTTTGTCGGCTTTCGTCAAGGGTCGTGCGGGTTGGTTTAATTCAATCATGAAATGTACGAGTTGAACTTGACTAGCGGACTATGGTTTGTTGGCTTTCGTCAAGGTCATAGGAAGGTAGGGGCAAAAACTATTATCGGGAATTTCAAGTGTTGAAATTTGCAATGAGATCACATACCTTCTATGAGATAGTCGGATTCCGATTCCCACTGCGAGTAAGTGTTACTCCTGGGAGAGTTTTACACATTACAATTAGCCGATCAAGTAGGTGTCTAGAAAGGTGTTAATGGGGTTACGCCGCTGGGAAAACGAGGTTTATTTTAATTAGGTCCGTATGAAAGCACGGGGAACCTCCCTCCAAGTACCGGCACTGGCCTGGCTGAAAGATTGGCGAACTTGTAGAGTGTAATTAACCCGGCTAATCTTACCTTTTAGGGTTTGAAAGAAGATTTGATAAAAACAGTGGGAGCCATCCAGATTAGATAAAATAATAACCAATCTAATCTTACAAAGAGCGCACGCAGAGTGTTTTCTTCTCTCTCTCCTGGTAGCGACCATGTCACGCCTTAATCAAGATAATAATATGGATGCATTGACCGAACCTGCTTATTATACTGTGCTAGGGAACGTTGGTTCCGTTCTTTCTTATAATTGTTATAAAACTAAGCAGGAAATAGGGGAATATCCAGATTCCCATACTACCCAATCGAAGAAAGTGCATGTTGATGCATCTTCTTCGGGTGTGTTCATTACCGAGAACTGTTTCTCACTATCCTCTACGTCCTGGGAATGTGATACTGGATCAGGATCCCGTATATGTAACATGATACATGGGGTACAGAAAGGTAGAAAACTGAGAATAGGTGATTGTTCTCTAAGTATGAGAGAATGGTGCAATTGTTGCAGCCAAGACAGTTGGCAAATATCACCTTGTATTAATACATTAATTCTGAACGAATGTTATTAAATACCGAACCTGATATACAACATTACATCAGTTTCTTTATTAAGTTAAAGAAAGATATAATTCTGTATTAGACGATAATGTTGTGAACATTTTCCTGAATCAAGAGTTGATTCGATCAAGCACGTTATATAATAGCATATACGTTCTAAATTCAAACCACAGTTCAAAGTGTATAGAACACACACAAGAGGAGTAGTTCAGAAATGAATGAATCCTCCTTGAAGCATTGTAGACTAGGTCATATCAATGCGACACGACCAGCTAAGTCACATAAGGATGAATATTAGAATTCGTTCGAATTTTCATCTTATGATACTTGTCAATCTTGTCTCAAAGGTAAAATAACCAATACTCCGTTTACTAAAAACAGAGAAAGAGTTAGTGAACTCTTGGGACAGATACATGATGATGTATATGGTCCTTTGTCTACAAATGTCAGGATTGGTTCTTTGTACTTCATTACATTCATCGACTATCTCTTAAGATTCGAACAAGTGTTCCTGTTGAAATACAAGTCTGAAACTTTTGAGAAATTCAAGGAATATAAGCTTGAAGTTGAAGAACCAGACAGGTAGAAATATTCAAGTCCTTCGACGTGATCAAGGAGGAAAATACTTGAGCATGGAAATCCTGGATTTTCTAAAAGGAGAATGTGATTCTCTCTCAGCTTACTCTTTCGTATACACAACAACACAACGGTGTATCAGGGCGGAAGTATCGCACCCTATGAGATATGGCGCGCTCTATGATGAGTACTGCTGAGTTACCTATTTCCTTTTGGTATTATGCACTTGAGAAACTGCATACCTATTGAATGGGGTTCTATCCAAATCATTGCCTACCACTCCATATGAGATATGGAATGGGAAGAGACCATGTTTTAAACGTGTTAAGATATGGGTTGTCCGGCCTATGTTGAAAAGCAAAATCCGGATAAACTCAAGGCTAGATCAGTTCTGTATAAGTTTGTTAGGATATCCCAAACATTAGTAAGGGAATATCTTTTACCACTCTGAGGAGCAAAAGGTGTTTTGTTTCTCAGCATACCACCTTTTTAGAAAAGGAATTTCTTGTGAAGAAATTAGTGGTCATGAGGTAGAACAGAAAGGAGTTCCAGCTACACAAACTAACAGCTGATGATTTGGTGAAACCAAAGGATTCAATAGTCTTCAACGAACCTCAGCCTCTCCGCGAATCTGGTAGGGTACCTCATCCACTTCAGAGATACTACGGTCTTCTCGGTGACAGTGGGAGCGAGGATTGCATCATGGTTGATGATGGCCCAACTAGGTTCAGGCAGGCCATCACGAGTGGGGACTCCGTGAAAAGGCTGGATGCTATGCGATCAAAGATGGAATCCATGTACACCAACAAAGTATGACTTTGCATGTTGCATCTGAAGGGGTAAAACCCATTAGGAGCAAATGGATCTTGAGAAGATTCTTGGTGTAGATGGAAAAGTTGAGACTTTCAAAGCTATGCTTAAGTCCATCAGGATCAATGCAAGCATCGCGGAGATGGAACATCTGTTTTGATGTGGCAGTCAAAGTGTTTGACTTCATCAAAAAGGTAGATGAACCTTGTATATACAAGAAGGTTGTAGAGAGTAAGGTTGTCTTCCACGTATTGTACGTAAATGACATACTCTTGATACGAAAGTGTTTCCTATGCTGCACTCGGTCAAGCTCCTCTTATCATAAGGATTCTTAATATAAGATCTGGATGATATCTACTACATCTTGTGGATTATGATCTATGGTGATAGATCTAAGTGGAAGTTGGGAGTGTCCCAAATCCAGGTACATTAACACCATACTAAAGGGGTTTGGTATGGAGGATTCTAAGCGTGGTGGTTCGCCCACTTACTCACGGATCACTCGCGTTCAAGGGATAGCCTATGCTTCGGCAGTAGGCTCTATCATGTATGTGATATTATGTACCAGACCAGATGTAGATGACTCGCTAGGTGTAGTGCTCAGGAATCAATCGGGTCTTGGGAGAATAACTGGACAGCTGTGGAGAACATTCTTAAGTACTTGAGAAGCACTAAAAGAAAGTTCTTGGTTCCAGCTACCAGAGTGATAAGTTTGACTGAAAGTCAGTCACAGGCATTGTCTTTACCCTCAGTGGAGGGACGGTATGATTGGAAGAGTTCCAAACTAGATACGTGGCATACTAGACGATAAAGGCTGAAGGCATTGCTACCAATGAAACTACCAAAGAGGTTGTCTGGACATTACTTGTTCATGAGATGAACAAGGTTCCTACCTTTGAGCGTCCAATAACTGTTATTGTGACAACAATGGAGTTGTGGCTTTTGTCTAGGAACACCGGTCCCATCAGTGATCCGGACATATTTTGAGACTAGTATAACCTGATCAGGGAGATGGTTGATCTCCAACGGATCAAGGTAAGGAGAGTAGATTTTGAGGTTAACACGGAGGATCCACTCACCAAGGCCTGCTTTCCAAAATAAAATTTGAGAGATTTTGGGATGGTTAGGTATAGGATACTGCAACTACTGCTATATTGTTAAGTATGTGATACTGTGACAAATGGCCTTAGTGCAAGTGGGAGATTGTTAGTTATATGTATGCCCTAAAGGCCATTACTGTACGTGGGATGTATATTGTAGTGGATGCTTGGACATATATAGGGAGGACATTCTTGCTCGATCTGATAGTATGCTATATGTTTGCTCTTTGTCTTAACATGTTGACTTGTATACGTGATGTTGTCTTGCTCTCACATGTTGACAAAGCCCTTTAGGATGTGTACTTGACAGCTAGGACTATGATGGAGATCATACTAGTGGGGCCAAGGGTAGTCCACAACTACACCCTATAATTGTTCCTAGTCGAGGGAGTATCGAGATAGGGCATCGATACTCCAGAGTAGACTAGCGTATACGCATCTTGACCCATATGATGGGCGATGGATGATCCCATATCCATTGGTGTTTGACATCAAAGATGGTGTACGGGTGCTCAGTGGAGACTGGGTACACTGAACGGACTCGCCGAGAACTTCTGGATGGTATTATACCTATCGTTAGATAGCAGTTCTCTGGTGACACTTGTACAGATTAGTTTGTCGACCCGAGATTGTCATAGAGTCTCGTGTGATTCCCACTGTGCTTTGATTTCCACCTTACCACGGTTAAGAGATCGTGCAAAATGGTGCTTTTTAGGTACAGTCCCGAGTCATATGGAGGCAATGAGCGATAAGAGGGGATTCATCTCTCCCGTTATTGGGTGTTGATGTTGCGCTATGCTCGATTGGCCATAACATGAAATCCCTGGCCAGAGTTACTGAGATTTACTGCTAAGTGTTATCAGTAATTTCTCGAACCGTTATGGACCTTGCATTGGCATGACTTATCAGGCTATTGGGGTCTGACGTTTTACCACCCCCAGGCGATGATATGTGACATATCAGACGAAGAGACCGAACTGTACGGTAGTGTTACTGTCAGGCTTTTGTAGGAGTTAGAGTGGGCTTGCTTGCTGATCTTCTGATCGTTCAATACCCGGGTAGCCGTTACGTCCAGCTAGTACCGCTGACGGCTTATGGGTGCTTGATGTGATCATCACCTACTGCCGGCGTATTGACGAGTCTTTAGAGTCCTACACATAGGTTTCACTGGCTCAGGCAAAACGAAGTAGGAGCACATATGTGATATGTGCGGGACTGAGATTAATATGAGTATGCGATACCGTATTCTATTCTCGCGAAATAAAGTATCGATCGGTTATATGTGATATAGCCAGATTATCGAATTAAATGTTGATTCGATAAGTCGATACTGTATCGGTCGGTTATATGCGATATAGCCGGGTTGTCGAATCAAGTGTTGATTCGATATAATGATACAAATAATATTAGTCGGTCATATGAGATATAACCGGATTATTAAATCAAGTGTTGATTTAATGATTTAATCTATAATTATATATTTGATATATTAATTTACATTAACTAATATTAGCTCACTTAAAAATTTATTTTTCTCACATGTGCACACTTAATATATATGTGATATATATTAATTGTGTTTTATTTTGTGTCATGGATTATGATACAAGCTACATGGGTGTATGAGACTTACACCATGATAAAAATAATGTAGGGTTTATTTATTTAGTGTAAATTAATTATTAGTTGGATAATGGTCACATGACATGAAGCTTTGAGAAGCTTGGAGACCCATTGACTAGTCTACTAGTTTTGTTTTATACTAGATATTTTTTTAACCCAACCGTTATCTTAACTCATGGTTAAGTATTTACATGAGACATATTAGATATTTTCTCCCCCATGGTTGTCATTCTCACTCACAACATTATCTCTCTTCATCTTCCTCTTCAAAGCTCAAGAGCTTTCTAGCTCTTGATCAAGTGAGAAACCCTAGTGAGAAAATTAATTCCAAAGTGAGCAAAAATCCTACTTCATCATCGTCTACTAGATTAGCACTTTAGTATAGGGTGTTAGCTTCAGTAATCACACATTAGTGAAGAGGGTAGCTTGGGTTAGTGTCTCCTCGACGTAGATCATTTTCGGCCTCGAAGACTTCAAGCAAGATCATTGCTTTCTTCTCATGGAGCCATTCAAGAGTTCGCAATATCATTTTATCGCAACGAAGGGACTACTACACGGAGCTATTGAAGTGAAGGACCGGTTTACAAAGGTTGTATTCCTCATTCACTTAGATGTTAAGTTGTTAACATTGCTTTCTTGTTTAAATTTCTAGTTAAAGATTCTTGATTAGAGTTATTTAGAACAGCAAAAATTTAAAAACAGCATGGACGATCCCTCCCGAAACCTTGCTGTCGTCCTAGGTAACCCTACAAGTACTTCATGCACTGGATGCACTGGATTTGGTATTTCATGCACTGGATGCACCGGATTTGTATTTCGTGCATTTGATGTACCGGATTTATATTTTGTGCATTTGTTGCACCAGAGTCATGTTTCGTGCATTAGTTGCACAGGATGGGTATTTCGTGCATTAGTTGATCTAGATTTATACTCCGTACCTTGGCTGCACCCGATTTATGTTTTTGAGTATTTGTTTTACCAGATTTATGTTTTGTGCACGTTTGCACTTGACGGTCGTTTTAGTGCATGCTACTGCACTAGATACTTTTACGAATCAGACGCGTCTGATTTGGATTCTGCGCATATTAGGCGTCTGGTATTGGATTTCGTACATATTGGATGCACTTGATTTAGATTTTATTTGTGCATGACGGATGCACTTGATTTGGATTTTCGTGCATGTTGGGCGCATGATTTGAGATGTGATTTTGTGCACACCGGATGCACTCGATTGGGATTTTTATTCGTGCATGTTAGTTGCACTGGGTTGAGATTTTCGTGCACAATAGATACACCAGATGTTGTTGTCGTGCACACCCGTTGCACTGGACAAATGCTTTCGTGCACACCCGTTGCACTTAGTTTTTCTTTGTGCATATTGTGACACCTATATTTGTATTTGATTTTTGTGCTCACCAGACGCACGTGATCTTTGGCTACGCTTTTTGAGACTGGTTTTGCTCTTGAGCACTTTGTTTTCATGACAGGTACTATATTATGTAGTAGCCGAACATGACTGATTTGAGGACAGTACCTGTGTACTTTGCATCCATAAAATGTCTAACAAGAGGTTTTCAAGAAGGATCTATTGTCTCGCTATTTCTTACATGTCCGTGAGCGACACGAATGTTTACAAAGGAAAACCTTTTGGGATATTTCAAAAAGGAGGAACGTATATTTGAGCAAAACATATATGAACGTATATTTATTACTTTACAATGAGCGTCCGTCACTTATGCCGTGAGTTACGCATCACACGGCGATTCAGAAAATATTTTGCATGTATTTATTTCAGTTTTTGAAGATTTTTCAAGGATGCGTATTATATACATATTATAGTATTTGACTAATGTATATTGGATTTCAGTGGTGGATTTCGAGATCTGTGTCTCCATTGTAACTCCGATGATATGCGCGCAAATCTGATGATTTGCGTGACGCTTGACGGAGTTCGATTTTGAGTTTTATACTCGTTTTCGTGCGCACTTGATGCGCTATGGTATTTCTATAACTTTCGTGATTTCGGAGACCCGTTGATTGAGTTGAATTTTGAAATGTTTTAGTATTTGGGGGTTTAAATTTAAATTCGGGGATCGAATTTATTTAAGGGGGGTAGATTGTAACAGTTCAGAAAATATAAAATATTATTTTGGGAATTTAATATTAAAATAATATATTTCGCGAAAACTACCCGATTTGCGAAATTTGGGTTTTCGTAAAATGGTATAAATATATATCAATAATTGTGAAATAATTGGAAATTAAAATGATTTATTCATTTAAAATATATTTATTGGATTTGGAATTTTTATAAGTAATTATTTGCAGTTTAAAATTAAACCCGATTAGTGCACTGCTAATCGCGATTAAGCCAAATCCGTGTTTCTACAGTTTTCCATGGCTAGTGCACCATATCATGCTACATTTTGATTACATGTTGTGTTCTTGTGTTGTTTTTGGTGTTTTATGTGGTTTGGGTTTTAAAAAGAAAAGAAAAAAGAAAAGGGTAAAAGAGAGAATGATTGGAGAGAGAAAGAAAGAGAGTGTGAGAAATGAGTTGAGAGAGGGTAAGAATAAGAAGGGGAGAGAGAGAGGGCAGCCATAATTCCTCCCTCATTTGTTTAGTTCATCTTCTTCCTCCTCACATTCCCTCCACCTCTACACCATGAAATCATCTTAAAATTTTCATCAAAACCCTAAACCCCTTTCATTAAAAATGATCCACACCTCACCTTCATCACTTTGGACCCATCAAAGTTGGATTTTGGAGACTTTGGACTTCTAGGATTTTGCTTGGTTGCATTCATGAGGTATAATTCCTTTCATTTAGTTTATTTTTAGTTTCTTGCGTTCTAGTTTAGTTTAGAAGTCGATTAGGTGTGAAATGATGAAGTTAGAAATCCCAAGAGAGGGTTTGGGTGGAGGCGTGGATTTGGTGATGTATAGTGGCTGTTACAAGAGTTGATTGGTGTTTGAACTGGCCTAGAATACAGAATACAGACTTAGGAAATTACCTATGTCGGTTTTGTGAAGTTTGGTGTGCCTACAGGGAATCTAAAGCAACCCGGGGAGTTTCTGAGGAAAACAAATAATACCAGGGACCTAGTTAGACCAATAGGAAACCACCCCGCAAGCACAAACCCAAACTGAGCCTATTAGGCCGAGCTGGTTGGATTTTAAAGGCATGTGGCCGGCCAAATTTTAGGGTTTGGTCTCTAGGTTGGTTCAGTAGCTCACATACTCTATATACAACACCGTACACTTGCTAGTTTTATCCCCTTTTACCTGAGAGAAAATCTGGGAGCACATTGGGGTGTTTTTGGCTATATTTTTCGTATTTTGGAATGCTTGGTTTTGATGTTTGGATTTGTATTTAGTTGTGACGTTTATACGTCAACAACAAGGGTTGTTTGATTGTTTTGCATGCGTAGGCTATACGTTCTTGTTGGGTTACCTACAACGGCAGCAATGTTTCGCGAGGCATCATCCATGCCAAGTTAAAATTTTGCCATTGAAGATAACCCTAAACCTAAGAATTTTAACTAGAGAATCAAACAAAACATCTAAGTAAACATCCTTACTTCTAGGAGATAGTGATTACAAACTTTGTAGTCCGTTCCTTCACTTCATTAGCTCCGAGTTGAGGTCCCTTCGCTGCGATCATCAAGTACCCGAACTCTAGAGAGGCTCCATGAGGTGAATGAGGCATCTTGCTTGAAGTCTTCACTTTCTAAGATGATCTACCTGTTGGATATATGTATGCCCTAGAGGCCATTATATGTATAGTGGATGCTTGGACATGTATATATGTATATTTATATATGACTTTCTTAATCGACATGATAGTATGCTATCTGGTTTTACTTTATCTAATATGTTTACTTAATACTGTTCATTTGATACATGTTGATAAAGCCCTGAGGATATTTGCTTAACTTCCATAGCTATGATGGAGATCATACTAGTGGGTTATGTGTGGTCTATAAGCATATCCTTAAATGTTCCTAGTCGTAGGTATATCGAGACAGGGCATCGATATTCCAGAGTAGACTAGCGTATACGTTTCTTGACCCATATGATGGGCGATGGATGATACCATATCCATTGGTGTTGTACATCGAAGATTGTATACGGGTACTCAGTGGAGACTGGGTACACTGAACGGACTCACAGAGAATTCCTATATGGAATTATATCTATCGTCGGATAGCAGTTCTCTGGTGACACCGGTACAGGTTAGTCTGTAGACCCGAGATCTTCATAGAATCTTGTGTGTTCTCCCACTGTACTTTGATTTCACCCTACCACGGCTCTACTGATTCGTGCAAACAGGTGGCTTTTGGGTATAGTCCCGAGACACATGGAGACATTGAGCGATAGGAGGGGTTTCGTCTCTGCCGGTATTGGGAGTTGATATTGTGCAATGTGTGATTGGCTCTGACGTGAAGTCCTTGTCCAGGGCTGATGAGATTCACTGATAAGTGTTATCAGTAGTTTCTTGACAGGTCATAGTCCATATCGACATGACTTATTGAGTTATTAGGGCTCGACGATTCCATCCTTAGGCTTGATATGCAGCATATCATACGAAGAGACCAGACTATACGGTAAGTGTTGCCAATGGCTCGACGGGAGTTTTGACGGGTTCGCTTGTTTTTCTTCTGATAGCTCAATACCCGGATGGCCGTTACGTTTAGCTGACCGCTTGCGGCTTGTAGGTGTTTTGATATGATCATCATCTACTGCTGGCGTATTGACGAGTCTTAGAGTCCCACACAGGATTTTTCTAGCTCAGGCGAAATGATGTGGAGTGCATATGAGATATGTGCGGGAGCTTGACTAAATATGAGTATGTGATACCGTATTTTAATCGGGCATTTACTATTGGTCGGGTCGCATTTGATGTGACCGATTTATTAAAACAAGTGTTGATTTAATATTGACTTTTAGCTCACTTTTAATTAAATCTTTTCTTTTGGATGTATGCATATATGTTTATACATACACATGATGATGTGCATGCACACATACATACATACATATATGTCATGGTTGATG
This sequence comes from Agapanthus africanus, assembly GCA_030015575.1. Taxonomy (NCBI): domain Eukaryota; kingdom Viridiplantae; phylum Streptophyta; class Magnoliopsida; order Asparagales; family Amaryllidaceae; genus Agapanthus; species Agapanthus africanus. The sequence continues at coordinate 296,653,832 of CM057347.1, forward strand.
ATACATAGAAGATGGCAATACAAGACTCACATGGTTGATAAATATCTAGATTTTTGTTAATGAATTAAAGAAAAAGGAAATTTGCTAAATAGCTCATTGTTTCTACATTCTTCTTATTTGACCATTGACTTTAACCATGGTTAGATTTCCTTTGTTCTTTAACCCATCTACAAAATATCTAGATATTTAGTTATATATGGTTATATTTGAGAGTGTCTCATATATATTCTTTTCTTTTTCCTTTTGGAAATAAGTTATTCATTATATTCACAAAAGCTTTTGTCATCTTCATCTTCCTCCTTCTTCAAGATCTCTTGAGTTTTGTTTTGAGTGAGGAACTTAAAAAGAAAGGGTTTTTTATGTGAGTTTACAAACCACATAACCATTCTACACTACCCTAGCCCTTTAGTGTAGAGTGTTTGCTTCACTTCATCTTAATTTTGTGAAGCAAAGAGCTTGACCTAGGAATCTCTGGGTGGATCATCGTAAACGACGAAGGACCTTGAGCGGAGTTGATCCAAGCTTCGAGCAAAGTCGTAGGAGTCCTAAAGACTGAAGGAGTTGGCTACAAAGGTTGTATTTCCTTTTCCTTTAGCTTAGACTTCACATAATGATGATATTACCCTAATCTCTAGTTACGACTCGTAGTTTGTTTGTAATAGCCCTCTAGAATTTTAAAAGTTCACTACTTAAAGATGTTGCAACCTTACTAGAGGCGCTACTACACACCAACACTACCTTGAAGAAACACTAACCCAAGCTCACACTTCTCTAATGAGGTATTAGTGAAGTGAACACCCTAATCTAAGTGGCTAGAATAGATGAGGATGATGAAGTAGGAATCTTGCTCTCTTTAGTTTTCTTTATCTCACTTTTATTCATCATACATCAAAGCTAGAAAGCTTTTGTGAAGAGGAAGAAGAAGATGAAGTTGTGAATGAATTATTGTGTGAGGTTAGAAATGCAACCAAGGTTAAGCATGTCATGCTTAACCCTTGTAGAGAATAAATCATAGGCTAGAGTTCAATGGTTAGGTCAACAAATATCTAGATATTTTCTAAAGGGTGGACTTTAGTCAACATAACAAAATATCTCAATTTAAATCCACAATTTAGAATTAACCTAAAATAAATGTTAACCCTAATTTAAAACCTAGCATTGTTTAATCTCAAAACCTTAATTGCATTTGTAACCCTAACATGTTACAATATTATATATCACATATATAATATATAATGTGACAAAAGAAAATAATACAATTAACATATATCACATATATATCAATGTATTATCCAAGTGAGAAAAAGAATCATTTAAGTGAGCTTATATTAGCTAATGTAATGTAATATATCACATATATAATTATACATTAAATTATCGAATCAACTCTTGATCCGATAATCCGGCTATATGCATATAACCGACTAATATAACATGTATCATTTTATCGAACCAACACTTGATCCGATAACCCGGCTATATCACATATACTAGCTGATATCACATATCGAGATAATCGAATACAGTATCGTATACACGTATTATTCTCGGTCCCGTACATATCAGATATGTGCTCCTACTCCGTTTTGCCTGAGCCAGGAAACCTCTGTGTAGGACTCTAAAGAATCGTCAATACACCGGCAGAGGTGATGATCATATCAAACACCCACAAGCTGCAAGCAGTCAGCTAAACATAACAGCCACCGGGGTATTAAGCGATCAGAAGATCAACAAGCAAGCCTGTACATACTCCTGTGAATCCAATCAGTAACACTACCGTACAGTCCGGTCTCTTGGTCTGAATTGTCGCATATCCAGTCTAGAGGTGGTAAACGTCAGACCCCAGTAACCGATAAGTCGTGCCGATGTGAGGCTCATAACAGGTCGAGAAACTACTGATAACACTTACCAGTAGATCTCCATTGCAGCCCTGGCCAGGGACTTCCAGTTATAGCCTATCGAGCACAGCGCAACATCAACCCCCAATACCGGGAGAGAAGAAACCCCTCATATCGCTCATTGCCTCCATGTGATTCGGGACTGTACCCAAAAGCCACCATTTTGCACGTTCTCTTGAACGTGGTAAGGTGGAAATCAAAGCATAGTGGGAATCACACAAGACTCTATGACGATCTCGGGTCTACAGACTAACCTGTATCAGTGTCACCAGAGAACTGCTATCTGATGATAGGTATAATACCATCTAGGAGTTCTCGGTGAGTCCTTTCAGTGTACCCAGTCTCCACTGAGCACCCATACACCATCTTCGATGTCAAACACCGATGGATATGGGATCATCCATTGCCCATCATATGGGTCAAGATGCGTATACGCTAGTCTACTCTGGAGTATCGATGCCCTGTCTCGATACTCCCTCGACTAGGAACAGTTATAGGATGTACTCATTGACTACCCTGGCCCCACTAGTATGATCTGCATCATAGTCCTAATAATCAAGTACATATCCTAAGGGCTTTATCAACATGTGAGAGCAATACAGTAAACCAATACAAGTCAACATGTTAAGACAAAGTAAAACCATATAGCAACTATCATATCGAGAAAGAAAGTCCTCTCTATATATATCCAAGCATCCACTATAATATACATCATATGTACAACAATAGCCTCTAGGGCATATATATAACTAACAATCTCCCACTTGCACTAAGGCCAGCTGCTGTAGTATCTCATACCCAACATCCCGAAGAGCCTCTCAAATTGTATCCGGGGTATGGCCTTCGTAAGTGGATCCGCAGTGTTGTCCTTCGTGTCAACTCTCCTGACCACGATCTCGCGGCGATCAACTATCTCCCGGATCAGGTGATACCGCCTCAGAATATGTCTGGACTTCTGATGGGACCTGGGTTCCTTGGCTAAAGCCACAGCTCTATTGTTGTCACAATACAAAGGTATTGGATGCTCAATGGACGGAACCACACCAAGTTCAGTGATGAACTTCTTCATCCAGATAGCCTCTTTGGCAGCATCGTTGGCAGTGATGTATTCAGCCTCCATCGTCGAGTCTGCCACGGTTTCCTGTTTGAAACTCTTCCAACACACCGCCCCTCCATTGAGGGTAAAAACAAATCCCGAGTGCGACTTAGAGTCGTCCTTATCACTTTGGAAGCCCGAATCGGTAAAGGACTCCACTTGGAGTTCTCTGTTACCATATGAAGGGATTTCGTTAACACCACTACTAGGTTTTGGTAGCATCACACATGCCATATTAAAAAAATTATAGGGTGCTAAAGAAACTATCCTAAGGATCAAAGTAGAAAAGATAGGGTGACACTAAAACTATCACAATCCACAAGTAGTAAAGTACTAGGTTTAGAGAATACAACCTTTGTAGCTCCCTTCGCTAGACTCCTTGGCTACTTGAGAGTTGAAAGAAGCTTGCTTGAGATCCTCCAAGTCCACGATGATCCACCTGGAGTCCTCTTTGTCCAAGCTCAAAGCTCCACTTGATCAAGAGAAGAAGTTGAAGCCAACACTCTAAACTAATGGACAAGAGTAGTATAGAATGATGATGTGCTTTGTTTTCTCACTTCAAAACCCTAACTTGATCACTCTCTCACTCACTATCTAAACCTAGAGAGCAAGAGAGAGAGGAAGAAGAAGATGGCAATATGAGAGCTCAAAAGATAATGAAAAGATAATCATAGAAATGAGAATAGAAAAAAAAAAAAAATATATATATATATATATATATATATATATATATTCCACTCTCATTCTTAACCCAAGTTAATAAATATCTAGATATTTTTCTTTGGACCACTAATGGCCATAGAATAATAACTCATGGTGAAAGAGAGGTTTAGTGGAGAAATAAAATAATCAACCATGAGTAATTATCTATTTCCATTTATCTCAAAAATAAATATCAACATATTTACTAGCATGTGAGTCTTATATTGCCACCATCTATTGTATCAACAACCATGACACACAAAGTGTATGCATGTATTTGTGCATGCACATCCATATGTGCATCAATGTAAACATGTGCATACATGCATGCATACACCAAAAGACAAAAGGGTCTAAAGTGAAAAACTAATGGTCAATGTTAAATCAACACTTGATTTAGCAGACCGGTCATATCTTATACGACCCGACCAATAGGAAACCGCCCAATTAATATACGGTATCATATACACGCATTTAATCGGGTCCCCGCGCATATCACATATGCACACCACATCGTTTCGCCTGGGCTAGGTAACTCCATTGTGGGACTCTAAGACTCGTCAATACGCCGGCGGTAGGTGAAGATCATATCGAACACCCCTAAGACGCAAGAAGTCAGCTAAACGTAACGGCCACCCGGGTATTGAGCGATCAGAAGAAAACAAGCGAACCTGTCACAACTCCCGTCGAGCAAACCGGCAACACTACCGTAAAGTCCAGTCTCTTCGTCAGATATGCTAAATATCAAGTTTAGGGATGTAACGTCGACCCCAATAACTCAATAAGTCGTGCCGATGAATGGTCTATAACAGATCGAGAAACTACTGATAACGCTTATCAGTAAATGTCAACAGCCTTGGCCAGGGACTTACTGATATAGCCAATCGAGCACAGCACGGCATCAACTCCCTATACCGGGAGAGACGAAACCCCTCCTATCTCTCATCGTCTTCATGTGTCTCGGGACTCACCCAAAAGCCACCTATTTGCATGACTCAGTAGAGCCGTGGTAGGGTGGTAATCAAAGTACAGTGGGAGAACACACAAGTCTCTATGACGATCTCATGTTTACAGACTAACCTGTACCAGTGTCACCTGAGAAATGCTATCCGACGATAGATATAATACCATATAGGAGTTCTCGGCGAGTCCGTCCAGTGTACCCAGTCTCCATTGAGCACCCAAATATGATCTCGATGTCAAACATCAATGGATGTGGGAACATCCATCGCCCATCATTTGGGTCTAGTATCATATACGCTAGTCTACTCTTGTATATCAATACCCTATCTTGATATACCTACGACTAGGGACATTTTAGGATATGCTTATAAACTACCGACGTCCCACTAGTATGATCTCCATCATAATCACAGTAGTCAAGCAAATGTCCTCAGGGCTTTATCAACATGTGTACATGAATAAAAGCATGATCAAGTCAACATGTCAGATAAAGAAGAAGCAGATAGCATACTATCATGTCGAGCAAGAATGTCATCTGTATATATATATATATATATATATATATATATATATATATATAAATACATCCACTATCATATAATGTCCTCTAGAGCATACATATATCCAACAATCTCCCACTTGCACTAAGGCTGGTTATTGGCGTTTCTCATACCCAACATCTCAAAAAGTCGCTCATGCTGCGGCTGAGGGAGGGCCTTGGTGAGTGGATCCGCGGTGTTATTCTTTGTTTCTACTCTCCTAATCACGATATCGCGGCGATCTACAATCCCCCGGATCAAATCAAAATGCCTCAGGATGTGTCTGGACCGCTGATGGGACCTGGGCTCCTTGGCTAACGCCATAGCCCCATTATTATCACAATACAATGGTATTGGATCAATAATGGTTGGAACTACTCCTAACTCCGAAACGAACTTCCTCATCCAGACGGCTCCTTGGCGGCATCATTCGAAGCAATGTACCCATCTTTCTTCATAGAGTCTGTAACGGTATCCTGTTTGGAACTCTTCCAACTTACCGCCCCTCCATTGAGGGTGAATACAAACCCAGAGATAAATTTGTTGTCGTCCTTATCACTCTGGATGCTCGAATCGGTAAAGGCCTCCATTTGGAGATCTCCATTACCATACACCAAGAACAATTCTTTAGTCCTTCGCAAGTACTTAAGAATGTTCTTCATAGCTATCCAGTGATTCTCCCCTGGGTTGGATTGATACCTGCTTACTACACTAAGTGCATAAGCTACATCTGGGCGTATACATAACATCGCATACATTATAGATCCTACTGCCGATATGCGAGCTCTCTCTCTTTCTCTCTTCATCGGTCTTTAGGAAAAAGTCCTTAGAGAGAGTGACCCCCTGGCAAGCGGGTAAGGCACCTCGCTTGGAGTCTTCCATGCTAAACCTCTTTAGGATGGTGTTGATGTGTCTGGTTTGGGATAATCCTAATAACCTCTTGGATCTATCCCTATAGATCCGAATGCCCAGAATGTATGTGGCATCACCCAGGTCCTTCATGGAGAACCTTAGTGATAAGAAAGATTTGACCGACTGTAGCATAGGAATATCATTTCCTATCAGAAGAATGTCATCCACGTACAATACGAGGAATGTGACAGCTCTCCCTACAGCCTTCTTATAAACACAAGGTTAATCCAGATTTTTTATGAAATCAAACTCTTTGATAACATCATCAAAATAGATGTTCCAGCTCTGTAATGCCTGCTTTAATCCATAAATGGATTTAAGCAATCTACATACTTTCCCGCTGCTCCCACTGTCAATGAAGCCTTCTGGTTGATCCATATAAACGCATTCATCTAAATCTCCATTTAGAAATGCAGTTTTAACGTCCATCTGCCAGATTTCATAGTCGTAGTGAGCAGCAATAGCAAGTAGGATCCGAATGGATTTAAGCATGGCTACGGGAGAAAACGTTTCGTCATAGCCCAGACCTGGTCTTTGACGAAAACCCTTCGCCACAAGTCTTTCCTTATAGGTCTCTACCTGCCCATCTACACCAATCTTTCTTTTAAAGATCCATTTGCACCATACAGGTTTTACCCCAGGGGGTACAATGTCCAAAGTCCATACTTTGTTGGTGTACATAGATTCCATTTCAGATCTCATGGCATCCAGCCACTTCACAGAGTCTCCACTCGTGATAGCTTGCTGAAAGCTGGTAGGATCATCATCCTCCATGATGCAATATTCTCTATCACCATCAATGAGGAAACCGTAGTACCTCTCCGGTGGGCGAGAAGTCCTACCAGATCTACGGAGTGGCTGAGGTTCATTAGTTTCTGCTGCAATAGCCAGTTCAACCAAGTCATCATTTGCAGTTTTTGTTTCTAGAACCTCTTCTAGATCTACCACACTGACATCTGTATCATTTGTACAAAAACTGTTTTTCTAAAAATGTGGCATATTGAGAAACAAACATCTTTTGTTCCTCCTTGTAGTAGAATAGATATCCATATGAATTCTTTGGATATCCCACAAAATTACACATGACTGACCGTGTCTCGAGTTTGTCCGGATTCTGCTTTTTAACATAGGCCGTACAACCCCAAATCTTAATACGTTTAAAAGATGGTCTCTTCCCATGCCATATCTCATATGGCGTGGTAGACACGGTTTTGATTGGGATCCTGTTCAGTAGAAACGCTGCAGTCTCCAATGCATTCCCCCAAAATGAGACGGGTAACTCAGCATCACTCATCATGGAACGAACCATATCTAATAGGGTCCGATTCCGTCGTTCTGACACACCATTGTGCTGTAGTGTGTAAGGAGGAGTGAGCTGAGAGAGAATCCCATTCTCTTTTAGGAAGTCTGCAAACTCTGTACAGAGATACTCCCCACCTCGATCTGATCAAAACATTTTGATGCTCAAGCCAGTTTGTTTTTCTACTTCAAGTTTATATTCAGTGAATTTCTCGAAAGCTTCGGACTTGTGCTTTAATAAAAATACATGACCGATTCTTGAGAAATCATCAGTGAAAGTAATGAAGTATGAAAAACTGCCTCTAGCCTGTGTAGACATTAGCCCGCATACATCACTATGTATGAGGCCTAAGAGCTCAGTAGCTCTTTCTCCATGTCCAGTAAATGGAGTTTTGGTCATTTTACCCTTGATACAAGACTGGCAAGTTGCATAAGATTTATATTCAAAAGGGTTTAAATATCCATCTTTGTGTAACTTGTTTAGTCTTGTTTCGTTAATATGACCGAGTCTACAGTGCCAAAGAAAAGTTTCATTTATTTCTGAAAGTTTTCTTTTATTAGTGTGTTGTATGCTGAAACTGTATGTTGATTTAGGACGTATATCCCGTTATTAAGTGTACCATACCCAACCAGCATTTGATTCAGATTAATGTTCATAACATTATTCTGCAATACAAAATTATATCCTTCATTGTCTAACAAAGAAACGGATATTATATTACAAAGCATACTAGGTACATAATAACATGGGTTCAAAACCAATATACATCCAGACGGCAACCCCAAGTGATACTCTCCCACTGCAACTGTATGTACATTGGAACCATTTCCAACGTGGAGAGTATGGTCACTTATCTTTAAAACCTTGCTATTTCTTACCACCTGCATAGAATTGCATATGTGAGAACCTGAACCGGTATCTAATACCCAGGAAGCAGAGTTTATTGAAAAACAGTTATCTGTCACAAACACACCTGAAGCGGAAGCATCCCCATGCTTCTTCTTCTTGAGCTTCAAGTACTCAGTGCAATTGCGCTTCCAGTGTCCCGCTTTGTGGCAGTGATAACATTCCCCTTTCCCCGATTTCCCAGCCGTGGACTTGTCTTTCCCCTTTGCCTTTTTGACTCCACCCTTAGGTTTGGTGGGTTTCTTCTTCATCTTTCCCTTGGCCTTAGCCTTTGGGCGAGAGGAGGAAGATGGCCCAACACTCAAAATGGGAGTCTTCACTGACTTGAGCGTGCTCTCTGCGTTCCTCAACATATCGAGGAGCTCAGGTAGCGACTTCTCCATGTTGTGCATGTTGAGGTTAACAACAAACTGAGCAAAGGATGGGGGAGAGACTGCAGAATGATATCAGTATATTGTTCGTTGTCCATTTCCCATCCGAGGTCCTCAAGCTCTTCTATAAGGGCTATCATCTTCAGAACATGGTCACCTACTGGTGTGCCAGGGGCCATCCGCATCTGAAACAACTTTCTGGATGCTTCGTATCATAAGACACGAGATTGCTCTCCATACAACTCCTTTGTATGGAGAAATATGGCTTGGACATCCATATTCTCGTGTTGCTTCTGATGTGTTTTATCCATCGATGCAAGCGTGAGGCATTTGGCCGTGGCACAGTCAGCGTCCCATGTCTTGCGGACTTCCTTATCCGCAACCGAAGATTTAGGACCTGGGACGGGCGAGGCTGGAGCAGTGAGGACATATGATACCTTATCATAAGTTAAGGCAATGTTAGTGTTCCTCAGCCAGTCTTTATAATTGGTCCCATTCAGTTTATTTTTATCTAGTAGAAGCTTGAGTTCTGTCATTGGTATCTTCCATTAAGAGAGAGAAAAGAATACACTCAGCAAAAGCTCTTGCAATTATTATATTATCTAATCAATGTCTCCCACTGCTTTTATCAAATTTCCCCTCAAACCTTAAAAGGAAAACTAGCCAGGATTAATTCAGTCTACAACTTCGCTAACCATTCAGCCAGGCCAGTGTCGGTACTTGAGGGAGGTTCCCCGTGCTTTCGCACAGACCTAATTAATATAAACCTCGTCTTCCCAGAGGTGTAGCCTCGTTAACACCTTTCTAGACACCTAATGGGTTAGCTAATTGTAAACTGCAAAACTCTCCTGGGAGCAACTATTGCTCACAGTGGGATCGGGATCCAACCATCATATGGAAGGTATGCAATCTCATTGCAAATTTCAACTATTGAAATTCCCGATGTGGTTTTTACCCCTATTACCCATGACTTTAACTACGGTCAACAAATCATAAGAACTAGTCAAGTTCCACCCGTCATTTCTTGATTAATTAGACCCACTCACATGACCCTTAACTATAGTCAACAAAGTCGCATGAATGTCCTAATTAATCTGCATCATATGCAGTATAGGAAGACATCACTTAGCTACCGTACACTGCGCCTTAATTATAGTCAACAAAGGTAGCACGAATACTTTTTACTCTACTACCTAAAATGACGGAAGGTTGCGGATCGTTTTTAAGAAAACTTTTAACGCTTTGAACTTGATATCGTCGTAGAATCAGATGGTTTTCAAAAGGAGTGGCTTAAGCTCCGCAAGTTTGAAATGTAGCTTTTTCATAAAAAGCCGAGTGGTTTTCAAATCCGATTCTACAACATCTTTTTAAGTTTATTTTTCTTCACATTAATCATATTAATGTTGTCCTATCATTTAAGTCCTTAAGCCAATCACAGAAAAGAAACGAAAATACAACGTACGCTTATTCCATCCGCATTCACCGCAATGTTCCGTTATGCACCGTTAGGTTACTAAACTAACGGCATACTGGGACGGGACAAGCGCGGGTGTAAAACATAAGCAACCTCTATTATATATCTCATATATAATACAGCATTCGTCTCAGATATATTAAGCGATCACATCACAGAATATAGGGAGCAGAAACACAGATATGATAATATAGGATATACTAGGACGTCCATATTTAGTATATAGCCGACAATAGAAAATACGGATTCCACGGTCATGATGAATAGCCAATCCCACACCCAAGACCCCTACGAGAGCGACAAGTGACCCTACCAATTCTGGAGTTAGGAAACCCGGTCTCGACGCCTCGAGATGGTCTCCCACTGGACCCCAGAACCCGGTCACTTGTGCTTTCCACCTTGGGTCTATCCTAATGCGGAAAAGTAAATAATATACAATAATGATGACATCATCCTCAACTCGTAAGTACCCCAAATAAAAGAATATTACATTACAAATGAATTTTACATGAATGAAAAGTAAAATTCTCATCTCACATAGAAACCCCCGGCTATTCGATCATGACAATCCTATACATCATAGCACAGCAACACATAACATCATATGTCATCAACGTAAGCAAGTATGTGTACCCCAATTGCCGTTTACATATAGCAATAAAACCGGCGATACGCATACTACGCTTACGGTCGCAGAAACAAGTATCACATACTACTAGGCGATGTTAAACCCTTCGATCGAATTAACGAACACCCATATTCCCCAGCAAGCTCAACACTTGAGAACCGTTAAACAATACCCAAAATCTATGCCACAGTATTTAATGGACCAGCCGTAGAAGGGAAAACCCAAGCCTCATTTGTGGCGCCACTAACTTCGGTAAACCCTAAGATTTAGTCGTAGTTCTGTGGTCACATCTCGAGTTAGGGTTTCATTCTTCTAGAGGGTCCATAAGAATACCTGCATTATATATTGAGTATGTTCAACCTGGAAAATACCAGTGTTTGATAATCGTTCAACCTGTTTAACGTCGTTTAGGTTACCAATACAATGCTAAAAAATACAAATACGAAATACTCCTCAAAGAGTCCATTACCAAACTTACATCACATGCAATTCTGGATACCAAACAATACCAGAAACCCCGGATCATGATGTAAAGAGCAGTGGTGCAATACGAGGAGGAGGGGAGCACAAAAGTCCGTCGTCGCTGGAAATCTCGCCTTGATCGCCTGTTCGAATCCGAGCCCCCCCTTCGTATTTCACCTGTGTTCTTGTAATCTCTTAAATGTCACTCTGCAGTTACTAAAATAATTTTTAAACCACTTTTTTAAAAAATTCCAGAGAGCATTTCCAAGGGTTTCTAAAATCGTATTTTTGCGGAGTTTTTCGTTTTCGGATTATCGTAACATCGTCTAGGTTTCTAGTTAGGCTCTGATGCCATGAAAGGATTTCGTTAGCAGCACTAATAGGGTTTGGTAGCATCGCACATGCCATATTAAAAAATTTATAGGGTGCTAAAGAAACTATCTTAAGGATCAAACTGGAAAAGCTAAGGTAACACTAAAACTATCACAATCCACAAGTAGTAAAGTACTAGGTTTAGAGAATACAACCTTTGTAGCTCCCTTCGCTAGACTCCTTGGCTACTTGAGAGTTTAAAGAAGCTTGCTTGAGATCCTTCAAGTCCACGATGATCCACCTGGAGTCCTCTTTGTCCAAGCTCAAAGCTCCACTTGATCAAGAGAAGAAGTTGAAGCCAACACTCTAAACTAATGGGAAAGAGTAGTATAGAATGATGATGTGGTTTGTTTTATCACTTCAAAACCCTAACTTGATCACTCTCTCACTCACTATCAAAACCTAGAGAGCAAAAGAGAGAGAAAGAAGAAGATGGCAATAGATTAATATCTCAAAAGATAATGAAAAGATAATGAAAAGATAATCATAGAAATGAGAATAGAAAATATATATATATATATATATATATATATATATATATTCCACTCTCATTCTTAATCCAAGTTAATAAATATCAAGATATTTTTCTTTGGACCACTAATGGCCATAGAATAATAACTCATGGTTAAAGAGAGGTTTAGTGGAGAAATAAAATAATCAACCATGAGTAATTATCTATTTCCATTTATCTCAAAAATAAATATCAACATATTTACTAGCATGTGAGTCTTATATTACCACCATCTAATGTATCAACAACCATGACACACAAAGTGTATGCATGTATGTGTGCATGCACATCCATATGTGCATCCATGTAAACATGTGCATACATGCATGCATACATAAAAAGACAAAAGGGTCTAAAGTGAAAAGCTAATGGTCAATGTTAAATCAACACTTGATTTAGCAGACCGGTCATATCTCATACGACCAGACCAATAGCAATGCACCCGATTAATATACGGTATCATATACACGCATTTAATCGGGCCCCCGCGCATATCACATATGCACACCACATCATTTCTCCTGGGCTAGGTAACTCCATTGTGGGACTGTAAGACTCGTCAATACGCCGGCAGTGGGCGATGATCATATCAAGCACTCCAAGCCGCAAGAGGTCAGCTAAATGTAACGGCCACCCGGGTATTGAGCGATCAGAAGAAAACAAGCGAATCTGTCACAACTCCCGTCGAGCCAACAGGCAACACTACCGTACAGTCCGGTCTCTTCGCCAGATATGCTGCATATCAAGTCTAGGGATGGTAACGTCGACCCCAATAACTCAATAAGTCGTGCCGATGAATGGTCTATAATAGATTGAGAAACTACTGATAACACTTATCAGTAAATCTCAATAGCCCTGGCCAGAGACTTACTGATATAGCCAATCGAGCACAGCACAGCATCAACTCCCAATACCGGGAGAGACGAAACCCTTCCTATCGCTCAACGTCTTCTTGTCTCTCGGGACTGTACCCAAAAGCCACCTGTTTGTATGACTCAGTAGAGCCGTGATAGGGTGGTAATCAAAGTACATTAGGAGAACGCACAAGACTCTATGACGATCTCGGGTCTACAGACTAACCTGTACCAGTGTCACCTAAGAAATGCTATCCGACGATAGATATAATACCATATAGGAGTTCTCGGCGAGTCCGTCCAGTGTACCCAGTCTCCACTGAGCACCCGTATATGATCTCAATGTCAAACATCAATGGATGTGGGAACATCCATCGCCCATCATTTGGGTCTAGTATCATATACGCTAGTCTACTCTGGTATATCGATGCCCTATCTCGATACACCTACGACTAGGGACATTTTAGGATATACTTATAAACTATAGATGTCCCACTAGTATGATCTCCATCATAATCACAGTAGTCAAGCAAATGTCCTCAGGGCTTTATTAACATGTGTAAATGAATAAAAGCATGATCAAGTTAACATGTCAGATAAAGAAGAAGCAGATAGCATACTATCATGTCGAGCAAGAATTTCATCTATATATATATATATATATATATATATATATATATACATCCACTATCATATAATGGTCTCTAGGGCATACATATATCCAACACCATACACCAAGAACATCTCCTTAGTCCTTCTCAAGTACTTGAGAATGTTCTTCACAGCTGTCCAGTGACTCTCTCTCCTGAATCTGCTTGATACCTACTCACTACACTTAGAGAGTATGCTACATCAGGTCTGGTACATAGCATCGCATACATGATAGAGCCTACTGCCGAAGCATAGGGTATCCCTTGCACGTGAGCTCTCTCCAAATCAGTCTTAGGAGCATCTCTTTGGAGAGAGTGAGTCCAGAGATCGTGGGTTCGTTCCCACGCTTGGATTATTCCATACTAAACCTCTTTAGTATGGTGTCAATGTACCTGGATTGGGACAATCCCAGTATCTGTTTAGATCTATCTCTATAGATCTTAATTCCCAAAATGCAGGAGGCATCACCTAGATCTTTCATTGAGAATCTATGTGATAAGAAGAGCTTGACCGAGTGCAGCATAGGAACATCATTTCCTATCAAGAGTATGTCATCCACGTACAATACGAGGAAGACAACCTTACTCTCTGCAACTTTCTTGTATATACAAGGTTCATCTACGTTCTTGATGAAGTCAAACTCTTTGACTACAACTTCAAAACAGAAGATCCAACTCCGCGATGCCTGTTTTAACACGTAGATGGATTTAAGAAGCTTGCACACCTTTCCGCTGCTCCCACTGTCTACGAAGCCCTCTGGCTGAGTCATGTACATGCACTCCTCTAAATCACCATTTAGAAAGACGGTCTTAGCATCCATCTGCCAGATTTCGTAGTCATGGTATGCAGCAATAGCAAGTAGGATCCGGATGGACTTAAGCATAGCCACTGGAGAAAAGGTTTCGTCATAATCCACACCTGGTCGTTGACGAAAACCCTTTGCAACAAGTCTAGCTTTGAAAGTCTCAACTTTTCCATCTACCCCAAGTTTCTTCTTAAAGATCCATTTGCTCCCAATAGGTTTTACCCCTTGAGGAGCAACTTCCAAAGTCCATACTTTGTTGATGTACATGGATTCCATCTCAGATCGCATTGCATCCAGCAATTTCACAGAGTCCCCATTCGTGATGGCCTGCTCAAAGCTAGTGGGGTCATCATATGCCATGATGCAATCCTCGCTCCCACCATCGATGAGAAAACCGTAGTATCTCTCAGGTAGATGAGGAACCCTACTAGATCGGTGGAGAGGCTGAGGTTCGTTGGCTACTATCGAATCCTCTAGTTCTACCAAATCATCAGTTACAGTTTGTGCTGCTGGAACTTCTTCCAGTTCTACCTCCTTGCCACTAGTTTCTTTATCAAGAAATTCCTTTTCTAAAATGGTGGAATTTCGAGAATCAAACACCTTTTGTTCCTCCGAACGGTAGAAGATATACCCACGTTAATTTTTTGGATATCCAACAAACTTACATAAAACTGATCTTGCCTCGAGCTTGTCCGGATTTTGCGTTTTAACATAAGCCGGACAATACCATATCTTAACATAATTAAGAGATGGTCTCTTCCCCTTCCATATCTCATATGGAGTGGTAGGCACTGATTTGGTAGGAACCATATTCAACAGGTGTATGGCTGTCTCAAGCGCATACCCCCAGAAAGAAATAGGCAACTCAGCAGTGCTCATCATAGAGCGTACTATATCTAATAGGGTGCGATTCCTTCGTTCCAATACACCATTGTGTTGTGGTGTATAAGGAGGAGTAAGCTGAGAGAGAATCCCATTCTCTTTTAAATAGTCCAGGAACTCATTGCTCAAGTATTCTCCTCCTCGATCAGATCGAAGGATCTTAATACTTTTATCCGTTTGGTTCTCTACTTCGTTCTCATATTCTCTGAATTTCTCAAAAGCTTCAGACTTGTGTTTCAACAGGAACATATGTCCGTATCTTGAGAGATCGTCCGTGAATGTAATGAAGTATGAGAAACCATTCCTGGCATGTATAGATATGGGACCGCATACATCACTATGTATCAGTCCCAAGAGTTCCGTAACTCTTTCTCCATGTCCACTAAACGGAGTTTTTGTCATCTTGCCTTTGAGACATGACTGGCAAGTGTCATAAGATGAAAATTCGAACAAATTCAAATATCCATCCTTATGCAACTTAGCTAGTCGTGTGGCATTGATATGACCTAGTCTACAATGCCACAAGAAGGATTCGTTCATTTCTGAACTCTTCCTCTTGTGTGTGTACTGTACATTAAGAACTGTAGTTTGATTTAGAACGTATATGCCATTATTTAACGAGCCTGATCCAATCAACTTTTGATCTAGGAAGATGTTCATAACATAATCATGTACTACAAAACTATATCACTCTTTACTTAATAAAGAAACTGATATAAGATTGCATATCAGGGTCGGAATGTAATAGCATTCGTTCAGAATCAATGTATTACCATTTGGTAATACAAGGTGATATTCGCCAACTGCTTTGGCCGCAACATCTGCACCATTCCCTACTCTTATGGAATGATCATCCTCTCCCAGTTCCCTACCTTTCCTTAGCCCATATAACATATTACATATGTGGGATCCTGATCCGGTAACTAATACCCAGGACGTAGAGTGAACTGAGAAACAGTTCTCGATAACAAACACAGTCGAAGAGGATGCATCAGCATGCTTATTCTTCGTTTGGGCGGCGTGAGAATCCAAATATTTTCCTATTCCCTGCTTGGACTTATAACAATTATAAGTGGGAGCGGGGCCAACGTTTCCCTGCTCAGTATAATAAGTGGGTTCAGTCAATACATCCATATTATTATCTTGATTAAGACCTGACAGGGTCGCTACCTGGAGAGAGTGAGAAGGAAACACTTTAGCGTATGCTCTTGCAAGATTAGATTGGTTATTATCTTATCTAATCAGGATGGCTCCCACTGTTTTCATCAAATCTTCCTTCAAACCCTAAAAGGTAAGACTAGCCAGGATTAATTACACCTTACAAGTTCACCAATCTTTCAGCCAGGTCAGTGTTGGTACTTTGAGGAAGGTTCCCCGTGTTTTCGCACGGACCTAATTAAAATAAACCTTGTTTTCCCACAGGCATAACCCCATAAACACCTTTCTAGACACCTACTTAATCGGCTAATCGTCATGTGTAAAACTCTCCAAGGAGTAACTCTTACTCGCAGTGGGTATCAGGATCCAACTATTTCATAGAAGGTATGCAATCTCATTGAAAATTTCAACACTTGAAATTCCCGATAATACTTTTACCCCTAGCGACCTATGACCTTGATGAAGGCTAACAAACCATAGGCCGCTAGTCAAGTTCAACCCGTACATTTTTTGATTAAATTAAACCCACCCGCATGACCCTTGACGAAGGCCAACAAAGTTGCACGACTACCCTAATCCAATCACATCTCATGCTATATACAGATAAGTACTAATCAATTACCGCACACTACGTCTTGACGAAGGCCAACAAACGTAGCACGAATACTAACTAGTCCTAATCTGAAATGACGGAGGGCTACGTAGGTTTTTAAGAAAACCATGATCGTAATGAATTTGATATCGTTGTAGAAACAAATGATTTTGAAAAGGAGTGTTTTTTAGGCTTTTTCTAATTTTACTAAAGAGGTCACTCCCGGTGAAGGGATCTCGGCTCTTTCCTTATCGAATAAGATGCAGGATATTTCACAAATACCGCTATGCAAAGCAAGAAATATGGAAGTATTCAAAAACATAACCGAGTGAGTTGTAGTATCTGCTAGCTTTTTCTAAAGAGGTCACTCCCGGTGAAGGGATCTCGGCTCTTTCCTTATCGAATAAGGTGCTGGATATTCTACAAGGAATACCGCTATGCAAAGCAAAAATTAGAGCTACCCTCTTTTAGAAATTTGATTCTACAACATCTTTTAGGTTTCTTTTCTTTCAGTAATCTCATTAATGAATCCTATCGATTATGCTTCCTAAGCATCACAGAAGAAAAGAAAATATAACGTACGCTTATGCCATCCGCATTCGCCACAATGTTCCATTATGCACCGTTAGGTTACTTAACTAACGGCATACCGGGACAGGACTAGTGCGGGTGAAAAACATAAGCAATGTTTACTATATATCTCATATATAATATATATCCATTCGTCTCAGAATTCACAGTTATCACATCACATAGCAGCAGAAGATAACATATGAAATATTGGATATACTAGGGCGTCCGTGTTTTATTTTGAGCCTGTATAAAACACGGATTCAATGGTCGCGATGAATAGCCAAGCCCACATCTCTAGACCCCTACGAGAGCGTCAAGCAACCCTACCAATTCTAGGGTTAGGAGACCCGGTCTCGACTCCTCGAGATGGCCTCCCACTGGACCCTAGAACCCGGTTACTTGGGATCCCCTCCTTGGGTCTATCCTAATACGGAAAAGTAAATAATATACAATGGTGACATCATCCTCAACCCGGAAGTGCCCCAATAAAAAAATATTACATACAAAGAATTTTACATGAATGGAAATAAAAACTCTCATCTCACATAAAACCCCCGGCTATTCAGAACACGACGATCCAATATAACATATCACAGCAACACATAACATCACATGTCATCAACGTAAGTAAATATGCGTATCCCAATTGTCGTTGATGTATAGCAACGAAACCAGCGATACACCACATATTACACTTACGATCGCAGAAAAGAAAATGTAAAACTACAACATTTGGAATCCACAATCTCCTTAGACATCATAAATCCAAAATATCACATGCTTCGTATTTCATGCCTAACTTTATGAATTCCACATATTGTATCACATTACAGAAAAAGCTAGACGATGTTAAACATTCCAATTGAATCAACAAACACCCAAAATTTCCCAAAATACTCAACACTTGAGCGTAGTTTAGAAGTATCCATCACATGCTACAGTAATAGTGAACCAGCCGTAGAAGGGTTAACCAATACCTCACTTGTAGCACCGCTAAACTATCAGAAACCCTAGGGTTTAGTGGCGGTTTTGACGGTCACAAAATCGAGTTAAGGTTTTGTTCTTCTAGAGGGTTCACCGCATCACTTGCACGCTATTTGAATGTTCTTTAACTAAGAAAAAGATCCAACTCTTGAAAAAATTTCATCAAGGGAAAAAATTGGGTATTTGATATCCGATCGAACTTTTCAATGCCGTCTAAAATTACTAAAATAGAAACTAGAATTGTGAATACGAAACACTCGAAATTTTCCTCTGGATAAAAATAACATCACATTCAAATTTAGCAAAAACAAACAACACCTGAATTTCCAAACCCCAGAAAGCAGAACACCACCCAAAACCCAAACCCAATCTCCATAAGAAATCCGATGTCGCCGGATTTGGAGCTCATCTCGCCGGCCAAAATCCGAGCTTTGGGGTTGAGTTTTGCACAGTGTTCTTAATGTATCTCATACATCATTCTGCAACTGTTTTAAGAATTTTTTGATACCTGAAAATTTTTGACAGAAACTAGGGTTTTTGAATGGGTGTTTCGGATTTGTTTCAGTTTCGTAATCTTACACCTATCCGTCTAATTATCTAGCTAGGCTCTGATACCACTGTTGGGTTACCTACAACGGCAGCAAGATTTCGGGAGGCATCATCCATGCGAAGTTAAAATTTTGCCATTGAAGATAACCCTAAACCTAGGAGCTTTAATTAGAGAATCAAACAAAATATCAAAGTAAACATCTTTACCTCTAAGAGATAGGGATTACAACCTTTGTAGTCCGTTCCTTCACTTCATTAGCTCCGAGTTGAGGTCCCTTCGCTGCGATCATCGAGTATCCGGACACTAGAGAGGCTCCATGAGGTGAATGAGGCATCATGCTTGAAGTCTTTACTTTCTAAGATGATCTACCTTGAAGAAACACTAACCCAAGCTCACACTTCTCAAATGAGGTATTTGTAAGTGCAGGGCAGCGCCCCGGCCGTCGATCCGACGCCAGAATGCGAAAACGAAACTTTTCTAGAAACTAGAAACCGGCACCACCGCACACAAAAATCTCGGATCGGGCCATTAACCTACTCCTAACAAACTAAAGAATGGGAAGGAAGCTATACCGAGCGATCCGTGTCCTTCGGTCTTTGGCCTCCACTCCGATCTCCTCGCGGAATCTCCGGTCTTCATCTCCTCATCGGAACGGGCACCACATCGCCGGATTCTTTTACGGGCTCCCACCTCTGGACCGAGGCAACTCAGGCACGAAGTTGGCGAGCCGACGTGCCCAAGAAATGCTGTAGGTGAAGTGTAGAATCGATTGTCTCTATTGGGGTTGAAGTTTCCATTTGATGGAGGTGAAAGAATAATGGAGATGAGATTAGGAATTTTGTAGCAAGCATATTATATGTGATGAACATTTTTCTCTCCACCAAAATCAACCCTCTCCCCTCAAAGTGGCCGGCCAATATATTGGCAAATTGGAATCAAGGGGGTGAGCATAAGGAAAGGGGTGAGCATAAGAAAAACATGAGATGATAATGAGTAATTTTAGTCACACCATTTCCTAATCAACTCACATCATAATTAATGCAAAGGAAGAGATGTAAAAAGAATCTCATGATGCATAGAACCATCATGAAGCCACATATACAAATAACCCCCTCCACAATGCTAATTTGCACAATTGCAAATTAGCCCCTCCATCGGAAAAATCCGGCCGTGAAGGAACAAAGGAAAACTGGCCGGAACGGAATACAAACTGGTAACTTCAGAAAACTGATCCCGTAATAAATTACAGGAAAACCCCGCGACTGTATATACATACCCGCATTTGTATTCGCACTGAATACAAATGCAAAAAGATAAAATCTACACTGTACAATACTAGGATCCAGCTTAAACCAAAGCCCGCTAGAATTATCCATCCGATCATGATCCGTGCAATACCGCATGTATAAGATCGAACCCTGCCATATCTCTATACGGCCTCTACAACGTTTCGCCCGAAACTTAAGAAAACGGTCTGTGGGGGACTCTAAAGACTCGTCAATACTTTGGCTGTGGATTTAACCACTAGCACGTCAGAGGTATTAGCCATACGTAACTGGCTACCAGGTATTGACCAAAAGGGACGTCGATGAGCGAACTCATCCTGACGCCCTACTGAGCCTGTCAGTGACAATATCCGTACAGTCCGGTCTATTCGTCTATGAGCATCGCATGGCGGGCCTAAGGGGTTGGTAAAAGTCAGACCCCTAAAAGCGGTACAAGTCGTGTCGGAGTGTAGCCTAGAACACACTGAGATATTACTGGAATACCTACCAGTAAATCTCCTGCCTTGGCCAAGGACTTCGTGTAATGGCTCTCCTAGACACAGCGCGTCCTCACCCCCAATACCGGGAGAGACGAACCCCTGAAGATCCGCTCACTGCCTCCATGTGGCTCGGGACTGTACCCAACTAAAACCTGTTTGCACGTCTCCTTTGAGCGTGGTAGGGTAGTAATCAAAGTACAGTGGGAACTCACACGAGACAAATGACGATTCTCAGGTCGATGAACTAACCTGTACACATGTCACAAGGGAACTGCTATCTGACGTCTAGTATAAGACCAACTAGCTTGTTCCCGACGAGTCGTGTCCGGTGTACTCATAACCCAATGAGCACCTGTATACATCTTAGGTGAACCAACTGACACCAGTGGCTTATGAAACCGGCCACCGCCCCTTGTCGGGGTCTCGACTGTATACACTAGTCTACTCTGGAGTATCGATGCCCTGTCTCGAAACTCTCTCGACTAGGGACCTTTTAAGGATGTGATTATAGACCCCAGCTCCCACGTATATGATCGCCCTCATACTGCTGGCAGTCAAGCAAGAATCCTAGGGGCTCTATTAACGCGCAATAGCGACCTATAAGGTCACCTAAAGCAGTACACGATGATAAAGATAAACTAGATAGCATACTATCATCTTGAGTAAGACTGTCCTACCGGCATAGGTCCTCCCTCAATCATTGCAATCACGTGCCTGTGATCCAATAATTGACTCTGAGGGCACTATATCCAACAATCTCCCACTTGCACTCAAGGAAAATTATTGCGATGTCGCATACTCACAGCCCGTGTGATACCGAACACCCAACCCTCTACTAGTCAGTCTCACAAAGCTTGTTTGCGAAACTATTGCGTTCGAGGAATAGCCTCAGTGAGTGGATCCGCTGTGATGTTTCTTTCTATGTCTCTCTTCATCTCAAGTTCGCGGAAAAAGCCATCTCCCGAAATGAGCAATACCTGTCTTAGAGTATGTCTGGATATCTGATGGGACCTAGCTCATAAATGAACTCCAAATCCAAACTTCTTAGACTGTATCGTCAACTGGACTTAATCAGTATCCTGCGCCATGCCTCCCTCAGTATCCGCCTGGACCACCTGTCCAAAATACTGCCCCTCTTCAGAGGGAAAACTATAACTCTGATAGCCACTCTGTCATCCAGGTCACCTTGGAAGCCTGGAATGATAACCGTCACCTGAATGAGGCTGACGTTATCATATCCCTAGAATATCCACTTATGTTCTAAAACTGCTTCCGAATGTTTCTCCAGGACTGGATTAATATCCTATCTGGAGAAACCACTGTGTGACAACCAAAGTATAACCGATCGTAGTATAGGAATTTCACTTCCTACACTGTGTATGTCATCCAAATACCAGGACATCACACCCTACTACCTTCTTAACAGATCCATCCCCTATTCTGATGAAGTCAAACCTATGACTGTCACATCAGAAATAGATGATCTATCTCCGTTATATCTGCTTTAGTCTATAGATAGACATAAGCCATTTGTCCACCATGCTTCCGCTGCTCCCACTGACTACGACAACCCTCTGGCAGAGTCATATAGACGTACACTTCTAAAGCTAGTTCAGAACGACGCTATACTCATCCTCCTGCCGGGTCTCATAGCCTGGAATAACAGTAGTGTCAAGTCTGGGTAAACAAGAACCTCCCTGTCACCGTTTTTGAGGCTACCGGAGTACCTCTCGGGTGCCTGAGGTTACCCACCATATCTGCGGAGTGGCCAATAGAATATCAAGCCAGATTGAATCTTTAGGTTCTTATCAAATTTTCAGTAATCGTTTGCGGTTCTGGAATCAACTCCAGTTCTACCATACTCCCACTACTGTTTTCTGAAAAAATCCTTTCTTATTAAAACCGTGGCGAGTCAAGAACAATATCACTATTGATCTTCCAGATGGTAGAAAGTCAACCCTCGTCATAGCCTGGGTCAACCCACAAACAGCCATTACTGAAGCGTGCCTTGAGTTATCCAGAGTCTGGTTTTAAACATAAGCCGGACAACTCCCCGTACCTTAACATCGTTAAGATATGAACTGTCATATATCCAATATAGAACCAGAGGCACTGATTTAATTGAACCAGATTCAAATCATGCATCTGTCTCCAGTGCATGTCAACTAAATGGAGAGAGGCTGATCAGCATTACTCAACTTAGGAGTACTTCCAATTATGAGTAACCTGAAAGAGAAGCAAGTTCTCTTAATCATTACTATCATCTGAATACCATACACAAGTATCTACAATTTCGATCACCTTGAAGAATCCCGATACTTGCAACATCCGGTTCTCTACTTTACTCTTATACCTATAACTTCTCAAAACTTGGACCTTGTATTTCTACGAAACACATGTCTAAGAACTAGAGAAGTCACAAGTAAACAGAATATAGTGCGAGAACCAACCCCTCTGTCCTAATGGACACTGGACAACATACAATACTATGTATAAGTCCCTTGAGTTTAGTGACTCATTCACTGTGTGTCTTAGGTTGAAAACTGTACTTATGGTTAAGAAGAATTACACCGCTGTTCAATGCTCCTTACCTAACCATCCACTGATATAGGTAAATGTCATAGACATAATTTCAAAAAGGTATATCTCACTCTATAAAAATAGACGTACAGATATATCAATTGAAATTGGTGCATTATAACGGATATTCAAAACCAAATATTTGCCGTCCGGTAAACAGCCCTGGCGATTTCCTCAAATATCACCAATTACAACGAATTCCGATATAATGAGGATGATCACCTAATTCCCAATAACTTACTCCCACTCTTCATCTGTAAAACCATACAGATGTGAGAATCAAACCTGGTAAATACATACCCTGGAGCAAGTGTCTAATTGGGAAATCAGTTTTCTTTTAACAGTACACAGTGAAACTGAAACATTGAAATGTTTCGTAGGGGTATCCTGGTATTCCTAGTAATGCCTCTTCCATTATCAAGATTCACAACTGTAACCGTATATTTCTTTGCCACCTCTCCAAATCCCTTTATATGTCTTTTAATCATTACCTTCTGCACACCCCTTTAGGCCAAATGGTTTTCTTCCTTCCCTACCGTTCGGCACCAGCCTATGGTTTGGAAGAAGACTATCCAATAAGCATAATGGGTGTACTGTCCTAATCCTAGGAGCACTCGCAATGCGAGAGAAGGTGAAGATAAAAGACAACCGAATAAACCTTATTCCTATTTCTCCTGAACCAGAATCCATCCCCGAACTGGAACAAGTTCCATTCGAGTTCGTATATAACCATACGATGGAGTATCCAATAAACTGTGGATCTTCGTAGTGATACGGAGTGTCCTGGAGAAATACAAAGGTGAAGTGGGAGTGGTAATGAAATACTTGGTTTGGTCGTGAATAGCAGTCGCGGTTTACTTTGCCCTCCTTCTAATCCCTTTACTTGTCTTAACTTAATACCTTCTGTAAACCATCGTTATGCTAATTGGTTTTCTTCATTCCCTACCGGTCGGCACCTGCCTATGGTTTGGAAGAAGACTATCCAATTTGCGTAATAGGTGTACTGTCCTAATCCAAGGAGCACTCGCAACCTGAGAGAAGGTAAAAGGAAAAGACAACTGAATAGTCCTATTCGTTTCCTCCAGAACCGGAAACCATCCTCGAATAAATTCCTTCGAGTTCGTATATAATCATACGATGGTTTTATCCAATGGAAGTGGACGTTCGTAGTAATACGGGGTGTCCTGGAGAAAAAGGGTAAAAGTAGGAGTGGCAATGAGGTATGCAACTCTGACAATCCAAAAGCCAGTGTTTAAGAAGGTTCGGTCACCTTGGTCACTGAGTCATAGTCTAGGGTCAGGTCATGGTCGCTGCCAAAGAGAGAGAGAAAAGAAACACTCAGCGTGCACTCAAACCTAGATCAGAATGGTTATCACTTTATCTAATCAGGAAACCTCCCACTGTAATGTCAAATTCTTCGCCAAACCTGAAAGAAGAATTAGTCGGGATCACCCAAGGAGTAAACCAACTCATCAGTGGGAACCGGGATCCAACTATCATCGGATGATAACGTGACGGAATCCGCTCACGTTATCACACTCCAAAAGGTATGCGCATATCTGGCAAGTTTCAGTTTCTTTAGAAACTCCCGATGTGATTTTTGCCCCATGCTCTTATGACCTTGACTAAGGCCAATAAATCATAAGTCACATGTCAAGTTCTACCCGTCAATGTCCAGGTTAATTTGAACCCACCCGTACAAGCCCTTGACTAGGGCCAACAAGGCTATACGACTGTCCCAAACCAACGCATCTATCTATGCAGCAAAAAGGTAACAAGCAGCTACCATACACTATGCCTTGACTAAGGCCAACAAACATAGCATGAATACTACGTGCTACCCGTCTGAAATGATGGAGGGCTACGAATGGTTTCTGGCGAAAAAGCTTTAACGTAATGAACTTGATATCGTTGAAGGAACCGGATAGCTTTATAAAAATATAGTGACGAAAACCTTTGCTAAAGAGGTCACTCCCGGTGAAGGGATCTCGGCTCTTTCCCCATGGAATGAGGTGCAGGATATTCCAACTGAATACCACGATGCAAAGCAAAAGTAATCGACTATAGTGAAGTTATTGCCCTGACGCAAACTCTTGTCCAAGGGGTCACTCCCGGTGAAGGGATCTCGGCCCTTGCCTCGTCGACTGAGGTAATGGATATTCATAACCGAATACCATTGTACAAAACAAAAGAGAACGTCCTGGAAATAACAGCTTTTTGAAAAATGCTCCAACAACATTAGAATAGGTTTGTTTAGCTTGCATTGATCCGAATCAACGCAGTCCCATCAATTGATCACACCACAAAAGAACGAAAATAATGATGTACGTATATGCCATCCGCATTCGCCACTGAGTCCCGTCATCACCCGTTAGGTTACTTAACTAACGACAGAACGGGGACTGGACTAGCGCGGATGCAAAACATATACAACATCTACTAGTATATATATCAATATATAATATTCGCTCAAGGCGTGATAAAATGCAACATCACAGAAATGTAATAAGCATCACAGAACAATACAGATATCTGGGATCCCCGGGTTTCATAGAGCCGCTACTGAAATCCGACGTTCTCCTGGTCGTGTGGATAGCCTGTGCAATGAAATGCTAGACCCCTACGGGCGCGGCAAGTTACCCGCCAAAACCTGAAGCGAGGCAGCCCCCTTCAGCAACGTGAATGGACCACCCAGCACTTCACGGAATCCGGTAACTTGGGCACCCCTCCTGGGTCAACCTGTACCCCCTACGAGTGCGGCGAATAGCCCGCCAATTCTAGAGTG
Source organism: Agapanthus africanus (assembly GCA_030015575.1). Lineage (NCBI taxonomy): Eukaryota > Viridiplantae > Streptophyta > Magnoliopsida > Asparagales > Amaryllidaceae > Agapanthus > Agapanthus africanus. The sequence continues at coordinate 296,680,145 of CM057347.1, forward strand.
AAGCCCCCTCCGTCTCAACGCCATGAGATGCGGGCCCGTTTCCCTCTAGAACCCGGCTATCCGCGCATCCCTCCTTAGGGTAATCCTAGTACAGAAAGTAAAATATACATACAACGGGTACATCGACCTCAGCCCGGTCGTGCACCAAAAGAATAATATACAAACAGGCAGTGGCGGCAGTCCACATGTCGGACGTTCGCCCCACAATATCAAATGTACATATAAAACGAAACTGTACTAACATTGCATCCAGGCTATCCACCACGACAATCCGCAACATCACAGCACAACACAGAACATCAACGTGAATGTCACGTTCGCAAATCCGTCTAAAAGGGCTATAGCAGTTAGACAGGATTTACCGATCAAGTGACATTCACGGTCGCAGATATAATGTAAATACTGTGAACTAAAATGTTTAAAATTTTCGATCGATCAAATTTACCGAAGTGGGCCCCAAGCACTACTGTAGCACTCAAAATAATCTGGGCCCAAAAGGAATATACCAAAAATCCCAATTTCAACTCAGAAAGCAACTGCAGAAATTTGGTACGGCTCTGACACCTTCCTGCCGCGGCCCGAACAGGGGTTTGGCCGAGGTTCCGCGGTCCTACAGAAGCATCACTGTACCGAATTTTTACAGAAGCATTAAAACCGCCTGCACGAATTTCTGCAACACTCAAATTAATTTTTCGAGCACAAAAAATTTCGACAGAAAACTGGACTTGAAAATGGGCTTTTTAGAAAATCCGATCGATCAAACTTGTAAACACGTTAGAGCAAGCTAGAAGAGGTTATTGGCGTGGCTCTGATACCAGTGTAAGTGCACGGCGGTGCCCCGGCCGTCAATCCGACGCTGGAATGCGGAAACGAAACTTTTTTAGAAACTAGAAACAGGCACCACCGCGCACAAAAATCCCGGATCGGGCCATTAACCTACTCCTAGCAAACTAGAGAATGGGAAGGAAGCTATACCGAGCGATCCGTGTCCTTCGGTCTTCGGCCTCCACTCCGATCTCCTCGCGGAATCTTCGGTCTTCATCTCCTCGTCGGAACGGGCACCACATCGCCGGGTTCTTTTACGGGATCCCACCTCTGGACCGAGGCAACTTGGGCACGAAGTTGGCGAGCCGACGTGCCCAAGAAATGCTGTAGGTGAAGTGTAGAATCGATTGTCTCTATTAGGGTTGAAGTTGCCATTTGATGGAGGTGAAAGAATAATGGAGATGAGATTAGGAATTTTGTAGCAAGCATATTATATGTGATGAACATTTTTCTCTCCACCAAAATCAACCCTCTCCCCTCAAAGTGGCCGGCCAATATATTGGCAAATTGGAATCAAGGGGGTGAGCACAAGGAAAGGGGTGAGCATAAGAAAAGGATGAGATGATAATGAGGAATTTTAGTCACACCATTTCCTAATCAACTCACATCATAATTAATGCAAAAGAAGAGATGTAAAAAGAATCTCATGATGCATAGAACCATCATGAAGCCACATATACAAATAACCCCCTCCACAATGCTAATTTGCAGAATTGCAAATTAGCCCCTCCATCGGAAAAATCCGGCCGTGAAGGAACAAAGGAAAACTGGCCGGAACGGAATACAAACTGTCAACTTCAGAAAACTGATCCCGTAATAAATTACAGGAAAACCCCGCAATTGTATATACATACCCGCATTGTATTCCCACTGAATACAAATGCAAAGAGACAAAATCTACACTGTAGGATCCGGCTTAAACCAAAGCCCGCAAGTATTATCCGTCCGATCATGATCCGTGCAATACCGCACGTATAAGATCAAACCCTGCCATATCTCCATACGACCTCTACAACGTTTCGCCCGAAACTTGAGAAAACGGTCTGTGGGGGACTCTAAAGACTCGTCAATACTTTGGTTGTGGATTTAACCACTAGCACGTCAGAGATATTAGCCATACGTAACGGGCTACCAGGTATTGACCAAAAGGGACGTCGATGAGCGAACTCATCCTGACACCATACTGAGCCTGTCAGTGACAATATCCGTACAGTCCGGTCCGTTCGTCTATGAGCATCGCATGGCGGGCCTAGGGGGTTGGTAAAAGTCAGACCCCCAAAAGCGGTACAAGTCGTGTCGGAGTGTAGCCCAGAACACCCTGAGATATTACTGGAATACCTACCAGTAAATCTCCTGCCTTGGCCAAGGACTTCGTGTAATGGCTCTCCTAGACACAGCGCGACCTCACCCCCAATACCGGGAGAGACGAACCCCTGAAGATCCACTCACTGCCTCCATGTGGCTCGGGACTGCACCCAACTAAAACCTGTTTGCACGTCTCCTTTGAGCGTGGTAGGGTAGTAATTAAAGTACAGTGGGAACTCACATGAGACAAATGACGATTCTCAGGTCGATGAACTAACCTGTACACATGTCACCAGGGAACTGCTATCTGACGTCTGGTATAAGATCAACTAGCATGTTCCCGGCGAGTCCTGTCCGGTGTACTCATAACCCAATGAGCACATGTATACATCTTAGGTGAACCAACTGACACCAGTGGCTTATGAGACCGGCCACCGCCCCTCGTCGGGGTCTCGACTGTATACACTAGCCTACTCTGGAGTATCGATGCCCTGTCTCGAAACTCCCTCGACTAGGGACCTTTTAAGGATGTGCTTATAGACCCCAGCTCCCATGTATATGATCGCCCTCATACTGCTGGCAGTCAAGCAAGAATCCTAGGGGCTCTATCAACGCGCAATAGCGACCTGTAAGGTCACCTAAAGCAGTACACGATGATAAAGATAAACCAGATAGCATACTATCATCTTGAGTAAGACTGTCCTACCGGCACAGGTCCTTCCTCAATCATTGCAATCACGTGCCTGTGATCAAATAATTGACTCTGAGGGCACTATATCCAACAGTATTAGTGAAGTGAATACCCTAATCTAAGTGGCTAGAATAGATGAGGATGATGAAGTAGGAATTTTGCTCTCTTTAGTTTTCTTTCTCTCACTTTTATTCATCACACATCAAAAAGCTAGAAAGCTTTTGTGAAGAGGAAGAAGAAGATGAAGTTGTGAATGAATTATTGTGTGAGATTAGAAATACAACTAAGGTTAAGCATGTCATGCTTAACTCTTCTAGAAAATAAACCATAGTCTAGGGTTCAATGGTTAGGTCAACAAATATCTAGATATTTTCTAAAGGGTGGACTTTAATGACATAACAAAATATCTCAATTTAAATCCACAATTTCGAATTAACCTAAAATAAATGTTAACCCTAATTTAAACCCTAGCATGGTTTAATCTCAAAACCCTAATTGCATTTGTAACCTTAACATGTTACAATATTATATATCACATATATAATATATAATGTAACAAAAGAAAATAATACAATTAATATATATCACATATATATCAATGTATTATCCCAGTGAGAAGAAGAATCATTTAAGTGAGCTTATATTAGCTAATGCAATGTAATATATCATATATATAATTATACATTAAATTATCGAATCAACTCTTGATCCGATAATCCGGCTATATACATATAACCGACTAATATAACATGTATCATTTTATCGAACCAACACTTGATACGACAACCCGGCTATATCACATATATCCGGCCGATATCACATATCAAGATAATCGAATACGGTATCACATATACGTATTATTCTCGGTCCCACACATATCACATATGTGCTCCTACTCCGTTTTGCCTGAGCCAGGAAACCTCTATGTAGGACTCTAAGGAATCGTCAATACGCCGGCAGTAGGTGATGATCATATCAAACACCCACAAGCTGCAAGCGGTCAGCTAAACGTAACAGCCACCCAGGTATTGAGCGATCAGAAGATCAACAAGCAAGCCTATACATACTCCTGAAAATACAATCGGTAACACTACCGTACAGTCCGGTCTTTTCGTCTAATATGTCGCATATCCAGTCTAAGGGTGGGAAACGTCAGACCCCAGTAACTGATAAGTCGTGCCGATGTGAGGCTCATAACAGGTCGAGAAACTACTGATAACACTTACCAGTAGATCTCCATCGCAGCCCTGGACAGGGACTTCCAGTTATAGCCTATCAAGCACAGCGCAACATCAACCCCCAATACCGGGAGAGACGAAACCCTTCCTATCGCTCATTGCCTCCATGTGATTCGGGACTGTACCCAAAGGCCACCGTTTTGCACGTTCTATTGAACGTGGTAAGGTGGAAATCAAAGCACAGTGGGAATCACACAAGACTCTATGACAATCTCGGGTCTACAGATTAACCTATACCAGTGTCACCAGAGAACTGCTATCTGACGATAGGTATAATACCATCTAGGAGTTCTCGGCGAGTCCGTTCAGTGTACCCAGTCTCCACTGAGCACCCGTACACCATCTTTGATGTCAAACACTGATGGATATGGGATCATCCATCGCTCATCATATGGGTCAAGATGCGTATACGCTAGTCTACTCTGGAGTATCGATGCCCTGTCTCGATACTCCCTCGACTAGGAACAGTTATAGGATGTACACGTTGACTTCCCTGGCCCCACTAGTATGATCTGCATCATAGTCCTAGTAGTCAAGTACATATCCTAAGGGCTTTATCAACATGTGAGAGCAAGACAGTAAACCAATACAAGTCAACATGTTAAGACAAAGTAAAACCAGATAGCATACTATTATATCGAGCAAGAAAGTCCTCTATATATATATCCAAGCATCCACTATAATATACATCATATGTACAACAATGGCCTCTAGAACATATATATAACTAACAGTTATAACCTATGAGCGCACCATGTGTCGTATTGGTTTTCCGAACTCGATTTTAATAGCATTTGCGATTGTGTATTGATATTGTAGGTACTTTCGCATGGATTCCGAGACGACGGAACACATAGGTTAGAACCCAAACTGAGCATAAACCCAGACTGAGCCTATTAGGCCGAGCTGGCCGGATTTTAGAGGCATGTGGCCGGCCAAATTTAGGGTTTGGTGTCTAGGTTGGTTCAGTATCTCACATACTCTATATACAACACCCTACACTTGCTGGTTTTATTCCATTTTACCTGGGAGCACATTGGGGTGTTTTTGGCTATGTTTTCCGTATTTCGGAATGCTTGGTTTTGATGTTTGGATTTGTATTTGGTTGTTGAACGTTTATACGTCAACAACAAGGGTTGTTTGATTGTTTTGCATGCATAGGCTATAGGTTCTAACCTATGAGCGCACCGTATGCCGTATTGGTTTTCCGAACTCAATTTTAATAGCATTAGCGATTGTGTATTGATATTGTAGGTATCTTCGCGTGGATTCCGAGACGACGGAGCACATTGACTAAGGATGAACAAGAAGATCCGCGGGTGAGTAGGTCTATATCTACGGGGGTAGTCGGGTGGATGGCATATAGCACCCTCGCGAAATTATAAATGGAAACCGATTTATAGGATACAGTCGTAGAAACCTAGATTAGGAAACTAAGGATATGGTTAATAAGATAGTTAGAGATGATATGAAGAGTTTTGTATATATATTGAGATATGAAATGAAAGCTTTAGGGATATGAAAAATGAATGTGAATCGTGACTTATAGATATGTAGTTGCACTAGAATAGGTATGAGTTTTAGAGTTGCATGACATTTGACGGATAAGGTAGAATGTATATATAAAATTGACTTGATGTAAGATGACTTAATGTGATAAAAAGAATACACGATGTGATATGATAACTTGATTGATATGTCGGTATACGGATGCGAGTCGATAAGAGATGATTGATACCTTTGCCGGTCCCCTGATATGAGATTTTTATAGATGTGGCCTGGGATATAGGTATATAGATATATATATTGTGAATCATGAGTGATATGCCGTACGAGATATTAGGTCCGTACCCTCAGTGTCATATAGGTTGATAGGATCCCTGATGGTTTAATGCCGTTGTACGATGATTTACCGTACGTGATGAGTTTTATGATGATTGATCCGTACCCTTGACTAGAGGATGTCGTACGATGGATCATACCATACGTCATGTTGTGAGGCTGGATGCCGATTGATTGATTCACTGACTCGGTTATGTTAGATACGTATACCTTATAGCAATTAGCTGACGATGTACTTTATGCTACGTTCATGTCATTCTCATTGCATTACATATACCTATGCTAGTACACCTACACCATTATCGATGATGCGTATGTTACACTTAAACAGATTAGCCGGCTCACAAACTTCATCATTGATAATTGCTATGTCACTACACAGTAGATTTGTTGCATCATGATGTGACTCTTTGCATGATTCACTTGCTATATTCACATCACTGTTCTATGTTGCATGAGATACGGATATGCTTACATTTCTGTCATATGTTGCATACATCATGCTTTATGATTATACGCATTGAGATATGCTATTTTCATGAGATTTCTAGATTTGAGAACCATGATTATTTCAAAAGAAAGTATGTATTGTTTTAAAAACCCGGTTTCTCTGGATATGATATTTCAGTGCGTCCACCATGCATTTTCTCGGTTTTGAGACGTGTGATATGTGAAACCCGATTTGAGAAGTTGAATGATCCGTTTGCGGGTTCATGGTGGACCCGGTATGGTACCCTGAGGCGAGAATGGATGGTTGTGCAGTAGACAATGAGCCTGGCGGAGGGACTGCTACCTACCGGTGATTGGTTGGACCTAGCGGTTATCCGGAGGATACCGACCAGAGTCGAGAGATGGATATGGACCAACCTGTTCTGCAGGAGCCGAGGGCCGATCCTGCTGACGGAGCCCATGGGCCGATCCGGACTGACGAAGTCCGAGATATGAGGATTTAATTATGTCGATGTTGGATACAGGTTACATGATGTTTCGAGTGTCGATACTGGACACTCAGATTCCATGATTTTTGAAGGGATTTCCTTAGCACCACTACTAGGGTTTAGTAGCATCCCACATGCCATATTAAAAATTTAGAGGGTGCTAAAGAAACTAACCTAAGGATCAAACTAGAAAAGCTAGGGTAACACTAAACTTTAACACAATTCACAAGTAGTAAAGTACTAGGTTTAGAGAATACAACCTTTGTAGCTCCCTTCGCCAGACTCCTTGGCTACTTGAGATTTAAAAGAAGCTTGCTTGAGATCCTCCAAGTCCATGACGATCCACCCAGAGTCCTCTTTATCTAAGCTCAAAGCTCCACTTGATCAAGATGATGAAGTTGAAGCTAACGCTCTAAACTAGTGGGAAAGAGTAGTATAGAATGATGATGTGGTTTGTTTTCTCACTTCAAAACCCTAAATTGATCACTCTTTCACTCACTATCAAAACCTAGAGAGCAAGAGAGAGAGGAAGAAGAAGATGGAAATATGAGAGCTCAAGATAATGATAAGCTTAGGATAAAAATGATAAATGAAAATATATATATTTTCCTCTTCTCATTCTTAACCCTAGTTAATAAATATCTAGATATTTCATTTGGAACTCTAATGTCCATGGAAAGATAACTCAAGGTTAACAAATGGTTTAGTGGATGAATAAAATAAGCAACCATGAGTGATTTTTCCATTTCCATTAATCCAAAAAAAAAATATCAACATACTTACTAGCATGTGAGTCTTGTATTGCCACCATCAAATGTATCGACAACCATGACACATAAAGTGTATGCATGTATGTGTGCATGCACATACATATGTGCATCAATGTAAACATGTGCATACATGCAGGCATACACCAAAAGACAAAAGGGTCTAAAGTGAAAAGCTAATGGTCAATATTAAATCAACACTTGATTTAACAAACTGGTCATATCACATACGACCCGACCAATAACAAACCACCCGATTAATATAAAGTATCACATACGCGCATTTAATCGGGTCCCCGCGCATATCTCATATGCACACCACATCGTTTCGCCTGGGCTAGGTAACAACATTGTGGGACTCTAAGACTCGTCAATACGCCGGCAGTGGGTAATGATCATATAAAGCGCCTGTTCATATCATAATTTTGCATTATTATATTCCCCATTCTTATTAATTTTATAAATAAACAGGTGCTTTTGATCCATGTCTCCTACATAGTTGCAGGTTACAGGTTCTCGGAACAAAAACAGTGAATGATGAAATGACGATACAAAAGTGAGAGTACGACCAACAAATGGAAGAATCTTGATCATGCCTACAGTTTGAAGAATAAACGAAGATCAATGGACAATTTCACAAAGCACAAAGTCAGCGCAAGGTTCAAGACTTCGATACGAAGCAAAGGGTAAAAGTCCACGACAATATGCACTGTGGAAATCTGGAAGAGAACTAGAAGACAATCTGAGAAACCAAGTGAAGAAAAGCCAAGTAAAAAGCAACAGAAAGAACCCCAGAAAAACCCAGCCAAAGACTCCACCATATAACCGCGGATCCGCGGCCAAACAGGGCTTTTGGCCGCGGTTCCGCGGCCATGAAGAGCACGTATCGGTGTGAATTTCAACGGTGTGGCGGTGCGTTGACTAGGCTTCTTAGGGTAAATTTGTAAATGCAGATCTGTATCGAATGTAACCCTAAGGTTTCTATGATCTATAAATAAAAGCCCTAAACCTCTTTTTGAGGTATGCCTCTTTTCATTGATCAAAAATTCAGAATTCTATTGTAATGCATGAAGAGAGCATCAAATAAAGTAAGTAGATTTTTTTTACCTTACCCTAGTTAATTTCCTTTCTGCCGTGGTATAGAATTTTAATTATCTGCCCTAATTAATTAGTTTAGCACTTTTCATTATTTGTCGTAGATAAAAAATGTTTCTTTTAATCAATTCCCTAATGAGTGAGTAGTTCCTCACTTGTTAGGGTTATGAATAGGAGGGGTTTGAGAGATGAAAATCTCTCACCCCTTTCTTGCCCGTCACATATTTTAATAAGGATTCCATGCATACATGCATACACCGCTCTCTACGGCACCCTATCTCAAGAGGTAGCGGTGATACCGTAGTTTAAAAGACCGGTTGTATATGTTTTCCATGGAGGTTAGGGTAAGAATTAAGAAATGAAGGACAAGAACCTATAGGAAGAAACCTAATTTCTTCCCGATGGTACTAATCCACTTTATTAATTATTATCATAACACCTAAATAGATCTAAATTAGGGCATAGAAAGCGGTGAGGAATATTGACTTTCCAAATTTAACGTAAACCTAACCCTAGCAAGATTTTAATCCTAGTCTAAGTCAACCTTAGTTTTTAGTGATAATCAATCCAACACCAATTGGAATTAACTCGTTAGAACAAATTGAGAATACACAAAATCCCTGTGGACCGACCCGTACTCACCGGCTTGCTACCAAGTAACGCCGTTTTTGATTGCGGTAATTAATTCTTTGATCACAAAATTCCATACAAATCAAATGGCACCGTTGCCGGGGATGGCATAGTATTTTCTTTTTGCAATTTCGGGTTAATATAAAATCATAAAAATCATAAAAACTGAAAAATAAAAAAATTTATAAAAAATTTATCAACTTGTTATTCTTTGAAGGGTGTTTTGTTTGAATTGTCCAGGATCGACGAACGAGTTCAGATCTGGAAAAATCCAGAGAGAAAAACAGAAATAAAAACAGATCTGAACAAGCAGAGGATAATCAGAATAGACACCAGAAGATTTTTGGAGGCCTGAACCGATTAAAGGACCGTGTTTCCGCCGCCGTACCTTGCTTTTAGCCGCGGAACCGCCGTGGGTTGCTGACGTCAGCAACCCAAAACCCCTCTGTAAGCTTCTTTTCTTCTTCTGAACCCCATTATCTCCTCTGTAAAATTTTCCTGCAGGGTTCTTTGCGCAAAAACTTCTCCCCTTCTCCAATAACTTGATCTTGTGCAGGATTCTTTGCGCCGTGTTAAAAAAAATTGTTTGCAAGTGATTGTGTTTACTGCTTTGCATATTTTTAATTGACTTTAAGGCGCTTGAACACCAATCCAGATTGGGTGGGGATTTCATTACCCTTCCCAGGACCCCAAAAATCACATAAAGCATATTGCATTGACCATCAAGTTAATTAAAAAAGATTAAACTCAACCCTAAGGACTTCGCGCTCAATAGGACAAAGGAATAGTTATAGGCATCGATCGTTGATCTAAACCAGACTTTGTGGTGCCTAGGCTAGACAAGTGGGGAAAAGGTAATTTTAAAAGGCCCGTCTCACGGTGATTCGTGAGCGGATCCCTCCTTTCTCTACTTGTGCTTAACTGAGCACAATTGGCGGTGAAGAAGCGATTTGAGGTTCTCATAACTTGCCCTTTGGAACAATTAGGAGCAGTCTAGTTGACCTAGGAGACCCTAGATCTAGGCTTGATTATGCATATTGTGATTGATTAAACGTGTGTCTAAGCTTCTTATTAAAAATCTTTTTGCAAAAAGCTCCTTATATATATAAAAAAAAACACAAAACGGAAAAAAAAAAATTATAAAAACTTGCCACTTGTCGCTAAGAAATCCATTGCACCCCACTTGCACCCCCACATTCTTTTTTCTTTCTTAGATCATGGGTACCCCACCTCCCAAAACTCTTGCCGAACTTTGGTACCCTCATCCAAACATTGCTTCCTACGCGAATTGTTTTGGTCGAATTACGGACGACCCCTCCATGCCCAAAATTTCTTTGAAAGATCGAATAGAAGCGTCTAGGAGAAACAGTTCGACTCCGCAATCCACTTTGTATCAACCATTTCAACCTTCACCACCTTCTTACGTTGATACTCCTTTTTCGAGTTCTGTTGTAACTCCGAAACCCATGTCTATTGCTGAACATATTGAACAATTTCGTAACCGATCTTTCATTCCTCTCAACACTTACAGTTCTTGGGATCAACAAGTCCATTCACCTTTTTATCCAAATGTTGATCCTACTCCTATCCAGCCATTCAATTCCTACCAGTCCTACCCGACTTTCACACCTTCCCTAGACATTGCTTCTACACAACTAAATTGGGAGTTTCACATATTCAAACAACTTTGAATCTTTTACAGAAACCCCTTCACATCCCATGTCCAGTCCGGAACAGTCGTTGGAAGCTTATATTGTAGCGACAAACCAACAGATGAGGAATTTGGATGCGTCCATTGCCGCCCTTATGCAACCTAGTGACCCGGTAGCTAGTTTCCAACTAGCTCCAAAAATTCCAATGTATGATGAGGCGGTTGGACAGATTGAGAATTTAAGTGGAGAGAGTGAGCTGTGCACCCTTCCAAATCAAACTTAACCATCACCAATTGAATCCCACAACTCCGGTTTTGATTGTCTATCAAGTGTCCCAAATGATTCACCAGTTGAAAATAAAACGTTTAATGAGTTGTGCGACTTTGTAGTGCTTGATTTTCCAGATTGTGAAGGGTCCCTTTCGAGTGAAACCATCACCAATCCTTTCGACTTCTACACCTCCAATCTAGAACATGAATTGATAAATATCCATGCTTTTGATGAGGTGTCCAAAAAAATTGATTTTCACTTGATTGAGGATATTGACGCAGGGAATAATTTGGATGATGAACCCGCAGATTTGACTGAATTTTCCTCTCCAATTCATCATCCCGAGTCATTAAATGTTTCTCCCGAACTGCATATGCGTCTTGATTTTGATGATAATTGCATAGATGAGATAACTTTTGAGGAGAATTATGAGGATAGTATTGAGGAGAGTATTGAGGATAGTATTAAGGATGAACCAGTTTTGTTTGATGAGTCGGATTTTCCAATTTATCCTCCTGAACCTTTAACTGTTATACTTCCTAAATCACCCGCTTCATCCTTTCCATCGTTCCAACCATGCAAGAGATCACGCAGGAGGACTGTGAGCTTGAAAAATTTCTGTTCGATCACAGCAGTTTTGATGCCACTAGTGCGTTCCTCCTTGAATCTGACGCAGTTCTCACAACCGATAACGATTACGAGTGTTTCACTTTTTCAGACGATTTTGAAGACTCACAGCCCGAGTTTGAGTCCTTTGAATTTTCAGATGAGTTAGTTGAACCATCAGACTCGGTTGCTTACAGTCATTTCGAACCATTGATGGAATCCTTCGAGTTCGAGACAGTTTCTCCAATTTCATCTTCAATTGTTCCACCTCCGAAACTCGAACTCAAGCTGTTGCCGTCTCACCTTACACACGCTTATTTAGGTGAGAATGAGACCCTTCCTAAATCACTCACTTTCGTCCTTTCTATCGTTTCGACCGCCCAAGAATTTGCCACGCTTCCATTTTCAATGTTTGGTTTACCAAGTTCAACGTACCCATGTTTTCTCGCGAATCTTGAGAGATTTGACCCCATTTCTCGACGGGTTGATAGATTAGCACAATCCCTTTTAACATATCCATCATCACAATTTATGCTAATTTATTCACTCAATTTACACCCTCAAGTTCATACTACACTTCTTTCTCTCTTCCACCATTCTTCTCCTAATATACCGAGACCATATTCCACCTTTCTTCCCATATGGTCTCGTGTGTTTCTCATTTCTTTTTTCTACACTCCATTTTTTCACCAACCACACCATTATAACGATAAAAATTTTGAATGGTTGGTGCTAACTTTTGGCCTGTGTAAGGCCTTGTATAGCTTAATACTGTGTTTTTCACCCCCCTTAACTCTAAACTTTAATGCTTAAACAGTGGAAACACCGTCTCATTTAAGTTTGGGGGGACCTTTTTGTATATATATTTTGTTTTGTTTTTCTGTTAACAATAAAATATTAAAAAAATAGGGGAATACCGGCCATTTTGACCCTCTTGGTGTAGCCTGACAGTGAAGACACAGTCAAGTTTAAGTTTGGGGGTGTGCTCGATAAGCTTTCTTCCTTCGCATTCATATGTATATTTTTACATTTGCATACTTATTTTAAAACCCATAAAAAATTGAAAAATGTGAAAAATTATAAAAATTGAAAAATTCAATTTTGGCCATAATTGACTTGAGTTTGACAAAAAGGTTAACTAGTTAGGAACAACTAGATCTTAGACTTAGTAAATTAAAAACCCTAAAAATAACCTTTCTTAAAATTTAACGGTATAAAATATAAGTCTTTGTAGTTTACTTAGAAATAAGCAAATTTTGAGTTCACTTCTTGGGCTAAGTCAAAATAAAAGAAGAGTATTGAAATTTTTATTAAAGTGTAAGTCTGAAAAATAATTCCTAAGCTTAAATCTAAATTCTGAAAATATATACCCTACAATTTTGCACAAACACGAACCTTGAAACTTGGAATAGTAGAAGAGACCTTGAAATGCTCTTGTCTAAAGTCCTTAGTATGAAGGAAAATAAAATAAAAATACAAGTGTGAATAAAGAGATAAAAAAATAAACACTAGTTTTTGTAATTACTTAAGGCTGCATAAATAAAAAAATATTTAGCAAGTGTGCTTTATCACCTAATGCCTTAGACCAACTGGTTTGGGAGTCACTGCTAAAGCCTTAGGTGTTACAAGACTAAGAATTACGCCTTAATGTGCAAACACATTTTGTAATCGATCGTTGGCACCTCAAGAAGTATTAACGGTCGTATGAAGAATGTGTGAGCAATTTCATCTAAACATTCACCAATTGAAAAGTACTTTGGACGATAGACAAGAGTATAAGAGCTTAAATTGAATTTCTAAGTGTAGGGGTGATACATACACACACGTAGGGGTATGTGATTGGGGTTTAGATAAGAGATAAGAATGAAAAATAGGACTTATATCTTTAGTAGAGATGATAAAAATTCCTAAGTTGAGATGGAACCGTAGAAGGAAAACTCAAAAGATGCTAAAAGCTAAGTAAATTTACAGAACATATACAATCTTAAGTTAAATGAATAGGAAGTGTGAAAAATATGGGTTGATGATTTATAGATTAAAGATAATAGAATTTCTTGTTAGAAAACCGAATTGGAGAACAAAAGTCAATAGACCGAATTGATAGGATTTTGTGAGTAGTATCCGCTGAAAACCCTCAGGAGACAACACTCCTCCTACTAGGGACACGTAGAGGTTTAACGGCTTGTTGCACGAGCTCAGTGCAATCGCGTTTCCCTGCGAAAGTGAGGTTAGGTCTTTTTCGAGAATAAAACTAGTTTTGCTCGAGGACGAGCAAAAGATAAGTTTGGGGTATTTATTCATATCATAATTTTGCATTATTATATTCCCCATTCTTATTCATTTTACAAATAAACAGGTGCTTTTGATCCATGTCTGCTACATAGTTGCAGGTTACAGGTTCTCAGAACAAAAACAATGAAAATGATGAAATGACGATACAAAAGTGAGACTACGACCAACAAATGGAAGAATTTTGATCATGCCTACAGTTTGAAGAATAAACGAAGATCAATAGACAATTTCACAAAGCACAAAGGCAGTGCAAGGTTCAAGACTTCGACACAAAGCAAAGGGTAAAAGTCCACGACAATATGCACAGTGGAAATCTGGAAGAGAACTAGAAGACAATCTGAGAAACCAAGTGAAGAAAAGCAAGTAAAAAGCAACAGAAAGAACCCCAGAAAAACCCAGCCAAAGACTCCACTATATGGTCGCAGATCCGCTGCCAAACAGGGATTTTGGCCGCGGTTCCGCGGCCATGAAGAGCACGTGTCGGTGTGAATTTCAACGGTGTGGCGGTACGTTGACTAGGCTTCTTAGGGTAAATTTGTAAATGCGGATCTGTATCGAATGTAACCCTAGGGTTTCTATGATCTATAAATAGAAGCCCTAAACCTCTTTTTGAGGTATGCCTCTTTTCATTGATCAAAAATTCAGAATTCTATTATAATGCATGAAGAGAGTATCAAATAAAGTAAGTAGATTTTCTTTACCTTGCCCTAGTTAATTTCCTTTCTGTCGTAGTATAGAATTTTAATTATCTGCCCTAGTTAATTAGTTTAGCACTTTTAATTATTTGCCGTAGATAAAAAATGTTTCTTTTAATCAATTCCCTAATGAGTGAGTAGTTCCTCACTTGTTACGGTTAGGAATAGGAGAGGTTAGATGAAAATCTCTCACCCCTTTCTTGTCCGTCACATATTTTAATAAGAACTCCATGCATACATACACACACCGCTCTCTACAACACCCTATCCCAAGAGGTAGCGATGATACTACAGTTTAAAAGACCAGTTGTATATGTTTTTCATGAAGGTTAGGGTAAGAATTAAGAAAGGAAGGACAAGAACCTAGAGAAAGAACCCTAGTTTCTTCCTGATGGTACTAATCCACTTTATTAATTATTACTATAACACCTAAATAGATCTAAATTAGGGCATAGAAAGCGGTAAGGAATATTGACTTTCCAAATTTAACCTAAACCTAACCCTAGCAAGATTTTAATCCTAGTCTAAGTCAACCTTAGTTTTTAGTGATAATCAATCCAACACCAATTGGAATTAACTCATTATAATAAATTGGGAATACACAAAATCCCTGTGAACCGACCCGTACTCACCGGCTAGCTAGCAAGCGACGCCGTTCTTGATTGCGGTAATTAATTCTTTGATCAAAAAATTCCATACAAATCAGCACCCCCAAGCCGCAAGAGATCGGCTAAACGTAACAGCCACCCGGGTATTGAGCGATCAGAAGAAAACAAGCGAACCTGTCATAACTCCCGTAGAGCCAACTGGCAACACTACCGTACAGTCTGGTCTCTTCGTCAGATATGCTGCATATCGAGTCTAGGGATGGTTACGTCGACCCCAATAAATCAATTAGTCATACCGATGAATGGTCTATAACAGATCGAGAAACTACTGATAACACTTATCAGTAAATCTCAACAGCCCTGTTCAGGGACTTACTGATATAGCCAATCGAGCACAGCACAGCATTAACTCCCAATACCGGGAGAGACGAAACCCCTCATATCGCTCATCGTCTTCATGTGTCTCGGGACTGTATCCAAAATCCACCTGTTTGCACGACTCAGTAGAGCCGTGGTAGGGTGGTAATTAAAGTACAGTGGGAGAACACACAAGACTCTATGACGATCTCGGGTCTACAGACTAACCTGTACCGGTGTCACCTGAGAACTGCTATCCGACAATAGATATAATACCATATAGTAGTTCTCGGCGAGTCCGTCCAGTGTACCCAGTCTCCACTGAGCACCCGTATATGATCTCGATGTCAAACATCAATGGATGTGGGAACATCCATCGCCCATCATATGTGTCTAGTATCATATACACTAGTCTACTATGGTATATCGATGCCCCATCTCGATACACCTACGACTAGGGACATTTTAGGATATGCTTATAAACTACAGTCGTCCCACTAGTATGATCTCCATCATAATCACAGTAGTCAAGCAAATATCCTCAGGGCTTTATCAACATGTGTAAATGAATAAAAGCATGATCAAGTCAACATGTCAGATAAAGTAGAACCAGATAGCATACTATCATGTCGAGCAAGAATGTACACTGAATATATATACATGTATAAATACATCCACTATCATATAATGGCCTCTAGGGCATACATATATCCAACAATCTCCCACTTGCACTAAGGCCAGTTATTGGCATATCTCATACCCAACATCTTAAAAAGTCGCTCATGCTGCGGCTGAGGGAGGGCCTTGGTGAGAGGATCCGCGCTGTTATTCTTTGTGTCTACTCTAATAATCTCGATCTCGCGGCGATCTACAATCTCCCGGATCAAATGAAAACTCCTCAGGATGTGTCTGGACTGCTGATAGGACCCGGGCTCCTTGGCTAATGCCATAGCCCCATTATTATCACAATACAATGGTATTGGATCAATAATGGCTGGAACTACTCCTAGCTCCGAGACGATATTCCTCATCTAGACGGCTTCCTTGGCGGTATCATTCGCAGCAATGTACTCAGCTTCCATCGTAAAGTCTACAACGGTATCCTGTTTAGAACTCTTCCAACTTACCTCCCCTCCATTGAGGGTAAATACAAACCCAGAGATAGATTTGCTGTCGTCCTTATCACTCTGGAAGCTTGAATCGGTAAAGGCTTCCATTTGGAGATCTCCATTACCATACACCAAGAACAATTCTTTAGTCCTTCGCAAGTACTTAAGAATGTTTTTCACAGCTATCCAGTGATTCTCCCCTGGGTTGGATTGATACATGCTTACTACACTAAGTGTATAAGCTACATCTGGGCGTGTACATAACATCGCATACATTATAGATCCTACTGCCGAAGCATAGGGTATAATGCTCATGCGAGCTCTCTTTTCATCGGTCTTTGGGAAAAATTCCTTGGAGAGAATGACTCCATGGCAAGAGGGTAAGGCACCCTGCTTGGAATCTTCCATACTAAACCTCTTTAGGATGGTGTTGATGTACCAGGTTTGGGACGATCCCAATAACCTCTTTGATCTATCCCTATAGATCCGAATGCCCAGAATGTATGTGGCATCACCCAGTCCTTCATGGAGAACCTTAGTGATAAGAAAGATTTGACTAACTGTAGCATAGGAATATCATTTCCTATCAGAAGAATGTCATCCACGTACAATACGAGGAATGTGACAGCTCTCTCTACAGCCTTCTTATAAACACAAGATTCATCCGGATTTTTGATGAAATCAAACTCTTTGATAACATCATCAAAACAAATGTTCCAGCTCCGTGATGCCTTCTTTAATTCATAAATGGATTTAAGCAATCTACATGCTTTCCCGCTGCTCCAACTGTCAATGAAGCTTTCTGGCTGATCCATATAAACGCATTCATCTAAATCTCCATTTAGAAATGAAGTTTTAACGTCCATTTGCCAGATTTCATAGTTGTAGTGAGCAGCAATAGCAAATAGGATCCGAATAGATTTAAGCATGGCTACGGGAGAAAAAGTTTCGTCATAGTCCAGACCTGGTCTTTGACGAAAACCCATCACCACAAATCTTGCCTTAAAGGTCTCTACCTGCTCATCTACACCGATCTTTCTTTTAAAGATCCATTTGAACCCCACAGGTTTTACCCCAGGGGGTACAACGTCCAAAGTCCATACTTTATTGGTGTACATAGACTCTATTTCAGATCTCATGGCATCCAGCCACTTCACAGAGTCTCCACTCGTGATAACTGTAAGTGCACGGCAGCGCCCCAGCCGTCAATCCGACGCCGGAATGCGGAAACGAAACTTTTCTTTAACTTTAAAACCGGCACTACCGCGCACTATAAAACCCGGATCGGGTCATTAACCTAATCCTAGCAAACTAGAAGATGGGTAGAAAGCTATACCGAGCGATCCGTGTCCTTCGGTCTTCGGCCTCCACTCCGATCTCCTCGCAGAATCTCCGGTCTTCATCTCCTCGTCGGAACGGGCACCACATCGCCGGGTTCTATTACGGGCTCCCACCTCTGGACCGAGGCAACTCGGGAACGAAGTTGGCGAGTCGACGTGTCCAAGAATACAGTAGATGAAGTGTAGAAAGCTTTGTCTCATTGGGGTTGAGAAGTTGCCATGATGGAGGTGGAGAATAATGAACTTTGGAGATATGGAATTTTTTTGTGGCAAGTAGAGAAAAATGAGATGAAGAAATTTCCCACACCAAAATGAATCCTCTCTCCTCTCCTCAAAAATGTGGCCGGCCCCTTGCACAAGAATGAAGAGAGAAATCTCAAAAAAAAAATCCAAGAGAAGAAAAAGGGTGATAACAAGAAATAAAGATCACATCAAAGTCTTTCATGAAATCCTTTCATTTCTCATCACATTAAATGCAAGCTATGATAACTAGAAAAAGCAAAGATGCTTAAACCATCATAATCCCTCCAATTGCAAGAAACCCCCTCCACAATGCTAATTTGTAAATATGCAAATTAGCCCCTCCCATCACAAAAGTCCGGCCGTGAAGGAATAAAGGAAAGCTGGCCGAAAAAGAATGCAAACTGGCAACTTCAAAAAACTGATCCCGTAATAAATTACAGAAAAACCCCGCGACTGTATATACATACCCGCATTTGTATTCCCACAGAATACAAATGCAAAGAGATAAAATCCACACTGTACAATACTAGGATCCGGCTTAAACCAAAGCCCGCTAGTATTATCCGTCCGATCATGATCCGTGCAATACTACACGTATAAGATTGAACCCTGCCATATCTCCATACGGCCTCTACAGCGTTTCGCCCGAAACTTGAGAAAACGATCTATGGGGGACTCTAAAAACTCGTCAATAGTTTGGCTGTGGATTTAACCACTAGCACGTCAGAGGTATTAGCCATACGTAACGGGCTGCCAAGTATTGACCAAAAGGGATGTCTATGAGCGAACTCATCTTGACACCCTACTGAGCCTGTCAGTGACAATATCCGTACAGTCTGGTCCGTTCGTCTATGAGCATCGCATGGCGGGCCTAGGGGGTTGGTAAAAGTCAGACCCCCAAAAGCGGTACAAGTCGTGTCGGAGTGTAGCCCAGAACACCCTGAGATACTACTGGAATACCTACCAGTAAATCTCCTGCCTTGGCCAAGGACTTCGTGTAATGGCTCTCCTAGACACAGCGTGACCTCACCCCCAATACCGGGAGAGACGAACCCCTGAAGATCCGCTCACTGCCTCCATGTGGCTCGGGACTGTACCCAACTAAAACCTGTTTGTACGACTCCTTTGAGCGTGGTAAGGTAGTAATCAAAGCACAGTGGAAACTCACACGAGACAAATGACGATCTCAGGTCGATGAACTAACCTGTACACATGTTACTGGGGAACTGCTATCTGACGTCTGGTATAAGACCAACAAGCATGTTCCCGGCGAGTTCTGTCCGGTGTACTCATAACCCAATGAGCACCTGTATACATCTTAGGTGAACCAACTGACACCAGTGGCTTGTGAGACCGGCCACCGCCCCTCGTCGGGGTCTCGACTGTATACACTAGTCTACTCTGGAGTATCGATGCCCTGTCTCGAAAACTCCCACGACTAGGGACCTTTTAAGGATGTGCTTATAGACCCCAGCTCCCACGTATATGATCGCCCTCATACTGCTGGTGGTCAAGCAAGAATCCTAAGGGCTCTATCAACGTGTAATAGTGACTTGTAAGGTCACCTAAAGCAGTACACGATGATAAAGATAAATCAGATAGCATACTATCATCTTGAGTAAGATTGTCCTAACGGTATAGGTCCTCTCTCAATCATTGCAATCACGTGCTTGTGATCCAATAATTGACTCTGAGGGAACTATCTCCAACAATCTCCCACTTGCACTCAAGGCTAATTATTGCGATGTCGCATACTCACAGCCCGTGTGATACCGAACACCCAACTCCTCCTACTAATCAGTCTCACAAAACCTGTTTGCGAAACTAATGCGTTCGAGGAACAGCCTCAGTGAGTGGATCCGCTCAAATGTTTCTTTCTATGTCTCTCTTTATCTCATGTTCGCGGAGAAAGCCATCTCCCGAAATGAGCAATACCTGTCTTAGAGTATGTCTATATATCTGATGGGACCTAGTTCATAAATGAACTCCAAATCCAAACTTCTCAGACAGTATCGTCAACTGAACTTAATCAGTATTCTGCACCATGCCTCCCTCAGTATCCGCCTGGACCACCTATCCAAACTACTGCCCCTCGTTAGAGGGAAAACTATAACTCTGACAGTCACTCTATCATTCAGGTCACCTTGGAAGCCTGGAATGATAACTGTCACCCGAATGAAGCTGTCGTTATCATATCCCTAGAACATCCACTTATGATCTAAAACTGCTTCCGAACGTTTCTCCAGGATTGGATCAATATCACCTTATTGCATCTAGTGCAAAAACAACATCTATATCCTATGTGGAGAAACCACTGTGTGACAACCAAAGTATAACCGATCGTAGTATAGGAATTTCACTTCCTACTCTGTGTATGTCATCCTAATACTAGGACATCACACCCTATTACCTTCTTAACAGATCAATCCCCTATTCTGATGAAGTCAAACCTATGACTGTCACATCAGAAATAGATGATCTATCTCCGCTATATTTGCTTTATTCTATAAATAGACATAAGCCACTTGTCCACTATGCTTCCGCTGCTCCCACTAACTATGACAACCCTCTGGCAGAGTCATATACACGTATACTTCTAAAGCTAGTTTAGAACGACGCTATATTCATCCTCCTGCCGGGTCTCACAGTCTGGAACAACAGCAATGGCAAGTCTGGGTAAACAAGAACCTCTCTATCACCGTCCTTGAGGCTACCAGAGTACTTCTCGGGTGCCTGAGGTTACCCACCATATCTGCGGAGTGGCTAATGGAATGTCAAGCCAGATTAAATCTTTAGGTTCTTATCAAATTTTCAGTAATCGTTTGCAGTTCTGGAATTACTTCCAGTTCTACCATACTCCCACTACTGTTTTCTGAAAAAATCCTTTTTTATTAAAACTGTGGCGAGTCTAGAACAATATCATTATTGATCTTCCAGATGGTAGAAAGTCAACCCTCGTCATAGCCCGGGTCAACCCACAAACAGCCATTACAGAAACGTGCCTTGAGTTATCCGGAGTCTGGTTTTAAGCATAAGCCGGACAACTCCCCGTACCTTAACATCGTTAAGATATGAACTGTTCTATATCCAATATAGAAACAGAGGCACTGATTTAATTGGAACCAGATTCAAACCATGCAGCTGTCTCCAGTGCATGTCAACTAAATGGAGAGAGGCCGATCAGCGTTACTCAACTTAGGAATAGTTCCAATTATGAGTAACCTGAAAGAGAAGCAAATTCTCTTAATCATTACTATCAACTGAATACCATGCACAAGTATCTACATCTTCAATCACCTTGAAGAATCCCGATACTTGCAACATCTGGTTCTCTAATTTACTCTTATACCTATAACTTCTCAAAACTTGGACCTTGTATTTCTACGAAACACATGTCTAAGAATTAGAGAAGTCACAAGTAAACAGAATATAGTACGAGAACCAACCCCTCTGTCCTAATGGACACTGGACAACATACAATACTCTGTATAAGTCCCCTGAGTCTAATAACTCATTCCTTGTGTGTCGTAGGTTTAAAACTGTACTTATGGTTAAGAAGAATTACACCGCTGTTTAATGCTCCTTACCTAACCATCCACTGATATAGGTAAATGTCATAAACATAATTTCAAAAAGGTATATCTCACTCTATAAAAATAGACGTACAGATATATCAATTTGAAATTGGTGCATAACAACGGATATTCAAAACCAAATATTTGCCGTCCGGCAAACTACCGAGGTGATTTCCTCAAATATCACCAATTACAACGAATTCCAATATAATGAGGATAATCACCTAATTTCCAACAACTTACTCCTACTCATCATCTGTAAAACCATACAGATGTGAGAATCAAACATGGTAAATACATACCCTGGAGTAAGGACTAATTGGGAAATCAGTTTTCCTTTAACAATACACAGTGAAACTGAAACATTGAAATGTTTCGTAGGGATATCCGGGTATTCCTAGTGATGCCTCTTCCATTATCCAGATTCACAACTGTAACCGTATATTTCTTTGCCATCTCTCCAAATCCCTTCATATGTCTTTAGTCATTACCTTCTGTACACCCCTTTAGGCTAAATGGTTTTCTTCCTTCCCTACCATTCGGCACCAGCCTATGGTTTGGAAGAAGACTATCCAATAAGCATAATGGGTGTACTGTCCTAATCCTAGGATCACTCGCAATGCGAGAGAAGGTGAAGATAAAAATCAACCGAATAAAACCTTATTGATATTTCTCCAGAACCAGAATCCATCCCCGAACTGAAACAAGTTCCTTTCGAGTTCATATATAACCATACGATGGAGTATCCAAATAACTGTGGATCTTCGTAGTGATACGGAGTGTCCTGGGGAAATACAAAGGTGATGTAGGATTGGCGAAGAAATACTTGGTTTGGTCGTGAATAGCAGTCGCAATCTACTTTGCCCTCCTTCTAATCCCTTTACTTGTCTTAACTTAATACCTTCTGTACACCGTTTAGGCTAATTGGTTTTCTTCATTCCCTACCGGTCGGCACCTGCCTATGGTTTGGAAGAAGACTATCCAATTTGTGCAATAGGTGTACTGTCCCCTAATCCAAGGAGCACTCGCAGCCTGAGAGAAGGTAAAAGGAAAAGACAACTGAATAGTCCTATTCGTTTTCTCCAGAACCAGAAACCATCCTCGAATAAATTCCTTCGAGTTCGTATATAACCATATGATGGTTTTATCCAATGGAAGTGGACGTTCGTAGTAATACGGGGTGTTCTAGAGAAAAGGGTAAAAGTAGGAGTGGCAATGAGGTATGCAACTCTAATAATCCAAAAGCCAGTGTTTTAAGAAGGTTCGGTTAACTTGGTCACTGAGTCGTAGTCAAGGGTCGGGCCATGGTCACTGCCAAAGAGAGAGAGAAAAGAAACACTCAACATGCACTCTAACCTAGATCAGAATGGTTATCAATTTGTCTAATCAGGAAACCTCCCACTGTAACGTCAAATTCTTCCCCAAACCTGAAAGAAGAATTAGTCGGGATCACCCGAGGAGTAAACCAACTCATCAGTGGGTATCGGGATCCAACTATCATCACATGATAACGTGACGGAATCCGCTCAGGTTATCACACTCCAGAAGGTATGCGCATATCTGGCAAGTTTCAGTTTCTTTAGAAACTCCCGATGTGATTTTTGCCCCATGCTCTTATGACCTTGACGTAGGCCAAAATATCATAAGTCACATGTCAAGTTCTACCCGTCATTGTCCAGGTTAATTTGAACCCACCCGTACATACCCTTGACGTAGGCCAAAATAGTAGTACGACTGTCCCAAACTAACGCATCTATCGATGCAACAGATAAATATCCGGTAGCTACCAATCACTATGCCTTGGCGTAGGTCAAAATACATAGCTTGAATACTACCGAACATTTAACTGAAATGACGGAGGGCTACGAGTAGTTTCTGGCGAAAAACCTTTAACGTAATGAACTTGATATCGTTGAAGGAACTGGATAGCTTTTATAAAAATATAGTGGCGAAAACCTTTACTAAAGAGGTCACTCCCGGTGAAGGGATCTCGGCTCTTTCCCCGTAGAATGAGGTGCAGAATATTCCAACTGAATACCATGATGCAAAGCAAAAGTAATCAACTATAGTGAAGTTATTGCCCTGACGCAAACTTCTGTCCAAGGGGTCACTCCCGGTGAAGGGATCTCGGCCCTTGCCTCGTCGACTGAGGTGCTGGATATTCATAACCGAATACCACTGTGCAAAACAAAAGAGAACGCCCTTGCAATAGCTTTTTGAAAAATGTTCCAACAACATCAAATAGGTTTGTTTAGCTTGCATTGATCTGAATCAACGCAATCCCATCAATTGATCACACCACAAAAGAATGAAAATAATGATGTACATATATGCCATCCGCATTCGCCACTGAGTCCCGTCATCACCCGTTAGGTTACTTAACTAACGACAGAGCGGGGACTGGACTAGCGGGGATGCAAAACATATACAACATCTACTTGTATATATATCAATATATAATATTCGCTCAAGGCGTGATAAAATGCAACATCACAGAAATGTAATAAGTATCACAGAACAATACAGATATCTGGGATCCCCGGATTTCATAGAGCCGCTACTGAAACCCGACGTTCCCCTGGTCGTGTGGATAGCCTGTGCAATGAAATCCTAGACCCCTACGGGCGCGGCAAGTTACCCGCCAAAACCTGAAGCGAGGCAGCCCCCTTCAGCAACATGAATGGACCACCCAGCACTTTGTTGGAGATAATGCCCTCAGAGTCAATTATTGGATCGCAGGTACGTGATTGCAATGATTGCGGAGGACCTATACCGGTAGGACAGTCTTACTCGAGATGATAGTATGCTATCTGGTTTGCCTTTATCAGTCGTGTACATGTTCAGGTGACTGATTACATGTTACACTTTGATAGAGCCCTTAGGATCTTGCTTTACTACCAACAGTATGATGGCGATCATATACGTGAGAGTTGGGTAGTTTATATGCATATCCTTAATTGTAGTCCCTAGTCGTGGGAGTTTCGAGACAGGGCATCGATACTCCGGAGTAGACTAGTGTGTAAAGTCGAGACCCCGACGAGGGGCGGTGGCCGGTCTCACAAGCCACTGGTGCCAGTTGGATCACCTAAGATGTATACAGGTACTCATTGGGTTATGAGTACACCGGACAGGACTCGCCGGGAATCTGCTAGTTGGTATTATATCTATCGTCAGATAGCAGTTCCCTGGTGACATGTGTACAGGTTAGTTCATCGACCTGAGGTCGTCATTTGTCTCGTGTGAGTTCCCACTGTGCTTTGATTTCTACCCTACCACGGCTCAAAGGAGTCGTGCAAACAGGTAGCTTTTGGGTACAGTCCCGAGCCATATGGAGGCACGTGAGCGGATCGGCAGGGGATTCGTCTCTTCCGGTATTGGGGGCGAGATCGTGCTGTGTCTAGGAGAGCCATTACACAAAGCCCACGGCCGTGGCAGGAGATTTACTGGTAGGTACTCCAGTAGTATCTCAGGGTGTTATTGGGCTACACTCCGACACGACTTATACTGCTATTGGGGGTCTGACGTTACTAGCCCCCTAGGCAGATATGCGATACTCATAGACGAACGGACCGGACTGTATATACATTGTCCCTGTTAGGCTCAGTAGGGTTTCTGGATGAGTTCGCTCATCAGCCTCCCTTGAGGTCAGTCCATGGGCAGCCGTTACGCATTGCTAGTGCTGCTGACGGTTTGTGATTAAACCCACTGCCAGGGTACTGACGAGTCATTAGAGTCCCCCACAGACAGTTTCCCAAGTTCGGGCGAAACGTTGTAGAGGCCGTATGGTTTTATGGCAGGGTTCGAAAAATGCACGTGCGTTTACGCACGTGTCAGATTTAGGGCAGATGATACTGGTCGGCTTTGGTTTAAGCCGGATCCGAGTATTATATTGAGTAGATATAATATCTTTGTCTCAGTTGCATTTATATTCGGTCGTAATACAAATGCGGGTATATTTATACAGTTGCGGGGTTATCCTGAAATTCGTTTCAGGATCACTTTTGGAAGTTGCCAGTATCCAGTTTTCTATCAGCCGTCTTTTAACATTCGGTTAAAGACGGATTTATCTTTTCTTTGGAAGAGTGTGGATGCTTCTAGAAAGTTCTAGAAGCGGTGAGGTGTTATTGTTTCATTGGTTGCTTTTGGTGTGTTCACACTTTGTGTTCACACTTTGTGTTCACACTTGAGATATTTGTTTGTGTTCACACTTGAGATATTTGTTTTGTGTTCACACATGATATTTTCATAAGGTCACCCTCCTCTCTCCTACACTCACCCTCCTCCTCCTATAAATGGCCGGCCCCCTCCTCACTCTCTCACTTGAGGTTTTCATTTGGTAGAAAAAGATTATGATAGTTTTCGGTGTATGGAATTTCACAGCTCATTTCATTCCATCACCCGATTCCCACGGCAACTTCATTAACCGTTCGTCCATAGCTATGGACGAAGTGAGACAAAGTCATCTACTCATTCTCTACATCATTCTTGGTCGTCTCTTTTAGCAAACTTGACGACCGAGTTGCCTCAACTCAGAGGCGGGAGCCCGTTTAAAGAATCGTTGATGTGGTGCCACCTGGACGAGCAGATCGGAGATCGAAGAGATCGGAGCAGCCGCAACGGAGCGTGGGATGATGGTTAAAGAACGAAGGACTCGGATCGTTCGGTATAACTTTTCTACACTCTTTACAGTTTGTTAGTTTAGCAATAATGGCAGATCCGGGTGAAAGTATACGATAGCGCCAGTTAAAAAGTTTTCGTTCCGCATTTGGCGTCTGTAGACGGCTGGGGCGCTACCGTAGACTTACAGTGGTATCAGAGCCTCACCATTTTGCTATACTAACTTGTGCTAACGCGTTTAAAACATCGATCGAACCGGAAATCAAAAACCGCATTTTTTCATTTTCACAGTTTCTGTCGATTTTAAATGGTGTCCTAAAAATATTCCACATATCACAGAAATCTGTGCAGGGTTTTATAAGAATGCCGTACAAATTTGGACACGTGAATCGACAAGACTGCCGCGGAAACACGGCCAAACCCATGGTTTGGCCGTGCATCCGCGGCCGGTCTGAGTGATCATGCCCCCAAACTTGCACAGTGTATTCTTCTCTGGAAATTGGGGTTTTTGGTATATATCTTTTGGGCCCAAATTTTGTTACTGTTCAACAGATGTTCGTGGGGCCCACTTCGTGATATTTAGTCGATCGAAATTTAAACATGTTAGTTTACAGTGCTTACATTATATCTCCGACCGGGAATGTCATTTGATCGGTAAACCGCGTCTGATTGCTATAGTTCTTTTAGACGGGTTTGCGAACGTGACATTCGCGTTGATGTTCTGTGTTGTGCTGTGATGTTGCGGATTTGTCGTAGTGGATAGCAGTGTGCAATGGTAGTGCAGTTTGAGTTTATTTGTACATTTGATATTGCGGGGCGAGCGTCCAACTTGTGGACTTCCGTCACTACCTGTTGTATAATATTCTTTTGGGGCACGACCAGGTTGCGGTCGATTTACCTGTTGTACTATTTTTCATTACTGTACTAGGTTTTGCCCCACGATGGAGTGCACAGATAGCCGGGTTCTGGAGGGCAACGGGTTCGCATCTCATGGCTTTGAGAGGCAGAGGGGCCCCACTCTAAAATTGGCAGACTATTCGCCGCACTCGTAGGGGGTACAGGTTGACCCAAGGAGGGGTGCCCAAGATTACCGGATTCCGTGAAGTGCTGGGTGGTCCATTCACTTTGCTGTAGGGGGCTGCCTCGCTTCAGGTTTTGGCGGGTAGCTTGCCGCACCCGTAGGGGTCTAGGTTTCATTGCACAGGCTATCCCCACGACAGGGGAACGTCGGGTTTCAGCAGCGACTCTGTGAAACTCGAGGATCCCAGATTATCTGTATTGTTCTGTGATGCTTATTACTTTTCTGTAATGTTGCATATTATCACGCCTGGAGTGATTATTGTATATTGGTTTATATACTATTAGATGTTGTATATGTTTTACACCCGCGCTAGTCCAGTCCCCGCTCTGTCGTTAGTTAAGTAACCTAACGGGTGATGACGGGACCCAGTGACGAATGCGGATGGCATATACGTACATTTTATTTTCGTTCTTTTCTGGTGTGATTAATTGATAGGACTGCGTTGATTCTGATCAATGCAAAGTAAAGCAAACCTGTTTACAGTTGTTGGAACAAATTTAAAAGGTGTTATTGCAAAGACGTTTCCTTTTGTTATGCATAGCGGTATTCAGTGGAATATCCTGCACCTCATTCGACGGGGCAAGGGCCGATATCCCTTCACCGGGACTGACCCCTTGGGCAGAAGCTTGCGTCAGGGTAATAACTTTACTATAGTCGATTACAAGTTGCTTTGCATCGCGATATTCAGTGGAATATCCTGCACCTCATTCCACGAGGAAAGAGCCGAGATCCCTTCACCGGGAATGACCTCTTTAGCAAAAGGTTTTCGCCACTATATTTTAAAAAAGCTATCAGGTTCCTTCAGCGATATCAAGTTCACTACGTTAAAGGTTTTTCGCCAAAACCAGCCGTAGCCCTCCGTCACTTCTTTTGGGTATTCAGTAGTATTCAAGCTATGTATTTTAACCTAACGCCAAGGCATAGTGTTTTGGTAGCTGCTGGGTATTCAATTGTTGCATAGATAGATGAGTTGGTTTGGGACAGCCGTTCTGCCATTTTGACCTAACGCCAAGGGCATGTGCGGGTGGGTTCAAATTAACAAGATAGTGACGGGTAGAACTTGGCATGTGACTTATGACATTTTGACCTAACGCCAAGGTTATAAGAGCATGGGGCAAAAATCATATCGGGAGTTTCTAAAGAAACTGAAACTTGCCAAGTATGCGCATACCTTCTGGAGTATAAGTAACGTGGATGCATTCCATCACGTTATCATGCGATGAGAGTTGGATCCCGATTCCCACTGATGAGTTGGTTTACTCTTCGGGTGATCCCGATTGATTCTTCTTTCAGGTTTGGAGAAGAATTTGACAGGACGGTGGGAGGTTTCCGGATTAGATAAAGTGATAACCATTCTGATCTAGGTTAGAGTGCACGCAGAGTGTTTCTTTTCTCTCTCTCTTTGGCAGCGACCTTTGACCGACCCTAGACTATGACTCAGTGACCAAGTTGACCGAACCTTCTTAAAATACTGGCTTTTGGAATGTCCTAGTTGCATAAGTCATTGCCACTCCTTCTTTTACCCTTTGCATTTCTCAGAACACCCGTATTACTACGGACATCCACTTCCATTGGATAGATCCATCGTATGGTTATATACGAACTCGAAGGGACTTCTTCAAGGATGGATCCAGGTTCAGGAGAAATAGAATTGGTTTATTCAGTTGTCTTTTATTATCACCTTCTCTCAGGTTGCGAGGGCTCCTTGGTTTAGGAGAGTACACCTACTACGCTTATTGGATAGTCTTATTCCAAACCATAGGCAGGTGCCGAAAGGTAGGGAATAAAGAAAACCAATTAGCCTAAGTAGGGTGTGCAGAAGGTAATATGTAAAGACAAAATAAAGGGATTAGAAAGAGGGCAAAGTAAATTGCGACTGTTATCATTCACGACCAAAACCGCGTACTTCATCGCCACTCCTATTTCACCTTTAAAAGAATAAGGTATTATTCAGTTGACTTTTATCATCACCTTCTCTCAAGATATGAGTACTCCTTGGTTTAGGAGGGTACACCTATTATGCTTACTGGATAGTCTTCTTCCAAACCATAGGCTGGTGCCGAATGGTAGGGAAGGAAGAAAACCATTTAGCCTAACGATGGTGTACAGAAGGTAACGACTAAAGACAAATAAAGGGATTTGGAGAGATGGCAATAAAATATACGGTTGAAGTCATGAATTGGATTATGGAAGAGGCATTGCTATGAATACCAGGATACCCCTACGAAACATTTTCATGTTTCAGTGCATTGTTAAAGAAAACCTGTTTTCCCGATTAGACACTTACTCTAAGGGTATGTATTTACCAGGTTTCATTCTCATATCTGTATGGTTTTACAGATGATGAGTGGGAGTAAGTTATTGGGAATTAGGTGATTATCCTCATCATATCGGAATTCGTTGCAATTGGTGATATTTGAGGAAATCGCCAGGGTACAGTTTTCAACCTACGACGCACAGGTTATGAGTTGTTCAACTCAGCGGACTTATACAGAGTATTGTATGTTGTCCAGTGTCCTTCAGGACAAAGGGGTAGGTCCTCGTACTATGTTCTGTTTACTTATAACTTCTCTAGTTTTTAGACAAGTGTTTCGTAGAAATACAAGGTCTAAGTTTTGAGAAGTTGTGGGTATAAGAATAATGTAGAGAACCAAGTATCACAAGTATCGGGATTCTTCAAAGAGATCGAAGATGTAGATTCTTGTGATTGGTATTCAGATGATAGTAATGGTTATGAGAAACGTGTTTCTCTTTCAGGTTACTCATAATTGGATGGATTTCTAAGTTGAGTAATGCTGATTAGCCTCTTTCCATTAAGTTGATATGCACTGGAGACAGTTGCATGTTTTTGAATCTGGTTCCAATTAAATAAGTGCCAAAGTTTCTATATTGGATATAGAATGGATCGTACCTTAAAAGATGTTAAGGTACGGGGAGTTGTCCAGCTTATGCTTAAAACCAGACTCTGGATAACTCAGGGCACGTTTCTGTAATAGCTGTTTGTGGGTTGACCCTGGCTATGACGAGGGTTGATATTCTACCATTTGGAAGATCAATAGTGATATTGTTCTTGACTCGCCACAGTTTTAGTAAAATGGATCTTTTTCAGAAAACAGTAGTGGGAGTATGGTAGAACTGGAAGTGATTCCAGAACCGCGAATGATTACGAAAAATTTAATAGGACCTATATATTCAATCAGGTTTGACATTCCAGTAGCCACTCCGCAGATATGGTGGGTAACCTCAGACACCTGAGAGGTACTTCGGTAGCCTCAAAGATGGTGACAGGGAGGTTCTTATCTACCCAGACTTGACACTACCGTTGTTCCAGGCTATGAAACCCGGTAGGAGGGTTGTGGTGGTCAGTGGGAGTAGCGGAAGCATAGTGGGCAAGTAGCTTATGTCTATTTATAGACTAGAGCAGTTATAGCGGAGATAGATCATCTAATTTTGATGTGACAGTCATGGGTTTGACTTCATCAGAATAGGGGATGGATCTGTTAAGAAGGTAGTAGGGTGTGATGTCATGGTATCTGGATGACATACACAGAGTAGGAAGTAAAATTCCTATACTACGATCGGTTATACTGTGGTCGTCACACAGTTGTTTCTCCAGACAGGATATGGATATAATATTTGACATTCTGGTTTCTGGATCTATGGTTTTA
The DNA here is from genome assembly GCA_030015575.1 of Agapanthus africanus. Taxonomy (NCBI): domain Eukaryota; kingdom Viridiplantae; phylum Streptophyta; class Magnoliopsida; order Asparagales; family Amaryllidaceae; genus Agapanthus; species Agapanthus africanus. The sequence goes on from CM057347.1 coordinate 296,711,589, forward strand.
GATCTAGATTTGGGTAGTTTCCCAATGTGGGTACTTTGACAGATATTCTAATGGTTTTTAGAATAGATGACTCCTAGCATGGTGGTGTACCTGCAGGTGATGGAGTCACCCTCTCTAAAGGTGTCGTATAGACTAAAGGGGAGAGGGCTGTGCATGATTGGCAGATCACTTGCTTAGGCAATTGAGTCAATCGTGAGGTGTCAAGTACCACACCAGATGTTGTTTTTGCACTAGATGCGATAAGTTTGTATTAATCCAATCCTGGAGAGACATAAGGAAGCAGTTTTAGAACATAAGTACATGTTCTACGGATTTGATGATGGCAGCCTCCTTCGGGAGACGATTATCATTCCAGGCTTCAAAGGTGACGTGGATGACAGAGTGATTGTCAGAGTTTTAGTTTTTCCTCCGACGAGGGACAGTATTATGGGCAGGTAGTCCAAGAGGATACTGTGGGTGGCATGGTGCAGGATACTGATTAGGTTCAGTGATCGATACAGTCTAAGAAGTTTGGATTTGGAGTTCATTTATGAACTAGGTCCCATCAGATATCCAGACATATTCTAAGACAGGTATTACTCAATTCGGGAGATGGCTTTCTCCGCGAACTTGAGATTAAGAGAGATATAGAAAGAAACATCTAGGCGGATCCACTCACTGAGGCTATTTCTCGAACACAATAGTTTTACAAACGGGCTTTGTGAAACTGATTAGTAGAGGAGTTGGATGTTCGGTTTCACACGGGCTGTGAGTAGTCGACATCGCAATAATTAGCCTTGAGTGCAAGTGAGAGATTGTTGGAGATAGTGCCCTCAGAGTCAATTATTGGATCGCAGGTATGTGATTGCAATGATTGCGGAGGAACTATACCGGTAGGACAGTCTTACTCGAGATGATAGTATGCTATCTGGTTTGCCTTTATCAGTCGTGTACATGTTCAGGTGACTGATTACATGTTACACTTTGATAGAGCCCTTAGGATCTTGCTTTACTACCAACAGTATGATGGCGATCATATACGTGAGAGTTGGGTAGTTTATATGCATATCCTTAATTGTAGTCCCTAGTCGTGGGAGTTTCGAGACAGGGCATCGATACTCCGGAGTAGACTAGTGTGTACAGTCGAGACCCCGACGAGGGGCGGTGGCCGGTCTCACAAGCCACTGGTGCCAGTTGGATCACCTAAGATGTATACAGGTGCTCATTGGGTTATGAGTACACCGGACAGGACTCGCCGGGAATCTGCTAGTTGGTATTATATCTATCGTCAGATAGCAGTTCCCTGGTGACATGTGTACAGGTTAGTTCATCGACCTGAGGTCGTCATTTGTCTCATGTGAGTTCCCACTGTGCTTTGATTTCTACCCTACCACGGCTCAAAGGAGTCGTGCAAACAGGTAGCTTTTGGGTACAGTCCCGAGCCATATGGAGGCACGTGAGCGGATCGGCAGGGGATTCGTCTCTCCCGGTATTGGGGGCGAGATCGTGCTGTGTCTAGGAGAGCCATTACATAAAGCCCACGGCCATGGCAGGAGATTTACTGGTAGGTACTCCAGTAGTATCTCAGGGTGTTATTGGGCTACACTCCGACACGACTTATACTGCTATTGGGGTCTGACGTTACTAGCCCCCTAGGCATATATGCGATACTCATAGACGAACGGACCGGACTGTATATACATTGTCACTGTTAGGCTCAGTAGGGTTTCTGGATGAGTTCGCTCATCAGCCTCCCTTGAGGTCAGTCCATGGGCAGCCGTTACGCATTGCTAATGCTGCTGACGGTTTGTGGTTAAACCCACTGCCAGGGTACTGACGAGTCATTAGAGTCCCCCACAGACAGTTTCCCAAGTTCGGGCGAAACGTTGTAGAGGCCGTATGGTTTTATGGCAGGGTTCGGAAAATGCACGTGCGTTTACGCACGTGTCAGATTTCGGGCAGATGATACTGGTCGGCTTTGGTTTAAGCCGGATCCGAGTATTATATTGAGTAGATATAATATCTTTGTCTCAGTTGCATTTGTATTCGGTCGTAATACAAATGCGGGTATATTTATACAGTTGCGGGGTTATCCTGAAATTCGTTTCAGGATCACTTTTGGAAGTTGCCAGTTTCCAGTTTTCTATCAGCCGTCTTTTAACATTCGGTTAAAGATGGATTTATCTTTTCTTTGGAAGAGTGTGGATGCTTCTAGAAAGTTCTAGAAGCGGTGAGGTGTTATTGTTTCATTGGTTGCTTTTGGTGTGTTCACACTTTGTGTTCACACTTTGTGTTCACACTTGAGATATTTGTTTGTATTCACACTTGAGATATTTGTTTTGTGTTCACACATGATATTTTCATAAGGTCACCCCCCCCCCTCTCTCCTACACTCACCCTCCTCCTCCTATAAATGGCCGGCCCCCTCCTCACTCTCTCACTTGAGGTTTTCATTTGGTAGAAAAAGATTATGATAGTTTTTGGTGTATGGAATTTCACAGCTCATTTCATTCCATCACCCGATTCCCACGGCAACTTCATTAACCGTTCGTCCATAGCTATGGACGAAGTGAGACAAAGTCATCTACTCATTCTCTACATCATTCTTGGTCATCTCTTTTAGCAAACTTGACGACCGAGTTGCCTCAAGTCAGAGGCGGGAGCCCGTTTAAAGAATCGTTGATGTGGTGCCACCTGGACGAGCAGATCGGAGATCGAAAAGATCGGAGCAGCCGCAACGGAGCGTGGTATGATGGTTAAAGAACGAAGGACTCGGATCGTTCGATATAACTTTTCTACACTCTTTACAGTTTGTTAGTTTAGCAATAATGGCAGATCCGGGTGAAAGTATACGATAGCGCCAGTTAAAAAGTTTTCGTTCCGCATTTGGCGTCTGTAGACGGCCGGGGCGCTACCGTAGACTTACACACTTCACGGAATCCGGTAACTTGGGCACCCCTCCTGGGTCAACCTATACCCCCTACGAGTGCGGCGAATAGCCCGCCAATTCTAGAGTAAATCCCCCTCCGTATCAACGCCATGAGATGCGGGCCCGTTGCCCTCTAGAACCCGGCTATCCGTGCACCCCTCCTTGGGGTAATCCTAGTACAGAAAGTAAAATATACAATGGGTACATCGACCTCAGCCCGGTCGTGCCCCAAAAGAATAATATACAAACATACAGTGACGGCAGTCCACATGTCGGACGCTCGCCCCGCAATATCAAATGTACATAATAATACCAAAACTGTACTACCATTGCATCCAGGCTATCCACCATGACAATCCGCAACATCACAGCATAACACAGAATATCAACGTGAATGTCATGTTCGCAAATCCGTCTAAAAGGGTTATAGCAGTTAGACAGGATTTACCGATCAAATGACATTCACGGTCGCAGATATAATGTAAATAATGTGAACTAACAAGTTTAAAATTTTCGATCGACTAAATTTACCGAAGTGGGCCCCAAGCAACTGTAGCACTCAAAGAAATTCTAGTCCCAAACAGAACATACCAAAAACCCTATTTCAATGTCAGAAGCCCACTATAAAAATTTGGTACAGTAAGGAGTCGAAGTGGCGGCGGAACCGCGGCCAAAGCATGGGTTTGTCCGCGGTTCCGCGGCTGAACAGTAATATCAAGCGACCAAATTTTTACAGAATGCATAAAAAACCCTGCACGTATTTTTATAATGTACCAAATAATTTTTTTGACCACTGCAAAAATTCGACAGAAACTGATACTAGAAAATACGGTTTTTAGAAAATCCGATCGATCAAACTTGTAAACATGTTAGAGCAAACTAGACTAGGTTAATAGCGTGGCTCTGATACCAGTGTAAGTGCACGGCAGCGCCCCGGCCGTCAATCCGACGCCGCAATACGGAAACGAAACTTTTCTTTAACTTTAAAACCGACACTACCGCGCACTATAAAATCCGGATCGGGCCATTAACCTAATCCTAGCAAACTAGAAGATGGGTAGAAAGCTATACCGAGCGATCCGAGTCCTTCAGTCTTCGGCCTCCACTCCGATCTCCTCGCGGAATCTCCGGTCTTCATCTTCTCGTCGGAATGGGCACCACATCGCCGGGTTCTATTACGGGCTCCCACCTCTGGACCGAAGCAACTCGGGCACGAAGTTGGCGAGTCGACGTGTCCAAGAATACTGTAGATGAAGTGTAGAAAGCTTTGTCTCATTGGGGTTGAGAAGTTGCCATGATGGAGGTGGAGAATAATGAACTTTGGAGATATGGAATTTTTTTGTGGCAATTAGAGAAAAATGAGATGAAGAAATTTCCCACACCAAAATGAATCCTCTCTCCTCTCCTCAAAAATGTGGCCGGCCCCTTGCACAAGAATGAAGAGAGAAATCTCAAAAAAAATTCCAAGAGAAGAAAATGGGTGATAACAAGAAATAAAGATCACATCAAACTCTTTCATGAAATCCTTTCATTTCTCATCACATTAAATGCAAGCTATGATCACTAGAAAAAGCAGAGATGCTTAAACCATCATAATCCCTCCAATTGCAAGAAACCCCCTCCACAATGCTAATTTGCAAATATGCAAATTAACCCCTCCCATCACAAAAGTCCGGCCGTGAAGGAACAAAGGAAAACTGGCCGTAAAGGAATGCAAACTGGCAACATCAAAAAACTGATCCCGTAATAAATTACAAGAAAACCCCGCGACTGTATATATATACCCGCATTTGTATTCCCACTGAATACAAATGCAAAGAGACAAAATCCACACTGTACAATACTAGGATCCGGCCTAAACTGTCACGACCCGAAAGTACGGAACGCGACTGGCACTTGATTACGAGACGTCTAAAGGCGTACCGTAACCTAAGTCAACCAAAGCCCAGAAGAATCTAAACCAAAATCAAAAGAGAGTGAAGGAAAACCTTTAATGAAAATGGTTTTTTAAAAATCATTTAAGTTGCATAGAATCCCTTTTTAAAAAACATCATAAATTTCTGAAAATTTCGGCAGAGTCTCCCCTGTATTTTCTATCCCCCAAAATGGGTACAACAAGATAATAAACCTGTAATCATAAAATGGCATCCCCAAGCGGGAGCTAGCTCTTCGCCCAAGGCGGATCACAACCACATGCAATATAATAGTAATATCAAGAAAAGAGCATAAAGAAACGCAAAATATCAGAAACACAACGCCGGCTCAAGTGAGCTCGACCCAAAAGAAACCACAATAAACAAATCTCTTAGTCTCATCACTAGGTCGCATATACAATATAAAGTGGTAGATGGAGAATACTAGATACAATGATAAAGCAAAAAGAAATAAAGTGTGCTCGCAACCCACCTACAGGCGATGTCGCGAGTCTGAGCAAAAGGAGCTGATGATAAGATAGCCGCTGCTACAAGACTGATGAGTCCGACCTGCAAGACACTGTGGCACAACGGGGGTGAGTTGCCAGCTCGTGAGTAAATATAACATCTAATAAGGCAATCGTAAGAATGCACGCAATGCACCACAACATGCATGTCCATATGTGATATAATAGCTCTAGTATGCATGCACATGTATGCAATGTCATTTCTAACTCTTTAAGTGTTTTAAATGCTAAGGGTACTGCGTTCTTAACTTTAGAAAATGAATATCTGTATAATAGCTAAGTACCATCAAGAAATCATCTGAAAACCCGTGTCAAGCATCGACACCAAATAGGAATCATATCTGTCTCAATATCGGGCTCCGTCAGTCCGGATCGGCCCATATCATAAATCTCACGACAACGGTCGGTATCCTCCGGATATCCGCCGCGCCAGACATCACCGGTAGGTAGTCTTCCCCTGCCAGGCTCATCGTCTACAACTCGATCTTCTTACCCTGGGGTACCATACCGGGCCCACCATGTACCCGAGACGGTTCATCCACTCCTCGAATCGGGTCTCGAAATCCAACAGAAAACATGAAAACTCATGGTGGACGACACATACATCACGAGAAAACCGCAACTTTGTTTTGAAAATGATAAACATAAGGTTTTGTTAAATTCTTGCGGTTTTCCCCAAAATCCAGAAATCGCAGCAATACTGAAATCCTCAAGAAAATCATAATGTCCACATGTTATATATGATAAATGTCTATGATATCAATGCATACGATGTGAATTTTGGCTAGAAATCTATATAAATATGATGATTATGCGAGGTATACTTATGCTAGGCAATTTCATATATCAAGTATGAATGCAAGTGGCGATATTATGATAAACAGGTTCTATAGTGCACGTGGCATGGCATTTACCAAAGGCGTGTGTGTCACATGAATAGTGCGTGTGCAACAGATGCCAATGGTAAGGTGTTCGTGTCCTACGAAATGATATCGCATAAGTATAGATGAATGTCCATGCAATTTAATATACTGTTCGCTATAAGGGTATGCAGTGTACATGAATGGATAAGCTAGCTAACAATATAATCTTGCAAAAGTAGGGTAATCCTAACTAGGGGGCGCATCGCGCCATCCAGACGATTCCCCCATAGATGAATACATCTACTCACCTAAAATCCCCGCTAATCCGATCCGACCACCGCCTTGCCTTTACGTGCCGTGTCCGATGTTTCCCCGACCGATCCTATATTTGCACAACACCAAGCATAAGATTACAAAACCTAAAACGATGCAAGTCACAATATACAATTATCGACGCTCTCGAATTAAACATAACATACACTCGGTGCGCGGGAAAACGCACGAAAATCGCTAATCGTTAACTAAAATCGTCATTTCGGGGAAATCGACAAAACTAAAACCCAACTAGACAAAACTACGCATTCGCACACCCTACAAGTCATATTAGATGCTAATAATATCATCATGATATCGCAAATAAATCGCTTCCTAATTTCGTAGAAAACCTAGTAAGCATTCACGGACAAATTTCGATGCAAACCTCGCGAATTAACGATTTAGCGATCGCAACAACGCATAAACGTTCGATCTAACCCACTAGATGGCCATAACACTAACTTAAACACACTTATCATAATTCAAACCCTAATTACAACACCAATCCTATTCTTGAATTTTTAAAACAAACCATTGCAATGAAATTGACACTTTAACTTCTAAAATAGCTTATTTAAACTACAAATTTAACAACTAGATTAAAATTATACCTCCCAAGTGTTGATCCTCTTTCACTTAGCCACCATAGATGTCTTCTTTCTCCTTGTTTTAAACAACTTAGGGTTTGGAAAGAGGTGGAATAGGATTTAGGTTTCAATTTTGTGAAGAAATTGTGAATTTTTGTGGATTTCGGTGGATTTTTAATGGAAATTTGAAGCAAGAAATGGGGGAAATGAGGGGTTTCCAGCAGGTGAGCTTGGCCTGGAGAAAGGGAGGGAGGTTGTGGGAGTTTTATGGAAGTTTCTAGGTCAATAAAACATCATATGTTATCATTTAATGCTTTCACATCAATATTTTCACAAAAAGCCTCATTTTAATTCATTTTTTCATAAAATTTCCAACCCTTAAACCAAAAGTTTGCAAGTCATGATATAATTTTATTAACCCCCTATTTTAGCTTATAAAGACTCCTAATTATGAAATTTACCTAATTAAATTTGTATTTATCACTAATTTAATGTATTTAAAAAGGCTTAAAATAATAAAAAAATAATTAATTACGAAAAAAAATTTATTTAACTAGAAAATTATAAGTGACATTTTAGTGAAAAAATTATAGTAATATCTTATCTAAATTTTGTATAATTAGGTCTACAATGAAAAATATCAATTTTGACTTTTTACGGAAAAAGCCGAAAAATTAGCCGATTACCGAAAAACTGCCTAAACGATTTTCGAAGGGTTACAATCTTCCTCCCTTAAAGAAATTCGGTCCCCGAATTTAGAATTTAACTACGCGTACCTTCAAAAAGATGGGGATATCTCTTCCTCATCTCGACCTCGGTCTCCCAGGTGACCTCCTCGCTGTTCGGGCCACGCCAAAGGACCTTGACGGACGGTATGACCTTCGACCTCAATTTCTTCACCTGCCGATCCAAAATGACCACCGGCTGCTCGGTGAAAGAAAGATCACGCTCTAGCTGGATCGTCTGGTGCTGAATCGCCTGGGAAGGATCATGAAGGTACTTGCGGAGTATCGAGACATGGAATACGGGGTGAACATCGGGGAAGCTGGGCGGAAGAGCTAACCGATAAGCGACCGGACCAGCACGCTCTAGGATCTCGAAAGGACCAACATATCTAGGACTCAGTTTCCCTTTCCGCCCAAATCTCATTACACCTTTCATCGGAGAGACCTTCAGGAAAACATGATCGCCAACAGCGAACTCGAGTCGGCGACGACGCTTGTCAGCATATGATTTCTGCCTGCTCTGTGCCGCTCTCATCCTGTCCCGAATCAGCTGTATCTTCTCGGTCGTCTCCTGTACGATCTGCGGCCCCAAAATACTGCTCTCCCTAAGCTATGTCCAACATACAGGCGATCGACATCTCCTCCCATATAAAGCCTCGAAAGGTGCCATCTGAATCGTCTCCTGGAAGCTATTATTGTAGGAAAACTCGATCAAAGGCAAATGACGGTCCCAGCTACCACCGAAATCTAAAACACAAGCTCCGAGCATGTCCTCAAGAGTCTGAATAGTACGCTCCGACTGACCGTCAGTCTGCGGATGAAAGGCTGTGCTAAAACTCAATCGGGTGCCCAAAGCTTCCTGAAGTTTCTGCCACAATCGGCTGGTAAACTGGGTGCCACGGTCGGACACGATGCAAGTCGAAACACCATGCAGTCACACTATCTCATCAATATAAACCTGGGCGTACTGAGAAAATCCAAAAGTGGTCTTCACTGGCAGGAAGTGAGCCGGTTTCGTCAGTCGATCCACAATCACCCAAATAGAGTCGTACCCTCGACTGGTCCTGGGTAGACCCACAACGAAGTCCATGGAGACCTGCTCCCACTTCCACTCAGGGATGGGCAAAGGCTGTAACTCGCCGGCTGGCCTCTGGTGCTCGGCCTTGACTTGCTGACAAGTCAGGCATCTGGACACAAAGTCTGTAACATCCTTCTTCATCCCGTCCCACCAGTAAACCTCTCTCAAATCACGGTACATCTTGGTGGAACCTGGGTGAACACTGTATACCGATCTATGTGCCTCCTCGAGAATATCACGCCTCAGTCCCTCTGAATCTGGCACGCACAGTCGAGTCCCAAATCGAAGTATCCCCTGATCATCAATCACGAACTCAGAAACTCTGCCCTGCCGAATCTGCTCAATAATCTCTAAGATACGGGCATCACCGGACTGTGCCTCGCGGATACGGTCAAGTAACTGTGGGCGTGCTCTGAAATGGGCCAGCTGTCCCCCTGTAGGAGTAAACTCGAACTGCACTCTGCTGTCACATAACACCTGCCAATCCGCCGTCGACTGCATCTGCACTGCGCTCAAACAAGATAAGCTACCTCCGGGCCTCCTACTCAAAGCATCTGCCACCACATTCGCCTTGCCCGGATGGTATAAAATCTCGCAGTCATAATCCTTCACCAACTCCATCCAACGGCGCTGTCTCAGGTTCAGGTCTCGCTGCTGGAAGATATACTTCAAACTCTTGTGGTCAGTGAATATCTGGCACGACTCACCGTATAGGTAATGTCTCCAGATCTTAAGTGCAAATACCACTGCAGCATCTCTAAATCATGGGTGGGGTAGTTCTGCTCGTGTTTCCTCAGCTGCCGAGAAGCATCCGCGATAATTCTGTCATGCTGCATCAACACACATCCCAGCCCCACTCGAGAAGCATCATAATAAACCATGAACCCGCCTGATCCTGAAGGCAATGCTAACACTGGAGCAGTAGTCAGACGAGTCTTCAACTGCTGGAAACTATCCTCACATGCCTGGGTCCAATCAAAAGGAACCCCCTTCCGAGTCAACCCGGTCAGTGGTGCAGCAATGCGGGAGAAATCCTGGACGAAACATCGATAATAGCCGGCCAGACCTAGAAAACTGCGAACCTCTGTAACTGATACTGGTCTAGGCCAACGCTGAACTGCCTCGATCTTCTTCGGGTCCACGCAAATACCGTCTCTCGTCACCACATGACCCAAGAAATCGACACTGTCTAACCAGAATGCGCACTTGGAAAATTTGGCGAACAGCTGATGCTCCCTCAAAGTCTGCAATGTGATACGTAAGTGCTGCTCATGCTCCTCCGGGCTCCGAGAATAAACCAAGATGTCGTCAATGAACACAATAATGAACTGATCGAGATACGGCCTGAATACGCGGTTCATCAAATCCATAAATGCTGCCGGGGCATTGGTGAGCCCGAACGACATCACCAAGAACTCGTAATGACCAAATCGAGTACGGAAGGCGGTCTTCGGAATATCCTCCTTCCGAACCCGCAACTGGTGATAACCTGACCGTAAATCAACCTTCGAGAAGAACCCTGCACCCTGGAGCTGATCAAATAAGTCATCAATGCGGGGTAGGGGATACCTGTTCCGCACAGTAACCCGGTTCAGCTGACGATAATCAATGCATAAGCGCATACTTCCGTCCTTCTTCTTAACAAACAAGACGGGAGCACCCCAAGGTGACACACTCGGTCTGATAAGCCCCTTGTCCAGCAAGTCCTGTAACTGATCCTTTAGCTCTCTCAGCTCCGCCGGGGCCATCCGATAAGGCGGTATAGAGATAGGCCCCGTGCCAGGGATCAAGTCAATACAGAACTCAATCTCGCGCTCTGGTGGCAGACCAGGCAGCTCGTCAGGAAATACATCAGGAAACTCTCTCACAACAGGGACCTGGTCCAACGGAACCTCTGTGGAGCTAGTATCACAAATATAGGCTAAGAATCCCTGACACCCTTTCCTTAAGAGCTGACCAGCGTGAAGAGATGAAATCAAGCTGGGAAGGGTAGCGCTACGATCTCCCTGAATAATAAGAACCGGCTCACCAGGAAAACTGAATCTGACTGCTTTCTCACGGCAGTCCACGGATGCATAACAGGTGGCTAGCCAGTCCATACCAAGAAGAACGTCAAAGTCTAGCATATCGAGGAGAATCAAATCCACTGAAGAATCTCTCTCCCCGATACGAACGGAACACGATCGGTACACAAAACGGGCAACAAAAGACTCGCCTACCGGGGTAATAACGACAAGCGGCTGATCTAACGGAGAACACTCTCGGCCCAACCTCGGTGCAAAGTACGTGAATACATAGGAATGTGTCGAGCCTGGATCAAATAATACCCGTGCATCAAAAGAACATATTGGCAGAGTACCTGTCACGACGGCATTAGATGCCTGTGCATCCTGAGGAGTCAACGCGAACACTCGGGCCTGTCCACCACTAATAGCTGGCTGTCCTCTGCCTCTACCTCGGCCTCTGCCTCTCCCCCTGTTGCCTCGCCCTCTCGGAACTGAACCACCACGCCCACGGCCTCTAGAAGCATCTGGCTGGCGTGGAGCATCATCAGGAGTAGGAAGTAAAGCTCTCTGCGAAGGTGGTGAGGGTGGTAAAGTCACATGCGGGACTGTCGCCGCGCCCGGACGTCCCATGGTACAGTCTCTAACACGGTGATACTGACTCCCGCACCGAAAACATCCTGGAGACGACTGCTGGGTCTGTGGATATGAACCAAATAACTGACCTCGTCTCAATCCTCTACCTCCACCATCTCCCGGAAATAATCTATCGCGGTGTCTGCCCATCTGCCGCTGAGCTGGCGTATCAGTACGGATCCTCTTCGGCCCTGAAACGACCGGAGTCTCAGAAATACGCTCCTCCAAAAGTAAGGCTGCATCCATCGCGGCTGCGTATGTATCAAAGTGCTGGGTGCCGATGGCAAGGAATAGCTGTGTATCAAGCCCTCGTACAAACCTCTTTATTCTCTTCTCTTCTGTGTCGACTAGGTACGGGGCATATCGAGACAACTGGGTAAACTGTATATCATACTCCGACACTGTCATCCCAGGAGTCTTGCGCAAAGACTCAAAACTACTGGCTCGAGCATCTCGAACACTCTCCGGAAGAAAACAGGCAAGAAATGCAGATGTAAACTCATCCCAGGTCATAGAAGGCAGACCTGCAGCTCAGCCTCTCTCTACTGAGTCGTACCATGTCTGGTCAAGACCCTCCAGACGAAAACTCGCAAACTCCACCAATCTATCATCAGAACACCTCAACGAACGGCAATTCCGAGCCATCCTATCAAGAAATGCCTGTGGGTCCTCTGTCGCATCTGTACCGGTAAAAGCTGGAGGTCTCAATCTCATGAACTCCTGTAGTGAAACAGGGATAATCTCCGTAGTAGCAGCAGGAGTGACCATCTGTGCAGTAGGTACGATCGTGGTCTGTGCGGTGGAAGGAACGTCCTCGGATCTCTGTGCCCGGCTGGACTCAACTAAAGATCCCATCATCTGCCGCAACTCTTGCATGCCGGCCTCTAATCTGGCAATACGGTCTGGATAAGGCGGATCAGTATGACCCTGAGGGGTAGGCGTATCCTCCCGCTCGATCCTCGCCTCAGACGGGCCCGCCCGAATCTCATCCCTAGCGGCAGCCCGCTGAGCTCTCGTAGTCTTTGGCGGCATCGAAGCTAGAATAATAAACAGGACTGATAAGATCATTGCAATTGAATCAAGGAATGCAAGGAATCAAGAAAGGAAATACAAGCAATTATATCCTAAGGTCACCTAGGCGGAGTACCGTATCGTAAGTATTCCGCGGATCATACCCATGGTACGCCACTCTGCTTAAGTCACCTACTCCACCTACCAAGGTCGTCCTACACTCAGAAAGGTAAAACCTACGCTCTGATACCAACTTTGTCACGACCCGAAAGTACGGAACGCGACTGGTACTTAGATTACGAGACGTCTAAAGGCGTACCGTAACCTAAGTCAGCCAAAGCCCAGAAGAATCTAAACCAAAATCAAAAGAGAGTGAAGGAAAACCTTTAATGAAAATGGTTTTTTAAAAATCATTTAAGTTGCATAGAATCCCTTTTTAAAAAACATCATAAATTTCTGAAAATTTCGGCAGAGTCTCCCCTGTATTTTCTATCCCCCAAAATGGGTACAACAAGATAATAAACCTGTAATCATAAAATGGCATCCCCAAGCGGGAGCTAGCTCTTCGCCCAAGGCGGATCACAACCACATGCAATATAATAGTAATATCAAGAAAAGAGCATAAAGAAACGCAAAATATCAGAAACACAACGCCGGCTCAAGTGAGCTCGACCCAAAAGAAACCACAATAAACAAATCTCTCAGTCTCATCACTAGGTCGCATATACAATATAAAGTGGTAGATGGAGAATACTAGATACAATGATAAAGCAAAAAGAAATAAAGTGTGCTCGCAACCCACCTACAGGCGATGTCGCGAGTCTGAGCAAAAGGAGCTGATGATAAGATAGCCGCTGCTACAAGACTGATGAGTCCGACCTGCAAGACACTGTGGCACAACGGGGGTGAGTTGCCAGCTCGTGAGTAAATATAACATCTAATAAGGCAATCGTAAGAATGCACGCAATGCACCACAACATGCATGTCCATATGTGATATAATAGCTCTAGTATGCATGCACATGTATGCAATGTCATTTCTAACTCTTTAAGTGTTTTAAATGCTAAGGGTACTGCGTTCTTAACTTTAGAAAATGAATATCTGTATAATAGCTAAGTACCATTAAGAAATCATCTGAAAACCCGTGTCAAGCATCGACACCAAATAGGAATCATATCTGTCTCAATATCGGGCTCCGTCAGTCCGGATCGGCCCATATCATAAATCTCACGACAACGGTCGGTATCCTCCGGATATCCGCCGCGCCAGACATCACCGGTAGGTAGTCTTCCCCTGCCAGGCTCATCGTCTACAACTCGATCTTCTTGCCCCGGGGTACCATACCGGGCCCACCATGTACCCGAGACGGTTCATCCACTCCTCGAATCGGGTCTCGAAATCCAACAGAAAACATGAAAACTCATGGTGGACGACACATACATCACGAGAAAACCGCAACTTTGTTTTGAAAATGATAAACATAAGGTTTTGTTAAATTCTTGCGGTTTTCCCCAAAATCCAGAAATCGCAGCAATACTGAAATCCTCAAGAAAATCATAATGTCCACATGTTATATATGATAAATGTCTATGATATCAATGCATACGATGTGAATTTTGGCTAGAAATCTATATAAATATGATGATTATGCGAGGTATACTTATGCTAGGCAATTTCATATATCAAGTATGAATGCAAGTGGCGATATTATGATAAACAGGTTCTATAATGCACGTGGCATGGCATTTACCAAAGGCGTGTGTGTCACATGAATAGTGCGCGTGCAACAGATACCAATGGTAAGGTGTTCGTGTCCTACGAAATGATATCGCATAAGTATAGATGAATGTCCATGCAATTTAATATACTGTTCGCTATAAGGGTATGCAGTGTACATGAATGGATAAGCTAGCTAACAATATAATCTTGCAAAAGTAGGGTAATCCTAACTAGGGGGCGCATCGCGCCATCCAGATGATTCCCCCATAGATGAATACATCTACTCACCTGAAATCCCCGCTAATCCGATCCGACCACCGCCTTGCCTTTACGTGCCGTGTCCGATGTTTCCCCGACCGATCCTATATTTGCACAACACCAAGCATAAGATTACAAAACCTAAAATGATGCAAGTCACAATATACAATTATCGACGCTCTCGAATTAAACATAACATACACTCGGTGCGCGGGAAAACGCACGAAAATCGCTAATCGTTAACTAAAATCGTCATTTCGGGGAAATCGACAAAACTAAAACCCAACTAGACAAAACTACGCATTCGCACACCCTACAAGTCATATTAGATGCTAATAATATCATCATGATATCGCAAATAAATCGCTTCCTAATTTCGTAGAAAACTTAGTAAGCATTCACGGACAAATTTCGATACAAACCTCGCGAATTAACGATTTAGCGATCGCAACAACGCATAAACGTTCGATCTAACCCACTAGATGGCCACAACACTAACTTAAACACACTTATCATAATTCAAACCCTAATTACAACACCAATCCTATTCTTGAATTTTTAAAACAAACCATTGCAATGAAATTGACACTTTAACTTCTAAAATAGCTTATTTAAACTACAAATTTAACAACTAGATTAAAATTATACCTCCCAAGTGTTGATCCTCTTTCACTTAGCCACCATATATGTCTTCTTTCTCCTTGTTTTAAACAACTTAGGGTTTGGAAAGAGGTGGAATAGGATTTAGGTTTCAATTTTGTGAAGAAATTGTGAATTTTTGTGGATTTCGGTGGATTTTTAATGGAAATTTGAAGCAAGAAATGGGGGAAATGAGGGGTTTCCAGCAGGTGAGCTCGGCCTGGAGCAAGGGAGGGAGGTTGTGGGAGTTTTGTGGAAGTTTCTAGGTCAATAAAACATCATATGTTATCATTTAATGCTTTCACATCAATATTTTCACAAAAAGCCTCATTTTAATTCATTTTTTCATAAAATTTCCAACCCTTAAACTAAAAGTTTGCAAGTCATGATATAATTTTATTAACCCCCTATTTTAGCTTATAAAGACTCCTAATTATGAAATTTACCTAATTAAATTTGTATTTATCACTAATTTAATGTATTTAAAAAGGCTTAAAATAATAAAAAAAATAATTAATTACGAAAAAAATTTTATTTAACTAGAAAATTATAAGTGACATTTAAGTGACAAAATTATAGCAATATCTTATCTAAATTTTCTATAATTAGATCTACAATGAAAAATATCAATTTTGACTTTTTACGGAAAAAGCCGAAAAATTAGCCGATTACCGAAAAACTGCCTAAACGATTTTCGAAGGGTTACATAAACCAAAGCCCGCCAGTATTATCCGTCCGATCATGATCCGTGCAATACCGCACGTATAAGATCGAACCCTGTCATATCTCCATACGGCCTCTACAGCGTTTCGCCTGAAACTTGAGAAAACGGTCTGTGGGGGACTCTAAAGACTCGTCAATAGTTTGGCTGTGGATTTAACCACTAGCACGTCATAGGTATTAGCCATACGTAAGGTGCTACCAAGTATTGACCAAAAGGGACGTCTATGAGCGAACTCATCTTGACACCCTACTGAGCCTGTCAGTGACAATATCCGTACAGTCCGGTCCGTTCGTCTATGAGCATCGCATGGCGGGCCTAGGGGGTTGGTAAAAGTTAGACCCCCAAAAGCGGTACAAGTCGTGTCGGAGTGTAGCCCAGAACACCCTGAGATACTACTGGAATACCTACCAGTAAATCTCCTGCCTTGGCCAAGGACTTCGTGTAATGGCTCTCCTAGACACAGCGCGACCTCACCCCCAATACCGGGAGAGACAAACCTCTGAAGATTCGCTCACTGCCTCCATGTGGCTCGGGACTGTACCCAACTATAACCTATTTGCACGACTCCTTTGAGCGTGGTAGGGTAGTAATCAAAGCACAGTGGGAACTCACACGAGACAAATGACGATCTCAGGTCGATGAACTAACCTGTACACATGTCACTGGGGAACTGCTATCTGACGTCTGGTATAAGACCAACTAGCATGTTCCCGGCGAGTCTTGTCCAGTGTACTCATAACCCAATGAGCACCTGTATACATCTTAGGTGAACCAACTGACACCAGTAGCTTGTGAGACCGGCCACCTCCCCTCGTCGGGGTCTCGACTGTATACACTAGTCTACTCTGGAGTATCGATGCCCTGTCTCAAAAACTCCCACGACTAGGGACCTTTTAAGGATGTGCTTATAGACCCCAGCTCCCACGTATATGATCGCCCTCATACTGCTGGTGGTCAAGCAAAAATCCTAAGGGCTCTATCAACGTGTAATAGTGACTTGTAAGGTCACCTAAAACAGTACACGATGATAAAGATAAACCAGATAACATACTATCATCTTGAGTAAGATTGTCCTAACGGTAGAGGTCCTCTCTCAATCATTGCAATCACGTGCCTGTGATCCAATAATTGACTCTGAGGGCACTATCTCCAACAATAACTTGCTGAAAGCCGGTAGGATCATCATCTTCTATGATGCAGTCTTCTCTGTCACCATCAACGAGAAAATCGTAGTATCTCTCCGGGGGGTGAGAAGTCCTACCAGATCTACGGAGTGTCCGAGGTTCAGTAGTTTCTGTTGCAACAGCCGGTTCAACCAAGTCGTCATTTATAATTTGTTTTTCTAGAACCTCTTCTAGATCTACCACGTTGCCATCATGATATGACTCCTTACATGATTCACTTGCTATATTCACATCACTGTTCTATGTTGCATGAGATACGGATATGCTTACATTTCTGTCATATGTTGCATACATCATGCTTTATGATTATACACATTGAGATATGTTATTTTCATAAGATTTCTGGATTTAAGAACCGTGATTATTTCAAAAGAAAGTATGTATTGTTTTAAAAACCCGGTTTCTCTTGATATGATATTTCAGTGCGTCCACCATGCATTTTCTCGGTTTTGAGATGTATGATATATGAAACCCGATTCGAGAAGTTGAATGATCCGTTTGCGGGTTCATGGTGGACCCGGTATGGTACCCCGAGGAGAGAATGGATGGTTGTGCAGTAGACGATGAGCCTGGCGGAGGGACTACTACCTACCGGTGATTGGTTGGACCTAGAGGTTATCCGGAGGATACCGACCAGAGTCGAGAGATGGATATGGACCAACCTGTTCTGCCGGAGCCGAGGGCCGATCCTGCAGACGGAGCCCGTGGGCCAATCCGGACTGACGGAGTCCGAGATATGAGGATTTAATTATGTCGATGTTGGATACAGGTTTCATGATGTTTCGAGTGTCGATACTGGACACTCAGATTCCATGATTTTTGAAGGGATTTCCTTAGCACCACTACTAGGGTTTGGTAGTATCACACATGCCATATTAAAAATTTAGAGGGTGCTAAAGAAACTAACCTAAGGATCAAACTAGAAAAGTTAGGGTAACACTAAACTTTAACACAATTCACAAGTAATAAAGTACTAGGTTTAGAGAATACAACCTTTGTAGCTCCCTTCGTTAGACTCATTGGCTACTTGAGAGTTGAAAGAAGCTTGCTTGAGATCCTCCAAGTCCACGACGATCCACCCGTAGTCCTCTTTGTCCAAGCTCAAACCTCCACTTGATCAAAATGATGAAGTTGAAGCCAACACACTAAACTAGTGGGTAAGAGTAGTATAGAATGATAATGTGGTTTGTTTTCTCACTTCAAAACCCTAACTTGATCACCCTTTCACTCACTATCAAAACCTAGAGAGCAAGAGAGAGAGGAAGAAGAAGATGACAATATGAGAGCTCAAGATAATGATAAAGCTTAGGATAAAAATGAGAAAAGAAAATATATATATTTTCCTCTTCTCATTCTTAACCCTAGTTAATAAATATCTAGATATTTCATTTGGAACTCTAATGGCCATGGAAAGATAACTCAAGGTTAACAAATGGTTTAATGGATGAATAAAATAATCAACCATGAGTGATTTTTCCATTTCCATTAATCCAAAAATAAATAAATATCAACATATTTACTAGCATGTGAGTCTTATATTGCCACCATCAAATGTATCAACAACCATGACACATAAAGTGTATGCATGTATGTGTGCAGGCACATCCATATGTGCATCAATGTAAACATGTGCATACAAGCATGCATAAACCAAAAGATAAAAGGGTTTAAAGTGAAAAGCTAATGGTCAATGTTAAATCAACACTTGATTTAACAAACCGGTCATATCACATATGACCCGACCAATAGCAAACCGCCCGATTAATATACGGTATCACATACACGCATTTAATCGGGTCCCCGCGCATATCTCATATGCACACCATATCGTTTCTCCTGGGCTAGGTAACTCCATTGTGGGACTCTAAGACTCGTCAATACGCCGGCAGTGGGTGATGATCATATCAAGCACCCCCAAGCCGCAAGAGGTCGGCTAAACGTAACGGCCACCCAGGTATTGAGCGATCAGAAGAAAACAAGCAAACCTGTCACAACTCCCGTCGAGCCAACCGGCAACACTACCGTACAGTCCGGTGTCTTCGTCGGATATGCTGCATATCGAGTCTTGGGATGGTTACGTCGACCCCGATAACTCAATAAGTCGTGCCGATGAATGGTCTATAACAGATCGAGAAACTACTAATAACACTTATCAGTAAATCTCAACAGCCCTGGCCAGGGACTTACTGATATAGCCAATCGAGCACAGCATAGCTTCAACTCCCAATACAGGAGAGTCGAAACCTCTCCTATCGCTCATCATTTTCATGTGTCTCGGGACTGTACCCAAAAGCCACCTATTTGCACGACTCAGTAGAGCCGTGGTAGGGTGGTAATCAAAGTACAGTGGGAGAACACACAAGACTCTATGACAATCTCGGATCTACAGACTAACCTGTACCGGTGTCACCTGAGAACTGCTATCCGACGATAGATATAATACCATATAGTAGTTCTCGGCGAGTCCGTCCAGTGTACCCAGTCTCCACTGAGCACCCATATATGATCTCGATGTCAAACATCAATGGATGTGGGAACATCCATCGCCCATCATATGGGTCTAGTATCATATACGCTAGTCTACTCTGGTATATCGATGCCCCATCTCAATACACCTACGACTAGGAACATTTCAGGATATGCTTATAAACTACAGACGTCCCACTAGTATGATCTCCATCATAATCACAGTAGTCAAGCAAATATCCTCAGGGCTTTATCAACATGTGTAAATGAATAAAAGCATGATCAAGTCAACATGTCAGATAAAGTAGAACCAGATAGCATACTATCATGTCGAGCAAGAATGTACACTGAATATATATACATGTATAAATAAATCCACTATCATATAATAGCCTCTAGGGCATACATATATCCAACAATTTTGATGTGTCGTTGCTGGACACACGGTGATTAATATTCTCATATTTACATGGATGTACTTTCATGATATTTCCATGCATGATGTTGTTGTGTCATTGGTTGACACGTGGACGGGATCCACATGCATACAGGCATTGATTATATGGTTGGATGATATCCACTTCCATATAGGCATTGAGTATATTGTAGGCACATATGTAGATACGGTCACCCTAGATATCGCAGTATTACCTTTATAATATAGTTGACCTAGAAATCGTTGTTTATTCGATTTCTACCTGTTGATATTTTCTACTCACGAGTTGGCAACTCACCTCCGTTGTGGCACAGTTCTTGCAGGTTGACCGCATAGATCAGTAACGGTATCGCTGGCACACAGCTGCATTCTGATGTTTTGCTTTTGGTAGGTGGTACATGTTGGATCGTACATCTCTTGTATTTATTATTCATATTGTATCTAGTCAACTCTATCAAATCAGAAACTAGTATCTGTATATGTAGTGAGACTTAAAATGACTTGTAGTTGCGAGACTTGAGCGATGGGTTACATGTTCTCTTGATGGGTTTAATGTCTTGCTTTACTTTATCTTTTTGGTGTTGATCTTCGCCGTTGGGCATCGTATACTTATTTTATGACTTGCGTGATTGTGAATCCGCCGATTAACGAAGAGCTAGCTCCCGCTTAGGGATACCTTTTATATTATCATGTATTTGTGGTTTTGGATCAAAATATACAAAGGAGGTACTCCCAAATTTTCAAAAGAGGAAACTTGTTTTCCAACTAATAAAATCCACTTGCATTTTTCATATTCTACTATCCATGCATTTAATAAAACGTTTGTTTTCATTATACCTTATTTTCAAAACTTCACATTTTTTATTTTTCTTAAAAAGGTTTAAATTTCTGGGTTTCGGTTTACTTGAATTACGTTACGTCTTTAGACGTTGCGTGATTTGAGTGCCGGTCATGAGCTAATATTTCGAGTCGTGACATATATCGATATGTTTCTTATTTTAACATATTATTCTAAGGGCCTGTTTGGTTGCATGATTTCTTTGGATTTGGAGTGTGGAATCCAAGGATTCCATAATTTTTTGTTTTTGTTTGGTTTGGGGATTTGGATTTCTAGGATTCCTTTGGTTTTTATGGAGGGCCCACCACAAAACATGGATTCCTTAATCCTAAAATGTTTTAAGGATTTTCAAGAATTTAACACTATTCATTGTACTTTTAGATAGGAATGGTGTATTTTATTTATTTAACAATCCTCTTTTTATCTATCGCTCTCTAAAATACTCAAATTTAAATCTCACTTTATTTTCACCAACCAAACAAAAATTACAAGAATCTACAAATCTAATACTAGATATCTAAAACCAACCAAATAACAAATTACCAAACCCAGAAATTTTCAAACTGTACTATTATTAATCCAAATTTCATAATCTTTGCAACCAAACAGCCCTAAGCAAACCTGAGCTTTCGTCTTTAATTAATTCAAAGTCGTTGTTTCCCATCAGCTGACTTACACCCCACCTTGAGTCGTTAAGTCTTCCCCAGACCAATTCACACTCTGGGGCTCTGAATTTTCCACACAACGTCATCATTCAATCAATGTTATAACAACCTCCCAGCCACCCCAGCACCTCACCCTTGAATCAAATAATAATCCAAACCCAGAAAGGCCATGGCGGCCTCTTTCTCCATTCCCTGCATCTTCTTCTTCTTCTCCTTCCTCCTCTCCGTCTCAGCCGTCCATTCCTCAAACCACCCAGCCGCTCTCCGCCGCTTGATCTCCGACCTCGGCCTTAACCCCCACCCCAACCCTTGCCACACCCCCGGCGTCACGTGTCAGCCACGCAGCGCCTCCCTGGTCCCCACCCGCATCCGCTTCCCCGCCCACGGCCTTAACGGGTCCATACCCGCATCCATCGGCGGCTTCTCCTCTCTCCGCGAGCTCTCTCTCCCCAGCAACAGCCTCACTGGCACAATCCCTTCCCAAATATCCAGCTGCAGCCATCTTCAGCTCCTCAGCCTCCGCAACAATCGTCTCTCAGGCCAAGTCCCTCCAGAGGTCTCCTCTCTCGTTCGCCTCCGGACCCTTGATCTCTCTTCCAACAGATTCACCGGCGATCTAAGCTTTCTGGTTCACTTCCCCAATCTCGAAACTCTCTCTCTTGCTAACAACTCCTTCTCTGGCAGCATCCCGCTTTCTCTCTCCTCTTTCGGAAACCTCGCCTTTCTCGATCTCTCAAACAATCTGGATCTCTACGGCGAACTCCCAATCCTTGGCAACTCTCTTCTTCTCCTACGAAGAAGAAGTAGGAGCCTCTTGGCGGAAGAAAACTCAAGTGCAAGAAATATTTCACCCACAAGAGGAGCTCATAGAGGGCGTAATGTCGGTCTCGCCCCTGCCCCGTCTCCTTTGCCTGATCCTCTTGTACCCCAGGAACACAAGAAGAAGAAGAAGAAGAAGAATAACGCGCACCGCGTCCGGGACTGGATCATCGGTTTTGTAGGCGGATCGTTGGCAGGCATCGTGAGCGGGCTTTTAATATCCCTCGTGTTCAGAATGATCCTCAACTGTATCCGCGGCCGCTACAAGAACACCGGCGGCCCTTCCATTTTCAGCCCGGTCATCAAAAGCGTGCAGGAGCTCTCCTTTTTGGAGAAAGATGATGTGTTGGCAACCTTAGAGATCATTGGAAAAGGAGGCTGCGGCGAAGTGTACAAGAAAGAGCTTCCCAATAGCCCCGGCAAAATTATTGCTATCAAGAGAATCAAGAAACAGACGACCGAAGGAGATGCATCCGATCCCACCGATGAAGAAAGCAGGATGCTGGACAAGTGGATGAGGCAGATTAGATCTGAGATTCTAACCGTCGGCCATATTCGCCACCGCAATTTGCTGCCCCTTTTGGCGCATGTCACCCGCCCCGATTGCCACTTCTTGATCTATGAGTTCATGAAGAACGGGAGCCTTCACGACGCAATCAAAAGAGCTTCGGATGGCGACTGCGAGCTTGACTGGAATGCCAGGCTAAAAATCGCGAGAGGGATAGCCGCGGGCTTGGAGTATCTTCATATTAACCACAAGCCACACATAATTCACAGAGATCTGAAGCCTGCAAATATATTGCTTGATGATGGCATGGAGGCTAGGATAGCAGATTTCGGGTTTGCAAAAGAGATTCCTGATTCCAACACTCATATGACATCTTCCAATGTTGCAGGTACTTATGGATATATTGCGCCCGAGTATCATCAGACACTGAAGTTTACCGAGAAGTGCGACATTTATAGCTTCGGTGTGATCCTGGCGGTTCTTGTCATGGGCAAGTTCCCATCTGATGATTTCTTTCAAGAAACCGAGGAGATGAGCTTGGTGAAGTGGCTTCATAACGTAACAATCTCCGGCAATGCAAACCAAGCAATAGATCCTAAGCTGAGAGATAATGGGTATGAGGAGAAGATGCTGCTGGTGCTGAGAATCGCCTGTTTTTGTACCGTGGAAAATCCAAAGGACAGGCCCGATAGCAAGGAAGTGAGAATCATGCTTTCTCAAGTTGACAACTAGTTTTGGGGTTTCAAGATTAGGATATATGGCGTGGGACTCTAGCTTTCGCAAGTTTATGTGTATCTGCACTTATGCTGGGGTTTTAGGATATGGTGTGTTCTAAGTTGGGCAAGGTGTTTTGTAATGGTTATTGTTGCTTGGAATAGATGGCGACAACCTGTGTTTCCTAAGCTAGCAACATAAGTAAGGGTTTTATGTTGGTATTGAACATATAAAATTTTCTCATTTTTATAGTCGAACCTTATGTCAATCTCTTATCCAACTCATATGAGGTCATCAATTTGTTAGCACGAAATTATTATTCAAAATCTCATATTTGGTAATGGAACTGTTTGTGTATGAAAATAATTCGGCCTATAAGATGCGTTCCAAATAGAGAGATCTGTGGTCCATGGCATGGATCGTCCAAAGAGAAGATACGATTGAAGAGAAGATATTTCGTTAAGGAAAGAAATATGGGAATTACAAGAGTTGGGTATCAAGCAAACACATAATTGGAGTTCGAATCAAGGAAAATCCGGGGCTTTGGAACTACTTCCTATCAGACATTGTCCTATACAAGCCGGATGCCCGGAGTCTTGAATGAAGAAAAATAAGTTCTCCAATCAATTAAACCCCTAAATATGTAGTTTAGGGCTCCCGCCTACTTCATGGTAACTTAGGACTCGGGCAATCTTCGTCGGCACCCTTTGAGCCTAGTTGAGACTGAGACATCCAGACCTTCTCGAACATGTAATGCCGCCTTCATCAATTTTTTTATCAATGCAACTAAAAATAAGATAATGAGACGACCCTTGGCTTCAATGTCGGCACGCGACACTTAAATGACGCGTGGCGTCCATAGAGAAATGGCCAAGTAGCTTATTGACCGGATCAGGCTTAAGATCGCCATCATGAATGATTCAGATGTCTTGTCCTGCGTTCATGCTTTAGCAAGTTTAGGCCCGATCTCGATCAAGGCGAGATAGTTGGTTCCATCTGGTAGATACGTTAGGCCGAATGACCAGAAATCCAGCCCTGCATTCGGCCGAGTGGCCCAAATGTTCAGTCCTGCACCCGATTAGGTGATCGAGATGTCTAGTCTTGTACCTAAACTACCGAGAACAGACCGAGTAAAAAGTGATGAACACTGGCTTGGTTTAAGGCTCCCTGCATTTGCATGCGGTCTTTAGACCAAGTCTCGGTCGGCCCTTACATTTGTAATTATTAACTTTAGTTTGTTTGGTAGTGTAACGGCGGTGATTTTATTATACTGTTTTTAAATAAATAAAATCTATTTGTTTCGAAACGATTCGTTTTGTAAAAAAAAGGTTTTGGAAGATTATTTTAAAAGATTTATTTTGTTGTTTTTGAATAAAAAGAATTTATTGATTTTTTTGAAAGGAAAATTTAGAAAAGAGAAATTTTTTATTTAGAAAGAATTGGTTTAAGAAAATGATTTATTCCCTTTAACTTTTAAATTATTTACTTTTGATCCTTTAAGAGAAAATGCATAAGTATCCCATTAGTTGATACGTCGTGGTATTATTATCCAGAGGTCGCAGGATTGAACCCCGAAAGTTGCAATCATTTTTTTATCAAATTCTTTTTAACCCTTCTCATAAGCTACAAATGAACTATGAACCTTCAAATTTCTTTTTTAAAACTCCAAAAATGAATTAACATAAATTATGAAGATTTATGATGACCATAACCACTCTTTATATGGTTATCTTACTCTTTTTTTCTTCATCCTCAAACTCTTGCCCTTTAAAAGCTTTTGAAAAGCATCGGTGTTCGCTCAACCTTCGAAACCTTGCATCAGTTGAGTTTTTTCTCACAAATCCACAATAAGGTTGTTATACCATATTGCAAACCCGTAAGTTTCTGTATCTCTTCTCCTCGTGTTTCTCCATGAACCGCTGTCCTTGTCTTGTCGTAGTCCTTAATAGGGGGTTTGTGTGTAGAGAGAGAGAGAGAATAATGAAAAAGAGGCCCTATGAGGCTTTTTCATTAGGCATCGTAAAAATATACACCTTCTACAGTTTTTTTCGCCGATCGGTACCGGTTATCATCATTATCTTTATCATGTAAGATATTGGTACACCAAATTTCATGTGATTTCAACACTTTTCACAAATTGAATTAGCAATGAAAAAAGGTTCTATTGTCGGCAAACCATTAGTTTTGCATCCACTAAATCAACGGTGAAAAGTGACGAAATCATATGAAATTTGGTGTATCCACAACTAACAAGATACAATAATGATGATCGGTGCTGATCGTCGAAAAAATTGTGGAGGGTGTATTTTTTCGACGCCATAAGAGAAAATTCTCTTTTAGGACACCTTTCCTCCATTATATATATATATATATATATATATATATATATATATATATTGGATTTTTTATTTTTAATCAACGGTTAAAATTAATTCAATTTATAAAATCGTTAATAAATGGAAGATAAATATTCCACTACCAAATATTGTGTAGATAAATATTAAAAGATTTGATGTTTCTCTTGATTTTTTCCTCTAAAATTAAGGAGTAGAATATTTACCTTTCATTTATTAACTATTTAATAAGCTAAATTAATTTTAATCGTTGATTAAAAACACAAGATCCAACGGTCCTCATTTAGGTTCGTGTTTATAAAAACACGAACATGCCTCATAGGATCCGTATTATCTCTTCCCCTTCCCCTCCATCTCTCTCTCTCTCTCTCTATATATATATATATATATATATATATATGGTTCGATTAAACTTATTAATTGTCTCTTGTTTAAATTTTATATGTATTTACTGTTTTCTTTTATGATAACATGCTTCCATATCGCAGATTTAGATTTATGCTTATTAATGACCCTTGAAATTGTCACGACCCGGAAATAGCACGTGACCGACATTTGAATCACGTGAAATCTATACGACCCCACTGTAACCCAAGTAAGCTGAAAACCAAGAATCTAAACCTTTTTAAGAAAATAGTAGAGGTAAAGTTTTGAGAAGGGGTATAAGTGAAATCAAGTTCTCTTTTTAAAGTATAAATAAGATTTGTAGAAATGCCAGTATGTAGTAAACTAAAGTTTGAAAACGTTTTCTTCAGGAAGCACCTCCTTTGTAAATTTTGATCAGAACCAGTACATAAACATATAATATTGGCATCTCCAAGCGGGAGCCAGCTCTTCGCTAATCGGCGGAAACACAACCATGCAAATAAGTATACGACGCCCAAGGCGATGATCAATCACAGAAAAGAAAGCAAAGAAATACCAAAACATCATCAAATCAACGATATCCAAATAATATACAAGTCTCGATTCTAAGTCTGAAAGAATATACAACTGGTCTCTAAGTGTACCAAATATATATAGTCTGGTTGATAAAGCTTTTAACTGGATACAATGAATATAAATGTATACAATGGTGGTTACGATCGGTAGTGTAACCCACCTACCAGTGTAAATCATCCAAAAGAAGAGATATGCCAGCAAGCCGCTACATATCCGAGCGGTCGGTCCTGTAAGAAAACTATGGCACAACGGGGTTGAGTTGCCAACTCGTGAGTAGAAGACACCATTAGGTAGAAATCGAATGTATAACGATCTCCTAGGTCGTATTGTAATATAATAATATCATACTGTTTGGTATCAAAGATGATCGGGTATAAATATATATATAAATAAATAATATCGTGCATGTGTCAATGTGCGGTATCATATCATCCGTGTCATATATATATCATCCAATGTGTGTCCATCAACGACACATCAAAATCATCATAAAATCCTGAGTGTCCAGCATCGACACATAAATCCTCATATTTCAGGCACTGTCTCATCGGATCTGCCCTCATATCTCAGGAACCATCTCATCAGATCGGTCCTCATATCCATCTGTCTCATATCACTCTGGTCGGTATCCTCCGGATATCCGCCGAGTCCAATACTGTCACCGGTAGGTAGTATTTCCCTGCCAGGCTCAATGCCTTTCTATACAATTTTCTTGCCTCGGGATACCGTACCGGGTCCACTATGTATCCGCAATCGGTCTCTCTCTCCCTACCTCGATTCGGATAATGATCATACCTCAGAACCGAGAAATCTCATGGTGGACACTGAAATATCATATCAAGAGAAAACTGCGTTTTTAAAACATTCATAAGTTTTTAAATAATAATTACGGTTTCTCAAATCCAGAAATCTCATGAAAACATAATCTTATAAGAATATGACAATAATGAAATAATATGTACATGCACAGAATAATACTGCAATGCATAGAAAGTGTGTTCATATGAGCGTGTCGTATAGCAAAGTAAAGAAAGTGTAATATCTAAAGTAATGTGTGGTACTGGGTACTAAACAGTAAATAAAATGCTAACAGGCTATAAGTGTTAGTTATATGTATGCCCTAGAGGCCATTACTGTACATAGGATGTATATTGTAGTGGATGCTGGGACATATATAGGGAGGACTTTCTTGCTCGACATGATAGTATGCTATCTGGTTGATCTTTACCTTAACGTGTTCACTGATTGTCTCTCTGTTACATATTGGTAAAGCCCTTAGGATCTGTACTTGACTACCTGGACTATGATGCGGATCATACTAGTGGGGACATGGTAGTCTATAAGTACATCCTTCAAAGTCCCTAGTCATGGGTGTATCGAGACGGGGCATCGATATACCAGTGTAGACTAGCGCATACCTTCTCGACCCATACAGATGGGCGATGGATGATCCCATATCCATTGGTGTTTGACATCAGAGATGATATACGGGTGCTCAGTGGAGACTGGGTACACTGGACGGACTCGCCGAGAACTCCCAGATGGTATTATACCTCACGTCAGATGGCAGTTCTCTGGTGACACTGGTACAGAGTAGTCTGTTGACCCGAGATCGTCATAGAGTCTTGTGTGGTTCCCACTGTGCTTTGATTTCCATCTTACCACGTCCAAGAGGGCGTGCAAAACGGTGGTTTTTGGGTACAGTCCCGAGTCACATGGAGGCAATGAGCGATAGGAGGGGATTCGTCTCTCCCGGTATAGGGAGTTGATGTTGCGCTGTGTACGATTGGCTATAACAGGAAATCTCTGGCCAGGGTTGCTGAGATTTACTGGTAAGTGTTACCAGTAGTTTCTCAAATTGTTATAGACCTCATATCGACACGACTTATTGAGCTATTGGGGTCTGACGTTTACCACCCCTAGGCGAGATATGCGACATATCAGACGATCAGACCGGACTGTACGGTAGTGTTACTGGTTGGATTCACTGGAGTGTGAGCGGGCTTGCTCGTCGATCTTCTGATCGCTCAATACCCGGGTGGCCGTTACGTTTAGCAGACCGCTTGCGGCTTGTGGGTGTTTGATATGATCATCATCTGCTGCCGGCGTATTGACGAGTCTTTAGAGTCCTACACAGACGTTTCCTGGCTCAAGCGAAACGAAATAGGAGCACATATGAGATATGTGCGGGACCGAGAATAATGCGTGTATGTGATACCGTATTCCATTCTCGCGATGAATGTGTCGAATGGTTATATGCGATATAACCTAGTTATCGAATCAATGATTGATTCGATAAATCGATACATTGGATATTAGTTGGTTATATGCGATATGACCGGATCGTTAAATCAAGTGTCGATTTAATGATTTAATGTATAATTATATATTTGATATATTACTTTGCATTAACTAGTATTGGTTCACTTTAAATGGATATTCTCACTCGGATGTTCACATTGTATATGTGATATACTTTTGTGCACTTGATTGTATCATGTTTGATGATGCATGTTTAACTATAGTTAAGTGTAATGAATTAAGCCATGGTTAAACTAATGATTAGGGTTTTCTTTTCTTACTTATTTATTTATTTATTTTGAATTGATGAGAAAAGAATGGTTGCTAGTTTTGTAGTTTAGTTGAAGCTTCATGAAGCTTTGATCAAGTGACCATTTTTGTGTCATGCTTAACCCTAACCATTCCTTTTAACCATGATTAAATCTCTACACTTGACCATGGTTCATTATATGATAAGTATTGATTTTCTATTCTATTTTAATTAACTTATCATAACATAATTCTTCTTCTTCTTCCTTTCTTCACTTGAAGAAAGCAAGCTCCATCAATGGTGATTGATGGAAATGAGTGAGAAATCCAATTCTAAAGTGAACCCACTTCCTATTTCTTCATCCTCTACCTCTTGCCAAGTAGTAGAGTGTGTTTCCTTCACAAGTTTTCATGGCTTGGTGAAGGTGGAGCTTGATCTAGCGATGCTTCGACGTAGATCATCTTCGGCACGTCGTCGATGACCTAGCCCGTCCATTCTCCGATGAAGCCGACACTAGAGCCCGGGGTTCGACTTGGACAGCGAGAGGACTTCATTGCGGAGCCAAGGAGGTGGAGCACCGGATCTACAAAGGTTGTATTTCCGATTCTTATAGTTAAGTGTTAACTAGTTACTTTTTTCGCCTAGAATTCTAGCCAACGATCCATACACTAGGGTTTCTCGGCACCATAATTTTTCAAATTGGCATGGTTGATGCCTTGTGAGACCTCATTAGGATGCCTAGGAACCCTACAGTGGTATCAGAGCCTAGCTAGAGCCTTAGACGATGCGTAGACGGAGTTAGAAGTCCGATCGACCCGAAACCCCGACTTGAAAGTGCTCTCTGGACATTTTCTGTTTTCGTGGATTTTTGAGAATTAAAAATATGCAGAAAAATCAGCAGGAAATTCTAAGAATTACGGTGCAAAAAGTAACTAATGATCCCTCAAAAGTGCGGCAGAACCGCGGCATTAGCATGCTAATGCGGCGGTTCCGCGGCCGTTTTGTCTTATTAGGCATTCAATTTTGCACAGTAATTCCTATTTTGCAGTGCTGGTTTTCCTGGGAATTTTTTTTTTCTGAAATCAAGAGTTGAGTTTTTTGGGTTGTATTAGGAGTTCGTACATTCGATCGGATTGTCTAATTTTGTCTATGTGTTTTTCGGATATTTTAGAATATGTTAAAAATTTCGACCGGACATAAATACCCACTTTTTCCCCTGCCGGAAAATTTCCAAGTGTTGGATTTTTCCGTGGTTTAAGGACGTTCTGAGTAGTGCAAGTAACGCGATGGTCCCTCTAGAAGACAACAAACCTTAACTCGATTATGTGACCGTCTTGAACTGCCCTTTGAACCTTCGGGTTTGGGGCAGTACGGCGTGCCACATGTGAGGCGTTGGCTTGACCCTTCTACGACTGGACCGTCGGTACTGAGGCATGAAGTGACTGTCTTTGAACTTATTTCATGAGTTGATTTGTATCGGGAAAAACTTGGGTGTTAGAATGGTCGATCGGAAAGTTTAACATTTTCTATTTATCTGGAATGTGATACAATAATTGGAATTCACAAGAAGTTATGAGATAACTGAATGAATGTTATAAACATAGCAGTTTAGTCTCACTTGATCGGTTGCCACGGAATTTTGATGTGATCAAAAGTCCGTCGCAATCACGTAGCGTACGCGGATACTCGCTGGGTAAACTTAATAGACAGCCTCACTCCATAGCCTCGACCAAGTGACTATAGGAGAACCCCGTCGCCGAAAGCATCCGTTCGGGTGCTCGCGGCAGCGGTGTTCCGCCTTGGTGCACTTCGTCGACGGCGTCGGGGGTGCGGCCGCCTACTAAAGTTTGCGACGAGCATTCGATCAGGATGTCGGGAATCTTGTTGAATTGCCAGACTTGGTATTGAAAAGTGTTTTCGATTTTGAGACTAAAATGCGGGGTTTATAATTGTTAGGCATGCGATGTCTAAGTAATTCATTTGGTCAGGCATGCGATGTCTGAGGAGGTTGCGGATTCCAACTGTTGTAGTTTTACACTTTCTTTTCTGTGACCGTAAGTGTAATATGTGATATCGCCGGTTTCGTTGCTATATGTCAACGACAATTGGGATGCGCATATTTACTTACGTTGATGACATGTGATGTTATGTGTTGCTGGATATGTTATGTTGGATCGTCGTGTTCGAATAGCCGGGGTTTTTTATGTGAGATGAGTGCTTTTCATTTTCATTCATGTAAAAACTTGTATGTAATATTCTTTTATTGGGGCACTTCCAGGTTGCGGAAGATGTCACCGTTTGTATATTATTTACTTTACTGCACTAGGATAGACCCAAGGAGGAGAGCACAAGTAACCGGGTTCTGGAGTCCAGTGGGAGACCAACTCGAGGAGTCGAGTCCGGGTCTCCTAACTCTAGAATTGGTAGGGTTGCTTGCCGCTCTCGTAGGGGTCTAGGGGTGTGGGTTTGGCTATTCATCACGACCGTGGAATCCGTGTTTTATACTGGCTCGTATTGAAAACACGGACGTCCTAGTATATCCAATATTTCATATGATTCTTCTGCTGCGATATCTGTGATGTGATCATGTGATGTTCTGTGATAGATACAGTATATAGTATATATGATATATTATATAGGCGTTACTTATGTTTTACACCCGCGCTAGCCCTGCCCCGCTCTGCCGTTAGTTACCTAACCTAACGGTGCACGAGGGGACATCGAGGCGAATGCGGATGGCATAAGTGTACGTCGTATTTATCTGTGATGTTTAGGTATTTAAATGATGGGACTTCATTAATGTGATTAATGAAAGTAAAAGAAACCTAAGATGTTGTAGAATCGAATTTAAAAATTAAAACAGGTAGCTACAGTTCTTGCTTTGCACAGCGGTATATATGATATATCCTGCACCTTATTCGATAAGAAAAGGACCGAGATCCCTTCACCGGGAGTGACTCCTTTAGCAATGACTGGCAGATGCTACACACTCGGTTTGTTTTTTGATTGCTTTTAAGAGTTTTTGCTTTGCACAGTGATATATACGATATATCCCGCACCTCATTCGACGAGGAAAGGACCGACGATCCCTTCACCGGGAGTGACTCCTTTAGCAAAACTAGAAAAGCCTCAAAAGCACTCCATTTCAAAATCATTTGATTCTACAACGATATCAAGTTCATTACGCAATAGGTTTTCAGAAAAACCTGTCGTAGCCCTCCGTCATTTCAGATAAGTACTAGTTAGTATTCGTGCTACGTTTGTTGACTATGTTAAGGCATAGTGTGCGGTAGCTAATTAGTGCTTATCTGCATAAGCATATGATGTGATTGGATTAGGGTAGTCGTGCGACTTTGTTGACTATGTTAAGGGTCGTGCGGGTGGGTTTAATTCAATCGGGAAATGACGGGTTGAACTTGACTAGCACTTATGATTTGTTGACTATGTTAAGGTCATATAGCTGCTAGGGGCAAAATATTATCGGGAATTTCAAGTGTTGAAATTTGCAATGAGATTGCATACCTTCTATGAGATAGTTGGATCCCGATACCCGCTGCGAGTAAGTGTTACTCCTGGGAGAGTTTTATACATTACAATTAGCCGATCAAGTAGGTGTCTAGAAAGGTGTTAACGAGGTTACTGTAAGTGCACGGCGGCGCCCCGGCCGTCAAACCGACGCCGGAATGCGGAAGCGGTGATAAACTTTAATTTTGCGAACTTAGCAAACCGGTACCACCGCGCACTAAACACCCGGATCGAACCATTAACTAGTCTAAGCTAACTATAAGAAGGGGAAGAGATATACCGAATGATCCGAGTCCTTCGGTCTTCGTCTCCGCTCCGATCTCCTGTGGAAAGTCCGTCCATCACCTCCTCGTCGGAAAGGGCACCACGTAGCCGGAATCTTTAACGGGCTCCCGCCTCTTGAACGAGGCAACTCGGGCGTGAAGTTGGCTAGCCGACGCGTCCAAGGCTTGCTATAGAATAGTGTAGTAAGTGTCTCTTTAGGGTTTATGAGGTTGCCATTGATGGAGGGATGTGAGGAGAAGAATGAATGAATGAGAGAAGCTTGGAATTTTGCAAGCAAAGGAGCATGAAAAATGAGATGAATCAATTTTTTTTTTCCAAATGAAAAACCCTCCCCTCACTAGATGTGGCCGGCCCCCTCTCTCTAGAATGAGATTGGAGAGAGAAAAAGAATTAATCTCCAAGTATAAATCAAAAATAAAAATGGAAAAACAATATAGAAAATGGTCACTCTCATCTCACTCATCAATCCTACAACCATCATATGAAAAGCAATGATATAGACAAGAAAAGAATATCATCATGATGCTAGTCTCATCATAATTCACAAATGCAAGAAAGCCCCTCACAAATAAGTTAATTGCAAACTTGCAATTAACCCCCTCCAACGAAAAGTCCGGCCGAGAAGGAATGAAGGAAAACTGGCCGGAACGGAATGCAAACTGGCAACCCCAAAAAACCAATCCCGTAATAAATTACAGGAAAACCCCGCGACTGCAAATACATGCCCGCATTTGTATTCCCACTGAACACAAATGCAAAGAGACAAAACTACACTATCTAATACTAGAATCCGGCTTAAGCCAAAGCCGGCTAGTAAAAACCGTCCGATCACGATCCGTGCAATACCGCACGTATCTGATCGAACCCTGCCATATCTCCATACGGCCTCTACAGCGTTTCGCCCGAAAGCTTGAGTAACTGTAAGTGTGGTGGACTCTAAAGACTCATCAATACTATGGCTGTGGATTTAACCACTAGCACGTCAGAGGTATAAGCCAATACGTGACGGGCCACCAGCTATTGACCAAGAGGGACGTCGATGAGCGAACTCATCCTGACACCCTACTGAGCCTGTCAGTGACAATATCCGTACAGTCCGGTCCGTTCGTCTATGAGCATCGCATGGCGGGCCTAGGGGGTTGGTAAAAGTCAGACCCCCAAAAGCGGTACAAGTCGTGTCGGAGTGTAGCCCAGAACACCCTGAGATACTACTGGAATACCTACCAGCAAATCTCCTGCCTTGGCCAAGGACTTTTCATGTTCCGGCTCTCCTAGACACAGCGCGACCTCACCCCCAATACCGGGAGAGACGAACCCCTGCAGATCCGCTCACTGCCTCCATGTGGCTCGGGACTGTACCCAACTAAAACCTGTTTGCACGACTCCTTTGAGCCGTGGTAGGGTAGTAATCAAAGCACAGTGGGAACTCACATGAGACAAATGACGATCTCAGGTCGATGAACTAACCTGTACACATGTCACCAGGGAACTGTTATCTGACGTCTGGTATAATCCCAACTAGCAGGTTCCCGGCGAGTCCTGTCCGGTGTACTCATAACCCAATGAGCACCTGTATACATCTTAGGTGAACCAACTGACACCAGTGGCTTGTGAGACCGGCCACTGCCCCTCGTCGGGGTCTCGACTGTATACACTAGTCTACTCTGGAGAATCGATGCCCTGTCTCGAAACTCCCACGACTAGGGACCTTTTTAAGGATGTGCTTATAGACTCCAGCTCTCACTTATATGATCGCCCTCATACTGCTGGTTGTCAAGAAAGAATCCTAAGGGCTCTATCAACGTGTAATAGCGGCTCGTAAGGTCACCTAAAGCAGTACACGATGATAAAGATAAACCAGATAGCATACTATCATCTCGAGTAAGACTGTCCTACTGGGACAGGTCCTCCCCTCAATCATTGTAATCACGTGCCTGTGATCCAATAATTGACTCTGAGGGCACTATCTCCAACAATCTCCTACTTGCACTCGAGGCTAATTATTGCGATGCCGCATACTCACAGCCCGTGTGATACCGAACACCCAACTCCTCTACTAGTCAGTCTCACAAAGCTCGTTTGCGAGACTATTGCGTTCGAGGAATAGCCTCAGTGAGTGGATCCGCTCTGGTGTTTCCTTCTATGTCTTTCTTTATCTCAAGTTCGCGGAGAAAGCTATCTCCCGAAATGAGCAATACCTGTCTTAGAATGTCTGGATGTCTGATGGGACCTAGCTCATAAATGAACTCCAAATCCAAACTTCTTAGACTGTATCGTCAACTGAACTTAATCAGTATCCTGCGCCATGCCTTCCCTCAGTATCCTCTTGGACCAGCTGTCCAAAATACTGCCCCTCGTCAGAAGGAAAACTATAACTCTGACAGCCACTCTGCCATCCAGGTCACATTGGAAGCCTGGAATGATAACCGTCTCCTTAAGGAGGCTGCCGTTATCAATTCCCTAGAACATCAACTTATGTTCTAAAACTGCTTCCGATTGTTTCTCCAGGATTGGATTAATATCAACTTATTGCATCAACTGCAAGAACAACACCTGGTGTGGTACTTGACATCTCATGATTGACTCAATTGCCTAAGCAAGTGATCTGCCAATCATGCACATCCCTGTCCCCTTTAGTCTGTAAGACACCTTTAGAGAGGGTGACTCCATCACCTGCAGGTATACCACCATGCTAGGAGTCGCTCATTCTAAATACTCATAGAATGCTGTCTAAATACCCAGATTGGGAAACCACCCAAATCTAGATCTAAAACTATAGATCTAGTAACCAGAATGTCTGATATAATATCCAAATCCTATGTGGAGAAACTACTGTGTGACGACCAAAGTATAACCGATCGTAGTATAGGAATATCACTTCCTACTCTGTGTATGTCATCAAATACCAGGACATCACACCCTACTACCTTCTCAACAGATCCATCCCCTATTTTGATGAAGTCAAACCTATGACTGTCACATCAGAAATAGATGATCTATCTCCGCTATATCTGCTCTAGTCTATAAATAGACATAAGCCTGATATCCACCAATGCTTCCTCTGCTCCCACTGACTACGACAACCCTCTGGCAGAGTCATATAGACGTACACTTCTAAAGCTAGTTTAAAACGACACTACACTCATCCTCCTGCCGGGTCTCACAGTCTGGAACAACAGTAATGGTAAGTCTGGGTAAACAAGAACCTCCCTGCCACCGTCCTTGAGCATACCGAAGTACCTCTCGAGTGTCTGAGGTTACCCACCATATCTGCGGAGTGGCCAATGGAATGTCAAACCAGATTGAATCTTTAGGTTCTTATCAAATCTTCAGTAATCGTTTGCGGTTCTGGAATCACTTCCAGTTCTACCATACTCCCACTACTATTTTCTGAAAAAATCCATTTTTATTAAAACTGTGGCGAGTCAAGAACAATATCACTATTGATCTTCCAGATGGTAGAATATCAACCCTCGTCATAGCCCGGGTCAACCCACAAACAGCCATTACAGAAACGTGCCTTGAGTTATCCGGAGTCTGGTTTTAAGCATAAGCCGGACAACTCCCCGTATCTTAACAATGTCAAGATATGAACTGTTCTATATCCAAGAACCAGAGGCACTGATTTAATTGAACCAGATTCAAATCATGCAGCTGTCTCCAGTGCATGTCAACTAAATGGAAGAGAGGCCGATCAGCGTTACTCAACTTAGGAATACTTTCAATTATGAGTAACCTGAAAGAGAAGCAAGTCCTCTTAATCATTACTATCAACTGAGTACCATACACAAGTATCTACATCTTCGATCACCTTGAAGAATCCCGATACTTGCAATACTTGGTTCTCTACTTTATTCTTATACCTATAACTCCTCAAAACTTAGACCCTGTGTTTCTACGAAACACCTGTTTAAGAACCAGAGAAGTCATAAGTAAACAGAATATAGTACGAGGACCAACCCCTCTGTCCTAAAGGACACTGGACAATATACAATACTATGTATAAGTCCATTGAGTCTAGCGACTCATTCACTGTGTGTTGTAGGTTGAAAACTGTACTTATGGTTATGAAGAATTACACCGCTGTTCAATGCTCCTTACCTAACCATCCACTGGTATAGGTAAATGTCACAGACATAATTTTAAAAAGATATGTCTCACTCTATAAAAATAGACGTACAGATATATCAATTTGGAATTGGTGCACAACAACGGATATTCAAAACCAAATATTTGCCGACTGGAAAACAACCCAGGTGGCTTCCTCAAATATCACCAATTACAACGAATCCCGATATAATGAGGATGATCACCTAATTCCCAATAACTTACTCCCACTCATCATCTGTAAAACCATACAGATGTGAGAATCATACCTGGTAAATACATACCCTGGAGTAAGTGTCTAATTGGGAAATCAGTTTTCTTTTAACAGTACACAGTGAAACTGAAACATCGAAATGTTTCGTTGGGGTTTTCTGGTATTCCTAGTAATGCCTCTTCCATTATCCAGATTCACAACTGCAACCTTATAATTCTTTGCCACTTTTCCAAATCCCTTTTTATGTCTTTAGTCATTGCCTTCTGTACACCCCTTTAGGCCAAATGGTTTTCTTCCTTCCCTACCGTTCGGCACCAGCCTATGGTTTGGAAGAAGACTATCCAATAAGCATAATGGGTGTACTGTCCTAGTCCTAGGAGCACTCGCAATGCGAGAGAAGGTGAGGATAAAAGACAACCGAATGAACTTAATTCATAGGTGATTTAGGATTAACAAAGAAGTACATGGTTTGGTCGTGAATAGCAGTCGCAATTTACTTTGCCCTCTTACTAATCCCTTGCTTTGTCTGAACTTAATACCTTCTGTACACCGTTTAGGCTAACTGGTTTTCTTCATTCCATACCGGTCGGCACCAGCCTATGGTTTGGAAGAAGACTATCCAATTTGCGTAATAGGTGTACTACTCCTAAACCAAGGAGTACTCGCAACCTGAGAGAGGGTGAAAAGAAAAGACAACTGAATAATCCTATCCGTTTTCTCCAGAACCGGAAACCATCCTCGAATTCCTTCGAGTTCGTATATAACCATACGATGGTTTTTTCCAATGGAAGTGGACGTTCGTAGTGACACGGGGTGTCCTGGAGAAAAGGGTAAAAGTAGGAGTGGCAATGAGGTTTGCAACTATGACAATCCAAAAGCCAGTGTTAAGAAGGTTCGGTCAACTTGGTCACTGAGTCATAGTTTAGGGTCGGGTCAATGGTCGCTGCCAAAGAGAGAGAGAAAAGAAACACTCAGCGTGCACTCTAACCTAGATCAGAATGGTTGTCACTTTATCTAATCTGGAAACCTCCCACTGTACCTCAAATTCTCCTCCAAACCTGAAAGAAGAATTAGTCGGGGTCACCCGAGGAGTAAACCAACTCATCAGTGGGAATCGGGATCCAACTCTCATCGCATGATAACGTGACGGAATCCGCTCACGGTATCACACTCCAGAAGGTATGCGCATATCTGGCAAGTTTCAGTTCTTTTGAAAATCCCGATGTGGATTTCTACCCCATGCTCTTATGACCTTGACTAAGGCCAACAAATCATAAGTCACATGTCAAGTTCTACCCGTCATTGTCCAGGTTAATTTGAATCCACCTGTACAAGCCCTTGACTAGGGCCAACAAGGCTATACGACTGTCCCAAACCAACGCATCTATCTATGCTACATATGAACACCCAATAGCTACCAAACACTGTGCCTTGACTATGGCCAACAAACACATCTTGAATACTATTGACTATCCATATGAAATGACGGAGGGCTACGAATGGTTTCTGGCGAAAACCTTTAACGTAATGAACTTGATATCGTTGAAGGAACTGATAGCTTTTGAAAATATAGTTATGAAAACCTTTGCTAAAGAGGTCACTCCCGGTGAAGGGATCTCGGCTCTTTCCCCGTAGAATGAGGTGCAGGATATTCCAACTGAATACCACGATGCAAAGCAAAAGTAAACGACTATAGTGAAGTTATTGCCCTGACGCAAACTTCTGTCCAAGGGGTCACTCCCGGTGAAGGGATCTCGGCCCTTGCCTCGTCGACTGAGGAGCAGGATATTCCAACTGAATACCACGATGCAAAACAAAAGAGAACGCCCTTGCAATAACAGCTTTTTGAAAAGTGTTCCAACAACATCAGAATAGGTTTGTTTAACTTGCATTGATCCGAATCAATGCAGTCCCATCAATTGATCACACCACAAAGAACGAAAATATACTGACGTACGTATATGCCATCCGCATTCGTCACTGGGTCCCGTCATCACTCGTTAGGTTAGCTAACTAACGACAGAGCGGGGACTGGACTAGCGCGGATGAAAAACATATACAACATCTACTAGTATATATATATATATACAATATATAATTTTCGCTCAAGGCGTGATAAAAAAGCAGCAGCACAGAAAAGTACAGCAACACAGAACAATACAGATATCTGGGATCCCCGGGTTTCACAGAGCCGCTAAAACCCGACGTTCCCCTGGTCGTGTGGATAGTCTGTGCAATGAAAATCCTAGACCCCTATGGGTGCGGCAAGTTACCCGCCAAAACCTGAAGCGAGGCAGCCCCCTTCAGCACCGTGAATGGACCACCCAGCACTTCACGGAATCCGGTAACTTGGGCACCCCTCCTGGGTCAACCTGTACCCCCTACGAGTGCGGCGAATAGCTCGCCAATCCTAGAGTGAAGCCCCTTCCGTCTCAATGCCATGAGATGCGGGCCTGTTGCCCTCTAGAACCCGGCTATCCGTGCACCCCTCCGCGGGGTAATCCTAGTACAGAAAGTAAAATATACATACAACGGGTACATCGACCGCAATCTGGCCGTGCCCCAAAATAATAATACAAACAGGCAGTGACGGCAGTCCACATGTCGGACGCTCGCTCCGCAATATCAAATGTACATAATACAACCACAACTGTACTAGCATTGCATCCAGGCTATCCCCCACGACCGATCCGCAACATCACAGCATAAACATAGAACATCAACGTGAAGGTCACGTTCGCAAATCCGTCTAAAAAGGCTATAGCAGATAGACTGGATTTACTGATCGAGTGACATTCACGGTCGCAGATATAATGTAAATACTGTGAAAAATGTGTTTAAAATATCCGATCAATCAAAAATTAACAAGTGGGCCCCAAAGCAATACTGTAGCATTCACAGAAAATATGGGCCCAATATTAATATTCCAAAACCCCTAAAATTAGCCCAGAAGCCCACTGGAAAAAAATGATGCAGTGACGACACCAATATGCGGCGGAACCGCGGCCCAAGGGGGGGTTTGGCCGCGGTTCCGCGCTTCAATGGTCGACTGACTGTGTCGAATTTTTTCAGTAGTCTTAGAATTTCCAGTACATTAGTTTTGTACAACCTGAAAAATTTTTTGAGTTCAAAAAATTTCGACAGAAAACTGATGTGAGGAGAAACGCGAGTTTTTGGAATTTTGGTCGATCGGAAATGCAAACACATCAAACAAAGCTAGACTAAGTTAATGGTGAGTCTCTGATACCACTGTAAGTGCACGGCGGTGCCCCGGCCGTCAAACCGACGCCGGAATGCGGAAGCGGTGATAAACTTTAATTTTGCGAACTTAGCAAACCGGTACCACCGCGCACTAAACACCCGGATCGAACCATTAACTAGTCTAAGCTAACTATAAGAAGGGGAAGAGATATACCGAATGATCCGAGTCCTTCGGTCTTCGTCTCCGCTCCGATCTCCTGCGGAAAGTCCGTCCATCACCTCCTCGTCGGAAAGGGCACCACGTAGCCGGAATCTTTAACGGGCTCCCGCCTCTTGACCGAGGCAACTCGGGCGCGAAGTTGGCTAGCCGACGCGTCCAAGGCTTGCTATAGAATAGTGTAGTAAGTGTCTCTTTAGGGTTTATGAGGTTGCCATTGATGGAGGGATGTGAGGAGAAGAATGAATGAATGAGAGAAGCTTGGAATTTTGCAAGCAAAGGAGCATGAAAAATGAGATGAATCAATTTTTTTTTCCAAATGAAAAACCCTCCCCTCACTAGATGTGGCCGGCCCCCTCTCTCTAGAATGAGATTGGAGAGAGAAAAAGAATTAATCTCCAAGTATAAATCAAAAATAAAAATGGAAAAACAATATAGAAAATGGTCACTCTCATCTCACTCATCAATCCTACAACCATCATATGAAAAGCAATGATATAGACAAGAAAAGAATATCATCATGATGCTAGTCTCATCATAATTCACAAATGCAAGAAAGCCCCTCACAAATAAGTTAATTGCAAACTTGCAATTAACCCCCTCCAACGAAAAGTCCGGCCGAGAAGGAATGAAGGAAAACTGGCCGGAACGGAATGCAAACTGGCAACCCCAGAAAACCAATCCCGTAATAAATTACAGGAAAACCCCGCGACTGCAAATACATGCCCGCATTTGTATTCCCACTGAACACAAATGCAAAGAGACAAAACTACACTATCTAATACTAGAATCCGGCTTAAGCCAAAGCCGGCTAGTAAAAACCGTCCGATCACGATCCGTGCAATACCGCACGTATCTGATCGAACCCTGCCATATCTCCATACGGCCTTTACAGTGTTTCGCCCGAAAGCTTGAGTAACTGTAAGTGTGGTGGACTCTAAAGACTCGTCAATACTATGGCTGTGGATTTAACCACTAGCACGTCAGAGGTATAAGCCAATACGTGACGGGCCACCAGCTATTGACCAAAAGGGACGTCGATGAGCGAACTCATCCTGACACCCTACTGAGCCTGTCAGTGACAATATCCGTACAGTCCGGTCCGTTCGTCTATGAGCATCGCATGGCGGGCCTAGGGGGTTGGTAAAAGTCA
This sequence comes from Agapanthus africanus, assembly GCA_030015575.1. Lineage (NCBI taxonomy): Eukaryota > Viridiplantae > Streptophyta > Magnoliopsida > Asparagales > Amaryllidaceae > Agapanthus > Agapanthus africanus. The sequence goes on from CM057347.1 coordinate 296,753,674, forward strand.
GACCCCCAAAAGCGGTACAAGTCGTGTCGGAGTGTAGCCCAGAACACCCTGAGATACTACTGGAATACCTACCAGCAAATCTCCTGTCTTGGCCAAGGACTTTTCATGTTCCGGCTCTCCTAGACACAGCGCGACCTCACCCCCAATACCGGGAGAGACGAACCCCTGCAGATCCGCTCACTGCCTCCATGTGGCTCGGGACTGTACCCAACTAAAACCTGTTTGCACGACTCCTTTGAGCCGTGGAAGGGTAGTAATCAAAGCACAGTGGGAACTCACACGAGACAAATGACGATCTCAGGTCGATGAACTAACCTGTACACATGTCACCAGGGAACTGCTATCTAACGTCTGGTATAATCCCAACTAGCAGGTTCCCGGCGAGTCCTGTCCGGTGTACTCATAACCCAATGAGCACCTGTATACATCTTAGGTGAACCAACTGACACCAGTGGCTTGTGAGACCGGCCACCGCCCCTCGTCGGGGTCTCGACTGTATACACTAGTCTACTCTGGAGAATCGATGCCCTGTCTCGAAACTCCCACGACTAGGGACCTTTTTAAGGATGTGCTTATAGACTCCAGCTCTCACTTATATGATCGCCCTCATACTGCTGGTTGTCAAGCAAGAATCCTAGGGGCTCTATCAACGTGTAATAGCGACTCGTAAGGTCACCTAAAGCAGTACACGATGATAAAGATAAACCAGATAGCATACTATCATTTCGAGTAAGACTGTCCTACTGGGACAGGTCCTCCTCTCAATCATTGCAATCACGTGCCTGTGATCCAATAATTGACTCTGAGGGCACTATCTCCAACAGTTACGCCTCTGGGAAAACGAGATTTACATTAATTAGGTTCGTGCGAAAGCACGGGGGACCTCCCTCAAAGTATCAACACTGGCCTGGCTGAAAGATTGGCGAACTTATAGTGTGTAATTAATCCCGGCTAGTCTTTCCTTTTAGGGTTTGAAGGAAGATTTGATAAAAAGCAGTGGGAGCCATCCTGATTAGATAAAATAATAACCAATCTATTCTTGCAAGAGCGCACGCTGAGTGTTTTCTTCTCTCTCTCTCCAGGTAGCGACCATATCACGCCTTAATCAAGATAATAATACGGAAAATTGACCGAACCCACTTGTTATACTGAGCTGGGGAACGTTGGTCCCGCTCCAACTTATAATTGTTATAAGACAGAGCAAAAAATTGGGGAATACCAGAATTCCCGTGCCGCCCAAACGAAGAGAGTGCATGCTGATGCATCATCTTCGGGTGTGTTCATTATACAGAACTGTTTCTCAGTATCCTTTACGTCCTGGGTATGTGATACCAGATCAGGATCCCAGATATGTAATCTGTTACATAGGGCTACAGAAAGGTAGAGAACTGAGAACGGGTGATAAGTTTCATGAGGCAGAAAACGGAGCAAGTGTTGCAGCCAAGTCTGTTGGTCACTGTCACCCTGTATTACCAATACATTGATTCTGAACGAATGTTATTAGATACCGAACCTGATATACAAAATCATATCAGTCTCTTTATTAGTAAAGAAAGGATATAATTTTGTATTGTTGGATAATATTTTGAACATTTCCTATATCAAAAGTTGATCGGTTCAGGCACGTTATCTAAAAACATTGATGTTCTAAATCAAACTGCAGTTCTTAGTATATGTAACACACACAAGAGGAAGAGTTCAGAATTGAACGATTCCTTCTTGAGGTATTGTAGACTAGGTCAGATCAATGTGACCCGACTAGCTAGAGTTACATAAAGATGCATATTTAAATTAGTTTGAATTTATATCTTGTGAAACTCGCCAGTCATGTCACAAAGATATAATGACACCAGCTCTGTTTATTGGAAATAGAGAAAGAGTTAGTAAACTCTTGGGATGATACATGTTGATGTATGTAGGTCCCCTGTCTACACATGCCAAGAATGGTTCTTTGTACTTCATTACGTTCTCTGATAATCTCTCAAGATTTAGACATATGTTCCTGTTGAAACGCAAGTCTGAACCTTTTGAGATATTCACAGAATATAAGTTAGAAGTAGAGAACCAATACGGGTATAAGTATTATGTCCTGTGATGAGATCAAGGAGGAGAATACTTGAGCACGGAAATCCTGGATTATTCTAAAGGAGAATGAGATTCTCTCTCAGCATCACTCCTCCGTATACACCATTGCACGATGGTATATCGGGGTGGAGCAATCACACCCTATATGATAAGGTGTGCTCTATGATGAGTACTACTGAGTTACCTATTTCCTTTTTGGGAGTTATGCACTTGAGAAGATGCATACCTATTGAATAGGGTTCCAATCAAATCAGTTGCCTACCATTTCATATCTGATATGGAAAGGGAAGAGCCCATGTCTTAAGCAAGTTAAGATTTGGAGTTGTCCGGCCTATGTCTGAAAGCAAAATCCGGACAAGCTTGAGGCAAGGTCTGTAATGTAGAACTGGAAAGGTTCCAGCTATACAAACTGCAGCTGATGATTTGAAAGAACCAAAGGATTCGATAGTTACCAACGAACCTCAGCCTCTCCGCCGATCTAGTAGGGTTCCTCACCCACCTGAGAGATACTTCTGTTTCTCTATGACAGTGGGAGCGAGGATTGCATCATGAGATGATGACCCAACTAGTTTCGAGCTGGCCATCAGGAGTAAGACTCTGTAAGAATGGCTGGATGCTTAGTGATCTGAGATGGAATCCATATACACCAACAAAGTATGGACTTTGGTTGCTATATCTGAAGGGTTAAATCCCCATCAGGAGCAAGTATATCTTGAGAAGATTACTTGGTGTACATGGAAGAGTTGAGACTTTCAAAGCTAGACTTGTTAAAGGTCAACATCATTGACCAGGTATGGATGATGATGAAACCTTTTCTAAGTAGCTATGCTTAAGTCCATCCAGATCCTACTTGCCACGGCTACATTCCATGACTACGATATCTGGTGGTTGGGTGTCATGACAACTTTTCTAAATGATGTTTAGAAGAGAGTGTCTATAAGTACACAGCCAGAGGGCTTCGTAGACAGTGGGAGCAGCGGAAACGTGTGCAAGATGCTTTATAGGATAAAGCTGGCATCGCGGAGTTAGAACATCTGTTTTGATGAAGCGGTCAAAGAAGTTGACATCATCAAAATGGTAGATGAACCTTGTATAAACAAGAAGGTAGTAGGGAGTATGGTGACGATCCTCGTAGAGTACATGGATGACATACTCTTGATAGGGAAGGAGTTTCCTATGCTACGCTCGATCAATCTCCGCTTATCACAATGATTCTCCATATAGGATCAAAGTGATACCTCCTAAATCCTGGATTTTTGGATCTATGAGATAGATCTAATTGGATGTTAGGACTCTCACTAGTTGTAGTGAGACGGTATCAACCGATCCTGGGGAGAATCACTGGAAGGGTTCCAGGGTGATAAAGACGACTGAATGTCAGTCACAGGCATTGTCTTTACCCTCAGTGGAGGGACGGTATGTTGGAAGAGTTCCAAGCTAGATACCATGACATACTAGACGATAAAGGCTGGATACATCGCTACTTAAGATGCTACCAAAGAGGCTGTTTGGGTGTATATTGGTTCATGAGATGAACTATGTTCCTCCCATTGTGTGACAATGGAGTTGTGGCTTATGCCAAGGAACGCCGGTCCCATCAGTGATCCAGACATATTCTAAGGCAGTATCACTTGATCATGGAGATAGTTGATCTCCAGGGTGATCGAGGTTAGGAGAGTAGACTCTGAGGACAACACGGCGGATCCACTCACGAAGGCCTATTACCAGAGAGAGACTATTATGGGATGGTTGAGTATGAGATACTGCAACCACTGCTACAGATGGCCCTAGTGCAAGTGGGAGATTGTTAGTTATATGTATGCCCTAGAGGCCATTACTGTACATAGGATGTATATTGTAGTGGATGCTGGGACATATATAGGGAGGACTTTCTTGCTCGACATGATAGTATGCTATCTGGTTGATCTTTACCTTAACGTGTTCACTGATTGTCTCTCTGTTACATGTTGGTAAAGCCCTTAGGATCTGTACTTGACTACCTGGACTATGATGCGGATCATACTAGTGGGGACATGGTAGTCCATAAGTACATCCTTCAAAGTCCCTAGTTGTGGGTGTATCGAGACGGGGCATCGATATACCAGTGTAGACTAGCGCATGCCTTCTCGACCTATACAGATGGGCGATGGATGATCCCATATCCATTGGTGTTTGACATCAGAGATGATATACGGGTGCTCAGTGGAGACTGGGTACACTGGACGGACTCGCCGAGAACTCCCAGATGGTATTATACCTCACGTCAGATGGCAGTTCTCTGGTGACACTGGTACAGAGTAGTCTGTTGACCCGAGATCGTCATAGAGTCTTGTGTGGTTCCCACTGTGCTTTGATTTCCATCTTACCACGTCCAAGAGGGCGTGCAAAACGGTGGTTTTTGGGTACAGTCCCGAGTCACATGGAGGCAATGAGCGATAGGAGGGGATTCGTCTCTCCCGGTATAGGGAGTTGATGTTGCGCTGTGTATGATTGGCTATAACAGGAAATCCCTGGCCAGGGTTGCTGAGATTTACTGGTAAGTGTTACCAGTAGTTTCTCAAATTGTTATAGACCTCATATCGACACGACTTATCGAGCTATTGGGGTCTGACGTTTACCACCCCTAGGCGAGATATGCGACATATCAGACGATGAGACCGGACTGTACGGTAGTGTTACTGGTTGGATTCACTGGAGTGTGAGCGGGCTTGCTCGTCGATCTTCTGATCGCTCAATACCCGGGTGGCCGTTATGTTTAGCAGACCGCTTGCGGCTTGTGGGTGTTTGATATGATCATCATCTGCTGCCGGCGTATTGACGAGTCTTTAGAGTCCTACACAGAGGTTTCCTGGCTCAAGCGAAACGAAATAGGAGCACATATGAGATATGTGCGGGACCGAGAATAATGCGTGTATGTGATACCGTATTCCATTCTCGCGATGAATGTGTCGAATGGTTATATGCGATATAACCTAGTTATCGAATCAATGATTGATTCGATAAATCGATGCATTGGATATTAGTCGGTTATATGCGATATGACCGGATCGTTAAATCAAGTGTTGATTTAATGATTTAATGTATAATTATATATTTGATATATTACTTTGATTAACTAGTATTGGTTCACTTTAAATGGATATTCTCACTCGGATGTTCACATTGTATATGTGATATACTTTTGTGCACTTGATTGTATCATGTTTGATGATACATGTTTAACTATAGTTAAGTGTAATGAATTAAGCCATGGTTAAACTAATGATTAGGGTTTTCTTTTCTTACTTATTTATTTATTTATTTTGAATTGATGAGAAAAGAATGGTTGCTAGTTTTGTAGTTTAGTTGAAGCTTCATGAAGCTTTGACCAAGTGACCATTTTTGTCTCATGCTTAACCCTAACCATTCCTTTTAACCATGATTAAATCTCTACACTTGATCATGGTTCATTATATGATAAGTATTGATTTTCTATTCTATTTTAATTAACTTATCATAACATAATTCTTCTTCTTCTTCCTTTCTTCACTTGAAGAAAGCAAGCTCCATCAATGGTGATTGATGGAAATGAGTGAGAAATCCAATTCTAAAGTGAACCCACTTCCTATTTCTTCATCCTCTACCTCTTGCCAAGTAGTAGAGTGTGTTTCCTTCACAAGTTTTTATGGCTTGGTGAAGGTGGAGCTTGATCTAGCGATGCTTCGACGTAGATCATCTTCGGCACGTCGTCGATGACCTAGCCCGTCCATTCTCCGATGAAGCCGACACTAGAGCCCGGGGTTCGACTTGGACAGCGAGAGGCCTTCATTGCGGAGCCAAGGAGGTGGAGCACCAGATCTACAAAGGTTGTATTTCCGATTCTTATAGTTAAGTGTTAACTAGTTACTTTTTTCGCCTAGAATTCTAGCCAACGATCCGTACACTAGGGTTTCTCGGCACCATAATTTTTGAAATTGGCATGGTTGATGCCTTGTGAGACCTCATTAGGATGCCTAGGAACCCTACAATAAGGTGATACGGTAACATAACAAGTTCTATCTGTGTACATGGCATAACAATTACTGATGATGTGTGTGTGAGTATGCGAGTAGGTGTACGTGCAACATATGCATCATCGATAATGGTGCATGCGTCCTAACAAACGAAGCATGTAAAGAAAAGGGTATGAAACGCAATATATATATATATATATATATATATATATATATATATCGTAAATGAAAGAAATGCGAGCGTATGCAAAAATAAGAAATCGTAATGCGAGCGTAAACAGAATAAAGAAATTATAAACGCGAGCAAGTAAAAAAAGATACGCAACTACGTATGAGCTATACAATTATAGTTTAAAATAGTATGAATCATTATTTTAGAAAATAGGGAGCTACGATGTTTTTGGAAAAAACACCATTTGAAAAGTCGTAGCGTCCTTTTGAAGTTATCATTTAAAAATGTGTAACGATTCGATAGTTTTGAAAATAGGTATGGCTCTAAACTTATCATAGTATCCACTATCCACTTAATGGTTTTAAACATTACTTTTCGAGTCGAAAATAAATATCGGCGATCCATTCTCATCATATCATGTACGGAATATCTATCGTACGATATCATCAAATCAAAAGTACAGATCTTGTCACGACCCGAAATGGCACGTGACTGGCACTTGAATCATATGAAATCTATAGGACCCCATCTAATTCATGTAAGCCAAAATGTAACACCCTAGAATGCGATTAGGGGTTATTATGCTTTAATGTGGGGGTTTTAGTGAAAGGTTTACCAAATCGGTTTTCAAATATTTTTTTTGATTTATTGTATATTTTATTAGAATTTAATTGGGCTTGCACACACATGTGCATGTTAACTAGGGCTAAGTTTGGGGTTAAACCATGTTTAACTAGCCATGGTGAACTAATGCATTTCATTAGGGTTATGAGGTTAATTGGGTGCCTTAGTTTCTTTTTTAATTATAATTAGTGGTGTTTTGGGGGTTGACTTGAGTTTGGAGAGAGAGAGGGGGCATGATTGCATGAGGCATGCTTGGTAATGGTGAGAGAGAGGGGTTGACTCTCACCTCTCATTTCTTTTTTTTTCAAACACTCATTCTCACTCATTCTCACATCTCTCTTCCTCAAATTCTCTCTCACACACACACAAGCAGCAGCAGCAAGCAGCAGCAGCAAGCAACAGTAACACCAGCAGCAGCATCAAGCAGCAGCAACAGAACCCCCTTCTCTTCTTCTTCTCCTTCTTCTTGCATCCTAGGACCAATTAAGGTATAATGTTAACTCAACTTCCTTTTTGCTAAGCATGTGGTTATTTAGTTTAATTTAGTACTTAATGTGGTCATTAGTGCTAGTTTGGTGATTTGAGTGGAGTTTAGGCCAAGTGAGGATTTTTATGGCTAAAGTAGCTTAACTAAGTGTTATTAAAGTCATATAATCCTATTATTTGTTTAAGATTTCACAAAAATACCATATTGTTTTAAATTTAGTGTAAAGTAAAGATTTTGGTTAAGATTTTGGGTCCTTTCTGTGATCTGTTCTTGACCCGGGTACTTCAGGAAAAAGTTGCAGATATTGTAGCGTAGTGACCAAGATAGGGACACACACACGAAGCATGAGGCCCCCTCTCCCCCTTTAGGCCGCAGATTTATTCTGTATGGCCGCAAATTGCGACCAGAAGGTGAGTGTGGGTGTTGGGTTTTGGTCTGTAGGAGTTTGCTGTATATTTAGGGTGTTTGGTATATGCAACTTTTTATTTTTCCACCTGAGTCGAAATCTGGAACCTAAAACCTCGTTTTCTATACTTTTTAACTTGTGCGACATGTGCGTTATGTGAGTTGGTTTGTTGTTCACTGCACGTCACAGCGAGTCGGGGTGGTTTCAGGCGAGGTTACACATGTTTTGGCATATCGAGTGCACACACGTTTAACTTCCAACGCGAGTTCTCTTTTGATCATGATACCGTGTTTTAGCAGGATTTTAGCCTTATGTATATCGCTTTGTGTAATTCTAGGATCGATCGCGGGGACGTCGGACGCGGCGCGGAAGGGAAAAGCGGTGGTTGGACCTGGCTAGCACGAGATCACGGGTGAGTAGATGTACACATCTACGGGGGAAATCGTATGGATGGCGCTGGGCGCCCGATAGTTTTAAAACTTCTAGTAGTATAGGCATTTTGTGTATAGTTCCTAGCTATCTATTTTGCTGCATTGCATGACTTTTATATCCATATATGACTTGCTTAGTTCATCATGTGAAAATATTGCACCATTATAATAAGTTATGCGATACAAGTACTATTTAACTTGTTAAGTTGAGAACATAAAACTATTGTACCATTATCATGAGTTATGCGACACAAGTACTATTTAACTTGCTAAGTTGAGAACGTGAAACTATTGCACCATTATCGTGAGTTATGCGATACAAGTACTATTTAATTTGCTAAGTTAAGAACGTGAAACCATAGCACCATTATCATGATTTATGCGACACAAGTACTATTTAACTTGCTATGTTGAGAACGTGAAACTATTGCACCATTATCATGAGTTATGCGACACAAGTACTATTTAACTTGCTAACTTGAGAACGTGAAACCATTGTACCATTATCATGAGTTATGCGACACAAGTACTATTTAACTTGCTAAGTTGAGAACGTGAAACCATTGCACCATTATCATGAGTTATGCGACACAAGTACTATTTAACTTGCTAAGTTGAGAACGTGAAATTATTGCACCATTATCATGAGTTATGCGACACAAGTACTATTTAACTTGCTAACTTGAGAACGTGAAACTATTGCACCATTATCATGAGTTATGCGACACAAGTAATATTTAACTTGCTAACTTGAGAATGTGAAACTATTACACCATTATCTTGAGTTGTGCGACACAAGTACTATTTAATTTGCTAAACTGAGAATGTGAAACTATTGTACCATTATCATGAGTATGCGGCACGAGCATAAATTAACTTGCTAAATTGAGAAATTACAATCATTGTATCATCATTCATATACAGTTTTCTAGCTACATATTGCAGTTCGTATTGTCAATACCATGGGTTCATTCTAGCTCACATATGTACTTATGATGATTTTCTAGTGGATTTCAGCACTTGAGATTTATGAGATTTTGGGGGAAAAGCCGCAAGGATTTAATAAACCTGATATTATTTTTAAACATTTGCAAATTGCGGTTTTTCTCGTGATATGATACATATGTCGTCCACCATGGGTTTTCTGTTAGTTTTCGAGACCCATTTCGAGGAGTTGGATGAACCATCTCGGGTACATGGTGGGCCCGGTAAGGTACCCTGGGGCAAGAAGATCGAGTTGTAGACGATGAGCCTGGAAAATACGGACTACTTACTGGTGATTGTTGGCGCGGCGGATATCCAGAGGATACCGACCGTGGACGTGAGATATTGAGATATTGATATTTTGAGATGGGCCGGCCGGACGGCTGGGGCCCGAGATAGTGTGATACCGATACTTGAGATTTTGAGATAGTCGTTTGAGGTGTCGATGCTGGACACGGATTTCTGTTGATTTCATTGATATTACTTCAGATACTTCACAGGAGTTTTCTGTGATGAAAATGATGTTTTCCTCATATAAATATATTCAGATCTCGGGTAGAATTGATTCATGTTACTGTTAGTTATATGTATGCCCTAGAGGCCATTACTGTACATGCGATGTATATTATAGTGGATGCTTGGACATATAGGAAGGGCTTTCTTGCTTGACATGATAGTATGCTATCTGGTTGCACTTTATCTTAACATGTAAACAAATACTGTTTTGTGATCACATGTTGATAAAGCCTTTAGGATGAGTACTTGACTACCAGGACTATGATGTAGATCATACTAGTGGGGACGGGGTAGTCGATAAGTACATCCTTCAAATGTTCCTAGTCGAGAGAGTATCAAGACAGGGTATCGGTACTCCAAAGTAGACTAGCGTATACGCTTCTTGACCCATATGATGGGCGATGGATGATCCCATAGCCATTGGTATTTGATATCAGAGAAGGTATACGGGTGCTCAGTGGAGACTGGGTACACTGGACAGATTCACCGAGAACTCCTAGATGGTATTATACCTATCGTCAGATAGCATTTCTCTGGAGACACTAGTACAGGTTAGTCTGTAGACCCAAGATCGTCATAGAGTCTTGTGTGATTCCCACTGTGCTTTGATTTCCACCATACCATGGTCAAGAGATCGTGCAAAACGGTGGCTTTTGGGTACAGTCCCGAGTCACATGGAGGCAATGAGTGATAGGAGGGGTTTCGTCTCTCCCGGTATTGGGGGTTGATGTTGCGCTGTGCTCGATTGGCCATAACAGGAAATCCATGGCCAGAGTTGCTGAGATTTACTGGTAAGTGTTATTAGTAGATTCTCGAACCGTTATGGACCTTGCATCGGCATAACTTATCAGGCTATTCGAGTCTGACGTTATACCACCCCCAAGCTGTGATATGCGACATATCAGACGAAAAAACCGGACTGTACGGTAGTGTTACTAATTGGATTCGCAGGAGTTATAGCAGGCTTGCTTGTTGATCTTTTGATCGCTCAATACCCGGGTGGCCGTTACGTTTAGCAGACCGCTTGCGGCTTGTGGGTGTTTGATTTGATCATCACCTACTGCCGGCGTATTGACGAGTCTTTAGAGTCCTACGCAGATGTTTCCTGGTTCATGCGAAATGGAGTAGGAGCACATATGTGATATATGCGGGACCGAGATTAATGCGAGTATGTGATACCGCATTCTATTCTCACGACATTTGATATTAGTCAGTTACATGTATTATAGCCGGATTATTAAATCAAGAGTTGATTTAATAATTTAATATATAATTATATATTTGATATATTAAATTACATATATTAGCTCACTTAAGATTTCTTTTCTCACTTTTTGATACATTGATATATATGTGATATATATTAATTGTATTCTTTTGCATATAATATATATATATATATATATATAATGAGATTAATGGAGGAAAGAGGCCATAGGAGGGGATTTCCTCCTATGGCGTGAAAAAAATACAACCTCCACCATTTTTTCCGACGATCGGCACCCATCATCATTATCGTTATCATCTAAGATGTGCGTACACCAAATTTCATGTGATTCCACAACTTTTTCACCGTTGATTTAGTGGGTTCAAAATTAACGGTTTACCGACAATAGAACTTTTTACATTGCTAAATCAACGGTGAAAAAGTTGTAGAATCACATGAAATTTGGTGTACCCACATCTTAGATGATATCGATGAAGATGATGGGGGCCGATCGTTGAAAAATTTGGTGGAGGTTGTACTTTTTCCACGCCATCGGAGGAAATTTCCTCCTATGGCCTCTTTTCTCCATTATTCTCATATATAATATATATATATATATATATATTATTGTGTCATGCTAGGTTACACATGCAATATGTATGAGACTAACACCATGTTAGGGTTAATGTTAAGGTTAATATTTATTTTTAAGTAATTACAAATTAGTGGAGATATTTTGATGGTTGGAATCTTGGAGAAGCTTTAAGATAACCATTGATTTAGTCCACTCTTTTGTTTTCCTTAAGATATTTATCAACTCAACCATTAACCATACAAAATGGTTAACTCTCTACAAGGGTTAGATATATGATATACTCACCTATGGTTGCATTTTTTAACCTTAATGGATTCATTCTTTCATCACTTGAGTTTCATCTTCTTCTTCCTCATTTTAAGCTTTCTAGCTTTTGACAAAGTGATGATTGATTGTGAGAAAACCAAATCTAAAGTGAGCAATATTCCTACTTCATCATCCTCTACTATTAGCCATTTAATTTAGGGTGTTTGCTTCACTAATCTACACAATTAGTGAAGAGATAGCATGAGCTAGTGTCTTCTCGACGTAGATCATCTTCGGCCTCGAAGACTTCGAAGCAAGCTTGTTCGTTTCTTCATGGGAGCCTCTCTAGAGTCCGGACGATCGTGATCGCAGCGAAGGGACTTCTACATGGAGCTATTGAAGTGAAGGACCGGTCTACAAAGGTTGTATTCCTTGTTCACTTAGATGTAAAGTATTTACATATCATGTTTAACCCTAAGTCTCTAGTTAAGATCTTGGTTAGGGTTTTTTTAGCACCCCAAAAATTTCAATGTAGCATGATTGATGCTTGCCAAAACATTCACAAGGTGCTAAGCCAACCCTACAGTGGTATCAAAACCAAGCTAGAGCATTAGGCGTCGTGTAGGCGAAGTTTGAAGTCCGATCGAACTCCGAAACCCCGAAAAATCCCACTTCCTGGAAAAAATTTCAAAAGTTGAAATTTTTCATATTAAAAATACTCAGAAAATCATGCAGGGAATTTTAAGGATTACTGTGAAGTATGAAGCCATAACTCACTCAAGGGACTGCGGAACCGCGGCCAAACCATTCGTTTGGCCGCGGTTCCGCGACCAACTTTGGGAGTTAGGGGCTAATACTTCAGGGGTTTATTCTTGGGTACTTTTTCATGCTTCTGGGAATTTTTAATTCTACTCAAGTATTGAGATTTCTGGGAAATATTGGGAACTCATTGATTCGATCGGAAAATTTAATTTCGTTTAAGTTTTTTCCGGGTAATTTAGAACGTGTTAAAAGGTTCGAATGGATATCAATAACCCACTTTTCCCCTGTCGGAAAACTTTCAAGTGTTGGATTTTTCCTGAGTTTAAAACTTTCAGAAAATCATGCAAGCGAATCTGTGGACCCTCTAGAAGAACGTAACCTTAACTCGATTATGTGACCGTCAAAACCGCCACTGAACCATATGGTTTGTGGTAGTTTAGTGTTGCCACATGTGAGTCATTGGTTTGACCCTTCTATGGCTGGTTCATAGCGGCTGTGACATGTTCTGGGCCCGCTCAAGTGTTGAGCTATTTGGAAAATCTTGGGTGTTTGTTTATTCGATCGGAAAGTTTAACATTGTCTATTTATCTGGAATGTGATACAATATGTGGAATTCATATTGTTAGGCATGAAATGCGAAGTATGTGATATTTCGGATTTAAGATGTCTAAAGTGATTGTGGATTACAAATGTTGTAGTTTTTCACTTTCTTTTCTGCGACCGTAAGTGTAATATGTGGTGTGTCGCCGGTTTCGGTGCTATATGTCAACGACAACTGGATACGTATATTTACTTACGTTGATGATATGCGTTGTTATGTGTTGCTGTGATATGCTATATTGGATCGTCTTGTTTTGAATAGCCAGGTTTTTTTTATGTGAGATGAGAGTTTTTCATCTTCATTCATGTAAAAACTTATATGTAATATTCTTTTATTGGGGCACTTCCGGGTTGAGGATGATGTCACCATTGTATATTATTTACTTCTCCGGATTAGGATAGACCCAAGGCAGGGAGCACAAGTAACCGGGTTCTAGGGTCCAGTAGGAGGCCATCTCGAGGAGTCGAGACCGGGTCTCCTAACCCTAGAATTGGCAGGGTTACTTGCCGCTCTCATAGGGGTCTAGGGATTTGGGTTTGGCTATTCATCGCGACCGTAGAATCCGTGTTTTATACCGGCTTAACTTAAAATACGGAATTCCTAGTATATCCAATATTTCATATGTGATTCTTCTGCTACTGATATTATGTGATGTGATCATATTATATGCCTGAGACGAATGCCTATATCTATATTATATATATGAGATATAATTAATATTGTTGCTTTCATTTCTTCTGTGATATTTAGGAAGCATAAATAAATGGGACTTCATTAATGAGATTAATGAAATAAAAAGAAACCTAAAGATGTTGTAGAAAATTGTTTAAAAAAAATGGTAGCTCTAGTTCTTGCTTTGCATAGCGGTATTCCTTGTAGAATATCCAGCACCTTATTCGATAAGGAAATAGCCGAGATCTCTTCACCGGGAGTGACCTCTTTAGCGAAAACTAGCAGATGCTATAAACACGGTTTGTATTTTGATTGCTTTTATAGTTTTTGCTTTGCATAGTGGTATTTATGAAATATCCTGCACTTTATTCGATAAGAAAAGAGCCGAGATCCTTTCACCGGGAGTGACCTCTTTAGTAAAACTAGTGAAAGCCTCAAAAACACTCCTTTTAAAATTCACTTGATTCTACAATGATATCAAGTTCATTAAGCTCATGGTTTTCTTAAAAACCTGCGTAGCCCTCCGTCATTTTAGGAAATAGAGTACTTAGTATTCGTGTTGCGTATGTCGACCATAGCCGAGGCGCAGTGTACGGTAGCTAAGTGATGTCTTTCCTATACTGCATATGATGCGATTTGTTAGGACAGTCACATGATTATGTCGACCATAGCCGAGGGTCATGTGGGTGGGTCTAATTAACCACGAAATGATGGATAGAACTTGACCAATGCTTATGATATGTTAACCATAACCAAGGTCATAGGTGCTAGGGGTAAAATATATTATCGGGAATTTCAAGTGTTGAAATTTGCAATAAGATTGCATACTTTCTATGAGATAGTTGGATCCCGATACCCACTGCGAGTAAGAGTTACTCCTGGGAGAGTTTTACACATTACAATTAGCCGATCAAGTAGGTGTCTAGAAATGTGTTAATGGGGTTATGCCCCTGGGAAAACGAGGTTTATTTTAATTAGGTTCATACGAAAGCACGGGGAACCTCCGTCAAAGTACCGACACTAGCCTGACCGAAAGATTGGCGAACTTGTAGGGTGTAATTAATACCGGCTAGTCTTACCTTTTAGGGTTTGAAGGAAGATTTGACTAAAACAGTGGGAGTCATTCTGATTAGATAAAATGATAACCAAATCTAATCTTGCTAAAGCGCATGCAGAGTGTTTTCTTCTCTCTCTCTCTCCTAGTTGCGACTATGTCACGCCTTAATCAAAATAATAAAATGGATGCATTGACCGAAGCTGCTTATTATACTAAGCTATGGAACATTGGTTCCGTTCAATCTTATAACTGTTATAAGTCCGAGCAGGAAATAGGGGAATATCTGGATTCCGATGCTACGCAATTCGAAGAAAGTACATGTTGATGCATATTCATCGGGTGTCCTTATTACAGAGAACTGAGAATGGGTGATATGTCTCTAAGTGTTAGAGAATGGTGCAATTGTTGCAGCCAAATCAGTTGGCAGATATCACCTTGTATTAATACATTAATTCTGAACAAATGTTATTACATACCGAACCAGATATACAACATTACATCATGTTCTGAGTTAAAGAAGGATATAATTCTGTATTGGAGGAAAATGTTGTGAACATTTTCCTGAATCAAGAGTTGATTCAATCAGGCACGTTATATAATAGCATATATGTTCTAAATCAAACCACAGTTCAAAGAATATAGAACACAAACAAGAGGAGTAGTTCAGGAATGAACGAATCCTCCTTTAGGCATTGTAGACTAGGTCATATCAATGCGACACGACCGGCTAAGTTACATAAGGATGAATATAAGAATCTATTCGAATTTTCATGTTATGCTGCTTGCTAGTCTTGTCTCAAAGATAAAATGACCAATACTCCGTTTACTGGTAACAGAGAAAGAGTTACTGAACTCTTGGAACAGATACATAATGATGTATATGGTCCCATGTCTACAAATGCCAAGGTTGGTTCTTTTAAGAACCATACGGGTAAAAGTATTAAAGTCCTGCGATGTGATCGAGGAGGCGAATACTTGTGTATGGAGTTTCTGGAGTTTCTAAAAAGAGAATGTGATTTTCTCTCAGCTTACTCCTTTATATACACCACAGCACAACGGTGTATCGGGGCGGAGGTATCGCACCCTATGAGATATGGCGCGCTCTATGATGTGTACTGCTGAGTTACCTGTTTCCTTTTTTTGGTGTTATGCACTTGAGAAGCTGCATACCTATTGAATGGGAATCTATCCAAATCAGGGCCTACCACTACATATGAGATATGGTATGGGAAGAGACCATGTCTTAAAACGAGTTAAGATATGGGGTTGTCTAGCCTATGTTGAAAAGCAAAATCCAGACAAGCTCGAGGCAAGGTCAGTTGTGTGAGTTTGTCGGGATATCCCAAACATTAGTAAGGGAATATCTTCTACCAAACTGAGGAGCAAATAGTGTTTTGTTTCTCAGCATGCCACCATTTTAAAAAAAGGAATTTCTTGTGAAGAAATTAAGTGGTCATGAAGTAGAACTGGAAGGAGTTCCAGCCAGAAAAACTAACAGCTGATGATTTGGTAAAACCAAAGGATTCAATAGTTTCCGACGAACCTCAGCCTCTCTGTGAATCTGGTAGGGTTCCTCATACACTCGAGAGATACTACGATCTTCTCGGTGACAGTAGGAGCGAGGATTGCATCATGAGATGATGGCCCAACCAGGTTCATGCAGTTGGAACGTCTATTTTGATGTGATAGTCAAAGAGTTTGACTTCTTCAAAATGGTAGATGAACCATGTATATACAAGAAAGTTGTAGAAAGTAAGGTTGTCTTCCACAAATTGTACGTAGGTGACATACTCTTGATAGGAAATGGTTTCCTATGCTACACTCGGTCAAGCTCTTCTTATCACAAAGATTCTCAATATAAGATCTGGATGATACCAACTATATCTTATTAATTATGATCTATGGTGATAGATCTAAATGGATGTTGGGAGTGTCCCAAAGCCAGGTACATTAACACCATACTAAAGGGTCTAGTATGGAAGATTCTAAGCGTGGTGGTTCGCCCACTTACTCATGATCACTCTCTCCAATACTAATTTGGAGAGAGCTCGTGTGCAAGGGATACCCTATACTTCGGCAGTAGGCTCTATCAGAGTGTGCGATGTTATGTACCAGACCAGATGTAGATGACTCACTAGGTGTAGTGATCAGGAATCAATCGGACCTTGGGAGAGTCACTAGACAGCTATGGAGGACATTCTTAAGTACTTGAGAAGCACTAAAAGAAAGTTCTTGGTTCCAGCATCCAGAGTGATAAGTTCGACTGAGAGTCAGTCACAAGCATTGTCTTTACCCTCAGTGCAGGGACGGTATGCTGGAAGAGTTCCAAGCTGGATACCGTGACACATTAGACGATAAAGGCTGAATACATTGCTACCAACGATACTACCAAAGTGGCTGTCTGGACATTTCTTGTTCATAAGATGAACAAGGTTCCTACCATTGAGCGTCCAATAACTGTTATTGTGACAACAATGGAGTTGTGGCTTATACATTAAGAACGCAGGTCCCATCAGTGTTCCAGAAATATTCTGAGGCAAGTATCACCTGATCAGGGAGATGGTTGATCTCTAAAGGATAGAGGTTAGGAGAGTAGACCAGAAGGTTGACACAGCAGATCCACTCACAAAGGCCTTACCCCTAGAGAGACTTCTCTACAAAGGTTGAGTATGGGATACTACAACCTCTTCTATATTGTTGGGTATTGGATACTACAATAGATGGCCTTAGTGCAAGTGGGAGATTGTTAGTTAAATCTATGCCCTAAAGGCCATTACTGTACATGCGATGTATATTGTAGTGGATGCTTGGACATATATAGGAAGGACTTTCTTGCTCGACATGATAGTATACTATCTGGTTGCACTTTATCTTAACATGTAAACAAATACTGTTTTGTGATCACATGTTGATAAAGCCCTTAGGATGAGTACTTGACTACCAGGACTATGATGTAGATCATACTAGTGAGGACTGGGTAGTCGATAAGTACATCCTTCAAATGTTCCTAGTCGAGGGAGTATCGAGACAGGGCATCGATACTCCAGAGTAGACTAGCGTATACGCTTCTTGACCCATATGATGGGCGATGGATGATCCCATATCCATTGG
The DNA here is from genome assembly GCA_030015575.1 of Agapanthus africanus. Classification (NCBI taxonomy): domain Eukaryota; kingdom Viridiplantae; phylum Streptophyta; class Magnoliopsida; order Asparagales; family Amaryllidaceae; genus Agapanthus; species Agapanthus africanus. Next base: position 296,771,622 of record CM057347.1, read on the forward strand.
TGTTTGACATCAGAGAAGGTATATGGGTGCTCAGTGGAGACTGGGTACACTGGACGGACTCGCCGAGAACTCCTAGATAGTATTATACCTATTGTCGGATAGCAGTTCTCTAGTGACACTGGTACAGGTTAGTCTGTAGACCCGAGATCGTCATAGAGTCTTGTGTGATTCCCACTGTGCTTTGATTTCCACCATACCATGGTCAAGAGATCGTACAAAACGGTGGCTTTTAGGTACAGTCCTGAGTCACATGGAGGTAATGAGCGATAGGAAGGGTTTCGTCTCTCCTGGTATTGGGGGTTGATGTTGCGCTGTGCTCGATTGGCCATAACAGGAAATCCCTGGCCAGAGTTGCTGAGATTTACTGGTAAGTGTTATAAGTAGATTCTCGAACCGTTATGGACCTTGCATCGGCATGACTTATCAGGCTATTGGGGTCTGACGTTATACCACCCCCACGCTGTGATATGCGACATATCAGACGAAGAGACCGGACTATACGGTAGTGTTACTGATTGGATTCGAAGGAGTTATAGCAGGCTTGCTAGTTGATCTTCTGATCGCTCAATACCCGGGTAGCTGTTACGTTTAGCAGACCGCTTGCGGCTTGTGGGTGTTTGATATGATCATCACCTACTACCGGCGTATTGACAAGTCTTTAGAGTCCTACGCAGAGGTTTCCTGGTTCATGCGAAACGGAGTAGGAGCACACATGTGATATGTGCGGGACCGAGATTAATACGAGTATGTGATACCGCATTCTATTCTCGCGACATTTGATATTAGTCAGTTACATGTATTATAGCCGGATTATTAAATCAAGAGTTGATTTAATAATTTAATGTATAATTATATATTTGATATATTAAATTACATTGACTAATATTAGCCCACTTAAGATTTCTTTACTCACTTTTTGATACATTGATATATATGTGATATATATTAATTGTATTCCTTTTGCATATAATATATATATATATATATATATATGTATATGATATATATTATTGTGTCATGCTAGGTTACACATGCAACATGTATGAGACTAACACCATGTTAGGGTTAATGTTAAAGTTATTATTTATTCTTAAGTAATTACAAATTAGTAGAGATATTTTGATGGTTGGAAGCTTAGAGAAGCTTTAAGATAACTATTGACTTAGTCCACTCTTTTGTTTTCCTTAAGATATTTATCAACTCAACCATTAACCATACACAATGGTTAACTCTCTACAAGGGTTTATATGATATACTCACCCATGGTTGCATTTTTTAACCTTAATGGATTCATTCTTTCATCACTTGAGTTTCATCTTCTTCTTCCTCATTTTAAGTTTTCTAGCTTTTGACAAAATGATGATAGATTGTGAGAAAACCAAATCTAAAGTGAGCAATATTCCTACTTCATCATCCTCTACTATTAGCCATTTAGTTTAGGGTGTTTGCTTCACTAATCTACACAATTAGTGAAGAGATAGCATGAGCTAGTGTCTTCTCGACATAGATCATTTTCGGCCTCGAAGACTTTGAAGCAAGCTTGTTCGTTTCTTCATGGGAGCCTCTCTAGAGTCCGGACGATCGTGATCGCAGCGAAGGAACTTCTACACGGAGCTATTGAAGTGAAGGACAGGTCTACAAAGGTTGTATTCCTTGTTCACTTAGATGTAAAGTGTTTACATATCATGTTTAACCCTAAGTCTCTAGTTAAGATCATGGTTAGGGTTTGTTTAGCACCCCAAAAATTTCAAAGTAGCATGATTGATACTTGCTAAAACCTTCCCAAGGTGCTAAGCCAACCCTACAGTTATATACCTGCCAGTACATCATGCTATACTAGTATTGTAGAGTTGATTCATGTTACATACCCGCCAGTACATCATGCTGTACTAGTATTGTAGAGTTAATTCATGTTACATACCCGCCAGTACATCATGCTGTACTAGTATTGTAGAGTTGATTCATGTTACATACCTGCCAGTACATCATGCTGTACTAGTATTGTAGAGTTGATTTATGTTACATACCCGCCAGTACATCATGCTGTACTAGTATTGTAGAGTTGATTCATGTTACATACCCGCCAGTACATCATGCTGTACTAGTATTGTAGAATTGATTCATGTTACATACCTGTCAGTACATCATGCTATACTAGTATTGTAGAGTTGATTCATGTTACATACCTGCACGTACATCATGCTATACCAGTATTGTAGAGTTGATTCATGTTACATATCTGCTAGTATCACGCTATATCAGTATTGTTGAGTTGTGACCCTTTGCGTACATGCTTACGATAGCCTTTATAGATGTTACTTATTTCTTACGAGTTGGCAACTCATCCCTGTTGTGCCACAGCCTTTTTGCAGGTCCGTTCCATCAGCACCGTAGCAGCGGACGCACTTGCTCCTTTTGCTCCTTTCTCTTGGATTTGAGACTTTTGCTCGTAGGTGGGTTGTGAGATTATTTATTTCCACCTTGTATATTTATTGTATCTAGAGTACTCCATCTACTGTACCTGCTATTTGTATTGATGTATATTGACCTAGAGACGAGACAGCGAGATTTGTGGACTTTTATGTTGTTTCTCTGGGTCGAGCTTACTTGAGCCGACATGATGCTTATTACTTATACCTTTTATGCTTATTCTTGCACCTAGATGTTTTACATTGCATGGAATTTGAGTCCGCTTCGGCGAAGAGCTAGCTCCCGCTTGGGGATGCTTTATTCATGTTATATGTTTATTCTTGATTTGTACCCGTTTTGGGGCCAGTTTTTACAAAGGAGACTCTGCCGAAATTTTTGGAAAATGTGATGTTGTTTTTAAAGATTTTGATGCGACTTATATGGTTTTCCTTCACTCTATTTCTTAATTAGTTTTTGATTTCTGGGCTTTGGCTTATTTAGATTACATACGCTTCGAGACGTTTCGTAATTTAAGTGTCGATCATGTTCCGTACCTTTTCGAGTCGTGAAAAAGTTGGTATCAAAGCGATATGTTTTACCTTTCTGAGTGTAGGATGATCTTTGGTAGATGGAGTAAGTGACTTAAGCAGGGTAACGTAGCATGTGTATGTCCACGGCATACTTGCGATACGGTACTCCGCCTAGGTGACTTTAGGATATACTTGCTTGAAATTTCTTCTTCACTTCCGTGTATCCTATGATTCTATTGCATTGTTCTTATTATTCTGTTTCCTGTACCAGCCACTATGCCGCCGAAGGCTACGAGAGCGCAGAGGGCTGCCGCCCGAGATGAGATCCGAGCAGGCTCGTCCGAGACGAAGACCGAGCAGGGCGGTGTACCCACCCCTCAGAGGCAGACTGATCCGCCTTCCCCAGGCCGTATGGATAGGCTAGAGTCAGGCATGCAAGAGTTACGACAGATGGTGGGAGGTATACAGGAGTTACGACAGATGGTGGGATCCTTAGTCGAGGCCAGTCGTGCACCGAGATCGGAGGACGTACCTACTACATCACAGACTGCGATTGTACCTGCTGCCCAGACATTTGCTCCTACTACTACCGTGGCTATTCCAGTATCACTACAGGATTTCATGAGACTGAAACCCCCAGTCTTCACCGGCACTGATGCAGCGGAGGATCCGCAGACATTCCTCGACATATTAGCTAGGATTTTCCGTTCGCTCAGATGTTCCGACGATAGATGGGTGGAGCTTACGAGTTTCCATTTAGAGGGTCTTGCACAGACGTGGTGTGAGTCGATCGAGAGAGGTCGAGCTGCAGGTCTACCTCCTATGACTTAGGATGAGTTCACAGCAGTATTTCTAGCCCATTTCCTTCCAGAGAGCGTTCGTGATGCTCGAGCTCGTAGTTTTGAGGCCTTGCGCAAGACTCCAGGGATGACAGTGTCCGAGTATGATATTCAGTTTACTCAGTTGTCCCGATATGCTCCGTACTTGGTAGACACCGAAGAGAAGAGGATAAAGAGGTTTATGCAGGGACTTGACACCCAGTTATTTCTTACCATCGGCGCCCAGCATTTTGACACTTATGCAGCTTTTATGTGTAAGGTTTTCCTAGCACCCTATAATGAGTTTTGAAGCATCACATGTCACAAAGTATGTATTTTGATGGTGCTAAACAAACACGCAAAGGAATCGATCCTAGAAAATTAGGGCAACAAAAAAAAAAACTAATCAAATAAGGGTTTCGAGACTACAACCTTTGTAGCTCCCTTTTTGCTTGACTCCTTAGTCTCTTGGGTGTTGGAAGAAGGTTCTCTTGTAGTCCTCTCACGTCCACGACGATCCACCACGGAGTTCCCCGTCCAAGCTCGCAACTTTGTAAAACAAAGAGAACACTCTAATCAAGTTGGCTAAACTTGAGTAGAATGATGTTGTGGCTAAGGATCTCACTTCAAAATTCTATTTTTATGAGTATTTTGCTCTCTTGAAAGAACTAGAGAGCAAAGGATCAAGGTTGATGAAGATGGTGGTCTTTTTGTGAAGAAGAGAATAATGAACCATTGAAAGAAATATGAAAAAAAAGCATATATATTTTTCCTTCCTCATATCCAACCATGGTTAACTCTAAAGATATTATTGGATTAAAGTTAAAAGCAGAAAAAGAAAATAAACCATGGGTTAAATGTTAGGTGAGCATGGTAAGGTTAAGAAGAGTGTAGAAACCTTTTATGATTTAACCCATTTTCATTTCCTTTTTTGTTTTAATTTAAAAGTAATAATAATCCATAAAATTAACCATGGTGTGATTCTTATATTGCCACCATTCTCATTGTATAAGCAACCATGATAAAATGATGTATGTATGCATGTGTGCTTGCACATCCATATGTGCATGAACAAGAATGAATGCATACATGCATGCATACATCCAAAATAAACAAGATAGGATTTGTAGTGAGAAGCTAATGATAAATCAACACTTGATTCACTAATCCGGTCATATCACATACGACCCGACCATTAGCAAGCCGCCCAATTTATATACGGCATCCTATACACGCATTTTAATCGGGTCCAAGCGCATATCGCATACGCGCACCACAACGTTTCACCTGGACTAGGTAACTCCTATGTGGGACTCTAAGACTCGTCAATACGCCGGCAGTAGGTGATGATCATATCAAGCACCCCCAAGCCGCAAGCGGTCAGCTAAACGTAACGGCCACCCGGGTATTGAGCGATCAAAAGAAAACAAGCGAACCTGTTACAACTCCCGTCGAGCCATCCGGCAACACTACCGTACAGTCCTGTCTCTTCGTCAGATATGCCACATATTGAGTCTAGGGATGGTCACGTCGACCTTAATGACTCAATAAGTCGTGCCGTTGACTGGTCTATAACAGTTCGAGAAACTACTGATAACACTTATCAGTAAATCTCATCAGCCCTGGCCAGGGACTTTCTGATATAACCAGTCGGGCACAGCACAGCATCAACTCCCTATACCGGGAGAGACGAAACCCCTCCTATCGCTCATCGCCTTCGTGTGTCCCGGGACTGTACCCAACGGCCGCCTGTTTGCACGACTCAGTAGAGCCGTGGTAGGGTGGCAATCAAAGTACAGTGGGAGAACACACAAGACTCCATGACGATCTCGGGTCTACAGACTAACCTGTACCAATGTCACCTGAGAACTGCTATCCGACGATAAATATAATTCCATATAGGAGTTCTCAGTGAGTCCTTCCAGTATACCCAGTCACCACTGAGCACCCGTATATGATCTTGATGTCAAACATCGATGAATGTGGGAACATCCATCGCCCATCGTATGGGTCTAGTATCATATACGCTAGTCTACTCTGGTATATCAATGCCCCGTCTCGATATACCTACGACTTGGGACTTTCCAGGATATGCTTATAGACTACAGATGTCCCACTAGTATGATCTCCATCATAATCAGAGCAGTCAAGCTAATATCCTCAGGGCTTTATCAGCATGTATGAGTGAATAATAAGCATGATCAAATCAACACGTCAGATAAAGAAGAACCAGATAGCATACTATCATGTCGAGCAAGAATGCATACTGAATATATATACATGTATAGATACATCCACTATCTCATAATGGCCTCTAGGGCATACATATATCCAACAATCTCCCACTTGCACTAAGGCCAGTTATTGGCGTATCTCATACCCAACATTTCAAAATGTCGCTCATGCTGCGGCTGAGGGAGGGCCTTGGTGAATGGATTCGCGGCGTTATTCTTTGTGTCTACCCTCCTAATCTCGATCTCGCGGCGATCTACAATCTCCCGGATCAAATGAAAACGCCTCAGGATGTGTCTGGACCACTGATGGGATCTGGGCTCCTTGGCTAACGCCATAGCCCCATTATTATCACAATACAAAGTTATTGGATCAATAATGGTTGGAACTACTCCTAGCTCCGAGACGAACTTCTTCATCCAGACGGCTTCCTTGGCAGCATCATTTGCAGCAATGTACTCTGCTTCCATCGTAGAGTCCGCAACGGTATCTTGTTTGGAACTCTTCCAACTCACCGCCCCTCTATTGAGGGTAAATACAAACCCAGAGATAGATTTGCTGTCGTCCTTATCGCTCTGGAAGCTCGAATCAGTAAAGGCCTCCATTTGGAGATCTCTATTACCATACACCAAGAACAATTCTTTAGTCCTTTGCAAGTACTTAAGAATGTTCTTCACAGCTGTCCAATGATTCTCCCTTGGGTTGGATTGATACCTGCTTACAACACTAAGTGCATAAGCTACATCTGGGCGTGTACATAACATTGCATACATTATAGATCCTACTGCCGAAGCATAGGGTATAATACTCATGCGAGCTCTCTCTTCATCGGTCTTTGGGCAAGAATCCTTGGAGAGAGTGACCCCATGGCAAGCGGGTAAGGCACCCTGTTTGGAGTCTTCCATACTAAACCTTTTTAGGATGGTGTCAATGTACCTGGTTTGGGACAATCCCAATAACCTTTTGGATCTATCCCTATAGATCCTTCTGCACAGGATGTATGTGGCATCACCCAGGTCCTTCATGGAGAACCTCAGTGATAAGAAAGATTTGACCGACTGTAGCATAGGAATATCATTTCCTATCAGAAGAATGTCATCCACGTACAATACGAGGAATGTGACAGTTCTTCCTACAGCCTTCTTATAAACAAAAGGTTCATCTGGATTTTTGATGAAATCAAACTCTTTGATAACATCATCGAAACAGATGTTCCAACTCCGAGATACCTGCTTTAACCCATATATGGATTTAAGCAATCTACATGCTTTCCCGCTGCTCCCACTGTCAATGAAGCCTTCTGGCTGATCCATATAAACGCATTCTTCTAAATCTCCATTTAGAAATGCTGTTTTAACGTCCATCTGCCAGATTTCATAGTCGTAGTGAGCAGCAATAGCAAGTAGGATCCGAATGGATTTAAGCATGGCTACGGGTGAAAAAGTTTCGTCATAGTCCAAACCTGGTCTTTGACGAAAGCCTTTCGCCACAAGTCTTGCCTTATAGGTCTCTACCTGCCCATCTACACCAATCTTTCTTTTAAAGATCCATTTGCACCCCACAGGTTTTACCCCAGGGGGTACAACGTCCAAAGTCCATACTTTGTTGGTGTACATAGACTCCATTTCGGATCTCATGGCATCCAGCCACTTCACAGAGTCTCTACTCGTGATAGCTTGCTAAAAACTGGTAGGATCATCATCATCCATGATACAGTCTTCTCTGTCACCATCAATGAGGAAACCGTAGTACCTCTCCGGTGGGCGAGAAGTCCTACCAGACCTACGGAGTGGCCGAGGTTCTTCAGTTTCTGTTGCAACAGCCGGTTCAACCAAATCGTCATTTGCAGTTTGTGTCTCTAGAACCTCTTCTAGATCCACCATCTTGCCATCATCTTTGTCTGTGAAAAACTCTTTTTCTAAGAATGTGGCATGTTGAGAAACGAACACTTTTTGTTCCTCTTTATGGTAGAATAGATATCCATAAGAATTCTTTGGATATCCCACAAAGTTACAAATGACTGACCGTGTCTCGAGTTTGTCCGGATTCTGCTTTTTAACATAGGCCGGGCAACCCCAAATCTTAATTCTCTTAAGAGATGGTCTCTTCCCATACCATATCTCATATGGCGTGGTAGACACGGTTTTGGTTGGAACCCTGTTTAGCAGAAACGCTGCTGTCTCCAATGCATGCCCCCAAAATGAGACTGGTAACTCAGCGTCACTCATCATGGACCGGACCATATCTAATAGGGTCCTATTCCGTCGTTCTGACACACCGTTGTGCTGTGGTGTGTAAGGAGGAGTGAGTTGAGAGAGAATCCCATTCTCTTTTAAGAAGTTTGCAAATTCTGCACTGAGATACTCACCACTTCGATCTGATCGAAGCATTTTGATACTCAAGCCGGTTTGTTTTTCTACTTCTTGTTTATATTCAATGAATTTCTCGAAAGCTTCGGACTTGTATTTTAATAAAAATACATGACCGAATCTTAAGAAGTCGTCAGTGAATGTAATGAAGTATGAAAAACCGCCTCTAGCCTGTGTAGACATTGGCCCACATACATCACTATGTATGAGGCCCAGGAGCTGAGTAGCTCTTTCTCCGTGTCCGGTAAACGGAGTTTTGGTCATTTTACCCTTGATACAAGACTGGCAAGTCGCATAAGATTTATATTCAAAAGAATTTAAATATCCATCTTTGTGTAACTTGTTTAGTCTTGTTTCGTTAATATGACCAAGTCTACAGTGCCAAAGAAAAGCTTCATTTAATTCTGAAAGTTTTCTTTTATTAGTGTGTTGTATACTGAAAACTGTGTGTTGATTTAGGACATATATTCCGTTGTTAAGCGTACCATACCCAACCAACATTTGATTCAGGTGAATGTTCATAACATTGTTCTGCAATACAAAATTGTATCCTTCATTGTCCAACAAAGAAACAGATATTATATTACATAGCATACTTGGTACAAAATAACATGGATTTAAAACCAAAATACATCCAGATGGCAACCCCAAGTGATACTCTCCCACTGCGACTGTATGTACATTGGAACCATTTCCAACGCGGAGAGTATGGTCACCTGTCTTCAAAACCTTGCTATTTCTCAGCCCCTGCATAGAATTGCAAATGTGAGAACCTGAACCGGTATCCAATACCCAGGAAGCAGAGTTTATAGAAAAACAGTTTTCAGTCACAAATGCACCTGAAGCAGAAGCATCAACATGCTTCTTCTTAAGACTTAAGTACTCCGTGCAATTGCGCTTCCAATGTCCTGTCTTATGGCAATGAAAACATTCGCCCTTCCCCGAGTCTCCAGCCTTGGACTTTCCCTTTCCCTTCACCTTTTTAACTCCGCCCTTAGGATTAGTGGGTTTCTTCTTTTTCTTTCCCTTGGCCTTAGCTTTCGGGCGAGAAGAGGAAGACTGTCCAATAGTCATAACGGGAGTTTTTGCTAATTTCATGGTGCTCTCTGCACTCCTTAACATATTAAGGAGTTCAGGGAGTTCCTTCTCCATGCCATGCATGTTGAAGTTCACTATGAACTGAGCAAAGGTGGAGGGGAGGGACTGCAGAATAATATCTATATATTGTTCATTGTCCATCGTCCATCCAAGGTCCTCAAGCTCTTCTATAAGAGCTATCATCTTCAGAACATGGTCTTCTATTGGTGTGCCAGGGGCCATTCGCATCTGAAACAATTTCTTTGATGCTTCGTATCGTAATACGCGGGATTGCTCCCCATACAAATCCTTTGTATGGAGCAATATACCGTGAATGTCCATGTCCTCGTGCTGCTTTTGATGTGTGTTATCCATCGATGCAAGCGCGAGGCATGTGGCCGTGGCACAGTCAGCGTCCCATGTTTTGCGGACTTCAATGTCCGCAACTGAGGATTTTGGACCAGGGACGGGCGGGGCTGAAGCCGTGAGGACATATGATACTTTATCATAAGTCAAGGCGATTTTCAGATTCCTCAGCCAGTCTTTATAGTTGGTCCCATTCAGTTTGTTTTTATCTAGTAAAAGCTTGAGTCCAGTCATGGGTATCTGCTATTAAGAGAGAGAAAAGAATACACTCAGCGAAAGCTCTTGCATAGATCAGATTGGTTATTATCTTGTCTAATCGATGTTTCCCACTGCTTTTATCGAGTTTTTCTTTCAAACCTTAAAAAGAAAAACTAGCCAGGATTAATTACAGTCTACAACTTCGCTAACCGTTCAGCCAGGCCGGTGTCGGTACTTGAGGGAGGTTCCCCGTGCTTTCGCACGGACCTAATTAGAGTAAACCTCGTTTTCCCAGAGGCGGAGCCCTTTCTAGACACCTAATGAGTTAGCTAATTGTAAACTGTAAAACTCTGCTAGGAACAACTATTGCTCACAGTGGGATCGGGATCCAACCATCACATAGAAGGTATGCAATCTCATTGCAAATTTCAACTATTGAAATTCCCGATGTGGTTTTTACCCCTAATACTCGTGACCTTGGCTAAGGTCAACAAATCACGAGCACTAGTCAAGCTCAACCCGTCATTTCTTGATTGATTAGACCCGTTCACATGACCCTTGGCTAAGGTCAACAAAGTCATATGCCCGTCCTAATTAATCTGCATCATATGCGTTTGTAGGAAGACATCACTTAGCTACCGTACACTACGCCTTGGCTAAGGTCAACAAACGTAGCACGAATACTAAGTACTCTACTTCCTAAAATGACGGAGGGTTGCGGATGATTTTTAAGAAAATCTTTAACGCTTTGAGCTTGATATCGTTGTAGAATCAAGTGGTTTTTAAAAGGAGTGTCTTAAGCTCCGTAGTTTTGAAATATAGCTTTTTCATAAAAAGCCGAGTGGTTTTTCAAATTCGATTCTACAACATCTTTTAGGTTTATTTTCTTTACATTAATCACATTAATGTAATCCCATCATTTAAGTCCTTAAGCCAATCACAGAAAAGAAACGAAAATAACACGTATGCTTATGCCATCCGCATTCGCCGCAATGTTCCGTTATGCACCGTTAGGTTACTTAACTAACGGCATACCGGGACGGGACTAGCGCGGATGTAAAACATAAGCAACGTCTACTATATATCATATATATATAATATGTCATTCGTCTCAGATATCACAGAACACAGGCAGCAGAAACATAGATATAATGTGGGATATACTAGGACGTCCGTATTTAGTATTTAGTCAGAATAGAAAATACGGATTCCACAGTCGCGATGAATAGCCAAGCCCACACCCTGGAACCCTACGAGAATGGCAAGTGACCCTAACAATTCTGGAGTTTAGGAGACCCGGTCTTGACTCCTCGAGATGGCCTCCCACTGAACCCCAGAACCCGGTCACCTGTGCTCCTCTCCTTGGGTCCATCCTAATGCGGAAAAGTAAATAATATACAACACTGGTGACACAACCTCAACCCGGAAGTGCCCCAAATAAAAGAATATTACATTATATTTGAATTTACATGAATGAAAATATAAAACTCTCATCTCACATAAAACCCCCCGGCTATTCAATCGCGACAATCCTGCACATCATATCTCAGCAGCACATAATATCTCATATCATCAACGTAAGTAAGTATGCATACCCCAATTGTCGTTGATGTATAGCAACGAAACCGGCGATATCGTACATACTACACTTACGGTCACAGAAAAGAAAGTGTAAAACTACAATATTTGGAATCCACATTCTCTTTAGACATCATAAATGCGAAATATCACATATTTCGTATTTCATGCCTAAACTATATGAATTCCACATATTGTATCACATTCCAGATAAACAGAAAGTATTAAAGTTTTTCGAACGAACGATCAAGTACTCAAGATTCACTAAAGCTCAACACTTGAGCAGGGTTCAAAAATCCGGAGTGTGACACAGTAGTAGCGGTCCAGCCGTAGAAGGGTCAAGCCAACGCCTCACATGTGGCACGCCGTACTGCCCCAAACCCTAAGGTTCAAAGGGCAGTTCAAGACGGTCACATAATCGAGTTAAGGTTTGTTGTCTTCTAGAGAGACCACCACAAAAAGACTTGCACGTATCTCCAAAGTATTTAAACCCCGTGAATAGTGAGCAAATGATACTCGTTCAAACACTTCAGTACTTTCTACTTTACCCCGAAAAGGAAACGAAATGAAAATTCCGATCAAAACCACGAGTCCAAAACCATCTCCAGAATTTTCAACAGTAGAATCAGATTAAACATGCTCAAAATATACAACAGCAGGTAAGGAAAAATACTTTACAAAATGGAGTGAGAGATCCCCTTGTATGGCCACGGATCCGCGGCCTAAGCCTGCTTGCGCCCCGGTTCCGCGGCCAAAAGTACTGTTCATTGGCTCGAATTCTCCAGTTTGTCTTATATTTACCTGCTCTATTTTTTGAGTATTTTTAATTCTGAAAAATGTCAGTTTTTCAGAAATTTCCAGACAGTGTCCCGTAATTCCGTATTTTGGTTCGATCGGAGTTTTTACTTCGCTAAAGCATCGCCTAATGTTCTAGGTCGGCTCTGATACCAATGTAAGGTTTGCCTGGCACCCTATAATGAGTTTTGAAGCATCACATGTCATAAAGTATGTATTTTGATGGTGCTAAACAAACACGCAAAGGAATCGATCCTAGAAAATTAGGGTAACAAAAAAAAAACTAATCAAATAAGGGTTTCGAGACTACAACCTTTGTAGCTCCCTTTTTGCTTGACTTCTTAGTCTCTTGGGTGTTGGAAGAAGATTCTCTTGTAGTCCTCTCACGTCCACGATGATCCACCACGGAGTTCCCCGTCCAAGCTCGCAACTTTGTAAAACAAAGAGAACACTCTAATCAAGTTGGCTAAACTTGAGTAGAATGATATTGTGGCTAAGGATCTCACTTCAAAATCCTATTTCTATGAGTATTTTGCTCTCTTGAAAGAACTAGAGAGCAAAGGATCAAGGTTGATGAAGATGGTGGTCTTTTTGTGAAGAAGAGAATAATGAACCATTGAAAGAAATATGAAAAAAAGCATATATATTTTTCCTTCCTCATATCCAACCATGGTTAACTCTAAAGATATTATTGGATTAAAGTTAAAAGCACAAGAAGAAAATAAACCATGGGTTAAATGTTAGGTGAGCATGGTAAGGTTAAGAAGAGTGTAGAAACCTTTTATGATTTAACCCATTTTCATTTCCTTTTTTGTTTTAATTTAAAAGTAATAATAATCCATAAAAATAACCATGGTGTGATTCTTATATTGCCACCATTCTCATTGTATAAGCAACCATGATAAAATAATGTATGTATGCATGTGTGCTTGCACATCCATATGTGCATGAACAAGAATGAATGCATACATGCATGCATACATCCAAAATAAACAAGATAGGATTTGTAGTGAGAAGCTAATGATAAATCAACACTTGATTCACTAATCCGGTCATATCACATACGACTCGACCATTAGCAAGCCGCCCAATTAATATACGGTATCCTATACATGCATTTTAATCGGGTCCAAGCGCATATCGCATACGCGCACCACAACATTTCGCCTGGACTAGGTAACTCCTATGTGGGACTCTAAGACTCGTCAATACGCCGGCAGTGGGTGATGATCACATCAAGCACCCCCAAGACGCAAGCGGTCAGCTAAACGTAACGGCCACCCGGGTATTGAGCGATCAGAAGAAAACAAGCGAACCTCTTACAACTCCCGTCGAGCCATCCGGCAACACTACCGTACAGTCCGGTCTCTTCGTCAGATATGCCGCATATTGAGTCTAGGGATGGTCACGTCGACCCTAATGACTCAATAAGTCGTGCCGTTGACTGGTCTATAACAGTTCGAGAAACTACTGATAACACTTATCAGTAAATCTCATCAGCCCTGGCCAGGGACTTTCTGATATAACCAGTCGGGCACAGCACAGCATCAACTCCCTATACCAGGAGAGACGAAACCCCTCCTATCGCTCATCGCCTTCGTGTGTCTCGGGACTGTACCCAACGGCCGCCTGTTTGCACGACTCAGTAGAGCCGTGGTAGGGTGGCAATCAAAGTACAGTGGGAGAACACACAAGACTCCATGACGATCTCGGGTCTACAGACTAACCTGTACCAGTGTCACCTGAGAACTGCTATCCGACGATAGATATAATTCCATATAGAAGTTCTCAGTGAGTCCGTCCAGTGTACCCAGTCACCACTGAGCACCCATATATGATCTTGATGTCAAACATTGATGAATGTGGGAACATCCATCGCCCATCGTATGGGTCTAGTATCATATACGCTAGTCTACTCTGGTATATCAATGTCCCGTCTCGATATACCTACGACTAGGGACTTTCCAGGATATGCTTATAGACTACAGATGTCCCACTAGTATGATCTCCATCATAATCAGAGCAGTCAAGCTAATATCCTCAGGGCTTTATCAGCATGTATGAGTGAATAATAAGCATGATCAAATCAACACGTCAGATAAAGAAGAACCAGATAGCATACTATCATGTCGAGCAAGAATGCATACTGAATATATATACATGTATAGATACATCCACTATCTCATAATGGCCTCTAGGGCATATATATATCCAACATTAGGACTTACGGATGGAGGCATGCATTTCGGGGACTTCGGTCGTTTCTGGGCCGAAGAGGATTCGTACCGATGTGCCAGCTCAGAGGCAGATGGGGAGACGTCGTGACAGATTCTTTCCGAGAGATGGTGGCGGCAGAGGAGTCAGACGAGATCAGTTATTTGGTTCTTATCCGCAAGGCCAGCAGACGTCGCCAGGATGTTTTAGGTGCGGGAGTCCGTACCATCGTATCAGAGACTGTATGGTGAGACGACAGGGAGCGGCGACAGTTCCACACGTGACTTTACGACCTTCACCACCTCCTCAGAGAGCTCTACTTCCTTCCCCGGTGGTGCTCCACGTCAGTTAGACGCCCCCAGAGGCCGTGGACGCGGCGGTCCTATTCAAAGAGGCCGAAGAGGCAGAGGCCGAGGCAGAGGACAGCCATCTATTGGTGGGGGACAGGCCCGAGTGTTCGTTTTGACTCTGCAGGATGCGCTGGCATCCAATGCCGTTGTGATAGGTACCTTACCAGTATGTTCTTTCGACGCACGGGTATTATTCGACCCAGGTTCCACACATTCGTATGTATCTACACACTTTGCACCGATGTTGGGCCATGAGTCGTCGTCGTTAGATCAGCCGCTTGTTGTTGTTACCCCGGTAGGCGAGTCGTTTGTCGCTCGTTTTGTGTTTCGTTTGTGTCCCATTAGTATCGGAGAGAGGGATTCATCGGTTTATTTGATTATTCTCGTTATGTTGGACTTTGATGTGCTTTTGGGCATGGACTGGCTAGCCACTTGTTATGCATCTGTGGACTGCCGTGAGAAGGCAGTCAGATTTAGCTTTCCGGGAGAGCCAGTCCTTGTTATTCAGGGAGACCGCAGCGTCACCCTTCCCAGCTTGATTTCGTCTCTTCACGCCGGTCAGCTCTTATACAAGGGATGTCAGGGATTCTTAGCTTCTGTTTATGATACTCGAGCTGTAGAGGTCTCGTTGGACCAGATCCCGATTGTGTGTGAGTTCCCTGATGTTTTCCCTGATGAATTGCCTGGGCTACAGCCTGAGCGCGATGTTGAGTTCTGCATCGATTTGATCCTCGGCACAGGGCTTATTTCCATACCGCCTTATCGGATGGCCCCGGCGGAGCTTAGAGAACTGAAGGATCAGTTGCAGGATTTGTTAGATAAAGGGCTTGTTCGACCTAGTGTATCTCCGTGGGGTGTTCCTGTCCTGTTCGTCAAGAAGAAAGACGGCAGTTTGCGCTTGTGTATTGATTACCGCCGGCTGAACAGGGTTACCATACGGAATAGATATCCCTTACCACGTATCGATGATTTGTTCGACCAGCATCAGGGTGCGGGATACTTTTCGAGGATTGACTTGCGATCGGGTTACCATCAGTTGCGGGTGTGGCGGGAGGATATTCTGAGGACGGCTTTTCGCACGCGTTATAGGCACTATGAGTTTTTGGTGATGTTGTTCGGACTCACCAATGCACCAGCCGCGTTTATGGATTTGATGAACCGCATTTTCAGGCCGTATTTAGATCTGTTCATCATCGTGTTTATTGACGACATTTTGGTGTATTCCCGGAGCCGAGAGGAGCACGAGCAGATTTGCGTATCACGTTGCAGACATTGAGAGAGCACCAGCTGTTCGTGAAGTTCTCTAAGTGCGCATTTTGGCTAGACATCGTTGATTTCTTGGGTCACGTGGTTACGAGTGATGGTATACGTGTGGACCCGAAGAAAATCGAGGCCATTCAGCATTGGCCCAGACCAGCATCAGTTACAGAGATCCACAGCTTCCTAGGCCTGGCCGGCTACTACCGACGATTCATCCAGGACTTCTCCCGTATCGCTGCACCGTTGACCGAATTGACCCGGAAGGGAGTTCCTTTTGATTGGACCGAGGCGTGCGAGCATAGCTTCCAGCAGTTGAAGACTCGTCTGATTACTGCACCAGTGTTGTCATTTCCTTCGGGATCGGGCAGATTTGTGGTTTATTATGATGCTTCTCGAGTGGGACTAGGTTGCGTGTTGATGCAGCATGACAGAGTTATTGCGTATGCTTCTTGGCAGCTGAAGACACATGAACCGAACTATCCTACGCATGATTTAGAGATGGCTGCAGTGGTGTTTGCACTCAAGATTTGGAGACATTACCTATACGGAGAGTCGTGCCAGATATTCACGGAGCACAAGAGCTTGAAGTACATATTTCAGCAGCGAAACCTGAATCTGAGACAGCGTCATTGGATAGAGCTGGTGAAAGACTATGATTGCGAAATCCTTTATCATCCAAGAAAGGCGAACGTGGTGGCGGATGCTTTGAGTCGGAGGCCCGGAGGTAGTTTATCTTGTTTGAGCGCCGTGCAGAAGTAGTCATGGCAGATTAGCAGATTTTATGCGACAGCCAAGTTGAGTTTGAGTTCACTCCGATTGGGGGACAGCTTGCGCATATTCGTACACGTCCGCAGTTGCTTGACCGTATTCGTGAGGCACAGCCCAATGATGACCGTCTTTCAGAGACCATGGAGCAGATTAGACAGGGCAGAGATTCCGAGTTCGTGATCAATGATCAGGGAGTACTGTGATTTGGGACTCGATTAGGCGTAGCGGATTTTGAGGGACTGCGGCGTGAGATTCTTGAGGAGGCGCATAGATCGACTTATAGCGTTCATCCCGGTTCCACCAAGATGTACCGCAATCTGAGAGATGTTTATTGGTGGGACGGAATGAAGAGGGACGTCACAGACTTCGTGTGGAGATGCCTGACTTGTCAGTATGTCAAGGCCGAGCACCAGAGACCCGCGGGAGAGTTGCAGCCTTTGCCTATTCCGGAGTGGAAGTGGGAGCAGATTTCTATGGACTTTGTTGTGGGTCTACCCCGGACCAGTCGAGAGTACGACTCCATTTGGATGATCATGGATCGATTGACGAAAGCGGCTCACTTCCTGCCAGTGAAGACCACTTTCTGTTTTGCTCAATATGCCCAGATCTACATCGACGAGATTGTACGGTTGCATGGCGTCCCGACTTGTATTGTGTCAGACCGAGGCACCCAGTTTACCAGCCAACTTTGGCAGAGACTTTAGGAGGAGCTAGGCACCCGTTTGAGTTTCAGCACAGCATTTCATCCGCAGACCGATGGCCAGTCAGAGCGGACCATTCAAACTCTCGAGGACATGCTCCGAGCGTGCGTTTTAAATTTCGGAGGTAGCTGGGATCATCATTTATCCTTAGTGGAGTTCTCCTACAACAACAGCTTCCAGGATACTATTCGGATGGCACCTTTCGAGGCCTTGTATGGGAGGAGATGTAGATCGCCCATCTGTTAGACATAGCTCAGCGAGAGCAGTATTTTGGGGCCGCAGATTGTGCAGGAGACGACCGAGAAAGTACAGTTGATTCGAGATCGGATGAGAGCGGCTCAGAACAGGCAGAAATCGTATGCGGACAGACGTCGTCGCAGACTAGAGTTCGCAGTTGGCGATCATGTTTTTCTGAGGATCTCTCCGATGAAGGGCGTGATGAGATTTAGGTGAAAAGGAAAGCTTAGTCCCAGATTTGTGGGTCCCTTCGAGATCCTCGAGCGTGTCGGCTCAGTTGCGTATCGTTTGGCTCTTCCACCCGGCTTTTCGGATGTTCACCCCGTATTCCATGTGTCGATACTTCGCAGATATCTTCATGACCCTTCTCACATGATTCAGCATTAGACCGTTCAGCTTGAGCATGATCTTTCGTTCATCGAGCAGCCAGTAGTGATATTGGATCGGCAGGTGAAGAAACTTCGATCAAAGGTCTTGCCATCTGTGAAGGTTCTGTGGCGCAGCCCGAACGGTGAAGAGATCACTTGGGAGGCCGAGGGTGAGATGTGGAAGAATTTCCCTCATCTCTTTGATGGTACGCGTAGCTATATTTTTAAATTCGAGGACGAATTTTCTTTAAAGGGGGGAAGATTGTAACACCCTAGAATGCAATTAGGGGTTATTATGCTTTAATGTGGGGGTTTTTAGTGAAAGGTTTACCAAATCGGTTTTCAAATATTTTATTTGATTCATTGTATATTTTATTAGAATTTAATTGGGCTTGCACACACATGTGCATGTTAACTAGGGCTAAGTTTGGGGTTAAACCATGTTTAACTAGCCATGGTGAACTAACCCATTTCATTGGGGTTATGAAGTTAATTGGGTGCATTAGTTTCTTTTTTAATTCTAATTAGTGGTGTTTTGGGGGTTGACTTGAGTTTGGAGAGAGAAAGGGCATGATTGCATGAGGCATGCTTGGTAATGATGAGAGAGAGGGGTTGACTCTCACTTTTCATTTCTTTTTTTTCAAACACTCTTTCTCACTCATTCTCTCACACACATACACAAGCAGCAGCAGTAGCAAGCAGCAGCACCAGCAAGTAGCAGCACCAGCATGTAGCAGCAGCAAGCAGCAGCAGCAGCAAGCAGCAGTAGCAACATCAGTAGCAGCAGCAGCAGCAGCAGAACCCCCTTCTCTTCTTCTTCTCCTTCTTCTTGCATCCTAGGACCAATTGAGGTATAATGTTAACTCAACTTCCTTTTTGCTAAGCATGTGGTTATTTAGCTTAATTTAGTGCTTAATATGGTCATTAGTGCTAGTTTGGTGATTTGAGTGGAGTTTAGGCCAAGTGAGGATTTTTATGGCTAAAGTAGCTTAACTAAGTGTTATTAAGGTCATATAATCCTAGTATTTGTTTCAGATTTCACAAAAATTCCATATTGTTTTAAATTTAGTGTAAAGTAAAGATTTTGGTCAAGATTTTGGGTTCTTTCTGTGATCTGCTCTTTGACCCGGGTACTTCAGGAAAAAGTTGCAGATACTGTAGCGTAGTGACCAAGCTAGGGACACACACACGAAGCACGGGGCCCCCTCTCCCCCTTTATGCCGCAGATTTATTCTGTATGGCCTCAAATTGCGGCCAGAAGGTGAGTATGGGTGTTGGGTTTTGGTCTGTAGGAGTCTGCTGTATATTTAGGGTGTTTGGTATATGGAACTTTTTATTTTTCCACCTGAGTCGAAATCTGGAACCTAAAACCTCGTTTTCAATACTTTTTAACTTATGCGACACGTGCGTTATGTGAGTTGGTTTGTTGTTCACTGCGTGTCACAGCAAGTCGGGGTGGTTTCAGGTGAGGTTACACACGTTTTGGCGTATCGAGTGCACACGTGTTTAACTTCCAACGCAAGTTCTCTTCTGATCTCGATACCATGTTTTTAGCAGAATTTTTTTAGCCTTATGTATATCTCTTTGTGTAATTCTTGGATCGATCGCGGAGACGTCGGACGCAGCGCGGAAGGGAAAAGCGGTGGTTGGACCCAGCTAGCATGAGATCACGGGTGAGTAGATGTACACATCTACGGGGGAAATCGTATGGATGGCGCGAGGCGCCTGATAGTTTTAAAACTTCTAGTAGTACATGCATTTTGCCTAGCTATCTATTTTGCTGCATCGCATGACTTTTATATCCATATATGACTTGCTTAGTTCATCATGTGAAACTATTGCACCATTATCATGAGTTATGCGACACAAGTACTATTTAACTTGCTAAGTTGAGAACGTGAAACGATTGCACCATTATCATGAGTTATGCGACACAAGTACTATTTAACTTGCTAAGTTGAGAACGTGAAATGATTGCACCATTATCATGAGTTATGCGACACAAGTACTATTTAACTTGCTAAGTTGAGAACGTGAAACCTTTGCACCATTATCATGAGTTATGCGACACAAGTACTATTTAACTTGCTAAGTTGAGAACGTGAAACCATCGCACCATTATCATGAGTTATGCGACACAAGTACTATTTAACTTGCTAAGTTGAGAACGTGAAACCATCGCACCATTACCATGAGTTATGAGACACAAGTACTATTTAACTTGCTAAGTTGAGAACGTGAAACTATTCCACCATTATCATGAGTTATGCGACACAAGTATTATTTAACTTGCTAAGTTGAGAATGTGAAACTATTACACTATTATCATGAGTTATGCGACATAAGTACTATTTAACTTGCTAAATTGAGAATGTGAAACTATTGTACCATTATCATGAGTATGCGGCACGAGTACAAATTAACTTGCTAAATTGAGAAATTACAATCATTGTATCATCATTCATGTACAGTTTTCTAGCTACATATTGCAGTTCGTATTGTCAATACCATGGGTTCATTCTAGCTCACATGTGTACTTATGATGATTTTCTTGAGGATTTCTGCACTTGAGATTTATGAGATTTTAGGGGAAAAGCCACAAGGATTTAATAAACCTGATATTATTTTTAAACATTTGCGAGTTGCGATTTTTCTTGTGATATGATACATGTGTCATCCACCATGGGTTTTCTGTTAGTTTTCGAGACCCGTTTCGAGTAGTTGAATGAACCGTCTCGAGAACATGGTGGGCCCGGTAAGGTACCCCGGGGCAAGAAGATCGAGTTGTAGATGATGAGCTTGGCAGGGGCAGACTACCTACCGGTGATTGTTGGCGCGGCGAATATCCAGAGGATACCGACCGTGGTCGTGAGATATTGAGATATTGATATTTTGAGATGGGCCAGCTGGACGGCTGGGGCCCGAGATAGTGTGATACCGACACTTGAGATTTTGAGATAGTCGTTTCAGGTGTTGATGCTGGACATGGATTTCTGTTGATTTCATTGATATTACTTCAGATACTTCACACGAGTTTTCTTTGATGAAAATGATGTTTTCCTCATATAAATATATTCAGATCTTGGGTAGAATTGATTCATGTTACATACCTGCCAGTACATCATGCTATACTAGTATTGTAGAGTTGATTCATGTTGCATACCTGCCAGTACATCATGCTATACTAGTATTGTAGAGTTGATTCATGTTACGTACCTGCCAGTACATCATGCTATACTAGTATTGTAGAGTTGATTCATGTTACGTACCTGCCAGTACATCATGCTATACTAGTATTGTAGAGTTGATTCATGTTACATACCCGCCAGTACATTATGCTATACTAGTATTGTAGAGTTGATTCATGTTACATACTTGCCAGTACATCATGCTATACTAGTATTGTAGAGCTGATTCATGTTACATACCTGCTAGTACATCATGCTATGCTAATATTGTAGAGTAGATTCATGTTACATACCTGATAGTACATCATGCTATATCAGTATTGTTGAGTTGTGACCCTTTGCGTATATTCTTACGATAGCCTTTATAGATATTACTTATTACTCACGAGTTGGCAACTCACCCTCTTTGTGCCACAGCCTTTTTGCAGGTCCGTTCCGTCAGCACCGTAGCGGCGGACGTAATTGCTTCTTTTGCTCCTTTCTCTTGGATTTGAGACTTTTGCTTGAAGGTGGGTTGTGAGATTATTTGTTTCCACCTTGTATATTTATTGTATCTAGAGTACTCCATCTACTGTACCTACTACTTGTATTGATGTATATTGACTTAGAGATGAGACAGTGAGATTTGTGGACTTTTATGTTGTTTCCCTGGGTCGAGCTCAGTTGAGCCGACATGATACTTAATACTTGTGCCTTTTATGCTTATTCTTGCACCTAGATGTTTTACATTGCGTGGAATTTGAGTCTGCTTCGGCGAAGAGCTAACTCCTGCTTGGGGATGCCTTATTCATGTTATATGTTTATTCTTGATTTGTACCCATTTTGGGGCCAGTTTTTACAAAGGAGACTCTGCTGAAATTTTTGGAAAATGTGATGTTGTTTTTAAAGATTTTGATACGACTTATATGGTTTTCCTTCAGTCTATTTCTTAATTAGGTTTTGATTTCTGGGCTTTGGCTTACTTAGATTACGTACGCCTCGAGACGTTTCGTAATTTAAGTGCCGGTCATGTTCCGTACCTTTTCGGGTCATGACACAAAAAAATCCCAGAAATCTAAACCATTTAAAAGAAGAAAGTGAAGGAAAACTTTAGTTTTAAAGTGAGTGGTTTAACAAAATAAGCCGAAGTATGCATTTTTAAAATCTCAAGTTTTTTCTAAAAATTTCGGCAGAGTTTCCTTTGTAAATACTGGCCCCAAAAGGGTACAACATGCATAATATGAATAAAGGCATCCCCAAGCGGGAGCTAGCTCTTCGCCAATTGGCGGTCACAACCACGCAAGCAATATAATATACAACGCTGAAGGGCGATGATCAAAACTCAAAATCATCAAGAAAACCCATAATAATACAACGCGTGACTCTTAGGTCGAAATAATATACACTGGTCCACTATGTCTATAAAATATATAAGTCTGGTTGATAGAGTTTACTAGATACAACTGAAATAATAAGGTACAATGGTGGTCATGATGTAAGTGAGTCCACCTACCAAAGCAATCACCCGGAAGGAAGCAGTGTGCCAGCAAAGCCGCCATGGAAACCTGTACGCCAAAACCTGCAAAAAACTATGGCACAACGAGGGTGAGTTGCCAACTAGTGAGTAGAAAACATCACCGAGCAGAAATCACATATATGACTCAATCCTAGGTCATACGATCATAATATATCATCAAAATGATATAACCTAAAGCATCTAATAATGACTTGGGTAAACATCTATACATAAGTGTAATACCAAGTGCTTGTGTCAGTGCCTCAGGTAGCAACATATCATAAATATGAAGTATGAATGCAATAAATGAAAACAGAATAGATCATGAATGAGAAAACTGTTTTCTTTATATAGTGAGATTTCTGTATATATAAATCGAGCTATCATCAATGAAACCAACATGAAATCAGTGTCAAGCATCGACATAAAACATATATCCCAATATCTCAATATCTCAGGCTCCGGCAATCCGGAATGGCCCGTATTCTCAAATCTCAATATCTAGGGCTCCGGCTATCCGGACTGGCCCATACTTCGATCGGTATCCTCCGGATATCTGTCGAGTCATAATAAAATCACCGGTTGGTAGTGCTCCCCTGCCACGCTCAACGCCATCATCTGCGACAATCTTGTCTCGGGGTATCGCACCGGGTCCACCATGCACCCACAGACGGTTCCTCCTCCTCCTCCTCAAATCAGGTGTATGATATCGCTCAAGAGCCGAGAAAACTCATGGTGGACATCTCTCAAATCATATCATGAGAAAACCACAATTTTCTATCTTTAAAAAGATAATAAGTTTATAAAATTTTTGCGGTTTCTCCAAATCTAGAAATCTCATGGAAATCCGAAATCCCAATCTCAAGGGTAAATAAACAATGAAATACCGGTAATAAGCTCCATAATATTGCATAACAAATGAATGTACACATGCATGAAATATCACAGTAACAAATGCAATATCTAAACTAACACAGTAATGATATATCGTAACTATCTGCTAACAAGCGATATCAGTGAAATAATATCCTCTAAGGTGTACGTGACATGACAATTACCGATGAGGATGTGTGTGAGCCGACAAGCAGGTGTACATGGAGCATACGCATCATCGGTAATGGTGCTGGTGTCCTGACAGCATGATTTTAATAATAATTACTGAAAACGCAATATAAGCATGCAATGCGATGAGAATAGCAATAATATGCAGCAAATGAATAATAACGCAACATGTAAGAATATACATTTACATATATGAGTCATACAGTTTTGACATTTGAAATAACACGAATTGTGGTGTTTAGAAAATAAGGGCTACGGTGTTTTAAGAAAAGGTACGTCCTTTGAAATTGTAACATTTCAGAAAAATAAAATATTATTTTTGGGAATTTATAAAATTAAATAATAAATATTATGAATATTTTGATAATGCGGTATAATTAAATACCGATAAATTGGAAAATATTTGGAAAATTATAGAAATTACGGAAATATGGGTGTTTTATGTGATTTAGGAAAATTATAAATTTCTACGATTAATTATATTCCATTTTAATGCTAATCACAATTAAATATCGCTAATCTTGCATTAATCCG
The DNA here is from genome assembly GCA_030015575.1 of Agapanthus africanus. Taxonomy (NCBI): domain Eukaryota; kingdom Viridiplantae; phylum Streptophyta; class Magnoliopsida; order Asparagales; family Amaryllidaceae; genus Agapanthus; species Agapanthus africanus. The sequence continues at coordinate 296,796,171 of CM057347.1, forward strand.
GATTTGTGTACATGACATACACCATGTCATACTACACCTTTTACATTTTCCTACCATGATCTTTTCTTATTTTCATTGTATGGTTTGGTTTTTAAAATGAGAAAAGAGAGAAGAAAACAAAGAAAAGGAATTGGAATAAAATATTAGAGCATGAGCAAGAGAGAGAAGAGAGAGTGAGGTGAGGGGGTCTTTGACTTGCCTCCCATTGTGTTCCCTCCATTTTCCTCTTCATCATTCTCACTCCCTCTCCCATGGCTGCTGTCTCCATTCTCTCCCCCCTCTACCTCCTCACAACTCCATCAAAAACCCATCAAAACTCCACCTCCATTTCATTAAAAGTGTGCACAAGACCAACACAAGCATTTTGGACCAAGAAAAATCGGATTTTGAGCACTTGGGGCAACTCAAGAAAATTCTTGAGTTGCCAAATGAGGAAATTAGTTTTTACTAGCGGGCTTTGGTTTAAGCCAGATTCTAGTATCGGATTATTGGATTTATACAGTCTAAAGTTTTTCCGTGTTTTCACGGATAGGAGGGGCGTTCTCGTAAATTGTCGAGAAGCTTCTAGAAGGATGATTACTTGGAGACTAAGGTGGCATTTGCATTAAGTGGTTTAATGAGTCATGAAGTGATTCATCCATGGAGTTAATGTTTCATTTATGATTTAAATGACTCATGAGATGAATCACAATGAGAGTTAATGAAGCATGATGACACATTATTTATTTGTTATTCATTTTAATAAAATTATATGCTTCATATATTCAAATGATATCATTATTCCAAAAGGATTCTCATTCTCACCTTCTCTCTCCTCAAGCTCTCTCTCTTCAAACCCTAACCCTAACCTCTCATGTGTTGAGATCAAGGGTTAGCAAGACTTATTAATCCATAATCCTACTCTATATTCCCTAGGTTGCTTAGATTAGCACTTTGAGTAACCTAGTTACCTCAAGTTAGAGGTCAAGCTTGGAGTAGTAGCTCTCGGGTGGATCGTCTTTGACTCGAGGAGGCCGTTGAGGTGCCGACGTTCCATAGAGCCTACGAGGAGTGGAGGACAGCGATGAAGACCCGAAGGACAAGTAACGTGAGGTATAACTTCGATTCCGAGTAGTTAAACCTTTCGTAGTTTGCTAGTAATGGTTTAGACACGATTCGTGTCCTCAAGTCCGTGTTACGAAGCTTTGATAATTGTTTTTCATATATTCCGCCTCCCCGCAAGCTCGTGGGGTACGTGACATGGACTTACAGTGGTATCAGAGCCTACGAAACCTTTACTAGCTTGTTAGCAACTAATTAGAACTTCGATCGTCGGAAAAACGCGAAAACATAACCCCGGACCCCTCAAGTTTCTGTCAATTTTAAACGTGTCGAAAAAATTATTTGATAGGCCTGAAAATTAACAGCAGGGTATTCTAAGAATTCTGGGAAATTACGAGCTGCTAACTCGGTAATAAGGCCGCGGATCCACGGCAGATTAGTGCTTTTGGCTGCGGATCCGCCGCCGAGTCAACTCCGAGTTGACTCGGATTTTCACAGTAATTCTTATTTTGTGGAGTTTTGTTTTCCAGTATATTCTGTTTCTGCCCAGGTTACTTCTGTGCTGGCTTGCATTTGGGGTAGACACGGAAAAAGGTTGTCGATCGATATTCTAAGTTATTTACTAATCGGGTTTTTATCTGTAATGTTTAATGTGTTTGTAAGTCTCCCCTAACTGCTAGTATGTCGGTTGGCAGGGGGTTGCACATTTCTGTAATGTTTTTACTGTTTGTGTATATGAACTTGATTGGATCGTTATGATGATTAGCCGGGGTTTGAGATGAGTTTTTATATTCATTCATTCGATGTAAATTGTAATATGATGTAATATTCTTTTGCCGGGCACATCCGGGCTGAGGTTGTAGCCACCGTTGTATTATTTCATTTACTGTTTTTTGCTCCTAGGATAGACCCATGGTGGGGTGCACAAACTACCGGGTACTTTGAAGTGTTTAGTGGCCTACTCACGTTGTTGAGGGAGACCGCTTCACTTCGGGTACTTGGCGGGTTGTTTGCCGTACCCGTAGGGGTCTAGGGTGGGGTAATGGCTATTCATCACAACTGTGTAATCCGTATTTTGTTGCAGGCTCGAAGGAAACGCGGATTGCTTGTATATCCAATAATGTTCATCAGTGATCTGGAATGCCTATTATTGCGTCTGAAGAATGTACAATATCTATATATGATAGCTATTAGATGTCACTTATGTTTTACACCCGCGCTAGCCCATCCCCCGCTCTGTCGTTAGTTAAGTAACCTAACGGGTGAATGACGGGGCCCAGTGGCGAATGCAGATGGCATAAGAGGACGTGGTATTTTCGTTGTTTTCTGCAATGATAGGATAAATGATTGGACGCATTATATTAATGCAAAGAAAACAAACCAAAGTTGAATCGTCGGAACAAATTTAAAATAAACCATTCGGTTATTTTAAAAGAGCAGAATTTTTAATTGCGGAGCTTTAACCACTCCTTTTGAAAAGCTATCAGGTTTCTTCGATTATATCAAGTTCACTACGTTCACGGTTTCGCCAAAACCAGTCGTAGCCCTCCGTCATTTCTTATGGATGGTCAGTAGTATTCAAGCTATGTTTGTTGGCCTTCGTCAAGGCATAGTGTTTGGTAGCTGCTGGGGTATTCATTTGTTGCATAGATAGATGAGTTGGTTTGGGACAGTCGTATTACCTTGTTGGCTTTCGTCAAGGGTACGTATGGGTGGGTTCAAATTGACAAGATAATGATGGGCAGAACTTGACATGTGACTTATGATTTGTTGGCCTTCGTCAAGGTCATAAGAACATGGGGCAAAAATCCACATCGGGAGTTTCTAAAGAAACTAAAACTTGCTAGTGTTGCATACCATTTGGAGTTTGATGAATGTTGGTAGGATTCCTTCAACATTATCACACGAAGATATTTGGATCCCGATCCTACTGTGAGTATATGCTACTTATCAGGAGATTCGTCACTTAACGATCAATGCTATAAACCAAGTAGGTGTCGAGAAAGGTGTCAGCGGGGCTACGCCCCCAGAGAAAAGATGTTATTTAATTAAGGAACTTCGCGAAAGCATTGGAAAACCTCCCTCGAAGTACCGACACTGGCCTGGCTGAACGGTTAAGCAAGTATTGTACGGTGAGATCAATCCTGGCTAATTCTTCTTTTATGGTTTGAGGAAGGATTCGAGAAACAGTGGGAGCCATCCAGTTTAGATAAACTAAAAACCAATCTAAACTTGCAAGAGCATCATGCTAAAGTGTTTTCTTCTCTCTCTCTCATTGCAGCGACCTTGTGACTATGACTAGGTTACATCTAGATAACAAGTTGACGGAATATGACTTATATGACTGGCAAAGGTCTGTCCAGATGTCCATTGCCTATGACAAGCTGGACCACCCTATTACTACTCAAGATCCCGCTGTCCCAGGTCCAGTTTCCACCGTCGCGGATATGAATATCCGCCAGACAAGGGAAAAGGATAATGCGAAAGCCAAGTGCCTCGTGTTGGTTTTAGTTGATGGTATATACCAGAAGCAGCATGAGAAGATGGACCCAGTTTCCATCTTTCTCCATAACAAAGATTTATATGGAGAGCAATCTCTTATCGCAAGATATGAGACCTCGAACGAATTAATTCAAGCGAGGTTGGCTGTCGGGTCATCTGTAGGGGACGGCGTCCTAACGATGACTAGCTATATTGATGAGCTCAAGGACCTGGAGACCACTTTGGGAAACAAGTCATATGCTGACTTATTTCCACAGTCCCTACCCTCTACTTACACCCTGAAAGAAACCAGGGAGACACAAGCTCTGCTTAATGGGGGACCTTCTTCTTCTACATCCAGGGCGAAAGTAAAGGGTGAAAAGAAGAAGACCTCTACAAAGCCGATATACGACGTCAGTAAAGTAGGAGGAAAGGGAAGAGCAAAAGTTTCGGGACTTGGTGTAGGTAAGGTGGGATGTTCCTATTGTTATGGGAACGGGCATTGGCAGAAGGATTGCAGGGCTTTGGAAGCTAGTAGCCAGGATACGAAGCATGTTGTTGCTTCGGCCTCAAGTGTGTTTGTAATTGAGAACCGTTTGTCAATTAACTCTACTTCCTGGGTACTAGATACCGGAGCAGGATCTCATATCTGTAATTCATTACTTGCTTTGAGAAACCATAGCGTTATAAGGGTAGGTGATTTGTCTCTCAGAGTTGCGAACGGAATGAGCATGGACGCTGAATCCGTGCGAGAATATCGCCTAGGTTTGACAAGTGGGCAGATATTGATTCTACGTAACTGTTTGTTGTAAGTGCACGGCAGCGCCCTGGCCGTCAATCCGAGGCCGGAATGCGGAAACAAAAATTTTATGAAACTTGTAAACCGGCTCTACTGCGCACTTTAAACCCGGATCGGGCCATTAACCTAATCCTAGCTAACTAGAGAAAGGGTAGAAAGCTATACCGAGCGATCCGTGTCCTTCGGTCTTCGGCCTCCGTCCCGATCTCCTCGCGGAATCTCCGGTCTTCATCTCTTCGTCGGAATGGGCACCACATCACTGGGCTCTTTTACGGGCTCCCACCTCTGGACCGAGGCAACTCGGGCACGAAGTTGGCGAGTCGACGTGTCCAAGAATGCTGTAGGCTAAGTGTAGAAACTTTTGTCTCAAAGGGGTTGTGAAGTTGCCATGATGAAATGGAGAAGGAGATGAGCTTTTGAGAGGGGTTGGAAATTTTGTAGCAAGCAAAGAATGTGAGATGAACATTTTTCCACCATAAAAAATTTCACACCCTCTAGTGTGTGGCTGGCCATGAATAATTGGAGGAGGAAATATACAAGGGGGTGAGCACAATAGGAGTGGGAGGTAACCATAAGAAAAAGATGATAATGAGGAAATAATCTCACTTCAAAATCCTTTCACTTCCTAATCAAATCCCATCACCATAAATGCAAAGGAAAAGATTAAAAAAGAATCTAATAATGCTAAGAACCATCATGAACCCTCATATCACAAATAACCCCCTCCACAATGCTAATTTGCACATTTGCAAATTAGCCCCTCCATCAAATATCAGCCAACGAAAGGAAGAAAGGAAAACTGGCTGAAATGGAATGCAAACTGGCAACTTCAAAAAACTGATCCCGTAATAAATTACAGGAAAACCCCGCGACTGTATATACATACCCGTATTTGTATTCCCACTGAATACAAATGCAAAGAGACAAAATCTACACTGTACAATACTAGGATCCGGTTTAAACCAAAACCCGCTAGTATTATCCGTCCGATCATGATCCGTGCAATACCGCACGTATATGATCGAACCCTGCCATATCTCCATACGGCCTCTACAGCGTTTCGCCCAAAACTTGAGAAACTGTCTGCGGGGGACTTTAAAGACTCGTCAATACTTTGGCTCTTGATTTAACCACTAGCACGTCAGAGGTATTAGCCATACATAACGGGCTACCAGGTATTGACCAAAAGGGACGTCGATGAGCGAACTCATCCTGACACCCTACTGAGCCTGTCAGTGACAATATCCGTACAGTCCGGTCCGTTCGTCTATAAGCATCGCATGGCGGGCCTAGGGGGTTGGTAAAAGTCAGACCCCCAAAAGCGGTACAAGTCGTGTCGGAGTGTAGCCCAGAACACCCTGAGATACTACTGGAATACCTACCAGTAAATCTCCTTCCTTGGCCAAGGACTTCGTGTAATGGCTCTCCTAGACACAGCGCGACCTCACCCCCAATACCGGGAGAGACGAACCCCTGAAGATCCGCTCACTGCCTCCATGTGGCTCGGGACTGTACCCAACTAAAACCTGTTTGCACGACTCCTTTGAGCGTGGTAGGGTAGTAATCAAAGCACAGTGGGAACTCACACGAGACAAATGACGATCTCAGGTCGATGAACTAACCTGTACACATGTCACTAGGGAACTACCATCAGACATCAGGTATAAGACCAACTAGCATATTCCCGGCGAGTCCTGTCCGGTGTACTCATAACCCAATGAGCACCTGTATACATCTTAGGTGAACCAACTGACACCAGTGGCTTGTGAGACCGGCCACCGCCCCTCATCGGGGTCTCGACTGTATACATTAGTCTACTCTGGAGTATCGATGCCCTGTGTCGAAAACTCCCACGACTAGGGACCTTTTAAGGATGTGCTTATAGACCCCAGCTCCACGTATATGATCGCCCTCATACTGCTGGCAGTCAAGCAAGAATCCTAAGGGCTCTATCAACGTGCAATAGTGACTTGTAAGGTCACCTAAAGCAGTACACGATGATAAAGATAAACCAGATAGCATACTATCATCTTGAGTAAGACTGTCCTACCGGCATAGGTCCTCCCTCAATCATTGCAATCACGTGCCTGTGATCCAATAATTGACTCTGAGGACACTATCTCCAACAATCTCCTACTTGCACTCAAGGCTAATTATTGCGATGTCGCATACTCACAGCCTGTGTGATACTGAACACCCAACTCCTCTACTAATCAGTCTCAGAAAACCCGTTTGCGAAACTAATACGTTCGAGGAATAGCCTCAGTGAGTGGATCCGCTTTGATGTTTCTTTCTATGTCTCTCTTTATCTCAAGTTCGCGGAGAAAGCCATCTCCCGAAATGAGCAATACCTGTCTTAGAATATGTTTGGATGTCTGATAGGACCTAGTTCATAAATGAACTCCAAATCCAAACCTTATAGACTGTATCGTCAACTGAACTTAATCAGTATCCTGCACCATGCCTCCCTCAGTATCCGCCTGGACCACCTGTCCAAACTACTGCCCCTCGTTAGAGGGAAAACTATAACTCTGACAGCCACTCTGTCATCCAGGTCACCTTGGAAGCCTGGAATGATAACTGTCTCCCGAAGGAGGCTGCCGTTATCAAATCCCTAGAACATCCACTTATGTTCTAAAACTACTTCCGAACGTTTCTCCAGGATTGGATCAATATCAACTTATTTCATCTACTGTAAAAACAACATCTGGTGTTGTACTTGACATCTCATGATTGACTTAATTGCCTAGGCAAGTGATCTACCAATTATGCATATCCCTCTCCCCTTTAGTCTGTAAGACTCCTTAAGAGAGGGTGACTCCATCACCTGCAGGTATACTACCGTGCCTGGAGTCGTCCATTCTAAATACTTTTAGAATGCTGTCTAAGTACCCAGATTGGGAAACTATCCAAATCTAGATCTAGAACCATAGATCTAGTAACCAGAATGTCTGATATAATATCCAAGTCCCATGTGGAGAAACCACTGTGTGACAACCAATGTATAACCGATCGTAGTATAGGAATATCACTTCCTACTCTGTGTATGTCATCTAAATACCAAGACATCACACCCTACTACCTTCTTAACAGATCCATCCCCTATTCTGATGAAGTCAAACCTTTGACTGTCACATCAAAAATAGATGATCTATCTCCGCTATATCTGCTTTAGTCTATAAATAGACATAAGCCACTTGTCCACCAATGCTTCCGCTGCCCCCACCGACTATGACAACCCTCTGGCAGAGTCATATAGACGTACACTTCTAAAGCTAGTTTAGAATGACACTATACTCATCCTCCTGCCGGGTCTCACAGTCTGGAACAACAGCAATGGCAAGTCTGGGTAAACAAGAACCTCCCTGTCACCGTCCTTGAGGCTATCGGAGTACCTCTCGGGTGTCTGAGGTTACCCACCATATCTGCGGAGTGGCCAATGGAATGTCAAACCAGATTGAATCTTTAGGTTCTTATCAAATTTTCAGTAATCGTTTGCGGTTCTGGAGTCACTTCCAGTTCTACCATACTCCCACTACTGTTTTCTGAAAAAATCCATTTTTATTAAAACTGTGGCGAGTCTAGAATAATATCACTATTGATCTTCCAGATGGTAGAAAGTCAACCCTCGTCATAGCCCGGGTCAACCTACAAACGGCCATTACAGAAACGTGCCTTGAGTCATCCAGAGTCTGGTTTTAAGCATAAGCTGGACAACTCCCCGTATCTTAACAATGTCAAGATATGAATTGTTCTATATCCAATACAGAAACAGAGGCACTGATTTAATTGAACCAGATTCAAATTATGCAGCTGTCTCCAGTGCATGTCAAGTAAATGGAGAGAGGCCGATCAGCGTTACTCAACTTAGGAGTGCTTCCAATTATAAGTAACCTAAAAGAGAAGCAAGTTCTCTTAATCATTACTATCAACTGAATACCATACACAAGTATCTACATCTTCGATCACCTTGAAGAATCCCGATACTTGCAATACCTGGTTCTCTACTTTACTCTTATACCCATAACTTCTCAAAACTTAGACCTTGCATTTACACGAAACACATGTCTAAGAACTAGAGAAGTCTTAAGTAAACAGAATATAGTACGAGGACCAATCCCTCTGTCCTAATGGACACTGGACAATATACAATACTCTGTATAAGTCCCCTGAGTCTAATAACTCATTTCCTGTGTGCCGTAGATTGAAAACTGTACTTATGGTTATGAAGAATTACACCGCTGTTTAATGCTCCTTACCTAACCATCCACTGATATAGGTAAATGTCATAGACATAATTTCAAAAAGGTATATCTCACTCTATAAAAATAGACGTACAGATATATCAATTTGAAATTGGTGCACAACGACGGATATTCAAAACCAAATATTTGCCGTCCGGCAAACAACCCAGGCGATTTCCTCAAATATCACCAATTATAACGAATTCCGATATAATGAGGATGATCACCTAATTCCAATAACTTACTCCCACTCATCATCTGTAAAACCATACAGATGTGAGAATCATACCTGGTAAATACATACCGTGGAGCAAGTGTTTAATTGGGAAATCAGTTTTCTATTAACAGTACACGGTGAAATTGAAACATTGAAATGTTTCGATGGGGTATCCGGGTATTCCTAGTAATACCTCTTCCATTATCCAGATTCACAACTGTAACCGTATATTTCTTTGCCATCTCTCCAAATCCCTTCATATGTCTTTAGTCATTACCTTCTATACACCCTCTTAGGCTATATAGTTTTCTTCCTTCCCTACCGTTCGGCACCAGCCTATGGTTTGGAAGAAGACTATCCAATAAGCATAATGGGTATACTGTCCTAATCCTAGGAGCACTCGCAATGCGAGAGAAGGTGAAGATAAAAGACAACCGAATAAACCTTATTCCTATTTCTCCTGAACCAGAATCCATTCCCGAACTGGAACAAGTTCCTTTCGAGTTCGTATATAACCATACGATGGAGTATCCAATAAACTGTGGATCTTCGTAGTGATACGGAGTGTCCTGGAGAAATACAAAGGTGAAGTGGGAGTGGTAATGAAATACTTGGTTTGGTCGTGAATAGCAGTCGCAGTTTATTTTGCCCTCTTACTAATCCCTTTATTTGTCTTTACATAATACCTTCTGTACACCATCGTTAGGCTAATTGGTTTTCTTCATTCCTTACCGGTCGGCACCTGCCTATGGTTTGGAAGAAGACTATCCAATTTGCGTAATAGGTGTACTATCTCCTAAACCAAGGAGTACTCGCAACCTGAGAGAAGGTAAAAGGAAAAGACAACTGAATAGTCCTATTCGTTTTCTCCAGAACCGGAAACCATCCTCGAATAAATTCCTTCGAGTTCGTATATAACCATACGATGGTTTTATCCAATGGAAGTGGACGTTCGTAGTAATACGGGGTGTCCTGGAGAAAAGGGTAAAAGTAGGAGTGGCAATGAGGTTTGCAACTCTGACAATCTAAAAGCCAGTGTTTAAGAAGGTTCGGTCAACTTGGTTACTGAGTCATAGTCTAGGGTCGGGCCATGGTCGCTGCCAAAGAGAGAGAGAAAAGAAACACTCAACGTGCACTCTAACCAAGATCATAATGGTTGTCACTTTATCTAATCAAGAAACCTCCCACTGTAACGTCAAATTCTTCTCCAAACCTGAAAGAAGAATTAGTCGGGATCACCCGAGGAGTAAACCAACTCATCAGTGGGAACCGGGATCCAACTATCATCGCATGATAACGTGACGGAATCCGCTCACATTATCACACTCTAGAAGGTATGCGCATATCTGGCAAGTTTCAGTTTCTTTAGAAACTCCCGATGTGATTTTGGCCCCATGCTCTTATGACCTTGACTAAGGCCAACAAATCATAAGTCACATGTCAAGTTCTACCCGTCATTGTCCAGGTTAATTTGAACCTACCCGTACAAGCCCTTGACTAGGGCCAACAAGGCTATACGACCGTCCTAAACCAACGCATCTATTTATGCAGCAGAAAGGTAACAAGCAGCTACCATACACTTTGCCTTGACTAAGGCCAACAAACATAGCATGAATACTACGTGCTACCCATCTGAAATGACGGAGGGCTACGAATGGTTTCTAACGAAAAACTTTTAACGTATTGAACTTGATATCGTTGAAGGAACTGGATAGCTTTTTAGAAAAATATAGTAACGAAAACCTTTGCTAAAGAGGTCACTCCTGGTGAAGGGATCTCGGCTCTTTCCCCGTAGAATGAGGTGCAGGATATTCCAACTGAATACCACGATGCAAAGCAAAAGTAATCGACTATAGTAAAGTTATTGCCCTGACGCAAACTTCTGTCCAAGGGGTCACTTCCGATGAAGGGATCTCGGCCCTTGCCTCGTCGACTGAGGTGCTGGATATTCATAACCGAATACCACTGTGCAAAACAAAAGAGAACGTCCTGGCAATAACAGCTTTTTGAAAAATTGTTCCAACAACATCAGAATAGGTTTGTTTAGCTTGCATTGATCCGAATCAACGCAGTCCCATCAATTGATCACACCACAAAAGAACGAAAATAATGATGTACGTATATGCCATCCGCATTCGCCACTGGGTCCCGTCATCACCCGTTAGGTTACTTAACTAACGACAGAGCGGGGACTGGACTAGCGCGGATGCAAAACATATACAACATCTACTAGTATATATATCAATATATAATATTCGCTCAAGGCGTGATAAAATGCAACATCACAGAAATGTAATAAGCATCACAGAACAATACAGATATCTGGGATCCCCGGGTTTCATAGAGCCACTACTGAAACCCGACGTTCCCCTGGTCGTGTGGATAGCCTGTGCAATGAAATCCTACACCCCTACGGGCGCGGCAAGTTACCCGCCAAAATTTGAAGTGAGGCAGCCCCCTTCAACAACGTGAATGGACCACCCAGCACTTCACGGAATCCGGTAACTTGGGCACCCCTCTTGGGTCAACCTATACCCCTTACGAGTGCGGCGAATAGCCCGCCAATTCTAGAGTGAAGCCCCTTCCTTCTCAACGCCATGAGATACGGGCCCGTTGCCCTCTAGAACCCGGCTATCCGTGCACCCCTCCGTGGGGTAATCCTAGTACAGAAAGTAAAATATACATACAACGGGTACATCGACCTCAGCCCGGTCGTGCCCCAAAAGAATAATATACAAACAGGCAGTGACGGCAGTCCACATGTCGGACGCTCGCCCCTCAATATCAAATGTACATAATAAACCAAACTGTACTACCATTGCATCCAGGCTATCCCCTACGACCAATCCGCAACATCACAGCACAACACAGAACATCAACGTGAATGTCACGTTCGCAAATCCGTCTAAAAGGGCTATAGCAGTTAGACAGGATTTACCGATCAAATGACATTCACGGTCGCAGATATAATGTAAATACGGTGAACTAATATGTTTAAAATTTTCGATCGACTAAATTTACCGAAATGGGCCCCAAGCACAACTGTAGCATTCAAAGAAAATCTGGACCCAAAAAGAATATTCCAAAAACCCTATTTCCATGTCAGAGAGCCTCTGTAGAAATTTGGTGCAGAGAGGAGTTATTATGGCCGCGGAACCGCGGCCAATGCATGGGTTTGGCCGCTGTTCCACGGTGGAACAGTAATATTAGGGCACCAAATTTTTACAGAACTCTTAAAAAACCCTGCACGATTTTTTAACATGCCCAGAAAAATTTTTAGAGCACAAAATAAAATCGACAGCAACTTGACTAGAAAATGCAGGTTTTTGAAAATTCGTTCGATCGAACTTGTAAACACATTAGAGCAAGCTAGACAAGGTTAATGGCGTGGCTCTGATAGCATTGTAAGGGCATGGCAGCGCCCCGGCCGTCAATCCGAGGCCGGAATGCGAAAACGAAAGTTTTACGAAACTTGTAAACTGGCACTACCGCGCACTTTAAACCCGGATCGAGCCATTAACTTAATCCTAGCTAACTAGAGAAAGGGTAGAAAGCTATACCGAGCGATCTGTGTCCTTCGGTCTTAGGCCTCCGTCCCGATCTCCTCGCAGAATCTCCGGTCTTCATCTCCTCTTCGGAACGGGCACAACATCGCCGGGTTCTTTTACAGGCTCCCACCTCTGGACCGAGGCAACTCGGGCATGAAGTTGGCGAGTCGACGTGTCCAAGAATGCTGTAGGCTAAGCGTAGAAACTTTTGTCTCAAAGGGGTTGTGAAGTTGCCATGATGAAATGGAGAAGAAGATGAGCTTTTGAGAGGGGTTGGAAATTTTGTAGCAAGCAAAGAATGTGAGATGAACATTTTTCCACCATCAAAAATTTCACACCCTCTAGTGTGTGGCTGGCCATGAATAATTGGAGGAGGAAATATACAAGGGGGGTGAGCACAAGAGGAGTGAGGAGGTAACCATAAGAAAAAGATGATAATGAGGAAATAATCTCACTTCAAAATCCTTTCACTTCCTAATCAAATCCCATCACCATAAATGCAAAGGAAGATATTAAAAAGGAATCTAATAATGCTAAGAACCATCATGAACCCTCATATCACAAATAACCCCCTCCACAATGCTAATTTGCACATTTGCAAATTAGCCCCTCCATCAAATATCAGCCAACGAAAGGAAGAAAGAAAAACTGGCTGAAACGGAATGCAAACTGGCAACTTTAAAATACTGATCCCGTAATAAATTACAGGAAAACCCCGCGACTGTATATACATACCCGTATTTGTATTCCAACTGAATAGAAATGCAAAGAGTCAAAATCTACACTGTACAATACTAGGATCCGGCTTAAACCAAAGCCCGCTAGTATTATCCGTCCGATCATAATCCGTGCAATACCGCATGTATATCATTGAACCCTGCCATATCTCCATACAACCTCTACAGCGTTTCGCCTGAAAATTAAGAAACTGTCTGTGGGGGACTCTAAAGACTCGTCAGTACTTTGGCTGTGGATTTAGCCACTAGCACGTCAGAGGTATTAGCCATACGTAACGGGCTACCAGGTATTGACCAAAAGGGACGTCGATGAGCAAACTCATCCTGACACTACTGAGACTGTCAGTGACAATATTCGTACAGTCCGGTCCATTCGTCTATGAGCATCGCATGGCGGGCCTAGGGGGTTGGTAAAAGTCAGACCCCCAAAAGCGGTACAAGTCGTGTCGGAGTGTAGCCCAGAACACCCTGAGATATTACCGGAATAACTACCAGTAAATCTCCTTCCTTAGCCAAGGACTTCGTGTAATAGCTCTCCTAGACACAGCGCGACCTCACCCCCAATACCGGGAGAGACGAACCCCTGAAGATCCGCTCACTGCCTCCATGTGGCTTGGGACTGTACCCAACTAAAACCTGTTTGCACGAATCCTTTGAGCGTGGTAGGGTAGTAATAAAAGCACAGTGGGAACTCACATGAGACAAATGACGATCTCAGGTTGATGAACTAACCTATACACATGTCACCAGGGAACTACCATCTGACGTCAGGTATAAGACCAACTAGCATGTTCCCGGCGAGTCCTGTCCGGTGTACTCATAACCCAATGAGCACCTGTATACATCTTAGGCGAACCAACTGACATCTGAAGCTTGTAAGACCGGCCACCACCCCTCGTCGGGGTCTCGACTGTATACACTAGTCTACTATGTAGTATCGATGCCCTGTCTCGAAAACTCCCACGACTAGGGACCTTTTAAGGATGTGCTTATAGACCCCAGCTCCCACGTATATGATCGCCCTCATACTGCTGGCAGTCAAGCAAGAATCCTAAGGGCTCTATCAACGTGCAATACTGACTTGTAAGGTCACCTAAAGCAGTACACGATGATAAAGATAAACCAGATAGCATACTATCATCTTGAGTAAGACTGTCCTACCGGCATAGGTCCTCCCTCAATCATTGCAATCACATGCCAGTGCTCCAATAATTGACTCTGAGGGCATTATCTCCAACATTTGTATGTACCTAGTTTGACTTGTAATATCATATCAGTGTCCTCACTTTTGAAAGAGGGATATGATTTTACATTCGTAAGCGATGTAGTTCACATCCACCTAAATCAAGTTCTGATTGGGTCCGGTACATTAGATGACGGTATATACGTATTGAGTCAAGCTCAGGTTTTCAATGTCCAGAACACACTTAAAAGAAAGTCTCCAAAAATAAATCAGGCCTTCTTATGGCATTGTAGACTAGGTCACATCAATGAAACACGATTAACTAAGTTACATAAAGAAAGATATTTGAATCCGTTCGAATATCAATCTTATGCTACTTGTGAATCTTGTCTCATGGGAAATATGACAAAGACTCTGTTTACTGGACATGGAGTAAGAGCGAGCGAGCTCTTGGGACTCGTACACAGTGACTGTCACGTCCCGAAAGTACGGAACGCGACTGGCACTTAGATTACGAGACGTCTAAAGGCGTACCGTAACCTAAGTCAGCCAAAGCCCAGAAGAATCTAAACCGAAAACAAAAGAGAGTGAAGGAAAACCTTTAATGAAAATGGTTTTTAAAAATCATTTAAGTTGCATAGAATCCCTTTTTAAAACATTAAAAATTTCCGAAAATTTCGGCAGAGTCTCCCCTGTATTTTCTATCCCCCAAAATGGGTACAACAAGATAATAAACCTGTAATCATAAAAATGGCATCCCCAAACGGGAGCTAGCTCTTCGCCCAAGGCGGATCACAACCACATGCAATATAATAGTAGTATCAAGAAAAGAGCAATAAAGAGATGCAAAATATCAGAAAACACATCGCCGGCTCAAGTGAGCTCGACCCAAAAGAAACCACAAATATACAACCTCTCAGTCTCACCACTAGGTCACATATACAATATAAAGTGGTAGATGGAGAATACTAGATACAATGACAAAGCAAAAGAAATAAAGTGTGCTCGCAACCCACCTACGGGCGATGTCGCGAGTCTGAGCAAAAGGAGCTGATGATAAGATAGCCCGCCGCTACAAGACTGACGGGTCCGACCTGCAAGACACTGTGGCACAACGGGGGTGAGTTGCCAGCTTGTGAGTAAATATAACATCTAATAAGGCAATCGTAAGAATGCACGCAATGCACCACAACATGCATGTCCATATGTGATATAATATCTTTAGTATGCATGCACAGGTATGCAATGTCATTATTAAGTCTTTAAGTGTTTTAAATGCTACGGGTATTGAATTCTTAACTTTAGAAAAAGAATATCTGTATAATAGTTAAAGTACCATCAAGAAATCCTCTGAAAACCCGTGTCAAGCATCGACACCAAATAGGAATCATATCTGTCTAAATATCAGGCTCTGTCAGTCCGGATCGGCCCATATCATAAATCTCACGACAACGGTCGGTATCCTCCGGATATCCGCCGCGCCAGACATCACCGGTAGGTAGTCTTCCCCTGCCAGGCTCATCGTCTACAACTCGATCTTCTTGCCCCGGGGTACCATACCGGGCCCACCATGTACCCGAAACGGTTCATCCACTCCTCGAATCGGGTCTCAAAATCCAACAGAAAATATGAAAACTCATGGTGGACGACACATACATCACGAGAAAACCTCAACTTTGTTTTGAAAATGATAAATATAAGGTTTTGTTAAATTCTTGCGGTTTTCCCCAAAAATCCAGAAATCGCAGCAATACTGAAATCCTCAAGAAAATCATAATGTCCACATATTATATATGATAAATGTCTATGATATCAATGCATACGAGGTGAATTTTGCTAGAAATCTATATAAATATGATGATGATGCGAGGTATACATATGCTATGCAATTTCATATATCAAGTATGAATGCAAGTGGCGATATTATGATAAACAGGTTCTATAGTGCACGTGGCATGGCAATTACCAAAGGCGTGTGTGTCACATGAATAGTGCGCGTGCAACAGATGCCAATGGTAATGGTGTTCGTGTCCTACAAAGTGATATCGCATAAGTATAGATGAATGTCCATGCAATCTAATATACTGTTCGCTATAAGGGTATGCAGTGTACATGAATGGATAAGCTAGCTAACAATATGAATCTTGCAAAAAGTAGGGTAATCCTAACTAGAGGGGGGGCGCCTCGCGCCATTCAGACGATTCCCCCATAGATGAATACATCTACTCACCAGAAATCCCCGCTAATCCGGTCCGGCCACCGCCTTGCCTTTTCGCGCCGTGTCCGATGTTTTCCCGACCGATCCTATATTGCACAACACCAAGCATAAGATTACAAAACCTAAAACGATTCAAGTCACAATATACAATTATCGACACTCTCGAATTAAACATAGCATGCACTCGGTGCGCGGGAAAACGCACGAAAATCGCTAACCTTTAACTAGAATCGTCATTTCGGGGAAATCGACAAAACTACAACCCGACTAGACGAAACCCCGCGTTCGCGCACTCTAATAGTCCTATACGAAGCTAATTATATCGCTAACATAACACAATTTGATCGCATTCTAATTTTTGTAAAAATCTAGTAAGCAATTTGCTTACCGATTCGATACAAACATCGCAATTTTGTCGATTTAGCGAGCATAACACTACACTATTAACCACTCCAATCAATTAGATAACCAAACCCTAACTTAAATCCAACCACCATGCTACAAACCCTAATTTAAAATCAAATCCTTCTCTTGATTTTCCTAAACAAACATTTACTACTAAACTAATACTTCAAATTTCAATTCTAGCATATTTAAACTACAAGTTAACAAAAAGATTAGAATCTTCACCTCACAAGCTTGAACCCTAGCTTGATCAAGTCACCAAGAAGCCTCCTTTCATCAAGTTTTTGAACTAATTTGGGTGAGGAGAGAGTGGATTAGGGTTTGGCTTTGAATGGAGATGGAAATTTATGAATTTTCATTGAATTTTGATAGCAAAATGAAGCAAAATGAAGTGAGAAATGAAGGGGGAGCTGCTGAAATTCGACCAGCAGGAAGAGGAGGAGGGTGTGGGGAAATTTGGAGAAGTTTCTAGGTCAATAAACACCCCATGTTGTCATTTAATGCTTTCATATCAACAATTTACAAAAAAAAAACCTCATTTTACACCATTTTTCCATTAAATTTCCCACCCTAAAACCAAAAGTTTGCAAGTCATGATATAATTTTATTAATACCATATTTTAGCTTATAAAGATTCCTAATTATGAAATTTACCTAATTAAATTTGTATTTATCCCTAATTTAATGTATTTAAAAAGGCTTAAAATAATAAAAAAATAATTAATTACGATTTTTTTTTATTTAACTATAAAATTATAAGTGACATTTTAGTGACAAAATTATAGTAATATCTTATCTAAATTTTGTATAATTAGGTCTACAATGAAAAATATCAATTTTGACTTTTTACGGAAAAAGCCAAAAAATTAGCCGATTACCGAAAAACTGCCTAAACGATTTTCGAAGGGTTACAATCTTCCCCCCTTAAAGAAATTCGGTCCCCGAATTTAGAATTTAACTACGCGTACCTTCAAAAAGATGGGGATATCTCTTCCTCATCTCGACCTCGGTCTCCCAGGTGACCTCCTCGCTGTTCGGGCGACGCCAAAGGACCTTGACAGACGGTATGACCTTCGACCTCAATTTCTTCACCTGCCGATCCAAAATGACCACCGGCTGCTCGGTGAAAGAAAGATCACGCTCTAGCTGGATCGTTTGGTGCTGAATCGCCTGGGAAGGATCATGAAGGTACTTGCGGAGCATCGAGACATAGAATACGGGGTGAACATCGGGGAAGCTGGGCGGAAGAGCTAACCGATAAGCGACTGGACCAACACGCTCTAGGATCTCGAAAGGACTAACATATCTAGGACTCAGTTTCCCTTTCCGCCCAAATCTCATCACACCTTTCATCGGAGAGACCTTCAGGAAAACATGATCGCCAACAGTGAACTCGAGTCGGCGACGGCGCCTGTCAGCATATGATTTCTTCCTGCTCTGTGCCGCTCTCATCCTGTCCCGAATCAGCTGTATCTTCTCGGTCGTCTCCTGTACAATTTGTGGCCCCAAAATACTGCTCTCCCTGAGCTCTGTCCAACATACAGGCGATCGACATCTCCTCCCATATAAAGCCTCAAAAGGTGCCATCTGAATCGTCTCCTGGAAGCTATTATTGTAGGAAAACTCGATCAAAGGCAAATGACGATCCCAGCTACCAACGAAATCTAAAACACAAGCTCTGAGCATGTCCTCAAGAGTCTGAATAGTACGCTCCGACTGACCGTCAGTCTGAGGATGAAAGGCTGTGCTAAAACTCAATAGGGTGCCCAAAGCTTCCTGAAGTTTCTGCCACAATCGGCTGGTAAACTGGGTGCCCTGGTCGGACACAATGCAAGTCGGAACGCCATGCAGTCGCACTATCTCATCAATATAGACCTGGGCGTACTGAGAAAATTCAAAAGTTGTCTTCACTGGCAGAAAGTGAGCCGCTTTCGTCAGTCGAACCACAATCACCCAAATAGAGTCATACCCTCGACTAGTCCTGGGTAGACCGACAATGAAGTCCATGGAGACCTGCTCCCACTTCCACTCAGGGATGGGCAAAGGCTGTAACTCGCCGGCTGGCCTTTGGTGCTCGGCCTTGACTTGCTGACAAGTCAGGCATCTGGACACAAAGTCTGTAATATCCTTCTTCATCCCGTCCCACCAGTAAACCTCTCTCAAATCACGGTACATCTTGGTGGAACCTGGGTGAACACTGTATACTGATCTATGTGCCTCCTCGAGAATATCGCGCCTCAGTCCCTCTGAATCTGGCACACACAGTCGAGTCCCAAATCGAAGTATCCCCTGATCATCAATCACGAACTCAGAAACTCTGCCCTGCCGAATCTGCTCAATAATCTCTAAGATACGGGCATCGCCGGACTGTGCCTCGCGGATACGGTCAAGTAACTGTGGGCGTGCTCTGAAATGGGCCAGCTGTCCCCCTGTAGGAGTAAACTCAAACTGCACTCTGCTATCACATAACACCTGCCAATCCGCCGTCGACTGCATCTATACTGCGCTCAAACAAGATAAGCTACCTCCGGGCCTCCTACACAAAGCATCTGCCACCACATTCGCCTTGCCCGGATGGTATAGAATCTCGCAGTCATAATCCTTCACCAACTCCATCCATCGGCGCTGTCTCAGGTTCAGGTCTCGCTGCTGGAAGATATACTTCAAACTCTTGTGGTCAGTGAATATCTGGCATGACTCACCGTATAAGTAATGTCTCCAGATCTTAAGTGCAAATACCACTGGAGCCATCTCTAAATCATGGGTGGGGTAGTTCTGCTTATGTTTCCTCAGCTGCCGAGAAGCATACGCGATAACTCTGTCGTGCTGCATCAACACACATCCCGGCCCCACTCTAGAAGCATCACAATATACCACGAACCCGCCTGATCCTGAAGGCAAAGCTAACACTGGCGCAGTAGTCAGACGAGTCTTCAACTGCTGGAAACTATCCTCACATGCCTGGGTCCAATCAAAAGGAACCCCCTTCCGGGTCAACCCGGTCAAAGGTGCAGCAATGCGGGAGAAATCCTGGACAAAACGTCGATAGTAGCCGGCCAGACCTAGAAAACTGCGAACCTCTGTAACTGATACTGGTCTAGGCCAACGCTGAACTGCCTCGATCTTCTTCGGGTCCACACAAATACCATCTCTCGTCACCACATGACCCAAGAAATCGACACTGTCTAGCCAGAATGCGCACTTGGAGAATTTGGCGAACAGCTGATGCTCTCTCAAAGTCTGCAATGTGATACGTAAGTGCTGCTCATGTTCCTCCCGGCTCCGAGAATAAACCAAGATGTCGTCAATGAACACAATAATGAACTGATCGAGATACGGCCTGAATACACGGTTCATCAAATCCATAAATGCTGCCGGGGCATTGGTGAGCCCGAACGACATCACCAAGAACTCGTAATGACCATATCGAGTACGGAAAGCGGTCTTCGGAATATCCTCCTTCCGAACCAGCAACTGGTGATAACCTGATCGCAAATCAACCTTCGAGAAGAACCCTGCACCCTGGAGCTGATTGAATAAGTCATCAATGCGGGGTAGGGGATACCTGTTCCGCACAGTAACCCGGTTCAGCTGACGATAATCAATGTATAAGCGCATACTTCCGTCCTTCTTCTTAACAAACAAGACGGGAGCACCCCAAGGTGACACACTCGGTCGGATAAGCCCCTTGTCCAGCAAGTCTTGTAACTGATCCTTTAGCTCTCTCAGCTCTGCCGGGGCCATCCGATAAGGAGGTATAGAAATAGGCCCCGTGCCGGGGATCAAGTCAACACAGAACTCAATCTCGCGCTCTGGTGGCAGACCAGGCAGCTCGTCAGGAAATACATCAGGAAACTCTCTCACAACAGGGACCTGGTCCAACGGAACCTCTGTGGAGCGAGTATCACAAATATAGGCTAAGAATCCCTGACACCCTTTCCTTAAGAGCTG
Organism: Agapanthus africanus; assembly: GCA_030015575.1. NCBI lineage: Eukaryota > Viridiplantae > Streptophyta > Magnoliopsida > Asparagales > Amaryllidaceae > Agapanthus > Agapanthus africanus. The sequence goes on from CM057347.1 coordinate 296,816,995, forward strand.
ACCAGCGCGAAGAGAAGAAATCAAGCTGGGAAGGGTAGCACTACGATCTCCCTGAATAATAAGAACCGGCTCACCAGGAAAACTGAATCTGACTGCTTTCTCACGGCAGTCCTCGGATGCATAACAGGTGGCTAGCCAGTCCATACCAAGAAGAACGTCAAAGTCTAGCATATCGAGGAGAATCAAATCAACTGAAGAATCTCTCTCCCCGATATGAACGGAACACGATCGGTACACAAAACGGGCAACAAAAGACTCGCCTACCGGGGTAATAACGACAAGCGGCTGATCTAACGGAGAAGACTCTCGGCCCAACCTCGGTGCAAAGTACGTGGATACATAGGAATGTGTGGAGCCTGGATCAAATAATACCCGTGCATCAAAAGAACATACTGGCAGAGTACCTGTCACGACGGCATTGGATGCCTGTGCATCCTGAGGAGTCAATGCGAACACTCGGGCCTGTCCACCAATAATAGCTGGCTGTCCTCTGCCTCTACCTCGGCCTCTGCCTCTGCCTCTGTCGCCTCGTCCTCTCGGAACCGGACCGCCACGCCCACGGCCTCTAGAAGCATCTGGCTGGCGTGAAGCATCATCAGGAGTAGGAAGTAAAGCTCTCTAAGAAGGTGGTGAGGGTGGTAAGGTCACATGCGGGACTGTCGCCGCTCCCTGGCGTCCCATGGTACAGTCTCTGACACGGTGATACTGACTCCCGCACCGAAAACATCTTGGAGACGACTGCTGGGACTGTGGATATGAACCAAATAACTGACCTCGTCTCAATCCTCTGCCTCCACCATCTCCCGGAAATAATCTATCACGATGTCTGCCCATCTGCCGCTGAGCTGGCGTATCAGTACGGATCCTCTTCGGCCCAGAAACGACCGGAGTCTCAGAAATACGCTCCTCCAAAAGTAAGGCTGCATCCATCGCGGCAGCGTATGTATCAAAGTGCTGGGTACCGATGGCAAGGAATAGCTGTGTATCAAGCCCTCGTACAAACCTCTTTATTCTCTTCTCTTCTGTGTCGATTAGGTACGGAGCATATCGAGACAACTGGGTAAACTGTATATCATACTCCGACACTGTCATCCCAGGAGTCTTGCGCAAAGACTCAAAACTACGGGCTCGAGCATCTCGGACACTCTCCGGAAGAAAACGGGCAAGAAATGCAGATGTAAACTCATCCCAGGTCATAGAAGGCATACCTGCAGCTCGGCCTGTCTCTACTGAATCGTACCATGTCTGGGCAAGACCCTCCAGACGAAAACTCGCAAACTCCACCAATCTATCATCAGAACACCTCAACGAACGGCAAATCCGAGCCATCCTATCAAGAAATGCCTGTGGGTCTTCTGTCGCATCTGTACCGGTAAAAGCTAGAGGTCTCAATCTCATGAACTCCTGTAGTGAAACAGGGATAGTCTCCGTAGTAGCAGCAGGAGTGACCATCTGTGCAGCAGGTACGATCGTGGTCTGTGCGGTGGAAGGAACGTCCTCGGATCTCTGTGCCCGGCTGGACTCAACTAAAGATCCCATCATCTGCCGCAACTCTTGCATGCCGGCCTCTAATCTGGCAATACGGTCAGGATAAGGCGGATCAGTATGACCCTGAGGGGTAGGCGTATCCTCCCGCTCGATCCTCGCCTCAGACGAGCCCGCTCGAATCTCATCCCTAGCGGCAGCCCGCTGAGCTCTCGTAGTCTTTGGCGGCATCGAAGCTGGAATAAGAAACAGGACTGATAAGGACATTGCAATTGAATCAAGGAATGCAAGGAATCAAGAAAGGAAATACAAGCAATTATGTCCTAAGGTCACTTAGGCGGAGTACCGTATCGTAAGTATGCCGCGGATCATACCCACGCTACGCCACTCTGCTTAAGTCACCTACTCCATCTACCAAGGTCGTCCTACACTCAGAAAGGTAAAACCTACGCTCTGATACCAACTTTGTCACGTCCCGAAAGTACGGAACGCGACTGGCATTTAGATTACGAGACGTCTAAAGGCGTACCGTAACCTAAGTCAGCCAAAGCCCAGAAGAATCTAAACCGAAAACAAAAGAGAGTGAAGGAAAACCTTTAATGAAAATGGTTTTTAAAAATCATTTAAGTTGCATAGAATCCCTTTTTAAAACATCAAAAATTTCCGAAAATTTCGGCAGAGTCTCCCCTGTATTTTCTATCCCCCAAAATGGGTACAACAAGATAATAAACCTGTAATCATAAAAATGGCATCCCCAAGCGGGAGCTAGCTCTTCGCCCAAGGCGGATCACAACCACATGCAATATAATAGTAGTATCAAGAAAAGAGCAATAAAGAGATGCAAAATATCAGAAAACACATCGCCGGCTCAAGTGAGCTCGACCCAAAAGAAACCACAAATATACAACCTCTCAGTCTCACCACTAGGTCACATATACAATATAAAGTGGTAGATGGAGAATACTAGATACAATGACAAAGCAAAGAAATAAAGTGTGCTCGCAACCCACCTACGGGCGATGTCGCGAGTCTGAGCAAAAGGAGTTGATGATAAGATAGCCCGCCGCTACAAGACTGACGGGTCCGACCTGCAAGACACTGTGGCACAACGGGGGTGAGTTGCCAGCTCGTGAGTAAATATAACATCTAATAAGGCAATCGTAAGAATGCACGCAATGCACCACAACATGCATGTCCATATGTGATATAATATCTCTAGTATGCATGCACAGGTATGCAATGTCATTATTAAGTCTTTAAGTGTTTTAAATGCTACGGGTATTGAATTCTTAACTTTAGAAAAAGAATATCTGTATAATAGTTAAGTACCATCAAGAAATCCTCTGAAAACCCGTGTCAAGTATCGACACCAAATAGGAATCATATCTGTCTCAATATCGGGCTCCGTCAGTCCGGATCGGCCCATATCATAAAGCTCACGACAACGGTCGGTATCCTCCGGATATCCGCCGCGCCAGACATCACCGGTAGGTAGTCTTCCCCTGCCAGGCTCATCGTCTACAACTCGATCTTCTTGCCCCGGGGTACCATACCGGGTCCACCATGTACCCGAAACGGTTCATCCACTCCTCGAATCGGGTCTCGAAATCCAACAGAAAACATGAAAACTCATGGTGGACGACACATACATCACGAGAAAACCGCAACTTTGTTTTGAAAATGATAAATGTAAGGTTTTGTTAAATTCTTGCGGTTTTCCCCAAAAATCCAGAAATCGCAGCAATAATGAAATCCTCAAGAAAATCATAATGTCCACATGTTATATATGATAAATGTCTATGATATCAATGCATACGAGGTGAATTTTGCTAGAAATCTATATAAATATGATGATGATGCGAGGTATACGTATGCTATGCAATTTCATATATCAAGTATAAATGCAAGTGGCGATATTATGATAAACAGGTTCTATAGTGCACGTGGCATGGCAATTACCAAAGGCGTGTGTGTCACATGAATAGTGCGCGTGCAACAGATGCCAATGGTAATGGTGTTCGTGTCCTACAAAGTGATATCGCATAAGTATAGATGAATGTCCATGCAATCTAATATACTGTTCGCTATAAGGGTATGCAGTGTACATGAATGGATAAGCTAGCTAACAATATGAATCTTGCAAAAAGTAGGGTAATCCTAACTAGAGGGGGGGCGCCTCGCGCTATTCATACGATTCCCCCATAGATGAATACATCTACTCACCAGAAATCCCCGCTAATCCGGTCCGGCCACCGCCTTGCCTTTTCGCGCCGTGTCCGATGTTTCCCCGACCGATCCTATATTGCACAACACCAAGAATAAGATTACAAAACCTAAAACGATTCAAGTCACAATATACAATTATCGACGCTCTCGAATTAAACATAGCATGCACTCGGTGCGCGGGAAAACGCACGAAAATCGCTAACCTTTAACTAGAATCGTCATTTCGGGGAAATCGAAAAAACTACAACCCGACTAGACGAAACCCCGCGTTCGCACACTCTAATAGTCCTATACGAAGCTAATTATATCGCTAACATAACACAATTTGATCGCATTCTAATTTTTGTAAAAATCTAGTAAGCAATTTGCTTACCGATTCGATACAAACATCGCAATTTTGTCGATTTAGCGAGCATAACACTACACTATTAACCACTCCAATCAATTAGATAACCAAACCCTAACTTAAATCCAACCACCATGCTACAAACCCTAATTTAAAATCAAATCCTTCTCTTGATTTTCCTAAACAAACATTTACTACTAAACTAATACTTCAAATTTCAATTCTAGCATATTTAAACTACAAGTTAACAAAAAGATTAGAATCTTCACCTCACAAGCTTGAACCCTAGCTTGATCAAGTCACCAAGAAGCCTCCTTTCATCAAGTTTTTGAACTAATTTGGGTGAGGAGAGAGTGGATTAGGGTTTGGCTTTGAATGGAGATGGAAATTTGTGAATTTTCATTGAATTTTGATAGCAAAATGAAGCAAAATGAAGTGAGAAATGAAGGGGGAGCTGCTGAAATTCGACCAGCAGGAAGAGGAGGAGGGTGTGGGGAAATTTGGAGAAGTTTCTAGGTCAATAAACACCCCATGTTGTCATTTAATGCTTTCATATCAACAATTTACAAAAAAAAACCTCATTTTACACCATTTTTCCATTAAATTTCCCACCCTAAAACCAAAAGTTTGCAAGTCATGATATAATTTTATTAACACCATATTTTAGCTTATAAAGATTTCTAATTATGAAATTTACCTAATTAAATTTGTATTTATCCCTAATTTAATGTATTAAAAAAGGCTTAAAATAATAAAAAAAATAATTAATTACGAATTTTTTTTATTTAACTAGAAAATTATAAGTGACATTTTAGTGACAAAATTATAGTAATATCTTATCTAAATTTTGTATAATTAGGTCTACAATGAAAAATATCAATTTTGACTTTTTACGGAAAAAGCCGAAAAATTAGCCGATTACCGAAAAACTGCCTAAACGATTTTCGAAGGGTTACAGTGACGTGTGCGGTCCAATGTCTACACATGCGCGAGGTGGTTATTCCTACTTCATTACTTTTACGGATAATTTCTCTAGGTATGAACATATCTTCTTGTTGAAGCATAAATCTGAGGCCTTCGAGAAATTCCAGGAATACAAGAATGAAGTGGAAAACCAAACAGGCAAAAGTATTAAGACACTGAGATCTGATCGAGGTGGTGAATACTTAAGTGCCGAGTTCCTAGGTTACTTAAAAGAGAATGGAATTCTCTCTCAGCTTACTCCTCCATACACACCACAACACAACGGTGTATCGGAAAGGCGGAATCGAACCCTATTGGATATGGTTCGTTCCATGATGAGCAAGGCTGAGTTACCGCGATGTTTCTGGGGTTATGCACTAGAATCAGCTGCATATCTTTTGAACAAGGTTCCAACCAAGACTGTGCCTACCACACCATATCAGATGTGGAGTGGGAAGAAACCCTATCTTCAGTACCTGAAGACATGGGGATGTCCAGCTTTTGTAAAAAAGCAGCATGCGGACAAGCTCGAGGCACGCTCAGTACAGTGTAAGTTTGTGGGATATCCAAATAACTCCAAGGGATATTGTTTCTATTACGCAGAGGAACAAAAGGTTTTTGTTTCTCGTCATGCCCACTTCTTAGAAGCTGAATTTTTAGAAAATCAGAAGAGTAGGAACGCAATATAACTGGAAGAAATTCCAGAACCATAAGCTGTTACTGAAAGTATGGTAGAACCAGAGGTTTCAGAAGAAAGGGACATACCAGCGCCTATCCGCCGAAGAAGTAGGCAGTCTCATCCGCCCGAGAGATACTACGGTTTTCTCATAGACGGGGATCGAGAAGATTGCATCTTTGATAATGATGACCCTACTAGCTTCCAGCAAGCCATTCAGAGCGGCGACTCGGTAAAATGGTTGGATGCAATGCGGACCGAAATGGAGTCCATGTACACTAACAAAATATGGACTTTGGACATTTCTCCAGATGGGGTAGAACCCGTAGGATGCAAATGGATCTTCAGAAAGAAGATTGGTGTAGATGGACAGGTTGAAACCTATAAGGCTTGACTTGTTGCAAAGGGTTTCCGTCAAAGACCTGGTTTGGAATATGACGAAACCTTTTCTCCAGTGGCTATGCTCAAATCAATTCGGGTCCTTCTTACCATTGCTGCCTTCCACGATTATGAGATCTGGCAGATGGACGTAAAGACGGCCTTTTTAAATGGTAATTTGGAAGAGTGTGTCTATATGGATCAGCCAGAGGGATTCATTTAGGGTGGGAGCAACGGTATAGTGTCCAAGTTGCTTAAGTCCATTTATGGACTAAAGCAGGCATCGCGGAGTTGGAACATCTGTTTTGATGATACTGTCAAAGAATTCGACTTTATCAAAAATCCAGATGAACCATGCATATACAGTAAGATTGTAGGGAGAGTTGTTGTATTCCTCGTCTTGTACGTGGATGACATTCTCCTAATAGGAAATGATGTTCCTATGCTATAGTCAGTCAAAAGATTCTTGTCACAGAAGTTCTCCATGAAGGACCTTGGTGATGCCACCTACATTCTGGAGATCCAGATCTATCGTGATAGATCAAAGAGGATGTTGGGACTTTCGTATTCCAGGTACATAGACCCCATATTGAAAATATTCAGTATGGAAGATTCTAAGCGCAGTAACCTACCGGCTTGTCACGGAATCACCCTCTCCAAAGAGATGTCTCCCAAGACTCCTAATAGCGGTATAAGTCGTGTAGGAGTGCAGCCCATTACACCTTGAGAAACTACTGGAAGCCACCAGTAAATCTCGCTTGCCCTGGCCAGGGACTTTGCGTAATGGCTCTCTAAACATTGCGCGATATCAACCCCCAATACCGGGAGAGACGAATCCCGTCTAACCGCCACTGCCTCCAAGTGCTTCGGGACTGCACTCAACTACTACCTGTTTGCATGACTCTTTTGAGCCGTGGTAGGATAGTAATCTAAGTACAGTGGGAACACAACCGAGGCGAAGTAGCAGTATCAAGTCGACGGACTAAGCTGTACTCATGTCACTTGGGAACTGCTATCTGACGATGGGTATAAATCTAACCTGCAGTTCCTCGGCGAGTCCTGTCCGGTGTACCCGTAACCTAACGAGCACCTGTATACTATCTCTAGTACGACGTACTGATGGCTGTGGGACAGACCATCTCCCCAACTGGGATGGGAAGCGTACACACTAGTCTACTCTGGAGTATCGATGCCCTGTCTCGATAATCCTACGACTAGGGACCTGTATAGGATGTTGCTTATAGACTACCCAGCCCCCACTAGTGTGACTGCCATCACAACGCTGGTAATCAAGCAAAGATCCTAAAGGCTCTACTAATATGTATAAGCGATACGTTACAAGAAATATATGCACATATTAAAGTAGACTCAAACCAAGTAGCATACTACCATTTTTAGCAAGACTGTCAATACAACTGTGAATATCCCAAGCTTCCATTAAGTAATATACAAACTAGTATGATACAGTAATGGCCTCTAGGGCATAAACACTAACAATCTCCCACTTGCACTAGAGCCATGTACTTGCATATCACAGACCTATGATCTCGAACAGCCTCTCGAACTGCGTCTGAGGAATGGCCTTTGTGAATGGATCAGCAATGTTATTCTCCGTATCTACTCACTTTACCTCGATCTCCCAGCGATCTACGATCTCCCTGATCAGGTGATACTGCCTTAAGATGTGTCTGGACTTCTGATGGGACCTGGGCCTTCGCTAAAGCTATAGCGCCGTTGTTGTCACAATACAGAGGTATTGGACCAACACTGGTAGGAACCACCTTAAGTTCTGTGAGGAACTTCTACATCTAAACAGCTTCTTTTGCGGCATCGCAAGCAGCTATGTACTCCGCTTCCATCGTTGAGTCAGCAATGGTCTCCTGCTTGGAACTCTTCCAACAGACCGCCCCTCCATTGAGGGTAAAGACATAACCCGACATGGACTTGGAGTCATCCTTGTCACTCTGGAATCTGGAGTCGGCAAAGGCCTCGATCTAGGGGTCTTTTCCGCCATAAACTAAGAACATCTCCTTAGTCCTCCTCAGGTACTTAAGAATGTTCTTTACTGCTATCCAGTGCTTCTCCCCTGGGTTTGCCTGATACCGGCTTACAACGCTCAATGCGTATGCTATATCTGGTCTGGTACATAACATCGCATACATTATAGAGCCTACCGGAGAAGCGTAGGGTATAATCGACATGCGATCCCTTTCCAAATCAGTCTTGGGAGACATCTCTTTGGAGTGGGTGATTGCGTGACAAGCCGGTAGGTTACCGCGCTTAGAATCTTCCATACTGAATCTTTTCAATATGGTGTTTATGTACCTAGACTGTGAAAGTCCCAACATCCTCTTTGATCTATCACGATAGATCTGGATCCCCAGAATGTAGGTGGCATCACCCAGGTCCTTCATGGAGAACTTCTGTGACAAGAATCTTTTGACTGACTGTAGCATAGGAATATCATTTCCTATTAGGAGAATGTCATCCACGTACAAGACGAGGAATACTACAGCTCTCCCTACAATCTTACTGTATATTCATGGTTCATCAGGATTTTTGATAAAGTCGAATTCTTTGACAGCATCATCAAAACAGATGTTCCAACTCTGCGATGCCTGCTTTAGTCCATAAATAGACTTAAGCAACTTGTACACTTTACCGCTGCTCCCACTCTGAATGAATCCCTCTGGCCGATCCATATAGACGCGCTCTTCCAAATTACCATTTACAAAGGCCGTCTTTACGTCCATCTGCCAGATCTCATAATCGTAGAAGGCAGCAATGGCAAGAAGGACCCGAATGGATTTGAGCATAGCCACTGGAGAAAAGGTTTCGTCATAGTCCAAACCAGGTCTTTGACGGAAACCCTTTGCAACAAGTCTAGCCTTATAGGTTTCAACCTGTCCATCTACACCAATCTTCTTTCTGAAGATCCATTTGCATCCTACGGGTTTTACCCCATCTGGAGCAATGTCCAAAGTCCATACTTTGTTAGTGTACATGGACTCCATTTCGGTCCGCATTGCATCCAGCCATTTTACCGAGTCGCCGCTCTGAATGGCTTGCTGGAAGCTAGTAGGGTCATCATTATCAATGATGCAATCTTCTAGATCCCCGTTTATGAGAAAACCGTAGTATCTCTCGGACAGATGAGACTGCCTACTACTTCGGCGGATAGGCGCTGGTATGTCCCTTTCTTCTGAAACTTCTGGTTCTACCATACTTTCAGCAACAGCTTGTGGTTCTGGAATTTCTTCCAGTTCTACTGCGCTCCCACTCTTCTGATTTTCTAAAAATTCAGCTTCTAAGAAGTGGGCATGACGAGAAACAAAAACCTTTTGTTCCTCTGCGTAATAGAAATAATATCCCTTGGAGTTCTTTGGATATCCCACAAACTTACACTGTACTGAGCGTGCCTCGAGCTTGTCCGCATGCTGCTTTTTTACAAAAGCTGGACATCCCCATGTCTTCAGGTACTGAAGATAGGGTTTCTTCCCACTCCACATCTGGTATGGTGTGGTAGGCACAGTCTTGGTTGGAACCTTGTTCAAAAGATATGCAGCCGATTCTAGTGCATAACCCCAGAAACATCACGGTAACTCAGCCTTACTCATCATAGAACGAACCATGTCCAATAGGGTTTGATTCCTTCTTTCCGATACACCGTTGTGTTGTGGTGTGTATGGAGGAGTAAACTGAGAGAGAATTCCATTCTCTTTTAAGTAACCCAGGAACTCGGCACTTAAGTATTCACCACCTCGATCAGATCTCAGTGTCTTGATACTTTTGCCTGTTTGGTTTTCCACTTCATTCTCGTATTCCTGGAATTTCTCAAAGGCCTCGGATTTATGCTTCATCAAGAAGATATGTCCATACCTAGAGAAATCATCCGTAAAAGTAATGAAGTAGGAATAACCACCTCGCGCATGTGTAGACATTGGACCGCACACGTCACTGTGTACGAGTCCCAAGAGCTCGCTCGCTCTTACTCCGTGTCCAGTAAACGGAGTCTTTGTCATCTTTCCCATGAGACAAGATTCACAAGTAGCATAAGATTGATATTCGAACGGATTCAAATATCCTTCTTTATGTAACTTAGTTAATCCTGTTTCATTGATGTGACCTAGTCTATAATGCCATAAGAAAGCCTGATTTATTTCTGGAGACTTTCTTTTAAGTGTGTTCTGGACATTGAAAACCTGAGCTTGACTCAATACGTATATACCGTCATCTAATGTACCGGACCCAATCAGAACTTGATTTACGTGGATGTAAACTACATCGCTTACGATTGTAAAATCATATCCCTCTCTCGAAAGTGAGGACACTAATATGATATTACAAGTCAAACTAGGTATATACAAATAGTTACGTACAATCAATATCTGCCCACTTGTCAAACCTAGACGATATTCTCCCATGGATTCAGCGTCCACGCTCATTCCGTTTGCAACTTTGAGAGACAAATCACCTACCCTTATAACTCTACGGTTTCTTAAAGCATGTAATGAATTACAGATATGAGATCCTTCTCCGGTATCTAGTACCCAGGAAGTAGAGCTAATTGACAAATAGTTCTCAATTACAAACACACTTGAGGCCGAAGCCACAACATACTTCGTATCCTGGTGATTGTTAGAGATTCTGCGTGTTCAAGTTTAGTTAATTACCGCAATCAAAACGGTTTCGCTTGTAGCTAGCCGGTTGAGTACGAGTCATCCGCAGGGAGATGGGAATCTTTTTCTATGTGCTTTAACGAGTTAAGTCCAATTTTCCAGATTTGTTTATGATTAACAAAGTGTTAAAATGATATGTAAAGAGAGCTTGTTAGGGTTAGGATTAGGTTAGTTTGAGTTAGGAGTCTCTCACTTCTTTCATTGCCACTCTTAATATCGGTGTTATGGTAATCGGCAACAACGGGGATTAGCACGACTAGGAAGGAACTTGCGAGTATAAGCTAGGCTTTCCAACGCTTAAGTTCTTCCTTTTGGTGCTTGTCCGTCCGTTCTTGGCTCTTAGCCATAACCTCCGGTTAATTCAACCACAACCGGTCTCACTACGGAATCACCGCTATCATGTAGGATAGGGTGCCGTAGGGAGCGGATTGTGGTTCAATTAACGGGAGTCGATTTAAGATGTTGGGCAAGGAAAGAGTGAGAGAGATTTCCTTCTCTCAAACTTCCCTTATCCTACCCTAACAAGTATGGAAACTACTCACACATCATAACGAAAAGAAAATAAAACAAAAGAGGAAGATAGAAAGAAAGAGATTAGAAGATAACAACTAGCTATTTGCGACCTCACCTTGGCAAGGATCAAGCGTAAGCATCATGGTTGTTTAAGGATAAAGGAAAAGAGAAAAGAAAGAAACAACAAGAAATAACAACAACTAAATTATCAATTAAAGATTACAAGTAATTAACATAACAAGAGCAAGACAAGTATAATAACACAATGAACTTCTTTATTCATCATTCTTCACTCACAAAAGCTCACTACAAGTTTTTCAATGGAGAAGAGATGAGAAGAGGAAGAAGAACAACAAGTATTCTAAAACCTAAAAAATACAAGATTAAGCACCCTTGGCTTCACAAGGTTCTGGGCTATTTATAGGCAGGGAAAAGAAAATCTAGGGCAAAATTCTGAACCCATATGAAAAGACCAAACACCCCCTGAAAACTCAACAGATGCGGCGTCTGTACGGCCGCGGATCCGCGGCCTAGACCCCCTATTGGCCGCGGATCCACGGCCGTATGGTGGAGTTGAAGCTTGGGATTTTTTGTACTCCCCTGGTCTTCTGTGCTCATGAGTCTGGTATATGTGTTTTCTTATATTTTCTTCACGATTTTTCCAGAACTTCTGTTGAAAAAAAGGTGATGAATGTGGATCTTTTTGTCATGATTTCCTCGAGCTCCGCGTAGATTTCTTAGATCTTGTGTTGCCATTGAGCCTTGTGCATGAAAATGACATTGATTTGCCATTTTGTCTTTTAAACTGGTGTGTGGCAACATACGGATGGAGAGCGGAGAATGTGTTTTATCTGTGGTTGGCAGGAACCCAGGTTTTGTATTGTTTTTCCATGATTTTCACCGTTTAGAGCCGAGAACCTGTATCCTGCACTTGACTAGCAAAACACGACTTAAGAGTACCTACCGATATGCAATGTGATAAAAATTGGGCGGTATGAAAATGCAAAAATCTGATATGAACAAATACCCCCAAACTTATCATTTGCTCGTCCCGAGCAAAACCAATTTATTCACAAAAAAATTTCCTAACCTCACTTTCGCAGGGAACGCGATTACACTGAGCATGTGCAACAAGCCGTTAAACCTCTAGGTGTCCCTAGTAGGAGGAGTGTTGTCTCCTGAGGGTTTTCAGCGGATACTACCCACAAAATCCGGTCAAGCTAGTTTTGCAAAATAACTATGATTCAAACCCTAAAGTTTTGTTTCAGAAAATAACAATTCTATGATCCCAACTCTAGACTATCAAACCCTTATTTTTCACACCTCGCTTCTTATTTAACTACAGATTTTATATGTCTTTACGTGCAGTGCAAATAGTGTCGTTAAGTTTCCAGAAGGATCGATTAAAGTCATTATGTCACACAGTAAAGCCCAGATAAAATTTTTAAAAAGGATCACATAAGTTTTATAAAGAGTTAAGCATTTTTCAAGTTTCGTTTTCCAGTAAAGTTTCAACTTCTGAATTTCTATCTTCCTTAACAGGAAACTAGGTCTTATTTTTCACTCCACCTTTTTCTTGTTTTCATTTCATACACACCTCTGTGAACGTGCAATAGTCTTTATCATAGAATAAAACCTTCATATCTCCGCTAAAATTTTTATAAAAGCCTGTCTTTTATCAAGATTATTCTCACACAAAGAACCGTTAGGAATTTTAACTCGGAGAGAACACTTGCTTGACTTTGTTTTAATCTGGACTTTCTAGGCTTCTTAGCGAGCTTTGGGCCAATGCACCCAAACCAGTTGTCTTTAGAGCATTAGGTGTAGAAACACCCCAGCGGACTTACTTACTCAAGTTACCTAGGTCCAAAAACAAAAGACAGTTTGGCGTGAAAATCATGATGATTCAATACGAACGGAGACATAACCGGCAGTTCAATTATTTTTTTTTTGATAAAAGACGTGTTTAGTGGGTTCGGTGTGTAATCATTCCAATCAAGTTTCAGATGGGTTATTTTTCAGACTTAGTTCTAATTAAGGCATCAATAATATCCCTTCATATTCACTTCACTTCATAAACTATTCTTGATATTACTTATTTCAGAACAAACCTATTTGATCCTCTGAAAATCATTTATCCATTTAAAAGTTTTTAGACATAAAAGACTTGTTATCTAATTTCCAAAACTCACGACATGTGTAGTGTGATGTAAAGACGTATATCAGCTATAGTTAACTTCAAAGGAGAGTTATCTTTCAGGTTTTCAAAATCTAAAAATAAGATTTAGTTATTCTTATCAAACAAAACCGTCGAAATGTTGAATCAGAGTTTTCCCACTAGCTAACTTGACAGAAAAGTTTTTATATTTTTAGAAAATTTTCAGATTTTTATGGATTTTATGGATTTTAATATGCAGATGCAAAATATACATATGAATGCGAAGGTAAGAAATGCGTACCGAGCGTACCCCCAAACTTAAACTGGACAGTGTTCTCACTGTCATTGCATGAAGTGATCATTTGAAGGGTCAAAATTGTCGGTTAGCTATACACAATTTTGTTTTTGTTTTTGTTTTTTATTTTTTTTATTTTTTTTATTTTTTTTATTTTTTTTAAAGAGTAAAGAAAAAGAAAAAGAATATCCACAAATAAATACAAAAAGGTATATACATACCCCCAAACTTATTTGGAACAGTGTCCACTGTTCTTGGCTGGATAACCGAAGTTTGGTGGTAGGCAGAGGAAGATTATGCAGGGTAAACCGGCTCCTGTAAGACCAGGAGCTCCTCTGTTGGTTCGGTGCTAAGGTACGGTTTTAGTCGGTGTCCGTTCACTTTGAAAAATGAACCGTCCTTTGGATTCTCCAAATCCACAGCGCTATGCGGATACACATTCCGCACACAATACGGCCCTTTCCAGCGAGATCTGAGCTTTCCTGGATGGAAGTGTAGTCTGGTGTCGTAAAGCAGTACCTGTTGACCAGGTATGAAAGTTTTGCGCAAAAAGTGTTTATCGTGAAACACCTTCGTTCGATTCTTAACGACAACCGCGTTATCGTAAGCCTCATCCCTAAGCTCGCTCAATTCGTTCAACTGTAGCTTCCGATGGCTTCCCGCATCTTCGAGAGACAGATTCAGTTCTTTTATCGCCCAAAATGCGCGATGCTCTATTTCGACAGGTAGGTGGCAAGCCTTTTCGTATACAAGCCGATAGGGAGACATGCCAAGATCGGTCTTATAAGCGGTTCGAAATGCCGAAAGGGCATCAGTGAGTTTCAGCGACCAATCTTTTCGGTTCTTGGAAACCGTCTTCTCCAGTATCTGCTTGATTTGCCGATTTGAAATTTCGGCCTGCCCACAGGTTTGGGGGTAGTAGGGCGTAGATAGCTTATGATTAATGGAATATTTCCGCATCAAGGCCTCGAAAGTCTTGTTGCAGAAATGAGTTCCATTGTCGCTAATGATTGCTCGGGGGTGCCCAAACCGGGAGAAAATGTTTTCTTTAAGAAACCTGACGACAACCTTATTGTCGTTAGTCCAGCTGGGCACAGCCTCGACCCGCTTAGAGACGTAATCAACAGCGAGAAGGATGTACAAGTTCCCGAAAGAGCTGGGAAACGGCCCCATGAAATCTATCCCCCAAACATCGAAAATCTCCACAACCATGATTGGTTGGAGCGGCATCTCGTTCCTCCGGGATATCCGGCCCATGTGTTGGCACCGGGAGCAAGTCTTGCAATAGTCATGAGCGTCTTTGAAGAGTTGTGGCCAGTAGAAACCACATTGCAAGATCTTCTCAGCTGTCTTTCTGGGGCCAAAATGCCCGCCACACGCTTGATCGTGGCAAAATGACAGCACACTCTTGAATTCATCGTCAGGGACACACCGATGAATAATCTGGTCGGGACAGTACTTGAACAGATAGGGTTCGTCCCAGTAAAAGTGTTTTACTTGGGATAAGAAGCGAAGTCTGTCCTGACTTGACCATTCAGTCGGTAGTAATCCTGTGGCCAAATAGTTCACAATATCTGCGAACCAGGGTTCGCAAGATACTGTCAAGAGCTGTTCATCCGGGAAAACGTCGTTGATCGGAATTGGAAGCGAAGGCGAAGAAGGAAGTCGTGAGAGATGGTCGGCAACTACGTTTTCACATCCTCATTTGTCCTTAATGACAAGGTCAAACTCTTGAAGCAAGAGGATCCAACGTATTAGCCGGGATTTTGCATCTTTCTTCGCAAAAAGATGGCGCAGAGCAGAATGGTCTGTGTAGACAATGACTGGAGAGCCGATGAGGTAGGGCCTGAACTTTTCTAAAGGAAATACAACAGCCAAGAATTCCTTCTCAGTTGTTGTATAATTGAGATGGGCGTCGTTCAGGGTTCGGCTCGCATAATAGATTACGTGCGGTATCTTGTTGATGTGTTGTCCAAGGACAGCACCAATGGCTAAGTCGGATGCATCGCACATAATCTCAAATGGGTGCGTCCAGTCAGGTGAAGAAAGAACAGGAGCAGAAGTGATTGAGCTTTTCAATGACTCGAACGCAGTCACACAGCTCGAGTTGAAGTCAAATGGCGTGTCCTTGGCCAGTAGAAGAGTCAAGGGCCTAACAATCTTGCTAAAGTCCTTGATGAACCGTCTATAAAAACCGGCATGGCCAAGGAAGGCTCGGTTGTCTCGGACGCATCTGGGAGGAGGTAGATTGGAAATGACCTCAATCTTTGCTTTGTCAACCTCTATGCCATTTTACGAGATGATATGTCCTAAGACAATACCTTCGCGCACCATGAAGTGGCACTTCTTCCAATTCAAAGTGAGATTCTTGTCCTTACATCGGGTAAGGACAGCGTCATGATGCAGCAAACACTCGTTGAAGGAATCGCCGAAGATGGAGAAATCGTCTATGAAGATCTCCAGAAATTTTTCCACCATGTCTGAGAAGATTCCCATCATACACCGCTGGAAGGTAGCGGGCGCATTGCATAACCCAAAGGGCATGCGACGATATGCGAACGTGCCGAAAGGACAAGTGAATGTGGTCTTTTCCTGGTCTTTTTCGGCGATGGGAATTTGATTATAGCCGGAGTAGCCATCAAGAAAGCAGTAGTACTTCTGTCCGGCCAATCGTTCAAGCATTTGGTCAATGAAAGGTAGCGGAAAGTGGTCTTTCCGCGTTGCGGCATTGAGTTTTCTGTAATCGATGCATACTCGCCATCCAGTTTGGGTGCGAGTAGGGATTAACTCGTTCGCCTCGTTGGTTATGACCGTGATGCCTGACTTCTTGGGGACAACGTGAATGGGGCTAACCCACTGGCTATCAGAGATAGGGTAAATGATACCACTATCCAGACATTTTACGATCTCCTTCTTCACAGCCTCTTTCATGACTGGGTTGAGACGTCTTTGTGGATCCCTGGCTGGTTTGGCATCATCCATCAGATGAATGTGATGTTCAACGATCAGGGGACTAATCCCCTTGATGTCCGCCATGGACCAGCCAAAAGCTTGCCTATTACTGTGCAAGACCGCAAGAAGGGCTTTCTCTTGCTCTGGAGCTAGAGAAGCCGAGATGATAATCGGGTGGGTCTCGTTCTCACCTAAGTAAGCGTACTTAAGGTGAGACGGCAAAGGCTTGAGTTCGAGCGTTGGAGGTGAAACGATGGAAGGCAAGATTGGTGCAAAGGTCTCGAACTCAAAAGATTCCAGCAAAGGTTCAAAACGAGTGTAAGCGACCGAGTTGGATGGTTTAGGTAACTCATCCGGAAATTCGAAGGATTCAAACTCGGGTTGTGAGCGGCTAAGATCGTTCGAGAACGTGAAACACTCATAGTCGTTGTCGGGCGCAGAAACAGCAGCAGGTTCGAAGAGGAACGCACTAGTGGCGTTAAGGTTATCGTGATCAAACAGAAACTCCTCGAATTCACACTCTTCTGGGGTGATCTCCTAGATTGAGAAAACGTCCAGTATATGAGCATTAGGTTCGGAGGGCTGATTCCCCAACCTAAAAATGTTGAGTTCAATTGTCATATTTCCAAAAGATAGGTTCATCGAACCATTGCGACAATTGATCACAGCATTTGAGGTTGCAAGGAATGGGCGACCGAGTATCACCGGAATTTGATTCCGGGGATTAGCTACAGGCTGTGTGTCTAATACAATGAAGTCAACGGGGAATATGAAGTCCCCGACTTTGATTAACACATCCTCTAGCTCACCCCTAGGATGGGTGATCGATCGGTCGGCCATTTGGAGAGTGCAGTGCGTGGGTTTCAACTCTCCTACGCCTAATTGCTCGTATACTGAGTACGGAAGCAGGTTAACACTGGCACCAAGATCTAATAGTGCGCGGTTGATGTTCTTATCCCTAATGGTAATAGAAATCGTAGGACAGCCAGGGTCCTTCCGTTTTTGAGGTAAAGATTAGATTGGGTAAGGGCATCACTCACAGCACTAGCCAAGAAAACTTTCTTGGGTACCTGAGACTTCCTCTTTTTCGTGCACAAGTCCTTTAAGATTTTCGCGTAGGACGGGACTTGTTGGACAGCATCTAAAAGAGGAATAGTAATGTTAACCTGCTTAAATAACTCCAGAATCTTCTCCATTTGTGGATTTTGTTTGGTGGACTTCAACCGGTTTGGAAATGGAACGTTTTTAAAATTGGTTGAGTCCAATGCCGGAGGAGGAGATTTTGGAGTTGGAACGGATCCCAGAACTGGTGTTTTCATGGAGTGAGAAGTGGGTCCGTTCAGAGCAGAAGAAGAAGAAGAGCCTTTTGAAGAATGGAGAATATGCTCAGAAGACGAAGACGTAGCAGAGGAAGAAGAAGAAGAAGAAGCGGCCGGGGTGTCATCATTGATCCGTGTGCCAATGTTGTTTTGCAGCATCCTTCCTGATCTCAATGTGGTCACGGCACTCACATTATGGTTTTGTTGTTCAAGAGCAACATGTACATTATGTGGGTGACCGGGATTTGGAAGTGGCTGGGATGGGAGCTTCCCCTTCTCTCGCTCGCTTAAGGCCGCATTCAGCTGTGCAATCTGGGCCTCGATGGTCTTGATGCTTTGCCCGTGAGCGGCAGTGTGTTGCACTAAGGACTGAATGGAAGACTGGATGTTTGTGGTGGATTGTGTCGATTGTTTAACGAACGCCTCCAGACTTCGTTCGAGCGAGGAAACCTTATCATTGTTTGACGGAACAAAGTTGTTTGGTGGAAAAGAATTGTTGGGTGCAAAGTTGTTCGTCTGATTTTGAAAAGGTTGGGGTTGGAAGGGCTGCTGAAATTGATGTTGAGTTTGTTGTTGCGCTTGTTGTCGCGGCAGAGGGGGCCTTTGGAAATTGTTGCCTTGGAATTGATTTTGATTCTGATTCCAGGCGAAATTGGGGTGGTTCCTCCAACCGGGATTGTAGGTGGAAGAGTATGGACCATTCCTCGGTCTTTGCTGAAATGCAGCATTAACCTGATCCTGTCCTTGTGATGGTGGATTGCAAGGACACTCTTCGGTTAAGTGAGAAGGATCGGAACAACAAGCGCAAATGGTACGAAGGGGAAGAACAGGGGCAGGAGCAGGAGAAGAAAATTTGCTCTCTATCGCTTCAAGCTTTCTCGTTATTGCAGCCATTTCAGCTTTCATCGCAATAGAAACATCAAGTTGGTGAATTCCTACCCTAGACTGACCGGTAGAAGTGGAGGTAGAGGAAGAAGAAGTCGGTCTGGTGCTCTCCCATTGTAGCGTCTGTTCCGCAAGGTCGTCAAAGAATTGCCATGCTTCCTCGTCAGATTTCGATAGGAAGTGGCCCTGACATATGGTTTCCAACAACTGCTTGGTTGCTGGGTTCAGGCCCTCGTATAAGGTTTGGCAAAGTTGCCATTTCTCTATACCGTGGTGAGGACACTGAACAAGAAGGTCTTTGTACCGGTCAAAGCACTTCCATAAGGGTTCAGAAGGAAGCTGAGAGAATTGGTTGATTTCGTTACGTATCCTCGCGGTTTTATGATTCGGATAAAATTTCTTAAGAAACGCTTTTACAAACTCGTCCCAACTGGTTATGGAGTGGGAATCGGTGCTATACAGCCATTTTTCAGCAAGATCGCATAAAGTGAACGGAATGACCCGTAGCCGTATAGCATCGTCCGACAGCTGGGTGGTTTTCATCATGGCACAAACGTTTTGAAATTTGTTGATGAAGATATAGGCATCTTCAGATTCAAGCCCATGAAATCGCGGAAGCATGTTGATGAAGTGGGGCTTAATTTCAAAATTATCCCCATTGGCCGGTGGAAAAGAAAGGCAGGTGGGAAGTGCAGAACGGGTGGGATAGAAACGATCCTGGAGCGCGATTCGCTGCGGCGCTACAACAGGCGGTGGTGGTGGGTTATTGGTCTCCGTAGGAGGTGGAGCCAATCCAGGGGTAGTCAAAGAGATGTTTGGATTAAATCCTGACATCGCGGAAGAAGAGGTTGGTGATGGTGAAGATGTATGAACAGAATTCCGGTCAACGTCGGAGTTGGCCGGCAAAGGTAAAGGTGAAAGAGGCGTGGACGGAGTTTCGACATCTGAGTCGATCGCGTAGTCGGTAGCGACTAACGTAACGCGGACTAGGCGGGCGCTAGTGTCCCGAGTCCAAGCGGACATACACTAAACGAGTTTAGTATAGTCAAAACGGAGAAGGTGAGGGTAAGAAAACGTCAATGGAGAAATACGATGGGTGGTAGGTGAAAAATGGATTTTGGCGACAAAGGGCAAGTTTTTATAAAAGTTTTTTTTTTGATTTTTCTTTTTTTTTTTAGAAAGAGCCTTACAGGAATATGTACGGACTTACGGCTTTAAGCAATCACAAACAAGATATGCACAATCACACCTAGATCTAGGGTCACCTAGGTCTGCTAGACAGCTCCTAACTGTTCCAGAGGGCTAGAAATAGGACCTCAAACCGCCTCTTCTCCGTCAATTGCGGTCAGGTATGTGCCAGGTAAGTGGGAGGCTCCCCACTACGTAAGTAGTGGTCCTAATTAAGTAACCACTTGCCTTCGACACACTTGCCTAGACACCGCAAAAGTCAGATAGGATAAACGGCCGATGCCTGTAACTAGTCCTCTGTCCTATTGAGCGCATAGTCCTTAGGGCTGAGTCTAGTATTTTTTAATTAACAATGGTCAATGCATATGCTTTTTGTGATATCTGGGGTCCTGGGAAGGGTGATGAAATCCCCACCCAATCTGAATTGGTTTCAAGCCCCTTAAGTCCGTATTAATGAATGCAAAGCGGTAACAAATCAACTGCAAACAATTTTTATTTTTTAGCGCGGCGCAAAGAATCCTGCACAAGAACAGTTTATTGGAAGGGGAAGAGAATTTGCGCAAAGAATGCTGCAGAAAACACAGTTTATTGGAGTCCAGAGGAGTAGGGGACAGGATAGAAACACTTACAGGGATTTTGGCACGCAGAACGCACCAAATGGCCGCGGTTCTGCGGCAATAGGGCCCTAATGCCGCGGTTCCGCGGCAGTAAGGAGGAGTTGGTTCTTCAGTTTTCTGGTGTGGGCTGTTTTGGGTGTCCTCTGCTGTTTTTAAGACCCTGAATCTGGATTTGCTCACTGAAACTGCTCCAGAATCTTTCAGTAGACCGTTTTATCCGTCTTGAATCTGTCGCGGTGTAGCCGCGAAATATGGGTCTATCTTCCCACGTCTTTGGCACTGAACTCGAACTTCGTGTTATCCTGCACACTTGCAAAAAAACTAATCAAAAATAACAAGATGGTTTTTTTTACAATGTATATTTTTTTGTTTGTTTTGTTTTTTTTGGTTAGCTTCATATTCACAAATTAACCCGAAATTACACAAAGAAATAAATTACCGTCTCCCCGGCAACGGCGCCATTTGATTGTTAGAGATTCTGCGTGTTCAAGTTTAGTTAATTACCGCAATCAAAACGGTTTCGCTTGTAGCTAGCCGGTTGAGTACGGGTCGTCCGCACGGAGATGGGAATCTTTTTCTATGTGCTTTAACGAGTTAAGTCCAATTTTCCAGATTTGTTTGTGATTAACAAAGTGTTAAAATGATATGTAAAGAGAGCTTGTTAGGGTTAGGATTAGGTTAGTTTGAGTTAGGAGTCGCTCACTTCTTTCGTTGCCACTCTTAATATCGGTGTTACGGTAATCGGCAACAACGGGGATTAGCACGACTAGGAAGGAACTTGCAAGTATAAGCTAGGCTTTCCAACGCTTAAGTTCTTCCTTTTGGTGCTTGTCCGTCCGTTCTTGGATCTTAGCCATAACCTCCGGTTAATTCAACCACAACCGGTCTCACTACGGAATCACCGCTATCATGTAGGATAGGGTGCCGTAGGGAGCGGATTGTGGTTCAATTAACGGGAGTCGATTTAAGATGTTGGGCAAGGAATGAGTGAGAGAGATTTCCTTCTCTCAAACTTCCCTTATCCTACCCTAATAAGTATGGAAACTACTCACACATCATAACGAAAAGAAAATAAAACAAAAGAGGAAGATAGAAAGAAAGAGATTAGAAGATAACAACTAGCTATTTGCGACTTCACCTTGGCAAGGATCAAGCGTAAGCATCATGGTTGTTTAAGGATAAAGGAAAAGAGAAAAGAAAGAAACAACAAGAAATAACAAGAACTAAATTATCAATTAAAGATTACAAGTAATTAACATAACAAGAGCAAGACAAGTATAATAACACAATGAACTTCTTTATTCATCATTCTTCACTCACAAAAGCTCACTGCAAATTTTTCAATGGAGAAGAGATGAGAAGAGGAAGAAGAACAACAAGTATTCTAAAACCTAAAAAATACAAGATTAAGCACCCTTGGCTTCACAAGGTTCTGGGCTATTTATAGGCAGGGAAAAGAAAATCTAGGGCAAAATTCTGAACCCATATGAAAAGACCAAACACCCCCTGAAAACTCAACAGATGCGGCGCCTGTACGGCCGCGGATCCGCGGCCTAGACCCCCTATTGGCCGCGGATCCGCGGCCGTATAGTGGAGTTGAAGCATGGGATTTTTTGTACTCCCCTGGTCTTCTGTGCTCATGAGTCTGGTATATGTGTTTTCTCATATTTTCTTCACGATTTTTCCAGAACTTCTGTTGAACAAAAAGGTGATGAATGTGGATCTTTTTGTCATGATTTCCTCGAGCTCCGCGTAGATTTCTTGGATCTTGTGTTGCCATTGAGCCTTGTGCATGAAAATGACATTGATTTGCCATTTTGTCTTTTAAACTGGTGTGTGGCAACATACGGATGGAGAGCGGAGACCGTGTTTTATCTGTGGTTGGCAGGAACCCGGGTTTTGTCGTGTTTTTCCATGATTTTCACCGTTTAGAGCCGAGAACCTGTATCCTGCACTTGACTAGCAAAACACGGCTCAAGAGTACCTACCGATATGCAATGTGATAAAAATTGGGCGGTATGAAAATGCAAAAATCTGATTTGAACACCTGGCTACTGGCTTCCAAAGCCCTGCAATCCTTCTGCCAATGCCCGTTCCCATAACAATAGGAACATCCCTCCTTAGCTACACCAAGGCCCGAAACTTTTTCTCTTCCCTTTCCTCCTACTTTACTGACACCGTATATCGGCTTTGTAGAGGTCTTCTTCTTTTCACCCTTTGCTTTCGCCCTGGATGTAGAAGAAGAAGGTCCCCCATTAAGTAGAGCTTGTGTCTCCCTAGTTTCTTTCAATGTGTAAGTAGAGGGTAGGGACTGTGGAAATAAGTCAGCATATGACCTATTTCCCAACGTGGTCTCTAGGTCCTTGAGCTCATCAATATAGCTAGTCATCGTAAGGACGTCGTCCCTTACAGATGACTCGACAGCCAACCTCGCTTGAATTAATTCGTTCGAGGTCTCATAGCTTGCGATATGAAATTGCTCTCCATATAAATCTTTGTTATGGAGAAAGATCGAAATTGAGTCCATCTTCTCGTGCTGCTTCTGGTATATACCATCAACTGAAGCTAACATGAGGCACTTGGCATTCGCTTTATCCTTTTCCCTTGTCTGACGGATATCCATATCCGTGACGGTGGAAAATGGACCTGGGACGGCGGGATCTTAAATAGTAATAGGGTGGTCCAGCTTGTCATAGGCAATGGACATCTGGACGGACCTTTGCCAGTCATATAAGTCAGATTCAGTCAACTTGTTATCTAGATGTAACCTAGTCATGGTCATAAAGTCGCTGCAATGAGATAGAAAGAAGAAAACACTTTAGCATGATGCTCTTGCAAGTTTAGATTGGTTTTTAGTTTATCTAAACTGGATGGCTCCCACTGTTTCTCGAATCCTTTCTCAAACCATAAAAGAAGAATTAGCCAGGACTGATCTCACCGTACAATACTTGCTTAACCGTTCAGCCAGGCCGGTGTTGGTACTTCGAGGGAGGTTATCCAACGCTTTCGCGAAGTTCCTTAATTAAATAACCTCTTTTCTCTGGGGGCGTAGCCCCGCTGACACCTTTCTCGACACCTACTTGGTTTATAGCATTGATCGTTAAGTGGCGAATCTCCTGATAAGTAGCATATACTCACAGTAGGATCAGGATCCAAATATCATCGTATGATAATGTTGAAGGAATCCTACCAACATTCATCATACTCCAAATGGTATGCAACATTAGCAAGTTTCAGTTTCTTTAAAAACTCCCGATGTGGATTTTTGCCCCATGTTCTTATGACCACGACGAAGGCCAACAAATCATAAGTCACATGTCAAGTTCTGCCCATCATTATCTTGTTAATTTGAACCCACCCGTACATACCCTTGACGAAGGCCAACAAGGTAATACGACTGTCCCAAACCAACTCATCTATCTATGCAACAAATGAATACCCCAGCAGCTACCAAACACTATGCCTTGACGAAGGCCAACAAACATAGCTTGAATACTACTGACCATCCATAAGAAATGACGGAGGGCTACGACTGGTTTTGGCGAAACCGTGAACGTAGTGAACTTGATATATTCGAAGGAACCTGATAGCTTTTTAAAAGGAGTGGTTAAAGCTCCGCAATTAAAAAATTCTTCTCTTTTAAAATAATCGAAGGAACCTGACGAGTGGTTTCTTTTAAATTTGTTCCAACGATTAAACTTTGGTTTGTTTTCTTTGCATTATAATAATGCGTCCCATCAATTATCCTATCATTGCAGAAAACAACAAAAATACCACGTCCTCTTATGCCATCCGCATTCGCCACTGAGCCCCGTCATTCACCCGTTAGGTTACTTAACTAACGACAGAGCGGGGGCTGGGCTAGCGCGAGTGCAAAACATAAGTGACGTCTAATAGCTATCATATATAGATATTGTACATTCGTCAGACGCAATAATAGGCATTCCAGATCACTGATGAACATTATTGGATATACAAGCAATCCGTGTTTCCTTCGAGCCTGCAACGAAAGACGGATTACACAGTTGTGATGAATAGCCATTACCCCACCCTAGACCCCTACGGGTACGGCAAACAACCCGCCAAGTACCCGAAGTGAAGCGGTCTCCCTCAACAACGTGAGTAAGCCACTAAACACTTCAAAGTACCCGGTAGTTTGTGCACCCTACCTTGGGTCAATCCTAGGAGCAAAAAACAGTAAATGAAATAATACAACTGTGGCTGCAACCTCAGCCCGGATGTGCCTCGCAAAATAATATTACATCATATTACAATTTACATCGAATGAATGAATATAAAACCCATCTCAAACCTCGGCTAATCATCACAACGATCCAATCAAGTCCATATACACAAACAGTAAAAACATTACAGAAATGTGCAACCTCCTACCAACCGACATATTAGCAGTTAGGGGAGGTTTACGAACACATTAGACATTACAGATAAAAACCCGATTAGCAAATAACTTAGAATATCGATCGACAACCTTTTTCCGTGTCTACCCTAAATGCAAGCCAACACAGAAGTAATCTGGGAAGAAACAGAATATACTGGAAAAAAAAACACCACAAAATAAGAATTACAGTGAAAATCCGAGTCAACTCGGAGTTGACTCAGCGGCGGATCCGCGGCCAATAGCACTAATCTGCCGCGGATCCGCGGCCTTATTACTGAGTTAGCAGCTCGTATTTTCCCAGAATTCTTAGAATCCCCTGCTGTTAATTTTCAGGCCTATCAAATAATTTTTTCGACACGTTTAAAATTGACAGAAACTTAAGGGGTCCGGGGTTATGTTTTCGCATTTTTCCGACGATCGAAGTTCTAATTAGTTGCTAACAAGCTAGTAAAGGTTTAGTAGGCTCTGATACCACTGTAAGTCCATGTCACGCACCCCACGAGCTTGCAGGGAGGCGGAATATATGAAAAACAATTATCAAAGCTTCGTAACACGGACTTGAGCACACGAATCGTGTCTAAACCATTACTAGCAAACTACAAAAGGTTTAACTACTCGGATTCGAAGTTATACCTCACGTTACTTATCCTTTGGGTCTTCATCGCTGCCCTCCACTCCTCGTAGGCTCTATGGAACGTCGGCACCTCAACGGCCTCCTCGAGTCAAAGACGATCCACCCGAGAGTCTATATTCCGGGCTCCTATCTCGAATCTGAGATAACTACGGCTTCTAGATCGCTAATCTAGAAGTCCTAGAGGGTGTAGAGTAATGAGATGGATTAATTAGTCACTTAAACCCTAGGTTTCTCAACTCATGAGTGCTATTAGGGTTTGAGGAGGAAGATGAAGAAGTGAGGAGAGAGAAAGCTTTTGTGATAATAAAAGAATAATGTCTCATCCTTTGAATAATATGAAGCACCAAAATATCATAATAAAAATCTATCATAATATCTAGGATGCTTCATTTAATTCATTTGAGATGAATCATCTCATGAGTCATTATCCATTTAATGAAAACCTACATCTCATCTCTCCACCTCATTTGTTTAAATTCTAAAAAGAATTAATCACAAATGAGTCACCTTCTTCTAGAGGCTTCCCGAAAAATTACGAGACTGCCCCTCCCATCCGTATTTCCGAAAAACACGGATAATCTTTGACTGAATAAATCCATCTGTATAATACTAGAATCTGGCTTAAACTAAAGCCCGCTAGTATTATCTGCCCGATCATAATACGTGCACAAGTGTACGTAAGTGATCGCGGCCCTGCCGTAAAACCATACGGCCTCTACACCTTTTGCCCGGTGCAGGAAAACTCTCTATGTGGGACTCTAAAGACTCGACACTACACTGGCAGTGGGTTTAACCACGGCCGCAAGCGGTACTAGCTGTACGTAACGGTCCCCAGGTAGATGTCGATAAGAAGGACGATGAGGAACCCATCCGAACTCCTACTGAGCCTAATGTGACAATCTCCGTACAGTCCGGTCTGTTCTTCTAGGACTATCACATATCGGGCTTAGGGGGGCGGTAAACGTTATACCCCTAATAGCGATATAAGTCGTGTCGGAGTGCAGCCCATTACACCTTGAGAAACTACTGGAAGCCACCAGTAAATCTCGCTTGCCCTGGCCAGGGACTTTGCGTAATGGCTCTCCAAACACAGCGCGATATCAACCCCCAATACCGGGAGAGACGAATCCCGTCTAACCGCCACTGCCTCCAAGTGCTTCGGGACTGCACCCAACTACTACCTGTTTGCACGACTCCTTTGAGCCGTGGCAGGGTAGTAATCTAAGTACAGTGGGAACACACCCGAGGTGAAGTAGCAGTATCAAGTCGACGGACTAAGCTGTACTCATGTCACCTGGGAACTGCTATCTGACGATGGGTATAAATCCAACCTACAGTTCCCGGCGAGTCCTGTCCGGTGTACCCGTAACCTAACGAGCACCTATATACTATCTCCAGTACGACGTACTGATGGCTGTGGGACAGACCATCTCCCCAACTGGGATGAGAAGCGTACACACTAGTCTACTCTGGAGTATCGATGCCCTGTCTCGATAATCCTACGACTAGGGACCTGTATAGGATGTTGCTTATAGACTACCCAGCCCCCACTAGTGTGACTGCCATCACAACGCTGGTAATCAAGCAAAGATCCTTAGGGCTCTACTAATATGTATAAGCGATACGTTACAAGAAACATATGCACATATTAAAATAAACTCAAACCAAGTAGCATACTACCATTTTTAGCAAGACTATCAAAACAACAGTGAATATCCCAAGCTTCCATTAAGTAATATACAAACTAGTATGACACAGTAATGGCCTCTAGGGCATAAACACTAACAATTTCTGCATCATATGTATTGTATTTCATTCACTTTTGTATCCATGCATGTTTAGAACTGACTTAGTGTGAATTTGTGAACTTTGAAAGTTTCTAGAAGAGGTTAGGGTTTGAATTGTATCCAAAGGTGTAATTGAGATTAGTTGTGACCTTAAACCCCTGTAGGGAATGTATATTGGACTGGAACCATAAAGTAAACCCCAAACCCCAGAATCTAGAAATCCCGATATCGGGAAATTGTGTAATTTGTGATGTTTTGGAGATCTGCTAACACCCGGGGACCCTAGGATTTATTTTGCAAACACAGTGATACATGCAGGCACCTAGGAAGCTACCACAGAGACCCGAGCCCCAACCCCCAAGCTAAGGCCACAAATTTAATCGTTCTAGCCACAATTTGCGGCAAGAGTAGGGGAAATTTGGACAGTGTTTGTTCTGTGGCTCCTTTATCAGTAAAATAGATCCTCCATATATGCAGAATTGGCTAATTTGACCTAGGGTAAAATATGGGACCATTTTCTTTAGTTGCTGCATTGTTTTGCGACCTTATTTTAATTTGGGATTTGGTATTTGATATTGTATTCCGTCGTGTGGCGTTTGAACGTCAACGACTAGGGTTATTGGTCGTGTTTTGCATGCGAGGCTATAGGTTTTAACCTATGAGCGAAACGTGTGCCGTTTTGGTTTTCCGACTTGATTTTAATACGCATTTGCGATTGTGTATTGGTTGTAGGTATCCCATGTGGATTTTGAGACGACGAGGAGAGCGTGGCGTCATCGACTCCAGATAGAGAGGATCTGGTGAGTAGATATATATCTACGGGGGAAGTCGGGTGGATGGCGTATAACACCCCCGCAGTTTCGTAGAATAGAACGCGAATGCGTTATAATTATATTATATATATATATATACGGATGTGATATGAAATGACTTTGGGTTAGTATAGTGTACTTGTAAGATAGTGTTTAGTTAGTTTATTAGTCGCGAACCCTAGAGTAGTGATTTGCATACACGCGCGCACACACACTTGCGTACTTTTATTACTTGTGTGTATATGGGGATATGTATATATATATACACACATAGGTATGGGACTATGTATGTATATATATATATATATATATACGTATACATATACATGGCTGATGAGGATAGTATATGGTATTTGGAGATGAGTCGATGAGATTGGGCATGGTGCCATGAGATCGGTGATATGTTTTGGTTCGTATTATGAGATACGACATGATATAATAGCGGGTCCTTAGGCGTTGTGTTTCATACACACGCATATATATATGTAGATGGTATCAGTATTGTACTGGACGTAGATCAGTACCCAGTTCACGATATGTGATGATAAGGATACCAGATGAATAATGAGATAAATGTGATATTTGACCCGTACCCAGATTTGGGATGCCGTACGACGGATTTACCGTACGAGCTATTTATTGATGATAGATCCGCACTCTTGACTTGAGGATGTCATATTATATAGTGTATCGTATGGGATACTATTGAGGCGGGATCACCGACTATTATATATATGTATATATCGACTCAGACTTAGGTGGTTTTCCCTTACCCTTCGATTAGTCTATTAGTTTAGTCCTGTAGTTTATTCGTAGATGTTAGACTAGACTCGAGTCATACCTATTTCAAAACCAATGAATCGTGAGAATTTTTAAAGACAGGCCAAGAGATTCTACGGATATTTCAAAGAACGTACCTTTTCTTAAAAACACCGTAGCCCTATTTTCTAAATACACGATTCGTGTTATTTCAAATGGCAAACTGTATGACTCGTGTATATTAGTGTAGCTTCCTTATTGTTGTGTTATTATTCATGTTCCGCATATTATTGCTGCATTTACTATTCATTTGCTATTTATTCGTATTTTTCGCATCGCATCGCATGATTATATAGTGTTTTCATTAGTTAGTATTAAAATATTGCTATCAGGACACTAGCACCATTACCAATGATGCGTATGCTCCACGTACACTGCTTGCCGGCTCACACACATCATCATCGGTAATTGACATGTCACGTACACTTTAGAGAATATTAATCCTTTGATGTTGCTTGTTAGCTGATAGTTCCGACATGGTATTAGTGTGCTTGCTTTTATATGATAGCTTAGACATTGCATTTATTTTCTGCGTTATCTCATGCATTTATATTTATATATTCATTTCCATGCGATAGTAAGGGCCAGTCCGGATTGCCGGAGCCCAGTATTCATTATTATTGACTTTTATTTTGGATTTCGGATTTTTCATGAGATTTCTAGATTTGGAGAAACCGCAAGATTTAATAAACTCATTTATCATTTTAAAAGATAAAAGTGCGGTTTTCTCATGTTATGATTGTGATATGTCCACCATGAGTTTTCTCGGCCCTTGAGCGATATCATACACCCGATTCGAGGAGGAGATGAACCGTCTGTGGGTGCATGGTGGACCCGTTGCGGTACCCCGGGGCGAGAAGATCGCAGAGAATGGAATTTGAGCCTGTGACAGGGGAGCATTGCTGACCAGTGATTTTATTGAGATTTTTGATACAGGCCAGTCCGGATAGCCGGAGCCTGAGATATTGAGATTTTATGATACAGGCCAGTCCGGATAGCCGGAGCCTGAGATATTGAGATTTGATGATACAGGCTAGTCCGGATAGCCGGAGCCTGAGATATTGGGATATTGAGATATATATTTTGTGTCGTTGCTTGACACTGATTTTCTGATGATTTCATTGATGATTCTTAAATGGTTATACAGAAATCTCACTATATTAAGAAAACAGTTTTCTCATTCATGATGTATTCTGTTCATTATACCGCATTCATACCTCATATTTACGATATATTGCTACCTGAGGCACTGACACGAGCACATAGGATTACACTTATGCATAGATATTTACCCTTGCCTTTATATTATGCTTCAAGCCATATTATCATTGAGGATATATTTTATGATCGTATTGACCTAGGATTGAGTCATACATATGATTTCTGCTCTATGATGTTTTCTACTCACGAGTTGGCAACTCACCCCCGTTGTGCCACAGTTCCTGCAGGTTTTGCCGTAAGGTTTTGTTGCGGCTTTGCCGGTACACTGCTTTCATTCCAGGTGATTGCTTTGGTAATTGGGTTCACTTGCATCATGACCACCATTGTACTTTATTTATATTTAGGTTGTATTTAGTAAACTCCATCAACCAGACTGTATTATTTATTTGACTTAGAGACCAGTTGTATATTATTTCGACCTTAGAGTCGGGCGTTGTATTATTATGGTTTTCATGATGATTTGAGTTTCCTTTTTGAGTTTTGATCCTCGCCCTTCGACGTTGTATATTATATTGTTTGCATGATTGTGACCGTCAATTGACGAAGAGCTAGCTCCCGCTTGGGGATGCCTTTATTCATATTATTCTTGTTGTACCCTTTTGGGGCCAGTATTTACAAAGGAAACTCTGCCGAAATTTTCAGAAAGGTCTTGAGATTTAAAAATGCATATTCGGCTTATGTTATTAAAACCACTTTCTTTAAAATAGTTTTCTTCACTTCAATTTAAAATGGTTTAGATTTCTGGGATTTTTGGCTTACTTGAATTAGATGTGGTCCTATAGACTTCATATGATTCAAGTGCCAGTTATGTGCCATTACGGGTCGTGACAAAGTTGGTATCAGAGCGCTAGGTTAAGCTTGGTTCGAGTCTATGTTTGACTATGCGGAGCCTAGGGCGTTTGTATATATACGGAATATAGGCTTGACCTTACGGAACTTAGACTTGGTCGAGGGGGTATTAGACCCGAGCTTTCGTCGTGTAGGTTGACCTTGGTTGATGGAGTAGGTGACTTAAGGAGAGTGACGTACCGTGTGTATGTTCCGCGGCATACTTACGATACGCTACTCCGCTTAAGAAGCTTTAGAATGTACATTTCCTTGCACAGCATTATATACATTCCTATGATCTATCCTCATCGATATTGATTTATGGTTTTGCTGCCACGATCACATGGGCAGAGAGAGAGAGAGAGAGAGCTACGGCTAGAGTTGCGTCAGCACGAGCTCGTCACGGACAAGGACTAACCAGGGCGTGATTCCAAAGGACACATGAATGCATAAAGGTGTCATTTTATTTATGTTTTCGCGCCTCGAGCGTTTGATGGATCGCTTTTACGAGATTTCTTAGACGTGTAGATCAGCAACAGAGGATTGGGCCACTGCTAGAGGCCAGCCAGAATGTGATGACTGTCAAAGCACCAATTATTCTTGATGATTGAGGCACTGTTCAGCGTGCGGACAAATGAGCCAGTTGCTGCTGCGAATGATGAGATATCGCCCCAAATGTTGGAGCTATTGCTGCACGAGTTCTACTTAAAGATATGATAGAAGATCGCTATTCATCCAAAGATGAAAGACTAGGACATGTGATTCATTGCCTACCCCGATGCGAGGTCATCAGATTGATTGATTCCAGCTAGAGATGACTTCATGTGGGTACGTTGAGAGTCGATAGAGACAACCAAATGTCAGGAACCTATTTTCCAAGTTTAAAGTATTCGGAAAACAATGCAAGTAATTATATGGACCCTCTAGAAGAATGAAACCCTAACTCGATATAATGACCATGAGAACGCTTGGAAACCTTAGGGTTTGCAGCAGTTCAGCGGTGCCATTAATGAGGCTTTGGTTTGCCCTTCTATGGTTGGTCCACAGGTACTGTGGCATGTACTGGAATACTAGCAAACTGTACTCAAGATGTTGAGCTCTTGAGGGATTATGGAACCTTGACAAATCGATCGAAAGGTTTGACGTCATTCGGATATCATATGATGGGATACATTGCTTAGGAGACTCCAGATACGAGTATAGCCGTTGGAGCGCAGTTCATGCAGCCACGAAGAGACGGGTCCGAATCAGTCGACATTAGAGAAAAGTGGAATAAGAGGTTCGTACGAGATCTTGATGAGATGACGTTCCACTCCGCTGACATCAGAGATGTGATACGCATACAGAGGCGTTGTACATGGATATATCTTTCAGAAGGAGTCGCGATGAGTATGCAGCCATTCCGGAACAAGAAATAGATTTAGTAAAGGATGATGACCTCTGGGTAGTTTGACAGAAACGAGATTTGGGAGAGATTTCGACAGAACCTTTCTGGAATACTGTACGAGAAGACTTGGACCCAGGATCGGTCATATTACGCACACCCAGTAGGGCAAAGTTCGGTATCATCGACGAGACATGTTATGAGCGACCATGACAGTTGGCCAGAGATCTTTAGAGGATGTGCTAGAGCGGGACTATTTCCGCCATCTTTGATTTGATATTTTGGACGATTTATTTGAATGATTGAGATTTTGTGCACCACGGTTGCACTTGACTTGGATTTGATGTCATTCGAGAGGTTGATTTTGATTTCATACCTATGACATGCATGTGATTTGACTTATACTTTCGGCATAGTTTTCAGGCACCTTTTGCATTTTGATTTGATTTTGTGCACGCTGATGCACATGGTTGTGAGATTATATACCACGGTATACCTGATTTGGATTTGAATTGAGATGTCTTGTATACCGTCGTTTTTTATTGTGATATTCGATATTTGTTTTCGTGCACCTTGTGCACTTGATTTGGATTTTGCGCAGACTTGGGCGCTAGATGCGATTTTGATGCACACCAGATGCACTAAATCGAGATTCTTCATGCATATCAGATGCACCTAATATTGCTGTCAGGCACACCCGTTACTTTTGACAGGTGTTTCGTGCACGCCCGTTGCACTTAGATTTTGTTTCTGTGCACATGTGTGGCACATTCATGGATTTCGATTTCCGTGCACACCAGACGCACGTGGAAGTCATATATACATTTTGGGATTGATTTTCTTTGAGCAGCATGTTTTATGATATTTACTATTTGATATATTGACTGAGCAGGACTAGTCAGAGGACAGTACCTGAATATTTTTTTTCATGCGTTGATAGTTATCGAAGAGATTTCCAAAGAAAGAGCTATAGTCTCAGTATTTACCTGCATGTCCGAGATGACACGAAACATTTTACAAAGGAAACTCTTCTAAATTATTTTTCAAAACGGCGGGACGTGTATATTAAACAAAGGGTATATATACTTATAGTTATTTTCTTACAATAAACGTCCGCCACTGTGCTGCGATACGCGCATCGCATAGCGACTTGTAACTGGTTTGGCATACATTTCTTCAGATGTTTTGACGAGTTTACCATAATGCGTACTATGTACATGTTTTAGTCTTGAGTATATCATGTTGGTTTTCGTATTGGACTTGGACATTTGTGTCTTCACCATAACTCCGATGATTGCGGGATACTTGACGGAGTTTTGATTTTGAGTTATATGCTCATTTTTCATGTGCATGCATTGCGTTACGATATGTTTTATGTATTTACGATTTCGGAGCCCCGACGACTTGATCATTTTACTGAAATGTTTTAGTATTTGTGGGGTTTAAATTTAAATTCGGGGACCGAATTTTTTTAAGGGGGGAAGACTGTAACATTTCAGAAAAATAAAATATTACTTTTGGGAATTTATAAAATTAAATAATAAATATTATGAATATTTCGATAATGCGGTATAATTAAATACCGATAAATTGGAAAATATTTGGAAAATTATAGAAATTACGGAAAAGAGGGTGTTTTATGTGATTCAGGTAAATTATAAATTTCTATGATTAATTATATTACATTTTAATGCTAATCGCAATTAAATATCGCTAACCTTGCATTAATCCGGATTTGTGCACATATGACATGCACCATGTCATACTACACCTTTTACATTTTCCTACCATGATCTTTTCTTATTTTCATTGTATGATTTGGTTTTTAAAATGAGAAAAGAGAAATGAAAACAAAGAAAAGGAATTGGAATAAAATATTAGAGCATGGGCAAGAGAGAGAAGAGAGAGTGAGGTGAGGGGGTGTTTGACTTGTCTCCCATTGTGTTCCCTCCATTTTCCTTTTCATCATTCTCACTCCCTCTCCCATAGTTGCTGCCTCCATTCCCTCCCCCCTCTACCTCCTCACAACTCCATCAAAAACCCATTAAAAACTGCACCTCCATTTCATTAAAAGTGTGCACAAGACCATCACAAGCATTTTGGACCAAGAAAAATCGGATTTTGAGCACTTGGGGCAACTCAAGAAAATTCTTGAGTTGCCAAATGAGGTAATTTCTGCATCATTTGTATTGTATTTCATTCACTTTTGTATACATGCATGTTTAGAACCGACTTAGTGTGAATTTGTGAACTATGAAAGTTTCTAGAAGAGGTTAGGGTTTGAATTGTATCCAAAGGTGTAATTGAGATTAGTTGTGACCTTAAAACCCTATAAGGAATGTATATTAGACTGGAACCATAAAGTAAGCCCCAAACCCCAGAATCTAGAAACCCCGATATTGGGAAATTGTGTAATTTGTGATGTTTTGGAGATCTGCTAACTCCTGGGGACCCTAGGATTTATTTTGCAAACACAGTGATACATGCAGGCACCTAGGAAGCTACCACAGAGACCCGAGCCCCAACCCCCAAGCTAAGGCCGCAAATTTAATCGTTCTGGCCGCAATTTGCGGCCAGAGTAGGGGAAATTTGGTCAGTGTTTGTTCTGTGGCTCCTTTATCAGAAAAATAGATCCTCCATATATGCAAAATTGGCTAATTTGACCTAGGGTAAAATCTGGGACCATTTTCTTTAGTTGCTGCATTGTTTTGCGACTTCGTTTTAATTTGGTATTTGGTATTTGATATTGTATTGTGTCGTGTGGCGTTTGAACGCCAACGACTAGGGTTATTTGTCGTGTTTTGCATGCGAGACTATAGGTTTTAACCTATGAGCAAAACGTGTGCCGTTTTGGTTTTCCGACTTGATTTTAATACGCATTTGCGATTGTGTAGTGGTTGTAGGTACCCCCATATGGATTTCGAGATGACGAGGAGAGCGTTGCGTCATCGACTCCAGCAAGCGAGGATCAGGTGAGTAGATATATATCTACGGGGGAAGTCCGGTGGATGGCGTATAGCACCCCCGCAGTTTCGTAGTATAGAACGCGAATACGTTATAATTATATATATATATATATATATACGGATGTGATATGAAATGACTTTGGGTTAGTATAGTGTACTTGTAAGATAGTGTTTAGTTAGTTTATTAGTCGCAAACCCTAGAGTAGTGATTTGCATACATGCGCACACACACACTTGCATACTTTTATTACTTGTGCGTATATGGGGATATGTATATATATACACACACATAGGTATGGGACTATGTATATATATATATATATACGTATACATATACATGGATGATGAGGATAGTATATGGTATTTGGAGATGAGTCGATGAGATTGGGCATGGTGCCATAAGATCGGTGATATGTTTTGGTTCGTATTATGAGATACGACATGATATAATAGCGGGTCCTTAGGCATCGTGTTTCATACACACGCATATATATATGTAGATGGTATCAGTATTTTACTGGACGTAGATCAGTACTCAGTTCACGATATGTGATGATAAGGATACCAGATGAATAATGAGATAAATGTGACCCGTACCTAGATTTGGGATGCCGTACGACGGATTTACCGTACGAGCTATTTATTGATGATAGATCCGTACTCTTGACTCGAGGATGTCATATTATATAGTTTATCGTATGGGATACTATTGAGGCGGGATCACCGACTATTATATATATGCATATATCGACTCAGACTTAGGTGGTTTTCCCTTAACCTTCGATTAGTCTGCTAGTTTAGTCCTGTAGTTTTCACGTAGATGTTAGACTAGACTCGAGTCATACCTATTTCAAAACTAACGAATCATGAGTATTTTTAAAGACAGGCTAAGGGATTCTACGGATATTTCAAAGGACGTACCTTTTCTTAAAAACACCGTAGCCCTATTTTCTAAATACACGATTCGTGTTATTTCAAATGGAAAACTGTATGACTCGTGTATATTAGTGTAGCTTCCTTATTGTTCCGTTATTATTCATGTTCCGCATATTATTGCTGCATTTACTATTCATTTTCCATTTATTCGTATTGTTCGCATCGCATCGCATGCTTATATAGTGTTTTCATTAGTTAGTATTAAAATAATGCTGTCAGGACACCAGCACCATTACCGATGATGCGTATGCTCCACGTACACCTGCTTGCCGGCTCACACACATCATCATCGGTAATTGACATGTCACGTACACATTAGAGAATATTAATCCTTTGATGTTGCTTGTTAGCTGATAGTTCCGACATGGTATTAGTGAGCTTGCTTTTATATGATATCTTAGACATTGCATTTATTTACTGTGTTATCTCATGCATTTATATTTATATATTCATTTCCATGCGATAGTAAGGGCCAGTCCGGATTGCCGGAGCCCAGTATTCATTATCATTGACTTTTATTTTGGATTTCGGATTTTCCATGAGATTTCTGGATTTGGAGAAACCGTAAGATTTAATAAACTCATTTATCATTTTAAAAGATAAAAGTGCGGTTTTCTCATGTTATGATTGTGATATGTCCACCATGAGTTTTCTCGGCTCTTGAGCGATATCATACACCCGATTCGAGGAGGAGATGAACCGTCTGCGGGTGTATGGTGGACCCGTTGCGGTACCCGGGGCGAGAAGATCGCAGAGAATGGCGTTTGAACCTGTGACAGGGGAGCATTGCTGACCGGTGATTTTATTGAGATTTTTGATACAGGCCAGTCCGGATAGCCGGAGCCTGAGATATTGAGATTTGATGATACAGGCCAGTCCGGATAGCCGGAGCCTGAGATATTGAGATATTGGGATATTGAGATATATATTTTGTGTCGATGCTTGACACTGATTTTCTGATGATTTCATTGATGATACTTAAATGGTTATACAGAAATCTCACTATATTAAGAAAACAGTTTTCTCATTCATGATGTATTCTGTTTTCATTATACCGCATTCATACCTTTTATTTACGATATATTGCTACCTGAGGCACTGACACGAGCACATGGGATTACACTTATGCATAGATGTTTACCCTTGCCTTTATATTATGCTTCAGGCCATATTATCATTGAGGATATATTTTATGATCGTATTGACCTAGGATTGAGTCATACATACGATTTCTGCTCTGTGATGTTTTCTACTCACGAGTTGGCAACTCACCCCCGTTGTGCCACAGTTCCTGCAGGTTTTGCCGTATAGGTTTCGTTGCGGCTTTGCTGGTACACTACTTCCATTCCGGGTGATTGCTTTGGTAGGTGGGTTCACTTGCATCGTGACCACCATTGTACTTTATTTATATTTCTGTTGTTTCTAGTAAACTCCATCAACCGGACTGTATCATTTATTTGACTTAGAGACTAGTTGTATATTATTTCGACCTTAGACTCGCGCATTGTATTATTATGGTTTTCATGATGATTTGAGTTTCCTTTTTGAGTTTTGATCCTCGCCCTTTGGCGTTGTATATTATATTGCTTGCGTGGTTGTGACCGTCAATTGACGAAGAGCTAGCTCCCGCTTGGGGATGTCTTTATTCATATTATGCATGTTGTACCCTTTTGGGGCCAGTATTTACAAAGGAAACTCTGCCGAAATTTTCAGAAAGGACTTTAGATTTAAAAATGCATATTCGGCTTGTGTTATTAAAACCACTTGCTTTAAAATAGTTTTCTTCAGTTCTATTTAAAATGGTTTAGATTTCTGGGATTTTTGGCTTACTTGAATTAGATGGGGTCCTATAGAATTCATATGATTCAAGTGCCAGTCACGTGCCATTTCGGGTCGTGACAGAAATATCCATAGAATCCCTTGGCCTGTCTTAAAATACTCACGATTCGTTAGTTTTGAAATAGGTATGACTCGAGTCTAGTCTAACATCTACAAGTAAACTACAGGACTAAACTAACAGACTAATCGAAAGTGGTAAGGAAAACCATCTAAGTCTGAGTCGATATTTATATATATATATATATCTAGTAGTTAGTGATCCCGCCTCAATAGTATCACATAGGATACAATATATATAATATGACATCCTCGAGTCAAGAGTGCGGATCTATCATCAATATATAGCTCGTACGGTAAATCCATCGTACGGCATCCCAAATCAGAGTACGGGTCGAATATCACATTTATCTGGTATCCTTATCATCATAACATGAACGGGGGTACTGATCTAAAGTCTAGTACATACTGATACCATCTACATATATATGCGTGCGTATGAAAACACATCGCTTAAGGACCTGCTATAATATCATGTCGTATCTCATAATACGAACCATGTCATATCACCGATCTCGTGGCATCATGCCCAATCACATCGACTCATCTCCAAGTACCATGTACTATCCTTATTATCCATGTATATGTATACATACATACATATATATATATACATATTCACATGCCTATATGTATATATATATATATATTTATATATCCCCATATACGCACAAGTAAAACATGTAAGCGTGTGCGCGCACGTATGGGTGTAATCTTATTCTAGGGTTCGCGACTAGGAAATTAACTAACGACACTATCATCCAAAGTCTTCTAAAGCAATTCTAGCTAAGTATACACATCTTATAATACCATATAAGTAAATATCTATATAAACATAACGCATTCGCGTTCTATACTACGAACTGCGGGGGTGCTATACGCTATCCACCCGACTTCCCTCGTAGATATATATCTACTCACCTCGATCCTCGCTTGCTGGAGTCGATGACGCCACGCTCATCCTCATCGCCTCGAAGTCCACGTGAGGGGGGGTACCTACAATTTCCAATGCGTCATATACTATCAAAATTCGAACATGAAAACCAAAACGGCATGCTGTAACGCCTTAGATTTCGATTAGTGTTAGTTTAGACGTTAATACGGGTTTTTGGTAAAAAGTTTACCAATTTGGGTTCCTCACATTTTATAACATTTAATTAATAATTTATTATTATTTGTTATGGCATGTATACACTTGTGCATGTTTATGTGAGGGTGTGTTTGTCTAATCTTGTTCTCAGCAACCATGACAACTTAACCCTTAACCTAATTCTAAACCTTTGCTTTACCCTAATCCTAGATATTTTGAGTGAGAAGAGAAGAAATTTGTTTTGAAGAGAAGAGGTGGCATGGTGTATTGTGAAAGCATTAATGGTGAATTAATGAATGGGTGCACTCACCTCTTACTCTCACCTCTCTCTTTCCCTTTATCTTTTCCTTCTCTTTTTCTCTCACACTCATTTCCTTCTCATTTTCTCATCTCTCTCTCATCTCAACTGAACACTTTCATTTCCTACACAAAACTTCACTAATTAATCACAAAAACTTCACAATCTCACCAAAAATCACATCTTTTGCCTCTTGGATGCCTTGGAGCTTGGGAAGCTTGGATCTTTGAGTTCTTTTGGTTAGGTAATGATCTCTAACTGTTCTTTATGTTGTTGTAGTATTGTGTAGTCTTGTAGTTTTAGTTTAAAAAGTTAAAAGTTAAGTTTTCGTGCAAATATCGTATTTTTAGTGTCAATATATAACATCTGTGATCTGCTGTGACCCCGGGAGTTTACTAGAAAACCAAACAATGTAGTTGTGTTGTACCTGAGACCATAGGACATCACCTGGAGCACGGACCCCTGGAGCTCGGACTCAGCCGGCGACGAGAAGGCGAAATCTGGCGACGTCGGTTTTTCAATGGAGTTGGGGTTTGGGTTTTTGTGGGTAGGTGTCTTCTATGGTTTAGGTGTGTTTGAGTTTTGGGTTTTCTTTGTATACAAAATCTGGGATCACATGGGTAGTTTCTTGTGTTACGTTTACGCGCGATACTTTATACGACATGGTTCATGTGCTTTGTGTGGTTTTGCTCTTGGGTTGGTTTCGTAGTGTCTCTACGCACGTTAGCCACAATACGAACACTTGAGAGTAAGTTTTGTGTTGTCGCGTTGGTCAGCGTAGTTTGTACGTGTTTTGGGTCTATTGCTAATATATACTTGCTTTGTCGTGTTATGTTTTAGGTTCACAGGCGGGGACTTTGGACGCTGCGACGAAGGGAAAACAGGTGGTAGGCTTCACTTAGCCAGGAGCGTTGGTGAGTAGATTTAACATCTACAGGGTAATCACCCGCATGGCGTTATGCGTCTGGGCTAGAGATGTTATGAATTGTCGCATATTCTATTTCATATATAGAGTTGCGCATACACCTTATTGCTTAGTTATTTGTTGTGCTTGAACTAGTACCCTTAGGACACTGCACTATTATTGACGGCTCATGTTGCACGAGCACTGATTTTATGCTACACACACCGTCAATAATTTCCATGACACGCACAACACCAATACTTATATGATATTGTTTGGTTAGGGAAATTGAGACATTAGTTCATATTTCTTTATGCATATGACATATAGCATACCTGTATACCTACATGCTTACATATATGCCTTGACATGCTTACATGCTAGTTACCTGTATACCTATAGGGTATTGTACCATTAGCGATAGGTACATACACACATAATGACATAGCTACATGTATACTTTGCTTACATACTTCACTTATACCCGGAGGGTATATTACATCATTACTGATAGGTATATACATATACCTTGCTATACCTTTATGTTTACACATATATCTGGCTATAGCTACATGTTTAAGTTTATTTGATGTTATATAGAATTGGAGAAATTAGGAACCGCATGATATATTATATTAACTTGTTGCAGTTAAATAGCGGCTTTTCCTTTATATGCTTACATTACAGTTTTATGTTGCATATATTATATTCATGGATTTTCGCATTGAGATATGGATTTTTCATGAACTTTTCTGGATTTGAGGATCGTGGTAGTTTCATGAAATTATGCATTATTTGAAAAACCCGGTTTCTCTTGATATGATATTTCAGCAGCCACCATGAGATTTATCGGTTCTGATATATATACCCCATGCGAGGAGCGTCGTGGGCCGTATGAGGGTACATGGTGGGGCTCAGAGGTACCCCGGGGCAAGAAAGGGATAGTCGATGTAACATGCCGATGAGGCCTGGCAGGGGAACCATACTCTCCGGTGACAGTATCTTTGTCTCGACGGGTATCGTGGGGATACAGGCAGGGGTCATGTACGTATGGATACGTCGGAAGACGAGGGTCGAAGCTGGGCACTCGGGTTTTCGGTATAGCGTATGATACGTACCTATCAGGGTCCTATCGTGGTGACAGCACCTGATAGATCAGTATGTTTGTGTCGATGCTTGACATATTGGTTTCATGATATTTTTACTCCTAAGTATATATAACAGTGGAATGAGACGCTGTTATATATGCATATATATATATATATATATTAGTGGAATGGGACGCTAATATATATGTATATATATCAACTCATATACATCATCATAATTACTCATGCAATTATATTTAGGATATTGAGATTCACTTGAGATTGGATTCAGGATATTTGAGGTTCACTTGATATTGGATTCAAGATATTTGAGATTCACTTGATATCGGATACAGGATATATGAGATTTACTTGATTTTGTCTTGATGGACTTTGGTCCTGCCACGATGTCAGGATTCCGTGGAAATGACATGTTTCATCCCATACTTCGCATTTATTGTTTATGCATTGCTTCATGTAGTAGTTGTATCTGCTAGTATACCTTTCATGACCGTTGCATATATACATTGTCATATCATTTCTTCATGTATTAGTAGTACCTGATAGAGTACCTTACATGATTGTTGCATACATATTGTCATATTATTGCTTCATATAATAGTTGTACCGGCTAGTGTACTTTTCATTACTATTGCACAGATATGACTATTATTGCGATTAGCTTGCATATGTTAGATTCGCGCTGTACGTGCATACTTGCGATTACCTGCATATGTTATTCACTATTCACGAGTTGGCAACTCACCCCCGTTGTGCCACAGTATTTTGCAGGTTGTTCTCTAGAGTAGTCGAGGCAGGCTATTCATCTATTATATCATCTTTTGCTGCGGATACCGCTCCAGCTCATAGTGTGCGGTTTTGC
Source organism: Agapanthus africanus (assembly GCA_030015575.1). NCBI lineage: Eukaryota > Viridiplantae > Streptophyta > Magnoliopsida > Asparagales > Amaryllidaceae > Agapanthus > Agapanthus africanus. Next base: position 296,859,620 of record CM057347.1, read on the forward strand.
TTAGGTGGGTTTTGTGGTTATCCGTTCATGTTCATTGTATATTCGTAGTTTCCCGTACTCTCCATCTACCATTATCATGTATGACTTAGAGACTTGATGTGAGGACGATATTGTATATTATTTTGTGACTTAGAGGTCTTTTATGCACTTTTATTGATATCGTCTTTTATTTCTTCGCTACGGCGTCGTATATCTGTTGTAGTGGTTGTTTTCCGCCTTTGAACGTGTTTTTGCTCCCGTTTGGGGATGCTTTACTTATATTTATGTTGTACCCATTTTTGAGGCTGGTTTTTACAAAGGAGGTGCTGCCAAAATTTTAAAGGAAATAAAGTTGGACTTTTAAAGAATTTGGGTTGAGATTTCAAAGGTTTTGAAAATGCTATTATTTCTTACTACTTTTAATGGTTTAGATTGCTGGGTTTTCGGATTACTTAAATTGCGTTACACCTGTAGACGTTGCGTAGTTTAAGGGCCGTCACGTGCCAATTTCAGGTCGTGACACATGCGAATCGCTTATAGGTTAGAACCTATAGCCTACGCCTGCAAAACCACCAAACAACCCCCGTCGCTGACGTACAAACATCATACGACTGTTCATATCAGATTTTTGCATTTTTATACCGCCCATTCTTGATCACGTTGCATTTAGGTAGGTACTCTTGATCCGTGTTTGCTAAATAATTGCAGGTTACAGGTTCTCAGCTCTAAGCAGTGGAATTCATGAAAAAGGCGCAATAAATTCAGGACTTCCGCCAACCACAGATAAATACGGGTCTCCGCGCACTATCCGTATAATGCCGCATACCAGTTCAAGGGAAAAAATGGCAAATCATTTTTCATTTTCATGCACAAAGCACAAGGGCAGCACAAGATCCAAGACTTCTACGCGGAGCTCAAGAAAATCATGGCAAAAAGTCCACATCAAATCATCTTTTTGATCTGCTGAAATCTGGAAGAAAACTGAAGAGCTTTTGAGTAAACAAGTGTACCAAATAGAAGGCAATAGCAACATGGAGGAGCCCAGAAAAAATGAGCCCCCAATTCCAAAACATGGCCGCGGAACCGCGGCCAATATGGCACTTAGGCCGCGGATCCGCGGCCGAGTCAGCTCAGCACTGACTCGTTTTTTAGGGGTAGTTTTGTAACTTCATTTTGGGCCAGATTGTATCCTTAGGGTTTCAGTTTCCTGGCTATAAATAGCCCAGCTCAAAGCCAAACAAAGGGTGCTTTTCTTTGTATTAGATTTAGATTAGATTTTGTAGTTCTTCTTCCTCTTTTCATCTTTCTCCATTAAAACTTGTAGTGAGCTTTATGAGTGATGATGAATAAAAGAAGAGTTTCTTTTATGTCTTGTAATTTTGTTATTTTACTTGCTTGTAATTTTCATTTTCTAATCTAGTTGTTGATATTTGTTGTTTGCTTTCTTTCTTCTTCTATTTTTCTTTATCTTTACAACCATGATGCTTGAGTATGATCCTTACCAAAGTGATGTCTCAAATAGCTAGTTGTGATTTTCTAACCCCTTTCTTTCTATCTTCCTCCTTGTTTTATTTTCTTTTTCTTGTTAATGGGTGAGTAGTTTCTCACTTGTTAGGGTAGGATAAAGAAAGTTTGAGAGAAGGAAATCTGTCTCACTCTTTTCTTGCCCAACATCTTAATTCGGACTCCCGTTAATTGAACCACAATCTGCTCCCTACGGCACCCTATCCTACATGATAGCAGTGATTCCTTAGCGAGACCGGTGGTGGTTGAATTAACCGGAGGTTAAGGCTAAGAGCCATGAACGGACGGACAAAGACCAAAAGGAAGAAACTAAGCGTTGGAAAGCCTAGCTTATACTCACAATTTCCTTCCTAGTCGTGCTAATCCCCGTTGTTGCCGATTACCGTTGTTAGTTATATGTATGCCCTAGAGGCCATTACTGTACATTGGATGTATATTGTAGTGGATGCTGGGACATATATAGGGAGGACTTTCTTGCTCGACATGATAGTATGCTATCTGGTTGCTCTTTACCTTAACGTGTATACTAATTGTCTCTCTGTTACATGTTGGTAAAGCCCTTAGGATGTGTACTTGACTACCTGGACTATGATACAGATCATACTAGTGGGGACATGGTAGTCCATAAGTACATCCTTCAAGGTCCCTAGTCGTGGGTATATCGAGACGAGGCATCGATATACCAGAGTAGACTAGCGTATACCCTCTCGACCCATACAGATGGGCGATGGATGATCCCATATCCATTGGTGTTTGACATCAGAGATGATATACGGGTGCTCAGTGGAGACTGGGTACACTGGACGGACTCGCCGAGAACTCCCAGATGGTATTATACCTTACGTCAGATGGCAGTTCTCTGGTGACACTGGTACAGAGTAGTCTGTTGACCCGAGATCGTCATAGAGTCTTGTGTGATTCCCACTGTGCTTTGATTTCCACCTTACCACGTCCAAGAGGGCGTGCAAAACGGTGGCTTTTGGGTACAGTCCCGAATCACATGGAGGCAATGAGCGATAGGAGGGGATTCGTCTCTCCCGGTATAGGGAGTTGATGTTGCGCTGTGTTCGATTGGCTATAACCGGAAATCCCTGGCCAGGGTTGCTGAGATTTACTGGTAAGTGTTACCAGTATTTTCTCGAACTGTTATAGACCTCATATCGACACGACTTATCGAGCTATTGGGGTCTGACGTTTACCACCCCTAGGCGAGATATGCGACATATCAGACGAACAGACCGGACTGTGCGGTAAGTGTTACTGGTTGGATTCACAGGAGTGTGAGCGGGCTTGCTCGTCGATCTTCTGATCGCTCAATACCCGGGTGGCCGTTACGTTTAGCAGACCGCTTGCGGCTTGTGGGTGATAGATATGATCATCATCTGCTGCCGGCGTATTGACGAGTCTTTAGAGTCCTACACAGAGGTTTCCTGGCTCAAGCGAAACGAAATAAGAGCGCATATGAGATATGTGCGGGGCCGAGAATAATCCATGTATGTGATACCGTATTCTATTCTCGCGATGAATGTATCGATCTGGTTGTATGCGATATAACCTAGTTATCGAATCAAGGATTGATTCGATAAATCGATACATTAGATATTAGTCGGTCATATGAGATATGACCGGATCGTTAAATCAAGTGTTTATTTGTTGATTTAATGCATAATTATATATTTGATATATTACTTTGCATTAACTAGTATCGGTTCACTTTAAATGGATTTTCTCGCTCGGATGTGCACATTGTATATGTGATATACTTTTTGTGCACTTGATTGTATCATGCTTGATGATACATGCTCTCTAGGGTTTGTGTAAAGATTAAACCATGGTTGTGTAATGGTTAGGGTTTTCTTTTTCATTTATTTATTTATTTCATTTATTTTATTTTGGAAAAGAAATGGCAAAAGAAAAGAAAATGGTTGCTAGTTTTGTTTTACATTGAAAGTTCATGAAGCTTTGACTAAGTGACCATTTTGTCTTCATGCTTAACCCTAACCATTCCATTTAACCATGATTTATTCTCTACACTTGACCATGGTTGCCACATGATAAGTATTCAATTTATTTTCTATTTGGAATTAACTTATCATAATATTCTTTCTTCTTCTTCTTCATCTTCTTCAATGAAGAAAGCTTCACTTCATCAATGGTGACTTCATGAAATGAGTGAGAAATCCAATTCTAAAGTGAACCCACCTCCTATTTTTTCATCCTCTACCTCTTGCCAAGTAGTATAGGGTGTTTCCTTCACAAGTTTTCTTGACTTGGTGAAGTTGGAGCTTGATCTAGCGATGCCTCGACGTAGATCATCTTCGGCATCGTCGTCGACGACCTAGCCCGCCCATTCTCCGATGAAGCCGACGCTAGAGCCCGGGATTCGATTTGAACAGCGAGGAGACTTCATTGCGAAGCTATGGAGGTGGAGAACCGGATCTACAAAGGTTGTATTTCCGTTTACCATTTAGTTAAGTTGTTAACTAGTTTCTATTTTGCCTAAAATTCTAGTTAACGATCCGTATTAGGGTTTCTCGGCACCCGTAAAATTTGAAATTGGCATGGTTGATGCCTTGTGAGACCTCATTAGTGTGCCTAGGAACCCTACAGTGGTATCAGAGCCGAGCTAGAGCCTTAGGCGATGCGTAGACGGAGTTAGAAGTCCGATCAAACCGAAACCCTAATTCAAAACATGCTCTCTGTACATTTTTGAAAATTGTGGATTTTTGAGAATTAAAAATATGCAGAAAATTCAGCAGGAAATTCTAAGAATTACGGTGCAAAAATTACCTAATGATCTATCTAAAATGCGGCGGAACCGCGGCATTAGCGTGCTAATGCGGCGGTTCCGCGGCCATTTTGTCTCTTCTCCCATTGAATTTTGCACAGTAATTCCTATTTTGCAGTGCTGGTTTTCCTGGGATATTTTTTTCTGAACTCAAGAGTTGAGTTTTTTGGGTTGTATTGGGGACTCGGTGTTTCGATCGGATTGTCTAATTTTGTCTATGTGATTTTCCGGATATTTTAGAATATGTTAAAAATGTTCGACCGGATATAAATACCCAACTTTTCCCCTGTCGGGAAATTTCCAAGTGTTGGATCTTTCCGTAGTTTAATGACGTTCTAAGTAGTGCAAGTAATGCGATGGACCCTCTAGAAGACAACAAACCTTAACTCGATTATGTGACCGTCTTGAACTGCCCTGTGAACCTTCGGGTTTGGGGCAGTACGGCGTGCCACATGTGAGGCGTTGGCTTGACCCTTCTACGGCTGGACCGTTGGTACTGAGGCACGAACTGAATGTTGTTAGACTTATTTCATGTGTTGATCTGTATCGGGAAAACTTGGGTGTTTGACTGTTCGATCGAAAAGTTTAACATTTTCTATTTATCTGGAATGGGATACAATAATTGGAATTCACAATAAATTATGAGATAACTGAATGAATATTATAAACATAGCAGTTTAGTCTCACTTGATCGGTTGCTACGGAATTTTGATGTGATCAAAAGTCCGTCGTAATCAAGTAGCGTACGTGGATACTCGCCGGATAAACTTAATAGACAACCTCACTCCATAGCCCCAACCAAGTGACTGTAGGAGAACCCCGTCGCCGAAAGCATCCGTTCGGGTGCTCACGGCAGCGGTGTTCCGCCTTGGTGCACTTCGTCGACGGTATCGGGGGTGCGGCCGTCTACTGATGTTTGCGACGAGCATTCGATCAGGATGTCGGGAATCTTGTTGAATTGCCCGACTTGATATTGAAAAGTGTTTTCGATTTTGAGACTAAAATGCAGGGTTTATAATTGTTAGGCATGCGATGTCTAAGGAATTCATTTGGTCAGGCATGCGATGTCTGAGGTGGTTGCGGATTCCAACTGTTGTAGTTTTACACTTTCTTTTCTGTGACTGTAAGTGTAATATGTGATATCGCCGGTTTCGTTGCTATATGTCAACGACAATTGGGATGCGCATATTTACTTACGTTGATGACATGTGATGTTATGTGTTGCTGGATATGTTATATTGGATCGTCGTGTTTGAATAGCCGGGGTTTTTTATGTGAGATGAGTGTTTTTCATTTTCATTCATGTAAAAACTTGTATGTAATATTCTTTTATTGGGGCACTTCCAGGTTGCGGAAGTTGTCACCGTTTGTATATTATTTACTTTTCCGCACTAGGATAGACCCAAGGAGGAGGGCACAAGTAACCGGGTTCTGGAGTCCAGTGGGAGACCAACTCGAGGAGTCGAGTCCGGGTCTCCTAACTCTAGAATTGGTAGGGTTGCTTGCCGCTCTCGTAGGGGTCTTGGGGTGTGGGTTTGGCTATTCATCGCGACCGTGGAATCCGTGTTTTATACTGGCTCGTATTGAAAACACGGACGTCCTAGTATATCCAATATTTCATATGTTTCTTCTGCTGCGATATCTGTGATGTGATCATGATATGTTTTGTGATAGATACAGTATATAGTATATATGATATATTATATAGGCGTTACTTATATTTTACACCCGCGCTAGCCCTGCCCCGCTCTGCCGTTAGTTACCTAACCTAACGGTGCACGAGGGGACATCGAGGCGAATGCGGATGGCATAAGTGTACGTCGTATTTATTTGTGATGTTTAGGTATTTAAATGATGGGACTTCATTAATATGATTAATGAAATAAAAGAAACCTAAGATGTTGTGGAATCGAATTTCGAAAATAAAACTGGTAGCTACAGTTCTTGCTTTGCACAGCGGTATATGTGATATATCCTGCACCTTATTCGATGAGGAAAGGACCGAGATCCCTTCACCGGGAGTGACTCCTTTAGCAATAACTGGTAGATGCTACACACTCGGTTTGTCTTTTGATAGCTTCTATAGTTTCTGCTTTGCACAGTGATATATATGATATATCCCGCACCTCATTCGACGAGGAAAGGGCCGACGATCCCTTCACCGAGATTGACCCCTTTAGCAAAACTAGAAAAGCCTAAAAAACACTCCATTTTAAAATCATTTGATTCTACAACGATATCAAGTTCATTACGCAATAGGTTTTCAGAAAAACCTGTCGTAGCCCTCCGTCATTTCAGATAAGTAGTAGTTAGTATTCGTGCTGCGTTTGTTGGCCTTTGTCAAGGCGCAGTGTGCGGTAGCTAACTGGTGCTTATCTGCTTATGCATATGATGCAGATTGGGTTAGGGTAGTCGTGAGACCTTGTTGGCCTTTGTCAAGGGTCGTGCGGGTGGGTTTAATTCAATCAGGAAATGACGGGTTGAACTTGACTAGCATCCTATGGTTTGTTGGTCTTTGTCAAGGTCATAGGAGGTTAGGGGCAAAATATTATCGGGAATTTCAAGTGTTGAAATTTGCAATGATATTGCATACCTTCTATGAGATAGTTGGATCCCGATACCCGCTGCGAGTAAGAGTTACTCCTGGGAGAGTTTTATACGTTACAATTAGCCGATCAAGTAGGTGTCTAGAAATGTGTCAACGGGGTTACGCCTCTGGGAAAACGAGGTTTACATTAATTAGGTTCGTGCGAAAGCACGGGGGACCTCCCTCAAAGTACCGACACTGGCCTGGCTGAAAGATTGGCGAACCTGTAGTGTGTAATTAATCCCGGCTAGTCTTTTCTTTTAGGGTTTGAAGGAAGATTTGATAAAAAGCAGTGGGAGCCATCCTGATTAGATAAAATAATAACCAATCTATTCTTGCAAGAGCGCACGCTGAGTGTTTTCTTCTCTCTCTCTCCAGGTAGCGACCATATCACGCCTTAATCAAGATAATAATACGGATATTTGACCGAACCCGCTTGTTATACTGAGCTGGGGAACGTTGGTCCAGCTCCAACTTATAATTGTTATAAGACAGAGCAGGAAATTAGGGATTACCAGAATTCCCGTGCCGTCCAAACGAAGTAAGTGCATACTGATGCATCATCTTCGGGTGTGTTCATTATATAGAACTGTTTCTCAGTGTCCTTTACGTCCTGGGTATATGATACCGGATCAGGATCCCGCATATGTAATATGTTACATGGCCTACAGATAGGTAAAGAACTGAGAACGGGTGATAAGTTTCATGAGGCAGAAAACGGGGCAAGAGTTGCAGCCAAGTCTGTTGGTCACTGTCACCCTGTATTCCAAATACATTGATTCTGAACGAATGTTATTAGATACCGAACCTGATATACAAAATCATATCAGTCTCTTTATTAGTAAAGAAAGGATATAATTTTGTATTGTTGGATAATGTTTTGAACATTTCCTATATCAAAAGTTGATCGGTTCAGGCACGTTATCTAAAAGCATTAATGTTCTAAATCAAACTACAGTTCTAAGTATACAGAACATACACAAGAGGAAGAGTCCAGAAATGAATGAATCCTTCTTGTGGTATTGTAGACTAGGTCATATCAATGCGACCCGACTAGCTAAGTTGCACATAGATGCATATTTAAATCAGTTTGAATCTACATCTTGTGAAACTTGCCAGTCATGTCACAAAGATATAATGACACCAGCTCTGTTTATTGGAAACAGAGAAAGAGTTAGTGAACTCTTGGGATGATACATGTTGATGTATGAAAGGTCCCCTGTCTACACATGCCAAGACCGGTTCTTTATACTTCATTACATTCCCTGATGATCTCTTTAGATTCAGACATATGTTCCTGTTGAAATACAAGTCCGAACCTTTTGAGATATTCACAGAATATAAGTTAGAAGTAGAGAACCAAAAAGGGGATAAGTATTATGTCCTTTGATGAGATCGAGGAGGAGAATACTTGAGCACGGAAATCCTGGATTATTCTAAAGGAGAATGAGATTCTCTCTCAGCATTACTCCTCCGTATACACCACAGTACGTCGGTGTATCGGGGCGGAGCAGATGCACCCTATATGATATGGTGTGCTCTATGATGAGTACTACTGTGTTTCCTATTTCCTTTTGGGAGTTATGCACTTGAGAAGCTGCATACCAATTGAATTGGGTTCCGATCAAATCTGTTGCCTACCACTTCATATATGATATGGAAAGGGAAGAACCCATATCTTAAGTTAGTTAAGATTCAGGGTTGTCCGGCCTATGTCTAAAAGCAAAATCCGGACAGGCTCGAGGCAAGGTCAGTTATGTACAACCGGAAAGGTTCCAGCTATACAAAACTGCAGCTGATGATTTGACAGAACCAAAAGATTCAATAGTTTCCGACGAACCTCAGCCTCTCCGCCGATCTGGTAGGGTTCCTCACCCACCTGAGAGATATTTCGGTTTCTCTATGACAGTGGGAGCGAGGATTGCATCATGAGATGATGACCCAACTGGTTTCGAGCTGGCCATCAGGAGTAAGACTCTGTAAGAATGGCTGGATGCTTAGCGATCTGAGATGGAATCCTTATACACCAACAAAGTATGGACTTTAGTTGCTATATCTGAAGGGTTAAATCCCCATCAGGAGCAAGTATATCTTGAGAAGATTACTTGGTGTAGATGGAAAAGTTGAGACTTTCAAAGCTAGACTTGTTAAAGGTTTTCGTCATTGACCAGGCGTGGATAATGATGAAACCTTTTTCCAGTATCTATGCTTAAGTCCATCCAGATTCTACTTGCCACGGCTACATACCATGACTACGATATCTGGTGGTTGGGTGTCATGACAACTTTTCTAAATGATGTTTTAGAAGAGGGAGTCTATAAGTACACAGCCAGAGGGCCTCGTAGACAGTGGGAGCAGCGGAAACGTGTGCAAGATGTTTTATAGGATAAAGCAGGCATCGCGGAGTTGGAACGCCTGTTTTGATGAATTAGTCAAAAAAGTTGACATCATCAAAATGGTAGATGAACCTTGTATAAACAAAAAGGTAGTAGGGAGTATGGTAACGATCCTCGTAGAGTACGTGGATGACATACTCTTGATAGGGAAAGAGTTTCCTATGCTACGCTCGGTCAATCTCCGCTTATCACAATGATTCTCCATAAAGGATCAAAATGATACCTCCTAAATCCTGAGTTATCATCTATGAGATAGATGTAATTGGATGCTAGGAATCTCACTAGTAGTAGTAAGACGGTATCAATCGACCCTGGGGAGAATCACTGGAATGGTTCCAGGGTGATAAAGACGACTGAATGTCAGTCACAGGCATTGTCTTTACCTTCAGTAAAGGGACGGTATGTTGGAAGAGTTCCAAGCTAAATACCGTAGCATACTAGACGATAAAGGCAGGATACATCGCTACTCAAGATGCTACCAAAGAGGATATTTGGGTGTATATTGGTTCATGAGATGAACTTCGTTCCTCCCATTGTGTGACAATGGAGTTGTGGCTTATGCCAAGGAACGCCCGTCCCATCAGTGACCCAGGCGTATTCTGAGGCAGCATCACCTGATCGTGGAGATGGTTGATCTCCAGGGGATCAAGGTTAGGAGAGTAGACTCAGAGGACAACACGGCGGATCCACTCACGAAAGGCCTTTTCCCAGAGAGAGACTTTTATGGGATGGTTGAGTATGAGATACTACAACCACTGCTATCAGATGGCCCTAGTGCAAGTGGGAGATTGTTAGTTATATGTATGCCCTAGAGGCCATTACTGTACATTGGATGTATATTGTAGTGGATGCTGGGACATATATAGGGAGGACTTTCTTTCTCGACATGATAGTATGCTATCTGGTTGCTCTTTACCTTAACGTGTATACTAATTGTCTCTCTGTTACATGTTGGTAAAGCCCTTAGGATGTGTACTTGACTACCTGGACTATGATGCAGATCATACTAATGGGGACATGGTAGTCCATAAGTACATCCTTCAAGGTCCCTAGTCGTGGGTATATCGAGACGAGGCATCGATATACCAGAGTAGACTAGCGTATACCCTCTCGACCCATACAGATGGGCGATGGATGATCCCATATCCATTGGTGTTTGACATCAGAGATGATATACGGGTGCTCAGTGGAGACTGGGTACACTGGACGGACTCGCCAAGAACTCCCAGATGGTATTATACCTTACGTCAGATGGCAGTTCTCTGGTGATACTGGTACAGAGTAGTCTGTTGACCCGAGATCGTCATAGAGTCTTGTGTGATTCCCACTGTGCTTTGATTTCCACCTTACCACGTCCAAGAGGGCGTGCAAAACGGTGGCTTTTGGGTACAGTCCCGAATCACATGGAGGCAATGAGCGATAGGAGGGGATTCGTCTCTCCCGGTATAGGGAGTTGATGTTGCGCTGTGTTCGATTGGCTATAACCAGAAATCCCTGGCCAGGGTTGCTGAGATTTACTGGTAAGTGTTACTAGTAGTTTCTCGAACTGTTATAGACCTCATATCGACACGACTTATCGAGCTATTGGGGTCTGACGTTTACCACCACTAGGCGAGATATGCGATATATCAGACGAACAGACCGGACTGTGCGGTAAGTGTTACTGGTTGGATTCACAGGAGTGTGAGCGGGCTTGCTCGTCGATCTTCTGATCGCTCAATACCCGGATGGCCGTTACGTTTAGCAGACCGCTTGCGGCTTGTGGGTGATAGATATGATCATCATCTGCTGCCGGCGTATTGACGAGTCTTTAGAGTCCTACACAGAGGTTTCCTGGCTCAAGGGAAACGAAATAGGAGCGCATATGAGATATGTTCGGGGCCGAGAATAATGCGTGTATGTGATACCGTATTCTATTCTCGCGATGAATGTATCGATCTGGTTGTATGCGATATAACCTAGTTATCGAATCAAGGATTGATTCGATAAATCGATACATTAGATATTAGTCGGTCATATGAGATATGACCGGATCGTTAAATCAATTGTTGATTTGATGATTTAATGCATAATTATATATTTGATATATTACTTTGCATTAACTAGTATCGGTTCACTTTAAATGGATTTTCTCGCTCGGATGTGCACATTGTATATGTGATATACTTTTTGTGCACTTGATTGTATCATGTTTGATGATACATGCTCTCTAGGGTTTGTGTAAAGATTAAACCATGGTTGTGTAATGGTTAGGGTTTTCTTTTTCATTTATTTATTTATTTCATTTATTTTATTTTGGAAAAGAAATGGCAAAAGAAAAGAAAATGGTTGCTAGTTTTGTTTTACATTGAAAGTTCATGAAGCTTTGACTAAGTGACCATTTTGTCTTCATGCTTAACCCTAACCATTCCATTTAACCATGATTTATTCTCTACACTTGACCATGGTTGCCACATGATAAGTATTCAATTTATTTTCTATTTGGAATTAACTTATCATAATATTCTTTCTTCTTCTTCTTCTTCATCTTCTTCAATGAAGAAAGCTTCACTTCATCAATGGTGACTTGATGAAATGAGTGAGAAATCCAATTCTAAAGTGAACCCACCTCCTATTTCTTCATCTTCTACCTCTTGCCAAGTAGTATAGGGTGTTTCCTTCACAAGTTTTCTTGACTTGGTGAAGTTGGAGCTTGATCTAGCGATGCCTCGACGTAGATCATCTTCGGCATCGTCGTCGACGACCTAGCCCGCCCATTCTCCGATGAAGCCGACGCTAGAGCCCGGGATTCGATTTGAACAGCGAAGAGACTTCATTGCGGAGCTATGGAGGTGGAGAACCGGATCTACAAAGGTTGTATTTCCGTTTACCATTTAGTTAAGTTGTTAACTAGTTTCTATTTTGCCTAAAATTCTAGTTAACGATCCGTATTAGGGTTTCTCGGCACCCGTAAAATTTGAAATTGGCATGGTTGATGCCTTGTGAGACCTCATTAGTGTGCCTAGGAACCCTACAACCGTAACACTGATATTAAGAGTGGCAACGAAAGAAGTGAGCGATTCCTAATTCAAACTAACCTAATCCTAACCCTAACAAGCTCTCTTTATATATATTTTTAACACCATTAATCTCAAACAAACCTGGACATTTGGACTTAACTCGTTAAAGCACATAGAAAAAGATTCCCATCTTTCTGTGGACGACCCATACTCAACCGGCTAGCTACCAAGCGAAACCGTCTTGATTGCGGAATTAACTAAGCACGCAAAAAACCTAATAATCAAATGGCGCCATTGCCGGGGAGACGGTAGTTTATTTCTTTGTGTAATTTCGGGTTAATTGTGAATATACATATAACCAAAAACAAAAAAAAATTGTTACTTTTGATTAGTTTTTATGTAAGTGTGCCGGATAAGAAGAAGGTCAAGTTCAGTGCCAAAGGCGTGGGAAGTTAGACCCATATCTCGCGGCTACACCGCGGCGGATCAAGACGGAACCAACGGTCTACTATAAAATTCCGGAGCAAACGCAGTGAGCAAATCAAGATTCAGGGGCTCTAAACAAGAAGAGGAAACCCAACTCAACACAGGGAAGAAAATTGAAGGTCCAACTCCACTGTATAGCCACGGAACCGCGGCACAAGTGCTTGTTTGGCCACGGAACCGCAGCCATTTGCTGACATCAGCAACTAAAAATCGTCTGTGGGTATTTCAACCCTCTTTTCCACTCCTTTGATCTCCACTGAACTATTTTTTCTGCAGCATTTTTTGCACAAACTCTCTTCCCCTCTCCAATAAAATTGCTTTTGTGCAGGATTCTTTGCTCCACCGCCAACTAAATTTTTTGCAAGTGTTTTAGATTTTTTTTATTACTGTTTTGCATAAATAATACGGATTTTAAGGGGTTATAACACCAATTCAGATTGGATGGGGATTTCATCACCCTTCCTAAGACCCCAAAAATCACTAAAAGCATACGCATTACCCTTGAGCTTAATTAAAAAATATCTAGACTCAGCCAACTACGGACTGTCGTGCTCAATAGGACAGAGGAAGGTTGTGAGCATTCGATCGTTTATCTAAACTTGACTTTGTGGTGCCTAGGCTAGACAAGTGAGAAAGGTAATTTTAAAAGGCCCGTCTCACGGTGATTCGTGAGCGCAACCCTCCTTTCCTCACTTATGCTTACCTGGCCACAATTGGCAGTGAAGAGACGGTTTGAGGGTTATCTCACAACTTATCACTTTGGAACAGTTAGGAGAAGTCTAGTGGACTTTGAAGACCATAGCTCTAGGAATGATTGTGCATTTCTTGACTGTGATTGTTTGAAGTTGTGCCGTAAGTCCGTACATATTTTCTCAAAAATCTTTCTAAAAAAAACACTGAACAAAAACTTTTATAAAAACTTGCCCTTTGTCGCCAGAATCCCGTTTTCACCCACCATTCCTCCGCATTTCTCCATTGACGTTTTCTTACCCTCACATTCTACGCTTTGACTATACTAAACTCGTTTAGTGTATGTCCGGTTGGTCTCGAGACACTAGTACCTGCCTAGTCCGCGTTACGTTAGTCGCCACCAACTACGCAATCGACTCAGACATCGAAACTTCCTCCACGTCTCTTTCACCCTTACCTTTGCCGGCCACTCCGACGTTGACCGGGATTCTGTTCATGCATCCTCAGCTTCACCATCATCATCACTAAATTCTTCTTCTGAGATGTCAGGATTTCCTCCTAACATCCCTTTACCTCCCCCGGGACCGATTCCACCTTATCTGGGTGCGAATAACCCGCAACCACCTCCTGTTGAAGCGCCACAGCGAATCGCGCTCCAGGACCATTTCTATTCCACCCGCTCTGCACTTCCTACTTGTTTTTCACTTCCGCCGGCCAATGGGAATAATTTCAAAATTAAGCCCCACTACATCAACATGTTGCCTAAATTTCACGGGCTGGAATCCGAAGATGCCTATATCTTCATCAACAAATTCCAGAACGTCTGTGCAATGATGAAGACAACCTAACTGTCCGACGATGCTATACGGCTACGAGTCATTCCTTTCACTCTGTGTGACCTTGCTGAGAAATGGCTGTATAGCACCGCGTCGCATTCCATAACCAGTTGGGATGAATTTGTTAAAGTGTTTCTTAAAAAGTTCTACCCGAAACAAAAGACTGCGAGAATCCAAAACGAAATTAACAAATTTTCTGAGCTTCCTACCGAACCCTTTTGGAAGTGCTTTTGTTAGTTATATGTATGCCCTAGAGGCCATTACTGTACATATGATGTATATTGTAGTGGATGCTGGGACATATATAGGGAGGACTTTCTTGCTCGACATGATAGTATGCTATCTGGTTGAACTTTACCTTAACGTGTATACCGATTGTCTCTCTGTTACATGTTGGTAAAGCCCTTAGGATGTGTACTTGACTACCTGGACTATGATGCGGATCATACTAGTGGGGACATGGTAGTCCATAAGTACATCCTTCAAAGTCCCTAGTCGTGGGTGTATCGAGACGGGGCATCGATATACCAGAGTAGACTAGCGTATACCTTCTCGACCCATACAGATGGGTGATGGATGATCCCATATCCATTGGTGTTTGACATCAGAGATGTTATACGGGTGCTCAGTGGAGACTGGGTACACTGGACGGACTCGCCGAGAACTCCCAGATGGTATTATACCTCACGTCAGATGGCAGTTCTCTGGTGACACTGGTACAGAGTAGTCTGTTGACCCGAGATCGTCATAGAGTCTTGTGTGGTTCCCACTGTGCTTTTATTTCCATCTTACCACGTCCAAGAGGGCGTGCAAAACGGTGGTTTTTGGGTACAGTCCCGAGTCACATGGAGGCAATGAGCGATAGGAGGGGATTCGTCTCTCCCGGTATAGGGGGTTGATGTTGCGCTGTGTTCGATTGGCTATAACAGGAAATCCCTGGCCAGGGTTGCTGAGATTTACTGGTAAGTGTTACCAGTAGTTTCTTGAATAGTTATAGACCTCATATCGACAAGACTTATTGAGCTATTGGGGTCTGACGTTTACCACCCCTAGGCGAGATATGCGACATATCAGACGATCAGACCGGACTGTACGGTAGTGTTACTGGTCGGATTCACTGGAGTGTGAGCGGGCTTGCTCGTCGATCTTCAGATCGCTCAATACCCGGGTGGCCGTTACGTTTAGCAGACCGCTTGCGGCTTGTGGGTGTTTGATATGATCATCATCTGCTGCCGGCGTATTGACGAGTCTTTCGAGTCCTACACAGAGGTTTCCTGGCTCAAGTAAAACGAAATAGGAGCGCATATGAGATATGTGCGGGATCGAGAATAATGCGTGTATGTGATACCGTATTCTATTCTCGCGATGATTGTATCGAATGGTTGTATGCGATATAACCTAGGTATCGAATCAAGTATTGATTCGATAAGCCGATACATTGAATACTAGTAGGTTGTGTGCGACATGACCGGATCATTGAATCAAGTGTTGATTTAATGATTTAATGCATAATTATATATTTGATATATTACTTTGCACTAACTAGTATTCGTTCACTTTAAACGGATTTTCTCACTTGGTTTGTGCACATTGTATATGTGATATACTTTTGTACACTTGATTGTATCATGTTTGATGATACATGTTTAACTATAGTTAAGTGTAATGAATCAAGCCATGGTTAAACTAATGATTAGGGTTTTCTTTTTATTACTTATTTATTTATTTATTTATTTTGAATAGATAAGAAAAGAATGGTTGCTAATTTTGGAGTTTAGTTGAAGCTTCATGAAGCTTTGACTTTGTAACCATTCTTGTCTTCATCTTAAACCCTAACCATTAATCTAACCTTGGTTAATTCTCTACACTTGACCATGGTTCTAATATGATAAGTATTCATTTTTTTTTCCAAAGATAATTAACTTATCATATTTCTTTCTTCTTCTTCTTCATCTTCTTTCATGAAGAAAAAGCAAGCTCCATCAATGGTGATTGATGGAAATGAGTGAGAAATCCAATTCTAAAGTCTACCCACTTCCTATTTCTTCATCCTCTACCTCTTGCCAAGTAGTACAGTGTGTTTACTTCACAAGTTTCTTGACTTGGTGAAGTCGGAGCTTGATTTAGCGATGCCTCGACGTAGATCATCTTCGGCATGGACATCGACGACCTAACTTGCCCATTCTCCGACGAAGCCGACGCTAGAGCCCGGATTTGATTTGGACAGCGGAGAGGACTTCGTTGCGGAGCTATGGAGGTGGAGCACCGGATCTACAAAGGTTGTATTTCCGTATTCCCTTAGTTAAATGTTAACTAGTTAACTTTCGCCTAGTTTTCTAGCAAACGATCCGTAGTCGGGTCTCTCGGCACCCGTAAAATTTTATAATGGCATGTTCGATGCCTTGCGAGACCTCACTAGGGTGCCTAGGAACCCTACAGTGGTATCAGAGCCTAGCTAGAGCCTTAGGCGATGCGTAGACGGAGTTAGAAGTCCGATCGACCCGAAACCCCGACTTTGAAATGCTCTCTGGACTTTTTTGTAAAATGTGGATTTTGGCAAATTAAAAATATGCAGAAAAACAAGCAGGTAAATTTAAGAATTACTATGCAAAAATTACCTAATGATCTTTCTAAAGTGCGGCGGAAACGCGGCATTAGCGTGCTAATACGGCCCTTCCGCCGCACTTTTGTCTTATCTGCCATTGAATTTTGCACAGTAACTCCTATTTTTCCTGGGAATTTTTAATCTGAAATCAAGAGTTGAGTATTTTGGGTTGTATTGGGAGTTCATACATTCGATCGGATTGTCAAACTTTGTCTATGTGTCGTTCCGGATAATTTTTTGAATATGTTAAAAAGTTCGACCGGATATAAATACCCAATTTTTCCCCTGTCGGGAAATTTCCAAGTGTTGGATATTTCTGTAGTTTTAAGACGTTCTAAGTAGTGCAAGTAATGCGATGGTCCCTCTAGAAGACAACAAACCTTAACTCGATTATGTGACCGTCTTGAACTGCCCTTTGAACCTTCGGGTTTGGGGCAGTACGGCGTGCCACATGTGAGGCGTTGGCTTGACCCTTCTACGGCTGGACCGTTGGTACTGAGGCACGAACTGAATGTTTTTAGACTTGTTTCATGTGTTGATCTGTATCGGGAAAACTTGGGTGTTCGATTGTTCGATCGGAAAGTTTAATATTTTCTGTCTTATCCGGAATGTGATACAATAATTGGAATTCACAACAAGTTATGAGATAACTGAATGAATGTTATAAACACAGCACTTTAGTCTCACTTGATCGGTTGCCACGGAATTTTGATGTGATCAAAAGTCCGTCGCAATCACGTAGCGTACGCGGATACTCGCCGGGTAAACTTAATAGACAGCCTCACTCCAAAGCCCCGACCAAGTGACTGTAGGAGAACCCCATCGCCGAAAGCATCCGTTCGGGTGCTCGCGGTAGCAGTGTTCCGCCTTGGTGCACTTCGTCGACGGTATCAGGGGTGCAGCCGTCTACTGAAGTTTGCGACGAGCATTCGATCAGGGTGTCGGGAATCTTGTTGAATTACCCGACTTGGTATTGAAAAGTGTTTTCGATTTTGAGACTAAAATGCGGGGTTTATAATTGTTAGGCATGCGATGTCTAAGTAATTCATTTGGTCAGGCATGCGATGTCTGAGGTGATTGCGGATTCCAACTGTTGTAGTTTTACACTTTCTTTTCTGTGACTGTAAGTGTAATATGTGATATCGCCGGTTTCGTTGCTATATGTCAACGACAATTGGGATGCGCATATTTACTTACGTTGATGACATGTGATGTTATGTGTTGCTGGATATGTTATATTGGATCGTCGTGATTGAATAGCCGGGGGTTTTTATGTGAGATGAGTGTTTTTCATTTTCATTCATGTAAAAACTTGTATGTAATATTCTTTTATTGGGGCGCTTCCAGGTTGCGGAAGTAGTCACCGTTTGTATATTATTTACTTTTCCGCACTAGGATAGATCCAAGGAGGAGGGCACAAGTAACCGGGTTCTGGAGTCCAGTGAGAGACCAACTCGAGGAGTCGAGTCCGGGTCTCCTAACTCCAGAATTGGTAGGGTTGCTTGCCGCTCTCGTAGGGGTCTAGGGGTGTGGGTTTGGCTATTCATCACGACCGTGGAATCCGTGTTTTGTACTGGCTCGTATTGAAAACACGGACGTCCTAGTATATCCAATATTTCATATGTTTCTTCTGCTGCGATATCTGTGATGTGATCATGTGATGTTCTGTGATAGATACCGTATATAGTATATATGATATATTATATAGACGTTACTTATGTTTTACACCCGCGCTAGCCCTGCCCCGCTCTGCCGTTAGTTACCTAACCTAACGGTGCACGAGGGGACATTGAGGCGAATGCGGATGGCATAAGTGTACGTCGTATTTATCTGTGATGTTTAAGTACTTAAATGATGGGACTTCATTAATGTGATTAATGAAATAAAAGAAACCTAAGATGTTGTAGAATCGAATTTCAAAATAGAACAGGTAGCTACAGTTCTTGCTTTGCATAGCGGTATATGTGATATATCCTGCACCTTATTCGATGAGGAAAGGACCGAGATCCCTTCACCGGGAATGACTCCTTTAGCAATAACTGGCAGATGCTACACACTCGGTTTGTCTTTTGATTGCTTTTAAGAGTTGTTGCTTTGCACAGTGATATATATGATATATCCCGCACCTCATTCGACGAGGAAAGGACCGACGATCCCTTCACCAGGAGTGACTCCTTTAGCAAAACTAGAAAAGCCTCAAAAACACTCCATTTCAAAATTCATTTGATTCTACAACGATATCAAGTTCATTACGCAAAAGGTTTTCAGAAAAACCTGTCGTAGCCCTCCGTCATTTCAGATAAGTACTGGTTAGTATTCGTGCTACGTTTGTTGACTATGTTAAGGCGTAGTGTGCGGTAGCTAATTAGTGCTTATCTGCATAAGCATATGATGTGATTGGATTAGGGTTGTCGTGCGACTTTGTTGACTATGTTAAGGGTCGTGCGGGTGGGTTTAATTCAATCGGGAAATGACGGGTTGAACTTGACTAGCACTTATGATTTGTTGACTATGTTAAGGTCATATAGCTGCTAGGGGCAAAATATTATCGGGAATTTCAAGTGTTGAAATTTGCAATGAGATTGCATACCTTCTATGAGATAGTTGGATCCCGATACCCGCTGCGAGTAAGAGTTACTCCTGGGAGAGTTTTATACATTACAATTAGCCGATCAAGTAGGTGTCTAGAAAGGTGTCAACGGGGTTACGCCTCTGGGAAAACGAGGTTTACATTAATTAGGTTCGTGCGAAAGCACGGGGGACCTCCCTTAAAGTACCGACACTGGCCTGGCTGAAAGATTGGCGAACTTGTAGTGTGTAATTAATCCCGGCTAGTCTTTCCTTTTAGGGTTTGAAGGAAGATTTGATAAAAAGCAGTGGGAGCCATCCTGATTAGATAAAATAATAACCAATCTATTCTTGCAAGAGCGCACGCTGAGTGTTTTCTTCTCTCTCTCTCCTGGTAGCGACCATATCACGCCTTAATCAAGATAAAAATACGGATTATTGACCGAACCCGCTTGCTATACTGAGCTGAGGAACGTTGGTCCCGCTCCAACTTATAATTGTTATAAGACAGAGCAGGAAATTGGGGAATACCAGAATTCCCGTGCCGCCCAAACGAAGAAAGTGCATGCTGATGCATCATCTTCGGGTGTGTTCATTATACAGAACTGTTTCTCAGTATCCTTTACGTCCTGGGCATGTGATACCAGATCAGGATCCCACATATGTAATCTGTTACATAGGGCTACAGAAAGGTAGAGAACTGAGAACGGGTGATAAGTTTCATGAGGCAGAAAACGGGGCAAGTGTTGCAGCCAAGTCTGTTGGTCACTGTCACCCTGTATTACCAATACATTGATTCTGAACGAATGTTATTAGATACCGAACCTGATATACAAAATCACATCAGTCTCTTTATTAGTAAAGAAAGGATATAATTTTGTATTGATGGATAATGGTTTGAACATTTCCTATATCAAAAGTTGGTCGGTTCAGGCACGTTATCTAAAAGCATTGATGTTCTAAATCAAACTACAGTTCTTAGTATACAGAACACACACAAGAGGAAGAGTTCAGAAATGAACGAATCCTTCTTGAGGTATTGTAGACTAGGTCAGATCAATGTGACCCGACTAGCTAGAGTTACATAAAGATGCATATTTAAATTAGTTTGAATTTACATCTTATGAAACTCGCCAGTCATGTCACAAAGATATGATGACCATAGCTCCGTTTACTGGAAACAGAGAAAGAGTTAGTGAACTCTTGGGATTGATACATGTTGATGTATGTAAGGTCTCCTGTCTACACATGCCAGGATTGGTTCTTTGTACTTCGTTACATTCTCTGATAATCTCTCGAGATTCAGACATATGTTCCTGTTGAAACACAAGTCCGAACCTTTTGAGATATTCACAGAATATAAGTTAGAAGAAGAGAACCAATACGGGTATAAGTATTATGTCCTATGATGAGATCAAGGAGGAGAATACTTGTGCATAGAATTCCTGGACTATTCTAAAGGAGAATGAGATTCTCTCGCGGCATTACTCCTCCGAATATACCATAGCACGATGGTATATCGGGGCGGAGCAGATACACCCTATTTGATATGGTGTGCTCTATGATGAGTAATACTGAGTTACCTTTTTCCTTTTGGGTGTTATGCACTTGAGAAGTTGCATACCTATTGAATAGGGTTCGAATCAAATCAATGCCTACCATTTCATATGTGATATGGAAAGGGAAGAGCCCATATCTTAAGTTAGTTAAGATTTGGGGTTGTCCGGCCAATGTCTAAAAGCAAAATCCGGACAAACTCGAGGCAAGGTTAGTTATGTAGAACTGGAAAGGTTCCAGCTATGCAAACTACAGAAGATGATTTGACAGAACCAAAGGATTCAGTAGATACCAACGAACCTCAGCCTCTCCGCCGATCTAGTAGGGTTCCTCACCCACCTGAGAGATACTTCTGTTTCTCTATGACAGTGGGAGCGAGGATTACATCATAAGATGATGACCCAACTAGTTTCGAGCTGGCCATCAAGAGTGGGACTCTGTAAGAATGGCTGGATGCTTAGTGAACTGAGATGGAATCCATATACACCAACAAAGTATGGACTTTGGTTGCTATATCTGAAGGGTTAAATCCCCATCAGGAGCAAGTAAATCTTGAGAAGATTACTTGGTGTAGATGGAAAAGTTGAGACTTTCAAAGCTAGACTTGTTAAAGATTTTCGTCATTGACCAGGCATGGATAATGATGAAACCTTTTCAAGTATCTATGCTTAAGTCCATCCAGATCCTACTTACCACGGCTACATACCATGACTACGATCTCTGGTGGTTGGGTGTCTTGACTGCTTTTCTAAATGATGATTTGGAAGAGAGCGTCTATAAGTACACAGCCAGAGGGCTTCGTAGACAGTGGGAGCAGCGGAAACGTGTGCAAGATGCTTTATAGGATAAAGCAGGCATCGCGGAGTTGGAACATCTGTTTTGATGGATTAGTCAAAGAGTTTGACATCATCAAAATGGTAGATGAACCTTGTATAAACAAAAAGGTAGTAGGGAGTATGGTGGCGATCCTCGTAGAGTACGTGGATGACATACTCTTGATAAGAAAGGAGTTTCCTATGCTACGCTCGATCAATCTCCGCTTATCACAATGATTCTCCATATAGGATCAAAGTGATACCTCCTAAATCCTGGGTTTTTGGATCTATGAGATAGATCTAGTTGGATGTTAGGACTCTCACTAGTTGTAGTGAGACGGTATCAACCGATCCTGGGGAGAATCACTGGAAGGGTTCCAGGGTGATAATGACGACTGAGTGTCAGTCGCAGGCATTGTCTTTACCCTCAGTAAAGGGACGGTATGTTGGACCAGTTCCAAGCTAGATACCGTGACATACTAGACGATAAAGGCAGGATACATCGCTACTTAAGATGCTACCAAAGAGGCAGTCTGGGTGTATATTGGTTCATGAGATGAACTACGTTCCAACCATTGTGAGACAATGGAGTTGTGGCTTATGCCAAGGAACGTCCGTCCCATCAGTGATCCAGACATATTCTAAGGCAGTGTCACTTGATCATGGAGATGGTTGATCTCCAGGGAGATCGAGGTTAGGAGAGTAGACTCAGAGGACAACACAGCGGATCCATTCATAAAGGCCTGTTCCTAGAGAGAGACTTTTATGGGATGGTTGAGTATGAGATACTACAACCACTGCTACAGATGGCCCTAGTGCAAGTGGGAGATTGTTAGTTATATGTATGCCCTAGAGGCCATTACTGTACATATGATGTATATTGTAGTGGATGCTGGGACATATATAGGGAGGACTTTCTTGCTTGACATGATAGTATGCTATCTGGTTGAACTTTACCTTAACGTGTATACCGATTGTCTCTCTGTTACATGTTGGTAAAGCCCTTAGGATGTGTACTTGACTACCTGGACTATGATGCGGATCATACTAGTGGGGACATGGTAGTCCATAAGTACATCCTTCAAAGTCCCTAGTCGTGGGTGTATCGAGACGGGGCATCGATATACCAGAGTAGACTAGCGTATACCTTCTCGACCCATACAGATGGGCGATGGATGATCCCATATCCATTGGTGTTTGACATCAGAGATGTTATACGGGTGCTCAGTGGAGACTGGGTACACTGGACGGACTCGCCGAGAACTCCCGGATGGTATTATACCTCACGTCAGATGGCAGTTCTCTGGTGACACTGGTACAGAGTAGTCTGTTGACCCGAGATCGTCATAGAGTCTTGTGTGGTTCCCACTGTGCTTTTATTTCCATCTTACCACGTCCAAGAGGGCGTGCAAAACGGTGGTTTTTGGGTACAGTCCCGAGTCACATGGAGGCAATGAGCGATAGGAGGGGATTCGTCTTTCCCGGTATAGGGGGTTGATGTTGCGCTGTGTTCGATTGGCTATAACAGGAAATCCCTGGCCAGGGTTGCTGAGATTTACTGGTAAGTGTTACCAGTAGTTTCTCGAATAGTTATAGACCTCATATCGACACGACTTATTGAGCTATTGGGGTCTGACGTTTACCACCCCTATGCGAGATATGCGACATATCAGACGATCAGACCGGACTGTACGGTAGTGTTACTGGTCGGATTCACTGGAGTGTGAGCGGGCTTGCTCGTCGATCTTCAGATCGCTTAATACCCGGGTGGCCGTTACGTTTAGCAGACCGCTTGCGGCTTGTGGGTGTTTGATATGATCATCATCTGCTGCCGGCGTATTGACGAGTCTTTAGAGTCCTACACAGAGGTTTCCTGGCTCAAGCAAAACGAAATAGGAGCGCATATGAGATATGTGCGGGACCGAGAATAATGCGTGTATGTGATACCGTATTCTATTCTCGCGATGATTGTATCGAATGGTTGTATGCGATATAACCTAGGTATCGAATCAAGTATTGATTCGATAAGCCGATACATTGAATACTAGTCGGTTGTGTGCGACATGACTGGATCATTGAATCAAGTGTTGATTTAATGATTTAATGCATAATTATATATTTGATATATTACTTTGCACTAACTAGTATTGGTTCACTTTAAACGGATTTTCTCACTTGGTTTGTGCACATTGTATATGTGATATACTTTTGTACACTTGATTGTATCATGTTTGATGATACATGTTTAACTATAGTTAAGTGTAATGAATTAAGTCATGGTTAAACTAATGATTAGGGTTTTCTTTTTATTACTTATTTATTTATTTATTTATTTTGAATAGATAAGAAAAGAATGGTTGCTAATTTTGGAGTTTAGTTGAAGCTTCATGAAGCTTTGACTTTGTAACCATTCTTGTCTTCATCTTAAACCCTAACCATTAATCTAACCTTGGTTAATTCTCTACACTTGACCATGGTTCTAATATGATAAGTATTCATTTTCTTTTCCAAAGATAATTAACTTATCATATTTCTTTCTTCTTCTTCTTCATCTTCTTTCATGAAGAAAAAGCAAGCTCCATCAATGGTGATTGATGGAAATGAGTGAGAAATCCAATTCTAAAGTCTACCCACTTCCTATTTCTTCATCCTCTACCTCTTGCCAAGTAGTACAGTGTGTTTACTTCACAAGTTTCTTGACTTGGTGAAGTCGGAGCTTGATTTAGCGATGCCTCGACGTAGATCATCTTCGGCATGGACATCGACGACCTAGCTTGCCCATTCTCCGACGAAGCCGACGCTAGAGCCCGGATTTGATTTGGACAGCGGAGAGGACTTCGTTGCGGAGCTATGGAGGTGGAGCACCGGATCTACAAAGGTTGTATTTCCGTATTCCCTTAGTTAAGTGTTAACTAGTTAACTTTCGCCTAGTTTTCTAGCAAACGATCCGTAGTCGGGTCTCTCGGCACCCGTAAAATTTTATAATGGCATGTTCGATGCCTTGCGAGACCTCACTAGGGTGCCTAGGAACCCTACAGCTTTGACCGATACAAAGACCTTCTTGTTCAGTGCCCTCATCACGGTATTGAGAGATGACAACTTTGCCAGATTTTATACGAGGGCCTGAATCTAGCAACTAAGCAGTGGCTGGAGACCATTTGTCAAGGCCATTTCCTATCCAAATATGACGAGGAAGCTTGGCAATTCTTCGACGATCTTACGGAACAAACGCTTCAGTGGGAAAGCACACTACCGAACACTTCGTCTACATCTTTTGGTCTCTCCAGGGGAGGGGTTCATCAACTAGATATCTCAATTGCAATGAAGGCCGAGATGGCAGCAATACCGTGAAAATTAGAAGCAATCGAGAGCTAGTTTTCATCTCCTTCTCCTGTCCCTGCTCTTCCCCCACGTACCATCTGCACTTGTTGTTCTGACCAATCACATTTGACCGAAAAGTGTCCTTACAACCCACCTGCTCAAGGACAGGATCAGGTCAATGCTGCATTTCATTAAAGACCAAGAAATGATCCATACTCTTCCACTTACAATCCCGGTTAGAGGAACCACCCCAAATTTGCCTGGAATCAGAACTAGGATCAATTCCAAGGCCATAACAATTTCCAGAGGCCTCCTCCTCCGCAACAACAAGCTCAGCAACAAACTCAACATCAATATTAGCAGCCCTTCCAACCCCAACCTTTTCAAAATCCGACGAACAATTTTGCACCCAACAATTCTTTTCCTCAAAACAACTTTATTCGGTCAAACAACGATAAGGTTTCCTCGCTAGAATGAAGTCTGGAGGCGTTCGGAAAGTAATCGACTCAATCCACCGCCAACATCCAGTCGTCCATTCAGTCTTTGGTGCAACACACTGCTGCACATGGGCAAAGCATCAAGACCATCGAAGCCCAGATCGCACAACTGAATGCAGCTTTAAGCGAGAGAGAGAAAGGGAAACTTCCATCTCAACCACTCTCGAATCCTGGTCACCCACATAATGTACATGTTGCTCTTGAACAACAGAATCATAATTGTTAGTGTATATGCCCTAGAGGCCATTACTGTATCATACTAGAATATATATTACTTGATGGAAGCTTGGGATATTCACCTTGTATTGACAATCTTGCTCAAAATAGTAGTATGCTATTTGGTTTGTTTCTGCTTTAATGTGTGCATGTGTTTCTTTTAGCATATCGCTTTTACACATTAGTGGAGCCCTTAGGATCTTTTCTTGATTACCAGCGTTGTGATGGCAGTCACACTCGTGGGGGCTGGGTAATCTACAAGCTTATCCTTATGTAGGTCCCTAGTCATAGGACTATCGAGACAGGGCATCGATACTCCAGAGTAGACTAGCGTATGCGCTTCTCATCCCAGCTTGGGAGACGGCCTGTCCCACAGCTGTCAGTACGTCGTTCTTGGGATAGTATGCGGGTGCTCGTTAGGTTACGAGTACATTGGACAGAACTCGTCGGGAACTGTTGGTTGGTATTATACCTATCGTCAGTTATCAGTTCCCAGGTGACATGAGTACAGCTTAGTCCGTTGACTTGACACTGTCACTACGCCTCGAGTGTGTTCCCACTGTTCTTTGATTACTACCCTACCACGGCTGAAAGGAGTCGTGCAAAGAGGTAGTTTTTGGGTGCAGTCCCGAAGCACTTGGAGGCAGTGACGGTTAGACAGGATTCGTCTCTCCCGGTATTGGGGGTTGATATCGCGCTGTGTCTAGGAGAGCCATTACACAAAGTCCCTGACCAGGGCAAGCGAGATAGACTGGTAGGTTTCCAGTGTTATCTCAGGTGTTCTGGGCTACACTCCGACACGACTTGTACCGCTATTAGGGGACTGACGTTTACCGCCCCCTAGGCCCGCCATGCGATGTTCTTAGACGAACAGACCAGACTGTACGTAGACTGTCACATTCAGGCTCAGTAGGAGTTCAGATGGATTTACCTCGTCAGTCTTCTTATCGGCATCTACCTGGGGACCGTTACATACAGCTAGTGCCGCTTGCGTTCTGTGGTTAAACCCACTGCCAGCGTAGTGTCGAGTCTTTAGAGTCCCACACAGAGGGTTATTCCCCCTTAGGCAAAATGAGTAGAGGTCGCATGGTTTTGCGACAGGTTCGTTCACATCCACGCACTTGTGCACGTTTGGTGTCCGGGCAGTCATTACTAGCGGGCTCTGGTTTCAGCCGGATCCTAGAATATGTTTTGGGGTTAGTTTTATCTCATTGTATTCGTGTTCCTCGGAACACGAATGCGGGTGTGTATGCACAGTTGATTGAGGCGGAGGAAGAGGTTTTTCATTAGGGTTTCGGAACGGGTGTGTATGCACAGTTGACAGTTGTCTATTTCCAAACCCTAGTGGACATGTGAAATATCAATTAATAATATTAATTAAATGAAATCGTGTCATGGTTAGGGTTGTTGACTTGTTGACCTTGGTTGACTTGTTGACCATGGTTGAAACTTTGACCATCATCATTACACTCCAAAGATGCTCTTTGATCTTTGCAAAAAACATTTAATGTGATATGATAATGGTCTCATCAAACCAACCATCATCTTTTTCATTTTGGATTAATATTATTAATTAGATAATTCACATATATTGTTATTGTTGTAAAACTATTCTCATTCTATGATTCTCATTCTCTCTCCTCCTCTTCCTCTCTCTCTAGCTCTCCCCTCTCATGAGTTGAGAACCATTTGAGCTTGAGATAAAACCCTCAAAAATACTCTCTACTCTTTCTAAGGCCCTAGGTTTAACACACCAAGCACCTTAGTTACTTCTAGTTTGAGGTTGGAGCCAAAGGTAGAGGCCCTCGGGTGGATCTTTCTTCGGCAAGAGAAGGCGACAAGGAGAACCCGTTCTTTCACTCGAAGGAGCAAGAAGAGAAGGACTTGAAGACCTAGGTATAACCCCTTTTCCGAGTAGCTAACTCTTTTAGCTTGTTAGTTAGTTTTGTTTAGCAAAGATCCCTCCTTTAGCATAGTCCATGTTGCCTAGTGTTGTAAAAATCCGATTTTTCACAGCGTTTCCGCCTCCCCGCAAGCACCGGGGTGGGCAACGTGGACTTACATTGGTATCAGAGCCTAGCTAAACACAAACTAACTAGTTAGCAAAGTAGATAGAACTTCGATCGGAAAAAATCGCAAAACACTTTTTTAAAACCCTAACATTCTGCCGATTTTTAAACCTGCTTTAAAAATAATAAATCAGGTCTTAAAAATCGGCTCAGACTTTTTAAAGTACAGGAAAGAAAAACGACCCAGTGAACCGACCAACTCACCGCGGTTCCGCGGCAGGAGCTTGCTCCTGCCCCGGATCCGCGGCCGAGTTGACTCGGCCATGGATCGTTTTTCCTGCAGTTTACTTCTGGGGGTATTTTGTGATTTTTCAGATGGTTTGTTTCTGCCCAGATTTTCCAGAGAACAAGTTAGTTTTTAGGGTGGTCATAAATCCGTATTTTGATCGAACTTCTTTACACTTGGGCTAATGGGTTATATCTGTGATGTTTTATATGTATTGAACGTCTGCTAATCGCTATACGTCGATTAGTGAAGGTTATACATATCTGTGATCTGTAATGTTGATGGTTTGTGTATATGAATTCGTTGGATTGTCGCGGATGAATTGCCGGGGGGTTGTGAGATGAGAGTTTCTTATTCTTTCAATTTATGTAATATGTAAATTGATGTAATATTATTTGTATGGCCGTGCAACCGGGTCGGGGTTGTAGCCGTCATTGTATAATTTCTTTTTACTGTTTTTGCTCCCAGGATAGACCCAAGGTGGGGTGTACAAACTACCGGGTATCTCGAAGTGCCGAGTGGTCTACTCACGGCGTTGAGGGAGGTTGCTTCGCTTCGGGTACTTGGCGGGTAGTTTGCCGCACACGTAGGGGTCTAGGGTGGGGCTTGGCTATTCATCGTGACTATATAATCCGCTCTTCTTTACAGGCTCGTACGAAATGCGGATTCCTAGAATATCCAATGTGTTCATCTGTGATCTGGAATGGCTATCATTGCATGTGACGAATGTTTATATATATATATCTATATGATATCTATTTAGGCTTTGCTTATGTTTTGCATCCGCGCTAGTCCTGCCCCCGCTTAGTCGTTAGTTAAGTAACCTAACGGATGATGACGGGACCCCGTGGTGAATGCGGATGGCATAAACATACGTCATATTTTCGTTGTTTTCTGCAATGGTAGGATTAAATGATGGGACGCATTGGAATTAATGCAAGAAAAAAAATAAACCAAGTAACAGTCGTTGGAACACTTTGAAAACCACTCGGTTCTTTTTCAAACCCAAATTTTAAATGCAGAGCTTGAACCACTCCTTTTGAAAGCTATCTCTTTCCATCGATTATATCAAGTTCACTATGTTCACGGTTTCGCCAAAACCATTCGTAGCCCTCCGTCGTTTCACATGAATGGTCAATAAGTATTCAAGCTATGTATGTTGGCCAAAGTCAAGGTATAGTGATTGGTAGCTATTGGGTATTCATGTGCAGCATAGATAGATGTGTTGGTTTGGGGCAGTTGTTCTACCATGTTGGCCAAAGTCAAGAGTATGTGCGGGTGGGCTCAAATTAACCTGGAGAATGACGGGTAGAACTTGACATATGACTTATGATATTTTGGCCAAAGTCAAGGTCATAAGAGCATGGGGCAAAAATCCACATCGGGAGTTTCAAAAGAACTGAAACTTGCTAGCGTTTCATACCATTTGGAGTGTGATGATTCTGGTAGGATTCTTTCAGTTTTGTCACGCGATGATATTTGGATCCCGATCCTACTGTGAGTATATGCTACTCCTCGGGAAATTTCTCACTTAACGATCAATGCTATAAACCTAGTAGGTGTCTAGAAAGGTGTTAGCGAGGCTACGCCCCCAGGGAAAAGAGGTTACTTAATTAAGGAACTTCGCGAAAGCGTTGGAAAACCTCCCTCGAAGTACCGACACTGGGCTGGCTAAACGGTTAAGTAAGTATTGTACGGTGAGATTGATCCTGACAAATTCTTCCTTTATGGTTTGAGGAGGGATTCGAGAGACAGTGGGAGCCATCCTATTTGACAAATTAAAAACCACTCTAAACTTGCAAGAGCATCATGCTAAAGTGTTTCTTCTCTCTCTCCTAATTGCAGCGACCAATTATCATGACCGGACTTAAGTTACTTCTAGATAAAAACATACTGACAGGGCCAAACTACAAAGATTAGCTCAGGAATGTCAAAATGGCAATCACTTATAACAAGTTGGGGTACCTTCTTACCACCAAAGCTCCCCCTGTCCCAGGTCCCAAAACAAGCGTCGCGGATAGGGAAATCCGTAAGACCTGGGAAATCGACTGCGCGAAGGACAAGTGTAGGGTTCCTAGGCACGCTAAAGAAGTCTCACAAGGCATCAACCATGCCAATTTCAAATTTTACGGTGCCGAGAAACCCTAGACTAGATCGTTGACTAGAAATTTAGGCGATATACGAATCTAGTTAACAACTTAACTAAAGACAAGAAGGTACAACCTTTGTAGATCCGGATATCCACTTCCTTGGCTCCACGTAGGCATCCTTTCACTGTCCATCTTGAATCTCGGACTCAATCGTCGGCTTGATCGGAGAAATGGGCGGACTAGGTCGTCGGCTTCGTGCCGAAGATGATCTACGTCGAGGCATCACAAGTTCAAGCTCCGACTTAACAAATTTGTGAAACTTGTGAAGAAAACACCCAAAACAACATGGAAAGAGGTAGAGGGTGAAGAAATAGGAGGTGGGTTCACTTTAGAATTGGATTTCTCACTTTAGAACTCAAGTTGCCATTGATGGCATCAAGCTTTCTTTCTTGAAGAAGAAGGAGAGAATGAAGCTAGAATATGATAAGTGTTAATTAAAATTGAAAAGTAAATGAATACTTATCATATACTAACTAGGGTAGAGTGTAGAGAATAGACCATGGTTACTTGGATGCCTTAGGGTTAAGCATGAAGACAAGAATGGTTAAGAAGTCAAAGCTTCATGAATCGTCAACTAGAAACAAATAAAGCCACCATTCTTATCTAAATCATTTCCAAATAAATAAATGAACAAATAAATAAATAAATGAATATGCAAAACCCTAATCATCAAATTAACCATGGTTTAATTCTATACACTTAACTATATGATCAAGTATCATCAAACATGATACAAATATGTGCACAAAAGTATATCACATATACTTCTTGCACATCAAGTGAGAAAATCCATTTAAAGTGAACCAATACTAGTTAATGCAAAATAATATATCAAATATATAATTATACATTAAATCATTAAATCAACACTTGATTTAACGATCCGGTCATATCGCATATAACCGACTAGTATCCTATGTATCGGCTTATCGAATCAATCCTTGATTCGATATCTAGGTTATATCGAATATAA
The DNA here is from genome assembly GCA_030015575.1 of Agapanthus africanus. NCBI lineage: Eukaryota > Viridiplantae > Streptophyta > Magnoliopsida > Asparagales > Amaryllidaceae > Agapanthus > Agapanthus africanus. Next base: position 296,890,902 of record CM057347.1, read on the forward strand.
CCAATTGATACATCCATCGCGAGAATGAAATACGGTATCACATACACGCATTATTCTCGGTCCTGCACATATCTCATATGCGCTCCTATTTCGTTTCGCTTGAGCCAGGAAACCTCTGTGTAGGACCCTAAAGACTCGTCAATACGCCGGCAGCAGATGATGATCATATCAAGCACTCACAAGCCGCAAGCGGTCTGCTAGACGTAACGGCCATCCGGGTATTGATCGATCAGAAGATCGACGAGCTAGCCCGCTCACACTCCAGTGAATCCAACCAGTAACACTTACCGTACAGTCCGGTCTGTTCGTCTGATATGTCGCATATCAAGTCTTGTGGTGGTAAACGTCAGACCCCAATAACCGATAAGTCGTGCCGATGTGAGGCTCATAACGGGTCGAGAAACTACTGGTAACACTTACCAGCAAATCTCTGATCAGCCCTGGCTAGGGACTTCCCTGTTACGGCCAATCGAGCCCAGCGCAACATCAACCCCCAATACCGGGAGAAATGAAACCCCTCCTATCGCTCATTGCCTCCATGTGACTCGGGACTGTGCCCAAAGACCACCGTTTTGCACGCCCTCATGGACGTGGTAAGGTGGAGATCAAAGCATAGTAGGAATCACACAAGACTCTATGACGATCTCGGGTCTACAGACTAACCTGCACAAGTGTCACCTGAGAACTGCCATCTGACGTGAGGTATAATACCATCTGGGAGTTCTCGGCGAGTCCGTCCAGTGTACCCAGTCTCCACTGAGCACCCGTACACCATCTCTGATGTCAAACACCAATGGATATGGGATCATCCATCGCCCATCTCATGGGTCGAGAAGCGTATACGCTAGTCTACACTGGTATATCGATGCCCCGTCTCGATACACCCACGACTAGGGACCTTGAAGGATGTACTTATGGACTACCATGTCCCCACTAGTATGATCTGCATCACAGTCCAGGTAGTCAAGTACACATCCTAAGGGCTTTACCAACATGTAACTATAAGACAGTGCAAAGAGACAAGTGTACATGTTAAGATAAAGAGTAACCAGATAGCATACTATCATATCGAGCAAGAAAGTCATCTCTATATATGTCCAAGCATCCAATATAATATACATCATCTGTACAATACTGGCCTCTAGGGCATACATACAACTAACAATCTCCCACTTGCACTAGGGCCAGCTGCTGTAGTATCGCATACCGAGCATCCCGAAGAGTCTCTCAAACTGTATCTGGGGAATGGCTTTCGTGAGTGGATCCGCCGTGTTGTTCTTCGTGTCAACTCTCTTAACCTCGATCTCCCGGCGATCAACTATCTCCCGGATCAGGTGATACCGCCTCAGAATATGCCTGGATCGCTGATGGGACCTGGGTTCCTTGGCCAAAGCCACCGCTCCATTGTTATCGCAATACAAAGGTATTGGATGCTCAATGGATGGAACCACTCCAAGTTCAATAATGAACTTCTTGATCCAGACAGCCTCTTTAGCAGCATCGTTGGCAGCGATGTATTCAGCCTCCATCGTCGAGTCTGCCACGGTTTCCTGCTTGGAACTCTTCCAGCTAACCGCCCCTCCGTAATGGGTAAAGACAAATCCTGACTGCGACTTAGAGTCGTCCTTATCACTCTGGAAGCTCGAATTGGTAAAGGACTCCACTTGGAGTTCTCCGTTACCATACACCAAGAGCATCTCTTTAGTCCTTCGCAAGTACTTGAGAATGCTCTTCACAGCTGTCCAGTGACTCTCTCCAGGATCAGCTTGATACCTGCTCACTACACTTAGTGAGTATGCTACATCGGGTCTGGTACATAGCATCGCATACATGATAGAGCCTACAGCCGAAGCATAGGGTATCTCTTGCATGCGAGCTCTCTCCAAATCAGTCTTGGGAGACATCTCTTTGGAGAGAGTGACTCCAGAGATCGTGGGCAAGTTCCCACGGTTGGATTCTTCCATACTAAACCTCTTTAGTATGGTGTCAATGTACCTGGATTGGGACAATCCCAAAACCCGTTTGGATCTATCTCTATAGATCCTAATTCCCAATATGCAAGAGGCATCACCAAGATCTTTCATTGAGAATCTTTGTGATAAGAAAAGCTTAACCAATTGCAGCATAGGAATATCATTTCCTATCAAGAGTATGTCGTCCACGTACAATACGAGGAAGACAACCTTACTCTCTGCCACCTTCTTGTAAATACTAGGTTCATCTGGGGTTTTGACGAAATCAAACTCTTTGATAACGACGTCAAAGCAGATGTTCCAACTCCGCGATGCTTGCTTTAATCCATAAATGGATTTAAGCAGCTTGCACACCTTCCCGCTGCTCCCACTGTCTACGAAGCCCTCTGGCTGAGTCATGTACACGCACTCTTCTAAATCACCATTTAGAAAGGCGGTCTTAACATCCATTTGCCCGATTTCGTAATCATGATATGCAGCGATGGCAAGCATTATCCGGATGGATTTAAGCATAGCCACTGGAGAAAAGGTTTCGTCATAATCCACACCTGGTCTTTGACGAAAACCTTTTGCAACAAGTCTAGCTTTGAAAGTCTCCACTTTCCCATCTACACCAAGTTTCTTCTTGAAGATCCACTTGCTCCCAATGGGCTTTACCCCTTCAGGAGCAACTTCCAAAGTCCATAATTTGTTGGTGTACATGGATTCCATCTCGGACCGCATAGCATCCAGCCATTTCACTGAGTCCCTACTCATGATGGCCTGCTCGAAGCTAGTTGGGTCATCATCCTCCATGATGCAATCCTCGCTCCCTCCATCCATGAGAAAACCGTAGTATCTCTCAGGCTGGCGAGGAACCCTACTAGATCGGCGGAGAGGCTGAGGTTCATTGGGAGCTACTGAATCTTCTGGTTCCACTAAATCTTCAGTTACGGTTTGTGTATCTGGAACTTCTTCCAGCTCTACCACTTTGCCACTAATTTCTTTTTCAAGGAATTCCTTTTCTAAAAATGTGGCATATTGAGAAACAAACACCTTTTGTTCTTCAGCATGGTAGAAAAGATACCCTTGTGAATTCTTAGGATATCCCACAAACTTGCAAAGAACTGACCGTGCCTCGAGTTTGTCTGGATTTTGCCTTTTGACATAGGCCGGACAGCCCCATATCTTAACTCGTTTAAAATATGGTCTCTTCCCACTCCATATCTCATATGGCGTGGTAGGTACAGATTTAGATGGAACTTGATTCAATAGGTATGCTGCTGTTTCCAACGCATATCCCTAGAAGGAAATAGGTAACTCAGCTGTGCTCATCATAGAGCGCACCATATCTAATAGGGTGCGGTTCCTCCGTTCTGATACACCGTTGTGCTGTGGTGTATATGGAGGAGTCAGCTGAGAGAGAATCCCATTCTCTTTTAGGAAGTCCAGGAATTCATTGCTCAAGTATTCACCTCCTCGATCAGATCGAAGGATTTTAATACTTTTTCCGGTTTAGTTCTCAACTTCTTGTTTATATTCTCTAAATTTCTCAAAAGCTTCTGATTTGTGTTTCATCAGGATCACATATCCGAACCTAGAGAGATCGTCAGTGAATGTAATGAAGTATGAAGAACCATCCCTGGCATGTGTAGACATAGGACCGCATACATCACTATGTATCAGTCCTAAGAGTTCGGTAACTCTTTCTCTGTGTCCCGTAAACGCAGTTTTGGTCATCTTGCCTTTGAGACATGACTGGCAAGTGTCATAAGATGAAAATTCGAATGGTTTCAAATATCTATCCTTATGCAACTTAGCTAGTCGTGTCGCATTGATGTGACCCAGTCTACAATGCCACAAGAAGGATTCGTTCAGTTGTGAACTCTTCCTCTTGTGTGTGTTTGTTATGCTCAGAACTGTTGATTGATTTAGAACATAAATGCCATTGCACAACGTGCCTGATCCAACCAACTTTTGGTTACGGAAAATGTTCATAACATTATCCTGTAATACAAAATTATATCCCTCTTTACTTAATAAAGAAACCGATATAATGTTGCATATCAGGTTCGGCATGTAATAGCATTCGTTCAGAACCAATGTATTACCAGTAGGTAATTCAAGGTGATATTCTCCGACAGTCTTAGCTGCAACAATTGCACCATTTCCAACTCTAATGTCTTTATCACCTTCTCCAAGTTCTCTACCTTTCCTTAGCCCATGTAACTGATTACATATATGGGATCCTGACCCGGTATCTAATACCCAGGACGTAGAGGAAATGGAGAAACAGTTCTCAGTAACGAACACACCCGAAGAAAATGCATCATCATGTACTTTCTTCAATCGGGTGGCATGGGAATCCTGGTATTCCCCTAGATCCTGTTCATTCCTATAACTCTTATAAGAAAGAACGGAACCAACGTTCCCCAGCACAGTATAACATGCGGGTTCGGTCAATACATCCATATTATTATCTTTATTAGGGCATGAAATGGTCGCTACCTGGAGAGAGAGAGAAGAAAACACTTTAGCGTATGCTCTTGCAAGATCAGATTGGTTATTATCTTATCTAATCAGGATGGCTCCCACTGGTTTTTATCAAATCTTCCTTCAAACCCTAAAAGGAAAGACTAGCCGGGATTAATTACACACTACAAGTTCGCCAATCTTTCAGCCAGGCCAGTGTCGGTACTTTGAGGGAGGTCCCCCGTGCTTTCGCACGAACCTAATTAATGTAAACCTCGTTTTTCCAGAGGCGTAACCCCGTTGACACCTTTCTAGACACCTACTTGATCGGCTAATTGCAATGTGTAAAACTCTCCCAGGAGTAACTCTTACTCGCAGTGGGTATCGGGATCCAACTATCTCATAGAAGGTATGCAATCTCATTGCAAATTTCAACACTTGAAATTCCCGATAATATTTTGCCCATAGCAGCTATATGACCTTAACATAGTCAACAAATCATAAGTGCTAGTCAAGTCCAACCCGTCATTTCTCGATTGAATTAAACCCACCCGCACGACCCTTAACATAGTCAACAAAGTCGCACGACTACCCTAATCCAATCGCATCATATGCTTATGCAGATAAGCACTAATTAGCTACCGCACACTATGCCTTAACATAGTCAACAAACGTAGCACGAATACTAACTAGTACTTATCTGAAATGACGGAGGGCTACGATAGGTTTTTCTGAAAACCTATTGCGTAATGAACTTGATATCGTTGTAGAATCAAATGAAGTTTTGAAATGGAGTGATTTTGAGGCTTTTCTAGTTTTGCTAAAGGGGTCACTCCCGGTGAAGGGATCGTCGGCCCTTTCCTCGTCGAATGAGGTGCGGGATATATCATATATATCGCTGTGCAAAGCAAAACTCAAAAAACAACCAAAAGCAAACCGAGTGTGTAGCATCTGCCAGTTATTGCTAAAGGAGTCACTCCTGGTGAAGGGATCTCGGTCCTTTCCTCATCGAATAAGGTGCAGGGTATATCATATATACCGCTATGCAAAGCAAGAACTGTAGCTACCTGTTTTATTTTAAAATCTGATTCTACAACATCATTTGGTTTCTTTTATTTCATTAATCACATTAATGAAGTCCCATCATTTAAATACCTAAACATCACAGATAAATACGACGTACACTTATGCCATCCGCATTCGCCTCGATGTCCTCTCGTGCACCGTTAGGTTAGGTAACTAACGACAGAGCAGGGCAGGGCTAGCGCGGGTGTAAAACATAAGTAACGTCTATATAATATATCATATATACTATATACTGTATCTATCACAGAACATCACATGATCACATCACAGATATCGCAGCAGAAGAAACATATGAAACATTGGATATACTAGGACGTCCGTGTTTTTAATACGAGCCAGTATAAAACACGGATTCCACGGTCGTGATGAATAGCCAATCCCACACCCCTAGACCCCTACGAGAGCGGCAAGCAACCCTGCCAATTCTTGGGTTAGGAGACCCGGACTCGACTCCTCGAGTTGGTCTCCCACTGAACCCCAGAACCCGGTTACTTGTGCTCCCCTCCTTGGGTCTATCCTAATGCGGAAAAGTAAATAATATACAAAAGGTGACGACTTCCGCAACCTGGAAGTGCCCCAATAAAAGAATATTACATACAAGTTTTTACATGAATGAAAATGAAAAACACTCATCTCACATAAAAACCCCCGGCTATTCAAACACGACAATCCAATATAACATATCCAGCAACACATAACATCACATGTCATCAACGTAAGTAAATATGCGCATCCCAATTGTCGTTGACATATAGCAACGAAACCGGCGATATCACATATTACACTTATGGTCACAGAAAAGAAAGTGTAAAACTACAACAGTTGGAATCCGCAACCTCTTTAGACATCACATGCCTAATCAAATGAAATACTTAGTCATCACATGCCTAACAGTTATAAACCCCGCATTTTAGTCCCATTATCGAAAACTCTTTTCAATATCAAATGAGACTAAACCGCTAGATTTATAACATTCATTCAGTTATCTCATAACTGTTTGTGAATTCCAATTATTGTATCCCATTCCGGATAAATAGAATATATTAAACTTTCCGATCGAACATTCGAACACCCAAGTTTTCCCGAAACCGTTCAACACATGAAATAGGTTCAAAGACATTCACTTCATGCCTCAGTACCAACGGTCCAGCCGTAGAAGGATCAAGCCAACGCCTCACATGTGGCACGCCGTACTGCCCCAAACCCGAAGGTTCAAAAGGCAGTTCAAGACGGTCACATAATCGAGTTAAGGTTTGTTGTCTTCTAGAGGGACCATCACATTACTTGCACTACTTAGAACGTCCTTAAATCACAGAAAAATCCAACACTTGGAAATTTTCCGGCAGGGGAAAAGTTGGGTATTTATATCCGGTCGAATTTTTTAACATATTCTAAAGTTATCCGGAAAGCCACATAGACAAGATTTGATAATCCGATCGAATCGTCGATTCCCATAACAACCCCACAACACTCAACTCTTGAGTCAAATTAAAAATTCCCAGAAAATTCAGCATAATAAAATAGTAATTACTGTGCAAAATGGGAGTGATGATGTCATCATATTGCCGCGGAACCGTCGCAGAAGCCAGGCTTCTGCCGCGGTTCCGCCGCACTCTTTACTGTTCATGGGATAAATTTTGCATCGTAATTCCTAGATTTCCCTGCTGAATTTTTTAAGCATTTTTAATATGGAAAAATCCCAGATTTTAGAAAAAGTCCAGAGAGCACTTGGGTTTTAGGGTTTCGGGTTCGTTCGGGTTTCAAACGTCGTCTAGACTTCGCCTAAGGCTCTAGCTAGGCTCTGATACCACTGTAGGGTTCCTAGGCACGCTAATGAAGTCTCACAAGGCATCAACCATGCTAATTTCAAATTTTACGGTGCCGAGAAACCCTAGACTAGATCGTTGACTAGAAATTTAGGCGATATACGAATCTAGTTAACAACTTAACTAAAGATAAGAAGCTACAACCTTTGTAGATCCGGATATCCACTTCCTTGGCTCCACGTAGGCATCCTTTCGCTGTCCATCTTGAATCCCGGACTCAATCGTTGGCTTGATCGGAGAAATGGGTGGACTAGGTCGCCGGCTTCGTGCCGAAGATGATCTACGTCGAGGCATCACAAGTTCAAGCTCCGACTTCACAAATTTGTGAAACTTGTGAAGAAAACACCCAAAACAACTTGGCAAGAGGTAGAGGGTTAAGAAATAGGAGGTGGGTTCACTTTAGAATTGTATTTCTCACTTTAGAACTCAAGTTGCCATTGATGGCATCAAGCTTTCTTTCTTGAAGAAGAAGGAGAGAATGAAGCTAGAATATGATAAGTGTTAATTAAAATTGAAAAGTAAATGAATACTTATCATATACTAACTAGGGTAGAGTGTAGAGAATAGACCATGGTTACTTGGATGGGTTAGGGTTAAGCATAAGACAAGAATGGTTAAGAAGTCAAAGCTTCATGAAGCTTCAACTAGAAACAAATAAAGCCACCTTTCTTATCTAAATCATTTCCAAATAAATAAATGAACAAATAAATAAATAAATGAATATGCAAAACCCTAATCATCAAATTAACCATGGTTTAATTCTATACACTTAACTATATGATCAAGTATCATCAAACATGATACAAATATGTGCACAAAAGTATATCACATATACTACTTGCACATCAAGTGAGAAAATCCATTTAAAGTGAACCAATACTAGTTAATGCAAAATAATATATCAAATATATAATTATACATTAAATCATTAAATCAACACTTGATTTAACGATCCGGTCATATCGCATATAACCGACTAGTATCCTATGTATCGGCTTATCGAATCAATCCTCGATTCGATATCTAGGTTATATCGAATATAACCAATTGATACATCCATCGCGAGAATGAAATATGGTATCACATACACGCATTATTCTCGGTCCTGCACATATCTCATATGCGCTCCTATTTCGTTTCGCTTGAGCCAGGAAACCTCTGTGTAGGACTCTAAAGACTCGTCAATACGCCGGTAGCAGATGATGATCATATCAAGCACCCACAAGCCGCAAGCGGTCTGCTAGACGTAACGGCCATCCGGGTATTGATCGATCAGAAGATCGACGAGCTAGCCCGCTCACACTCCTGTGAATCCAACTAGTGACACTTACCGTACAGTCCGGTCTGTTCGTCTGATATGTCGCATATCAAGTCTAGGGGTGGTAAACGTCAGACCCCAATAAACGATAAGTCGAGCCGATGTGAGGCTCATAACGGGTCGAGAAACTACTGGTAACACTTACCAGCAAATCTCTGATCAGCCCTGGCCAGGGACTTCCCTGTTACGGCCAATCGAGCACAGCACAACATCAACCCCCAATACCGGGAGAGACGAAACCCCTCCTATCGCTCATTGCCTCTATGTGACTCGGGACTGTGCCCAAAGACCACCGTTTTGCACGCCCTCATGGACGTGGTAAGGTGGAGATCAAAGCACAGTGGGAATCACACAAGACTCTATGACGATCTCGGGTCTACAGACTAACCTGCACAAGTGTCACCTGAGAACTGCCATCTGACGTGAGGTATAATACCATCTGGGAGTTCTCGGCGAGTCCGTCCAGTGTACCCAGTCTCCACTGAGCACCCGTACACCATCTCTGATGTCAAACACCAATGGATATGGGATCATCCATCGCCCATCTCATGGGTCGAGAAGCGTATACGCTAGTCTACACTGGTATATCGATGCCCCGTCTCGATACACCCACGACTAGGGACCTTGAAGGATGTACTTATGGACTACCATATCCCCACTAGTATGATCTGCATCACAGTCCAGGTAGTCAAGTACACATCCTAAGGGCTTTACCAACATGTAACTATAAGAAAGTGCAAAGAGACAAGTGTACATGTTAAGATATAGAGTAACCAGATAGCATACTATCATATCGAGCAAGAAAGTCATCTCTATATATGTCCAAGCATCCAATATAATATACATCATCTGTACAATACTGGCCTCTAGGGCATACATACAACTAACACCAAGTACCTCGTGCTTGCCTCTATGGACAATGAACATCAGAGGAGGCACGAGAATCTGGACCTCGAATCCATATTTCTTCATACAAAAGAACTGTATGGAGAGCAATCTCGTATCGCCAGATACGAAGTGTCGAAGAAGCTGTTTTCGGCAGATTGGCCGTCGGATCATCGGTAGAGGAACACATGCTTAAGATGATTGGCTATATAGAAGAGCTCGCGGACATTGGGACTACGTTGGAGAATGTGCTCTATATGGACTTGATTCTCCAGTCTCTTCCTTCCACTTACGCCCAGTTCATCCTGAATTTCAACTTGCAAGAAAAGGAAGTTGAACTTTCAGAGCTCCTCAACATGCTGAGGAGTGCAGAGGGCACCCAACAGAAAGGTGGGGAAACATCCACTTTGTTTGTAGGAGGATCTTCCTCTTCTAGGTCTAAGGCGAAAGCCAAGGGAAAGAAGAAGAAAACCCCCGCCAAACAAAGGGGAGGTGTTAGTAAAGTGGATACGAAGGGAAAGGCAAAGGCAACAAAGGTAGCGGGGAAGCTTGTGGATAAGGAAGAGTACTTTTACTGTCACAAGAGTGGACAGTGGAAGAAAGATTGCAGGGTTTGGAAAGCCAGAACACAGGATCTGAAGCAAGTTGCGGTTTCAGCTTCAGGTGTGTATGTTATTGAAAACTGTCTATCGATAAACTCTACGTCCTGGGTATTGGATACCAGATCAGGATCTCATATCTGTAATTCTTTGCAGGCGTTGAGAAAGCGTAGGTTTTTGAAGACAGGTGACATGACCCTCAAAGTTGCAAACGGAGCTAGCATGGATGCTGAGGCCATGGGGGACTATCACCTGGGAATGTCAGATGGACTTGTTTTGGTTTTACGTAATTGCTTTTTTGTACCCAATGCAACTTGTAATATCATTTCTGTATCTTTAATTTCTAAAGAAGGTTATGAATTTGCGTTTATAAGTAATGTTGTAAACATTCACCTTAATCAGGTTCTGATTGGGTCAGGTACATTAAGCAATGGTATATACGTATTAAACCAAGCACAGATTTTCAATGTCCAGAATACACACAAAAGAAAGTCTCCGGAAACAAATCAAGCTTTCTTATGGCATTGTAGACTGGGTCACATCAATGAGAGAAGGTTGACGAAGTTACATACAGAAGGATATTTGGATCCGTTCGAATATCAATCATATGCAACTTGTCAATCCTGTCTCAAAGGAAAGATGACAAAGGCTCTGTTCACTGGACACGGAGTAAGAGCGAGCGAGCTCTTGGGACTCGTACACAGCGACGTGTGCGGTCCAATGTCTACGCATGCACAAAGCGGTTATTCTTAATTCATTACTTTTACGGATGACTTTTCAAGGTACGGATATGTCTTCTTAATGAAACATAAATCCGAAGCCTTTGGAAAATTCCAGGAATATAAGAATGAAGTAGAAAAACAAACAGGCAAAAGTATCAAGACATTAAGATCTGATCGAGGGGGTGAATACTTGAGTGCCGAGTTCCCGGACTACTTAAAAGAGAATGGAATTCTATCTCAGCTTACTCCTCCATACACTCCGCAACATAACGGTGTATCGGAGAGACGGAACCGAACCCTATTGGATATGGTACGGTCCATGATGAGTAACGCTGAGTTACCGCGATCATTCTGGGGATATGCACTATAATCAGCTGCATATCTTTTGAACCGAGTTCCAACTAAGACTGTGCCTACTACACCATATCAGATGTGGTGTGGGAAGAGACCCTATCTTAATCACATTAAGACATGGGGATGTCCAGCTTTTGTCAAAAAGCAGCATGCGGACAAGCTCGAGGCACGCTCAGTACAGTGCAAGTTTGTGGGATATCCAAAGAACTCCAAGGGATATTTCTTCTATTGCGAAGAGGAACAAAAGCTTTTTGTTTCTCGTCATGCCCACTTCTTGGAAACTCAGTTTTTGGAAAAACAGATAAGTGGGAGCGCAATAGAACTGGAAGAAATTCCAGAACCACGAGCTATTACTGAAAGCTTAGTAGAACCAGAGGGTTCGAAAGATCAGGACATTCCTGCGCCGCTCCGCAGAAGTAGTAGGCAGTCTTATCCGCTCGAGAGATACTACGGTTTTCTTATTGACGGGGATAGAGAGGATTGCATCATTGATAGTGATGAGCCGACTAGCTTCCAGCAGGCTATTCAGAGCGTTGACTCGGTAAAATGGCTGGATGCAATGCGGACCGAAATGGAGTCCATGTACACCAACAAAGTATGTACGTTGGACATTGCTCCAGATGGGGTAAAACCCGTAGGATGCAAGTGGATCTTCAAAAGGAAGATTGGTGTAGATGGACAGCTTGAGACCTATAAAGCTAGACTTGTTGCAAAGGGATTCCGTCAAAGACCTGGCTTGGACTATGACGAAACCTTTTCTCCAGTGGCTATGCTGAAATCCATTCGGATCCTTCTTGCCATTGCTGCCTTCCACGATTATGAGATCTGGCAGATGGACGTAAAAACCGCTTTTCTAAATGGAAATTTAGAGGAGTGTGTCTATATGGACTAGCCAGAGGGTTTCATTCAGAGTGGGAGCAGCGGAAAGGTGTGCAAGTTGCTTAAGTCCATTGATGGACTGAAGCAGGCATCGCGGAGTTGGAACATCTGTTTTGATGAGACGGTCAAAGAATTTGGCTTTATCAAAAATCCAGATGAACCATGCATCTATAGTAGATTTGTTGTGAGAACTGTAGTATTCCTCGTTTTATACGTGGATGACATTCTCTTGATAGGAAATGACATTCCTATGCTACAATCTGTCAAAGGGTTCTTGTCACACAAGTTCTTCATGAAAGACCTTGGTGATGCCTCATACATTCTGGGGATCCGGATCTATCGTGACAGATCCAAGAGGATATTAGGATTCTCACAGTCCAGCTACATCGACACCATACTAAAAAGGTTCAGTATGGAAGATTCCAAGCGCGGTAATCTACCGGCTTGTCACGGGATCACCCTCTCCAAAGAGATGTCTCCCAAGACTGATTTGGAAAGGGATTGCATGTCTATTATACCCTACGCTTCTGCGGTAGGCTCTATAATGTATGCGATATTGTGTACCAGACCAGATGTAGCTTATGCACTGAGTGTGGTAAGCCGGTATCAGTCAAACCCTGGGGAGAAACACTGGATAGCGGTAAAGAACATTCTCAAGTACCTGAGAAGAACTAAGGAGATGTTCTTGGTGTATGGCGGAAAAGACCTCCAGATCGAGGCCTTTGCTGACTCCAGCTTCCAGAGTGACAAGGATGATTCCAAGTCCATGTCGGGTTATGTCTTTACCCTCTATGGAGGGGCGGTGTGTTAGAAGAGTTCCAAACATGAAACCTTTGCTGACTCGACGATGGAAGCGGAATATAACGCTGCTGCAGATGCCGCAAAAGAAGCCGTCTGGATAAGGAAGTTCCTAACAGAACTTCAGGTGGTTCCGTCCATTGTTGATCCATTACCTCTGTATTGCGACAACAACGGGGCTATAGCTTTAGCGAAGGAACCCAGGTCCTATTAGAAGTCCAGGCACATCTTGAGGCGGTATCACCTGATCAGGGAGATCGTGGGTTGCCAGGAGATCAAGGTTCGGAGAGTTGCTACGGAAGATAACACTGCTGATCCATTCACGAAGGCCTTACCCCAGACTCAGTTCGAGCAGCTGATCGAGATGATAGGTCTTCGATACGCTAGTACATGGCCTTAGTGCAAGTGGGAGATTGTTAGTGTATATGCCCTAGAGGCCATTACTGTATCATACTAGTATGTATATCACTTGATGGAAGCTTGGGATATTCACCTTGTATTGATAATCTTGCTCAAAATAGTAGTATGCTACTTGGTTTGTTTCTGCTTTAATGTGTGCATGTGTTTCTTTTAGCATATCGCCTTTACACATTAGTGGAGCCCTTAGGATCTTTGCTTGATTACCAGCGTTGTAATGGCAGTCACACTCGTGGGGGTTGGGTAATCTACAAGCACATCCTTATGCAGGTCCCTAGTCGTAGGACTATTGAGACAGGGCATCGATACTCCGGAATAGACTAGCGTATGCGCTTCTCATCCCAGCTTGGGAGACGGCCTGTCCCACAGCCGTCAGTACGTCGTACTTGGGATAGTATGCGGGTGCTCGTTAGGTTATGAGTACACTAGACAAGACTCGTCGGGAACTGTTGGTTGGTATTATACCTATCGTCAGTTATCAGTTCCCAGGTGACATGAGTACAGCTTAGTCCGTTGACTTGACACTGTCACTTCGCCTCGAGTGTGTTCCCACTGTTCTTTGATTACTACCCTACCACGGCTCAAAGGAGTCATGCAAACAGGTAGTTTTTCGGTGCAATCCCGAAGCACTTGGAAGCAGTGACGGTTAGACAGGATTCATCTCTCCCGGTATTGGGGGTTGATATCGCGCTGTGTCTAGGAGAGCCATTACACAAAGTCCCTGGCCAGGACAAGCGAGATAGAATGGTAGGTTTCCAGTGTTATCTCAGGTGTTCTGGGCTACACTCCGACACAACATGTACCGCTATTAGGGGACTGACGTTTACCGGCCCCCTAGGCCCGCCATGCGATGTTCTTAGACGAACAGACCGGACTGTACGGAGACTGTCATATTCAGGCTCAGTGGGAGTTCAGATGGGTTTACCTCGTCAGTCTTCTTATCGGCATCTACCTAGGGACCGTTACGTACAGCTAGTGCCGCTTGCGGTCTGTGGTTAAACCCACTTCCAGCGTAGTGTCGAGTCTTTAGAGTCCCACACAGAAGGTTATTCGCCTTTTGGCAAAATGAGTAGAGGTCGCATGGTTTTGCGACAGGGTTCGTTCACATCCGCGCACTTGTGCACGTTTGGTGTCCGGACAGTCATTACTTGCGGGCTCTGGTTTGAGCCGGATCCTAGTATATGTTTTGGGGTTAGTTTTATCTCATTGTATTCGTGTTCCTCGAAACACGAATGCGGGTGTGTATGCACAGTTGATTGAGGCAGAGGAAGAGGTTTTTCATTAGGGTTTCGGAACGGGTGTGTATGCACAGTTGACAGTTGTCTTTTTCCAAACCCTAATGGACATGTGAAATATCAATTAATAATATTAATTAAATGAAATTGTGTCATGGTTAGGGTTGTTGACTTGTTGACCTTGGTTGACTTGTTGACCATGCTTGAAACTTTGACTATCATTATTACACTCCAAAGATGCTCTTTGATCTTTGCAAAAAACATTTAATGTGATATGTTAATGGTCTCATCAAACCAACCATCATCCTTTTCATTTTGGATTAATATTATTAATTAGATAATTCACATATATTGTTATGGTTGTAAAACTATTCTCATTCTATGATTCTCATTCTCTCTCCTCCTCTTCCTCTCTCTCTAGCTCTTCCCTCTCATGAGTTGAGAACCATTTGAGCTTGAGATAAAACCCTCAAAAATACTCTCTACTCTTTCTAAGGTCCTAGGTTTAGCACACCAAGCACCTTAGTTACTTCTAGTTTGAGGTTGGAGCCAAAGGTAGAGGCCCTCGAGTGGATCTTTCTTCGGCAAGAGAAGGCGACAAGGAGAACCCGTTCATTCACTCCAAGGAGCAAGAAGAGAAGGACTTGAAGACCTAGGTATAACGCTTTTTCCGAGTAGCTAACTCTTTTAGCTTGTTAGTTAGTTTTGTTTAGCAAAGATCCCTCCTTTAGCATAGTCCATGTTGCCTAGTGTTGTAAAAATCCGATTTTTCATAACGTTTCCACCTCCCCGCAAGCACCGGGGTGGGCAACGTGGACTTACAGTGGTATCAGAGCCTAGCTAAACACAAACTAACTAGTTAGCAAAGTATATAGAACTTCGATCGGAAAAAATCGCAAAACACTTTTCTAAAACCCTTACTTTCTGCCGATTTTTAAACCTTCTTTAAAATAATAAATCATGTCTTAAAAATCGGCTCAGGCTTTTTAAAGTAGAGGCAAGAAAAACGACCCAGTGAACCAACCAACTCACCGCGGTTTCGCGGCAGGAGCTTGCTCCTGCCGCGGATCCGCGGCCGAGTTGACTCGGTTATGGATCGTTTTTCCTGCAGTTTACTTATGGGGGTATTTTGTGATTTTTCAGATGGTTTGTTTCTGCCCAAATTTTCTAGAGAACAAGTTAGTTTTTGGGGTGGTAACAAATCCGTATTTTGATCGAACTTCTTTACACTTGGGCTAATGGGTTATATCTATGATGTTTTATATGTATTGAACGTCTGCTAATCGCTATACGTCGATTAGTGGAGGTTATACATATCTATGATCTGTAATGTTGATGGTTTGTGTATATGAATTCGTTGGATTGTCGCGGATGAATAGCCGGGGGGTTGTGAGATGAGAGTTTTCTTATTCTTTCAATTCATGTAATATGTAAATTGATGTAATATTATTTGTATGGCTGCGCAACCGGGTCGGGGTTGTAGCCGTCATTGTATAATTTCTTTTTACTGTTTTTGCTCCTAGGATAGACCCAAGGTGGGGTGCATAAATTACCGGGTATCTCGAAATGCCGAGTGGCCTACTCACGGCGTTGAGGGAGGTTGCTTCGCTTCGAGTGCTTAGCGGGTAGTTTGCCGCACCCGTAGGGGTCTAGGGTGGGGTTTGGCTATTCATCGCGACCGTGTAATCCGCTCTTCGTTACAGGCTCGTACGAAATGCGGATTCCTAGTATATCAAATGTGTTCATCTGTGATCTGGAATGGCTATCATTGCATGTGACGAATGTTTATATATATATCTATATGATATTTATTTAGGCGTTGCTTATGTTTTGCATCCGCGCTAGTCCAGCTCCCGCTCTGTCGTTAGTTAAGTAACCTAACGGGTGATGACGGGACCCCGTGGCGAATGCGGATGGCATAAGCGTACATTATATTTTCGTTGTTTTCTTCAATGGTAGGATTAAATGATGGGACTCATTGGAATTAATGCAAGAAGAAAAATAAACCAAGTAACAGTCGTTGGAACACTTTGAAAACCACTCGGTTCTTTTTCAAAACGAAATTTTAAATGCGGAGCTTGAACCACTCCTTTTGAAAGCTATCTCGTTCCATCGATTATATCAAGTTCACTACGTTCACGGTTTTGCCAAAACCATTCGTAGCCCTCCGTCGTTTCACATGAATGGTCAATAAGTATTCAAGCTATGTATGTTGGCCAAAGTCAAGGCATAGTGATTGGTAGCTATTGGGTATTCATGTGCGGCATAGATAGATGTGTTGGTTTGGGGTAGTCGTTCTACCATGTTGGCCAAAGTCAAGGGTATGTGCGGGTGGGCTCAAATTAACCTGGAGAATGACGGGTAGAACTTGACATGTTACTTATGATATTTTGGCCAAAGTCAAGGTCATAAGAGCATGGGGCAAAAATCCACATCGGGAGTTTCAAATGAACTAAAACTTGCTAGCGTTGCATACCATTTGGAGTGTGATGATTCTGGTAGGATTCTTTCAGTTTTGTCACGCGATGATATTTGGATCCCGATCCTACTGTGAGTATATGCTACTCCTCGGGAAATTTCTCACTTAACGATCAATGCTATAAACCTAGTAGGTGTCTAGAAAGGTGTTAGCGGGGCTACGCCCCCAGGGAAAAGAGGTTACTTAATTAAGGAACTTCGCGAAAGCGTTGGAAAACCTCCCTCGAAGTACCGACACTGGCCTGGCTGAACGGTTAAGCAAGTATTGTACGGTGAGATTGATCCTGACTAATTCTTCTTTTATGGTTTGAGGAGGGATTCGAGAGACAGTGGTAGCCATCTTGTTTAGACAAATTAAAAACCACTCTAAACTTGCAAGAGCATCATGCTAAAGTGTTTCTTCTCTCTCTCCTAATTGCAGCGACCAATTATCATGACTGGACTTAAGTTACTTCTAGATAAAAACATACTGACTGGGACAAACTATAAAGATTAGCTCAGGAATGTCAAAATGGTAATCACTTATGACAAGTTGGGGTACCTTCTTACCACTAAAGCTCCCCCTGTCCCAGGTCCCAAAACCAGCGTCGCGGATAGGGAAATCTGTAAGACCTGGGAAATCGACTGCGCGAAGGCCAAGTGCCTCGTGCTTGCCTCTATGGACAATGAACATCAGAGGAGGCACGAGAATATGGACCTCGAATCCATATTTCTTCATACAAAAGAACTGTATGGAGAGCAATCTCGTATTGCCAGATTCGAAGTGTCGAAGAAGCTGTTTTCGGCAAGATTGGCCGTCGGATCATCGATAGCGGAATACGTGCTTAAGATGATTGGCTTTATAGAAGAGCTCGCGGATCTTGGGACCATTTTGGAGAATGAGCTCTATACGGACTTGATTCTCCAGTCCCTTCCTTCCACTTACGCCAAGTTCATCCTGAATTTCAACTTGTAAGAAAAGGAAGTTGAACTTTCAGAGCTCCTCAATATGTTGAGGAGTGCAGAGGGCACCCTACAGAAAGGTAGGTGATTGAATACGATTTCGGATTGTGTATGTTTAGAAAAATGTATAGAAATCACAACCAAAAATTATTTGACCGCAATCAATAACGGTGTCGAATGTAGCGCGTTAGTAAGTGCGGATCGTCCACAGGGAAAGTGTAATCGTTCGTGTTTCGAATTAGATGAGTTGAAATTTTAAGGAAAAGAAAACGATTCATGATTTGTAATTGAAGTTCAAGAATTAGAAAAACCTAGATCTAATAACAAGAAAACATTAAAATCAAGAAGTGTCAATTGATGATTTCCAACCAACAATCAAGATTCAAAGTGTAGCTCGTAGGAGTAGATCGGATCTATAGATATGATGAGATCTAAAGATTTCATGTTCTTATCCATTAACGAATTGATACTAGATCGATGATAATTCGTCGAGGTTAAGGATCTTACGAAGAAGCTAGGGTTTCCTCGTCTTATCCTTTATCCTTTCGATGAATCTCATTCAAATTCTAGCTTCTAGTTAATTAAATGATCAATCGTTGTTCCTTAGTTTTGAGTGAACACAATCAAGAAAGGATCATCCCGAAACTAGGTCATCGATCATTTGATTTACAAGAATTTACAATCGTTATAGGATTTAAGAATTGTAAAAGGATCTAAATCATCATTATTCTATTGATCGTCACAACTCCTATACGAGCGGAGTTTACTCAAACATCATAATAACAAACGCAATCACAAATTGAGATCAAATCATAATTTTGAATCAAAAGATAAGCAAGATATAGAAATTTCACCTTTATTTATCGACAAATTTTGTTACAACTCTTTTGAAATTTACAAAAGGACGGAACTAGATCGTTGATTTCGGCTTCGCTCGGCTCCTTGAGTCGCGGATCTGCTTGGATCTCTTGCTCTGATGGAATCCGGCGTCGCTTTCCAAAGGTTGAAGGCTCTCTTGCTTGAATGGTACTTGGGATCTTGATCTTGATTTTGAATTGGAATTAGGGTTAGGGTTTGAGGAACAAGTTGTGTCACTCAACTTGTGGGTATGGATTCTTGAACCCTAATTTCTTGAACAACCTCAACCCTAGATCTAGGCTCCTTTTTATAGACTCCAAAATCCTAGATCTAGGATTTGAATTTTGAATTTTCCCTCCAAAAGTTTGTTAAGAGAGCCTTCTAGAAATAGTTTGTTAAGCCGAGTCTTCTAGATAAGCCACGTGGCATTTCTACAATGTTATGGAAGTTTGGGCTGTTATTAGAGACACGTGTAAGAAAATTGAGGAGCTGAAGCCATAAAGCCGCCGCGGTTCCGCGGCGCAAGCGGGCTCCCGCCGCGGAACCGCGGCTCTTTGTGGGCCTTATTGCTTGTTTCTTCTGGTATTTATTTGGGCTGAAATGTGGGCCTTTTCCTGATATGTTAAATTGTATTTGGCTTTCTGTATCACTACCAGATCTCACATCTTGGAGTTGGCGTATTTTTGATCAGCTCTTTGATAATTTTGGCTCGGTCCCTGAAATCTCCTGCACAGACTTCGAAACAAGTGTTGCGCAATATAGGGATGATGCAATGCCATGATAAACACACAATTTCCTTCGAAATGCCGCTTTTAGAGTATAACACATGCAATCTGGTATTTCAGGACTGTTTTGCTAATATGTGCAATATGCAAACCGAACGCCTCTAGATGAGTGCAAATGATAGGGAAATTGCCGTGTTAAAAATGCAGTATTTTGGACTGATCAAATTCCCCCAAACTTATTTTCGATCGTCTCGATCGAGCGATTTTATTAAAGAGAAAATAAAGAAAGTGAAAAACTAACTAGCACACTTTCGTAGACAACACGATTGCACTGAGCACGTGCAACAAGCCTTTAAACCTCTAGGTGTCCCTAGTAGGAGGAGTGTTGTCTCCTGAGAGTTTTCAGCGGATTGCACCCACAAAATCCAATAATAAAAGGAAGATCATGAATATTACATTTAAAGATCAGAATTGTAAAAGAAAAGCCTTGAAAATTAGGGTTTCCAACTAAGCTAGCTTTTCGGTTGTCATGAGCCCTATCTTAATGGTCATGAAAAAATGTCATAAATCACGTCCTCCCTCAATAAAACATCGTCTTATTCTTCATTCCTATCTTTCTTCCAAACATCGATCATATCACCCAGCATGTGTGTAAAGGACATCCCTACACCCGGAGAATTCAATTCAAGCTATCATACTCTTGCCCATCAGCCTCAGTACTTTTTAATTAATGAATATTTAGATGTGCTCACACACTTTCATGCGACCGTTAATACTTCTTGAGGTACTAACCGACCGATTACTCATGTGCTTGCTTATTTGGTGTATTTTCCTCGTCTTGCACCACCTCAGATATAGTAGTGACTCCCAGACCAGTTGGCCTTAGGGCACTAGGAGAAGAGGCAACCTCGCTATATATTTTTTTATTGCCCTTGGCGATAAATAAACCAGTGTTCATTTTTATTCACCATTTTTATATTTTATTCATTTTTTTTATTTCCTTCATACATCAGCTTTTAGACAAGAGCATTTTAAGGTATCCTCTACTATCCCGAGTTTCAAGACGTGTGTAAGTGTGAATAGCAGGGTATCAACCTTCAAAATGTTTGGCTTCCAGAATAGGAACTATTTTTCAGACTTATTTTTATTCTCAGATTAGTGACTTCCTTCATCTTACTAACCCTTGGGACAACGGCTCATAACTACTTATTACTAGTTCGTATAAGAAAACTTCTAATTTTCTTGGTTTTCTTAAATTTTTCTAATCTCATGGATGTAATTTTTCACTATCTAATCTTTCATTATCTTATTTATGTAAAAAAATATTTTTATTTTTTTTTGAAATTTTTAAATTTTTATAGGTTTTCAAAAATGTTTTGTGCTTATGTAAAGTATGATACAAATGATGCGAAAACAAGCACAAACCTCCCCCAAACTTGTTTTCAACAGTGTCCTCATTGTTGCCATCTGCTAAACCTCAAAAAACCTGTAAGCCTGGGAGGAAATTTATTAATGGGGGAAAAATATTTAAGTGAAGAACCTCCCCCAAACTTATTTTTGGCTCATCATTTTGTGTAAAAATTTTCTTTTCAAGAACCCGATTATACCCCCCAAACTTGAGTTAAGCAATGCTAATCTTTGAAAATCACAAGAGGGGGTCAAAAATCATTGGTCGATGCCAAGCTTTGCAAAGACCGAAAGTTAACACCAACCATTCGAAAATTTTATCAATGCAGTGCTGTGGTTGGTGGAAGAAGTGGGGAAAGGGTAAGGGGTGGAATAGAATGTGTGAGCGTCTCATTTTGGAGAGACGATGCCGTGAATGTGATAGATTGCTTGCATTCTTTTTACAGTTCAGAAAAAGGGGTGGAGGTTCAATTTCATTGATTGGGACATGATTCATCTCAACACCCGTGTCATTCAAAAATGCGAGTTCATCAGCGAAGATCTCCTCAAAAGTTCCATCAATACCCCGATGAATAATGTCATCACAAAGGGCGAGGTGATCTTCATACTCTAAGAACGGTTCATAATCAGTGTTAGTTGTTGACCCAGACATCTCGGTGGAAGTGTCCATATGTGTATGATACATAGTTGTGTCAAACAATAACGTATGAAAAGAGTCAAGATCAGTATCATGAGGATTATCAAATTCACTGCTGTCGACATCCATTAAGTCGACAGAACAGACCTGAGCAGTAGGTTCGGAGGGTACACTTCCTAACTTGTAAATGTTCAGCTCAATTGACCTATTCCCGAAAGATAGGGTCATAGAGCCATTACGACAGTTGATGATAGCATTGGAAGTGGCTAAAAAGGGGCGACCTAAAATCACCGGAATTTGGTTCCGTGGGTTCGCTACAGGCTGTGTATCAATTACAATAAAGTCCACAGGGAATATAAATTCCCCGATTTTTATTAACACATCCTCCAGTTCACCCCTAGATTTGGTGCTTGATTGGTCAGCCATCTGGAGAGTGCAATGGGTTGGCTTCAACTCTCCGATCCCTAACTGCTCATAGACTGAGAAAGAAAGCAGGTTAACACTTGCGCCCAAGTCTAGTAGAGCACAGTTAATGTGTTTTTCCCCAATAGAAATGGAAATAGTAGGATATCCAGGATCCTTACGTTTCCTCGGTAATTGTTGGGGGAAAGTCGTGTCTACCGTCTTTGCCATGAATATCTTCTTGGGCACTTGAGTCTTTCTCTTCCTAGTGCACAAGTTCTTAAGAGTTTTCGCATAGGACGGAACTTGTTGGGTAGCATCTAGAAGAGGAATGTTGATGTTAACTTGCTTAAAAATGTCCATAATCTTCTTCATATGTGGACTCGGTGTGTTTGCCCTTAACCGATTAGGATAAGGTTCTTTAGCAATAAGCGCTGGGTCCATTATAGGAGAAGGAAGTGTGTGTGGACCCGATCCCAGAATAGAAGTGGGGATCGTCCGTGGAGGAGTAGAAGAGGTGGGCTGAGGTGGCGAGCCTTTTGGGAAACGAAGAATAGGCTTGCAAGAAGGTGGTAGGGTAGAAGAACTGGGGTTAGAATTAGAAGTAGAGGTGGAAGGAAAGGTCTCAGCCGGGGTATCATCGATAGATTTTTCAGTATCATCAAACTCTTCCCCAACGTGATTGTCATGCACTCTTCCAGATCTCAACGTGATTGTATTCACATGATGTGAATAGCCAGGATTGGGTAAAGGTTGAGATGGAAGTTTCCCTTTCTCTCTTGCACTCATTTCGGCTTTTAGTTGTGCAATTTGTGCTTCCATCGATTTGATATTCTCATTTTGAGAGACAATGATCTTCATCACATTCTCGACGGAAGACTGAAAACTTGCCGTTCCTTGGATGGATTGTTTCATGAAAGTATCCAAGGTTTGTGCTAGTGCAGAGGTATTATCTGTACTGGTCAATTGCAAAGAGTTCTCATGTGGTGCAAAAGGGTTGGCCGGATTTTGGAAGTTTTGTGATTGGTAGGGGTGCTGACTTAATTGAAGTGGTGGTTGCTGTTGTGGTGGAGGGACCCTTTGGAAATTGTGTTGGGTTGGAACCGTGTTTTGAGATTGTGATTGGTTCCAAGAAAAGTTAGGGTGATTCCTCCCACCCTGATTATAAGTGGAAGAAAATGGATCGTTTCTAGGTCTTTGAAATGCGGCATTGGTATGCTCATGACCTTGAAACGGAGAATTTAGTGGACATTCTTCCGTCAGATGTGATGGATCAGAACAGCAGCCACATACAGTTTTGGAGAGTGACATTTGGTTTAGGGCGGCTAAAAATTTGTTTTCCATAGTCTCGAGTTTCTTTTGCATAGCTGAAATGTCAGCTCTAACTCCTATGGAAATATCATTGCCATCCCTAGACGATTGACTCACACCCTCCCACTGTAAAGATTTTTCAGCGAAATCTTCTAGGAATTTCCAGGCTTCCCCATCATCTTTGGTCATAAAATTGCCTTGACACATGAATTCAAGGGTCTGTCTTGTGTTAGGATTAATGCCCTCATAAATGATTCTGCACAGTTCCCATCTAGGGATTCCGTGATGTGGACATTGAACTAACAGATCCTTGAAGCGTTTAAGACATTGTGAAAATGGTTCATTTGGAAGCTGGGTGAATTGATTTATTTCGCTACGGACTCGAGCTGTCTTATGATGTGGGTAGAATTTCTTAAGGAATGCTTTGACGAATTCTTCCCAATTTGAGATGGAATGTGCGGTAGTGTTATACAGCCACTTCTCGGCTATATCGCACAAGGTAAATGAGAGAAGACGTAGACGCATAGCATCCATAGAAAGCTGTGAAGTACCCATCATTGCGCATACATTTTCAAATTTGGTGATAAAGGCATATGCGTCTTCAGTCTCGAGACCGTGAAATTTTGGTAGAAGGTTGATGTATTGGGGTTTTATTTGAAAATTTTCCCCGTTGGCTGGTGGAATGGAAAGACAGGTGGAAAGGGGACCTCGTGTAGGATAGCACCTCTCTTGGAGAGAGATGCGAGGTGGATTCTGTGCACCAACGGACGGCGGCAGAGTAGTGGTAAAGAAGTTCGATGTAGACGGATCCATCGATGTGGGTGTGGTCGTGGGTAAAGAAAAGGTAAATATAGAAATACCTACTTTTGGGTCGATCAGGGGACGCGGACTAAACGGGCACTAGAATCCCGTGTCCAGCTTATCTTGCACTAAAAAGGGTTAGTACAAGTGGCAGCGTGACTTGTAATTAGGGGAAATGAATGAAGTGTTTTGGTGTTTGTTTTGAAAAATATACGGATTTTTGAAAAAATGATACGATCACAACAAATGCAACAAGCAAAACCCTAATTCTATTGGTCACCTAGGTCAGGCTCTAGACCGCTCCTAACTGCCAAAAGACAAGTCGCAAGATAAATCCTCCACTGCCTCTTTGTCTCCCCTGTGGCCAGGTAAGTGCCAGGTAAGTGGGAGGTTCTCCACTACGTATGTAGTGGGACTAATTAAGTAATCACTAGCCTTCGACACACTTGCCTTAGAAACTACAAAAGAAACGCGGATAAGCAATGAATTACCCACGGCCTTCTTCTGTCCTAAGTGAGCGCGATGGTCCTTAGAGTCATCTCTAGATATTTTTTAGTTAATGAGGGTAAATGCGGATGCAAGTTTGTGATTTTTGGGGCTTAAGAAGGGTAATGAACTTCCCACCTAATCTGGATTTGGTCGTGCCCCTTAATTTCCGTATTAATATGCAAACAACCAAAAATCAAAACACGCACAATTTATCTTTGCTTTTGCGGCGCTGCGATTTATTTGCAAAGAAGCCTGCAGAAAATTGTTATTTGGAGAAGATTGAGGAGAAGATAAGAAAGTGAGAGACTCACATAGAAAATTTTGTACAGAGAAGAGGTAATCACGCCGCAGAACCGCGGTTTAAGTCGCCTATTGCCGCGCTTTCGCGGTGGGATCTTAGGATCACTGCACAAAAATTTATGCACAAGCTCCTGTTCACCTCAAGATCTCTTTGGAATGCTCTGAAATTTTTTTCCACAGCTCCACAAATTCCAGATATCCTCGCAAAAAATCACAACAGCTCGTATTAGTGTTTGCGCGAATTTTGATCTAAAAAATAATAGATGGAATAAACTTTTCAACTCAAATTTCAAAATACGAACAATTAGCGCATTATCCCCGGCAACGGCGCCATTTGGTTGAATACGATTTCGGATTGTGTATGTTTAGAAAAATGTATAGAAATCACAACCAAAAATTATTTGACCGTAATCAATAACGGTGTCGAATGTAGTGCTTTAGTAAGTGCGGATCGTCCACAGGGAAAGTGTAATCGTTCGTGTTTCGAATTAGATGAGTTGAAACTTTAAGGAAAAGAAAAGAAAACAATTCATGATTTGTAATTGAATTTCAAGAATTAGAAAAATCTAGATCTAATAACAAGAAAACATTAAAATCAAGAAGTGTCAATTGATGATTTCCAACCAACAATCAAGATTCGAAGTGTAGCTCGTAGGAGTAGATCGGATCTATAGATGTGGTGAGATCTAAAGATTTCATGTTCTTATCCATTAATGAATTGATACTAGATCGATGATAATTCGTCGAGGTTAAGGATCTTGCGAAGAAGCTAGGGTTTCTTCATCTTATCCTTTATCCTTTCGATGAATCTCATTCAAATTCTAGCTTCTAGTTAATCAAATGATCAATCGTTGTTCCCTAGTTTTGAGTGAACACAATCAAGAAAGGATCATCCCGAAACTAGGTCATCGATAATTTGATTCACAAGAATTTACAATCGTTATAGGATTTAAGAATTGTAAAAAGATCTAAATCATCATCATTCTATTGATCGTCACAACTCCTATACGAGCGGAGTTTACTCAAACATCATAATAACAAACGCAATCACAAATTGAGATCAAATCATAAAGTTGAATCAAAAGACAAGCAAGATATAGAAATTTCACCTTTATTTATCGACAAATTTCGTTACAACTCTTTTGAAATTTACAAAAGGAAGGAACTAGATCATCGATTTCGGCTTCGCTCGGCTCCTTGAGTCGCAGATCGGCTTCGATATTTTACTCCGATGGAATCCGGCGTCGCTTTCCAAAGGTTGAAGGCTCTCTTGCTTGAATGGTACTCGGGATCTTGATCTTGATTTTGAATTGGAATTAGGGTTAGCGTTTGAGGCACAAGTTGTGCCACTCAACTTGTGGGTAGAAGATGGTGGATTCTTGAACCCTAATTTCTTGAACAACCTCAACCCTAGATCTAGGCTCTTTTTATAGACTCCAAAACCCTAGATCTAGGATTTGAATTTTGAATTTTCCCTCCAAAAGTTTGTTAAGAGAGCCTTCTAGAAATAGTTTGTTAAGCCGAGTCTTCTAGATGAGCCACGTGGCATTTCTACAATGTTCTGGAAGCTTGGGCCGTTATTAGAGACACGCGTAAGAAAATTGAGGAGCTGAAGCCATAGAGCCGCCGCGGTTCCGCGGCGCAAGCGGGCTCCAGCCGCGGAACCGCGGCTCTTTGTGGGCCTTACTGCTTGTTTCTTCTGGTATTTGTTTGGGCTGAAATGTGGGCCTTTTCCTGATATGTTAAATTGTATTTGGCTTTCTGTATCACTACCAGATCTCACATCTTGGAGTTGGTGTATTTTTGATCAGCTCTTTGATAATTTTAGCTCGGTCCTTGAAATCTCCTGCACAGACTTCGAAACAAGTGTTGGGCAATATAGGGATGATGCAATGCCATGATAAACACACAGTTTCCCCCGAAATGCCGGTTTTAGAGTATAACACATGCAATCTGGTATTTCAGGACTGTTTTGCTAATATGTACAATATGCAAACCGAACACCTCTAGATGAGTGCAAATGATAGGGAAATTGCCGTGTTAAAAATGCAGTATTTTCGACTGATCAGTAGGGAAACATCCACTTTGTTTGTAGGAGGATCTTCCTCTTCTAGGTCCTAGGCGAAAGCCAAGGGAAAGAAAAAGATAACCTCCGCCAAACCAAGGGGAGGTGTTAGTAAAGTGGATACGAAGGGAAAGGCAAAGGCAACAAAGGTAGCGGGGAAGCTTGTGGATAAGGAAGAGTGCTTTTACTGTCACAAGAGTGGACACTGGAAGAAAAATTGCAGGGCTTGGAAAGCCAGAACACTGGATCTGAAGCAAGTTGCGGCTTCAGCTTCAGGTGTGTATGTTATTGAACACTGTCTATCAATAAACTCTACGTCCTGGGTATTGGATACCGGATCAGGATCTCATATCTGTAATTCTTTGCAGGCGTTGAGAAAGCGTAGGTTTTTGAAGGCAGATGACATGACCCTCAAAGTTGCAAACGGAGCTAGCATGGATGCTGAGGCCGTGGGGGACTATCACCTGGGAATGTCAGATGGATATGTTTTGTTTTTACGTAATTGCTCTTTTGTACCCAATGCAACTTGTAATATCATTTCTGTATCTTTAATTTCTAAAGAAGGTTATGAATTTGCGTTTGTAAGTAATGTTGTAAACATTCACCTTAATCAAGTTCTGATTGGGTCAGGTACATTAAGCAATGGTATATACGTATTAAACCAACCACAGATTTTCAATGTCCAGAATACACACAAAAGAAAGTCTCCGGAAACATATCAAGCTTTCTTATGGCATTGTAGACTGGGTCACATCAATGAGAGAAGGTTGACGAAGTTACATACAGAAGGATATTTGGATCCGTTCGAATATCAATCATATGCAACTTGTCAATCCTGTCTCAAAGGAAAGATGACAAAGGCTCCGTTCACTGGACACGGAGTAAGAGCGAGCGAGCTTTTGGGACTCGTACACAGCGACGTATGCGGTCCAATGTTTACGCATGCACGAAGCAGTTATTCTTACTTCATTACTTTTACGTATGACTTTTCAAGGTATAGATATGTCTTCTTAATGAAACATAAATCCGAAGCCTTTGGAAAATTCCAGGAATATAAGAATGAAGTAGAAAAAAAACAGGCAAAAGTATCAAGTCACTAAGATCTGATCGAGGTGGTGAATACTTGAGTGCCGAGTTCCTGGACTACTTAAAAGAGAATGGAATTCTCTCTTAGCTTACTCCTCCATACACTCCGCAACATAACGGTGTATCGGAGAGACGGAACCGAACCCTATTGGATATGGTACGGTTCATGATGAGTAACGCTGAGTTACCGCGATCATTCTGGGGATATGCACTAGAATCAGCTGCATACCTTTTGAACCGAGTTCCAACTAAATCTGTGCCTACTACACCATATCAGATGTAGTGTGGGAAGAGACCCTATCTTAATCACATTAAGACATGGGGATGTCCAGCTTTTGTCAAAAAGTAGCATGCGGATAAGCTCGAGGCACGCTCTGTTAGTTGTATGTATGCCCTAGAGGCCAGTATTGTACAGATGATGTATATTATATTGGATGCTTGGACATATATAGAGATGACTTTCTTGCTCGATATGATAGTATGCTATCTGGTTACTCTTTATCTTAACATGTACACTTGTCTCTTTAAACTGTCTTATAGTTACATGTTGATAAAGCCCTTAGGATGTGTACTTGACTACCTGGACTATGATGCAGATCATACTAGTGGGGACATGGTAGTCCATAAGTACATCCTTCAAGGTCCCTAGTCGTGGGTGTATCGAGACAGGGCATCGATATACCAGTGTAGACTAGCGTATACGCTTCTCGACCCATGAGATGGGCGATGGATGATCCTATATCCATTGGTGTTTGACATCAGAGATGGTATACGGGTGCTCAGTGGAGACTGGGTACACTGGACGGACTCGCCGAGAACTCCCAGCTGGTATTATACCTCACGTCAGATGGCAGTTCTCAGGTGACACTTGTACAGGTTAGTCTGTAGACCCGAGATCGTCATAGAGTCTTGTGTGATTCCCACTGTGCTTTGATCTCCACCTTACCACGTCCATGAGGGCGTGCAAAACGGTGGTCTTTGGGTACAGTCCCGAGTCACATGGAGGCAATGAGCGATATGAGGGGTTTCGTCTCTCCCGGTATTGGGGGTTGATGTTGCGCTGTGCTCGATTGGCCGTAACAGGGAAGTCCCTGGCCAGGGCTGATCAGAGATTTGCTGGTAAGTGTTACCAGTAGTTTCTCGACCCGTTATGAGCCTCACATCGGCACGACTTATCGGTTATTGGGGTCTGACGTTTACCACTCCTAGACTTGATAGGCGACATATCAGACGAACAGACCGGACTGTACGGTAAGTGTTACTGGTTGGATTCACAGGAGTGTGAGCGGGCTTGCTCGTCGATCTTCTGATCGCTCAATACCCGGGTGGCCGTTACGTTTAGCAGATCGCTTGCGGCTTGTGGGTGCTTGATATGATCATCATCTGCTACCGGCGTATTGACGAGTCTTTAGAGTCCTACATAGAGGTTTCCTGGCTCAAGCGAAACAAAATAGGAGCGCATATGAGATATGTGCGGGAGCGAGAATAATGCGTGTATGTGATACCGTATTTCATTCTCGCGATGAATGTATCGATTGGTTATATGCGATATAACCTAGATATCGAATCAAGGATTGATTCGATAAGCCGATACATTGGATACTAGTCGGTTATATGCGATATGACCGGATCGTTAAATCAAGTGTTGATTTAATGATTTAATGTATAATTATATATTTGATATATTGCTTTGCATTAACTAGTATTGGTTCATTTTTAAAAGGATTTTCTCACTTGATGCACATTGTATATGTGATATATTTTTTGTGCACTTGTTTGTATCATGTTTGATGATACTTGCTCACTTGGGTTTGTGTAAAGATTGAACCATGGTTATATGAATGGTTAGGGATTTGATTATTTACTTATTTATTGATTTATTTCATTTTGGATATTATTAAGAATGGTGGCTTATTTTGTTTCTATGTTGAAGCTTCTTGAAGCTTTGACAAAGTCCACCATCCTTATCTCATCCTTAACCCTAACCATTCTAACTAACCTTAGTTTAATCTCTACACTTGACCATGGTTAGTATATAATAAGTATTCATATTAGTTTCTTTTTAAATAAGAGACTTATCATATTCTTTCTTGCACTCCTTCTTCTTCTTCAAGAAAAACCTTGTCTTCAACAATGGCATCTTGAGCAAAAGTGTGAGAAATCCAATTCTAAAGTGAACCCACCTCCTATTTCTTCACCCTCTACCTCTTGCCAAGTTGTTTTGGGTGTTTTCTTCACAAGTTTCACAAATTTGTGAAGTCGGAGCTTGAACTTGTGATGCCTCGATGTAGATCATCTTCGGCACGAAGCCGACGACCTAGTCCGCCCATTTCTTCGATCAAGCCGACGATTGAGTCCGGGATTCGAAATGGACAGCGAGAGGACGCCTACGTGGAGCTAAGGAAGTGGAGAACCGGATCTACAAAGGTTGTAGCCTCTCTCCTTTAGTTAAGATGTTAACTAGTTTACTGTTTCGCCTAAATTTCTAGTCAACGATCCGTATTAGGGTTTCTCGGCACCCGTAAAATTTGAAATTGGCATGGTTGATGCCTTGTGAGACCTCTTGAGAGTGCCTAGGAACCCTACAGTGGTATCAGAGCCTAGCTAGAGCCTTAGGAGAAGTCTAGACGACGTTTGAAACCCGAATACACATCAAACCCTAACACATCATGCTCTCTGGACTTTTTCTAAAAACTTGGATTTTTCTAGATTAAAAATGCTTAAAAAATTCAGCAGGGAATTCTAAGAATTACGGTGCAAATTTTTTCCAATGAACAGTATAGTGTGCGACGGAACCGCGGCAGAAGCATGGGTTCTGCGGCGGTTCTGCGGCCTAATGATGACGTCAGCCCTCCTCCTTTGCACCGTAATTCATAATTTCAGCAGCTGAGTTTTATGGGTATTTTTAATATTTATTCAAGAGTTGAATTTTCTGGGGTGTTTTAGAGCTTCGATGTTTCGATCGGATTATCAAATTTCGTCTTTGTGTATTTCCGGATGACTTTAGAATATGTTAAAAGGTTCGACCGGATATAAATACCCAACTTTTCCCCTGCCGGAAAATATCCAAGCGTTGGATTTTTGTGTGGTTTAAGGACGTTTTAAGTAGTGCAAGTAATGCGATAGTCCCTCTAGAAGACAACAAACCTTAACTCGATTATGTGACCGTCTTGAACTGCCCTTTGAACCTTCTGGTTTGGGGCAGTACGGCGTGCCACATGTGAGGCGTTGGCTTGACACTTCTACGGCTGGACCGTTGGTACTGAGGCATGAAGTGAATGTCTTTGAACCTATTTCATGTGTTGAACGGTTTCGGGAAAACTTGGGTGTTCGAATGTTCGATCGGAAAGTTTAATATATTCTATTTATCCGGAATGTGATACAATAATTGGAATTCACAAACAGTTATGAGATAACTGAATGAATGTTATAAATCTAGCGGTTTAGTCTCATTTGATATTGAAAAGAGTTTTCGATAATGGGACTAAAATGCGGGGTTTATAACTGTTAGGCATGTGATGTCTAAGTATTTCATTTGATTAGGCATGTGATGTCTAAAGATGTTGCGGATTCCAACTGTTGTAGTTTTACACTTTCTTTTCTGTGACCGTAAGTGTAATATGTGATATCGCCGGTTTCGTTGCTATATGTCAACGACAATTGGGATGCGCATATTTACTTACGTTGATGACATGTGATGTTATGTGTTGCTGGATATGTTATATTGGATTGTCGTGTTCGAATAGCCGGGGTTTTTTATGTGAGATGAGTGTTTTTCATTTTCATTCATGTAAAAACTTGTATGTAATATTCTTTTGTTTCGGGCACTTCCAGGTTGCGGAAGCTGTCACCCTTTGTATATTATTTACTTTTCTGCACTAGGATAGACCCAAGGAGGGAAGCACAAGTAACCGGGTTCTAGGGTTCAGTGGGAGACCAACTCGAGGAGTCGAGTCCGGGTCTTCTAACCCTAGAATTGGTAGGGTTGCTTTCCGCTCTCGTAGGGGTCTAGGGGTGTGGGATTGGCTATTCATCACGACCGTGGAATCCGTGTTTTATACTGGCTCGTATTGAAAACACGGACGTCCTAGTATATCCAATGTTTCATATGGTTCTTCTGCTTCGATATCTGTGATGTGATCATGTGATGTACTGTGATAGATACAGTATATAGTATATATGATATATTATATAGACGTTACTTATGTTTTGCACCCGCACTAGCCCTGCCCTGCTCTGTCGTTAGTAACCTAACCTAACGGTGCACGAGGGGACATCGAGGCGAATGCGGATGGCATAAGTGTACGTCGTATTTATCTGTGATGTTTAGTTATTTAAATGATGGGACTTCATTAATGTGATTAATGAAAGAAAAGAAACCTAAGATGTTGTAGAATCAAATTTTAAACAAAACAGGTAGCTACAGTTCTTACTTTGCATAGCGGTATATATGATATACCCTGCACCTTATTCGATGAAGAAAGGACCGAGATCCCTTCACCGGGAGTGACTCCTTTAGCGATAACTGGCAGATGCTACACACTCGATTTGTTTTTGATTGCTTCTATAGTTTCTGCTTTGCACAGTGATATATATGATATATCCCGCACCTCATTCGACGAGGAAAGGGCCGACGATCCCTTCACCGGGAGTGACCCCTTTAGCAAAACTAGAAAAGCCTCAAAATCACTCCATTTCAAAACTTCATTTGATTCTATAACGATATCAAGTTCATTACGCTCATGGTTTTTTCCTGAAAGAACCCGCGTAGCCCTCCGTCATTTCAGATAGATATTATTTAGTATTCGTGCTATGTTTGTTGACTTAGTCAAGGCATAGTGTATGGGAGCTAAATTATGTTTATCTGTAACAACATGAGATGTGATTGGATTAGAGCATTCGCACGGCCTTGTTGACTCAGTCAAGGGTCGTACGGGTGGGTTTAATTCAATCGGGAAATGTACGGGTTGAACTTGACTTGCGATTTATGGTTTGTTGACTTAGTCAAGGTCATAGATCGCTAGGGGCAAAAGCATTATCGGGAATTTCAAGTGTTGAAATTTGCAATGAGATTGCATACCTTCTATGAGATAGTTGGATCCCGATACCCACTGCGAGTAAGAGTTACTCCTGGGAGAGTTTTGCATACTACAATTAGCCAATCAAGTAGGTGTCTAGAAAGGTGTCAACGGGGTTACGCCTCTGGGAAAACGAGGTTTACATTAATTAGGTTCGTGCGAAAGCACGGGGGCCTTCCCTCAAAGTACCGACACTGGCCTGGCTGAAAGATCGACGAAGTTGTAGGGTGTAATTAATCCCGGCTAGTCTTTCCTTTTAAGGTTTGAAGGAAGATTTGATAAAAACCAGTGGGAGCCATCCTGATTAGATAAGATAATAACCAATCTGATCTTGCAAGAGCATACGCTAAAGTGTTTTCTTCTCTCTCTCTCCAGGTAGCGACCATTTCATGCCTTAATCAAGATAATAATATGGATGTATTGACCGAACCCGCATGTTATACTGTGCAGGGGAACGTTGGACCCGTTCTATCTTATAAATGTTATAAGACTGAACAGGAAACAGGAGAATATCTAGATTCTCACGCCGCCCAAACGGAGAACATGCATGATGATGCACCTTCTTCGGGTGTGTTTGTTATTGAGAACTGTTTCTCAGTTCACCCTACGTCCTGGGTATTAGATACCGGATCAGGATCCCATATATGTAAGCAGTTACATGGGCTACGAAAAGGTTGAGAACTGGGAAAAGGTGATCATTCCGTTCAAGTAGGGAATGGGGCAAATGTTGCAGCCAAAGCAGTTGGCATATATCACCTAGTATTACCAAATGGTGATACACTAGTCCTGAATGAGTGCTATTATATACCGAACATGATGTGCAACATTATATCAGTTTCTTTATTAAGTAAAGAAGGATATAATTTTGTAGTAAAGGATAATGTTATGAACATATTCCTAGATCAAAAGTTGATTGCATCAGGCTCGCTACATAATGGCATATTCATTCTCAATCAAAATACAGTCTTCAATATACAAAACACACACAAGAGGAAAAGCTCAGAAATGAACGAATCCTTTTTGTGGCACTGTAGACTTGGCCATATCAATGAGACACGACTGGCTAAGTTGCATAAGAATGGATATTTGAATTCATTCGAATTATCATCTTATGACACTTGCCATTCATGTCTCAAAGGAAAAATGACCAAAACTCCGTTTACGGGACACGGAGAAAGAGTTACTGAACTCTTGGGACTGGTGCATAGTGATGTATGCGGTCCTATGTCTACACACGCCAGAAATGGTTCTTCCTACTTCATTACATTCACTGACGATCTCTCTAGATACGGGCATGTGTTCCTGTTGAAACACAAGTCTGAAGCTTTTGAGAAATTCAAAGAATATAAGCACGAGGTAGAGAACCAAACGGGCAAAAGTATTAAGATTCTTCGATCTGATCGAGGAGGTGAATACTTAAGCAGTGAATTCCTGGATTATCTAAAAGAGAATGGGATTCTCTCTCAGCTTACTCCTCCTTATACACCACAGCACAACGGTGTATCGAAGCGAAGGAATCGCACCCTATTAGATATGGTGCGTTCAATGATGAGCAATGCTGAGTTACCTATTTCCTTTTGGGGGTATGCGCTTGAGACAGCCATATACCTATTGAATCTGGTTCCGTCTAAATTTGTACCTACCACACCATATGAGATATGGAGTGGGAAGAGACCATATTTTAAACGAATTAAGATATGGGGTTGTCCGGCCTATGTCAAAAAGCAAAATCCGGACAAACTCGAGGCACGATCAGTCCTTTGCAAGTTTGTGGGATATCCTAAGAATTCTCAAGGATATTTTTTCTACCAAGCTGAGGAACAAAGAGTGTTTGTTGCTCAACATGCCACC
Organism: Agapanthus africanus; assembly: GCA_030015575.1. Classification (NCBI taxonomy): domain Eukaryota; kingdom Viridiplantae; phylum Streptophyta; class Magnoliopsida; order Asparagales; family Amaryllidaceae; genus Agapanthus; species Agapanthus africanus. The sequence continues at coordinate 296,925,875 of CM057347.1, forward strand.
TTTTTGGAAAGGGAATTTCTTGCAAAAGAAATTAATGGCAAAGAGGTAGAGCTGGAAGAGGTTCCAGCACCACAAACTGCAACTAATGATTTAGTAGAACCAGAGGATTCAGTGGTGCCCGACGTACCCCAGCCTCTCCGCCGATCTAGTAGGGTTTCTCGACCACCTGAGAGATACTATGGTTTTCTCATTGATGGTGGTAGTGAGGATTGCATCATGAAGGATGATGACCCAACTAGCTTCGAGCAGGCCATCACGAGTGGGGACTCAGTGAAATGGCTGGATGCTATGCGGTCCGAGATGGAATCCATGTACACCAACAAAGTATGGACTTTGGAAGTTGCTCCTGAAGGGGTAAAACCCATTGGGAGCAAGTGGATCTTCAAGAAGAAACTTGGTGTAGATGGGAAAGTGGAGACTTTCAAAGCTAGACTTTTTGCAAAGGGTTTTCGTCAAAGACCAGGTGTGGACTATGACGAAACCTTTTCTCCAGTGGCTATGCTTAAATCCATCCGGATCATGCTTGCCATCGCTGCATATCATGATTACGAAATCTGGCAAATGGATGTTAAGACCGCCTTTCTAAATGGTGATTTAGAAGAGTGCGTGTACATGACTCAGCCAGAGGGCTTCGTAGACAGTGGGAGCAGCGGCAAGGTGTGCAAGCTGCTTAAATCCATTTATGGATTAAAGCAAGCATCGCGGAGTTAGAACATCTGCTTTGACGTCGTTATCAAAGAGTTTGATTTCGTCAGAAACCCAGATGAACCTTGTATCTACAGGAAGGTAGCAGAGAGTAAGGTTGTCTTCCTCGTATTGTACGTGGACGACATACTCTTGATAGGAAATGATATTCCTATGCTGCAATCGGTCAAGCTCTTCTTATCACAAAGATTCTCGATGAAAGATCTTGGTGATGCCTCCTGCATATTGGGAATCAGGATCTATAGAGATAGATCCAAACGGATATTGGGATTGTCCCAATCCAGGTACATTGACACCATACTAAAGAGGTTTAGTATGGAAGAATCCAAGCGTGGGAACTTGCCCACGATCTCTAGAGTCACTCTCTCCAAAGAGATGTCTCCCAAGACTGATTTGGAGAGAGCTCGCATGCAAGGGATACCCTATGCTTCGGCTGTAGGCTCTATCATGTACGCGATGCTATGTACCAGACCCGATGTTGCATACTCACTAAGTATAGTGAGCAGGTATCAAGCTGATCCTGGAGAGAGTCACTGGACAGCTGTGAAGAGCATTCTCAAGTACTTGCGAAGGACTAAAGAGATGCTCTTGGTGTATGGTAACGGAGAACTCTAAGTGGAGTCCTTTACCGATTCGAGCTTCCAGAGTGATAAGGACGACTCTAAGTCGCAGTCGGGCTTTGTCTTTACCCTTTACGGAGGGGCGGTTAGCTGGAAGAGTTCCAAGCAGGAAACCGTGGCAGACTCGACGATGGAGGCTGAATACATCGCTGCCAACGATGCTGCCAAAGAGGCTGTCTGGATCAAGAAGTTCATTACTGAACTTAGAGTGGTTCCATCTATTGAGCATCCAATACCTTTGTATTGCGATAACAATAGAGCGGTGGCTTTGTCCAAGGAACCCAGGTCCCATCAGCGATCCAGGCATATTCTGAGGCGGTATCACCTGATCCGGGAGATAGTTGATCGCCGGGAGATCGAGGTCAGGAGGGTTGACAGGAAGAACAACACGGCGGATCCACTCACGAAGGCCATTCCCCAGATACAGTTTGAGAGACTCTTCGGGATGCTCGGTATGCGATACTACAGCAGCGGGCCCTAGTGCAAGTGGGAGATTGTTAGTTGTATATATGCCCTAGAGGCCAGTATTGTACAGATGATGTATATTATATTGGATGCTTGGACATATATAGAGATGACTTTCTTGCTCGATATGATAGTATGCTATCTGGTTACTCTTTATCTTAACATGTACACTTGTCTCTTTAAACTGTCTTATAGTTACATGTTGATAAAGCCCTTAAGATGTGTACTTGACTACCTGGACTATGATGCAGATCATACTAGTGGGGACATGGTAGTCCATAAGTACATCCTTCAAGGTCCCTAGTCATGGGTGTATCGAGACAGGGCATCGATATACCAGTGTAGACTAGCGTATACGCTTCTCGACCCATGAGATGGGCGATGGATGATCCCATATCCATTGGTGTTTGCCATCAGAGATGGTATACGGGTGCTCAGTGGAGACTGGGTACACTGGACGGACTCGCCGAGAACTCCCAGCTGGTATTATACTTCACGTCAGATGGCAGTTCTCAGGTGACACTTGTACAGGTTAGTCTGTAGACCCGAGATCGTCATAGAGTCTTGTGTGATTCCCACTGTGCTTTGATCTCCACCTTACCACGTCCATGAGGGCGTGCAAAACGGTGGTCTTTGGGTACAGTCCCGAGTCACATGGAGGCAATGAGCGATAGGAAGGGTTTCGTCTCTCCCGGTATTGGGGGTTGATGTTGCGCTGTGCTCGATTGGCCGTAACAGGGAAGTCCCTGGCCAGGGCTGATCAGAGATTTGCTGGTAAGTGTTACCAGTAGTTTCTCGACCCGTTATGAGCCTCACATCGGCATGACTTATCGGTTATTGGGGTCTGACGTTTACCACCCCTAGACTTGATATGCGACATATCAGACGAACAGACCGGAATGTACGGTAAGTGTTACTGGTTGGATTCACAGGAGTGTGAGCGGGCTTGCTCGTCGATCTTCTGATCGCTCAATACCCGGGTGGTCGTTACGTTTAGCAAACCGCTTGCGGCTTGTGGGTGCTTGATATGATCATCATCTGCTACCGGCGTATTGACGAGTCTTTAGAGTCCTACACAGTGGTTTCCTGGCTCAAGCGAAACGAAATAGGAGCGCATATGAGATATGTGCGGGAGCGAGAATAATGCGTGTATGTGATACCGTATTTCATTCTCGTGATGAATGTATCGATTGGTTATATGCGATATAACCTAGATATCGAATCAAGGATTGATTCGATAAGCCGATACATTGGATACTAGTCGGTTATATGCGATATGACCGGATCGTTAAATCAAGTGTTGATTTAATGATTTAATGTATAATTATATATTTGATATATTGCTTTGCATTAACTTGTATTGGTTCATTTTTAAAAGGATTTTCTCACTTGATGCACATTGTATATGTAATATATTTTTTGTGCACTTGTTTGTATCATGTTTGATGATACTTGCTCACTTGGGTTTGTGTAAAGATTGAACCATGGTTATATGAATGGTTAGGGTTTTGATTATTTACTTAGTTATTTATTTATTTTATTTTGGATATTATTAAGAATGGTGGCTTATTTTGTTTCTATGTTGAAGCTTCTTGAAGCTTTGACAAAGTCCACCATCCTTATCTCATCCTTAACCCTAACCATTCTAACTAACCTTAGTTTAATCTCTACACTTGACCATGGTTAGTATATGATAAGTATTCATATTAGTTTCTTTTTTAAATAAGAGACTTATCATATTCTTTCTTGCTCTCCTTCTTCTTCTTCAAGAAAAACCTTGTCTTCAACAATGGCATCTTGAGCAAAAGTGTAAGAAATCCAATTCTAAAGTGAACCCACCTCCTATTTCTTCACCCTCTACCTCTTGCCAAGTTGTTTTGGGTGTTTTCTTCACAAGTTTCACAAATTTGTGAAGTCGGAGCTTGAACTTGTGATGCCTCGACGTAGATCATCTTCGGCACGAAGCCGACGACCTAGTCCGCCCATTTCTCCGATCAAGCCGACGATTGAGTCCGGGATTCGAAATGGACAGCGAGAAGACACCTACGTGGAGCTAAGGAAGTGGAGAACCGGATCTACAAAGGTTGTAGCCTCTCTCCTTTAGTTAAGATGTTAACTAGTTTACTGTTTCGCCTAAATTTCTAGTCAACGATCCGTATTAGGGTTTCTCGGCACCCGTAAAATTTGAAATTGGCATGGTTGATGCCTTGTGAGACCTCTTGAGAGTGCCTAGGAACCCTACACGCTCAGTACAGTGCAAGTTTGTGGGATATCTAAAGAACTCCAAGGGATATTTCTTCTATTGCGAAGAGGAACAAAAGGTTTTTTTTTCTCGTCATGCTCACTTCTTGGAAACTCGGTTTTTGGAAAAACAGATAAGTGGGAGCGCAATAGAACTGGAAGAAATTCCAGAACCACGAGCTATTACTGAAAGCTTAGTAGAACCAGAGGGTTCGAAAGATCAGGACATTCCTGGGCCGCTCCGCAGAAGTAGTAGGCAGTCTCATCCGGCCGAGAGATACTACGGTTTTCTCATAAACGGGGATAGAGAGGATTGCATCATTGATAGTGATGAGCCGACTAGCTTCCAGCAGGCCATTCAGAGCGTTGACTCGGTAAAATGGCTGGAGGCAATGCGGACCGAAATGGAGTCCATGTACACCAACAAAGTATGGACGTTGGACATTGCTCCAGATGGGGTAAAACCCGTAGGATGCAAGTGGATCTTCAAAAGGAAGATTGGTGTAGATGGACAGGTTGTGACCTATAAAGCTAGACTTGTCGCAAAGGGTTTCCGTCAAAGACCTGGCTTGGACTATGACGAAACCTTTTCTCCAGTGGCTATGCTGAAATCCATTCGGATCCTTCTTGCCATTGCCGCCTTCCACGATTATGAGATTTGGCAGATGGACGTAAAAACCGCTTTTCTAAATGGAAATTTAGAGGAGTGTGTCTATATAGACCAGCCATAGGGTTTCATTCAGAGTGGGAGCAGCGGAAAGGTGTGCAAGTTGCTTCGCCTATAGGCAAAATGAGTAGAGGTCGCATGGTTTTGCGACAGGGTTCGTTCACATCCGCGCACTTGTGCATGTTTGGTGTCCGGGCAGTCATTACTAGCAGGCTCTGGTTGGAGCCGGAACCTAGTATATGTTTTGGGGTTAGTTTTATCTCATTGTATTCGTGTTCCTCGGAACACGAATGCGGGTGTGTATGCACAGTTGATTGAGGCGGAGGAAGAGGTTTTTCATTAGGGTTTCGGGACGGGTGTGTATGCACAGTTGACAGTTGTCTTTTTCCAAACCCTAATGGACATATGAAATATCAATTAATAATATTAATTAAATGAAATTGTGTCATGGTTAGGGTTGTTGACTTATTGACTTTGGTTGACTTATTGACCATGGTTGAAACTTTGACCATCATCATTACACTCCAAAGATGCTGTTTGATCTTTGCAAAAAACATTTAATGTGATATGATAATGGTCTCATCAAACCAACCATCATCTTTTTCATTTTGGATTAATATTATTAATTAGATAATTCACATATATTGTTATTGTTGCAAAACTATTCTCATTATATGATTCTCATTCTCTCTCCTTCTCTTCCTCTCTCTCTAGCTCTCCCCTTTCATGAGTTGAGAACCATTTGAGCTTGAGATAAAACCCTCAAAAATACTCTCTACTCTTTCTAAGGTCCTAGGTTTAGCACACCAAGCACCTTAGTTACTTCTAGTTTGAGGTTGGAGCCAAAGGTAGAGGCCCTCGGGTGGATCTTTCTTCGGCAAGAGAAGGCGACAAGGAGAACCCGTTCTTTCACTCCAAGGAGCAAGAAGAGATGGACTTGAAGACCTAGGTATAACCACTTTTCCGAGTAGCTAACTCTTTTAGCTTGTTAGTTAGTTTTGTTTAGCAAAGATCCCTCCTTTAGCATAGTCCATGTTGCTTAGTGTTGTAAAAATCCGACTTTTTATAACGTTTCCGCCTCCCCGCAAGCACCGAGGTGGGCAATGTGGACTTACAATAATGTGAGTGTCGTGACTATGTTGAGATCTGGAAGGATGCTGCACAACGTCGGCATAGATGATGACACCCCGACAACTTCTTTTTCTTCTTCTTCTTCTTCTTTTTCTTCGTCTTCTGAGCCTATTCTCCATTATTCAAAAGGCTCTTCTTCTTCCGCTGTTCCGAACGGACCCACATCACACTCCACGAAAACACCAGCTCTGGGATCCGTTCCAACTCCACAATCTCCTCCACAAGTATTAGACTCAACCAATTTCAAAAACGTTCCATTTCCAAACGGTTGAGGTCCAATAAACAAAATCCACAAATGGAGAAGATTATGGAGTTGTTTAAACAGGTTAACATCAACATTCCCCCCTTAGATGCAGTCCAACAAGTCCCTTCCTACGCTAAAATCTTGAAGGACTTGTGCACTAAGAAGAGGAAATCTCAGGTACCCAAGAAGGTTTTCTTTGCTAATGCCGCGAGTGATGCTCTTACCCAATCTTTAGCTCAAAAACGGAAGGACCCTGGCTGTCCTACGATTTCAATCACCATTAGGGATAAGAACATCAACCGTGCACTTTTGGATCTTGGTGCCAGCATTAACCTGCTTCCGTATTTAGTATATGAGCAACTAGGTGTAGGAGAGCTGAAACCCACACACTGTACTCTCCAAATGGCCGACCGATCTATCACCCATCCTAGGAGTGAGCTTGAGGATGTGTTAATCAACGTTGAGGACTTTATATTCCCCGTTGACTTCATTGTTTTAGACACACAGCCTGTAGCTAACCCCCGGAATCAAATTCCGGTGATACTCGGTCGCCCATTCCTTGCAACCTCAAATGCTGTGATCTATTGTCGAAATGGTTCGATGAATCTATCCTTTGGAAACATGACAATTGAACTCAACATTTTTAGGTTGGGGAATCAGCCCTCCGAACCTAATGCTCATATACTAGACGTTTGTTCGATCTAGGAGATCACCCCAGAGGACTGTGAATTCGATGAGTTTTTGTTCGATCACAGCAATCTTGACGCCACTAGTGTGTTCCTCTTCGAACCTGCTGCTGCTTCTGCTCTCGACAGTGACTATGAGTGTTTCACTTCTCGAACGATCTTGGGTTGTCGCCACCCGAGCTTGAATCCTTCGAATTTTTGGATGCGTTAGCTGAACCATCCAACTCGGTCGCTTACACTCGTTTTTAACCTCTGCTGGAATCCTTTGAGTTCGAGACCTTTTCACCAATCTTGCCTTTAATCGTTTCACCTCCAACGCTCGAACTCAAGTCGTTGCCGTCTCACCTCAAGTACGCTTACTTAGGTGAGAACGAGACCCTCCCTGTCATCATCTCAGTTTCTCTAGCTTCAGAGCAGGAGAAAGCCCTTCTAACAGTCTTGCACAGCAATCGGCAAGCTTTTGGCTGGTCAATGGCAGAAATCAAGGGGATTAGTCCCCTGATCGTTGAACATCACATTCATATGATGAATGATGCCAAACCAGCCTGGGATCCACAGAGACGACTTAATCCAGTCATGAAGGAGGCTGTGAAAAAAGAGATCGTCAAATGTCTTGATGGTGGTATCATTTACCCTATCTCTGATAGCCAGTGGGTCAGCCCCATTCACGTTGTCCCCAAGAAGTCGGGCATAACGGTCATCACCAATGAGGCGAACGAGTTAATCCCTACTCACGCCCAAACTGGGTGGCGAGTATGCATTGATTATAAAAAACTCAACGCCGCAACGCGGAAGGACCACTTTCCGCTACTATTCATTGACCAAATGCTAGAACGATTGGCTGGACACGAGTACTACTGCTTTCTGGATGGCTACTCCGGCTATAATCAGATTCCCATCGCCGAAAAAGACCAGGACAAGACCACATTCACCTGTCCTTTCGGCACTTTTGCATATCGTTGCATGCCCTTTGGGTTATGCAATGCGCCCGCTACCTTCCAACGGTGTATGATGGGAATCTTCTCAGACATGGTGGAGAAATTCTTGGAGATATTTATGGACGATTTCTCCATCTTTGGCGATTCCTTTGACGAGGGTTTGCAGCATCTCGTCGCTGTCCTTACCCAGTGTAAGGATAAGAACTGTAGGGTTCCTAGGCACACTCAAGAGGTCTCACTAGGCATCAACCATGCCAAATTCAAAATTTTCCGGTGCCGAGAAACCCAAAACTAGATCGTTAACTAGAGAATAGGAGAAACTACAAGCCGTAAAGGACTTTACTGCTAAGTGAAAAAGACTACAACCTTTGTAGATCCGGTCCTCCACTTCCTTAGCTCCGTGATGATGTCCCTCTGCTACGATCATTGGATCCCGGACTCTCGCGGTTGTTTCATCGAAGAAATGATCGGACTAGGTCGTCGATTTCGATGCCGAAGATGATCTACGTCGAGGCAACTCAAGATCAAGCTCCACCTTCACCAAGTCATGAAACTTGTGAAGAAAACACCCTATACTACATGGAAAGTGGTAGAGGATGAAGAAATAGGAAGTGGGTTCACTTTTGATTTGGATTTCTCACTTGGAATCATCACTTAGAAATTTCAAGCAAAGGTTTTTCTTTTTCTCTTCATGAAGAAGATGAAGAAGAAGAATGAAAAAGAATTCTCAATAATAGAAAAACAAGTGATGGTTATCATAATGCAACCATGGTTAAGTGTAGAGAATAAACTAGGGTTAGGTGAATGGTTAGGTTAAGCAAAAGAAACAAAAATGGTTGAATTTTTCAAAGCTTCATGAAGCTTCAAAGAAAATCCAAAAGAAGCAACCATTTCTTGCATAAAAGAATAAATAATCAAGTAAATCAAGCCCTAACCATTAACCTTATCATGGTTTAATCATACACACCCAAGTTTGCATGTATCATCAAACATGATACAAACTAGTGCACAAAACTATATCATATATACAATGTGCACATAAGGTGAGAAAATCCATTTTAAGTGAACCAATACTAGTTAATGCAAAGTAATATATCAAATATATAATTATACATTAAATAATTAAATCAACACTTGATTTAACGATCCGGTCATATCGCATATGACCGACTAATATCCAATGTATCGACTTATCGAATCAATCCTCGATTCGATAACTAGGTTATATCGCATACAACCAATCGATACATTTATCGCGAGAATAGAATACGGTATCACATACACGCATTATTCTCGGTCCCGCACAAATCTCACATGCGCTCCTATTTCGTTTCGCTTGAGCCAGGAAATCTCTGTGTAGGACTCTAAAGACTCGTCAATATGCCGGCAGCAGATGATGATCATATCAAGCACCCACAAGCCGCAAGCGGTCTGCTAAACGTAACGGCAACCCGGGTATTGAGCGATCAGAAGATCAACGAGCAAGCCCGCTCACACTCCTGTGAATCCAACCAGTAACACTTACCGTACAGTCCGGTCTCGTCGTCTGATATGTCGCATATCTTGCCAAGGGGTGGTAAACGTCAGACCCCAATAGCTCGATAAGTCGTGTCGATATGAGGTCTATAACAGTTCGAGAAACTACTAGTAACACTTACCAGTAAATCTTAGCAACCCTGGCCAGGGATTTCCGGTTATAGCCAATCGAACACAGCGCAACATCAACTCCCTATACCGGGAGAGACGAATCCCCTCCTATCGCTCATTGCCTCCATGTGATTCGGGACTGTACCCAAAAACCACCGTTTTGCACGCCCTCTTGGACGTGGTAAGGTGGAAATCAAAGCACAGTGGTAATTACACAAGACTCTATGACGATCTTGGGTCAACAGACTAATCTGTACCAGTGTCACCAGAGAACTGCCATCTGACGTAAGGTATAATACCATCTGGGAGTTCTCGGCGAGTCCGTCCAATGTACCCAGTCTCCACTGAGCACCCGTATACCATCTCTGATGTCAAACACCAATGGATATAGGATCATCCATCACCCATCTGTATGGGTCGAGAAGGTATACGCTGGTCTACTCTGGTATATCGATGCCCCGTCTCGATACACCCACGACTAGGGACCTTGAAGGATGTACTTATGGACTACCATGTCCCCACTAGTATGATCTGCATCATTGTCCAGGTAGTCAAGTACACATCCTAAGGGCTTTACCAACATGTAACAGAGAGACAATCAGTGCACACGTTAAGGTAAAGAGCAACCAGATAGCATACTATCATGTCGAGCAAGAAAGTCCTCCCTATATATGTCCAAGCATCTACTACAATATACATCCTATGTATAGTATGGCCTCTAGGGCATACATATAACTAACAATCTCCCACTTGCACTAGGGCCATCTGTAGCAGTGGTTGCAGTATCTCATACTCAACCATCCCATAAAAGTCTCACTCTGGGAAAAGGCCTTTGTGAGTGGATCCGCCGTGTTGTCCTTTGAGTCTACTCTCCTAACCTCGATCTCCTTGGAGATCAACCATCTCCATGATTAGGTGATACTGTCTTAGAATATGTCTGGATCACTGATGGGACAGACGTTCCTAGGCATAAGCCACAACTCCATTGTCTCACAATGGTAGAAACGTAGTTCATCTCATGAACTTATATACACCCAGACTTCCTCTTTGGTAGCATCTTAAGTGGCGATGTATCCAGCCTTTATCGTCTAGTGTGCCACGGTATCTAGCTTGGAACTCTTCCAACATACCGTCCCTTTACTGAGGGTAAAGACAAAGCCTGTGACTGACATTCAGTCGTTCTTATCACCCTGGAACTTTTCCAGTGATTCTCCCCAGGATCGATTGATACCATCTCACTACAACTAGTGAGAATCCTAACATCCAATTAGATCTATCTCATAGGTCCAAAACCCAGGATTTAGGAGGTATCACTTTGATCCTATATGGAGAATCCTTGTGATAAGCAGAGATTGACTGAGTGTAGCATAGGAAACTCCTTCCCTATCAAGAGTATGTCATCCACGTACTCTGCGAGGATCACCACCATACTCCCTACTACCCTTTTTGTATATACAAGGTTCGTCTACCATTTTGATGAAGTCAAACTCTTTGACTACCACATCAAAACAGACGTTCCAACTCCGCGATGCCTGCTTTATCCTATAAAGCAACTTGTGCACGTTTCCGCTGCTCCCACTGTCTACGAAGCCCTCTGGCTGTGTACTTATAGACGCCCTCTTGTAAAATATCATTTAGAAGAGCAGTCATGACACCCAACCGCCAGATATCGTAGTCATGGTATGTAGCCGTGGCAAGTAGGATCCGGATGGACTTAAGCATAGCCACTGGAAAAGGTTTCATCATTATCCACGCCTGGTCGATGACGAAAACCTTTAACAAGTCTAGCTTTGAAAGTCTCAACTTTTCCAAGTACACTAAGTAATCTTCTCAAGATATACTTGCTCCTGATGGGGATTTAATCCTTCAGATATAGCAACCAAAGTCCATACTTTCTTGGTGTATAAGGATTCCATCTCAGATCGCTAAGCATCTAGCCATTCTTATAGAGTCCCACTCCTGATGGCCAGCTCGAAACTAGTTAGGTCATCATCTCATGATGCAATCCTCGCTCCCTCTGTCATAGAGAAACAGAAGTATCTCTCAGGTGGGTGAGGAACCCTACTAGATCGGCGAAGAGGCTGAGGTTCGTTGGTAACTATTGAATCATTTGGTTCTTTCTAATCATCAGCTGCAGTTTGTATAGCTGGAACATTTTCAGTTCTACATAACAGATCTTGCCTCGAGCTTGTGCTGATTTTGCTTTTTAGACATAGGCTGGACAACCCTAAATCTTAACAAACTTAAGATATGGACTCTTCCCTTTCCATATCACATATGAAGTGGTAGGCAATTGATTTGATTGGAACCCTTTTCAATAGGTATGCAGCTTCTCAAGCGTAAAACTCCCAAAAGGAAATAGGAAACTCAGTAGTACTCATCATAGAGCACACCATATCACATAGGGTGCTATTGCTCCGCCCCGATATACCATCGTGCTATGGTGTATACGGAGGAGTAATGCGGAGAGAGAATCTCATTCTCCTTTAGAAAAGTCCAAGAATTCCGTGCTCAAGTATTCTCCTCCTTGATCACATCAAAGGACATAATACTTATACACGTATTGGTTCTCTACTTCTAACTTATATTCTATGAATATCTCAAAAGGTTCGGACTTGTGTTTCAACATGAACATATGACTGAGTCTTGAGAGATCATCAGAGAATGTAATAAAGTACAAAGAACCGGTCTTGGTATGTATAGATAGGGGACCTTCATACATCAGTATGTATCAATCCCAAGAGTTTACTAACTCTTTCTCTGTTTCCAGTAAACAGAGCTATGGTCATCTTATCTTTGTGACATGACAGGCAAGTTTCATAAGATGTAAATTTAAACTGATTTAAATATGCATCTATATGTAACTTCAGCTAGTCGGGTCGCATTGATATGACCTAGTCTACAATACCTCAAGAAGAATTCGTTCATTTCTGAACTCTTCCTCTTGTGTGTGTTCTATATACTAAGAACTGTAGTTTGATTTAGAACATCAATGCTTTTAGATAACGTGCCTGAACCGATGAACTTTTGATATAGGAAATGTTCAAAACATTATCCAACAATACAAAATTTTATCATTTCTTTACTAATAAAGAGACTGATATGATTTTGTATATCAGGTTCGGTATCTAATAACATTCGTTCAGAATCAATGTATTTGGAATACAGGGTGACAGTGACCAACAGACTTGGCTGCAACACTTGCCCCGTTTTCTGCCTCATGAAACATATCACCCGTTCTCAGTTCTCTACCTTTCTGTAGCCCTATGTAACAGATTACATATCTGGGATCCTGATCCGGTATCAAATACCCAGGACGTAGAGGATACAGAGAAACAGTTCTTTGTAATGAACACACCCGCAGGAGATGCATCACATGCACTTTCCTCGTTTGGGCGGCACGGGAAACCTGGTATTCCCCAATTTCCTGCTCTGTCTTATAACAATTATAAATTGGAGCGGGACCAACGTTCCCCAGCTCAGTATAACAAGCGGGTTCGGTCAATATATCCATATTATTATCTTGATTAATGCGTGATATGGTCGCTACCTGGAGAGAGAGAAGAAAACGCTCTGCCTGCGCTCTTGCAAGATCAGATTGGTTATTATTTTATCTAATCAGGATGGCTCCCACTGTTTTTATCAAATCTTCCTTCAAACCCTAAAAGGAAAGACTAGTCGGGATTAATTACAGCTACAGGTTCGCCAATATTTCAGCCAGGCCAGTGTCGGTACTTTAAGGGAGGTTCCCCGTGCTTTCGCACGGACCTAATTACAATAAACCTCATTTTCTCAGAGGCGTAACCCCGTTGACACCTTTCTAGACACCTACTTGATCGGCTAATTGTAATGTGTAAAACTCTCCCAGGAGTAACTCTTACTCGCAGCGGGTATCGGGATCCAACTATCTCATAGAAGGTATGCAATCTCATTGCAAATTTCAACACTTGAAATTCCCGATAATTTTGCCCCTAGCGTCCTATGACCTTGACGGAGGCCAAACTACCCATAGTCCGCTAGTCAAGTTCAACCCGTCATTTCCTGATTGAATGAAACCCACTTGCACGACCCTTGACGGAGGCCAAACAATGTCGTACGAATACCCTAATCCAATCGCATCATATGCTAGCAGATAAGCACTAGTTAGCTACCGTACACTACGCCTTGACGGAGACCAAACTACCGTAGCACGAATACTAACTAGTACTTATCTGAAATGACGGAGGGCTACGACAGGTTTTTCTGAAAACCTATTGCGTAATGAACTTGATATCGTTGTAGAATCAAATAATTTTAAAATGGAGTGTTTTTTAGGCTTTTCTAGTTTTGCTAAAGGGGTCACTCCCGTTGAAGGGATCGTCGGCCCTTTCCTCGTCGAATGAGGTGCGGGATATATCATATACATCGCTGTGCAAAGCAAAAACTATAGAAGAAATCAAAAGACAACCGAGGTTTGTAGCATCTGCTAGTTATTGCTAAAGGAGTCACTCCCGGTGAAAGGGTCTCGGTCCTTTCCTTATCGAATAAGGTGCAGGATGTTCTACAAGGAACACCGCGATGCAAAGCAAGAACTGTAGCTACCTAGTTTTTGAAAATTCGATTCCACAACATCTTTAGGTTTCTTTTTCTTTCATTAATCATATTAATGAAGTCCCATCATTTAAATCCACCTAAATATCATAGATACATACGACGTACACTTATGCCATCCGCATTCGCCTCGATGTCCCCTCGTGCACCGTTAGGTTAGGTAACTAACGACAGAACGGGGCAGGGCTAGCGCGGGTGTAAAACATAAGTAACGTCTATATAATATATCATATATACTATATACAGTATCCATCACAGCATATCAAATGTTCACATCACAGATATCGCAGCAGAAGAAACATATGAAACATTGGATATACTAGGACGTTCGTGTTTTCAATACGAGCCAGTATAAAACACGGATTCCACGGTCGCGATGAATAGCAGAACCCACACCCCTAGACCCCTACGAGAGCGGCAAGCAACCCTACCAATTCTAGAGTTAGGAGACCCAGACTCGACTCCTCGAGTTGGTCTCCCACTGGACTCTAGAACCCGGTTACTTGTGCCCTCCTCCATGGGTCTATCCTAGTGCGGAAAAGTAAATAATATACAAATGTGACTTCTTCCGCAACCTGGAAGTGCCCCAATAAAAGATTATTACATACAAGTTTTTACATGAATGCAAATGAAAAACACTCATCTCACATAAAAAAAACCCGGCTATTCAAACACGACGATCCAATATAACATATCCAGCAACACATAACATCACATGTCATCAACGTAAGTAAATATACGCATCCCAATTGTCGTTGACATATAGCAACGAAACCGGCGATATCATATATTACACTTACGGTCGCAGAAAAGAAAGTGTAAAACTACAACAGTTGGAATCCGCAACCACTTTAGGCATCGTATGCCTAACCAAATGAATTCCTTAGACACCGCATGCCTAACAATTATAAACCCCGCATTTTAGTCTAATTTATCGAAAACTCTTTTCAATATCAAGTCGGGCAATTTAACAGGATTCCCGACATTCTGATCGAATGCTCGTCGCAAACTTTAGTGGACGGCCGCTGTTAGTTGTATGTATGCCCTAGAGGCCAGTATTGTACAGATGATGTATATTATATTTGATGCTTGGACATATATAGAGATGACTTTCTTGCTCGATATGATCGTATGCTATCTGGTTACTCTTTATCTTAACATGTACACTTGTCTCTTTAAACTGCCTTATAGTTACATGTTGATAAAGCCCTTAGGATGTGTACTTGACTATCTGGACTATGATGCAGATCATACTAGTGGGGACATGGTAGTCCATAAGTACATCCTTCAAGGTCCCTAGTCGTGGGTGTATCGAGACAGGGCATCGATATACCAGTGTAGACTAGCGTATACGCTTCTCGACCCATGAGATGGGCGATGGATGATCCCATATCCATTGGTGTTTGACATCAGAGATGGTATACGGGTGCTCAGTGGAGACTGGGTACACTGGACGGACTCGCCGAGAACTCCCAGATGGTATTATACCTCACGTCAGATGGCAGTTCTCAGGTAACACTTGTACAGGTTAGTCTGTAGACCCGAGATCGTCATAGAGTCTTGTGTGATTCCCACTGTGCTTTGATCTCCACCTTACCACGTCCATGAGGGCGTGCAAAACGGTGGTCTTTGGGTACAGTCCCGAGTCACATGGAGGCAATGAGCGATAGGAGGGGTTTCGTCTCTCCCGGTATTGGGGGTTGATGTTGCGCAGTGCTCGATTGGCCGTAACAGGGAAGTCCCTGGCCAGGGCTGATCAGAGATTTGCTGGTAAGTGTTACCAGTAGTTTCTCGACCCGTTATGAGCCTCACATCGGCATGACTTATCGGTTATTGGGGTCTGACGTTTACCACCCCTAGATTTGATATGCGACATATCAGACGAACAGATCGGACTGTACGGTAAGTGTTACTGGTTGGATTCACAGGAGTGTGAGCGGGCTAGCTCGTCGATCTTCTGATCGATCAATACCCGGATGGCTGTTACGTTTAGCAGACCGCTTGCGGCTTGTGGGTGCTTGATATGATCATCATCTGCTACCGGCGTATTGACGAGTCTTAAGAGTCCTACACAGAGGTTTCCTGGCTCAAGGGAAACGAAATAGGAGCGCATATGAGATATGTGCAGGACCGAGAATAATGCGTGTATGTGATACCGTATTTCATTCTCGCGATGGATGTATCAATTGGTTATATTCGATATAACCTAGATATCGAATCAAGGATTGATTCGATAAGCCGATACATAGGATACTAGTCGGTTATATGCGATATGACCGGATCGTTAAATCAAGTGTTGATTTAATGATTTAATGTAAAATTATATATTTGATATATTATTTTTCATTAACTAGTATTGGTTCATTTTAAATGGATTTTCTCACTTGATGTGCAAGAAGTATATGTGATATACTTTTGTGCACATATTTGTATCATGTTTGATGATACTTGATCATATAGTTAAGTGTATAGAATTAAACCATGGTTAATTTGATAATTAGGGTTTTGCATATTCATTTATTTATTTATTTGTTCATTTATTTATTTGGAAATGATTTAGATAAGAATGGTGGCTTTATTTGTTTTTAGTTGAAGCTTCATGAAGCTTCAACTTCTTAACCATTCTTGTCTTCATGCTTAACCCTAACCCATCCAAGTAACCATGGTCTATTCTCTACACTTAACCTTAGTTAGCTTATGATAAGTATTGATTTATTTTCATTTTAATTCAACACTTATCATATTCTTTCTTCTTCTTTATCATCTTCTTCTTCAAGAAAAGCTTAAGGTCCATCAATGGCAACTTGAGCTAAAGTGAGAGAAATCCAATTCTAAAGTGAACCCACCTCCTATTTCTTCACCCTCTACCTCTTGCCAAGTTGTTTTGGGTGTTTTCTTCACAAGTTTCACAACTTTGTGAAGTCGGAGCTTGAACTTGTGATGCCTCGACGTAGATCATCTTCGGCACGAAGCCGACGACCTAGTCCGCCCATTTCTCCGATCAAGCCGACGATTGAGTCCGGGATTCGAGATGGACCATGAGAGGACGCCTACGTGGAGCCAAGGAAGTGGATATCCGGATCTACAAAGGTTGTAGCTTCTTATCTTTAGTTAAGTTGTTAACTAGATTCATATATCGCTTAAACTTCTAGTCAACGATCCGTATTAGGGTTTCTCGGCACCCATAAAATTTGAAATTGGCATGGTTGATGCCTTGTGAGACTTCATTAGCGTGCCTAGGAACCCTACAGTGGTATCAGAGACTAGCTAGAGCCTTAGGCGAAGTCTAGACGATGTTTGAAACCCGATCGAACCCGAAAACCTAACTTTTTGATGCTCTCTGGACTTTTTCTAAAAACTGGGATTTTTCCAGATTAAAAATTCCTAAAAAATTCAGCAGGAAATTGTAAGAATTACTGTGCAAATACGACACTGTTTGGAGCTTAAACAGCCGCGGAACCGCGGCAAGAGCTGGCTCGTACGGCGGTTCCGCCGCCACTTGATGACGTCATCCCTATCAATTTGCACAGTAATTCCTATTTAACAGTGCTGAGTTCTCTAGGTATTTTTAATATTTATTCAAGAGTAGAATATTCCAGGTTGTTTTGGGGATTCGATGATTCGATCGGATTATCAGATTTTGTCTATGTGGATTCCGGATAATTTTTGAATTTGTTAAAAAGTTCGATCGGATATAAATACCCAACTTTTCCCCTGTCGGGAAATTTCCAAGTGTTGGATTTTTCCGTAGTTTAACGACGTTCTAAGTAGTGCAAGTAACGCGATGAACCCTCTAGAAGACAACAAACCTTAACTCGATTATGTGACCGTCTTGAACTGCCCTTTGAACCTTCGGGTTTGGGGCAGTACGGCGTGCCATATGTGAGGCGTTGGCTTGACCCTTCTACGGCTGGACCGTTAGTACTGAGGCACGAACTGAATGTTGTTAGACTTATTTAATGTGTTGAGCTGTATCGGGAAAACTTGGGTATTCGACTGTTCGATCGGAAAGTTTAACATTTTCTGTTTATCTGGAATGTGATACAATAATTAGAATTCACAAACAGTTATGAGATAACTGAATGAATGTTATAAATCTAGCGGTTTAGTTTCACTTGATATTGAAAAGAGTTTTCGATAATAAGACTAAAATGCGGGGTTTATAACTGTTAGGCATGTGATGTCTAAGTATTTCATTTGATTAGGCATGTGATGTCTAAAGAGGTTGCGGATTCCAACTGTTGTAGTTTTACACTTTCTTTTCTGTGACCGTAAGTGTAGTATGTTCATATCGCCGGTTTCGTTGCTATACGTCAACGACAATTGGGGTATGCATACTTACTTACGTTGATGACATGTGATGTTATGTGTTGCTGGATATGTTATATTGGATCGTCGTGTTTGAATAGCCGGGGTTTTTTATGTGAGATGAGTGTTTTTCATTTTCATTCATGTAAAAACTTGTATGTAATATTCTTTTATTTGGGGCACTTCCAGGTTGCGGAAGATGTCACCTTTTGTATATTATTTACTTTTCCACATTAGGATAGACCCAAGGAGGGGAGCACAAGTAACCGGGTTCTAGGGTTCAGTGGGAGACCATCTCGAGGAGTCGAGTCCGGGTCTTCTAACCCTAGAATTGGTAGGGTTGCTTGCCGCTCTCGTAGGGGTCTAGGGGTGTGGGATTGGCTATTCATCACGACCGTGGAATCCGTGTTTTATACTGGCTCGTATTGAAAACACGGACGTCCTAGTATATCCAATGTTTCATATGTTTCTTCTGCTGCGATATCTGTGATGTGATCATGTGATGTTCTGTGATAGATACAGTATATAGTATATATGATATATTATATAGACGTTACTTATGTTTTGCACCCGCACTATCCCTGCCCTGCTCTGTCGTTAGTAACCTAACCTAACGGTGCATGAGGGGACATCGAGGCGAATGCGGATGGCATAAGTGTACGTCATATCTATCTGTGATGTTTAGGTATTTAAATGATGGGACTTCATTAATGTGATTAATGAAAGAATAGAAACCTAAGATGTTGTAGAATCAAATTTTAAATAAAAAAAAGGGTAGCTACAGTTCTTGCTTTGCATAGCGGTATATATGATATACCCTGCACCTTATTCGATGAGGAAAGGACCGAGATCCCTTCACCGGGAGTGACTCCTTTAGCAATAACTGGCAGATGCTACATACTCGGTTTTCTTTTGATTGTTTTTTGAGTTTTGCTTTGCACAGTGATATATATGATATATCCCGCACCTCATTCGACGAGGAAAGGGCCGACGATCCCTTCACCGGGAGTGACCCCTTTAGCAAAACTAGAAAAGCCTCAAAATCACTCCATTTCAAAACTTCATTTGATTCTACAACGATATCAAGTTCATTACGCAATAGGTTTTCAGAAAAACCTGTCGTAGCCCTCCGTCATTTCAGATAAGTAGTAGTTAGTATTCGTGCTACGTTTGTTGGCCTGCGTCAAGGCGTAGTGTGCGGTAGCTAACTAGTATTTACTTGCTTATGCATATGATGCAGATTGGATTAGGGTAGTCGTGCGGCTTTGTTGGCCTGCGTCAAGGGTCGTACGGGTGGGTTTAATTCAATCAGGAAATGACGGGTTGAACTTGACTAGCGCACTATGGTTTGTTGGCCTGCGTCAAGGTCATAGGACGCTAGGGGCAAAATATTATCGGGAATTTCAAGTGTTGAAATTTGCAATGAGATTGCATACCTTCTATGAGATAGTTGGATCACGATACCCGCTGTGAGTAAGAGTTACTCCTGGGAGAGTTTTACATATTACAATTAGCCGATCAAGTAGGTGTCTAGAAAGGTGTTAACGAGGTTACGCCTCTGGGAAAACGAGGTTTACATTAATTAGGTTCGTGCGAAAGCACGGGGGACCTCCCTCAAAGTACCGACACTGGCCTGGCTGAAAGATTGGCGAACTTGTAGTGTGTAATTAATCCCGGCTAGTCTTTCCTTTTAGGGTTTGAAGGAAGATTTGATAAAAAGCAGTGGGAGCCATCCTGATTAGATAAGATAATAACCAATCTGATCTTGCACGAGCATACGCTAAAGTGTTTTCTTCTCTCTCTCTCCAGGTAGCGACCATTTCATGCCCTAATAAAGATAATAATATGGATGTATTGACCGAACCCGCATGTTATACTGTGCTGGGGAACGTTGGTTCCGTTCTTTCCTATAAGAGTTATAGGAATGAACAGGATATAGGGGAATACCAGGATTCCTATGCCACCCGAATGAAGAAAGTACATGATGATGCATTTTCTTCGGGTGTGTTCGTTACAGAGAACTGTTTCTCCATTTGCTCTACGTCCTGGGTATTAGATACCGGGTCAGGATCCCATATATGTAATCAGTTATATGGGCTTAGAAAAGGTAGAGAACTTGGAGAAGGTGATAAAGACATAAGATTTGGAAATGGTGCAATTGTTCCAGCTAAGACTGTCGGGGAATATCAGCTTGTGTTACCAACTGGTAATACATTGGTTCTGAACGAATGCTATTACATCCCGAACCTGATATGCAACATTATATCAGTTTCTTTATTAAGTAAAGAGGGATATAATTTTGTATTACAGGACAATGTTATGAACATTTTCCGTAACCAAAAGTTGGTTGGATCAGGCACGTTGTGCAATGGCATTTATGTTCTAAATCAATCAACAGTTCTGAGCATAACAAACACACACAAAAGGAAGAGTTCTGAACTGAACGAATCTTTCTTGTGGCATTGTAGACTGGGTCACATCAATGCGACACGACTAGCTAAGTTGCATAAAGATGGATATTTAAATCCATTTGAATTTTCATCTTATGACACTTGCCAATCATGTCTCAAAAGCAAGATGACCAAAACTCCGTTTACGGGACACGGAGAAAGAGTTACCGAACTCTTGGGACTGATACATAGTGATGTATACGGTCCCATGTCTACACATGCCACGGATGGTTCTTCGTACTTCATTACATTCACTGACGATCTCTCTAGATTCGGATATGTGTTCTTGATGAAACACAAATCAGAAGCTTTTGAGAAATTTAGAGAATATAAACAAGAAGTCGAGAACCAAACCGGAAAAAGTATTAAAAATCCTTCGATCTGATCGAGGAGGAGAATACTTAAGCAATGAATTCCTGGACTTCCTAAAAGAGAATGGGATTCTCTCTCAGCTGACTCCTCCATATACACCACAGCACAACGGTGTATCAGAATGGAGGAACCGCACCCTAATGGATATGGTGCGCTCTATGATGAGCACAGCTGAGTTACCTATTTCCTTCTGGGGATATGCACTGGAAACAGCTGCAGATCTATTGAATATGGTTCCCACCAAAACCGTGTCAACCACTCCATATGAGATATGGAAAGGAAAGAGACCATGTCTTAATTATGTTAAGATATGGGGTTGTCCGGCATATGTAAAAATGCAAAATCCGGAAAAACTCGCGGCAAGGTCCATTCTGTGTAAGTTTATTGGATATCCCAAACATTCGCGCGGGTATATCTTCTACCACACCGAGGAACAAAAGGTGTTTGTTTCTCGACATGCCACCTTTTTAGAAAAGGAATTTCTTGAAAAAGAGATTAGTGGCAAGGAGGTAGAACTGGAAGAGGTTCCCGCAATACAGACTACAACAGAAGATTTGGTTGAACCAGAGGATTCAGTAGTTCCCAATGAACCTCAGCCTCTCCGCCGATCTAGTAGGGTTTCTCGCCCACCTGAGAGATACTACGGTTTTCTCATGGATGGTGGGAGCGAGGATTGCATCATGGAGGATGATGGCCCAACTAGCTTCGAGCAGGCCATCACGAGTAGGGACTCAGTGAAATGGCTGGATGCTATGCGGTCCGAGATGGAATCCATGTACACCAACAAAGTATGGACTTTGGAAGTTGCTCCTGAAGGGGTAGAACCCATCGGGAGCAAGTGGATCTTCAAGAAGAAACTTGGTGTAGATGGGAAAGTGGAGACTTTCAAAGCTAGACTTGTAGCAAAGGGTTTTCATCAAAGACCAGGTGTGGACTATGACGAAACCTTTTCTCCAGTGGCTATGCTTAAATCCATCCGGATCAAGCTTTCCATCGCTGCATACCATGATTACGAAATCTGGCAAATGGATGTTAAGACCGCCTTTCTAAATGGTGATTTAGAAGAGTGCGTGTACATGACTCAGCCAGAGGGCTTCGTAGACAGTGGGAGCAGCGGCAAGGTGTGCAAGCTGCTTAAATCCATTTATGGATTAAATCAAGCATCGCGGAGTTGGAACATCTGCTTTGATGTCATTATCAAAGAGTTTGATTTCGTCAAAAACCCAGATGAACCTTGTATTTACAAGAAGGTGGCAGGGAGTAAGGTTGTCTTCCTCGTATTGTACGTGGACGACATACTCTTGATAGGAAATGATATTCCTATGCTGCAATCGGTCAAGCTCTTCTTATCACAAAGATTCTCAATGAAAGATCTTGGTGATGCCTCCTGCATATTGGGAATAAGGATCTATAGAGATAGATCCAAATGGATATTGGGATTGTACCAATCCAGGTACATTGACACCATACTAAAGAGGTTTAGTATGGAAGAATCCAAGCGTGGGAACTTGCCCACGATCTCTGGAGTCACTCTCTCCAAAGAGATGTCTCCCAAGACTGATTTGGAGAGAGCTCGCATGCAAGGGATACCCTATGCTTCGGCTGTAGGCTCTATCATGTATGCGATGCTATGTACCAGACCCGATGTAGCATACTCACTAAGTGTAGTGAGCAGGTATCAAGCTGATCCTGGAGAGAGTCACTGGACAGCTGTGAAGAGCATTCTCAAGTACTTACGAAGGACTAAAGAGATGCTCTTGGTGTATGGTAACGGAGAACTCCAAGTGGAGTCCTTTACCGATTCGAGCTTCCAGAGTGATAAAAACGACTCTAAGTCGCAGTCGGGTTTTGTCTTTACCCTTTACGGAAGGGCGGTTAGCTGGAAGAGTTCCAAGCAGGAAACCGTGGCAGACTCGACGATGGAGGCTGAATACATCGCTGCCAACGATGCTGCCAAAGAGGCTGTCTGGATCAAGAAGTTCATTACTGAACTTGGAGTGGTTCCATCCATTGAGCATCCAATACCTTTGTATTGCGATAACAATGGAGCGGTGGCTTTGGCCAAGGAACCCAGGTCCCATCAGCGATCCAGGCATATTCTGAGGCGGTATCACCTGATCCGGGAGATAGTTGATCGCCGGGAGATCGAGGTCAGGAGGGTTGACACGAGGAACAACACGGCGGATCCACTCACGAAGGCCATTCCCCAGATACAGTTTGAGAGACTCTTCGGGATGCTCGGTATGCGATACTACAGCAGCTGGCCCTAGTGTAAGTGGGAGATTGTTAGTTGTATGTATGCCCTAGAGGCCAGTACTGTACAGATGATGTATATTATATTGGATGCTTGGACATATATAGAGATGACTTTCTTGCTCGATATGATAGTATGCTATCTGGTTACTCTTTATCTTAACATGTACACTTGTCTCTTTAAACTGCCTTATAGTTACATGTTGATAAAGCCCTTAGGATGTGTACTTGACTACCTGGACTATGATGCAGATCATACTAGTGGGGACATGGTAGTCCATAAGTACATCCTTCAAGGTCCCTAGTTGTGGGTGTATCGAGACAGGGCATCGATATACCAGTGTAGACTAGCGTATACGCTTCTCGACCCATGAGATGGGCGATGGATGATCCCATATCCATTGGTGTTTGACATCAGAGATGGTATACGGGTGCTCAGTGGAGACTGGGTACACTGGACGGACTCGCCGAGAACTCCCAGATGGTATTATACCTCACGTCAGATGGCAGTTCTCAGGTGACACTTGTACAGGTTAGTCTGTAGACCCGAGATCGTCATAGAGTCTTGTGTGATTCCCACTGTGCTTTGATCTCCACCTTACCACGTCCATGAGGGCGTGCAAAACGGTGGTCTTTGGGTACAGTCCCGAGTCACATGGAGGCAATGAGCGATAGGAGGGGTTTCGTCTCTTCCGGTATTGGGGGTTGATGTTGCGCAGTGCTCGATTGGCCGTAACAGGGAAGTCCCTGGCCAGGGCTGATCAGAGATTTGCTGGTAAGTGTTACCAGTAGTTTCTCGACCCGTTATGAGCCTCACATCGGTACGACTTATCGGTTATTGGGGTCTGACGTTTACCACCCCTAGATTTGATATGCGACATATCAGACGAACAGACCGGACTGTACGGTAAGTGTTACTGGTTGGATTCACAGGAGTGTGAGCGGGCTAGCTCGTCGATCTTCTGATCGATCAATACCCGGATGGCCGTTACGTTTAGCAGACCGCTTGCGGCTTGTGGGTGCTTGATATGATCATCATCTTCTACCGGCGTATTGACGAGTCTTAAGAGTCCTACACAGAGGTTTCCTGGCTCAAGCGAAACGAAATAGGAGCGCATATGAGATATGTGCAGGACCGAGAATAATGCGTGTATGTGATACCGTATTTCATTCTCGCGATGGATATATCGATTGGTTATATTCGATATAACCTAAATATCGAATCAAGGATTGATTCGATAAGCCGATACATAGGATACTAGTCGGTTATATGCGATATGACCGGATCGTTAAATCAAGTGTTGATTTAATGATTTAATGTATAATTATATATTTGATATATTATTTTGCATTAACTAGTATTGGTTCATTTTAAATGGATTTTCTCACTTGATGTGCAAGAAGTATATGTGATATACTTTTGTGCACATATTTGTATCATGTTTGATGATACTTGATCATATAGTTAAGTGTATAGAATTAAACCATGGTTAATTTGATAATTAAGGTTTTGCATATTCATTTATTTAATTATTTGTTCATTTATTTATTTGGAAATGATTTAGATAAGAATGGTGGCTTTATTTGTTTTTAGTTGAAGCTTCATGAAGCTTTGACTTCTTAACCATTCTTGTCTTCATGCTTAACCCTAACCCATCCAAGTAACCATGGTCTATTCTCTACACTTAACCTTAGTTAGCTTATGATAATTATTGATTTATTTTCATTTTAATTCAACACTTATCATATTCTTTCTTCTTCTTTATCATCTTCTTCTTCAAGAAAAGCTTAAGGTCCATCAATGGCAACTTGAGCTAAAGTGAGAGAAATCCAATTCTAAAGTGAACCCACCTCCTATTTCTTCACCCTCTACCTCTTGCCAAGTTGTTTTGGGTGTTTTCTTCACAAGTTTCACAACTTTGTGAAGTCGGAGCTTGAACTTGTGATGCCTCGACGTAGATCATCTTCGGCACGAAGCCGACGACCTAGTCCGCCCATTTCTCCGATCAAGCCGACGATTGAGTCCGGGATTCGAGATGGACCGCGAGAGGATGCCTACGTGGAGCCAAGGAAGTGGATATCCGGATCTACAAAGGTTGTAGCTTCTTATCTTTAGTTAAGTTGTTAACTAGATTTATATATCGCCTAAACTTCTAGTCAACGATCCATATTAGGGTTTCTCGGCACCCATAAAATTTGAAATTGGCATGGTTGATGCCTTGTGAGACTTCATTAGCGTGCCTAGGAACCCTACAGCGGCACCCCCGATACCGCCGACGAAGTGCACCAAGGCGGAACACCGCTACCGTGAGCACCCTAACGGATGCTTTCGGCGACGGGGTTCTCCTACAGTCACTTGGTCGGGGCTATGAGGTGTGGCTGTCTATTAAGTTTACCCGGTGAGTATCCGCGTACGGTACGTGATTGCAACGGACTTTTGATCGCATCAAAATTCCGTGGCAACCGATCAAGTGAGACTAAACTGCTGTGTTTATAACATTCATTTTAGTTATCCCATAACAACTTGTGGATTCCAAATATTGTATCACATTCCGGATAAATAGAAAATGTTAAACTTTCCGATCGAACAATCGAACACCCAAGTTTTACCGAAACAGATCAACTCATGAAATAAGTTTAAAAACATTCACTTCATGCCTCAGTACCAACGGTCCAGCCGTAGAAGGGTCAACCCAACGTCTCACATGTGGCACGCCGTACTGCCCTAAACCCTAAGGTTCAAAGGGCAGTTCAAGACGGTCACATAATCGAGTTAAGGTTTGTCGTCTTCTAGAGGGTCCATCGTGTTACTTGCACTACATAGAACATCTTTAAACCACGGAAAAATCCAACACTTGGAAATTTCCCGTCAGGGGAAAAATTGGGTATTTATATCCGGTCGAACTTTTTAACATATTCTAAAATTACCTGGAAAAACACATAGACAAAGTTTGACAATCCGATCGAATCTACAAACTTCCAATATAACCCAGAATACTCAACTCTTGAGTAAATATTAAAAATTCCCAGAAAATACAGCACTTTCAGATAGACATTACTGTGCAAAAATCATTAAATGATGGGACTATATGGCCGCGGAACCGCCGCATGAGCCATGCTCTTGCCGCGGTTCCGCGGCTCTTTAGTGGAATCAGACGCTCGTTTTGCACAGTAACCCTTATAAAACCCCGCTGATTTTTCTGCATATTTTTAATTCACAAATATCCCAGTTTTGAAAAATTTTACAGAGAAGGTATATGGATTAGGGTTTCGGGTTCGATCGGACTTCTAACATCGTCTACACTTCACCTAAAGCTCTAGCTAGGCTCTGATACCACTGTAGGGTTCCTAGGCACACTCAAGAGGTCTTACTAGGCATCAACCATGCCAAATTCAAAATTTTCCGGTGCCGAGAAACCCTAAACTAGATCGTTAACTAGAGAATAGGCGAAACTACAAGCTAGTAAACGACTTTACTGCTAAGTGAAAGAGACTACAACCTTTGTAGATCCGGTCTTCCACTTCCTTAGCTCCATGATGATGTCCCTCCGCTGCGATCATCGGATCCCGGACTCTCGCGGTGGTTTCATCAAAGAAATGATCGGGCTAGGTCGTCGACTTCGATGCCGAAGATGATCTACGTCGAGGCAACTCAAGATCAAGCTCCACCTTCACCAAGTCATGAAACTTATGAAGAAAACACCTTATACTACATGGCAAGTGGTAGAGGATGAAGAAATAGGAAGTGGGTTCACTTTTGATTTGGATTTCTCACTTGGAATCATCACTTAGAAATTTCAAGCAAAGGTTTTTCTTTTTCTCTTCATGAAGAAGATGAAGAAGAAGAATGAAAAAGAATTCTCAATAATAGAAAAACAAGTGATGGTTATCATAATACAACCATGGTTAAGTGTAGAGAATAAACTAGGGTTAGGTGAATGGTTAGGTTAAGCAAAAGAAACAAAAATGGTTGAACTTTTCAAAGCTTTATGAAGCTTCAAAGAAAATCCAAAAGAAGCAACCATTTCTTTTCTTGCATAAAAGAATAAATAATCAAGTAATTCAAGCCCTAACCATTAACCTTATCATGGTTTAATCATACACACCCAAGTTTGCATGTATCATCAAACATGATACAAACTAGTGCACAAAACTATATCATATATACAATGTGCACATCAAGTGAGAAAATCCATTTTAAGTGAACCAATACTAGTTAATGCAAAGTAACATATCAAATATATAATTATACATTAAATCATTAAATTAACACTTGATTTAACGATCCGGTCATATCGCATATGACCGACTAATATCCAATGTATCGACTTATCGAATCAATCCTCGATTCGATAACTAGGTTATATCGCATACAACCAATCGATACATTTATCGCGAGAATAGAATACGGTATCACATACACGCATTATTCTCGGTCCCACGCATATCTCATATGCGCTCCTATTTCGTTTCTCTTGAGCCAGGAAACCTCTTTGTAGGACTCTAAAGACTCGTCAATACGCCGGCAGCAGATGATGATCATACCAAGCACCTACAAGCCGCAAGCGGTCTGCTAAACATAACGGCCACCTGGGTATTGAGCGATCAGAAGATCAACGAGCAAGCCCGCTCACACTCCTGTGAATCTAACCAGTAATACTTATCGTACAGTCCGGTCTCGTCGTTTGATATGTCGTATATCTTGCCTAGGGATGGTAAACGTCAGACCCCAATAGCTCGATAAGTCGTGTCGATATGAGGTCTATAACAGTTCGAGAAACTACTAGTAACACTTACCAGTAAATCTCAGCAACCCTGGCCAGGGATTTCCGGTTATAGCCAATCGAACACAGCGCAACATCAACTCCCTATACCGGGAGAGACGAATCCCCTCCTATCGCTCATTGCCTCCATATGATTCGGGACTGTACCCAAAAACCACCGTTTTGCACGCCCTCTTGGACGTGGTAAGGTGGAAATCAAAGCACAGTGGTAATTACACAAGACTCTATGACGATCTTGGGTCAACAGACTAATCTGTACCAGTGTCACCAGAGAACTGCCATCTGACGTAAGGTATAATACCATCTGGGAGTTCTCGGCGAGTCCGTCCAATGTACCCAGTCTCCACTGAGCACCCGTATATCATCTCTGATGTCAAACACCAATGGATATAGGATCATCCATCACCCATCTGTATGGGTCGAGAAGGTATACGCTGGTCTACTTTGGTATATCGATGCCCCGTCTCGATACACCCACGACTAGGGACCTTGAAGGATGTACTTATGGACTACCATGCCCCCACTAATATGATCTGCATCATAGTCCAGGTAGTCAAGTACACATCCTAAGGGCTTTACCAACATGTAACAGAGAGATAATCAGTGTACACGTTAAGGTAAAGAGCAACCAGATAGCATACTATCATGTCGAGCAAGAAAGTCCTCCCTATATATGTCCAAGCATCCACTATAATATATATCCTATGTATAGTAATGGCCTCTTGGGCATACATATAACTAAGAAGAACCTCACTTTAAATTGGGAAAAATGCCACTTCATGGTACCCGAAGGTATTTTCTTAGGACATATCATCTCGCAAAATGGCATTAAGGTGGATAAAGCTAAGATTAAGGTCATTTCGAATCAACCTCCTCCCAGATGCGTCAGAGACATCCGAGCTTTCCTTGGCCATGCCGGTTTCTATAGTCGGTTCATCAAGGTCTTTAGTAAGATTGCTTGGCCGTTGACTCTTTTGCTGGCCAAGGACACGACATTCGACTTCAACTCGAGCTGTGTGACTGCATTCGAGTCATTAAAAAGCTCACTCACTTCTTCTCCCGTTCTCTCTTCTCCTGACTGGACGTATCCATTTGAGATTATGTGCGATGCATCCGACTTTGCCATCAGTGCTGTCCTTGGACAGCACATCGATAAGATGCCGCACTTAATCTATTATGCTAGCCGAACCCTGAATGGTGCCCAACTGAACTACACAACAACCGAGAAGGAATTCTTGGCTGTTGTGTTTTCTTTAGAAAAGTTCAGGCCTTACTTGATTGGCTCTCCATTCATCGTCTACACGGACCATTTAGCTCTTCGCCATCTTTTTGCAAAGAAAGATGCAAAATCTCGGCTGATACGTTGGATCCTCTTGCTTCAAGAGTTTGACCTTGTCATCAAGGACAAAAGAGGATGTGAAAACGTTGTCGCCGACCATCTCTCATGACTTGCTTCTTCGCCGTCGCTTCAAATTCCGATCAACGACGTTTTTCCGGATGAACAACTCTTGTCAGTATCATGCGAACCCTAGTTCGCAGATATTGTGAACTATTTGGCCACAGGACTACTACCGAATGAATGGTCAAGTCAGGACAGACTTTGATTCTTATCCCAAGTAAAACACTTTTACTGGGACGAACCTTATCTGTTCAAGTACTGTCCCGACCAAATTATTTTTCGGTGTGTCCCTGACAATGAATTCAAGAGTGTGCTGTCGTTTTGCCACGATCAAGCGTGTGGCGGACATTTTGGCTGCAGAAAGACAGCCGAGAAGATCTTGCAGTGTGGCTTCTACTGGCCACAACTCTTCAAAGACGCTCATGATTACTGCAAGACTTGCTCCCGGTGCCAACACTTGGGCCGAATAACCAAGAGAAACGAGATTCCACTCCAACCAATCTTGGTTGTGGAGATTTTCGATATTTGGGGGATTGATTTTATGGGGCCGTTTCCCAGTTCTTTTAGGAACTTTTATATTCTTCTCGCTGTTGATTATGTCTGTAAGTGGGTCGAGGCTGTGCCCAGCCGGACTAACGACAACAAGGTTGTGTTAGTTATATGTATGCCCTAGAGGCTATTACTATACATACGATGTATATTGTAATGGATGCTTGGACATATATAGGGAGGATTTTCTTGCTCGACATGATAATATGTTATCTGGTTGTACTTTATCTTAACACGTACTCTGATTGTCTCTATGTTACATATTGATAAAGCCTTTAGGATATGTACTCGACTACTGGGACTATGATGAGATCATACTAGTGGGGCCATGGTAGTCGACGAGTACATCCTATAACTATTCCTAGTCGAGGGTGTATCGAGACAGGGCATCGATACACCAGAGTAGACTAGAGTATACGCATCTTGACCCATATGATAGGCGATGGATGATCACATATCCATCGGTGTTTGACATCAAGGATGGTGTACGGGTGCTCAGTAGAGACTGGGTACACTGGACGGACTCGCCGAGAACTCCCAGATGGTATTATACCTCATGTCAGATGGCAGTTTTCCGGTGACACTGGTACAGGTTAGTCTGTAGATCCGAGATCGTCATAGAGTCTTGTGTGATTCCCACTATGCTTTGATTTCTATCATACAACGTCCAAGAGGGCGTGCAAAAAGGTGGTTTTTGGGTACAGTCCCGAATCACATGGAGGCAATGAGCGATAGGAGGGGATTCGTCTCTTCCGGTATAGGGAGTTGATGTTGTGCTGTATTCGATTGGCTATGACTGAAAATCCCTAGCCAGGGTTGCTGAGATTTACTGGTAAGTGTTATCAGTAGTTTCTCGAACTGTTATAGACCTCATATCGACACGACTTATCAAGCTACTGGGGTCTGATGTTTACCACCCCTAGGTGAGATATGCGACATATCAGACGAAGAGACCGGACTATACGGAAGTGTTACTGATTGGATTCGCAGGAGAATGTACAGGCTTGCTTGTTGATCTTCTGATCGCTCAATACCTGGGTGGCTGTTACGTTTAGCTGACCGCTTGCAGCTTGTGGGTGTTTGATATGATCATCACCTACTGCTGGCGTATTGACGATTATTTAGAGTCCTACACAGAGGTTTCTTGACTCAGGCAAAACGGAGTAGGAGCACATATATGATATGTGCGGACCGAGAACAATACGTGTATGTGATACCGTATTAGATTCTCGCGATATGAGATATCGGCCGGGTATATATGATATAGCCGGGTCATCGGATCAAGTGTTGATTCGATGAACTGATACAGATTATATTAGTTAGTTATTTATGAAATAGCCGGATTATCGGATCAATTGTTGATTCGATAATTTAATGTATAATTATATATTTGATATATTAAATTACAATAACTAATATAGGCTCGCTTTATTGATTCATTTTCCCATTGGGTAATACATTGATATATATGCGATATATGTTAATTGTATTATTTTATTTTGTTACAACAAATATTATATACGTGATATATAATATTGTAACAAGTTATGATTACTAATGCAACATGATTAGTGGAGATTAAACATGGTTAGGGTTTGATTTGGGTTAATGTTTTCTAGAAGTTTCTAGAAGTTTTTACTTTGTTTCTTGCAAAGATATTTGTGTTGATATTTTGTAAGATATTTCCTAACCCAACCCACACCCTTTAACCCTAGTTAACTCTCTACATAGGTTAGACTATTCTTTGGTCAACCATGGTTGCATTTTGTAGTTATCATAACAATTCATTATTCATCACAAAAGGATTATTCATTGTTCATCTTCTTCTTACTTCTTGCAAAGCTTTCTAGCTATGATTCTTGTGATGAAAATGGGTGAGATTATGAAAATAAAATAGAGCTAAATTGCTACTTCATCACCCTAATCTATCCTAGCCATTTAGATTAGGGTGTTCACTTCATTTGTGAGTGAGAGCTTGTGTTAATGAAACTTCAAGGTAGATCATCTTAGTTCTCGAAGATCGGAAGCAAGCTTGCATCTTTTTCTTCATGGAGCCTCTCTAGAGTCCGGGTACATGATGATCGCAGCGAAGGGACCTCAACACGGAGCTAATGAAGCGAAGGACCGGACTACAAAGGTTGTAATTCCAAACTCTTAGTTGTTAAAGTGTTTAACATGCTTTGTTTCGCCTAATCCCTAGTTTAAAGATCTTGTTAAGGGTTGTTCGGCATGTCTAAATTTTAAATTGTTAGGTCCACGTTACCTCTCCCGGTTCTTTCGGGATTGCGGAAACGGTGAAAACCAATTTTTAGGGTTTTGGTAACATGGACTAGAAAACCCGTATCTTTGCTAAACAACACACTAGCAACAACTACGAGCTTTAGCTACTCGGTTAGGGGGTTATACCTAGCCTTGAACTCCTTCTCTTCTTATTGTTCTCCTCCTTGCTTGCTCCTTGTGGTAGTTTGAACGGCTCCTCCTCCTCGTCTCCTCTTTGCCGAAGATAGATCCACTCGAGGGCCTCGAACTTGAGCTCCTACCTTAACCTTGAGGTAACTAAAGTTTTAGGCTTGCTAGACCTTCAACCTTAGGATGAGTAGAGATGAGTTTTGGTGTTTTATCTTGAAGGTAAATGGTTCTCAACTCATGAGAGGGATTTTGCCTTGAAAGAGAGGAAGAGGATGAGAGCTATGGATGAGAGAGAAGATGCAAGTAAGAATGATCAATTTTACAACCATGCTCACATATTTTAGAAAATGATAATAATAATAATAATTACAATTTGTGATGGTGAGTTGATGAATGACCATTATCATTTCATTCATTAAATGCTTTTGCAAAGAATAAGAAGCATCTTTGAAAACAAATGATGATGGTCAACAAGTCCACTTTGGTCAACCGGTCAACAAAGTCAACAAGTCAACAAAAGTCAAGAATTCAACTCAACCATGGCACAATAATTGTTAACTAATATTATTAATCATATTTCCTATTCTTATTAGGGTTTGGAAAAAGACAACAGTCAACTGTGCATACACACCCGTACCATAACCCTAATGAGAATCCTCTGCCTCTGTCTCAGTCAACTGTGCATACACACCCGCATCCGTGTTCCAAGGAACACGAATACAATGAGATAAAACCAATCCCAAAACATATACTAGGATCTGGTTTAAACCAAAGCCCGCTAGTAATAACTGTCCGGACACCAAACGTGCACAAGTGCGTGGATGTGAACGAACCCCGTCGCAAAACCATGCGACCTCTACTCTGTTTTGCCCAAAGGCGAATAACCCTCTGTGTGGGACTCTAAAGACTCAACACTATGCTGGCAGTGGGGTTAACTACAGACCGCAAGCGGCACTAGCTGTACGTGACGGTCTCCAGGTAGATGCCGATAAGAAGACTGATGAGGTGAACCCATCCGAACTCCTACTGAGCCTGTATGTGACAATCTCCGTACAGTCCGGTCTGTTTGTCTAAGAGGATCGCATGACGGACCTAGGGGGTGGCAAACGTCAGTCCTCTAATAGCGGTACAAGTCATGTCGGAGTGTAGCCCAAAACTCCCTGAGAAACTACTGGTAACACTACCTGCAAATCTCGCTTGCCCTGGCCAGGGACGACTATGTGTAATGGCTCTCCTAGACACAGCGCGATATCAACTCCCAATACCGGGAGAGACGAATCCTATCTAACCGTCACTGCCTCCAAGTGCTTCGGGACTTCTCCCAACTACTACCTGTTTGCATGACTCAGTAGAACCTGAAAGGTTTGTCTAGCACCATATGAAGAGTTTTAAAGCATCACATGACCCAAAGTTTAAATTTTTATGGTGCTAAACGAACATGCAAAGGAATCGATCCTAGAAAATTAGGGTTTCGAAATATAAAGCGAACTAATCTAGGGTTTCGAGACTACAACCTTTGTAGCTCCCTTTCACTGGACTCCTTAGTCTCTAGGGTGTTGAACGGAGGTCCTCTTGAAGTCCTCTTGTGTCCACAACGATCCACCACGGAGATCTCCGTCCAAGCTCGCAACTTCGCAAAACCGAAGAGAACACTCTAAACAAAACGGCTAAGCTTGCGTAGAATGAAGTTGTGGTTAAGTTTCTCACTTCAAAAACCTTTCTTTAAGTGGTATTTGCTCACTAGAAAAGACTAGAGAGCAAAAGAGAAAGAGGAAGAAGATGGTGGCAATTTTTTTAACAAGAGGTAAAAAGATAACTCATGAGAAGAAAAAGAAATATATCAATATATATTTTATTCCTTCTCACTATGAACCATGGTTAAAGTGATGGAGACATTATTTAACTTGAGTTTCAAACGATAAAGAGAAGGATAACCATAGGTTAATGGTAGTTGAGCATGGTTAGGTCAAAGGAAGAATGTGGAAGCAAGAATGATTATCCTTTCCTTTTTCATTTTCTTTTAAATCCAAAATTAAATAATAATCCATTATATAATACATGGTGTGAGTCTCATATTGCCACCATTTCCATATGCTAACAACCATGATGGATGGGTGTATGTATGTATGCATGTATGCACATCCTTATGTGCATGAAACTAGCATGAAAGAAAGAAAGAAAAGCACACATGCATGCACACATCCATTATCCAAGAAAAGGTTTTAAGTGAGAAAACTAATGGTTAAATGATAAATCAACACTTGATTTATCAATTCGGTCATATCTCATATGACCCCACAAAAAGCAGTTCACCCGATCAATGTTCGGTATCATATACGCACATTTCAATCGGGTGCATGCGCATATCGCATACGCGCACCACAACGTTTCGCCTGGACTGGGTAACTCCTTTGTGGGACTCTAAGACTCGTCAATACGCCGGCAGAGGGTGATGATCATATCAAGTACCCTCAAGCCGCAAGCGGTCAGCTAAACGTAACGGCCACCCGGGTATTGAGCGATCAGAAGACAACAAGCGAACCTGCTACAACTCCCGTCGAGCCATCCGGCAACACTCCCATACAGTCCGGTCTCTTCGTCAGATATGCTGCATATCGAGCCTAGGGATGGTCACGTCGACCCCAATAACTCAATAAGTCGTGCCGGTGAATGGTCTATAACAGATCGAGAAACTACTGATAACACTTATCAGCAAATCTCAGCAGCCATGGCCAGGGACTTGCTGTTATAACCAGTCGGGCACAGCACAGCATCAACTCCCAATACCGGGAGAGACGAAACCCCTCCTATCGCTCATCGCCTTCGTTTGTCTCGGGACTGTACCCAACGGCCACCTGTTTGCACGACTCAGTAGAGCCGTGGTAGGGTGGTAATCAAAGTACAGTGGGAGAACACACAAGGCTCTATGACGATCTCGGGTCTACAGACTAACCTGTACCAGTGTCACCTGAGAACTGCTATCCGACGATAGATATAATTCCATATAGGAGTTCTCGGTGAGTCCGTTCAGTGTACCCAGTCACCACTGAGCACCCGTATATGATCTTGATGTCAAACATCGATGAATGTGGGAACATCCATCGCCCATCGTAGGGGTCTAGTATCATATACGCTAGTCTACTCTGGTATATCAATGCCCCGTCTCGATATACCTACGACTAGGGACGTTCCAGGATATGCTTATAGACTACAGATGTCCCACTAGTATGATCTCCATCATAATCAGAGTAGTCAAGCCGATATCCTCAGGGCTTTATCAGCATGTATGAATGAATAAAAGCATGACCAAATCAACATGTCAGATAAAGAAGAACCAGATATCATACTATCATGTCGAGCAAGAATGCAAACTGAATATATATACATGTATAGATACATCGACTATCACATAATGGCCTCTAGGGCATACATATATCCAACAATCTCCCACTTGCACTAAGGCCAGTTATTGGCGTATCTCATACCCAACATCTCAAAAAGTCGCTCATGCTGTGGCTGAGGGAGGGCCTTGGTGAGTGGATCCGCGGCGTTGTTCTTTGTATCTACTCTCTTAATCTCGATCTCGCGGTGATCTACAATCTCCCGGATCAAATGAAAGCGCCTCAGGATATGTCTGGACCGCTGATGGGATCTGGGCTCCTTGGCTAACGCCATCGCCCCATT
Source organism: Agapanthus africanus (assembly GCA_030015575.1). Taxonomy (NCBI): domain Eukaryota; kingdom Viridiplantae; phylum Streptophyta; class Magnoliopsida; order Asparagales; family Amaryllidaceae; genus Agapanthus; species Agapanthus africanus. The sequence goes on from CM057347.1 coordinate 296,962,017, forward strand.
ATTGTCACAATACAAAGGTATTGGATCAATAATGGTTGGAACTACTCCTAGCTCCGAGATGAACTTCTTCATCCAGACGGCTTCCTTGGCGGCATCATTTGCAGCAATGTACTCAGCTTCCATCGTAGAGTCTGCAACGGTATCTTGTTTGGAACTCTTCCAACTTACCGCCCCTCCATTGAGGGTAAATACAAACCCTGAGATAGATTTGCTGTCATCCTTATCGCTCTGGAAGCTCGAATCGGTAAAGGCCTCCATTTGGAGATCTGTATTACCATACACCAAGAACAATTCTTTAGTCTTTCGTAAGTACTTAAGAATGTTCTTCATAGCTGTCCAGTGGTTCTCCCCCGGGTTGGATTGATACCTGCTTACAACACTAAGTGCATAAGCTACATCTGGGCATGTACATAACATCGCATACATTATAGATCCTACTGCCGAAGCATAAGGTATAATGCTCATGCGAGCTCTCTCTTCATCGGTCTTTGGACAAGATTCCTTGGAGAGAGTGACTCCATGGCAAGCGGGTAAGGCACCCTGCTTGGAGTCTTCCATACTAAACCTCTTTAGGATGGTGTTGATGTACCTGGTTTGGGACAATCCTAATAACTTTTTGGATCTATCCCTATAGATCCTTATGCCCAGGATGTATGTGGCATCACCCAGGTCCTTCATGGAGAACCTTAGTGATAAGAATGATTTGACCGACTGTAGCATAGGAATATCATTTCCTATCAGAAGAATGTCATCCACGTACAATACGAGGAATGTGACAGCTCTTCCTACAGCCTTCTTATAAACACAAGGTTCATCTGGATTTTTGATGAAATCAAACTCTTTGATAACATCATCGAAACAGATGTTCCAACTCCGAGATGCCTGCTTTAACCCATATATGGATTTAAGCAATCTACATGCTTTCTCGCTGCTCCCACTGTCAATGAAGCCCTATGGCTGATCCATATAAACGCATTCTTCTAAATCTCCATTTAGAAATGCTGTTTTAACGTCCATCTGCCAGATTTCATAGTCGTAGTGAGCAGCAATAGCAAGTAGGATCCGAATGGATTTAAGCATGGCTACGGGCGAAAAAGTTTCGTCATAGTCCAAACCTGGTCTTTGACGAAAACCTTTCGCTACAAGTCTTGCCTTATAGGTCTCTACCTGCCCATCCACACCAATCTTTCTTTTAAAGATCCATTTGCACCCTGCAGGTTTTACCCCAGGGGGTACAACGTCCAAAGTCCATACTTTGTTGGTGTACATAGACTCCATTTCGGATCTCATGGCATCCAGCCACTTCACAGAGTCACCACTCGTGATAGCTTGCTGAAAACTGGTAGGATCATCATCATCCATGATGCAATCTTCTCCGTTACCATCAATGAGGAAACCGTAGTACCTCTCCGGTGGGTGAGAAGTCCTACCAGACCTACGGAGTGGCCGAGGTTCTTCAGTTTCTGTTGCAACAGCCGGTTCAACCAAATCGTCATTTGCAGTTTGTGTTTCCAGAACCTCTTCTAGATCTACTACCTTGCCATCATCTTTATCTGTGAAAAACTCTTTTTCCAAGAATGTGGCATACTGAGAAACAAACACTTTTTGTTCCTCTTTGTGGTAGAACAGATATCCATAAGAATTCTTTGGATATCCCACAAAGTTACACATGACTGACCGTGTCTCGAGTTTGTCCGGATTCTGCTTTTTAACATAGGCCGGGAAACCCCAAATCTTAATTCTCTTAAGAGATGGTCTCTTCCCATTCCATATCTCATATGGCGTGGTAGACACGGCTTTGGTTGGAACCCTGTTTAGCAGAAACGCTGCAGTCTCCAATGCATGCCCCCAAAACGAGACTGGTAACTCAGCGTCACTCATCATGGACCGGACCATATCTAATAGGGTCCTATTCCGTCGTTCTGACACACCGTTGTGCTGTGGTGTGTAAGGAGGAGTGAGCTGAGAGAGAATCCTATTCTCTTTTAGGAAGTTTGCAAATTCTGTACTGAGATACTCTCCACCTCGATCTGATCGAAGCATCTTAATACTCAAGCCGGTTTGTTTTTCTACTTCTTGTTTATATTCAACGAATTTCTCGAAAGCGTCGGACTTGTGCTTTAATAAAAATACATGACCGAATCTTGAGAAATCGTCGGTGAATGTAATGAAGTATGAAAAACCGCCTCTAGCCTGTGTAGACATTGGCCCACATACATCACTATGTATGAGGCCAAGGAGCTGGGTAGCTCTTTCTCCGTGTCCGGTAAACGGAGTTTTGGTCATTTTACCCTTGATACAAGACTGGCAAGTCGCATAAGATTTATATTCAAAAGAGTTTAAATATCCATCTTTGTGTAACCTGTTTAGTCTTGTTTCGTTAATATGACCAAGTCTACAATGCCAAAGAAAAGCTTCATTTAATTCTGAAAGTTTTCTTTTATTAGTGTGTTGTATACTGAAAACTGTGTGTTGATTTAGGACATATATTCCGTTATTAAGCGTACCATACCCAACCAACATTTGATTTAGGTGAATGTTCATAACATTGTTCTGCAACACAAAATTATACCCTTCATTGTCCAACAAAGAAACGGATATTATATTACATAGCATACTTGGTACAAAATAACATGGATTCAAAATCAAAATACATCCAGATGGCAACCCCAAGTGATACTCTCCCACTGCGACTGTATGTACATTGGAACCATTTCCAACGCGGAGAGTATGGTCACCTGTCCTCAAAACCTTGCTATTTTTCAGCCCCTGCATAGAATTGCAAATGTGAGAACCTGAACCGGTATCCAATACCCAGGAAGCAGAGTTTATAGAAAAACAGTTTTCAGTCACAAACGCACCTGAAGCAGAAGCATCACCATGCTTCTTCTTGAGACTTAGGTACTCCGTGCAATTGCGCTTCTAATGTCCTGTCTTGTGGCAATGAAAACACTCGCCTTTCCCCGGGTCTCCAGCTGTGGACTTTCCCTTTCCCTTCACCTTTTTAACTCCGCCCTTAGGATTAGTGGGTTTCTTCTTTTTCTTTCCCTTGGCCTTAGCTTTCGGGCGAGAAGAAGAAGACTGTCCAATGGTCATAACGGGAATCTTTGCTGACTTCATAGTGCTCTCTGCACTCCTTAACATATTAAGGAGTTCAGGGAGTTCCTTCTCCATGCCATGCATGTTAAAGTTCACTATGAACTGAGCAAAGGTGGAGGGGAGGGACTGCAGAATAATATCTATATATTGTTCATTGTCCATTGTCCATCCAAGGTCCTCAAGCTCTTCTATAAGAGCTATCATCTTCAAAACATGGTCTCCTACTGGTGTGCCAGGGGCCATTCGCATCTGAAACAGTTTCTTTGATGCTTCGTATCGTAATACGCGGGATTGCTCCCTATACAACTCCTTTGTATGGAGCAATATACCGTGAATGTCCATGTCCTCGTGCTGCTTTTGATGTGTGTTGTCCATCGATGCAAGCGCGAGGCATTTTGCCGTGGCACAGTCAGCGTCCGATGTCTTGCGGACTTCAATGTCCGCAACTGAGGATTTTGGACCTGGGACGGGCGGGGCTGAAGCCGTGAGGACATATGATACTTTATCATAAGTCAAGGCGATCTTTAGATTCCTCAGCCAGTCTTTATAGTTGGTCCCATTCAGTTTGTTTTTATCTAGTAGAAGCTTAAGTCCAGTCATTGGTATCTGCCATTAAGAGAGAGAAAAGAATACACTCAGCGAAAGCTCTTGCACAGATTAGATTGGTTTATTATCTTGTCTAATCGATGTTTCCCACTGCTTTTTATCAAGTTTTTCTTTCAAACCTTAAAAAGAAAAACTAGCCAGGATTAATTACAGTCTACAACTTCGCTAACCGTTCAGCCAGGCCAATGTCGGTACTTTGAGGGAGGTTCCCCGTGCTTTCGCACGGACCTAATTAGAGTAAATCTCGTTTTCCCAGAGGCGGAGCCCCGTTAACACCTTTCTAGACACCTAATGAGTTAGCTAATTGTAAACTGTAAAACTCTCCTAGGAGCAACTATTGCCCACAGTGGGATCGGGACCCAACCATCACATGGAAGGTATGCAATCTCATTGCAAATTTCAACACTTGAAATTCCCGATGTAATTTTTACCCCTAGTACTTATGACCTTAACTATGGTCAACAAATCATAAGTACCAGTCAAGTTCTACCCATCATTTCTTGATCAATTAGACCCACCCATATGACCCTTAACTATAGTCAACAAAGTCGCATGAATGTCCTAATTAATCTGCATCATATGCAGTGTAGGAAGACATCACTTAGCTACCGTACACTACGCCTTAACTAAAATCAACAAACGTAGCACGAATACTAAGTACTCTACTTCCTAAAATGACGGAGGGTTGCGAATGATTTTTAAGAAAATCTTTAACGCTTTGAACTTGATATCGTTGTAGAATCAAACAGTTTTCAAAAGGAGTGGCTTAAGCTCCGCAGTTTTGAAATGTAGCTTTTTCATAAATAGCCGAGTAGTTTTTAAATCCGATTCTACAACATCTTTTTAGGTTTATTTTCTTTACATTAATCACATTAATGTAATCCCATCATTTAAGTCCTAAAGCCAATCATAGAAAAGAAACGAAAATAACACGTACGCTTATGCCATCCGCATTCGCCGCAATGTTCCGTTATGCACCGTTAGGTTATTTAACTAACGGCATACCGGGACGGGACTAGCGCGGGTGTAAAACATAAGCAACGTCTACTATATATCATATATATAACATGTCATTCGTCTCAGATATCACAGAACACAGGCAGCAGAAACATAGATATAACGTGGGATATCCTAGGACGTCCGTATTTAGTATTTAGCCAGAATAGAAAATACGGATTCCACAGTCGCGATGAATAGCCAAGCCCACACCCTGGACCCCTACGAGAGCGGCAAGTGACCCTACCAATTCTGGAGTTTAGGAGACCCGGTCTCGACTCCTCGAGATGGCCTCCCACTGAACCCCAGAACCCGGTCACCTGTGCTCCCCTCCTTGGGTCCATCCTAATGCGGAAAAGTAAATAATATACAACACTGGTGACAAAACCTCAACCTGGAAGTGCCCCAAATAAAAGAATATTACATTACATTTGAATTTACATGAATGAAAATATAAAACTCTCATCTCACAAAAACCCCCCGGCTATTCGATCGCGACAATCCTGCATATCATATCTCAGCAACACATAATTTCACATATCATCAACGTAAGTAAGTATGCGTACCCCGATTGTCGTTGATGTATTGCAACGAAACCGGCGATATCGTACATACTACACTTACAGTCACAGAAAAGAAAGTGTAAAACTACAATATTTGGAATCCAGATTCTCTTTAGACATCATAAATGCGAAATATCACATATTTCGTATTTCATGCCTAAACTATATGAATTCCACATATTGTATCACATTCCAGACAAACAGACAGTATTAAAGTTTTCGAACGAACGATCAAGCACCCAAGATTCACTAAAGCTCAACACTTGAGCAGGGTTCAAAAATCCGGAGTGTGACACAGTAGTAGCGGTCCAGCCGTAGAAGGGTCAAGCCAACGCCTCACATGTGGCACGCCGTACTGCCCCAAACCCTAGGTTTCAAAGGGCAGTTCGAGACGGTCACATAATCGAGTTAAGGTTTGTTGTCTTCTAGAGGGACCACCGCAAAAAGACTTGCACGTATCTCCAAAGTATTTAAACCCCGTGAATAGTGAGTAAATGATACTCGTTCAAACACTTCAATACTTTCTAATTTACCCGGAAAAGCTACGAAATGAAAATCCCGATCGAATTGACGAGTCCAAAACCATCTCCAGAATTTTTCAAAACCAAATACAGATTAAAAATATCCAAAAATTTATACAAGCGGATTCATGAATTACTGTATAAAAAGTATCCATCAATTCATATATATGGCCGCGGAACCGCGGTCTAAGCAAGCTTAGGCCGCGTTTCCGCGGTGGGATTCACTGTTCATGGAATAATTTTTGTACCGTAATCCTTATTTTTTCCTGCAGTATTTTTTACATATTTTTAATTCTGAAAAATGTCAATTTTTAGAAAATTTCCAGAGAGCACCCTAAAAAGTCGTATTTCGGTTCGATCGGAGTTTTAACTTCGTAAAAAGGTCGCCTAATGTTCTAGGTCGGCTCTGATACCAATGAAAGGTTTGTCTAGCACCCTATGAAGAGTTTTGAAGCATCACATGACCCAAAGTTTAAATTTTTATGGTGCTAAACGAACATGCAAAGGAATCGATCCTAGAAAATTAGGGTTTCGAAATATAAAGCGAACTAATCTAGGGTTTCGAGACTACAACCTTTGTAGCTCCCTTTCGCTGGACTCCTTGGTCTCTAGGGTGTTGAACGGAGGTCCTCTTGAAGTCCTCTTGTGTCCACAACGATCCACCACGGAGATCTCCGTCCAAGCTCGCAACTTCGCAAAACCGAAGAGAACACTCTAAACAAAACGGCTAAGCTTGCATAGAATGAAGTTGTGGTTAAGTTTCTCACTTCAAAAACCTTTCTTTAAGTGGTATTTGCTCACTAGAAAAGACTAGAGAGCAAAAGAGAAAGAGGAAGAAGATGGTGGCAATTTTTTTAACAAGAGGTAAAAAGATAACTCATGAGAAGAAAAAGAAATATATCAATATATATTTTATTCCTTCTCACTATGAACCATGGTTAAAGTGATGGAGACATTATTTAACTTGAGTTTCAAACGATAAAGAGAAGGATAACCATAGGTTAATGGTAGTTGAGCATGGTTAGGTCAAAGGAAGAATGTGGAAGCAAGAATGATTATCCTTTCCTTTTTCATTTTCTTTTAAATCCAAAATTAAATAATAATCCATTATATAATCCATGGTGTGAGTCTTATATTGCCACCATTTCCATATGCTAACAACCATGATGGATGGGTGTATGTATGTATGCATGTATGCACATCCTTATGTGCATGAAACTAGCATGAAAGAAAGAAAGAAAAGCACACATGCATGCACACATCCATCATCCAAGAAAAGGTTTTAAGTGAGAAAACTAATGGTTAAATGATAAATCAACACTTGATTTATCAATTCGGTCATATCTCATATGACCCCACCAAAAGCAGTTCACCCGATCAATGTTCGGTATCATATACGCACATTTCAATCGGGTGCATGCGCAAATCGCATACGCGCACCACAACGTTTCGCCTGGACTGGGTAACTCCTTTGTGGGACTCTAAGACTCGTCAATACGCCGGCAGAGGGTGATGATCATATCAAGTACCCTCAAGCCGCAAGCGGTCAGCTAAACGTAACGGCCACCCGGGTATTGAGCGATCAGAAGACAACAAGGAACCTGCTACAACTCCCGTCGAGCCATCCGGCAACACTCCCATACAGTCCGGTCTCTTCGTCAGATATGCTGCATATCGAGCCTAGGGATGGTCACGTCGACCCCAATAACTCAATAAGTCGTGCCGGTGAATGGTCTATAACAGATCGAGAAACTACTGATAACACTTATCAGCAAATCTCAGCAGCCCTGGCCAGGGACTTGCTGTTATAACCAGTCGGGCACAGCACAGCATCAACTCCCAATACCGGGAGAGACGAAACCCCTCCTATCTCTCATCGCCTTCGTGTGTCTCGGGACTGTACCCAACGGCCACCTGTTTGCACGACTCAGTAGAGCCGTGGTAGGGTGGTAATCAAAGTACAGTGGGAGAACACACAAGGCTCTATGACGATCTCGGGTCTACAGACTAACCTGTACCAGTGTCACCTGAGAACTGCTATCCGACGATAGATATAATTCCATATAGGAGTTCTCGGTGAGTCCGTCCAGTGTACCCAGTCACTACTGAGCACCCGTATATGATCTTGATGTCAAACATCGATGAATGTGGGAACATCCATCGCCCATCGTATGGGTCTAGTATCATATACGCTAGTCTACTCTGGTATATCAATGCCCCGTCTCGATATACCTACGACTAGGGACGTTCCAGGATATGCTTATAGACTACAGATGTCCCACTAGTATGATCTCCATCATAATCAGAGTAGTCAAGCCGATATCCTAAGGGCTTTATCAGCATGTATGAATGAATAAAAGCATGACCAAATCAACATGTCAGATAAAGAAGAACCAGATAGCATACTATCATGTCGAGCAAGAATGCAAACTGAATATATATACATGTATAGATACATCGACTATCACATAATGGCCTCTAGGGCATACATATATCCAACAGAACCGTGGTAGGGTAGTAATCAATGTACAGTGGGAACACACTCGAGGCGAAGTGACAGTGTCAAGTCAGCGGACTAAGCTGTACTCATGTCACCTGGGAACTGTTAACTGACGATAGGTATAATACCAACTAACAGTTCCCGACGAGTCCTGTCCAGTGTACTCGTAACCTAACGAGCACCTGCATACTATCTCCAGTATGACGTACTGATGGCTGTGGGACAGACCATCTCCCCTGCTGGAAAGAGAAGCGTATGCACCAGTATACTCTGGAGTATTGATGCCCTATCTCGATATTCCTATGACTAGGGACCAGAATAAGGATGTGCTTATAAACTACCCAGCCCCTAATAGTGTGATCGCCATCACAACGCCGGTAGTCAAGCAAAGATCCTAAGGGCTCAATCAATATGTTTTAGCGATATGTTAAAAGAAACATATACACATATTAAGATAGAAACAAACCAAGTAGCATACTACTATGTCGAGCAAGACTGTCGTAAAACCGTATATATATCCCAAGCTTCCAAAATGTATTATACAAACTAGTACTATACAATAATGGCCTCTAGGGCATACATATCTAACAATCTCCCACTTGCACTAAAGGCCAGTAATTGGTGTACCGCATACCCAACGTCTGCACTAGGGCCAGCTGCAGGCGTACCGCATACCCAATAGCTCAAAAAGTCGCTCGAACTGTGTTTGAGGGAGGACCTTTGTGAATGGATCCGCCGTGTTGTCTTTTGTGTCCACTCTCCGTACCTCGATCTCCTGGCGATCAATGATCTCCCTGATTAGGTGATACCGCCTTATGATGTGTCTGGATTTCTGATGGGACCTTGGTTCCTTCGCTAAAGCTATAGCCCCATTGTTATCGCAATATAAAGGTATTGGGTCAACAATGAACGGAACCACCTGAAGTTCACTAATGAACTTCTTCATCCAGACCGCCTCTTTTGCGGCATCGCTTGCAGCAATGTATTCAGCCTCCATCGTCGAGTCTGCGACAGTATCCTGTTTGGAACTCCTCCAATACACCGCCCCTCAGTTGAGGGTAAACACAAAACCCGAGACAGACTTGCTGTCATCTTTGTCACTCTGGAAGCTTGAATCGGTAAAGGATTCGACCCTGAGGTCTCCATTACCGTAAACCAGGAACATCTCCTTAGTCCTTCTCAGGTACTTGAGAATGTTCTTCACTGCCGTCCAGTGGTCCTCACCTGGGTCTGACTGATACCGGCTCACCACACTCAGCGCGTAAGCTGTAGGGTTCCTAGGCACACCCATGAGGTTCTACAACTGATCAAACATGTCCAATTCAAATTTTTCTATGTGCCAAAGAACCCTAAACTAGATCGTTACTAGAGGTAAAGGCGAAAAACTAGCAAGTTAACAACTTAACTGAAAAGTGAAAGGGGCTACAACCTTTGTAGATCCGGTCCTCCACTTCCTTAGCTCCGTGATGACGTCCCTCTGCTGCGATCATCGGATCCCGGACTCTAGCGATGGTTTCGTCGAAGAAATGATCGGGCTAGGTCGTCGACTTCGATGCCGAAGATGATCTACGTCGAGGCAACTCAAGATCAAGTTCCACCTTCACTAAGTCATGAAACTTGTGAAGAAAACACCCTATACTACAAGGCAAGTGGTAGAGGATGAAGAAATAGAAAGTGGGTTCACTTTGGATTTGGATTTCTCACTTGGAATCATCACTTGGAAATTTTCAAGAAAGCTTTCTTCTTCACTTGAAGAAGATGAAGAAGAAAAAGGAAAAGGAATTATTTTCAAAAAGAAAATCCTAGTGATTCTTATCATTTTCCAACCATGGGTGAGTGTAACTCATGTAGAGAATAAACTAGGGTTTAGTTAAATGGTTAGGTTAAGGAAAGAAACAAAATGGTCAAAGCTTTCAAAGCTTCATGAAGTTTCAACAATGAAACAAAATTAGCCACCATTTTATCCTTGCCAAAACAAATAAGTAAATAAATAAATAAGGTAATGAAAACCCTAACCCTTAACTAAACATGGTTTAAAGTAAACACACACCCAAGTTTGCATGTATCATCAAACATGATACAAACTAGTGCACAAACATATATCATATATACAATGTGCACATTCAAGTGAGATAATAATCTTAAGTGAACCAATACTAGTTAATGTAAAGTAATATATCAAATATATATAATTATACATTAAATCATTAAATCAACACTTGATTTAATGATCCGGTCATATCGCATATAACCGACTAAGTGTATCAATGTATCGAATCAATACTTGATTCGGTAACTCGGCTATATCATATATAACCGTCCAATGATACAAATCGCGAGAATAGAATTCAGTATCACATACTGGTATTATTCTCGGTCCCGCACATATCTCATATGCACTCCTATTTCATTTCGCTTGAGCCAGGAAACCTTTGTATAGGACTCTAAAGACTCGTCAATACGCCGGCAGCTGGTGATGATCATATCAAACACCCACAAGCCGCAAGCGGTCTGCTAAACGTAACGACCACCCGAGTATTGAGCGATCAGAAGATCAACGAGCAAGCCCGCTCACACTCCTGTGAATCCAACCAGTAACACTTACCGTACAGTCCGGTCTGTTCGTCTGATATGTCGCATATCTCGCCTAGGGGTGGTAAACGTCAGACCCCAGTAGCTTGATAAGTCATGCCGATATAAGGTCCATAACAAGCATGAAACCACTGATAACTCTTACCAGTATATCACAGCAACCCTGGCCAGGGATTTCCAGTTATGGCCAGTCGAGCATAGTGCAACATCAACCCCCAATACTGGGAGAGACGAATCCCCTCCTATTGCTCATTGCCTCCATGTGAATGGGACTGTACCCAAAAACCAGCTGTTTGCACGACTCAGTAGAGCCATGGTAGGGTGGAAATCAAAGCACAGTGGGAGACATACAAGACTCTATGACGATCTCGGGTCAACAGACTAAGCTGCACCAGTGTTACCAGAGAAGTGCCATCTGACGTGAGGTATAATACAATCTGGGAGTTCTCGGCGAGTCTGTTCAGTATACCCAGTCTCCACTGAGCACCCGCATACCATCTCTGATGTCAAACACCAATGGATATGGGATCATCCATTGCCCATCACAAGGGTCGAGAAGATATACGCCGGTCTACTCTGGAATATCGATGCCCCGTCTCGATATTCCCACGACTAGGAACATTGAAGGATGTACTCATTGACTATCTAGGCCCCACTAGTATGATCTACATCATAATCCTGGAAGTCGAGTACACATCCTAAGGGTTTTATCGACATGTAACGGAGAGACAGAAAGTACACACGTTAAGATAAAGAGCAACCAGATAGCGTACTATCATGTCGAGCAAGAAAGTCCTACCTATATATGTCCCAGCATCCACTACAATATACATCCTATGTACAGTAATGGCCTCTAGGGCATACATATAACTAACAATCTCCCACTTGCATTAGGGCCATCTGTAGCAGTGGTTGCAGTATCTAATACTCAATCATCCTATATAAGTCTTTCTCTGGGAAAAGGCCTTTGTGAGTGGATCCGCCGTATTGTCCTCTGAGTCTACTCTCCTAACCTCGATCACCCTGGAGATCAACTATCTCCATGATCAGGTGATGCTGCCTCAGAATATGTCTGGGTCACTGATGGGACCAGGGTTCCTGGGCCAAAGCCACACTTCCATTGTCACACAATGGTTGGAACCTAGTTCATCTCATGAACCAATATACACCCAAACTGCCTCTTTGGTAGTATCTTTAATAGCGATGTTACCAGCCTTTATCGTCTAGTCTGCCACGGTATCTAGCTTGGAACTCTTCCAACATACCGTCCCTCTACTGAGGGTAAAGGCAATGCCTGCGACTTGCATTCAGTCGTCCTTATCACCCTGGAACTTTTCCAGTGATTCTCCCCAGGATCGATTGATACTATCTCACTAAACTTAGTGAAAAGCCTAATATCCATTTAGATCTATCTCATAGACCCAAATCCTAGGATTTAGGAGGTATCACTTTGATCCTATATGGAGAATCCATGTGATAAGAGGAGATTGACCGAGCGTAGTATAAGAAACTGTTTTCCTATCAAGAGTATGTCATCCACGTACTCTACGAGGATCACTACCATACTCCATACTACCTTTTTGTACATACAAGGTTCATCTACCGTTTTGATGAAGTCAAACACTTTGACTATCGCATCAAAACAGACATTCCAACTCCGCGATGCCTGCTTTATCCTGTAAAGCAACTTGCATACGTTTCCGCGGCTCCCACTGTTTACGAAGCCCTCAGGCCGTGTTCTTATAGACGTTCTCATCTAAATCATTATTTAGAGAAGTAGTCATGGCACCCAACCACCAGATATCGTAGTTATGGTATGTAGCAATGGCAAGTAGGATCCGGATGGACTTAAGCATAGGCACTGGAAAAGGTTTCATCATTATGCACGCCTGGTCGATGACGTAAGCCTTTAACAAGTCTAGCTTTGAAAGTCTCAACTTTTCCATCTACAGCAAGTAATCTTCTCAGGATATACTTGCTCCTGATGGGGATTTAACCCTTCAGATACAGCAACCAAAGTCCATACTTTGTTGGTGTACATGGATTCCATCTCGGATCGCTAAGCATCCAGCCATTCTTACAGAGTCCCTACTCTCGATGGCCTGCTCGAAACTGGTTGGGTCATCAACTCATGATGCATTCCTCGCTCCCACTGTCATCGAGAAACCGAAGTATCTCTCGGGCGGATGAGGAACCCTACCAGATCGGCGGAGAGGCTGAGGTTCGTCGTGAACTGTAGAATCCTTTGGTCCTGTCAAATCATCAGCTGCAGTTGTGTATAGCTGGAACCTTTCCAGTTGTACAGAACTGACCATGACTCGATCTTGTCTGGATTTTGCTTTTGACATCGGCCGGACAATTCCAAATCTTAACTTACTTAAGAGATAGGTTCTTCCCATACCATATCTTATATGAAGTGGTCGGCACTGATTTGATTCGAACCTAATTCAATAGGTATGCAGCTTCTCAAGTGCATAACCCCCTAAAAGAAACAGGTAACTCAGTAATACTCATCATAGAGCACACCATATCTAATATAGTGTGATTGCTCTGCCCAGATACACCGTTGTGCTGTGGTGTATTCAGAGGAGTAATACGGAGAGAGAATTTCATTCTCCTTTAGAATAGTCCAGGAATTCTATGCACAAGTATTCTCCTCCCTGATCTTATCATAGGACATAATACTTATACCCGGTTTTTGGTTCTCTATTTGTAATTTATATTCTGTGAATATCTCAAAAGGTTCGGACTTGTATTTCAACAGGAACATATGTCTGAATCTTGAGAGATTATCAGAGAATGTAATGAAATACAAAGAACCGGTCTTGGCATGTGTAGACAGGGGATCTACATACATCAACATGTATCATCCCAAGAGTTTACTAACTCTTTCTCTGTTTGCAATAAACAGAGCTATGGTCATCTTATCTCTGTGACATGACTGGCAAGTTTCACAAGATGTAAATTCAAACTGATTTAAATATGCATCTTAGATGTAACTTAAGCTAGTCGGGTCGCATTGATATGACCTAGTCTACAATACCTCAAGAAGAATTCGTTCATTTCTAAACTCTTCCTCTTGTGTGTGTTCTGTATACTAGGAATTGTAGTTTGATTTAGAACGTTAATACTTTTAGATAACGTGCCTGAACCGATCAACTTTTGAAATAGGAAATGTTCAAAACATTATCCATCAATACAAAATTATATCCTTTCTTTACTAATAAAGAGACTGATATGATTTTGTATATCAAGTTCGGTATCTAATAGCATTTGTTCAGAATCAATGTATTTGTAATACAGGGTGATAGTGACCATTAGACCTGGCTGCAACACTTACACCGTTTTCTGTCTTATGAAACATACACTCGTTCTCAGTTCTCTACCTTACTGTAGCCTATATAACGGATTATATTTGCGGGATCCTGATCTGGTATCGAATACCCAGGACGTAGAGGACACTGAGAAATAGTTCTTTGTAATGAACACACCCGAAGGAGATGCATCAAATGCACTTTCTTCGTTTGGGCGGCATAGGAATCCTGGTATTTCCCTATTTCCTGCTCGGTCTTATAACAATTATAAGTTGGAGCGGGACCAACGTTCCCCAGCACAGTATAACAAGCGGGTTCGGTCAATACATCCATATTATTATCTTGATTAAGGCGTGATATGGTCGCTACCTGGAGAGAGAGAGAAGAAAACACTCTGCGTGCGCTCTTGCAAGATTAGATTGGTTATTTATTTTATCTAATCAGGATGGCTCCCACTGTTTTTATCAAATCTTCCTTCAAACCTTAAAAGGAAAGACTAGCCGGGATTAATTACACTCTACAAGTTCGCCAATCTTTCAGCTAGGTCAGTGTCAGTACTTTGAGGGAGGTTCCCCGTGCTTTCGCACGGACCTAATTACAGTAAACCTTGTTTTCCCAGAGGCGTAACCCCGTTGACACCTTTCTAGACACCTACTTGATCAGCTAATTGCAAAGTGCAAAACTCTCCTAGGAGTAACAATTACTCGTAGTGGGTATCGGGATCCAACTATCATATAGAAGGTATGCAATCTCATTGCAAATTTCAACACTTGAAACTCCCGATAAAGGTTTTTACCCCTAGCACTTATGACCTTAACTATGGTCAACAAATCATAAGCACTAGTCAAGTTCTACCCGTCATTTCGTGATTAATTAGACCCACCCACATGACCCTTAACTAAGGTCAACAAAGTCACGCGATTGTCCTAACTAATTGCATCATATGCGGTGTAGGAAGACATCACTTAGCTACCATACACTGTGCCTTGACTATCGTCAACAAACACAGCACGAATACTAAGTACTCTACTTCCTAAAATGACGGAGGGTTGCGAATGGTTTTTATGAAAACCTTTAACGCTTTGAACTTGATCTCGTTGCGGAATCAAATGGTTTTTAAATGGAGTGTTTTTGAGGCTTTTCAAGTTTTGCTAAAGGGGTCACTCCCGGTGAAGGGATCGTCGGCCCTTTCCTCATCGAATAAGGTGCAGGATATATCATATATACCGCTGTGCAAAGCGAAAACTATAGAAGCAATCAAAAGACAAACCGAGGGTTGTAGCATCTGCCAGTTATTGCTAAAGGAGTCACTCCCGATGAAGGGATCTCGGTCCTTTCCTTATCGAATAAGGTGCAGGATGTTCTACAAGGAACACCGCGATGCAAAGCAAGAACTGTAGCTACCTGTTTTTATTTTTGAAATTCGATTCCACAACATCTTTTAGGTTTATTTTCTTTCATTAATCACATTAATCAATGTCCCATCATTTAAGTCCCCTTAAACATCACAGATAAAAATAACGTACGCTTATGCCATCCGCATTCGCCTCGATGTCCCGTCTGCACCGTTAGGTTAGGTAACTAACGCCAGAGCGAGGCAGGACTAGCGCGGGTGTAAAACATAAGCAACGTCTATATAATATATCATATATACTATATATAATATCTATCTGAACATATCACATGATCACATCATAGATAACGCAGCAGAAAATATCATATGAAATATTGGATATACTAGGACGTCCGTGTTTTATTTTAAGCCTGAATAAAACACGGATTCCACGGTCATGATGAATAGCCAATCCCACACCCCTAGACCCCTACGAGAGCGGCAAGCAACCCTACCAATTCTAGAGTTAGGAGACCCGGACTCGACTCCTCGAGTTGGTCTCCCACTGGACTCCAGAACCCGGTTACTTATGCCCTCCTCCTTGGGTCTATCCTAGTGTAGAAAAGTAAATAATATACAAAGGGTCACATCTTCCGCAATCTGGAAGTGCCCCAATAAAAGAATATTACATACAAGTTTTTACATGAATGAAAATGAAAAACACTCGTCTCACATAAAACCCCCCCGGCTATTCAAACACGACGATCCAATATAACATATCCAGCAACACATAACATCATATATTATCAACATAAGTAAATATGCGCATCCCAATTGTCGTTGACATATAGCAACGAAACCGGCGATATCACATATTACACTTACGGTCACAGAAAAGAAAGTGTAAAACTACAGCAGTTGGAATCCGCAAACTGCATAGACATCGCATGCCTAACCAAATGAATTCCTTAGACATCGCATGCCTATCAATTATAAACCCCGCATTTTAGTCTCATTATCGAAAACTCTTTTCAATATCAAGTCGGGCAATTCAACAAGATTCCCGCCATTTTGATCGAATGCTCGTCACAAACTTTATTAGGCGGCCGCACCCCCGATGCCATCGACGAAGTGCACCAAGGCGGAACACCGCTGCCGCGAGCACCCGAACGGATGCTTTCAGCGATGGGGTTCTCCTACAGTCACTTGGTCGAGGCTAAGGGGTGTAGCTGTCTATTAAGTTTATCCGGCGAGTATCCGCGTACGCTACGTGATTGCGACGGACTTTTGATCGCATCATAATTCCGTGGCAACCGATCAAGTGAGACTAAAGTGCTATGTTTATAACATTCATATTAGTTATCTTATAACTACTTGTGAATTCCAAATATTGTAACACATTCCAGATAAAATAGAAAATGTTAAACTTTTCGATCGAACAATTAAACACCAAAGTTTTCCAAAAACAGCTCAACACATGAAATAAGTTTAAAAACATTCACTTCATGCCTCAGTACCAACGGTCCAGCCGTAGAAGGGTCAAGCCAACGCCTCATATGTGGCACGTCGTACTGCCCCAATCCCTAAGATTCAAAGGGCAGTTCAAGACGGTCACATAATCGAGTTAAGGTTTGTTGTCTTCTAGAGGGACCATCGCGTTACTTGCACTACTTAGAACGTCATTAAACTACGGAAAAATCCAACAATTGGAAATTTCCCGGCTGGGGAAAAAGTGGGTATTTATATCCAGTCGAACTTTTTAACATGTTCTAAAAATACCCGGAAAAACACATAGACGAAATTAGACTTCCAGATCGAAACACCGAGTCCCCAACACAACCCAGAAAACTTAACTCTTGAGTGCAAATTAAAAATTCCCAGAAAACTCAGGAATAAAATAAAGAAATTACTGTGCAAAATTTAATGGAAGAAGCAACCGTACGGCCGCGGAACCGCCGCACGAGCCATGCTCGTGCCGCGGTTCCGCGGCGACTTGATCGATTTAGAAGCTCGTTTTGCACAGTAACTCCTAGAAAACCCTGCGGATTTTTCTGCATATTTTTAATTCACAAAATTCCACAGTTTACAAATATGTACAGAGAGTGGTTTTGGATTAGGGTTTCGGGTTCGATCGGACTTCTAACATCGTCTACACTTCGCCTAAAGCTCTAGCTAGGCTCTGATACCACTGTAGAGTTCTTAGGCACACCCATGAGGTTCTATAACTGATCAAACATGTCCAACTCAAATTTTTCTATGTGCCAAAGAACCCTAAACTAGATCGTTACTGGAGGTAAAGGCGAAAAACTAGCAAGTTAACAACTTAACTGAAAAGTGAAAGGGGCTACAACCTTTGTAGATCCGGTCCTCCACTTCCTTAGCTCCGTGATGACATCCCTCTGCTGCGATCATCGGATCCCGGACTCTAGCGATGGTTTCGTCGAAGAAATGATCGGGCTAGGTCGTCGACTTCGATACCGAAGATGATCTACGTCGAGGCAACTCAAGATCAAGCTCCACCTTCATCAAGTCATGAAACTTGTTAAGAAAACACCCTATACTACATGGAAAGTGGTAGAGGATGAAGAAATAGAAAGTGGGTTCACTTTGGATTTGGATTTCTCACTTGGAATCATCACGTGGAAATTTTCAAGAAAGCTTTCTTCTTCACTTGAAGAAGATGAAGAAGAAAAAGGAAAAGGAATTATTTTCAAAAAGAAAATCCAAGTGATTCTTATCATTTTACAACCATGGGTGAGTGTAACTTATGTAGAGAATAAACTAGGGTTTAGTTAAATGGTTAGGTTAAGGAAAGAAACAAAATGGTCAAAGCTTTCAAAGCTTCATGAAGTTTCAAGAATGAAACAAAGTTAGCCACCATTTTATCCTTGCCAAAATAAATAAGTAAATAAATAAATAAGGTAATGGAAACCCTAAACATTAACTAAACATGGTTTAAAGTAAACACAAACCCAAGTTTGCATGTATCATCAAACATGATACAAACTAGTGCACAAACAGATATCATATATACAATGTGCACATTCAAGTGAGATAATAATCTTAAGTGAACCAATACTACTTAATGTAAAATAATATATCAAATATATATAATTATATATTAAATCATTAAATCAACACTTGATTTAATGATCCGGTCATATCGCATATAACCGACTAATATCAAGTGTATCAATGTATCGAATCAACACTTGATTCGGTAACTCGGCTATATCATATATAACCATCCAATGATACAAATCGCGAGAATAGAATTCAGTATCATATACTGGTATTATTCTCGGTCCTGCACATGTCTCATATGCGCTCCTATTTCGTTTCGCTTGAGCCAGGAAACCTCTGTGTAGGACTCTAAAGACTCGTCAATACGCCGGCAGCAGGTGATGATCATATCAAACACCCACAAGCCACAAGCGGTCTGCTAAACGTAAAGGCCACCCAGGTATTGAGCGATCAGAAGATCAACGAGCAAGCCCGATCACACTCCTGTGAATCCAACCAGTAACACTTACTGTACAGTCCAGTCTGTTCGTCTGATATGTCGCATATCTCGTCTAGGGGTGGTAAACGTCAGACCCCAGTAGCTTGATAAGTCATGCCGATATAAGGTCCATAACAAGCATGAAACCACTGATAACTCTTACCAGTATATCACAGCAACCCTGGCCAGGGATTTCCAGTTATGGCCAGTCGAGCATAGTGCAACATCAACCCCCAATACCGGGAGAGACGAATCCCCTCCTATCGCTCATTGCCTCTATGTGAATCGGGACTGTATCCAAAAACCACCTGTTTGCACGACTCAGTAGAGCCGTGGTAGGGTGGAAATCAAAGCACAGTGGGAGACATACAAGACTCTATGACGATCTCGGGTCAACAGACTAAGCTGTACCAGTGTCACCAGAGAACTGCCATCTGACGTCAGGTATAATACCATCTGGGTGTTCTCGGCGAGTCCGTTCAGTGTACCCAGTCTCCACTGAGCACCCGCATACCATCTCTGATGTCAAACACCAATGGATATGGGATCATCCATCGCCCATCCCATGGGTCGTGAAGATATACGCTAGTCTACTCTGGAATATCGAAGCCCCGTCTCGATATTCCCACAACTAGGAACATTGAAGGATGTACTCATTGACTACTGATTGTTAGAGATTTTGCGTGTTCAAGTTTAGTTAATTACCGCAATCAAAACGGTTTCGCTTGTAGCTAGCCGGTTGAGTACGGGTCATCCGCAGGGAGATGGGAATCTTTTTCTATGTGCTTTAACGAGTTAAGTCCAATTTTCCAGATTTGTTTATGATTAACTAAGTGTTAAAATGATATGTAAAGAGAGCCTGTTAGGGTTAGGATTAGGTTAGTTTGAGTTAGGAGTCGCTCACTTCTTTCATTGCCACTCTTAATATCAGTGTTACGGTAATCGGCAACAACGGAGATTAGCACGACTAGGAAGGAACTTGCGAGTATAAGCTAGGCTTTCCAACGCTTAAGTTCTTCCTTTTGGTGCTTGTCCGTCCGTTCTTGGCTTTTAGCCATAACCTCCGGTTAATTCAACCACAACCGGTCTCATTACGGAATCACCGCTATCATGTAGGATAGGGTGCCGTAGGGAGCGGATTGTGGTTCAATTAACGGGAGTAGATTTAAGATGTTGGGCAAGGAAAGAGTGAGAGAGATTTCCTTCTCTCAAACTTCCCTTATCCTACCCTAACAAGTATGGAAACTACTCACACATCATAATGAAAAGAAAATAAAACAAAAGAGGAAGATAGAATGAAAGAGATTAGAAGATAACAACTAGCTATTTGCGACCTCACCTTGGGAAGGATCAAGCGTAAGCATCATGGTTGTTTAAGGATAAAGGAAAAGAGAAAAGAAAGAAACAACAATAAATAACAACAACTACTTATCAATTAACGATTACAAGCGATTAACATAAAAAGAGCAAGACAAGTATAATAACAAAATGAACTTCTTTATTCATCATTCTTCACTCACAAAAGCTCACTACAAGTTTTTCAATGGAGAAGAGATGAGAAGAGGAAGAAGAACAACAAGTATTCTAAAACCTAACAAAATAGAAGATTAAGCACCTTTGGCTTCACAAGGTTCTGGGCTATTTATAGGCAGGGAAATGGAATTCTTGGGCAAAATTCTGCCTCAACATACAAAGACCAAAACACCCCTGAAATACGACACCATGAAGAGTCAGAACGGCCGCGGATCCGCGGCCTATACCCCCTATTGGCCGCGGATCCGCGGCCCTATAGGAGAGTTGGGGCATGGGCTTTTTTGTACTCCCCTGGTCTGCTGTGCCCATGAGTCTGGTATATGATTTTTCTCAGATTTTCTTCACGATTTTTCCAGAATTTCTGTTGAGCAAAAAGTGATTTGATGTGGATCTTTTTGTCATGATTTCCTCGAGCTCCGCGTAGATTTCTTGGATCTTGTGTCGCCATTGAGCCTTATGCATGAAAATGACATTGATTTGCCATTTTGTCTCTTAAACTGGTGTGTGGCAACAGACGGATAAAGAGCGGAGATCCGTGTTTTATCTGTGGTTGGCAGGAACCCGGATTTTGTCGTGTTTTTCCATGAATTTCACCGTTTAGAGACGAGAACCTGTATCCTGCAATTGACTAGCAAACACGGCTCAAGAGTACCTACCGATATGCAATGTGATAAAAATTGGGCGGTATAAAAATGCAAAAATCAGATATGAACAAATACCCCCAAACTTATCATTTGCTCGTCCCGAGCAAAGCCAATTTATTCACAAAAAATTTCCTAACCTCACTTTCGCAGGGAACGCGATTGCACTGAGCATGTGCAACAAGCCGTTAAACCTCTAGGTGTCCCTAGTAGGAGGAGTGTTGTCTCCTGAGGGTTTTCAGCGGATACTACCCACAAAATCCGGTCAAGTTGGTTTTGTAAAATAACTAAGATTCAAACCCTAAAGTTTTGTTTCAGAAAATAACAATTCTATGATCCCAAGTTTAGACTATCAAACCCTTATTTTTCACACCTCGCTTATTATTTAACTACAGATTTTATATGTCTTTACGTGCAGTGCAAATAGTGTCGTTACGTTTCCAGAAGGATCGATTTAAGTCATCATATCACACAATAAAGCCCAGATAAAATTTTAAAAGGATCACATAAGTTTTATAAAGAGTTAAGCATTTTCAAGTTTCGTTTTCCAGTAAAGTTTCAACTTCAGAATTTCTATCTTCCCTAACGGGAAACTAGGTCTTATTTTTCACTCTACCTTTTTCTTGTTTTCATTTCATACACACCTCTGTGAACGTGCAATAGTCTTTATCATAGAATAAAACCTTCATATCTCCGATAAATTTTTTATAAACGCCTGTCTTTTATCAAGATTATTCTCACACAAAGAACCGTTAGGAATTTTAACTCGAAGAGAACAGTTGCTTGACTTTGTTTTAATCTGGACTTTCTAGGCTTCTTAGCGAGCTTTGGGCCAATGCACCCAAACCAGTTGGTTTTAGGGCATTAGGTGTAGAAACACCCCAGCGGACTTAATTACTCAAGTTACCTAGGTCCAAAAACAAAAGACAATTTGGCGTGAAAATCATGATAATTCAATAAGAACGGAGACATAACCGGCAGTTCAATTATTTTTTGGATAAAAGACGTGTTTAGTGGGTTCGGTGTGTAATCATTCCAATCAAGTTTCAGATGGGTTATTTTTCAGACTTAGTTCCAATTAAGGCATCAATAATATCCCTTCATATTCACTTAACTTCATAAACTATTCTTGATATTGCTTATTTCAGAACAAACCTATTTGATTCTCAGAAAATCATTTATCCATTTAAAAGTTTTTAGACATAAAAGACTTGTTATCTAATTTCCAAAACTCACGACACGTGTAGTGTGATGTAAAGACGTATATCAGCTATAGTTAACTTCAAAGGAGAGTTATCTTTCAGGTTTTCAAAATCTAAAAATAAGATTTAGTTATTCTTATTTTATCAAACAAAACCGTCGAAATGTTGAATCAGAGTCCTCCCACTAGCTAACTTGACAAAAAAGATTTTATGTTTTAAGAAAATTTTCTGATTTTTATGGATTTTATGGATTTTAATATGCAGATGCAAAATATACATATGAATGCGAAGGTAAGAAATGCGTACCGAGCGTACCCCCAAACTTAAACTGGACAGTGTCCTCACTGTCATTGCATGAAGAGATCATTTGAAGGGTCAAAATTGTCGGTTAGCTATACACACATTTTTTTTTCATTTTTTGTTAGAAAAGAAAAGAAAAGCAAAAATGGAAAAGAATATCCACAAAAACGTACAAAATGGTATATACATACCCCCAAACTTATTTTGAACAGTGTCCACTTGTTCTTGGCTGGATAACCGAAGTTTGGAGGTAGGCAGAGGAAGATTATGCAGGGTAAACCGGCTCCTGTAAGAACAGGAGCTCCTCTGTTGGTTCGGCGCTAAGGTACGGTTTAAGTCGGTGTCGGTTTACTTTGAAAAATGAACCGTCCTTTGGATTCTCCAAATCCACAGCGCCATGCGGATACACATTCCGCACAAAATACGGCCCTTTCCAGCGAGATCTGAGCTTTCCTGGATGGAAGTGTAGTCGGGTGTCGTAAAGCAGTACCTGCTGACCAGGTACGAAGGTTTTACGCAAAAGGTGTTTATCGTGAAACACCTTCGTTCGGTTCTTAACGACAACCGTGTTATCGTAAGCCTCATCCCTAAGCTCGCTCAATTCATTCAACTGCAGCTTCCGATGGCTGCCCGCATCTTCGAGAGACAGATTCAGCTCCTTTATCGCCCAAAATGCGCGATGCTCTATTTCGACAGGTAGGTGGCAAGCTTTTCCGTACACAAGCCGATAGGGAGACATGCCAAGGTCGGTCTTATAAGCGGTTCGAAATGCCCAAAGGGCATCAGTGAGTTTCAGCGACCAATCCTTACGGTTCATGGAAACCGTCTTCTCCAGTATCTGCTTGATTTGCCGATTTGAAACTTCGGCCTGCCCGCAGGTTTGGGGGTGGTAGGGCGTAGAGAGCTTATGATTAATGGAATATTTCCGCATCAAGGCCTCGAAAGTCTTGTTGCAGAAATGGCTTCCATTGTCGCTAATGATCGCTCGGGGGTGCCCAAACCGGGAGAAAATGTTTTCTTTAAGAAACCTAACGACAACCTTGTTGTCGTTAGTCCGGCTGGGCACAGCCTCGACCCACTTAGAGACGTAATCAACAGCGAGAAGGATGTACAAGTTCCCGAAAGAGCTGGGAAACGGCCCCATGAAATCTATCCCCAAACATCGAAAATCTCCACAACCAAGATTGGTTCGAGCGGCATCTCGTTCCTCCGGGATATCCGGCCCATGTGTTGTCACCGGGAGCAAGTCTTGCAATAGTCATGAGCGTATTTGAAGAGTTGTGGCCAGTAGAAACCACATTGCAAGATCTTCTCAGCTGTCTTTCTGGGGCCAAAATGCCCGCCACACGCTTGATCGTGGCAAAACGACAGCACACTCTTGAATTCATCGTCAGGGACACACCGACGAATAATCTGGTCGGGACAGTACTTGAACAGATAGGGTTCGTCCTAGTAAAAGTGTTTTACTTGGGATAAGAAGCGAAGTCTGTCCTGACTTGACCATTCAGTCGGTAGTAATCCTGTAGCCAAATAGTTCACAATATCTGCGAACCAGGGTTCGCAAGATACGGTCAAGAGCTGTTCATCAGGGAAAACGTCGTTGATCGGAATTGGAAGCGAAGGCGAAGAAGGAAGTCGTGAGAGATGGTCGGCAACTACGTTTTCACTTCCTTGTTTGTCCTTAATGACAAGGTCAAACTCTTGAAGCAAGAGGATCCAACGTATCAGCCGAGATTTTACATCTTTCTTCGCAAAAAGATGGCGCAGAGCAGAATGGTCTGTGTAGACAATGACTGGAGAGCCGATGAGGTAGGGCCTGAACTTTTCTAAAGCAAATACAACAGCCAAGAATTCCTTCTCAGTTGTTGTATAATTGAGTTGGGCATCGTTCAGGGTTCGGCTAGCATAATAGATCACGTGCGGCATCTTGTTGATGTATTGTCCAAGGACAGCACCAATAGCAAAGTCAGATGCGTTACACATAATCTCAAATGGGTGCGTCCAGTCAGGTGAAGAAAGAGCGGGAGCAGAAGTGAGTGAGCTTTTTAATGACTCGAACGCAGTCACACAGCTCGAGTTGAAGTCGAATGGCGTATCCTTGGCCAGTAAAAGAGTCAAGGGCCTAGCAATCTTGCTAAAGTCCTTGATGAACCGTCTATAGAAACCGGCATGGCCAAGAAAGGCTCGGATGTCTCGGACGCATCTGGGAGGAGGTAGATTGGAAATGACCTCAATCTTTGCTTTGTCAACCTCTATGCCATTTTGCGAGATGATATGTCCTAAGACAATACCTTCGCGCACCATGAAGTGGCACTTCTCCCAATTCAAAGTGAGATTCTCGTCCTTACATCGGGTAAGGACAGCGTCAAGATGCAGCAAACACTCGTTGAAGGAATCGCCGAAGATGGAGAAATCATCCATGAAGATCTCCAGAAATTTTTCCACCATGTCTGAGAAGATTTTCATCATACACCGCTGGAAAGTAGCGGGCGCATTGCATAACCCAAAGGGTATGCGATGATATGCAAACGTGCCGAAAGGACAAGTGAAAGTGGTCTTGTCCTGGTCTTTTTCGGCGATGGGAATTTGATTATAGCCAAAGTATCCATCAAGAAAGCAGTAGTACTCATGTCCGGCCAATCGTTCAAGAATTTGGTCAATGAAAGGTAGCGGAAAGTGGTCCTTCCGCGTTGCGGTGTTGAGTTTTCTGTAATCGATGCATACTCGCCACCCAGTTTGGGTGCGAGTAGGGATTAACTCGTTCGCCTCGTTAGTGATGACCGTTATACCTGATTTCTTGGGGACAACGTGAATGGGGCTAACCCACTGGCTATCAGAGATAGGGTAAATGATACCACTATCCAGACATTTTACGATCTCCTTCTTCACAGCCTCTTTCATGACTGGATTGAGGCGTCTTTGTGGATCCCGGGCTGGTTTGGCATCATCCATCAGATGAATGTGATGTTCAATGATCAGGGGACTAATCCCCTTGATGTCCGCCATGGACCAGCCAAAAGCTTGCCTTTTGCTGTGCAAGACCGTAAGAAGGGCTTTCTCTTGCTCTGGAGCTAGAGAAGCCGAGATGATGACAGGGAGGGTCTCGTTCTCACCTAAGTAAGCGTACTTAAGGTGAGACGGCAAAGGCTTGAGTTTGAGCGTTGGAGGTGAAACGATTGAAGGCAAGATTGGTGAAGAGGTCTCGAACTCAAAGGACTCCAGCAAAGGTTCAAAACGAGTGTAAGCGACCGAGTCGGATGGTTCAGGTAACTCATCCGGAAATTCAAAGGATTCAAACTCGGGTTGCGAGCGGCTAAGATCGTTCAAGAACGTGAAACACTCGTAGTCGTTGTCGGGCGCAGAAACAGCAGCAGGTTCGAGGATGAACGCACTAGTGGCGTTAAGGTTATCACGTTCGAACAGAAACTCCTCGAATTCACACTCTTCTGGGGTGATCTCCTGGATTGAGCAAACGTCCAGTATATGAGCATTAGGTTCGGAGTGCTGATTCCCCAACCTAAAAATGTTGAGTTCAATTGTCATGTTTCCAAAAGAGAGGTTCATCGAACCATTGCGACAATTGATCACAGCATTTGAGGTTGCAAGGAATGGGCGACCGAGTATCACCGGAATTTGATTCCGGGGGTTAGCTACAGGATGTGTGTCTAATACAATGAAGTCAACGGGGAATATGAAGTCCCCGACTTTGATTAACACATCCTCTAGCTCACCCCTAGGATGGGTGATCGATCGGTCGGCCATTTGGAGAGTGCAATGCGTGGGTTTCAGCTCTCCTACGCCTAATTGCTCGTATACTGAGTACGGAAGCAGGTTAATACTGGCACCAAGATCTAATAGTGCGCGGTTGATGTTCTTATCCCTAATGGTAATAGAAATCGTAGGACAACCAGGGTCCTTCCATTTTTGTGGTAAAGATTGGGTAAGGGCATCACTCACAGCACTAGCCAAGAAAACTTTCTTGGGTACCTGAGACTTCCTCTTTTTCATGCACAAGTCCTTTAAGATTTTCGCGTAGGATGGGACTTGTTGGACGGCATCTAAAAGAGGAATGTTAATGTTAACCTGCTTAAATAACTCCAGAATCTTCTCCATTTGAGGATTTTGTTTATTAGACCTCAACCGGTTTGGAAATGGGACGTTTTTAAAATTGGTTGAGTCTAATGCTTGTGGAGGAGATTGTGGAGTTGGAACAGATCCCAGAACAGGTGTTTTCGTGGAGTGAGAAGCGGGTCTGTTCAGAGCAGAAGAAGAAGAAGAAGGAGAGCCTTTTGAAGAATGGAGAATAGGCTCAGAAGACGAAGAAGCAGGAGAAGAAGAAGAAGAAGAACCAGCGGCCGGGGTGTCATCGTTGATCCGTGTGCCAATGTTGTTTTGCAGCATCCTTCCCGATCTCAATGTGGTCACGGCACTCAAATTATGGTTCTATTGTTCAAGAGCAACATGTACATTATGTGGGTGACCGGGATTTGGGAGTGGCTGGGACGGGACTGGGACGGGAGCTTCCCCTTCTCTCGCTCGCTTAAGGCCGCATTCAGCTGTGCAATCTGGGCCTCGATGGTCTTGATGCTTTGCCCGTGAGCGGCAGTGTGTTGAACTAAAGACTGAATGGATGACTGGATGTTTGCGGTGGATTGAGTCGATTGTTTAACGAACGCCTCCAGACTTCGTTCGAGTGAGGAAACCTTATCGTTGTTTGACGGAGCAAAATTGTTTTGGGGAAAAGAATTGTTGGGTGCAAAGTTGTTCGTCTGATTTTGAAAAGGTTGGGGTTGGAAGGGCTGCTGAAACAGATGTTGAGTTTGTTGTTGCGCTTGTTGTTGCGGCGGAGGGGGCCTTTGGAAATTGTTGCCTTAGAATTGATTCTGATTCTGATTCCAGGCGAAATTGGGGTGGTTCCTCCGACCGGGATTGTAGGTGGAAGAGTATGGATCATTCCTCGGTCTTTGCTGAAATGCAGCATTAACCTGATCTTGTCCTTGCGATGGTGGATTGTAAGGACACTCTTCGGTTAAGTGAGAAGGATCGGAACAACAAGCGCAAATGGTACGAAGGGGGAGAACAGGGGTAGGAGCAGGAGAAGAAAATTTGCTCTCTATCGCTTCAAGCTTTCTCGTTATTGCGGCCATTTCAGCTTTCATCGCAATAGAGACGTCAAGTTGGTTCCTACCCTAGACTGACCGGTAGAAGTGGAGGTAGAAGAAGAAGAAGTCGGTCTGGTGCTCTCCCATTGTAGCGTTTGCTCTGCAAGGTCGTCAAAGAATTGCCACGCTTCCTCGTCAGATTTCGATAGGAAGTGGCCCTGACAGATGGTTTCCAACAACTGCTTCGTTGCTGGGTTCAGGCCCTCGTATAAGGTTTGGCAAAGTTGCCATTTCTCTATACCGTGGTGAGGACACTGAACAAGAAGGTCTTTGTACCGGTCAAAGCACTTCCAGAAGGGTTCATAAGGAAGCTGAGAGAATTGGTTGATTTCGTTACGTATCCTTGCGGTTTTATGATTCAGATAGAATTTTTTTAGAAACGCTTTAACAAACTCGTCCCAACTGGTTATAGAGTGGGAAGCGGTGCTATACAGCCATTTTTCAGCAAGATCGCACAAAGTGAACGGAATGACCCGTAGACATATAGCATCGTCCGACAGCTGGGTGGTTTTCATCATGGCACAAACGTTTTGAAATTTATTGATGAAGATATAGGCATCTTCAGATTCAAGCCCATGAAATCGTGGAAGCATGTTGATGAAGTGGGGCTTAATTTCAAAATTATCCCCATTGGCCGGTGGAAGAGAAAGGCAGGTGGGAAGTGCAGAACGGGTGGGATAGAAACGATCCTGGAGCGTGATTCGCTGCGGCGCTACAACAGGAGGTGGTGGTGGGTTATTGGTCTCCGTAGGAGGTGGAGCCAATCCAGGGGTAGTCAACGAGATGTTTTGATTAAATCCTGACATCGCGGAAGAAGTGGTTGGTGATGGTGAAGGTGAAGATGTATGAACAGAATTCCGGTCAACGTCGGAGTTGGCCGGCAAAGGTAAGGGTGAAAGAGGAGTGGACGGAGTTTCGACGTCTGAGTCAATCGCGTAGTCGGTAGCGACTAAAGTAACGCGGACTAGGCGGGCGCTAGTGTCCCGAGTCCAAGCGGACATACACTAAACGAGTTTAGTATAGTCAAAGCGGAGAAGGTGAGGGTAAGAAAACGTCAATGAAGAAATACGATGGGTGGTGGAGTGAAAAATGGATTTTGGCGACAAAGGGCAAGTTTTAATAAAAGTTTTTGATTTTTTTTTCCTTTTTTTTCTTTTTAGAAAGAGCTTTACAGAAATATGTACGGACTTACGGCTTTAAGCAATCACAAACAAGATATGCACAATCACACCTAGATCTAGGGTCACCTAGGTCTGCTAGACAGCTCCTAACTGTTCCAGAGGGCTAGAAATAGGACCTCAAACCGCCTCTTCTCCGTCAATTGCGACCAGGTAAGTGCCAGGTAAGTGGGAGGTTGTCCAACGCTTTCGCGAAGTTCCTTAATTAAATAACCACTTGCCTTCGACACACTTTCCTAGACACCGCAAAAGTCACTACTACAAATAAGGGTTGCCCCTACGGATTTATCGGTAGGGGCAACCTACTGCCCCTACGGATATATACGTAGGGGCGAAAAAACACCCCGTAGGTGCAAAGGCCGCAGGTGCAAGTTGAGGTCCTGAACTTGGCCCTACGGATAAATATATTCCCCTACGGATAACTCAGTAGGTGCTATAGCCCCTACGGAGTACCCCGTAGGGGTAATAAAATCATATATTTAATTTTTTTTTTGAATATATTGTATATACCTACGGATACAGCCGTAGGGGATATAAAGTAGCCCCTACGGCTGTTTCCGTAGGGGCCACTCCCTACACAATGCACTGAGATCGCGGGGGGAAAATATCAGGGAAACTGATATTTTGCCCCTACGGATATATACGTAGGGGATATATATTGGCCCCTACGTATATATCCGTAGGGGCACATCCAACACCCTACACTGATATCAGGTTTCCTGATATCAGGTTTCCTGATAGTTTGCCCCTACGGATAACTCCGTAGGGGCAATATATTTACCTACGGAGTAATCCGTAGGTACATGTTTTCTGTATTTTTTTTAAAAAAAGGGATGCTAGATTTTTTCCCGCCCTGTGCACAATACTATATACATCAATCAAATCATATATTACAGTATTCATAATCACATCCCACGCATATATATAATATACAAAAGAAACCCAAAAACTGAATATGATATAAATTCAAACCAATATCAATATCGTTTCAAAATGTAGTACAATGTGATATAAATAAATACATGTTTCAAAAAATAAGAACCAAAAAGCTACCCTAGTTCGGTCCAGCTCCACCTCCGAGTAACGTTCGAATAACGCGCGCCTGCTCCTCGGTAAATACACTATCCAATACTGCAAATAAAGGAGTCTGAGCGGCATGTGGAGCTGGCGTCGTGGTCTGCGCAGCCGCCGTCGAGGTAGTCGCTTGCGGAGCCGCGGCTGCGGGAGTCTGAGTGGGCGGTGGAGCTACAGGAGCTGTCTGCGGAACCGCAGCCGATGTAGTGGCTTGCGGAGCCGCAGCCGAAGGAGATGCATGTGGAGGCTCGGCCGATCTACCCTGTCGCGTCTGGACATAACGTGTGTAAGAAGCGTCTAAGAACTGTGTATTATTCGAATTCGTTTCATTATTAAGTTATTTCGAAACCCTGTTTGGATATCTAGTTTGGAAAAGCGTTGTTTATTTTAATTACATATGTATGTATGATTAATCAGACTTACGTACTAATAAGGGTTGTGTTGATATGTATATAATATGAAATGATATTTTACTATAAAGTAGTATACATACCAGCATCTCCTTCAACTCCTGAACGGTGGCCCTCAAGCTATCCAGTTCCTGATGGACATGCCGGCCACTGGAGACGGAGGAAGTAACCGCCGGGGTGGAGTCCAACCTCATATGGGCCCTGCTAGGGCCCAATCCCCGGCCTCTCTCCCAACCTCCGTGGTGCCCTCCGTGTGCGGCGTCCAGAACTGGGGTCAGCAGCCTCGGATCGTTCTGTCCGGTAAAATCGATCCCCGAGGCCTGGGCCTGCTCAACCACCCGCTCCTACACCCACATTAAGCAGTAAAGTATAAGTATAAAATTTAAACTTGAACCTTCCAAAACTAAAATTTCAAATTTGGGTAGAAAAAATATTAACACTTACGCAGTACTCCTGGGTAGCGACGTCGGGACATCGAAGCTCGCCCGTGGCGGGATCTGTCGAGGTGCCGTGGACGGCAAGATATGCGGACAGCACGCTCGGTGTACCACCTGACGCCACGGTCCGAGATGTCTGCAATATTAGAAAGTAACTCTTAATATTAGAAATATTAGAGAATAACTCTTAATATTGCAGAATATTAGAGAATAACACTTAATTTACCGATAACTCCATGGCTCGAGTAATGTTCCTCGAGCCACCTGTGTAAGTGGGGCGACCCCTCTTCGCCGACTTCCTGTTCTCTGTATTCTGAGCGGCCTGTTTCTGCACAACGCATTAACATTTAGTTTTCTAATTAAGAAACACAAAGAAATAAATTATATCATAAATAATGAATTAAATTTAAAATACCTACTTGTTTGCGTTCGGAGTCGAAATAAGCGCACAATAGAGGCCATGTCTCTACGTCGACTCTCGCAAACGCCGGAGTAGATAGGAGGGCCGCTCTCTCTGCCTCGGGGGTCGCTATCCATAGGGAGTAGCAGTCGGCCTTCAGCTCATTCCTGTTGTATCGGACCTTGGCCTGCATGTTCTTCATCAGGCCATTGTACAGAGCATGAAGGTCGAGCACCCTCCCCGAGTGATCAGGGTCGGCTACAGGCTGAAAATCGTAATCCAACTGAAAATACAAAAAAAAAACATTGTTATTAGATTGCAAGTGTTAATAATAAATATATTGGATAGATCAAATGAAAATATATATTAATACATACCTGAGCCTGTTCAAAGAAGAGGGCGAATGAGCGCTGGTGCTGCTCGCCCCACTCAACGTGAAGTGGATAGTTTTTCACGATCCGGCTCTCGTCCCCCAAATACCGGCCGAACCTCTCGGCATGAGGACCGGTATAGCGATAGTCAAGGGTAAAAAATAGGGGGAATGCTGCCTCCCCCCTAGCTCTATTAGGCCTCAGCCTATGGGACTGATTCGGGCCTCGAGTCCCCCTCTGGGGATGGAGAGGCCCTGCGTCTGCACGAAATATCAAGACAATCAATAATAATACAAAGTTGTATTAAGAAATCAAGGTTAAACAAAAATTCAAGTGTGATATATACCTCCGGTGAATAACGCACGAGCCTGGGCCCGAGCAGCAGCACGAGCGGGACGATAGTTCCTCCGGTGAGGAACAACCGGGGTCCCGGACCCGGACGCATCCCCTCCAACTATAAAATAAACATCGACGCTAAATCTCCATGAAGTTCATATTTATGCTATAGAGCATATGTAAAATAAATAAATATTTTAAATTTATTCATACTAACCTGCAGACGATGCGGAGGGTACGGAAGCGGCAGGAGTGGCCCCTGTGGAAGGTGTGGACGCACCACCTATAATTAGACAATTAAAAATAGATTTTATAAGTAATTGCAAAAAGAATGTGTAGATCAATAATATAACGTTCTAAATCAATATGCATGAACTATAGGACATATAAACATACCTGCAGGTGCGGTGGTGTCACCACCTACAGCTAGACAATAATAAAAATTGCTAAGTAAGAGCAAAAGGAATGTGTATTTATGATATAGCATTCTACATCAATATACATACACTATATGATATATGAACATACCTGGAGGAGCGGGGGTGGCCTCTGTCCCAGATGTGGACGCAGGACCAACAACTAGACAATTAAAAATAGATTTGATAAGTAATTGCAAAAAGAATGTGTAGATCAATAATATAACGTTCTAGATCAATAATATAACGTTCTAAATCAATATGCATGCACTATATGATATATAAACATACCTGGAGGAGCGGGGGTGGCCTCTGTCCCAGATGTGGACGCAGGACCAACAACTAGACAATCAAACATTGACAATATAAGTAATTTTGACATAAACAGGCATGAATATCTGTAATATTAAATTGAAAATGGATATGCGTGCAGTATACCTGGAGGTGTGGCAAAATCCACACGGAAGGAGGCATCCGAAGGGGTCTCCGATCTGGGTGCAAGACCGGCCCTCTGAAGCTCCCTACGGAGCTCTCCGGGCGGCAGAACCGCTCTGCCTCTGCCTCTGCCTCTGCCTCTGCCGCGGCTGGAGCTCCTGCCGCCCCTCGCTGCTCCCGACATCGTCATCCAATCTAGATAAACGGTTCGTGAACGCATTAGACAATCATTAAAAGTATTGACTATATATGCTCTAGAGCGTAAAATGTGAAGTAATAATATAACATTACTGATAACCTTTTTCGTTTCGTGGGCGCATCATACATATCTACTTGGATTAAAGCCGCACGCAGTATGAAGGTTGTATTTGTGTTTGAATCATATGTCTCTACACCATCAATAAACAAAGTTTTCAGCTCCTCAATCAGAGGTCGGAGATAGACGTCGATATTGTTCCCCGGTGAGTTTGGTCCGTCGATAAGAAGAGGCATCATAAAGTATGATTGGTCCATAGCCAACCAAGGCGACAGATTATAAATTATCATTACAACGGGCCATGTACTGTGACTTCCAGCCATATAGTTGAATGGGCAGAAGCCATCGGCAGCCAGTCCGAGCCGGACATTGCGGGGATCGCTACTGAATATTGTGTGCCTCCTATCGAAATCCTTCCATGCCGGTGAATCTCTTGGATGGCTCATTTTTCCATTTTCGCTTGGAGGAGCACGATGATGCCAAATCATTGCCTCGGCTGTTTTCTTGCACCTGAATAGCCTCTGTAGCCTCTGTGTTATGGGAAAATATCGTGCTATCTTCACAGGTATATCAGGCTTCTTATCAGAATCTTTCGGCTTATACCTGGCCTCTCCGCATGTTGGACACTCTTTCAAATCTGAATTCTCTTTCCGGTACAACACGCAATTTTTAGGACATGCTTGAATCTTCTCGCACTTTAGACCCAAATCAGACATCATTTTCTGGGCTTCGTACCAGCTTTCGGGCACATTATTTCCCGGAGGCATAGAATCTTTCAAGAACGAAAGAAGCATTGTGAATGACTTGTTGCTCCATCCATTTAGGCACTTAATTTGGAAAAGTTGGACGAACCATGAGAGGGTGGAATACTTCGCATTCTCATAAACTGGTTTCCTAGCATCATTCATGAAATTTTCATATTTATCCGCACGCGGTCCTTGACCGGAAGGAATGTCATCTTCGGTACGAATAGATTCACCTAGGGCAGCCTCTACCATATCCTCCATTTCTTCTGATGGAAATAAATTTCCGTATCCTGCCGTATTACCGAATTCTTCTTCTTCTCCTGCCGCATTATCGTGTTCTCCTTCTACCGCAGTACTGCATTCTTCTCCTTCCCCGTGATATTTCCAAATTGAATAAAGTCTAGTAAACCCATGTTTTACAATATGAAGCTCTGCCAATTCTACCTTCTGCCAGTACTTATTGCCACATCTATCGCACGGACAGAGAATCTTCTCTAATATGATCTTATTATGTGCTCGTGCAAATTCAAGGAAAGCAGCAACCCCTGCGACAAACGTAGGTTGCATACGTTGTTTCCAATCCACATACATCCAGTCCTTAACTCTGACGTACTCATGGGCCATGTTAGACTGAATAACATATAAATTGTAGGTTATGCTGACTATATTGAGAAATATAAGAACGGGATAGTTACTGACAAAGGAGAAAATCCATGTAGATGCTTTGTGTGTGCGTTTGTCGTTGAAAAGAATAAATTATCGCACGTTATGTTGACCGATAGACGGGGACTAAGTGGCGCTTTTAATTAGTTTCATATATGGGTATCGATGGGAATATGAAGGTTTCATATTATCATATATTGGTTTTAACCCGAACATCTCGAGTCGCTCTCTGATTATGCGTTTGTATGTATGTGTTCCGGCTGTCGGGGGTAGGCTTCTATCCCATTAAGAATGTATAGAGCGAACGCCCATCACTTGTGCTTTCAACCGTTTCGAGTAAATTTCGGCAGCACCTCCCCGCTGTTCTCCGAGTACACTGTAATAGAATAGATAATCATTTCAAAGCTGTGAAACAACGTTGAAATGAACATCTAATCTATCTTTGTACACGGAGAACCAGCGGAAAGGTACCGACGAAATATCTCGAAACGGATGAAAACACAAGTGAATGAAGGCGTTTGCTTTATACATTCTTAACTTGTCCACACGGGACAAATCTATGGGTTACCATACGATTGAATTTTCTCGTCGCGCAGACTATACGACGGTTGTTAGTATCGAGCTATACTGTCCGATATTTAACAACCTTCGTATAGTTCTAGGTCACGACGAGCATCGCACGTATGTTAACCGATAGACGGGGACTAAGTGGCGCTTTAGTTTCATATACGGGTATCGATGGGAATATGAAGGTCTCATATCATCATCGAGTATCATATATTGGTTTTAACCCGAACATCTCGAGTCGCTCTCTGATTATGCGTTTGTATGTATGTGTTCCGGCTGTCGGGGGTAGGCTTCTATCCCATTAAGAATGTATAGAGCGAACGCCCATCACTTGTGCTTTCAACCGTTTCGAGTAAATTTCGGCAGCACCTCCCCGCTGTTCTCCGAGTACACTGTAATAGAATAGATAATCATTTCAAAGCTGTGAAACAACGTTGAAATGAACATCTAATCTATCTTTGTACACGGAGAACCAGCGGAAAGGTACCGACGAAATATCTCGAAACGGATGAAAACACAAGTGAATGAAGGCGTTTGCTTTATACATTCTTAACTTGTCCACACGGGACAAATCTATGGGTTACCATACGATTGAATTTTCTTGTCGCGCAGACTATACGACGGTTGTTAGTATCGAGCTATACTGTCCGATATTTAACAACCTTCGTATAGTTCTAGGTCACGACGAGCATCGCACGTATGTTAACCGATAGACGGGGACTAAGTGGCGTTTTAGTTTCATATACGGGTATCGATGGGAATATGAAAGTTTCATATCATCATCGAGTATCATATATTGGTTTTAACCCGAACATCTCGAGTCGCTCTCTAATTATGCGTTTGTATGTATGTGTTCCGGCTGTCGGGGGTAGGATTCTATCCCATTAAGAAAAAATGGAGTGTATTTCGCTGTGAGAGACTCTTCAAAGAAATGGAGGAAGAAGCACTAAAGAAAAAAGAGAGAAAAATAAGAATATAAAGTTGAAACTAAAGTTGAGCTATCCGCTGAAATCATAAAGCATAGGAAAGTTGATTGAGTCTTGATCTATTGCTCTTTCTTTGCATTATCTCGTATGTCCATTTATAGATTTTAATGCCACATGAGATGTAATCAGTCAGCTCCCTATGGTTGTATTAATGTCAGCTCTTACACAATATGGGTATCTGCCTTACGATTAAGACAACTATGGAATATGTTAATTTAAAATGTAAGGCTAGCTTTCTATGTATTCTGAGGGACTGCTTGCATAGAACTTAGCTTGATCCTCTCAATTATTACACATAAATATGCTGACATGCCTCTCATAACCCTAACCCCAGCCCCACAGTAACCCTAACCCTAGCCCCAACCCTAACCCCAGCCCACCGTAACCCTACCCCAGCCCCACAGTAACCCTAACCCTAGCCCCAACCCTAACCCCAGCCCATCGTAACCCTACCCCAGCCCCACAGTAACCCTAACCCCAGCCCCACCGTAACCCTAACCCCAGCCCCACCACAGCAGCAGCCGAACCCCAACCCTAACCCTACCCCGACCCCGACCCCGACCCCGACCCCGACCGCCACCGCGCCCCTGCCCAAACCCAACTCTCGCGCGCGCAACCCAGACCCAGCCATGAATAATCCAAAAATGCTTTAATTTACCTCGAGATTTATACCTGAACGGGCGGGTGGCGACGACGGCGTCGAATTGGCGAAGAAACCGGCGGTGGCGACGACGGTGGCGACGAAACTGGCGGTGGCGACGAGGATGGCGACGAAATCGGCGGTGGCGACGACGGCCGGCGACGGTGGCGACGCGACGGTGGCGATTTAGGGTTTTTCGCGCGCGTTTGAGGGAGAGAGAGAAAATGAGCGTAGGCTTTTCGATCTGGATTTGTTTTAAATCGATATTTACTTGCCCCTACGGATATGTCCGTAGGTCCTTTGTTTGCGCCACCGTAGGGGCAAACACCAAATTAAGAATCAAATTTTTTATTCTTGAAAGTCAGTGCCCGTAGGGGCAACCCTTTAGCCCTACGGATTAATCCGTAGGTCCAAGTAAAATCTGCCCCAACGGATAATCCCATCCGTAGGGGCAACCCCCTATTTTACTAGTGAGTCAGATAGGATAAACGGCCGATGCCTGTAACTAGTCCTCTGTCCTATTGAGCGCGAAGTCCTTAGGGCTGAGTATAGTATTTTTTAATTAACAATGGTCAATGCATATGCTTTTTGTGATTTCTGGGATCCTGGGAAGGGTGATGAAATCCCCACCCAATCTGAATTGGTTTCAAGCCCCTTAAGTCCGTATTAATGAATGCAAAGCGGTAACAAATCAACTGCAAACAATTTTTATTTTTTAGCGCGGCGCAAAGAATCCTGCACAAGAACTGTTTATTGGAAGGGGGAAGAGAATTTGCGCAAAGAATGCTGCAGAAAACACAGTTTATTGGAGTCCAGAG
This sequence comes from Agapanthus africanus, assembly GCA_030015575.1. Lineage (NCBI taxonomy): Eukaryota > Viridiplantae > Streptophyta > Magnoliopsida > Asparagales > Amaryllidaceae > Agapanthus > Agapanthus africanus. The sequence continues at coordinate 296,999,614 of CM057347.1, forward strand.
GAGTGGGGAAGAGGAGAGAAGCTCACCTAAAAAATTTAGCACCCTGAAGGCACTAAATGGCCGCGGTTCCGCGGCCTGAGCTAGCTTATGCCGCGGTTCCGCGGCACTGTGGTGGGATTGGGCCTTCAATTTTGTTGGCTGGGTTCTGTTGGGTGTCCTCTTCTGTTCTAAGGCCTCTGAATCTGGAATTGCTTACTGGAACTGCTCCAGAATCTCACAGTAGACAGTTTGCTTCATTTTGATCCGTCGCGGTGTAGCCGCGAAATATGGGTCTATCTTCCCACGTCTTTGGCACTGAACTTGAACTTCGTATATCCTGCACACTTGCGCAAAAACTAATCAAAAATAACAAAATGGTTTTTTTACAATGTATATTTTTTTTTGTTTTTCGGTTAGATTTATATTCACAAGTTAACCCGAAATTACACAAAGAAATAAACTACCGTCTCCCCGGCAACGGCGCCATTTGATTGTTAGAGATTCTAGGTGTTCAAGTTTAGTTAATTACCGCAATCAAAACGGTTTCTCTTGTAGCTAGCCGGTTGAGTACGGGTCATCCGCAGGGAGATGGGAATCTTTTTCTATGTGCTTTAACGAGTTAAGTCCAATTTTCCATATTTGTTTGTGATTAACTAAGTGTTAAAATGATATGTAAAGAGAGCTTGTTAGGGTTAGGATTAGGTTAGTTTGAGTTAGGAGTCGCTCACTTCTTTCGTTGCCACTCTTTATATCGGTGTTACGGTAATCGGCAACAACGGGGATTAGCACGACTAGGAAGGAACTTGCGAGTATAAGCTAGGCTTTCCAACGCTTAAGTTCTTCCTTTTGGTGCTTGTCCGTCCATTCTTGGCTCTTAGCCATAACCTCCGGTTAATTCAACCACAACCGGTCTCATTACGGAATCACCACTATCATGTAGGATAGGGTGCCGTAGGGAGTGGATTGTGGTTCAATTAACGGGAGTCGATTTAAGATGTTGGGCAAGGAAAGAGTGAGAGAGATTTCCTTTTCTCAAACTTTCCTTATCCTACCCTAACAAGTATGGAAACTACTAACACATCATAATGAAAAGAAAATAAAACAAAAGAGGAAGATAGAAAGAAAGAGATTAGAAGATAACAACTAGCTATTTGCGACCTCACCTTGGGAAGGATCAAGCGTAAGCATCATGGTTGTTTAAGGATAAAGGAAAAGAGAAAAGAAAGAAACAACAATAAATAACAACAACTACTTATCAATTAACGATTACAAGCGATTAACATAAAAAGAGCAAGACATGTATAATAACAAAATGAACTTCTTTATTCATCATTCTTCACTCACAAAAGCTCACTACAAGTTTTTCAATGGAGAAGAGATGAGAAGAGGAAGAAGAACAACAAGTATTCTAAAACCTAACAAAATAGAAGATTAAGCACCTTTGGCTTCACAAGGTTCTGGGCTATTTATAGGCAGGGAAATAGAATTCTAGGGCAAAATTCTGCCTCAACATACAAAGACCAAAACACCCCTGTAATACGACACCATGAAGAGTCAGAACGGCCGCGGATCCGTGGCCTATACCCCCTATTGGCCGCGGATCGGCGGCCCTATAGGAGAGTTGGGGCATGGGCTTTTTTGTACTCCCCTGGTCTGCTGTGCCCATGAGTCTGGTATATGATTTTTCTCAGATTTTCTTCACGATTTTTCCAGAATTTCTGTTGAGCAAAAAGTGATTTGATGTGGATCTTTTTGTCATGATTTCCTCGAGCTCCGCGTAGATTTCTTGGATCTTGTGTCGCCATTGAGCCTTGTGCATGAAAATGACATTGATTTGCCATTTTGTCTCTTAAACTGGTGTGTGGCAACAGACGGATAAAGAGCGGAGATCCGTGTTTTATCTGTGGTTAGCAGGAACCCGGATTTTGTCGTGTTTTTCCATGAATTTCACCGTTTAGAGCCGAGAACCTGTATCCTGCAATTGACTAGCAAACACGGCTCAAGAGTACCTACCGATATGCAATGTGATAAAAATTGGGCGGTATAAAAATGCAAAAATCAGATATGAACAACTACCCTGGCCCCACTAGTATAATCTACATCATAATCCTGGAAGTCGAGTACACATCCTAAGGGCTTTATCAACATGTAACAGAGAGACAGAAAGTACACACGTTAAGATAAAGAGCAACCAGATAGCGTACTATCATGTCGAACAAGAAAGTCCTACCTATATATGTCCCAGCATCCACTACAATATACATCCTATGTACAGTAATGGCCTCTAGGGCATACATATAACTAACATAAGCTACATCTGGTCTTGTATATAGCATCGCATACATTATAGATCCTATCGCCGAAGCATAGGGTATAGTGCTCATGTGAACCCTCTCCTCATCAGTCTTAGGGGACATCTTCTTGGAGAGGGTAATTCCGTGCAATGCGGGTATGTTACCGCGCTTGGAATCCTCCATACTAAATCTCTTTTGTACGGTCTCTATGTGTAAGTCCACGGTAGCGCCCCGGCCGTCAAACAAATACCAAATGCGGAACAAAAACTTTTTCAACTGGCGCTATCGCGTACCGTAACCCGGATCTGCCATTAAAACTAAACAAACAAATTACAAAGAGGGTAGAAATGTTATACCGAATGATCCGAGTCCTTCGGTCTTCAACCATCATCCCACGCTTTGTTGCGGCTGCTCCGATCTCCTGAATCTCCAGTCTCGTCGTCCAGGTGGCACCACGTCGACGGATCTTTAAACGGGCTCCCGCCTTTGAACCGAGGCAACTCGGTCGTCAAGTTTGCCAAAAGAGAAGACCAAGATGAAGTAGAGAATGAGTAAAACACTTTGTCTCGTTACGTCTAAGGCTATGGACGAACGGATAATGAAGTTGCCTTTTTGGATCGGGTGAAATGAGAAATGAGGCTATCTTAATTTCCATGAATCCAATACAATAATCTTTTCAAAACAACAACCATAATCTTGAACCAAGGGGTAGCCGGCCATATAAATAGGAGGGGGTGAGTGTAGGAGTAAGAGGGGTGGGTGTAAGAAAAAGATCTTGATCAAAATATCATAGCATAAACAAAAATGAATTAATGTAAAGGATGACTCATTAATCTTAGTCACCCTTTTATTAAATGCACAATTAATGCTAACAATGAATCATCAAGCCTTGGCACCTAAATCTAGAACCTTCTAGAACCATGACTCACCCTTATCAAGAAAAGATAAATCCGCATCTAACCGACTGTTAAATACGGGTGATAGAAAACTGAAAATTGGCAACTTCCAAAAGTGATCCTGAAACGAATTTCAGGATAACCCCGTATTAGTATAAACATACCCGCATTTGTATTACGACCGAATACAAATGCAACTGAGACAAAGATATTATATCTACACAGTATAATACTCGGATCCGGCTTAAACCAAAGCTGACCAGTATTATCTGCCCGAAAAACGACACGTGCGAAAACGCATGTGCATTTTCCGAACCTTGCCATAAACCCATACGGCCTATACAACGTTTCGCCCGAACTTGGGAAAGTGTCTGTGGGGGACTCTAATGACTTATCAACGCACTGGCACTGGGTATAACCACTAGCACATCAGAGGTACAAGCTGTATGTAACGGTTTGCCTATGTATTGATTGGAAAGGAAGATGACGAGCGAACTCATCCATAAACCCTACTGAGCCTAACAGTGATAATATACATACAGTCCGGTCCGTTCGTCTATGAGTATCGCATATCTGCCTAGGGGGCTGGTGACGTCAGACCCCCATTAGCGGTATAAGTCGTGTCAGAGAGTGGCCCAGAACACCCTGAGATACTACTGGAGTTCCTACCAGTAAATCTCCTGCCTCGGCCGAGGGCTTTGTGTAATGGCTCTCCTAGACACAGCGCGATCTCACCCCCAATACCGGGAGAGACGAATCCCTTGCCGATCCGCTCACTGCCTCCATGTGGCTCGGGACTGTACCCAACTAAAACCTGTTTGCACAACTCCTTTGAGCGTGGTAGGGTAGGAATCTAAGCACAGTGGGAACTCACACGAGACAAATGACGATCTCAGGTCGATGAACTAACCTGTACACATGTCACCAGGGAACTGCTATTTGACGATATGTATAATACCAACTAGCATGTTCCCGGCGAGTCCTGTCCGGTGTACTCATAACCTAATGAGCACCTGTATACATCTTAGGTGATCCTACTGACACCAATGGCTTGTGAGACCGGCCATCGCCCCTCGTCGGGGTCTCGACTGTATACACTAGTCTACTTTGGAGTATCGATGCCCTGTTTCGAAACTCCCACGACTAGGGACACTTTAAGGATGTGCTTGCAGACCCCAGCTCCTACGTATATGATCGCTATCATACTGCTGGTAGTCAAGCAAGAATCCTATGGGCTCTATCATCATGCAATAGTGAACTAAAGCATGTATACGATGATAAAGACAAACCAGATAGCATACTATCATCTCGAGCAAGACTGTCATATCGGTATAGGTCCTCCATCAATCATTGGAATCACGTCCCTGCGATCCAATAATTGACTTTGAGGGCACTATCTCCAACAATCTCCCACTTGCACTTAAGGCTAATTATTGCGATGTCGCATACTCACAGCCCGTGTGATACCGAAACACCCAACTTCTCTACTAATCAGTTTCACAAAGCTAGTTTGTAAAACTCTTGTGTTGGAGAAATAGCCTCAGTGAGTGGATCCGCCCTGATGTTTCTTTCTATATCTCTCTAAATCTCAAATTCACGGAGAAAGCCATCTCCCGAATCGAGTAATACATGTCTTAGAATATGTCTGAATATCTGATAGGACCTAGTTCATAAATGAACTCCAAATCCAAACTTCTTAGACTGTATTGATAACTGAACCTAATCAGTATCCAGCACCACACCTCCCACAGTATCCTCTTGGACCACCTGTCCATAATACTGTCCCTCATCATAGGGAAAAACTATAACTTTGACAATCACTCTGTCATCTATGTCACCTTGGAAGCCTGGAATGATAACCGTCTCCTGAAGGAGGCTGCCGTCATCAAATCCATAGAACAAGCACTTATGTTCTAAAACTGCTTCCTTATGTTTCTTTAGGATTGGATTAATATAAACTTATCGCATCAAGTGCAAAAACAACATCTGGTGTGGTACTTGACATCTCATAATTGACTCAATTGCCTAAGCAAGTGATCTGCCAATCATGCACTTCCCTCTCTCCTTTAGTCTTTAAGACACCTTTAGAGAGGGTGACTCCATCACCTGTAGGTACACAACCATGCCAGGAGTCATCTATTCTAAATACCATTAGAATACTGTCAAAGTACCCACATTAGGAAACTACCCAAATCTAGATCTAAAACCATAGATCTAGAAACCAGAATATCTGATATTATATCCAAATCCTTTGTGGAGAAACAACTGTGTGACGACCAAAGTACAACCGATCACAGTATAGGAATTTTACTTCCTACTCTGTGTATGTCATCCATATACCAGGACATCACACCTTACTACCTTCTTAACAGATACATCCCCTATTCTGATGAAGTCAAAACCATGACTGTTACATCAAAATTAGATGATCTATCTCCGCTATATCTGCTCAAGTCTATAAATAGACATAAGCTACTTGCCCACTTTGCTTCCGCTGCTCCCACTGACTATGACAACCCTCTGGTAGAATAATATATACGTACACTTCTAAAGCTAGTTTAGAACGACGCTATACATAACCTCCTGCCAGGTCTCATAGCCTGGAACAACCGTAGTGTCAAGTCTGGGTAAACAAGAACCTCCCTGTCACCGTCCTTGAGGCTACCGGTGTTAGTTATATGTATGCCCTAGAGGCCATTACTATACATAGGATGTATATTGTAGTGGATGCTTGGACATATATAGGGAGGACTTTCTTGCTCGATAAGATAGTATGCTATCTGGTTGCTCTTTACCTTAACGTGTACACTGATTGTCTCTCTGTTACATGTTGGTAATCCCTTAGGATGTGTACTTGACTACCTGGACTATGATACGGATCATACTAGTGGAGACATGGTAGTCCATAAGTACATCCTTCAAGGTCCCAAGTCGTGGGTGTATCGAGATGGGGCATCGATATACCAGAGTAGACTAGCGTATACCTTCTCGACCCATGCAGATGGGCGATGGATGATCCCATATCCATTGGTGTTTGACATCAGAGATGATATACGGGTGCTCAGTGGAGACTGGGTATACTGGACGGACTCGCCGAGAACTCCCAGATGGTATTATACCTCACGTCAGATGGCAGTTCTCTGGTGACACTGGTACAGGTTAGTCTGTAGACCCGAGATCGTCATAGAGTCTTGTGTGATTCCCACTGTGCTTTGATTTCCACCTTACCATGTCCAAGAGGGCGTGCAAAACGGTGGTTTTTCGGTACAGTCCCGAATCACATGGAGGCAATGAGCGATAGGAGGGGATTCGTCTCTCCCGGTATAGGGAGTTGATGTTACGTTGTGTTCGATTGGCTATAACCGGAAATCCTTGGCCAGGGTTGCTGAGATTTACTGGTAAGTGTTACCAGTAGTTTCTCGAACTGCTATAGACCTCATATCGACATGACTTATCGAGCTACTGGGGTCTGACGTTTACCACCCCTAGGCGAGATATGCGACATATCAGACGAACAGACCGGACTGTATGGTAAGTGTTACTGGTTGGATTCACAGGAGTGTGAGCGGGCTTGCTTGTCGATCTTCTTATTGCTCAATACCCGGGTGACCGTTACATTTAGCAGACCGCTTGCGGCTTGTGGGTGTTTGATATGATCATCACCAGCTGCCGGCGTATTGACGAGTCTTTAGAGTCCTACACAGAGGTTTCCTGGCTCAAGCGAAACGAAATAGGAGCGGATATGAGATATGTGCGGGACCGAGAATAATGCGTGTATGTGATACCGTATTCTATTCTCGCGATGAATGTATCGATTGGTTGTATGCGATATAACATGGTTATCGAATCGAGGATTGATTCGATAAGTCGATACATTGGATATTAGTCGGTCATATGCGATATGACCGGATCGTTAAATCAAGTGTTGATTTAATGATTTAATGTATAATTATATATTTGATATATTACTTTATATTAACTAATATTGGTTCACTTAAGATGTTTTTCTCACTTGTTTGTGCACATTGTATATGTGATATACTTTTGTGCACAAGTTTGTATCATGTTTGATGATACAAGCAAAATTGGGTGTATGTTTGTTTTAAACTATGATTAGGTTAATGGTTAGGGTTTGAATTATTTATTTATTTATTCATTTTGGAAAAGATGAAATGGTGGCTTTCTTTTTCTTTCTTTGCTTGAAGCTTCTTGAAGCTTCAAAGCATCTTTGAAAGTCTACCACTTTGTCTTCATCCTGAACCTAACCATTATACCTAACCCTAGTTTAGTCTTTACACTTGTTAACTCACCCATGGTTGCTAAATGATAGATATCACTTCATTTTCTTTTTGAAAATAATTAATTCTTTTTCTTCTTCTTCATCTTCTTCTTCAAGTAAAGAAAAAGAAAAGGACTCTTGAAAAAATGTCAAGTGATGATTCCAAGTGAGAAATCCAAATCCAAAGTGAACCCACTTCCTATTTCATCATCCTCTATCACTTGCCAAATACTATAGGGTATTTTCTTCACAAGTTTCATGACTTGGTGAAGTTGGAGCTTGATCTTGAGTTGCCTCGACGTAGATCATCTTCGGCATCGAAGTTGACGACCTAGCCCGATCATTTCTTTGACGGAACCATCGCTAGAGTCCGGGATCCGATGATCGCAGCGGAGGGACATCATCATGGAGCTAAGTGGAGGACCGGATCTACAAAGGTTGTAGTCTCTTTCACTTAGCAGTAAAGTTGTTTACTACTTGCATATTTCGCCTAATCTCTAGTTAACGATCTATATTAGGGTTTCTTGGCACCGGAAAATTTTGAAATTGGCATGGTTGATGCCTTGTGAGACCTCATTAGTGTGCCTAGGAACCCTACAGTGGTATCAGAGCAGGTATATGGATTAGGGTTTCGGGTTCGATCGGACTTCTAACATCGTCTACACTTCACCTAAACCTCTAGCTAGATTATGTGACCGTCTTGAACAGCCCTTTGAACCTTAGGGTTTGGGGCAGTACGGCGTGCCACATGTGAGGCATTGGCTTGACCCTTCTACGGCTGGACCGTTGGTACTGAGGTATGAAGTGAATGTTTTTAAACTTATTTCATGTGTTGAGCTGTTTCGGGAAAACTTGGGTGTTTGACTGTTCGATCGGAAAGTTTAACATTTTCTGTTTATCTGGAATGTGATACAATATTTGGAATCCACAAGTAGTTATGAGATAACTGATTTGGATGTTATAAACATAGCACTTTAGTCTCAATTGATCGGTTGCCACGAAATTTTGATGTGATCAAAAGTCCGTCGCAATCACGTAGCGTACGCGAATACTTGCCGGGTAAACTTAATAGACAGCCTCACCCCATAGCCCCGACCAAGTGACTGTAGGAGAACCCCATCGCCGAAAGCATCCGTTCGGGTGCTCGCAGCAGCGGTGTTTCGCCTTGGTGCACTTCGTCGACGGTATCGGGGGTGCGGCCGTCTACTAAAGTTTGCGACGAGCATACGATCAGTTTGTCTGGAATCTTGTTGAATTGCCCGACTAGATATTGAAAAGTGTTTTCGATAATGAGACTAAAATGCGGGGTTTATAATTGTTAGGCATGCGATGTCTAAGTAATTCATTTGATTAGACATGCGATGTCTAAAGAGTTTGCGGATTCCAACTGTTGTAGTTTTACACTTTCTTTTCTGTGATCGTAAGTGTAATATGTGATATCGCCGGTTTCGTTGCTATATGTCAACGACAATTGGGATACGCATGTTTACTTACGTTGATGACATGTGATGTTATGTGTTGCTGGATATGTTATATTGGATCGTCGTGTTTGAATAGCCGGGTTTTTTTTATGTGAGATGAGTGTTTTTCATTTTCATTCATGTAAAAACTTGTATGTAATATTCTTTTAGTGGGGCACTTCTAAGTTGCGGATGATGTCACCATTTGTATATTATTTACTTTTCCGCACTAGGATAGACCCAAGGAGGGGAGCACAAGTAACCGGGTTCTAGGGTCCAGTGGGAGATCATCTCAAGGAGTTGAGTCTGGGTCTCCTAACCCTAGAATTGGTAGGGTTGCTTGCCGCTCTCGTAGGGGTCTAGGGGTGTGGGATTGGCTATTTATCGCGACCGTGAAATCCGTGTTTTATACTGGCTCGTATTAAAAACACGGACTTCCTAGTATATCCAATATTTCATATGATATTTTCTGCTGCGTTATCTGTGATGTGATCATGTGATTTGTTCAGATAGATATGGTATATAGTATATATGATATATTATATAGACGTTGCTTATGTTTTACACCCGCGCTAGCCCAGCCTCACTCTGGCGTTAGTTACCTAACCTAACGGTGCAGACGGGACATCGAGGCGAATGCGGATGGCATAAGCGTACGTTATATTTATCTGTGATGTTTAGGTGGACTTAAATGATGGGACTTCATTAATGTGATTAATGAAAGTAAATAAACCTAAAAGATGTTGTGGAATCGAATTTCAAAAATAAAACAGGTAGCTACAGTTCTTGCTTTGCACAGCGGTATATATGATATATCCTGCACCTTATTCGATGAGGAAAGGGCCGACGATCCCTTCACCGGGAGTGACCCCTTTAGCAATAACTGGCAGATGCTACACACTCGGTTTGTCTTTTGATAGCTTCTATAGTTTCTGCTTTGCACAGTGATATATATGATATATCCCGCACCTCATTCGATGAGGAAAGGGCCGACGATCCCTTCACCGGGAGTGACCCCTTTAGCAAAACTAGAAAAGCCTCAAAAACACTCCATTTCAAAAATCATTTGATTCTACAATGATATCAAGTTCATTACGCAATAGGTTTTCAGAAAAACCTGTCGTAGCCCTCCGTCATTTCAGATAAGTACTATTTAGTATTCGTGCTGCGGTTGTTTGGCATGCGTCAAGGCGTAGTGTACGATAGCTAACTAGTGCTTATCTGCTAGCATACAATGCGATTGGATTAGGGTATTCGTACAGCGTTGTTTGGCATGCGTCAAGGGTCATGCGGGTGGGTTTAATTCAATCAAGAAATGTACGGGTTGAACTTGACTAGCGGACTATGGGTTGTTTGGCATGCGTCAAGGTCATAGCACGCTAGGGGCAAAATATTATCGGGAATTTCAAGTGTTGAAATTTGCAATGAGATTGCATACCTGCTATGAGATAGTTGGATCCCGATACGCGCTGCGAGTAAGAGTTACTCCTGGGAGAGTTTTACACAGTACAATTAGCCGATCAAGTAGGTGTCTAGAAAGGTGTTAACGAGGTTACGCCTCTGGGAAAACGAGGTTTACATTAATTAGGTTCGTGCGAAAGCACGGGGGAGCTCCATCAAAGTACCGACACTGGACTGGCTGAAAGATTGGCGAACTTGTAGTGTGTAATTAATCCCGGCTAGTCTTTCCTTTTAGGGTTTGAAGGAAGATTTGATAAAAACAGTGGGAACCATCCTGATTAGATAAAATAATAACCAATCTGATCTTGCAAGAGCATACGCTGGGTGTTTTCTTCTCTCTCTCTCCAGGTAGCGACCATATCACGCCTTAATCAAGATAATAATACGGATATATTAACCTAACCCGCTTGTTACACTGAGCTGAGGAACGTTGGTCCCGCTCCAACTTATAATTTTTATAAGACAGAGCAGGAAATTGGGGAATACCAGATTTCCCGTGCCGCCCAAACGAAGAAAGTGCATATGATGCATCTCCTTCGGGTATGCTTATTACAAAGAACTGTTTCTCAGTATCCTCTGCATCCTGGGTATTTGATACCGGATCAGGATCCCAGATATGTAATCTGTTACATAGGGCTACAGAAAGGTAGAAAACTGAGAACGGGTGATAAGTTTCATGAGGCAGAAAACGGTGCAAGTGTTACAGCCAAGTCTGTTGGTCACTGTCACCCTGTATTCCAAATACATTGATTCTGAACGAATGTTATTAGATACCGAATCTGATATACAAAATCATATCAGTCTCTTTTAGTAAAGAAATGATAAAATTTTGTATTGTTGGATAATGTTTTGAACATTTCCTATATCAAAAGTTGATCGGTTCAGGCACGTTATCTAAAAGCATTGATGTTCTAAATCAAACTACAGTTCTTAGTATACGGAACACACACAAGAGGAATAGTTCAGAAATGAACGGATCCTTCTTGAGGTATTGTAGACTAGGTCATATCAATGCGACCCGACTAGCTAAGTTGCACATATATGCATATTTAAATCAGTTTGAATTTACATCTTGTGAAAACTTGCCGGTTATGTCACAAAGATAAGATGACCATAGCTCTGTTTACTGGAAACAGAGAAAGAGTTAGTGAACTTTTGGGATGATACATGTTGATGTATGTAGGTCCCCTGTCTAAACATGCCAAGTCCGGTTCTTTGTATTTCATTACATTCTCTGATAATCCCTCAAGATTCAGACATATGTTCCTGTTGAAACACAAGTCCGAACCTTTTGAGATATTCACAGAATCTAAGTTAGAAATAGAGAACCAAAACGGGTATTAGTATTATGTCCTTTGAAGTGATCGAGGAGGAGAATACTTGAGCACGGAATTCCTGGATTATTCTAAAAGAAAATGAGATTCTCTCTCAGCATTACTCCTCCGCATACACCATAGCACGATGGTATATCGGGGCGGAGCAATCATACCTTATTAGATATGGTACGCTCTATGATGAGTACTACTGAGTTGCCCATTTCCTTTTGGGGTTGTGCACTTGAGAAGTTGCATGCCTATTGAACTGGGTTCGAATCAAATCAGTTGCCTACCACTTCTTATGTGATATGGAAAGAGAAGAGTCCATATCTTAAGTTAGTTAAGATTTGGGATTGTCCGGCCTATGTCAAAAGAAAAATCCGGACAAGATCGAGGCAAGATCAGTTCTGTAGAACTGGAAAGTTTCCAGCTATACAAACTACAGCAGATGATTTGGTAAAACCAAAGGATTCAGTAGATTCCAATGAACCTCAGCCTCTCCGCCGATCTAGTAGGGTTCCTCACCTACCTGAGAGATACTCCGGTTTCTCTATGACAGTGTGAGCGAGGATTGCATCATGGGATGATGACCTGACTAGTTTCAAGCTGGCCATCAGGAGTGGGACTCTGTAAGAATGGCTGGATGTTTATCGATCTGAGATGGAATCCTTTTACACCAACAAAGTATGGAGTTTGGTTGCATTATCTGAAGGGTTAAATCCCCATCAGGAGCAAGTATATCTTGAGAAGATTACTTGGTGTAGATGGAAAAGTTGAGACTTTCAAAGCCAGACTTGTTAAAGGTTTTTCATCATCGACTGGGCGTGGATAATGATGAAACCTTTTCCAGTGCCTATGCTTAAGTCCATCCGGATCCTACTTGCCACGGCTACATACCATGACTACGATATCTGGCGGTTGGGTGTCATGATTGCTCTTCTAAATGATATTTTAGAAGAGAGAGTCTATAAGTGCACAGTCAGAGGGCTTCGTAAATAGTGGGAGCAGCGGAAACGTGTACAAGATGCTTTATAGGATAAAGCAGGCATCGCGGAGTTGGAACATCTGTTTTGATGAGATAGTCAAAGAGTTTAACATCATCAAAATGGTAGATGAACCTTGTATATACAAAAAGGTAGTAGGGAGTATGGTGGTGATCCTCGTAGAGTACATAGATGACATACTCTTGATGGGGAAGGAGTTTCCTATGCTATGCTTAGTCAATCTCCGCTTATCACAAGGATTCTCCATATAGGATCAAAGTGATACCTCCTAAATCCTGAGTTTTGATCTATGAGATAGAAGTAATTGGATGTTAGGATTCTCACTAGTTGTAGTGAGATGGTATCAATCGATTCTGGGGAGAATCACTGGAAAGGTTCCATGGTGATAAGGACGACTGAATGTCAGTCACAGGCATTGTTTTTATCCTCAGTAAAGGGACGGTATGTTGGAAGAGTTCCAAGCTAGATACCGTGGCATACAAGACGATAAAGGATGGATACATCGCTACTTAAGATGCTACCAAAGAGGCGGTCTGGGTGTATATTAGTTCATGAGATGAACTTCGTTCCTCCCATTGTGTGACAATGGAGTTGTGGCTTATGCCAAGGAACGCCCGTCCCATCAGTGATCCAGACATATTCTAAGGCAGTATCACCTGATCATGGAGATGGTTGATCTCCAAGGGATCAAGGTTAGGTGAGTAGACTCAGAGGACAACACGGCGGATCCACTCACAAAAGCCTTTTCCTAGAGAGAGACTTTTATGGGATGGTTGAGTATAAGATACTGCAACCACTGCTACAGATGGCCCTAGTGCAAGTGGGAGATTGTTAGTTATATGTATGCCCTAGAGGCCATTACTATACATAGGATGTATATTGTAGCAGATACTTGGACATATATAGGGAGGACTTTCTTGCTCGACATGATAGTATGCTATCTGGTTGCTCTTTACCTTAACGTGTACACTGATTGTCTCTCTGTTACATGTTGGTAAAGCCCTTAGGATGTGTACTTGACTACCTGGACTATGATGCGGATCATACTAGTGGGGACATGGTAGTCCATAAGTACATCCTTCAAGGTCCCTAGTCGTGGGTGTATCGAGACGGGGCATCGATATACCAGAGTAGACTAGCGTATACCTTCTCGACCCATGCAGATGGGCGATGGATGATCCCATATCCATTGGTGTTTGACATCAGAGATGATATACGGGTGCTCAATGGAGACTGGGTACACTGGACGGACTCGCCGAGAACTCCCAGATGGTATTATACCTCACGTCAGATGGCAGTTCTCTGGTGATACTGGTACAGGTTAGTCTGTAGACCCGAGATCGTCATAGAGTCTTGTGTGATTCCCACTGTGCTTTGATTTCCACCTTACCACGTCCAAGTGGGCGTGCAAAACGATGGTTTTTGGGTACAGTCCCGAATCACATGGAGGCAATGAGCGATAGGAGGTGATTCGTCTCTCCCGGGATAGGGAGTTGATGTTGCGCTGTATTCGATTGGCTATAACCGGAAATCCCTGGCTAGGGTTGCTGAGATTTACTGGTAAGTGTTACCAGTAGTTTCTCGAACTGTTATAGACCTCATATCGACACGACTTATCGAGCTACTGGGGTCTGACGTTTACCACCCCTAGGCGAGATATGCGACATATCAGACGAACAGACCGAACTGTACGGTAAGTGTTACTGGTTAGATTCACAGGAGTGTGAGCGGGCTTGCTTGTCGATCTTCTGATCGCTCAATACCCGTGTGGCCGTTACGTTTAGCAGACCGCTTGCGGCTTGTGGGTGTTTGATATGATCATCACCTGCTGCCGGCGTATTGACGAGTCTTTAGAGTCCTACACAGAGGTTTCCTGGCTCAAGCGAAACGAAATAGGAGCGCATATGAGATATGTGCGGGACCGAGAATAATGCGTGTATGTGATACCGTATTCTATTCTCGCGATGAATGTATTGATTGGTTGTATGCGATATAACCTGGTTATCGAATCGAGGATTGATTCGATAAGTCGATACATTGGATATTAGTCGGTCATATGCCATCTGACCGGATCGTTAAATCAAGTGTTGATTTAATGATTTAATGTATAATTATATATTTGATATATTACTTTACATTAACTAATTTTGGTTCACTTAAGATGTTTTTCTCACTTGTTTGTGCACATTGTATATGTGGTATATTTTTGTGCACAAGTTTGTATCATATTTGATGATACATGCAAACTTGGTTGTATGTTTGCTTTAAATTATGATTAGGTTAATGGTTAGGGTTTGAATTATTTATTTATTTATTTATTTATTTATTCATTTTGGAAAAGATGAAATGGTGGCTTTCTTTTTCTTTCTTTGCTTGAAGCTTCTTGAAGTTTCTTGAAGCTTCAAAGCATCTTTGAAAGTCTACCACTTTGTCTTCATCCTAAACCTAACCATTATACCTAACCCTAGTTTAGTCTCTACATTTGTTAACTCACCCATGGTTTCTAAATGATAGATATCACTTCATTTTCATTTTGAAAATAATTAATTCTTTTTCTTCTTCATCATCTTCTTCTTCAAGTGAAGAAAAAGAAAAGCTCTCTTGAAAAAATGTCAAGTGATGATTCCAAGTGAGAAATCCAAATCCAAAGTGAACCCACTTCCTATTTCTTCATCCTCTACCACTTGCCAAGTAGTATAGGGTGTTTTCTTCACAAGTTTCATGACTTGGTGAAGTTGGAGCTTGATCTTGAGTTGCCTCGACGTAGATCATCTTCGGCATCGAAGTCGACGACCTAGCCCGATCATTTCTTCGACGAAACCATCGCTAGAGTCCGGGATCCGATGATCGCAGCGGAGGGACATCATCATGGAGCTAAGGAAGTGGAGGACCGGATCTACAAAATTTGTAGTCTCTTTCACTTAGCATTAAAGTTGTTTACTACTTGCATGTTTCGCCTAATCTCTAGTTAACGATCTATATTAGGGTTTCTCGGCACCGGAAAATTTTGAAATTGGCATGGTTGATGCCTTGTGAGACCTCATTAGTGTGCCTAGGAACCCTATAACCGGAGTACCTCTCGGGTGTCTGAGGTTACCCACCATATCTGCGGAGTGGCTAATGGAATGTCAAACCTGATTGAATTTATTGGTCCTATTAAATTTTCCGTAATCGTTTGCGGTTCTGGAATCACTTCCAGTTCTACCAAACTCCCACTACTGTTTTCTGAAAAAATCCATTTTAATAAAACTGTGGCGAGTCAAGAACAATATCACTATTGATCTTCCAGATGGTAGAAATGTCAACCCCCGTCAAAGCCAGGGTCAACCCATAAACTGCCATTACAGAAACGTGCCTTGAGTTATCCAGTGTCTGGTTTTAAGCATAAGTTGGAAAACTCCCCGTATCTTAACATCGTTAAGATATGAACCATTCTATATACAATATAGAAATAGATGCACTAATTTAATTGGAACCAGATTCAAATCATGCAGCTGTCTCCAGTGCATATCAACTGAATGGAGAGAGGCTAATCAACATTACTCAATATAGGAATACATCCAATTATGAGTAACCCGAAAGAGAAACAAGTTTCTCAAAACCATCACTATCAACTGAATACCAATTACAAGAATCTACATCTTCGATGTCTTTGAAGAATCCCGATACTTGTGATACCTGGTTCTCTACTTTATTCTTATATGCACAACTTCTCAAAACATAGACATTGTATTTCTACGAAACACATGTCTAAAAACTAGAGAATTCATAAGTAAACAAAACATAGTACGAGGACCTACCCCTTTGTCCTGATGGACACTAGACAACATACAATACTCATGTATAAGTCCGGTGAGTTGAATAACTCAAAACCTGTGCATCGTAGGTTGAAAACTTTACCCAGGCGATTTCCTCAAATATCACCAATTACAACGAATTCCGATATAATGAGGATAATCACCTAATTCCTAATAACTCACTCCCACTCATCATCTGTAAAACCATACAGATGTGAGAATCATACCTGGTAAATACATACCCTGGAGTAAGTATCTAATCGGGAAATCAGTTTTCTTGTAACAATGCACTGTGAAACTGAAACATTAAAATGTTTCATAGGGGTATCCTCGTATTCCTAGTAATGCCTCTTCCATAATCCTATTCTTGACTATAACCGTATATTTCTTTGCCTCCTCTCCAAATCCCTTTATTTGTCTTTAGCCGTTACCTTTTGTACACCATCGTTAGGTTAAATGGTTTTCTTCCTTCCCTACCGTTCGGCACCAGCCTATGGTTTGGAAGAAGACTATCCAGTAAGCATAATAGGTGTACCCTCCTAATCCTAGGAGTACTCGTAACTTGAGAGAAGGTAATGATCAAAGACAACTGAATAATACCTTATTCTTTTTCTCCCAAACTGGGGAAAAAAATAAAGGTGAAATAGGAGTGGCGATGAAGTATGCGGTTTGGTCGTGAATGATAATAGTCGCAATTTACTTTGCCCTCTTTCTAATCCCTTTATTTTTGTCTTTAGCTATTACTTTCTGTACACCCTACTTAGGATAATTGGTTTTCTTCATTCCCTACCTTTCGGCACCAGCCTATGGTTTGGAATAAGACTATCCAACAAGCGTAATAGGTGTACTCTCCTAAACTAAGGAGCCCTCGCCACCTGAGAGAAGGTGATAATAAAAGACAACTGAATAAACCAATTCTATTTCTCCTGAACCTGGATCCATCCTCGAAGAAATCCCTTCGAGTTCGTATATAACCATACGATGGATCTATCCAATGGATGTGGATGTCCGTAGTAATACGGGGTGTTCTGAGAAATTCAAAGGGTAAAAGAAGGAGCGGCAATGACTTATGCAATTCGGACAATCCAAAAGCCAGTATTTTAAGAAGGTTCGGTCAACTTGGTCACTGAGTCAAAGTCTAGGGTCGGTCAATGGTCGCTGCCAAAGAGAGAGAGAGAAAAGAAACACTCTGCGTGCACTCTAACCTAGATCAGAATGGTTATCACTTTATCTAAAGAGGAAACCTCCCACTGTAATCTCAAATTCTCCTCCAAACCTGAAAAAAGAATTAGTCGGGATCACCCGAAGAGTAAACTAACTCATCAGTGAGAATCGGGATCCAACTATCATCGCATGATAACTTGATGGAAGCCACTCAAATTATCACACTCCAGAAGGTATGCTCATGCCTGGCAAGTTTCCAGTATGTTTGAAACTCCCGATGTTATTTTTACCCCATGCTCTTATGACCTTGACTAAGGGCCAAAATATCATAAGTCACATGTCAAGTTCTTCCCGTCATTATCCAGGTTGATTTGAACACACCCGCACATGCCCTTGACTAAGGGCCAAAATGGCAGAACGACTGTCCCAAACCAACTCATCTATCTATGCAACAAATGAATACCCAGCAGCTACCAAACACTATGCCTTGGATAAGGGCCAAAATACATAGCTTAAATACTACTGAATATCCATAAGAAATGACGGAGGGCTACGACTGGTTTTTGGCGAAAAACCTTTAACGTAATGAACTTGATCTCGTTGAAGGAACCTGATAGCTTTTTATAAAAATATAGTGGCGAAAACCTTTTTCTAAAGAGGTCACTCCCGGTGAAGGGATCTCGGCTCTTTCCTCGTGGAATGAGGTGCAGGATATTCTAACTGAATACCGTGATGCAAAGCAACTTGTAATCGACTATAATGAAGTTATTACCCTGACGTAAACTTCTGCCCAAGGGGTCACTCCCGGTGAAGGGATCTCGGCCCTTGCCTCGTGGAATGAGGTGCAAGATATTCTAACTGAATACCGCTATGCAAAACAAATGGAAACATCTTGTAATAACAGCTTTTTAAAATTTGTTCCAACAACATCAAATATAGGTTTGTTTTATCCTTGCATTGATAAGAATCAATGCAGTCCCATCAATCAATCACACCAGAAAAGAACGAAAATAAAATGTATGTATATGCCATCCGTATTCGCCACTGGGTCCCGTCATCACCCATTAGGTTACTTAACTAACGAAAGAGCGGGGGCTGGACTAGCGCGGATGTAAAACATATACAACATCTAATAGTATATATACCAATATACAATAATCGCTCAAGGCGTGATAATATGCAACATTACAGAAAAGTAATAAGTATCATAGAACAATACAGATAATCTGGGATCCCCGGGTTTCACAGAGCCGCTACTGAAACCCGACGTTCCCCTGGTCATGTGGATAGCCTGTGCAATGAAACCTAGACCCCTACGTGTGCAGCAAGTTACCCGCCAAAACCTGAAGCGAGGCAGTCCCCCACAGCATAGTGAATGGAACACCCGACACTTCACGGAATCTGGTAAATTGAGCACCCCTCCTTGGGTCAACCCGTACCCCCTACGAGTGCGGCGAATAGTCTGCCAATTCTGGAGTGAGGTCCTTTTGCCTCTCAAAGCCATGAGATACGGACCCGTTGCCCTCCAGAACCCGGCTATCCGTGCACTCCTTCGCGGGATAAACCTAGTACAGAAATAAAAATATGTACAACGGGTACATCGACCTCAACCAGGTCGTGCCCCAAAAGAATATTATACAACAGGCAGTAACGACAGTCCACATGTTGGACGCTCGCCCCGCAATATCAAATGTACAAATAAATCCAAACTGCACTACCATTGCACACTGCTATCCACCACGATATATCCGCAACATCTCAGCACAACACAGAACATCAACGCGAATGTCACGTTCGCAAACCCATCTAAAAGAACTATAGCAATCAGACGCGGTTTACAGATCAAATGACATTCCCGGTCGAAGATATAATCTAAATACTGCATACTAACAAATTTAAAATTTCGATCGACCAAATTTCCCGAAGTAGGCCCTACGTACATCTGCTGTACAGTAACAAAATCTGGGCCCAAAAGAACAGTATCAAAAATAAAAAAAACCGATCCACTTTCATTTGGTATTTCAGACTAAATTCTTTTGCACAATTCCCCAGAAAATCCTACTGAAGAATTTTGAAGCACTGTTCCCACAGTACTGCCACGGTTCCGCGGTCAAACCCTCGGTTTGACCGCGGATCCACGGCGGTCACGTGGGATCACGTGCTCAAAATTCATCAGTAATCTTAGAATACCGTGCTTAGTCTTCTGTGATATATAAAATTATTTTTAGACTGTTTTAAAAATCGACAGAAACTCAGATCATAGAAATTGCAGTTTTTGGAAATTCGGTTCGATCGATATTTTAAACGCGCTAGCACAAGTTAGTATAGCTTAATGGTGAGGCTCTGATACAATTGTAAGTCCATGGTAGCGCTCCGGCCGTCAAACAGACGCCAAATGCGGAACAAAAACTTTTTCAACTGGCGCTATCGCGTACCGTAACCCGGATCTGCCATTAAAGCTAAACTAACAAATTACAAAGAGGGTAGAAATGTTATACCGAATGATCCGAGCCCTTCGGTCTTCAACCATCATCCCACACTTTGTTGCGGCTGCTCCGATCTCCTGAATCTCCAGTCTCGTCGTCCAGGTGGCACCACGTCGACGGATCTTTAAACGGGCTCCCGTCTCTGAACCTAGGCAACTCGGCTGTCAAGTTTGCCAAAAGAGACGACCAAGATGAAGTAGAGAATGAGTAGAACACTTTGTCTCGTTACATCCAAGGCTATGGACGAACGGATAATGAAGTTGCCTTTTTGGATCGGGTGAAATGAGAAATGAGGCTATCTTAATTTCCATGAATCCAATACAATAATTTTTTCAAAACAACAACCATAATCTTGAACCAAGGGGTGGCCGGCCATATAAAGAGGAGGGGGTGAGTGTAGGAGCAAGGGGGGTGAGTGTAAGAAAAAGATCTTGATCAAAATATCATAGCATAAACAAAAATGCATTAATGTAAAGGATGACTCATTAACCTTAGTCACCCTTTCAATAAATGCACAATTAATGCTAACAATGAATCATCAAGCCTTGCCACCTAAATCTAGAACCTTCTAGAACCATGACTCACCCTTATCAAGAAAAGATAAATCCGCATATAATCCATCGTACGGCATCCCAATATCGGGGTACGGGTCAAGTATCACCTACGTGTCCCATCATTTGCATAATATCATTATCAAATCATGTCATGATCAAGGTACTGTACTGTAAACGCATACATTAATCATATATCACTGCCAGCGTAAATATACTTCGTCAATTTATCCTTAGAAAAATTCATGTCACATGTATCATATTGTGATTAAGTCACACTTATATCATATCGTAATCAAGTCATACGTATATCAGATTGTAATCAAGTCACGCGTATATCATATTGTAATCTCAGGCACAGGTTACAGTCCGGGTTCTATTTTAGAGTCCTATGTATCTCAATATCACCACCACCCTTTATTATTGTTCATGTATACAATTCCATTATCTCAATTTCTAATGATCCGCTAACATTATAATATGACTGTATAGTCATGAATCACGGCGTCAAGCCCAGTTATATTGTTTTATTCCCGTGTATCACATATACGTATTGTGTATATATATATATACCTACACCTAGTCCTATACACACACACACACACACACACACACACACACATACACGTATATACCACGTCAAGTCTCAGTGTGTGCGTGTGTGTGTATCTACCTGAAACCTACGAATCTCTTGCAAGGTATTCATCCTCTGGTATGGTCTTTCTAAAACAATCAAGTCCAACCTAGGGTCCCTACTAGGGTCCTACTCACCGAAATTCTAAGGTCACGTCTGGCTTCCTAATGAAAATAAGTACTATTCCTATTCTACGTTTGCGGGGGTGCTAAACGCCATCCACCCGACTTCTCCCCGTAGATATACATCTACTCACCTGGTCCTTGTCTGCCGAAGACGGTGTCGCCATCCTCTTCTTCATCGCCCGTAGTCCACGTGAGGGGTACCTATACGCAAACATATATAGTATCGTAAACTAAATCACGGACAAAAGTCAAAATGACACACGGAACGCGCATAGGTTAAAACCTATGTCCCGTTCATGCAAAAGAACCAAATATCGCTCGATATCGGCGTACAAACTCCGATTAATCGAGATAAACATCAACAAACAACTCATAATTTTAAAACTCATTACTTATAATATAAAACTTTATTTAATTCATCGAAACCCTAAAATCCATCAAATCGCCCGATTTCGTAAAACCCGAAAATGCCAATTTACCGTTTTTCTTCAAAACTTGACATTTAAATGAAACCAATGGTCATAAAACTCATTAAATAGTATAACTAGACTATACAACCCATTACTATATTTTTATTACACAAATTTGTATTAATACAAAATTCCTAGTTTGCAACTTTTATAAATTTCAACACCTTACAAGCAAAATTTCACAATTCCACAACTAAAGTTGATTTTGCATGAATTAACTTACTAGACTACAATTCATGATGATAATAACATAATGAAATCATAAATTATATTTTAACTCTCATTTATTTAAGAATTTCCAAAAACTAGTTAGCAAAAATAGTATTTTTCTCACAATTTATCAATTATCAATAAAAACTAGTAACCAAATTGAGTTTTGCATTCAATTAACATGTTAGTATACCCATTAAAACCATGAATCATTTATAAACATCATCACTAGAATTTTATCTCACCAATTTATATAAATATTAAAAACCTAGTATGCAAAAATAACAAATTTTAACAATTTTGAAGCAACAATTTGAAACTTAACATCTAAACTAAATTTAGCATATCATAAAGTGTTAATCTACATATTGCAATTATGATCAACTTATAAAAACCCTAACTTAAATTTAAATCCCACTCATGAATTTTAAATCTACAAATTAAACCATATTAAACACCAAATTGAACTAGTTTAAAGTAATTAGCAACAATTTAAATATGGGGTTAGGATTTATACCTCCAAAACTTTGAACCCCTTGCACTTAGCATCCAAAGTTGCCTCTTTTCTTCATGTTTTAAACCAATTAGGGTTTGGGAAGAGGTAGAATATGATTTAGATTTGAATTAGTGAAGAAACTTGTAGATTTTTGTGGATTTTTCATGCATTTTGATGAATTTTTGAAGGTAAAATCGTTTAAGTGAATTTTAATGTCTTTTCACATTTTCCTTTATTTAACAATTTTTCTTTTAAAAAAATTGATCCTAGAAAAATCTAGAACCATGAAAATATTTGATAAAGAATTTTGCATAAACACTCTTGATTCTAATATGGCATGGCTCATTTTATAAATTTAACCCATTTCAAAATTGTAATTTACACTAATTTAATGCATATATAAAGCTTATGTTAATATTTAAAATAATTAATTTAGGAAAAATATTTAATTAAACTAAAAATTTATAAGTGACTAAATAAACACCATTTACTAGTAATAACATAATTAAAATAGGTATTTTTAAATTTATAGTGAAAAATAGTTACGGTTTTGTTTTACGAAAAATACGTTTTACTTTACCGAAAATCATAAAATTCACTTAAACGATTTTATTTATTTAATTATTTATTTAATTATTTTTAAAACGTTACAATCTTCCCCTCTTTAAGAAATTCGGTCCCCGAATTTAATTCAAAACTCCCCCTCCAAATACTAAAACATTTAGCAACACTCAAATCGTCGGGGCTCCGAAATCATCAATACATAACTAAAATCAACTCCGTCAAGCATAACGCAATCATCGGAGTTATGGCGAGAATAAAATATCAAAACCCAATATGAAAACCATCATAATATACATCAATCTATAACTTATATATAGTTCGCATCATAGTAAAACCGTCCAAATATCTGGATAAAGAAATATGCAAAAAACCCTTTTTGAAAATCGCCGTATGATGCACGTGTCACGGCATAAATAGAGGACGTTTATTTAAAAAAATAGCTATATATATATATATATATATTTTATTTAACATACACGTCCCGCCTGGTCACTAAATCAAATAATGATGATTATGAAAACATACTGATCAAACTGAAATCAATCATAATCACATCATAAAAATATCATGTACGTCCGGTGCACACTGAAATCGAAACCAAATACAGATGCCACAAATTCACACAAAAACAAAACTGAGTGCAACAGGTGTGCACCAAAAACATCTGTCAAGTACAACGAGCGTGCATGACTTTAATATCAGGTGCATCTAATCTGCACAAAACCCCGATTTAGTGCATCTGGTGTGCACAAAATCGCATCAAGTGCACCGAATGTGCGCAAGAATCTCAATCAGGTGCACATGGTGCACAAAAACATACACCGAATATCAAAATCGAAATCACAATACGAAAATGCATGAAAACTAGGTCGAAGCATATGTCAAAATCATGTGTAACCAATATGCATGAAATCAAATCAAAAATCTCAAAATGTATAAAACCAAATCGAGTGTACTGGGTGTGTACTAAACAATATCAATACAACTGATATATGAAACACAAATAGAATGTAATGAAGGTATACATAAGAAATACCAATGGTAGAACAAAGTCCTCAAAATACCAAAATCCAATCAACGAAAATATGAAATTCAAATCACCAAATCACAATCGTAAACACTATCGTCAATGTGCGCCTCTTTCCTCTGATGTCGATTGCTTCGAACTCGTCTCTTTGTAGCTATGCTGACTGCGCTACCAACGGCAATACTCATATCTAGAGTCTCCCACATAGTCGATCCCTTCACCTGATATCAGGACTACATTAAACTTTTCGATCGATCCATCAAAATCCCATAATTCCCCGAGAGCTCAACACTCAAGTACAGCTTAAAAATATCCGGTACATACCCCAGCATCGATGGTCCAGCCGTAGAAGGGCAAACCCAAGCCTCATTAATGGCACCGCGGAACTGCCGTAAACCTTAAGATTCAAGGGCGTTCTCATGGTCATTATGTCGAGTTAGGGTTTCATTCTTCTAGAGGGTCCATCGAAATACATGCATGTTCTTCCGAATACCTTAAACTTGGGAAAATGGTTTTCTGATAATCGTTCGAACCCTTTAACTTCGTCTGGACGGCATGCGAATACCCTTCGTCCGCACGCTAAGCAATGCTTCAATCCTCAAGAATAACCAATACCCTAATGGTTATCGCATTCGAGCCGCAGCTCCCTCTGCCCGTGCGCCCGTGGTAACAGAAACCACCCTTCGACATCGACGAAAATAGATCAAAGGAACGAATAAAATACGGTGCAAACAAATGTACATCCTATGGCTCCTTAAGCAGAGTAGCGTATCGTAAGTATGCCGCGGACCATACCCACGGTACGTTACTCTACCTAAATCGCCTACTCCATCAACCAAGGGTAACCTAGACTTATACATGGTTAAACCTAGCGCTCTGGTACCAACTTTGCCACGACCCGAAAGTACGGAACGTGACCGGCACTTAGATTACGAAGCGTCTAGAGGCGCAACGTAACCTAAGTAAGCCGAAGCCCAGAAATCTAAACCATAAAATGTAGAAGAAGTAAAAGAAGACATGAAGAAAAAAAGTTTAAAAGCATCAGCAAATTTTCCCAAAAATTTCGGTAGAGTCTCCTCTATAAAAACTGGCCCCTAACGGGTACAAACAAGTATAATATATACAAACAATAAAAAGCATCCCCAAACGGGAGCTAGCTCAACGCCAACAGGCGGAAACAACCACAACAAGCACAAAAATATACAACGCCAAAGGGCGAGGCTCAAAACTAAAAAAAAAGCAAATCCACCAAACCAGAATAATACATGCGCGACTCTAAGGTCGAAATAAACAACTGGTCTAGTAAACTATCAAATAATACAAGTTTGGTTGATGGAGCTTACTAGATACAAATGAAATAATGAAAATACAACGGCGGTCCAGAAACAAATGAACCAACCTACCGTGCAAATCACCCGGAATGAAATGATGTGCCAGCAAACTGCCAAGGAACCCTGTACATCAACCTGTAATAAAATTTGGCACAACGGGGGTGAGTTGCCAACTCGTGAGTAGAAGATATCTGCGAAAAGAAATCGAATAAACGACGCTATCCTAGGTCATAATAATACACTACTATATCCCAATCATCTAGTAATGGCAGCGTAATAAACTACGTGTAAATGCAAACACTCCGTGCCCGTGTCAGTGCCTCATATAGTACTATATCATAAGAATGAGTATGCATGCACCATGAATGTAACATAACCAATCCTGAAATCTAGATATATCTGTATAAGAAATCTTTAACTTTTATCATTGTAAAATGTGTATAGAAATCTGAAATATCAACAATGAAATCCATGGAAATCCGTGTCAAGCATCGACACAAAGCATGTAAATCTCAAGTCTCAATACCTCATAATCTCAATGTCTCATAGTCTCAATATCTCGGGCTCCGTCAGTCCGAATCGGCCCATATCATCAAATCTCACGACAACGGTCGGTATCCTCCGGATATCCGCCGCGCCAAACATCAGCGGTAGGTAGTCTTCCCTTGCCAGGCTCATCGTCTGCAACTCGATCTTCTTGCCCCGGGGTACCATACCGGGCCCACCATGTACCTGAGACGGTTCATCCACTCCTCGAATCGGGTCTCGAAATCCAACAGAAAACATGAAATCTCATGGTGGATGACACATACATCACGAGAAAACCGCATCTTATGTTTTATAAAGAGAGGAGGAGAGAGTGAGGAGTTTTTATATATCCTTGCGGTTTTCCCCAAAATCCAGAAATCTCATAGAAAACCAAAATCCAGAAATCTCATAGAAAACCAAAATCCCAAAATCATGAGTAAGTATATGATAAGTGTCGGCATATGCCCATAATACTGCATGATAACATGGAGATATGAATGCATGAAATGTCTAAGTAATCAATGCCATGTATATACTAACACCAGAGAGCAATCTTAATATTATATCGATCTAGTTGCTAGCTGATTCTATCAATAAAAGATAATATGATCTAAAGTGTACGTGACATAGCAATTACCGATGATGATGTGTGTGAGCCGGTAAATAAGTGTGTGTGGAATATGCGCATCATCGGTAATGGTGCTAGTGTCCTAACAGGCAGAGTTTGATTCTGAATATAGAAACATATGTATGAGAATGCAATATTATGATTACGGTATGAATGTAAAGACGGATGTGTAATAACCACTCATCTGCGATATACAAGTACCACTACCACCATATGATTCGAACCTAAACTAGTGTCCATCTAACCTCCTAAGGAACTAAACCTAAGAAATTAGTCGATAAGAAATAGGAGTACACCTAAAGTCTGAGTCCATATCTCTAATAGTCGGCGATCCAGCCTCAATAGCGTCACGTACGTAGTACGATTTTCTTGAAACAAGAGTGCGGATCAATCATCACATCTATGCCTCGTACGGTATAATCCATCGTACGGCATCCCAATATCGGGGTACGGGTCAAGTATCACCTACGTGTCCCATCATTCGTATAATATCATTATCAAATCATGTCATGATCAAGGTACTGTACTGTAAACGCATACATCAATCATATATCACTGCCAGCGTAAACATACATCGTCAGTTTATCCTCAGAAAAATTCATGTCACATGTATCATATTGTGATTAAGTCACACTTATATCATATCGTAATCAAGTCATACGTATATCATATTGTAATCAAGTCACACGTATATCATATTGTAGTCTCAGGCACAGGTTACAGTCCGTGTTCTATTTTAGAGTCCCATGTATCTCAATATCACCACCACCCTTTATTATTGTTCATGTATACAAATCCATTTTCTCAATTTCTAATGATCCGCTAACATTATAATATGACTGTATAGTCATGAATCACGGCGTCAAGCCCAGTTATACTGTTTCATTCCCGTGTATCACATATACATATTGTGTATATATATATACCTACACCTAGTCCTATATATATATATACACACACATACACGTATATACCACGTCAAGTCTCAGTGTGTGCGTATGCGTGTATCTACCTGAAACCTACGAATCTCTTGCAAGGTATTCATCCTCTAGTATGGTCTTTCTAAAACAGTCAAGTCCACCCTAGGGTCACTACTAGGGTCCTACTCACCGAAATTCTAAGGTCACGTCTGGCTTCCGAATGAAAATAAGTACTATTGCTATTCTACGTTTGCGGGGGTGCTAAACGCCATCCACCCGACTTCTCCCCGTAGATAAACATCTACTCACCTGGTCCTTGTCTGCCAAAGACGGTGTCGCCATCCTCTTCTTCATCGCCCGCATTCCACGTGAGGGGTACCTATACGTAAACATATATAGTATCGTAAACTAAATCATGGACAAAAGTCAAAACGACACACGGAACGCGCATAGGTTAAAACCTATGCCCCGTTCACGCAAAAGAACCAAATATCGCTCGATATCGGCGTACAAACTCCGATTAATCGAGATAAACATTAACAAACAACTCATAGTTTTAAAACTCATTACTTATAATATAAAACTTTATTTAATTCATCGAAACCCTAAAATCCATCAAATCGCCCGATTTCGTAAAACCCGAAAATGCCAATTTACCGTTTTTCTTCAAAACTTGACATTTAAATGAAACCAATGGTCATAAAACTCATTAAATAGCAAAACTAGACTATACAACCCATTACTATATTTTTATTACACAAATTTGTATTAATAAAAAATTCCTAGTTTGCAACTTTTATAAATTTCAACACCTTACAAGCAAAATTTCACAATTCCACAACTAAAGTTGATTTTGCATGAATTAACTACTAGACTACAATTCATGATCATAATAACATAATGAAATCATAAATTATATTTTAACTCTCATTTATTTAAGAATTTCCAAAAACTAGTTAACAAAAATAGTATTTTTCTCACAATTTATCAATTATCAATAAAAACTAGTAACCAAATTGAGTTTTGCATTCAATTAACATGTTAGTATACCCATTAAAACCATGAATCATTTATAAACATCATCACTAGAATTTATCTCACCAATTTATATAAATATTAAAAACCTAGTACGCAAAAATAACAAATTTTAACAATTTTGAAGCAACAATTTGAAACTTAACATCTAAACTAAATTTAGCATATCATAAAGTGTTAATCTACATATTGCAATCATGATCAACTTATAAAAGCCCTAACTTAAATTTAAATCCCACTCTTGAATTTTAAATCTACAAATTAAACCATATTAAACACCAAATTGAACTAGTTTAAAGTAATTAGCAATAATTTAAATATGGGGTTAGGATTTATACCTCCAAAACTTTGAACCCCTTGCACTTAGCCTCCAAAGTTGCCTCTTTTCTTCATGTTTTAAACCAATTAGGGTTTGGGAAGAGGTAGAATAGGATTTAGATTTGAATTAGTGAAGAAACTTGTAGATTTTTGTGGATTTTTCATGCATTTTGATGAATTTTTGAAGGTAAAAAGAGCTTGCAAAATGGGGGGGCTGCCATGGTGAGGCCGGCCACATGCAAGGGAAGAAAGAGAGAAAGAAAAAAGATGAGGAAAGTTGTGTAGAAAGTCCTCCAAAATGACACTTCTTTAATGTCTTTTCACATTTTCCTTTATTTAACAATTTTTCTTTTAAAAAAATTGATCCTAGAAAAATCTAGAACCATGAAAATATTTGAGAAAGAATTTTGCATAAACACTCTTGATTCTAATTTGGCATGGCTCATTTTATAAAATTAACCCATTTCAAAATTGTAATTTACACTAATTTAATGCATAAATAAAGCTTATGTTAATATTTAAAATAATTAATTTAGGAAAAATATTTAATTAAACTAAAAATTTATAAGTGACTAAATAAACACCATTTACTAGTAATAACATAATTAAAATAGATATTTTTAAATTTATAGTGAAAAATAGTTACGATTTTGTTTTACGAAAAATACGTTTTATTTTACCGAAAATCATAAAATTCACTTAAACGATTTTATTTATTTAATTATTTATTTAATTATTTTTAAAACGTTACACCGCATCTAACCGACTGTTAAATACGGCTGATAGAAAACTGGAAACTGGCAACTTCCAAAAGTGATCCTGAAACGAATTTCAGGATAATCCCGTATTAGTATAAACATACCCGCATTTGTATTACGACCGAATACAAATGCAACCGAGGCAAAGATATTATATCTACACAGTATAATACTCGGATCTGGCTTAAACCAAAGCCGACCAGTATTATCTGCCCGAAAAACGACAAGTGCGAAAACGCACGTGCATTTTCCGAACCTTGCCATAAACCCATACGGCCTCTATAACATTTCGCCCGAACTTGGGAAAGTGTCTGTAGAGGACTCTAATGACTCATCAACACACTGGCACTGGGTATAACCACTAGCACGTCAAAGGTACAAGTAGTACGTAATGGTTTGCCTTTATATTGATTGGAAGGGAAGCTGACGAGCGAACTCATCCATAAACCCTACTGAGCCTAACAGTGACAATATATATACAGTCCGGTCCGTTCGTCTATGAGTATCGCATATTTGCCTAGGGGGCTGGTAATGTCAGACCCCCATTAGCAGTATAAGTCGTGTCAGAGAGTGGCCCAGAACACCTTGAGATACTACTGGAGTTCCTACCAGTAAATCTCCTGTCTCGGCCGAGGGCTTTGTGTAATGGCTCTCCTAGACACAGCGCGATCTCACCCCCAATACCGGGAGAGACGAATCCCCTGCCGATCCGCTCACTGCCTCCATGTGGTTCGGGACTGCATCCAACTAAAACCTGTTTGCATAACTCCTTTGAGCGTGGTAGGGTAGTAATCTAAGCACAATGGGAACTCAAACGAGACAAATGACGATCTCAGGTCGATGAACTAACCTGTACACATGTCACCAGGGAACTGCTATCTGACGATATGTATAATATCAACTAGCATGTTCCCGGCGAGTCCTGTCCAGTGTACTCATAACCTAATGAGCACCTGTATACATCTTAGGTGATCCTACTGACACCAATGGCTTGTGAGACCGGCCATCGCCCCTCGTCGGGGTCTCGACTGTATACATTAGTCTACTTTGAAGTATCAATGCCCTGTCTCGAAACTCCCACGACTAGGGACACTTTAAGGATGTGCTTACAGACCCCAGCTCCCACGTATATGATCGCCATTATACTGCTGGTAGTCAAGCAAGAATCCTATGGGCTCTATCATCATGCAATAGTGAACTAAAGCATGTATACGATGATAAAGAAAAACCAGATAGCATACTATCATCTCGAGCAAGACTGTCATATCGGTATAGGTCCTCCCTCAATCATTGCAATCACGTCCCTGCGATCCAATAATTGACTTTGAGGGCACTATCTCCAACACTATGTATCTGGACTACGAAAGTCCCAGTAGTCTCTTGGATCTATCTCTGTAGATCTTGATCCCCAGAATGTACGAGGCATCACCCAGGTCTTTCATGGAGAACCGTTGTGACAAAAATAGCTTGACCGATTGTAGCATAGGAATGTCATTTCCTATCAAAACAATGTCGTCAACGTACAAGACTAGGAACACGACAGTTCGTCCTATAATCTTCTTATAGACACAAGGTTCATCTTCGTTCTTGATGAAATCAAATTCCTTGATTGTCTCATCAAAACAGATGTTCCAGCTCCGCGATGCCTGCTTTAACCTATAAATGGATTTAAGCAACTTGCACACCTTCCCGCTGCTCCCACTGTCTACGAAACCTTCTGGCTGATCCATGTAAACGCACTCTTCCAAACAGCCGTTTAGAAAAGCCGTTTTAACGTCCATTTGCCAGATTTCATAGTCATGGAAGGCAGCAATGGCAAGTAGGATCCGAATGGATTTGAGCATAGCCACCGGAGAAAAAGTTTCGTCATAGTCCACACCAGGTCTTTGATGAAAACCTTTTGCAATGAGTCTAGCTTTATAGGTTTCCACCTTCCCATCTACACCAAATTTCCTTTTGTAGATCCATTTGCATCCAACGGGTTTTACCCCAGATGGAGCAATATCCAAGGTCCATACTTTATTGGTGTACATGGACTCCATTTCGGATTGCATTGCTTCCTGCCACTTATCAGAGTCCCTACTGATAAAGGCCTGCCTGAAACTGGTAGGGTCATCTTCTTCCAAGATGCAATCCTCTCGATCGCCGTCTAAGAGAAAACCGTAGTATCTCTCGGGCGGATGAGAAATCCTACCAGATCTGCGGAGTGACTGAGGTTCGTTGGGTGTAACTGAATCTAGAGGTTCCACCAAATCTTTAGTTAAAGTTTGTGTTTCTGGAATTTCATCCAGTTCTACCGTGCTGCCACTAATATTTTTAACAAGAAATTCTTTTTCCAAAAATGTGGCATTTCTTGAAACAATTATCTTCTGTTCCTCTGCATGGTAGAATAGATACCCACTAGAATCTTTTGAGTATCCCACAAACCTACACAAAACTGCCCTTGCCTTAAGTTTGTCTGGGTTCTGCTTTTTGACATAAGCTGGGCAACCCCAAATCTTAATACGTTTAAGATACAAACTCTTACCACTCCATATTTTATACGGAGTCTTAGGCACGGATTTGGATGGAACTTGATTCAATAGATGCGCTGCTGTTTGAAGTGCATATCCCCAGAATGAAAGAGGCAACTCGGCACTACTCATCATGGAGCGAACCATATCCAATAGGGTATGATTCCTCCGCTCCGATACACCGTTGTGCTGTGGCGTATAAGGAGGAGTAAGCTGAGAGAGAATACCATTCTCTTTTAAGTAATCTAGGAATTCCGTACTTAAGTACTCCCCTCTTCTATCAGACCGGAGGATCTTGATACTTTTGCCAGTCTGGTTCTCTACTTCGTTTATGAATTCCTTGAATTTCTCAAAAGCTTCAGATTTGTGTTTCATAAGATACACATATCCGAATCTAGAGAGATCGTTAGTGAATGTGATGAAGTACGAGAACCCACCCTTTGCATGTATAGACATCGGACCACATACATCACTATGTATGAGTCCCAAGAGCTCTGTTGCTCTTTCTCCATGTCCGGTGAACGGAGATTTGGTCATCTTCCCTTTGAGACAAGATTGACAAGTTTCATAAGATGAAAACTCGAATGTATTCAAGAGTCCATCTTTATGCAACTTACTTATTCTTTTCTCTCCGATATGACCAAGTTTACAATGCCACAAGTAGGATTCATTCGTATCTGAATTCTTCCTCTTGCGTGTGTTTTGTACATTGAGAACTGTATTCTGATTTAGAACGTAGATACCATTACACAGTGTACCTTCTGCAACCAGTACCCTATGAAGGTAATTATTCATGATATTTCCATCAAGAACAAAGTTATATCCATCTTTATCGAGTAAAGAAACTGATATGATGTTGCAAACCATGGAAGGTACATAGTAGCAATCGTTCAAAATCATAGCATTGCCATTTGGCAACACTAGGTGATATTCACCGACGGCTGCAGCATTAACTTGTGCTCCGTTCGCTACTCTAAGCGACATATCATCAGGTACAACTTTCCTACTTTTACTCAGTCCCTGCAATAAATTACAGATATGAGATCCTGATCAGGTATCAAGTACCCAGGAGGTAGGGCTGACCGTAAAGCAGTTCTCAATTACAAGAACACCTGAAGTAGATGCAAAACCATGCTTCTTCTTCAACTGGGTATCCTTGGAATCCATATAATCCTTTTTCCCTTGCTCATACTTATGACTGTTGTCACAAGTTAGAACCGAACCAACGTTCCCCAGCCCCAAATAAGAATTCGGATCGGTCAAGCGATACATTTTATTATCTTGATTAGGGCGTGAAATGGTTGCTACCTGGAGACAGAGAATAGAAACACTCAGCATGCGCTCTTGCAAGATTAGATTGGTTTATTGATTTATCTAACCAGGATGGCTCCCACTGTTTCCTCAAATTCTTCTTCAAACCCTAAAAGAAGAACTAGTCAGGATTAATCACACGTCACAATACTTGCTTAACCTTTCAGCCAGGCTGGTGTTGGTACTTCGAGGGAGGTTTTCCAACGCTTTCGCGAAGTTCCTTAATTAAATAACCTCTTTTCCCTAGAGGCGTAGCCCCGCTAACACCGTTCTAGACACCTACTTGGTTTATAGCATTGATTGTTAAGTGAAATAATCTCCCGAGAGTAATCCAACTGATCAGTGGGATCGGGATCCAACTATCATTGTGCGATGACCTAGATGGAATCCACTCTAGTCACCACACTCCAGAAGGTATGCTAAATCTGCAAGTTTCAGTTTCTTTAGAAACTCCCGATGTGGATTTTTTCCCCTAGGACCCAAGTGACCTTGACACAGTCAACAAATCAAAGAGTCCTACTCAAGTTCAACCCGTCATTATCTTGATTGCATTAAACCCACCCGCATAACCCTTGACACAGTCAACAAGGTTACACGACTGTCCTAACCAATCACATTGTATCCAGCAGATAAGCAATACTCAGCTACCGTTCACTGCGCCTTGACACAGTCAACAAATGCAACACGAATACTAAGTATAACTTATAAGAAATGACGGAGGGCTACGGCTGGTTTTTTGGCGAAAAACCCGTTAACGTAATGAACTTGATATCGTTGAAGTAACCTGATAACCTTTTTGAAAATATAGTGGCGAAAACTTTTGCTAAAGAGGTCACTCCCTGTGAAGGGATCTCGGCTCTTTCCTCGTCGAATGAGGTGCAGGATATTCCAAACTGAATACCTCGATGCAAAGCAAGAATAATCAACTATAGTGAAGTTATTACCCTGACGCAAACTTTTTGTCCAAGGGGTCACTCCCGATGAAGGGATCTCGGCCCTTGCCTCGTCGACTGAGGTCCTGGGCATTCATAACCGAATACCTCTATGCAAAATAAAAGAGAACGTCTTTGCAATAACAGCTTTTTGAAAATTGTTCCAACAACGTCTTTTAGGTTTATTTTCTTGCATTAAATTAATGCGTCCCATCAATTAATCCTACCATTGCAGAAAACAATGAAAATATGACGTACGCTTATGCCATCCGCATTCGCCACGGGGTCCCGTCATCACCCGTTAGGTTACTTAACTAACGACAGAGCGAGGGCTGGACTAGCGCGGATGCAAAACATAAGCAACGCCTAAATAGATATCATATTTAGATATATACACATTCTTTAGATGAAATGATTGCCATTCCAGATCACAGATGAACACATTGGATATACTAGGAATCTGCATTCCGTTCGAGCCTGCAACGAAAGACAGATTACACGGTCACGATGAATAGCCAAATACCCCACTCTAGACCCCTACGGGTGCGGCAAACTACCCGCCAAGTACCCGAAGCGAAGCAACCTCCCTCAACAACGTGAGTAGGCCACTCGGCACTTCAAGCTACCCGGTAGTTTGTGCACCCCTCTATGGGTCTATCCTAGGAGCAAAAACAGTAAAAAGAAATTATACACTGGCGGCTACAACCTCATCCCGGATGTGCGGCCATACAAATAATATTACATCAAATTACATATTACATGAATTGAAAGATAAAGAAAACTCTCATCTCACAACCTCCGGCTATTCATCCGTGACAATCCAACGAATTCATATACACAAACAATCAACATTACCGATCACAGATATGTATAACCCCCACTAATCGACGTATAGCGATTAGTAGACGTTCAATACATATATCACATCACAGATATAACCCATTAGCCAAAGTCTACAGAAATTCGATCAAAATACGGATTTGTAACCACCCCAAAAACAAATTTTGTTCTCTGAAAATTCTGGGCAGAAACAAACCATCCTAAAAATCACAAAACACCAATATAAGAACACTGCAGTAAAATTAACCCACAACCGAGTCAACTCGGCCGTGGATCCGCGGCAGGAGCATGCTCTTTCCGTTGTTCCGCGGCGTGTTGACAGAGTTGGTGGATCATTTTTCTTGTGTGTTCTTTAAAAACCCTGAGCCGATTTTTAGTACGTGATTTATTATTTTTTGAACAGAAAACAAAATCGGCAGAAAGTTCATTTTCCGAGGTGTTTTGCGGTTTTTTTGTCCGATCGAAATTCTAGATACTTTGCTAACATGCTAGTGTGTGTTTAGCTAGGCTCTGATACCACTGTTAGGTCCACGTTACCTCTCCCGGTTCTTTCGGGATTGCGGAAACGGTGAAAAACAATTTTTAGGGTTTTGGTAACATGGACTAGAAAACCCGGATCTATGCTAAACAATACACACTAGCAACAACTACGAGCTTTAGCTACTCGGTTAGGGGGTTATACCTAGCCTTGAACTCCTTCTCTTCTTGTTGTTCTCCTCCTTGCTTGCTCCTTGTGGTAGTTTGAACGGCTCCTCCTCCTCGTCTCCTCTTTGCCGAAGATAGATCCATCCGAGGGCCTCAAACTTGAGCTCCTACCTCAACCTTGAGGTAACTAAAGTATTAGGCTTGCTAGACCTTCAACCTTAGGATGAGTAGAGATGAGTTTTGGTGTTTTATCTTGAAGGCAAATGGTTCTCAACTCATGAGAGGGATTTTGCCTTGAGAGAGAGGAAGAGGATGAGAGCTATGGATGAGAGAGAAGATGCAAGTAAGAATGATCAATTTTACAACCATGCTCTCATATTTTAGAAAATGATAATAATAATAATAATTAACAATTTGTGATGGTGAGTTGATGAATGACCATTATCATTTCATTCATTAAATGCTTTTGCAAAGAATAAGAAGCATCTTTGAAAACAAATGATGATGGTCAACAAGTCCACTTTGGTCAACCGGTCAACAAAGTCAACAAGTCAATAAAAGTCAAGAATTCAACTCAACCATGGCACAATAATTGTTAACTAATATTATTAATCATATTTCCTATTCTCATTAGCATTTGGAAAAAGACAACAGTCAACTGTGCATACACACCCATACCATAACCCTAATGAGAATCCTCTGCCTCTGTCTCAGTCAACTGTGCATACACACCCGCATCTGTGTTCCGAGGAACATGAATACAATGAGATAAAACCAATCCCAAAAGATATACTAGGATCTGGCTTAAACCAAAGCCCGCTAGTAATAACTGTCCGGACACCAAACGTGCACAAGTGCGCGGATGTGAACGAACCCCGTCGCAAAACCATGCGATCTCTACTCTGTTTTGCCCAAAGGCGAATAACCCTCTGTGTGGGACTCTAAAGACTCGACACAACGCTGGCAGTAGGGTTAACCACATACCGCAAGCGGTACAAGCTGTACGTAACGGTCCCCAGGTAGATGCCGATAAGAAGGCTGATGAGGTGAACCCATCCGAACTCCTACTGAGCCTGTATGTGACAATCTCCGTACAGTCCGGTCTGTTCATCTAAGAGTATCGTATGGCGGGCCTAGGGGGGTGGCAAACGTCAGTCCCCTAATAGCGGTACAAGTCGTGTCGGATTGTAGCCTAAAACACCCTGAGAAACTACTGGTAACACTACCAGCAAATCTCGCTTGCCCTGGCCAGGGACGACTATGTGTAATGGCTCTCCTAGACACAGCACGATATCAACTCCCAATACCGGGAGAGACGAATTCTGTCTAACCGTCACTGCCTCCAAGTGCTTCGGGACTGCTCCCAACTACTACCTGTTTGCACGACTCAGTAGATCCGTGGTAGGGTAGTAATCAAAGAACAGTGGGAACACACTCGAGGCGAAGTGACAGTATCAAGTCAGCGGACTAAGCTGTACTCATATCACCTGGGAACTGTTAACTGACGATAGGTATAATACCAACCAACAGTTCCCGACGAGTCCTGTCCAGTGTACTCGTAACCTAACGAGCACCTGCATACTATCTCCAGTACGACGTACTGATGGCTGTGGGACAGACCATCTCCCCTGCTGGGAAGAGAAGCGTATGCACCAGTCTACTCTGGAGTATCGATGTCCTGTCTCGATATTCCTACGACTAGGGACCAGAATAAAGATGTGCTTATAGACTACCCAGCCCCTACTAGTGTGATCGCCATCACAACATCGGTAGTCAAGCAAAGATCCTAAGAGCTCCATCAATATGTTTTAGCGATATGTTAAAAGAAACATATACACATATTAAGATAGAAACAAACCAAGTAGCATACTACTATGTCGAGCAAGACTGTCGTAAAACCGTATATATATTCCAAGCTTCCAAATTGTATTATACAAACTAGTACTATACAATAATGGCTTCTAGGGCATACATATCTAACATAAATCGGGCATGGTTGATGCCTCGTAGACCTTTGTGAGAGTGCCTAGTAACCCTACAGTGGTATCAGAGACAAGCTAGACCTTTAGGCGAAGCCTAGGCGAAGTTTAAAGTCCGATCGAACTCCGAATACCCGTGAAACCCTAGTTTCTGGAAATTTTTCAAAAATGTTGATATTTTCATATTAATGTTAGGTTTACCCAGCACCTTATAAAGGGTTTGGAAGCATCACATGTCTCAAAATTAAATTTTTGGGGTGCTAAGTGAACACACAAAGAATCATTCATAGAAAAATTAGGGTTTCATAACTTTAAACAATATCACAAGTAACAAAGGCTAGGGTTTTGAGAGTACAACCTTTGTAGCTCCCTACGCTAGACTCCTTGGCCACTTGAGGGTTGGAAAAGGGTTCGCTTGAGGTCTTCTAATGTCCACGACGATCCACCCGAAGCTCTTTAGTCCAAGCTTGCAACTTCACTTGATCAAGAGAAGAAAATGAAGCTAACACTCTTCACAAGTGGGCAAGACTTGTGTAGAATGGTGTTGTGGTGGCTTTTTTCACTTCAAAATCCTAACTTGGTGAGTGCTTTGCTTACTAGAGAAAACTAGAGAGAAAAAGATCAAGGAGGAAGAAGATGATGACTTTTGAAATATCAAGAGAATGATAATGTCTTATGAAAAATAGAAAATATATGTATATATATTTTCTACTCTTCATCTCAAACCCTAGTTATATTATATGGATATTTATTTCACTTGAGTTAAAACACAAGAGGAAGATTAACTCATGGTTAATAAGTAGGTGAGCATGGTTAGTTGAAGAAGAGTGTAGAATCTAAACCATGAATTATCCTTTTCTTTTTCTTTTTGTTTTAACACAAATAGAAATAATAATCCATATATAAAACCAAGGTGTGAGTCTTATATTGACACCATTTTCTATGTATATACAACCATGAAGGATGATGTATGTATGTATGTGTGCATGCACATCCATATGTGCATGAATAAGAATGAATGCATACATGCATACATACATCCAAAATACAAGAAAGGATTTCTAGTGAGAAACTAATGGTTAAATGATAAATCTACACTTGATTTAGCAATCCGGCCATATCACATATGACCCAATCAAAAGCAAGGCGCCCGATTAATATACGGTATCTTATACGCGCATTTAAACCGGGTCGATGCGCATATCGCATATGCGCAACACAACGTTTCGCCTGGACTAGCCAACTCCTTTGTGGGACTCTAAGACTCGTCAATACGCCGGCAGTGGGTGATGATCACATCAAGCACCCCCAAGCCACAAGCGGTCAGCTAAACGTAACGGCCACCCGGGTATTGAGCGATCAGAAGAAAACAAGCGAACCTGCTACAAGTCCCGTCGAGCTAACCGGCAACACTACCGTACAGTCCAGTCTCTTCGTCAGATATGCTGCATATCGAGTCTAGGGATGGTAACGTCGACTCCAATAACTCAATAAGTCGTGCCGATAAATGGTCTATAACAGATCGAGAAATTATCGATAACACTTATCAGTAAATCTCAGCAGCCCTGGCCAGGAACTTACTGTTATAACCAGTCGAGCACAGCGAAGCATCAACTCCCAATACCGGGAGAGACGAAACCCCTCCTATCACTCATCGCTTTCGTGTGTCTCGGGACTGTACCTAACGGCCACCTGTTTGCACGACTCAGTAGAGCCGTGGTAGGGTGGTAATCAAAGTACAGTGGGAGAACACACAAGACTCTATGACGATCTCGGGTCTACAAACTAACTTGTACCAGTGTCATCTGAGAACTGCTATCCGACGATAGATATAATTCCATATAGGAGTTCTCGGTGAGTCCATCCAGTGTACCCAGTCACCACTGAGCACCCGTATATGATCTTGATGTCAAACATCGATGAATGTGGGAACATTCATCGCCCATCGTATGGGTCTAGTATCATATACGCTAGTCTGCTCTGGTATATCAATGCCCCGTCTCGATATACCTACGACTAGGGACATTCCAGGATATGCTTATAAACTACAGATGTCACACTAGTATGATCTCCATCATAATCACAGTAGTCAAGTCGATATCCTCACGGCTTTATCAGCATGTATGAATGAATAAAAGCATGATCAAATCTATATGTCAGATAAAGAAGAACCAGATAGCATACTATCATGTGGAGAAAGAATGTACACTGAATATATATATACATGTACAGATATATCCACTATCATATAATGGCCTCTAGGGTATACATATATCCAACAATCTCCTACTTGCACTAAGGCCAGTTATTGGCGTATCTCATACCCAACATCACAAAAAGTCGCTCATGCTGCGGCTGAGGGAGGGCCTTGGTGAATGGATCCGCGGCGTTATTCTTTGTGTCTACTCTCCTAATCTCGATCTCGCGGCGATCTACTATCTCCCGGATCAAATGAAAGCGCCTCAGGATATGTCTGGACCGCTGATGGGACCTGGGCTCCTTGGCTAACGCCATAGCCCCATTATTATCACAATACAATGGTATTGGGTCAATAATG
This sequence comes from Agapanthus africanus, assembly GCA_030015575.1. Lineage (NCBI taxonomy): Eukaryota > Viridiplantae > Streptophyta > Magnoliopsida > Asparagales > Amaryllidaceae > Agapanthus > Agapanthus africanus. The sequence goes on from CM057347.1 coordinate 297,040,122, forward strand.
GTTGGAACTACTCCTAGCTCCGAGACGAACTTCTTCATCCAGACAGCTTCCTTGGCGGCATCATTTGCAGCAATGTACTCAGCCTCCATCGTAGAGTCTGCAACGGTATCCTGTTTGGAACTCTTCCAACTTACCGCCCCTCCATTGAGGGTAAATACAAACCCGAAGATAGATTTGCTGTCGTCCTTATCGCTCTGGAAGCTCGAATCGGTAAAGGCCTCCATTTGGAGATCTCCATTACCATACACCAAGAACAATTCTTTAGTCCTTCGTAAGTACTTAAGAATGTTCTTCACAGCTGTCCAGTGATTCTCCCCTAGGTTGGATTGATACCTGCTTACAACACGAAGTGCATAAGCTACATCTGGGCGTGTACATAACATCGCATACATTATAGATCCTACTGCCGAAGCATAGGGTATAATGCTCATGCGAGCTCTCTCTTCATCGATCTTTAGGCAAGAGTCCTTGGAGAGAGTGACCCCATGGCAAGCGGGTAAGGCACCCCGCTTGGAGTCTTCCATACTAAACCTTTTTAGGATGGTGTTGATGTACCTGGTTTGGGACAATCCTAATAACCTTTTGGATCTATCCCTATAGATCCTTATGCCCAGAATGTATGTGGCATCACCCAGGTCCTTCATGGAGAACCTTAGTGATAAGAAAGATTTGACCGACTGTAGCATAGGAATATCATTTCCTATCAGAAGAATGTCGTCCACGTATAATACGAAGAATGTGACAGCTCTCCCTACAGCCTTCTTATAAACACAAGGTTCATCTGGATTTTTGATGAAATCAAACTCTTTGATGACATCATCGAAACAGATGTTCCAACTCCGTGATGCCTGCTTTAACCCATATATGGATTTAAGCAATTTACATGCTTTCCCGCTGCTCCCACTGTCAATGAAGCCCTCTGGCTGATCCATACAAACGCATTCTTCTAAATTTCCATTTAGAAATGCTGTTTTAACGTCCATCTTCCAGACTTCATAGTCGTAAAGAGCTGCAATAGCAAGTAGGATCCGAATGGATTTAAGCATGGCTACGGGAGAAAAAGTCTCGTCATATTCCAAACCTGGTCTTTGACGAAAACCCTTCGCCACAAGTCTTGCCTTATAGGTCTCCACCTGCCCATCTATACCAATTTTTCTTTTAAATATCCATTTGCACCCCACAGGTTTTACCCCACGGGGTACAACGTCCAAAGTCCATACTTTGTTGGTGTACATAGACTCCATTTCGGATCTCATGGCATCCAGCCACTTCACAGAGTCTCCACTCGTGATAGCTTGCTGAAAACTGGTAGGATCATCATCATCCATGATGCAGTCTTCTCCGTTACCATCAATGAGGAAACCGTAGTACCTCTCCGGTGGGAGAGAAGTCCTACCAGACCTACGGAGTGGCTGAGGTTCTTCAGTTTCTATTGCAACAGCCGGTTCAACCAAGTTGTCATTTGTAGTTTGTGTCTCTAGAACCTCTTCTAGATCTACCACCTTGCCATCGTCTTTATCTGTGAAAAACTCTTGTTCCTCTTTGTGGTAGAAAAGATATCCATAAGAATTCCTTGGATATCCCACAAAGTTACACATGACTGACCGTGTCTCGAGTTTGTCCAGATTCTGCTTTTTAACATAGGCCGGGCAACCCCAAATCTTAATTCTCTTAAGAGATGGTCTCTTCCCATGCCACATCTCATATGGCGTGGTAGACACGGTTTTGATTGGAACCCTGTTTAGTAGAAACGCTGCAGTCTCCAATGCATGCCCCCAAAATGAGACGGGTAACTCAGCATCACTCATCATGGAACGGACCATATCTAATAGGGTCCGATTCCGTCGTTCTGACACACCGTTGTGCTGTGGTGTATAAGGAGGAGTGAGCTGAGAGAGAATCCCATTCTCTTTTAGGAAGTTTGCGAATTCTGTACTGAGGTACTCACCACCTCGATCTGATCGAAGCATCTTAATACTAAAGACGGTTTGTTTTTCTACTTCTTGTTTATATTCAATGAATTTCTCGAAAGCTTCGGACTTGTGCTTTAATAAAAATACATGACCGAATCTTGAGAAATCGTCAGTGAACGTAATGAAGTATGAAAAACCGCCTCTAGCCTGTGTAGACATTGGCCCGCATACATCACTATGTATGAGGCCTAGGAGCTCAGTAGCTCTTTCTCCGTGTCCGGTAAACGGAGTTTTGGTCATTTACCCTTGATACAAGACTGGCAAGTCGCATAAGATTTATATTCAAAAGGGTTTAAATATCCATCTTTGTGTAACTTGTTTAGTCTTGTTTCGTTAATATGACCAAGTCTACAGTGCTAAAGAAAATCTTCATTTAATTCTGAAAGTTTTCTTTTATTAGTGTGTTGTATACTGAAAACTGTGTGTTGATTTAGGACATATATCCCGTTATTAAGCGTACCATACCCAACCAACATTTGATTCAGGTGAATGTTCATAACATTGTTCTGCAATACAAACTTATATCCTTCATTGTCTAACAAAGAGACGGATATTATATTACAAAGCATACTTGGTACAAAATAACATGGGTTCAAAACCAATATACACCCAGAAGGCAACCCCAAGTGATACTCTCCCACTACGACTGTATGTACATTGGAACCATTTCCAACGCGGAGAGTATGGTCACCTGTCTTCAAAACCTTGCTATTTTTCAGCCCCTGCATAGAATTGCAAATGTGAGAACCTGAACCGGTATCCAATACCCAGGAAGCAGAGTTTATTGAAAAACAATTTTCTGTCACAAACGCACCTGAAGCAGAATCATCTCCATGCTTCTTCTTGAGATTTAAGTACTCCGTGCAGTTGCGTTTCCAATGTCCTGTCTTGTGGCAATGAAAACATTCCCCATTCCCCGAGTCTCCAGCTTTGGACTTTTCCTTTCCTTTCACCTTTTTAACTCCACTCTTAGGATTGGTGGGCTTCTTCTTTTTCTTTCCCTTGGCCTTAGCTTTTGGGCGAGAAGAGGAAGACTGTCCAACAGTCATAACGGGAGTTTTTACTGATTTCATAGCGCTCTCTGCACTCCTTAACATATTAAGGAGTTCAGGTAGTTCCTTCTCCATGTTATGCATGTTGAAGTTCACTATGAATTGAGCAAAGGTGGAGGGGAGGGACTGCAGAATAATATCCGTATATTGTTCATTGTCCATCGTCCATCCAAGGTCCTCAAGCTCTTCTATAAGAGCTATCATCTTCAGAACATGGTCTCCTACTGGTGTGCCAGGGGCCATTCGCATCTGAAACAATTTCTTTGATGCTTCGTATCGTAATACACGGGATTGCTCTCCACACAACTCCTTTGTATGGAGCAATATGGTTTGAATGTCCATATTCTCGTGCTGCTTTTGATGTGTATTGTCCATCGATGCAAGCGTGAGGCATTTGGCCGTGGCACAGTCAGCGTCCCATGTTTTGCGGACTTCAATATCCGCAACTGAGGATTTTGGACCTGGGGTGGGCGGGGCTGAAGCCGTGAGGACATATGATACTTTATTATAAGTCAAGGCTATTTTCAAATTCCTTAGCCAGTCTTTATAATTGGTCCCATTCAGTTTATTTTTATCTAGTAGAAGCTTGAGTCCAGTCATAGGTATTTGCCATTAAGAGAGAGAAAAGAATACACTCAGCGAAAGCTCTTGCATAGATCAAATTGGTTATTATCTTGTCTAATCGATGTTTCCCACTACTTTAATCGAGTTTTTCTTTCAAACCTTAAAAAGAAAACTAGCCAGGATTAATTACAGTCTACAACTTCGCTAACCGTTCAGCCAGGCCAGTGTCGGTACTTGAGGAAGGTTCCCCGTGCTTTCGCACGGACCTAATTAAAGTAAACCTCATTTTCCCAGAGGCGTAGCCCCGTTAACACCTTTCTAGACACCTAATGAGTTAGCTAATTGTAAACTGCAAAACTCTCCTGGGAGCAACTATCGCCCACAGTGGGTCGGGATCCAACCATCATATGGAAGCTATGCAATCTCATTGCAAATCTCAACACTTGAAATTCCCGATGTGGTTTTTACCCCTAGTACTTATGACCTTAACTAAGGTCAACAAATCATAAGTACCAGTCAAGTTCTACCCGTCATTTCTTGATTAATTAGACCCACCCATATGACCCTTAACTGTGGTCAACAAAGTCATATGAATGTCCTAATTAATCTGCATCATATGCAGTGTAGGAAGACGTCACTTAGCTACCGTACACTACGCCTTAACTAAAGTCAACAAACGTAGCACGAATACTAAGTACTCTACTTCCTAAAATGACGGAGGGCTGCGGATGATTTTTAAGAAAATCTTTAATGCTTTGAACTTGATATCGTTGTAGAATCAAAAGGTTTTCAAAAGGAGTGGCTTAAACTCCGCAGTTTTGAAATGTAGCTTTTTCATAAAGAGCCGAGCGGTTTTCAAATCCGATTCTACAACATGTTTTTAGGTTTATTTTCTTTACATTAATCATATTAATGTAGTCCCATCATTTAAGTCCTTAAGCCAATTACAGAAAAGAAACGAAAATAACACGTACGCTTATGCCATCCGCATTCGCCGCAATGTTCTGTTATGCACCGTTAGGTTACTTAACTAACGGCATACCGTGACGGGACTAGCGCGGGTGTAAAACAGAAGCAACGTCTACTATATATCTCATATATAATATATCATTCGTTTCAGATATCACAGAACACAGGCAGCAGAAACATATATATATATAATGTGGGATATACTAGGATGTCCGTATTTAGTATTTAGCCAACAATAGAAAATACGGATTCCACAGTCGCGATGAATAGCCAAGCCCACACCCCTAGACCCCTATGAGAGCAGCAAGCGACCCTACTAATCCTGGAGTTTAGGAGACCCGGTCTCGACTCCTCAAGATGGCCTCCCACTGAACCCCAGAACCCGGTCACTCGTGCTCCCCTCCTTGGGTCTATCCTAATGCGGAAAAGTAAATAATATACAACACTGGTGACATCAACCTCAACCCGGAAGTGCCCCAAATAAAAGAATATTACATTACATTTGAATTTTACATGAATGAAAAATAAAACTCTCATCTCACATAAAAACCCCCGGCTATTCAATCGCGACAATCCTGCACATCATATCTCAGCAACACATAATATCATATATCATCAACGTAAGTAAGTATGCGTACCCCGATTGTCGTTGATGTATAGCAACGAAACCGGCGATATCGACATACTACACTTACGGTCACAGAAAAGAAAGTGTAAAACTACAATATTTAGAATCCACATTCTCTTTAGACATCGTAAATGCGAAATATTACATACTTCGTATTTCATGCCAAACGATATGAATTCCACATATTGCATCACATTCCAGATAAATAGACAATATTAAACTTTTTGAACGAATGATCAAATACCCAAAATTTCCCAAAGCTCAACACTTGAGCGGAGTTCAAAAACATCGGAACGTGCCACAGTAGTAGCGGTCCAGCCGTAGAAGGGTCAAGCCAACGCCTCACATGTGGCACGCCGTACTGCCCCAAACCCTAAGGTTCAAAAGGCAGTTCTAGACGGTCACATAATCGAGTTAAGGTTTGTTGTCTTCTAGAGGGTCTACCACAAAAAACTTGCACATATTTCCGAAAGATTTAAACCCCGTGAAAGAGTGAGTTAATGATACTCGTTCGAACACTTTAATACTTTCTAAATTACCCGGAAAAAAGCACGAAATTAAAATTCCGATCGAATCGTAGAATCCAAAACCACCCCCAGAACTTTCAACACTAGATTCAGATTAAACATACTCAAAAATATATATAAGCAGGTAGGGAAAACACTGTACAAAAACGAGGCAGTGAATCGCCTATACGGCCGCAGAGCCACGGCCTAAGCAACCTTTTGCCGCGGTTCTGCGGTAGGGTTTACTGTTCACAGCTTCGTATTTTACAATTTGTCTTAGATTTACCTACTGTATTTTTTAAGTATTTTTAATTCTGAAAAATAACAGATTTGAGAAAATGTCCAGAGAGTGCTAAAAACCCCGTATTTTTCGGTTCGATCGGAGTTTCAACTTCGTTAAAGTGTCGCCTAAAGTTCTAGGTCGGCTCTGATACCAATGTTAGGTTTACCCAGCACCTTATAAAGGGTTTGGAAGCATCACATGTCTCAAAATTAAATTTTTTGGGTGCTAAGTGAACACACAAAGAATCATTCCTAGAAAAATTAGGGTTTCATAATTTTAAACAACATCACAAGTAACAAAGGTTAGGGTTTTGAGAGTACAACCTTTGTAGCTCCCTACGCTAGACTCCTTGGCCACTTGAGGGTTAGAAAAGGGTTTGCTTGAGGTCTTCTAATATCCACGACGATCCACCCGAAGCTCTTTTGTCCAAGCTTGCAACTTCACTTGATCAAGAGAAGAAAATGAAGCTAACACTCTTCACAAGTGGGCAAGACTTGTGTAGAATGGTGTTGTGGTGGCTTTTCTCACTTCAAAATCCTAACTTGGTGAGTGCTTTGCACACTAGAGAAAACTAGAGAGCAAAAGATCAAGGAGGAAGAAGATGATGGCTTTTGAAATATCAAGAGAATGATAATGTCTTATGAAAAATAGAAAATATATGTATATATATTTTCTACTCTTCATCTCAAAACCTAGTTATATTATATGGATATTTATTTCACTTGAGTTAAAACACAAGAGGAAGATTAACTCATGGTTAATAAGTAGGTGAGCATGGTTAGTTGAAGATGAGTGTAGAATCTAAACCATGAATTATCCTTTTCATTTTCTTTTTGTTTTAACACAAATAGAAATAATAATCCATATATAAAACCAAGGTGTGAGTCTTATATTGCCACCATTTTCTATGTATATACAACCATGAAGGATGATGTATGTATGTATGTGTGCATGCACATCCATATGTGCATGAATAAGAATGAATGCATACATCCAAAATACAAGAAAGGATTTCTAGTGAGAAACTAATGGTTAAATGATAAATCAACACATGATTTAGCAATCCGGCCATATCACATACGACCCAACTAAAAGAAAGCCGCTCGATTAATATACGGTATCTTATACGCGCATTTAAACCGGGTCCATGCGCATATCGCATACGCGCACCACAACGTTTCGCCTGGACTAGGCAACTCCTTTGTGGGACTCTAAGACTCGTCAATACGCCGGCAGTGGGTGATGATCATATCAAGCACCCCCAAGCCGCAAGCGGTCAGCTAAACGTAATGGCCACCCGGGTATTGAGCGATCAGAAGAAAACAAGCGAACCTGCTACAACTCCAGTCGAGCCAACCGGCAACACTATCGTACAGTCCGGTCTCTTCGTCAGATATGCTGCATATCGAGTCTAGGGATGGTAACGTCGACCCTAATAACTCAATAAGTCGTGCCGATGAATGGTCTATAACAGATCGAGAAATTACCGATAACACTTATCAGTAAATCTCAGCAGCCCTGGCCACGGACTTACTGTTATAACCAGTCAAGCACAGCGCATCATCAACTCCCAATACCGGGAGAGACGAAACCCCTCCTATCGCTCATCGCTTTCGTGTGTCTCGGGACTGTACCCAACGGCCACCTGTTTGCACGACTCAGCAGAGCTGTGGTAGGGTGGTAATCAAAGTACAGTGGGAGAACACACAAGACTCTATGACGATCTCGGGTCTACAGACTAACCTGTACCAGTGTCACCTGAGAACTGCTATCCGACAATAGATATAATTCCATATAGGAGTTCTCGGTGAGTCCGTCCAGTGTATCCAGTCACCACTGAGCACCCATATATGATCTTGATGTCAAACATCGATGAATGTGGGAACATTCATCGCCCATCGTATGGGTCTAGTATCATATACGCTAGTCTACTCTGGTATATCAATGCCCCGTCTCGATATACCTACGACTAGGGACATTCCAGGATATGCTTATAAACTACAGATGTCCCACTAGTATGATCTCCATCATAATCATAGTAGTCAAGCCGATATCTTCTGGGCTTTATCAGCATGTATGAATGAATAAAAGTATGATCAAATCTACATGTCAGATAAAGAAGAACCAGATAGCATACTATCATGTCGAGCAAGAATGTACACTGAATATATATATACATGTACAGATACATCCACTATCATATAATGGCCTCTAGGGCATACATATATCCAACAATTAAAAATACTCAAAAAATCAGCAGGGTATTTTAGGAATTACTGTGCAAAACGAGCCATTAATTCGCTTAAAGCGCTGCGGAACCACGGCCGTACCATGGCTTGCGCGGCGGTTTCGCGGCGCTACAGTGGCATTAGGGTTTTATTTTGCTGCAGTTGATCCGTAGGTACTTCCTGATGCTTCTGGGAATTTTTAATTATACTCAAGTGTTGAGTATTCTGGGTTGTATTGGGAACTCGTTGATTCGATCGGAAAGTTTAACTTCGTTTAATTTTTCTGGATAATTTTAGAACGTGTTAAAAAGTTCGAACGGATATCAATAACTCACTTTTTCCCCTGCCGGAAAATTTCCAAGCGTTGGATTTTTCCGTAGTTTAAGAACGTTCTAAGTCGTGCAAGTAACGCGGTGGACCCTCTAGAAGACAACAAACCTTAACTCGATTATATGACCGTCTTGAACTGCCTCAAAACCTTAGGGTTTGGGGCAGTACGGCGTGCCACATGTGAGGCGTTGGCTTGACCCTTCTATGGCTGGACCATTGGTACTGTGGCATGTGATGGATGTTTTTAAACTAATTTCAAGTGTTGAGAACTATTTGGGAAATCTTGGGTGTTTGATTATTTGATCGGAAAGTTTAACATTGTCTGTTTATCTGGAATGTGATACAATATTTGGAATCCACATGTAGTTATGAGATAACTAATTTGAATGTTGTAAATTTAGCAGTTTAGTCTCTTTTGATCGGTTGCCACGGGATTTTGATATGATCAAAAGTCCGTCGCAATCACATAGCGTACGCGGATACTTGCCGGGTAAACTTAATAGACAGCCACGCCCCATAGCCTCGACCAAGTGACTGTAGGAGAACCCCGTTGCCAAAAGCATCCGTTCGGGTGCTCGCGGCAGCGGTGTTCCGCCTTAGTGCACTTCGTCGATGGCATCCGGGGGTGCGGCCGTCTACTAAAGTTTGCGACGAGCATTCGATCAGGATGTCGGGAATCTTGTTGAATTGCCTGACTTGATATTGAAAAGTGTTTTCGATAAAGAGACTAAAATGCGGGGTTTATAATTGTTAGGCATGCGATATCTAAGGAATTCATTTTGTTAGGCATGCGATGTCTAAGGAAGTTGCGGATTCCAACTGTTGTAGTTTTACACCTTTTTTCTGCGGCCGTAAGTGTAGCATGTAGTTGTATTGCCGGTTTTCGTTGCTATACATCAACGACAATCGGTGTATGCATACTTACGTTGATGATATGAGATACTATGTGTTGCTGTGATATGTTATATTGGATCGTCGTTTTTAAATGGCCGGGGGTTTTATGTGAGATGTGAGTTTTTCTTTTTCATTCAGGTAAAATTCATTTGTATGTAATATTCTTTTATTGGGGCACTTCCGGGCAGAGGATGATATCACCATTGTATATTATTTACTTTTTGTTAGTGTATATGCCCTAGAGGCCATTACTGTATCATACTAGTTTGTATATTACTTAATGGAGCTTGGAATATTCACAGTTGTATAGACAATCTTGGTCAAAATGGTAGTATGCTACTTGGTTTGTTTCTACTTTAATGTGTACATGTGTTTCATTTAATATATCACCTATACACATTAGTGGAGCCCTTAGGATCTTTGCTTGATTACCAGCGTTGTGATGGCAATCACACTCGTGGGGCTGGGTAATCTATAAGCACATCCTTATACAGGTCCTTAGTCGTAGGACTATCGAGACAATGCATCGATACTCCGGAGTAGACTAGCGTATGCGCTTCTCATCCCAGCTGGGGAGACGGTCTGTCCCACAGCCGTCAGTATGTCATACTTGAGATAGTATGCGGGTGCTCGTTAGGTTACGAGTACACTGGACATGACTCGTCGGGAACTGATTGGTTGGTACTATACCTATCGTCAGTTATCAGTTCCCAGGTGACATGAGTACAGCTTAGTCCGCTGACTTGACACTGTCACTTCGCCTCGAGTGTGTTCCCACTGTACTTTGATTACTACCCTACCACGGCTCAAAGGAGTCGTGCAAACAGGTAGTAGTTAGGTGCAGTCCCGTAGCACTTAGAGGCAGTGACGGTTAGACAGGATTCGTCTCTCCCGGTATTGGGATTTGATATCGCGCTGTCATGGAGAGCCATTGCACATAGTCGTCCCTGGCCAGGGCAAGGGAGATATACTAGTAGGTTTCCAGTGTTATCTCAGGGTGTTCTGGGCTACACTCCGACATGACTTGTACCGCTATTAGGGGACTGACGTTTACCGGCCCCCTAGGCCCACCATGCGATATTCTCAGACGAACAGACCGGAATGTACGGAGACTGTCATATTCAGGCTCAGTAGGAGTTCAGATGGGTTTCACCTCGTCCGTCTTCTTATCGGCATCTACCTAGGGGCCGTTACGCACAGCTAGTGCCGCTTGCGGTCTGTGGTTAAACCCACTGCCAGCGTAGTGTCGAGTATTTAGAGTCCCACACAGAGAGCTATTCGCCTTTAGGCAAAAGAGTAGAAGTCGCATGGTTTTGTGACAGGGTTCGGTCACATCCGCGCACTTGTGCTCGTTTGGTATCCGGGCAGTTATTACTAGCGGGTTTTGGGTTAAGACAGATCCTAGTATACGTTTTGAGATTGATTTTATCTCATTTGCATTCGTGTTCCTCGGAACGCGGATGCGGGTGTGTATGCACGGTTGACAGAGACAGAGGCAGAGGATTCTCATTAGGGTTGTTGACTGTTGACGTTTGCTAAATCCTAATGAGAATAAGAAATATGATTAATGATAATATTAATTGAGTATTATTGTGCCATGGTTGGGTTGAAAGGTTGACCTTGTTGACTTTGTTGACCGGTTGGCTAGGTTGGACTTGTTGACCACCATCATTACAATGGCTATCATTTCTTGGCATTGACTTTAGCTTGCTTGATGGTTCACAAATTGCATTTAATGCATGAAATGATATTGCCATTTGATATGATAACAACCATCACATAATACTCAATTATTATTATGTGTTATGATTATTTTTGATTATGAGAGCAAGGGTGAGAAATGTCTTGCTCATTCTTTCATTTCCTTTCTCTCTCATGCTCAAGCTCTCCCTCTTCCTCTCTCTCTAGTTCATGGTTCTATTTTCTCATTTGTTGAGAAGCAAGAACCATAGAGATAAAAACTATTACACTTCTCTACTCATCCTAGTACACAAGGTCTAGCAAGCCAAGTATTCTAGTTTTCTTCTAGTTTGAAGTTGAAGCCAAAGGTAGAAGCTTTCGGGTGGATACATCTTCGGTGCAAGGAGACGACAAGGTGAGGCCGATCCGACCACCGCAAGAAGTTGAAGAAGAAGGAGTTCATGTTAAGGTATAACCCCCTAACCGAGTAGGTAAAACTCCTAGTTAGGTTGTTAGATAGTTGTTTAACAAAGATCTATATTTTGAGTCCATGTTACCTCCAAAGTAAAAATCGTTTTTCACCATTTCCGCAACCCTAAAGAACCGGGGATGGGTAACGTGGACTTACAGTGGTATCAAAGCCTAGTTAAACACTATCTAACATGTTAGCAAAGTAACTAGAAGTTCGATCGGAGAAAAAGTCGCGAAACATCCCCGAAACATCAAGTTTCTGCCGATTCTGTTTTCTGTTCAAAAATTAATTAATCATACATTAAAAATCGGCTCAGGCTTTTTAAAACCCACACAAGAAAATTGGTCCACCGACTCGGTCAAAGCACCGCGGAACCGCGGCAGGAGCGTGCTCCCGCCGCGGATCCGCGGCCGAGTTGACTCGGCCGTGGCACAATTTTGCTGCAGTGTTTTTCTGGGTGTGTTTTGGGATTTTTACAATATGATTTTTCTGCCCAGATTTTCCAGAAAGCAAAATTTGATTTTGGGGTTTAAAAATCCGTATTTTGATCGAACTTCTAAAAACTTAAGCTAACGGGTTATATCTGTGATGTGATATATGTATTGAACGTCTGCTAATCGCTATACGTCGATTAGTGGGGGTTATACATATCTGTGATCTGTAACGTTGATGGTATGTGTATATGAATTCGTTGGATTGTCGCGGATGAATAGCTGGGGGTTGTGAGATGAGAGTTTTCTTTATCTTTCAATTCTTGTAATTAGTAATTGATGTAATATTATTTATATGGCCGCACAACCGGGATGAGCTTGTAGCCGTCATTGTATAATTTCTTTTACTGTTTTTGCTCCTAGGATAGACCCATGGAGGGGGTACACAAACTACCGAGTACCTCGAAGTGCCGAGTGGCCTACTCACGTTGTTGAGGGAGGTTGCTTCACTTCGGGTATTTGGCGGGTAGTTTGCCGCACCCGTAGGGTCTAGGGTGGGGTATTGGCTATTCATCGCGACCGTCTAATCCGTTTTTTGTTACAGGCTCGTACAGAATGCGTATTCCTAGTATATCCAATGTGTTCATCTGTGATCTGGAATGGCTATCATTGCATCTGACGAATGTATATATCTATATATGATATCTATTTAGGCGTTGCTTATGTTTTGCATCCGCGCTAGTCCAGCCCCCGCTCTGTCGTTAGTTAAGTAACCTAACGGGTAATAACGGGGCCCCGTGGTGAATGCGGATGGCATAAGCGTACGTCATATTTTCGTTGTTTTCTGCAATGGTAGGATTAAATGATGGGACACATTAAAATTAATGCATGAAAATAAACCAAAGTAAAGTCGTTGGAACAATTTCAAAAACCACTCGGTTTCTTTTCAAAAACCAACTTTTAAATGCGGAGCTTGAACCACTCCTTTTAAAAGCTATCTCATTCCATCGATTATATCAAGTTCACTACGTTCACGGTTTTGCCAAAACCATTCGTAGCCCTCCATCATTTCAGTTAAATATTCGGTAGTATTCAAGCTATGTATTTTGACCTCACGCCAAGGCATAGTGATTGGTAGCTGCCGGATATTTATCTGTTGCATAGATAGAATGCGTTGGTTTGAGAAAGTCGTACTGCCATTTTTGCCTACGTCAAGGGTAGGTACGGGTGGGTTCAAATTAACCTGGATAATGATGGGTAGAACTTGACATGTGACTTATGACATTTTGACCTCACGCCAAGGTCATAAGAGCATGGGGCAAAAATCCACATCGGGAGTTTCAAAAGAACCTGAAACTTGCTAGCGCTGCATATCATTTGGAGTGTGATGATTCTGGTAGGATTCCTTCAGTTTTATCACGCGATGATATTTGGATCCCGATCCTACTGTGAGTATATGCTACTCCTCGGGAAAATTCTCACTTAACGATCAATGCTATAAACCAAGTAGGTGTCTAGAAAGGTGTTAGCGGGGCTTCGCTCTCAGAGAAAAGAGGTTATTTAATTAAGGAACTTCGCAAAAGCATTGGAAAACCTCTCTCGAAGTACCGACACTGGCCTGGCTGAACGGTTAAGCAAGTATTGTACGGTGAGATTGATCCCGACTAATTCTTCCTTTATGGTTTGAGGAGGGATTCGAGAGACAGTGGGAGCCATCCTGTTTAGACAAACTAAAAACCACTCTAAACTTGCAAGAGCATCATGCTGAGTGTTTCTTCTCTCTCTCCTAATTGCAGCGACCAATCGTCATGACCGGACTTAAGTTACTTCTAGATAAAAACATACTGACAGGGCCAAACTACAAAGATTGCCTCAGGAATGTCAAAATGGCAATCACTTATGACAAGCTGGGGTATCTTCTTACCACCAAAGCTTCCCCTGTCCCAGGTCCCACCTCGAGCGTCGCGGATAAGGAAATCCGTAAGACTTGGGAGATCGATTGCGCGAAGGCCAAGTGCCTCGTGCTTGCCTCTATGGACAATGAACATCAGAGGAGGCACGAGAATATGGACCTTGAATCTATATTTCTCCATAGAAAAGAACTGTATAGAGAGCAATCTCGTATCGCCAGATACGAAGTCTCGAAAAAGCTGTTTTCGGCAAGATTGGCCGTCGGATCATCGGTAGCGGAACACGTGCTTAAAATGATTGGCTTCAATGAGGAGCTCGCGGACCTTAGGAACACGTTAGAGAATGAGCTCTATACGAACTTGATTCTCCAGTCCCTTCCTTCCACTTACGCCCAGTTTATCCTGAACTTCAACTTGCAAGAAAAAGAAGTTGAACTTTCAGAACTCCTCAACATGCTGAGGAGTGCAGAGGGCACCCTACAGAAAGGTAGGGAAACATCCACTTTGTTTGTAGGAGGATCTTCCTCTTCTAGGTCCAAGGCGAAAGCCAAGGGAAAGAAGAAGAAAACCCCCACCAAACCAAGGGGCGGTGTTAGTCAAGTGGATACAAAGGGAAAGGCAAAAGCAACAAAGGTAGCGGGGAAGCTTGTGGGGAAGAGGAATGCTTTTATTGTCATAAGAGTGGACACTGGAAGAAAGATTGCAGGGCTTGGAAGGCCAGAAACCAGGATCCGAAGCAAGTTGCGGGTTCGGCTTCAGGTGTGTATGTTATTGAAAACTGCCTATCAATAAACTCTACTTTCTTGGTATTGGATACCGGATCAGGATCTCATATATGTAATTCTTTACAGGCACTGAGAAAGCGTAGGGTTTGTGTAAGTGCACGGCGGCGCCCCGGCCGTCAATCCGACGGCCAAAAGCGGAAGCGGTGATAAACTTTAAATTTTCTTAAACTGGCAAACCGCCGCGCACTACTACCCGGATCGAACCATTAACTAGTCCTAGCAAACAACAAGAAAGGGAAAAGAGATATACCGACGATCCAAGTCCTCCGGTCTTCTCGTCATGGTCCCGATCTCCTGCGGAAAATCCTGTCTCCTCCTCGTCGCCGGAAGTGCACCACATCGCCTACTTTGTTTACGGGCTCCCACCTCAATGCCGAGGCAACTTGGGCACGAAGCCGGCTACTCGACGTGCCCAAGGTTTGCTGTAGAATATGTAGTGAAGAAGTCTCATTTTGGGGTTGTAGGAGGTGCCATTTTGATGGAGGAATGATACAAGAACTATATGGAGGGACTTTGGGGATTTTGGAACATCAAATGAGCAAAAACCCCACTCCACAAAATTGGGACAGCCCCATCGCATGCTTGGCCAGCCACAATGGTGAGAGGAGAGAATGGAGTGAGTGGGAGAGAGCATCAAAAAGGAGCCATTCTCATCTAATACCCAAAAGAGAGAGAGAGGAAAGGTATCATGCAAAAGAAATGATAGCAACAAATCCAACACTCCAAGGCAACCATCATCTCAAGCATGATGGCTTCAAAAAGTCAAGCCATCATGAGAAGAAGAAGTCAAGGTAAGGTGCTCATCATGAAAACCATCATGATGTAACAAGATGCAAAGAACCCCCTCCACTAATGCCTATTTGCAACAATGCAAATAAACCCTCCTCCACCAAACTTCGGCCAATGAACGGAACAATGGAAATCGGCCGAAACGGAAAGCAAACTGGCAACTCCAGAAAACTGGTCCCGTAATAAATTACAGGAAAACCCCGATACTGTGCATACACACCCGCATTTGTATTCCGACCGAACTACAAATGCAATGAGACAAAATCTACACTGTACTATACTAGGATCCGGCTTATACCAAAGCCGGCTAGTAATATCCGTTCGATCCTGATCCGTGCAATACCGCACGTATCTGATCGAACCCTGCCATATATCCATACGACCTCTACAACCTTTCGCCCGAAAGCTGAGTAACTGAATGTGGGGGACTCTAAAGACCCGTCAACACCTCGGTTGTGGATTTAACCACTAGCACGTCAGAGGTATAAGCCAATACGTAACGGGCTACCAAGTATTGACTAAAAGGGACATCTGTGAGTGAACTCAGCCTGACAACCCTACTGAGCCTGTCAGTGACAATATCCGTACAGTCCGGTCCGTTCGTCTATGAGTATCGCATGGCGGGCCTAGGGGGTTGGTAAAAGTCAGACCCCCAAAAGCGGTACAAGTCGTGTCGGAGTGTAGCCCAGAACACCCTGAGATACTACTGGAATACCCACCAGTAAATCTCCTTGCCTTGGCCAAGGACTTTGTGTAATGGCTCTCCTAGACACAGCACGACCTCACCCCCAATACCGGGAGAGACGAACCCCTGAAGATACGCTCACCGCCTCCATGTGGCTCGGGACTGTACCCAACTAAAACCTGTTTGCACGACTCCTTTGAGCCGTGGTAGGGTAGTAATCAAAGTACAGTGGGAACTCACATGAAACAAATGACGATCCCCAGGTCGATGAACTAACCTGCACACATGTCACCAGGGAACTGCCATCTGACGTCTGGTATATGACCAACTAGCATGTTCCCGGCGAGTCCTGTCCGGTGTACTCATAACCCAATGAGCACCTGTATACATCTTAGGTGATCCAACTGACACCAGTGGCTTGTGAGACCGGCCACCGCCCCTCGTCGGGGTCTCGACTGTATACACTAGTCTACTAATGGAGTATCGATGCCCAGTCTCGAAACTCCCACGACTAGGGACCTTTTAAGGATAAGCTTATAGACCCCCAGCTCTCACTTATATGATCGCCCTCATACTGCTGGTGGTCAAGCAAGAATCCTAGGGGCTCTATCAACGTGTAATAGCGACGTGTCAGGTCACCTAAACCAGTACACGATGATAAAGGTAAACCAGATAGCATACTATCATCTCGAGTAAGACTGTCCTACCGGGATAGGTCCTCCCTCAATCATTACAATCACGTACCTGTGACCTAATAATTGACTCTGAGGGCACTATCTCCAACAATCTCCCACTTGCACTCAAGGCTAATTATTGCGATGTCGCATACTCACAGCCCGTGTGATACCGAACATCCAACTCCTCTACTAGTCAGTCTCACAAAGCTCGTTTGCGGAACTATTGCGTTCGATGAATAGCCTCAGTGAGTGGATCCGCTTAGTTATTTCTTTCTTTGTCTCTCTATATCTCAAGTTCGCGGAGAAAACCATCTCCCGAAATGAGCAATACCTGTCTTAGAATGTGTCTGGATGTCTGATGGGACATAGCTCATAAATGAACTCCAAATCCAAACTTCTTAGACTGTATCGTCAACTGAACTTAATCAGTATCCTGCGCGCCATGCCTCCCTCAGTATTGCCTTGGACCACCTGTCCAAAATACTGCCCCTCATCAGAAGGAAAACTATAACTCTGACAACCTCCTTGTCGTCCATGTCACCTTGGAAACCTGGAATGATAACTGTCTCCTGAATGAGGCTGTCGTTATCATATCCCTAGAACATCCACTTATGTTCTAAAACTGCTTCCGACTGTTTCTCCAGGATTGGATTAATGTCAACTTATTGCATCTAGTGCAAGAACCACATCTGGTGTGGTACTTGACATCTCACGATTGACTCAATTGCCTGAGCAAGTGATCTGCCAATCATGCCCGTCCCTCTCCCCTTTAGTCTGTAAGACACCTTTGGAGAGGGTGACTCCATTACCTGCAGGTACACTACCGTGCCAGGAGTCGTCCATCCTAAATACTCTTAGAATGCTGTCAAGTACCCTGATTGGGAAACCACCCAAATCTAGATCTAAGACCACAGATCTAGTAACCAATATGTCTGATATAAAATCCATTTCCTTTGTGGAGAAACAACTGTGTGACGACCAAAGTATAACCGATCGTAGTGTAGGAGTTTCTTTTCCTACTCTGTGTATATCATCCAAATACCAGGATATCACACCCTACTACCTTCTCAACAGATCCATCCCCTATTCTGATGAAGTCAAACCCATGACTGTCACGTCAGAAATAGATGATCTATCTCCGCTACATCTGCTCTAGTCTATAAATAGACATAAGCTACCTGTCCACCAATGCTTCCGCTGCTCCCACTGACTATGACAACCCTCTGGCAGAGTCATATACACGTACACTTCTAAAACTGGTTTAGAACGACGCTATACTCATCCTCCCGCCGGGTCTCGTAACCTGGAACAACAGCAATGGCAATTGTGGGTAAACAAGAACTTCCCTATCACCGTCCTTGAGGCTACCGTAGTGCCTCTCGGGTGCCTGAAGTTACCCACCTTATCTGCGGAGTGGCCAATGGAATGTCAATCCATATTGAATCTTTAGGTTCCTTATCAAATCTTGAGTAATCGTTTGTGGTTCTGGAATCACTTCCAGTTCTACCATACTCCAACTACTGTTTTCTGAAAAATCCATCTTTAATAAAACTGTGGCGAGTCTAGAACAATATCGCTATTGTTCATCCAGATGGTAGAAAGTCAACCCTCGTCATAGCCTGGGTCAACCCACAAACAGCCATTACAGAAACGTGCCTTGAGTTGTCCAGTGTCTGGTTTTAATCATAAACCGGACAACTCCCCGTACCTTAACATCGTTAAGATATGAACTGTTCTATATCATATATAGAACCAGAGGCACTGATTTAATTGAACCAGATTCAAATCATGCAACTGTCTCCAGTGCATGTCAACTAAATGGAAGAAGGCCGATCAGCGTTACTCAACTTAGGAATGCTTCCATTTATGAGTAACCTGAAAGAGAAGCAATTTCTCTTAATCACTACTATCAACTGAATACCATATACAAGTATCTACATCTTCGATCTCTTTGAAGAATCTCGATACTTGCTATACCTGGTTCTCTACTCTATTCAAATACCTATAACTTCTCAAAATTTGGACCCTGTGTTTCCGTGAAACACCTGCCTAAAAACTAGAGAAGTCATAAGTAAACCGAATATAGTACGAGGACCAAGCCCTCTGTCCTGATGGACCCTGGACAACATACAATCTTTTGTATAAGTCCCTTGAGTCTGATAACTCATTCACTGTGTGTCGTAGGTTGAAAACTGTACTTATGGTTAAGAAGAATTACACCGCTGTTTAATGCTCCTTACCTAACCATCCACTGATATAGGTAAATGTCGTAGACATAATTTCAGAAAGGTATATCTCACTCTATGAAAATAGACGTACAGATATATCAATTTGAAATTGGTGCATAACAGCGGATATTCAAAACCAAATATTTGCCGACCGGCAAACAGCCCAGGTGATTTCCTCAAATATCACCGATTACAACGAATCCCGATATAATGAGGATAATCACCCAATTCCCAATAACTTACTCCCACTCATCATCTGTAAAACCATACAGATGTGAGAATCATACTTGGTAAATACATACCCTGGAATAAGTATCTAATCGGGAAATCAGTTTTCTTTTAACATTACACAGTGAAACTGAAACATTGAAATGTTCCGATGGGGTATTCTGGTATTCCTAGTAATGCCTCTTCCAGATTCACGACTGTAACCGTATAGTTCTTTGCCACCTCTCCAAATCCCTTCATATGTCTTTAGTCTTTACCTTCTGCACACCCTTTTAGGCCAAATGGTTTTCTTCCTTCCCTACCGTTCGGCACCAGCCTATGGTTTGGAAGAAGACTATCCAATAAGCATAATGGGTGTACTGTCCCAATCCTAGGAACACTCGCAATGAGAGAGGGTGAAGATAAAAGACAACCGAATAAACCTTATTCCTATTTCTCCTGAACCAGAATCCATCCCCGAACTGGAACAAGTTCCATTCGAGTTCGTATATAACCATACGATGGAGTATCCAAATAAACTGTGGATCTTCGTAGTGATACGGAGTGTCCTGGAGAAATACAAAGGTGATGTGGGAGTGGTAACGAAATATTTGGTTTGGTCGTGAATATCTGTTGCAATTTACTTTGCCCTCTTACTAATCCCTTGCTTTGTCTGAACTTAATACCTTCTGCACACCATCGTTATGCTAATTGGCTTTCTTCATTCCCTACCGGTCGGCACCAGCCTAAGGTTTGGAAGAAGACAATCCAATTTGCGTAATAGGTGTACTACCCCTAAACCAAGGAGTACTCGTAACCTGAGAGAGGGTAAAAGGAAAAGACAACTGAATAATCCTATCCGTTTTCTCCAGAACCGGAAACCATCCTCGAATAAATTCTTTCGAGTTCGTATCTAACCATACGATGGTTTTGTCCAATGGAAGTGGACGTTCGTAGTAAAACGGGGTGTCCTGGAGAAAAGGGTAAAAGTAGGAGTGGCAATGAGGTTTGCAACTCTGACAATCCAAAAGCCGGTGTTTAAGAAGGTTCGGTCAACTTGGTCACTGAGTCAAAGTCTTAGGGTCGGGTCAATGGTCGCTGCCAAAGAGAGAGAGAAAAGAAACACTCAGCGTGCACTCTAACCTAGATCAGAATGGTCACCAATTTATCTAATCTGGAATCCTCCCACTGTACCTCAAATTCTTCTCCAAACCTGAAAGAAGAATTAGTCGGGGTCACCCGAGGAGTAAACTAACTCATCAGTGGGAATCGGGATCCAACTATCATTGCATGATAACGTGACGGAATCCGCTCACGCTATCACACTCCAGAAGGTATGCGCATATCTGGCAAGTTTCAGTTCTTTTGAAACTCCCGATGTGATTTCTGCCCCATGCTCTTATGACCTTGACTTTGGCCAACATATCATAAGTCACATGTCAAGTTCTATCCGTCATTCTCCAGGTTAATTTGAATCCACCCATACATACCCTTGACTTTGGCCAACATGGCAGTACGACTGTTCCAAACCAACGCATCTATCTATGCTGCATATGAATAACCAATAGCTACCAAACACTGTGCCTTGACTTTGGCCAATATACACAGCTTGAATACTACTCACTATCCATATGAAACGACGGAGGGCTACGAATGGTTTCTGGCGAAAACCTTTAACGTAATGAACTTGATATCGTTGTAGGAACGGATAGCTTTTTAAAAATATAGTGACGAAAACCTTTGCTAAAGAGGTCACTCCCGGTGAAGGGATCTCGGCTCTTTCCCCGTAGAATGGGGTGCAGGATATTCCAAATGAATACCGCGATGCAAAGCAAAAGTAATCGGCTATAGTGAAGTTAATGCCCTGACGCAAACTTTTGTCCAAGGGGTCACTCCCGGTGAAGGGATCTCGGCCCTTGCCTCGTCGACTGAGGAGCAGGATATTCTAAATGAATACCGCAATGCAAAACAAAAGTGAACGTCCTTGCAATAACAGCTTTTTGAAAAGTGTTCCAACAACATCAGATTAGGTTTGTTTTAACTTGCATTGATCCGAATCAATGCAGTCCCATGAATTGATCACACCAAAAAGAACGAAAATATACTGATGTACGTATATGCCATCCGCATTCGCCACTGGATCCCGTCATTACCCGTTAGGTTAGCTAACTAACGACAGAGCGGGGACTGGACTAGCGCGGATGCAAAACATATACAACATCTACTAATATATATACCAATATATAGTATTTCGCTCAAGGCGTGAATAAAATGCAACATCACAGAAAAGTACAGCATCACAGAAACAATACAGATATCTGGGATCCCCGGGTTTCACAGAGCCACTACTGAAACCCGACGTTCCCCTGGTCGTGTGGATAGCCTGTGCAATGAAATCCTAGACCCCTACGGGCGCGGCAAGTTACCCGCCAAAACCTGAAGCGAGGCAGCCCCCTTCAGCAACGTGAATGGACCACCCAGCACTTCACGGAATCCGGTAACTTGGGCACCCCTCCTGGGTCAACCTGTACCCCCTACGAGTGCGGCGAATAGCCCGCCAATCCTAGAGTGAAGCCCCCTCCGTCCCAATGCTATGAGATGCGGGCTTGTTGCCCTCCAGAACCCGGCTATCCGTGCACCCCTCCGCGGGGCAATCCTAGTACAGAAAGTAAAATATACATACAACGGGTACATCGACCGCAACCAGGTCGTGCCCCAAAATAATAATACAAACAGGCAGTGACGGCAGTCCACATGTCGGACGCTCGCCCCGCAATATCAAATGTACATAATACAACAAAACTGTACTAGCATTGCATCCAGGCTATCCCCCACGACCGATCCGCAACATCACAGCAAAAACAAAACATCAACGTGAAAGTCACGTTCGCAAATCCGTCTAACCGGGCTATAGCAGTTAGACCGGATTTACCGATCAAGTGACATTCACGGTCGCAGATATAATGTAAATACTGTGAAAAATGTGTTTAAAATATCCGATCGATCAAAAATTAACAAGTGGGCCCCCAATCAAAACTGTAGCACTCACAGAAATCCTGGGCCCAATTTTAATATTCCAAAACCCATATTTTAAGCCCAGAAGGCCTCTGTAAAAAATTGGTGAAGTGATCTCCACAGTGTGCGGCGGAAGGGCGGCGGGAAAGGGGTTTTCGCGGCGGTTCCGCGCTCCAACTGTGGAGTTACTTCGTCGAATTTTTACAGAGCTCTTAGATTTTCCAGTACATCAATATTTTACAACCTGAAAAAATTTTTGACACTAAAAATTTCCAACAGAAAACTGATGCTAACAAAAATGTAGTTTTGGAACATTCGATCGATCGAAACAGAAAAACACACTACACCAAGCTAGACTAAGTTAATGGCGAGTCTCTGATACCACTGTAAGTGCACGGCGGCGCCCCGGCCGTCAATCCGACGGCCAAAAGCGAAAGCGGTGATAAACTTTAAATTTTCTTAAACTGGCAAACCGCCGCGCACTACTACCCGGATCGAACCATTAACTAGTCCTAGCAAACAACAAGAAAGGGAAAAGAGATATACCGACGATCCAAGTCCTCCGGTCTTCTCGTCATGGTCCCGATCTCCTGCGGAAAATCCTGTCTCCTCCTCGTCGCCGGAAGTGCACCACATCGCCTACTTTGTTTACGGGCTCCCACCTCAATGCCGAGGCAACTCGGGCACGAAGCCGGCTACTCGACGTGTCCAAGGTTTGCTGTAGAATATGTAGTGAAGAAGTCTCATTTTGGGGTTGTAGGAGGTGCCATTTTGATGGAGGAATGATACAAGAACTATATGGAGGGACTTTGGGGATTTTGGAACATCAAATGAGCAAAAACCCCACTCCACAAAATTGGGACAGCCCCATCCCATGCTTGGCCGGCCACAATGGTGAGAGGAGAGAATGGAGTGAGTGGGAGAGAGCATCAAAAAGGAGCCATTCTCATCTAATACCCAAAAGAGAGAGAGAGGAAATGTATCATGCAAAAGAAATGATAGCAACAAATCCAACACTCCAAGGCAACCATCATCTCAAGCATGATGGCTTCAAAAAGTCAAGCCATCATGAGAAGAAGAAGTCAAGGTAAGGTGCTCATCATGAAAACCATCATGATGTAACAAGATGCAAAGAACCCCCTCCACTAATGCCTATTTGCAACAATGCAAATAAACCCTCCTCCACCAAACTTCGGCCAATGAACGGAACAATGGAAATCGGCCGAAACGGAAAGCAAACTGGCAACTCCAGAAAACTGGTCCCGTAATAAATTACAGGAAAACCCCGATACTGTGCATACACACCCGTATTTGTATTCCGACCGAACTACAAATGCAATGAGACAAAATCTACACTGTACTATACTAGGATCCGGCTTATACCAAAGCCGACTAGTAATATCCGTTCGATCCTGATCCGTGCAATACCGCACGTATCTGATCGAACCCTGCCATATATCCATACGGCCTCTACAACCTTTCGCCCGAAAGCTGAGTAACTGAATGTGGGGGACTCTAAAGACCCGTCAACACCTCGGTTGTGGATTTAACCACTAGCACGTCAGAGGTATAAGCCAATACGTAACGGGCTACCAAGTATTGACTAAAAGGGACGTCTGTGAGTGAACTCAGCCTGACAACCCTACTGAGCCTGTCAGTGACAATATCCGTACAGTCCGGTCCGTTCGTCTATGAGTATCGCATGGCGGGCCTAGGGGGTTGGTAAAAGTCAGACCCCCAAAAGCGGTATAAGTCGTGTCGGAGTGTAGCCCAGAACACCCTGAGATACTACTGGAATACCCACCAGTAAATCTCCTTGCCTTGGCCAAGGACTTTGTGTAATGGCTCTCCTAGACACAGCACGACCTCACCCCCAATACCGGGAGAGACGAACCCCTGAAGATACGCTCACCGCCTCCATGTGGCTCGGGACTGTACCCAACTAAAACCTGTTTGCACGACTCCTTTGAGCCGTGGTAGGGTAGTAATCAAAGTACAGTGGGAACTCACACGAAACAAATGACGATCCCCAGGTCGATGAACTAACCTGCACACATGTCACCAGGGAACTGCCATCTGACGTCTGGTATATGACCAACTAGCATGTTCCCGGCGAGTCCTGTCCGGTGTACTCATAACCCAATGAGCACCTGTATACATCTTAGGTGATCCAACTGACACCAGTGGCTTGTGAGACCGGCCACCGCCCCTCGTCGGGGTCTCGACTGTATACACTAGTCTACTAATGGAGTATCGATGCCCAGTCTCGAAACTCCCACGACTAGGGACCTTTTAAGGATAAGCTTATAGACCCCCAGCTCTCACTTATATGATCGCCCTCATACTGCTGGTGGTCAAGCAAGAATCCTAGGGGCTCTATCAACGTGTAATAGCGACGTGTCAGGTCACCTAAAGCAGTACACGATGATAAAGGTAAACCAGATAGCATACTATCATCTCGAGTAAGACTGTCCTACCGGGATAGGTCCTCCCTCAATCATTACAATCACGTACCTGTGACCTAATAATTGACTCTGAGGGCACTATCTCCAACAGTTTGAAGGCAGGTGATATGACCCTCAGAGTTGCAAACGGAGCTGGCATGGATGCTGAGTCCGTGGGGGACTATCACCTGGGCTTATCAGATGGACACGTTTTGGTTTTGCGTAATTGTTATTTTGTACCCAATGCAACTTGTAATATCATTTCTGTATCTTTATTATCTAAAGAAGGTTATGAATTTGCATTTGTAAGCAATGTTGTAAATATTCACCTTAATCAAGTTTTGATTGGGTCAGGTACATTAAGCAATGGTATATACGTATTAAACCAACCACAGATTTTCAATGTCCAGAATACACACAAAAGAAAGTCTCCGGAAACAAATCAGGCTTTCTTATGGCATTGTAGACCGGGTCACATCAATGAGAGAAGGTTGACGAAGTTACATACAGAAGGATATTTGGATCCGTTCGAATATCAATCATATGCAACTTGTCAATCCTGTCTCAAAAGAAAGATGACAAAGGCTCCGTTCACTGGACACAGAGTAAGAGCGAGCAAGCTCTTGGGACTCGTACACAGCGATGTGTGCGGTCCAATGTCTACGCATGCGCGAAGCGGTTATTCTTACTTCATTACTTTTACGGATGATTTTTCAAGGTTCGGACATGTCTTCTTAATGAAGCATAAATCTGAAGCCTTTGAAAAATTCAAGGAATATAAGAATGAAGTAGAAAAACAAACAGGCAAAAGTATCAAGACACTAAGATCTGATCGAGGTGGTGAATACTTAAGTGCTGAGTTCCTGGATTACTTAAAAGAGAATGGAATTCTCTCTCAGCTTACTCCTCCGTACACTCCGCAACATGACGGTGTATCGGAGAGACGGAACTGAACCCTATTGGATATGGTACGGTCCATGATGAGTAACGCTGAGTTGCCGTGATCATTCTGGGGATATGCGCTAGAATCAGCTGCATACTTTTTGAACCGAGTTCCAACTAAGACTGTGCCTACCACACCATATGAAATATGGAGTGGGAATAAACCCTATTTTCAATATCTGAAGATTTGGGGATGTCCAGCTTTTGTCAAAAAGCAGCATGCGGACAAACTCGAGGCACGCTCAGTACTGTGCAAGTTTGTGGGATACCCAAAGAACTCCAGGGGGTATCTTTTCTATTACACAGAGGAACAAAAGGTCTTTGTTTCTCCTAATGCCCACTTTTTGGAACACCAGTTCTTAGAAAAGGAAATAAGTGGGAGCGCAATAGAACTGGAAGAAATTCCAGAACCACGAGCTATTACTGAAAGCTTAGTAGAACCGGAGGGTTCAAAAGAACATGACATTCCTACACCGCTCCGCAGAAGTAGTAGGCAGTCTCATCCGCCCGAGAGATACTACGGTTTTCTCATAGACGGGGATAGAGAGGATTGCATCATTGATAGTGATGAGCCTACTAGCTTCCAGCAGGCCATTCAGAGCACTGACTCAGTAAAATGGCTGGATGCAATGAGGATCGAAATGGAGTCCATGTACACCAACAAAGTATGGACGTTGGACGTTGCTCCAGATGGGGTAAAACCCGTAGGATGCAAGTGGATTTTCAAACGGAAGATTGGTGTAAATGGAAAGGTTGAGACCTATAAGGCTAGACTTGTTGCAAAGGGTTTTCGTCAAAGACCTGGTTTGGACTATGACGAGACCTTTTCTCCAGTGGCTATGCTGAAATCCATTCGGATCCTTCTTGCCATTGCTGCCTTCCACGATTATAAGATATGGCAGATGGACGTAAAGACCGCTTTTCTAAATTGGAATTTTGAGGAGTGTGTCTATATGGACCAGCCAGAGGGTTTCATTCAGAGTGGGAGCAGCGGAAAGGTGTGCAAGTTGCTTAAGTCCATCTATGGACTAAAGTAGGCATCGCGGAGTTGGAACATCTTCTTTGATGAGACAGCCAAAGAATTTGGCTTTATCAAAAATCCAGATGAACCATGCATCTATAGTAGATTTGTAGCAAGAACTGTCGTATTCCTCAAATTATACGTGGATGACATTCTTTTGATAGGAAATGACATTCCTATGCTACAATCTGTCAAGGGGTTCTTGTCATACAGGTTCTCTATGAAAGACCTGTGTGATGCCACTTACATTCTGGGGATCCGGATCCATCGTGATAGATCCAAGAGGATGGTAGGACTTTCGCAGTCCAGTTACATCGACACCATACTGAAAAGATTCAGTAGGGAAGATTCCAAGAGCGGTAATCTACCGGCTTGTCACGGGATCACCCTCTCCAAAGAGATGTCTCCCAAGACTGATTTGGAAAGGGATCGCATGTCTATTATACCCTACGCTTCTGTGGTAGGCTCTATAATGTATGCGATGTTGTGTACCAGACCAGATGTAGCTTATGCACTGAGTGTGGTAAGCCGATATCAGTCAAACCCTGGGGAGAAGCACTGGATAGCGGTAAAGAACATTCTCAAGTACCTAAGAAAGACTAAGGAGATGTTCTTGGTGTACGGCGGAAAAGACCTCCAGATCGAGGCCTTTGCTGACTCCAGTTTCCAGAGTGACAAGGATGATTCCAAGTCCATGTCGGGTTATATCTTTATCCTCAATGGAGGGGCGGTGTGTTGGAAGAGTTCCAAACAGGAAACCGTTGCTGACTCGACGATGGAAGCGGAATATATCACTGCTGCTGATGCCGCAAAAGAAGCCGTCTGGATGAGAAAGTTCTTAACAGAACTTCATGTGGTTCCGTCCATTGTTGATCCAATACCTCTGTATTGCGACAACAACGGGGCTATAACTTTAGCAAGGGAACCCAGTCCCATCATAAGTCCAGACACATCTTGAGGCGGTATCACCTGATCAGGGAGATCGTGGGTCGCCAGGAGATCGAGGTTCGGAGAGTTGCTACGGAAGATAACACTGCTGATCCACTCACAAAGGCCTTACCCCAGACTCAGTTCGAGCGGCTGATCGAGATGATAGGTCTTCGATACACCAGTACATGGCCTTAGTGCAAGTGGGAGATTGTTAGTGTATATGCCCTAGAGGCCATTACTATATCATACTAGTTTGTATATTACTTAATGGAAGCTTGGGATATTCACAGTTGTATAGACAATCTTGGTCAAAATGGTAGTATGCTACTTGGTTTGTTTCTACTTTAATGTGTACATGTGTTTCTTTTAGTATATCACCTATACACATTAGTGGAGCCCTTAGGATCTTTGCTTGATTACCAGCGTTGTGATGGCAGTCACACTCATAGGGGCTGGGTAATCCATAAGCACATCCTTATACAGGTCTCTAGTCGTAGGACTATCGAGACTGGGCATCGATACTCCGGAGTAGACTAGCGTATGCGCTTCTCATCCCAGCTGGGGAGACGGTCTGTCCCACATCCGTCAGTATGTCGTACTTGAGATAGTATGCGGGTGCTCGTTATGTTACGAGTACACTGGACAGGACTCGTCGGGAACTGATTGGTTGGTACTATACCTATCGTCAGTTATCAGTTCCCAGGTGACATGAGTACAGCTTAGTCCGCTGACTTGACACTGTCAGTTCGCCTCGAGTGTGTTCCCACTGTACTTTGATTACTACCCTACCACGGCTCAAAGGAGTCGTGCAAACGGGTAGTAGTTGGGTGCAGTCCCGAAGCACTTGGAGGCAGTGATGGTTAGACAGGATTCGTCTCTCCCGGTACTGGGAGTTGATATCGCGCTGTCATGGAGAGCCATTACACATAGTCGTCCTTAGCCAGGGCAAGGGAGATATACTGGTAGGTTTCCAGTGTTATCTCAGGGTGTTCTGGGCTACACTCCGACACGACTTGTACCGCTATTAAGGGACTGACGTTTACCGCCCCCTAGGCCCGCCTTGCGATATTCTCAGACGAACAGACCGGACTGTACGGAGACTATCACATTCAGGCTCAGTAGGAGTTCAGATGGGTTTCACTTCGTCCGTCTTCTTATCGGCATCTACCTGGAGGCCGTTACGCACAGCTAGTGCCGCTTGCGGTCTATAGTTAAACCCACTGCCAGCGTAGTGTTGAGTCTTTAGAGTCCCACACAGAGAGCTATTCGCCTTTAGGCAAAAGAGTAGAGGTCGCATGGTTTTGCGACAGGGTTCGGTCACATCCGCGCACTTGTGCTCGTTTGGTGTCCGAGCAGTTATTACTAGCGGGCTTTAGGTTAAGCCAGATCCTAGTAAACGTTATGGGATTGATTTTAACTCGTTTGCATTCGTGTTCCTCGGAACGCGGATGCGGGTGTGTATGCACGGTTGACAGAGACAGAGGCAGAGGATTCTCATTAGGGTTGTTAACTGTTGACGTTTGCTAAACCCTAATGAGAATAAGAAATATTATTAATGATAATATTAATTGAGTATTATTGTGCTATGGTTGGGTTGAAAGGTTGAGCTTGTTGACTTTGTTGACCGGTTGACTAGGTTGGACTTGTTGACCACCATCATGACAATGGCTATCATTTCTTGGCATTGACTTTAGCTTGCTTGATGGTTCACAAATTGCATTTAATGCATGAAATGATATTGCCATTTGATATGATAACAACCATCACATAATACTCAATTATTATTGTGTGTTATGATTATTTTTGATTATGAGAGCAAGGGTGAGAAAAGTCTTGCTCATTCTTTCATTTCCTTTCTCTCTCATGCTCAAGCTCTCCCTCTTCCTCTTGCTCTCTCTCTAGTTCATAGTTTTATTGTCTCATGTGTTGAGAAGCAAGAACCATAGAGATAAAAACCATTACACTTCTCTACTCATCCTAGTACACAAGGTCTAGCAAGCCAAGTGTTCTAGTTTTCTTCTAGTTTGAAGTTGAAGCCAAAGGTAGAAGCTTTCGGGTGGATCCATCTTCGGCACAAGGAGACGACAAGGTGAGGCCGATCCGACCACCGCAAGGAGTTGAAGAAGAAGGAGTTCAAGTTAAGGTATAACCCCCTAACCGAGTAGGTAAAACTCCTAGTTAGGTTGTTACATAGTTGTTTAACAAAGATCCGTATTTTGAGTCCATGTTACCTCCAAAGTAAAAATCGTTTTTCACCATTTCCGCAACCCCAAAAAAACGGGGACGGGTAACGTGGACTTACACTTTTCCACATTAGGTAGACCCAAGGCGGGGAGCATAAGTAACCGGGTTCTAGGGTCCAGTTGGAAGCCATCTCGAGAAGTCGAGACTGGGTCTCCTAACCCTAGAATTGGCAGTGTTGCTTGCCGCTCTCGTAGGGGTCTAGGGATGTGGGTTTGGCTATTCATCGCGACCGTGAAATCCGTGTTTTATACAGGCTCGTATTAAAAACACGGACCTCCTAGAATATCCAATATTTCATATGTTATCTTCTGCTGCAATGTTCTGTAATGAGATCATATTACTGCCTGAGACGAATGTTTATCTTATATATATGAGATATATGTTATATTGCATATTTCGTTTCAAATGTGATGCTTGCGAAGAATAATAAAATGGGAGTTCATTAATGAGATTAATGAAATAAAAGAAACGTAAAGATGTTGTAGAAACTTGTTTAAAAACTGGTAGCTCTAGTTCTTTCTTTGCATAGTGGTGTTCCTTATAGAACATCCATCACCTTATTCGATAAGGAAAGAGCCGAGATCCCTTCACCGGGAATGACCTCTTTAGCGAAACTAGAAGATGCTGCATACTCGGTTTGTCTTCTGATTGCTTCTATAGTTCTTACTTTGCATTGTGATATTTGTGAAATATCCTGCACCTTATTCGATAAGGATCCCTTCACCGGGAGTGACCTCTTTAGCGAAACTAGAAAAGCCTCAAAAACACTCCATTTAAAATTCACTCGATTCTACAACGATATCAAGTTCATTACGCAAAGGGTTTTCTTAAAAACCTATCGTAGCCCTCCATCATTTCAGATAAGTACTACTTAGCATTCGTGCTGCGGTAGTTTGGCATGCGTCAAGGCGTAGTGTACGGTAGCTAACTAGTGCTTATCTGCTAGCATACGATGCGATTGGATTAGGTTATTCGTACGATGTTGTTTGGCATGCGTCAAGGGTCGTGCGGGTGGGTTTAATTCAATCAAGAAATGTACGGGTTGAACTTGACTAAGCGGACAATGAGTTGTTTGGCATGCGTCAAGGTCATAGAACGCTAGGGGCAAAATATTATTCGGAATTTCAAGTGTTGAAATTTGCAATGAGATTGCATACCTTCTATGAGATAGTTGGATCCCGAAACCCACTGCGAGTAAGAGTTACTCCTGGGAGAGTTTTACACATTACAATTAGCCGATCAAGTAGGTATTTAGAAGGTGTTAACGGGGTTACGCCTCTGGGAAAATGAGGTTTACTATAATTAGGTCCGTGCGAAAGCACGAGGAACCTCCCTCAAAGTACCGGCACTGGCCTGGCTGAAAGATTGGCGAACTTGTAGCGTGTAATTAATCCCGGCTAGTCTTTCCTTTTAGGGTTTGAAGGAAGATTTGACTAAAACAGTGGGAGCCATCCTGATTAGATAAATTGATAACCAATATAATCTTGTAAAAGCACACGCTGAGTGTTTTCTTCTCTCTCTCTCCAGGTAGCGACCATATCACGCCATAATCAAGATAATAATACTGATGTATTGACCGAATCCGCTTGTTATACTGAGCTGGGGAACGTTTGTCCCGCTCCAACTTATAAATGTTATAAGACAGAGCAGGAAATAGGGGATTACCAGAATTCCCGTCCCGCCCAAACGAAGAAAGTGCATGCTGATGCATCTTCTTCGGGTGTGTTCATTTCACAGAACTGTTTCTCAATATCCTTTACGTCCTGGGTATTTGATACCGGATCAGGATCCCACATATGTAATTTGTTACATGGGCTACAGATAGGTAGAGAACTGAGAAGCGGGTGATAAATTTCATGAGATAGAAACGGTGCAAGTGTTGCAGCCAAGTCTGTTGGTAATTATCACCCTGTATTAACAAATACATTGATACTGAACGAATGTTATTAGATACCGAACCTGATATACAACATCATATCAGTCTCTTTATTAGTAAAGAAGGATATAATTTTGTATTGTTGGATAATGTTTTGAACATTTCCTATATCAAGAGTTGATCGGTTCAGGCACGTTATCTAAAAACATAGACGTTCTAAATCAAACTACAGTTCTTAGTATATAGAACACACACAAGAGGAAGAGTTCAGAAATGAACGAATCCTTCTTCAGGTATTATAGACTAGGTCATATCAATGCGACTCGACTAGCTGAAGTTACATTTAGATGCATATTTAAATTAGTTTGAATTTACATCTTGTGAAACTTGCCGGTCATGTCACAAAGATAAGATGACCATAGCTCGGTTTATTGGAAACAGAGAAAGAGTTAGTGAACTCTTGGGATTGATACATGATGATGTATGTAAGTCCCCTGTCTACACATTCCAAGACCGGTTCTTTATACTTCATTACATTCACTGTTTATCTCTCAAGATTCGGACATATGTTCCTGTTGAAACACAAGTCTGGAACTTTTGAGAAATTCAATGAATATAAGTTAGAAATAGAGAACCAAAAACGGGTATATGTATTATGTCCTTTGATGAGATCAGGGAGGAGAATACTTGAGCACGGAGATCCCGGACTATTCTAAAGGAGAATGAGATTCTCTCTCAGCATTATTCCTCCGTATACACCACAGCACGTCGGTGTATCGGGGCGGAGCAATCGCACCCTATGTGATATGGTGTGCTCTATGATGAGTACTACTGAGTTGCTTATTTCCTTTTGGGAGTTATGCACTTGAGAAGCTGCATACCTATTGAATAGGGTTCCAATCAAATCAGGTGCCTACCACTCCATATGTGATATGGTATGGGAAGAGCCCATCTCTTAAAGATGTCAAGATTTGGGATTGTCTGGCCTATGTCTAAAAGCATAATCTGGACAAGCTCGAGGCAAAGTCAGTTCTGTAGAAGTTTGTTGGATATCCCAAGCATTCGCAAAGGAATATCTTCTACCAAACCGAGGAACAAAAGATGTTTTGTTTCTCAACATGCCACCTTTGTGAAAGGGAATTTCTTGTGAAGAAATTAGTGGTCATAAGGTAGAACTGGAAACAGTTCCATCTATACAAACTACAGCTGATGATTTGGTAGAACCAAAGGATTCAATGGTTTCTAACGAAGCTCAGCCTCTCCGCCGATCTAGTAGGGTTCCTCACCCACCTGAGAGATACTTCGGTTTCTCTATGACAGTGGGAGCGAGGATTGCATCATGAGATGATGATCCAACTTGTTTCAATCTGGCCATCAGGAGTGGGACTCTGTAAGAATGGCTGGATGCTTAGCGATCTGTCCTTATACACCAACAAAGTATGGACTTTGGTTGCTTTATCTGAAGGGTTAAATCCCCATCAGGAGCAAGTATATCTTGAGAAGATTACTTGGTGTACATGGAAAAGTTGAGACTTTCAAAGCTATCCTTAAGTCCATCCAGATCCTACTTGCCAATGCTACATACCATGACTATGATATTTGACGGTTGGGTGTCATGACAGCTTTTCTAAATGTTGATTTAGAAGAGAGCGTCTATAAGTACACAGCCAGAGGGCTTCGTAGACAGTGGGAGCAGCGGAAACGTGTGCAAGTTGTTTTATGCGATAAAACAGGCATCGCGGAGTTGGAACGTCTGTTTTGATGTGGTAGTCAAAGAGTTTGACTTCATCAAAATGGTAGATGAACCTTTTATATACAAAAAGGTAGTAGGGAGTATGGTGATGATCCTCGTAGAGTACGTGGATGACATACTTTTGATAGGGAAGAAGTTTCCTATGCTATGCTCAGTCAATCTCCGATTATCACAAGGATTCTCCATATAGGATCAAGGTGATACCTACTAAATCCTAGGTTTTATATCTATGAGATAGATCTAAATGGATGTTAGGATTCTCACTAGTTGTAGTGAGATGGTATCAATAGATCCTGGGAAGAATCACTGGAAAATGTTCCAGGGTGATAAGGACGACTGAATGTCAGTCGCAGGCATCGTCTTTTCCCTTAGTGGAGGGACGGTATGTTGGAAGGGTTCCAAGCTAGATACCGTGAAATACTGGACAATTAAAGGCAAGATACATCGTTACCAAGGATGCTACCAAAGAGGCAGTCTGGATATATATAAGTTCATGAGATGAACTTCGTTCCTGCCATTATGTGACAATGGAGTTGTGGCTTTGGCCTAGAAACCCCCATCCCATCAGAAATCCAGATATAATTCTTAGGCGGTATCACCTGATCATGGAGATGGTTGATCTCCAGGGAGATCGAGATTCGGAGAGTAGACACAGAGGACAACAGCGCGTATCCACTCAAAAAGGCCTTTTTCCCAGTAGAGACTTTTATGGGATGGTTGAGTATGAGATACTTCAACCACAGCTAATTGTTGGGGATACGATACCACAACAGATGGCCCTAGTGCAAGTGGGAGATTGTTAGTTATATGTATGCCCTAGAGGCCATTACTGTACATACGATGTATATTGTAATGGATGCTTGGGCATATATAGGGAGGACTTTCTTGCTCGACATGATAGTATGCTATCTGGTTGTACTTTATCTTAACACGTACTCTGATTGTCTCTATGTTACATGTTGATAAAGCCCTTAGGATATGTACTCGACTACTGGGAATATGATGAGATCATACTAGTGGGGCCACGATAGTCGACGAGTACATCCTATAACTGTTCCTAGTCGAGGGTGTATCGAGATAGGGCATCGATACACCAGAGTAGACTAGCGTATACGCATCTTGACCCATATGATAGGCGATGGATGATCCCATATCCATCGGTGTTTGACATCAAGGATGGTGTACGGGTGCTCAGTAGAGACTGGGTACACTGGACGGACTCGCCGAGAACTCCCAGATGGTATTATACCTCACGTTAGATGGCAGTTCTCCGGTGACACTGGTACAGGTTAGTCTGTAGACCCGAGATCGACATAGAGTCTTGTATGATTCCCACTGTGCTTTGATTTCCATCATACCATGTCCAAGAGGCGTGCAAAAAGGTGGCTTTTAGGTACAGTCCCGAATCACATGGTGGCAATGAGCGATAGGAGGGGATTTGTCTCTCCCGTTATAGGGAGTTGATGTTGTGCTGTGTTCGATTGGCTATGACTTGAAATCCCTGGCCAGGGTTGCTGAGATTTACTGGTAAGTGTTATCAGTAGTTTCTCGAACTGTTATAGACTTCATATCGACATGTCTTATCAAGTTACTGGGGTCTGACGTTTACCACCCCTAGGTCTGATATGCGACATATCAGACGAAGAGACCGGACTGTACGGGAGTGTTACTGATTGGATTCGCAGGAGAATGTACATGCTTGCTTGCTGATCTTCTGATCGCTCAATACATAGGTGGCTGTTACGTTTAGCTGACCGCTTGCAGCTTGTGGGTGTTTGATTTGATCATCACCTACTGCCAGCGTATTGACGATTCTTTAGAGTCCTACACAGAGGTTTCTTGACTCAGGCAAAACGGAGTAGGAGCACATATATGATATGTGTGGACCGAGAACAATACGTGTATGTGATACCGTATTAGATTCTCGCAATATGAGGTATCGGCCGGGTATATGTGATATAGCCGGGTCATCGGCCGGGTATATGTGATATAGCCGGGTCATCGGATCAAGTGTTGATTCGATAAACTAATACAGATTATATTAGTCGGTTATTTGTGAAATAGCCGGATTATCGGATCAAGTGTTGATTCGATAATTTAATGTATAATTATATATTTGATATATTAAATTACATTAACTAATATAGGCTCGCTTTATTGATTCATTTTCTCATCGGGTAATATAATGATATATATGCGATATATGTTAATTGTATTATTTTATTTTGTTACAATAAATATTTTATACGTGATATATAATATAGTAACAAGTTATGATTACTAATGCAACATGATTAATGGAGATTAAGTATAGTTAGGGTTTGATTTGGGTTAATGTTTTCTAGAAGCTTCTAGAAGTTTTTACTTCGTTTCTTGCAAAGATATTTGTGTTGATATTTTGTAAGATGTTTCCAAACCCAACCCACACCCTTTAACCCTAGTTAACTCTCTACATAGGTTAGACTTTTCTTTGGTGAACCATGGTTGCATTTTGTAGTTATCATAACAATTCATTATTCATCACAAAAGGATTATTCATTGTTCATCTTCTTCTTCCTTCTTGCAAAGCTTTCTAGCTTTGATTCTTGTGATGAAAATGGGTGAGATTATGAAAATAAAATAGAGCTAAATTGATACTTCATCATCCTAATCTATCCTAGCCATTTAGATTAGGGTGTTCACTTCATTTGTGAGTGAGAGCTTGTGTTATTGAAACTTCAAGGTAGATCATCTTAATTATCGAAGATCGGAAGCAAGCTTACATCTTTCTCTTCGTGGAGCCTCTCTAGAGTCCGGGTACGTGATGATCGTAGCGAAGGGACCTCAACACGGAGCTAATGAAGCGAAGGACCGGACTACAAAGGTTGTAATCCCAAACTCTTAGATGTTAAAGTGTTTAACATGCTTTGTTTCTTCTAATCTCTAGTTTAAAGATCTTGTTAAGGGTTGTTCGGCACGTCTAAATTTTAAATCGGGCATGGTTTATGCCTCGTAGACCCTTGTGAGAGTGCCTAGTAACCCTACAGGTTGTCGTTAGATTTCTAAAGGAAAACATCTTTTCCCGGTTTGGGCACCCCCGCGCGATCATTAGCGACAATGGAACTCATTTCTGTAATAGGACTTTCGAGGCCTTGATGCGAAAATATTCCATTAATCATAAGCTATCAACGCCCTACCACCCCCAAACATGTGCGCAAACCGAAGTTTCAAATCGGCAAATCAAGAAGATATTGGAGAAGACGGTTTCCAAGAACCGTAAGGATTGGTCTTTAAAACTCACTGATGCCCTTTGAGCATTTCGATCTGCTTATAAGACCGATCTAGGCATGTCTCCTTATCGGTTTGTTTACGGAAAGGCTTGCCACCTTCCAGTGGAAATAGAGCATCATGCATTCTGGGCAATAAAGGAGCTGAATCTATCTCTCGAAGATGCGGACAGCCATCGGAAGCTGCAGTTAAACGAATTGAACGAGCTTCAGGATGAAGCTTACGAAAATGCGGTTGTCGTTAAGAACCAAACGAAGGTGTTTCACGATAAACACATTACGTGCAAAACTTTCGCACCTGGTCAACAGGTACTGCTTTACGACACCCGGCTACATTTCCATCCCGGCAAGCTCAGATCTCGCTGGAAAGGGCCATTTATTGTGCGGATTGTATATCCGCACGGTGCGGTGTATTTGGAAAATCCAGAGGACGGTTCACTATTCAAAGTGAACGGACATAGGCTAAAACCGTTTCTCACCGCGGACCCATCGGAGGAGCTCTTGATGTTGCAGGAGCTGATTTATATTGACTGATTTTCCTCCGCGTACCACCAAACTTCGGTTATCCAGCCATAAACAGTGGAAACACTGTTTCAAATAAGTTTGGGGGTATGTTACACCATATTTTTTAAAATTTCCTACTTGTAATTATTTATAGAATAAAAAAATTAAAAAAAAATTCCAACATTTTTAGAGGTATTTTTGTAAATATACATAACCCTAATTAAATAATATAAAACAATTTTTTTTATTTAATTATTCTTTTAGGGGGGCTTTTGTATAAATGTCCAACACCCCTATAAATACATCTCGACCCTCTTCTGCATTTCCTGAGACCTAATTATATCTCAAACCCAAAACCCTAGCCGCCACAGCACTTTTGGCTTCTGATCTCCCCAAGCCACCGCGGAACCACCGCCCGAGCCAATCCCTGCCGCGTAACCGCCGCCTCCTTACTGCGTCGCCCTCGGACAATTTCAGAGGAGGTTTGCACAATTTTTCTCCTCTCTTTAAAATTTCTATTTTCTTCATTTGCTCTCTGTAATGGCCCCTACCCTGCAATTTGAAAGGGATTTCTCCCAGTTGTTTGCACATAACTTTTACGGTTGTTAATTCGGCGACGAGATCCGAAGGCGAGGATGGAACTTTCTATTATTTAACCATCCGAACGCATTCGCGCTTCCGGATATTGTTGCCCGTTTTTATGAATGTATGGAGGAGGGGTGTTTTGCACAACACGGGTACCTTAGATTAATGTGGAGGGGATCGGGAAATATTAATCGATAGGGACTTCATTCACGAAGTCACATTAATACCATGACTCCCCATTCATGACCAACCCCTCCGATTTGATGACTACCAACCCTTAATGGGAAATGACTGTTCTAGGGAGCCCAGAAAGGGAATTCAGGCTCGCACGCTTTTTAAGAACGTTTTAACTGTGTGCCGTTGGGCACAAAACAATATTTTCGGAAGTTCACACAACACAACTTTTTTTACACCGTCCCTACACATAGTGCACACCTTGATGACTCAAAACCCTAGCTACGACATGTGCACGATGTTGCTTCACTCGATCCTTTGCTTGCTTAGCTCGAAAAAGTACGCTATTCTTTTTTGCTAAGCCCTGCAAGTTCTGTTACATGGCAGTTTTTCTTTCTTTGGTTTGCTAACGGGCAGTCAATTATCTATGCCCTATGTTGGTGACACAACTGTGTCACAATTTCCTCCCTGTTGAGGAATTTGAATTTTACTTGCATGGTGGGGTTCCAGTTCGACCCCTTCTTGAGGGTGTCTCCACATCCTACACACGACTCCATGATTTATGGTCGCGCACCGAGCCGGCCGAGGATGTGATGGCCAAGACCCCTAGCTAGAGCTCCACAGTGAGCGATGAAGAGCTCACCCCCGCCGTGCAAGCATGCTTGATTCGACGAACCCATAGGGGGGTAGAACGAGTGATTGGGATGCTGACTAACTTTGATCAGCGACTGAAGAGTGTGGAGCAGGGAATGTCCACCCTGCTGGCAAGAGAGGAACGATCACGCTCACGATCGAGAGGACGGGGGACTGAGAGGGGTGAGGCAGGGACTAGTAAGGCCACGTCTAGTAGACGCCACAAGGAGCAGTGAGGACACCGCTGTCAATAAGTTTGGGGGTGAGGGGTGATTGTAAATAGTTATCTTTGCATTGCATCTGCACGTTTTTTTATTTTTGTAAATATTTGTTTTTCTTTGCATATTTAATTCCGTATCTTATTTTTCTGCATTGCATAAAAAAATATAAAAAATATAAAATTAAAAAAAATATAAAAATTAAAAAATTAAAAAATATATATATAAAAATGAAAATTTCAATTTTGGCCATATTTGACTCGAGTTTGACATGACGGTTGACTAGTTAGAAAAACTAGATCTTAAACCTAGTAAATTAAAAACCCTGAAAATAACCTTTCTTGAAGTCTAACTGTAGGAAATATACGTCCTTGCAATTTATTTAGAAATAAGCAAATTTTGAGTTTAGTTCTTGGGCTGAGTCAAAATAAGGGAAGAGTATTGAAAGCTCTATTTGAAGTGT
Source organism: Agapanthus africanus (assembly GCA_030015575.1). Lineage (NCBI taxonomy): Eukaryota > Viridiplantae > Streptophyta > Magnoliopsida > Asparagales > Amaryllidaceae > Agapanthus > Agapanthus africanus. Next base: position 297,079,481 of record CM057347.1, read on the forward strand.
AAGTCTGAACAATAATTCTGAACCTTAAATCCAAATTCTGAAAATTGATACCCTACAAATCGCACATACACGCACCTTGAAACTTGGGATAGTTGAAGATACCTAGAAATACTCTTGCCTGAAAGCCCAGTATGAAAGAAAAAACGGAAATTAAAGCTAACCACCAAAAGCGCATAATTGAAAATACATCCGGTCTTGGAATAAAAAATAAAATAAAATAAAATACAAGACCTGGAGACTGCTATTTACGCTTTAAGCTCATACATTTAGTAATCGGATGTTAGTGCCTCAAGAAGCATTAATAGTCGCATGAAAGATGTATGAGCAAAACCGTCCATCATTAATGAAAAGAAGTAGTACTAGGTATTAAGGCAAGGGTATTATAGCTTGAATTGAATTTCCAAGTATAAGGGTGATAAATACACACACGCAGGTGTTTATGATCGGAGTTTGGAGGAGAGCAAGTAATGAAAAATAGGGCTTATATGTTCAGTAGAGATGATAAAAATTCCGGATTTGAGACGATGTTTTTAGAAGGGAAACTCAAGAAATGCTGAAAGCTTTATAAATCGGCAACACGCATAGGACCTTAAATTAAATGAATAGGAAGAGTGAAGAATACGGGTTGATAATTTCTAAGTAGAAAATGATAGAATTTCTCGCTAGAATGCTGAATTATAGAATTAGAGTCGACGACCAAATTGATCGGATTTTGTGGGTAGTATCCGCTGAAAACCCTCAGGAGACAACACCCCTCCTACTAGGGACATCTAGAGGTTTAACGGATTGTTGCACATGCTCAGTGCAATCGCGTTCCCTGCGAAAGTAAGGTAAGGAGTTTTTGTGAATAAATTGGCTTTGCTCGGGATGAGCAAATGATAAGTTTGGGGGTATTTGTTCATATCAGATTTTTGCATTTTTATACCGCCCATTCTTGATCACATTGCATTTAGGTAGGTACTCTTGATCCGTGTTTGCTAAACAATTGCAGGTTACAGATTCTCAGCTCTAAGCAGTGGAATTCATGAAAAAGGCGCAATAAATTCAGGACTTCCGCAAACCACAGATAAATACGGGTCTCCGTGCACTGTCCGTATAATGCCGCCTACCAGTTCAAGGGACAAAATGGCAAATCATTGGTCATTTTCATGCACAAAGCACAAGGGCAGCACAAGATCCAAGACTTCTACGCGGAGCTCAAGAAAATCAAGGCAAAAAGTCCACATCAAATCACCTTTTTGATCTGCTGAAATCTAGAAGAAAACTGAAGAGCTTTTGAGTAAACAAGTGTACCAAACAGAAGACAATAACAACATGGAGGAGCCCAGAAAAGATGAGCTCCCAATTCCACAACATGGCCGCGGAACTGCGGCCAACATGGCACTTAGGCCGCGTATCCACGGCCGAGTCAGCTCAGCACTGACTCGTTCTTTAGGGGTGGTTTTGTAACTTCATTTTGGGCCATATTGTATCCCTAGGGTTTCAATTTCCTGGCTATAAATAGCCCAGCTCAAAGCCAAACAAAGGATGCTTTTCTTTGTATTAGATTTAGATTAGATTTTGTAGTTTTTCTTCCTCTTTTCATCTTTCTCCATTAAAACATGTAGTGAGCTTGATGAGTGATGATGAATAAAAGAAGGGTTTCTTTTTATGTCTTGTAATTGTGTTATTTTACCTGCTTGTAATTTTCATTTGCTAATCTAGTTGTTGATATTTGTTGTTTGCTTTCTTTCTTCTTCTATTTTTCTTTATCTTTACAACCATGATGCTTGAGTATGATCCTTACCAAAGTGAGGTCTCAAACAGCTAGTTGTGATTTTCTAACCCCTTTATTTCTATCTTCCTTCTTGTTTTATTTTCTTTTTCTTGTTAATGGGTGAGTAGTTTCTCACTTGTTAGGGTAGGATAAGGAAAGTTTGAGAGAAGGAAATCTCCCACACTCTTTTCTTGCCCAACATCTTAATTCGGACTCCCGTTTCACTACAATCCGCTCCCTACGGCACCTTATACAACATGATATTGGTGATTCCTTAGCGAGACCGGTTGTGGTTAAATTAATCGGAGGTTAAGGCTAAGAGCCAAGAACGGACGGACAAGGACCAAAAGGAAACTAAGCGTTGGAAAGCCTAGCTTATACTCGCAAGTTCCTTCCTACTCGTGCTAATCCCCGTTGTTGCCGATTACCGTAACACCGATATTAAGAGTGGCAACGAAAGAAGTGAACGATTCTTAACTCAAACTAACCTAATCCTAACCCTAACAAGCTCTCTTTATATATATTTTTAGCACCATTAATCTCAAACAAACCTGGACATTTGGACTTAACTCGTTAAAGCACATAGAAAAATATTCCTATTTCCTTGCGGACGACCCATACTCAACCGGCTAGCTACCAAGCGAAACTGTCTTGATTGCGGTAATTAACTAAGCACGCAAAAACCCTAACAATAAACGACAGAACACAATATCAAATACAAAATCCCAAATTAAAACGAAGTCGCAAAATAATGAAGCAACTCAAGAAAATGGTCCCAGATTTTACCCTAGGTGAAATTAGACAATTTTGCACATGTGGGGGGGTCTAATTTACTGAAGATAAAGCCCTGGATCAAGCATGAATCCCAAAATCCTTATCCTGGCCGCAAATTGCAGCAAGAATGATTAAAATTGCGGCCATAGTGAAGGTATTGGGGCTGGGGTCTTTAGGGTATACTCCAGGTTTCCAGCACGACTCCCAGTAATCGCTATATAATTTTCAGGTGTCCCGGGTAATAGCAGATCCCTAAACTTCATCACAAATCCCACAATTTTAATGCTGATGCCAAACATAATCCAAATTCCAAGTTCCTATCAAATTCAAAAGTCCAGCCAAATAAGGCAGAAAAAAACAGATCAAATTAAAGTCCCACCCGGTAGTGTTTCCATGCTCAAAAGTCCCGCTGGATGGGTAGGGAACTCCTAAAATTAATCAAATCAAACAAATCAACCTTGACACCGTAGAAAGCGGAGCAAGTCAACTTCAACCCCGACACTGCAGAAAACGGAGCAAGTCAAATCAAATCCCGACACCGCAAAAAACGGAGCAAGTCAAATCAAACCCCGACACTGTAATAAGCGGAGCAAGTCAAATCAAGGGGCTATATGTAAAGTTTGCCTAGGGATAGCTTAGCACCTTGTGAAGGTTTTGGCAAGCATCAATCATGCTACATTAAAATTTTTGGGGTGCTAAACAAACCCTAACTAAGATCTTAACTATAGACTAAGGGTAATCATGCATGTAAACAACTTTAATCTAAGAGTTAGGGATACAACCTTTGTAGTCCGGTCCATCACTTCAAATAGCTCCGTGTAGTGGTCCCTTTCGCTGCGATCGTAAACTCCGGACTCTAGAGAGGCTCTATGAAGAAACGAACATGCTTGCTAAGATGACTTCGAGGCCGAAGATGATCTACGTCGAGGAGACACTAACTCAAGCTATTCCTTCACTAGGTCATGAACTTTGTGAAGAGAACACACTCTACTACATGGCAAGTGGTAGAGGATGAAGAAGTAGGAGGTAGGCTCACTTTAGAATTGATTTTCTCACATTATTTCTCATACCTCCATTGAAGGTAGCAAGCTTTTCATGGAGCTTGATGAAGAAGAAGAAGAACTTATGAATAATTCATCCAAATGAATTATTGCACCCATGGTTGAGTTAAAACTATCATGCCCAACTCATGTAGAGAATTAACTCCACACAATGGTGTAGCGTCTTGAAAAGTCGTTTTGGTGTTTTCCTGAAATTCGGTGAAAATTCGGTATTTTTCCGAAAACCGTCTTTCTCGATATTTTGCAGTTTAGGGCTAATTATACCTTAAATGGATAGGTAATTACTTGTTTTTAGTGACTAATGAGTTAATTATGAAATTTTGGTCATTTAAAAATTTTTCCCTATTTTTCATTTTTTTAATATTATTTTAAGCCGGTAAGAAAATACATTAAATAAGCGATAAATACAAATTTTTCCGGGCTAATTTTAATCTCTAAAATTATGATAATTATAATCTAGTGATAACATGAATTTTTAGTAATTTATTTTGATTTTCAACAAATTTTTATGAATTGAAACGAATTTATTGAATTTTGGGCTAAAACTTGCAATTTTTGAGTTGTAGGGGGCCTTTTTGCATAAAATTTCTTTTGTAAAACCCCTCTATCTTTTTCCTCAGCCCTAGGACAGCCCCACCTTGTGTGAGACCAGAAATTTCTGGCCTCTCTCTTCTTGGTTTCTTTCTTGAGTTAATTTGATAGTTTATGGTATTATTTTAATTAAAATGGATAATGTATGATACATTGACTTTTGTGGACTTGACCATGACTTTCCCCACTTGCCCACACCCTCCCCCATACCTCATTCTGGCCGAAATTCCTGTACACCCTCTTCTTCCTCTCTTTTCTTTTCATTTTTCTTCAATTTCTTCAAGAAATACATCAAAATCCATGATTTAATTCAAAAATCCAAACAAAAATCCTTATGCTATCATTATCCTTAGCCATTCTTGCTTGGACCTTGGTGTTGAGGCCATCAATTGGAGTAAATTTTCTTGCTTGATCCATAGATCAAGAGGTATAATTCTCATCAAGTTGCTTTCTTTTGCTAAAAATTCCTTTAATTGTATGGTTAGTGTTAAAAGTTAGCTTATTTCTAATCTAGTTTAAAAAGAGTAGTTTGTTTAAATTAGGGTTTTGAAGCCATGATAATTAATTAAGTTGTTTTGTAGTTAATCTAGTTGTTAATTAACCAATTTTATGTAGTCTTCAATTTTGCTAATTTGGTTAAATTTAGAAGTGTGAAATTGCTTTTTTAGGATTTTCAAGAAAAGGTTTTTGTATGGAATGGTATTTGAAACATGATTAGTGAGTTGATTAAGTTTTAGAAACCATTATTTAGTTGATTAAACCTAATTTGTTATCTAGTATTTTGCTAACCTAAATCTAAGAGGTGAACTTGCTAATTGGGGTTGAAATTAGTGTTAATTAAGTTTTTCAAGTATGGATTTTGATTTGCAATTGCTATTTATAAAAATCAAGAAAGGGTTTGGTTGTGGAATATAGGTTTTGGAGCATGGTTAATGTGTTGTAATTAGTGTGTGTGGATTGCTTGTAGTGTGCTTGGGTGAGTATGCTAGATTGTAGTCGTTTTGTCGCAAATCGGCGACGTTGCACCGATTTTTTGGTATGTATATGCTTACTAGATTTTTATATAAATTATGTGATGGACTATTTTTGATATCTTGATGATTGTAATGGCTTGTCCTACGACTTTTAGGATGCGTGAGTGCGGTTTTTGGGTAGTCGGGTTTTAGTTTTGCCGGGCGACCAAATCGGCGTTTTTCGGCAGTTTTTGCGATTTTCGCGTGTGTCCGCGCACCTTGTGCACGTTGTACCTAGCTAACGAACTTTAGTAGTTTCGTTGGGGTTTTGCGTCGTTCTTAATATGTAACCTTATATTTGGTACTGATGTAAATTCCAGGTTCGGTCGCGGAGACGTCAGACGCGGCGCGAAAGGGAAAGGCGGTGATTGGACACAGCTAGCCAGGGATTCCGGTGAGTAGATTTAACATCTACGGGGGACGATCGTTTGGATGGCGCAAGTCGCCCGATAGATTTAGTAAACTGAAAATAAAATAGTAAACTGGATAACCACTTGTGACATTAGAATAATAATACTGGCATGATAATTGCTGCAATTAGATCAACATGTTATACCCATATACGCAAACTCAATTGTAGGACACATGCACCATTACCAGGTTTTTATATGCAGCATGAGCACTATTCATGTTTACACACACATCCTGGTAATTGCCATGCCACCACACTAGATAACATTTAAATTTAAACCTTTTACTAATTGATACTTAAACTGGTGCTATTGCCTTTAATTCCTTAAAATGAAACCGTAGAATTGCTATTCATGTGCATGTACTTCATCATATTAATTGTTCATGCTTAATCCATTAATCACACATCGCAACTTGATTATTGATATCATATGCATTCATTATCACTGATATATGCACTTATGAGGATTTCTTGAGATTTTATAATATTGCTGGATTTCGGGGGAAAGCCGCAAATTTCCAAACTTATGATATTTTTAAAACATGTAAATTGCGGTTTTCTAGTGATGTAAGTGTCGTCCACCATGAGTTTGCTATGGATTTGGAAATCCGTGTCGAGGAGTGGAGGAACCGGCACGGGTACATGGTGGGCCCGGTAAGGTACCCCGGGGCAAGAGGAATGTGGTGATGACGTTGAGCCTGGCAGGGGACGGATTACCTACCGGTGACTGTTTGGGACGGCGGATATCCAGAGGATACCGACCGTGGCCGCTAGATGATGAGATATTGATATTTGAGATGGGTCAGCCGGACGGCTGAGGCCAGCGATACATTTATGAGATTTGAGACAGCTTTTAGGGTGTCGTTGCTGGACACCGGTTTTCGTCGATTCATTGACATTTGCTGGCATTCTAAAAGAGTTTCAAAAACAACATCTGATAAAATATTTTTATATATAAACCTATTGAGACCTCAGATATTCATGTTGCATACATATTCGTACACTGATGTTGTATACACACCTGCTAGTATATCCATATTGCATACATACTCGCCATTCTGTCCTGCCTTACCTGTATATAGATGCTAGGATGCTTGTGTGCATGCATTCGATAGCCTGTGTAAATGTTATTTATTACTCACGAGTTGGCAACTCACCCCCGTTGTGCCATAGCCTGTTGCAGGTCCGCTCCGTCAGTTCAGTAGCGGCGGGTGCGCTTGCTTCTTTTGCCTCTTTTGCCTGGACTCGAGATTTGCTCATAGGTGGGTTATGTTAATATTTTTGTACCACCTTGTATATTCTTTGCATCTAGTGTACTCCATCTACTGTTTCTACCAGATTATTGTATATTGACCTAGAGATGAGACTGTGAGGTTTGTGGATTTTATGCTGTATTTTGGGGGTCGAGCTCACTTGAGCCGACATGCTACTTTTTCATGCTTCCTTATGCTTTATTATGATTATTATGCTTGCTGTCATTTACATTGCGTGGGATTTGTGACCGCCTTGTGGCGAAGAGCTAGCTCCCGCTTGGGGATGCCCTATTTTGTGGATTCATGTATATATTTTGTTGTACCCATTTTTTGGGGGCCAGTATTTACAAGGGAGACTCTGCCGAAATTTTCGGAAAAATTAGTATTGTTTTTAAAAAGGGTTTTACATGACTTATTTGATAAACTTGCTTTCAAATGTTTGGGTTTTCTTCACTCTTTTGCTTAATTGGTTTTGTTTTCTGGGCTTTGGCTTACTTATTTTACGGACGCCTTTAGACGTTTCGTAAACTTAAGTGCCAGTCACGTTCCGTACCCTGCGGGTCGTGACAAAGTTGGTATCAGAGCGATAGGTTTTACCTTTGTGAGTGTAGGATGACCCTTGGTAGATGGAGTAAGTGACTTAAGCAGGATAACGTAGCGTGCGTATGTCCGCGGCATACTTACGATACGGTACTCCGCCTAAGTGACTTTAGGATATACTTGCTTGGAAAAATTCCTTCTTCAATTCCGTGTATCCTATGATCCTATTGCACTGTTCTTACTATCCGTTTTCCTGTAACAGCCACTATGCCGCCGAAGGCTACGAGGGCACAGAGAGCTGCCGCCAGAGACGAGATTCGAGCTGGCTCGTCCGAGGCTAGGACTGAGCAGGGTGGTATGCCTACGCCGCAGGGACAGACCGATCCACCTTCCCCAGGCCGTATGGATAGGCTCGAGACGGGTATGGAGGAGTTGCGACAGATGATGGGAGGCATGCAGGAGCTGCGTCAGATGGTAGGATCCCTAGTTGCAGCCAGTCGTACACCGAGGCAGGATGACGTACCTACTACATCACAGACGACCATGATACCTGCTCCTACTACTACCATTGTGTCCATTCCGGTTTCACTACAGGACTTCATTAGGCTGAGACCTCCAGTATTCACCGGCACTGAGGCAGCGGAGGACCCACAGACGTTCCTTGACAGTTTAGCCAGGATCTGCCGTTCACTGAGATGTTCGGATGATCGATGGGTAGAGCTTGCGAGTTTCCGACTAGAGGGTCTCGCGCAGACATGGTGGGAGTCAGTCTTGAGAGGTCGAGCTGCAGATCTACCGCCTATGACTTGGGCCGAGTTTACAGCGGTCTTTCTAGCCCGTTTCCTTCCAGAGAGCGTTCGTGACGCCAGAGCTCGCAGTTTCGAGGCCTTAGTCAAGACACCTGGGATGACGGTGTCTGAGTATGACATCCAGTTTACACAGTTGTCCCGATATGCTCAGTATTTGGTGGATACCGAGGAGAAGATGGTGAAGAGGTTCGTACAGGGACTTGATGCCCAGCTATATCTTGCCATTGGCGCCCAGCACTACGACAGTTATTCAGCTGCTATGGATACTGCATTGCGGATGGAGGCACGCATATCGCGGACTTCGGCCATTTCTGGGCCGAAGAGGATGCGCACCGATGTACCGCCTCAGAGGCAGCGCGCCAGATTCTTTCCGAGAGATAGGCCTGGCAGAGGATTTGGACGGGGACAGTTATATGGTTCTTATTCCCAGGGGCAGCAGCCGTCGCCAGGATGTTTTGGGTGCGGGAGTTTGCACCATCTTGTCAGAGACTGCCCGGTGAGACGACAGGGAGCAGCGACAGTTCCGCACGTGACCCTACCACCATCACCACCCCCTCCTCAGAGAGCCCTACTTTCTACCCCAGGCGATGCTCCACGCCAGTTAGGTGCACCGAGAGGCCGAGGACGTGGCGGTCCTGTTCAGAGAGGACGAGGAGGCAGAGGCCGAGGTCGAGGTCAGCCCGCTATCGGTGGAGGACAGGCCCGAGTTTTTGCTTTGACACCGCAGGATGCGCAGGCATCCAATGCCGTTGTGACAGGTACTTTGCCAGTTTGTTCTTTCGACGCGCGGGTATTATTCGACCCAGGTTCCACACATTCGTACGTCTCTACACACTTTGCACCGTTGTTGGGCCGTGAGTCGTCGTCGTTAGATCAGCCGCTTGTTGTTGTTACTCCGGTAGGCGAGTCGTTTGTCGCTCGGTTTGTATTTCGTTTGTGTTCCGTTCGTATCGGGGAGAGGGATTCATCAGTTGATTTGATACTCCTCGATATGTTGGACTTTGATGTGCTTCTGGGCATGGATTGGCTAGCCACTTGTTATGCTTCGGTGGACTGCCGTGAGAAGGCAGTCAGTTTTAGCTTTCCGGGAGAGCCAGTCCTTGTTATTCAAGGAGACCGTCGTGTCGCCCTTCCCAGCTTAATTTCGTCTCTTCGCGCTGGTCAGCTCTTGCGGAAGGGATGTCAGGGATTCTTAGCGTTTGTTTGTGATACTCGAGCTGCAGATGTTCCGTTGGACCGGGTCCCGGTAGTTTGTGAGTTCCCTGATGTTTTCCCTGATGAGCTACCTGGGCTACCGCCTGAGCGCGATGTTGAGTTCTGCATTGATTTGATTCCCGGTTCGGGGCCTATTTCTATACCGCCTTATCGGATGGCCCCGGCAGAGCTTCGAGAGCTGAAGGATCAGTTGCAGGATTTGTTGGACAAGGGGCTTATTCGACCGAGTGTTTCTCCGTGGGGTGCTCCGGTCCTGTTTGTCAAGAAGAAGGATGGAAGTTTGCGCTTATGTATCGACTACCGCCAGCTGAACAAAGTTACCGTTCGGAACAGATATCCGTTGCCGCGCATTGATGATTTGTTCGACCAGCTTCAGGGTGCGGGGTATTTTTCGAGGATCGACTTGCGATCAGGATACCATCAGCTGCGAGTTCGACAGGAGGATATACCGAGGACAGCTTTCCGTACACGCTATGGCCACTACGAGTTTTTGGTGATGTCGTTCGGACTCACCAACGCCCTAGCAGCATTTATGGATTTGATGAACCGTACATTCAGGCCGTATCTTGACTTGTTCATCATCGTGTTTATCGACGATATCTTGGTGTACTCCCGGAGCAGAGAGGAGCACGAGCAGCACTTGCGGATTACGTTACAGACTCTGAGGGAGCACCAGCTGTTCGCGAAGTTCTCCAAGTGTGCTTTCTGGCTGGACAGCGTCGGATTCTTGGGTCACGTGGTTATGAGAGACGGCATTTGTGTGGACCCGAAGAAGATTGAGGCTGTTCAGCAGTGGCCCCGACCTACATCGGTTACTGAGATCCGTAGTTTTCTAGGCTTGGCGGGCTACTACAGGCGTTTTGTTCAGGACTTCTCCCGTATAGCTGCACCGTTGACCAGTTTGACCCGGAAGGGAGTTCCTTTCGTTTGGACAGAGGAGTGCGAGCGCAGTTTTCAGCAGCTGCGGACATGTTTGACTACGGTGCCGGTATTATCTTTGCCTTCGGGATCAGGCGGATTTGTTGTCTACTGTGATGCTTCGCGAGTGGGATTAGGATGCGTATTGATGCAGCATGGCCGGGTGATCGCTTATGCTTCTCGGCAGTTGAAGAAGCATGAACAGAACTACTCCACTCATGATTTGGAGATGGCTGCGGTGGTCTTTGCACTGAAGATTTAGCGACATTACCTGTACGGCGAGTCGTGTCAGATATTCACCGATCACAAGAGCTTAAAGTACAAGTTTCAGCAGCGAGACTTGAACCTCAGACAGCGTCGTTGGATGGAGTTGGTGAAAGACTATGACTGCGAGATCTTATATCACCCCGGCAAGGCAAATGTGGTGGCAGATGCGTTGAGTAGGAGGCCCGGGGGTAGTCTATCCTTTTTGCGCGCAGTGCAGAGGCAGTCGTCAGCTGATTGGCAGATGTTATGCGACAGCCGAGTTGAGTTCGAGTTCACTCAGACAGGGGGACAGCTCGCGCATGTTCGTGCACGCCCACAGTTGCTTGACCGTATATATGAGGCACAGCGTAGTGACGACCGTTGCTCAGAGATCATGGCACAGATGGGACATGGCAGATTTTCCGAGTTCATGGTTGACGATCAGGGGATTTTATGATATGGATCTAGACTGTGCGTACCAGATACTGATGGATTACGGCGCGACATTCTCGAGGAGGCACACCGATCAGTGTATAGTGTCCACCCCGGTTCCACCAAGATGTACCATGATATGAGAGAGACCTACTGGTGGGACGGGATGAAGAGGGACATTGCGGAGTTCGTTTCGAGATGCCTGACTTGTCAGCAAGTCAAGGCCGAGCACCAGAGACCCGCAGGAGAGCTACAGCCGTTACCCATTCCGAAGTGGAAATGGGAGCAGATTTCGATGGACTTCGTTATGGGTCTACCCAGGACCAGTCGAGGGTACGACTCCATCTGGGTGATTGTGGATAGATTGACGAAAGCGGCTCACTTCCTTGCAGTGAAGACGACTTTCAGCTTCGCTCAGTATGCTCAGCTCTATATTGACGAGATCGTGCGACTACACGGCGTACCGACTTGTATCATGTCAGATCGAGGCACTCAGTTCACCAGCCGACTTTGGCAGAGACTCCAGGAGGCTTTGGGCACTCGTTTGAGCTTCAGCACAGCGTTTCATCCGCAGACCGACGGACAGTCAGAGCGGACCATTCAGACTCTCGAGGACATGCTCAGAGCGTGCGTTTTAGACTTTGGTGGTAGCTGGGATCGTCATTTACCTCTAGTGGAGTTCTCCTATAACAACAGCTTCCAGGATACGATTCAGATGGCACCTTTCGAGGCATTGTATGGGAGGAGATGCAGATCGCCCGTTTGTTGGACAGAGCTCAGCGGGAGCAGCATTTTGGGGCCGCAGCTTGTTGAGGAGACGACAGCGAAGATACAGTTGATCCGAGACCGGATGAGAGCGGCTCAGAGCAGGCAGAAATCGTATGCTGACAGGCGCCGTCGCAGATTAGAGTTCGCAGTTGGCGACCATGTTTTTCTGAGGGTCTCTCCGATGAAGGGCGTGATGCGTTTTGGGCGAAAGGGGAAGCTTAGCCCTAGATTCGTAGGTCCCTTCGAGATCCTCGAGCGGGTTGGCGCTGTTGCATATCGTTTGGCTCTTCCTCCCAGCTTTCCCGATGTTCACCCCGTCTTCCATGTTTCGATGCTCCGCAAGTACCTTCACGACCCTTCGCATGCGATTCAGCACCCGACAGTCCAGCTAGAGCGCGACCTTTCTTTTGCAGACCAGCCGGTGGCCATCTTGGATCGGCAGGTGAAGAAGTTGAGGTCGAAGGTTATACCAACCGTCAAGGTCCTTTGGCGTAGCCCAAGCAGCGAGGAGGTTACCTGGGAGACCGAGGGCGAGATGAGGAAGAAATATCCCCATCTCTTTGAAGGTACGCGTAGTTATATTTTTTTTAAAATTCGGGGACCGAATTTCTTTTAGGGGGGAAGATTGTAGCGTCTTGAAAAGTCGTTTTGGTGTTTTCCTGAAATTCGGTGAAAATTCGGTATTTTTCCGAAAACCGTCTTTCTCGATATTTTGCAGTTTAGGGCTAATTATACCTTAAATGGATAGGTAATTACTTGTTTTTAGTGACTAATGAGTTAATTATGAAATTTTGGTCATTTAAAATTTTTTCCCTATTTTTCATTTTTTTAATATTATTTTAAGCCGGTAAGAAAATACATTAAATAAGCGATAAATACAAATTTTTCCGGGCTAATTTTAATCTCTAAAATTATGATAATTATAATCTAGTGATAACATGAATTTTTAGTAATTTATTTTGATTTTTAACAAATTTTTATGAATTGAAACGAATTTATTGAATTTTGGGCTAAAACTTGCAATTTTTGAGTTGTAGGGGGCCTTTTTGCATAAAATTTCTTTTGTAAAACCCCTCTATCTTTTTCCTCAGCCCTAGGACAGCCCCACCTTGTGTGAGACCAGAAATTTCTGGCCTCTCTCTTCTTGGTTTCTTTCTTGAGTTAATTTGATAGTTTATGGTATTATTTTAATTAAAATGGATAATGTATGATACATTGACTTTTGTGGACTTGACCATGACTTTCCCCACTTGCCCACACCCTCCCCCATACCTCATTCTGGCCGAAATTCCTGCACACCCTCTTCTTCCTCTCTTTTCTTTTCATTTTTCTTCAATTTCTTCAAGAAATACATCAAAATCCATGATTTAATTCAAAAATCCTTATGCTATCATTATCCTTAGCCATTCTTGCTTGGACCTTGGTGTTGAGGCCATCAATTGGAGTAAATTTTCTTGCTTGATCCATAGATCAAGAGGTATAATTCTCATCAAGTTGCTTTCTTTTGCTAAAAATTCCTTTAATTGTATGGTTAGTGTTAAAAGTTAGCTTATTTCTAATCTAGTTTAAAAAGAGTAGTTTGTTTAAATTAGGGTTTTGAAGCCATGATAATTAATTAAGTTGTTTTGTAGTTAATCTAGTTGTTAATTAACCAATTTTATGTAGTCTTCAATTTTGCTAATTTGGTTAAATTTAGAAGTGTGAAATTGCTTTTTTAGGATTTTCAAGAAAAGGTTTTTGTATGGAATGGTATTTGAAACATGATTAGTGAGTTGATTAAGTTTTAGAAACCATTATTTAGTTGATTAAACCTAATTTGTTATCTAGTATTTTGCTAACCTAAATCTAAGAGGTGAACTTGCTAATTGGGGTTGAAATTAGTGTTAATTAAGTTTTTCAAGTATGGATTTTGATTTGCAATTGCTATTTATAAAAATCAAGAAAGGGTTTGGTTGTGGAATATAGGTTTTGGAGCATGGTTAATGTGTTGTAATTAGTGTGTGTGGATTGCTTGTAGTGTGCTTGGGTGAGTATGCTAGATTGTAGTCGTTTTGTCGCAAATCGGCGACGTTGCACCGATTTTTTGGTATGTATATGCTTACTAGATTTTTATATAAATTATGTGATGGACTATTTTTGATATCTTGATGATTGTAATGGCTTGTCCTACGACTTTTAGGATGCGTGAGTGCGGTTTTTGGGTAGTCGGGTTTTAGTTTTGCCGGGCGACCAAATCGGCGTTTTTCGGCAGTTTTTGCGATTTTCGCGTGTGTCCGCGCACCTTGTGCACGTTGTACCTAGCTAACGAACTTTAGTAGTTTCGTTGGGGTTTTGCGTCGTTCTTAATATGTAACCTTATATTTGGTACTGATGTAAATTCCAGGTTCGGTCGCGGAGACGTCAGACGCGGCGCGTAAGGGAAAGGCGGTGATTGGACACAGCTAGCCAGGGATTCCGGTGAGTAGATTTAACATCTACGGGGGACGATCGTTTGGATGGCGCAAGTCGCCCGATAGATTTAGTAAACTGAAAATAAAATAGTAAACTGGATAACCACTTGTGACATTAGAATAATAATACTGGCATGATAATTGCTGCAATTAGATCAACATGTTATACCCATATACGCAAACTCAATTGTAGGACACATGCACCATTACCAGGTTTTTATATGCAGCACGAGCACTATTCATGTTTACACACACACCCTGGTAATTGCCATGCCACCACACTAGATAACATTTAAATTTAAACCTTTTACTAATTGATACTTAAACTGGTGCTATTGCCTTTAATTCCTTAAAATGAAACCGTAGAATTGCTATTCATGTGCATGTACTTCATCATATTAATTATTCATGCTTAATCCATTAATCACACATCGCAACTTGATTATTGATATCATATGCATTCATTATCACTGATATATGCACTTATGAGGATTTCTTGAGATTTTATGATATTGCTGGATTTCGGGAGAAAGCCGCAAATTTCCAAACTTATGATATTTTTAAAACATGTAAATTGCGGTTTTCTAGTGATGTAAGTGTCGTCCACCATGAGTTTGCTGTGGATTTGGAAATCCGTGTCGAGGAGTGGAGGAACCGGCACGGGTACATGGTGGGCCCGGTAAGGTACCCCGGGGCAAGAGGAATGTGGTGATGACGTTGAGCCTGGCAGGGGACGGATTACCTACCGGTGACTGTTTGGGACGGCGGATATCCAGAGGATACCGACCGTGGCCGCTAGATGATGAGATATTGATATTTGAGATGGGTCAGCCGGACGGCTGAGGCCAGCTATACATTTATGAGATTTGAGACAGCTTTTAGGGTGTCGTTGCTGGACACCGGTTTTCGTCGATTCATTGACATTTGCTGGCATTCTAAAAGAGTTTCAAAAACAACATCTGATAAAATATTTTTATATATAAACCTATTGAGACCTCAGATATTCATGTTGCATACATATTCGTACACTGATGTTGTATACACACCTGCTAGTATATCCATATTGCATACATACTCGCCATTATGTCCTGCCTTACCTGTATATAGATGCTAGGATGCTTGTGTGCATGCATTCGATAGCCTGTGTAAATGTTATTTATTACTCACGAGTTGGCAACTCACCCCCGTTGTGCCATAGCCTGTTGCAGGTCCGCTCCGTCAGTTCAGTAGCGGCGGGTGCGCTTGCTTCTTTTGCCTCTTTTGCCTGGACTCGAGATTTGCTCATAGGTGGGTTATGTTAATATTTTTGTACCACCTTGTATATTCTTTGCATCTAGTGTACCCCATCTACTGTTTCTACCAGATTATTGTATATTGACCTAGAGATGAGACTGTGAGGTTTGTGGATTTTATGCTGTATTTTGGGGGTCGAGCTCACTTGAGCCGACATGCTACTTTTTCATGCTTCCTTATGCTTTATTATGATTATTATGCTTGCTGTCATTTACATTGCGTGGGATTTGTGACCGCCTTGTGGCGAAGAGCTAGCTCCCGCTTGGGGATGCCCTATTTTGTGGATTCATGTATATATTTTGTTGTACCCATTTTTTGGGGGCCAGTATTTACAAAGGAGACTCTGCCGAAATTTTCGGAAAAATTAGTATTGTTTTTAAAAAGGGTTTTACATGACTTATTTGATAAACTTGCTTTCAAATGTTTGGGTTTTCTTCACTCTTTTGCTTAATTGGTTTTGTTTTCTGGGCTTTGGCTTACTTATTTTACGGACGCCTTTAGACGTTTCGTAAACTTAAGTGCCAGTCACGTTCCGTACCCTGCGGGTCGTGACAAATGGTTAAGAGTTGGGTTTGATAAATATCTTTAACTAGACAAAAGTGTTGACTTTGTCAAAGCTTATCCAAAAGCTTTTGTCCAAGCTTTACCATGACAACGTCAATCTCTTTTGAATTAGCTTAACATAAATAGAAACCCTAACTTAACCCTAGCATGGCATTAATCTCATATACCCATCTTGTATGTATCATCATACATGACACAATACATGTACACAAATATACATATCACATATATACAACGTGCACATCAAGTGAGAAAAGAAATCATTAGTGAGCTAAATATTAGTTAATGTAATATAATATATCAAATATATAATTATACATTAAATTATCAAATCACTCTTGGTTTAATAATCCGGCCATATCACATATGACCGACTAATATCAAATGCAACATCTTATCGAATCAACGCTTGATCCGATAACTTGGCTATATCACATATAACCAATCATGTCACACATCGCGAGAATGGAATGCGGTATCCCATACTCGCATTAATCTCGGTCCCACACATATCATATATGCGCTCCTACTCCGTTTCGCTTGAGCCAGGAAACCTCTGTGTAGGAGTCTAAAGACTCGTCAATACGCCGGCAGTAGGAGATGATCATATCAAACACCCACAAGCCGCAAGCGGTCGGCTAAACGTAAAGGCCACCTAGGTATTGAGTGATTAGAAGATCAACAAGCAAGCCTGTTCGTACTCCTGCGAATCCAATCAGTAACACTCCCGTACTGTCCGGTCTCTTCGTCTGATATGTCACATATCTCGCCTAGGGGTGGTAAACGTCAGACCCCGGTAGCTTGATAAGTCGTGTCGATATGAGGTCCATAACAGTTTGAGAAACTACTGATAACACTTATCAGTAAATCTCAGCAACCCTGGCCAGGGATTTCTAGTTATAGCCAATCGAACACAGCGCAACATCAACTTCCTATACCGGGAGAGACGAAACCCCTCCTATCGCTCATTGCCTCCATGTGATTCGGGACTGTACCTAAAAGCCATCGTTTTGCATGCCCTCTTGGACGTGGTATGATGGAAATTAAAGCACAGTGGGAATCACACAAGACTCTATGATGATCTCGGGTCTACGGACTAACCTGTACCAGTGTCACCAGAGAACTGCCATCTGACATGAGGTATAATACCATCTGGGAGTTCTCCGCGAGTCCGTCCAGTGTACCGAGTCTCCACTGAGTACTCGTATACCTTCTCTGATGTCAAACACCAATGGATATGGGATCATCCATCGTCTATCATATAGGTCAAGAAGCGCATACACCAGTCTACTCTAGAGTATCGATGCCCTGTCTCGGTACTCCCATGACTAGGAACATTTGAAGGATGTACTTAGCGACTACACTGTCCCCACTAGTATGATCTGCATCATAGTCCTGGTAGTGAAGTACTCATCCTAAGGGCTTTATCAACATGTAACATAGAGACAATCAAAGTACATGTTAAGATAACGAGTAACCAGATAGCATACTATCATGTCGAGTAAAAAAGTCCTCCCTATATATGTCCAAGTATCCACTACAATATACATCGTATGTACAGTAATGGCCTCTAGGGCATACATATCACTAACAATCTCCCACTTGCACTAGGGCCATCTGTTGTGGTATCGCATACCCAACAATTAGCTGTGGTTGAAGTATCACATACTCAACCATCCTATAAATGTCTCTACTGGGAAATTGGCCTTTGTGAGTGGATTCGCGCTGTTGTCCTCCATGTCTACTCTCCTAACCTTGATCTCCCAGGAGATCTACCATCTCCATGATCAGGTGATACTGCCTAAGAATATATCTGGATCTCTAATGGGGTGGGGTTTCCTAGGCCTAAGCCACAACTCCATTGTCACACAATGGTACGAACGAAATTCATCTCATGAACTCATATATATCCAGACTGCCTCTTTGGTAGCATCCTTGGTAATGATGTACCTTGCCTTTAATCGTCTAGTATGTCATGGTATCTAGCTTGGAACTCTTCCAACATACCTTCCTTCCACTGAGGGTAAAGGAAATGCCTGCGACTGACATTCAGTCGTCCTTATCACTGTAGAACCTTTGCAGTGATTCTCCCCAGGATCGATTGATACCATCTCACTACAACTAGTGAGAATCCTAACATCTAATTAGATCTATCTCATAGATCCATAATGCAGGATTTAGGAGATATCACCTTGATCCTATATGGAGAATCCATGTGATAAGAGGAGATTGACCGAGCGTAGCATAGGAAACTCCTTCCCTATCAAGAGTATGTCATCCATGTACTATACGAGGATCACCACCATACTCCCTACTACCTTTTTGTATATACTTGGTTCATCTACCATTTTGATGAAGTCAAACTCTTTGACTCCTACATCAAAACAGACGTTCCAACTCCGCGATGCCTGATTTATCACAGTAAACATCTTGCACACGTTTCCGCTGCTCCCACTGTCTACGAAGTCCTCTGGCTGTGTACTTATAGACGCTCTCTTCAAAATAATCATTTTAGAAAAGCAGTCATGACACCCAACCGACAGATATCGTAGTCATGGTATGTAGCAGTGGTAAGTAGAATCTGGATGGACTTAAGCATAGCTTTAAAAGTCTCAACTTTTCCATGTACACCAAGTAATCTTCTCAAGATATACTTGCTCCTGATGGGGATTTAACCCTTCAGATTAAGCAACCAAAGTCCATATTTTGTTGGTGTATAAGGATTCCATCTCAGATCGCTAAGCATCCAGCCATTCTCACAGAGTCTCCACTCCTGATGGCCTGCTCGAAACTAGTTGGGTCATCATCTCATGATGCAATCCTCGCTCCCACTGTCATAGAGAAACCGAAGTATCTCTCAGGTGGATGAGGAACCCTACTAGATCGGCGGAGAGGTTGAGGTTCATTAGAAACTATTGAATCCTTCGGGTTCTACCAAATCATCAGCTACAGTTTGTTTTAGCTGTAACTACTTCCAGTTCTACCTTATGACCACTAATTTCGTCACAAGAAATTCCCTTTCCCAAAGGTGGCATGCTGAGAAAACATCTTTTGTTCCTTAGTTTAGTAGAAGATATTCCCTTGCGAATGCTTGGGATATCCAACAAACTTCTACAGAACTGAACTTGCCTCGAGCTTTTCCGGATTTTGCTTTTGACATAGGCCGGACAACCCCAAATCTTAACTTCTTTAAGAGATAGGCTCTTCCCATACCATATCACATATGGAATGGTAGGCATCTGATTTGGTTGGAACCTTATTCAATAGGTACGCAACTTCTCAAGTGGATAACCCCAAAAGAAAATAGGCAACTCAGTAGTACTCATCATAGAGCACACCATATCACATAGGGTGTGATTGCTCTGCCCCGATACACCGACGTGCTGTGGTGTATACGGAGGAGTAATGCTGAGAGAGAATCTTATTCTCCTTTAGAATAGTCCAGGTATTCCGTGCTCAAGTATTCTCCTCCTTGATCTCATCAAAGGACATAATATTTATACCCATTTTTGGTTCTCTACTTCTAACTTATATTCTGTAAATATCTCAAAAGGTTCGGACTTGTGTTTCAACAGGAACATATGTCTGAATCTTCAGAGATCATCAGTGAATGTAATGAAGTACAAAGAACCGGTCCTGGCATATGTAGACATGGGACTTTCATACATCAGAATGTATCAATCCCAAGAGTTCAGTAACTCTTTCTCTGTTTCTAATAAACGGAGCAATGGTCATCTTATCTTTGTGACATGACCGGCAAGTTTCACAAGATGTAAATTCAAACTGATTTAAATATGCATCTTTATGTAACTTTAGCTAGTCGGGTCGCATCGATATGACCTAGTCTATAATGCCTCAAGAAGGATTCGTTCATTTCTGAACTCTTCCCCTTGTGTGTGTTCTGTACGTTAAGAACTGTGGTTTGATTTAGAACGTCTATGCTTTTAGATAACGTGCCTAAACCGATCAACTTTTGATATAGGAAATGTTCAAAACATTATCCAACAATACAAAATTATATCCTTCTTTACTAATAAAGTGACTGATAAGATGTTGTATATCAGGTTCGGTATCTAATAACATTCATTCAGAATCAATATATTCTGGTAATACAGGGTGATAACTGCCAACAAACTTGGCTGCAACACTTGCATCATTTTCAACTCTTGAAACTTATCACCCGTTCTCAGTTCTCAACCTTTCTGTTGTTAGTGTATATGCCCTAGGGGCCATTATTGTATCATACTAGTTTGTATATTACATAATGGAAGCTTGGGATATTCATATGTATATAACAGTCTTGCTAAATATGGTAGTATGCTACTTGGTTTTTCTATCTTAATATATGAGTATACGTATTGATAGAGCTCTTAGGATCTTGCTTGACTACCAGCGTTGTGATGGCAGTCACACTAGTGGGGGCTGGGTAGTCTACAAGAACATCCTTATTTAGGTCCCTAGTCGTTGGATTATCGAGACAGGGCATCGATACTCCGGAGTAGACTAGTTTGTACGCTTCTCATCCCATTTAGGGAGATGGTCCGTCCCACAGCCGTCAGTACGTCGTACTGGAGATAGTATGCAGGTGCTCGTTAGGTTACGGGTACACCGGATAGGACTCACAGGGAATTGTTGGTTGGTTTTATACCAGTCGTCAGTGAACAGTTCCCAGGTGACATGAGTACAGCATAGTCCGCAGACTTGACACTGCTACTTCGCCTCGAGTATGTCCCACTATTCTTAGATTGCTACCCTACCATGGCTCAAAGGAGTCGTGCAAACAGGTAGCAGTTGGGTGCAGTCCCGAGCACTTGGAGGCAGTGGCGGTTAGACAGGATTCGTCTCTCCCGGTATTGGGGGTTGATATCGCGCTGTGTCAGAGAGCCATTACGCAAAGTCCCTGGCCAGGGCAAGCGAGATTTGCTGGTAGGTTCCAGAAGTTTCTCAGGGTGTAATAGTCTTCGCTCCGACACGACTTATACCGCTATTAGGGGACTGAAGCTTGCCGCCCCCTAGGCCCGATATGCGATAGTCTTAGACGAACGGACCGGACTGTACGGAGATTGTCACATCAGACTCAGTATGAGTTCGGATAGGTTTCCTCATCGGCCTTCTTATCGAAATCTACCTGGGGACCGTTATGTACAGCTAGTGCCGCTTGCGGTCTGTGGTTAAACCCACTGCCAGCATAGTAGTCGAGTCTCTAGAGTCCCACACAGAGAGTTTCCCTACTCTAGGCAAAACGATATAGAGGTCGTATGGTTTTACGACAAGGGTTCGGACGCATACGTGTGTTTACGCACGTACGACTTTCGGACAGTTTTTACTAGTCGGCTTTGGTTTAAGCCAGTTACCAGTATCCGGTTATTGGATTTAAAAAGTTTAAAGTTTTTCCGCGTTTTCACGGATAGGAGGGGCATTCTCGTAATTGCGCGAGAAGCTTCTAGAAGATGGTGACTAAGGAGGTTTAGGTAGCATATACATTGAATGAGATTAGTGAGTCATATGGATGATTCATCCATGTCATTAATGCATCATAATTTCTTAATGACTCATGGAGATGAATCACCATTAGATATTTATCAAGCATGGTTGTAAATCATTTTATTTTCTTTTCTTGAAAAACAATAATGCTTGATATATATTATAATAGCTCATTTTCTCATTTCATTATTATGTTCATCTTCTCTCTCCTCAAGCTCTCTCTCTTCAAACCCTAATCCTCCCCTCTCATGTGTTGAGTACAAGGATTAGTTAGACTAATTAAACCATAACCCTCACTCTATATCATCTAGGTACTTTGATTAGCACTTAAAGAAACCTAGTTGCCTCAAGTTTAGAGGAAAAGCTTGGAGTAAAGCTCTCGTGGTGGATCGTTTACTACTTGGAGAGGGCCGAGGAGGAGGTGGAGTTCGTAAAGACGAAGGACACGGTTCTTTTGGTATAATCACTTCACATAGTAGTTTAGAACTTCTATGTTTGATGTTAGTTATCGTTTAGCTTCGATTCATGCGGTTAGTCGATGTTTAGGCAAAGAACAAGATCGTTTTTCATATTTCCACCTCCCCGCAAGTCATGGGGTGCTGTACATCGACTTACAGTGGTATCAGAGTCTCGCTAAATAATAAATAACTCACTTGCAAAATTGTATGAATTTCGAACGGAAAAACAAGACGGAAAAACCCCGATATCATGATGTTTCTGTCGATTTTTAAATGAGGTCCAAAAATTTTTCAGGGACCTTCAGAAAATTCTAAATGGTAGTATAAGAACACCCAAGAAAACTGGACTCATGAATTGGCCAAAGAGCCGCGGAACCGCGGCCGATCCCACCGATCCGCCGTGATTCCGCCGCGCTTTGGACGATTCATCAGCCCAATTTTCCTGTGTAGGTCCTCTGTGATATTTGGTATTTTCTGGAATTTTTAATTTTTGCTCAGGTTTCAGATTTACAGAGAAGTATTGGAGCAAAATTAAATGTGTTTAATCGATCGAAATTATACGGTATTTGCTTGTTGGATTATATCTGTGTTTGTATAATGTGTTCGTAAACCTCCCCTAACTGCTAGTATGTCGGTTGGCAGGGGGTTGCACATTTCTGTAATGGATTTTATCTGTTTGTGGATGTGAACTGTATTGGACTGTTGTGATGATTAGCCGGGGTTTGTGATGGGTTATTATTTTAATTCATTCGATGTAATTGTAATATGTTGTAATATTATTTTTGCGGGGCACTCGAGGTTGCGGTTGTAGCCACCGTTGTATTATTTCATTTTACTGTTTCTGCTCCTATGATAGACCCAAGGTGGGGTGCACAAACTACCGGGTATTTTGAAGTGTTTAGTGGCCTACTCACTTTGTTGAGGGAGACCGCTTCACTTCGGGTATTTGGCGGGTAGTTTACCGTACCCGTAGGGGTCTGGGGTGGGGTAATGGCTATTCATCATAACTGTGTAATCCATCTTTTGTTGCAGGCTCTAAACAAACGCGGATTGCTTGCAAATCCAATAAAGTTCATATGAGATCTGGAATGCCTTATTGTGTCTGACGAATGTACAATATCTATATATGATAGCTATTTAGACGTCACTTATGTTTTACACCCGCGCTACCCCAGCCCCCGCTCTGTCGTTAGTTAAATAACCTAACGGGCGATGACGGAACCCCGTGGCGAATGCGGATGGCATAAGAGGAGGTTGTAATTTCATTGTTTTCTGCAATGATAGGTTAATGATGGGATGCATTATTTATAATGCAAAGAAAATAAACCAAAAGTTTAATCGTTGGAACAATTTAAAAGAAACCACTCGGTTAATTTTAAAACAGATATTTTTAAAATGCGGAGCTTTAACCACTCCTTTTAAAAGCTATCAGGTTCCTTCGGTTATATCAAGTTCACTACGTTCACGGTTTCGCCAAAACCATTCGTAGCCCTCCGTCATTTCATTTGGGTATTCAGTAGTATTCAAGCTATGCATTTTGGCCAAAGTCAAGGCATAGTGTTTGGTAGCTGCTGGGTTTTCATTTGTTGTATAAGATAGATGAGTTGGTTTGGGACAGTCGTATTATCATTTGACCAAAGTCAGGGGTATATACGGATGGGTTCAAATTGACAAGATAATGACGGGTAGAACTTGACATGTGACTTATGACATTTTGACCAAAGCCAAGGTCATAAGAGCATGGGGCAAAAATATATATCGGGAATTTCTAAAGAAACTGAAATTTGCAAAGAGTTGCATACCATTTGGAGTTTGATGAATGTTGGTAGGATTCCTTCAACATTAATATACAATGATATTTGGATCCTGATCCTACTGTGTGTATATGCTACTTATCAGGATATTCGTCACTTAACGATCAATGCTATAAACCAAGTAAGTGTCAAGAAAGGTGTCAGCGGGGTTACGCCCCCAGAGAAAAGAGATTTTTTAATTAAGGAACTTCGCGAAAGCGTTGGAAAACCTCCCTCGAAGTATCGACACTAGCCTGGCTGAACGGTTAAGCAAGAATTGTACAGTGACAATAGTCCTGGCTAATTCTTCTTTTTTGGTTTGAGGAAGGATTCGAGAAACAGTGGGAGCCATCCAGTTTAGATAAACTAAAAACCACTCTAAACTTGCAAGAGCATCATGCTAAAGAGTTTTCTTCTCTCTCCCCTAATTGCAGCGACCCTGAAAATGACTGGACTTAAGTTACTTTTAGAGAAAAATATACCGACAGGGCCAAACTATAAAGATTGGCTGCGGAATGTCAAAATGGCTTTGACCTATGACAAATTGGGGTACGTCCTCACCGCTACGGCACCTGCTGTCCCTGGTCCCTAATCTAAGAATGCGGATAAGGAAATCCGCAAAACCTGGGATTTCGATTGCGCGAAAGCCAAGTGCATCATGCTTGCCTCGATGAACAATGAACATCAGAGGAGGCACGAGGATATGGAACTAGATGCCATATTTCTCCATACAAAGGAACTTTATGGAGAGCAATCTCGTATAGCAAGATACGAGACCTCTAAGATCTTGTTTCGAGCGAGGTTGGCTGTCGGGTCATCGGTAGGAGAACATGTCCTAAAGATGATCGGCTATATAGAAGAGCTCGCAGTCCTTGGGACGACTTTGGATAATGAGCTCTATACAGACCTTATTCTCCAGTCCCTTCCTTCCACCTACGCTCAGTTTATCCTGAGCTTCAACATTCAAAGAAAAGAAGTTGAACTTCCGGAACTCTTGAACATGTTAAGGAGTGCAGAGGGCACCTTGCAGAAAGCAAGGGAAACACCCGCTATGTTTGTTAGCGGTGCATCTTCTTCCGGGTCCAAGGCTAGGGCCAAAGGAAGGAAGAAGAAGGCCGCCACCAAACCTAGAGGAGGTGTTAGTAAGGTGGGAGGGAAGGGAAAGAAAAAGTTTGCGGTACCGGTAGTGGTCCAGGATGAGTGCTTCCATTGTCACAGGAAAGGGCACTGGAAGAAGGATTGCAAGGCGTGGAACGCTAAGAACCAGGAACCGAAGCAAGCTGTGGCTTCGACTTCAGGTGTGTTTGTAATTGAGAATTGTCTGTCAATCAACTCTACTTCCTGGGTATTGGATACCGGATCAGGATCTCATATTTGCAATTCATTGCAGGCACTGAGAAACCGTAGAGTGTTGAAGGAAGGTGATATGACCCTGATGGTTGCTAACGGAGCTAGCGTGGGAGCTGTGTCCGTAGGGGATTATCACCTGGGATTGACGAGTGGACACATTTTGGTTTTACATAACTGTTTTTGTGTACCCAGGTTAATGTGTAATATCATATCTGTTTCCTTGCTATCAAATAAAGGGTATGATTTCACGTTTGGAAGTGGTGTTGTTAACATCCACCTTAATCATAGTTTGATTGGGTCCGGTACACTGGAAAACGGTATATATGTGTTAAACCAACTCCAAATTTTCAATGTCCAGAACACACTAAAAAGAAAGTCTCCAGATTTAAATAAAGCTTTCTTATGGCATTGTAGACTGGGTCACATCAATGAGAGAAGGTTGACTAAGTTGCATAGAGAAGGATATTTAGACTCGTTCGAATATCAAACTTATGACACTTGTCAATCTTGTCTCAAAGGAAAGATGACAAAGACTCCATTTACTGGACATGGAGTAAGAGCGAGCGAGCTCTTCGGACTCATACACAGCGATGTATGTGGTCCAATATCTACACATGCAAGAGGTGGTTTTTCCTATTTCATTACTTTCACGGATGATTACTCAAGGTACGGATTCATTTATCTGATGAAACATAAATCCGAGGCTTTTGAGAAATTCCAAGAGTATAAGAATGAAGTAGTAAACCAAACCGACAAAAGTATCAAGACACTAAGATCTGATCAAGGTGGTGAATACTTGAGTGCCGAGTTCCTAGGTTACCTAAAAGAGAAAGGAATTCTCTCTCAGTTTACTCCTCCATACACTCCACAGCATAACGGTGTATCGGAGAGACGGAATCGAACCCTATTAGATATGGTACGATCCATGATGAGTAATGCTGAGTTACCGCGATCTTTTTGGGGTTATGCGCTAGATTCAGCGGCATATCTTCTGAACAGGGCTCCTACCAAGACTGTGCCTACCACCCCATATCAGAAGTGGAGTGGGAAGAAACCCCATCTTCAGCATATGAAGAATTAGGGATGTCCAGCTTTTGTTAAAAAGCAGCATGTGGACAAGCTCGAGGCACGATCAGTAAAATGTAAGTATGGGATATCCAAAGAACTCCAAGGGATATTATTTCTATTACGCAGAGGAACAAAAGCTTTTTGTTTCTCGTAATGCCCATTTTCTGGAACAACAGTTTTTAGAAAAGGAAATAAGTGGGAGCGAAATAGAACTGGAAGAAATTCCAGAACCACAAACTAATACTGAAAGTTTGGTAGAACAAGTAGTTCAAGAAGAACAGGACATTCTCGCACCCCTCCGCAGGAGTAGTAGGCCGTCTCATCCGCCTGAGAGATACTACGGTTTTCTCATAGATGGGGATAGAGAGGATTGCATCATAGATGATGATGAACCTACTGGCTTCCAGCAGGCCATCCAGAGCGGCGACTCGGTACGATGGCTAGATGCAATGAGGACCGAAATGGAGTCCATGTACACCAACAAAGTATGGACTTTGGACTTTGCTCCAGATGGGGTAAAACCCATAGGATGCAAATGGATCTTCAAGAAAAAGATTGGTGTAGATGGACAGGTGGAAACCTATAAGGCTAGACTTGTTGCAAAGGGTTTTTGTCAAAGACCTGGTTTGGACTATGACGAAACTTTTTCTCCAGTGGCTATGCTCAAATCTATTCGGGTCCTTCTTGCTATTGCTGCCTTCCATGATTATGAAATCTGGCAGATGGACGTAAAGACGGCTTTTCTGAATTGTAATTTAGAAGAGTGCGTCTATATGGATCAGCCAGAGGGTTTCAATCAGAGTGGGAGCAGTGGGAAAGTATGCAAGTTGCTTAAATCCATTTATGGATTAAAGCAAGCATCGCGGAGTTGGAACATCTGTTTTGATGAAACAGTCAAAGAATATGACTTTATCAAAAATCCAGATGAACCATCATATATAGTAAAGTTGTAGCCAGAAGTGTCGTATTCCTCGTCTTGTACGTGGATGACATTCTATTGATAGGAAATGACATTCCTATGCTACAATCTGTCAAAGGATTCTTGTCATACAGGTTCTCCATGAAAGACCTGGGTGATGCCTCTTACATTCTGGGGATCCGGATCTATCGTTATAGATCCAAGAGGATGTTGGGACTTTTGCAGTCCAGGTATATCGACACTGTACTGAAAAGATTCAGTATGGAAGATTCTAAGCGCGGTAATCTACCGGCTTGTCACGGAATCACCCTATCCAAAAAGATGTCTCCCAAGACTGATTTGGAAAGGGAACGCATGTCTATTATACCCTACGCTTCTGCGGTAGGCTCTAAAATGTATGCGATGTTGTGCACCAGACCAGATGTAGCTTACGCACTGAGCGTGGTAAGCCGGTATCAGTCAGACCCAGGGGAGAAGCACTGGATAGCAGTAAAGAACATTCTCAAGTACCTGAGAAGGACTAAGGAGATGTTCTTGGTTTACGGCGCAAAAGACCTCAGGTTGGAGGCCTATGCTGATTCCGGCTTCCAGAGTGATAAGGACGATTCCAAGTCCATGTCAGGTTATGTTTTTACCCTCAATGGAGGGGCGGTGTGCTGGAAGAGCTCCAAGCAGGACACCGTTGCTGACTCGACGATGGAAGCGGAGTATATAGCTTCTTGCGATGCCGCAAAAGAAGCAGTCTGGATAAAGAAGTTCCTAACAGAACTTCAGGTGGTTCCTACCATAGTTGATCCAATACCTCTATATTGCGACAACAACGGAGCTATAGCTTTAGCAAAGGAACCAAGGTCCCATCAGAAGTCCAGACACATCTTAAGGCGGTATCACCTGATCAGGGAGATCATTGATCGTCGGAAGATCGAGGTTCGGAGAGTTGCTTCTGAAGAGAACATTGCTTATCCATTCACGAAGGCCCTAC
The DNA here is from genome assembly GCA_030015575.1 of Agapanthus africanus. NCBI lineage: Eukaryota > Viridiplantae > Streptophyta > Magnoliopsida > Asparagales > Amaryllidaceae > Agapanthus > Agapanthus africanus. The sequence continues at coordinate 297,107,630 of CM057347.1, forward strand.
CTCAGATTCAGTTCGAGAGGCTACTCGAGATCATCGGTCTTCGATATGCCAGTACATGGCCCTAGTGCAAGTGGGAGATTGTTAGTGTAAATGCCCTAGGGGCCATTATTGTATCATACTAGTTTGTATATTACTTAATGGAAGCTTGGGATATTCACATGTATATAACAGTCTTGCTAAACATGGTAGTATGCTACTTGGTTTTTCTATCTTAATATGTGAGTATACGTATTGATAGAGCTCTTAGGATCTTGCTTGACTACCAGCGTTGTGATGGCAGTCACACTAGTGGGGGCTGGGTAGTCTACAAGCACATCCTTATTCAGGTCTTTAGTCGTTGGATTATCGAGACAGGGCATCGATACTCCGGAGTAGACTAGTGTGTACGCTTCTCATCCAAGTTGGGGAGATGGTCCGTCCCACAGCCGTCAGTACGTCGTACCGGAGATAGTATGCAGGTGCTCGTTAGGTTACGGGTACACCGGACAGGACTCACAGGGAATTGTTGGTTGGTTTTATACCAGTCGTCAGTGAACAGTTCCCAGGTGACATGAGTACAGCATAGTCCGCAGACTTGACACTGCTACTTCGCCTCGAGTGTGTCCCACTGTTCTTAGATTGCTACCCTACCACGGCTCAAAGGAGTCGTGCAAACAGGTAGCAGTTGGGTGCAGTCCCGAGCACTTGGAGGCAGTGGCGGTTAGACAGGATTCGTCTCTCCCGGTATTGGGGGTTGATATCGCGTTGTGTCAGAGAGCCATTACGCAAAGTCCCTGGCCAAGGCAAGCGAGATTTGCTGGTAGGTTCCAGTAGTTTCTCAGGGTGTAATGGGCTTCACTCCGACACGACTTATACCGCTATTAGGGGACTGACGCTTGCCTCCCCTAGGCCCGATATGCGATAGTCTTAGACGAACGGACCGGACTGTATGGAGATTGTCACATCAGACTCAGTAGGAGTTCGGATGGGTTTCCTCATCGGCCTTCTTATCGACATCTACCTGGGGACCGTTACGTACAGCTAGTGCCGCTTACGGTCTGTGGTTAAACCCACTGCCAGCGTAGTAGTCGAGTCTCTAGAGTCCCACACAGAGAGTTTCCCTACTCCAGGCGAAACGATATAGAGGTCGTATGGTTTTACGACAAGGGTTCGGACGCATACGTGTGTTTACGTACGTACGACTTTCGGACAGTTTTACTACTCGGCTTTGGTTTAAGCCAGTTACTAGTATCCGGTTATTGGATTTATACAGTCTAAAGTTTTTCCGTGTTTTCACGGATAGGAGGGGCGTTCTCGTAATTGCGCGAGAAGCTTCTAGAAGATTGTGACTAAGGAGGTTTAGGTGGCATATACATTGAATGAGATTAGTGAGTCATATGGATGATTCATCCATGTCATTAATGCATCATAATTGCTTAATGACTCATCGAGATGAATCACCATTAGATATTTATCAAGCATGGTTGTAAATCATTTTATTTTCTTTTCTTGAAAAACAATAATGCTTGTTATATATTATGATAGCTCATTTTCTCATTTCATTATTATGTTCATCTTCTCTCTCCTCAAGCTCTCTCTCTTCAAACCCTAATCCTCCCCTCTCATGTGTTGAGTACAAGAATTAGTGAGACTAATTAAACCATAACCCTCACTCTATATCATCTAGGTACTTTGATTAGCACTTAAAGAAACCTAGTTGCTTCAAGTTTAGAGGCAAAGCTTGGAGTAAAGCTCTCGTGGTGGATCGTCTACTACTTGGAGAAGGCCGAGGAGGAGGTGGAGTTCGTAAAGACGAAGGACACGGTTCTTTAGGTATAATCACTTCACATAGTAGTTTAGAACTTCTATGTTTGATGTTAGTTATCGTTTAGCTTCGATTCATGCGGTTAGTCGATGTTTAAGCAAAGAACAAGATCGTTTTTCATATTTACGCCTCCCCGCAAGTCGTAGGGTGTTGTACATCGACTTACATCTGTAGCCCATGTGACAAATTACATTTGCGGGATCCTGATCCGGTATCTCATACCCAGGACGTAAAGGAAACTGAGAAACAGTTCTCGGTAATAAACATACCCGAAGAAGATACATCATCATACACTTTTTTCGTTTGGGCGGCACGGGAATTCTGGTAATCCCCATTATCTTGCTCGGTCTTATAACAATTATAAGTTGGAGCGGGACCAACGTTCTCTAGCACAGTATAACAAGCGGGTTCAGTCAATACATCCGTATTATTATCTTGATTAAGGCGTGACATTGTCGCTACCTTGGGAGAGAGAGAAGAAAACACTCAGCGTATGCTCTTGCAAGATTAGATTGATTATTAATATATCTAATCAGGATGTCTCTCACTGTTTTAGTCAAATCTTCCTTCAAACCCTAAAAGGAAAGACTAGCCGGGATTAATTACACCCTAGAAGTTCGCCAATCTTTCAACCAGGCCAGTGCCGGTACTTTGAGGGAGGTTCCCCGTGCTTTCGCACGGACCTAATTAAAGTAAACCTCGTTTTCCCAGAGGCTTAACCCCGTTGACATCTTTCTAGACACCTACTTGATCGGCTAATTATAATGTGAAAAATTTTCCCAGGAGTAACTCTTACTCGCAGTGGGTATCGGGATCCAACTATCTCATAGGAGGTATGCAATCTCGTTGCAAATTTCAACACTTGAAATTCTCGATAATATTTTACCCCTAGCAACTTATGACCTTGGCTAAGGTCAACAAATCATAAGTGCTAGCTAAGTTCAACCCGTCATTTTCCGATTGAATTAAACCCACCCGCCCGACCCTTGGCTAAGGTCAACAAAGTCGCACGACTACCCTAACTCAATCGTATTATATGCTTATACAGATAAGCACTAATTAGCTACCGCACACTACGCCTTGGCTAAGATCAACAAACGTAGCATGAATACTAAGTAGTACTTATCTGAAATGACGGAGGGCTACGACAGGTTTTTTTTAAGAAAACCTTTTGCGTAATGAACTTGATATCGTTGTAGAATCGAGTGATTTTGAAAATGAGTGTTTTTGAGGCTTTTACAGTTTTGCTAAAGAGATCACTCTCGGTGAAGGGATCGTCGGCTCTTTCCATATCGAATAAAATGTAGGACATTTCACAAATACCACTATGCAAAGCAAAAAACTATAGAAGCAATCAAAAGACAAACTGAGTTTGTAGCATCTGCTAGTTTCGCTAAAGAGGTCACTCCTAGTGAAGGGATCTCGGCTCTTTCCTTATCGAATAAGGTGCTGGATATTCTACAAGGAATACCGCTATGCAAAGCAAGAACTAGAGCTATCTGTTTTTGAAAATTCGATTCCACAACATCTTTAGGTTTCTTTTAGTTTCATTAATCTCATTAATGAAGTCCCATTTTATTATACTTCACAAGTATCAGATATGAAACGAAATCAAAAATATATAATATATATCTCATATATATAATATAAACATTCGTCTCAAGCAGTAATATGATCTCATCGCAGAACATTGCAGCAGAAGAACATATATGAAATATTGGATATACTAGGATTTCCGTGTTTTATATCAAGCCAGTATAAAACACGGATTCCACGGTCGTGATGAATAGCCAAACCCACATCCCTAGACCCCTACGAGAGCGGCAAGTAACCCTATCAATTCTAGAGTTAGGACACCCGGTCTCGACTCCTCGAGATGGTCTCCCACTGGACCCTAGAACCCGGTTACTTGTGCTCCCCGCCTTGGATCTATCCTAATGCGGAAAAGTAAATAATATACAATGGTGACATCATCCTCAACCCGAAAGTCCCCCAATAAAAGAATATTACATACAATGAATTTTAAATGAATGAAAATGAAAAACTCTCATCTCACATAAAACCCCCGGCTATTCAAAACGCGACGATCCAATATAATATATCACAGCAACACATAATATCACATATCATCAATATAAGTAAATATGCGTATCCCAGTTGTCGTTGACATATAGCACCGAAACCGGCGATACACCACATATTACACTTACGGCCGCAGAAAAGAAAGTGTAAAACTACAACAGTTGGAATCCGCAACCTTCTTAGATATCTCATGCCTAACCAAATGAATTCCTTAGATATCGCATGCCTAACAATTATAAACCCCACATTTTAGTCTCAATATTGAAAACTCTTTTCAATATCAAGTCGGGCAATTCAACAAGATTCCTGACATCCTGATCGAATGCTCGTCGGAAACTTTAGTAGACGGCCGCACCCCCGATGCCGTCGACGAAGTGATCTAAGGCGGAACACCGCTGCCGTGAGCGCCCGAACGGATGCTTTTGGTGACGGGGTTCTCCTGCAGTCACTTGGTCGGGGCTATGGGGCTTGGCTGTCTATTAAGTTTACTCGGCGAGTATCCGCGTACGCTATGTGATTGCGACGGACTTTTGATCACATCAAAATCCCGTGGCAGCCAATCAATTGAGACTAAAAACTGCTAGATTTATAACATTCAAATTAGTTATCTCATAACTACTTGTGGATTCCAAATATTGTATCACATTCCAAATAAATAGACAATGTTAAACTTTCCGATCGAATAAAAAAACACCCAAGATTTCCCTTTAGTTCTCAACACTTGAAATTAGTTTAAAAGCATCCATGACATGCCACAGTACCAATGGTCCAGCCATAGAAGGGTCAAACCAACGCCTCACATGTAGCAACGCCGTATTGCCACAAACCCTAAGATTTAGAGGCGGTTCAGACGGTCACATAATCGAGTTAAGGTTATAGTTCTTCTAGAGGGTCCACCGCATTACTTGCATGACTGTGAATGTTCTTTAACTAAGGAAAAAATCCAACACATGGAAATTTTCAGGCAGGGGAAAAAGTGAGTTATTGATATCCGTTCGAACTTTTTAACACGTTCTAAATTACCCGGAAAAACTTAAACGAAGTTAAACTTTCCGATCGAATCAATGAGTTCCTAATATATCCCAGAAATCTCAACACTTGAGTAGAATTAAAAATTCCCAGAAGCATGAAAAGTACACAAGAATAAACCCCTGAAGTATTAGCCCCCAACTCCCAAAGTTGGCCGCGGAACCGCCGCCAAACGCATGGTTTGGCCGCGGTTCCGCGGTCTCTTGAGTGAATTATGGCTTCGTACTTCACAGTAATTCTTATAATTCCCTGCATGATTTTCTGAGTATTTTTAATATGAAAAATTTCAACTTTTGAATTTTTTTCCAGAAATTATGATTTATCGGGGTTTCGGAGTTCGATCGGACTTCAAACTTCGTCTAGACAACGTCTAATGCTCTAACTTGGCTCTGATACCACTGTAGGGTTAGCTTAGCACCTTGTGAAGGTTTTGGCAAGCATCAATTATGCTACTTAAAAATTTTTGGGGTGCTAAACAAACCCTAACCAAGATCTTAACTAGAGACTTAGGGTAATTATGCATGTAAACAACTTTACATCTAAGAGTTAGGGATTACAACTTTTGTAGTCCGGTCCTTCACTTCAAATAGCTCCGTGTAGTGGTCCCCTTCCGATCATAAACTCTGGACTCTAGAGAGGCTCTATGAAGAAACAAACATGCTTGCTAAGATGACTTCGAGGCCGAAGATGATCTACGTCGAAGAGACCCTAACTCAAGCTATTCCTTCACTAGGTCATGAACTTTGTGAAAAGAACATACTCTACTACATGGGAAGTAGTAGAGGATGAAGAAGTAGGAGGTGGGCTCACTTTAGAATTGATTTTCTCACATTATTTCTCATACCTCCATTGAAGCTAGCAAGCTTTTCATGGAGCTTGAAGAAGAAGAACTCATGAATAATTCATCCAAATGAATTATTGCACCCATGGTTGAGTTAAAACTATCATGCCTAACTCATGTAGAGAATTAACTCCACACTATGGTTAAGGGTTGGGTTTGATAAATATCTTTAACTAGACAAAAGTGTTGACTTTGTCAAAACTTATCCAAAAGCTTTTGTCCAAGCTTTACCATGACAAAGTCAATCTCTTTTGAATTAGCTTAATATAAATAGAAATCCTAACTTAACCCTAGCATGGCATTAATCTAATACACCAATCTTGTATGTATCATCAAACATGACACAATACATGTACACAAATATACATATTACATATATACAACATGCACATCAAATGAGAAAAGAAATCATTAGTGAGCTAAATATTAGTTAATGCAATATAATATATAAAATATATAATTATACATTAAATTATCAAATCAACTCTTGATTTAATAATCCGGCCATATCACATATGACCGACTAATATCAAATGCAACATCTTATCGAATCAACGCTTGATCCGATAACTTGGCTATATCACATATAACCAATAATGTCACACATCGCGAGAATAAAATGCGGTATCACATACTCGCATTAATCTCGGTCCCACACATATCATATATGTGCTCCTACTCCGTTTCGCTTGAGCCAGGAAACCTCTGTGTAGGACTCTAAAGACTCGTCAATACGCCGGCAGTAGGTGATAATCATATCAAACACCCACAAACCGCAAGCGGTCTGCTAAACGTAATGGCCACCCGGGTATTGAGCGATCAGAAGGTGATTGGTACGAAAAAGTGTGTTTGTAGTTTAACCGCAATCAATAACGTTGTCGCACGTAGCTAGACCGAGATGAGTACGGGTCGTCCTCTGGAAAACGTGGAACCTTTTACTTTTACTTTAGATGTGTTGAGAAAGAGAGGAGGGATAAAAAATTTTATAGAATGGTTTCTAGATCTACGTTAAACAAGAATGTAAAATATAGATCTAGATTATTATAAAGATGTAGTTAATATAATAAGGGGGCTTGTAGGGTTCGTTAGGATTTAGTAGTTATGGACGATTAATTAAAAGTTACCCTTTTTATCCATTAATAGATTTAGAACTAGAACGACGGTGATGTGTGTAGATTAGGGTTTCTGGAGGGAAAAGGAATCCCACTCTTAACCCTTATCTCGACACGGAACTCCGTTCATATCTAGCCTTTACCAAAACAATCATTAATCTAATCTCTAATCGCGGTCGGAACTAACAAAGAATTGTTAGCGCGCCCGATTAGGATGTTAATGATTCTTTTGATAAAATTCCTAAACTTTATAGGACTTAAAAAGGGTTTAGTTATTTTCATCGTCCATTAGCCTACCCTAATCCTACGAACCCTAACAAGCGGAGAATTACTTGCGCATGTTGGGAGAAGAAGATGAAAAGATAGAGAGGGAAAACATAATGTAAGATGCAAAAACAATTAAATAAAATAACAAACTTTATTAATCGACTTGAACAATCTACACTTTTATTCCGTAGAAAATGATTACAAAACTAGTTGCTTCTCGATCTTTCCTAAGGAGGTAGACGGACAGTTGATGATCAGCCTTGATGCGTGAGCGTCTGGGGCTTCGTGATCGCGTCGGCTTGATGATTTTTCCAAGAGGCTCTTGGTCTTTATTTATAGTCCCAAAACCAGAAATTTAGATGCCTAAATTGGGGAATGGTAGTTAGGATCCACACAGAGAAATTCCAGCCCTTAACTCCATTTTTACGCGGCGGATCCGTGGCATCAAGGGGCTCGGGCCGCGGATCCGCGGCCTGATGATCTTATCCCTTGATCAATTTTTTATGGGTTGCTCCTTGTGACATGTGGCGATCCTTGGAACCTTAAAAATTTGGAAATCTTTTCTTTTCTTCTGCCAGAATTGATTTCTTAATTTTGATTTCTTAATTAGACAGGTTAGCTTTAACAACTTGATTTTCTTGATTTAAGACCTGAAAATTCTGCACAACAACTTAAATAATATTTAGTAGACTTAGTTCTACTAGAATTAGGTCAATGATATTATTTCCATACAATTTCCTACCAAATTCTAATTATAATATATCAACACATGGAAAATAGTATTTTTACAAATAAACCCTCATATGTATGATATATTATAATAAAGACCTTTTTAAATATGGAAATAGTAGGAAAAATGTAATAACAAATGTGCAGTTTTATCAACTGACCAAATACCCCCAAACTTATCTTTGATCATCCCGAGCAAACTTGTTTGTTCAAGAGAAGGAAAAAAAAGAAAGGAGAAAACTAAGCACACTTTCGTGGGCAAACACGATTGCACTGAGCGCGTGCAACAAGCCGTTAAACCTCTAGGTGTCCCTAGCAGGAGGAGTGTTGTCTCCTGAGGGTTTTCAGCAGATTACACCCACAAAATCCTATAATAAAAGAGAGATGGTGAAATTTACATATAAAGATAAGAACCATAAAGGAAAGACTTTGAAAATAAGAGTTTCCAACTACACTAGTTTTTCAGTTGTCATGAGCCCTATCTTAATAGTCATGAAAAGATGTTAGAAATCACATCATCCCTCAATAAAACATCGTCTTATTCTTCATTCCTACCTTTCATCCAAACATTGATCATATAACCCTACGTGTGTGTAAAGAACATCCTTACACTCAGAGAATTCAATTCAAGCTATCATACTCTTGTCCATCTACCTCATTACTTTTCAACTTGATGAATATTTAGATTTGCTCACACATTTTCATGCGACTGTTAATACTTCTTGAGGTACTAACCGACCGATTACTCATGTGCTTACTGATTAGGTGATAATATTTTCCTCGTCTTGCACCACCTAAGGCTTAGCAGTGACTCCCAGACCAGTTGGCCTTAGGGCACTAGGTGAAGAGGCACCCTCGCTATATTTTTTTTTATTGCTGCCTTAGCGATAACAAAACCAGTGTTCATTTTTCTTTTCACCATTTTTATATTTTCTTCATTTTTCGTTTCCTTTATACTTTGGCTTTTAGACAAGAGCATTTCAAGGTATTCTCTACTATCCCGAGTTTCAAGGCGTGTGTAAGTGCATATAGTAGGGTATCAACATTCAAATGTTTGGCTTCCAGAATAGAAACTATTTTTCAGACTTATTTTTATCCTCAGATTAGTGACTTCTTTCATCATACTAACCCTTGGGACAACGGCTCATAACTACTTATTACTAGTTCGTTTAAGAAAACTTCTAATTTTCTTGGTTTTCTTAAACTATTCCTATCTTTTGGATGTAATTTTTCACTTTCTACTCTTTTGTTATAAATTTTTTTTTAAATTTTTTGAAAATGTTGTGCTTATGCAAATTATGATGCAAATTGATGTGTAAATAAGCACAAACCTCCCCCAAACATGTTTTCAACTGTGTCCTCACTGTTGCTATCTGCTGGAGCACAAAAACCTGTAAGCTTGGGAGGTCATTATTAATGGGGGCAAGAATATATGAAAGTGAAAATCCTCCCCCAAACTTATTTTTGGCTCACAAATTTGAGAACAAAAGTTACGTTCGAGAGCCAAAAATATACCCCCCCTCAAACATGAGTTAGACAATACGAAGCATTTTAAGAGGGGGTGAGTCATTTGGTCAAAGTAAGACTTTACAAAGACCAAAAGGTAACACCAACCATTCAAAGATTTTATTAGTATAGCATATAGGTTGGTGGAAGAATGTATTATATCGAGTCAAGAAATAATGGGGAAGGGATAAGAGGTGGTCTGGAAGGGGTTTGAAATTAGAGAAAAGAATGAATGAGGATGAATGTGAATGATTAGGAAGAAGGAATGGTGACAGTTCAATCTCTATAGGTGGAGATTGATCAATCACAAAATCCGTATTGTTTAAAAATTCAAGTTCGTCAGCAAAAAGTTCTTCAAAACTTTTATCAATGGTGTGATTGAACATTTTGCTGTCAAAGAGTTTTGTGCCAGAATTTATCCTACTTGATTCAAAAATTATTGAGGTAGAGGACTCGAAAAACTCATCTACCTCATTTTCAAAAATATCCAAATCAAGTTGAATTTCTGGTATTATTGAACTTGAATTAACGGATTGTGATTCATCAAAACTCACTGAAAATTTAGGAACAGAAGAAGAACCGGAGAAAGTAGAAGGTGAAATGGGTAAACAAATTAGTGTGTCGAGTGTTGCTGAACCAGATGTGGAAGATGGAGGCTGTATTTCGGTCTGATCTTCGGGTATACCATTATCATCAACTTCGAGACATATTTAGGATTCAGGAAGAATTAAAGGCTCAAGATGATGACCACAAGGAAGTGAAAGGATTTGATGAATTGGTGGGACAAAATCATCCAAAATTTTGGGTTCATCAATCAATATATCCCCAACGTCAATCATCTCATTCAAGTGAAGGTTAAAATTCTCAAACACCTCATCAAAAGTATGGTTTTCAATCAGTTTTGCTTCAAGAGTGGAGGTGTAGAGATCACAAGGGTTGGGTATGGTTTCACTTGAAATGGACCCTTCACAGTCCGGTAAATCAAACACTACAAAGTCACACAACTTATCAGACATTCTATTTGGTGTACTTGATGAATCTATGAAACTGGAGTAGTGGATTTCAGTTTGGAGTGGGGAGGTTTGATTAGGAAGGGTGTACAGTTCTGTCTCACTCCCCAAATTCTCATTTTGTCCTATGCCCGAATCATATACTGAAAAATTTTGGGCAGGTTTCAAATTCCTTGCTTGCATCCACTCTGTTGTTTCCTTCCTAATTTGGTTCGACAATTCCAGAAATTTTTCTAATGTCTGCTCCAGACTAGTCTTGGGTTGATAAGGGGTTTCAGTATAAGATTGAAATTCCTGTGGATAATTAAAACTCCCAAATGATTGATTAGAAGAACTGTCTAGAGAAGGTGGAAAAGTCGGATTGGATTGATAGGAATAGAATGGTTGCGAAACTTGGGTAGGAGTAAGATCAATATTATGATAAGAAGAATATTGATATGGGTTGGTTGGTTGGCTATTTTCAATAGACATCTTATATGCCACAAACCGCCTATCAAACTCTTCTCTGGACAGTGGTGGTGATGGTTGATATTGATCCGGGTTGAAATTTTGGCCTCTAGCCCTAGCTATGTGCTCAGCAATAGACATTCGTCTAGGGGCTTCCTCACTCTGGGTATGAACTGAAACAGGTGTAGGATTAGGATACGATTGATAAGACCTAAACTAAGATGGCCAACTGTTTCTTCCCTCTTGTTCTATATGATCTCGTAAGGACATGGAAGAGCCGGATGGTATACCGTGTAGGGTTCCTAGACACCCTAATGAGGTCTCACAAGGCATCAACCATGCCAATTTCAAATTTAAAGGTGCCGAGAAACCCTAATACGGATCGTTGGCTAAAGTTTAGGCGAAACTAGAAACTAGTTAACAACTTAACTATAAAGAATACGGAAATACAACCTTTGTAGATCCGGTGCTCCACCTCCATAGCTCCGCAACGAAGTCCCCTCGCTGTCCAAATGAGTTCCCGGGCTCTAGCGTCGGCTTCGTCGGAGAATGGGCAAGCTAGGTCGTCGATGTCCATGCCGAAGATGATCTACGTCGAAGCATCACTAGATCAAGCTCCACCTTCACCAAGCCATGAAAACTTGTGAAGGAAACACACTCTACTACTTGGCAAGAGGTAGAGGATGAAGAAATAGGAAGTGGGTAGACTTTAGAATTGGATTTCTCACTTTAATTCATCAATCACCATTGATGAAGCAAGCTTTTTCTTCATGAAGTGAAGAAGAAGAAGAAAGCAAGAAGATGATAAGTCTTATGATAAGTTAATTTAAAATAGAAAAGAAAATCCAAACTTATCATAATCCAACCATGGTTATGTGTAAAGAGCAAACTACAGTTAGGTGAATGGTTAGGTTAGGTATAAAACAAAAATGGTGGACTTTATTCAAAGCTTCATGAAGCTTCAACAAAGAACAAAATTAGCCACCATTTTCCTTTTGCCAAAATGAAATAAACAATTCAATAAATGAATGAATAAATATATAATAACCCTAACCATTTACTTAACTAAGGTTTAACTCTTTATACAAACCCTAGCATTCATGTATCATCAATCATGATACAATCAAGTGCACAAAAATATATCACATATACAATGTGCACAAATCAAGTGAGAAAATCCATTTAAAGTGAACCATTACTAGTTAATGCAAAGTAATATATCAAATATATAATTATGCGTTAAATCATTAAATCAACACTTGATTTAACGATCCGGTCATATCGCATATAACCGACTAATATCAATGTATCGGCTTATCGAATCAACGCTTGAATCGATAACTAGGTTATATCGCATATAACCATTCGATACATTCATCGCGAGAATAGAATACGGTATCACATACACGCAATATTCTCGGTCCCGCACATATCTCATATGCGCTCCTATTTCGTTTCGCTTGAGCCAGGAAACCTCTGTGTAGGACTCTAAAGACTCGTCAATACGCCGGCAGCAGATGATGATCATATCAAACACCCACAAGCCGCAAGCGGTCTGCTAAACGTAACGGCCACCCGGGTATTGAGCGATCAGAAGATCGACGAGCAAGCCCGCTCACACTCCAGTGAATCCAACCAGTAATACTACCGTACAGTCCGGTCTGATCGTCTGATATGTCGCATATCTCGCCTAGGGGTGGTAAACGTCAGACCCCAATAGCTCGATAAGTCGTGTCGATATGAGGTCTACAACAGTTCGAGAAACTACCGGTAACACTTACCAGTAAATCTCAACAACCCTGGCCAGGGATTTCCGGTTATAGCCAATCGAACACAGCGCAACATCAACTCCCTATACCGGGATAGACGAATCCCCTCCTATCGCTCATTGCCTCCATGTGACTCGGGACTGTACCCAAAAACCACCGTTTTGCACGCCCTCTTGGACGTGGTAAGATGGAAATCAAAGCACAGTGGGAACCACACAAGACTCTATGACGATCTCGGGTCAACAGACTACTCTGTACCAGTGTCACCAGAGAACTGCCATCTGACGTAAGGTATAATACCATCTGGGAGTTCTCGGCGAGTCCGTCCAGTATACCCAGTCTCTACTGAGCACCCGTATATCATCTCCGATGTCAAACATCAATGGATATGGGATCATCCATCGCCCATCTTTATGGGTCGAGAAGGTATACGCTAGTCTACTCTGGTATATCGATGCCCCGTCTCGATACACCACGACTAGGGAATTTGAAGGATGTACTTATAGACTACCATGTCCCCACTAGTATGATCCGCATCATAGTCCAGGTAGTCAAGTACAGATCCTAAGAGCTTTACCAACATGTAACAGGGAGACAATCAGTGTACACGTTAAGGTAAAGATCAACCAGATAGCATACTATCATGTCGAGCAAGAAAGTCCTCCCTATATATGTCCCAGCATCCACTACAATATACATCCTATGTCACTACTACAAATATGGGTTGCTCCTACGGATTTATCCGTAGGGGCAACCCACTGCCCCTACGGATATATCCGTAGGGGCTAAAAAATACCCCGTAGGTGCAAAGGCCGCAGGTGCAAGTTGAGGCCCCGAACGTGCCCCTACGGATAAATTTATGCCCCTACGGATAACTCAGTAGGTGCTATAGCCCCTACGCAGTACCCCGTAGGGGTAATAAAATCATATATTTAATTTTTTTTTTTGAATATATTGTCTGTACCTACGGCTATATCTGTAGGTCCTATTAGTTCCCCTACGGCTACAGCCGTAGGGGATATAAAGTAGCCCCTACAAATATATCCGTAGGGGCCACTCCCAACACACTGCACTGAGATCGGGGGGAAAATATCAGGATAACCTGATATTTTGCCCCTACGGTTATATACGTAGGGGATAAACAGTGGCCCCTACGTACATATCCGTAGGGGCATCCCCAACACCCTGCACTGATATCAGGTGGGAAAATATCAGGTTTCCTGATAGTTTGCCCCTACGGCTAACGCCGTAGGGGCAACATATATACCTACGGATTAATCCGTAGGTACAGTTTGTCTGTATTTTTTTTTAAAAAAGGGCTGCTAGATTTTTTCCCGCCCTGTGCACAATACTATATACATCAATCAAATCATATATTGCAGTATTCATAATCACATCCCACGCATATATATAATATACAAAAGAAACCCAAAAACTGAATATGATATAAATTCAAACCAATATCAATATCGTTTCAAAATGTAGTACAATGTGATATAAATAAATACATGTTTCAAAAAATAAAAACCAAAAATCTACCCTAGTTCGGTCCAGCTCCACCTCCGAATAACGTTAAAATAACGCGCGCCTGCTCCTCGGTAAATACACTCTCCAATGCTACAGATAAGGGAGTCTGAGCGGCATGTGGAGCTGGCGTTGTGGTCTGCGCAGCCGCCGTCGAGGTAGTCGCTTGCGGAGCCGCGGCTGCGGGAGTCTGAGTGGGCGGTGGAGCTACAGGAGCTGTCTGCGGTACCGCAGCCGATGTAGTGGCTTGCGGAGCCGCAGCCGAAGGAGATGCATGTGGAGGCTCGGCCGATCTACCCTGTCGCGTCTGGACATAACGTGTGTAAGAAACGTGTAAGAACTGTGTATTATTCGAATTCGTTTCATTATTAAGTTATTTCGAAACCCTGTTTGGATATCTAGTTTGGAAAAGCGTTGTTTATTTTAATTACATATGTATGTATGATTAATCAAACTTAATTCTAAAACCAAATAAGCTCAAGCTACGTACTAATTATGGATATGTTGATATGTATATAATATGAAATGATATTTTACTATAAAGTAGTATACATACCAGCATCTCCTTCAACTCCTGAACGGTGGCCCTCAAGCTATCCAGTTCCTGATGGACATGCCGGCCACTGGAGACGGAGGAAGTAACCGCCGGGGTGGAGTCCAACCTCATATGGGCCCTGCTGGGGCCCAATCCCCGGCCTCTCTCCCAACCTCCGTGGTGCCCTCCGTGTGCGGCGTCCAGAACTGGGGTCAGCAGCCTCGGATCGTTCTGTCCGGTAAAATCGATCCCCGAGGCCTGGGCCTGCTCAACCACCCGCTCCTACACCCACATTAAGCAGTAAAGTATAAGTATAAAATTTAAACTTGAACCTTCCAAAACTAAAATTTCAAATTTGGGTAGAAAAAATATTAACACTTACGCAGTACTCCTGGGTAGCGACGTCGGGACATCGAAGCTCGCCCGTGGCGGGATCTGTCGAGGTGCCGTGGACGGCAAGATATGCGGACAGCACGCTCGGTGTACCACCTGACGCCACGGTCCGAGCTGTCTGCAATATTAGAAAGTAACTCTTAATATTAGAAATGTTAGAGAATAACTCTTAATATTGCAGAATATTAGAGAATAACTCTTAATTTACCGATAACTCCATGGCTCGAGTAATGTTCCTCGAGCCACCTGTGTAAGTGGGGCGACCCCTCTTCGCCGACTTCCTGTTCTCCGTATTCTGAGCGGCCTGTTTCTGCACAACGCATTAACATTTAGTTTTCTAATTAAGAAACACAAAGAAATAAATTATATCATAAATAATGAATTAAATTTAAAATACATACTCGTTTGCGTTCGGAGTCGAAATAAGCGCACAATATAGGCCATGTCTCTACGTCGACTCTCGCAAACGCCGGAGTAGATAGGAGGGCCGCTCTCTCTGCCTCGGGGGTCGCTATCCACAGGGAGTAGCAGTCGGCCTTCAGCTCATTCCTGTTGTATCGGATCTTGGCCTGCATGTTCTTCATCAGGCCATTGTACAGAGCATGAAGGTCGAGCACCCTCCCCGGGTGATCAGGGTCGGCTACAGGCTGAAAATCGTAATCCAACTGAAAATACAAAAAAACATTGTTATTAGATTGCAAGTGTTAATAATAAATATATTGGATAGATCAAATGAAAATATATATTAATACATACCTGAGCCTGTTCAAAGAAGAGGGCGAATGAGCGCTGGTGCTGCTCGCCCCACTCAACGTGAAGTGGATAGTTCTTCACGATCCGGCTCTCGTCCCCCAAATACCGGCCGAACCTCTCGGCATAAGGACCGGTATAGCGATAGTCAAGGGTAAAAAATAGGGGGAATGCTGCCTCCCCCCTAGCTCTATCAGGCCTCAGCCTATGGGACTGATTCGGGCCTCGAGTCCCCCTCTGGGGGTGGAGAGGCCCTGCGTCTGCACGAAATATCAAGACAATCAATAATAAGACAAAGTTGTATTAAGAATTCAAGTGTGATATATACCTCCGGTGAATAGCGCACGAGCCTGGGCCCGAGCAGCAGCACGAGCGGGACGATAGTTCCTCCGGTGAGGAACAACCGGGGTCCCGGACGCATCCCCTCCAACTGTAAAATAAACATCGACGCTAAATCTCCATGAAGTTCATATTTATTCTATAGAGCATATGTAAAATAAATAAATATTTTAAATTTATTCATACTAACCTGCAGACGATGCGGAGGGTATGGAAGCGGCAGGAGTGGCCCCTGTGGAAGGTGTGGACGCACCACCTATAATTAGACAATTAAAAATAGATTTTATAAGTAATTGCAAAAAGAATGTGTAGATCAATAATATAACGTTCTAAATCAATATGCATGCACTATAGGACATATAAACATACCCGCAGGTGCGGTGGTGTCACCACCTACAGCTAGACAATAATAAAAATTGCTAAGTAAGAGCAAAAGGAATGTGTATATTTATGATATAGCATTCTAAATCAATATACATACACTATATGATATATAAACATACCTGGAGGAGCGGGGGTGGCCTCTGTCCCAGATGTGGACGCATCACCAACAACTAGACAATCAAACATTGACAATATAAGTAATTTTTACATAAACATGCATGAATATCTGTAATATTACATTCAAAATGGATATGCGTGCAGTATACCTGGAGGTGTGGCCAAATCAACACGGAAGGAGGCATCCGAAGGGGTCTCCGATCTGGGTGCAAGACCGGCCCTCTGAAGCTCCCTACGGAGCTCTCCGGGCGGCAGAACCGCTCTGCCTCTGCCTCTGCCTCTGCCGCGGCTGGAGCTCCTGCCGCCCCTCGCTGCTCCCGACATCGTCATCAAATCTAGATAAACGGTTCGTGGACGCATTAGACAATCATTAAAAGTATTGACTATATATGATCTAGAGCGTAAAATGTGAAGTAATAATATAACATTACTGATAACCTTTTTCGTTTCGTGGGCGCATCATACATATCTACTTGGATTTCATCGTCGATGTCATTTCTAACCCACGTAACTTCATGATCGGTCGAAGATTGTGCGTTTGTATGTATGTGTTCCGGCTGTCGGGGGGTAGGCTTCTATCCCATTAAGAATGTATAGAGCGAACGCCCATCACTTGTGCTTTCAACCGTTTCGAGTAAATTTCGGCAGCACCTCCCCGCTGTTCTCCGAATACACTGTAATAGAATAGATAATCATTTCAAAGCTGAGAAACAACGTTGAAATGAACATCTAATCTATCTTTGTACACGGAGAACCAGCGGAAAGGTACCGACGAAATATCTCGAAACGGATGAAAACACAAGTGAATGAAGGCGTTTGCTTTATACATTCTTAACTTGTCCACACGGGACAAATCTATGGGTTACCATACGATTGAATTTTCTCGTCGCGTAGACTATACGACGGTTGTTAGTATCGAGCTATACTGTCCGATATTTAACAACCTTCGTATAGTTCTAGGTCACGACGAGCATCGCACGTATGTTAACCGATAGACGGGGACTAAGTGGCGCTTTTAGTTTCATATACGGGTATCGATGGGAATATGAAGGTTTCATATCATCATCGAGTATCATATATTGGTTTTAACCCGAACATCTCGAGTCGCTCTCTGATTATGCGTTTGTATGTATGTGTTCCGGCTGTCGGGGGTAGGCTTCTATCCCATTAAGAGTGTATAGAGCGAACGCCCATCACTTGTGCTTTCAACCGTTTCGAGTAAATTTCGGCAGCACCTCCCCGCTGTTCTCCGAGTACACTGTAATAGAATAGATAATCATTTCAAAGCTGTGAAACAACGTTGAAATGAACATCTAATCTATCTTTGTACACGGAGAACCAGCGGAAAGGTACCGACGAAATATCTCGAAACGGATGAAAACACAAGTGAATGAAGGCGTTTACTTTATACATTCTTAACTTGTCCACACGGGACAAATCTATGGGTTACCATACGATTGAATTTTCTCGTCGCGTAGACTATACGACGGTTGTTAGTATCGAGCTATACTGTCCGATATTTAACAACCTTCGTATAGTTCTAGGTCACGACGAGCATCGCACGTATGTTAACCGATAGACGGGAACTAAGTGGCGCTTTTAGTTTCATATATGGGTATCGATGGGAATATGAAGGTTTCATATTATCATCGAGTATCATATATTGGTTATAACTTGAAAAACGTGCCGTTGAAACAAATTATTGTTCTCCACCTTGCACTCTCTTAACAATGGTACATGCATTAAACATGTAGAGCTATCTATAACAACTCTAAAGTTTCACCTGTTGGGTTCAACAGAAAGGTTTTTGATATAACAAACACAATCTTCCTCAATTTTTCCCTTGAATCGATGTGAAATTAATAGTGTCCATATGACACAATGGATATATTTTCTACACAAAAGGAAAAAGGCAAACAATAATAAAGCAATTATAATTCTATCAAGTATCCATACTGAAAAAGAATAAATAGCAAACTAAAAATTAATCACTAATGAAAAACAAACAAAAGTGCTTATTATTATACTTCAGAGGTTATAAGTGCTTGATCCCCATAGTACATAGGCTGTATCCGCAATTAACCCTTTTCTATATACTTGAGTGTATAGAATTTCTAAAAGTTACACACGGTTTTTCTAAATCCAATTCTTTCCTTTCACTACAAAACCCTTTATATTTTCTAATAGGTACCAAGAACTTTCAAAGTTTTTGGATATGCACAAAAAGAAAGTATCGCCAATAAGATTGACATAACCCAAATGACTTTGACCCATTACATATAAATGTCATGGTCTTTCAATATTTATCAAACAAATACCATAGACTTTGTTTGTTACAAATAAATACCATGAAGTTTTAACGTTTCACATAATTTTCATAGATTTTGTTGTTTACAAATACATACCATTGACCTCCAACGTTTTCCAGATAAATACCATGAATTTTGTTGTTTACAAATAAATACATGAACTTTCAGCGTTTTTTAGATAAATCCCATAGACTTTCATGGACCATTTTCTCATATAAAAATCATGGACTGTGTTATTCACAAATAAACAGTATCGACTTTCACTATTTTCCAGATCAATCCCCTAAAATTTCACCTTTTTAAGCCTAACCCAGCCCCAGCCGAACCCCAACCCAACACCAAACCCTAACCCGGCCTAACCCTAACCCCAACCCAGCCCCAGCCGAACCCCAACCCAACACCAAACCCTAACCCC
Source organism: Agapanthus africanus (assembly GCA_030015575.1). Classification (NCBI taxonomy): domain Eukaryota; kingdom Viridiplantae; phylum Streptophyta; class Magnoliopsida; order Asparagales; family Amaryllidaceae; genus Agapanthus; species Agapanthus africanus. The sequence continues at coordinate 297,126,992 of CM057347.1, forward strand.
AACCCAGCCGGAGCCGAACCCCAACCCAACACCAAACCCTAACCCCAACCCAGCCCCAGCCGAACCCCAACCCCAACACCAAACCCCAACCGAACCCTAACCCTAACCCTAACCCCAACACCAGTCGAACCCCAACCGATCGAACCCGTACCCTAACCCTAATCCTAACCCTAACCACAACCGATACCTAACCATAACCCTCATCGCTACCCTAACATCAGTAAAATAATGTTTAACTAACCTGTAGGCTAGGCGGTGGAGGAGACGACGGAGACGCAATCGGCGACGACGAGGGCGGTGGCGACGACGAGATCACTGCAGGCGGTGGCGACGACGACTCGGCCGGCGGTGGCGACGACGAGATCACTGCAGGCGGTTGCGACGACGATTCGGCCGGCGCTGGCGATGACGAGAACGGCGATCGGCGGGAACGTCAAGGTTTGGGGATTTGGGTTCGCGCGTAAATTAAAGGAAATAAGAAATAATCAGCGTAGGGAACGATTACTTAAATCGCTATTTAGTTGTCCCTACGGATATACCCGTAGGTACTTGGTTTGCGCCACCGTAGGGGCAAAAAACACTTTAAGATTTAATAATTTTTAAATAAATATTGAACGACCGTAGGGGCAACCACTTTGCCCTACGTATTAATCCGTAGGGCCAAACTTTTATTGTCCCTACGGATGATATTATCCGTAGGGGCAACCCATTATTTTACTAGTGTGTATAGTAATGGCCTCTAGGGCATACATATAACTAACAATCTCCCACTTACACTAGGGCCATCTGATAGCAGTGGTTGCAATATCTCATACTCAACCATCCCATAAAAGTCTCTCTCTGGGAACAGGCCTTTGTGAGTGGATCCGCTGTGTTGTCCTCTGAGTCTACTCTCCAAACCTCGATCACCCTGGAGATCAACCATCTCCATGATCAAGTGATACTGCCTTAGAATATGTCTGGATCACTGATGGGACCTGTAGGGTTCCTAGGCACCCCAAGGAGGTCTCACAAGGCATCGAACATGCCATATTAAAATTTTATGGTGCCTACAAACCCTAAACTACGGATCGTCGGCTAGAAGTCTAGGCGAAAAACTAACTAGTTAACACTTAACAAAAAGTTTAACGGAAATACAACCTTTGTAGATCCGGTGCTCCACCTCCATAGCTCCGCAACGAGGTCCTCTCCGCTGTCCAAATCAAATCCGGGCTCTAGAGTCGGCTTCGTCGGAGAAAAAGGGAGCTAGGTCGTCGATGTCCATGCCGAAGATGATCTACGTCGAGGCATCGCTAGATCAAGCTCACAACTTCACCAAGTCAAGAAACTTGTGAAGTAAACACACTCTACTACTTGGCAAGAGGTAGAGGATGAAGAAATAGGAAATGGGTAGACTTTAGAATTGGATTTCTCACTCAAATCATCAATCCACCATTGATGACCTCAAGCTTCTTCAAAGAAGAAGATGAAGAAGAAGAAGAAAAATGATAAGATAAGATCATTCAAAAAGAAAAGAATTATCCATTCTTATCATAACAAACCATAGTTAGGTGTAGAGAATTAACGAGGGTTAGTGAATGGTTGGGTTAAGACATGAAGACAAAATGGTTGCTTAGGTCAAACCTTCATGAAGATTCATAAACAAACAAAGAAAGCCACCATTATCTCTTCATTATTTTCTTTTGCTAAAATAAACAAAATGGATAAATAAATGAATAAATGAAGCAAAAGAAACCCTAACCATTGACCAACCATGGTTTAATTCATACACCAAACTATCATGCATCATCAAACATGATACAATCAAATGTACAAATGTATATCACATATACAATGTGCACAATCCAAGTGAGAAAATCCATCTAAAGTGAACCGATACTAGTTAATGCAAAGTAATATATCAAATATATAATTATGCATTAAATCATTAAATCCACACTTGATTCAATGATCCGGTCATGTCATACATAACTGACTGGTATTATCTGTAACATCTTATCGAATCAACACTTGATCCGATAACCCGGCTATATCGCATATAACCGATCAATGTCACATCGCGAGAATCGAATACAGTATCACATACTCGTATTATTCTCGGTCCCGAACATATCTCATATGCGCTCCTATTTCGTTTTGCTTGAGCCAGGAAACCTCTGTGTAGGACTCTAAAGACTCGTCAATACGCCGGCAGCAGGTGATGATCATATCAAACACCCACAAGCCGCAAGCGGTCTGCTAAACGTAACGGCCACCCGGGTATTGAGCGATCTGAAGATCGACGAGCAAGCCCGCTCACACTCCAGTGAATCCGACCAGTAACACTACCGTACAGTCCGGTCTGATCGTCTGATATGTCGCATATCTCGCCTAGGGGTGGTAAACGTCAGACCCCAATAGCTCGATAAGTCGTGTCGATATGAGGTCTATAACTGTTCGAGAAACTACTGGTAACACTTACCAGTAAATCTCAGCAACCCTGGCCAGGGATTTCCTGTTATAGCCAATCGAACACAGCGCAACATCAACCCCCTATACCGGGAGAGACGAATCCCCTCCTATCGCTCATTGCCTCCATGTGACTCGGGACTGTACCCAAAAACCACCGTTTTGCACGCCCTCTTGGACGTGGTAAGATGGAAATCAAAGCACAGTGGGAACCACACAAGACTCTATGACGATCTCGGGTCAACAGACTACTCTGTACCAGTGTCACCAGAGAACTGCCATCTGACGTGAGGTATAATACCATCTGGGAGTTCTCGGCGAGTCCGTCCAGTGTACCCAGTCTCTACTGAGCACCCGTATATCATCTCCGATGTCAAACACCAATGGATATGGGATCATCCATCGCCCATCTGTATGGGTCGAGAAGGTATACGCTAGTCTACTCTGGTATATCGATGCCCCGTCTCGATACACCCACGACTAGGGACTTTGAAGGATGTACTTATGGACTACCATGTCCCTGCTAGTATGATCCGCATCATAGTCCAGGTAGTCAAGTACAGATCCTAAGGGCTTTACCAACTTGTAACAGAGAGACAATCAGCATACACGTTAAGGTAAAGGGTAACCAGATAGCATACTATCATGTCGAGCAAGAAAGTCCTCCCTATATATGTCCCAGCATTCACTACAATATACATCCAATGTACAGTAATGGCCTCTAGGGCATACATATAACTAACAATCTCCCACTTGCACTAGGGCCATCTGTAGCAGTGGTTGTAGTATCTCATACTCAACCATCCCATAAAAGTCTCTCTCTGGGAACAGGCCTTTGTGAGTGGATCCGCTGTGTTGTCCTCTTAGTCTACTCTCCAAACCTCGATCACGCTGGAGATCAACTATCTCCATGATCAGGTGATACTGCCTTAGAATATGTCTGGATCACTGATGGGACGGGCGTTCCTTGGCATAAGCCACAACTCCATTGTCTCACAATGGTTGGAACGTAGTTCATCTCATGAACCAATATACACCCAGACTGCCTCTTTGGTAGCATCTTAAGTAGCGATGTATCCTGCCTTTATCGTCTAGTATGTCACGGTATCTAGCTTTGGAACTCTTCCAACATACCGTCCCTTTACAGAGGGTAAAGACAATGCCTGCGACTGACATTCAGTCGTCTTTATCATCCTGGAACACTTCCAGTGATTCTCCCTAGGGTCGATTGATACCATCTCACTACAACTAGTGAGAATCCTAACATCCAATTAAATCTATCTCATAGATCCAAAATCCAGGATTTAGTAGGTATCATTTTGATCCTACACGGAGAATCTTTGTGATAAACGGAGATCGATCGAGCGTAGCATAAGAAACTCTTTTCTTATCAAGAGTATGTCATCCACGTACTCTACGAGGATCACCACCATACTCCCTACTACCTTTTTGTTTATACAAGGTTCATCTACCATTTTGATGATGTCAAACTCTTTGACTAATCCATCAAAACAGATGTTCCAACTCCGCGATGCCTGCTTTAATCTTATAAAGCATCTTGCACACGTTTCCGCTGCTCCCACTGTCTACGAAGCCCTCTGGCTGTGTACTTATAGACGCACTCTTCTAAAACATCATTTAGAAAAGCAGTCATGACACCCAACCACCAGATATCGCAGTCATGGTATGTAGCCGTGACAAGTAGGATCTGGATGGACTTAAGCATAGCTACTTGAAAAGGTTTCATCATTATCCATACCTGGTCAATGATGCCAACTTTTAACAAGTCTAGCTTTGAAAGTCTCAACTTTTCCATCTACACCAAGTAATCTTCTCAAGATATACTTGCTCCTGATGGGGATTTAACCCTTCAGATATAGCAACCAAAGTCCATACTTTGTTGGTGTACATGGATTCCATCTCAGATCGCTAAACATCCAGCCATTCTTACAGAGTCTTACTCTTGATGGCCAGCTCGAAACTAGTTGGGTCATCATCTCATGATGCAATCCTCGCTCCCACTGTCATAGAGAAACCGAAGTATCTCTCAGGTGGGTGAGGAACCCTACTAGATCGGCGGAGAGGCTGAGGTTCGTTGGTTTCTACTGAATCCTCTGGTTGTACCAAATCATCTGCTGCAGTTTGTATGGCTGGAACATTTCCAGTTCTACATTACAGACTTTGCCTCGAGCTTGTCCAGATTTTGCTTTTAGACATAGGCCGGACAACCCCAAATCTTAACTGGCTTAAGACATGGGCTCTTCCCTTTCCATATCTCATATGGAGTGGTAGGCAACTGATTTGATTCGAACCCTTTTCAATAGGTATGCAGCTTCACAAGCGCATAACACCCAAAAGGAAAATAGGAAACTCAGTAGTACTCATCATAGAGCACACCTTATCATATAGGGTGTGATTGCTCCATCCCGATATACCATCGTGCTATGGTGTATACGAAGGAGTAATGCTGAGAGAGAATCTTATTCTCCTTTTAGAATAGTCCAGGATTACCGTGCTCAAGTATTCTCCTGCTCGATCTCATCAAAGGACATAATACTTATACCCGTATTTTGGTTCTCTACTTCTCGCTTATATTCTGTGAATATCTCAAAAGGCTCGGACTCATGTTTCAACAGGAACATATGTCTGAATCTTGAGAGATTATCAGAGAATGTAATGAAGTACAAAGAACCTGTCCTGGCATGTGTAGACAGGGGACCTTACATACATCAACATGTATTATCCCAAGAGTTTACTAACTCTTTCTCTGTTTCCAGTAAATGGAGCTATGGTCATCTTATCTTTGTGACATGACTGGCGAGTTTCACAAGATGTAAATTCAAACTGATTTAAATATGCATCTATATGTAACTCTAGCTAGTCGGGTCACATTGATATGACCTAGTCTACAATACCTCAAGAAGAATTCGTTCATTTCTGAACTCTTCCTCTTGTGTATGTGTTCCATATACTAAGAACTGTGGTTTGATTTAGAACATTAATGCTTTTAGATAACGTGCCTGAACCGATCAACTTTTGATATAGGAAATGTTCAAAACATTGTCCAACAATACAAAATTTTATCATTTCTTTACTAATAAAGAGAGTGATATGATTTTGTATATCAGGTTCGGTATCTAATAACATTCGTTCAGAATCAATGTATTCATAATACAGGGTGACAGTGACCAACAGACTTGGCTGCAACACTTGCCCCGTTTTCTGCCTCATGAAACTTATCACCCGTTCTCAGTTTTCTACCTTTCTGTAGCCCTATGTAACAGATTACATATCTGGGATCCTGATCTGGTATCACATACCCAGGACGTAAAGAATACTGAGAAACAATTCTTGTAATGAACACACCCAAAGATGATGCATCAACATGCACTCTCTTCGTTTGGGCGGCACGGGAAATCTGGTATTCCCCAATTTCCTGCTCTGTCTTATAACATTTATAAGTTGGAGCGGGACCAACGTTCCCCAGCTCAGTATAACAAGCGGGTTCGGTCAATAATCCGTATTATTATCTTGATTAAGGCGTGATATGGTCGCTACCTGGAGAGAGAGAGAAGAAAACACTCAGCGTGCGCTCTGTCAAGAATAGATTGGTTATTATTTTATCTAATCAGGATGGCTCCCACTGCTTTTTATCAAATCTTCCTTCAAACCCTAAAAGGAAAGACTAGCCGGGATTAATTACACACTACAAGTTCGCCAATCTTTCAGCCAGGCCAGTGTCGGTACTTTGAGGGAGGTCCCCCGTGCTTTCGCACGAACCTAATTAATGTAAACCTTGTTTTCCCAGAGGCGTAACCCCGTTGACACCTTTCTAGACACCTACTTGATCGGCTAATTGTAATGTATAAAACTCTCCCAGGAGTAACTCTTACTCGCAGCGGGTATCGGGATCCAACTATCTCATAGAAGGTATGCAATCTCATTGCAAATTTCAACACTTGAAATTCCCGATAACATTTTGCCCCGAACGATCTATGACCTTGACAAGGTCAACAAACCATAGACCGCAAGTCAAGTTCTACCCGTCATTTCTTGATTGAATCAAACCCACCCGCACGACCCTTGACAAGGTCAACAAGGCCGCACGACTAGCCTAACCCAATCTGCATCATATGCATAAGCAGATAAATACTGGTTAGCTACCGCACACTGCGCCTTGACAAGGTCAACAAACGCAGCACGAATACTAAACAGCACTTATCTGAAATGACGGAGGGCTACGACAGGTTTTTCTGAAAACCTATTGCGAAATGAACTTGATATCGTTGTAGGATCGAATGAATTTTGAAATGGAGTGCTTTTGAGGCTTTTCTAGTTTTGCTAAAGGAGTCACTCCCGGTGAAGGGATCGTCGGTCCTTTCCCTGTCGAATGAGGTGCGGGATATATCATATATATCACTGTGCAAAGCAAAAAATCTTAAAAGCAATCAAAAGACAAACCGAGTGTGTAGCATCTGCCAGTTATTGCTAAAGGAGTCACTCCCGGTGAAGGGATCTCGGTCCTTTCCTCATCGAATAAGGTGCAGGATATATCTCATATACCGCTGTGCAAAGCAAGAACTGTAGCTACCTGTTTTAATTTTGAAATTCGATTCTACAACATCTTAGGTTTCTTTTATTTCATTAATCACATTAATAAAGTCCCATCATTTAATTACCTAAACATCACAGATAAATACGACGTACACTTATGCCATCCGCATTCGCCTCGATGTCCCCTCGTGCACCGTTAGGTTAGGTAACTAACGGCAGAGCAGGGCAGGGCTAGCACGGGTGTAAAACATAAGTAACGTCTATATAATATATCATATATACTATATACTGTATCTATCACAGAACATCACATGATCACATCACAGATATCGCAGCAGAAGAATCATATGAAATATTGGATATACTAGGACGTCCGTGTTTTCAATACGAGCCAGTATAAAACACGGATTCCACGGTTGTGATGAATAGCCAAACCCACACCCCTAGACCCCTACGAGAGCGGCAAGCAACCCTACTAATTCTAGAGTTAGGAGACCCGGACTCGACTCCTCGAGTTGGTCTCCCACTGGACTCCAGAACCCGGTTACTTGCGCTCCCCTCCTTGGGTCTATCCTAGTGCGGAAAAGTAAATAATATACAAACGGTGACTACTTCCGCAACCTGGAAGTGTCCCAATAAAAGAATATTACATACAAGTTTTTACATGAATGAAAATGAAAAACACTCATCTCACATAAAAACCCCCGGCTATTCAAACACGACGATCCAATATAACATATCCAGCAACACATAACATCACATGTCATCAATGTAAGTAAATATGTCCATCCCAATTGTCGTTGACATATAGCAACGAAACCGGCGATATCACATATTACACTTACGGTCACAGAAAAGAAAGTGTAAAACTACAACAGTTGGAATCCGCAACCACCTCAGACATCGCATGCCTGACCAAATGAATTACTTAGACATCGCATGCCTAACAATTATAAACCCCGCATTTTAGTCTCGAAATCGAAAACTCTTTTCAATATCAAGTCGGGCAATTCAACAAGATTCTCGACATCCTGATCGAATGCTCGTCGCAAACTTTAGTAGGCGGCTGCACCCCCGATACCGTCGACGAAGTGCACCAAGGCAGAACACCGCTGCCGCGAGCACCCGAACGGATTCTTTCGGCGACGGGGTTCTCCTATAGTCACTTGGTCGGGGCTATGGGGTGAGGCTGTCTATTAAGTTTATCGGCGAGTATCCGCGTACGCTACGTGATTGCGACGGACTTTTGATCACATCAAAATTCCGTGGCAACCGATCAAGTGAGACTAAACTGCTACGTTTATAACATTCATTCAGTTATCTCATAACTATTGTGAATTCCAATTATTGTATCCCATTCCAGATAAATAGAAAATGTTAAACTTTCCGATCGAACATTCTAACACCCAAGTTTTCCCGATACAGATCAACACATGAAACTAGTCTAACAACATTCAGTTCGTACCTCAATACCAACGGTCCAGCCGTAGAAGGGTCAAGCCAACGCCTCACATGTGGCACGCCGTACTGCCCCAAACCCGAAGGTTCAAAGGGCAGTTCAAGACGGTCACATAATCGAGTTAAGGTTTGTTGTCTTCTAGAGGGACCATCGCGTTACTTGCACTACTTAGAACGTCGTTAAACTACGGAAAAATCCAACACTTGGTAATTTCCCGACAGGGGAAAAATTGGGTATTTATATCCGGTCGAACTTTTTAACATATTCTAAAATTTATCCGGAAGGCCACACAGACAAAATTTGATACCCCGATCGAAACACCGAATCCCCAAAACAACTCCAGAAAATTCAACTCTTGAATAAATATTAAAAATTCCCAGAAACACCATAAATAATATATAAGAATTACTGTGCATAAATTAATGCACAACACTACAAAAGGGCCGCGGATCCGCCGCCTGAGTCTACTGTGAGGCCGCGGATCCGCGCCCCCTATAATGAATCAAGGCCTCAAATTTCAACAGTAATTCTTAGATTATTTTACTGAGTTTTCTGAATATTTTTAATCTGGAAAAATCCCAGCATTTCAAAATCATCCAGAGAGCAATTTTGCGGGTAGGGTTTCGGTTCGATCGGGTTTCAGATTCCGTCTGGACTTCGCCTAAGGCTCTAGCTAGGCTCTGATACCACTGTAGGGTTCCTAGGCACCCCAAGGAGGTCTCACAAGGCATCGAACATGCCATATTAAAATTTTATGGTGCCTACAAACCCTAAACTACGGATCGTCGGCTAGAAGTCTAGGCGAAAAACTAACTAGTTAACACTTAACAAAAAGTTTAACGGAAATACAACCTTTGTAGATCCGGTGTTCCACCTCCATAGCTCCGCAACGAGGTCCTCTCCGCTGTCCAAATCAAATCCGGGCTCTAGAGTCGGCTTCGTTGGAGAAAAAGGGAGCTAGGTCGTCGATGTCCATGCCGAAGATGATCTACGTCGAGGCATCGCTAGATCAAGCTCACAACTTGACCAAGTCAAGAAACTTGTGAAGTAAACACACTCTACTACTTGGCAAGAGGTAGAGGATGAAGAAATAGGAAATGGGTAGACTTTAGAATTGGATTTCTCACTCAAATCATCAATCCACCATTGATGACCTCAAGCTTCTTCAAAGAAGAAGATGAAGAAGAAGAAGAAAAATGATAAGATAAGATCATTCAAAAAGAAAAGAATTATCCATTCTTATCATAACAAACCATAGTTAGGTGTAGAGAATTAACAAGGGTTAGTGAATGGTTGGGTTAAGACATGAAGACAAAATGGTTGCTTAGGTCAAACCTTCATGAAGATTCATAAACAAACAAAGAAAGCCACCATTATCTCTTCATTATTTTCTTTTGCTAAAATAAACAAAATGGATAAATAAAGGAATAAATGAAGCAAAAGAAACCCTAACCATTGACCAACCATGGTTTAATTCATACACCAAACTATCATGCATCATCAAACATGATACAATCAAATGTACAAATGTATATCACATATAGAATGTGCACAATCCAAGTGAGAAAATCCATCTAAAGTGAACCGATACTAGTTAATGCAAAGTAATATATGAAATAAATAATTATGCATTAAATCATTAAATCCACACTTGATTCAATGATCCGGTCATGTCATACATAACTGACTGGTATTATCTGTAACATCTTATCGAATCAACACTTGATCCGATAACCCGGCTATATCGCATATAACCGATCAATGTCACATCGCGAGAATCGAATACAGTATCACATACTCGTATTATTCTCGGTCCCGCACATATCTCATATGCGCTCCTATTTCGTTTTGCTTGAGCCAGGAAACCTCTGTGTAGGACTCTAAAGACTCGTCAATACGCCGGCAGCAGGTGATGATCATATCAAACACCCACAAGCCGCAAGCGGTCTGCTAAACGTAACGGCCACCCGGGTATTGAGCGATATGAAGATCGACGAGCAAGCCCGCTCACACTCCAGTGAATCCGACCAGTAACACTACCGTACAGTCCGGTCTGATCGTCTGATATGTCGCATATCTCGCCTAGGGGTGGTAAACGTCAGACCCCAATAGCTCGATAAGTCGTGTCGATATGAGGTCTATAACTGTTCGAGAAACTACTGGTAACACTTACCAGTAAATCTCAGCAACCCTGGCCAGGGATTTCCTGTTATAGCCAATCGAACAAAGCGCAACATCAACCCCCTATACCGGGAGAGACGAATCCCCTCCTATCGCTCATTGCCTCCATGTGACTCGGGACTGTACCCAAAAACCACCGTTTTGCACGCCCTCTTGGACGTGGTAAGATGGAAATCAAAGCACAGTGGGAACCACACAAGACTCTATGACGATCTCGGGTCAACAGACTACTCTGTACCAGTGTCACCAGAGAACTGCCATCTGACGTGAGGTATAATACTATCTGGGAGTTCTCGGCGAGTCCGTCCAGTATACCCAGTCTCTACTGAGCACCCGTATATCATCTCCGATGTCAAACACCAATGGATATGGGATCATCCATCGCCCATCTGAATGGGTTGAGAAAGTATACGCTAGTCTACTCTGGTATATCGATGCCCCGTCTCGATACACCCACGACTAGGGACTTTGAAGGATGTACTTATGGACTACCATGTCCCCACTAGTATGATCCGCATCATAGTCCAGGTAGTCAAGTACAGATCCTAAGGGCTTTACCAACATGTAACAGAGAGACAATCAGCATACACGTTAAGGTAAAGGGTAACCAGATAGCATACTATCATGTCGAGCAAGAAAGTCCTCCCTATATATGTCCCAGCATCCACTACAATATACATCCAATGTACAGTAATGGCCTCTAGGGCATACATATAACTAACAGGACCGGCGTTCCTTGGCATAAGCCACAACTCCATTGTCACACAATGGGAGGAACATAGTTCATCTCATGAACCAATATACACCCAAAAAGCCTCTTTGGTAGCATCTTAAGTAGCGATGTATCTAGCCTTTATCGTCTAGTATGTCACGGTATCTAGCTTGGAACTCTTCCAACATACCGTCCCTTTACTGAGGGTTAAGACAATGCCTGCGACTGACATTCAGTCGTCTTTGTCACCCTGGAACCCTTCCAGTGATTCTCCCTAGGATCGATTTATACCATCTCACTACAACTAGTGAAAATCCTAACATCCAATTAGATCTATCTCATAGATCCAAAACCCAGGATTTAGGAGGTATCACTTTGATCCTATATGGAGAATCATTGTGATAAGCGGAGATTGACCGAGCGTAGCATAGGAAACTCCTTCCCCATCAAGAGTATGTCATCCACGTACTCTACGAGGATCGTCACCATACTCCCTACTACCTTTTTGTTTATACAAGGTTCATCTACTATTTTGATGATGTCAAACTCTTTGACTAATTCATCAAAACAGATGTTCCAACTCCACGATGCCTGCTTTATCATATAAAGCATCTTGTACACGTTTCCGCTGCTCCCACTGTCTACAAAGCACTCTGGCTGTGTACTTACAGACGTTCTCTTCTAAAACATCATTTAGAAAAGGAGTCATGACACCCAACCTCCAGATATCGTAGTCATGGTATGTAGCCGTGGCAAGTAGGATCTGGATGGACTTAAGCATAGCCACTTGAAAAGGTTTCATCATTATCCACGTCTGGTCGATGACGAAAACCTTTACCAAGTCTAGCTTTGAAAGTCTCAACTTTTCCATGTACACCAAGTAATCTTCTCAAGATATACTTGCTCCTGATGGGGATTTAACCCTTCAGATATTGCAACCAAAGTCCATACTTTGTTGGTGTATAAGGATTCCATCTCAGATCACTAAGCATCCAACCATTCTTATAGAGTCTTACTCCTGATGGCCAGCTCGAAACTAGTTGGGTCATCATCTCATGATGCAATCCTCGCTCCCACTGTCATAGAGAAACCGAAATATCTCTCAGGTGGGTGAGGAACCTCACTAGATCGGCGGAGAGGCTGAGGTTCGTTGGTAACTATTGAATCCTTTGGTTCTATCAAATCATCTGCTGTAGTTTGTATAGCTGGAACCTTTCCAGTTCTACATTACAGACCTTGCCTCGAGCTTGTCCGGATTTTGCTTTTCGACGTAGGTCGGACAACCCCAAATCTTAACTAGCTTAAGACATGGGCTCTTCCCATTCCATATCACATATGAAGTGGTAAGCAACTGATTTGATTTGAACCCTGTTCAAAAGGTATGCAGCTTCTCAAGCGCATAACTCCCAAAAGGAAATAGGTAACTCAGTAGTACTCATCATAGAGCACACCTTATCACATAGGGTGTTATTGCTCCGCCCCGATATACCATCGTGCTATGGTGTATACGGAGGAGTAATGCCGAGAGAGAATCTCATTCTCCTTTAGAAAAGTCCAAGAATTTCGTGCTCAAGTATTCTCCTCCTTGATCACATCAAAGGACATAATACTTATACCCGTATTTTGGTTCTCTACTTCTAACTTATATTCTGTGAATATCTCAAAAGGTTCGGACTCATGTTTCAACAGGAACATATGACTGAATCTTGAGAGATTATCAGAGAATGTAATGAAGTAAAAAGAACCGATCTTGGTATGTGTAGACAGGGGACCTACATACATCAACATGTATCATCCCAAGAGTTTACTAACTCTTTCTCTGTTTCCAATAAACAGAGCTGAGGTCATTTTATCTTTGTGACATGACTCGCAAGTTTCATAAGATGTAAATTCAAACTAATTTAAATATGCATCTAAATGTAAGTTCAGCCAGTCGGGTCGCATTGATATGACCTAGTCTATAATACCTTAAGAAGGATTCATTCATTTCTGAACTCTTCCTCTTGTGTGTGTTCCGTATACTAAAGAACTGTAGTTTGATTTATAACATTAATGCTTTTAGATAACGTGCCTGAACCGATCAACTTTTGATATAGGAAATGTTCAAAACATTATCCAACAATACAAAATTTTATCATTTCTTTACTGATAAAGAGACTGATATGATTTTGTATATCAGGTTCGGTATCTAATAACATTCGTTCAGAATCAATGTATTGGTAATACAGGGTGACAGTGACCAACAGACTTGGCTGCAACACTTGCCCCGTTTTCTGCCTCATGAAACTTATCACCCGTTCTCAGTTCTCTACCTTTCTGTAGCCCTATGTAACAAATTACATATCTGGGATCCTGATCTGGTATCATATACCCAGGATGCGGAGGATACTGAGAAACAGTTCTCTGTAATGAACACACCCGAAGATGATGCATCAGCATGCACTCTCTTCGTTTGGGCGGCACAGGAATTCTGGTAATCCCCAATTTCCTGCTCTGTCTTATAACAATTATAAGTTGGAGCGGGACCAACGTTCCCCAGCTCAGTATAACAAGCGGGTTCGGTCAATATCCGTATTATTATCTTGATTAAGGCGTGATATGGTCGCTACCTGGAGAGAGAGAGAAGAAAACACTCAGCATGCGCTCTTGCAAGAATAGATTGGTTATTATTTTATCTAATCAGGATGGCTCCCACTGCTTTTTATCAAATCTTCCTTCAAACCCTAAAAGGAAAGACTAGCCGGGATTAATTACACACTACAAGTTCGCCAATCTTTCAGCCAGGCCAGTGTCGGTACTTTGAGGGAGGTTCCCCGTGCTTTCGCACGAACCTAATTAATGTAAACCTCGTTTTCCCAGAGGCGTAACCTCGTTAACACCTTTCTAGACACCTACTTGATCGGCTAATTGTAATGTGTAAAACTCTCCCAGGAGTAACAATTACTCGCAGTGGGTATCGGGATCCAACTATCTCATAGAAGGTATGCAATCTCATTGCAAATTTCAACACTTGAAATTCCCGATAATATTTTGCCCCTAACGTGCTATGACCTTGACGAAAGCCAACAAACCATAGCCCGCTAGTCAAGTTCAACCCGTACATTTCTTGATTGAATTAAACCCACCTGCACGACCCTTGACGAAAGCCAACAAAGCCGCACGACTACCCTAATCCAATCGCATCGTATGCAGCAGATAAGCAGCATATAGCTACCGCACACTGCACCTTGACGAAAGCCAACAAATGCAGCACGAATACTATATACAACTTATCTGAAATGACGGAGGGCTACGACAGGTTTTTCTGAAAACCTATTGCGTAATGAACTTGATATCGTTGTAGAATCAAATGATTTTAAAATGGATTGTTTTTTTTTTGAGGCTTTTCTAGTTTTGCTAAAGGAGTCACTCCCGGTGAAGGGATCGTCGGTCCTTTCCTCGTCGAATGAGGTGCGGGATATATCATATATATCACTGTGCAAAGCAAAAACTCTTAAAAGCAATCAAAAGACAAACCGAGTGTGTAGCATCTGCCAGTTATTGCTAAAGGAGTCACTCCCGGTGAAAGGATCTCGGTCCTTTCCTTATCGAATAAGGTGTAGGATATATCACATATACCGCTGTGCAAAGCAAGAACTGTAGCTACCTGTTTTATTTTTCAAATTCGATTCTACAACATCTTTAGGTTTCTTTTATTTCATTAATCACATTAATGAAGTCCCATCATTTAAGTACCTAAACATCACAGATAAATACGACGTACACTTATGCCATCCGCATTCGCCTCGATGTCCCCTCGTGCACCGTTAGGTTAGGTAACTAACGGCAGAGCGGGGCAGGGCTAGCACGGGTGTAAAACATAAGTAACGTCTATATAATATATCATATATACTATATACTGTATCTATCACAGAACATCACATGATCACATCACAGATATCGCAGCAGAAGAAACATATGAAATATTGGATATACTAGGACGTCCGTGTTTTTAATACGAGCCAGTATAAAACACGGATTCCACGGTCGTGATGAATAGCCAAACCCACACCCCTAGACCCCTACGAGAGCGGCAAGCAACCCTACCAATTCTGGAGTTAGGAGACCCGGACTCGACTCCTCGAGTTGGTCTCCCACTGGACTCCAGAACCCGGTTACTTGTGCTCCCCTCCTTGGGTCTATCCTAGTGCGGAAAAGTAAATAATATACAAAGGGTGATATCTTCCGCAACCTGGAAGTGCCCCAATAAAAGAATATTACATACAAGTTTTTACATGAATGAAAATGAAAAACACTCAACTCACATAAAAACCCCCGGCTATTCAAACACGACGATCCAATATAACATATCCAGCAACACATAACATCACATGTCATCAACGTAAGTAAATATGCGCATCCCAATTGTCGTTGACATATAGCAACGAAACCGGCGATATCACATATTACACTTACGGTCACAGAAAAGAAAGTGTAAAACTACAACAGTTGGAATCCGCAACCTCCTTAGACATCGCATGCCTAAACCAATGAATTCCTTAGACATCACATGCCTAACAATTATAAACCCCGCATTTTAGTCTCATTATCGAAAACTCTTTTCAATATCAAGTCGGGCAATTCAACAAGATTCCCGACATCCTGATCGAATGCTCGTCGCAAACTTCAATAGACGGCCGCACCCCCGATACCGTCGACGAAGTGCACCAAGACGGAACACCGCTACCGCGAGCACCCGAACGGATGCTTTCGGCGACGGGGTTCTCCTACAGTCACTTGGTCGGGGCTATGGGGCGAGGCTGTCTATTAAGTTTACCCGGCGAGTATCTGCGTACGCTACGTGATTGCGACGGACTTTTGATCACATCAAAATTCCGTGGCAACCGATCAATTGAGACTAAACTGCTATGTTTATAATATTCATTCAGTTATCTCATAACTTATTGTGAATTCCAATTATTGTAACCCATTCCGGATAAATGGAAAATGCTAAACTTTTCGATCGAACAATCGAACACCCAAGTTTTCCCAATACAGATCAACACATGAAATAAGTCTAACAACATTCAGTTCGTGCCTCAGTACCAACGGTCCAGCCGTAGAAGGGTCAAGCCAACGCCTCACATGTGGCACGCCGTACTGCCCCAAACCCGAAGGTTTAAAGGGCAGTTCAAGACGGTCACATAATCGAGTTAAGGTTTGTTGTCTTCTAGAGGGACCATCGAGTTACTTGCACTACTTAGAACGTCGTTAAACTACGGAAAAATCCAACACTTGGAAATTTCCCGACGGGGGAAAAATTGGGTATTTATATCCGGTCGAACTTTTTAACATATTCTAAAAATTATCCGGAAAGCCACACAGACAAAATTTGATACTCCGATCGAAACACCGAATCCCCAAATCAACCCAGAAAATTCAACTCTTGAATTAATATTAAAAATTCCCAGAAAATCCAGCATAATTAATTAGGAGTTACTGTGTAAGATTCACTGAACAATGATGCCGTACGGCCGCGGAACCGCCGCACGAGCCATGCTCGTGCCGCGGATCCGCGGCAGGTTGATGGAGTTAGACACTCGAACTTCACAGTAACTCTTAAAATCGCCTGCTGATTTTTCTGCATATTTTTAATGTTGAAAAATCCCAGATTTTGAAAAAAGGACAGAGAGCAATGAAATTTTGGGGTTTCGGTTCGTTCGGACTTCAAATTGCGTCAAGACTTCGCCTAAGGCTCTAGCTAGGCTCTGATACCACTGTAGGGTTCCTAGACATCCTAATAAGGTCTCACAAGGCATCAACCATGCCAATTTCAAATTTAAAGGTGCCGAGAAACCCTAATACGGATCGTTGGCTAAAGTTTAGGCAAAACTAGAAACTAGTTAACAACTTAACTATAAAGAATACGGAAATACAACCTTTGTAGATCCGGTGCTCCACCTCCATAGCTCCGCAACGAAGTCCCCTCACTGTCCAAATGAGTTCCCGGGCTCTAGCGTCGGCTTCGTCGGAGAATGGGCAAGCTAGGTCATCGATGTCCATGCCGAAGATGATCTACGTCGAAGCATCACTAGATCAAGCTCCACCTTCACCAAGCCATGAAAACTTGTGAAGGAAACACACTCTACTACTTGGCAAGAGGTAGAGGATGAAGAAATAGGAAGTGGGTAGACTTTAGAATTTGATTTCTCACTCTAATTCATCAATCACCATTGATGAAGCAAGCTTTTTCTTCATGAAGTGAAGAAGAAGAAGAAAGCAAGAAGATGATAAGTCTTATGATAAGTTAATTTAAAAAAGAAAAGAAAATCCAAACTTATCATAATCCAACCATGGTTATGTGTAGAGAGAAAAATATAGTTAGGTGAATGGTTAGGTTAGGTATAAAACAAAAATGGTGGACTTTATTCAAAACTTCGTGAAGCTTCAACAAAGAACAAAATTAGCCACCATTTTCCTTTTGCCAAAATGAAATAAACAATTCAATAAATGAATGAATAAATATATAATAACCCTAACCATTTACTTAACTAAGGTTTAACTCTTTATACAAACCCTAGCATTCATGTATCATCAATCATGATACAATCAAGTGCACAAAAATATATCACATATACAATGTGCACAAATCAAGTGAGAAAATCCATTTAAAGTGAACCATTACTAGTTAATGCAAAGTAATATATCAAATATATAATTATGCATTAAATCATTAAATAAACACTTGATTTAACGATCCGGTCATATCGCATATAACCGACTAATATCAATGTATCGGCTTATCGAATCAACGCTTGAATCGATAACTAGGTTATATCGCATATAACCATTCGATACATTCATCGCGAGAATAGAATACGGTATCACATACACGCATTATTCTCGGTCCCGCACATATCTCATATGCGCTCCTATTTCGTTTCGCTTGAGCCAGGAAACCTCTGTGTAGGACTCTAAAGACTCGTCAATACGCCGGCAGCAGATGATGATCATATCAAACACCCACATGCCGCAAGCGGTCTGCTAAACGTAACGGCCACCCGGGTATTGAGCGATCAGAAGATCGACGAGCAAGCCCGCTCACACTCCAGTGAATCCAACCAGTAACACTACCGTACAGTCCGGTCTGATCGTCTGATATGTCGCATATCTCGCCTAGGGGTGGTAAACGTCAGACCCCAATAGCTCGATAAGTCGTGTCGATATGAGGTCTACAACAGTTCGAGAAACTACTGGTAACACTTACCAGTAAATCTCAACAACCCTAGCCAGGGATTTCCGGTTATAGCCAATCGAACACAGCGCAACATCAACTCCCTATACCGGGAGAGACGAATCCCCTCCTATCGCTCATTGCCTCCATGTGACTCGGGACTGTACCCAAAAACCACCATTTTGCACGCCCTCTTGGACGTGGTAAGATGGAAATCAAAGCACAGTGGGAACCACACAAGACTCTATGACGATCTCGGGTCAACAGACTACTCTGTACCAATGTCACCAGAGAACTGCCATCTGACGTAAGGTATAATACCATCTAGGAGTTCTCGGCGAGTCCGTCCAGTATACCCAGTCTCTACTGAGCACCCGTATATCATCTCCGATGTCAAACATCAATGGATATGGGATCATCCATCTCCCATCTTTATGGGTCGAGAAGGTATACGCTAGTCTACTCTGGTATATCGATGCCCCGTCTCGATACACCTACGACTAGGGAATTTGAAGGATGTACTTATAGACTACCATGTCCCCACTAGTATGATCCGCATCATAGTCCAGGTAGTCAAGTACAGATCCTAAGGGCTTTACCAACATGTAACAGGGAGACAATCAGTGTACACGTTAAGGTAAAGATCAACCAGATAGCATACTATCATGTCGAGCAAGAAAGTCCTCCCTATATATGTCCCAGCATCCACTACAATATACATCCTATGTATAATAATGGCCTCTAGGGCATACATATAACTAACATACCGAAGGGATTACGAAAACAAGAAATATCTGGTTGTGGACAGCAAAGCTCGGCAAGTGTTCTTCTGTTTAGGTTACCCATTATAAGAAGAGAAGAAGGGGGAAGGGGTAAAAAGGGGAGAAAATAATTGGTTTGTTCTATAAAATGACGGATTTAGACAAATCACTCTAAAATGCACAAACAACCCTAGAACTAAGGTCACCTCGGTCCAGTCTCTAGACCGCTCCTAGACTTCCAAAGGACAAGACGCAGGATCAATCCTCTACCGCCTCTGTACTACCCTTGTAGCCAGATAAGTGCCAGGTAAGTGGGAAGGAACCACAGTAGTGGGCCTAATTAAAAACCACTAGCCTTAGTCATACTTGCCTAGACACTACAACAGTAATGCGGATAAGTGATAGATTACCCACGACCTTCCTCTGTCCTTATAGAGCGCGACAGTCCTTAGAGTCTGGTCTAGATATCTTTTTTAAATTAATATAGGGTTGATGCATATGCTCGGTTTGTGATTTGTGGGGCTTAGGAAGGGTGATGAAATCCCCACCTAATCTTGATTTGGTCTTTGCCCCTTAAAGTCCGTATTAAAATATGCAAAACAAAACCAATCACAAAACTTTTGCAAAAAGATTTTTGAGCGGCGCTATTTTGCAAAGAATCCTGCAGAAAATAGATTTTATTGGATTTGAGAGGAGAGAGAAAGAGTTGAGAAAGATACCAGAGGAGTTTGGAACCCTAGATCTCTTGTTTCCTCAATTCTGTGACTCCAAATTACCTTGCAAAAATTCACGCACAAATCGTTCAATATACAATTTACAGTTTTGTTTTAATAATGATATGAATCGTCTAAGAATTCAACACAAATAGTAAGAATAAAAAATTACGCACGTATCCCCAGCAACGGCGCCATTTGATTGTCTGTGAAAGAGTGTGTTTGTAGTTTAACCACAATCAATAACGGTGTCGCACGTAGCTAGACCGAGATGAGTACGGGTCGTCCTCTTGGAAACGTGGAACCTTTTACTTTTACTTTAGATGTGTTGAGAAAGAGAGGAGGGATAAAGAATTTTATATAATGGTTTCTAGATCTACGTTAAACAAGAATGTAAAATATAGATCTAGATTATTATAAAGATGTAGTTAATATAATAAGGGGGCTTGTAGGGTTCGTTAGGATTTAGTAGTTATGGACGATTAATTAAAAGTTACCCTTTTTATCCATTAATAGATTTAGAACTAGAACGACGGTGATGCGTGTAGATTAGGGTTTCTGGAGGGAAAAGGAATCCCACTCTTAACCCTTATCTCGACACGGAACTCCGTTCATATCTAGCCTTTACCAAAACAATCATTAATCTAATCTCTAATCGCGGTCGGAACTAACAAAGAATTGTTAGCGCGCCCGATTAGGATGTTAATGATTCTTTTGATAAAGTTCCTAAACTTTATAGGACATAAAAAGGGTTTAGTTATTTTCATCGTCCATTAGCCTACCCTAATCCTACGAACCCTAACAAGCGGAGAATTACTCGCGCATGTTGGGAGAAGAAGATGAAAAGATAGAGAGGGAAAACATAATGTAAGATGCAAAAACAATTAAATACAATAACTACCTTTATTAATCGACTAGAACAATCTACACTTTTATTCAGAAGAAAATGATTACAAAACTAGTTGCTTCTCGATCTTTCCTAAGGAGGTAGACGAACAGTTGATGATCAGCCTGGATGCGTGAGCGTCTGGGGCTTCGTGATCGCGTCGGCTTGATGATTTTTCCAAGAGGCTCTCGGTCTTTATTTATAGTCCCAAAGCCAGAAATTTAGATGCCTAAATTGGGGAATGGTAGTTAGGATCCACACAGAGAAATTCCAGCCCTTAACTCCACTTCCACGCGGCGGATCCGTAGCATCAAAGGGCTCGGGCCGCGGATCCGCGGCCTGATGATCTTATCCCTTGATCAATTTTTTATGGGTTGCTCCTTGTGACATGTGGCGATCCTTGGAACCTTCAAAATTTGGAAATCTTTTCTTTTCTTCTGCCAGAATTGATTTCTTAATTAGGCAGGTTAGCTTTAACAACTTGATTTCCTTGATTTAAGACCTGAAAATTCTGCACAACAACTTAGATAATATTTAGTAGACTTAGTTCTACTAGGATTAGGTCAATGATATTATTTGCATACAATTTCCTACCAAATTCTAATTATAATATATCAATACATGGAAAATAGTATTTTTACAAATAAACCCTCATATGTATGATATATTTTAATAAAGACCTTTTTAAATATGGAAATAGTATGAAAAATGTAATAACAAATGTGCAGTTTTATCAACTGAACAATCAACAAGCAAGCATGTTCGTACTCCTGCGAATCCAATCAGTAACACTCCCGTACTGTCCGGTCTCTTCGTCTGATATGTCGCATATCTCGCCTAGGGGTGGTAAACGTCAGAACCTAGTAGCTTGATAAGTCGTGTCGATATGAGGTCCATAACAGTTCGAGAAACTACTGATAACACTTACCAGTAAATCTCAGCAACCCTGGCCAGGGATTTCTAGTTATAGCCAATCGAACACAGCGCAACATCAACTCCCTATACCGGGAGATACGAAACCCCTCCTATCGCTCATTGCCTCCATGTGATTCGGGACTGTACGCAAAAGCCACCGTTTTGCACGCCCTCTTAGACGTGGTATGATGGAAATCAAAGGACAGAGGGAATCATACAAGACTCTATGACGATCTCTAGTCTACAGACTAACCTGTACCAGTGTCACCAGAGAACTGCCATCTGACGTGAGGTGTAATACCATCTGGAAGTTCTCGGCGAGTCCGTTGTACTCAGTCTCCACTGAGCACTCGTATACCTTCTCTGATGTCAAACACCAATGGATATGGGATCATCCATCGCCCATCATATGGGTCAAGAAGCGCATACGCTAGTATACTTTGGAGTATCGATGCCCTGTCTCGGTATTCCCATGACTAGGAACATTTATAGGATGTACTTAGCGACTACACTGTCCCCACTAGTATGATCTGCATCATAGTCCTGGTAGTCAAGTACTCATCCTAAGGGCTTTATCAACATGTAACATAGAGGCAATCAGAGTACATGTTAAGATAAAGAGTAACCAGATAGCATACTATCATGTCGAGCAAGAAAGTCCTCCCTATATATGTGTAAGCATCCACTACAATATACAACGTATGTACAGTAATGGCCTCTAGGGCATACATATCACTAATAGTTTGTAGCCTATGAAGGTAAAGATGATGAAAATATCTCAATAACTTTTTCTCTCTCTCTCTCTCAAAAAACTAGGGTTTGTACCTCCTCCTTCCTCAAGGTTATAAACCTTCTTCTTTTCTTTTGAATTAAATCAAGAGTTTAACTCTTCCATTTTCGAAAATAAATAGTTTTTCCCCATAAAACCTTTGAAGAGAAGCTCGGATCTGCTAACAAATTCCTAAAAGGGGAGATTTTAAGTCTCACCTCCCTTTTTCCCCCAAGATCCATCCAACAGAAAGGAAAAAGAAGGATACCCATCTCCAAAAATCCCATTCCAGGAGGATCCAAGGCTCAAAAGAAGATCCAAATATTTCTAAGAGTTTAACTCCACTCAAGATCTGTCGGAGTTTAACTCCATAAATCGACCCCCTTTTTAGGAGTTTATCTCCAAATCTATACATAATCCCTGTTAGGAGTTCAACTCTAAAGCCCCTTATATGTTCAACTCCTAACTGGGGGCTAAGCCCCTTTTCCGCTGGTCTTTCCAACGGCCGCGTGCTGCGCATGTGACCCGTGGGCGCCCAGCGGTCGCGTGCAAGGCACGTGACCCATGGTCGCCAAGCGCCTACGTGCGCCTCACGCGACCCGCGGGCGCTCAGCGCCCAGCGGTCACGTGCTGCGCACGTGACCGGCTAGCGACCAGCGGTCGCATGCTGTGTACGGGACCGGCTGGCGCCCAGCGGTCGAGTGCTGTGCACATGACCCGCGGGCGCCCAGTGCCCACGTGCCTAGCACGTGAACCGCGGGCGCCCAGCGGTCGCGTGCTGCACATGTGACCCGCGGGCGCCAGGCGCCCACGTGCCAGGCATGTGACTCGTGGGAGCCAAGCGCCCACGCGCCTGGCACGTAACCATGGGCGCCTCGCACCCATGTACCAGGAGCGTGACCCGTGGGCGCTCAACGCCCACGTGCCAGGCACGCATCTTTTAGACGCTCCTCACCCCTCATTTTCCATGTACTCCACACCAGAAACACGTCCCCCATTAGGAACCCCCGTAAACTCTTCGAGGCCCTCGATATATCCAAAACCAACTTTCAAAACACAACACACACTAAGTTCGTATGACTAGTTGACCCGTCAATCGGAGATTCCTTCGCTCCAAATGCGAGAGGTAATTAACGGCATCTTAGTCTGCGGCTACCAGAGATTCGGATCCCCACAATTAATAAAAATCGGTATACCTTAGGCAGGTGGAATCTGTATACGTCTGACAAGCGACGCGTATTCCCATCTCAATGGGGTGACGAAAAACACACTACAGTTATAATCTAAGTGAAGAGTGTCTACAACCTTTGTAGTGTTAGTTGTATGTATGTCCTGAAGGCCATTATTGTACATGATTGTATAAAATAGTGGATGCTTGGACATATATAG
The DNA here is from genome assembly GCA_030015575.1 of Agapanthus africanus. Taxonomy (NCBI): domain Eukaryota; kingdom Viridiplantae; phylum Streptophyta; class Magnoliopsida; order Asparagales; family Amaryllidaceae; genus Agapanthus; species Agapanthus africanus. The sequence goes on from CM057347.1 coordinate 297,150,992, forward strand.
GGAGGACTTTCTTGCTCGACATGATAGTATGCTATCTGGTTACTCTTTATCTTAACATATATACTTGTACTGTCTCTCTGTTACATATTGATAAAGCCCTTAGGATGTGGACTTGACTACCAAGATTATGCTGCAGATCATACTAGTGGGGCCAGAGTATTCCAAAAGTACATCCTTTAATTGTTCCTAGTCGAGTGAGTATCGAGACGGGGCATCGATATTCCAGAGTAGACTTGTGTGTACGATTCTTGACCCTGTATAGGGCGATGGTTGATCCCATAACCATTGGTGTTTGACATAAGAGAATGTGCACAAATGTTCATTGGAGAATGGGTACACTGAACAGGACTCGCTGAGAACTCCTAGATGGTATTATACCTAACGTCAGATAGCAGTTCTTTGGTGACACCGGTATAGGTTAGTCAGTAGACCGGAGATCGTCATAGAGTCTTGTGTGATTCCTACTGTGCTTTGATTTCCACCTTACCACGTTCAAGAGAGAGTGCAAAACGGTGGTTTTTGGGTATAGTCCCGAGTTAGATGGAGGCAATGAGCGATAGGAGGGGTTTTGTCTCTGCTGGTATTGGGGGTTGATGTTGCGCTGTGCTCGATTGAACATAATAGGAAGTCCCTGTCCAGGGCCGATACTGAGATTTAATGGTAAGTGTTATCAGTAGTTTCTCGACCCGTTATGAGCCTCACATCGGCACGACTTATCATGTTATCGGGGTCTGACGTTTACCACCCCCAGACTAGATATGCGACATATCAGACGAAGAGACCGGAATGTACGGTAGTGTTACTTATTGGATTTACGGGAGTATGAACAAGCTTGCTTGTTGATCTTCTGATCGCTCAATACCCGAGTAGCCGTGACGTCTAGCTAGTACCGCTGACGTCTTGTGGGTGACTGATATGATCATCAGCTACTGCCGGCATATTGACGAGTCTTTCGAGTCCTATACAGAGGTTTCCTGGCTCAAGTGAAACGAAGTAGGGCACATATGTGATATGTGCGGGACCGAGATTAATACCTGTATGTGATACAGTATTCTAATCTCTCGATATAGGTTTTATATGATATAACCGGATTATTGAATTAAGTGTTGATTCAATAATTTATTATATGATATTAGTCTGTTGTATGTGATATAGCCGGATTATTAAATCAAGTGTTGATTTGATAATTTAATATATAATTATATATATTTGATATATTAATATATATTAACTAATATTAGCTCACTTAAGAAATTGTTTTCTCTAAATACATTTAAATATATATGTGATATATATTAATGTATTTATATATATGTCACGCTAGATGATACATTAGACTTGGGTGTATGAGACTCATACCTAACTTAAAAGATAATTTGGGTGTTTAAATATTAAGGGAAAAATCAAAATTAGGTGGAAATTGTTGGAGATAGTGCCCTCAAAGTCAATTATTGGATCGAAGGTACGTGATTGCAATGATTGAGGAAGGACCTATACCGATATGACAGTCTTGCTCGAAATGATAGTATGCTATCTGGTTTGTCTTTATCATCGTATACACGCTTTAGTTCACTATTGCATGATAATAGAGCCCATAGGATTCTTGCTTGACTACCAGCAGTATGATGGCGATCATATACGTGGGAGCTGGGGTCTATAAGCACATCCTTAAAGTGTCCCTAGTCGTGGGAGTTTCGAGACAGGGCATCGATACTCCAGAGTAGACTAGTATATACAGTCGAGACCCCGACGAGGGGCGGTGGCCGGTCTCACAAGCCATTGGTGTCAGTTGGATCACCTAAGATGTATACAGGTGCTCATTGGGTTATGAGTACACTGGACAGGACTCGCCGGGAACATGCTAGTTGGTATTATACATATCGTCAGATAGCAGTTCCCTGGTGACATGTGTACAGGTTAGTTTGTCGACCTGAGATCGTCATTTGTCTCGTGTGAGTTCCCACTATGCTTAGATTACTACCCTACCATGCTCAAAGGAGACGTGCAAACAGGTTTTAGTTGGGTACAGTCCCGAGCCACATGGAGGCAGTGAGCGGATCGTCGGGGATTCGTCTCTCCCAGTATTGGGGGTTGATGTTGCACAGTGCACGGGTGGCCATCACTAGAAATCCTCGACCGAGGTAGTGGAGAATTACTGATTTGGATCAGTAGTTTTTCAGGTGGTGATGGGCTTCATGCCGACACGAATTATCGCGTTATTAGGGGTCTGACTTTATCCACCCCCCTAGACTCGATATGCGATACTCTGTTAGGCTCAGTAGGGTTTATGGATGAGTTCGCTCATCAGCTTCCCTTCCAATCAATACATAGGCAACCGTTACGTACAGCTTGTACCTCTGACGTGCTAGTGGTTATACCCAGTACCAGTGTGTTGATGAGTCATTAGAGTCCCCCACAGACACTTTCCCAAGTTCGGGCGAAACGTTGTATAGGCCGTATGGTTTTATGGCAGGGTTCGGAAAATGAACGTGCGTTTTCGCACGTGTCATTTTTCGGGCAGATAATACTGGTCGGCTTTGGTTTAAGCCGGATCCGAGTATTATACTGTGTAGATATAATATCTTTGTCTCAGATGCATTTGTATTCGGTCGTAATACAAATGCGGTATGTTTATACCATTATGGGGTTATCCTGAAATTCGTTTCAGGATCACTTTTGGAAGTTGCCAGTTTCCAGTTTTCTATCGGCCGTATTTAACATTCGGTTAAATGCGGATTTATCTTTTCTTCTTGAGGGTGAGTCATGAGGTGAGTCATGAGTAGAAGCTTCATATTGTGGTGACTAGGATTAGTGAGTCACTTATTGCATTTATTAATATTATGAGGTGTTTAAGTGAGTCACCTTTTGCATTAAAGTTTCTTGTAATGCTTAAGGATATTTGTAGTTGATCTTTTCCTTTATGGTTACCACCTTGCTCCTACACTCACCCCCAACCTCCTTATATTTGGCCGGCCCCCTCTTGCAAGGGAGATGATTGAATTTTTGAAAAAGATTTAGGATTTTGGTTCATGGAAATTAGTATACTCCATTTCTCATTTCATATCGATCTAAAAGGCAACTTCATTAACCGTTCGTCCATAGCCTTGGACGTAACGAAACAAAGTGTTCTACTCACTCTCTGCATCATCTTGGTCGTCTCTTTTAGCAAACTTGACGACCGAGTTGCCTCGGTTCAGAGGCGGGAGCCCATTTAAAGATCCGTCGACGTGGTGCCACCTGGACGAGAAGACTGGAGATTCAGGAGATCAGAGTGTTAGTTATATGTATGCCCTAGAGGCCATTACTGTACATTGGATGTATATTGTAGTGGATGCTGGGACATATATAGGTAGGACTTTCTTGCTCGACATGATAGTACGATGTCTGGTTGCTCTTTATCTTAACATGTATACTTTCTGTCTCTCTATTACATGTTGATAAAGCCCTTAGGATGTGTACTCGACTTCCAGGACTATGATGTAGATCATACTAGTGGGGCCTGGGTAGTCCATGAGTACATCCTTCAATGTTCCTAGTCGTGGGAATATCGAGACGGGGCATCGATATTCCAGAGTAGACTAGCGTATATCTTCTCGACCCATGTGATGGGCGATGGATGATCCCATATCCATTGGTGTTTGACATCAGAGATGGCATGCGGGTGCTCAGTGGTGACTGGGTACACTGAACGAACTCGCCGAGAACTCCCAGATGGTATTATACCTCACGTCAGATGGCAGTTCTCTGGTGACACTGGTACAGCTTAGTCTGTTGACCCGAGATCGTCATAGAGTCTTGTGTGTCTCCCACTGTGCTTTGATTTTCACCCTACCACGGCTCTACTGAGCCATGCAAACAGGTGGTTTTTAGGTACAGTCCCGATTCACATGGAGTCAATGAGCGATAGGAGGGGATTCGTCTCTCCTGGTATTGGGGGTTGATGTTGCGCCATGGACGACTGGCCATAACTGGAAATCCCTGGCCAGGGTTGCTGTGATATACTGGTAAGAGTTATCAGTAGTTTCACGAATGTTATGGACCTTATATAGGCATGACTTATCAAGCTATTGGGGTCTGACGTTTAACACCCATAGATGAGATATGCGACATATCAGACGAACAGACCGGACTGTACGGTAAGTGTTACTGGTTGGATTCACAGGAGTGTGAGCGGGCTTGCTCGTTGATCTTCTGATCGCTCAATACCCGGGTGTCCGTTACGTTTAGCAGACCGCTTGCGGCTTGTGGGTGCTTGATATGATCATCATCTGCTGCCGGCGTATTGACGAGTCTTTAGAGTCCTACACAGAGGTTTCCTGGCTCAAGCGAAACGAAATAGGAGCGCATATGAGATATGTGCGGGACCGAGAATAATGCGTGTATATGATACTGGATTTTATTCTCGTGATGAATGTATCGATTGGTTGTATGTGATATAACCTAGTTATCGAATCGAGGATTGATTCGATAAGTCGATACATTGGATATTGGTCGGTCATATGCGATATGACCGGATCGTTAAATCAAGTGTTGATTTAATGATTTAATGTATAATTATATATTTTATATATTACTTTGCATTAACTAGTATTGGTTCACTTAAGATGGATTTTCTCACTTGATATGCACATTGTATATATGATATAGTTTTGTGCACTAGTTTGTATCATATTTGATGATGTATGCAAACTTGGGTGTGTATGATTAAACCATGATTAGGTTAATGGTTAGGGTTTGATTTACTTATTTATTCTTTTCATTTATATTTTGGGCAAGAAATAAAATGGTGGATTCTTTTCTTTCTTCTTGAAGCTTCATGATGTTCTGAAAAGTCATGACCATTTTGTTTCTTTCCTTAACCTAACAATTATACCTAACCCTAGTTTAGTTTCTACACTTGTTAGGCTCACCTATGGTTGCATTATGATAAGAATCACTTGGATTTTCTTTTTAAGATAATCCTTTTTATTCTTTCTTCATCTTCATCTTCATCAAGCTTCATGAAAGCTTTCTAGCTCCAATGGTGCCATGAGAATAAGAGTGAGAAATCCAATTCTAAAGTGAACCCACTTCCTATTTCTTCACCCTCTACCACTTGCCATGTAGTATAGGGTGTTTTCTTCACAAGTTTCATGACTTGGTGAAGATGGAGCTCGAGTTAGAGTCACCTCGACGTAGATCATCTTCGGCATCGAAGTCAACGACCTAGCCCGATCTTTTCTCCGATGAAACCACCGCGAGAGTCCAGGATTCCGATGGTTGCAGTGGAGGGACGTCATCACGGAGCCAAGGAAGTGGAGGACCGGATCTACAAAGGTTGTAGTCATTTTCACTTTATAGCAAAGTAGTTTGCTTGCATGTTTCGCCTTTACCTCTAGTTAACGATTTATATTAGGGTTCTTTGGCACACATAAATTTTTGAATTGGCCATGTTTGATCAGTTGTAGAATTTCGTGGGTGTGCCTAGGAACCCATCATTGGTATCAGAGCCTAGCTAGAGCCTTAGGCAAAGTGTAGACGATGTTAGAAGTCCGATCGAACCCGAAACCCTAGTTTAAAACCCTTCTCTGTACAATTTTTCAAAACTGTGATTTTTGTGAATTAAAAATATGCAGAAATATAAGCAGGGTTTTATATGAATTACTGTGAAAAACGTGGGCCTAATTCGATTAAAGCGCCGTGAAACCGCGACACGAGCATGGCTCGTGCGGCGGTTCCGCGGCCGTACGGTCTGTTCTGTCACCAAGTTTTGCACGGTAATTTCTTTAATATATTCCTGAGTTTTCTGGGAATTTTTAATTTGCACTCAAGAATTGAGTTTTCTGGGTTCTATTGGGAGTTCGTAGATTCGATCGTATTCTCAAACTTTGTCTATGTTTTTTTCCGGGTAATTTTAGAATATGTTAAAAAGTTCGACCGGATATAAATACCCATTTTTTTCCTCTGCTGGGAAATTTCTAATTGTTGGATTTTTCCGTAGTTTAATGACGTTCTAAGTAGTGCAAGTAACGCGATGGTCTCTCTAGAAGACAACAAACCTTAACTCGATTATGTGACCGTCTTGAACTGCCCTTTGAACCTTAGGGTTTGGGGCAGTACGGCGTGCCACATGTGAGGCGTTGGCTTGACCCTTCTACGGCTGGACCGTCGGTACTGTGGCATGAAGTGAATGTTTTTGAACTTATTTCATGTGTTGAGTTGTTTCGGGAAAACTTGGGTGTTTGATTGTTCGATCGGAAAGTTTAACATTTTCTATTTATCTGGAATGTGATACAATATTTGGAATCCACAAGTAGTTATGAGATAACTGATTTGGATGTTATAAACATAGCACTTTAGTCTCGCTTGATCGGTTGCCACGGAATTTTGTTGTGATCAAAAGTCCGTCGCAATCACGTTGCGTACGCGGATACTCGCCGGGTAAACTTAATAGATAGCCACGCCCCATAGCCCCGACCAAGTGACTGTAGGAGAACCCCGTCGCCGAAAGCATCCGTTTGGGTGCTCGCGGCAGCGGTGTTCCGCCTTAGTGCACTTCGTCGACGGTATCGGGGGTGCGGCCGTCTACTAAAGTTTGCAACGAGCATTCGTTCTGGATGTCGGGAGTCTTGTTGAATTGCCCGACTTGATATTGAAAAGAGTTTTCGATAATGAGACTAAAATGCGGGGTTTATAATTGTTAGGCATACGATGTCTAAGGAATTCATTTGTTTAGGCATGCGATGTCTAAAGCGTTTGTGGATTCCAACTGTTGTAGTTTTACACTTTCTTTTCTGTGACCGTAAGTGTAATATGTGATATCGCCGGTTTCGTTGCTATATGTCAATGACAATTGGGATGCGCATATTTACTTACGTTGATGACATGTGATGTTATGTGTTGCTGGATATGTTATATTGGATCGTCGTGTTTGAATAGCCGGGGTTTTTTTTATGTGAGATGAGTGTTTTTCCTTTTTCATTCATGTAAAAAACTTATATGTAATATTCTTTTATTGGGGCACTTTCAGGTTGCGGATGTTGTCACTATTTGTATATTATTTACTTTTCCGCATTAGGATAGACCCAAGGAGGGGAGCACAAGTAACCGGGTTCTAGGGTCCAGTGGGAGACCATTTTGAGCAGTCGAGTCCGGGTCTCCTAACCCTAGAATTGGTAGGGTTGCTTGCCGCTCTCTTAGGGGTCTAGGGGTGTGGGATTGGCTATTCATCACGACCGTGGAATCCGTGTTTTATACTGGCTCGTATTAAAAACACGGACGTCCTAGTATATCCAATATTTCATATGATATTTTCTGCTGCGTTATCTGTGATGTGATCATGTAATATGTTCAGATAGATATTATATATAGTATATATGATATATTATATAGACGTTGCTTATGTTTTACACCCGCGCTAGCCCTACCTCGCTCTGGCGTTAGTTGCCTAACCTAACGGTGCAGACGAGACATCGAGGCAAATGCGGATGGCATAAGCGTACGTTATATTTATCTGTGATGTTTAGGTGGATTTAAATGATGGGACATTCATTAATAAGATAAATTTAAAAAAATAAACCTAAAAGATGTTGTGGAATCGAATTTCAAAATAAAAACAGGTAGCTACAGTTCTTGCTTTGTATCGCGGTGTTCCTTGTAGAACATCCTGCACCTTATTCGATAAGGAAAGGACCGAGATCCCTTCACCGGGAGTGACTCCTTTAGCAATAACTGGCAAATGCTACAACCCTCGGTTTGTATTTTGATTTCTTCTATAGTTTTCGCTTTGCACAGCGGTATATATGATATATCCTGCACCTTATTCGATGAGGAAAGGGCCGACGATCCCTTCACCGGGAGTGACCCCTTTAGCAAAACTAGAAAAGCCTCAAAAACACTCCATTTTAAAACCTATTTGATTCCACAATGAGATCAAGTTCAAAGAATTAAAGGTTTTCATAAAAACCATTCGCAACCCTCCGTCATTTTAGGAAGTAGAGTACTTAGTATTCGTGCTGTGTTTGTTGACCATAGTCAAGGCACAGTGTATGGTAGCTAAGTGATGTCTTCCTACACCGCATATGATGCGATTAGTTAGGAAAGTCGCGTGACTTTGTTGACCTTAGTTAAGGGTCATGTGGGTGGGTCTAATTAATCACGAAATGACGGGTAGAACTTGACTAGTGCTTATGATTTGTTGGCCATAGTTAAGGTCATAGGTGTTAGGGGCAAAAACCTTTATCGGGAGTTTCAAGTGTTGAAATTTGCAATGAGATTGCATACCTTTTATATGATAGTTGGATCCCGAAACCCACTGCGAGTAATTGTTTATCCTGGGAGAGTTTTGCACTTTGCAATTAGCCGATCAAGTAGGTGTCTAGAAAGGTGTCAACGTGGTTACGCCTCTGGGAAAACGAGGTTTACTTTAATTAGGTCTGTGCGAAAGCACGGGGAACCTCCCTCAAAGTACCGACACTGGCCTGGCTGAAAGATTGGCGAACTTGTAGAGTGTAATTAATCCCAGCTAGTCTTTCCTTTTAGGGTTTGAAGGAAGATTTGATAAAAACAGTGGAAGCCATCCTGATTAGATAAAATATATAACCAATCTAATCTTGCAAGAGCGCACGCAGAGTGTTTTCTTTTCTCTCTCTCCAGGTAGCGACCATATCACGCCTTAATCAAGATAATAATATGGATGTATTGACCGAACCCGCTTGTTATACTGAGCTGGGGAATATTGGTCCCGCTCCAACTTATAATTGTTATAAGACAGAGCAGGAATTAGGGGAATACCAAGAATCCCATGCCGCCCAAACGAAGAAAGTGCATGAGATGAATCTCCTTCGGGTGTGTTCATTATAAAGAACTATTTCTCAAGTCCTCTACGTCCTGGGTATTTGATACCGGATCAGGATCCCGCAAATGTAATCCGTTACATGGGCTACAGAAAGGCAGAGAACTGAGAACGGGTGATAAGTTTCATGAGACAGAAAACGGGGCAAGTGTTGCAGCCAAGTCTGTTGGTCACTGTCACCCTGTATTACCAATACATTGATTCTGAACAAATGCTATTAGATACCGAACCTGATATAAAAAATCATATCAGTCTCTTTATTAGTAAAGAAATGATAAAATTTTGTATTGTTGGATAATGTTTTGAACATTTCCTATTTCAAAAGTTGATCGGTTCAGGCACGTTATCTAAAAGCATTGACATTCTAAATCAAACTACAGTTCCTAGTATACAGAACACACACAAAAGGAAGAGTTCAGAAATGAACGAATCCTTCTTGAGGCACTGTAGACTAGGTCATATCAATGCGACCTGACTGGCTGAAGTTACATTTAGATGCATATTTAAATCAGTTTGAATTTACATCTTGTGGAACTTGCCAGTCATGTCACAAGAATTAGATGACCATAGCTCTGTTTATTGGAAACAGAGAAAGAGTTAGTGAACTCTTGGGACTGATACATAGTGATGTATGCAAAGTCCCATGTCTACATATACCAAAACCGGTTCTTTGTACTTCATTACATTCTCTGATAATCTCTCAAGATTCAGCCATATGTTCTTGTTGAAACAAAAGTCTGAAGCTTTTGACATATTCACAGAATATAAGTTAGAAGTAGAGAACCAAAAACCGGGTATAAGTATTATGTCCTTTGATGAGATCAGGGAGGAGAATACTTGTGCATGGAATTCTTGGACTATTTTAAAGCAGAATGAGATTCTCTCTCGGTGTTACTCCTCTGTATACACCACAGCACAGTGGTGTATCAGGGCGGAGCAATAGCACCCTATATGATATGGCGTGCTCTATGATGAGTACTACTGAGTTACCTATTTCCTTTTAAGGGGTTATGCACTTGAGAAGTTGCATACCTATTGAATTGGGTTCAAATCAAATCAGTGCCTACCACTCCATATAAGATATGGTATGGGAAGAGCCTATCTCTTAAGTAAGTTAAGATTTAGGATTGTCCGGCCTATGTCAAAAGAAAAATCCAGACAAGATCGAGGCAAGGTCAGTTCTGTAGAACTGGAAAGGTTCCAACCATACAAAACTGCAGCTGATTTGACAGAACCAGAAGATTCAATAGTCACCGACGAACCTCAGCCTCTCCGCCGATCTAGCAGGGTTCCTCACCTGCCTGAGAGATACTTCGGTTTCTCGATGACAGTGGGAGCGAGGATTGCATCATGAGATGATGAACCAACTAGTTTCGAGCAGGCCATCGAGAGTAGGGACTCTGTAAGAATGGCTGGATGCTTAGCGATTTGAGATGGAATCCATGTACACCAACAAAGTATAGATTTGGATGCTATATCTGAAGAGTTGAATCCCCATCAGGAGCAAGTATATCTTGAGAAGATTACTTGGTGTAGATGGAAAAGTTAAGACTTTCAAAGCTAGACTTGTTGAAGGTTTTCGTCATCGACCAGGCGTGGATAATGATGAAACCTTTTCCAAGTGGCTATGCTTAAGTCCATCCGGATCCTACTTAACATTGCTACATACCATGACTACGATATCTGGTGGTTGGGTGTCATGACTATTTTTCTGAATACTGATTTAGAAGAGAACGTCTATAAGTACACAGCCAGAGAGCTTCGTAAACAGTGGGAGCAGCGGAAACATGTGCAAGTTGCTTTACAGGATAAAGCAGGCATCGCGGAGTTGGAACGTCTGTTTTGATGTGGTAGTCAAAGAGTTTGACTTCATCAAAATGGTAGACGAACCTTGTATATACAAAAAGGTAATAGAGAGTAAGGTGGTCATCCTCGTATTGTACGTGGACAACATACTCTTGATAAGAAAAGAGTTTCCTATTCTACGCACGGTCAATCTCCTCTTATCACATGGATTCTCCATATTGGATAAAGTTGATACCTCCTAAATCCTGGGATTTAGGTTTATGAGATAGATCTAAATGGATGTTAGGATTCTCACTAGCTGTAGTAAGATAGCATCAATCGATCCTGAGGAGAATCGCTGGAAAGGTTCCAGGGTGATAAGGACGACTGAATGTCAGTCGCAGGCATTGTCTTTACCCTCAATGAAGGGACGGTATGTTGGAAGAGTTCCACGCTAGATACCGTGGCAAACTAGACGATAAAGGCTGGTAACATCGCTATTAAAGATACTACCAAAGAGGCAGTTTGGGTGTATATTGGTTCATGAGATGAACTAGGTTCCTACCATTGTGTGACAATGGAAGTGTGGCTTTGGCCCATGAACCCTGGTCCCATTAGTGACCCAGACATATTCTGAGGCAGCATCACCTGATCATGGAGATAGTTGATCTCCACGGTGATCGAGGTTAGGAGAGTAGACTCAGAGAACAACACGGCGGATCCACTCACAAAGGCCTTTTCCCAAAGACAGACTTTTATGGGATGGTTGAGTATTAGATACTACAACTACTGCTACAGATGGCCCTAGTGCAAGTGGGAGATTGTTAGTTATATGTATGCCCTAGAGGCCATTACTGTACATTGGATGTATATTGTAGTGGATGCTGGGACATATATAGGTAGGACTTTCTTACTCGACATGATAGTACGCTGTATGGTTGCTCTTTATCTTAAAATGTATACTTTCTGTCTCTCTGTTACATGTTGATAAAGTCTTTAGAATGTGTACTCGACTTCTAGGACTATGATGTGTAAGTGCACGGCGGCGCCCCGGCCGTCAATCCGACGCCGGAATGCGGAAACGGTGATAAACTTAAATTTTTGCGGACTTTGCAAACCGGCACCACCGCGCACTAAACTCCGGATCGTAACCATTAACAAGTCTAAGCTAACTAGAATACGGGTTAGAGATATACCGACTGATCCGAGTCCTCCGGTCTTCATCTCCACTCCGATCTCCTCGCGGGATCTCCGTCCGTCTCCTCCTCGTCGGAAAGGGCACCACATCGCCTTCGTCTTTTACGGGCTCCCGCCTCAATACCGAGGCAACTCGGGCATGAAGCCGGCAACTCGACATGCTCAAGATATGCTGTAGGAAGTGTAGTGTAGAGTGGATGTCTCACTTTGGGGTTTGTTGCCTTTGGATGGAGGAATGAAGATTGAACTTTGGAGGGAAATGAAGCTGCCAATTTTGCAAGCCAAATGAGATGAACAAATGAAGCACATAAATCAATCTCTCATTTTTCTTCTCCACCATGAAGTGGCCGGCCAAAATCATCAAGGAAATTGGTGGAGGAAAGAATGGATATATATGATGAAGGGAGGTGAGTGTAGGAGTGAAGAAGGGGTGACCACAACCAAGACAAAGAAACATGCAAGCATGCTTCAACTCACATCAAACCCATACCCTTATCAAATCACAAATAAAGAAAGTCATGGTGCAAGAAAAGAAAGCTATCATAATAGATCTTTATGCAAGAAAACCCCTCCACAAATGTAATTTGCAAAACTGCAAATTACCCCCTCCATCGGAAAAGTCCGGCCGGGAAGGAAAAAGAGAAAACCGGCCGGAACGGAATGCAAACTGGCAACCCCAGAAAACTGGACCCATAATAAATTACAGGAAAACCCCGATACTGTGCATACACACCCGCATCTGTATTCCGTCCGGATACAAATGCAAAGAGACAAAATCTACACTGTACTAAACTAGGACCGGCTTAAACCAAAGCCGGCTAGTAATATCCGTTCGATCCTGATCCATGCAATACCGCACGTATCTGATCGAACCCTGCCATATACCTATACGGCTACTAGTACAAACCGTCCGATCCTGATCCGTGCAATACCGCACGTATCTGATCGGACCCTGCCATATCTCCATACGGCCTCTACAGCGTTTCGCCCGAAACTTGAGTAACTGAAAGTGTGGTGGACTCTAAAGACTCGTCAATACTATGGCTGTGGATTTAACCACTAGCACGTCAGAGGTATAAGCCAATACGTAACGGGCCACCAGCTATTGACTAAAAGGGACGTCGATGAGCGAACTCATCCTGACACCCTACTGAGCCTGTCAGTGACAATATCCGTGCAGTCCGGTCCGTTCGTCTATGAGTATCGCATGGCGGGCCTAGGGGGTTGGTAAAAGTCAGACCCCCAAAAGCGGTACAAGTCGTGTCGGAGTGTAGCCCAGAACACCCTGAGATACTACTGGAATACCTACCAGTAAATCTCCTTGCCTTGGCCAAGGACTTTATGTAATGGCTCTCCTAGACACAGCACGACCTCACCCCCAATACCGGGAGAGACGAACCCCTGAAGATACGCTCACTGCCTCCATATGGCTCGGGACTGTACCCAACTAAAACCTGTTTGCACGACTCCTTTGAGCCGTGGTAGGGTAGTAATCAAAGTACAGTGGGAACTCACACGAGACAAATGACGATCCCCAGGTCGATGAACTAACCTGCACACATGTCACCAGGGAACTGCCATCTGACGTCTGGTATATGACCAACTAGCATGTTCCCGGCGAGTCCTGTCCGGTGTACTCATAACCCAATGAGCACCTGTATACATCTTAGGTGATCCAACTGACACCAGTGGCTTGTGAGACCGGCCACCGCCCCTCGTCGGGGTCTCGACTGTATACACTAGTCTACTAATGGAGTATCGATGCCCGGTCTCGAAACTCCCACGACTAGGGACCTTTTAAGGATATGCTTGTAGACCCCCAGCTCCCACTTATATGATCGCCCTCATACTGCTGGTGGTCAAGCAAGAATCCTAGGGGCTCTATCAACGTGTAATAGCGACATGTCAGGTCACCTAAAACAGTACACGATGATAAAGGTAAACCAGATAGCATACTATCATCTCGAGTAAGACTGTCCTACCGGGATAGGTCCTCCCTCAATCATTACAATCACGTACCTGTGACCTAATAATTGACTCTGAGGGCACTATCTCCAACAATCTCCCACTTGCACTCAAGGCTATATTATTGCGATGTCGCATACTCACAGCCCGTGTGATACCGAACACCCAACTCCTCTACTAGTCAGTCTCACAAAGCTCGTTTGCGAAACTCTTGCGTTCGAGGAATAGCCTCAGTGAGTGGATCCGCTTAGTTGTTTATTTTTATGTCTCTCTATATCTCAAGTTCGCGGAGAAACCCATCTCCCGAAATGAGCAATACCTGTCTTAGAATGTGTCTGGATGTCTGATGGGACATAGCTCATAAATGAACTCCAAATCCAAACTTCTTAGACTGTATCGTCAACTGAATTTAATCAGTATCCTGCGCGCCATGCCTCCCTCAGTATTGCCTTGGACCATCTGTCCAAAATACTGCCTCTCATCAGAAGGAAAACTATAACTCTGACAACCTCCTTGTCGTCCATGTCACCTTGGAAGCCTGGAATGATAACTGTCTCCTGAATGAGGCTGTCGTTATCATCTCCCTAGAACATCCACTTATGTTCTAGAACTGCTTTCGACTGTTTCTTCAGGATTGGATTAATGTCAACTTATTGCATCTAGTGCAAGAACAACATCTGGTGTGGTACTTGACATCTCACGATTGACTCAATTGCCTGAGCAAGTGATCTGCCAATCATGCCCGTCCCTCTCCCCTTTAGTCTGTAAGACACCTTTGGAGAGGGTGACTCCATTACCTGCAGGTACACTACCGTGCCAGGAGTCGTCCACCCTAAATACTCTTAGAATGCTGTCAAGTACCCTGATTGGGAAACCACCCAAATCTAGATCTAAAACCATAGATCTAGTAACCAGTATGTCTGATATAATACCCAATTCCTATGTGGAGAAACAACTGTGTGACGACCAAAGTACAACCGATTGTAGTATAGGAGTTTCTTTTCCTATTCTGTGTATGTCATCCAGATACCAGGACATCACACCCTACTACCTTCTCAACAGATCCATCCCCTATTCTGATGAAGTCAAACCCATGACTGTCACGTCAGAAATAGATGATCTATCTCCGCTACATCTGCTTTAGTCTATAAATAGACATAAGCTTCCTGTCCACCAATGCTTCCGCTGCTCCCACTGACTACGACAACCCTCTGGCAGAGTCATATAGACGTACACTTCTAAAACTAGTTTAGAACGACGCTATACTCATCCTCCCGCCGGGTCTCGTAACCTGGAACAACAGCAATGGCAATTGTGGGTAAACAAGAACTTCCCTGTCACCGTCCTTGAGGCTACCGTAGTGCCTCTCGGGTGCCTGAAGTTACCCACCTTATCTGCGGAGTGGCCAATGGAATGTCAAACCAGATTGAATCTTTAGGTTCCTTATCAAATCTTCAGTAATCGTTTGTGGTTCTGGAATCACTTCCAGTTCTACCATACTCCCACTACTGCTTTCTGAAAAAATCCATTTTTTAATAAAACTGTGGCGAGTCTAGAACAATATCGCTATTGTTCATCCAGATGGTAGAAAGTCAACCCTCGTCATAGCCTGGGTCAACCCACAAACAGCCATTATAGAAACGTGCCTTGAGTTGTCCAGTGTCTGGTTTTAATCATAAACCGGACAACTCCCCGTACCTTAACATCGTTAAGATATGAACTGTTCTATATCCAATATAGAACCAGAGGCACTGATTTAATTGAACTAGATTCAAATCATGCAGCTGTCTCCAATGCATGTCAACTAAATGGAAGGAGGCGGATCAGCGTTACTCAACTTAGGAACACTTCCAATTATGAGTAACCTGAAAGAGAAGCAAGTTCTCTTAATCATTACTTTCAACTGAATACCACAAGTATCTACATCTTCGATCTCTTTGAAGAATCCCGATACTCGCCATACCTGGTTCTCTACTCTATTCAAATACATAAAACTTCTCCAAATTCGGACCCTGTGTTTCCACGAAACACCTGTCTAAAAAATAGAGGAGTCATAAGTAAACCGAATATAGTACGAGGACCATCCCCTCTGTCCTGATGGACCCTGGACAACATACAATACTCTGTAAAAGTCCCTTGAGTCTGATTACTCATTCACTGTGTGTCGTAGGTTGAAAACTGTACTTATGGTTAAGAAGAATTACACCGCTGTTTAATGCTCCTTACCTAACCATCCACTGATATAGGTAAATGTCGTAGACATAATTTCAGAAAGGTATATCTCACTCTATGAAAATAGACGTACAGATATATCAATTTGAAATTGGTGCATAACAGCGGATATTCAAAACCAAATATTTGCCGACCGGCAAACAACCCAGGTGATTTCCTCAAATATCACCGATTACAACGAATCCCGATATAATGAGGATGATCACCCAATTCCCAATAACTTACTCCCACTCATCATCTGTAAAACTATACAGATGTGAGAATCGTACCTGGTAAATACATACCCTGGAGTAAGTATCTAATCGGGAAATCAGTTTTCCTTTAACATTACACAGTGAAACTGAAACATTGAAATGTTTCGATAGGGTATCCTGGTATTCCTAGTAATGCCTCTTCCATCATCACGTCTGTAACCTTGTAATTCTTTGCCACCTCTCCAAATCCCTTCGTATGTCTTTAGTCTTTACCTTCTGCACACCCCTTTAGGCCAAATGGTTTTCTTCCTTCCCTACCGTTCGGCACCAGCCTATGGTTTGGAAGAAGACTATCCAATAAGCATAATGGGTGTACTGTCCCAATCCTAGGAACACTCGCAATGCGAGAGAAGGTGAAGATAAAAGACACCTGAATGTACTTTATTCCTATTTCTCCTGGACCAGAATCCATCCCCGAACTGGAACAAGTTCCTTTCGAGTTCGTATATAACCATACGATGGATTATCCAATAAAATGGGATCTTCGTAGTGATACGGAGTGTCCTGGAGAAATACAAAAGTGATTTAGGATTGGCGAAGAAATACTTGGTTCGGTCGTGAATAGCAGTCGCAATTTACTTTGCCCTCTTACTAATCCCTTGCTTTGTCTGAACTTAATACCTTCTGCACACCATCGTTATGCTAATTGGTTTTCTTCATTCCCTACCGGTCGGCACCAGCCTAAGGTTTGGAAGAAGACAATCCAATTTGCGTAATAGGTGTACTACCCCTAAACCAAGGAGTACTCGCAACCTGAGAGAGGGTGAAAAGAAAAGACAACTGAATAATCCTATCCGTTTTCTCCAGAACCGGAAACCATCCTCGAATCCCTTCGAGTTCGTATCTAACCATACGATGGTTTTGTCCAATGGAAGTGGACGTTCGCAGTAATACGGGGTGTCCTGGAGAAAAGGGTAAAAGTAGGAGTGGCAATGAGGTCTGCAACTCTGACAATCCAAAAGGTTGTGTTAAGAAAGTTCGGTCAACTTGGTCACTGAGTCAAAGTCTTAGGGTCGGGTCAATGGTCGCTGCCAAAGAGAGAGAGAAAAGAAACACTCAGCGTGCACTCTAACCTAGATCAGAATGGTTACCAATTTATCTAATCTGGAAACCTCCCACTGTACCTCAAATTCTCCTCCAAACCTGAAAGAAGAATTAGTCGGGGTCACCCGAGGAGTAAACCAACTCATCAGTGGGAATCGGGATCCAACTCTCATCGCATGACAACGTGACGGAATCCGCTCACGGTATCACACTCCAGAAGGTATGCGCATATATGGCAAGTTTCAGTACTTTTGAAACTCCCGATGTGATTTCTGCCCCATGCTCTTATGACCTTGACTTTGGCCAACAAATCATAAGTCACATGTCAAGTTCTGCCCGTCATTCTCCAGGTTAATTTGAATCCACCCGTACATACCCTTGACTTTGGCCAACAAGGCAGTACGACTGTTCCAAACCAACGCATCTATCTATGCTGCATATGAATAACCAACAGCTACCAAACACTGTGCCTTGACTTTGGCCAACAAACACAGCTTGAATACTATTGACTACCCATATGAAACGACGGAGGGCTACGAATGGTTTCTGGCGAAAACCTTTAACGTAATGAACTTGATATCGTTGAAGGAACGGATAGCTTTTTAGAAATATAGTGACGACAACTTCCGCTAAAGAGGTCACTCCCGGTGAAGGGATCTCGGCTCTTTCCCCGTAGAATGGGGTGCAGGATATTCCAACTGAATACCACGGTGCAAAGCAAAAGTAATCGGCTATAGTGAAGTTAATGCCCTGACGCAAACTTATTGTCCAAGGGGTCACTCCCGGTGAAGGGATCTCGGCCCTTGCCTCGTCGACTGAGGAGCAGGATATTCTAAATGAATACCGCGATGCAAAACAAAAGTGAACGTCTTTGCAATAACAGCTTTTTGAAAAGTGTTCCAACAACATCAGATTAGGTTTGTTTAACTTGCATTGATCCGAATCAATGCAGTCCCATCAATTGATCACACCACAAAGAACGAAAATATACTGACGTACGTATATGCCATCCGCATTCGCCACTGGGTCCCGTCATCACCCGTTAGGTTAGCTAACTAACGGCAGAGCGGGGACTGGACTAGCGCGGATGAAAAACATATACAAGATCTACTAATATATAGTATTTCGCTCAAGGCGTGAATAAAATGCAACATCACAGAAATGTACAGCATCACAGAACAATACAGATATCTGGGATCCCCGGGTTTCACAGAGCCACTACTGAAACCCGACGTTCCCCTGGTCGTGT
Organism: Agapanthus africanus; assembly: GCA_030015575.1. Lineage (NCBI taxonomy): Eukaryota > Viridiplantae > Streptophyta > Magnoliopsida > Asparagales > Amaryllidaceae > Agapanthus > Agapanthus africanus. The sequence continues at coordinate 297,169,551 of CM057347.1, forward strand.
GGATAGCCTGTGCAATGAAATCCTAGACCCCTACGGGCGCGGCAAGTCACCCGCCAAAACCTGAAGCGAGGCAGTCCCCTTCAGCACCGTGAATGGACCACCCAGCACTTCACGGAATCCGGTCACTTGGGCACCCCTCCTGGGTCAACCTGTACCCCCTACGAGTGCGGCGAATAGTCCGCCAATCCTGGAGTGAAGCCCCCTCCGTCCCAATGCCATGAGATGCGGGCTTGTTGCCCTCCAGAACCCGGCTATCCGTGCACCCCTCCGCGGGGCAATCCTAGTACAGAAAGTAAAATATACATACACCGGGTACATCGACCGCAACCAGGTCGTGCCCCAAAAGAATAATACAAACAGGCAGTGACGGCAGTCCACATGTCGGACGCTCGCCCCGCAATATCAAATGTATATGATACAACAGCACAGTACTAGCATTGCATCCAGGCTATCCCCCCACGACCGATCCGCAACATCACAGCAAATACATAGAACATCAACGTGAAAGTCACGTTCGCAAATCCGTCTAACCGGGCTATAGCAGTTAGACCGGATTTACCGATCGAGTGACATTCACGGTCGCAGATATAATGTAAATACTGTGAAAAATGTGTTTAAAAAATTTCCGATTGATCAAACAATTAACAAGTGGGCCCCAAAGAAAACTGTAGCACTCACAGAAACAATTGGCCCAACTTTAATATTCCAAAGCCCATATTTTAAGCCCAGAAGGCCTGTGTAAAAAAATGGTGAAGTGATGTGAATAGTGCGCGGCGGAAGGGCCGCACAAAGGTGGTTTTCGCGGCGGTTCCGCGCTCCAACTGTGGAGTTACTTCGTCAAATTTTTACAGAACTCTTAGATTTTCCAGTACATCAATATTTTACAACCTGAAAAATTTTTCGAGACTGAAAAATTTCAACAGAAACTGTCGTGGGTAAAATGCAGTTTTGGAACTTTTTGATCGATCGGAAATGCAAACACATTACACAAAGCTAGACTATGTTAATGGTGAGGCTCTGATACCACTGTAAGTGCACGGCGGCGCCCCGGCCGTCAATCCGACGCCGGAATGCGGAAACGGTGATAAACTTAAATTTTTGCGGACTTTGCAAACCGGCACCACCGCGCACTAAACTCCGGATCGTAACCATTAACAAGTCTAAGCTAACTAGAATACGGGTTAGAGATATACCGACTGATCCGAGTCCTCCGGTCTTCATCTCCACTCCGATCTCCTCGCGGGATCTCCGTCCGTCTCCTCCTCGTCGGAAAGGGCACCACATCGCCTTCGTCTTTTACGGGCTCCCGCCTCAATACCGAGGCAACTCGGGCATGAAGCCGGCAACTCGACATGCTCAAGATATGCTGTAGGAAGTGTAGTGTAGAGTGGATGTCTCACTTTGGGGTTTGTTGCCTTTGGATGGAGGAATGAAGATTGAACTTTGGAGGGAAATGAAGCTGCCAATTTTGCAAGCCAAATGAGATGAACAAATGAAGCACATAAATCAATCTCTCATTTTTCTTCTCCACCATGAAGTGGCCGGCCAAAATCATCAAGGAAATTGGTGGAGGAAAGAATGGATATATATGATGAAGGGAGGTGAGTGTAGGAGTGAAGAAGGGGTGACCACAACCAAGACAAAGAAACATGCAAGCATGCTTCAACTCACATCAAACCCATACCCTTATCAAATCACAAATAAAGAAAGTCATGGTGCAAGAAAAGAAAGCTATCATAATAGATCTTTATGCAAGAAAACCCCTCCACAAATGTAATTTGCAAAACTGCAAATTACCCCCTCCATCGGAAAAGTCCGGCCGGGAAGGAAAAAGAGAAAACCGGCCGGAACGGAATGCAAACTGGCAACCCCAGAAAACTGGTCCCATAATAAATTACAGGAAAACTCCGATACTGTGCATACACACCCGCATCTGTATTCCGTCCGGATACAAATGCAAAGAGACAAAATCTACACTGTACTAAACTAGGACCGGCTTAAACCAAAGCCGGCTAGTAATATCCGTTCGATCCTGATCCATGCAATACCGCACGTATCTGATCGAACCCTGCCATATACCTATACGGCTACTAGTACAAACCGTCCGATCCTGATCCGTGCAATACCGCACGTATCTGATCGGACCCTGCCATATCTCCATACGGCCTCTACAGCGTTTCGCCCGAAACTTGAGTAACTGAAAGTGTGGTGGACTCTAAAGACTCGTCAATACTATGGCTGTGGATTTAACCACTAGCACGTCAGAGGTATAAGCCAATACGTAACGGGCCACCAGCTATTGACTAAAAGGGACGTCGATGAGCGAACTCATCCTGACACCCTACTGAGCCTGTCAGTGACAATATCCGTGCAGTCCGGTCCGTTCGTCTATGAGTATCGCATGGCGGGCCTAGGGGGTTGGTAAAAGTCAGACCCCCAAAAGCGGTACAAGTCGTGTCGGAGTGTAGCCCAGAACACCCTGAGATACTACTGGAATACCTACCAGTAAATCTCCTTGCCTTGGCCAAGGACTTTATGTAATGGCTCTCCTAGACACAGCACGACCTCACCCCCAATACCGGGAGAGACGAACCCCTGAAGATACGCTCACTGCCTCCATGTGGCTCGGGACTGTACCCAACTAAAACCTGTTTGCACAACTCCTTTGAGCCGTGGTAGGGTAGTAATCAAAGTACAGTGGGAACTCACACGAGACAAATGACGATCCCCAGGTCGATGAACTAACCTGCACACATGTCACCAGGGAACTGCCATCTGACGTCTGGTATATGACCAACTAGCATGTTCCCGGCGAGTCCTGTCCGGTGTACTCATAACCCAATGAGCACCTGTATACATCTTAGGTGATCCAACTGACACCAGTGGCTTGTGAGACCGGCCACCGCCCCTCGTCGGGGTCTCGACTGTATACACTAGTCTACTAATGGAGTATCGATGCCCGGTCTCGAAACTCCCACGACTAGGGACCTTTTAAGGATATGCTTGTAGACCCCCAGCTCCCACTTATATGATCGCCCTCATACTGCTGGTGGTCAAGCAAGAATCCTAGGGGCTCTATCAACGTGTAATAGCGACATGTCAGGTCACCTAAAACAGTACACGATGATAAAGGTAAACCAGATAGCATACTATCATCTCGAGTAAGACTGTCCTACCGGGATAGGTCCTCCCTCAATCATTACAATCACGTACCTGTGACCTAATAATTGACTCTGAGGGCACTATCTCCAACATGATGTAGATCATACTAATGGGGCCTGGGAAGTCCATGAGTACATCCTTCAATGTTCCTAGTCATGGGAATATCGAGACGGGGCATCGATATTCCAGAGTAGACTAGCGTATATCTTCTCGACCCATGTGATGGGCGATGGATGATCCCATATCCATTGGTGTTTAACATCAGAGATGGTATGCAGGTGCCCAGTGGTGACTGGGTACACTGAACGGACTCGCCGAGAACTCCCAGATGGTATTATACCTCACGTCAGATGGCAGTTCTCTGGTGACACTGTGACAGCTTAGTCTGTTGACCCATGATCGTCATAGAGTCTTGTGTGTCTCCCACTGTGCTTTGATTTCCACCCTACCACGGCTCTACTGAGTCGTGCAAACAGGTGGTTTTTGGGTACAGTCCCGATTCACATGGAGGCAATGAGCGATAGGAAGGGATTCGTCTCTCCCGGTATTGGGGGTTGATGTTGCGCTATGCATGACTGGCCATAACTGGAAATCCCTGGCCAGGGTTGCTGTGATATACCGGTAAGAGTTATCAGTAGTTTCATGAATGTTATGGACCTTATATCAGCATGACTTATCAAGCTATTGGGGTCTGACGTTTACCACCCCTAGGCGAGATATGCGACATATCAGACGAACAGACCGGACTGTACGGTAAGTGTTACTGGTTGGATTCACAAGAGTGTGAGCGGGCTTGCTCGTTGATTTTCTGATCGCTCAATACCCGGGTGGCCGTTACGTTTATCAGACCGCTTGCGGCTTGTGGACGCTTGATATGATCATCATCTGCTGCCGGCGTATTGACGAGTCTTTAGAGTCCTACACAGAGGTTTCCTGGCTCAAGCGAAACGAAATAGGAGCGCATATGAGATATGTGCGGGACCGAGAATAATGCGTGTACATGATACCGAATTTTATTCTCACGATGAATTTATCGATTGGTTGTATGTGATATAACCTAGTTATCGAATCGAGGATTGATTCGATAAGTCGATACATTGGATATTGGTCGGTCATATGCGATATGACTGGATCGTTAAATCAAGTGTTGATTTAATGATTTAATGTTTAATTATATATTTTATATATTACTTTGCATTAACTAGTATTGGTTCACTTAAGATGGATTTTCTCACTTGATGTGCACATTGTATATATGATATAGTTTTGTGCACTTGTTTGTATCATGTTTGATGATGCATGCAAACTTGGGTGTGTATGATTAAACCATGATTAGGTTAATGGTTAGGGTTTGATTTACTTATTTATTCTTTTCATTTATATTTTGGGCAAGAAATAAAATGGTGGATTCTTTTCTTTCTTCTTGAAGCTTCATGATGTTTTGAAAAGTCATGACCATTTTGTTTCTTTCCTTAACCTAACCATTATACCTAACCCTAGTTTAGTCTCTACACTTGTTAGGCTCACCCATGGTTGCATTATGATAAGAATCACTTAGATTTTCTTTTTAAGATAATCCTTTTTATTCTTTCTTCATCTTCATCTTCATCAAGCTTCATAAAAGCTTTCTAGCTCCAATGGTGCCATGAGAAAAAGAGTGAGAAATCCAATTCTAAAGTGAACCCACTTCCTATTTCTTCATCCTCTACCACTTGCCATGTAGTATAGGGTGTTTTCTTCACAAGTTTCATGACTTGGTGAAGATGGAGCTCGAGTTAGAGTCGCCTCGACGTAGATCATCTTCGGCATCGAAGTCAACGACCTAGCCCGATCTTTTCTCCGATGAAACCACCGCGAGAGTCCAGGATTCCGATGGTTGCAGTGGAGGGACGTCATCACGGAGCCAAGGAAGTGGAGGACCGGATCTACAAAGGTTGTAGTCACTTTCACTTTATAGCAAAGTTGTTTGCTTGCATGTTTCGCTTTTACCTTTAGTTAACTATCTATATTAGGGTTCTTTGGCACACATAAATTTTTGAATTGGCCATATTTGATCAGTTGTAGAACTTCGTGGGTGTGCCTAGGAACCCTACACAGAGCAGCCGCAACAAAGCATAGGATGATGGTTGAAGACCGAAGGAATCGGATCGTTCGGTATAACATTTCTACCCACTTTGTAATTTGTTAGTTTAGCTTTAATGGCAGAACCGGGTTATAGTACGCTATAGCGTCAGTTGTAAAAAGTTTTTGTTCCGCATTTAGCGTCTGTTAGACGGCTGGGGCGCTACCGTGGACTTACAGTGGTATCAGAGCCTCACCATTAAACTATACTAACTTGTGCTAACGCGTTTAAAAGATTGATCGAACGAAATTTCCGAAATCGCAATTTTCTGCACACATGTTTCTGTCGATTTTTTAAAGGGCTTAAAAATAATTTTGCTTATCACAGAAAAGCGTGCAGGGTTTTTAAAGAATTATGGGAAAATTTGGGCACGTGATCCCACATGACCACCGTGGATCCGCGGTCAAACCTAGGGTTTGACCGCGGAACCGCGGCGACTTTTTGGGAACAGTGCTCCAATTTTTCCAGAGAGCTTCATATAGGAAATTGTGGTTTTTTGGTACTATTCCTTTGGGCCGTGATTTTATTACTGTACACCAGATGTACGTGGGGCCCACTTCGGGAAGTTTTGTCGATGAAATTTTAAACTTGTTAGTATGCAGTATTTACATTATATCTCCGACCGAGAATGTCATTTGATCGGTAAACCACGTCTGATTGCTATAGTTCTTTTAGACGGGTTAGCGAATGTGACATTCGCGTTAATGTTCTGTGTTGTGCTGTATTGTTGCGGATATGTCGTTGTGGATAGCAGGGTGCAATGATAGTGCAGTTTGGATTTATTTGTACGTTTGATATTGCGGGACGAGCGTCCAATATGTGGACTATCGTCACTGCCTGTTGTATAATATTATTTTGGGGCACAACCGGGTTGAGGTCGATGTACCCATTGTACATATTTTATTTTCTGTACTAGGTTTACCCCGCGGCGGAGTGCACGGATAGCCAGGTTCTGGATGGCAACAGGTCCGTATCTCATGTCTTTGAGAGGCAGAGGGACCTCACTCTAGAATTGGCAGACTATTCGCCGCACTCGTAGGGGGTACAGGTTGACCCAAGAAGGGGTGCTCAATTTATCGGATTCCGTGAAGTGCCAGGTGTTCTATTCACTATGTTATGGGGGACTACCTCGCTTCAGGTTTTGGCGGGTAACTTGACGCACCCGTAGGGGTCTAGGTTTCATTGCACAGGCTATCCACACGACCAGGGGAACGTCGGGTTTCAGTAGCGGCTCTGTGAAACCCGGGGATCCCAGATTATCTGTATTGTTTTGTGATGCTTATTACTTTTCTGTAATGTTGCATATTATCACGCCTGGAGCGATTATTGTATATTGGTATATATACTATTAGATGTTGTATATGTTTTACCCCCGCGCTAGTCCATCCCCCGCTCTGTCGTTAGTTAAGTAACCTAACGGGTGATGACGGGACCAAGTGGCGAATGCGGATGGCATATACGTACATTTTATTTTCGTTATTTTCTGGTGTGATTGATTGATGGGACTGCATTGATTCTTATCAATGCAAGAATAAAATAAACCTATATTTGATGTTGTTGGAACAAATTTTAAAAGGTGTTATTACAAAAACGTTTCTTTTTGTTTTGCATAGTGATATTCAGTTTAGAATATCTTGCACCTCATTCGACGAGGCAAGGGCCGAGATCCCTTCACCGGGAGTGACCCCTTGGGCAGAAGTTTACGTCAGGGTAATAACTTCACTATAGTCGATTACAAGTTGCTTTGCATCGCGGTATTCAGTTAGAATATCCTGCACCTTATTCTATTAGGAAAGAGCCGAGATCCCTTCACCGGGAGTGACCTCTTTAGCATAAGGTTTTCGCCACTATATTTTTATAAAAATCTATCAGGTTCCTTCAACGAGATCAAGTTCATTACGTTAAAGGATTTTCGCCAAAAACCAGTCTTAGCCCTCCGTCGTATCTTATGGATGGTCAGTAGTATTCAAGCTATGCTTGTTGACTAAAGTCAAGGCATAGTGTTTGGTAGTTGCTGGGTATTCATCTGTTGCATAGATAGATACGTTGGTTTGGGACAGTCGTATTACCTTGTTGACTAAAATCAAGGGTATGTACGGCTGGGTTCAAATCAACCTGGATAATGACGAGTAAAACTTGACATGTGACTTATGATTTGTTGACTAAAGTCAAGGTCATAAGAGCATGAGGCAAAAATCATATCGGGAGTTTCAAACATACAGGAAACTTGCCAGGCATGCGCATACCTTCTGGAGTGTGATAACTTGAGTGGCTTCCATCAAGTTATCATGCGATGATAGTATGATCCCGATTCTCACTGATGAGTTAGTTTACTCTTCGGGTGATCCCGACTAATTCTTCTTTCAGGTTTGGAGGAGAATTTGAGATTACAGTGGGAGGTTTCCTGATTAAATAAAGTGATAACCATTCTGATCTAGGTTAAGAGTGCACGCAGAGTGTTTCTTTTCTCTCTCTCTCTTTGGCAGCGACCTTTGACCGACCCTAGACTATGACTCATTGACCAAGTTGACCGAACCTTCTTAAAATACTGGCTTTTAGATTGTCTAAAGTTGCATAAGTCATTGCCGCTCCTTCTTTTACCCTTTGTATTTCTCAGAACACCCCGTATTATTATGGACATCCACTTCAATTAGATAGATCAATCGTATGGTTATATACGAACTCGAAGGGAGTTCTTCGAGGATGGATCCAGGTTCAGGAGAAATTGAATTGGTTTATTCAGTTGTCTTTTATTATCACCTTCTCTCAGGTTGCGAGGGCTCCTTAGTATAGGAGAGTACACCTATTACGCTTATTGGATAGTCTTCTTCCAAACCATAGGCAGGTGCCGAAAGGTAGGGAATGAAGAAAACCAATTAGCTTAAGTAGGGTGTACAGAAGGTAATAACTAAATAAAAAATAAAGGGATTAAAAAGGGGGCAAAGTAAATTGCGACTGTTATCATTCACGACCAAACCACGTACTTCATCGCCACTCCTATTCCACCTTTGTTCATTCCCCAGTTCGGGAGAAATAGAATAAGATATTATTCAGTTGTCTTTTATCATCACCTTCTCTCAAGTTGCGAGTACTCCTAGGTTTAGGAGGGTACACCTATTATGCTTACTGGATAGTCTTCTTCCAAACCATAGGCTGGTGCCGAACGGTAGGAAAGGAAGAAAACCATTTAGCCTAACGATGGTGTACAGAAGGTAACGACTAAAGACAAATAAAGGGATTTGGAGAGATGGCAAAGATATATACGGTTAGAGTCATGAATTATGTAACACCCGAGCCCAATGCTACTATTTTCAGTTACTGTTTGAGCATAATACGGTACTCATTTCATTTAACTTGCTTGTTTGTTGCTTACTGTAAAATTTACCCGGCAAAGTCATTTCTACATATAACAAATTTTGGCATCTAAAATAAAATTGAAAATATTCATCTTGGCCTACTTGACACCCTTAGCCTCGTGGTAGCGTCCGTGCATTGTATTCTCGCCCCGTTCAGTGAAACGGGCGAGTTTGGACGGCTACGCGCGCGTACATGTGTCCGTTTTGGGGGTATGCTTTTTAACCATAAAACACTTAATTTTAAAATTTGGATCCCGCTTAAAATCCTATTATTTCAATTTCAAATTTTTGGACTCGACCCGGGCGCAATTTGGAAATGTTTTATTTGGCGCCAAAAATCCCAAATTTTATTATTATTAAAACCATCGCATATATTTTTCTAACTAACCTGATATCTTACTGTTCGTTACCTATCTTTTAAATCTTTAACTTAACCATATAATATTTTTACAATCTTTTATATCCTTCTCAATTTATTCTCTCAGCCAATCGCAACCTCCCCTTTAACCCCGTGGGCCCCACTTTCTCTCTCTCCCTCTTCTCTCTCTCTCCAATTTTTTTTCTCTCTCTCTCCCTCATATATTCTCTCGTACTTCACTTTATCATTCTTTCTCTTCTTGCTCCATGTCTCGTTTCTCATTTTTTTAACTGTTCTTTTGTTGCCGGAATTCCGTCGTGCCGGTAACGCTTCTCGACGTTCCAGCGAGGTACCCCGACCCGTGTGGTTCCTGTTGGAGATAGTGCCCTCAGAGTCAATTATTAGGTCACAGGTACGTGATTGTAATGATTGAGGGAGGACCTATCCCAGTAGGACAGTCTTGCTCGAGATGATAGTATGCTATCTGGTTTACCTTTATCATCGTGTACTGCTTTAGGTGACATGACACGTCGCTATTACACGTTGATAGAGCCCCTAGGATTCTTGCTTGACCACCAGCAGTATGAGGGCGATCATATAAGTGGGAGCTGGGGGTCTATAAGCTTATCCTTAAAAGGTCCCTAGTCGTGGGAGTTTCGAGACTGGGCATCGATACTCCATTAGTAGACTAGTGTATACAGTCGAGACCCCGACGAGGGGCGGTGGCCGGTCTCACAAGCCACTGGTGTCAGTTGGATCACCTAAGATGTATACAGGTGCTCATTGGGTTATGAGTACACCGGACAGGACTCGCCGGGAACATGCTAGTTGGTCATATACCAGACGTCAGATGGCAGTTCCCTGGTGACATGTGTGCAGGTTAGTTCATCGACCTGGGGATCGTCATTTGTCTCGTGTGAGTTCCCACTGTACTTTGATTACTACCCTACCACGGCTCAAAGGAGTCGTGCAAACAGGTTTTAGTTGGGTACAGTCCCGAGCCACATGGAGGCAGTGAGCGTATCTTCAGGGGTTCGTCTCTCCCGGTATTGGGGGTGAGGTCGTGCTGTATCTAGGAGAGCCATTACACAAAGTCCTTGGCCAAGGCAAGGAGATTTACTGGTAGGTATTCCAGTAGTATCTCAGGGTGTTCTGGGCTACACTCCGACACGACTTGTACCGCTTTTGGGGGTCTGACTTTTACCAACCCCCTAGGCCCGCCATGCGATACTCATAGACGAACGGACCGGACTGCACGGATATTGTCACTGACAGGCTCAGTAGGGTTGTCGGGCTAAGTTCGCTCACAGACGTCCCTTTTAGTCAGTACCTGGTAGCCCGTCACGTATTGGCTTATACCTCTGACGTGCTAGTGGTTAAATCCACAACCAAGGTGTTGACGAGTCTTTAGAGTCCCCCACATTTCAGTTACTCAGCTTTCGGGCGAAAGGTTGTAGAGGCCGTATGGAGATATGGCAAGGTCCGATCAGATACGTGCGGTATTGCACGGATCAGGATCGGACAGTTTGTACTATAGGCCGTATAGTTATATGGCAGGGTTCGATCAGATACGTGCGGTATTGCACGGATCAGGATCGAACAGAAATTACTATCCGGTTTTGGTATAAGCCGGATTCTAGTATAGTACAGTGTAGATTTTGTCTCATTGCATTTGTATTTCGGTCGAAATACAGATGCGGGTGTGTATGCACAGTATCGGGGTTTTCCTGTAATTTATTACGGGAATAGTTTTTGGAGTTGCCAGTTTGTTTTCCGTTTCGGCCAATTTTCCATTGTTCCGTTCATTGGCCGAAGATTGGTGGAGGAGGGCTTATTTGCATTGTTGCAAATAAGTGTTTGTGGAGGGGTTCTTTGCTTATTGTTGTATCATGATAGCCTCTCATTGACCTTGACTTCTAGCTTCATGATAGCTTGACTTTCTTTATCATCATGGTTTTGATGATGGTTGTTCATGATGAGAGATGGTTGTTAGTTGAGTGTTGGTTTTGCTTTGTTATCATTTGGTTCATATGATAACCATTCCTCTCTCTCTCTTGTTTTTGATATGAGAATGGCTCCCATTTTTTTGAGCTCTCTCTCTCCATTTTCACTCTCCTTCTCCTCTTGTCATGGCCGGCCACCATGAGGGTGGGTTGCCCATTTTTGTAGTGGGGATTTTTTGCTCTCTTGATGTTAGAAAAATCCCCAAGTTCCTCCACATAGTTCTTGTATCTTTTCCTCCACCATATGGCAACTCCTCCAACCCCAATAGAGACAATAGCTCACTACACATTCTACAGCAAATCTTGGGCACGTCGAGTAGCCGGCTTCGTGCCCGAGTTGCCTCGGCATTGAGGTGGGAGCCCGTAAAAGAAGTAGGCGATGTGGTGCACTTCCGGCGACGAGGAGGAGACGGGACATTCCGCAGGAGATCGGGACCATGACGAGAAGACCGGAGGACTTGGATCGTCGGTATATCTCTAACCCATCTTCTAGTTAGCTTAGACTTGTTAATGGTTACGATCCGGGTGTTTAGTGCGCGGTGGTGCCGGTTTGCTAAGTCCGCAAAAATTAAAGTTTTTCACCGCTTCCGCATTCCGGCGTCGGATTGACGGCCGGGGCGCCGCCGTGCACTTACAGTGGTATCAGAGCCTCGCCATTAACTTAGTCTAGCTTTGTGTAATGTGTTTGCATTTCCGATCGATCAAAAAGTCCAAAAACCCGTATTTTGTCGCATCAGTTTTCTGTTGGAAATTTTTGGTGTCGAAAAATTTTTCAGGTTGTAAAATATTGATGTACTGGATATTGCAAGGCTACTGAGAAAATTCGAGAGTGTAAGTCAACAGTGGAAGCGCGGAAGCGCGGCCTCACCTTCCTTAAGCGCCGCCCTTCCGCCGCCGACTGTTCTGATCCCTGCATCAAATTTCTTCAGTAGCTTTCTGGGATTAAAATATGTGTTTTGGGATATTAAAATTGGGCCCAGGTTTTCTGTGAGTGCTACAGTTTTGTTTGGGGCCCACTTGTTAATTGTTTGATCAATCGGAAAATTTTAAACACATTTTTCACAGTATTTACATTATATCTGCGACCGTGAATGTCACTCGATCGGTAAATCCGGTCTAACTGCTATAGCCCGGTTAGACGGATTTGCGAACGTGACTTTCACGTTGATGTTCTATGTATTTGCTGTGTTGTTACGGATCGGTCGTGGGGGATAGCCTGGATGCAATGCTAGTACAGTTGTGGTTGTATTATGTACATTTGATATTGCGGGGCGAGCGTCCGACATGTGGACTGCCGTCACTGCCTGTTTGTATTATTCTTTTGGGGCACGACCTGGTTGCGGTCGATGTACCCGGTATATGTATATTTTATTTTCTGTACTAGGATTGCCCCGCGGAGGGGTGCACGGATAGCCGGGTTCTGGAGGGCAACAAGCCCGCATCTCATGGTATTGAGACGGAGGGGGCTTCGCTCTAGGATTGGCGGGCTATTCGCCGCACTCGTAGGGGGTACAGGTTGACCCAGGAGGGGTGCCCAAGTTGCCGGATTCCGTGAAGTGCTGGGTGGTCCATTCACGGCGCTGAAGGGGGCTGCCTCGCTTCAGGTTTTGGCGGGTGACTTGCCGCGCCCGTAGAGGTCTAGGATTTCATTGCACAGGCTATCCACACGACCGGGGGAACGTCGGGTTTCAGTAGTGGCTCTGTGAAACCCGGGGATCCCAGATATCTGTATTGTTTCTGTGATGCTGTTCATTCTCTGTGATGTTGCATTTTATTCACGCCTTGAGCGAAATATAATATATTGGTATATATATTAGTAGATGTTGTATATGTTTTGCATCCGCGCTAGTCCAGTCCCCGCTCTGTCGTTAGTAAGCTAACCTAACGGGTAATGACGGGACCCAGTGGCGAATGCGGATGGCATATACGTACATCAGTATATTTTCGTTCTTTTTGGTGTGATCAATTGATGGGACTGCGTTGATTCGGATCAATGCAAGTTAAAAACAAACCTAATCTGATGTTGTTGGAACACTTTTCAAAAAGCTGTTATTGCAAGGACGTTCACTTTTGTTTTGCATCGTGATATTCAGTTGGAATATCCTGCTCCTCAGTCGACGAGGCAAGGGCCGAGATCCCTTCACCGGGAGTGACCCCTTGGACAAAAGTTTGCGTCAGAGCAATAACTTCACTATAGCCGATCACTTTTGCTTTGCATCGCGGTATTCATTTGGAATATCCTGCACCCCATTCTACGGGGAAAGAGCCGAGATCCCTTCACCGGGAGTGACCTCTTTAGCAACGGTTTTCGTCACTATATTTTTAAAAGCTATCCGTTCCTTCGACGATATCAAGTTCTTTACGTTAAAGGTTTTCGCCAGAAACCATTCATAGCCCTCCGTCGTTTCATATGGGTGGTCAATAGTATTCAAGCTGTGTATGTTGGCCAAAGTCAAGGCACAGTGATTGGTAGCTATTGGGGTATTCATATGCAGCATAGATAGATGCGTTGGTTTGGGACAGTCGTGCTGCCATTTTGGCCAAAGTCAAGGGTATGTACGGGTGGATTCAAATTAACCTGGAGAATGACGGGTAGAACTTGACATGTGACTTATGATATGTTGGCCAAAGTCAAGGTCATAAGAGCATGGGGCAGAAATCACATCGGGAGTTTCAAAAGTACTGAAACTTGCCAGATATGCGCATACCTTCTGGAGTGTGATGATATGAGCGGATTCCGTCACGTTATCATGCGATGATAGTTGGATCCCGATTCCCACTGATGAGTTAGTACACTCCTCGGGTAACCCCGACTAATTCTTCTTTCAGGTTTGGAGGAGAATTTGAGGTACAGTGGGAGGATTCCAGATTAGATAAATTGGTGACCATTCTGATCTAGGTTAGAGTGCACGCTGAGTGTTTCTTTTCTCTCTCTCTTTGGCAGCAACCATTGACCCGACCCTAAGACTTTGACTCAGTGACCAAGTTGACCGAACCTTCTAAACACTGGCTTTTGGATTGTCAGAGTTGCAAACCTCATTGCCACTCCTACTTTTACCCTTTTTCTCCAGGACACCCCGTATTACTACGAACGTCCACTTCCATTGGACAAAACCATCGTATGGTTAGATACGAACTCGAAGGAATTTATTCGAGGATGGTTTCAGGTTCTGGAGAAAACGGATAGGATTATTCAGTTGTCTTTTCCTTTTACCCTCTCTCAGGTTACGAGTACTCCTTGGTTTAGGGGTAGTACACCTATTACGCAAATTGGATTGTCTTCTTCCAAACCTTAGGCTGGTGCCGACCGGTATGGAATGAAGAAAACCAATTAGCCTAACGATGGTGTACAGAAGGTATTAAGTTCAGACAAAGCAAGGGATTAGTAGGAGGGCAAAGTAAATTGCAACAGATATTCACGACCAAACCGAATATTTCGTTACCACTCCCACATCACCTTTGTATTTCTCCAGGACACTCCGTATCACTACGAAGATCCACAGTTTATTTGGATACTCCATCGTATGGTTATATACGAACTCGAATGGAACTTGTTCCAGTTCGGGGATGGATTCTGGTTCAGGAGAAATAGGAATAAAGTACATTCAGGTGTCTTTTATCTTCACCTTCTCTCGTGTTGCGAGTGTTCCTAGGATTGGGACAGTACACCCATTATGCTTATTGGATAGTCTTCTTCCAAACCATAGGATGGTGCCGAACGGTAGGGAAGGAAGAAAACCATTTGGCCTAAAAGGGTGTGCAGAAGGTAAAGACTAAAGACATATGAAGGGATTTGGAGAGGTGGCAAAGAACTATACGGTTACAGTCGTGAATCTGGAAGAGGCATTACTAGGAATACCAGAATACCCCATTGGAACATTTCAATGTTTCAGTTTCACTGTGTAATGTTAAAGGAAAACTGATTTCCCGATTAGATACTTACTCCAGGGTATGTATTTACCAGGTACGATTCTCACATCTGTATGGTTTTACAGATGATGAGTGGGAGTAAGTTATTGGGAATTGGGTGATTATCCTCATTATATCGGGATTCGTTGTAATCAGTGATATTTAAGGAAATCACCTGGGCTGTTTGCCGGTCGGCAAATATTTGGTTTTGAATATCCGCTGTTATGCACCAATTTCAAAATGATATATCTGTACGTCTATTTTCATAGAGTGAGATATACCTTTCTGAAATTATGTCTACGACATTTACCTATATCAGTGGATGGTTAGGTAAGGAGCATTAAACAGCGGTGTAATTCTTCTTAACCATAAGTACAGTTTTCAACCTACGACACACAGTGAATGAGTTATTAGACTCAAAGGGACTTATACAGAGTATTGTATGTTGTCCAGGGTCCATCAGGACAGAGGGGATGGTCCTCGTACTATATTCGGTTTACTTATGACTCCTCTAATTTTTAGACAGGTGTTTCGTGGAAACACAGGGTCTAAGTTTTGAGGAGTTATAGGTATTTGAATAGAGTAGAGAACCAGGTGTAGCAAGTATCGGGATTCTTCAAAGTGATCGAAGATGTAGATACTTGTGTATGGTATTCAGTTGATAGTAATGATTAAGAGATCTTGCTTCTCTTTCAGGTTACTCATAATTGGAAGTATTCCTAAGTTGAGTAACGCTGATCGGCCTCCTTCCATTTAGTTGACATGCACTGGGGACAGCTGCATGATTTGAATCTGGTTCAATTAAATCTGTGCCTCTGTTTCTATATTGGATATAGTACAGTTCATATCTTAACATTGTTAAGGTACGGGGAGTTGTCTGGCTTATGCTTAAAACCAGACACTGGACAACTCAAGGCACGCTTCTGTAATGGCTGTTTGTGGGTTGACCCAGGCTATGACGCGGGTTGACTTTCTACCATCTGGATGGACAATAGCAATATCGTTCTAGACTCGCCACAGTTTTTATAAAAATGGATTTTTCAGAAAACAGTAGTGGGAGTATGGTAGAACTGGAAGTGATTCCAGAACCACAAACGATTACTGAAGATTTGACAGGAACCTAAAGATTCAATCTGGATTGACATTCCATTGGCCACTCCGCAGATAAGGTGGGTAACTTCAGGCACCCGAGAGGTACTACGGTAGCCTCAAGGACGGTGACAGGAAAGTTCTTGTTTACTCACAAGTACCATTGCTGTTGTTCCAGGCTGCGAGACCCGGCGGGAGGATGAGTATAGCGTCGTTCTAAACTAGTTTTAGAAGTGTACGTGTATATGACTCTGCCAGAGGGTTGTCGTAGTCAGTGGGAGCAGCGGAAGCATTGGTGGACAGGTAGCTTATGTCTATTTATAGACTAAAGCAGATGTAGCGGAGATAGATCATCTATTTCTGACGTGACAGTCATGGGTTTGACTTCGTCGGAATAGGGGATGGATCTGTTGAGAAGGTAGTAGGGTGTGATATCCTGGTATTTGGATGATATACACAGAGTAGGAAAAGAAACTCCTACACTACGATCGGTTATACTTTGGTCGTCACACAGTTGTTTCTCCACAAAGGAAATGGATTTTATATCAGACATACTGGTTACTAGATCTATGGTTTTAGATCTAGATTTGGGTGGTTTCCCAATCAGGGTACTTGACAGCATTCTAAGAGTATTTAGGATGGACGACTCCTGGCACGGTAGTGTACCTGCAAGTAATGGAGTCACCCTCTCCAAAGGTGTCTTACAGACTAAAGGGGAGAGGGATGTGCATGATTGGCAGATCACTTGCTTAGGCAATTGAGTCAATCATGAGATGTCAAGTACCACACCAGATGTTGTTCTTGCACTAGATGCAATAAGTTGACATTAATCCAATCCTGGAGAAACAGTCGGAAGCAGTTTTAGAACATAAGTGGATGTTCTAGGGATATGATAACGACAGCCTCATTCAGGAGACAGTTATCATTCCAGGCTTCCAAGGTGACATGGACGACAAGGAGGTTGTCAGAGTTATAGTTTTTCCTTCTGATGAGGGGCAGTATTTTGGACAGGTGGTCCAAGCCAATACTGAGGGAGGCATGGCGCGCAGGATACTGATTAAGTTCAATTGTCGATACAGTCTAAGAAGTTTGGATTTGGAGTTCATTTATGAGCTAGGTCCCATCAGACATCCAGACACGTTCTAAGACAGGTATTGCTCATTTCGGGAGATAGGTTTCTCCGCGAACTTGAGATATAGAGAGACATAGAAAGAAACAACTAAGCGGATCCACTCACTGAGGCTATTCCTCGAACGCAATAGTTCCGCAAACGAGCTTTGTGAGACTGACTAGTAGAGGAGTTGGGTGTTCGGTATCACACGGGCTGTGAGTATGCGACATCGCAATAATTAGCCTTGAGTGCAAGTGGGAGATTGTTGGAGATAGTGCCCTCAGAGTCAATTATTAGGTCACAGGTACGTGATTGTAATGATTGAGGGAGGACCTATCCCAGTAGGACAGTCTTGCTCGAGATGATAGTATGCTATCTGGTTTACCTTTATCATCGTGTACTGCTTTAGGTGACATGACACGTCGCTATTACACGTTGATAGAGCCCCTAGGATTCTTGCTTGACCACCAGCAGTATGAGGGCGATCATATAAGTGGGAGCTGGGGGTCTATAAGCTTATCCTTAAAAGGTCCCTAGTCGTGGGAGTTTCGAGACTGGGCATCGATACTCCATTAGTAGACTAGTGTATACAGTCGAGACCCCGACGAGGGGCGGTGGCCGATCTCACAAGCCACTGGTGTCAGTTGGATCACCTAAGATGTATACAGGTGCTCATTGGGTTATGAGTACACCGGACAGGACTCGCCGGGAACATGCTAGTTGGTCATATACCAGACGTCAGATGGCAGTTCCCTGGTGACATGTGTGCAGGTTAGTTCATCGACCTGGGGATCGTCATTTGTCTCGTGTGAGTTCCCACTGTACTTTGATTACTACCCTACCACGGCTCAAAGGAGTCGTGCAAACAGGTTTTAGTTGGGTACAGTCCCGAGCCACATGGAGGCAGTGAGCGTATCTTCAGGGGTTCGTCTCTCCCGGTATTGGGGGTGAGGTCGTGCTGTGTCTAGGAGAGCCATTACACAAAGTCCTTGGCCAAGGCAAGGAGATTTACTGGTAGGTATTCCAGTAGTATCTCAGGGTGTTCTGGGCTACACTCCGACACGACTTGTACCGCTTTTGGGGGTCTGACTTTTACCAACCCCCTAGGCCCGCCATGCGATACTCATAGACGAACGGACCGGACTGCACGGATATTGTCACTGACAGGCTCAGTAGGGTTGTCGGGCTAAGTTCGCTCACAGACGTCCCTTTTAGTCAGTACCTGGTAGCCCGTCACGTATTGGCTTATACCTCTGACGTGCTAGTGGTTAAATCCACAACCAAGGTGTTGACGAGTCTTTAGAGTCCCCCACATTTCAGTTACTCAGCTTTCGGGCGAAAGGTTGTAGAGGCCGTATGGAGATATGGCAAGGTCCGATCAGATACGTGCGGTATTGCACGGATCAGGATCGGACAGTTTGTACTATAGGCCGTATAGTTATATGGCAGGGTTCGATCAGATACGTGCGGTATTGCACGGATCAGGATCGAACAGAAATTACTATCCGGTTTTGGTATAAGCCGGATTCTAGTATAGTACAGTGTAGATTTTGTCTCATTGCATTTGTATTTCGGTCGAAATACAGATGCGGGTGTGTATGCACAGTATCGGGGTTTTCCTGTAATTTATTACGGGAACAGTTTTTGGAGTTGCCAGTTTGTTTTCCGTTTCGGCCAATTTTCCATTGTTCCGTTCATTGGCCGAAGATTGGTGGAGGAGGGCTTATTTGCATTGTTGCAAATAAGTGTTTGTGGAGGGGTTCTTTGCTTATTGTTGTATCATGATAGCCTCTCATTGACCTTGACTTCTAGCTTCATGATAGCTTGACTTTCTTTATCATCATGGTTTTGATGATGGTTGTTCATGATGAGAGATGGTTGTTAGTTGAGTGTTGGTTTTGCTTTGTTATCATTTGGTTCATATGATAACCATTCCTCTCTCTCTCTTGTTTTTGATATGAGAATGGCTCCCATTTTTTTGAGCTCTCTCTCTCCATTTTCACTCTCCTTCTCCTCTTGTCATGGCCGGCCACCATGAGGGTGGGTTGCCCATTTTTGTAGTGGGGATTTTTTGCTCTCTTGATGTTAGAAAAATCCCCAAGTTCCTCCACATAGTTCTTGTATCTTTTCCTCCACCATATGGCAACTCCTCCAACCCCAATAGAGACAATAGCTCACTACACATTCTACAGCAAATCTTGGGCACGTCGAGTAGCCGGCTTCGTGCCCGAGTTGCCTCGGCATTGAGGTGGGAGCCCGTAAAAGAAGTAGGCGATGTGGTGCACTTCCGGCGACGAGGAGGAGACGGGACATTCCGCAGGAGATCGGGACCATGACGAGAAGACCGGAGGACTTGGATCGTCGGTATATCTCTAACCCATCTTCTAGTTAGCTTAGACTTGTTAATGGTTACGATCCGGGTGTTTAGTGCGCGGTGGTGCCGGTTTGCTAAGTCCGCAAAAATTAAAGTTTTTCACCGCTTCCGCATTCCGGCGTCGGATTGACGGCCGGGGCGCCGCCGTGCACTTACAGTTCCTTTGTTCGTCGTTTGGGTTCATTCCGTGAACCGTGCGCCTGTCGCGAGTTTTCCCCGCCGACGGTTAACGTTCCGTTTTCCCGATTTGCGACCCATCGAGGCAAGTTAATCTTGCTACATGCTATATAATTCATTTTATACCTATTTAAATAAATACCATACCTATAGTTTAAATCTAGTGCCCCATGTTTAATTTTATAACGTTTCGATGTTCCGTTTGCATCCGTTTATATCATATTAAATCTAGATCATGAAAACTTTTCTTGTGACATACTAGATTACATTATACTGCATCCATATCAATTAAAATATACATCGTCGTAATATTTCTTATTATTATCTTTAATTAGTTTATAATCTGCATTTTATGATATTATATATATTTAAAATATTATAGTTTACACATGAAACGTCGTTGAAAAATCGGATATGACAAATCTGAAATTTACTGTACACCTTATCTTATAAAATTCATTATAAATCATAGAAAAATCATTAGTATACGTTCTTTAGTTCGTTACGAATCTAACTCAGAATACTATAACTTTATGAAATATTTACTTGCAAAATAAATTGTTTAAATAACGTAAAAAGCAAATGAAAATATCTCCAAACTGCTGTCCAGGGAAATTCCAGCAGCAAACTTTCAATTTCGAATGTTTATAACTTTTTTTAGGAACAACCTGAGATGCTTATACTTATAAAACTGAAAACCTTATTGAATTATCTTTGTTTTGGTATAAGACACGTCCCATTTAGAGAACGTTTGTTATTTTTAAGCTATTTTACAAATTAGGGTGACGCTGAATTTCTGAACGGAACTTTCTTGTGCATGGTTAATCAATACCACTTTTTTAGTTATTAATCGCTTTGAATATGCTATCCATATTAATATTATTATATCAATATTTATATCATATATTGCTTAGTTGTACATCACACATTACCATTTTATAGTTTTATAACTTTCCGGATACCCGTTTGCATCCATCGCATTTAAGATACATATAATTGCATCCATAGATCACATTACTACATAATAATGTGATATTAACGCTCCATGTTTAATAAATTGCATCCTAATTAATATTGGAACTATAAATGTAACCCTAATCGATAACTGTGCATCCATGTCCTTGAAATTATATCTATTTGCATATCATATTACATGTTCCAGTTTATTGTTCTGATAGTACTCATGCTTGTTTATTTATACACATGCTTATGTTAGTTTGATTATGAGCACCCACATGACATCTTGTGCTTCCTGACATAACCTGTTACACTTCCTACTATACCTGACATGGTACCGTGTACTGTTGACTTGACCGATGTTCCATGACTCGACCCATTACCTGATCTTGTGTCTAATGCCAACAAACCTGATATGTAATCCTCATGGACCGTTCCTGTTGTCTATCCAGAAAAACCTACTTTTACCTGATCCTGTGTTGGCATTAGTCCTTGATTACTGAATACCTGACTTGACATACACAACTTGGGGGTATGGGGAAATCAAAAGTGTAAACTAAAGTGTAACTTAAAAGGGTATTGCTTGATCCGTGGTCCCGGGGGGTAACGGGACAGAGCCATTCATGACTCTTACATTTTCCTGATCCGTGGTCCCGGGGGGTAACGGGACAGAACCACTATTGGTTCACATATTCCTGATCCGTGGTCCCAGGGGGTAACGGGACATATCCTTTGAGTTACATAGAGGATTACTCAAATTGATTTCAAAGACTTTAGAATAGAAAACCTGATAGAACAGTTTAGTACCCACTACACGCTACCCTATACTGGTATGATTCATATTATTGTTATTCTTGCTGTATTCATGTTTATATTACATTGCCTACTACACTGTTCATATTATATTACTTGATGACATGACGCGCTGACGTCTGGGTTTTGCATGACCCAGATTCCGTACCGCTGTTGCAGTCCGAGCAGGAGTACTTCAGCCAGCAGGCTGAGCTGTGAGTTCAGTAGTAGTTAGTTTTATTTCCTGCATTTATTTCCTGATGTGAGCCCGCATTATGGGACACACTTTTCAGTTATTTGTATTGGATCATTTGCTTCCGCATTTATTTATTATTGACTCCTGTTATTCTGGATTATGGACATGTTTTAGATAGTTTTATCTTGTTCTTGATATCTCTACAGCCGTAATGTGACTGTGGATGGATACTTCCTACCCACAGGTAGCATGGTTGGCTATGTCACGTGCCCAATCTAGCGTACTCTGGGAAGCGGGGCGTGACATGGTTCTTTTGGTATCAGAGCCATAGGTTAGTTGGGTTGATTCTTTTGTAGTTGGGTATTGTACCCAATACACGAATCAGAATACCCGTGTTAGGAAACATGTCCTGCCACTTTGCCGTTTACCATCCTTGAATCACATTCTTCCTGATTATATCTTTTACGATATGCAAACTTCCTTTGCATGTCGACTCGAAAAACATGATTCCTTGTTATCTCTAGGACTTAGGCGACTTGGGTGGAGTTAAGTAATTGTGGCTATGATACCGCGGCATAGTTACAATACGGTGCTCTATTTAAGTATCTTGGAGTTCTAGCCTTGATCTATATTCAAAATCTATCATCATGCTAATGTTGGGTATTTTGAGTTCAGGATTATGGCCGGTAAGAAATTGAAGACATACCAGAGGCGTGTGGACGAAGCCGCCATGCTTGGTGTGATAAGAGGAATGCTGGAGAATCAAAGAAACAGACCGAGCTGATCCAGCAGCAAGCGGACTCGTTTCGGGAAGCTTTGCAGATCGTTCAGCAGTCTGTGAACAATGTTGGAGCTAGACTAGTTGACCGAGTAGGGACCGTAGCAGATTCCAGATGTTTGGATCCGTATACATTTACTGGATTGGAGGAGCCGTTGCCAACAGAGCAGTGGCTAGTTGACACAGAGAATTTGCTTATTGCGGCACAGATTCCAGATGAGAAAGAGTTGATGTGGTACGCATTCAGTTAGTGGACTACGCCCGAGAATGGTGGCTTGTGGAGGAGACCCGTTTGCCCAAGCCGATCAAGTGGGCGGATTTTTTTCTAAGAGTTTCCTGGAGAAGTTCTTCCCGCGGACTGCACGGGAGGAAATGGAAGAGAAGTTTATTGGGCTAAGGCAGAATGGAGCACCCGTGGACGTGCATGCAGCAGAGTGGACGAGACTCAGTAGTTTCGCTGGACCTTTAGTTGCCAACGAAGCAGACAGGGCACGGAGGTTCATGCGCAGACTGGACGTGGACATCCAGAGGCAGATTGTCTCCCTGGGTTTGACCACTTTCTCACAAATACTTGCAGTAGCCAAGAGCAACAGAGTTTATATGGGATGAAAGGGAGTTTGCAGCAGACAGCAGTTGCGTTAAGGAAGCAGTTCGGTCGGGCCAGTCGAGTTTAGGGCTAGGCCGACAAACAATATTCTTGCATTAATGGAAGTGATGAAAGTAAAGAGCCGGCTGTTGTTCGTGATTCTATGGACGTGTTTGAAGATATATCGGGTTTACCGCCGAGGAGAGACGTGGAGTTCGCAATTGATCTTATTCCTGGTGCAGCGCCAGTATCCAAAGCGTATTATCCAATGACACCAGTAGAGTTGGAAGAAGTTAAGAAACAAGTTGCTGAATTGCTTGAGAAGGGTTGGATTCGAAGCAGTAACTTGCCTTGGGGAGCTCCAGTTCTTCTAGTAAAGAAGAAGGATGGCACAAGAAGGATGTGCATCGACTATCGAGAATTAAACCGAGTGACTATTAAGAACAAGTACCCTATCCCTCGCATTGGAGAACTTTTTGAGCAGCTTAGTGGTGCGAGGGTATTCTCGAAGCTGGATTTGCGATCCGGATATCATCAGGTCCGAGTGAAAACAGAAGATATTTGCAAGACGGCGTTCCGAACTCGGTATGGACATTATGAGTACTTAGTGATGCCCTTCGGAGTAACGAATGCGCCGGCAGTATTCATGGACTTGAGGAACCGAATCTTTTCACCGTTCTTGGATCAGTTCATTGTGGTATTCCTTGACGATATTCTGGTTTACTCGAAGAGTTTTGAAGAGCATGCTGAGCATTTGAAGATCGCACTGCAGACGTTGAGACAAGAGAAATTGTATGCGAAGATGAGTAAGTGCGAGTTCTGGCTGGAGGAAGTAAGGTTTTTGGGGCATGTTGTGTCTGGCGATGGCATTGCCGTCGATCCAGAAAAGATTGCAGCAGTTCGAGATTGGCCTATTCCAAAGAATGCTGTTGAGATAAGAAGTTTCCTTGGATTAGCCGGATACTACAGGAGATTTGTGGAGAACTTTGCTCGTCTGGCAGAGCCGTTGACTAAGCTTACGCGCAAGGAGGTACCTTTTGTATGGGCGGATAAGTGTGCGTTGGCTTTCGAGACGTTGAAGCAGAAGTTGATAACCGCCCCTATTCTGACCGTGCCAGACAATTCCGGAGGATTGGTGATTCACAGTGACGTATCTGGGAAAGGATTGGGATGTGTCTTGATGCAGCATGGGAAGGTTGTAGCATACGCATCGAGACAGTTGAAGACCCATGAGAAGAATTACCCAACTCATGACTTGGAGCTCGCGGATGTGATTTTCGCTTTGAAGATTTGGAGACACTACCTTTTAGGCAGAAGAGTCGAAGTTTTTACAGATCATAAGAGCTTGAAGTATGTGTTCACACAGAAGGAGCTTAATATGAGGCAACGTAGATGGTTGGAGCTGATGGCTGACTACGATCTTGATCTTAAGTACCATCCGGGGAAGGTCAATGTCGTGTCGGATGCGCTTAGTCGGTTACCAGCAATTCAGGTGTTGACTACGCAGAAGGAGATCGTTGCAGACTTTCGAAGATTTGACTTGGAGGTTGTGCTACAACATTCTACGGGACAGTTGATGTAGCTACAAGTACAGTCACCATTGATCGAGAATATTAAAGCAGCTCAATCGCAGGATCCTAGACTGCAAAAGTTTCGAGAGCAGGTTGAAGCCGGCCTACGAACAGATTTATTGATCCACGAAGATGGTTCGTTGAGGTATGGTAGCCGTTTGTGTATGCCAAAGGGTGATGTTCGTGAAGAGCTTATGAAGGAGGCACACAGTTCAGCTTATTCTGTACATCCAGGAGGCACAAAGATATACCGAGATATTCGACAGCATTTCTGGTGGGAGGGCATGAAGCGAGAGATTGCTCGCTTTGTGGCGAAGTGCTTGGTGTGTCAGCAAGTGAAGGCTGTGTAGGGTTCCTAGGCACCCTCAAGAGGTCTCACAAGGCATCAACCATGCCAATTTCAAAAATTACGGTGCCGAGAAACCCTAGTGTACGGATCGTTGGCTAGATTTCTAGGCGAAAAAGCTAACTAGTTAACACTTAACTAAGAGATACGGAAATACAACCTTTGTAGATCCGGTCCTCCACCTCCACGGCTCCGAGATGAGGTCCTCTCCGCTGTCCAAATCAAATCCGGGCTCTAGCGTCGGCTTCATCGGAGAACGAGCGGGCAAGGTCATCGGCTTCGTGCCGAAGATGATCTACGTCGAGGCACCGAAAGATCAAGCTCCACCTTCACCAAGTCATGAAAACTTGTGAAGGAAACACACTCTACTACTTGGCAAGAGGTAGAGGGTGAAGAAATAGGAAGTGGGTAGACTTTAGAATTGGATTTCTCACTCTTAATCATCAATCACCATTGATGGACCTTAGGTTTTCTTCTTGAGTTGAAGGAAGAAGAAGAAGAATATTATGATAAGAATTGTCTTTTTTTAAGAAAAGAAAAACCATCCTTATCATAATAGTAACCATGGTTTAATGTAGAGAATTGATCATGGTTAGTGAATGGTTAGGTTTTTACAAGATGACAAAATGGTTGCAATGGTCAAAGTATTCATGAAGCTTCATGAATGAAACAAAAATGCCACCATTTTATCATGCAATTTTTTTCTTTTCCAAAAAGAAATAAACAAATGAATAAAATGAATAATCAAATTGTAAACCCTAACCATTCCATTAACCAAGGCTTAATTCTATACACTTAACAAAAAGGGCATGCACCATCAAACATGATACAAGCAAGTGCACAAATCATATCGCATATGAAATGTGCACACCCGAGTGAGAAAATCCATTTAAAGTGAACCGATACTAGTTAATGCAAAGTAATATATCAAATATATAATTATGCATTAAATAATTAAATCAACACTTGATTCAATGATCCGGTCATGTCGCACACAACCGACTAGTATACAATGTATCGGCTTATCGAATCAATCCTTGATTCGATAACTAGGTTATATCGCATACAACCATTCGACACATTCATCGCGAGAATGGAATACGGTATCACATACACGTATTATTCTCGGTCCCGCACATATCTCATATGCGCTCCTATTTCGTTTCGCTTGAACCAGGAAACCTCTGTGTAGGACTCTAAAGACTCGTCAATACGCCGGCAGCAGGTGATGATCATATCAAGCACCCACAAGCCGCAAGCGGTCTGCTAAACGTAACGGCCACCCGGGTATTGAGCGATCTGAAGATCGACGAGCAAGCCCGCTCACACTCCAGTGAATCCAACCAGTAACACTACCGTACAGTCCGGTCTGATCGTCTGATATGTCGCATATCTCGCCTAGGGGTGGTAAACGTCAGACCCCAATAGCTCGATAAGTCGTGTCGATATGAGGTCTATAACTATTCGAGAAACTACAGGTAACACTTACCAGTAAATCTCAGCAACCCTGGCCAGGGATTTCCTGTTATAGCCAATCGAACACAGCGCAACATCAACCCCCTATACCGGGAGAGACGAATCCCCTCCTATCGCTCATTGCCTCCATGTGACTCGGGACTGTACCCAAAAACCACTGTTTTGCACGCCCTCTTGGACGTGGTAAGATGGAAATCAAAGCACAGTGGGAACCACACAAGACTCTATGAAGATCTCGGGTCAACAGACTACTCTGTACCAGTGTCACCAGAGAACTGCCATCTGCCGTGAGGTATAATACCATCTGGGAGTTCTCGGCGAGTCCGTCCAGTGTACCCAGTCTCTACTGAGCACCCGTATATCATCTCTGATGTCAAACACCAATGGATATGGGATCATCCATCGCCCATCTGTATGGGTCGAGAAGGTATACGCTAGTCTACTCTGGTATATCGATGCCCCGTCTCGATACACCCTCGACTAGGGACTTTGAAGGATGTACTTATGGACTACCATGTCCCCACTAGTATGATCCGCATCATAGTCCAGGTAGTCAAGCACACATCCTAAGGGCTTTACCAACATGTAACAGAGAGACAATCAGTATACACGTTAAGGTAAAGTTCAACCAGATAGCATACTATCATGTCGAGCAAGAAAGTCCTCCCTATATATGTCCCAGCATCCACTACAATATACATCCTATGTACAGTAATGGCCTCTAGGGCATACATATAACTAACAATCTCCCACTTGCACTAGGGCCATCTGTAGCAGTGGTTGTAGTATCTCATACTCAACCATCCTATAAAAGTATCTCTCTGGGAACAGGCCTTTGTGAGTGGATCCGCTGTGTTGTCCTCTGAATCTACTCTCCAAACCTCGATCACCCTGGAGATCAACCATCTCCATGATCAAGTGATACTGCCTTAGAATATGTCTGGATCACTGATGGGACCGGCGTTCCTTGGCATAAGCCACAACTCCATTGTCACACAATGGGAGGAACATAGTTCATCTCATGAACCAATATACACCCAAACAGCCTCTTTGGTAGCATCTTAAGTAGCGATGTATTCAGCCTTTATCGTCTAGTATGCCACGGTATCTAGCTTGGAACTTTTCCAACATACCGTCCCTTTACTGAGGGTAAAGACAATGCCTGTGACTGACACTCAGTCGTCATTATCACCCTGGAACCATTCCAGTGATTCTCCCCAGGATCGGTTGATACCATCTTGCTACAACTAGTGAGAATCCTAACATCCAATTAGATCTATCTCATAGATCCAAAACCCAGGATTTAGGAGGTATCATTTTGATCCTATATGGAGAATCATTGTGATAAGCGGAGATTGACCGAGCGTAGCATAGGAAACTCCTTCCCTATCAAGAGTATGTCATCCACGTACTCTACGAGGATCGTCACCATACTCCCTACTACCTTTTTGTTTATACAAGGTTCATCTACCATTTTGATGATGTCAAACTCTTTGACTAACACATCAAAACAGATGTTCCAACTCCGCGATGCCTGCTTTAATCCTATAAAGCATCTTGCACACGTTTCCGCTGCTCCCACTGTCTACGAAGCCCTCTGGCTGTGTACTTATAGACACTCTCTTCTAAACATCATTTAGAAAAGCTGTCATGACACCCAACCACCAGATATCGTAGTCATGGTATGTAGCCGTGACAAGTAGGATCTGGATGGACTTAAGCATAGCTACTTGAAAAGGTTTCATCATTATCCACACCTAGTCAATGATGCAAACTTTTAACAAGTCTAGCTTTGAAAGTCTCAACTTTTCCATGTACACCAAGTAATCTTCTCAAGATATACTTGCTCCTGATGGGGATTTAACCCTTTAGATATAGCAGCTAAAGTCCATACTTTGCTGGTGTATAAGGATTCCATCTCAGATCACTAAGCATCCGACCATTCTTACAGAGTCCCACTCCTGATGGCCAGCTCGAAACTAGTTGGGTCATCATCTCATGATGCAATCCTCGCTCCCACTATCATAGAGAAACCGAAGTATCTCTCAGGTGGGTGAGGAACCCTACTAGATCGGCGGAGAGGCTGAGGTTCGTTGGTAACTATTGAATCATTTGGTTTTACCAAATCATCTGCTGTAGTTTGTATAGCTGGAACCTTTCCAGTTCTACATAACAGACCTTGCCTCGAGCTTGTCCGGATTTTGCATTTAGACATAGGCCGGACAACCCCAAATCTTAACTAACTTAAGATATGGGCGCTTCCCTTTCCATATCACATATGAAATGGTAGGCAACTGATTTGACTGGAACCCTATTCAATAGGTTTGCAGCTTCTCAAGTGCATAACCCCCTTAAAAGGAAATAGGTAACTCAGTAATACTCATCATAGAGCGCACCTTATCATATAGGGTGTGATTGCTCCTCCCCGATATACCATCGTGCTATGGTGTATACAGAGGAGTAATGCTGAGAGAGAATCTCATTCTCCTTTAGAATAGTCCAGTATTTCCATGCTCAAGTATTCTCCTCCTTGATCACATCAAAGGACATAATACTTATACCCGTATTTTGGTTTTCTACTTCTAACTTATATTCTGTGAATATCTCAAAAGGTTCGGACTTGTGTTTCAGCAGGAACATAGGTCTGAATCTTGAGAGATTATCAGAGAATGTAACGAAGTACAAAGAACCAGTCTTGGCATGTGTAGACAGGGGACCTATATACATCAACATGTATCATCCCAAGAGTTCACTAACTCTTTCTCTGTTTCCAATAAACGGAGCTATGGTCATCTTATCTTTGTGACATGACTGGCAAGTTTCACAAGATGTAAATTCAAACTGATTTAAATATGCATCTTTATGTAACTTAGCTAGTCGAGTCGCATTGATATGACCTAGTCTACAATACCTCAAGAAGAATCCGTTCATTTCTGAACTCTTTCTCTTGTTTGTGTTCAGTATACTAAGAACTGTAGTTTGATTTAGAACATCAATACTTTTAGATAACGTGCCTGAACCGATCAACTTTTGATATAGGAAATGTTCAAAACATTATCCAACAATACAAAATTATATCCTTTCTTTACTAATAAAGAGAGAGATATGATTTTGTATATCAGGTTCGGTATCTAATAACATTCGTTCAGAATCAATGTATTGGTAATACAGGGTGACAGTGACCAACAGACTTGGCTGCAACACTTGCCCCGTTTTCTGCCTCATGAAACTTATCACCCGTTCTCAGTTCTCTACCTTTCTGTAGCCCTATGTAACAGATTACATATCTGGGATCCTGATCTGGTATCACAAACCCAGGACGTAAAGGATACTGAGAAACAGTTCTCTGTAATGAACACACCCGAAGATGATGCATCAGCATGCACTCTCTTCGTTTGGGCGGCACGGGAATTCTGGTAATCCCCAATTTCCTGCTCTGTCTTATAACAATTATAAGTTGGAGCGGGACCAACGTTCCCCAGCTCAGTATAACAAGCGTGTTCGGTCAATATTCCGTATTTATTATCTTGATTAAGGCGTGATATGGTCGCTACCTGGAGAGAGAGAGAAGAAAACACTCAGCGTGCGCTCTTGCAAGAATAGATTGGTTATTATTTTATCTAATCAGGATGGCTCCCACTGCTTTTTATCAAATCTTCCTTCAAACCCTAAAAGGAAAGACTAGCCGGGATTAATTACACACTACAAGTTCGCCAATCTTTCAGCCAGGCCAGTGTCGGTACTTTGAGGGAGGTCCCCCGTGCTTTCGCACGAACCTAATTAATGTAAACCTCGTTTTCCCAGAGGCGTAACCCCGTTGACACCTTTCTAGACACCTACTTGATCGGCTAATTGTAATGTATAAAACTCTCCCAGGAGTAACTCATACTCGCAGCGGGTATCGGGATCCAACTATCTCATAGAAGGTATGCAATCTCATTGCAAATTTCAACACTTGAAATTCCCGATAATATTTTGCCCCTAGCTCGCTATGACCTTGACGTTGGCCAAACAACCCATAGTCCGCTAGTCAAGTTCAACCCGTCATTTCCTGATTGAATTAAACCCACCCGCACGACCCTTGACGGAGGCCAAACAACGCCGTACGAATACCCTAATCCAATCGCATCATATGCTAGCAGATAAGCACTAGTTAGCTACCGTACACTACGCCTTGACGGAGGCCAAACAACCGCAGCTCGAATACTAACTAGTACGTATCTGAAATGACGGAGGGCTACGACAGGTTTTTCTGAAAACCTATTGCGTAATGAACTTGATATCGTTGTAGAATCAAATGATTTTTGAAATGGAGTGCTTTTGAGGCTTTTCCAGTTTTGCTAAAGGAGTCACTCCCGGTGAAGGGATCGTCGGTCCTTTCCTCGTCGAATGAGGTGCGGGATATATCATATATATCACTGTGCAAAGCAAAAACTCTTAAAAGCAATCAAAAGACAAACCGAGTGTGTAGCATCTGCCAGTTATTGCTAAAGGAGTCACTCCCGGTGAAGGGATCTCGGTCCTTTCCTCATCGAATAAGGTGCAGGATATATCACATATACCGCTATGCAAAGCAAGAACTGTAGCTACCTGTTTTATTTTGAAATTCGATTCTACAACATCTTAGGTTTCTTTTATTTCATTAATCTCATTAATGAAGTCCCATCATTTAAGTACCTAAACATCACAGATAAATACGACGTACACTTATGCCATCCGCATTCGCCTCGATGTTCCCTCGTGCACCGTTAAGTTAGGTGACTAACGGCAGAGCAGGGCAGGGCTAGTGCGGGTGTAAAACATAAGTAACGCCTATATAATATATCATATATACTATATACTGTATCTATCACAGAACATCACATGATCACATCACAGATATCGCAGCAGAAGAATCATATGAAATATTGGATATACTAGGACGTCCGTGTTTTCAATACGAGCCAGTATAAAACACGGATTCCACGGTCGTGATGAATAGACAAACCCACACCCCTAGACCCCTACGAGAGCGGCAAGCAACCCTACCAATTCTAGAGTTAGGAGACCCGGCCTCGACTCCTCGAATTGGTCTCCCACTGGACTCCAGAACCCGGTTACTTGTGCTCCCCTCCTTGGATCTATCCTAGTGCGGAAAAGTAAATAATATACAAACGGTGACAGCTTCCGCAACCTGGAAGCGCCCCAATAAAAGAATATTACATACAAGTTTTTACATGAATGAAAATGAAAAACACTCATCTCACATAAAAAACCCCCCGGCTATTCAAACACGACGATCCAATATAACATATCCAGCAACACATAACATCACATGTCATCAACGTAAGTAAATATGCGCATCCCAATTGTCGTTGACATATAGCAACGAAACCGGCGATATCACATATTACACTTACGGTCACAGAAAAGAAAGTGAAAAACTACAACAGTTGGAATCCGCAACCACCTCAGACATCGCATGCCTGACCAAATGAATTCCTTAGACATCGCATGCCTAATAATTATAAACCCCGCATTTTAGTCTCATTATCGAAAACACTTTTCAATATCAAGTCGGGCAATTCAACAAGATTCCCGACATCCTGATCGAATGCTCGTCGCAAACTTCAGTAGACGGCCGCACCCCCATTACCGTCGACGAAGTGCACCAGGGCGGAACACCGCTACCGCGAGCACCCGAACGGATGCTTTCGGCGACGGGGTTCTCCTACAGTCACTTGGTCGGGGCTATGGAGTGAGGCTGTCTATTAAGTTTACCCGGCGAGTATCCGCGTACGCTACGTGATTGCGACGGACTTTTGATCACATCAAAATTCCGTGGCAACCGATCAAGTGAGACTAAATTGCTATGTTTATAACATTCATTCAGTTATCTCATAACTCTTTGTGAATTCCAATTATTGTATCCCATTCCGGATAAATAGAAAATGCTAAACTTTTCGATCGAACAATCGAACACCCAAGTTTTCCCGATACAGCTCAACAAATGAAATATTAGTCTAACAACATTCAGTTCGTGCCTCAGTACCAACGGTCCAGCCGTAGAAGGGTCAAGCCAACGCCTCACATGTGGCACGCCGTACTGCCCCAAACCCGAAGGTTCAAAGGGCAGTTCAAGACGGTCACATAATCGAGTTAAGGTTTGTTGTCTTCTAGAGGGACCATCGCGTTACTTGCACAACTTAGAACGTCGTTAAACTACGGAAAAATCCAACACTTGGAAATTTCCCGACAGGGAAAAAATTGGGTATTTATATCCGGTCGAACTTTTTAACATATTCTAAAATTTATCCGGAAAGCCACATAGACAAAATTTGATACTCCGATCGAAACACCGAATCCCTAAAACAACCCCAGAAAATTCAACTCTTGAATAAAATATTAAAAATACCCAGAGAACTCAGCACAGCAAACTAATAATTACTGTGCAAATTTTGGTCAACGATGCAACAGTGTTGCCGCGGAACCGCCGCGCCACGTGGGCTAAGGCCGCGGTTCCGCGGCTGTTTGATGGAATTACGACCAAAAATTTTACCGTAATTCTTAGAAAACCCTGCTTATTTTTCTGCATATTTTTAATACTGAAAAATCCCTGTTTTTGAAAATTGGACAGAGAGCATGGGTGTGTTAGGATTTCGGGTTCGTTCGGAGTTCAAAATCCGTCTAGACTTCGCCTAAGGCTCTAGCTAGGCTCTGATACCACTGTAGGGTTCCTAGGCACCCTCAAGAGGACTCACAAGGCATCAACCATGCCAATTTCAAAAATTACGGTGCCGAGAAACCCTAGTGTACGGATCGTTGGCTAGATTTCTAGGCGAAAAAGCTAACTAGTTAACACTTAACTAAGAGATACGGAAATACAACCTTTGTAGATCCGGTCCTCCACCTCCACGGCTCCGAGATGAGGTCCTCTCCTCTGTCCAAATCAAATCCGGGCTCTAGCGTCGGCTTCATCGGAGAACGAGCGGGCAAGGTCGTCGGCTTCGTGCCGAAGATGATCTACGTCGAGGCATCGAAAGATCAAGCTCCACCTTCACCAAGTCATGAAAACTTATGAAGGAAACACACTCTACTACTTGGCAAGAGGTAGAGGGTGAAGAAATAGGAAGTGGGTAGACTTTATAATTGGATTTCTCACTCTTAATCATCAATCACCATTGATGGACCTTAGGTTTTCTTCTTGAGTTGAAGGAAGAAGAAGAAGAATATTATGATAAGAATTGTCTTTTTTTAAGAAAAGAAAAACCATCCATATCATAATAGTAACCATGGTTTAATGTAGAGAATTGATCATGGTTAGTGAATGGTTAGGATTTTACAAGATGACAAAATGGTTGCAATGGTCAAAGTATTCATGAAGCTTCATGAATGAAACAAAAATGCCACCATTTTATCATGCAATTTTTTCTTTTCCAAAAAGAAATAAACAAATGAATAAAATGAATAATCAAATTGTAAACCCTAACCATTCCATTAACCAAGGCTTAATTCTATACACTTAACAAAAAGGGCATGCACCATCAAACATGATACAAGCAAGTGCACAAATCATATCGCATATGAAATGTGCACACCCGAGTGAGAAAATCCATTTAAAGTGAACCGATACTAGTTAATGCAAAGTAATATATCAAATATATAATTATGCATTAAATAATTAAATCAACACTTGATTCAATGATCCGGTCATGTCGCACACAACCGACTAGTATACAATGTATCGGCTTATCGAATCAATCCTTGATTCGATAACTAGGTTATATCGCATACAACCATTCGACACATTCATCGCAAGAATGGAATACGGTATCACATACACGTATTATTCTCGGTCCCGCACATATCTC
This sequence comes from Agapanthus africanus, assembly GCA_030015575.1. NCBI lineage: Eukaryota > Viridiplantae > Streptophyta > Magnoliopsida > Asparagales > Amaryllidaceae > Agapanthus > Agapanthus africanus. Next base: position 297,203,764 of record CM057347.1, read on the forward strand.
ATATGCGCTCCTATTTCGTTTCGCTTGAACCAGGAAACCTCTGTGTAGGACTCTAAAGACTCGTCAATACGCCGGCAGCAGGTGATGATCATATCAAGCATCCACAAGCCGCAAGCGGTCTGCTAAACGTAACGGCCACCCGGGTATTGAGCGATCTGAAGATCGACGAGAAAGCCCGCTCACACTCCAGTGAATCCAACCAGTAACACTACCGTACAGTCCGGTCTGATCGTCTGATATGTCGCATATCTCGCCTAGGGGTGGTAAACGTCAGACCCCAATAGCTCGATAAGTCGTGTCGATATGAGGACTATAACTATTCGAGAAACTACAGGTAACACTTACCAGTAAATCTCAGCAACCCTGGCCAGGGATTTCCTGTTATAGCCAATCGAACACAGCGCAACATCAACCCCCTATACCGGGAGAGACGAATCCCCTCCTATCGCTCATTGCCTCCATGTGACTCGGGACTGTACCCAAAAACCACCATTTTGCATGCCCTCTTGGACGTGGTAAGATGGAAATCAAAGCACAGTGGGAACCACACAAGACTCTATGACGATCTCGGGTCAACAGACTACTCTGTACCAGTGTCACCAGAGAACTGCCATCTGACGTGAGGTATAATACCATCTGGGAGTTCTCGGCGAGTCCGTCCAGTGTACCCAGTCTCTACTGAGCACCCGTATATCATCTCTGATGTCAAACACCAATGGATATGGGATCATCCATCGCCCATCTGTATGGGTCGAGAAGGTATACGCTAGTCTACTCTGGTATATCGATGCCCCGTCTCGATACACCCTCGACTAGGGACTTTGAAGGATGTACTTATGGACTACCATGTCCCCACTAGTATGATCCGCATCATAGTCTAGGTAGTCAAGCACACATCCTAAGGGCTTTACCAACATGTAACAGAGAGACAATCAGTATACACGTTAAGGTAAAGTTCAACCAGATAGCATACTATCATGTCGAGCAAGAAAGTCCTCCCTATATATGTCCCAGCATCCACTACAATATACATCCTATGTACAGTAATGGCCTCTAGGGCATACATATAACTAACAGGCTGAACATCAAAGGGTTGCTGGTTTATTGCAACCACTTCCGATTACTCAGTGGAAGTGGGAACATATAACTATGGATGTCGTGACGGCTTTACCGCGGAGTCTAAAAGGCAACAATGTAGTATGGGTAATTGTTGACCGATTGACCAAGGAAGCTCACTTTATTCCTTTTCGGGTTGGTCAATCAACAGAGACTTTGGCAGAGCGGTACATGCAGGAGATTGTAAGATTGCATGGAGTACCGGTGAGCATCGTGTCCGATCGGGACACTCGGTTCTTATCACACTTCTGGAGGAGTTTACAGGAAAGTTTGGGAGCTCAATTGAAATTTAGCATAGCTTATCATCCTCAAACTGATGGTCAGTCGGAGAGAACGATCCAAACTCTTGAGGATATGTTGAGAGCATGCATGTTGGACTTCAAGGGGTCTCAGGAGGATCGTCTACTTTTGGTGGAGTTGTCTTACAACAACAGTTTTCAGGCAACTGTTCAGATGGCTCCATTTGAAGCTTTGTATGGTCGTAAATGTCGTTCACCTGTTTGTTGGGAAGATGTCGGTGAACGAAGATTATTGGGACCAGATTTGGTTGTGCAGACAGTTGAGAAGGTTAACCCTATCAGAAATCATATGAAGGCAGCACAGGACCGACAGAAGAGTTGGGAAGATACGTCAAGAAGCCCTATGGAGTTCACCGTGGGTGATTTAGTATTCTTGAAGATATCACCGACTAGAGGGGTGATTCGTTTTGGAAGTCGAGGAAAGCTTAGTCCTCGATTCGTTGGACCCTTGAGATCGTGGAGCGTGTTGGTGAGGTAGCGTATCGTTTGGCGTTACCGCTGTCCTTGGCAAATGTGTACGATGTGTTTTACGTATCTCAACTCCGTAATTATGTTCGAGATGAAACACACGTTTTGGATCATTCGGAGCTAACAGTACGAGAAGACTTGACTTTTGAGGAGCGACCGATTGAAATCGTGGATCGAAGGGAAAAGGTTCTCAAAAACAAGGTTTTTCCCCTTGTGCTTGTTTCTTGGGGAAATCGATCGCATGGAGAGTCCACTTGGGAACGAGAAAATGAAATCCGGCAGAAGTTTCCTCATCTTTTCTTATAGTTATCTATCTTTGTATTCTTGGAATTTCGAGGACGAAATTCTTTTTGTAGTTGGGTATAATGTAACACCCGAGCCCAATGCTACTATTTTCAGTTACTGTTTGAGCATAATGTGGTACTCATTTCATTTAACATGCTTTTTTGTTGCTTACTGTAAAATTTACCCGGCAAAGTCATTTCTACATATAACAAATTTTGGCATCTAAAATAAAATTGAAAATATTCATCTTGGCCTACTTGACACCCCTAGCCTCGTGGTAGTGTCCGTGCATTGTATTCTCGCCCCGTTCAGTGAAACGGGCGAGTTTGGATGGCTACGCGCGCGTACATGTGTCCGTTTTGGGGGTATGCTTTTTAATCATAAAACACTTAATTTTAAAATTTGGATCCCGCTTAAAATCCTATTATTTCAATTTCAAATTTTTGGACTCGACCCGGGCGCGATTTGGAAATGTTTTATTTGGCGCCAAAAATCCCAAATTTTATTATTATTAAAACCATCGCATATATTTTTCTAACTAACCTGATATCTTACTGTTCATTACCTATCTTTTAAATCTTTAACTTAACCATATAATATTTTTACAATCTTTTATATCCTTCTCAATTTATTCTCTCAGCCAATCGCAACCTCCCATTTAACCCCGTGGGCCCGACTTTCTCTCTCCCCCTCTTCTCTCTCTCTCTCTCCAATTTTCTTTCTCTCTCTCTCCCTCATATATTCTCTCGTACTTCGCTTTATCATTCTTTCTCTTCTTGCTTCATGTCTCATTTCTCGTTTTTTTAACTGTTCTTTTGTTGCCGGAATTCCGTCGTGCCGGTGACGCTTCTCGACGTTCCAGCGAGGTACCCCGACCCGTGTGGTTCCTTTGTTCGTCGTTTGGGTTCATTCCGTGAACCGTGCGCCCGTCATGAGTTTTTCCCGCCGACGGTTAACGTTCCGTTTTCCCGATTCGCGACCCATCGAGGCAAGTTAATCTTGCTACATGCTATATAATTCATTTTATACCTATTTAAATAAATACCATACCTATAGTTTAAATCTAGTGCCCATGTTTAATTTTATAACGTTTCGATGTTCCGTTTGCATCCGTTTATATCATATTAAATCTAGATCATGAAAACTTTTCTTGTGACATACTAGATTACATTATACTGCATCCATATCAATTAAAATATACATCGTCGTAATATTTCTTATTATTATCTTTAATTAGTTTATAATCTGCATTTTATGATATTATATATATTTAAAATATTATAGTTTACACATGAAACGTCGTTGAAAAATCGGATATGACAAATCTGAAATTTACTGTATATCTTATCTTATAAAATTCATTATAAATCATAGAAAAATCATTAGTATACGTTCTTTAGTTCGTTACGAAGCTAACTCAGAATACTATAACTCTATGAAATATTTACTTGCAAAATAAATTGTTTAAATAACGTAAAATGCAAATAAAAATGTCTCCAAACTGCTGTCCATGGAAATTCCAGCAGCAAACTTTCAACTTCGAATGTTTATAACTTTTTTTAGGAACAACCTGAGATGCTTATACTTATAAAACTGAAAACCTTATTGAATTATCTTTGTTTTGGTATAAGACACTTCCCTTTTGGAGAACGTTTGTTATTTTTAAGCTATTTTACAAATTAGGGTGACGCTGAATTTCTGAACGGAACTTTCTTGTGCATGGTTAATCAATACCACTTTTTTAGTTATTAATCGCTTTGAATATGCTATCCATATTAATATTATTATATCAATATTTATATCATATATTGCTTAGTTGTACATCCCACATTACCATTTTATAGTTTTATAACTTTTCGGATACCCGTTTGCTTCCATCGCATTTAAGATACATATAATTGCATCCATAGATCACATTACTACATAATAATGTGATATTAACGCTCCATGTTTAATAAATTGCATCCTAATTAATATTGGAACTATAAATGTAACCCTAATCGATAACTGTGCATCCATGTCCTTGAAATTATATCTATTTGCATATCATATTACATGTTCCAGTTTATTGTTCTGATAGTACTCATGCTTGTTTATTTATACACATGCTTATGTTAGTTTGATTATGAGCACCCACATGACATCTTGTGCTTCCTGACATAACCTGTTACACTTCCTACTATACCTGACATGGTACCGTGTACTGTTGACTTGACCGATGTACCATGACTCGACCCGTTACCTGATCTTGTGTCTAATGCCAACAAACCTGACATGTAGTCCTCATGGACCGTTCCTGTTGTCTATCCAGACAAACCTGCTTTTACCTGATCCTGTGTTGGTATTAGTCCTTGATTACTGAATACCTGACTTGACATACACAACTTGGGGGTATGGGGATATCAAAAGTGTAAACTAAAGTGTAACTTAAAAGGGTATCGCTTGATCCGTGGTCCCGGGGGGTAACGGGACAGAGCCATTCGTGACTCTTACATTTTCCTGATCCGTGGTCCCAGGGGGTAACGGGACAGAACCACTATTGGTTCACATATTCCTGATCCGTGGTCCCGGGGGTAACGGGACATATCCTTCGAGTTACATGGAGGATTACTCAAATTGATTTCAAAGACTTTAGAATAGAAAACCTGATAGAACAGTTTAGTACCCACTGCACGCTACCCTATACTGGTATGATTCATATTATTGTTATTCTTGCTGTATTCATGTTTATATTACATTGCCTGCTACACTGTTCACATTATATTACTTGATGACATGACGCGCTGACGTCTGGGTTTTGCATGGCCCAGATTCCGTACCGCTGTTGCAGTCCGAGCAGGAGTACTTCAGCCAGCAGGCTGAGCTGTGAGTTCAGTAGTAGTTAGTTTTATTTCCTGCATTTATTTCCTGATGTGAGCCCGCATTATGGGACACACTTTTCAGTTATTTGTATTGGATCATTTGCTTCCGCATTTATTTATTATTGACTCCTGTTATTCTGGATTATGGACATGTTTTAGATAGTTTTATCTTATTCTTGATATCTCTACAGCCGTAATGTGACTGTGGATGGATACTTCCTACCCGCAGGTAGCATGGTTGGCTATGTCACGTGCCCAATCTAGCGTACTCTGGGAAGCGGGGCGTGACATGGTTTTACCAGGAAACCCCTACAAAACATTCTCATGTTTTAGTGCATTGTTAAAGGAAAACTGATTTCCTAATTAGATACTTACTCCAAGTTATGTATTTACCAGGTATGATTCTCACATCTGTATGGTTTTACAGATGATGAGTGGGAGTAAGTTATTGGGAATTAGGTGATTTATCGGAATTCGTTGTAATTGGTGATATTTGAGGAAATCGCCTGGGTACAGTTTTCAACCTGCGATGCACAGGTTTTGAGTTAGTCAACTCAGCGGACTTATACAGAGTATTGTATATTATCCAGTGTCCATCAGGACAAAGGGGTAGGTCCTCATACTATGTTCTGTTTACTTATGACTTCTCTAGTTTTTAGACAAGCGTTTCGTAGAAATACAAGGTCTAATTTTTGAGAAGTTGTGGGTATAAGAATAAAGTAGAGAACCAGGTGTCACAAGTATCGGGATTCATCAAAGAGATCGAAGATGTAGATTCTTGTGATTGGTATTCAGAAAATAGTAATGGTTTTGAGAAACTTGTTTCTCTTTCAGGTTACTCATAATTGGATGGATTCCTAAGTTGAGTAATACTGATTAGCTTTTTTCCATTAAGTTAATATGCACTGGAGACAGCTGTATGATTTGAATCTGGTTCCAATTAAATAAGTGCCAAAATTCCTATATTGGATATAGAATGTCTCATATCTTAACGATGTTAAGATACGGGGAGTTGTCCAGCTTATGCCTAAAACCAGACAATGGATAACTCAAGGCACGTTTCTGTAATGGCAGTTTGTGGGTTGACCCTGGCTTTGACGAGAGTTGATTTTCTACCATCTGGAAGATCAATGGTGATATTGTTCTTGACTCGCCACAGTTTTAGTAAAAATGGATTTTTTCAGAAAACAGTAGTAAGAGTATGGTAGAACTGGAAGTGATTCTAGAACCGCAAACGATTATAGAAAATTTAATAGAACCTATATATTCAATCAGGTTTGACATTCAAATAGCCACTCCACAGATATGGTGGGTAACCTCAGACACCCGAGAGGTACTCCGGTAGCCTCAAGGACGGTGACAGGGAGGTTCTTGTTTACCCAGACTTGACACTACTGTTGTTCTAGACTATGAGACCCGGCAGGAGGATAAATATAGCGTCATTCTAAACTAGCTTCAGAAGTGTACGTAGATATTATTCTGCCAGAGGGTTATCGTAGTCAGTGGGAGCAGCGGAAGCATAGTGGGCAAGTAGCTTATGTCTATTTATAGACTTCAGCGGTTATAGCGGAGATAGATCATCTAATTTTGATGAGACAGCCATGGCTTTGACTTCATCAGATTAGGGGATGGATCTGTTAAGAAGGTAGTAGGGTGTGATGTCGTGGTATTTGGATGACATACACAAAGTAGGAAGTAAAATTCCTATACTACGATCGATTGTACTTTAGTCGTCACACAGTTGTTTCTCCGCAAAGGATATGGATATTATATCTGACATTCCGGTTACTAGATCTATGGTTTTAGATCTAGATTTGGGTAGTTTCCCAATGTGGGTACTTTGACAGTATTCTAAATGGTTTTTAGAATAAGTTGACTCCTGGTATGGTGGTATACCTGCAGGTGATGGAGTCACCCTCTCCAAAAGGGTCTTACAGACTAAAGGGGAGAGGGATGTGCATGATTGGCAGATCACTTGCTTAGGCAATTGAGTCAATCGTGAGAGGTCAAGTACCACACCAGATGTTGTTTTTGCACTAGATGCAATAAGTTTATATTAATCAAATCCTGAAGAAACATAAGGAAGCAGTCTTAGAACATAAGTTCATGTTCTAAGGATTTGATGACTGCAGCCTCCTTCGGGAGACTGTTATCATTCCAGGCTTCCAAGGTGACATGGATGACAGAGTGATTGTCAGAGTTATAGTTTTCCCTCTGACGAGGGACGGTATTATGGACAGGTGGTCCAAGAGGATACTGTGGGAGGTATGGTGCTGGATGCTGATTAGGTTCAGTTATCGATACAGTCTAAGAAGTTTGGATTTGGAGTTCATTTATGAACTAGGTCCTATCAGATATCCAGACATATTCTAAGACAGGTATTACTCGATTCGGGAGATGGCTTTCTCTGCGAACTTGAGATTAAGAGAGACATAGAAAGAAACATCAGGGCGGATCCACTCACTGAGGCTATTTCTCGAACACAATAGTTTTACAAACGGGCTTTGTGAAACTGATTAGTAGAGAAGTTGGATGTTCGGTATCACACGGGCTGTGAGTATGTGACATCGCAATAATTAGCCTTAAGTGCAAGTGGGAGATTGTTGGAGATAGTGCCCTCAAAGTCAATTATTGGATCGCAGCTACGTGATTGCAATGATTGAGGAAGGACCTATACCGATATGACAGTCTTGCTCGAGATGATAGTATGCTATCTGGTTTGTCTTTATCATTGTATACACGCTTTAGTTCACTATTGCATGATGATAGAGCCCATAGGATTCTTGCTTGACTACCAGCAGTATGATGGCGATCATATACGTGGGAGCTGGGGTCTATAAGCACATCCTTAAAGTGTCCCTAGTCGTGGGAGTTTCGAGACAGGGCATCGATACTCCAGAGTAGACTAGTGTATACAGTCGAGACCCTGACGAGGGGCGGTGGCCGGTCTTACAAGCCATTGGTGTCAGTTGGATCACCTAAGATGTATACAGGTGTTCATTGGGTTATGAGTACACCGGACAGGACTCGCCGGAAACATGCTAGTTGGTATTATACATATCGTCAGATAGCAGTTCCCTGGTGACATGTGTACAGGTTAGTTTGTCGACCTGAGATCGTCATTTGTCTCGTGTGAGTTCTCACTATGCTTAGATTACTACCCTACCACGCTCAAAGGAGACGTGCAAACAGGTTTTAGTTGGGTACAGTCCCGAGCCACATGGAGGCAGTGAGCGGATCACCGGGGATTCGTCTCTCCCGGTATTGGGGGTTGATGTCGCACAGTGCACGGGTGGCCATCACTAGAAATCCTCGGCCGAGGTAGTGGAAAATTACTGATTTGGATCAGTAGTTTCTCAGGTGGTGATGGGCTTCATGCCGACACGAATTATCGCGTTATTAGGGGTCTGACTTTATCCACCCCTAGACTCGATATGCGATACTCTTTAGACGAACGGACCGGACTGTATGTATATTGCCACTCGCTCAGTAGGTTTTATGGATGAGTTCGCTCGTCAGCTTCCCTTCCAATCAATACATAGGCAACCGTTACGTACAGCTTGTACCTCTGACGTGCTAGTGGTTATACCCAATGCCAGTGTGTTGATGAGTCATTAGAATCCCCCACAGACACTTTCTCAAGTTCGGGCGAAACGTTGTAGAGGTTGTATGGTTTTATGGCAGGGTTCGGAAAATGCATGTGCGTTTTCGCACGTGTCATTTTTCGGGCAGATAATACTGGTCGGCTTTGGTTTAAGCCGGATCCGAGTATTATACTGTGTAGATATAATATCTTTGTCTCAGATGCATTTGTATTCGGTCGTAATACAAATGCGGGTACGTTTATACTATTACGGGGTTATCCTGAAATTCGTTTCAGGATCACTTTTGGAAGATGCCAGTTTCCAGTTTTCTATCGGCCGTATTTAACATTCGGTTAAATGCGGATTTATCTTTTCTTCTTGAGGGTGAGTCATGAGGTGAGTCATGAGTGGAAGCTTCATGTTGTGGTGTCTAGGATTAGTGAGTCACTTATTGCATTTATTGATATGATGAGGTGTTTAAGTGAATCACCTTTTGCATTAAAGTTTCTTGTAATGCTTAAGGATATTTGTAGTTGATCTTTTCCTTTATGGTTACCACCTTGCTCCTACACTCACCCCCAACCTCCTTATATTTGGCCGGCCCCCTCTTGCAAGGGAGATGATTGATTTTTTGAAAAAGATTAAGGATTTTAGTTCATGGAAATTAGTATACTCCATTTCTTATTTCATATCGATCCAAAAGGCAACTTCATTAACCGTTCGTCCATAGCCTTGGACGTAACGAGAAAAAGTGTTCTACTCATTCTCTACATCATCTTGGTCGTCTCTTTTAGCAAACTTGACGACCGAGTTACCTCGGTTCAGAGGCGGGAGCTCGTTTAAAGATCCGTCGACATGGTGCCACCTGGACGAGAAGACTGGAGATTCAGAAGATCAGAGCAGCCGCAACAAAGCGTGGGATGATGGTTGAAGACCGATGGACTCGGATCGTTCGGTATAACATTTCTACCCACTTTGTAGTTTGTTAGTTTAGCTTTAATGGCAGATCCGGGTTATAGTACGCGATAGCGCCAGTTGTAAAAAGTTTTTGTTCCGCATTTAGCGTCTGTTAGACGGCCGGGGCGCTACCGTGGACTTACAGAAATTAGCAAGGCTTGAGATGTTTGTGGAAGCATGGAGAAGGTTTGATTTAAGTCCACTAATTTTGTTTTACTCTAGATATTTATTAACCTAACCATTATCTTTAGCTATGCTTTATTCTCTACATGAGTTGATATGAGATATTTTCTCACCCATGGTTCATTACACTTGATCACTTGAGATACTTCTTCATCTACTTCCTTTCTCTCTAGCTTTCGAGTGAGAAGAAAAAGAAAAAGAGAAAATTAATTCTAAAGTGAGTAAAATTCCTACTTCATTAATCTATACCAAATTAGCCATTCAGTATTGGTTGTTTACTTCACTAATTCATTAATTAGTGAAGAGGTAGCTTGAGTTGGAGATTTCTTGACGTAGATCATCTTCGACCTCGAAGATCTTTAAGCAGGGTCGTTCCTTTCGCCTAGTGGAGCCTAATGAGAGTCCGGAAAACCACTACTTGGAGCTAAGAGACTACTACACGGAGCTTTAGAAGTGAAGGACCGGTCTACAAAGGTTGTATTCCTTGTCCACTTAGAGTAAAGTTGTTTACTTGCTTAGTTAAACCTTAATTCTCTAGTTAGATCCTTGGTTCGGGCTCACTCGAAACCATAAAATTTTAAAATAGCATACTTGATACTTGCCGAAACCGTGTTGGGGTGCTATGCGAACCCAGCAGTGATATCAGAGCCATGCTAGGGCATTAGGAGTTCTCTAGGCGAAGTTAAAGTGTTCGATCGGCTTTTCAAAACCCGGTTTTCCCACTCTCTAGAAAATTTTCCAAAAGTAAGAATTTTTCTGATTAAAAATATTCAGAAAATTGTGCAGGGTTTTCTATGGACCCATAAGAAAAACGACGGCCCAAATCGACCAAACGACCGTGGAAGTTCGGCCAAAGCATGGCTTTGGCGGCGGTTCCTCGACGCCGTTGGTGAGGAAGAGAGCGTGCTTTCTTATGTACGACTTTAGGTGCTTGGGGCACTGTCTGCGTATTTTTAACTGTGACTCAAGTGTTGAGGTCTCTAGGAATTTTGGGTGTTTGATAAATCGATCGAAATGTTTAACATCGTCTATATATCTGTGATCTGTGATACAATATTTGGAATTTACAATAATTAGTTTTGTGAAAACTAATTAGTACTTTGTATATCTAGCAATTTAGTCTCTTTTGATCGGTTACCTCGGGGTTTTGATTCGGATCAAAACTCTGTCGCAATCTCGTATTGTACGCGAATGCTCGCCGGGTAACACTACTCGATAGCCACACCCCATAGCCCCCACCAAGTGACTGTAGGAGAACCCCATAGGCAAAAGCATCCGTTCGGATGCTCACGGCTGTGGTGTTCCACTTAAGTTCACTTCGTCGACGGCATCGGGGGTGCGGCCGTCTACTAATGTTTCCGACGAGCATTCGGTCAACGGTCGGGAATCTTGTTCAGTTGGCCGACTGGATATTGAAAAGTGTTTTCAATTTGAAACTAATTTGTCGGATTTATAATGTTAGGAATGAAATTCAGAATATGTGATATTCTGGTTTTATGATGTCTAAGGAATTTATACGGTTAGGCATGAAATCCGAAGTATTTGATATTTCGGGTTTATGATGTCAAAGGATGTTGCTGATTCCAATTGTTGTAGTTTTCACTTTCTTTTTTGCGATCATAAGTGTAATATATGGTGTATTGCCGGTTTCATTGCTATAAGCCAACAACAATTGGGATACGCATATTTACTTACGTTGATGACATATGATATTATGTGTTGCTGGGATATGTTATATTGGATCGTCTTGTTTGAATAGCCGGGTTTTTTTTTCCTGAGATGAGAGTTTTTCATTTTCATTCATGTAAAAACTTTTATGTAATATTATTTTATTGGGAAACTTCCGGGTTGAGGATAATGTCACCATTGATGTATATTATTTACTTTTCCGTATTAGGATAGACTCAAGGCAGGGAGCACAAGTAACCGGGTTCTAGAGTTCAGTGGGAGTCCATCTCGAGGAGTCGAGACCGGGTTTCCTAACTCTAGAATTGGTAGGATTGCTTGCCGCTCTCGTAGGGGTCTAGGGATGTAGGTTTGTCTATTCATCACGACCGTGGAATCCGTGTTTTACTGGCTTAATTTAAAACACGGACCTCCTAGTATATCCAATATTTCATATGTTGACTTTTCCTGCAATGTTCTGTGATGAGATCATATTACTGCGTAAGACGAATGCTTTATATTATATATATGATATATAATAAACGTTGCTTATGTTTTGCATCCGCGCTAGTTCTGACCCCGCTCTGCCGTTAGTTAACTAACCTAACGGTGTATGATGGGACCCCGTAACGAATGCGGATGGCATATGCGTACGTTGTATTTTCGTTTCTTATCTGTGATGCTTAGGAAGCATAAATGATGGGACTTTATTAATGAGATTAATGAAAAGGAAAGAAACCTAAAGATGTTGTAAACTCAAATTTTCAAAAAGGTAGCTCGAGTTCATGCTTTGCATAGTGGTATTCCTTGATGAATATCCAGCACCTCATTCGATGAGGAAAGAGCCGAGATCCCTTCACCGGGAGTGACCTCTTTAGCGAAACTAGCAAATGCTACAATCCACTCGGTTTTGTCTTTCGATTTCTTCTCTAGTTCTTACTTTGCATAGTGGTATTCCTTGATGAATATCCAGCACCTCATTCGATGAGGAAAGAGCCGAGATCCCTTCACCGGGAGTGACCTATTTAGCGAAACTAGTAAAAGCCTAAAAAACACTCCTTTTCAAAATCACTCGATTCTACAACGATATCAAGTTCATTACGTAAAAGGTTTTCTTAAAACCTGTCGTAGCCCTCCGTCATTTCAGATAAGTGCTATTTAGTATTCATGCTATGTTTGTTGACCATAACCAAGGCGTAGTGTGTGGTTGTAACGTTTTAGAAATCGTTTAGGCGAATTTTCCGATATTAGGCAAAATAAATTGTGTTTTCCGTAAAAACATAGAAGTGATCATTTTTCAGTATAGACTTAACTGCACCTAGTTTAACTAGAAAATTGCTAGTATACGGTATTTAGTTAGTCACTTATAAATTTTAGTTCACTTAAATATTTTTCCTTAATTAAAATATTATTATAAGCTTTTAATTATACACTTAATTAGTGGTAATTACAATTTGGATTGTGTTAATTATGCTAATGTAAATCCATGCCAATTTAATCACAAGATTAAGCTTTTGTCTTCTTTTCAAAAATATCTTGGAAATATCTAGATATTTTGAAGGTTTAATGAAAATTTTAATTAAAAGATTTAAGAGGTGGCATAGTGAGGTGTATTATTGAGCTTTAATATTGTTTTAAACCTAGATGTTTCCACATATTTTCACAACCTTCTCTTTTTCCTAGCTTTGGCCGAACCCCCCTTGGCTGCCCTCTCTTTTTCCTCACCCCATTTTCACTTCTTTAAGATCCAAAAGTTCATCAAAAATCAACAAATAATCCCACAAACTCTAAAACAAATCCATACCCTTTATTCTTTAGCCTTAATCTAGCTTGTTCTTGATGGAAGTTAGCATTTTGGAGGCTATTTTGGAAGTTTAGTTGCAAGTTTATGAATCAAGTTTGAGGTATAAAATCCTAACCCTAAGCCTTAGTTGTTGTTTAAATATCTTAATCTAGTTATTAGATGTTTAAATATGGCTTTAATTAGCATGTTTTGGAATCTCTAGAAATGGTTATGAAGATCAAGTTAAGCTTTTGATTGTTTGAAATGGTTAATTGAGAAGTTTAGACTTGGAAAACTTAACCTAGTTGTGATATTGTTAATTGTTATTTTCCTAATTGTTTAATTAAGCTTAATTGCAAACTAATTTTTTCTAAATCTTATATGGGTGAGATTAAAATTGTAGTAAGGGTTTGTGTGTCTTAATTAAGCTACTATGTGATGATTGTGATCACTAGAATGGTTTAAACTTTTAGATTTGAGCTAAAATGATTAAAAAAAATGCTTACTAGGTTTTCGGTAAAAGTAGGCATGGGTTTCAATTGACGTTGCGATATTATATTTATTATCTTCCATGATATATATTGTGTTGTGAATGCGCGATCTGTACGATCGGTGTTTAGGCTTGGTGGTTGTGTCGTTTAGCGATCCTAGCTAGGGTTGTGCCGATGTCGTACGCGTTTTGTGCATTAGGTGCACAGTGTGTATATCTTGTGGACGTTATCCTTACGTTTTGTTGTCTTTGTGTCGGCGCAGGATATTTAGCCTTATGTGTTGTGTCTGTGAAATTTTAGGATCGCAAGAGGGCCTTCGGACGCTGCGAAGAAAGGGAAGAAGGTGGTCGGATTTTCTTAGCTCGAGATCATCGATGAGTACATTTAACATCTATGGGGAAATCGTCCGTATGGCGTTATGCATCAAGGCTGGATAAGATATTATAGCTGCATGATTATACGCATATGAGTTGATTGTGCATGAGCATCATTGCATATTATTACTTGTGGTACCTATTGGACACTGTACCATTACTGACGGTTCATGTTGCACGAGCACTAAATTGTATGCTACACCCACACCGTTGGTAATTGCCATGACACGCGCAACAGATACCTTGCTATAGCTACATGTACATCATGCATACATACTTACATGTACACCCATATACCTTGCTATAGCTATATATACCCCTATGTGGTATTGTATTGTCATTGACATTGAGACGTTGATTATTGTGCTATTGCGCATATGAAATGCATCATACATACATTCTTACATGTTGATACACATATCTTGTTATAGTTACATGTACACCTCATATGATGCTGCACTTGATTTCGGTGGAATTGGGAACCGCATGATATATTTTTAAACTGGATTCATTTAAAAGAGTGGTTTTCTCTTAATATGCTCATATTGCTGTTTTATGTTGCATATATCAGATTTCATGGATTTATGCATTGAAATATGGATTTCATGTGATTTATGGATTTGAGAACCGTGGGGATATTTCAAGAAATTATGTATTGTTTTGAAAACCAGGTTTCTCTTGATATGATATTTCGATGTGCCCATCATGAGTTTTCTCGGTTCTTAGAGTTGTGTTAGATACCTGATTCGAGGAGTGAGGGGGAACCGTCTGTGGGTACATGGTGGACCCGGTGAGGTACCCCAGGACAAGAAGACTCGTATTGCTAGGCGGTGTGCCTGGCTGGGGAGCACTACCTACCGGTGATAGTATAGAACCTGACGGTTATCTGGAGGATACTGTGGAGGAGTTATGACATAAGATATATTGAGGGATGATCTGGGTATGCGGCACCTGAGAGATGAGTATTTACGTGTCGATGCTGGACATGAGTATTTCATGATGTTTCGAGTGTCGATGTTCGACACTCAGGTTCCATGAGATTTACGGATTTAGGGCCGATCTGAGTGACGGCGCCTGAGGTATTGGGATTTGGGGTGTCGTTGATAGACACCAGAATTTTCCACGATGATGATTCATTGATGATGTTATGTTGTACCCCATACTCAGCATTTATTTGATATGCATTGCTTCATGTATTTGTAGTACCTGATGAAGTACCTTGATCATGATTGTTGCATATCCATATTGCCTTATTTATGCTATCAGATTGCATGTTATAGATTATCGTTGTTCATGCATACTTATGATTACAGTATGATGTTATTTACTATTCACGAGTTGGCAACTCACCCCGTTGTGCCATAGTGTTTTGCAGGCCTGACCCTCAGAGTAGTCGCGGCAGGGCTTCATATTATCTCTACTTTTGCGGATACCACAACAGTTGGCTGTGAGACCTTTTGCTATAGGTGGGTTTGCGGTTATCCGATGATGTTCATGGTTTATCTTTTGTATCTAGTACTACTCTCCATTTACCACCCTCATGTATTTGACTTAGAGACGAGTTATGAGGATCGATGTTATATTATTTTGTGACTCTAGGTGCTGTGCTCGTGGGAGCCGGCCTTATTACGAAGTTTTACCTCCTTATGCTGTTTTCATTTATATTTCTTTTCTATGGCGTCGTATATATTCTTAGGGTGGTTATTTCCACCGTTGGGCGTGATTTGCTCCCGTTTGAGAATGCTTTATTTTTATTCTATGTTGTACCCTTTTCGAGGCTAGTTTTTACAAAGGAGGTGCTACCGAAATTTTTAGGAAAGTGAACTTAAGTTTAAAGGTTTTTACTTGAAATTCCCGAAGGTTTTTAACAATTTTTTCATCACTTATTCCTTTTGGTGGTTTGTATTTCTGGGTTTCGGCTTACTTAAATTGCGTACGCCTGTTGACGTCACATGGTTTAAGTGCCGGTCACGTGCCAAAATTTGGGTCGTGACAAAGTTGGTATCAGAGTGCTAGGTTTTTACCTTTCGGAGGGTAGGATGACCTTAGTATAATAGAGTAGGTGGCTTAAGCAGAGTGACGTAGCGTGTGTATGTTCCGCGGCATACTTACGACACGGTACTCCGCCTGAGTGACCTTAGGACTTGTTGGCTGAAATTCCTTCCGTGATTATATACATCTTTGTGATTCGATTTCTATATTCATATTGAATCCTATTTTCATTTCCAGCCATTATGTCGCCGAAGACTACGAGGGCGCAGAGTGCGTCCACAAGGGCCGAGGTCAGAATGGACTCGTCGGAGAAAAGGACTGACCATGGTGGTACGCCTGTTGTACGGGAGCAGATTGATCCACCTTCGACAGACCATATTATGAGGCTAGAGGCCGGTATGCAGGATTTGCGCCAGATGATAGGGTCATTGGTTAAGGCCAGTCGAGCGCAGAGACCGGAGGTTCCTCCACCTATTGCGGGGACCGCGATTGCGCCTACTGTTCCGGCAGCTACAGCTACAGCTATGGAGGTGATCACCGTATCATTATCTGAGTTCATGAGGCTGAAGCCTCCGGTCTTCATCGGCACCGATACAGCTGAGGACCCGCAGTCGTTTATCGATTGGATGGCCAAGATCTGTCGTTCGCTGAGATGCTCCGACGCGAGATGGGTGGAGTTCGCGAATTTTCGTCTGGAGGGTCTTGCTCAGAAGTGGTGCGAGTCTTTAGAGAAAGGCAGAGCCGCAGGTCTTTCTCCTATGACCTGGGCTACGTTCGTGATTGTGTTTCTTGCCCGTTTCCATCCATAAAGCGTCAGGGATGCTCGAGCGCGCAGTTTTGTGTCGTTGTGCCAGACTCCGGGTATGACGGTAGCAGAGTACGATGTGCAGTTTACCGAGCTATCTGTGTATGCTCCGTATTTGGTAGACACTGAGGAGATGCAGATTAAGAGGTTTGTTCGAGGTCTGATTATCCAGTTGTTCCTTGCCATTTTCTCCCAGCATTTTGACACATATGCAGCCGCAGTGGACGCAGCCCTAGTGGTATAGGAGAGCATTTCTGAGACTTCGGTCATTCGGGAACCGAAGAGGGTTCGTACCGATTTATAAACACAGATGCAGTTTGGAAGAGGCCGCGGTGGATTCTCTTTGGGCCGTGCGGGTAGGCGGAGTGTGAGACAGGGCCAGACGTACAGTTTATACCCACAGGGTCAGCAGTCGTCGCCTGGATGTTTTGGATGTGGCAGTCCCCATCACTGCATCAGAGATTGCCCTGAGATACGCTAGAGGGAGGCAGCGGTTCCATATATTACCTTACAACCTTCACCTCAGAGAGCATTGCCTCTTACGCCTATTGTTGCTCTGCATCAGACTCATGCGCAGAGAGGTCGTGGTCGCGGAGGTTTCGTTCAGAGGGGACGGGGTGGCCAAGGCGGAGGACAGCCAGTTGCCGGTAGAGGGCAGGCTGAGTGTTTGCCTTGACCCATCAGGACGCGCAGGCGTCCAATGCAGTGGTTTCAGGTACTCTTTCTGTATGTTCTTTTGATGCTCACGCTTTATTTTATCCGGGATCTACGTATTCGTATGTTTCTACGCACTTCGTGCCGAGCTTAGGCCGAGAGTCATGTTTGTTAGATTAGCCACTTGTCTTGACTACTCCTGTTGTCAAGTCGTTTTTTGCGCGACACGTGTTTCGGTCGTGTGCCGTTCGTATAGGAGATAGAGATTTGTCCGTCGACTTGATCTTTCTTGAGATGTTGGACTTTGACGTTCTCCTGGGTATGGACTGGTTAGCTACTTGCTACGCATCTGTGAACTTCTGCGAGAAGACAGCCAGGTTTTATTTTCCCGGCGAGTCAGTTCTTGTTGTGCAGGGGGACCGTGGTGCCGCCCCTCACAGTTTGATTTCAGCCCTTTGTGCTAGTCGGCTTTTGAGGAGAGGATGTCGGGGATTCTTGGTTTTCATTCATGATACTAGAGCCACAGTAGAGTCGTTGGACCGGGTTCCTATCGTGCGAGAGTTTTCCAATGTTTTTCCCGATGAGTTACCTGGTTTTCCGCCAGAGCGCGATATTGAGTTTTGCATTGATCTGATTTCTGGTGCGGAGCCTATTTCTATACCGCCTTACTGGATGGCACCGACGGAGCTTAGAGAGCTTAAAGATCAATTGCAAGAATTACTTGATAAGGGACTTGTGCGTCCAAGTGTTTCTCTTTGGGGAGCTCCTGTGCTATTCGTCAAGAAGAAGGACGGCAGTTTGAGGTTGTGTGTTGATTATCGTCAATTGAACCGAGTTATGGTGCGGAATAGGTATCCTTTACCTCCATTGACGATTTGTTTGATCAGCTTCAGGGTGCGAAACATTTCTCTAAGATTGATTTGCGATCGGGTTTTCATCAGTTCCGGGTTTGGAATGATGACATTCCGAAGACTGCTTTTTGTACGCGCTAAGGGCATTATAATTTTTTGGTGATGTCGTTCAGAATCACCAATTCACCAGCAGCGTTCATGGATCTGATGAACCAGATTTTCAGGCCATTCCTTGACCAGTTTATTATTCTGTTTATTAATGACATTCTGGTTTATTCCAAGAGTCGAGAGGAGCAAGAGCAGCACTTGAGGATTGCTTTGAAGACATTGAGAGAGCACCAGCTGTATGCTAAATGCTCAAAGTGCACATTTTGGCTTAATAGAGTTGGCTTTCGGGGTCATGTGGTGACGGGAGACAGTATTCTTGTGGACCCGAGGAAGATCGAGGCTGTACAGCTTTGGCCCAGACCTGTATCTGTGACAGAGGTCCGCAGCTTTTGGGGCTTAGCTGGTTATTACCGCCATTTCGTGCAGGATTTCTCGAGTATCGCTGCACCGCTGACCGGGCTGATCCTGAAGGAGGTTCCTTTTCTTTGGACTGAGGCATGAGTTTTCAGCAATTGAAGACTCATTTGACGACTACACCAGTTTTATCCTTGCCTTCTGGATCGGGCGGCTATGTTGTTTACTGTGATGCTTCTCGAGTGGGGCTCGGTTGTGTATTGATGCAGCATGATAGAGTTATCGCTTACGCTTCTCGGCAGCTGAAGAAGCACGAGCAAAATTATCCTACTCACAATCTTGATATGGCCGCGGTGGTCTTTGCGTTGAAGATTTGGAGACACTACTTTACGGGGAGTCGTGTCAGATTTTCACGAACAACAAAAGATTGATGTACATCTTCCAGCAGCGGGATCTGAATCTGAGACAGCGCCGATGGATAGAGCTTGTGAAGGATTATGATTGTGAGATCCTTTATCACCCGGGCAAGGTGAATGTGGTAGCTGATGCTTTGAGTCGTAGGCCTGGGGGTAGCTTGTCCCAGTTGAGCGCAGTTCAGCGACAGTCTTCTACAGATTGGCAGATCTTGTGCGATGGTAGAGTAAAGTTTGAGTTCTCTTCCACTAGGGGATAACTTGCTCACGTCCGCGCCCGTCCACTTCTACTTGATCGTATCCGTGAGGCGCTGCCCAGCGCTGCCCGTTTGTCTGAGATTCTTGAGCTTGTTCGGCAGGGTACAGATTCAGAGTTCATGATTGATGACCAGGGTGTGCTACGTTACGGGACTCATTTGTGTGTACCAGATATCGATGGGTTAAGACGCGAGATCCTAGAGCAGGCACATCAGTCAGCCTTTAGCGTTCATCCAGGTTCCACCAAGATGTACCGTGACTTGAGAGACATTTACTGGTGGGCAGGGATGAAGAGTGATGTTTCGGACTTTGTTTCGAGGTGCCTGACTTGTCAGAAGTCAAGGCTGAGCATGAGAGACCGGCAGGAGAGTTGCAGCCTTTACCCATTCCGGAGTGGAAATGGGAGCAGATTTCCATGGACTTCGTTGTGGGTCTACCCAGGGCCAGTCGAGGGTATGACTCCATTTGGGTGATTATTGACCGGTTGACGAAAGCAGCTCACTTCCTTCCAGTGAAGACCACTTTCGGTTATGCTCAGTATGCTCAGTTGTATATAGATAAGATTGTGCATTTGCATGGCGTTCCCACATGCATCGTATCCGACAGAGGCACCCAGTTTACTAGCCGTCTTTGGCAGAAGCTTCAGGAAGCTTTGGGTACCCGGTTGAGTTTTAGCACCGCTTTTCATCCGCAGACCGATGGTCAGTCTGAGCGGACTATACAGACTCTGGAGGATATGCTTCGTCCATGCGTGCTTGATTTTGGGGGAAGTTGGGATTGTCACATGCTGTCGATAGAGTTCTCCTACAATAACAGTTATCAGGAGACGATTCAGATGGTGCCTTTTGAGGCTTTATATGGTAGAAAGTGTCGATCGCCAGTCTGTTGTACCGAACTTAGCGAGAGTAAGATTTTGGGACCCCAGCTAGTTCAGGAGACTATAGAGAAGATCCAGCAGATTCAGGACAGGATGAGAGCAGCTCAGTGCAGACAGAAGTCTTATACCGACCATCTTCGTCGCAGACTTGAGTTCGTAGTGGGGGATCATGTATTCCTGCGGATTTCTCCGATGAAGGGGGTGATGAGATTTGGGAAGAAGGGGAAACTCAGTCCTAGATTTGTGGGTCCTTTCGAGATCCTTAAGCGAGTTGGTGCCGTTGCTTATCGTTTGGCGCTTCCGCCCAATTTTTCGGATGTTCACCCCGTATTCCATGTGTCGATGCTTCGTAGATATCTTCATGATCCTTCTCACATGATTCAGCACCAGATCGTTCAGCTTGAGCGCGATCTTTCGTTCACCGAGCAGCCCGTAGTTATGTTGGATCGGCAGGTGAAGAAATTTCGATCAAAGGTCTTGCCATCTGTGAAGGTTCTTTGGCGTGGCCATACTAGTGAAGAGATCAATTAGGAGGCTGAGAGCGAGATGCGGAAAAAATTCCCTTATCTCTTCGAAGGTACGCGTAGTTAAAATTTTAAATTCGGGGACCGAATTTTTTTAATGGGGGAAGATTGTAACGTTTTAGAAATCATTTAGGTGAATTTTCCGATATTAGGTAAAATAAATTGTGTTTTCTGTAAAAACCTTGAAGTGATCATTTTTCAATATAGACTTAACTGCACCTAGTTTAACTAGGAAATTGCTAGTATGCGGTATTTAGTTAGTCACTTGTAAATTTTAGTTCACTTAAATATTTTTCCATAATTAAAATATTATTATAAGTTTTTAATTATACACTTAATTAGTGGTAATCACAATTTGGATTGGGTTAATTATGCTAATGTAAATCCATGCCAACTTAATCACAAGATTAAGCTTTTGTCTTCTTTTCAAAAATATCTTGGAAATATCTAGATATTTTGAAGGTTTAATGAAAATTTTAATTAAAAGATTTAAGAGGTGGCATAGTGAGGTGTATTATTGAGCTTTAATATTGTTTTAAACCTAGATCTTTCCACACATTTCCACAACCTTCTCTTTTTCCTAGCTTTGGCCGAACCCCCCTCCCTTGGCTGCCCTCTTTTTTTCCTCACCCCATTTTCACTTCTTTAATCTCCAAAAATTCATCAAAAATCAACAAATAATCCCACAAACTCTAAAACAAATCCATACCCTATATTATTTCGCCTTAATCTAGCTTGGTTCTTGATGGAAGTTAGCATTTTGGAGGCTATTTTGGAAGTTTAATTGCAAGTTTGTGAATCAAGTTTGAGGTATAAAATCCTAACCCTAAGATTTAGTTGTTGTTTAAATATCTTAATTTAGTTATTAGATGTTTAAATATGGCTTTAATTAGCATGTTTTGGAATCTTGAGAAAGGGTTATGAAGATCAAGTTAGGGTTTTGATTGTTTGAAATGGTTAATTGAGAAGTTTAGATTTGAAAAACTTAACCTAGTCATGAGATTGTTAATTTATATTTTCCTAATGTCTAATTAAGCTTAATTGCAAACTAACTTTTTCTAAATCTTATATGGGTGAGATTAAAATTGTAGTAAGGGTTTGTGTGGCTTAATTAAGCTACTATGTGATGATTGTGATCACTAGAATGGTTTAAACTTCTAGATTTGAGTTAAAATGATTAAAAGATGCTTACTAGGTTTTCGGTAAAAGTAGGCGTGGGTTTCAATTGACATTGCAATGTTATATTTATTATCTTCCATGATATATATTGTGTTTTGAATGCGCGATCGGTACGATCGGGGTCTAGGCTTGGCGGTTGTGTCGTTTAGCGATCCTATCTAGGGTTGTGCTGATGTCGTACGCGTTTTGTGCACTAGGTGCACAGTGTGTATATCTTGTGGATGTTATCCTTGCGTCCCGTTGTCTTTGTGTCGGCGCAGAATATTTAGCCTTATATGTTGTGTCTGTGAAATTTTAGAATCGCAAGCGGGGACTTCGGACGTTGCGAAGAAAGGGAAGCAGGCGGTCGGATTTTCTTAGCTCAAGATCATCGGTGAGTAGATTTAATATCTACGGGGAAATCTCCCGTATGGCGTTATGCATCAGGGCTGGATAAGATATTATAGCTGCATGTTTATACGCATATGAGTTGATTGTGCATGAGCATCATTGCATATTATTACTTGTGGTACCTATTGGACACTACACCATTACTGACGGTTCATGTTGCATGAGCACTAAATTGTATGCTACTCCCACACCTGTTGGGGTAAAAATTTACACCCCGGTTGACCAAGTCAAAATCAAAGTCAACCCCAAGCCATGTAAGCCCAAGCCCAGATCCAGTGGGCCCATGCCCGGGTCGAGCCAGAACATGAAGCGGCCGGCCTCCCCCCATGCCAAGATAAAAATTTTGTAATAAATAATTTTGTTGTATTTCTTTTATTTTATTTTATGGATAAATGTAAGAAAAATAGGCATAAAGCCAAATTTTTGTAAAGCCCATGGCTTATGTGCAAAAAGAAATGGCATATAAGCCATGGGATAGGCAAAATGCCATTTTGTGAAGCCCAAGGGGCTATGTGTAAAGTGTATAGCCTATAAAGGCAAGGATAATGAAAAAATCTAACAACTTTTCTCTCTCTCTAAAAATTTTTTCCAGATCTGAGATCTTTTCTTCTTCTTCAAGGTTCCAAAACCCTCTTCTTTCTCTTGAATTAAATCAAGAGTATTACTCTTCTTTTTATAAAACAAATTAGTTTTTCACCACAAAACCCACAAAGGGAAACTTGGATCTATCATTAGATCTCAAAAGGAAGAGAACTTTAGATCTCACATCTCTTGAGCCAGCCAACAGAGGAGCAAGAAGAAGAACCCATTTTCTCAACCAAAATATTTTTTTTCCAGGAGTTTAACTCCACTAATTTCTCTTCCGGGAGTTTTTGGGGCTAAAAGCCCTCTTTTCCTCGCCGGCGCGCTAGCTCTCGAGCGCAAAGCACCTACATGCCGATACGTGGCGCGTTTGCGCTCCAGCACAATGCGCGCGAGCGCAAAGCGCCCACGTGTCGACACGTGGCGCGTTTGCGCTCCAGCGCACTGTGCGCGAGCGCAAAGCGCCCACGTGCCGACACGCATGCACGCTTGCGCTCCAGTGCACTGCGCCCGAGCGCAAAGCGCCCACGTGCCGATACGTGGCGCGCACGCTTGCGCTCCAGCGCACTGCGCCCGAGCGCAAAGCGCCCACGTGCCGACACGTGGCGCGCTTGCGCTCAAGCGCACTGCGCCCGAGCGCAAAGCGCCCACGTGCCGACACGTGGCGCGCTTGCGCTCAAGCGCCTTGCGCCCGAGCGCAAAGCGCCCACGTGCCGACACGTGGCATGCTTGCTGTCACGACCCGCAGGGTACGGAACGTGACTGGCACTTAAGTTTACGAAACGTCTAAAGACGTCCGTAAAATAAGTAAGCCAAAGCCCAGAAAACAAAACCAATTAAGCAAAATAGTGAAGAAAACCCAATCAATTGAAAGCGAGTTTATCAAATAAGTCATGTAAAACCCTTTTTAAAAACAATACCAATTTTTCCGAAAATTTCGGCATAGTCTCCTTTGTAAATACTGGCCCCCAAAATGGGTACAACAAAATATATATGAATCCAACAAAATAGGGCATCCCCAAGCGGGAGCTAGCTCTTCGCCACAAGGCGGTCACAAATCCCACGCAATATAAAGCAACAACAAGCAAAATAATCATAATGAAGCATAAGAAAAAAAAACAGTATGTCGACTCAAGTGAGCTCGACCCCAAAATACAGCATAAAAGTCCACAAACCTCACAGTCTCATCTCTAGGTCAATATAATAATACTGGTAGAAACAGTAGATGGAGTACACTAGATACAAAGAATATACAAGGTGGTACAAAAATAATAACATGACCCACCTATGAGCAAAACCTCGAGTCCAGGCAAAAGAGGCAAAAGAACAAGTGCGCCCGCCGCTACTGTACTGACGGAGCGGACCAGCAAAAGGCTGTGGCACAACGGGGGTGAGTTGCCAACTCGTGAGTAATAAATAACATTTACAAAGGCTATCGTATGCATGCACACAAGCATCCTGGCATCTAAAATACAAGTATGAATGGATGCACTAGCAGGTGTGTATACAACATCAGTGTACGAATATGTATGCAACATGAATATCTGAGGTCTCAATAGGTATCTATAAGAAACATTTTATCTCTTTTTGTTTTTGAAACTCTTTTAGAATGCCAGCATAATACTCAAGGAATCGATGAGAACCGGTGTCCAGCAACGACACCTAAAAGCTGTCTCAAATCTCATAAATCCATGTCATAGTGTCTCTGGCCTCAGCCGTCCGGCTGACCCATCTCAAATATCAATATCTCATCATCTAGCGGCCACGGTCGGTATCCTCTGGATATCCGCCGTCCTAAACAGTCACCGGTAGGTAATCCGTCCCCTGCCAGGCTCAACGTCAACACCACATTCCTCTTGCCCCGGGGTACCTTACCGGGCCCACCATGTACCCGTGACGGTTCCTCCACTCCTCGACACGGATTTCCAAAACCACAGCAAACTCATGGTGGACGACACTTACATCACTAGAAAACCGCAATTTACATATTTTAAAATATATAGTAAGTTTAGAAATTTTGCGGCTTTCCCCCGAAATCCAGAAATATCATAAAATCTCAAGAAATCCTCATAAGTGCATATGTCAATGATAATGAATGCATACGGTATCAATAATCAAGTTGCGATGTGTGATTAATAGATTAAGCATGAACAATTAATATGATGAAGTACATGCACATGAATAGCAATCCTACGGTTTCATTTTAAGGAATTAAAGGCAATAGCACAAGTTTAAGTATCAATTAGTAAAAGGTTTCAATTTAAAGGTTATCTAGTGTGGTGGCATGGCAATTACCAGGGTGTGTGTGTAAGCATGAATAGTGCTCGTGCTGCATATAAAAACCCTGGCAATGGTGCAGGTGTCCTATAAAATGGTTTCGTATAGGTATGTCAATATAATGCATGGATGCAGCAAATAATCAAATAAGTATTTCACCCCTAATTACTAACATCACTAAGAATCTTGTAAGTTACTAAAACTATCGGGCGGCTTGCGCCATCCAACGATAGTCCCCCGTAGATGTTACATCTACTCACTGGAATCCCTGGCTAGCTGTGTCCAATCACCGCTTTCCCCTTTCGCGCCGCGTCTGACGTCTCCGCGACCGAACCTGGAATTTACATCAATACCAAATATAAGGTTACATATCAAGAACGACGCAAAACCCAAACGAAACGACTAATGTTCACTAGCTAGGTACAACGTGTGCAGGGTGCGCGGAACATACGCGAAAATCGCAAAAACTGCCAAAAAAACGCCGATTTGATCGCCCGGCAAAACTAAAACCCGACTACTCAAAACTCCGCGCTCACGCATCCTAAACGTCATAGGAGATGCTAAAAACATCCCCAAGATATCACAAATAATTCACCAAATAATTTTAATAAAAACGTAGTAAGCACAAACTAGCAATTTTGGTGCAAAAATCGAAAATTAGCGATACGGTTATCACAATCCAACACAATATCCAACCACACAACAAGCTATCTACAAACACTATAATTACAACACATTAGCAAAGATTCAAAACCTATTTTCCATAAACAACCATTACTTGAATTATATAACCTAGCAATTCTTAATCCAAACTAGATATGAAAACCTTAAATTAACACTAATTTATAACTCAATTAGCAAGTTAACCTTCTAGATTAGGTTAGCAAAACAACTAGATAACAAATTAGATTTAATCAACTAACTAATGGTTTCTAAACCCTAATTCAACTCATTAATCATGCTTAACAACCCATTTTCCATACATAAACCCTCTCTTGAAATTCCTAAAACAACAATTTACAACCAAAATCAAACTTTTAAAATTAACTAAATTAGCATAATTTGAAGACCACATAAACAAGGTAACTTCTTTGATTTGTTTGTGTAGGAACTAGCAAGCAAAATAAATTTAATTAACCACATAATGGTGTGCTAACAAACCCTAGTTTAAAACAAACTACTCTTTTATAAACTAGATTAGAAATTAACTAAACTTTTAACACTAAAACCATATAATTAAAGGAATTTAGCCAAAAGAAATTAACTTGATGGAAATTATACCTCAATTTGAGATCTAGCAAGAATAAATTTGCTCCAAATGATGGCCTCAAGTATCAAGATCCAAGCTAGGGAGGTGAAGGAAAAGAAAGATGAAGGATGGGTTTAATTTGTAAGCTTGAAATTCCAATTTTTTTGTTGAATTAAACATGAAGAATTTTGAAGAAATGAAAAGAAAAGAGATGAAGAGGAAGGGGTGCAGGTTTCGGCCAGTTTAGGAGGTAAGGGGAGGGGTGTGGGTGTGTGGGAAAGGTCAAGAGTCAACTCCCCAAAAGTCAATGCACCATACTTCAACAACTATATTTAAAATAAATTCATAAACAAAACAATTCCACACATGAAAGAAAATCCATGTGAGGCCAGAAATTTCTGGACTTGAACAATGTGGGGCTGTCCTAGGGCTGAGGGAAGAGAGAGAGGGGTTTTACAAAAGAAGTTTTATGCAAAAAGACCCCCTACAAGTCAAAAATTGCAAGTTTTAGCTTAAAATTCAATAATTTCGCTTTCTATAATAAAAATTAGTTAAAAATCAAAATAAAATACTAAAAATTTATGTTACCACTAGATTTTAATTATCATAATTTTAAAGATAAAAATTAGCCTGGAAAAATTTGTATTTATCGCTAATTAATGTATTTTCCTACCGGCTTAAAATAATATTAAAAAATTAGGGAAAATTAGGGAAAATTTTTAAACGACAAGAATTTCATAATTAACTCAATAGCTACTAAAAACAAGCAATTATCTATCCATTTTAAGTATAATTAGACCTAAACTGCAAAATAACGAGAAAGACGGTTTTCGGAAAAATACCGAATTTTCACCGATTTTCAGGAAAACACCAAAACGACTTTTCAAGATGCTACAATCTTCCCCCCTTAAAGAAATTCGGTCCCCGAATTTAAAAAAAATAGCTACGCGTACCTTCAAAGAGATGGGGATATTTCTTCCTCATCTCGCCCTCGGTCTCCCAGGTAACCTCCTCGCTGCTCGGGCTACGCCAAAGGACCTTGACGGTTGGTATAATCTTCGATCTCAACTTCTTCACTTGCCGATCCAGGATGGCCACCGGCTGCTCTGCAAAAGAAAGGTCGCGCTCTAGCTGGACTGTCGGGTGCTGAATCGCATGCGAAGGGTCGTGAAGGTACTTGCGGAGCATCGAAACATGGAAGACGGGGTGAACATCGGGAAAGCTAGGTGGAAGAGCCAAACGATATGCAACTGCGCCGACACGCTCAAGGATCTCGAAGGGACCTACGAATCTAGGGCTAAGCTTCCCCTTTTGCCCAAAACGCATCACGCCCTTCATCGGAGAGACTTTCAGAAAAACATGGTCGCCAACTGCGAACTCTAATCTGCGACGGCGCCTGTCTGCATACGATTTCTACCTGCTCTGAGCCGCTCTCATCCGGTCTCGGATCAACTGTATCTTCGCTGTCGTCTCCTCAACAAGCTGCGGCCCCAAAATGCTGCTCTCGCTGAGCTCTGTCCAACAAACGGGCGATCTGCATCTCCTCCCATACAATGCCTCGAAAGGTGCCATCTGAATAGTATCCTGGAAGCTGTTGTTGTAGGAGAACTCCACTAGAGGTAAATGACGATCCCAGCTACCACCAAAGTCTAAAACGCACGCTCTGAGCATGTCCTCGAGAGTCTGAATGGTCCGCTCTGACTGTCCGTCTGTCTGCGGATGAAACGCTGTGCTGAAGCTCAAACGAGTGCCCAAAGCCTCCTGAAGTCTCTGCCAAAGTCGGCTGGTGAACTGAGTGCCTCGATCTGACACGATACAAGTCGGTACGCCGTGTAGTCGCACGATCTCGTCAATATAGAGCTGAGCATACTGAGCGAAGCTGAAAGTGGTCTTCACTGGTAGGAAGTGAGCCGCTTTCGTCAATCTATCCACGATCACCCAGATGGAGTCGTACCTTCGACTGGTCCTGGGTAGACCCACAACGAAGTCCATCGAAATCTGTTCCCATTTCCACTCTGGAATGGGTAACGGCTGTAGCTCTCCTGCGGGCCTCTGGTGCTCGGCCTTAACTTGCTGACAAGTCAGGCATCTCGAAACGAACTCCGCAATGTCCCTCTTCATCCCGTCCCACCAGTAGGTCTCTCTCATATCATGGTACATCTTGGTGGAACCGGGGTGGACACTATACACTGATCGGTGTGCCTCCTCAAGAATGTCGCGGCGCAATCCATCAGTATCTGGTACGCACAGTCTAGATCCATATCGTAAAATCCCCTGATCGTCAACCACGAACTCGGAAAATCTGCCCTGTCCCATCTGTGCCATGATCTCTGAGCAACGGTCGTCACTGCGCTGTGCCTCATATATACGGTCAAGCAACTGTGGGCGTGCACGAACATGCGCGAGCTGTCCCCCTGTCTGAGTGAACTCGAACTCAACCCGGCTGTCGCATAACATCTGCCAATCTGCTGATGACTGCCTCTGCACTGCGCGCAAAAAGGATAGAGTACCCCCGGGCCTCCTACTCAATGCATCTGCCACCACATTCGCCTTGCCTGGGTGATATAAGATCTCGCAGTCGTAGTCTTTCACCAACTCCATCCAACGACGCTGTCTGAGGTTCAGGTCTCGCTGCTGAAATATGTACTTTAAGCTCTTGTGATCGGTGAATATCTGACACGACTCGCCGTATAGGTAATGTCGCCAAATCTTCAGGGCAAAGACCACTGCAGCCATCTCCAAATCATGAGTGGGGTAGTTCTGTTCATGCTTCTTCAACTGCCGAGAAGCATAAGCGATCACCCGGCCATGCTGCATCAATACGCATCCTAATCCCACTCGCGAAGCATCACAGTAGACAACAAATCCGCCTGATCCCGAAGGCAAAGATAATACCGGCGCCGTAGTCAAACAAGTCCGTAGCTGCTGAAAACTGCGCTCGCACTCCTCTGTCCAGACGAAAGGAACTCCCTTCCGGGTCAAACCGGTCAAAGGTGCAGCTATACGGGAGAAGTCCTGAACAAAACGCCTGTAGTAGCCCGCCAGGCCTAGAAAACTACGGATCTCAGTAACCGATGTAGGTCGGGGCCACTGCTGAACAGCCTCAATCTTCTTCGGGTCCACACAAATGCCGTCTCTCGTAACCACGTGACCCAAGAATCCGATGCTGTCCAGCCAGAACGCACACTTGGAGAACTTTGCGAACAGCTGGTGCTCCCTCAGAGTTTGTAACGTAATCCGCAAGTGCTGCTCGTGCTCCTCTCTGCTCCGGGAGTACACCAAGATATCGTCGATAAACACGATGATGGACAAGTCAAGATACGGCCTGAATGTACGGTTCATCAAATCCATGAATGCTGCTGGGGCGTTGGTGAGTCCGAACGACATCACCAAAAACTCGTGGTGGCCGTAGCGCGTGCGGAAAGCTGTCCTCAGTATATCCTCCTGTCGAACTCGCAGCTGATGGTATCCTGATCGCAAGTCGATCCTCGAAAAATACCCCGCACCCTGAAGCTGGTCGAACAAATCATCAATGCGCGGCAACGGATATCTGTTCCGAACGATAACTTTGTTCAGCTGGCGGTAGTCGATACATAAGCGCAAACTTCCATCCTTCTTCTTGACAAACAGGACCGGAGCACCCCACGGAGAAACACTCGGTCGAATTAGCCCCTTATCTAACAAATCTTGCAACTGATCCTTCAGCTCTCGAAGCTCTGTCGGGGCCATCCGATAAGGCGGTATAGAAATAGGCCCCGAGCCGGGAATCAAATCAATGCAGAACTCAACATCGCGCTCAGGCGGTAGCCCAGGTAGCTCATCAGGGAAAACATCAGGGAACTCACAAACTACCGGGACCCGGTCTAACGGAACCTCTGCAGCTCGAGTATCATAAATAAACGCTAAGAATCCCTGACATCCCTTCCGCAAGAGCTGACCAGCGCGAAGAGACGAAATTAAGCTGGGAAGGGTGACACTGCGGTCTCCCCGAATAACAAGGACTGGCTCTCCCGAAAAGCTAAATCTGACTGCCTTCTCACGGCAGTCCACCGAAGCATAACAAGTGGCTAGCCAATCCATGCCCAGAAGCACATCAAAGTCCAACATATCGAGGAGAATCAAATCAACCGATGAATCCCTCTCCCCGATACGAACGGAACACAATCGAAAAACAAAATGAGCGACAAACGACTCGCCTACCGGAGTAACAACAACAAGCGGCTGATCTAACGACGACGACTCACGGCCCAACATCGGTGCAAAGTGTGTAGATACGTACGAATGTGTGGAACCTGGGTCGAATAATACCCGGGCGCCGAAAGAACAAACTGGCAAGGTACCTGTCACAACGGCATTGGATGCCTGCGCATCCTGAGGTGTCAAAGTAAAAACTCGGGCCTGTCCTCCGCCGATAGCGGGCTGACCTCGACCTCGGCCTCTGCCTCCTCGTCCTCTCTGAACAGGACCGCCACGTCCACGGCCTCTCGGTGCACCTAACTGGCGTGGAGCATCGCCTGGGGTAAGAAGTAGGGCTCTCTGAGGAGGGGGTGGTGATGGTGGTAGGGTCACATGCGGAACTGTCGCTGCTCCCTGTCATCTCACCGGACAGTCTCTGACAAGATGGTGCGGACTCCCGCACCCAAAACACCCTGGCAACGGCTGCTGCCCCTGGGGATAAGAACCATATAACTGTCCCCGAACCCCGCAAAAGGGCTGCTAGCCTTCTTGACCCCCAGCCCTGTAGGGTTCCTAGGCACTCTCAAGAGGTCTCACAAGGCATCAACCATGCCAATTTCAAAAATAAGAGGTGCCGAGAAACCCTAATACGGATTGTTGGCTAGATATTTAGGCGAAAAGTAAACTAGTTAACACTTAACTAAGAGAATACGGAAATACAACCTTTGTAGATCCGGTGCTCCACCTCCATAGCTCCGCAACGAAGTCCCCTCGCTGTCCAAATGAATTCCCGGGCTCTAGCGTCGGCTTCGTCGGAGAAATGGCGAGCTAGGTCGTCGATGTCCATGCCGAAGATGATCTACGTCGAGGCATCGCTAGATCAAGCTCTCACTTCACAAAGTCAAGAAACTTGTGAAGAAAACACACTCTACTACTTGGCAAGAGGTAGAGGATGAAGAAATAGGAAGTGGGTAGACTTTAGAATTGGATTTCTCACTTGTTTCATCAATCCACCATTGATGAAGTAAGGTTTTCTTCAAGGAAGAAGATGAAGAAGAAGAAGATTATCATTATGATCAGTTATTTTGAATAGAAAAGAATATGATACTTATCATAATTTTAACCAAAGTTAGGTGTAGAGAATAGACCATGGTTAGAGTTAATGGTTAGGTTTAGGAAAATAACAAGAATGGTTATGCTTTCAACACTTCAAGAAGTTTCCACAAAATGACAAAATAAGCCACC
This sequence comes from Agapanthus africanus, assembly GCA_030015575.1. Classification (NCBI taxonomy): domain Eukaryota; kingdom Viridiplantae; phylum Streptophyta; class Magnoliopsida; order Asparagales; family Amaryllidaceae; genus Agapanthus; species Agapanthus africanus. The sequence continues at coordinate 297,235,764 of CM057347.1, forward strand.
ATTCCTTTTAATTTCCATAATGAATAAATAATCAAATAAATAAATAAGAAATTTAAACACAACCCTAACCATTTACTTAACCAAGGTTTAAACTAAACATACACCTAATCAAGCATGTATCATCAAACATGATACAAACAAATGCACAAAAAATATATCACATATACAATGTGCATATCAAGTGAGAAAATCCTTTTAAAGTGAACCAATACTAGTTAATGTAAAGTAATATATCATATATATATAATTATACATTAAATCATTAAATCAACACTTGATTTAACGACCCGGTCATATCGCATATAACCGACTAGTATACAATGTATCGGCTTATCGAATCAATCCTTGATTCGATAACTAGGTTATATCGCATACAACCATTCGATACATTCATCGCGAGAATAGAATACGGTATCACATACACGCATTATTCTCGGTCCCGCACATATCTCATATGCGCTCCTATTTCGTTTCGCTTGAGCTAGGAAACCTCTGTGTAGGACTCTAAAGACTCGTCAATACGCCGGCAGCAGATAATGATCATATCAAGCACCCACAAGCCACAAGCGGTCTGCTAAACGTAATGGCCACCTGGGTATTGAGCGATCAGAAGATCGACGAGCAAGCCCGCTCACACTCCTGTGAATCCAACCAGTAACACTACCGTACAGTCCGGTCTGATCGTATGATATGTCGCATATCTCGCCTAGGGGTGGTAAACGTCAGACCCCAATAGCTCGATAAGTCGTGTCGATATGAGGTCTATAACAATTCGAGAAACTACTGGTAACACTTACCAGTAAATCTCAGCAACCCTGGCCAGGGATTTCCTGTTATAGCCAATCGAACACGGCGCAACATCAACTCCCTATACCGGGAGAGACGAATCCCCTCCTATCGCTCATTGCCTCCATGTGACTCGGGACTTTACCCAAAAACCACCATTTTGCACGCCCTCTTGGACGTGGTAAGATGGAAATCAAAGCACAGTGGGAACCACACAAGACTCTATGACGATCTTGGGTCAACAGACTACTCTGTACCAGTGTCACCAGAGAACTGCCATCTGACGTGAGGTATAATACCATCTGGGAGTTCTCGGCGAGTCCGTCCAGTGTACCCAGTCTCTACTGAGCACCCGTATATCATCTCTGATGTCAAACACCAATGGATATGGGATCATCCATCGCCCATCTGTATGGGTCGAGAAGGTATACGCTAGTCTACTCTGGTATATCGATGCCCCGTCTCGATATACCCACGACTAGGGACTGTGAAGGATGTACTTATGGACTACCATGTCCCCACTAGTATGATCCGCATCATAGTCCAGGTAGTCAAGTATACATCCTAAGGGCTTTACCAACATGTAAGAGAGAGACAATCAGTATACACGTTAAGGTAAAGGGTAACCAGATAGCATACCATCATGTCGAGCAAGAAAGTCCTCCCTATATATGTCCCAACATCCACTGCAATATACATCCTATGTATAGCACTGGCCTCTAGGGCATACATATAACTAACAATCTCCCACTTGCACTAGGGCCATCTGATAGCAGTGGTTGTAGTATCTCATACTCAACCATCCCATAAAAATCTCTCTCTGGGAACAGGCCTTTGTGAGTGGATCCACTGTGTTGTCCTCTGAGTCTACTCTCCTGTCCTCGATCCCCTGGAGATCAACCATCTCCATGATCGGGTGATACTGCCTTAGAATATGTCTGGATCACTGATGGGACGGACGTTCCTTGGCATAAGCCACAACTCCATTGTCTCACAATGGTAGGAACGTAGTTCATCTCATGAACTAATAAACACCCAAACAGCCTCTTTGGTAGCATCTTAAGTAGCGATGTATCGTGCCTTTATCGTCTAGTATGCCACGGTATCTAGCTTGGAACTTTTCCAACATACCGTCCTTCCACTGAGGGTAAAGACAATGCCTGTGACTGCCATTCAGTCGTCTTTATCACCTTGGAACCCTTCCAGTGATTCTCCTCAGGATCGATTGATACCATCTTACTACTACTAGTGAGATTCCTAACATCCAATTAAATCTATCTCATAGATCTAAAACTCAGGATTTAGGAGGCATCATTTTGATCCTACACGGAGAATCTTTGTGATAAACGGAGATTGATCGAGCGTAGCATAAGAAACTCCATTCTTATCAAGAGTATGTCATCCACGTACTCTACGAGGATCGTCACCATACTCCCTACTACCTTTTTGTTTATACAAGGTTCATCTACCATTTTGATGATGTCAACTTCTTTGACTAATCCATCAAAACAGATGTTCCATCTCCGCGATGCCTGCTTTATCCTATAAAGCATCTTGCACATGTTTCCGCTGCTCCCACTGTCTACGAAGCCCTCTGGCTGTGTACTTATAGACACTCTCTTCTAAACATCATTTAGAAAAGCTGTCATGACACCTAACCACCAGATATCGTAGTCATGGTATGTAGCCGTGGCAAGTAGGATCTGAATGGACTTAAGCATAGCTACTTAGAAAAGGTTTCATCATCATCCATACCTGGTCAATGATGTAGACCTTTAACAAGTCTAGCTTTGAAAGTCTCAACTCTTCCATGTACACCAAGTAATCTTCTCAAGATATACTTACTCCTGATGGGGATTTAACCCTTCAGATATAGCAACCAAAGTCCATACTTTGTTGGTGTATATGGATTCCATCTCAGATCACTAAGCATCCAGCCATTCTTACAGAGTCTTACTCCTGATGGCCAGCTCGAAACTAGTTGGGTCATCATCTCATGATGCAATCCTCGCTCCCACTGTCATAGAGAAACAGAAGTATCTCTCAGGTGGGTGAGGAACCCTACTAGATCGGCGGAGAGGCTGAGGTTCGTTGGTAACTATCGAATCCTTTGGTTCTTTCAAATCATCAGCTGCAGTTTGTATAGCTGGAACCTTTCCAATTCTACATTACAGACCTTGCCTCGAGCTTGTCCGGATTTTGCTTTCAGACATAGGCCGGACAACCCCAAATCTTAACTAGCTTAAGACATGGGCTCTTCCCTTTCCATATCACATATGAAGTGGTAGGTAACTGATTTGATTCGAACCCTATTCAATAGGTATGCAGCTTCTCAAGTGCATAACTCCCAAAAAGGAAATAGGTAACTCAGTAGTACTCATCATAGAGCACACCTTATCATATAGGGTGTGATTGCTCCGCCCCGATATACCATCGTGCTATGGTGTATACGGAGGAGTAATGCTGAGAGAGAATCTCATTCTCCTTTAGAAAAGTCCAAGAATTCCGTGCTCAAGTATTCTCCTCCTTGATCTCATCAAAGGACATAATACTTTTACCGGTTTTGGTTCTCTACTTCTAACTTATATTCTGTGAATATCTCAAAAGGTTCTGACTTGTGTTTCAACAGGAACATAGGTCTGAATCTCGAAAGATCATCAGAGAATTTAATGAAGTATAAAGAACCGGTCTTGGCAAATACAGACAGGGGACCTACATACATCAACATGTATCATCCCAAGAGTTCACTAACACTTTCTCTGTTTTCAATAAACAGAGCTATGGTCATTTTATCTTTGTGACATGACTGGCGAGTTTCACAAGATGTAAATTCAAACTGATTTAAATGTGCATCTACATGTAACTTCAGCTAGTCGGGTCGCATTGATATGACCTAGTCTACAATGCCTCAAGAAGAATTCGTTCATTTCTGAACTCTTCCTCTTGTGTGTGTTCCGTTTACTAAAGAACTGTAGTTTGATTTAGAACATCAATGCTTTTAGATAACGTGCCTGATCCGATCAACTTTTGATATAGGAAATGTTCAAAACATTATCCAACAATACAAAATTTTATCATTTCTTTACTAATAAAGAGACTGATATGATTTTTTATATCAGGTTCGGTATCTAATAACATTCGTTCCGAATCAATGTATTTGTAATACAGGGTGACAGTGACCAACAGACATGGCTGCAACTCTTGCCCCGTTTTCTGCCTCATGAAACTTATCACCCGTTCTCAGTTCTCTACCTTTCTGTAGCCCTATGTAACAGATTACATATCTGGGATCCTGATCTGGTACCACATACCCAGGACGTAAAGGATACTGAGAAACAGTTCTCTGTAATGAACACACCCGAAGATGATGCATCAGCATGCACTCTCTTCGTTTGGGCGGCACGGGAAATCTGGTATTCCCCAATTTCCTGCTCTGTCTTATAACAATTATAAGTTGGAGCGGGACCAACGTTCCCCAGCTCAGTATAACAAGCGGGTTCGGTCAATTTTCCGTATTATTATCTTGATTAAGGCGTGATATGGTCGCTACCTGGAGAGAGAGAGAAGAAAACACTCAGCGTGCGCTCTAGCAAGAATAGATTGGTTATTATTTTATCTAATCAGGATGGCTCCCACTGCTTTTTATCAAATCTTCCTTCAAACCCTAAAAGGAAAGACTAGCCGGGATTAATTACACACTACAAGTTCGCCAATCTTTCATCCAGGCCAGTGTCGGTACTTTGAGGGAGGTCCCCCGTGCTTTCGCACGAACCTAATTACTGTAAAGCACGTTTTCCCAGAGGCGTAACCCCGTTGACACCTTTCTAGACACCTACTTGATCGGCTAATTGTAATGTATAAAACTCTCCCAGGAGTAACTCTTACTCGCAGCGGGTATCGGGATCCAACTATCTCATAGAAGGTATGCAATCTCATTGCAAATTTCAACACTTGAAATTCCCGATAATATTTTGCCCCTAGTGTTCTATGACCTTGACGAATGCCAAACAACCCATAGTCCACTAGTCAAGTTCAACCCGTACATTTCTTGATCGAATTAAACCCACCCGCACGACCCTTGACGAATGCCAAACAACGCCGTACGAATACCCTAATCCAATCGCATCATATGCTCAAGCAGATAAATACTAGTTAGCTACCGTACACTACGCCTTGACGAATGCCAAACTACCGCAGCACGAATACTAACTAGTACTTATCTGAAATGACGGAGGGCTACGACAGGTTTTTCTGAAAACCTATTGCGTAATGAACTTGATATCGTTGTAGAATCAAATGATTTTGAAATGGAGTGCTTTTGAGGCTTTTCCAGTTTTGCTAAAGGAGTCACTCCCGGTGAAGGAATCGTCGGTCCTTTCCTCGTCGAATGAGGTGCGGGATATATCATATATATCACTGTGCAAAGCAAAAACACTTAAAAGCACTCAAAAATCAAACCGAGTGTGTAGCATCTGCCAGTTATTGCTAAAGGAGTCACTCCCTGTGAAGGGATCTCGGTCCTTTCCTCATCGAATAAGGTGCAGGATATATCACATATACCGCTGTGCAAAGCAAAAACTGTAGCTACCTGTTTTATTTTGAAATTCGATTCTACAACATCTTAGGTTTCTTTTATTTCATTAATCACATTAATGAAGTCCCATCATTTATGTACCTAAACATCACAGATAAATACGACGTACACTTATGCCATCCGCATTCGCCTCGATGTCCCCTCGTGCACCGTTAGGTTAGGTAACTAACGGCAGAGCGGGGTAGGGCTAGCGCGGGTGTAAAACATAAGTAACGCCTATATAATATATCATATATACTATATACTGTATCTATCACAGAACATCACATGATCACATCATAGATATCGCAACAGAAGAATCATATGAAATATTGGATATACTAGGACGTCCGTGTTTTCAATACGAGCCAGTATAAAACACGGATTCCATGGTTGTGACGAATAGCCAAACCCACACCCCTAGACCCCTACGAGAGCGGCAAGCAACCCTACCAATTCTAGAGTTAGGAGACCCGGACTCGACTCCTCGAGTTGGTCTCCCACTGGACTCCAGAACCTGGTTACTTGTGCCCTCCTCCTTGGGTCTATCCTAGTGCGGAAAAGTAAATAATATACAAACGGAGACAACTTCCGCAACCTGGAAGTGCCCCAAATAAAAGAATATTACATACAAGTTTTTACATGAATGAAAATGAAAAACACTCATCTCACATAAAAACCCCCGGCTATTCAAAACACGACGATCCAATATAACATATCCAGCAACACATAACATCACATGTCATCAACGTAAGTAAATATGCGCATCCCAATTGTCGTTGACATATAGCAACGAAACCGGCGATATCACATATTACACTTACGGTCACAGAAAAGAAAGTGTAAAACTACAACAGTTGGAATCCGCAACGTCCTCAGACATCGCATGCCAGACCAAATGAATTCTTTAGACATCGCATGCCTAACAATTATAAACCCCGCATTTTAGTCTCAAAATCGAAAACACTTTTCAATATCAAGTCGGGCAATTCAACAAGATTCCCGAAAAGCTGATCGAATGCTCGTCGCAAACTTTAGTAGGCGGCTTCACCCCCGATACCGTCGACGAAGTGCACCAAGGCGGAACACCGCTACCGCGAGCACCCGAACGGATGCTTTTGGCGACGGGGTTCTCCTACAGTCACTTGGTCGGGGCTATGGAGTGAGGCTGTCTATTAAGTTTACCCGGCGAGTATCCGCGTACGCTACGTGATTGCGACGGACTTTTGATCACATCAAAATTCCGTAGCAACCGATCAAGTGAGACTAAACTGCTACGTTTATAACATTCATTCAGTTATCTCATAACTTCTTGTGAATTCCAATTATTGTATCCCATTCCAGATAAACAGAAAATGTTAAACTTTTCGATCGAACAGTCAAACACCTAAGTTTTCCCAATATAGCTCAACACATGAAATAAGTCTAACAACATTCAGTTCGTGCCTCAGTACCAACGGTCCAGTCGTAGAAGGGTCAAGCCAACGCCTCACATGTGGCACGCCGTACTGCCCCAAACCCGAAGGTTCAAAGGGCAGTTCAAGACGGTCACATAATCGAGTTAAGGTTTGTTGTCTTCTAGAGGGTCCATCGCGTTACTTGCACTACTTAGAACGTCGTTAAACTACGGAAAAATCCAACACTTGGAAATTTCCCGACAGGGGAAAAATTGGGTATTTATATCCGGTCGAACTTTTTAACATATTCTAAAAATACCCGGAAAAGCACACCGACAAAAATTAGACAGTCCGATCGAATACACCGAGTCCCCAATACAACCCAGAAAATACAACTCTGGAATAAATATTAAAAACATCCAGAACACACAAGAAACACCAACAGAAACAACTGAAGAAAACACACATCCTAATCATCACAGACGGCCGCGGAACCGCCGCAAAAGGGGGGTCAACGCCGCGGTTCCGCGGCCGTACTGTTGAATTAGGTTGTCGTTTTCTCCAGTTTTTCTTAGAATTTCCTGCACATTTCTCTGCATATTTTTAATTCCAAAAAATCCACATTTTACAGAAATGTCCAGAGAGCATGTTAAGGGTTTGCGTTTCGGGTCGATCGGACTTCAAATTCCGTCGGGACTTCTCCTAAGGCTCTAGCTAGGCTCTGATACCACTGTAGGGTTCCTAGGCACTCTCAAGAGGTCTCACAAGGCATCAATCATGCCAATTTCAAAAAAAAGAGGTGCCGAGAAACCCTAATACGAATCGTTGGCTAGATATTTAGGCGAAAAGTAAACTAGTTAACACTTAACTAAGAGAATACGGAAATACAACCTTTGTAGATCCGGTGCTCCACCTCCATAGCTCCGCAACGAAGTCCCCTCGCTGTCCAAATGAATTCCCGGGCTCTAGCGTCGGTTTCGTCGGAGAAATGGCGAGCTAGGTCGTCGATGTCCATGCCGAAGATGATCTACGTCGAGGCATCGCTAGATCAAGCTCTCACTTCACAAAGTCAAGAAACTTGTGAAGAAAACACACTCTACTACTTGGCAAGAGGTAGAGGATGAAGAAATAGGAAGTGGGTAGACTTTAGAATTTGATTTCTCACTTGTTTCATCAATCCACCATTGATGAAGTAAGGTTTTCTTCAAGGAAGAAGATGAAGAAGAAGAAGATTATCATTATGATCAGTTATTTTGAATAGAAAAGAATATGATACTTATCATAATTTTAACCAAAGTTAGGTGTAGAGAATAGACCATGGTTAGAGTTAATGGTTAGGTTTAGGAAAATAACAAGAATGGTTATGCTTTCAACACTTCAAGAAGTTTCCACAAAATGACAAAATAAGCCACCATTCCTTTTAATTTCCATAATGAATAAATAATCAAATAAATAAATAAGAAATTTAAACACAACCCTAACCATTTACTTAACCAAGGTTTAAACTAAACATATACCTAATCAAGCATGTATCATCAAACATGATACAAACAAATGCACAAAAAATATATCACATATACAATGTGCATATCAAGTGAGAAAATCCTTTTAAAGTGAACCAATACTAGTTAATGTAAAGTAATATATCATATATATATAATTATACATTAAATTATTAAATCAACACTTGATTTAACGACCCGGTCATATCGCATATAACCGACTAGTATACAATGTATCGGCTTATCGAATCAATCCTTGATTCGATAACTAGGTTATATCGCATACAACCATTCGATACATTCATCGCGAGAATAGAATACGGTATCACATACACGCATTATTCTCGGTCCCGCACATATCTCATATGCGCTCCTATTTCGTTTCGCTTGAGCTAGGAAACCTCTGTGTAGGACTCTAAAGACTCGTCAATACGCCGGCAGCAGATGATGATCATATCATGCACCCACAAGCCGCAAGCGGTCTGCTAAACGTAACGGCCACCCGGGTATTGAGCGATCAGAAGATCGACGAGCAAGCCCGCTCACACTCCTGTGAATCCAACCAGTAACACTACCGTACAGTCCGGTCTGATCGTCTGATATGTCGCATATCTCGCCTAGGGGTGGTAAACGTCAGACCCCAATAGCTCGATAAGTCGTGTCGATATGAGGTCTATAACAATTCGAGAAACTACTGGTAACACTTACTAGTAAATCTCAGCAACCCTGGCCAGGGATTTCCTGTTATAGCCAATCGAACACAGCGCAACATCAACTCCCTATACCGGGAGAGACGAATCCCCTCCTATCGCTCATTGCCTCCATGTGACTCGGGACTGTACCCAAAAACCACCGTTTTGCACGCCCTCTTGGACGTGGTAAGATGGAAATCAAAGCACAGTGGGAACCACACAAGACTCTATGACGATCTTGGGTCAACAGACTACTCTGTACCAGTGTCACCAGAGAACTGCCATCTGACGTGAGGTATAATACCATTTGGGAGTTCTCGGCGAGTCCTTCCAGTGTACCCAGTCTCTACTGAGCACCAGTATATCATCTCTGATGTCAAACACCAATGGATATGGGATCATCCATCGCCCATCTGTATGGGTCGAGAAGGTATACGCTAGTCTACTCTGGTATATCGATGCCCCGTCTCGATATACCCACGACTAGGGACTGTGAAGGATGTACTTATGGACTACCATGTCCCCACTAGTATGATCCGCATCATAGTCCAGGTAGTCAAGTATACATCCTAAGGGCTTTACCAACATGTAACAGAGAGACAATCAGTATACACGTTAAGGTAAAGGGTAACCAGATAGCATACTATCATGTCGAGCAAGAAAGTCCTCCCTATATATGTCCAAGCATCCACTGCAATATGCATCCTATGTATAGCAATGGCCTCTAGGGCATACATATAACTAACAAGCCCGCTATCCGGGTAGCGGGACCCCCGTAAAAACTCTGCGTGGCTTCCGATATATCCAAAAACCCCTTTTAAAACAAAACACACACACACCACACATTGAGTTCGCATGCCCAGTTTAACCCGTTAATCGGAGGTTCCCTTGCCCCAAAGACGAAGGGTAATTAACGACAGCTTAGTCCGCGGCTGCCGGAGATTCGGATCCCCACAATCATTAAACCCCAGCTTACCCGAGGCAGGGGGAATCTGTAGTACGCCTGACAAGCGTGCGCGTATTCCCATCTCAATGGGGTGACGAAAAACACCCTACAGATTCTGGCACGCCCGGTGGGACTTTGTCTCTCCTCCCATATTTCGGGTTAAACGTTCATGCGAACTCAATCAATATACATATATATTGCCTATACTGAAATGATGTTCTTTTTTCCATGCAGCAATCAACCTTCGACGACAATGTCTCCCCAGACGAATTCAGCTTCCAACGTGACCCCGATTCCGTACATGGTCAAGATCAACGCTCGTGTGGTTCTCCCTGCAAGCCTCAGTCGACAGTGGGAGGAACCGCCCCGCCAGTTTGGCTCCGTCATCATCTACCCTGCCGGAAGCACTCATCTGGCGGAAATCCCGGCGGAACAGGTGGCCAAGCCGGTCCTAAGGGGCAAGAGGTCGAATGTTGTGATTGCTAAAGCACCACAACCGAAACTTAAGATGGTGTCTGAACGACTCCCTGGCGCTCCAGCTGGGGGCAAGACTTCCGGTGCGAAGGGCAACATCAAACGTCGCGGACGAGCTCAGGCGGTGACTCCAACAAATGCATAATCGAGCATATCTCCAAGGCTCTCCATCGCCCGGTCTGCGGCGTCTTCCCAAAGAGCCGAAGTCTGCCAGGTGCTTAGAACAGAAAAGTTAAGACAGAAGCGGCTCAGGTATCGAGCCAACAAGAGGGCCAAGGCTTCGGCCAAATGGAATCATGTGAAGTTCCAAGTGCAGGGTTGCCCCGCGACGACGGCTGAGTCGGACATAAGAATCAGCAATTCCTTCGAGCCTCTGAACTGGGTTCAGAAAAATGCCATGACCGCCAGAATCAAGAAGATAGCGGTCCGAACAGTGCCACAAAGAGACGTGTCCCGGCCCCAACAGAAAAAGTATGACACTGTCTCTTCAAGAGTCTATCAAGCACTCTGTGCCGCACGAAAGCAGCGGGGCAAACCCAGAAAAGAAGCGCCAGCACCATTCAAGAACCTGGTTAGGCCAGCCGCCTTCAATCGACTACCAGCTACCGAAACAAAGGGGTCAAGAAATCGATCCGTGAAATCAGCTGCCAATGATAGAAAGACGGCCGGATATATCATCCATACGGTCTATATGGCGGGTGGGCACCCCAGCGACAACCTTCGCAGCAAAAGCAAGGATGGGGCCACCACATCCCAAGCCCAATCTAGCCTGAATGTTGTTGCCGCTGCCCAAGAACAGCCGCCCCTGCTGGATGAAGAAAACCCTCTCGATGAGGATGATAGGCAAAAAGACCCCTCGGTCCATGCAGAGTCAAGCTCGGACAGCGAGGAAGAACCAACTTTTCGCCCTAGGACTGCGGAGCAAGAGCTGCTTCAAGAGCTTCGAAAACAGCTCAGGAGCAAAAATAAAGATATGGCCAAGCTCTATTCGAAGATTGACGACTTAACAAACGTGGTGATGCAGCTTACAGCTCAAATTGCTCGAGCGCCTCCCAATCAAGCACAAGCCGCAACTAATCAGCCAGGTGATGACAATCCGAGGCAGCCAATGCCTGTTCCTTCAGGTCCAAGACTGGTCGAGCCACATGAAAGCCGGCCACACTCTGCTTCTGGGGATGCGTTGACCCCAGATAGCACTATCCCGCTAACACAGGATCGGATAATGGATTTGGTCACCAGCAAGGTTAAAACATTGGTGGCCGAAGCTGAAGCTCAGAAAGAAATCGGCAGTAGTGGGCGGCCATATCCCGCGCAGTACGATCTGATTGAGTTCCCAAGCGGCTACGTCATTCCTAAGTTCGGAAGATTTGATGGAACGGGGAATGCAAATCAGTACGTCGCCCACTTCAAAGCATCGTGCGGAAATACAGGGGGCAATGACGCGCTCCTTCTTCGTCAGTTTGTCAACAGCCTGACCGGTGTCGCTTTCGACTGGTATGCGAGTATACCGGACGGGTCCGTCATTACCTTTGCCCAAATGGAGTCCCTGTTTCGGCAAAGTTTCATGAGTGTCAGTGATAAAATCTCCATTGCCGACCTTGTGAGGACCAAGCCGGGGAAGAATGAAAGCAACATCGACTTTATCGCTCGATGGCGTAATCTCACAGTCAAGTGCGAACCGCCGCTGGAGCAGGACCAGTCCGTCATCCTTCTCATTGGGAACCTCAGCAATTGGATGGTCCCATTCTTGTGTACGGCGGGCCTAAAGACATTTCAGGAGCTAACCAAGAAAGTCCAAATGCTGGAACGCTCGAAGCAAGAGTCCCCGCCGGATTCTCAGAGAGAGAAAACTTGGAAAAGCAAGCGGGACGACAACCGTAGAAGCGGGAGTTCCAGCAGTACCAATGTCTTCAATGCCTCCGACAATGAGGAAAAGCGAAGGGCGGGCGAATCCAAAACCAACCGGTCTCGAAAGCCATTGCTGGGAGGAGATGGGCCTTCCCTAGAGGAGAAAAAGAACAAGGTTTACTCTTTCAGAAGGGACAAGGTCCGTAAGATATTTAAAGATGGCTTGAACAACGGCCTACAATTTCCAGAGTCGAAAAGACCCCAAGAAGCAAAAATGACCGACAATCCCTTGTATTGTCCGTACCATCGAGTAGTGAGCCATGCGATCGAGGATTGCTATATCTTCGAAGACTGGGTCGAGAAGCAGTACAAAGCTGGAGAGATCGAGCTGTCCAAAAGCGTGTTGGTGAACAATCAAGTTGCAACCACCAACTTTATACAGACAGAAGTTGAAGCCTTCTAGGAGCAGACAGCTGAACCTGCTGCCCTGACAAATGAAACTGACTCATCGCGGCCTCCGTGGAGTATGCACATATCTAATAAGACGAAGAAGATGCTAAAGCTACTTCAGAAAGAGCCCAGGATGGAATGGGAAGGACAGAAGAAGCCTACCAGTCCAGCTGCCAATGCGGCTCCATCAGGCTCAAAATCCAAGAAGCTCAAGAAGAAGAAAAGTGCAGCCCGGCACGAAAAAGAGTCTGCAGGGAAATCGACCATTCAAAAATATATCGATTCCCTCGAAGAATATGAACAAAAGGAAAGAACATTGATTCAATTGAAGGAGTTCTTCCCTGTACAAGCGGCTGAAATTCTGGAGGAGTTAGAAGAAGACTCCAATGAAGAGATCCCAGTAGTGACCTGCTACGCCATCCATCTTGGCAGCGACTCGGAAGAGGAGCTCTGTTTTCCCGAAGAGGACGAAGAGCTCGCCACAATGGCCAATCAAATCCAGCTCAGAAGCGGCAGGGCTCTACCGCCAAATCAGGGCAACGCCCCAAAAGGGAAGGAAAAACAAGTCGCTAATGAAGAAGATGGCAGAGAACCGGCTGATGAAAACACAAGTCCTTCCTCGGTGGACTATAATGTCTTGGCACATCTCCGGAAGCTTCCGTCTCTCCTGAGCATCTATGACGCCTTGGTCCTATCTAAGGAGCTTAGAGATGTTCTCATTCACGCTCTACAAAACCCCGAGCGGTATCAGTCTCACTTTGCGGAAATTAATATGAAAGAAGCCCAGCACGCTTTGCATGCCGCCGCAGTCACATTTAAGGATGAAGACTTGCTACTGGGAACGGCTGAGCATAATCGGCCGCTTTACGTGACCGGGTACAGCGATGGAGATCGAATTAATCGCATATTGATTGATCCGGGGTCCTCAGTGAACATCATGAACTTGCGAACTCTGAAGAGTTTGTCAATGGACGTCCGACACCTGTCAAGGGAAAGTATTGTCATTCAAGGCTTCAACCAAAATTGCCAGCAAGTTCTGGGGTCTATAGCTTTGCAAATCAAATTCGGGGATCTACAAACTGAAGCTAAGATATACGTGATCGACGCCGACACGTCTTATAAGATTCTCTTGGGGCGGCCATGGCTCCACGATTATGGCATCATTCCGTCAACTCTCCATCAATTCATGAAGTATACTAAAAATGGCGAAGAAAGACGCATTGACGGAGACATCCAGCCGTTCGGTGTGCATGAAGTCCGATATGAAGATTCTCGGTACTTTATGAACCACCAAAATGCTAAGCCACAACTGACTGAGGATAAGCCGGCCCCACGACTCAAAAGCAAATCTGCGCCGGCTATCACTTTCAAAAGCAAAAATACCCAAGTGCACCCGCATTTCGGCAGCGACACTGATGAGTCCGACGCTGGAAGTCCGTCCTTCCGCAAAACTCGCCCTCATTTCGGCAGCGATACGGACGAATCTGTTACTGAAGGCCCATCTAGCAGCAAAGCCCGCCCTCATCTTGGCAGTGACACTGAAGAGTCAGAAGAAGAGGACCTGCCGTGCAACAGCTGTGCAGATTGGCCCCCCACACAGCAAGCGAAACTACGAGAGACCTTCGAAGTCGCAGAAGGGTCCCCAGCCGTCACAAGGGTACCAGAGCAGATGTGCAAAGAGCTCGATGCGTTGTCAGTCTCCACCGTAGACCAGCTGAAAACTTTTTACGTTCCCGGGAGGAAAAGTGGACAGAAGGGCATCCTGTTTTAGGGGTCAAACCCCGTTGTGCATCCGGATGATTTGTCTGTCGCATGCCTTCCATACGAAAGAGGCATAAGGGCCGTCCTCAATCCCAGATACTATGCGCCCGAGATGCGGGAATACTTCAAAAAGTGCGGATGCCGGTTATATCAAACGGAGTCCGAAGCAAAGTTTTACGAAGGGCTATGGCATCCACCCAAGGTCCGAGCACTCATCGATGGACGATTTCCAGATAAACGGGGCATAGGCTACGTTCAACCTGATTCCAAAGCGTGCTACATGATCCATGTTGGTGAGGCCAGCGAAAGATCAAATGATGATGACGAGATAGCTGTAATTCCATGCTACCTCTCCCGGTACTTTCGGGAATGCGGAATTTGGTAAAAAACGATTTTTACGGAGGTGGTAACATGGACCTAAAACCCGGATCTTGGTTAAACATCTATCTAGCAACCTAACTACGAGTTTCTAGCTACTCGGTTAGGGGGTTATACCTTGCTTGTCTTGAACTCCTTCGTCTTCAAGCTCCGATGGTGGTCCGGAATGGCTTCTTCTCGTCGTCTCCGTACGCCGAAGATAGATCCACCTGAAAGCTCCAACCTTTAGCTCCTTCTTCGTTCTTTGAAGAAACTAGTTCACTTGGTTTGCTAAACCTAGTGAACTAGAATGAGTAGAGAAGAGTTTGTATGGGATTTTATCTATGGTTCTTGATTCTCAACTCATGAGACAAGAGAACCATAGAATCAAGAGAGGGAGCAAGAGGTTGAGGGTGAGAGCAAAACAAGAGAGCTCAAGAACAAGAGAGAGAATGAGCAAGAAAGAATGAGCAACTCTTTTGTCTCTCACCCTCTCATAATCCAAAGTCATGATAACTCATCATACTAAAAAAGTCTTATGTGATGATTGAAGCAACCATAACCATATCATTTCATGCACTCATTTTACACAAATGAGCAAGCAAACAAAAGACTTTGCCATGAAATGATGGCTATGGTTATCATGATGGTCAACTAGTCAAGCCTAGTCAACCGGTCAACAAAGTCAACAAGTCAACAAGTCAACAAAAAGTCAACAAGTCAACAAAGTCAACAAAAGTCAACAAGTCAACAAAGTCAATCCTCCACAACCATGTCACCATAATACTTAATTAATATAATAGTTAATCACATATCATATTCTCATTAGGGTTGAACAAAAAGTCAAATAGTCAACGGTCAACTGTCAACAACCCTAATGAGAATCCGCTGCCTCTGTCTCCCTGTCAACTGTGCATACGCACCCGCATCCGCGTTCCGAGGAACACGAATGCACACTGGATAAATCCAATCCCAAAAGGTACACTAGGATCTGGTTTAAACCAAAGCCCGCTAGTGTAAACTGTCCGGACATTGTACGTGCACAAGTGCACGGATGTGACCGAACCCTGTCGCAAAACCATGCGACCTGTCGCAATACCATGCGACCTCTACTCTTTTGCCTAAAGGCGAAAAGCTTTCTGTGTGGGACTCTAAAGACTCGACACTACGCTGGCAGTGGGTTTAACCACAGACCGCAAGCGGCACTAGCTGTGCGTAACGGTCCCCAGGTAGTGCCGACAAGAAGACCGACGAGGCGAAACCCATCTGAACTCCTACTGAGCCTGAGTGTGACATTCTCCGTACAGTCCGGTCTGTTCGTCTGATACATCGCATGGCGGGCCTAGGGGGCGGTAAACGTCAGTCCCCCAATAGCGGTACAAGTCGTGCCGGAGCGAAGCCCAAAACACCCTGAGATAACACTGGAAACCTACCAGTATATCTCGTTTGCCCTGGCCAGGGACTACTCGTGTAATGGCTCTCCTAGACACAGCGCGATGTCAACCCCCAATACCGGGAGAGACGAATCATGTCTAACCGTCACTGCCTCCAAGTGCTTCGGGATTGCACCCAACCACTACCTGTTTGCACGACTCCTTTGAGCCGTGGTAGGGTAGTGATCAAAGTACAGTGGGAACACACTCGAGGCGAAGTGACAGTGTCAAGTCAGCGGACTAAGCTGTACTCATGTCACCTGGGAACTGATAACTGACGATAGGCATAATACCAACTAGTCAGTTCCCGACGAGTCCTGTCCAGTGTACCCGTAACCTAACGAGCACCCGCATACTATCTCAAGTACGACGTACTGACGGCTGTGGGACAGACCGTCTCCCACACTGGGATGAGAAGCGCATGCGCTGGTCTACTCCGGAGTATCGATGCCCTGTCTCGATAGTCCTGCGACCAGGGACCTGCATAAGGATGAGCTTATAGATTACCCAGCCCCACTAGTGTGACGGCCATCACATCGCTGGTAATCAAGCAAAGATCCTAAGGGCTCCACTAATGTGTATAGGCGATATACAAAAATAAACACATGTACACATTGAAGTAGAAACAAACCAAGTAGCATACTACTATTTTGAGCAAGATTGTATATACAAGGTGAATATCCCAAGCATCCATTAAGTAATATACAAACCAGTATGATACAGTAATGGCCTCTAGGGCATATACACTAACAATCTCCCACTTGCACTAAGGCCATGTACTGGCGTATCGAAGACCTATCATCTCGATCAGCCGCTCGAACTGAGTCTGGGGCAAGGCCTTGGTGAATGGATCTGCAGTGTTATCTTCTGAAGCGACTCTCCGAACCTCGATCTCCTGGCGATCTACGATCTCCCTGATCAGGTGATACCGCCTCAAGATGTGCCTGGATCTCTGATGGGACCTGGGTTCCTTCGCTAAAGCTATAGCCCCGTTGTTGTCGCAATACAGAGGTATTGGATCAACAATGGACGGAACCACCTGAAGTTCTTTCAAGAACTTCCTCATCCAGACAGCTTCTTTTGCGGCATCAGATGCAGCGATGTATTCCGCTTCCATCGTCGAGTCTGCAACGGTTTCTTGTTTGGAACTCTTCCAACACACCGCCCCTCCATTGAGGGTAAAGACAAAACCCGACATGGACTTGGAATCATCCTTGTCACTCTGGAAGCTGGAGTCAGCAAAGGCCTCGATCTGGAGGTCTTTTCCGCCATACACCAAGAACATCTCCTTAGTCCTTCTCAGGTACTTGAGAATGTTCTTTACCGCTATCCAGTGTTTCTCCCCAGGGTTTGACTGATACCGGCTTACCACACTCAGTGCATAAGCTACATCTGGTCTGGTACACAACATCACATACATTATAGAGCCTACCGCAGAAGCGTAGGGTATAATAGACATGCGATCCCTCTCCAAATCAGTCTTGGGAGACATCTCTTTAGAGAGGGTGATCCCGTGACAAGCCGGTAGGTTACCGCGCTTGGAATCTTCCATACTGAATCTCTTCAGTATAGTGTCGATGTACCTGGACTGTGAAAGTCCTAATATCCTCTTGGATCTGTCACGGTAGATCCGGATACCCAGAATGTACGAGGCATCACCCAGGTCTTTCATGGAGAACCTGTGTGATAAGAACCCCTTGACAGATTGTAGCATAGGAATGTCATTTCCTATTAAGAGAATGTCATCCACGTATAAAACGAGGAATACTACAGTTCTCGCTACAAATCTACTATAGATGCATGGTTCATCTGGATTTTTGATAAAGCCAAATTCTTTGACTGTCTCATCAAAGCAGATGTTCCAACTCCGCGATGCCTACTTTAGTCCATAGATGGACTTAAGCAATTTGCACACCTTTCCGCTGCTCCCACTCTGAATGAAACCCTCTGGTTGGTCCATATAGACACACTCCTCTAAATTTCCATTTAGAAAAGCGGTCTTTACGTCCATTTGCCAGATCTCATAATCGTGGAAGGCAGCGATGGCAAGAAGGATCCGAATGGATTTCAGCATGGCTACTGGAGAAAAGGTTTTGTCATAGTCCAAGCCAGGTCTTTGACGAAAACCCTTTGCTACCAGCCTAGCTTTATAGGTCTCAACCTGTCCATCTACACCAATCTTCCTTTTGAAGATCCACTTGCATCCTACGGGTTTTACCCCGTCTGGAGCAATGTCCAACGTCCATACCTTGTTGGTGTACATGGACTCCATTTCGGTCCGCATTGCATCCAGCCATTTCACTGAGTCAACGCTCTGAACGGCCTGCTGGAAGCTAGTAGGCTCATCATAATCTATGATGCAATCCTCTCTATCCCCGTCTATGAGAAAACCGTAGTATCTCTCGGGCGGATGAGTCTGCCTACTACTCCTGCGGAGCGGCGTAGGAATGTCCTGTTCTTTCGAACCCTCTGGTTCCACTAAACTTTCAGTAATAGTCCGTGGTTCTGGAATTTCTTCCAGTTCTACTGCGCTCCCACTTATTTCTTTTTCTAAGAACTGGTGTTCTAGAAAGTGGGCATGACGAGAAACAAGAACTTTTTGTTCCTCTTCGCAGTAGAAGAAATATCCTTTGGAATTCTTTGGATATCCCACAAACTTGCACAGTACTGAGCGTGCCTCGAGCTTGTCCGCATGCTACTTTTTGACAAAAGCTGGACTTCCCCATGTCTTAATGTGATTAAGATGGGGTCTCTTCCCACACCACATTTCAAATGGCGTGGTAGGCACAGTTTTAGTGGGAACTCGGTTCAAAAGGTATGCGGCTGATTCTAGCGCATATCCCCAGAATGATCGCGGTAACTCAGCGTTACTCATCATGGACCGCACCATATCTAATAGGGTGCGGTTCCGTCTCTCCGATACACCGTTATGTTGCGGGGTGTATGGAGGAGTAAGCTGAGAGAGAATTCCGTTCTCTTTTAAATAGTCCAGGAACTCGGCACTTAAGTATTCTCCACCTCAATCCGATCTTAGAATCTTAATACTTTTGCCGGTCTGTTTCTCTACTTCATTCTTATACTCCTGGAATTTTCCAAAGGCTTCGGACTTATGTTTCATTAAGAAGACATAACCATACCTTGAGAAATCATCCGTAAAAGTAATGAAGTAAGAATGGCCGCTTCGCGCATGTGTAGACATTGGACCGCACACGTCACTGTGTACGAGTCCCAAGAGCTCGCTCGCTCTTACTCCATGTCCAGTAAACGGAGTCTTTGTCATCTTTCCTTTGAGACAGGATTGACAAGTGGCATATGACTGATATTCGAACGCATTCAAATACCCTTCTGTATGTAACTTCGTCAACCTTCTCTCATTGATGTGACCCAGTCTACAATGCCACAAGAAAGTCTGATTTATTTCTGGAGACTTTCTTTTGTGTGTATTCTGGACATTGAAAATCTGTGGTTGGTTCAATACATATATACCATTACTCAATGTACCTGACCCAATCAAAACTTGATTAAGGTGAATGTTTACAACATTACTTACAAACGCAAATTCATAACCTTCTTTAGAAACTAAAGATACAGAAATTATATTACAAGTTGCGTTGGGTACAAAAAAGCAATTACGCAAAACCAAAACATGTCCATCTGACATTCCCAGGTGATAGTCCCCCACGGCTTTAGCATCCATGCTAGCTCCGTTCGCAACTCTGAGGGTCATGTCACCTGCCTTCAAAACCCTACGGTTTCTCAACGCCTGCAAAGAATTACAGATATGAGATCCTGATCCGGTATCCAATACCCAGGAAGTAGAGTTTATTGAAAGACAGTTTTCAATAACATACACACCTGAAGCTGAAGCTGCAACCTGCTTCAATTCTTGTGTTCTGGCCTTCCAGGCCCTGCAATCATTCTTCCAGTGACCTTTCTTATGACAATAGAAGCATTCTTCCTTATCCACAAGCTTCCCCGCTTTCTTTGTTGCTTTAGCTTTTCCCTTCGTATCCACTTTACTAACACCGCCCCTTGGTTTGGCGGAGGCTTTCTTCTTCTTTCCCTTGGCTTTCGCCTTGGACCTAGAAGAAGATGATCCTCCTACAAACAAAGTGGATGTTTCCCTACCTTTCTGTAGGGTGCCCTCTGCGCTCCTCAGCATGTTGAGGAGCTCTGAAAGTTCAACCTCTTTTTCTTGTAAGTTGAAGTTCAGTATAAACTGGGCGTAAGTGGAAGGAAGGGACTGGAGAACTATATCCGTATATAGCTCACTCTCCAATGTGATCCCTAGGTCCGCGAGCTCCTCAATATAGCCGATCATCTTTAGCACGTGCTCGGCTACTGATGATCCGACGGCCATTCTTGTCGAAAATAACTTTTTCGACGCTTCGTATCTTGCGATACGAGATTGCTCTCCATACAGTTCTTTTGTATGAAGCAATATGGATTCCAAGTCCATATTCTCGTGCCTCCTCTGATGTTCGTTGTCCATCGAGGCAAGCACGAGGCACTTGGCCTTCGCGCTATCAATCTCCCAAGTCTTGCGGATTTCCTTATCCGCGACGCTGGAAGTTGGACCAGGGACAGGGGGAGCTTTGGTGGTAAGAAGATACCCCAGCTTGTCGTAAGTGATTGCTATCTTGACATTCCTGAGCCAATCTTTGTAGTTTGGCCCTGTCAGTTTGTTTTTATCTAGGAGTAACTTAAGTCCAGTCATGTCGATTTGGTCGCTGCAATTAGGAGAGAGAAGAAGAAACACTCAGCATGATGCTCTTGCAAGTTTAGAGTGGTTTTTAGTTTGTCTAAACAGGATGGCTCCCACTGTTTCTCGAATCCCTCCTCAAACCATAAAGGAAGAATTAGTCGGGATCAATCCCACCGCACAATACTTGCTTAACCGTTCAGCCAGGCCGGTGTCGGTACTTCGAGGGAGGTTTTCCAACGCTTTCGCGAAGTTCCTTAATTAAAGAACCTCTTTTCCCTGGGGGCGTAGCCCCGCTAACACCTTTCTAGGCACCTACTAGGTTTATAGCATTGATCGTTTAGTGAGAAATTTCCCGAGGAGTAGCATATACTCACAGTAGGATCGGGATCCAAATATCATCGCGTGACGAAACTGAAGGAATCCTACCAGAATCATCACACTCCAAATGGTATGCAAATCTAGCAAGTTTCAGTACTTATGAAACTCCCGATGTGGATTTTTGCCCCATGCTCTTATGACCTTGACTTTGGCCAAAATATCATAAGTCACATGTCAAGTTCTACCCGTCATTATCCAGGTTAATTTGGATCCATCCGTACCTACCCTTGACTTTGGCCAAAATGGCAGTACGACTGTCCCAAACCAACGCATCTATCTATGCTACACATGAACACCCAATAGCTACCAATCACTGTGCCTTGACTTTGGCCAACATACACAGCTTGAATACTATTGACTATTCATGTGAAACGACGGAGGGCTACGGATGGTTTTGGCAAAACCGTGAACGTAGTGAACTTGATTTGGTCGATGGAACGAGATAGCTTTTAAAAGGAGTGGCTCAAGCTCCGCTTTTAAAAGTTGGTTTTGAAAAGAACCGAGTGGTTTTTCGAAAGTGTTCCAACGACTTTAACTTGGTTTATTATCTTGCATTAGTTCTTTTAATGCGTGATATTCTTGCATTAGTTCTTTTAATGCGTCCCATCATTTAATCCTACCATTGCAGAAAACAACCAAAATATGACGTACGCTTATACCATTCGCATTCGCCACGGAGCCCCGTCATTACCCGTTAGGTTACTTAACTAACGACAGAGCGGGGGCTGGGCTAGCGCGGCTGTAAAACATAAGCAACGCCTAAATAATATCATATATAGATATACTGCAATGATAAACATTTCAGATCACAGATGAATACATTGGATATACTAGGAATCTGTAATTCGCACGAGCCTGTAACGAAAAACAGATTACGCGGTCGCGGTGAATAGCCAAATATCCCACCCAAGACCCCTACGGGTGCGGCAAACTACCCGCCAAGTACCTGAAGCGTAGCAACCTCCCTCATCTCCATGAGTAGGCCACTCGACACTTCGGCATACCCGGTAGTTTGTGCACCCCCTCCATGGGTCTATCCTAGGAGCAAAAACAGTAAAAAGAAATTATACAATGACGGCTACAACCCCGACCCGGTTGTGCGGCCATACAAATAATTATTACATCAATTTACAAATTTACATGAATTGAAAGAAAAGAAAACTCTCGTCTCACAACCCCCGGCTATTCACCCGCGACAATCCAACATATTCATATCCATATTCCAGCAACATTACAGATCACAGATTTGTATAACCCCCACTAATCGACATATAGCGATTAGTAGACATTCAATACAAATATCACATTACAGAAAAACCCGTTAGCTTAAGTCTTTTAGAAGTTCGATCAAAAATACGGATTTTCGGGACCCTAATATAAAATTTTCGTTCTGGAAAATCTGGGTTGAAAATATATATACTAAAAATCCCAAAATACCCCCAGAAGCACACTGTAGCAAAGAAACACCAGAGAGGGGGCAAGGAGGCCGCGGAACGGCGGCAATAGCAAGCTATTGCCGCGTTTCCGCGCTCGTTTAGGGGAATCAGTTGGTGATTTTTCTACAGTGTCTTTTAAAAACCCTGAGCCGATTTTAGGTGTTAAAATAATCAACTTTTGAACAGTAAAAAAATCGACAGAAACTCGAATTTTTGGGGTTCGTTTTTGGGACTTTTTCTTTGATCGATCTTCTAGTTACTAGCTAACATGTTAGATAGAGTTTAACTAGGCTCTGATACCACTGGAAGTCCATGCTACCTCTCCCGGTACTTTCGGGAATGCGGAATTTGGTAAAAAACGATTTTTACGGAGGTGGTAACATGGACCTAAAACCCGGATCTTGGTTAAACATCTATCTAGCAACCTAACTACGAGTTTCTAGCTACTCGGTTAGGGGGTTATACCTTGCTTGTCTTGAACTCCTTCGTCTTCAAGCTCCGATGGTGGTCCGGAATGGCTTCTTCTCGTCGTCTCCGTACGCCGAAGATAGATCCACCTGAAAGCTCCAACCTTTAGCTCCTTCTTCGTTCTTTGAAGAAACTAGTTCACTTGGTTTGCTAAACCTAGTGAACTAGAATGAGTAGAGAAGAGTTTGTATGGGATTTTATCTATGGTTCTTGATTCTCAACTCATGAGACAAGAGAACCATAGAATCAAGAGAGGGAGCAAGAGGTTGAGGGTGAGAGCAAAACAAGAGAGCTCAAGAACAAGAGAGAGAATGAGCAAGAAAGAATGAGCAACTCTTTTGTCTCTCACCCTCTCATAATCCAAAGTCATGATAACTCATCATACTAAAAAAGTCTTATGTGATGGTTGAAGCAACCATAACCATATCATTTCATGCACTCATTTTACACAAATGAGCAAGCAAACAAAAGACTTTGCCATGAAATGATGGCTATGGTTATCATGATGGTCAACTAGTCAAGCCTAGTCAACCGGTCAATAAAGTCAACAAGTCAACAAAAGTCAACAAGTCAACAAAAAGTCAACAAGTCAACAAAGTCAACAAAAGTCAACAAGTCAACAAAGTCAATCCTCCACAACCATGTCACCATAATACTTAATTAATATAATAGTTAATCACATATCATATTCTCATTAGGGTTGAACAAAAAGTCAAATAGTCAACGGTCAACTGTCAACAACCCTAATGAGAATCCGCTGCCTCTGTCTCCTTGTCAACTATGCATACGCACCCGCATCCGCGTTCCGAGGAACACGAATGCACACTGGATAAATCCAATCCCAAAAGGTACACTAGGATCTGGCTTAAACCAAAGCCCGCTAGTGTAAACTGTCCGGACACTGTACGTGCACAAGTGCACGGATGTGACCGAACCCTGTCGCAAAACCATGCGACCTGTCGTAATACCATGCGACCTCTACTCTTTTGCCTAAAGGCGAAAAGCTTTCTGTGTGGGATTCTAAAGACTCGACACTACGCTGGCAGTGGGTTTAACCACAGACCGCAAGCGGCACTAGCTGTGCGTAACGGTCCCCAGGTAGTGCCGACAAGAAGACCGACGAGGCGAAACCTATCTGAACTCCTACTGAGCCTGAGTGTGACATTCTCCGTACAGTCCGGTCTGTTCATCTGATACATCGCATGGCGGGCCTAGGGGGCGATAAACGTCAGTCCCCCAATAGCGGTACAAGTCGTGCCGGAGCGAAGCCCAAAACACCCTGAGATAACACTGGAAACCTACCAGTATATCTCGTTTGCCCTGGCCAGGGACTACTCGTGTAATGGCTCTCCTAGACACAGCGCGATGTCAACCCCCAATACCGGGAGAGACGAATCCTGTCTAACCGTCACTGCCTCCAAGTGCTTCGGGACTGCACCCAACCACTACCTGTTTGCATGACTCCTTTGAGCCGTGGTAGGGTAGTGATCAAAGTACAGTGGGAACACACTCGAGGCGAAGTGACAGTGTCAAGTCAGCGGACTAAGCTGTACTCATGTCACCTGGGAACTGATAACTGACGATAGGCATAATACCAACTAGTCAGTTCCCGACGAGTCCTGTCCAGTGTACCCGTAACTTAACGAGCACCCGCATACTATCTCAAGTACGACGTACTGACGGCTGTGGGACTGACCGTCTCCCACACTGGGATGAGAAGCGCATGCGCTGGTCTACTCCGGAGTATCGATGCCCTGTCTCGATAGTCCTGCGACCAGGGACCTGCATAAGGATGAGCTTATAGATTACCCAGCCCCACTAGTGTGACGGCTATCACATCGCTGGTAATCAAGCAAAGATCCTAAGGGCTCCACTAATGTGTATAGGCGATATACAAAAATAAACACATGTACACATTGAAGTAGAAACAAACCAAGTAGCATACTACTATTTTGAGCAAGATTGTATATACAAGGTGAATATCCCAAGCATCCATTAAGTAATATACAAACCAGTATGATACAGTAATGGCCTCTAGGGCATACACACTAACAATAGCCGAGCCAGAAGAAGCTCCTCAAGAGCTCGAAGATGGCGGACAAGCAACCTTTGATGAGCTAACCGAGATTGACTTAGGAACGCCCGATAATCCAAGGCCGACCTATATCAGCTCACTCTTGTCGGAAGAAATGAAAGAGCAGATAATTGCCCTGCTGCATGAGTTCGTTGACTGCTTCGTGTGGACGTACAAAGAAATGCCTGGCCTTTCCCCTGAAGTGGCCGTAAATAAGTTGGCTATATCTCCTGATGCTAAGCCAGTCAAACAAGCTCCTCGAAGAATGAGAAGGGAACTAGAAGAAAAGGTCATCGAGGAAACTAAGAAGCTCATCGATGCCGGCTTCATCAGGGAAGAGAAATATGCAGACTGGATCGCATGCATAGTCCCAGTGAAGAAGAAAAATGGGCAGATCCGAGTTTGTGTCGATTTCAGGGACCTCAACAAGGCATGTCCTAAAGACGACTTCCCGCTACCGGTCATGGAAATGATGGTCGATGACACCTTAAATTACGAACTGTTCACCTTTATTGATGGCTCGTCTGGATATAATCAGATCAAGATGTCGCCAGAGGATGAAAAACACACAGCATTTCGAACCCCGATCGGAATATATTGCTACAAGGTGATGCCGTTCGGACTGAAGAACGCAGGTGCTACATATCAAAGGGCAATGACCAATATCTTCGATGACCTAATCCATAAAGTCGTCGAATGCTATGTTGATGATTTGGTCGTCAAGACTAAAGCCAAGGCTGAACATATCCAAGATCTCAGGACCGTTCTCACCAGATTGAGGGAATTTGACCTGAAGATGAATCCTCTGAAATGCGCTTTTGGCGTGTCATCGGGAAAATTCCTGGGCTTCATAGTCCGACTGTAGGGTTCCTAGGCACTCTCAAGAGGTCTCGCAAGGCATCAACCATGCCAATTTCAAATTTTAACGGTGCCGAGAAACCCTAATACGGATCGTTGGCTAGAATTCTAGGCGAATAAGCAACTAGTTAACAACTTTAACTAAGAGTACGGAAATACAACCTTTGTAGATCCGGTCCTCCACCTCCACGGCTCCGTGATGAAGTCCTCTCCGCTGTCCAAATCAAATCCCGGACACTAGCGTCGGCTTCATCGGAGAAAGAGCGGGCTAGGTCATCGACGACGTGCCGAAGATGATCTACGTCGAGGCATCGCTAGATCAAGCTCCACCTTCACCAAGCCATGATAACTTGTGAAGGAAACACCCTATACTACTTGGCAAGAGGTAGAGGATGAAGAAATAGGAAGTGGGTAGACTTTAGAATTGGATTTCTCACTCATTTTCATCAATCACCATTGATGAAGAAAGGTTTTATTCATTGAAGAAGATGAAGAATAAGAAGCTAATATTATTATGATAAGTATTATCCTCAAAAAAATAATATGAATACTTATCATAATATAACCATAGTCAAGTGTAGAGAATGAATCATGGTTGAGTGGAATGGTTAGGGTTAAGCATGAGACAAAATGGTCACTTGGTCAAAGTCTTCATGAAGCTTCAAGAAAGAACAAAGAAAGCCACCATTTTTCTCTTTTGCTATTATTTTCCAAAACTAATAAATAAATAAATAAATGAATAAATAATCATAACCCTAACCATTCATAAAACCATGGTTCAATCTTCACACAAACACAAGTAAACATGTATCATCAAACATGATACAATCAAGTGCACAAAACTTTATCGAATATACAATGTGCACATCCGAGCGAGAAAATCCATTTAAAGTGAACCAATACTAGTTAATGCAAAGTAATATATCAAATATATAATTATACATTAAATCATTAAATCAACACTTGATTTAACGACCCGGTCATATCGCATATAACCGACTAATATACAATGTATCGATTTATCAAATCAATCCTTGATTCGATAACTAGGTTATATCGCATACAACCATATCGATACATTCATCGTGAGAATAGAATACGGTATCACATACACGCATTATTCTCGGTCCCGCACATATCTCATATGCGCTCCTATTTCGTTTCGCTTGAGCCAGGAAACCTCTGTGTAGGACTCTAAAGACTCGTCAATACGCCGGCAGCAGGTGATGATCATATCAAACACCCACAAGCCGCAAGCGGTCTGCTAAACGTAACAGCCACCCGGGTATTGAGCGATCAGAAGATCGACGAGCAAGCCCGCTCACACTCCAGTGAATCCAACCAGTAACACTACCGTACAGTCCGGTCTGATCGTCTGATATGTCGCATATCTCGCCTAGGGGTGGTAAACGTCAGACCCCAATAGCTCGATAAGTCGTGTCGATATGAGGTCTATAACATTTCGAGAAACTACTGGTAACACTTACCAGTAAATCTCAGCAACCCTGGCCAGGGATTTCCGGTTATAACCAATCGAACACAGCGCAACATCAACCCCCTATACCGGGAGAGACGAATCCCCTCCTATCGCTCATTGCCTCCATGTGACTCGGGACTGTACCCAAAAACCACCATTTTGCACGCCCTCTTGGGCGTGGTAAGATGGAAGTCAAAGCACAGTAGGAACCACACAAGACTCTATGACGATCTCGGGTCAACAGACTACTCTGTACCAGTGTCACCAGAGAACTGCCATCTGACGTACGGTATAATACCATCTGGGAGTTCTCGGCGAGTCCGTCCAGTGTACCCAGTCTCTACTGAGCACCCGTATATCATCTCTGATGTCAAACACCAATGGATATGGGATCATCCATCGCCCATCTGTATGGGTCGAGAAGGTATACGCTAGTCTACACTGGTATATCGATGCCCTGTCTCGATACACCCACGACTAGGGACCTTGAAGGATGTACTTTTGGACTACCATGTCCTCACTAGTATAATCCGCATCATAGTCCAGGTAGTCAAGTACACATCCTAAGGGCTTTACCAACATGTAACAGAGAGACAATTAGTATACACGTTAAGGTAAAGATCAACCAGATAGCATACTATCATGTCGAGCAAGAAAGTCCTCCCTATATATGT
Organism: Agapanthus africanus; assembly: GCA_030015575.1. Classification (NCBI taxonomy): domain Eukaryota; kingdom Viridiplantae; phylum Streptophyta; class Magnoliopsida; order Asparagales; family Amaryllidaceae; genus Agapanthus; species Agapanthus africanus. The sequence continues at coordinate 297,264,053 of CM057347.1, forward strand.
CCAAGCATCCACTACAATATACATCCTATGTATAGTAATGGCCTCTAGGGCATACATATAACTAACAATCTCCCACTTGCACTAGGGCCATCTGATAGCAGTGGTTGTAGTATCTCATACTCAACCATCCCTTAAAAGTCTATCTCTGGGAACAGGCCTTTGTGAGTGGATCCGCTGTGTTGTCCTCTGAGTCTTCTCTCCAAACCTCGATCACCCTGTAGATCAACCATCTCCATGATCAAGTGATACTGCCTTAGAATATGTCTGGATCACTGATGGGACCTGCGTTCCTTGGCATAAGCCACAACTCCATTGTCACACAATGGAAGGAACATAGTTCATCTTATGAACTAATATACACCCAGACTTCCTCTTTGGTAGCATCTCAAGTAGCGATGTATCCAGCCTTTATCGTCTAGTATGTCACGGTATCTAGATTGGAACTCTTCCAACATACCGTCCCTCTGCTTAGGGTAAAGACAATGCCTGTGACTGACACTCAGTCGTCTTTATCACCCTGGAACACTTCCAGTGATTCTCCCCAGGATCAACTGATACCATCTCACTACAACTAGTAAGTATCCTAATATCCAGTTAGATCTATCTCATAGATCCAAAACCCAGGATTTAGTAGGTATCGCTTTGATCATATATGGAGAATCATTGTGATAAGCGGAGATTGATCGAGCGTAGCATAGGAAACTCCTTCCCTATCAAGAGTATGTCATCCACGTACTCTATAAGGATCGTCACCATACTCCCTACTACCTTTCTGTTTATACAAGGTTCATCTATCATTTTGATGATGTCAACTTCTTTGACTAATTCATCAAAACAGATGTTCCAACTCCGCGATACCTGCTTTATCCTATAAAGCATCTTGTACACGTTTCCGCTGCTCCCACTGTCTACGAAGCCCTCTGGCTGTGTACTTATAGACGCACTCTTCTAAAACATCATTTAGAAAAGCAGTCATGGCACCCAACCGCCAGATATCGTAGTCATGGTATGTAGCCGTGGCAAGCAGGATCTGGATGGACTTAAGCATAGTCACTTGAAAAGGTTTCATCATAATCCACACCTGGTCAATGATGCTAACTTTTAACAAGCCTAGCTTTGAAAATCTCAACTTTTCCATGTATACCGAGTAATCTTCTCAAGATATACTTGCTCCTGATGGGGATTTAACCCTTCAGATATAGCAACCAAAGTCCATACTTTGTTGGTGTATAAAGATTCCATCTCAGATCACTAAGCATCCAGCCATTCTTACAGAGTCTCACTCCTGATGGCCAGCTCGAAGCTAGTTGGGTCATCATCTCATGATGCAATCCTCGCTCCCACTGTCATCGAGAAACCTTAGTATCTCTCAGGTGGGTGAGGAACCCTACTAGATCGGCGGAGAGGCTGAGGTTCATTGGAATATACTGAATCCTTTGGTTCTTTCAAATCTACTGCTGTAGTTTGTATAGCTGGAACCTTTCCAGTTCTACATAACTGACCTTGCCTCGAGCTTGTCCGGATTATGCTTTTAGACATAGCCCAGACAACCCCAAATCTTAACCAACTTAAGATATGGGCTCTTCCCTTATCATATCAAATATGAAGTGGTAGGCAACTGATTTGATTTGAACCCTATTCAATAGGTATGCAGCTTCTCAAGTGCATAACTCCCAAAAAAGAAATAGGTAACTCAGTAGTACTCATCATAGAGCGCACCATATCTTATAGGGTGCTATTGCTCCACCCCGATATACCATCGTGCTATGGTGTATACGGAGGAGTAATGCTGAGAGAGAATTTCATTCTCCTTTAGAATAATCCAGGAATTCCGTGCTCAAGTATTCTCCTTCTTGATCTCATCAAAGGACATAATACTTATACCCGTATTGGTTCTCTACTTCTAGCTTATATTCTGTGAATATCTCAAAAGGTTCGGACTTGTGTTTCAACAGGAACATAGGTCTGAATCTCGAAAGATCATCAGAGAATGTAACGAAGTACAAAGAACCAGTCCTGGCATATGTAGACAGGGGACCTTACATACATCAACATGTATCATCCCAAGAGTTCACTAACTCTTTCTCTGTTTCCAATAAACAGAGCTGGTGTCATTATATCTTTATGACACGACTGGCAAGTTTCACAAGATGTAGATTCAAACTGATTTAAATATGCATCTACATGTAACTTCAGCTAGTCGGGTCGCATTGATATGACCTAGTCTACAATGCCTCAAGAAGGATTCGTTCAATTCTGAACTCTTCCTCTTGTGTGTGTTCCGTACACTAAAGAACTGTAGTTTGATTTAGAACATCAATGCTTTTAGATAACGTGCCTGAACCGATCAACTTTTGATATAGGAAATGTTCAAAACATTATCCAGCTATATAAAATTTTATCATTTCTTTACTGATAAAGAGATAGATATGATTTTGTATATCAGGTTCGGTATCTAATAGCATTCGTTCAGAATCAATGTTTTGGTAATACAGAGTGACAGTGACCAACAGACTTGGCTGCAACACTTGCCCCGTTTTCTGTCTCATGAAACTTATCACCCGTTCTCAGTTCTTTACCTATCTGTAGCCCATGTAACATTTTACATATGCGGGATCCTGATCCGGTATCATATACCCAGAACGTAAAGGACACTGATAAACAGTTCTATATAATGAGAACACCCGAAGATGATGCATCAGCATGCACTCTCTTCGTTTGGGCGGCACGGGAATTCTGGTATTCCCCAATTTCCTGCTTTGTCTTATAACAATTATAAGTTGGAGCGGGACCAACGTTCCCCAGCTCAGTATAACAAGCGGGTTCGGTCAATATATCCGTATTATTATCTTGATTAAGGCGTGATATGGTCGCTACCTGGAGAGAGAGAGAAGAAAACACTCAGCGTGCGCTCTTGCAAGAATAGATTGGTTATTATTTTGTCTAATCAGGATGGCTCCCACTGTTTTTTATCAAATCTTCCTTCAAACCCTAAAAGGAAAGACTAGCCGGGATTAATTACACACTACAAGTTCGCCAATCTTTCAGCCAGGCCAGTGTCGGTACTTTGAGGGAGGTCCCCCGTGCTTTCGCACGAACCTAATTAATGTAAACCTCGTTTTCCAGAGGCGTAACCTCGTTAACACCTTTCTAGACACTTACTTGATCGGCTAATTGTAATGTGTAAAACTCTCCCAGGAGTAACTCTTACTCGCAGCGGGTATCGGGATCCAACTATCTCATAGAAGGTATGCAATCTCATTGCAAATTTCAACACTTGAAATTCCCGATAATATTTTGCCCCTAGCGTCCTATGACCTTGACGCAGGCCAACAAACCATAGTGCGCTAGTCAAGTTCAACCCGTCATTTCCTGATTGAATTAAACCCACCGGCACGACCCTTGACGCAGGCCAACAAAGTCGCACGACTATCCTAATCCAATCTGCATCATATGCATAAGCAGATAAATACTAGTTAGCTACCGCACACTACGCCTTGACGCAGGCCAACAAACGTAGCACGAATACTAACTAGCACATATCTGAAATGACGGAGGGCTACGACAGGTTTTTCTGAAAACCTATTGCGTAATGAACTTGATATCTTTATAGAATCAAATGATTTTAAAAATGGAGTGCTTTTGAGGCTTTTCTAGTTTTGCTAAAGGAGTCACTCCCGGTGAAGGGATCGTCGGTCCTTTCCTCATCGAATAAGGTGCGGGATATATCATATATATCACTGTGCAAAGCAAAAACTCTTAAAAGCAATCAAAAGACAAACCGAGTGTATAGCATCTGCCAGTTATTGCTAAAGGAGTCACTCCCGGTGAAGGGATCTCGGTCCTTTCCTCATCGAATAAGGTGCAGGATATATCACATATACCGCTATGCAAAGCAAGAACTGTAGCTACCTGTTTTATTTTTGAAATTCGATTCTACAATATCTTTAGGTTTCTTTTATTTCATTAATCACATTAATGAAGTCCCATCATTTAAGTACCTAAACATTACAGATAAATACGACGTACACTTATGCCATCCGCATTCGCCTCGATGTCCCCTCGTGCACCGTTAGGTTAGGTAACTAACGACAGAGCGGGGCAGGGCTAGCGCGGGTGTAAAACATAAGTAACGTCTATATAATATATCATATATACTATATACTGTATCTATCACAGAACATCACATGATCACATCACAGATATCGCAGCAGAAGAATCATATGAAATATTGGATATACTAGGACGTCCGTGTTTTCAATACGAGCCAGTATAAAACACGGATTCCACGGTCGTGATGAATAGCCAAACCCACACCCCTAGACCCCGACGAGAGCGGCAAGCAACCCTACCAATTCTAGAATTAGGAGACCCGGACTCGACTCCTCGAGTTGGTCTCCCACTGGACTCCAGAACCCGGTTACTTGTGCTCCCCTCCTTGGGTCTATCCTAGTGCGGAAAAGTAAATAATATACAGAGGGTGACATCTTCCGCAACCTGGAAGTGCCCCAATAAAAGAATATTACATACAAGTTTTTACATGAATGAAAATGAAAAACACTCATCTCACATAAAAACCCCCAGCTATTCAAACACGACGATCCAATATAACATATACAGCAACACATAACATCACATGTCATCAACGTAAGTAAATATGCGCATCCCAATTGTCGTTGACATATAGCAACGAAACCGGCGATATCACATATTACACTTACGGTCACAGAAAAGAAAATGTAAAACTACAACAGTTGGAATCTGCAACCACATCAGACATCGCATGCCTGACCAAATGAATTATTTAGACATCGCATGCCTAACAATTATAAACCCCGCATTTTAGTCTCAAAATCGAAAACACTTTTCAATATCAAGTCGGGCAATTCAACAAGATTCCCGACATCCTGATCGAATGCTCGTCGCAAACTTTAGTAGGCGGCCGCACCCCCGACGCCGTCGACGAAGTGCACCAAGGAAGAACACCGCTGCCGCGAGCACCCGAACGGATGCTTTCGGCGACGGGGTTCTCCTACAGTCACTTGGTCGGGGCTATGGAGCGAGGCTGTCTATTAAGTTTACCCGACGAGTATCCGCGTACGCTACGTGATTGCGACGGATTTTTGATCACATCAAAGTTCCGTGGCAACCGATCAAGTGAGACTAAAGTGCTATGTTTATAACATTCATTCAGTTATCTCATAACTATTTGTGAATTCCAATTATTGTATCCCATTCCAGATAAATAGAAAATGTTAAACTTTCCGATCGAACAGTCGAACACCCAAGATTTCCCAAAATAGATCAACACATGAAACAAGTCTAAAAACATTCAGTTCGTGCCTCGGTACCAACGGTCCAGCCGTAGAAGGGTCAAGCCAACGCCTCACATGTGGCACGCCGTACTGCCCCAAACCTGAAGGTTCAAAGGGCAGTTCAAGAAGGTCACATAATCGAGTTATGGTTTGTTGTCTTCTAGAGGGACCATCGCGTTACTTGCACTACTTAGAACGTCCTTAAACCTCGGAAAAATCCAACACTTGGAAATTTCCCGACAGGGGAAAAGGTGGGTATTTATATCCGATCGAACTTTTTAACATATTCAAAAATTATCCGGAAAAACACATAGACAGAGTTTGACAATCCGATCGAATGTACGAACTCCCAATACAACCCAAAATACTCAACTCTGGATTTCAGAATAAAAATTCCCAAGAAAACCAGCACTTCCAAATAGGAATTACTGTGCAAAATTTGATGGGAGAAGAGACAAAAGGGCCGTGGAACCGCCGCATTAGCACGCTAATGCCGCGGTTCCGCCGCACTTTTATGGAATTAGGAGCTAAATTTTGCGCCGTAATTCTTAGATTTCCCTGCTGATTTTTCTGCATATTTTTAATTTGCAAAAATCCACAAATTTGAAAAAAGTACAGAGAGCAAGTTTAAGTTAGGGTTTCGAATCGATCGGGTTTCAAACTTCGTCTACGCATCGCCTAAGGCTCTAGCTAGGCTCTGATACCACTGTAGGGTTCCTAGGCACTCTCAAGAGGTCCCGCAAGGCATCAACCATGCCAATTTCAAATTTTAACGGTGCCGAGAAACCCTAATACGGATCGTTGGCTAGAATTCTAGGCGAATAAGCAACTAGTTAACAACTTTAACTAAGAGTACGGAAATACAACCTTTGTAGATCCGGTCCTCCACCTCCACGGCTCCGTGATGAAGTCCTCTCCGCTGTCCAAATCAAATCCTGGGCTCTAGCGTCGGCTTCATCGGAGAAAGAGCGGGCTAGGTCATCGACGACGTGCCGAAGATGATCTACGTCGAGGCATCGGTAGATCAAGCTCCACCTTCATCAAGCCATGATAACTTGTGAAGGAAACACCCTATACTACTTGGCAAGAGGTAGAGGATGAAGAAATAGGAAGTGGGTAGACTTTAGAATTGGATTTCTCACTCATTTTCATCAATCACCATTGATGAAGAAATGTTTTCTTCATTAAAGAAGATGAAGAAGAAGAAGCTAATATTATTATGATAAGTATTATCCTCAAAAAAATAATATGAATACTTATCATAATATAATCATAGTCAAGTGTAGAGAATGAATCATGGTTGAGTGGAATGGTTAGGGTTAAGCATGAGACAAAATGGTCACTTGGTCAAAGTCTTCATAAAGCTTCAAGAAAGAACAAAGAAAGCCACCATTTTTCTCTTTTGCTATTATTTTTCAAAACTAATAAATAAATAAATGAATGAATAAATAATCATAACCCTAACCATTCATATAACCATGGTTCAATCTTCACACAAACACAAGTAAACATGTATCATCAAACATGATACAATCAAGTGCACAAAACTATATCGAATATACAATGTGCACATCTGAGCGAGAAAATCCATTTAAAGTGAACCAATACTAGTTAATGCAAAGTAATATATCAAATATATAATTATACATTAAATCATTAAATCAACACTTGATTTAACGACCCGGTCATATCGCATATAACCGACTAATATACAATGTATCGATTTATCGAATCAATCCTTGATTCGATAACTAGGTTATATCGCATACAACCATATCGATAAATTCATCGCGAGAATAGAATACGGTATCACATACACGCATTATTCTCGGTCCCGCACATATCTCATATGCGCTCCTATTTCGTTTCGCATGAGCCAGGAAACCTCTGTGTAGGACTCTAAAGACTCGTCAATACGCCGACAGCAGGTGATGATCATATCAAACACCCACAAGCCGCAAGCGGTCTGCTAAACGTAACGGCCACCCGGGTATTGAGCGATCAGAAGATCGACGAGCAAGCCCGCTTACACTCCAGTGAATCCAACCAGTAACACTACCGTACAGTCCGGTTTGATCGTCTGATATGTCGCATATCTCACCTAGGGGTGGTAAACGTCAAACCCCAATAGCTCGATAAGTCGTGTCGATATGAGATCTATATCGAGAAACTACTGGTAACACTTACCAGTAAATCTCAGCAACCCTTGCCAGGGATTTCCGGTTATAGCCAATCGAGCACAGCGCAACATCAACCCCCTATACCGGGAGAGACGAATCCCCTCCTATCGCTCATTGCCTCCATGTGACTCGGGACTGTACCCAAAAACCACCGTTTTGCACGCCCTCTTGGACGTGGTAAGATGGAAGTCAAAACACAGTGGGAACCACACAAGACTCTATGACGATCTCGGGTCAACAGACTACTCTGTACCAGTGTCACCAGAGAACTGCCATCTGACGTACGGTATAATACCATCTGGGAGTTCTCGGCGAGTCCGTCCAGTGTACCCAGTCTCTACTGAGCACCCGTATATCATCTCTGATGTCAAACACCAATGGATATGGGATCATCCATCGCCCATCTGTATGGGTCGAGAAGGTATACGCTAGTCTACACTGGTATATCGATGCCCTGTCTCGATACACCCACGACTAGGGACCTTGAAGGATGTACTTTTGGACTACCATGTCCTCACTAGTATAATCCGCATCATAGTCCAGGCAGTCAAGTACACATCCTAAGGGCTTTACCAACATGTAACAGAGAGACAATCAGTATACACGTTAAGGTAAAGATCAACCAGATAGCATACTATCATGTCGAGCAAGAAAGTCCTCCCTATATATGTCCAAGTATCCACTACAATATACATCCTATGTATAGTAATGGCCTCTAGGGCATACATATAACTAACACCGACATCGAGGGATCGAAGTTGACCCATCAAAGATAAAGGCTATCATGGAGATGCCCCCTCCGAAGAGTCTGACACGGCTAAGATCTTTTCAAGGCAAGCTTGCTTATATACGGAGGTTTATCTCAAATTTATCGGGGAGATGTAGGCCCTTCTCGAAGCTCATGAAGAAAGGAGCTCCTTTTATCTGGGATGCCGAATGTCAAGCAGCGTTCGAAAGCATCAAACAGTACTTGTTGCACCCTCCAGTGCTGGCCGCTCCCATTCTAAATAAACCGCTGATTCTCTACACTGCCGCGCTGGATGAGTCACTCGGTGCGCTCCTTGCCCAGAATAACGAGGAGGGAAAAGAAAATGCCCTCTACTACCTCAGTCGAACTCTAGTCGGGGCGGAATACAACTATTCCCCAATCGAAAAGCATTGCCTGGCTCTGATATTTGCTGTGAAGAAGCTGAGGCACTATCTGCTTGCTCATCGGGTTATGCTGATCTCTAAGGTCGACCCGCTCAAACACTTGAAGACCAGAGCGAGCCTAGCCGGCAGAATGGCAAGATGGGCTGTTATGCTACTCGAGTTTGACATAGTTGTTACTCCTTAGAAAGAAGTAAAAGGGCAAGCTCTTGCAGACTTTCTCGCTGCTCATCCCATACCAGAAGGATCGCCGCTAAATTGTGAGTTACCCGACGAACAAGTGCTGCACCTCGAGGAAGACGAGCTATATTGGGAGCTCTACTTCGATGGGGCCTCATCAATAAGGAGCTCCGGCAGATCAAGCGTCCCGGAGGTAAAAGCGGGGATAGGATTGGTGTTCACCACGCCATCAATGGGAACCCTACGGCGTTCTTTCGCTCTCACGGAACCTCGGACAAACAATGAAGCTGAGTATGAAGCTCTGATAGCTGGTTTGGAGCTCGCCATAGAAATGGAAATCCACCGGCTACGAGTTTACGGTGACTCCCAGCTCGTCGTCAACCAAGTAAGCGGTGATTATAAAATATACAAACCCGAGTTAGCTCGGTATAAAGGCCGAGTGGTGGAACTCATGAAACGGTTCACTCACATTGAACTAATGAGAGTCCCTAGAGCGTTGAATGGAAAGGCTGACGTACTCGCTCGCTTAGCCAAGGAGTTGGCCGATCCTGACATGGACGAAATTCTGATCATAGTCAGGAGCTGACAAATTCTACCCCCAGTCTCTCTACGAGAAGAGGAAAGCGCGGAACAGAAGAGCAGTCCTACCGAAGAAGCTTCGATCATCCAAGACGAGCCCGATTGGAGAGAACCCTTCATAGAGTACCTCCGATACGACAAGCTGCCCGAAGAAAAATCTGCGAGGATTCAGCTGAAGAAAAGAGCTCTCTGATACGTGTTTGTAAATGACACATTATACCACAGGTCATATGACCAACTCTGGCTCAGGTGTCTGTCGTTGGCCGAAGCCCGAAAGGTCATGAAAGATGTTCACTCGGGTGTTTGCGGTGCTCACCAATCTGGCCCCAAGATGCGACTTCAAATCAAACGGCTTGGGTATTACTGGCCCACCATGATACGGGATTACGAAGAGCATGAAAAGAAATGTCAGATCTGCCAAATCTATGGTGATTTCATTCACAAGCATCCCAATCCGTTGCATCCTACGGTGGCGTCGTGGCCCTTCGAAGTCTGGGGCACCGACATTGTTGGCCCAATTGATCCTCCATCATCCAAAGGCCACCGGTTCATACTGGCCGCGACAGACTACTTCTCCAGATGGGCTGAAGCTGTCCCACTAAAAGAAGTCAAGACAAAAGATATTCTGACATTCTTCCAGCATAATATTCTATACCGCTTCGGTACACCAAGAAGAATCATTTCTGACAACGGGCCTTCTTTCAAGAGCTTCAATGTCTCAAGGTTCGCTACTCAGCACAAGATAGACTGGAGATATTCCTCCATCTATAATCCAAGAGCCAATGGGCTAGCCGAAGCCTTCAATAAGACTCTATGCAAGCTCCTGAGGAAAAATGCTTCAGCCAACAAGAGACTCTGGAATCTCAAACTTCACGAGGCGTTGTGGGCATATCATACCACGCACCGTACTCCAACACAGTCCACTCCATACTCATTGCTCTTCGGAGTGGAGGCGGTCCTCCCCCTCGAAGTCGAAGTTCCAAGCTTAAGAATGGCCGTTCAGTACGAGTTGACGGAGGAGGAAAACGTGTTCCTTCGACTTGAAGAGCTCGATGCCCTCGAAGAAAAGAGGCTCGCGGTGCAACAAAATCTGGAGCTGTACCGAGCCCAAATGTCACAGGCCTATGACAAGGTAACCCGTCTCCGCGCTTTCAAGAAAGGTGAATTGGTGTTGGTCCTCAAAAGACCGATTATCCCCAATCGACATGCCAAGGGAAAATTCGAGCCAAACTGGGAAGGACCATACGTCATCGAGAAAGTGTTTGACGGAGGATCCTACCAACTAATAAGTGCCGAGGGAGAAAAGCCCATGCCACCCATCAATGGCCGATATCTCAAAAAATACTACACGTGAATGCTCCAAGTCGCAGGAGAATTGAGCACATCAGCCCTACGGTCTGGATCATACATCCTGCAAAACCGTATACAATCCACGGGCGTAAATGACCCCTATCTCTCCCAAATCCTGCCGGTGAGACTACTTTTAAAGTCCCACCAGCGGCAAAAAAAAGAGAGAAAAAGTGGGGGGGGAAATAAATAAAACAAACGGTATGTCCACAAGCAAACGGGCACGGATGAAAACCTGAAAGGGCTCCGTGAGTAAAAACAGCAGGACTACCGGCGAGTTTGTGAAAACCCGAAAGGGCACAAACTCGTGAAAAGAGATGAATACACTCGCAAAGTCCTCTCGACCTTGTGAGGAGAAAACCCCTGCGTGAGATCCTTACGACTCACAAAGGAGCAACACACTTAGGAATCCTCACGATTCGTAAGGAGAACATACACCTGCGAGATCCTCTCGACTCGTAGGGAGAAGATGCTTTTATGAGACCCTCACGGCTCATAAAATTGAAAAGCCTTAGGTGATAGGGACCCAAACCTGTCTCCTAAGCCATCGTTCCCCAACGGGCAACGGCAAATGATGAGTCGCTCCTGGCATTTCGCTTCAGTGTTAGCGGTGCTGATGCCAACCAAAAACCCAAATCCCAACGCAAATGATGAGTTGCTCCTGGCATTATTCCAGTGCAGCAATGCTGATGCCAAACAAAATCCAAATTCCAAGTCCCCAAACGGCAAATGATGAGTCGCTCCAGATACCATATTCCAGTGTAGCGATGCAGACGACAACCGAAATCCGATTTCTCAAAATTCTCCAGCCCTACGGTGGGTCCTCAAGTTGACCATCGTATACAATCCACGGGCTCAAATAATTCTCATCATACCCATGCTCCACCGTAATCACCAGTTACGCGGCTGGTCTCCACTTTGGGAATGATGCTCCATTGATAAGACCCACTCATGTGTCCTCACGATATATGAGGAGAACAAACCTTTGTGGGATCCTTACGACTCATAAAGGAAAAACACACTTAGGAGTCCTCACGACTCCTAAGGAGAAAATACACCTGCGGGATCCTTACGACTCGTAGGGAGAAAATGCTTTTATGGGACCCTCACGGCCCATAAAATTGAAAAGCCTTAGGCGATAGGGATCTAAACCTGTCTCCTAAGCCATCGCTCCCCAATCCCCAAATGGCGAATGATGAGTCGCTCCTAGCACCATACTCCAGTGCAGCGATGCAGATGCCAACCAAATTCTAAATCCAATACCCCAACGGCGAATGATGAGTCGCTCCTGGTACCATATTCCCGTGCAGCGATGCAGACGCCGACAAAGTTCCGAAATTTTTCCGGCCCTACGGTCTGGATCATACATCCTGCAAAACCGTATACAATCCACGGGTGTGAAACAATCCCAACCTCTCCCAAGTCCTACCGGTGAGAACACATTCAAAGTCCCAAAAAATATATATATATATACCAATTCCCAAATCCTCCCGGGGCAAATGATGAGTTGCTCCTGGCATTATTCCAGTGCAGCAATGCATATGCCAAACAAAAACCAAAATCCCAAAAACCTCTTAATGACAGATGATGATTCGCTCCTGGTACCATATTCCAGTATAGCGATGCTGATGTCAACCCAAATCAAAATCAACAAGTCAACTTCCACTCCGACACCGCAGAAAGCGGAGCAAGTCAGAATCCAATCTCGACACCGCAAGAGGCGGGGCAAGTCTAGTCTACCCCTGACACTGCAAGAAGCAGAGCAAGTCAAATCAAGCACCGACCGTCCAAGTCGCAAAAAGGGCAGAACCGACCGTCCAAGTCGCTAAAAGGGCAGAACCGACCGTCCACGTCGCTAAAATGGCAGAACCGACCGTCCAAGTCGCTAAAATGGCAGAACCGACCATCCACGTCGCTAAAATGGCAGCATCGACCGTCCAAGTCGCAAAAAGGGCAGCATCGACCGTCCACGTCGCTAAAATGGCAGCACCGACCGTCCATGTCGCAAAAAGGGCAGAACCGACCGTCCAAGTCGCAAAAAGGGCAGTACCGACCGTCCAAGTCGGTAAAATGGCAGCATCGACCATCCAAGTCGCAAAAAGGGCAGCATCGACCGTCCACGTCGCTAAAATGGCAGTACCGACCGTCCAAGTCGCAAAAAGGGTAGCATCGACCGTCCAAGTCGCAAAAATGGCAGCATCGACCGTCCAAGTCACAAAAAGGGCAGCATCGACCGTCCAAGTCGCAAAAATGGCAGCATCGACCGTCCAAGTCGCAAAAAGGGCAGCATCGACCGTCCAAGTCGCAAAAAGGGCAGCATCGACCGTCCACGTCGCTAAAAGGGCAGCATCGATCGTCCACGTCCCTAAAAGGGCAGCACCGACCGTCCAAGTCGCAAAAAGGGCAGCACAGGATTCCTACAAAGCGGGAACCAGATCACTCCGGGCCAGAGAAGATCTATCACGGACACTCCGTCTCGGAGACATGTCAAGCAACGACCGTCCATGTCGTAAAAAGGGCAGTGCCAGCTTCCCAAAAAGCGGGAACCAAATCAAGTCGCCTCCACGTGAAAGAAGATCCATCAATTTCATGCACACGACCCACATTTGTGGTGTGCATTTCTTGATGGGGGGCAATTTGTTGGGGTAAAAATTTACACCCCGGTTGATCAAGTCAAAATCAAAGTCAACCCCAAGCTAAGTAAGCCCAAGCCCAGATCCAGTAGGCCTATGCCCGGGTCGAGCCAGAACATGAAGCGGCCGGCCTCCCCCCATGGCAAGATAAAAATTTTGTAATAAATAATTTTGTTGTATTTCTTTTATTTTATTTTATGGATAAATGTAAGAAAAATAGACATAAAGCCAAATTTTTGTAAAGCCCATGGCTTATGTGCAAAAAGAAATGGCATATAATCCATGGGATAGGCAAAATGCCATTTTGTGAAGCCCAAGAAGTTATGTGTAAAGTGTATAGCCTATAAAGGCAAGGATAATGAAAAAATCTAACAACATTTCTCTCTCTCTAAAATTTTTTTCCAGATCTGAGATCTTTTCTTCTTCTTCAAGGTTCCAAAACCCTCTTCTTTCTCTTGAATTAAATCAAGAGTTTTACTCTTCTTTTTATAAAACAAATTAGTTTTTCACCACAAAACCCACAAATGGGAACTTGGATCTATCATTAGATTTCAAAAAGAAGAGATTTTTAGATCTCACATCCCATGAACCAGCCAACAGAGGAGCAAGAAGAAGAACCCATTTTCTCAACCAAAATATTTTTTTTTCTGGAGTTTAACTCCACTAATTTCTCTTCCGGGAGTTTCTGGGGCTAAAAGCCCTCTTTTCCTCGCCGGCGCGCTAGCGCTCGAGCGCAAAGCGCCCACGTGCCGAAACGTGGCGCGTTTGCGCTCCAGCGCACTGCGCGCGAGCGCAAAGCGCCCACGTGCCGACACGCATGCGCGCTTGCGCTCCAGTGCACTGCGCCCGAGCGCAAAGCGCCCACGTGCCGCCATGTGGCGCGCGCACTGCGCCCGAGCGCAAAGCGCCCACATGCCGCCACGTGGCGTGCTTGCGCTCAAGCGCACTGCGCCCGAGCGCAAAGCGCCCACGTGCCGACACGTGGCGTGCTTGCACTCAAGCGCACTGTGCCCGAGCGCAAAGCGCCCACGTGCCGACACGTGGCGCGCGCGCTTGCGCTCCAGCGCCTTGCGCCCGAGCGCAAAGCACCCACGTGCCGACACGTGGCGCGCTTGCGCCCGAGCGCCCAGCGCTCATGCGCAAAGCGCCCACGTGCCGACACGTGGCGCGCTTGCGCCTGAGCGCACAGCACCTAACCGCACAGCGCTCAAGGCGCTGGCCCCACGCATCCTTTGGATGTCTTTTCCCCCCTTTTGTTTATATATACATGTATATGTATACATATGTATACATATGTACACATACACACACTCCGCGACACTCTCCCCCTCAAAACAAATTTTGGGCCAGGGCGCTGCCCCGAACCCCGCAAAGGGGCTGCTAGCCCCCTTGACCCCCAGCCCGCTATCCGGGTAGCGGGACCCCCGTAAAAACTCTGCGTGGCTCCCGATATATCCAAAACCCCCTTTTAAAACAAAACACACGCACACCGCACATTGAGTTCGCATGACCAGTTTAACCCGTTAATCGGAGGTTCCCTCGCCCCAAAGGCGAGGGGTAATTAACGGCAGCTTAGTCCGCGGCTGCCGGAGATTCGGATCCCCACAATCATTAAACCCCAGCCTACCCGAGGTAGGGGGAATCTGTAGTACGCCTGACAAGCGTGCGCGTATTCCCATCTCAATGGGGTGACGAAAAACACCCTACAACACCGTTGGTAATTGTCATGACATGCGCAACACATACCTTGCTATAGCTATATGTACATCATGCATACATACTTACATATACACCCATATACCTTGCTATAGCTACATATGCCCATATGTGGTATTGTATTATCATTGACATTGAGACGTTGAATATTGTGCTATTGCGCATATGAAATGCATCATACATACATTCTTACATGTAGATACACATATCTTGCTATAGTTACATGTACACATCATATGATGCCGCACTTGATTTCGGAGGAATTGGGAACCGCATGCTATATTTTAAAACTGGTTTCATTTAAAAGAGCAGTTTTCCCTTAATATGCTCATATTGCTGTTTTATGTTGCATATATCAGATTTCATGGATTTTTTCATTGAGATATGGATTTCATGTGATTTATGGATTTGAGAACCGTGGGGATATTTCAAGAAATTATGTATTGTTTTGAAAACCCGGTTTCTCTTGATATGATATTTCGATGCGTCCAACATGAGTTTTCTCGGTTCAGAGACTTGTGTTAGATACCCAA
The DNA here is from genome assembly GCA_030015575.1 of Agapanthus africanus. Classification (NCBI taxonomy): domain Eukaryota; kingdom Viridiplantae; phylum Streptophyta; class Magnoliopsida; order Asparagales; family Amaryllidaceae; genus Agapanthus; species Agapanthus africanus. The sequence continues at coordinate 297,279,685 of CM057347.1, forward strand.
TTCGAGGAGTGATGGGGAACCATCTGCGGTTACATGGTGGACCCGGTGAGATACCCCAGGGAAAGAAGACTCGTATTGTTAGGCGGTGAGCCTGGCAGGGGAGCACTACCGACCGGTGATAGTATAGAACTCGGCGGTTATCTAGAGGATACCGTGTGGGAGTTATGACATGACATATATTGAGGGTCGATCTGGGTATGCGGCACCTGAGTGATGAGTATTTACGTGTCGATGCTGGACACGAGTATTTCATGAGGTTTCGAGTGTCGATGTTGGACACTCAGGTTCCATGAGATTTGCAGATTTAAGGCCGATCTGAGTGACGGCGCTTGAGGTATAGGGATTTAGGGTGTCGTTGATAGACACCAGGATTTTCCACGATGATGATTCATTCATGGTGTTATGTTGTGTCCCATACTCAGCATTTATTTGATATGCATTGCTTCATGTATTTGTAGTACCTGATGGAGTACCTTGATCATGATTGTTGCATATCCATATTGCCATATTTATGCTATCAGATTGCATGTTATAAATTATCGCCGTTCGTGCATACTTGCGATTACAGTATGATGTTATTTACTATTCATGAGTAGGCAACTCACCCCGTTGTGCCATAGTGTTTTGCAGGCCTGACCCTCAGAGTAGTCGCGGCAGGGCTTCATATTATCTCTACTTTTGCGGATACCGCTACGGTTGGCTGTGAGGCCGTTTGCTATAGGTGGGTTTGAAGTTATCCGATGATGTTCATTATTTATCTTTTGTATCTAGTACTCTCCATATACCACCTTCATGTATTTGACTTAGAGACGAGTTGTGAGGATCGATGTTGTATTATTTTGTGACTCTGGGTGCCGTGCTCGTGGAAGCTGGCCTTGTTATGAAGTTTTACCTCCTTATGCTGTTTTCGTTTATATTTCTTCACTACGGCGTCGTATATATGCTTGGGGTGGTTGTTTCCGCCGTTGGACGTGATTTGCTCCCGTTTGGGGATGCTTTTTTTTATTTTATGTTGTACCCTTTTCAGGGCATGTTTATACAAAGGAGGTGCTGCCGAAATTTTTAAGAAAGTGAACTGAAATTTAATGGATTTTACATGAGATTCCTGAAGGTTTTTAACAATGTTTTTCATCACTTATTCTTTTTGGTGGGTTAGATTTCTGGGTTTCGGCTTACTTAAATTGCGTACGCCTGTTGATGTCACGTGGTTTAAGTGCCGGTCACGTGCCTAAATTTGGGTCGTGATAGTAGTAGCTAATTAGTTCTTATTTGCAACCATATGATGCGATTAGATTAGGGTAGTCGTATGACTTTGTTGACCATAACCAAGGGTCGTACGGGTGGGTTTAATTCAATTAGGAAATGACGGGTTAAACTTGGCTAGCGCTTATGATTTGTTGACCACAACCAAGGTCATAAGATACCAGGGGCAAAATATTATTAGGAATTTCAAGTGTTGAAAATTGCAATGAGATTGCATATCTTCTATGAGATAGTTGTATCCTGATACCCGCTGCGAGTAAGAGTTACTCCTGGGAGAGTTTTTCACTTTACAATTAGCCGATCAAGTAGGTGATGAGAAAGGTGTCAACGGGGTTATGCCTCTGGGAAAACGAGGTTTATTTTAATTAGGTCCATGAGAAAGCACGGGGAACCTCCCTCAAAGTACAGACACTGGCCTGGCTTAAAGATTGGCAAACTTGGAGGGTGTAATTAATCCCGGCTATTCTTACCTTTTAGGGTTTGAAGAAAGATTTGATAAAAATAGTGGGAGCCATCCTGATTAGATAAAATAATAACCAATCTAATCTTGCAACAGTATACGCAGAGTGTTTTCTTCTCTCTCTCTCTCTCTCTCCAGGTAGCGACCGTGACATGCCTTAATCAAGATAATAATATTGATGTTTTGACCAAACCCGCTTGTTATACTGAGCTGGGGAACATTGCTTCCGCTCTATCTTATAATTGTTATATGTTCGAGCAGGAAATAGGAGAATATCCGTATTCCTACGCCACCCAAACGAGGAATGAGCAAGTTGATGTATCTTCTTCGGGTGTGTTTATTACCGAGAACTGTTTCTCAGTATACTTTATGTCCTGGGTATTAGATACCGGATCAGGATCCCACATTTGTAATCTGTTAAATAGGCTAAAGAAAAGTAGAGAACTGGGAATAGGTGATCATTCTCTAGAAGTAGGGAATGGTGCAAGTGTTGCAGCCAAAGCAGTTGGCGAATATCACCATGTATTACCAACTGGCAATACATTGATTCTGGACGAATGTTATTACATACCGAACCTGATATGAAACATTATATCAGTTTCTTTATTAAGTAAAGAAGGATATAATCTTGTATTGTAGGATAATGTTATGAACATTTTCCTGAATCAAAAGTTGATTGGATCAGGAACGTTATGTAATGGCATATACGATCTAAATCAAACTACAGTTCTTAACGTACAGAACACACACAAAAGGAAAAATTTAGAAATGAACGAATATTTCTTGTGGCATTGTAGACTAGGTGATATTAATGCGACACGACTAGCTAAGTTACATAAGGATGGATATTTGAACCCGTTCGAATTTACATCTTATGAAACATGCCAGTCATGTCTCAAGGGAAAAATGACCAAAACTCTGTTTACTGGACACGGAGAAAGAGCTACTGAACTCTTGGGACTGATACATAGTGATGTATGCGGTCCTATGTCTACACATGCCAGGAATGGTTCTTCATACTTCATTACATTCACTGATGATCTCTCAAGATACAGACATATGTTCCTGTTGAAACACAAGTCTGAAACTTTTGAGAAAATCAAGGAATATAAGTGCGAAGTTGAGAACCAAATGGGTAAAAATATTAAAATCCTTCAATCTGATCGGGGAGGAGAATACTTGAGCACGAAATTCCATGACTATTTAAAAGAGAATGAGATTCTCTCTCAGCTTACTCCTCCATATACACCATAGCACAATAGTGTATCGGAGCGAAGGAATCACACCCTATTAGATATGGTGCGCTCTATGATGAGTATTGCTGAGTTTCCTATTTCCTTTTAGGGTTATGCGCTTGAGACAGCCGCATACCTATTGAATAAAGTTCCAACCAAATCAGCGCCTACCACTCCATATGCGATATGTTATGGGAAGAGACCATGTCTTAACTGTTAGTTATATGTATGCCCTAGAGGCCATTACTGTACATGAGATGTATATTGTAGTGGATGCTGGGACATATATAGGTAGGACTTTCTTGCTCGACATGATAGTACCCTATCTGGTTGCTCTTTATCTTAACATGTATACTTACTGTCTTTCTATTACATGTTGATAAAGCCCTTAGGATGTGTACTCGACTTCCAGGACTATGAAGCAGATCATGCTAGTGGGGCCTGGGTATTCCATGAGTACATCCTTCAATGTTCCTAGTTGTGGGAATATCGAGACGGGGCATCGATGTTCCAGAGTAGACTAGTGTATATCTTCTCGACCCATGTGATGGGCGATGGATGATCCCATATCCATTGGTGTTTGACATCAGAGATGGTATGCGGGTGCTCAGTGGAGATTGGGTACACTGAACGGACTCGCCGATAACTCCCAGATGGTATTATACCTCACGTCAGATGGCAGTTCTCTGGTGACACTGGTATAGCTTAGTCTGTTGACCCGAGATCGTCATAGAGTCTTGTGTGTCTCCCACTGTGCTTTGATTTCCACCCTACCATGGCTCTACTGAGTTGTGCAAACAGGTGGTTTTTGGGTACAGTCCCGATTCACATGGAGGCAATGAGCGATAGGAGGGGATTCGTCTCTCCCGGTATTGGGGGTTGATGTTGCGCTATGCTCGACTGGCCATGACTGGAAATCCCTGGCCAGGGTTGCACTGATTTACTGCTAAGTGTTATCAGTAGTTTCATTCTTTTTATGGACCTTACATCGGCATGACTTATCAAGCTACTGGGGTCTGACGTTTACCACCCCTAGGCGAGATATGCGACATATCAGACGAACAGACCGGACTGTGCGGTAAGTGTTACTGATTGGATTTGCAGGAGTGTGAGCAGGCTTGCTCGTTGATCTTCTGATTGCTCAATAACCAGGTGGCCGTTACGTTTAGCAGACGCTTGCGGCTTGTGGGTGATTGAAATGATCACCACCTACTGCCGGCGTATTGACGAGTCTTTAGAGTCATACACAGAGGTTTCCTAGCTCAAGCGATACGAAATAGGAGCGCATATGAGATATGCGCGGGACCGAGAATAATACCAGTATGTGATACTGTATTCGATTATCACGATTTGTATCATCGGACGGTAATATGAGATATAACCGGGTTACCGAATCAAGTGTTGATTCGATATATTGATACACTAGATATTAGTCGGTTATATGCGATATGACCGGATCGTTAAATCAAGTGTTGATTTAATGATTTAATGTATAATTATATATTTGATATATTACTTTACATTAACTAATACTGGTTCACTTAAGATTGACTTTCTCACTTTATGTGCACAAGTTGTATATGTGATATATGTTTGTGCACTAGTTTGTATCATGATTGATGATACATGCAAATTTGGGTGTGTGTATGACTTACACCATATTTAAGATAATGGCTTTGGTTTTTATTTATTTTGGTAAAACAAAATGGTGGTTTTCTTTGTCTTGGTTTGAAGCTTCATGAAGCTTTTTAGCATCTTTGAAAAAGTCCACTCATTTTGTTTTGCATAAGATTTTTATTAACCAAACCATTAACTCAAACTAGGGTTTACTCTCTACAAAGGTTAACCCACCCATGGTTGCATTATGTTAGACTTCACTTGATTATTCTTTTTAGATAATTCTTTTTCTTTTCTTTCTTCTTCTTCTTCTTCAAGAAGAAGAAAAGCTTGCCAGAAATTTTCAAGTGAAGAAATAGAGTGAGAAATACAAATCCAAAGTGAACCCACTTCCTATCATCCTCTACTACTTGCCATTTAGTTTAGGGTGTTCTCTTCACAAAGTTCATGACCTAGTGAAGATGGAGCTTGAGTTTGAGTCTCCTCGACGTAGATCATCTTCGGCAGCCCGTTCATTTCTTCGAGGAAACTGTCACAAGAGTCCAGGATCTCGATGATCGCAGCGAAGGAACGTCAACACGGAGCTTTAGAAGTGAAGGACCAGATCTACAAAGGTCGTAATCCCTAACCCTTAGAAGTAAAGTTGTTTACTTGCTATTCGTTTCGCCTAATCTCTAGTATACGATCTTGGTTAGGGTTATTTGGCTAATTTTTGAATCGGGCATGGTTGATACCTTGTAGAACCTTATGAGAGTGCCTAGTAACCCTACAGTGGTATCAGAGCCAAGTTAGAGCTTTAGGCGATGTCTAGGCGAAGTTTAAAGTCCGATCGAACCCGGATAACCCCAATTAAACCCTTCTCTGGACATTTTTTGAAAATGTGATTTTTTCTGAATTAAAAATACTCAGAAAAACAAGCAGGAAAAACTAAGAATTACTGTGAAATAAGGCCCACTAATTCGCTCATTCGGCCGTGGAACCGCCGCCAAACCCTTGGTTTGGCCGAGGTTCCGCGGCCAAAATTTTGAATTAGTCCCTGGAACTTCATATATTTATTCTTAGGTCCTTTCTTGTAATTTTTTTCTGGTAATGTTTTAATTCCACTCAAGTGTTGAGTTTTCTAGGGTTGTATTAGGGACTCGTTGATTCGATCGGATAATTTAACTTTGTTTAGTTTGTCCGGGTAATTTTTTGAACGTGTTAAAAAGTTCGAACGGATATCAATAACTCACTTTTTCCCCTGCCGGAAAATTTCAAAGTGTTGGATTTTTCTATAGTTTAAGAACGTTCTAAGTCATGCAAGTAATGCGATGGACCCTCTAGAAGACAACAAACCTTAACTCGATTATGTGACCGTCTTGAACTGTCTTTTGAACCTTAGGGTTTGGGGCAGTACGGCGTGCCGCATGTGAGACGTTGGCTTGACCCTTCTACGGCTGGACCATTGATACTGTGGCATGTAATGGATGTTTTAAAACTAATTTCAAGTGTTGAGAACTATTTGGGAAATCTTGGGTGCTTGTTTATTCGATCGGAAAGTTTAACATTGTCTATTTATCTGGAATGTGATACAATAATTGGAATCAACAACATTTCAATTTTATAAGTCTTGCAGTTTAGTCTCAGATGATCGGTTGCCACGGAATTTTGATGTGATCAAAAGTCCGTCGCAATCACGTAGCGTACACGGATACTCGCCGGGTAAATTTAATAGACAGCTACACCCCATAGCCACGACCAAGTGACTGTAGGAGAACCCCGTCGCCAAAAGCATCCGTTCGGGTGCTCGCGGCAGCAGTGTTCCGCCTTAGTGCACTTCGTCGACGGTATCGGGGGTGTGGCCGTCTACTAAAGTTTGCGACGAGCATTCGATCAGAATGTCGGGAATCTTGTTGAATTGCCTGACTGATTATTGGAAAGTGTTTTCAATATTGGGACTAAAATGCGGGGTTTATAATTGTTAGGAATTTGATGTCTAAGGAATTCATTTGATTAGGCATGCGATGTCTAAAGAGGTTGCGGATTCCAACTGTTGTAGTTTTACACTTTCTTTTCTGCGACCGTATGTGTAATATGTGGTGTATCGCCGGTTTCGTTGCTATACATCAACGACATTTGGGATACGCATATTTATTTACGTTGATGATATGTGATGCTATGTGTTGCTGGATATGTTATATTGGATCGTCGTGTTTGAATAGCCGGGTTTTTTTTATATAAGATGAGAATTTTTCTTTATCATTCATGTAAAATTCATTGTATGTAATATTCTTTTATTTGGGGCACTTCCAGGTTGAGGAAGATGTCACCGTTGATGTATATTATTTACTTTTCCGCATTAGGATAGACCCAGGAGGGGAGCACAAGTAACCGGGTTCTAGGGTCCAGTGGGAGACCGCCTCGAGGAGTCGAGTCCGGGTCTCCTAACTCTAGAATTGTTAGGGTTGCTTGCCGCTCTCGTAGGGGTCTAGGGGTGTGGGATTGGCTATTCATCACGACCGTGGAATTTGTGTTTTATATAGGCTCAAAATAAAACACGGACGTCCTAATATATCCAATAATTCATATGATATTTTCTGCTGTGTTATCTTTGATGTGTTCATGTGATATGTTCAGATAGATATTGTATATAGTATATATGATATATTATATAGACGTTGCTTATGTTTTACACCCGCGCTAGCCCTGCCCCGCTCTGCCGTTAGTTACCTAACCTAACGGTGCAGACGGGACATCGAGGCGAATGCGGATGGCATAAGTTTACGTTGTATTTATCTGTGATGTTTAGGTGGATTTAAATGATAGGACATTCATTAATGAGATTAATGAAAGAAAATAAACCTAAAAGATGTTGTGGAATCAAATTTCAAAAATCAGGTAACTCTAGTTGTTGCTTTGCATAGCGGTGTTCCTTGTAGAACATCCAGCACCTTATTCGATAAGGAAAGAGCCGAGATCCCTTCACCGAGAGTGACCTCTTTAGCAATAACTAGCAGATGCTACAACCTTCGGTTTGTCTTTTGACTGCTTTTCTAGTTCTTGTTTTGCATAGTGGTATTGTGAATATCCTGCACCTCATTCGACAAGGAAAGAGCCGAGATCCCTTCACCGGGAGTGACCTCTTTAGCGAAACTGGCAAAAGCCTAAAAAACGCTCCATTTTAAACCATTTGATTTCGCAACGAGATCAAGTTCAAAGCATTAAAGGTTTTCTTAAAAACCATCCCCAACCCTCCGTCATTTTAGGAAGTAGAGTAATTAGTATTCGTGTTGTGTTTGTTGACCTTAGTTAAGGCATATTGTACGGTAGCTAAGTGATGTCTTCCTACACCGCATATGATGCGATTAGTTAGGACAGTCGCGTGACTTTGTTGACATTAGTTAAGGGTCATGTGGGTGGGTCTAATTAATCACAAAATGATGGGTAGAGCTTGACTAGTGCTTATGGTTTGTTGACCATAGTTAAGGTCATAAGTACTAGAGGTAAAAACCTTTATCGGGAGTTTCAAGTGTTGAAATTTGCAATGAGATTGCATACCTTCTATATGATAGTTGGATCCTGATATCCACTGCGAGTAATTGTTACTCCTAGAAGAGTTTTGTACTTTACAATTAGCCGATCAAGTAGGTGTCCAGAAAGGTGTCAACGGGGTTACGCCCCTGGGAAAACGAGGTTTATTTTAATTAGGTCCGTACGAAAGCACGGGGAACCTTCCTTAAAGTACCAGCACTGGCTTGGCTGAAAGATTGGCGAACTTGTAGAGTGTAATTAATCCCGGTTAGTCTTTCCTTTTAAGGTTTGAAAGAAGATTTGATAAAAACAGTGGGAGCCATCCTGATTAGATAAAATATATAACCAATCTAATCTTGCAAGAGTGCACGCAGAGTGTTTTCTTCTCTCTCTCTCTCCAGGTAGCGACTATGTCACGCCTTAATCAAGATAATAATATGGATGTATTGACCGAACCCGCTTGTTATACTGAGCTGGGGAACGTTGGTCCCGCTCTAACTTATAATTGTTATAAGACAGAGCAGGAAATTAGGGAATACCAGGATTCCCATGCCGCCCAAACGAAGAAAGTGCCTGCTGATGCATCTTCTTCGGGTGTGTTCATTACATAGAACTGTTTCTCAGTATCCTTTACGTCCTGGGTATGTGATACCGGATCAGAATCCCGCATATGTAATCTGTTACATGGGCTACAGATAGGTAGAGAACTGAGAACGGGTGATACGTTTCATGAGATAGAAACGGTGCAAGTGTTGCAGCCAAGTCTGTTGGTCACTATCACCCTATATTATAAGAATACATTGATTCTGAATGAATGTTATTAAGTACCGAACCTGATATACAACATCATATCAGTCTCTTTATTTACTAAAGAAAGGATATAATTTTGTATTGTTGGATAATGTTTTAAACATTTCCTATATCAAGAGTTGATCGGTTCAGGTACGTTATCCAGAAGCTTTGACGTTCTAAATCAAACTACAGTTCTTAGTATAAAGAACGCACACAAGAGGAAGAGTTCAGAAATGAACGGATCCTTCTTGAGGCTTTGTAGACTAGGTCATATCAATGCGACCCGACTAGCTAAGTTACATTTAGATGTATATTTAAATCAGTTTGAATTTACATCTTGTGAAACTTGACGGTCATGACACAAAGATAAGATGACCATAGCTCCGTTTACTGAAAACAGAGAAAGAGTTAGTGAACTCTTAGGACTGATACATAGTGATGTATGAAGGTCCCCAGTCTACATATGCCAGGACTGGTTCTTTGTACTTCATTACATTCATTGATGATCTCTCTAGATTCGGACACATGTTCCTCTTGAAACACATGTCTGAAGGTTTTGAGAAATTCAAAGAATAAAAGATAGAAGTAGAGAACCAAAACGGGTATAAGTATTATGTCCTATGATGAGATCAGGGAGGAGAATACTTGTGCATAGAATTCCTGGACTATTCTAAACGAGAATGAGATTCTCTCTCAGTATTACTCCTCTGAATACACCACAGCACAACGGTGTATCGGGGCGGAGCAATCGCACCATATTAGATATTGTGTGCTCTATGATGAGTATTACTGAGTTACCTGTTTCTTATTGGGGGTCATGCACTTGAGAAGCTGCATACCTATTAAATTGGGTTCGAATCAAATCAGTGCCTACCACTCCATATGAGATATGGTATGGGAAGAGCCCATCTCTTAAGCAAGTTAAGATTTGGGGTTGTCCGGCCTATATCAAAAGCAAAATCCGGACAAGATCGGGGCAAGGTCAGTTCTGTAGAACTGGAAGGATTTCCAGCTATACAAACTACAGGTGATAATTTGACAGAACCAAAGGATTCTATAGTCCCCGATGAATCTCAGCCTCTCCGCCGATCTGGTAGGGTTCTTCATCCGCCTGAGAGATACTTCGGTTTCTCGATGACAGTGGGAGCAAGGAATGCATCATGAGATGATGACCCAACTAGTTTCAAGCAGGCCGTCAAGAGTAGGGACTCTGTAAGAATGGCTGGATGCTTAGCGATCTGAGATGGAATCCATGTACACCAACAAAGTATGGACTTTGGTTGCTATATCTGAAGGGTTAAAGCCCCATCAGGAGCAAGTATATCTTGAGAAGATTACTTGGTGTAGATTGAAAATTTGAGACTTTCAAAGCTAGAATTGTTAAAGGTTTTCGTCATCGACCAGGCATAGATAATGATGAAACCTTTTCCAATGGCTATGCTTAAGTCCATCCGGATCCTACTTACCATTGCTGCATACCATGACTGCGATATCTAGTGGTTGGGTGTCATGACTGCTTTTCTAAATATTGATTTAGAAGAGAGCGTTTATAAGTACACAGCCAAAGGGCTTCGTAGACAGTGGGAGCAGCGGAAACGTGTGCAAGATGCTTTATGGGATAGAGCAGGCATCGCGGAGTTGGAACATCTGTTTTGATATAGTAGTCAAAGAGTTTGACTTCATCAAAATGGTAGATGAACCTTGCATATACAAAAAGGTAGTAGGGAGTATGGTGGTGATCCTCGTAGAGTACGTGGATGACAAACTCTTGATAGGGAAGGAGTTTCCTATGCTATGCTCGGTCAATCTCCGCTTATCACAAGGATTCTCCGTATAGGATAAAGGTGATACCTCCTAAATCCTGGGTTTTGGATCTATGAGATAGATCTAAATGGATATTAGGATTCTCACTAGGTGTAGTGAGATGGGATCAATCGATCCTGAGGAGAATCACTGGATAGCTTCCAGGGAGATAAGCACGACTGAATTCCAGTCGCAGGCATTGTCTTTACCCTCAGTGGAGGGATGGTATGTTGGAAGAATTCCAAGCTGAGATACCGTGGCAAACTAGACGATAAAGGCTGGTGACATCGCTATCAACGATACTACTAAAGAGTCAGTTTGGGTAGATATTAGTTCATGTGATGAACTAGGTTCCAACCATTGTATGACAATGGTGTTGAGGCTTTGGCCCAGGAACCCCGGTCCCATCAGTGAACCAGACATATTCCAAGGCAGTATCACCTGATCATGAAGATAGTTGATCTCCAGGGAGATCGAGGTTAGGAGAGTAGACTCAGAGGACAACACGGCAGATCCACTCACAAAGGCCTTTTCCCAGAGAGAGACTTTTATGGGATGGTTGAGTATGAGATACTGCAACCATTGCTACAGATGGCCCTAGTGCAAGTGGGAGATTGTTAGTTATATGTATGCCCTAGAGGCCATTACTGTACATGAGATGTATATTGTAGTGGATGCTGGGACATATATAGGTAGGACTTTCTTGCTCGACATGATAGAACCCTATCTGGTTGCTCTTTATCTTAACATGAATACTTACCGTCTCTCTATTAAATGTTGATAAAGCCCTTAGGATGTGTATTCGACTTCCAGGACTATGATGCAGATCATACTAGTAGAGCCTGGGTAGTCCATGAGTACATCCTTCAATGTTCTTAGTCGTGGGAATATTGAGACGGGGCATCGATGTTCCAGAGTAGACTAGCGTATATCTTCTCGACCCATGTGATGGGCGATGGATGATCCCATATCCATTGGTGTTTGACATCAGAGATAGTATGCGGGTGCTCAGTGGAGACTCGGTACCGTGAACGGACTCGCCGAGAACTCCCAGATGGTATTATACCTTACGTCAGATAGCAGTTCTCTGGTGACACTAGTACAGCTTAGTCTGTTGACCCGAGATCGTCATAGAGTCTTGTTTGTCTCCCACTGTGCTTTGATTTCCATCCTACCACGGCTCTACTGAGTTGTGCAAACAGGTGGTTTTTGGGTACAGTCCCGATTCACATGGAGGCAATGAGCGATAGGATGGGATTCGTCTCTCCCGGTATTAGGGGTTGATGTTGCGCTATGCACGACTGGCCATAACTGGAAATCCCTGGCCAGGGTTGCACTGATTTACTGGTAAGTGTTATCAGTAGTTTCATGCTTATTATGGACCTTACATCGGCATGACTTATCAAGCTACTGGGTCTGACGTTTACCACCCCTAGGCGAGATATGCGACATATCAGACGAACAGACCGGCCTGTGCGGTAAGTGTTACTGATTAGATTTGCAGGAGTGTGAGCAGGCTTGCTCGTTGATCTTCTGATCACTCAATACCCGGGTGGCCATTACGTTTAGCAGACCGCTTGTGGCTTGTGGGTGATTGATATGATCATCACCTACTGCCGGCGTATTGACGAGTCTTTAGAGTCCTACACAGAGGTTTCCTGGCTCAAGCAAAACGAAATAGGAGCGCATATGAGATATGTGCGAGACCGAGAATAATACCAGTATGTAATATTGTATTCGATTCTCGCGATTTGTATCATCGGACGGTTATATGAGATATAGCCGGGTTACCAAATCATGTGTTGATTCGATATATTGATACACTAGATATTAGTCGGTTATATGCGATATGACCGGATCGTTAAATCAAGTGTTGATTTAATGTATAATTATATATTTGATATATTACTTTACATTAACTAGTATTGGTTCACTTAAGATTGACTTTCTCACTTTATGTGCACAAGTTGTATATGTGATATATGTTTGTGCACTAGTTTGTATCATGATTGATGATACATGCAAACTTGGGTGTGTGTATGACTTACACCATATTTAAGATAATGGCATAGGTTTTTATTTATTTTGGTAAAACAAAATGGTGGTTTTCTTTGTCTTGGTTTGAAGCTTCCTGAAGCTTTTTAGCATCTTTGACAAAGTCCACTCATTTTGTTTTGCATAAGATTTTTATTAACCAAACCATTAACTCAAACTAGGGTTTAGTCTCTACAAAGGTTAACTCACCCATGGTTGCATTATGATAGACTTCACTTGATTATTCCTTTTAGATAATTCTTATTCTTTTCTTTCTTCTTCTTCTTCTTCTTCAAGAAGAAGAAAAGCTTGCTAGAAATTTTCAAGTGAAGAAATAGAGTGAGAAATCCAAATCCAAAGTGAACCCACTTCCTATTTCATCATCCTCTACTACTTGCCATTTAGTTTAGGGTGTTCTCTTCACAAAGTTCATGACCTAGTGAAGATGGAGCTTGAGTTTGAGTCTCCTCGATGTAGATCATCTTCGGCCCCGAAGTCAACGAGCTAGCCCGTTCATTTCTCCGAGGAAACCGTCACAAGAGTCCGGGATCTTGATGATCGCAGCGAAGGGACGTCAACACGGAGCTTTAGAAGTGAAGGACCAGATCTACAAAGGTTATAATCCCTAACTCTTAGAAGTAAAGTTGTTTACTTGCTATTCGTTTCTCCTAATCTCTAGTATACGATCTTGGTTAGGGTTATTCGGCATGTCTAATTTTTGTATCGGGCATGGTTGATACCTTGTAGAACCTTGTAAGAGTGCCTAGTAACCCTATATTAACGAGTTAAGATATGTGGTTGTCCGACCTATGTTGAAAGGCAAAATCCGGACAAGCTTGAGGCAAGGTCAGTTCTGTGTAACTTTGTTGGATATGTCAAACATTCACAAGTTTATCTTCTACCACACGGAGGAAAGAAAGGTGTTTTGTTTTTCGGCATGCCACTTTTTTAGAAAAAAGAATTTCTTGAAAAAATAAATTAGTGGTCATGAGATAGAACTGAAAGAAGTTCCAACTACACAAAACTACATCTGATGATTTGTTGGAACCAGAGGATTCAATAGTCTCCAACGAATCTCAGTCACTCTACAGATCTAGTAGGGTTCCTTATCCGCGTGAGAGATACTATGGTTTTCTTAATGACAGTGGGAATGGGGATTGCATCATAAGAGATAATAACCCAACTAGCTTTAAGCAGGCCATCATGAGTGGGGACTCTTTGAAATGGTTGGATGCAATGCGATCTGAGATGGAATCCATGTACACCAACAAAGTATGGATTTTGAAAGTTTCTCCTGAAGGGGTAAAACCCATCGGGAGCAAGTGGATCTTGAGAAGATTTTTGATGTAGATGGAAAAGTTGTGACTTTCAAAGTTAGACTTGTAGCAAAAGGTTTTCGTCGATGAACAAGTGTGTATTTTGATGATACGTTTTCTCCAGTGGCTATGCTTAAGTCTATCAGGATCCTACTTGCCATTGCTGCATACCATGACTACGAAATTTGGCAGACGGATGTCAAGACCGCTTTTCTAAATGGTGATTTAGAAGAGAGCGTGTACATGACACTGCCAGAGGACTTCATAAACAGTGGGAGCAGCGGAAAGGTGTGCAAGCTGCTTATATTAATCTACGGGTTAAAGCAACCATCGTGGAGTTGGAACATCTGTTTTGATGTACCAGTCAAAGAGTTTGACTTCATCAAAAAGGTAGATGAACCTTGTATATACAAGAAGGTTGTAGAGAGTAAGGTTGTCTTCCTCGTATTATACGTGGATAACATACTTTAGATAGGAAATGGTGTTCCTATGCTACACTCGTTCAAGCTCTACTTATCATAAGGGTTCTCCATAAGGATTTGGGTGATGCCTTTTACATCCTGGGGAGAATCACTGGATAGCTATAAAGAACATTCTTAACTACTTGAGAAGGACTAAAGAAGTGTTCTTGCTATATGGTAATGGTGAACTCCAAATGGAGTCCTTTACCGATTCGAGCTTCTAGAGTGATAAGGTCGACTGTAAGACAGTCTCGGGTTTTGTCTTTACCCTCAGTGGAAGGACGGTATGTTGGAAGAGTTCCAAGCTAGATACTGTGGCAGACTCGACGATGAAGGCTGAATATATCACTACCAACGATGCTGCCAAAGCGGCTGTCTGGATGAAGGAGTTCATGAGATGAACCTGGTTCCTACCATTGAGTATCCAATACTTCTATATTGTGATAATAATGGAGTTGTGGATTTGGCCTAGGAACCCCGGTCCCATCAGTGATCGGGACATATTCTTAGACCGTATTACCTGATCAGGGAGATATTTGATCTCCGGGAGATCGAGGTCAGGTGAGTTGAGACGAAGAATAACAAGTCGGATCCACTCATGAAGGCCTTTCCCAATAGAGACTTTAAGGGATGTTGGGTATGAGATACTACAACAACTTGCCTTAGTGCAAGTGGGAGATTGTTAGTTATATGTATACCCTAGAGGCCATTATTGTGCATGATTGTATAATATAGTGGATGCTTGGACATATATAGGGAGGACTTTCTTGCTCGACATGATAGTATGCTATCTGGTTACTCTTTATCTTAACATGCATACTTGTATTGTCTCTCTGTTATATGTTGATAAAGCCCTTAGGATGTGGACTTGACTACCAGGATTATGATGCAGATCATACTAGTGGGGCCATGGTAGTCCACAAGTACATCCTTTAATTTTCCTAGTCGAGAGAGTATCGAGACGGGGCATCGATATTCCAGAGTAGACTAGTGTATATGATTCTTGACCATGTATGGGGCGATGGTTAATCCTACAACCATTGGTGTTTGACATCAAGGAATGTGCACAGATGCTTATTGGAGAATGGGTACACTGAACAAGACTCGCCGAGAACTCCTAGATGGTATTATACCTAACGTCAGATAGCAGTTCTCTTGTACACTAGTACAGTGTTACGACCTAAATTTAGGCATGTGACCGGCACTTAAACCACGTGACGTCAACAAGCGTACACAATTTAAGTAAGCCGAAACCCAGAAATCTAAACCACCCAAAAGCGATAAGTGAAGAAAACATTGCTAAAAAACTTCGGAAATCTCAAGTAAAAATCTTTAAACATAAGTTCACTTTCTTAAAAATTTCAACAGCGCCTCCTTTGTAAAAACTAGCCTCGAAACGTGTACAACATAGAATATAAATAAAGCATCCCCAAACGGGAGCAAATCACGCCCAACCGCGGAAACAACCACCACAAGCATATATAAGACGCCGTAGCGAAGAAATGTAAATGAAAACAGCATAAGGACGTAAAACTTTATAACAAGGCCGGCTCTCACGAGCACGGCACCCAGAACCACAAAATAATACAACATCGATCCTCACAACTCATCTCTAAGTTAAATACATGAAGGTGGTAGATGGAGAGTACTAGATACAAAAGATAAATAATGAACATCATCGGATAACCACAAAACCCACCTATAGCAAAAGGCCTCACAGCCAACCGTAGCGGTATCCGCAAAAGTAGAGATAATATGAAGCCCTGCCTCGACTACTCTGAGGGTCAAACCTGCAAAACGCTGTGGCACAATGGAGGTGAGTTTCCAACTCGTGAATAGTAAATAACATCATACTGTAATCATAAGTATGCACGAACAACGATAATCTATCATATGAAATCTGATAGCATAAGTATGGCAATATGGATATGCAACAATCATGATCAAGGTACTCCGTCAGGTACTACAAATACATGAAGCAATACATATCAAATAAATGCTGAGTATGGGATATAACATAACATCCTAAATAAATCATCATCGTGGAAAAATCCCGGTGTCTATCATCGACACCCCAAATCACAATACCTCAGGCGCCGTCACTCTAATCGGCCCTCATGTCTGTAAATCTCATGGAACCTAAGTGTCCAACATCGACACTCGAAACATCATGAAATACTCGTGTCCAGCATTGACACGTAAATAAACATATATCGGGCTTCGTCAGTCCAGATCGGCCCTCGGGCTCCATCAGTCTGGATCGGCTCATGGGCTTCGTCAGTCCGGATCGGCCTATATCCATCTCCTATACAATCACTGGTAGGTAGTACTCCCTCTACCAGGCTCATCGTCTACACCACGAAAATCACCTCTTGCCCCGGGGAACCATACAGGGTCCACCATGTACCCGCAGACGGTGCCTCCCGCTCCTCGAATCCGGTTTCTAACACAAGTCTCAGAACCGAGAAAACTCATGGTGGACGCACTGAAATATCATACCAAGAGAAACCTGGTTTTCAAACAATACATAAAGATCTTGAAATACCCCCACGGTTCTCAAATCCATAAATCACATGAAATCCATATCTAAATGCGTAAATCCATGAAACATGATATATGCAACATAGAACAGTAATATGAGCATATCAAGGGAAAACCGTCATTTAAATGCATCAAGTTATTAAATATATCATGCGGTTCCCAATTCCTCCGAAATCAAGTGCAATATCATATGAGGTGTACATGTAGCTATAGCAAGATATGTGTATCTACATGTAAGCATGTATGTATGATGCATTTCATATGCGCAATAACATAATAATCAACGTCTCAATGTAAATGACAATACAATACCACATAGGGGTATATATAGCTATAGCAAGTTATGTGGGTGTACATATAAGAATGTATGCATGATGTACATGTAGCTATAGCAAGATATGTGTTGCGCGTGTCATGGCAATTACCAACGGTATGGGCGTAGCATACAATTTAGTGCTCGTGCAACATGAACCATTAGTAATGGTGCAGTGTCCAATAGGTAGCATAAGTAATAATATTGCAATGATGCTCATGAACAATCAACTCATATGCGTATAAACATGCAGCTATGATATCTTATCCAGCCCTGACGCATAACGCCATATGGGCGATTTCCCCGTAGATGTTAAATCTACTCACAGATGATCTCGAGCTAAGAAAATCCGACCACCTGCTTCCCTTTCTTCGCAGCGTCCGAAGTACCCTCTTGCGATCCTAAAATTTCACAAACACAACATATAAGGCTAAATATCCTGCGCCGACACAAAGACAACGAAACTCAAGGATAACGTCCATAAGATATACACACTGTGCACATAGTGCACAAAACGCGTACGACATCGGCATAACCTTAGCTAAGAACGCTAAACGACACAACCACCAAGCCTAAACCCTGATCGCACCGATCGCGCATTCACAACACAATATATATCGTGGAAGTCAATATATAAACCATCACAACGTCAATTGAAATCGACGCCTAATTTTACTGGAAACCTAGTAAGCATCTTAAAATCATATTAGCTCAAATCCAGTAGTTTTACCAAATCTAGTGGCCATAATCATCACATAATAGCTTGATTAGCCACACAAACCTTTACTATAATTTTAATCCCACCCATATAAGATTTAGCAAAAGTTAGTTTGCATTCAAGCTTAATTAGAAAATTAGGAAAAATAACAATTAACAATCTCACAAGTAGGTTAAGTTTTCCGAAGTCTAAAGTACTCATTTAACCATTACAAACAATCAAAACCCTAACTTGATCTTCATAACCCTTTTTAGAAATTCCAAAACATACTAATTAAAGCTTTATTTAAATATCTAATAACTAGATTAAGGTATTTAAACAACAACTAAAGCTTATGGTTAGGATTTTATATCTCACACTAGATTCACAAACTTGCAACTAAACTTCCAAACTAGCCTCCAAAATGCTAACTTTCATGAAGATCCAAGCTTGATTAAGGCTAAAGATAGTGGGTATGGATTTGTTTTAGAGTTTGTGGGATTATTTGATGATTTTCGATGAATTTTTGAAGCTTTAAGAAGTGGAAATGGAGTGAGAAAAGAAATGGGGCAGCAGGGGGGTTCGGCCACTTGGAGAAAAATGGGGAGGTTGTGGAAGTGTGTGGAAGGAAACTAGGTTAAAACACCATTAAAGCTTAATAATAAACATTACTTTATGCAACCTCTTAATTCTTTAATTAAAGTTCCATTAAACCTTAAAAATATCTAGATATTTCCAAGATATTTTTGAAAAGAAGATAAAAGCTTAATCTTGTGATTAAGTTAGCCAGGTGTCACGACCCAAAATGACACGTGACTGGCACTTGAATCTTATGAAGCCTATAGGACCCCACCTGATTCAAGTAAGCTAAAAGCCCATAAATCTAAACCATTTTTAAATGAAAAGAGTGAAGGAAAACTTGTTCTAAAGCAAGTGGTTTTAACAAAATAAGTGGCATTAAACATTTAAAAGATACATCATATTTCCCGAAAATTTCTGCAGAGTCTACATTGAAAATACAGGCCCCAAACGGGTACAAACATGCATATACATAAATAATGAATAACGGCATCCCCAAGCGGGAGCTTGCTCTTCGCCAATTTGCGGAAACAACCACACAAGCAATATAATATACAACGTCGAAAGGCGAGGATCAAAACTCAGAAAGAAAACCAACATCTTTAAGAAAACCCGAGAAGAACCATAATAATACAAGTGCACGACACTAAGGTCGAAAGAATATACAACTGGTCTTCTAAGTCCATCAAATAATACAAGTCTGGTTGATGGAGTTTACTAGATACAACTGAAATAAATAAAGTTTACAATGGTGGTCACGATGAAAGTGAACCAACCTACCAAGCAATCACCCGGGGGAAAGCAGTGTGCCGGCAAGCCATAATAAAACCTGTACGGCCAAACTTGCAAGAAACTGTGGCACAACAGGGGTGAGTTGCCAACTCGTGAGTAGAAAACATCAACGAGAAGAAATCGAATGTAAGACTCTCTCCTAGGTCATACAATAGACACACACATATATATAAAAGGGTGACTGTATATCATAAGTGTGATACCAAAGCACTCGTGTCCGTGTCAAGAGTAATAATATATCGAGTCATGACATGTACTAATGCATCATCCAACGTGTCTCCAGCAACGACACATAAATCATGATAAAACTCGAGTGCTCAGCATCGGCACTTAAAACATCATGAAGTCCGTGTCCAAAAGCGACACATAATACTCAAATCTCGGGCTCTGCATAATCAGGATCGGCCCATATCCATCTCTTTCATTCGGGCTCCGCCTAATCAGGATCGGCTCATAACTCCGAACGGTATCCTCCGAATATCCATCGAGTTTCCATACAATCACCGGTCGGTAGTGCTCCCCTGACGGGCTCAACGCCTTTCTATACGATCCTCTTGCCCCGGGTACGGCAGCGGATCCACCATGCACCCACAGACGGTCCCTCCCCCTACCTCGAATCGGGTGTATGATACTGCTCAAGAACCGAGAAAACCCATGGTGGACATCATAAATATCATATCATGAGAAAACCGCAAATTTCTATTTTTAGAAATGATAATGAGTTTATAAATCCTTGCGGTTTCTCCAAATCCAGAAATCTCATGGAAAATCCGAATCCCATAATCAAGAATCAATAAT
The DNA here is from genome assembly GCA_030015575.1 of Agapanthus africanus. Classification (NCBI taxonomy): domain Eukaryota; kingdom Viridiplantae; phylum Streptophyta; class Magnoliopsida; order Asparagales; family Amaryllidaceae; genus Agapanthus; species Agapanthus africanus. The sequence goes on from CM057347.1 coordinate 297,299,896, forward strand.
AGTGAATACCGGCATAAAGCCCCACAATATTGCATGACAAATGAATATACACGTGCATGGATATCTAAGTAGAGGATGCAATATCTAAACTAGCATTGTAATGATATATTGGAACTATCAGCTAGGAAGTTATATCAATGAAGTAATATTCTCTAAAGTGTACATGACATGGCAGTTACCGATGATGATGTGTGTGAGCCGGCAAGCAAGTGTTCATAGACCTACACATCATCGGTAATGGTGCTAGTGTCCTGACAACATGGGTTCTTAATAACAAAAAAAATCACCAGTATAAACATGCAATGCGATAAGAACAACATGAATATATGGAAAACGATGTGATAACCGCAACATATAAATATATACGGTTATATATATACGAGTCATACAGTTTTGGTATTTGAAATAGCACGAATCGTGGTTTTTAGAAAATAGGGGCTACGGTGTTTTTAAGAAAAGATTTGTCCTTTGAAAAATCCATAATATCCCTCATGTTGTCTTTTGAAAATATCTATGATTCGTTTGTTTCTGAAAATAAGTATGACTCGAGCCTGGTCCAACCTCTTCCTAATCAACTAAAAGACTAAACTAAAGAACTAGCCAAAATGGTAAGAAATCCACCTAAATTCTGAGTCGATATATCTAGTAGTCAGAGATCCCGCCTCAATAGCGTTACGTACGATAAAATATATAATACATCTTCGAGTCAAGAGTGCGGATCAATCATCATAATTATACTTCGTACGGTAAAATTCATCGTACGGCATCCCAAAATCGGGGTACGAGTCAATTATCACATATACCTCATTATTCATATGGTATCATTATCATAATATCCTAAATCAGGGGTACCGTTCTACAGTCTAGTACATACCAATACCATCAAATATATATCCGCGCGTGAATAAAATCACATCGCCCATCGATCCACTATTATATCATGTCGCATCTCATAACACGACCCAAATCACATAATCGATCTCACGGCATCATTCCCGATCATATTGACTCATCTCCAAGTATCATATACTATCCTCATCACCCGTGTATATGTATATGTATATAGATATGTGTGTGTGTGTACCAACGCATCCACATACACACACACATAAAAAAAAACCATATCACGTGTGTGCATGTGTGTGTTTGTCAACCTTACCCTAGGGTTCGCGACTAAGAAACTAACTAAAATCACTTTATTTCAATTACACTAGAACCAACCCATGTCTCCTAAAGTCCTTCTTGCTAAGTATAGACATTTCGAAACAACACATATGTATATATATAAACGCATCATACCCTATGAAATTGCGGGGGTGCAATACACCATCCACCCGACTTCCCCCGTAGATATGCATCTACTCACCTGGACGCCTCGGCTAATCTGATCCGATTCCAGCTCTGCCATTTCCGTGCCACATCCGACGCCTCTGCACCCGATCCTAGAAACGTACACAAGTAAAAAGAGAATAAATATATAATTAGTCGTGGACAAAACCAATACAAGTCAACCACGCGCCCTAACTAAATGCGCACGCACTTGGTGCACAAACGCGCTCGCGACAATGCCACAAAACAAAACTAGGATTGCCATACGTGGCAACTACAAAACCAAAAACCCAATCGCACCAATTGCGTATTCACAACACATTAAATACTATATGAAATAAGTTGTAACTCATCAAAACCTCAAAATTAATCAAATTGATTTATTTCCAAAAACCTAGTAAGACTCTTTTAACTATTTTGTTACAAATCTAGATATTTAAACAAATCTAGTGGTCACAATATTATTTTAATAACTTAATTAGGTCACATAAACATTAACTAGATTTTAATCTCACATATTTTCATTAATCCTAAAATCTAGTTTGCAAAATAGCTTAATTAGGACAATTTAAAAGTAACAAATGGACATATGTATGCAACAGTCATGAAAGGTACTCTATCAGGTACAACTAATACATGAAGCAATAATATGGCAATATGTATATACAACAGTCATGAAAGGTACTTTATCAGGTACTACTAAAACATGAAGCAATGCATATAAAATAAATGCGGAATATGGGATAAAACATGTCATCCTCACGGAATTCTCATCGTGGCAAGGCCAGTGTCTATCTAGACAATCCAAATCCCAATTATCCTCAAATCGGCCCTCGGATCGACCCACATATCGGCCCTCAGATCGGCTCTCAGTATCAAGTAATGAATAAGAATACATGTACAGATCATTATGATGATATATTATATATATATATATATATAACAGCGTCCCATACCACTGATATATATATACGTGCATATATAATAGCATCCCATACTACTGATATATATACTTAGAGGTAAAATATCATGAAAACTAGTGTCTAGCATCGACACATAAGTACTCATCAATCAGGCGTTGTCACCACGACTGGCCCTGATATGTACGTATCATACGTTCATCGGAAACCCGAGTACCCATCTTCGATACTCGAATTGTTTGTTATATGTATGCCCTAGAGGCCATTACTGTACATACGATGTATATTGTAGTGGATGCTAGGACATATATAGAGAGGACTTTCTTGCTCGACATGATAGTATGCTATCCGGTTGTACTTTATCTTAACATGTACTCTGATTGTCTCTATGTTACATGTTGATAAAGCCCTTAGGATATGTACTCGACTACTGGGACTATGATGAGATCATACTAGTGTGGCCACGGTAGTCGACGAGTACATCCTAAAACTGTTCCTAGTCGAAGGTGTATCGAGACAGGGCATCGATACACCAGAGTAGACTAGCGTATACCCATCTTGACCCATATGATGGGCGATGGATGATCCCATATCTATCGGTGTTTGACATCAAGGATGGTGTACGGGTACTCAGTGGAGATTGGGTACACTGGAGGGACTCGCCGAGAACTCCCAGATGGTATTATACCTCATGTCAGATGGCAGTTCTCCGGTGACACTGGTACAGAGTAGTCTGTTGACCCGAGATCGTCATAGAGTCTTGTGTGATTCCCACTGTGCTTTGATTTCCATCATACCACGTCTAAGAGGGCGTGCAAAAAGGTGGCTTTTGGGTACAGTCCCGAATCACATGGAGGCAATGAGCGATAGGAGGGGATTCATCTCTCCCGGTATAGGGAGTTGATGTTGTGCTGTGTTCGATTGGCTATAACCAGAAATCCCTGGCCAGGGTTGCTGAGATTTACTGGTAAGTGTTATCAGTAGTTTCTCGAACTGTTATAGACCTCATATCGATACGACTTATCGAGCTACTGGGTCTGACGTTTACCACCCCTAGACGAGATATGCGACATATCATACGACGAGACCGGACTGTACGGGAGTGTTACTGATTGGATTCACAAGAGAATGTACAGGCTTGCTTGTTGATCTTCTGAGTGCTCAATACCTGGGTGGCTGTTACGTTTAGCTGACCGCTTGCAGCTTGTGAGTGTTTGATATGATCATCACCTACTGCCGACGTATTGACGATTCTTTAGAGTCCTACACAGACGTTTCTTGGCTCAGGCAAAACGGAGTAGGAGCATATATGTGATATGTGCGGGACCGAGGATAATGCGGTATGTGATACCGTATTGGATTCTCGCGATATGAGATATCGGCCGGGTATATGTGATATAGCCGGGTCATTGTATTAGTCGGTTATATGCGATATAGCCGGATTGTCGGATCAAGTGTTGATTCGATAATTTAATGTATAATAATATATATGATATATTAAATTACATTAACTAATATTAGCTCACTAAAAGATTCATTTTCTCACGGGATAATACATTGATATATATACGATATATGTTAATTGTATTATTTTCTATTGTTACAAAATATATTGTATATGTGATATATAATATTGTAACATGTTAGGGTTACAAATTTAACATTGGTTTAGGATTTAAACTTGGTTAGGGTTTGGATTAGGGTTAGCTTTTGTATGAAGCTTCCATGAAGCTTCATGAAGCTTTGACTTTGTGGTTGCTTGATATTTTTGTGAGATATTATGTTAACCTAATCCAAACCATTAGCTCTAGTTAACTCTCTAAAAGGGTTAACTCTTTCATGCTTAACCCTTGGTTAGATTTGTAACCACTACAATAATTCATTATTCATCACAAAAGGATTAAGTGATCATCTTCATTATTCTTCTTCTTCCTTGGTTTTCTTCTTGAAAAAGCTTTCTTTTGTGATGAAAGTGAGTGAGAAAAAGATTATAATTGAGAGCAAAAATCCTACTTCATCATCCTCATCTATCCTTGCTATTTAGATGTGGGTGTTCACTTCATATTATGAGTGTTACCTTGTGTTAACGAAACTTCAAGGTAGATCATCTTTGTATCGAAGATCGGAAGCAAGACTGCATCTTTCACTTCGTGGAACCTCTCGAGAGTCCAGAACACGATGATCGCAGCGAAGGGACCTCAACACGGAGCATAAGAAGTGAAGGACCGGATCTACAAAGGTTGTAATCCCTCTCTTAGTGTTAAAGTGTTTAACATGTTAGTTTTCGCCTAAACCCTAGTTTAAAGATCCGGCTTCAGGTTGTTCGGCATGGCTAAATTTTTAATCGGGCATGGTTGATGCCTCGTAGACCCTTGTGCGCGTGCTTAGCAACCCTACAGTGGTATCAAAGCCAAGCTAGAGCTTTATGCGAAGTCTAGACGAAGTTTAAAGTCCGATCGAACTCCGAATACCCGATATTAACCCCTCTCTGTACATTTTCTAAAAATGTGATTTTTTCAGAATTAAAAATGTTCAGAAAAACAAGCAGGAAAAACTAAGAATTACTGTGAAATACGGTCCACTGAGTCAACTATTTGACCGTGGTACCGCGGCCAAACCAAGGGTCTGGCGGCGATTCCGCGGCCGAAATTGTGACTTAGTCCCTGAAATTTCATGTAATTGTTCTTAGGTCCTTTCTTGTTATTTTTTTCTGGGAATTTTTTTATTCCACTCAAGTGTTGAGTTTTCTAGGGTTGTATTGGGGACTCGTTGATTCGATCGGATAATTTAACTTTGATTAGTTTTTCCGGATAATTTTAGAAACTGTTAAAAAGTTCGAACGGATATCAATAACTCACTTTTTCCCCAGTCGGAAATTTTTTCAAAAGTTGGATTTTTTCTCAAGTTTAAGAACGTTCTAAGTCATGCAAGTAACGCGGTGGACCCTCTAGAAGACAACAAACCTTAACTCGATTATGTGACCGTCTTGAACTGCCTCTGAACCTTAGGGTTTGTGGCAGTACGGCGTGCCACATGTGAGGCGTTGGCTTGACCCTTCTACGGCTGGACCATTGGTACTGTGGCATGTGATGGATGTTTTTAAACTGATTTCAAGTGTTGAGATATATTGGGGAAATCTTGGGTGTTTGATTATTCGATCGGAAAGTTTGACATTGTCTAATTATCTGGAATGCGATACAATATTTGGAATCCACAGGTAGTTATGAGATAACTAATTTGAATGTTATAAACATTGCAGTTTAGTCTCAGATGATCGGTTGTCACGGATTTTGATGTGATCAAAAGTCCGTCGCAATCACGTAGCGTACGCGGATACTCGCCGGGTAAACTTAACAGACAACCACGCCCCATAGCCCCGACCAAGTGACTGTAGGAGAACCCCATCGCCAAAAGCATCCGTTCGGGTGCTAGCGGCAGCGGTGTTCCGCCTTAGTGCACTTCGTCGACGGCATCCAGGGGTGCGGCCGTCTACTAAAGTTTGCGACGAGCATTCAATCAGGTTGTCGGGAATCCTGTTGAATTGCCCGACTTGATATTGAAAAGTGTTTTCGATAATGAGACTAAAATGCGGGGTTTATAATTGTTAGGCATGCGATATCTAAGGAATTCATTTGATTAGGCGTGCGATGTCTAAGAAGGTTGCGGATTCCAACTGTTGTAGTTTTACACTTTCTTTTCTGCGACCGTAAGTGTAATATGTGATATCGCCGGTTTCGTTGCTATATGTCAACGACAATTGGGATGGGCATATTTACTTACGTTGATGACATGTGATGTTATGTGTCGCTGGATATGTTATATTGGATCGTCGCGTTTGAATAGCCGGGGTTTTTATGTGAGATGAGAGTTTTTCTTTTTCATTGCTGTAAAATTCATTTGTATGTAATATTCTTTTATTGGGTCACTTCCGGGATGAGGTTGATGTCACCACTTGTATATTATTTACTTTTCCTCATTAGGTAGACCCAAGGCGGGGAGCCCAAGTAACCGGGTTCTGGGGTCCAGTGGGAGACCATCTCGAGGAGTCGAGACCGGGTCTCCTAACCCTAGAATTGGCAGTGTTGCTTGCCTCTCTCGTAGGGGTCTAGGGATGTGGGTTTGGCTATTCATCGCTACCGTGGAATCCGTGTTTTATACAGGCTCGTATTAAAACACGGACGTCCTAGTATATCCAATATTTCATATATGTTCTTCTGCTACAATGTTCTGTGATGAGATCATATTACTGCCTGAGACGAATATTTATATTATATATATGAGATATATATTATATTGCAGATTTCGTTTCAAATGGTGATGCTTGTGAAGCATAATTAAAAATGGGACTTCATTAAGGCGGTTAATGAAATAAAAGAAACCTAATGATGTTGTAGAAACTTGTTTAAAAACTGGTAGCTCTAGTTCTTGCTTTGCATAGAGGTGTTCCTTGTAGAACATCCAGCACCTTATTCGATAAGGAAAGAGCCGAGATCCCTTCACCGGGAGTGACCTCTTTAGAGAAACTAGCAGATGCTACAAACTCGATCTGTCTTTTGATTGCTTCCATAGTTCTTGCTTTGCATAGTGATATTTGTGAAATATCATGCACCTTATTCGATGATGAAAGGGCCGACGATCCCTTCACCGGGAGTGACCCTTTTAGCAAAACTAGAAAAGCCTCAAAAACACTCCATTTAAAATCACTCGATTTTACAACGATATCAAGTTCAAAACGCAAAGGGTTTTCTTAAAAACCTGTCGTAGCCCTCCATCATTTCAGATAAGTACTAGTTAGTATTCGTGCTACGTTTATTGACTATGTTAAGGCGTAGTGTGCGGTAGCTGATTAGTGCTAATCTGTATAAGCATATGATGCGACTGGATTAGGGTAGTCGTGCGACTTTGTTGACTATGTTAAGGGTCGTGCGGGTGGGTTTAATTCAATCGGGAAATGACGGGTTGAACTTGACTAGCACTTATGATTTGTTGACTATGTTAAGGTCATATAGCTGCTAGGGGTAAAATATTATTGGGAATTTCAAGTGTTGAAATTTGCAATGAGATTGCATACCTTCTATGAGATAGTTGGATCCCGATACCCGCTGCGAGTAAGAGTTACTCCTGGGAGAGTTTTACACATTACAATTAGCCGATGAAGTAGGTGTCTAGAAAGGTGTTAATGGGGTTACGCCTCTAGGAAAACGAGGTTTACTTTAATTAGGTTCGTGCGAAAGCACGGGGGACCTCCCTCAAAGTACCGACACTGGCCTTGCTGAAAGATTGGCGAACTTGTAGCGTGTAATTAATCCCGGCTAGTCTTTCCTTTTAGGGTTTGAAGGAAGATTTGATTAAAACAGTGGAAGACATCCTGATTAGATATATTAGATAACCAATCTAATCTTGCAAGAGCATACGCTGAGTGTTTTCTTCTCTCTCTCTAGGTAGCGACCAAATCATGCCTTAATCAAGATAATAATACGGATGTATTGACCGAACCCGCTTGTTATACTGAGCTGGGGAACGTTGGTCCCGCTCCAACTTATAATTGTTATAAGACAGAGCAGGAAATTGGGGAATACCAGAATTCCCGTGACGCCAAAACGAAGAAAGTTCATGCTGATGCATCATCTTCGGGTGTGTTCATTACATAGAACTGTTTCTCAGTATCCTTTATGTCCTGGGTATGAGATACCGGATCAGGATCCCGCTTATGTAATCTGTTACATGGGCTACAGATAGGTAGAGAACTGAGAACGGGTGATAAGTTTCATGAGTTAGAAACGGTGCAAGTGTTGCAGCCAAGTCTGTTGGTCACTATCACCCTGTATTACCAGAATACATTGATTCTGAACGAATGTTATTAGATACCGAACCTGATGTACAACATCATATCAGTCTCTTTATTAGTAAAGAAAGGATATAATTTTGTATTGTTGGATAATGTTTTGAACATTTCCTATATCAAGAGTTGATCGGTTCAGGCACGTTATCTAAAAGCATAGACATTCTAAATCAAACTACAGTTCTTAGTATACAGAACACACACAAGAGGAAGAGTTCAGAAATGAACGAATCCTTCTTGAGGCATTGTAGACTAGGTCATATCAATGCGACCCGACTAGCTGAAGTTACATATAGATGCATATTTAAATTAGTTTGAATTTACATCTTGTGAAACTTGTCGATCATGTCACAAAGATATGATGACCATAGCACTGTTTATTGGAAACAGAGAAAGAGTTAGTGAACTCTTGGGATTGATACATGCCGATGTATGAAGGTCCCCTGTCTACACATGCGAAGACCGGTTCTTTGTACTTCATTACATTCTTTGATGATCTCTCAAGATTCAGACATATGTTCCTGTTGAAACATAAGTCCGAAGCTTTTGAGATATTCATAGAATATAAATTAGAAGTAAAGAACCAACAACGGGTATAAGTATTATATCCTTTGATGAGATCAAGGAGGAGAATACTTGAGCATGGAATTCATGGACTATTCTAAAGGAGAATGAGATTCTCTCTCGGCATTACTCCTCCGTATACACCATAGCACAATGGTATATCGGGGCGGAGCAATAGCACCTTATGTGAGATGGTGTGCTCTATGATGAGTACTACTGAGTTTCCTATTTCCTTTTGGGAGTTATGCACTTAAGAAGCTGCATACCTATTGAATAGGGTTCAAATCAAATCAGTTGCCTACCACTTCATATGTGATATGGAAAGGGAAGAGCCCATATCTTAAGTTTGTTAAGATTTGGGGTTGTCCGGACTATGTCTAAAAGCAAAATCAGGACAAGCTCGAGGCAAGGTCTATTATGCAGAACTGGAAAGGTTCCAGCTATACAAACTGCAGCTGATGATTTGGTAGAACCAAAGGATTCAATAGTTTCCAACGAAGCTCAGCCTCTCCGCCGATCTAGTAGGGTTCCTCACCCACCTGAGAGATACTTCGGTTTCTCTATGACAGTGGGAGCAAGGATTGCATCATGAGATGATGACCCAACTAGTTTCTAGCAGGCCATCAGGAGTGGGACTCTGTAAGAATGGCTGGATGCTTAGTGATCTGAGATGGAATCCTTATACACCAACAAAGTATGGACTTTGGTTGCTTTATCTAAAGGGTTAAATCCCCATCAGGAGCGAGTATATCTTAAGAAGATTACTTGGTGTACATAGAAAAGTTGAGACTTTCAAAGCTATGCTTAAGTCCATCCAGATCCTACTTGCCACGGCTACATACCATGACTACGATATCTGGTGGTTGGGTGTCATGACTGCTTTTCTAAATGATGTTTTAGAAAAGAGCGTCTATAAGTACACAGCTAGAGGGCTTCGTAGACAGTGGGAGCAGCGGAAACGTGTGCAAGATGTTTTATATGATAAAACAGGCATCGTGGAGTTGGAACATCTGTTTTGATGTGGTAGTCAAAGAGTTTGACTTCATCAAAATGGTAGATGAACCTTGTATATACAAAAAGGTAGTAAGGAGTATGGTGGTGATCCTCGTAGAGTACGTGGATGACATACTCTTGATAGGGAAGGAGTTTCCTATGCTACGCTCGGTCAATCTCCGCTTATCACAAAGATTCTCCATATAGGATCAAAGTGATACCTCCTAAATCCTAGGTTTTTGGATCTATGAGATAGATCTAATTGGATGTTAGGATTCTTACTAGTTGTAGTGAGATGGTATCAATTGATCCTAGGGAGAATCACTGGAAAGGTTCCAGGGTGATAAGAACGACTGAATGTCATTCGCAGGCATTGTCTTTACCCTCAGTGGAGGGACGGTATGTTGGAAGAGTTCCAAGCTAGATACCATGACATACTAGAAGATTAAAGGCAAGATACATCGTTACCAAGGATGCTACCAAAGAGGCAGTCTGGATATATATAAGTTCATGAGATGAACTTCGTTCTTACCATTGTGTGACAATGGAGTTATGGCTTATGCCAATGAACTACAGTCCCATCAGAAATCCAGATATAATTCTTAGGCAGTATCACCTGATCATGTAGATGGTTGATCTCCAGGGAGATCGAGGTTAGGAGAGTAGACACAGAGGACAACAGCGCGGATCCACTCTCGAAGGCCTTTTTCCCAGAAGAGACTATTATGGGATGGTTGAGTATGAGATACTTCAACCACAGCTAATTGTTGGGTATGTGATACCACAACAGATGGCCCTAGTGCAAGTGGGAGATTGTTAGTTATATGTATGTCCTAGAGGCCAATACTGTACATACGATGTATATTGTAGTGGATGCTAGGAAATATATAGGGAGGACTTTCTTGCTCGACATGATAGTATGCTATCTGGTTGTACTTTACCTTAACATGTACTCTGATTGTCTCTATGTTACATGTTGATAAAGCCCTTAGGATATGTACTCGACTACTAGGACTATGATGAGATCATACTAGTGGGACCACGGTAGTCGACGAGTACATCCTATAACTGTTCCTAGTCGAGGGTGCATCGAGACAGGGCATCGATACACCAGAGTAGACTAGCGTATACGCATCTTGACCCATATGATGGGCGATGGATGATCCCATATCTATCGGTGTTCGACATCAAGGATGGTGTATGGTGCTCAGTGGAGACTGGGTACACTGGACGGACTCGCCGAGAAATCCCAGATGGTATTATACCTCATGTCAGATGACAGGTCTCCGGTGACACTGGTACAGAGTAGTCTGTTGACCCGAGATCGTCATAGAGTCTTGTGTGATTCCCACTGTGCTTTGATTTCCATCATACCACGTCCAAGAGGGCATGCAAAAAGGTGGCTTTTGGGTACAGTCCCGAATCACATAGAGGCAATGAGCGATAGGAGGGGATTCGTCTCTCCCGGTATTGGGAGTTGATGTTATGCTGTGTTCGATTGGCTATAACCAGAAATCTCTGGCCAGGGTTGCTGAGATTTACTGGTAAGTGTTATCAGTAGTTTCTCGAACTGTTATAGACCTCATATCGACACGACTTATCGAGCTACTGGGGTCTGACGTTTACCACCCCTAGGCGAGATATGCGACATATCAGACGACGAGACCGGACTGTACGGGAGTGTTACTGATTGGATTCACAGAAGAATGTACAGGCTTGCTTGTTGATCTTCTGAGCGCTCAATACCTGGGTGGCTGTTACGTTTAGCTGACCGCTTACAGCTTGTGGGTGTTTGATATGATCATCACCTACTGCCGGCGTATTGACGATTCATTAGAGTCTTACACAGAGGTTTCTTGGCTCAGGCAAAACGGAGTAGGAGCACATATGTGATATGTGCGGGACCAAGGATAATGCGTTATGTGATACCGTATTTGATTCTCGCGATATGAGATATCGGCCGGGTATATGTTGTAAGTCTACGCTAGCGCCCCGGCAGTCTACAGACGCCAAATGCGGAACAAAAAACTTTTAACTGGCGCTATCGTATACTTTAACCCGGATCTGCCATTATTGCTAAACTAACAAACTGTAAAGAGTGTAGAAAGGTTATACCGAACGATCCGAGTCCTTCGTTCTTTAACCATCATCCCACGCTCCATTGCGGCTGCTCCGATCTCGTCGATCTCCGATATCCTCGTCGAGGTGGCACCACATCACTGATTCTTTAAACGGGCTCCCGCCTCTGACTCGAGGCAACTCGGTCGTCAAGTTTGCTAGAAGAGACGACCAAGATTGATGTAGAGAATGAGTAGATGACTTTGTCTCGTTCCGTCCAAAACTGTGGACGGACGGTTAATGAAGTTGCCGAGGGAATTGGGTGATGGAATGAAATGAACTGTAAAATTCCATGCACCCCAAATACTATCATAATCTTTTTCTCCAAGTGAAAACCATCAAATGAGTGAGAGAGGAGGGGGCCGGCCTCTTATAGCAAAGAGGGAGGTGACCGTAGGAGAGGGGGGGTAACCATAAGCAAATATCATAATGTGAACACAAAATAAATATCTTAACCAAAACAAGAAATGGTTAAAATCAAAGCATGAGTCACAAGACACCTCATCAAATCTAGAACCTTCTAGAAGCATGACTCACCCTCATCCAAGAAAAGATAAATCCGTCTTTAACCGAATGTTAAAAGACGGCTGATAGAAAACTGGAAACTGGCAACTTCCAAAAGTGATCCTGAAACGACTTTCAGGATAACCCCGTATCTGTATAAATATACCCGCACTTGTATTACGACCGAATACAAATGCAACTGAGACAAAGATATTATACCTACTCAATATAATACTCGGATCCGGCTTAAACCAAAGCCGACCAATATCATCTGCCCGAAAACTGACACGTGCGTAAACGCACGTGCTTTTTCCGAACCCTGCCATAAAACCATACGGCCTCTACAACGTTTCGCCCGAACTTGGGAAACTGTCTGTGGGGGACTCTAATGACTCGTCAGTACCCTGGCAGTGGGTTTAACCACAAACCGTCAGCGGCACTAGCTATGCGTAACGGCTGCACATGGACTGACCTCAAGTGAGGCTGATGAGCAAACTCAAGGGTGGCCGATGAGCGAACTCATCCAGAAACCCTACTGAGCCTAACAGTGACAATGTATATACAGTCCGGTCCGTTCGTCAATGAGTATCGCATATCCGCCTAGGGGGCTAGAAACGTCAGACCCCCAATAGCAGTATAAGTCGTGTCGGAGTGTAGCCCAATCACACCCTGAGATACTACTGGAGTACCTACCAGTAAATCTCCTGCCATGGCCATGGACTTTGTGTAATGGCTCTCCTAGACACAGCACGACCTCGCCCCCAATACCGGGAGAGACGAATCCCCTGCCGATCCCCTCACGTGCCTCCATATGGCTCGGGACTGTACGCAAAAGCTACCTGTTTGCACGACTCATTTGAGCCGTGGTAGGGTAGAAATCAAAGCACAGTGGGAACTCACACGAGACAAATGACGACCTCAGGTCGATGAACTAACCTGTACACATGTCACCAGGGAACTGCTATCTGACGATAGGTATAGTACTAACTAGCAGATTCCCGGCGAGTCCTGTCCGGTGTACTCATAACCCAATGAGCACCTGTATACATCTTAGGTGATCCAACTGACACCAGTGGCTTGTGAGACCGGCCACCGCCCCTCGTCAGGGTCTCGACTGTATACACTAGTCTACTCCGGAGTATCGATGCCCTGTCTCAAAACTCCTACGACTAGGGACCACAATTAAGGATATGCATATAAACTACCCAACTCTCACGTATATGATCGCCATCATACTGTTGGTAGTAAAGCAAGATCCTAAGGGCTCTATCAAAGTGTAACATGCAATCAGTCACCTGAACATGTACACGACTGATAAAGGCAAACCAGATAGCATACTATCATCTCGAGTAAGACTGTCCTACCGGGATAGGTCCTCCGCAATCATTGCAATCGCGTACCTGCGATCCAATAATTGACTATGAGGGCACTATCTCCAACAATCTCCCACTTGCACTCAAGGCTAATATTGCGATGTCGACTACTCACAGCCCGTGTGAAACCGAACATCCAACTCCTCTACTAATCAGTTTCACAAAGCCCGTTTGTAAAACTTTTGTTTTCGAGAAATAGCCTCAGTGAGTGGATCCGCCTAGAAGTATCTTTCTTTATCTCTCTTTGTCTCAAGTTCAAGGAGAAAGCCATCTCCCGAATCGAGTAATACCCGTCTTAGAATATGACTGGATATCTGATGGGACCTAGTTCATAAATGAACTCCAAATCCAAACCTCTTAGACTATATCGATCACTGAACCTAATCAGTATCCGGCACCATGCCACCCACAGTATCCTCTTGAACCACCTGTCCATAATACTGTCCCTCTTGGTCAGAGGGAAAACTATAACTCTGACAATCACTCTGTCATCCACGTCACCTTTGAAGCCTGGAATGATGATCGTCTCCCGAAGGAGGCTGCCGTCATCAAATCCGTAGAACATGTACTTATGTTCTAAAACTGCTTCCTTATGTTTCTCCAGGATTGGATTAATACAAACTCATTGCATCTAGTGCAAAAACAACATCTGGTGTGGTACTTGACATCTCATGATTGACTCAATTGCCTAAGCAAGTGATCTGCCAATCATGCACTTCCCTCTCCCCTTTAGTCTGTACGACACCTTTAGAGAGGGTGACTCCATCACCTGCAGGTACACCACCATGCTAGGAGTCATCTATTCTAAAAACCATTAGAATATCTGTCAAAGTACCCACATTGGGAAACTACCCAAATCCAGATCTAAAACCATAGATCTAGAAACCATAATGTCTGATATTATATCCATATCCCGTCTGGAGAAACAATTGTGTGACGACCACAGTACAACCGATCGTAGTATAGGAATTTTACTTCCTACTCTGTGTATGTCATCCAAATACCATGACATCACACCCTACTACCTTCTTAACAGATCCATCCCCTATTCTGATTGAAGTCAAACCCATGACTGTCACATCAAAATTAGATGATCTATCTCCGCTATAACTGCTCTAGTCTATAAATAGACATAAGCTACTTGCCCACTAAACTTCCGCTGCTCCCACTGACTACGACAACCCTCCTACCGGGTCTCATATCCTGGAACAACAGTAGTGTCAAGTCTGGGTAGATAAGAACCTCCCTGTCACCGTGCTTGAGGCTACCAAAGTACCTCTCGGGTGTCTGAGGTTACCCACCATATCTGCGGAGTGGCTATTGGAATGTCAAACCTGATTGAATATATAGGTCCTATTAAATTTTCCGTAATCGCTCGCGGTTCTGGAATCACTTCCAGTTCTACCATACTCCCACTACTGTTTTCTGAAAAAGATCCATTTTACTAAAACTGTGGCGAGTCAAGAACAATATCACTATTGATCTTCCAAATGGTAGAATATCAACCCTCGTCATAGCCAGGGTCAACCCACAAACAGCCATTACAGAAACGTGCCCTGAGTTATCCAGAGTCTGGTTTTAAGCATAAGCTGGACAACTCCCCATACCTTAATATCTTTTAAGGTACGATCCATTCTATATCCAATATAGAAACATTGGCACTTATTTAATTGGAACCATATTCAAATCATGCAGCTGTCTCCAGTGCATATCAACTTAAATGGAAAGAGGCTAATCAGCATTACTCAACTTAGGTATCCATCCAATTATGAGAAACCTGAAAGAGAAACACGTTTCTCAAAACCATCACTATCATCTGAATACCAATCACAAGAATCTACATCTTCGATCTCTTTGAAGAATCCCGATACTTGTGATACCTGGTTCTCTACTTTATTCTTATACCCACAACTTCTCAAAACTTAGACCTTGTATTTCTACGAAACACTTGTCTAAATACTAGAGAAGTTATAAGTAAACAGAACATAGTACGAGGACCTACCCCTTTGTCCTGATGGACACTGGACAACAGACAATACTCTGTATAAGTCCGCTGAGTTAAACAACTCAAAACTTGTGCGTCGTAGGTTGAAAACTGTACCCTGGCGATTTCCTCAAATATTACCAATTACAACGAATTCCGATATAATGAGGATAGTCACCTAATTCCCAATAACTTACTCCCACTCATCATCTGTAAAACCATACAGATATGAGAATGAAACCTGGTAAATACATACCCTTGGAGTAAGTGTCTAATCGGGAAAACAGTTTTTCTATAACAATGCACTAAAACATGAAAATTTTTCGTAGGGGTATCCTGGTATTCATAGCAATGCCTCTTCCATAATCCAATTCATGACTTCAACCGTATATTTTATTGCCATCTCTCCAAATCCCTTTATTTGTCTTTAGTCGTTACCTTCTGTACACCATCGTTAGGTTAAATGGTTTTCTTCCTTCCCTACCGTTCGGCACCAGCCTATGGTTTGGAAGAAGACTATCCAGTAAGCATAATAGGTGTACCCTCCTAAACCAAGGAGTACTCGTATCTTGAGAGAAGGTGATGATAAAAGACAACTGAATAATACCTTATTCTTTTAAAGTGAAATAGGAGTGGCGATGAAGTACGCGGTTTTGGTCGTGAACGATATCGGTCGCAATTTACTTTGCCCTCTTTCTAATCCCTTTGTTTTGTCTTTACATATTACCTTCTGCACACCCTACTTAGGCTAATTGGTTTTCTTCATTCCCTACCTTTCGGCACCTGCCTATGGTTTGGAATAAGACTATCCAATAAGCGTAATAGGTGTACTCTCCTAAACCAAGGAGCCCTCGCAACCTGAGAGAAGGTGATAATAAAAGACAACTGAATAAACCAATTCTATTTCTCCTGAACCTGGATCCATCCTCGAAGAAGTCCTTTCGAGTTCGTATATAACCATACGATGGATCTATCCAATGGAAGTGGATATCCGTAGTAATACGGGTGTTCTGAGAAATTCAAAGGGTAAAAGAAGGAGTGGCAATGACTTATGCAATATAGACAATTCAAAAGCCAGTATTTTAAGAAGATTCGGTCAACTTGGTCTCTGAGTCGTAGTCTAGGGTCGGTCAAAGGTCGCTGCCAAAGAGAGAGAGAAAAGAAACACTCTGCATGCACTCTAACCTAGATCAGAATGGTTATCACTTTATCTAATCCGGAAACCTCCTACTGTCCTGTCAAATTCTCTTCCAAACCTGAAAGAAGAATCAATCGGGATCACCCGAAGAGTAAACTAACTCATCAGTGGGGATCACCCGAAGAGTAAACCAACTCATCAGTGGGAATCGGGATCCAACTCTCATCGCATGATAACGTGATGGAATGCATCCACGTTACTCATACTCCAGAAGGTATGCGCATACTTGGCAAGTTTCAGTTTCTTTAGAAACTCCCGATATGATTTTTGCCCCATGCTCTTATGACCTTGACGTATGCCAACAAATCATAAGTCACATGTCAAGTTCTGCCCGTCATTATCTTGTTAATTTGAACCCACCCGTACATACCCTTGACGTATGCCAACAAGGTAATACGACTGTCCCAAACCAACTCATCTATCTATGCAACAAATGAATACCCAGCAGCTACCAAACACTATGCCTTGACGTATGCCAACAAACATAGCTTGAATACTACTGACCATCCATAAGAAACGACGGAGGGCTACGGCTGGTTTTTGGCGAAAAACCTTTAGCGTAGTGAACTTGATATCGCTGAAGGAACCTGATAGCTTTTTAAAATATAGTGGCGAAAACCTTTTGCTAAAGAGGTCACTCCCGGTAAAGGGATCTCGGCTCTTTCCTCGTGGAATGAGGTGCAGGATATTCCACTGAATACCGCTATGCAAAGCAACATGTAATCGACTATAGTGAAGTTATTACCCTGACGCAAACTTCTGCCCAAGGGGTCAGTCCCGGTGAAGGGATATCGGCCCTTGCCCCGTCGAATGAGGTGCAGGATATTCCACTGAATACCGCTATGCAAAACAAAAGGAAACGTCTTTGCAATAACACTTTTTAAATTTGTTCCAACAACTAAAACAGGTTTGTTTTACTTTGCATTGATCAGAATCAACGCAGTCCCATCAATCAATCACACCAGAAAAGAACGAAAATAAAATGTATGTATATGCCATCCGCATTCGTCACTGGGTCCCGTCATCACCCGTTAGGTTACTTAACTAACGACAGAGCGGGGACTGGACTAGCGCGGGTGTAAAACATATACAACATCTAATAGTATATAAACCAATATACAATAATCGCTCCAGGCGTGATAATATGCAACATTACAGAAAAGTAATAAGCATCACAGAACAATACAGATAATCTGGGATCCCCGAGTTTCACAGAGCCGCTGCTGAAACCCGACGTTTCCCTGTCGTGTGGATAGCCTGTGCAATAAAACCTAGACCCCTACGGGTGCGGCAAGTTACCCGCCAAAACCTGAAGCGAGGTAGTCCCCACAGCATAGTGAATGGAACACCCGGCACTTCACGGAATCCGGTAAATTGAGCACCCCTCCTTGGGTCAACCTGTACCCCCTACGAGTGCGGCGAATAGTCTGCCAATTTTAGAGTGGGGCCCCTCTGCCTCTCAAAGCCATGAGATGCGGACCCGTTGCCCTCCAGAACCCGGCTATCCGTGCACTCCGTCTCGGGGCAAAACCTAGTACAGTAATGAAAAATAGTACAACAGGTACATCGACCGCAATCTGGTCGTGCCCCAAAAGAATATTATACAACAGGCAGTGACGGCAGTCCACATGTTGGACGCTTGTCCCGCAATATCAAATGTACGAATAAACTCAAACTGTACTACCATTGCACACTGCTATCCACCACGACAAATCCGCAACATCACAGCACAAAACAGAACATCAACGCGAATGTCACGTTCGCAAACCCGTCTAAAAGAACTATAGCAATCGGACACGGTTTACCGATCAAATGACATTCCCGGTCGGAGATATAATGTAAGCACTGTAAACTAACATGTTTAAATTTCGATCGACAAAAAAATATCATAAAGTGGGCCCCACGACTTACTGGTGAACAGTAACAAAATCTGGGCCAAAACGATATTAACCAAAAACCACAAAATCCAACAGAGAAGACACATACAAAATTTGGTGCACTGTTCCCATCATATGGCCGCGGATGCGCGGCTAAACCATGGGTTTGGCCGCTCATCCGCGGCTCTTTGGTGAGAGCACGTGCTCAAATTTTGCACGTGTGCTTAAAAAACCCTGCACAGTTTTCTGAGACATGTGAAATATTTTTAGGACACCGTTTAAAAACAACAGAAACTGTCAAGGTGAAATTTTGCAATTTTCGATTTCCGGTTCGATCGAAGTTTTAAACGCGTTAGCACAAGTTAGTATAGCAAAATGGTGTGGCTCTGATACCACTGTAAGTCTACGCTAGCGCCCCGGCAGTCTACAGACGCCAAATGCGGAACAAAAAACTTTTAACTGGCGCTATCGTATACTTTAACCCGGATCTGCCATTATTGCTAAACTAACAAACTGTAAAGAGTGTAGAAAGGTTATACCGAACGATCCGAGTCCTTCGTTCTTTAACCATCATCCCACGCTCCATTGCGGCTGCTCCGATCTCGTCGATCTCCGATATCCTCGTCGAGGTGACACCACATCACTGATTCTTTAAACGGGCTCCCGCCTCTGACTCGAGGCAACTCGGTCGTCAAGTTTGCTAGAAGAGACGACCAAGATTGATGTAGAGAATGAGTAGATGACTTTGTCTCGTTCCGTCCAAAACTGTGGACGGACGATTAATGAAGTTGCCGAGGGAATTGGGTGATGGAATGAAATGAACTGTAAAATTCCATGCACCCCAAATACTATCATAATCTTTTTCTCCAAGTGAAAACCATCAAGTGAGTGAGAGAGGAGGGGGCCGGCATCTTATAGCAAAGAGGGAGGTGACCGTAGGAGAGGGGGGGTAACCATAAGCAAATATCATAATGTGAACACAAAATAAATATCTTAACCAAAACAAGAAATGGTTAAAATCAAAGCATGAGTCACAAGACACCTCATCAAATCTAGAACCTTCTAGAACCTTCTAGAAGCATGACTCACCCTCATCCAAGAAAAGATAAATCCGTCTTTAACCGAATGTTAAAAGACGGCTGATAGAAAACTGGAAACTGGCAACTTCCAAAAGTGATCCTGAAACGACTTTCAGGATAACCCCGTATCTGTATAAATATACCCGCACTTGTATTACGACCGAATACAAATGCAACTGAGACAAAGATATTATACCTACTCAATATAATACTCGGATCCGGCTTAAACCAAAGCCGACCAGTATCATATGCCCGAAAACTGACACGTGCGTAAACGCACGTGCTTTTTCCGAACCCTGCCATAAAACCATACGGCCTCTACAACGTTTCGCCCGAACTTGGGAAACTGTCTGTGGGGGACTCTAATGACTCGTCAGTACCCTGGCAGTGGGATTAACCACAAACCGTCAGCGGCACTAGCTATGCGTAACGGCTGCCCATGGACTGACCTCAAGGGAGGCTGATGAGCAAACTCAAGGGTGGCCGATGAGCGAACTCATCCAGAAACCCTACTGAGCCTAACAGTGACAATGTATATACAGTCCGGTCCGTTCGTCAATGAGTATCGCATATCCGCCTAGGGGGCTAGAAACGTCAGACCCCCAATAGCAGTATAAGTCGTGTCGGAGTGTAGCCCAAGCACACCCTGAGATACTACTGGAGTACCTACCAGTAAATCTCCTGCCATGGCCATGGACTTTGTGTAATGGCTCTCCTAGACACAGCACGACCTCGCCCCCAATACCGGGAGAGACGAATCCCCTGCCGATCCCCTCACGTGCCTCCATATGGCTCGGGACTGTACCCAAAAGCTACCTGTTTGCACGACTCCTTTGAGCCGTGGTAGGGTAGAAATCAAAGCACAGTGGGAACTCACACAAGACAAATGACGACCTCAGGTCGATGAACTAACCTGTACACATGTCACCAGGGAACTGCTATCTGACGATAGGTATAGTACTAACTAGCAGATTCCCGGCGAGTCCTGTCCGGTGTACTCATAACCCAATGAGCACCTGTATACATCTTAGGTGATCCAACTGACACCAGTGGCTGGTGAGACCGGCCACCGCCCCTCGTCGGGGTCTCGACTGTATACACTAGTCTACTCCGGAGTATCGATGCCCTGTCTCGAAACTCCTACGACTAGGGACCACAATTAAGGATATGCATATAAACTACCCAACTCTCACGTATATGATCGCCATCATACTGTTAGTAGTAAAGCAAGATCCTAAGGGCTCTATCAAAGTGTAACATGCAATCAGTCACCTGAACATGTACACGACTGATAAAGGCAAACCAGATAGCATACTATCATCTCGAGTAAGACTGTCCTACCGGGATAGGTCCTCCGCAATCATTGCAATCGCGTACCTGCGATCCAATAATTGACTATGAGGGCACTATCTCCAACATATGTGATATAGCCGGGTCATCGTATTAGTCGGTTATATGCGATATAGCCGGATTGTCGGATCAAGTGTTGATTCGATAATTTAATGTATAATAATATATATGATATATTAAATTACATTAACTAATATTAGCTAACTAAAAGATTCATTTTCTCACGGGATAATACATTGATATATATACGATATATGCTAATTGTATTATTTTCTATTGTTACAAAATATTTTGTATATGTGATATATAATATTGTAACATGTTAGGGTTACAAATTTAACATTGGTTTAGGGTTTAAACTTGGTTAGGGTTTGGATTAGGGTTAGCTTTTGCATGAAGCATCCATGAAGCTTCATGAAGCTTTGACTTTGTGGTTGCTTGATATTATTGTGAGATATTATGTTAACCCAATCCAAACCATTAACTCTAGTTAACTCTCTACAACGGTTAACTCTTTCATACTTAACCCTTGGTTAGATTTGTAACCACTACAATAATTCATTATTCATCACAAAAGGATTAAGTGATCATATTCATTCTTCTTCTTCTTCCTTGGTTTTCTTCTTGAAAAAGCTTTTTTTTGTGATGAAAGTGAGTGAGAAAAAGATTATAATTGAGAGAAAAAATCCTACTTCATCATCCTCATCTATCCTTGCCATTTAGATGAGGATGTTCACTTCATATTATGAGTGTTAGCTTGTGTTAACGAAACTTCAAGGTAGATCATCTTTGTATCGAAGATCGGAAGCAAGACTGCATCTTTCTCTTCGTAGAACCTCTCGAGAGTCCAGAACACGATGATCGCAGCGAAGAGACCTCAACACGGAGCTTAAGAAGTGAAGGACCGGATCTACAAAGGTTGTAACCCCTCTCACTTAGTGTTAAAGTGTTTAACATGTTAGTTTTCGCCTAAACCCTAGTTTAAAGATCCGTCTTCGGGTTGTTCGGCACGGCTAAATTTTTAATCGGGCATGGTTGATGCCTCGTAGACCCTTGTGCGTGTTCTTAGCAACCCTACACGAATTCCCCGTATCCATACGTACATGACTCCGGTCAATATCTACGCGATCACCGATGAGTCCAATACTGTCATCGGTAGGTATGATTTCCCTGCCAGGCTCATCGGCTAAATCCAACGACATACCTTGCTTGCCCCGGGGTACCTCCGGGCTCCACCATGTACCCACACACGGCCCACACCACTCCTCGCATGGGGTATATATCAGACCGAGAAATCTTATGGTGGACGCTGAATTATCATATCAAGAGAAATCAGGTTTTTCAAATAATGCATAATTTCATAAAACTACCACGGTCCTCAAACCAGAAAACATCATATGAAATCCATATCTCAATGCACAAATCCATGAAATATAATATATGCAACATGAAACAGTAATATGAGCATATAAAGGAGAAACCGCTATTTAACTGCAACAAGTTATGAAATATATCATGCGGTTCCTAATTTCTCCAAATCCATACAACATCATATAAAGGTGAACATGTAGCTATAGCCAGGTATGCGTAACCATGTCGGTATAGAAAGATATGTGCATTGTTCATAACAGATTTTTGCATTTTTATACCGCCCAATTTTTATCACATTGCTTATCAGTAGGTACTCTTGAGCCGTGTTTGCTAGTTAATTGCAGGATACAGGTTCTCAGCTCTAAACAATAAAAATCATGGAAAAGCACGACAAAATCCGTATTACTGTCAACCACAGATAAAACACGGGTCTCCGCTCTCTATCCGTATGTTGCCGCACACTAGTTTAGGGGACAAAATGGCAAATCGATGTCATTTTCATGTACAAAACTCAATGTCAACACAAGATCCAACATATCTACACGGAACTCAAGAAAAATCATGGCAAAAGATCCATATTACATCACCTTTTGTTCTGCTGAAATTCTGGAAATATTGTGAAGAGATTCTGAGAAACAACATATACCACACTGAAGAGTACTAAAAACCAGGGAAAACCACCTTTTTTCATGACCTAAGTCTCCTAAAGAGCCGCGGTTCCGCGGCATAAGTATGCTTAGGCCGCGGATCCGCGGCCATATGGTCTCGGCAGGAAGTCAACTTTTGGGGGTATTTTGGTAATTTTGTCTTATGGCAGATTGTTGCCCTAGATTTCCAGTTTCCTGCCTATAAATAGCCCAGAACAATGCCAAGTGAAGTATGCTTATTTCTTGTGTAAAATTTTAGATATATGTTGTTGTTCTTCTTCCTCTTCTCATCTCTTCTCTATTAAAACCTTGTAGTGAGCGTTTGTGAGTGAAGTAATGAATAAAAGAGTTCTTTTTGTTATCATGCTTGTCTTGTTCTTTTGTTAATTATAATTGCTTGTAATTTTCATTTGCTAATCTAGTTGTTGTTATTTGTTGTTTGTTTCTTTCTTCTTCTAGTTTTTCTTTATCCTTAACAACAATGATGCTTAAACTTGATCCTTACCAAGGTGAGGTCTCAAATATCTAGTTGTAATCTTCTAACCTCCTTCTTTCTATCTTCCTCCTTTGTTGTATTTTCTTTTTCTTATAATGGGTGAGTAGTTTTCTTAACTTGTTATGGTAGGATAAGGAAAGTTTGAGAGAAGGAAATCTCTCTCACTCTTTCCTTTCCCAACATCTTAATTCGGACTCCCGTTAATTGAACCACAATCCGCTCCCTACGGCACCCTATCCTACATGATAGCGGTGATTCCTTAGTGAGACCGGTTGTGGTTGAATTAACCGGAGGTTAAGGGTAAGAGCCAAGAACGGACGGACAAGCACCAAAAGGAAGAACTTAAGCGTTGGAAAGCCTAACTTATACTTGCAAGTTCCTTCCTAGTCGTGCTAATCCCCGTTGTTGCCGATTACCGTAACACCGATATTAAGAGTGGCAACGAAAGATGTGAGCGACTCCTAACTCAAACTAATCTAATCATAACCCTAACAAGCTCTCTTTATATATGATTTTAGCACATAGTTAATCTCAAAACAAACCTGGACATTTGGACTTAACTCGTTAAAGCACATAGAAAAAAATTCCCATCCTCCTGCGGACGACCCGTACTCAACCGGCTAGCTACAAGCGAAATCGTCTTGATTGCGGTAATAAACTTGAACACGCAAAAACTCTACCAATCAAATGGCGTCGTTGCCGGGGAGACGATAGTTTATTTCTTTGTGTAATTTCGGGTTAATTTGTGAATATAAATATAACTGAAAACAAAACAAAAAAATATACATTGTAAAAAAACCATCTTTTTATTTTTGATTAGTTTTTGTGCAAGTGTGCAGGATAAAAAGACGGTCGAGTTCTGTGCCAAAGATGTAGGAAGTTAGACCCATATCTCGCGGCTAAACCACGACGAATCAAGACGGAGCAAACGGTCTACTGTAAGATTCTGGAGCAGATCTAGTAAGCAAATCAAGATTTAGGAGCTCCAAACAAGAAGAGGACACCCAACCCATCATAGCACAGAAATTACAAGGCCCATCTCCACCTTATTGCCGCGGAACCGAGGCATAAGCAAGCTTAGGTTGCGGAACCGCGGCCATTTGGTGCCATCAAAAACCTAAAAACCCTGTGAGTCCTTCTGCTCTCCTCCCCACTCCTCTGAACTCCACTGAACTGTGTTTTCTGCAGCATTCTTTGCGCAAACTCTCTTCCCCTTCCAATAAATTGTTCTTGTGCAGGATTCTTTGCGCTGCGCTAAAAAATAATAAAAATTGATTGCAGATGATTGTTACTGCTTTGCATATATTAATACGGACTTTAAGGGGCTTGAAACCAATCCAGATTGGGTGGGGATTTCATCACCCTTCCCAGGACCCTAGAAATCACAAAAAGCATATGCATTGACCATTGTTTAATTAAAAAATACTAGACTCAGCCCTAAGAACTTCGCGCTCAATAGGACAGAGGACTAGTTACAGGCATCGGCCGTTTATCCTATCTTGACTTT
Organism: Agapanthus africanus; assembly: GCA_030015575.1. NCBI lineage: Eukaryota > Viridiplantae > Streptophyta > Magnoliopsida > Asparagales > Amaryllidaceae > Agapanthus > Agapanthus africanus. Next base: position 297,325,048 of record CM057347.1, read on the forward strand.
GCGGTGTCTAGGCAAGTGTGTCCAAGACAAGTGGTTACTTAATTAGGACCACTACTTACCTAGTGGGGAGCCTCCCACTTACCTGGCACTTACCTGGCCGCAATTGGCGGAGAAGAGGCGGTTTGAGGTCCTATTTCTAGCCCTTTGGAACAGTTAGGAGCTGTCTAGCTGACCTACGTGACCCTAGATCTGGGTGTGATTGTGCATATTTTTTCTGTGATTGTTTGAAGCTGTGAGTCCGTACATATTTCTGTAAAGCTCTTTCTAAAAAAAAAAGAAGAAAAAAATACAAAAACCAAAAACTTTTATAAAAACTTGCCCTTTGCCGCCAGAATCCATTTTTTTTCACCCACCACCCATCGTATTTCTCCATTGACGTTTTCTTACCCTCACCTTCTCCGCTTTGACTATACTAAACTCGTTTAGTGTATGTCTGCTTGGACTCGGGACACTAGCGCCCGCCTAGTCAGCATTACGTTAGTCGCTACCTACTACGCGATCGATTCAGACGTCGAAACTCCTTCCACGCCTCTTTCACCCTTACCTTTGCCGGCCAACTCCGACGTTGACCGGAATTCTGTTCATACATTCTCACCTTCACCATCACCAACTTCTTCTTCCGCGATGTCAGGATTTAATCCAAACATCCCTACAACTCCCCCGGGATTGATTCGACCTCCTATGGATGCGAATAACCCACCACCACCGCCTGTCGTAGCGCCACAGCGAATCACGCTCCAGGATCGTTTCTATCCCACCCGTTCTGCACTCCCCACCTGTCTTTCCCTTCCACCAGCCAATGGGGATAATTTTGAAATTAAGCCCTACTTCATTAACATGCTTCCGAAATTTCATGGGCTTGAATCTGAAGATGCCTATATCTTCATCAACAAGTTTCAAAATGTTTGTGCCATGATGAAAACGACCCAGCTGTCGGATGATGCTATACGGCTACGGGTCATTCCGTTCACTTTGTGCGATCTTGCTGAAAAATGGTTGTATAGCACCGCTTCCCACTCCATAACCAGTTGGGACGAGTTTGTTAAAGCGTTTCTCAAGAAATTCTATCTGAATCATAAAACCACGAGGATCCGTAACGAAATCAACCAATTCTCCACGAAATCAACCAATTCTCCCAGCTTCCTACAGAACCCTTCTGGAAGTGCTTTGACCGGTATAAAGACCTTCTTGTTCAGTGCCCTCACCATGGTATTGAGAAATGGCAACTTTGCCAAACCTTATACGAGGGCCTGAACCCAGCAACCAAGCAGTTGTTGGAAACCATTTGTCAGGGCCAATTCCTATCGAAATCTGACGAGGAAGCGTGGTAATTCTTCGACGATCTTGCGGAACAAACGCTTCAATGGGAGAGCACCAGACCAACTTCTTCTTCTTCTTCCTCCACTTCTACTGGTCAGTCTAGGGTAGGAATTCACCAACTCGATGTCTCTATTGCGATGAAAGCTGAAATGGCTGCAATAACGAGAAAACTTGAAGCGATAGAGAGCAAATTTTCCTCTCCTGCTCCTGCCCCTGTTCTTCCCCTCCGTACCATTTGTGCTGGTTGTTCCGATCCTTCGCACTTAACCGAAGAGTGTCCATACAATCCACCATCTCAAGGACAGGATCAGGTTAATGCTGCATTTCAGCAAAGACCGAGAAATGATCCATACTCTTCCACCTACAATCCCGGTTGGAGGAACCATCCCAATTTCGCCTAGAATCAGAATCAGCATCAATTCCAAGGCAATAATTTCCAAAGGCCCCCTCCGCCGCAACAACAAGCGCAACAACAAACTCAACATCAATTTCAGCAGCCCTTCCAACCCCAACCTTTTCAAAATCAGACGAACAACTTTGCACCCAACAATTCTTTTCCGCAAAACAATTTTGTTCCGTCAAACAACGATAAGCTTTCATCGCTAGAACGAAGTCTGGAGGCGTTCATTAAATAATCGACACAATCCACCGCAAACATCCAGTCGTCTATTCAGTCTTTGGTACAACACACTGCTGCACACGGGCAAAGCATCAAGACCATCGAAGCCCAGATTGCACAGCTGAATGCGGCACTAAGCGAGCGAGAAAAGGGAAGCTTCCATCTCAACCACTCCCAAATCCCGGTCACCCACATAATGTACATGTTGCTCTTGAACAACAAAACTATAATGTGAGTGCCGTGACTACATTGAGATCAGGAAGGATGCTGCAAAACAATATTGGCACACGAATCGACGATGACACCCCGGCCGCTTCTTCTTCTTCTTCTTCTTCTTCTTCTTCTCCTTCGTCTTCTGAGCCTAATCTCCATTCTTCAAAAGGCTCTTCTTCTGCTCTAAACGGACCCATTTCTCGCTCCACGAAAACACCAGCTCTGGGATCCGTTCCAACTCCACAATCTCCTCCACAAGCATTGGATTCAACCAATTTTAAAAACGTTCCATTTCCAAACCGGTTGAAGTCCAATAAACAAAATCCACAAATGGAGAAAATTCTGGAGTTGTTTAAGCAGGTTAACATCAACATTTCCCTTTTAGATGCTGTCCAACAAGTCCCGTCCTACGCGAAAATCTTAAAGGACTTGTACACGAAAAAGAGGAAATCTCAGGTACCCAAGAAAGTTTTCTTGGCTAGTGCTGTGAGTGATGTTCTTACCCAATCTTTACCTCAAAAACGGAAGGACCCTGGCTGCCCTACGATTTCTATTACCATTGGGGATAAGAACATCAACCGCGCACTATTAGATCTTGGTGCTTGTGTTAACCTGCTTCCGTACTCAGTATATGAGCAACTAGGTGTAGGAGAGCTGAAACCCACACACTGTACTCTCCAAATGGCCGACCAATCAATCACCCATCCTAGGGGTGAGCTAGAGGATGTGTTAATCAAGGTCGGGGACTTCATATTCCCCGTTGACTTCATTATTTTGGACACACAGCCTGTGGCTAACCCCCGGAATCAAATTCCGGTGATACTCGGTCGCCCATTTCTTGCAACCTCAAATGCTGTGATCAATTGTCGAAATGGTTCGATGAACCTATCTTTTGGAAAAATGACAATTGAACTCAACATTTTTAGGTTGGGGAATCAGCCCTCCGAACCTAATGCTAATATACTAGACGTTTGCTCAATCCAGAAGATCACCCTGGAAGAGTGTGAATTCGAGGAGTTTCTGTTCGATCACGATAACCTTTACGCCACTAGTGCGTTCCTCTTCGAACCTGCTGCTGTTTCTGCGCCCGACAATAACTACGAGTGTTTCACTTTCTCGAACGATCTTAGCCACTCACCACCCGAGTTTGAATACTTTGAATTTCCGGATGAGTTATCTGAACCATCCAACTTGGTCGCTTACACTCGTTTTGAACCTTTGCTGGAATTCTTTGAGTTCGAGACCGTTTCACCAATCTTGCCTTCAATCGTTTCACCTCCAACGCTCGAACTCAAGCCGTTTCCGTCTCACCTTAAGTACGCTTACTTGGGTGAGAACGAGACCCTCCCTGTTATCATCTCGGCTTCTCTAGCTCCAGAACAAGAGAAAGCCCTTCTCGCGGTCTTGCACAGCAATAGGCAAGCTTTTGGCTGGTCCATGGCGGACATCAAGGGGATTAGTCCCCTGATCGTTGAACATCACATTCATCTGATGGATGATTCCAAACCAGCCAGGGATCCACAAAGACGACTCAACCCAGTCATGAAGGAGGCTGTAAAGAAGGAGATCGTAAAATGTCTGGATAGTGGTATCAATTACCCTATCTCTGATAGCCAGTGGGTTAGCCCCATTCACGTTGTCCCCAAGAAATCAGGCATAACGGTCATAACCAGCGAGGCAAACGAGTTAATCCCTACTCGCACCCAAACTGGGTGGCAAGTATGCATCGATTACAGAAAACTCAACGCCGCAACGCGGAAGGACCACTTTCCGCTACCTTTCATTGACCAAATGCTTGAACGATTGGCCGGACACGAGTACTACTGCTTTCTTGATGGCTACTCCGGCTATAATCAGATTCCCATCGCCGAAAAGGACCAGGACAAGACCACATTCACTTGTCCTTTCGGCACGTTTGCATATCGTCGCATGCCCTTTGGGTTATGCAATGCGCCCGCTACCTTTCAGCGGTGTATGATGGGAATCTTCTCAAACATGGTGGAAAAATTCCTGGAGATCTTCATGGACGATTTCTCCATCTTCGGCGATTCCTTTAAAGAGTGTTTGCTGCATCTCGACGCTGTCCTTACCCGATGTAAGGACAAGAACCTCACTTTGAATTGGGAGAAATGCCACTTCATGGTGCGCGAAGGTATTGTCTTAGGACATATCATCTCGCAAAATGGCATAGAGGCTGACAAAGATAAGATTGAGGTCATTTCCAATCTCCCTCCTCCCAGATGCGTTAGAGACATCCGAGCCTTCTTTGGCCATGCCGGTTTCTATAGACGGTTCATCAAGGACTTTAGCAAGATTGCTAGGCCCTTGACTCTTTTGCTGGCCAAGTACACGCCATTCGACTTCAACTTGAGCTGTGTGACTGCGTTCGAGTCATTAAAATGCTCACTCACTTCTGCTCCCGTTCTTTCTTCTCCTGACTGGATGCACCCATTTAAGATTATATGCGATGTATCCGACTTTGCCATTGGTGCTGTCCTTGGACAACACATCAACAAGATGCCGCACATAATCTATTATGCTAGCCGAACCCTGAACGACGCCTAACTTAATTATACAACAACTAAGAAGGAATTCTTGGCTGTTGTATTTGCTTTAGAAAAGTTCAGGCCCTACCTCATCGGCTCTCCAGTCATTGTCTATACAGACCATTCTGCTCTGCGCCATCTTTTTACGAAGAAAGATGCAAAATCACGGCTAATACGTTAGATCCTCTTGCTTCAAGAGTTTGACCTTGTCATCAAGGACAAAAGAGGATGTGAGAACGTAGTCGCCGACCATCTCTCACAACTTCCTTCTTCGTCGTCGCTTCAAATTCCGATCAACGACGTTTTTCCAGATGAACAACTCTTGACAGTATCTTGCGAACCCTGGTTCGCAGATATTGTGAACTATTTGGCCACAGGATTACTACCGACTGAATGGTCAAGTCAGGACAGACTTCGCTTCTTATCCCAAGTAAAACACTTTTACTGGGACGAACCCTATCTGTTCAAGTACTGTCCCGACCAGATTATTCGTCGGTGTGTCCCTGACGATGAATTCAAGAGTGTGCTGTCGTTTTGCCAAGATCAAGCATGTGGCGGGCATTTTGGCCCCAGAAAGACAGCTGAGAAGATCTTGTAGTGTGGTTTCTACTGGCCACAACTCTTCAAAGACGCTCATGACTACTGCAAGACTTTCTCCCGGTGCCAACACTTGGGCCGGATATCCAGGAGGAACGAGATGCCGCTCCAACCAATCTTGGTTGTGGAGATTTTCGACGTTTGGGGGATAGATTTCATGGGGCTAGCTCTTTTGGGAACTTGTTCATCCTTCTCGCTGTTGATTACATCTCTAAGTTGGTCGAGGCTGTGCCCAGCCGGACTTAGGTTTTTTAAAGAAAACATTTTCTCCCGGTTTGGGCACCCCCGAGCAATCATTAGCGACATTGGAACTCATTTCTGCAATAAGACTTTCGAGGCCTTGATGCGGAAATATTCCATTAATCATAAGCTATCTACGCCCTACCACCCCCAAACCTGTGGGCAAGCCGAAGTTTCAAATCGGCAAATCAAGTAGATACTAGAGAAGACGGTTTCCAAGAACCGTAAGGATTAGTCGTTGAAACTCACTGATGCCCTTTGCGCATTTCGAACTGCTTATAAGACCGATCTTGGCATGTCTCCCTATCGGCTTGTGTACGGAAAGGCTTGCCACCTCCCTGTGGAAATAGAGCATCGTGCATTTTGGGCGATAAAGGAGCTGAATCTGTCTCTCGAAGATGCGGGCAGCCATCGGAAGCTGCAGTTGAACGAATTGAGCGAGCTTAGGGATAAGGCTTACGAAAACGCGGTTGTCGTTAAGAACCGAACGAAGGTGTTTCACGATAAACACCTTTTTCGCAAAACATTCGTACCTGGTCAACAGGTACTGCTTTACGACACCCGGCTACATTTCCATCCAAGTAAGCTCAGATCTCGCTGGAAAGGGCCATACTTTGTGCGGAATGTGTATCTGCATGTCGCTGTGGATTTGGAGAATCCAACGGACGGTTCATTTTTCAAAGTAAACGGACACCGACTAAAATCGTACCTTAGCACCGAACCAACAGAGGAGCTCCCGGTCTTACAGGAGCCGGTTTACCCTGTATAATCTTCCTCTGCCTACCACAAAACTTCGATTATCCAGCCAACACAGTGGACACTGTTCCTAATAAGTTTGGGGGTATGTATATACCTTTATGTACATTTGTGGATATTCTTTTCCATTTTTACTATTCTTCTTTTCTTTCAAAACAAAAACAAAAAAAAATTTGTGTATATCTAACCGACAATTTTGACCCTTCAATGATCTCTTCATGCAATGACAGTGAGGACACTGTCCAGTTTAAGTTTGGGGGTACGCTCGGTATGCATTTCTAACCCTCGCATTCATATGTATATTTTGCATCTGCATACTAAAATCCATAAAATCCATAAAAATCAGAAAATTTTCTACAAACATAAAAACTTTTCTGTCAAGTTAGCTAGTGGGAGAACTCAGATTCAACATTTCGACGGTTTTGTTTGATAAGATAAGAATAACTAAATCTTATTTTTAGATTGTGAAAACCTGAAAGATAACTCTCTTTTGGAGTTAACTATAGCTGATATACGTCTTTACATCACACTACACGTGTCGTGAGTTTTGGAAATTAGATTACAAGTCTATTATGTCTAAAAACTTTTAAATGGATAAATGATTTTCTGAGGATCAAATAGGTTTGTTCTGAAATAAGTAATATCAAGAATAGTTTATGAAGTGAAGCGAATATGAAGGAATGTTATTGATACCTTAATTGGAACTAATTCTGAAAAATAACCCATCTGGAACTTGATTGGAATGATTACACACCTAACCCACTAAACACGTCTTTTATCCAAAAAAAAAATAAACTGAACTGCTGGCTATATCTCCGTTCGTATTGAATCATCATGATTTTCACGCTAAATCGTCTTTTGTTTTTGGACCTAGGTAACTTGAGTAATTAAGTCCGCTGGGGTGTTTCTACACCTAATGCTCTAAAGCCAACTGGTTTGGGAGCATTGGCCCAAAGCTCGTTAAAAAACCTAGAAAGTCTAGATTAAAACAAAGTCAAGCAAGTGTTCTCTCCGAGTTAAAATTCCTAACGGTTCTTTGTGTGAGAATAATCTTGACAAAAGACAAGTTTTTATAAAAAATATTTCTAAGCGGAGATATGAAGGTTTTATTCTATGAAAAAAACTATTGCACATTCACAGAGGTGTATATGAAATGAAAACAAGAAAAAGGTGGAGTGAAAAATAAGACCTAGTTTCCTGTTAAGGAAGATAGAAATTCTGAAATTGAAATCTTACTGGAAAACGAAACTTGAAAAATGCTTAACTCTTTATAAAACTTATGTGATCCTTTTAAAAAATTTATCTGGGCTTTATTTTGTGACATGATGACTTTAATCGATCCTTCTGGAACTTAACGACACTATTTGCACTGCACATAAAGACATATAAAATCTTAAGTTAAATAAGAAGCAAGGTGTGAAAAATAAAGGTTCGATAGTCTAGACTTAGGATAATAGAATTGTTATTTACTGAAACAAAACCTTAGGGTTTGAATCATAGTTATTTTGCAAAACTAGCTTGACCGGATTTTGTGGGTAGTATCCGCTGAAAACCCTCAGGAGACAACACTCCTCCTACTAGGGACACCTAGAGGTTTAACGGCTTGTTGCATATGTTCAGTGCAATCGCGTTCCCTGCGAAAGTGAGGTTAGGAATTTTTGTGAATAAATTGGCTTTACTCGGGACGAGCAAATGATAAGTTTGGGGGTATTTGTTCATAACACATTTTTGCATTTTTATACCGCGCAATTTTTATCACATTGCTTATCGGTAGGTACTCTTGAGCCGTGTTTGCTAGTTAATTGCAGGATACAGGTTCTCAGCTCTAAACAATAAAATTCATGGAAAAGCATGACAAAATCCGGATTACTGTCAACCACAGATAAAACGCGGGTCTCCGCTCTCTATCCGTATGTTGCCGCACACCAGTTTAGGGGACAAAATGGCAAATCGATGTCATTTTCATGCACAAAGCTCAATGTCAACACAAGATCCAACATATCTACGCGGAGCTCAAGAAAAATCATGGCAAAAGATCTACATTACATCACCTTTTGTTCTGCTGAAATTCTTGAAATATTGTGAAGAGATTCTGAGAAACAACATATACCACACTGAAGAGTACTAAAAACCAGGGAAAACCACCTTTTTTCATGACCTAAGTCTCCTAAAGGGCCGCGGTTCCGCGGCATAAGCATGCTTAGGCCGCGGATCCGCGGCCATATGGTCTTGGCAGGAAGTCAACTTTTGGGGGTATTTTGGTAATTTTGTCTTATGGCAGATTGTTGCCCTAGGTTTCCAGTTTCCTGCCTATAAATAGCCCAGAACAATGCCAAGTGAAGTGTGCTTATTTCTTGTGTAAAATTTTAGATATATGTTGTTGTTCTTCTTCCTCTTCTCATCTCTTCTCCATTAAAATCTTGTAGTGAGCTTTTGTGAGTGAAGTGATGAATAAAAGAGTTCTTTTTGTTATCATGCTTGTCTTGTTCTTTTGTTAATTATAATTTCTTGTAATTTTCATTTGCTAATCTAGTTTTTGTTATTTGTTGTTTGTTTGTTTCTTCTTCTAGTTTTTCTTTATCCTTAACAACAATGATGCTTAAGCTTGATCCTTGCCAAGGTGAGTTCTCAAATAGCGAGTTGTAATCTTCTAACCTCCTTCTTTCTATCTTCCTCCTTTGTTGTATTTTCTTTTTCTTATTATGGGTGAGTAGTTTTCTTAACTTGTTAGGATAGGATAAGGAAAGTTTGAGAGAAGGAAATCTCTCTCACTCTTTCCTTGCCCAACATCTTAATTCGGACTCCCGTTAATTGAACCACAATCCGCTCCCTACGGCACCCTATCCTACATGATAGCGGTGATTCCTTAGTGAGACCGGTTGTGGTTGAATTAACTGGAGGTTAAGGCTAAGAGCCAAGAACGGACGGACAAGCACCAAAAGGAAGAACTTAATCGTTGGAAAGCCTAGCTTATACTTGCAAGTTCCTTCCTAGTCGTGCTAACCCCCGTTGTTGCCGATTACCGTAACACCGATATTAAGAGTGGCAACGAAAGAAGTGAGCGACTCCTAACTCAAACTAACCTAATCCTAACCCTAACAAGCTCTCTTTATATATCATTTTAGCACATAGTTAATCTCAAAACAAACCTGGACATTTGGATTTAACTCGTTAAAGCACAAAGAAAAAGATTCCCATCTCCCTGCGGACGACCCGTACTCAACCAGATAGCTACAAGCGAAACCGTCTTGATTGCGGTAATAAACTTGAACACGCAAAAACTCTACCAATCATGCATCTACCTATCAGTAATGATGTAATACCCTCGAGGTATATGTGTAGCTATATTAAGGTATACAGGTGTACATGTAAGTATGTATGCAAGGAGTACATGTAGCTATGTCTCAATGTGTATATACCTATCTCTAATGGTACAATACCATATAGGTATATGGGTAACTAGCATGTAGGCATGTCAAGGCATATGTGTAAGTATGTAGGTATACAGGTATGCTATATGTCATATACACAAAATAATATGAATCAATGTCTCTAACCAATACAATATCACAAAGTATAGGTGTTGTGTGTGTCATGGCAATTTTTGACGGTGTGAGTGGCATACAATCAGTGCTCGTGCAACATGAGCCGTCAATAATAGTGTAGTGTCCAAAGGGTACAAGTCCAAGCACAACAAGTAATAATATGCAATGAAGTTTTATGCCTATAGGTGCAATATAAACATGCGACTGATATCATATCATATCTAGCCCAGACGCATAACGCCATGCGGGCGATTCCCCTGTAGAAGTTAAATCTACTCACAGATGATCCTGGGGCTAAGTAAAACCAACCACTCGCTTTCCCTTCTTCGCAGCGTTCGAAGTCCCCACCTGCGATCCTAAAATCACAAAACAACAAAGCAAGTGTATATATTAGCAATCGACCAATAACACGTACAAACTACGGTTGACAGACGCACCAACTCCAAACATACTCTCAAGTGTTCGCTTAGTGGCTAACGCACGTAGCGACACAGCGAAACCAACTCAAGAGCAACAGATACACAACGATACGAATCGTATCGGAAAATGTAACGTACGTAATCGAAATACTAGAAACAAGCAAAGTGATCCCAGATTTTGCTACCCAAACAATTTGTAAAAGTTGCGCATACCACAAGACCACACACAACCCCAGAGACCCCTACACCAAAACTCAACCCCCCAGCCACTACTCTGGCCGCAAATTGCGCCCAGAACTAATAAATCTGCGGCCTATTCTTGAGGGAATGGGCTCGTATTTTGAGGGTATCTTCTAGGTCACCACACTAGGTCACTGTGATGGAAACTTTTCCAACAAATACCTTGTTTGATAGCACATCATCCGAGACCCAAAACTACATTAAAAAATATGATATTTAGCCGAAACGAAACTTTATGTGTTCTAAACTGAAACTAACAAGATACACAACACTAAAAAGACTTACTTAACAGAAAGAGATCATTACCTGCTCCCACAAGCTCAAAGATCCTAGCTTTCTAAGCTCCACGACATCCAAGAGGCAAAACAAGGTTTAAGATATGATTTTTGTGAGATTTGATGAAGTTTAGTGAAGCTTTAGTGATGGATTGGTGAGTGTTCAGTTGAGGGAAGAGGGAGTGATGAAAGAAATGAGAAAGAGATGAAGCGAGAGAGAATGAAAGAGGGTGTGAAGAAAAGAGAGAGAGAGAGAGGTGAGTGTAAGAGGGTGAGTGCACCATTGAATTAACTTCACATTAATGGAACCATTAATGCCCACCATGTCACCATGCCACCTCCTCTCCAAAACAAAACCCAAAGGAAATATATCTCTCAAATATCTAGGGTTTAGGGTTAAGGTTAAAGCAAGGATTAGGATTAGGTTAAGTTGTCATGGTCACTAAACTAGATTAGCACAAACAAACCCCCACATTAACGTGCACACGTGTGTGCAAGCCATAACAAATAATAATTAAATATTAATTAAATGTCATAAAATGTAAGGAACCCAAATTGGTAAAATTTTTACCAAAAACCCGCATTATCGTCTAATTAACACTAATCGAAAACTAAGGCGTTACAATCTCCCCCCTTAAACAAAATTCGTCCCCGAATTAAAATTCTTACTATGCATACCTTCAAAGTAATGAGTGTAAAACTCCCAAATCTCGCTTGCAGCCTACCAAGTGAACTCCTCACTATACGGCTACGCCAAAGAAAACCCTCCATAGATGGCAAGACCCTTAACCAAAGTTTCTCCACCCACCGATCCACTAACACTATCGGCTGCCGGTGAACGAAAAGATCGTGTCCAAGCTAAATGGTCTGATGCTGAATTAAGTGAGAAAGTTCATGAAGGTATTTGCAAGTATCAACACAAGGAATACGGGATGAATACTCAAAAATCTGGGTGGAAGTGCCCATTTATAGGCAACGGTACTAACTCGCTAAAGGATTTCAAAAGGACCAACAATCTGGGACTAAGCTTCCCAAAACTCAACACGCCAAACATCGGAAAAAAATCCGTAGGAATACATGATCTCCCACTGTGAACTTAAGTCTGTGACCACCACGGTCGGCATAAGACTTATGTCTGCACTAGGCTGCTCTCATCCTGACCTGAACCAACTGGATCTTCTCCGAAGCCTCTCCACTAACTGGGGTCCAAAAATCCTACTCTCGCAGAGTCAGTAATACAGACTGGCGATCGACACAACCTACTCACAAGGCCTAAAAGTTGCCAATTGAAACGTCTCCTGATAACAGTTATCGAAAGAGAACCCTATCAATGGCAAGTGACGATCCCAACTGCGAACAAACAATTAGTACGTACGTACAAGCATATCCTCTAGAGTCTGTATAGTCCGCTCTGTCTGATCATCGGCCTACTGATGGAAAAGCGAAGCTAATGCTCAACTAGTAACCAAGGCATCCTGAAGCTTCTGCCAAAGACGGCTAGCGAACTGGGGCCTCAATCGGATACAACACATGAAGGAACTCTGTGCAAACGCACAAACATACGAAAGAACAATGAGCAAACTGAGCATAACCGGACAACAATCACCCAAATGGAGTCACACCCTGTTTAAACCTGTGTAGACACCACAACGAAATTCATGGAGATCTGCTCCCATTCCCACTCTGGAACGGTAAAAAGGTTGCAACTCTCCAGCCAGTCTCAAATGCTCAACCTTAGCTCGCTGACAAGCCAAGCACCTCAAAACGAAATCCGAAACTTCACTCTTCACCTCTGCTCACCAGTAACCAACTCTCAAGTCATGTTACATCTCAGTGGCACTTGGATGAACACAGAAAGCTGAATGATGTGCCTGCTCTAGGACCTCGCATCTCTACCCATCAGTATCGGTACATGCCATCGAGTCCCTAACACAGCACACCATAGTCATAAATCAAGAACTCCGAATCTTTACCCAGCCGAACATACTCAAGAATCTCCGACAACGAGCATCGGCGGGCTGTGCCTCACGAAAACGATTTAGTAAAAGTGGACGGGCGCGGACATGAGCAAGCTGTCCTCTCAGTAGAGGCGAACCTAAGATGTACTCAACGGTTACACAAGAACTGAAAATCTGCAGAAGACTGTCTCCGAATTACGCACAACTGGAACAAACTACCCCCGAACCTACGACTCAAGCATCAGCTACTACAATCGCCTCGCCACGGGAAATGAAGGATCTCATAATCACAATCCTTCACAAGCTCCATCCAACGGCGCTATCTCAACAATTAAAACCCGCTGCAGGAAGATGTACACAAAGCTCTGGTGGTCCGTGAAAATCTGACACGACTCTCCATATAAGTAGTGTCTCCAAATCTTCAACGCATGACCACCGCGGCCATCTTCAGATCATGAGTGGGATAAATCCTGCTCGTACTTCCTCCAACTGTCGGGAAGCATAAGCGATAACTCTATCATGCTACATCAGTACATAATCGAGCCCCACTCACGAAATATCACAGTAAACAACAAAGTCGCCCGATCCAGAAACAAGGATAGAACTGGTTCAATTATTACCCGAGTCTTCAACTGCTGAAAACTCTGCACGCATGCCTCAGTCTAAAGAAAAGGAACCCCCTTCCTGGTCAGTACGGTCAACGGTGCAGCGATACTCAAGAAATCCTGCACGAAACGGCGGTAAAAACCGGCTAAGCCCAAAAGCTTCGGACCTCAATCCCTAATGCAAGTCTGGGCCAAGCAGTACGGCCTCAACCTCCCTCGGATCCATACGAAAACCATATCCTGTAACCCCACGACCTAGGAAGTTCAACACTATCAAGCCGGAAGGAACACTCCGACAATGTAGCAAACAGCCGGCGCTCTCCTAATGTCTGCAAAGCAAATCCTCAAGCGCTGCTCACATTCCTCATGACTCTTGGAATAGACCAGAATGTCATCAATAACACGATAATAAACTGGTCGAGGAACGGCCTGAAGAAATCTGGTTCATCATATCCACGAATGCTGCCAGGGCATTGGTGAGTCCAACGACACCACCAAAACTCATAAAGCCCGTAGCGCGCACAAAAGCAGTCTTCGGAATGTCATCACTATGAATCCGCAACAATGATAACCTGATCCCAAACAAACATTGAAAAATGTCTCGCACCCTGTAGCTGATCAAAGAAATCGTCAATGCGAGATAAAGGATACCTATCCGCACCATAACTCGGTTCAATTGACGATCAATCAATATACAACCTTAAATTGCCGTCCTTCTCTTTGACTAAAAGAGTAGGAGCTCCCAAAGCGAAACACTCGGACGCAAAAGTCCCCCTATCTAGAAACTCTGCAGCTGATCCTTAAGCTCCCTAATCTCCGCTGGCTCATCTGGAATAACGTCGGAAAACTCCCGCAATGGTAACATCCAGATAAAAACTGCTGCCCCTCCTTGGGATGAGAGCTAAACCACTGTCCTCGTCTCACGCCTTTGCTACTCCCGCGACGTGCACAAAACCTGTCACGGCGACTGAACCTCTGTCTCTAGGCTGATACACTTGGACGAGCCCTCCTCGGTCTCGGAACTCCTAAAGTCTTGGGAAGACGCTCCTCAGCTAAATGGGCGGCATCCACTGCTGATGTATACGTGACACAATGATGTGTGCTGATAGCAAGGAATAACTGGGTAACAGGGGTGGCAACCTCCTATCGTTGCGCTCGACTGGCCTCAACCAACGACTTCATCGTCTGGCGCAAGTCCTGCATATCTGCCTCAAGCCTAGCGATACGATCTATCGAAGGCGGATCTAACTGCTACTGTGCAACGAGCGTACCATCCTGGTCAGCCCTCGCCCCAAACGAGTCAACTCTGACCTCGGCTCTCGCTGCACCTCTCAGAGCCCTTATAGTCATCGGCGGCATAAAGCTATAAATGGAAATAGGATTTGATAAGAACACGAAAATCGAATAACAAGGATATGTATCATCAAGGAAGGAATTTCAAAAAATTAGTACTTAAGTCACATACGCAGAGTACCGTGTCTTAACTATGCCGCGGACATACACACACTTCATTACTCTGCTTAAGCTACCTACTCCATTATACTAAGGTCATTGTACACTCCGAAAGGTAAAACCTAGCGCTCTGATACCAACTTTGTCACGACCCAAAATTTAGCACGTGATGGCCCTTAAACTACGTAACGTCTCCAGGCGTAACGTAATTCAAGTAAGCCAAAAACCCAGCAATCTAAACCATCAAAATTAGTAAGTGATAAAGACATTGTTAAAACTTTTGAAATCTCAATCAAAAATTCTTTAAAGTCCCAATTTATTTCCTTTAAAATTTTGGCAGCACCTTCTTTGTAAAAGAAGCCCCCAAAAAGGGCACAACATAAATGTATAAGTAAAGCATCCCCAACGGAAGTAAATCCACGCCCAAAGGCGGAAAACAACCACCACAAGCAAATATACGACGCCGTAGCGAAGAAAAAGACGATATAAATAAAACTGCATAAAAGACCTCTAAGTCACCAAATAATATACAATATCGTCTTCACAACTCGTCTCTAAGTCAATACATGATAATGGTAGATGGAGAGTACAGGATACAACGAATATACAATAAGCAACATCGGATAACCGCAAAACCCACCTATAGAAAAACTGCACACAGTCAGCCATAGCGGTATCCACAGCAAAAGATGATACGATAAGTAGAAGCCCTGCCTCGACTACTCTGAGGAACAACCTGCAAACCCTATTGCACAACAGGGGTGAGTTGCCAACTCGTGAATAGTAAATAATATATGCAGGTAATCGCAAGTATGCACGTACTGCGTGAATCTATCACATGCAAGCTAAAAGCAATAAATGGCCATATGTATGCAACAATCATGAAAGGTACTCTATCAGGTACAACTAATATATGAAGCAATAATATGGCAATATGTATATGCAACAATCATGAAAGGTACTCTATCAGGTACTACTAATACATGAAGCAATGCATATAAAATAAATGCGGAATATGGGATAAAACATATCATCCTCACGGAATGCTCATCGTGGCACGACCAGCGTCCATCTAGACAATCCAAATCCCAAATATCCTCAGATCGGCCCTCATATCGGCCCTCAACATCAAGTAATGAATAAGAATACATGCACAGATCATTATGATGATATATATATATATATATATTATATATATATATAACAACGTCCCATACCACTGATATATATATATATACGTGCATATATAATAGCGTCCCATACCACTGATATATATAATTAGAGGTAAAATATCATGAAAACTAGTGTCTAGTATCGACACATCAATACTCATCTATCAAGTGTCGTCACCACGACTGGTCCTGATATGTACGTATCATACGTTCATCGGAAAACCAAGTACTTAGCTTCGATACACGAATTCCAAGTGTCCATACGTACATGACTCCGCTTGATATCTACGCGATCACCGACGAGTCCAATACTGTCATCGGTAGGTATGATTCCCCTGCCAGGCTCATCGGCTAAATCCATCGACATACCTTTCTTGCCCAGGGGGACCTCCGGGTTCCACCATGTACCCGCACACGGCCCACACTACTCCTCGCATGGGGTATATATCAGAACCGAAAAATCTCATGGTGGACGCTGAAATATCATATCAAGAGAAACCGAGTTTTTCAAATAATGCATAATTTCATAAAACTACCACGGTCCTCAAATCCAGAAAATATCATATGAAATCCATATCTCATTATGTAAATCCATGAAATATAATATATGCAACATGAAACAGTAATATGAGCATATAAAAGAAAAACCGCTATTTAAGTGCAACAAGTTATGAAATATATCATGCGGTTCCTAATTTCTGCAAATCAATATAAAATCATATAAAGGTGAACATGTAGCTATAGCCAGGTATGCGTAACCATGTCGGTATAGCAAGATATGTGCATCTACCTATCAGTAATGATGTAATACCCTCCAGATATATGTGTAGCTATATCAAGGTATACGGGTGTACATGTAAGTATGTATGCAAGATGTATATGTAGCTATGTCTCAATGTGTATATACCTATCTCTAATGGTACAATACCATATAGGTATATAGGTAACTAGCATGTAGGCATGTCAAGACATATGTGTAAGCATGTAGATATACAGGTATGCTATATGTCATATGCACAAAGGAATATGAATCAATGTCTCAATGTCCCTAACCAATACAATATCACAAAGTATAGGTGTTGTGCGTGTCATGGCAATTATTGATAGTGTGAGTGGTATACAATCAGTGCTCGTGCAATATGAGCCGTCAATAATAGTGCAGTGTCCAAAGGGTACAAGTCCAACCACAACAAGTAATAATATGCAATGAAGTTTTATGCCTATAGGTGCAATACAAACATGCGACTAATATCATATCATATCTAGCCCAGACGCATAACGCCATGCGGGCGATTCCCTTGTAGATGTTAAATCTACTCACAGATGATCCTGGGGCTAAGTAAAGCCAACCACTCGCTTTCCCTTCTTTGCAGCATCCAAAAGTCCCCGCCTGCGATCCTAAAATCACAAAACAACAAAGCAAGTGTATATATTAGCAATCGACCAATAACCCGTACAAACAACGTTTGGCGACGCACCAACTCCAAACATACTCTCAAGTGTTCTCTTAGTGGCTAACGCATGTAGCGACACAATGAAACCAACTCAAGAGCAATAGATACACAACGACACGAACCGTATCGGATAACGTAACGTGCGTAATCGAAACACTAGAAACAAGCAAAATGATCCTATATTTTGCTACCCAAACAATTTGTAAAAGTTGCACATACCACAAGACCACACACAACCCCAAAAACCCCTACACCAAAATTCAACCCCCCAGCCCCTACTCTGGCAGCAAATTGCGGCCATAACCAATAAATCTGCTGCCTGTTCATGTGGGAATGGGCTCGTATTTTGAGGGTATCTTCTAGGTCACCACACTAGGTCACTGTGATGGGAACTTTTCCAACAAATACCTGATTTGATAGCAGATCATCCGAGACCCAAAACTACATTAAAAAATACGATATTTACCCAAAATGAAACTTTACGCGTTCTAAACTGAAACTAACAAGCTACGCAACACTAAAAAGACTTACTTAATAGAAAGAGATCATTACCTACTCCCACAAACTCAAAGATCCTAGCTTTCCAAGCTCCAAGGCATCCAAGAGGAAAAACAAGGTTTAGGATGTGTTTTTTTTGAGATTTGATGAAGTTTAGTGATGGATTAGTGAGTGTTCAGTTGAGGGAAGAGGGAGTGATGAAAGAAATGAAAAAGAGATGAAGTGAGAGAGAATGAGGGAGGGTGTGAAGAAAAGAGAGAGAGAGAGGTGAGTGTAAGAGGGTGAATACACCCTTGCATTAACTTCACATTAATGCAACCATTAATGCCCACCATGTCACTATGCCACCTCCTTTCCAAAACAAAAACCAAAGGAAATATCTCTCTAAAATATCTAGGGTTTAGGGTTATGGTTAAAGCAAGGATTAGGATTAGGTTAAGTTGTCATGGTCACTAAACTAGATTAGCAAAAACAAACCCCCACATTAACGTGCACACGTGCGTGCAAGCCGTAACAAATAATAATTAAATATTAATTAAATGTTATAAAATGTGAGGAACCCAAATTGGTAAACTTTTTACCAAAAACCCGCATTATTGTCTAGTTAACACAAATCGAAAACTAAGGCGTTACATAAGGATCATGTCTCAATGGCCCTAACCAATACAGTATCACGTAAGTATAGGTGTTGTGCGTGTCATGGCAATTATCGACGGTGTCTGTACAACATACAATTAGTGCTCGTGAAACATGAACCGTCAATAATGGTGTTATGTCTCATTAATACTAAAGTCGATACACAATAGGAAATGAGATATGCAACAAAAGTACACATGCACAATCAATGTCCATATACTTCTACTAATAGTCATATCATTTAATCTAGCCCAGACGCATAACGCCATGCGGGCGATTCCCCTGTAGATGTTAAATCTACTCACAAACGATACTGGCTAAGTAAAGCCAACCACTTGCTTTCCCTTCGTCGCAGCATCCGAAGTCCTCGCCTGCGATCCTATAATTTCACAAACACAGCACATAAGGTTAAACATCTTGTGCCGACATAAAGACAACGAAACGCAAGGATAACGCCCTCAAGATAAACACACTGTGCACCTAGTGCACCAAACACGTACGATATCGGCACAACCCTAACTAAGAACGCTAAACGACACAACCACCAAGCCCAGACCCTGATCGTACCGATCACACATTCACAATACAAAATACATCGTGGAATCTAATATATATAACGTCACAACGTCAAAAGAAACCCACGCCTAAATTATCGAAAAATCTAGTAAGCAACTTTGAATCAATTTAGCCCAAATCTACAAGTTTAACCCAAAACTAGTAATCACAATAAACAAAACCCTAACTTGATTATCAAAACCCCTTTTCTAGAAATTCTAAACATGCAAATTCATGTTTTAATTAAACATCTAACAATTAGATTATGGTATTAAAACAAGAACTAAGCATTAGGGTTAGGATTTATACCTCAAACTTGCAAGAAAACTTCCAAATTTAAGCCTCCAAAATGATGTCTTTCATAACGATCTAAGCTTGTTTAGAGTTGAAGAATAAAGGGTATGGATTTATTTATGAGTTTGTATGATTATTTGATGATTTTTTATGATTTATTTGATCTTGGAGAGATGAAAATGGGGTGAGGAAAAACAAGAGCGGCAAGGGGGTAGGCTCGGCCGAGGTTAGAAGAAGAGTGGGGTTTTGTGAAATGTATGGAAATTTCTAGCTAAAACACTAATCAATTCTCATTAATGCAATAAATATCTATGCCATCTCAATTTCCTTTTCTTTAAATTATCTTTTTAATCACACAAATATCTAGATATTTTGGAGAGAAAGTTTATACACTACTATAAATAAGGGTTGCCCCTACGGATTTATTGGTAAGGGCAACCCACTGCCCCTACGGATATATCCATAGGGGAGAAAAAACACCCCGTCGGTGCAAAGGCCGCAGGTGCAAGTTGAAGCCCTGAAATTGCCCCTACGGGAAAAATCTTTCCCCTACAGAGTTCTGTGTAGGGCCAGTTTCACCTACGGAGTAGGCCGTAGGGTAAAAAAAGTTATATTATTTATGAATTTTTTAAATATATTAACTGTACCTACGGATATAGCCGTAGGGCCACGTACTATCCCCTATGGAAACCTACGTAGGTACTTATCCGTAGGGGCAAAATATCAGAAATCCTGATATGTTGCCCCTACGAATAAGTCCGTAGGGGCGAAGCAATGGCCCCTACGGATATGTCCGTAGGGGCACTCCCAACCCCCTGGTACTGAGATCAGGGGGGAAATATCAGTTACTGCTGATATTTTGCCCCTACGGATATAGCCGTAGGGGCAACATGTGCACCTACGGATTAATCCATAGGTACAAAAATATCTGTATTTTTTTTTAAAAATGGGCTGCCTGATTTTTTCCCACCCTGTGCACAATAATATATATATCAATCAAATATAAAATTAATCATCACGCAACATATATCGCAGTATTCATAATTGCAGCTCACGCATATAATATACAAAAGAAACCCAAAAACTGAATATGATATAAATATAAACCAATATCAATATCGTTTCAAAATGTTGTACAATGTGTATGATATAAATAAATACATGTTTCAAAAAATAAGAACCAAAAAGCTACCCTAGCTCGGTCCAGCTCCACCTTTGAATAACGATAGAATAACGCGCGCCTGCTCCTCGGTCAATAAACTCTGCAATTCGGCGCGAGCGGGAGTCTGAGGGGCCTGTGGAGCTGGCGATGTGGTCTGCGCAGCCGCCGTCGAGGTAGTCGCTTGCGGAGCCGCGGCTGCGGGAGTCTGAGCGGGCGGTGGAGCTATAGGAGCTGTCTGCGGAACCGCAGCCAATGTAGTGGCTTGCGGAGCCGCAGCCGAAGGAGATGCATGTGGAGGCTCGGTCGATGTACCCTGTCGCGTCTGGACCTAACGTGTGTAAGAAGCGTGTAAGAACTGTGTATTATTCGAATTCGTATCATTATTAAATTATTTCGAAACCCCGTTTGGATATCTAGTTTGGAAAACCGTTGTTTATTTTAATTACATATGTATGTATGATTAATCAAACTTAAGTCTAAAACCAAATAAGCTCAAGCTACGTACTAATTATGGATATGTTGATATCTATATAATATGACATGATATTTTACTATAAAGTAGTATACATACCAGCATCTCCTTCAACTCCTGATCGGTGGCCCTCAAGCTCTCCAGTTCCTGATGGACACGTCGGTCACTGGAGATGGAGGAAGTAACCGCCGGGGTGGAGTCCAACCTCATATGGGCCCTGCTAGGGCCCAGTCCCCGGCCTCTCTCCCAACCTCCGTGGTGCCTTCCGTGTGCGGCGTCCAGAACTGGGGTCAGCAGCCTCGGATCGCTCTGTCCGGTAAAATCGATCCCCGAGGCCTCGGCCTGCTCAACCACCCGTTCCTACACCCACATTAAGCAGTAAAGTATAAGTATAAAATTTAAACTTGAACCTTCCAAAACTAAAATTTCAAATTTGGGTAGAAAAAATATTAACACTTACGCAATACTCCTGGGTAGCGACGTCGGGATATCGAAGCTCGCCCGTGGCGGGATCTGTCAAGGTGCCGTGGACGGCAAGATATGCGGACAGCACGCTCGGTGTACCACCTGACGCCACGGTCCGAGATGTCTGCAATATTAGAAAGCAACTCTTAATATTAGAAATATTAGAAAATAACTCTTAATATTGCAGAATATCACAAAGGTCGGTCTATTGTAATTTACCGATAATTCCATGGCTCGAGTAATGTTCCTCGAGCCACCTGTGTAAGTAGGGCGACCCCTCTTCGCCGACTTCCTGTTCTCTGTATTCTGAGCGTACTGTTTCTGCACAACGCATTAACATTTAGTTTTCTAATTAAGGAACACAAAAAATAAATTATATCCTAAACAATGAATTAAATTTAAAATACATACCGGTTTGCGCTGGGAGTCAAAATATTCGCACAATAGAGGCCATGTCTCTACGTCGACTCTCACAAACGTCGGAGTAGATAGGAGGGCCGCTCTCTCTGCCTTGGGGGTCGCCATCCAGAGGGAGTAGCAGTCGGCCTTCAGCTCATTCCTGTTGTATCGGACCTTGGCCTGCATGTTCTTCATCAGGCCATTGTACAGAGCATGAAGGTCGAGCACCCTCCCCGGATGATCAGGGTCGGCTACAGGCTCAAAATCGTAATCCAACTGAAAATACAAAAAAAACATTGTTATTAGATTGCAAGTGTTAATAATAAATATGATAAGCGGATATATCAACTGAAAATATATATTAATATGTACCCGAGCCTGATCAAAGAAGAGGGCGAATGAGCGCTGGTGCGGCTCGCCCCACTCAACGTGAAGTCGATAGTTCTTCACAAGCCGGCTCTCGTCCCCCATATACCGGCCGAACCTCTCGGCATGAGGACCGGTATAGCGATAGTCAAGGGTAAAAAAAGGGGGAATGCTGCCTCCCACCTAGCTCTGTCAGGCCTCAGCCTATGGGACTGATTCGGGCCTCGAGTCCCCCTCTGGGGATGGGGAGGCCTTGCGTCTGCACGAAATATCAAGACAATCAATATTAAGACAAAGTTGTATTAAGAAATCAAGGTTAAACGAAAATTCAAGTGTGATATATACCTCCAGTGACTATCGCACGAGCCTGGGCCCGGGCAGCAGCACGAGCGGGACGATAGTTCCTCCGGTGAGGAACAACCGGGGTCCCGGATGCTGACGCATCCCCTCCAACTAGAAAATAAACATCGACGCTAAATTTCCATGAAGTTCATATTTATTCTATAGAGCATATGTAAAATGAATAAATATTTTAAATTTATTCATACTAACCTGCAGACGATGCGGAGGGTATGGAAGCGGCAGGAGTGGCCCCTGCGGAAGATGTGGACGGACAACCTATAATTAGACAATTAAAAATAGATTATATAAGTAATTGCAAAAAGAATGTGTAGATCAATAATATAACGTTCTAAATCAATATGCATGCACTATAGGATATATAAAGATACCCGCAGGTGCGGTGGTGTCACCACCTACAGCTAGACAATAATAAAAATTGCTAAGTAAGAGCAAAAGGAATGTGCGTATTTATGATATAGCATTCTAAATCAATATACATGCACTATATGATATATAAACATACCTGAAGGAGCGGGAGTGGCCTCTGTCCCAGATGTGGACGCATCACCAACAACTAGACAATCAAACATTGACAATATAAGTAATTTTGACATAAACATGCATGAATATCTGTAATATTACATTCATAATGGATATGCGTGCAGTATACCTGGAGATGTGGCAAAATACACACGGAAGGAGGCATCCAAAGGGGTCTCCGATCTGGGTGCAAGACCGGCCCTCTGAAGCTCTCTACGGAGCTATCCGGGCGGCAGAACCGCTCTGCCTCTGCCTCTGCCACGGCTGGAGCTCCTGCCGCCCCTCGCTGCTCCCGACATCGTCATCAAATCTAGATAAACGGTTCGTGGACGCATTAGACAATCATTAAAAGTATTGACTATATATGTATAGAGCGTAAAATGTGAAGTAATAATATAACATTACTGATAACCTTTTTCGTTTCGTGGACGCATTATACATATCTACTTGGATTTCATCGTCGATGTCATTTTTAACCCACGCAACTTCATGATCGGTCGAAGACAACCCGCCCTTCGAAACAGACGGTCGGAGCACTTTAAGCCTTCTTTCTTCTTCGTCCTCATCGCTGTCCTCGAATTCTGGGACATCGTAGACATCTCTGGGTTTCCATCGGCATACAACACTCCATTCCGGATACTTCAAACACTGTGAGTAGTATACTTGGAACGCTTGGTTCGGAAAGATAAACGGATCGTCCTGACCGTAAAATTGAAGTGTGTTCACACTGGTCAATCCATATTCATCTTTCCAAGTCCCAAGATTGCTTCTCCACCTGTCCGTATCGGTTCGCGGATCGTACCAAGTACACTGGAATATTTAAAAGGGTTCTGATCGTCCGGGATAGTGGATGCTGAGTATACAATTTAAGTACCCATAGTAAATCACACCGTCTGATCCTACCGTCGCAATTCCACTATTCTGAGTGGTTCTAGATGTTGGTATGTCCTTAACTTCGAATTTGTATCCAATATTTAACAACCTTCGTATAGTTCTAGGTCACGACGAGCATCGCACGTATGTTAACCGATAGACGGGGACTAAGTGGCGCTTTTAGTTTCATATATGAGTATCGATGGGAATACGAAGGTTTCATATTATCATATATTGGTTTTAACCCGAACATCTCGAATCGCTCTCTAATTATGCGTTTGTTGTGTATTCTTGTTGTATGTGTGTATTCCGGCTGTCAGGGGTAGGCTTCTATCCTATTAAGAATGTATAGAGCGAACGCCCATCACTTGTGCTTGCAACCGTTTCGAGTAAATTTCGGCAGCACCTCCCCGCTGTTCTCCGAGTACACTATAATAGAATAGATAATCATTTCAAAGCTGTGAAATAACGTTGAAATGAACATCTAATCTATCTTTGTACACGGAGAACCAGCGGAAAGGTACCGACGAAATATCTCAAAACGGATGAAAACACAAGTGAATGAAGGCGTTTGCTTTATACATTCTTAACTTGTCCACACGGGACATATCTATGGGTTACCATACGATTGAATTTTCTCGTCGCGTAGACTATACGACGGTTGTTAGTATCGAGCTATACTGTCCGATATTTAGCAACCTTCGTATAGTTCTAGGTCACGACGAGCATCGCACGTATGTTAACCGATAGATGGGGACTAAGTGGCGCTTTTAGTTTCATATATGAGTATCGATGAGAATATGAAGATTTCATATTATCATATATTGGTTTTAACCCGAACATCTCGAATCGCTCTCTAATTATGCGTTTGTTGTGTATTCTTCTTGTATATATGTGTTCCGGCTGTCGGGGGTAGGCTTCTATCCCATTAAAAATGTATAGAGCGAACGCCCATCACTTGTGCTTTCAACCGTTTCGAGTAAATTTCGGCAGCACCTCCCCGCTGTTCTCCGAGTACACTGTAATAGAATAGATAATCATTTCGAAGCTGTGAAACAACATTGAAATGAACATCTAATCTATCCTTGTACACGGAGAACCAGTAGAAAGGTACTGACGAAATATCTCGAAATGGATGAAAACACAAGTGAATGAAGGCGTTTGCTTTATACATTCTTAACTTGTCCATACGGGACAAATCTATGGGTTACCATACGATTGAATTTTCTCGTCGCGTAGACTATACGACGGTTGTTTGTATCGAGATATACTGTCCGATATTTAACAACTTGCGTATAGTTCTAGGTCACGACGAGTATCGCACGTATGTTAACCGATAGACGGGGACTAAGTAGCGCTTTTAGTTTCATATATGAGTATCGATGAGAATATGAAGGTTTCATATTATCATATATTGGTTTTAACCCGAACATCTCGAATCGCTCTCTAATTATGTGTTTGTTGTGTATTCTTGTTGTATGTGTGTATTCCGGCTGTCGGGGGTAGGCTTCTATCCCATTAAGAATGTATAGAGCAAACGCACATCACTTGTGCTTTCAACCGTTTCGAGTAAATTTCGGCAGCACCTCCCCGCTGTTCTCCGAGTACACTGTAATAGAATAGATAATCATTTCAAATCTGTGAAACAACGTTGAAATGAACATCTAATCTATCTTTGTACACGGAGAACCAGCGGAAAGGTACCGACGAAATATCTCGAAACGGATGAAAACACAAGTGAATGAAGGCGTTTGCTTTATACATTATTAACTTGTCCACACGGGACAAATCTATGGGTTACCATACGATTGAATTTTCTCGTCGCGTAGACTATACGATGGTTGTTAGTATCGAGCTATACTGTCTGATATTTAACAACTTTCGTATAGTTCTAAGTCACGACGAGCATCGCACGTATGTTAACTGATAGACGGGGATTAAGTGGGGCTTTTAGTTTCATATACGAGTATCGATGGGAATATGAAGGTTTCATATTATCATCGAGTATCAATATTGGTTTTAACCTGAATATCTCGAATCGCTCTCTAATTATGCGTTTGTTGTGCATTCGTGTTGTATGTGTAACATGATTTTAAGCCATTGAGATCAAGATTGATAGAACTGATCATCCTACATTGCAATAGCATTCATCAACCAAAAACTATTATTGCAATGGCATTCATCTATAACAATCAACAATTAAAACTACAAATGCAGGATACTGATATCATAAAGTGTTATACGCAACATATGAATTCACATGACTGAAACATGCATCAAAATATTGAAGTAGGGGGGCAGAAAAAAACCCTATTTGATTATCAAATGCATGGGTTTGTATGATTTACATGTATGTATTTGAGTGCTGCAATTCCGAAATTTGCTTTAACTTGTACGTTGCTTTATGTTGTTAATTTGATCATTTTTAAAATTGTAATTGGTTCTACAAATAATTATTTCGTTATTGTAACAGAAAATTTTGTTTCTTTCGATATGAAACAGATACGATACACGATATGATAAATAAAAAAACGAATCACAAACCGTATCAAGATTTAACAACTTTGATTATGTCATATACGCGGGCCGATTTTTTCATATTAGCCAATAGGCAAAAATAGATTGCGGTCTGGATATGGCATATTGGCAGATGTTATCTTTATGCATACATGCATGTTGTCTCACCATTTTTTCATAAATTAAACCAACTTTTCTATACATGCTAGTAATTACTGGATACATTCAGGTTAAATGCATAGAGCTAGCCGTAATTTCCTCTACGGTAAACTTTCATCAATGCAACACTTTGGTTCGTCTAACTAGATCGCCATTCACGAACACAATATATTTATATGGCATGATTTTATACACTTAATTTTACCACATTTAATGAAAATGAATCATTCATGATATGATACATGTATATATATCGATACCCAACCCCAACCTAACCCTAGCCCCAGCCCCAGCCCAGCCCCAGCCCAGCCCCGCCCCAACCTAACCCTAACCCCAGCCCCAGCTAAACCCCAACCCCAACCTAACCCTAGCCCCAGCCCCAGCCCAGCCCCAGCCCAGCCCCGCCCCAACCTAACCCTAACCCCAGCCCCAGCTAAACCCCAACCCCAACCTAACCCTAGCCCCAGCCCCAGCCCAGCCCCGCCCCAACCTAACCCTAACCCCAGCCCCAGCTAAACCCCAACCCCAACCCTAAGCCAAACCCTAACCCCAGCCCCAGCCCCAGCCGCAGCCGCAGCCGCAGCCGAACCCCAACCCTAACCCTAACCCCAACCCCAACCCCAACCCCGACCGCAACCCCTGCCGAACCCCAACTCCAACCGCAACCCCAGACCCAGCCATGAACCCTAGCCCTAAATAATCAAAAATTTCTTTAATTTAGTTGAAGATTTACTAACCTGAACGGCGGTGGCGACGACCTGAACGGCGGTGGCGACGACGAGAACGGTGGTGGCGACGAGAACGGCGGTGGCGATGAGGACGGCGGTGGCGATGAGGAGAACGGCGGTGGCGATTTGGGGATTTTGTTTCGCGTGCGATCGAGAGAGGAAGAAAGAGATAACGGGCGTAGGCGATCGATCTGTCCCTTTATTAAATCGCTATTTAGTTGCCCCTACGGATTTGTTCGTAGGTCCTTGGTTTGCGGCTCCGTAAGGGCAAACACCAAATTAAGAATTAATATTTTTATTCTTGAACGTCTTGGCCCGTACGGGCAACCTTTTAGCCCTACGGATTAATCCGTAGGGCCAACATAAATCTGCCCCTACGGATTTCAATATCCGTAGGGGCAACCCCCTATTTTTGTAGTGATAGCTTAATCAAGTGATTAGATTAGCAAGGACTCACATTAGTAATAATTAACCCAAACAAAAATTGTAATTACCACTAATTAAGTGCATAATTAACAACTTAAAATAATATTTTAATTAAGGAAAATTATTAAAATGCACCAAAATTACAAATGACTTACAAAAACCCGCAAACTAGCAATTTCCTAGCTAAACTAGGAGCGAAGAAAACTATACAGATAAAAGATCGCTTCTAGGTTTTTACGGAAAACACAATTTATTTTACCTAAAAATGGAAAATTTCTTAAACGATTTCTAAAACATTACAATCTTCGCTCCGTAAAGAAATTTGGTTCCCAAATTAAAAATTTATCTACGCGTACCTTCGAAGAGATGAGGGAAAAACAAATCCTTTAGCATCTCGCTTGCAGCCTCTCAAGGGATCATCTCACTAGATGGCTATGCCAAAGAACCTTCACAGATAAGTAGACCATTGACCGAAGTTTCTCCACCTGCCGATCCACTATAACTATTGGCTATGGCGAACGAAAGATCGCGTCCCAAATTAAATGGTCTGATGCTAAATCATGTGAAAAAGGTCATGAAGGTAATTGCGAAGTTTCGACACAAGGAATACAGGGTGAATACTCAAAAATCTGGGCGGAAGGGCCAAATTATAGGAAACGGTACTAACTCG
This sequence comes from Agapanthus africanus, assembly GCA_030015575.1. NCBI lineage: Eukaryota > Viridiplantae > Streptophyta > Magnoliopsida > Asparagales > Amaryllidaceae > Agapanthus > Agapanthus africanus. The sequence goes on from CM057347.1 coordinate 297,353,561, forward strand.
CTTCAAGGATCTCAAAAGGACCTACAATTCTGGGACTAAGCTTCCCAAAACTCAACACGCCATTTCATCGGAAGAATCCGTAGGAATACATGATCTCCCACTGCGAATTCAAGTCCGAGACAATGACGGTCAGCATAAGATTTCTGTCTGCACTGGGCTGCTCTCATCCTGACCCGAATCAACTGGATCTTCTCCGTAGTCTCATGACTAGCTGGGGTCCAAAAATCCTACTCTCGCGAAGTCAGTAAAACAGACTGGCGATCGACACAACCTACCAACCAAAGCCTTAAGGTTGCCAATTGGAATGTCTCCTGATAACAATTATCGAAGGAGAACCCTATCAATGGCAAGTGACGATCCCAACTGCCAACAACAATTAGTACGTACGCACAAGCATATCCTCCAGAGTCTGTATAGTCCGCTCTTACTGACCATCGGCCTACAGATGGAAAGCGGAGCTTAAGCTCAACCAGTACCCAAGGCTTCCTGAAGCTTCTGCCAAAGACGGCTAGTGAACTGAATGTCTCTATTGGATACAACGCATGAAGGAACTCCGTGCAAACGCACAACTTAACAAAGAACAACGAGCAAACTGAGCATAACCGGACAACAATCACCCAAATGGAGTCACACCCTGACTAGACCTGGGTAGACACCACAACGAGACTCATGGAGATCTGCTCCTATTCCCACTCCGGAACGGTTAAAGGTTGCAACTCTCCAGCCGGTCTCAAATGCTCATCCTTAGCTCGCTGAAAAGTCAGACACCTCAAAACAAAATCTGAAACTTCACTCTTCATCCCTGCCCCCCATAACTAACTCTCAAGTCACGCTACATCTTGGTGGCACTTGGGGTGAACACAGAAAGCTGACTGATGTGCCTGCTCTAGAACCTCGCGTCTCTACCTATCAGTATCGGTACACAAAAACGCATCCCTAAACATAGCACACCCTGATCATAAATCAAGAACTCTGAATCTTTACCCTGCTGAACATGCTCAGAATCTCAAACAAACGACCATCGGCGGGTTGTGCCTCATGAAAACACTTAAGTAAAAGTGGATGGGCACGGACATGAGCAAGCTGTCCCCTCAGTAGAGACGGACTTAAACTGTACTCAACGATCGCACAAGAACTGTAAATCTGCAAAAGACTGTCTCTGAACTGCGCACATCTGGAACAAGCTAATCCCCGGGCCTACGACTCAAAGCATCAGCTACCACAATCTCCCTGCCTCAGGCAATAAAGGATCTTAAAATTACAATCCTTCACAAGCTCCACCCAACGGCACTGTCTCAACAATCAAAACTCGCTGCAGGAAGATTATGCTCTGGTGGTCCGTGAAAATTTGACACGACTCGTCGTACAAGTAGTGTCTCCAAATCTTCAACACACGACCACCGTGGCCATCTCCAGATCATGAGTGGGATAAATCTTCTCGTGCTCCTACGACTGCCGGGAAGCATAAATGATAACTCTATAGTGCCACATCAGTACACAATAGAGTCCCACTCGCGAAACATCACAGTAAATGACAAAGTCGCCTGATCCAGATAGCAAAGATAGAACTGGTGTAGTCATCCACCGAGTCTTCAACTGCTAAAAACTTGGCTCGCTTGCCACAGTCAAAGAAAAGGAACTCCCTTCTTGGTCAGCCTGGTCAACGGTGCAGCGATACACAAGAAATCCTGCACGAAACGGCGGCAAAAACCGGCTACGCCCAAAAAGCTGCGGACCTCAGTCACTGAACAGGTCTAGGCCAAAGTTGTATGGCCTCGATCTTCTTCGGGTCCATATGAATACCATCTCCCGTAACAACATGACCTTAGGAAGTCAACAAAATCAAGCCTGAGAATTTAGCAAACAACTGGTACTCTCCCAATATCTGCAAAGCAATCCTCAAGTGCTGCTTAGGTTCCTCACGACTCTTGGAAAAGACCAAAGTGTCATCTATAACACAACAATAAACTGGTCGAGAAACGTCCTGAAGAATCCGGTTGATCACATCCATGAATGTTGCTAGGGCATTGGTGAGTCCAACGACACCACCAAAACTCATAAAGCCCGTAGCGCGCACAAAAGCAGTCTTCGGAATGTCATCACTCCGAACCCGCAACTAATGATGACCTGATCCGAAAACAAACTTAGAAAAAATGTCTCGTACCCTGGAGCTAAGCAAAGAAATCATCAAGACGAAGTGAAGGATACCTACCCGCACCATAACTCGGTTCAATTGACGATCAATTAATGCACAACTTCAAACTTCCGTCCTTCTTCTTGACGAACAGAGTAGGAGCTCCCTAAAGAGAAGCACTCGGACGCACAAGTCCCCCCTATCTAGCAACTAAGCAGCAGATCCTTAAGCTCCCTAAGCTCCGCCGGCTCATCTGGAACAACGTCGAAAAACTCTCACACAATAAGAACCCAGTCCAACAACCCACCATGGCTCCAGTATCACGAATAGAAGCCAAGAATCCTCGAAATCCTCTCCTCAAAAGCCGACTAGCGAAAAAGGCTGAATTCAAGCTGTGAGAGGCGACACCACTGTCCACCTGCACAACAAGAACTGACTCGCCGGGAAAACAAAACCTGACTATTTTCTCGCGGCTGTCCACAGACGCATAGCACGTAGCTAACCAGTTCGTGCCCAGGAGGTCAAAGTCCAACATCTATAGAAGGTTCAAATCGACGGACGAATCTCTATCTCCTAACCAATTGGAACACGGCCGAAACACGTGTCGCGCAACAAAAGAATCGCTGACCGAAGTTAACACAACAAATGGCTGATCTAGCTAACACGACACTTGACCTAACTACGGCACGAAGTGTGTAGAACAATGAGTGCATAGACCCTGAAATAACAAACATACGAATCCAATGAATATACGAAATTAGAATACCAGAATACTCCGCATTGGATGCCCGCGCGTCCCGATGAGTAGAAGCAAACGCTCGTGCCTACGCTCTACCCGCAACTGGCTGTCCTCCTCCTCTACCAACCTGTCCCCTCTGAACGAACCCTCCGTGACCATAACCCCTCTGAAAATAAGTCTGACGCGATGCCAAGGAACAATGTCTGACGAAGTGTTGAAGTCTCCCGTATCGAAAACATCCATACGATGGCTGCTGATCCTCCTGGGATATGAGCTAAACAACTGTCCCCGTCTCAAACCTCTGCTTCTCCCATGGCCTAAACGATATCTGACGCGGCGTCTAAATCTCTGTCTCCAGGCTGATACACCTGCACGAGTCCTTCTCAATCTCGGAACTCCCAAAGTCTTGGGAAGACGCTCCTCAGCTAAACGAGCTGTATTCACTGCTGTTGTATACGTGACACAATACTGTGTGCTGATAGCAAGGAATAACTGGGTAACAGGGGTGGCAACCTCCTGTCGCTGCGCTCGACTAGCCTCAACCAATGACCTCATCATCTGGCAAAAGTCCTGCACATTTTTCTCAAGCCTAACGATACGATCTATCGAAGGCGGATCAATCTTCTCCTGTGCAACGAGCGTACCGTCCTGGTCAGTCCTCGTACCAAACGAGTAAACTCTAACTTCGGCTTTCGCTTCCACTCTCTTAGTCCTCATAGTCATCGACGGCAAAAGGCTATAGCAAGTGAAATAGGATTCGATAAGAACACGGAAATCGAATCACAAGGATATGTATAGTCATGAAAGGAATTTCAAGCAATCAGTACTTAGGTCATTTAGGCGGAGTACCGTGTCGTAAGTATGCCGCGGACATACACACGCTACATTACTCTACTTAAGCTACCCACTCCACCATACCAAGGTCATCCTACACTCCGAAAGGTAAAACCTAGCGCTCTGATACCAACTTTGTCACGACCCGAAATTTGGCACGTGACGGCCCTTAAACTTCGTAACGTCTACAGGCGTAACGCAATTCAAGTAAGACGAAAACTCAGCAATCTAAACCATCAAAAGTACTAAGTGATAAGAACATTGTTAAAAACTTTTGAAATTTTCAAGTACAAATTCTTTATTGTCCAAATTTACTTTCTTAAAAATTTTGGCAGCACCTCCTTTGTAAAAACTAGCCCCAAAAAATGGGTACATACAAAGATATAAGTAAAGCATCCCCAACGAGAGCAAATCCACGCCTAAAGGCGGAAAACAACCACCACAAGCAGATATACGACGCCGTAGCGAAGAAAAAGACGATATAAAGTGAAACTGCATAAAAGACCTCCAAGTCATAAATAATATACAATATCGTCCTCACAACTCGTCTCTAAGTCAATACATGAAGTAGTAGATGGAGAGTACTGGATAAAATAAATATACAATGAGCAACATCGGATAACCGCAAAACCCACCTATAGCAAAACTGCACTCAGTCAGCCGTAGCGGTATCCGCTGCAAAAGATGATATGATAGATGAAAGCCCTGCCGCGACTGCCCTAAGGGACTACCTGCAAAACACTGTCGCACAACGAAAGTGAGTTTCCAACTCGTGAATAGTAAATAACATATGCAGTTAATCGCAAGTATGCACGTACTGCGATGGTTTATCATATGACAGCTGATAGAAATAAATGGCAATATGTAAATATAACAGTCATGAAAGGTACTCTATCAGGTACTACTAATACATGAAGCAAGACATATCAAATAAATGCGGAGTATGGAATAAAACACATCTTGTAAGTCTCATGAAACCTGAGTGTCTAACATCGACACTCAAAAACATCATGAAAACTAATGTCTAGCATCGACACATAAATACTCCTCTATCAGGTACCGTCACCACGACTGGCCCTGATAGGTACGTATCATACGTCTCTCGGAAACCCGAGTGCCCAGCTTCGACACTCAAAATATCCTGTATCCATATGTACATAACTCCGGTCGGTATCACCACGATAACCACCGAGTCTAAGTAATGTCACCGGTAAGGTAGTACTCCCCTGCCTTGAGCTCATCGCCATCATCTGCGATCTTCTTGCTCCGGGGTATCTCCAGGCCCCACCATGTACCCGCGCACGGCCCACTCCAGTCCTCGCATATATATCACAAATCTCAGAACCGAGAAATCTCATGGTGGACGCATCGAAATATCATATCAAGAGAAACCGGGTTTTTTCAAATAATGCATAATTTCATGAAACAACCACGGTCCTCAAATCAAGAAAACATCAAGTAATGAATAAGAATATTTGCATAGATCATTATGATGATATATCATGTAGGTGTACATATATAAAAGCGTCCCATACCACTGATATATATATATATACACACATATATATATGTCATCGTCCCATACCACTGATATATACGCAGGAGTAAAACATCAAGAAAACATCATCTGAAAACCATATATCAATGCGAAATCCAAGAAATATAATATATGCAACATAAAATAGTAATATGAGCATATAAAGGAAAAACCGCTATTTAACTGTAACAAGTTATTAAGTAAATCATACGGTTCCTAATCTCTCCGAAATCAAATGCAACATCATATACAGGTGAACATGTAGCTATAGCTAGATATATGAGCATATGCCTATCAATAATGATGTAATACCATACGGGTGTATGTGTAAGGATGTATGCAAGATGTACATGTAGCTATGTCTCATATGCGTATATACCTGTCACTAATGGTACAATACCATATAGGTATATAGGTAACTAGCAAGTAGGCATGGCAAGATATACTACCTATCATATGCGCCAACGCATAAGAATCAATGACTCTACGTCAATGACAATACAATACCACATAGGTATATGTAACCCTAGTAAGGTAAGTTGGTGTCCATGTAATTAGCAAGGTATATGAGTGTACATGTAAGTATGTATGCATAGCAAGGCATATGTGTAAGCATGTAGGTATACAGGTATGCTATATTTCATATGCAAAAATGGAAGTAAGGATCATGTCTCAATGGCCCTAATCAATACAGTATCACGTAAGTATAGGTGTTGTGCGTGTCATGGAAATTATCGACGGTGTGTGTGCAGCATACAATTAGTGCTCGTGAAACATGAACCGTTAATAATGGTGTTGTGTCTCATTAATACTAAGTCCATACACAATAGGAAATGAGATATGCAATAAAGGTACACATGCACAATCAATGTCCATATACTTCTACTAATAGTCATATCATTTAATCTTACCCAGACGCATAACGCCATGCGGGCGATTCCCCTGTAGATGTTAAATCTACTCACAAACGATCCTGGCTAAGTAAAGCCAACCACTTGCTTTCCCTTCTTCGCAGCGTCCGAAGTCCTCGCCTGCGATCCTATAATTTCACAAACACAATACATAAGGTTAAACATCTTGCACCGACACAAAGAGAACGAAACGCAAGGATAACGCCCATAAGATAAACACACTGTGCACCTAGTGCACCGAACACGTACGACATCAGCACAACCCCAGCTAGCAACGCTAAACGACACAACCACCTAGCCTAGACCCTGATCGTACCGATTGCGCATTCACAACACAATACATCGTCGAATCTAATATATATAATATCGCAATGTCAATATAAACCAACGCCTAAATTATCCGAAAATCTAGTAAGCAACTTTTAATCAATTTAGCCCAACTCAACAAGTTTAACCCAAAACTAGTAATCACAATAAACAAAACCCTAACTTGATTATCAAAACCACTTTTTTAGAAATTCTAAACATGCAAATTCAAACTTTAATTAAACATCTAACAATTAGATTAAGGTATTAAAACAAGAACGAAGTATTAGGGTTAAGATTTATATCTCAAACTTGATTCAAAAACTTGCAGCAAAACTTCCAAATTTATGTTTCCAAAATGATGTCTTTCATGATGATCTAAGCTTGTTTAAAGTTGAAGAATGAAGGGTATGGATTTATTTATGAGTTTGTGTGATTATTTGATGATTTTTGATGATTTATTTGAGCTTGGAGAGATGAAAATGGGGTGAAGAAAAACAAGGGCAACAAGGGGGTAGGCTCGGCCAAGGTTAGAAGAAGAGAGGGGTTTTGTGAAATGTGTAGAAATTTCTAGCTAAAACACTAATAAATGCACATTAACGCAATAAATATCTATGCCACCTCAATTTCCTTTTCTCTAAATTATCTTTTTAATTACACAAATATCTAGATATTTTGGAGAGAAAGTTTAAAGCTTAATCAAGTGATTAGATTAGCAAAGACTCACATTATTAATAATTAACCCAAACAAAAATTGTAATTACCACTAATTAAGTGCATAATTAACAACTTAAAATAATATTTTAATTAAGAAAAATTATTAAAATGCACCAAAATTACAAATGACTTACAAAAACTCGCAAACTAGTAATTTCCTAGCTAAACTAGGAGCAAAGAAAACTATACAGATAAAAGATCGCTTCTAGGTCTTTACGGAAAACACAATTTATTTTACCTAAAAACGGAAAATTTCCTAAACGATTTCTAAAACATTACATATGTGATATGCGCGGGACCGAGATTGATACGTGTATGTGATACCGTATTCTATCCTCGCGATATGTGATATCGGCCGGGTATATGATCTAGCCGGGTTATCGGATCAAGTGTTGATTCGAAAAAATGATACATATTATATTAGTCGGTTATATGTAATATAGCCGGATTTTTAAATCAAGTATTGATTTAATGATTTAATGTATAATTATATATGTGATATATTACATTACATTAACTAATATAAGCTCAGTTAAGTAATTCTTTTTCTCACTTAAGATGCATTGATATATATGTGATATATGTTAAATGTATTCTTTTCTTTTGTTACTAAATTATATGTATGTTATATTTATAATTGTAACATGCTAGGTTATACATGCAACTAGGGTTTATGAGATTCTCACCATGGTTAGGATTAGGATTAGATTTAATTTATTTTAGTTTATTCTAAATTTTGGATTATTGTTATGATATTTTCATATGTTGACTTAGTCCACTCTTTAGATATTTGCTAAGATATTTATTAACCTTATCTTAACCTTAGCATATGGTTTATTCTCTACATGAGTTACCCATGATATTTACTAACTCACCATGGTTGCATTACTAACCAAAGCTCATTTTATTTCTTCATCACTTCATCTTCTTCTTCCTCCACAAAAGCTTAGTGGATGCTTGGACATATATATAGAGGAATTTCTTGCTCGACATGATAGTATGCTATCTGGTTGCCTTTATCTTAACATGTGGACTGGTATTTTTATACTGTCTGTTGTTGGATATATGTATGCCCTAGAGGCCATTATTTGATATTGGATTCTTGGATATGTATATATATAGAGGACTTTCTCGTTCGACATGATAGTATGCTATCTGGTTACTCTTTATCTTAACATGTTCACTTGATTGTGTATACTATTCATTTGGTATTTGTTGATAAAGCCCTTAGGATATCCGCTTGACTATCATGATTATGATGCAGATCATATTAGTGGGGCATGACTAGTCTATAAGTGTATCCTTAAATGTTCCTAGTCGTGGGTGTATCGAGAAGGGGCATCGATATTCCACAGTAGACTAGCGTATACGTTTCTTGACTCATTTGATAGGCGATGGATGATCCCATATCCATTGGTGTTTGACATCAATGATTGTATACGGGTACTCAGTGGAGACTGGGTACACAGAAAGGACTCGCCGAGAACTCCTATACAGTATTATATCTATCGTCGGATAGCAGTTCTCAGGTGAAACTTGTACAGGTTAGTCTGTAAACCCGAGATCGTCATAGAGTCTTGTGTTTTCTCCCACTGTGCTTTGATTTCTACCCTACCACGGCTCTACTGAGTTGTGCAAACAGGTGATTTTTGGGTACTGAGACACATGGAGGCAATGGGCGATAGGAGGGGTTTCGTCTCTCCCGGTATTAGGGGTTGATGTTGTGCTATTGTTCATACCATAATATTGCATTATTATATTCCCCATCCTTATTCGTTTTATAAATAAACAGATGCTTTTGATGCATGTCTGCTACATATTACAGGTTACAGGTTCTTGGAGCGAAAACAGTGAAAAAGACAAAAGATGATACAAAAGAGAGACTTTTGACCAATAAATAGAAGGATCCTAGTCAAGCCTAGACGAAGAACAGTTCACAATGTACAAAGCAACGCAAGGTCCAAAATCTCAAAGCGAACGGTTAAAAGACCACTATAAGTTTTCACTGAAAGATCTGGAGAAAACCCAGAAGCCAAATGGAGAAAAGAATCATAGAAATAAAAAGCCCAAAGAATCAAGAAAAAGCCCAGAAAGTTTCATCATGCAACCTAACCAATGGGCCGCGGAACCGCGGCCCTACCCTCACCCATGCCGTGGTTCCGCGGCCATCTATTGCACGTGTCAGTGCAGAAAAATTGTGGCGGTGCGTCGGTGCGTTTGTTGGGATTTTTAGGGGGTATTTTTGTAATAGCATATGTGCGAGTCATTGTAACCCTAGGGTTTCCTATCCTCTATAAATAGGAACTCTAAATTCTGTATGAGGCTATGCCTCTTTTCACTTCATAAATTTAGATCTGTACTGTGTTCATGTTTGGAGAGAGCCATCAATAAAAATTAGTAAGTTCCCTTATTTTCTTTGCTTAGTTTAATTTAATTTAGAATGTCTTTTAATTCCCTAATTAGCGAGTAGTCTCCTCGCTTGTTAGGGTTAGTTTTAGAAAAAGGTTTGAGAGATGAGATCTCTCACCCCTTTCTTGCCCCTTCACACATAAGAATTAGAACTCCATGCATGCACGCACACACCGCTCTCTGCGGCACCTTACCCCTCGAGGTAACGGTGATACCATAGTATAAAGGACCAGTTGCACGTGTTGTCCATGGAGGTTATGGTAAGGATCTATAAAGGAAGGACAAGAACCTAGAGGAAGAAACATCTTCCCAAATGATTCAAATCCGCTTTATTGATAATTACCATAACACCTAATAGATCTATAATAGGGCATTGAAAGCGGTGAGGAAACCTTTAATGTCTCAACTTCTCCTGAACCTAACCCTAGCAAGACTTAGATCTAGATAATCGTAGTATAGAATAATTAGGTTTTTAGATTTAATAATCTGTCCGAACACCCTTCGGAATTAACTCGTTTGAGCGATTAGGAAATTCACAAGATCTCTGTGGACCGACCCGTACTCACCGGCTAGCTACCAAGCCATGCCATTCTTGATTGACGTTAATAGATAGTTTTTGAGATAAATCAAATGGCGTCGTTGCCGGGGATCGAACCCGGGTCACCCGTACTCCCCTGTCTTTGCATACTTATTTTGAAAAACCATAATAATTGAAAATTTTATAAAATAATAAAAATTAATGTATTCAATTTTGGTCTTATTTGACTAGAGTTTGACAAATAGGTTAACAGGTTAGGAATAACTAGATCTTAGACTTAGTAAGTTTGTTCGAGGACGAGCAAAAGATAAGTTTGGGGGTATTTGTTCATACCATAATATTGCATTATTATATTCCCCATCCTTATTCGTTTTATAAATAAACATGTGCTTTTGATGCATGTCTGCTACATATTACAGGTTACAGATTCTTGGAGCGAAAACACTGAAAAAGACAAAAGAGAGACTTTTGACCAACAAATAGAAGGATCCTAGTCAAGCCTAGACGAAGAACAGTTCATAATGTACAAGGCAACGCAAGATCCAAAATGTCAAAGCAAACGGTTAAAAGACCACTATAAGTTTTCACTGAAAGATCTGGAGAAAACCCAGAAGCCAAATGGAGAAAAGAATCACAGAAATAAAAAGCCCAAAGAATCAAGAAAAAGCCCAGAAGGTTTCATCATGCAACCTAACCAATGGGCCATGGAACCGCGGCCCTACCCCCACCCATGCCGCGGTTCCACGTCCATCTATTGCACGTGTCGGTGCAAAAAAATTGTGGCGGTGCGTCGGTGCGTTTGTTGGGATTTTTAGGGGGTATTTTTGTAATAGCAGATTTGCGAGTCATTGTAACCCTAGGGTTTCTTATCCTCTATAAATAGGAACTCTAAATTTTGTATGAGGCTATGCCTCTTTTCACTTCATAAATTCAGATCTGTACTGTGTTCATATTTGGAGAGAGCCATCAATAAAAATTAGTAAGTTCCCTTATTTTCTTTGCTTAGTTTAATTTAATTTAGAATGTCTTTTAATTTCCTAATGAGCAAGTAGTCTCCTCGTTTGTTAGGGTTAGTTTTAGGGAAATGTTTGAGAGATGAGATCTCTCACCCCTTTCTTGCCCCTTCATAAATAAGAATTAGAACTCCATGCATGCACGCACACACCGCTCTCTGCGGCACCTTACCCCTCGAGGTAACGGTGATACCGTAGTATAAAGGACCGGTTGCGCGTGTTTTCCATGGAGGTTAGGGTAAGGATCGATAAAGGAAGGATAAGAACCTAGAGGAAGAAACATCTTTCCAAATGATTCTAATCCACTTTATTGATAATTACCATAACATCTAATAGATCTACAATAGGGCATTGAAAGCGGTGAGGAAACCATTAATCTCTCAACTTCCCCTGAACCTAACCCTAGCAAGACTTAGATCTAGATAATCGTAGTATAGAATAATTAGGTTTTTAGATTTAATAATCTGTCCGAACACCCTTCGGAATTAACTCGTTTGAGCGATTAGGAAATTCACAACATCCCTGTGGACCGACCCGTACTCACCGGCTAGCTACCAAGCGACGCCGTTCTTGATTGCGGTAGATTATTTTTGATCGATAAAAACCATCTTAACAAATAGGCTCAAGGAGGGACGCACTAGTGGCGTCAAAACTGTTCTCATCAAACAAAAATCTTTCAAGCTCGCAGTCCTCCCGCGTGATTTCGTGAATAGAGCAAACTTCTCGTGTACTAGTTTTAGGCACGGGGGGCAGAATTCCTAACTTGTAAATATTGAACTCACTAGACGTCTTCCCGAAGGATAGAGTCATGGAGCCATTGCGACAGTTTATTACGGCATTGGAAGTGGCCAAAAATGGTCGATCGAGGATCACCGGAATTTGGTTCCGTGGGTTAGCAACAGGTTGTGTGTCCATAACAATAAAATCAACGGGGAATATGAAATCCCCAACTTTGATCAACACATCCTCTAGCTCACCCCTAGGATGGGTGATAGATCGATCAGCTATTTGGAGAGTACAACGAGTGGATCTCAACTCTCCAACCCATAATTGCTCGTACACGGAGTAGGGAAGCAGGTTAACACTAAACCCAAGATCTAAAAGTGCTCGATTGATTTTCTTATCCCCAATGGTTATTGAAATCGTAGGACAGCCGGGGTTCTTTCGTTTTTGGGGTAAGGGTTGAGGTTGGTTAATAGCATTGCTCACTGCACTAACCACTAGCACTTTCTTAGGTATTTGAGATGACTTTCTTTTTGAGGTGCATAAGACCTTTAAGATTTTCGCGTATGAAGGGACTTGTTGGATTGCATCTAAGAGAGGTATATTTATGCTAACCTGCTTAAATAACTCTACAATCTTCTCCATTTGTGCAGTTGGTTTATTGGGACTCCACCTGTTTGGAAATGGAGCATTTTGAAAATTTTTTGAGCCCAAAGACTGTGGAGTAGAATGTGGAATTGGAACGGATCCTAGTGTGGGTGTGTTCGCGAAGTGAGAAGTGGGTCCATTCGGATTAAAAGAAGAAGATCCTTTTGAAGAATGGAGAATAGGCTCTAGCGGAGTAGATGAGGGTGAAGAAGAAGAAGGAGAAGAAGGAGAAGATGAAGATGGAGAAGAAGAAGAAGAACCACCGGCAGGGATGTCATCACTAATACCCACATTATTCTGCAAAACATTTCCGGATCTCAACGTGGTCACCGCATTTAGATTGTGATTGTGATAGGCGTTTTGTGTGTGACCGGGATTTGGCAATGGTTGAGATGGAAGCTTTCCCTTTTCTCTCTCGCTCAACGCAGCGGTTAATTATGCAATTTGTGCCTCAATAGATTTGATTCTTTGATCGTGTGAAGCATTGTTGTGCACTAAAGACTGGACGCACTTTTCCAATCTTGCTGCGGATTCTGTAGATTGCTTGAGAAATGCGTCTAGACTTTTTTCTAGCGAGATAACCTTATCATCATTTGGTTGAACCAAATTGTTCGTTTGATTTGGATAAGGGTGTGGTTGGAAAGGTTGTTGGTTTTGAGTTTGTTGGGGTACTTGTTGTTGTGGAGGAGGCCTTTGAAAGTTGTTGTTTCCTTGGAGTTGCTGCTTTTGATTCCAAGCAAAATTTGGGTGGCTCCTCCAACCCGGATTGTAGGTCGAAGAGTAATGATCATTTCTTTGTCGTTGCTGAAAGGCAGCATTGACTTGATCTTGTCCTTGAACAGGTGGATTGTAAGGACACTCTTCGGTAAGGTGTGATGGATCCGAACAACAAGCACAAACAGTTTATGGGGGTAAAGCAGGGGCACGAGTAGACGATGAGATTTTGATCTCAATGGCTTCAAGTTTTTTCATAAGTGCGTCCATCTCGGCCTTCATAGCAATCGACATATCTACTTGATGTATGCCTGCCCTTGATCGACCAATTGAAGAAGATGAGGTGGTCTTTGTTCTCTTCCACTGAATTTTTTTCACTAAGAACCTCGAGAAACTGCCATGCTTCCTTACTAGATTTGGTTAGAAAGTGACCTTAATTAAATGGTGTCGTTGCAGAGGATGGCGTAGTTTTTCCTCTTTGCAATTTTGGGTTAATCTAAATTAAAAAATCATAAAAACAGAAAAAGAAAAAAAATTATAAAAATTCTATCATTTATTGTTTGAAAGGTATCTCATGTGAATCTTTGCAGGACTGACGAATCTGGAAAATTCCAGAGTACGAAAGAGAAAAAGGTGTAGGGTTCCTAGGCACACCCATGAGGTTCCACAAGTGATCAAACATGGCCAATTCAAAAATTTCCTATGTGCCGAGAAACCCCAAACTAGATCGTTACTAGAGGTAAGGCGATGTAGATGCAAGTTAACAACTTAACTAAGAGTGAACGGAAAATACAACCTTTGTAGATCCGGTCCTCCACCTCCATAGCTCCGTGACGATGTTCCTTCACTGCGATCATCGGAGAAAAGATCGGGCTAGGTCGTCGACTTCGATGCCGAAGATGATCTACGTCGAGGAAACTCAAGATCAAGCTCCAACTTCACCAAGTCATGAAACTTGTGAAGAAAACACCCTATACTACTTGGCAAGTAGTAGAGGATGAAGAAATAGGAAGTGGGTTCACTTTAGAATTGGATTTCTCACTCTTTTTCTCAAGGCACCATTGAAGCTAGCAAGCTTTCATGAAGCTTGATGAAGATGAAGAAGATGAAAGAATAAAAAGGATTATCTTAAAAAAGAAAATCCAAGTCATTCTTATCATAATGCAACATTGGTTAAGTGTAGAGAATAAACTAGGGTTAGATGAATGGTTAGGTTTAGTAAAGAAACAAGAATGGTCAAATCTTCTTGAAGGTTCAAAGAAACAAACAAAAGAAGCAACCATTTCTTTTCTAGCCCTAAAATGAATAAATAAAATAAATAGTTAAGAAAAGATAACAAAACCCTAACCATTCACTTAAACATGGTTTAAAGTAAACATACACCCAAGCTTGCATGTATCATCAAACATGATACACACAAGTGCACAAAAATATATCACATATACAATGTGCACATCAAGTGAGAAAAATCTACTTTAAGTGAACCAATATTAGTTAATGCAAAGAAATATATCAAATATATAATTATACATTAAATCATTAAATCAACACTTGATTTAATGATCCGGTCATACTGCATATAACCGACTAATATCAAGTGTATCAATATATCGAATCAACACTTGATTCGGTAACCCGGCTATATCACATATAACCTGCCGATGATACAAATCGCGAGAATAGAATACAGTATCACATACTGGTATTATTCTCGGTCCCGCACATATCTCATATACGCTCCTATTTCGTTTCGCTTGAGCCAGGAAACCTCTGTGTAGGACTCTAAAGACTCGTCAATACGCCGGCAGCAGATGATGATCATATCAAGCACCCACAAGTCGCAAGCAGTCTGCTAAACGTAACGGCCACCCGGGTATTGAGCGATCAGAAGATCGACTAGCAAGCCCACTCACACTCCTGTGAATCCAACCAGTAACACTTACTGTACAGTCCGGTCTGTTCGTCTGATATGTCGCATATCTCGCCTAGGGGTGATAAACGTCAGACCCCAATAGCTTGATAAGTCATGCCGACGTAAGGTCCATAACAATCGTGAAACTACTGATAACTCTTACCAGTAAATCACAGCAACCCTGGCCAGGGATTTCCAGTTATGGCCAGTCGTGCATAGCGCAACATCAACCCCCAATACCGGGAGAGATGAATCCCCTCCTATCGCTCATTGTCTCCATGTGAATCGGGACTGTACCCAAAAACCACCTGTTTGCACGACTCAGTAGAGCCGTGGTAAGGTGGAAATCAAAGCACAGTGGGAGACACACAAGACTCTATGACGATCTCGGGTCAACAGACTAAGCTGTACCAGTGTCACCAGAGAACTGTCATCTGACGTGAGGTATAATACCATCTGGGAGTTCTCGGCGAGTCCGTTCAGTGTACCCAGTCTCCACTGAGCACCCGCATACCATCTCCATTTTCAAACACCAATGGATATGGGATCATCCATCGCCCATCACATGGGTCGAGAAGATATACGCTAGTCTACTATGGAATATCGATGCCCCGTCTCGATATTCACACGACTAGGTGTAGGGTTCCTAGTCACCCTAATGAGGTCTCACAAGGCATCGATCATGCCAAATTAAAATTTTACGGTGCCGAGAAACCCTAGACTACGGATCGTTGGCCAGAAAACTAGGCGAAAAAGCTAACTAGTTAACAATTAACTAAGGGAATACGGAAATACAACCTTTGTAGATCCGTTTGTCCACCTCCATAGCTCCGCAACGAAGTTCCTTCGCTGTCCAAGTGAACTCCCGGGCTCTAGCGTCGGCTCGTCGAAGAATAAGCGAGCTAGGTCGTCGATGTCCATGACGAAGATGATCTACGTCGAAGCATCGCAAGATCAAGCTCTCACTTCACCAAGTCAAGAAACTTGTGAAGGAAACACACTCTACTACTTGGCAAGAGGTAGAGGATGAAGAAATAGGAAGTGGGTAGACTTTAGAATTGGATTTCTCACTCATATGCATCAATCACCATTGATGAACCTTAGGTTTTCTTCTTGAGTTGAAGGAAGAAGAAGAAGAAAAATGATATGATAAGATTAATTATGAAAAGAATAATAATATCATTCTTATCATAACTTTAACCTAAGTTAAGTGTAGAGAATTGACCAAGGTTAAAGGAATGGTTAGGGTTTAGGAGATGAGACAAAAATGGTTGCATCATAAAAGCTTCATGAAGCTTCAAGTGCAAACAAAAAAAGCCACCATTTTTCTCTCATTTCTTTTCCTTTTTCCAAAAATAAAAAGACTAATTAATGAATAAGTAAAACCCTTAACCATTTAAATAACTTTGGTTAAATTCTTTACACATAACCTAGCAATCATGCATCATCAAACATGATACAATAAAGTGCACAAAATCATATCGCATATGCAATGCGCACACCCGAGTGGGAAAATCCATTTTAAGTGAACCGATACTAGTTAATGCAAAGTAATATATCATATATATAATTATACATTAAATCATTAAATCAACTCTTGATTTAACGATCCGGTCATATCGTATATAACCGACTAGTATCCTTTGTATCGGTTTATCGAATCAATCCTTGATTCGATAACTAGGGTATATCGCATATAACCTAATTGATACATTCATCGCGAGAATGAAATACGGTATCACATACACGCATTATTCTCGGTCCCGCACATATCTCATATGCGCTCCTATTTCGTTTCGCTTGAGCCAGGAAACCTCTGTGTAGGACTCTAAATACTCATCAATACGCCGACAGCAGATGATGATCATATCAAGCATCCACAAGCCACAAGCGGTCTGCTAAACGTAACGGCCACCCGGGTATTGAGCGATCTGAAGATCGACGAGCAAGCCCGCTCACACTCCAGTGAATCCAACCAGTAACACTACCGTACAGTCCGGTCTGATCGTCTGATATGTCGCATATCTCGCCTAGGGGTGGTAAACGTCAGACCCCAATAGCTCGATAAGTCGTGTCGATATGAGGTCTATAACAATTCGAGAAACTATTGGTAACACTTACCAGTAAATCTCAGCAACCCTGGCCAGGGATTTCCTGTTATAGCCAATCGAACACAGCGCAACATCAACCCCCTATACCGGGAGAGACGAATCCCCTCCTATCGCTCATTGCCTCCATGTGACTCGGGACTGTACCCAAAAACCACCGTTTTGCACGCCCTCTTGGACGTGGTAAGATGGAAATCAAAGCACAGTGGGAACCACACAAGACTCTATGACGATCTTGGGTCAACAGACTACTCTGTACCAGTGTCACCAGAGAACTGCCATCTGACGTGAGGTATAATACCATCTGGGAGTTCTCGGTGAGTCCGTCCAGTGTACCCAGTCTCTACTGAGCACCCGTATATCATCTCCGATGTCAAACACCAATGGATATGGGATCATCCATCGCCCATCTGTATGGGTCGAGAAGGTATACGCTAGTCTACTCTGGTATATCGATGCCCCGTCTGATACACCCACAACTAGGGACTTTGAAGGATGTACTTATGGACTACCATGTCCCCACTAGTATGATCCGCATCATAGTCCAGGTAGTCAAGCACACATCCTAAGGGCTTTACCAACATGTAACAGAGAGACAAACAGTATACACGTTAAGGTAAAGTTCAACCAGATAGCATACTATCATGTCGAGCAAGAAAGTCCTCCCTATATATGTCCCAGCATCCACTACAATATACATCCTATGTATAGTAATGGCCTCTAGGGCATACATATAACTAACAATCTCCCACTTGCACTAGGGCCATCTGATAGCAGTGGTTGTAGTATCTCATACTCAACCATCCCATAAAAGTCTCTCTCTGGGAACAGGCCTCTGTGAGTGGATCCGCTGTGTTGTCCTCTGAGTCTACTCTCCTAACCTCGATCTCCCTGGAGATCAACCATCTCCATGATCAGGTGATACTGCCTTAGAATATGTCTGGATCACTGATGGGACCTGCGTTCCTTGGCATAAGCCACAACTCTATTGTCTCACACTGGTTGGAACATAGTTCATCTCATGAACCATTATACATCCAGACTGCCTCTTTGGTAGTATCTTAAGTAGCGATGTATCCTGCCTGTATCATCTAGTATGTCACGGTATCCAGCTTGGAACTCTTCCAACATACCGTCCCTTTACTGAGGGTAAAGACAATGCCTGTGACTGACACTCAGTCGTCTTTATCACCCTGGAACCATTCCAGTGATTCTCCCCAGGATCGATTGATACCATCTCACTACAACTAGTAAGAATCCTAACATCCAATTAGATCTATCTCATAGATCCAAAATCCAGGATTTAGTAGGTATCACTTTGATCCTATGTGGAGAATCATTGTGATAAGCGGAGATTGATCGATCGTAGCATAGGAAACTCCTTCCCTATCAAGAGTATGTCATCCACGTACTCTACGAGGATCGTCACCATACTCCCTACTACCATTTTGTTTATACAAGGTTCATCTACCATTTTGATGATGTCAACTTCTTTGACTAATCCATCAAAACAGATGTTCCAACTCCACGATACCTGCTTTATCCTATAAAGCATCTTGCACACGTTTCCGCTGCTCCCACTGTCTACGAGGCCCTCTGGCTGTGTACTTATAGACGCACTCTTCTAAATCATCATTAAGAAAAGCAGTCAAGACACCCAACCACCAGAGATCGTAGTCATGGTATGCAGCCGTGGTAAGTAGGATCTGGATGGACTTAAGCATAGCCACTGGAAAAGGTTTCATCATTATCCACGCCTGGTCAATGAAGAAAACCTTTAACAAGTCTAGCTTTGAAAGTCTCAACTTTTCCATCTACACCAAGTAATCTTCTCAAGATATACTTGCTCCTAATGGGGATTTAACCCTTCAGATATAGCAACTAAAGTCCATACTTTGTTGGTGTATAAGGATTCCATCTCAGATCGCTAAACATCCAGCCATTCTTACAGAGTCTTACTCTCGATGGCCTGCTCGAAGCTAGTTGGGTCATCATCTCATGATGCAATCCTCGCTCCCACTGTCATAGAGAAACCGAAGTATCTCTCAGGTGGGTGAGGAACCCTACTAGATCGGCGGAGAGGCTGAGATTTGTTGGTTTCTACTGAATCCTCTGGTTGTACCAAATCATCTGCTGTAGTTTGTATAGCTGGAACACTTCCAGTTCTACATAACAGACCTTGCCTCGAGCTCGTCCGGATTTTGCTTTTAAACATAGGCCGGACAACCCCAAATCTTAACTAGCTTAAGACATGGGCTCTTCCCTTTCCATATCACATATAAAGTGGTAGGCAACTGATTTGATTGGAACCCTATTCAATAGGTATGCAGCTTCTCAAGTGCATTACACCCAAAAAGGAAATAGGTAACTCAGTAATACTCATCATAGAGCACACCATATCATATAGGGTGTGATTGCTCCACCCCGATATACCATCGTGCTATGGTGTATACGGAGGAGTAATGCTGAGAGAGAATCTCATTCTCCTTTAGAATAGTCCAGTATTTCCGTGCTCAAGTATTCTCCTCCTTGATCTCATCATAGGACATAATACTTATACCCGTATTCTGGTTCTTTACTTCTCGCTTATATTCTATGAATATCTCAAAAGGTTCGGACTTGTGTTTCAACAGGAACATAGGTCTGAATCTCGAAAGATCATCAGAGAATGTAATGAAGTATAAAGAACCAGTCCTGGCATGTGTAGACAGGAGACCTTACATACATCATCATGTATCAGTCCCAAGAGTTCATTAACTCTTTCTCTGTTTCCAGTAAACGGAGCTATGGTCATCTTATCTTTGTGACATGACTGGCGAGTTTCACAAGATGTAAATTCAAACTGATTTAAATATGCATCTATATGTAACTCCAGCTAGTCGGGTCGCATTGATATGACCTAGTCTACAATGCCTCAAGAAGGATCCGTTCATTTCTGAACTCTTCCTCTTGTGTGTGATCCATATACTAAGAACTGTAGTTTGATTTAGAACATCAATGCTTTTAGATAACGTGCCTGAACCGATCAACTTTTGATATAGGAAATGTTCAAAACATTATCCAACAATACAAAATTTTATCGTTTCTTTACTAATAAAGAGACAGATATGATTTTGTATATCAGGTTCGGTATCTAATAACATTCGTTCAGAATCAATGTATTGGTAATACAGGGTGACAGTGACCAACAGACTTGGCTGCAACACTTGCCCCGTTTTCTGCCTCATGAAACTTATCACCCGTTCTCAGTCCTCTACCTTTTTGTAGCCCTATGCAACAGATTACATATCTGGGATCCTGATCTGGTATCACATACCCAGGACGTAAAGGATACTGAGAAACAGTTCTCTGTAATGAACACACCCGAAGATGATGCATCAGCATGCACTCTCTTCGTTTGGGCGGCACGGGAAATCTGGTATTCCCCAATTTCCTGCTCTGTCTTATAACAATTATAAGTTGGAGCGGGACCAACGTTCCCTAGCTCAGTATAACAAGCGGGTTCGGTCAATAATCCGTTTTATTATCTTGATTAAGGCGTGATATGGTCGCTACCTGGAGAGAGAGAGAAGAAAACACTCAGCGTGCGCTCTGTCAAGAATAGATTGGTTATTATTTTATCTAATCAGGATGGCTCCCACTGCTTTTTATCAAATCTTCCTTCAAACCCTAAAAGGAAAGACTAGCCGGGATTAATTACACACTACAAGTTCGCCAATCTTTCAGCCAGGCCAGTGTCGGTACTTTGAGGGAGGTCCCCCGTGCTTTCGCACGAACCTAATTAATGTAAACCTCGTTTTCCCAGAGGCGTAACCCCGTTGACACCTTTCTAGACACCTACTTGATCAGCTAATTGTAATGTATAAAACTCTCCCAGGAGTAACACTTACTCGCAGCGGGTATCGGGATCCAACTATCTCATAGAAGGTATGCAATCTCATTGCAAATTTCAACACTTGAAATTCCCGATAATATTTTGCCCCTAGCAGCTTATGACCTTGGCTAAGGTCAACAAATCATAAGTGCTAGCCAAGTTCAACCCGTCATTTCCCGATTGAATTAAACCCACCCGCACGACCTTTGGCTAAGGTCAACAAAGTCGCACGACTACCCTAACTCAATCGCATCATATGCTTATACAGATAAGCACTAATCAGCTACCGCACACTACGCCTTGGCTAAGGTCAACAAACGTAGCACGAATACTAACCAGTACTTATCTGAAATGACGGAGGGCTACGACGGGTTTTTTCAGAAAACCCTTTGCGTAATGAACTTGATATCGTTGTAGAATCAAATGATTTTAAAATGGAGTGCTTTTGAGGCTTTTCTAGTTTTGCTAAAGGAGTCACTCCCGGTGAAGGGATCGTCGGTCCTTTTCTCGTCGAATGAGGTGCGGGATATATCACATATATCACTGTGCAAAGCAAAAACACTTAAAAGCAATCAAAAGACAAACCGAGTGTGTAGCATCTGCCAGTTATTGCTAAAGGAGTCACTCCCGGTGAAGGGATCTCGGTCCTTTCCTCATCGAATAAGGTGCAGGATATATCTCATATACCGCTGTCCAAAGCAAGAACTGTAGCTACCTGTTTTATTTTGAAATTCGATTCTACAACATCTTAGGTTTCTTTTATTTCATTAATCACATTAATGAAGTCCCATCATTTAAGTACCTAATCATCACAGATAAATACGACGTACACTTATGCCATCCGCATTCGCCTCGATGTCCCCTCGTGCACCGTTAGGTTAGGTAACTAACGACAGAGCGGGGCAGGGCTAGCGCGGGTGTAAAACATAAGTAACGCCTATATAATATATCATATATACTATATACTGTATCTATCACAGAACATCACATGATCACATCACAGATATCGCAGCAGAAGAATCATATGAAATATTGGATATACTAGGACGTCCGTGTTTTCAATACGAGCCAGTATAAAACACGGATTCCACGGTCGCGATGAATAGCCAAATCCACACCCCTAGACCCCTACGAGAGCGGCAAGCAACCCTACCAATTCTAGAGTTAGGAGACCCGGACTCGACTCCTCAAGTTGGTCTCCCACTGGACTCCAGAACCCGGTTACTTGTGCCCTCCTCCTTGGGTCTATCCTAGTGCGGAAAAGTAAATAATATACAAAAGGTGACTACTTCCGCAACCTGGAAGCGCCCCAACAAAAGAATATTACATACAAGTTTTTTACATGAATGAAAATGAAAAACACTCATCTCACATAAAAACCCCCGGCTATTCAAACACGACGATCCAATATAACATATCCAGCAACACATAACATTACATGTCATCAACGTAAGTAAATATGCGCTTCGTTGACATATAGCAACGAAACCGGCGATATCACATATTACACTTACGGTCACAGAAAAGAAAGTGTAAAACTACAACAGTTGGAATCCGCAACCTTTTCAGACATCGCATGCCTGACCAAATGAATTACTTAGACATCGCATGCCTAACAATTATAAACCCCGCATTTTAGTCTCATTATCGAAAACACTTTTCAATATCAAGTCGGGCAATTCAACAAGATTCCCGAAAAACTGATCGAATGCTCGTCGCAAACTTTAGTAGGCGGTTGCACCCCTGATACCGTCGACGAAGTGCACCAAGGCGGAACACCGCTACCGCGAGCACCCGAACGGATGCTTTCGGCGACGGGGTTCTCCTACAGTCACTTGGTCGGGGCTATGGAGTGAGGCTGTCTATTAAGTTTACCCGGCGAATATCCGCGTACGCTACGTGATTGCGACGGACTTTTGATCGCATCAAAATTCCGTGGCAACCGATCAAGTGAGACTAAAGTGCTATGTTTATAACATTCATTCAGTTATCTCATAACTTATTGTGAATTCCAATTATTGTATCCCATTCCGGATAATTAGAAAATGTTAAACTTTCCGATTGAACATTCGAACACCCAAGTTTTCCCGATACAGATCAACACATGAAACAAGTCTAACAACATTCCGTTCGTGCCTCAGTACCAACGGTCCAGCCGTAGAAGGGTCAAGCCAACGCCTCACATGTGGCACGCCGTACTGCCCCAAACCCGAAGGTTCAAAGGGCAGTTCAAGACGGTCACATAATCGAGTTAAGGTTTGTTGTCTTCTAGAGGGTCCATCGCGTTACTTGCACTACTTAGAACGTCGTTAAACTACGGAAAGATCCAACACTTGGAAATTTCCCGACAGGGAAAAAGTTGGGTATTTATATCCGGTCGAACTTTTTAACATATTCTAAAATTCATCCGGAAAGCCAAATAGACAAAATTTGATACCCCGATCGAAACACCGAATCCCCAAAACAACTCAGAAAATTCAACTCTTGAAAAAATATTAAAAATTCTCAGAAAAATCACCACTGGAAACAAACAGTTACTGTGCAAAACAATTTAAATAGTGTGGCCGTACGGCCGCGGAACCGCCGCATGAGCTATTGCTCATGCCGCGGATCCGCGCTTGAAAAATTGAATTGGGCCTCCAAAATTTACAGTAACTCTTAGATGTTTGTGATGTGTTCTCTGCATATTTTTAATTTTGAAAAAGACCAGATTTCAGAAATCGTCCAGAGAGCAATTTTGGGTTCGGGTTTTCGGTTCGTTCGGATTTCAAACTCCGTCTAGACTTCGCCTAAGGCTCTAGCTAGGCTCTGATACCACTGTAGGGTTCCTAGGCACCCTAATGAGGTCTCACAAGGCATCGATCATGCCAAATTAAAATTTTACGGTGCCGAGAAACCCTAGACTACGGATCGTTGGCTAGATAACTAGGCGAAAAAGCTAACTAGTTAACAATTAACTAAGGGAATACGGAAATACAACCTTTGTAGATCCATTTATCCACCTCCATAGCTCCGCAACGAAGTGCCTTCGCTGTCTAAGTGAACTCCCGGGCTCTAGCGTCGGCTCGTCGAAGAATAAGCGAGCTAGGTCGTCGATGTCCATGCCGAAGATGATCTACGTCGAAGCATCGCAAGATCAAGCTCTCACTTCACCAAGTCAAGAAACTTGTGAAGGAAACACACTCTACTACTTGGCAAGAGGTAGAGGATGAAGAAATAGGAAGTGGGTAGACTTTAGAATTGGATTTCTCACTCATATGCATCAATCACCATTGATGGACCTTAGGTTTTCTTCTTGAGTTGAAGGAAGAAGAAGAAGAAAAATGATATGATAAGATTAATTATGAAAAGAATAATAATATCATTCTTATCATAACTTTAACCTAAGTTAAGTGTAGAGAATTGACCAAGGTTAAAGGAATGGTTAGGGTTTAGGAGATGAGACAAAAATGGTTGCATCATAAAAGCTTCATGAAGCTTCAAGTGCAAACAAAAAAAGCCACCATTTTTCTCTCATTTCTTTTCCTTTTTCCAAAAATAAAAAGACTAATTAATGAATAAGTAAAACCCTTAACCATTTAAATAACTTTGGTTAAATTCTTTACACATAACCTAGCAATCATGCATCATCAAACATGATACAATAAAGTGCACAAAATCATATCGCATATGCAATGCGCACACCCGAGTGAGAAAATCCATTTTAAGTGAACCGATACTAGTTAATGCAAAGTAATATATCATATATATAATTATACATTAAATCATTAAATCAACTCTTGATTTAACGATCCGGTCATATCGTATATAACCGACTAGTATCCTTTGTATCGGTTTATCGAATCAATCCTTGATTCGATAACTAGGGTATATCGCATATAACCTAATTGATACATTCATCGCGAGAATGAAATACGGTATCACATACACGTATTATTCTCGGTCCCGCACATATCTCATATGCGCTCCTATTTCGTTTCGCTTGAGCCAGGAAACCTCTGTGTAGGACTCTAAAGACTCGTCAATACGCCGGCAGCAGATGATGATCATATCAAGCATCCACAAGCCGCAAGCGGTCTGCTAAACGTAACGGCCACCCGGGTATTGATCGATCTGAAGATCGACGAGCAAGCCCGCTCACACTCCAGTGAATCCAACCAGTAACACTACCGTACAGTCCGGTCTGATCGTCTGATATGTCGCATATCTCGCCTAGGGGTGGTAAACGTCAGACCCCAATAGCTCGATAAGTCGTGTCGATATGAGGTCTATAACAATTCGAGAAACTACTGGTAACACTTACCAGTAAATCTCAGCAACCCTGGCCAGGGATTTCCTGTTATAGCCAATCGAACACAGCGCAACATCAACCCCCTATACCGGGAAAGACGAATCCCCTCCTATCGCTCATTGCCTCCATGTGACTCGGGACTGTACCCAAAAACCACCGTTTTGCACGCCCTCTTGGACGTGGTAAGATGGAAATCAAAGCACAGTGGGAACCACACAAGACTCTATGACGATCTCGGGTCAACAGACTACTCTGTACCAGTGTCACCAGAGAACTGCCATCTGACGTGAGGTATAATACCATCTGGGAGTTCTCGGCGAGTCCGTCCAGTGTACCCAGTCTCTACTGAGCACCCATATATCATCTCCGATGTCAAACACCAATGGATATGGGATCATCCATCGCCCATCTGTATGGGTCGAGAAGGTATACGCTAGTCTACTCTGGTATATCGATGCCCCGTCTCGATACACCCACGACTAGGGACTTTGAAGGATGTACTTATGGACTACCATGTCCCCACTAGTATGATCCGCATCATAGTCCAGGTAGTCAAGCACACATCCTAAGGGCTTTACCAACATGTAACAGAGAGACAAACAGTATACACGTTAAGGTAAAGTTCAACCAGATAGCATACTATCATGTCGAGCAAGAAAGTCCTCCCTATATATGTCCCAGCATCCACTACAATATACATCCTATGTATAGTAATGGCCTCTAGGGCATACATATAACTAACACTAGGAACATTGAAGGATGTACTAATAGACTACCCAGGCCCCACTAGTATGATCTGCATCATAGTCATGGAAGTCGAGTACACATCCTAAGGGCTTTATCAACATGTAACAGAGAAACAGAAAGTATACATGTTAAGATAAAGAGCAACCAGATAGCGTACTATCATGTCGAGCAAGAAAGTCCTACCTATATATGTCCCAGCATCCACTACAATATACATCCAATGTACAGTAATGGCCTCTAGGGCATACATATAACTAACAATCTCCCACTTGCACTAAGGCCATCTGTAGCAGTGGTTTCAGTATCTAATACTCAACCATCCCTTATAAGTCTCTCTCTG
This sequence comes from Agapanthus africanus, assembly GCA_030015575.1. NCBI lineage: Eukaryota > Viridiplantae > Streptophyta > Magnoliopsida > Asparagales > Amaryllidaceae > Agapanthus > Agapanthus africanus. Next base: position 297,380,056 of record CM057347.1, read on the forward strand.
GGAATAAGCCTTTGTGAGTGGATCCGCCGTGTTGTCCTCTGAATCTACTCTCCTAACCTCGATCACCCTGGAGATCAACTATCTCCATGATCAGGTGATGCTGCCTCAGAATATGTCTGGGTCATTGATGGGACCAGGGTTCCTGGGCTAAAGCCACACTTCCATTGTCATACAATGGCAGGAACCTAGTTCATCTTATGAACCAATATACACCCAAACTGCCTCTTTGGTAGTATCTTTAATAGCGATGTTACCAGACTTTATCTTCTAGTTTGCCACGGTATCTAACTTGGAACTATTCCAACATACCATCCCTTTACTGAGGGTAAAGACAATGCCTGCGACTGACATTCAGTCGTCCTTATCACCCTGGAAACTTTCCAGTGATTCTCCCCAGGATCGATTGATACTATCATACTACAGCTTAGTGAGAATCCTAACATCCATTTAGATCTATCTCATAGACCCAAATCCCAGGATTTATGAGGTATCAACTTTATCCTATATGGAGAATCCATGTGATAAGAGGAGATTGACCGTGCGTAGCATAGGAAACTCTTTTCTTATCAAGAGTATGTTGTCCACGTACAATACGAGGATGACCACCTTACTCTCTACTACCTTTTTGTATATACAAGGTTCGTCTTCCATTTTGATGAAGTCAAACTCTTTGACTACCACATCAAAATAGACGTTCCAACTCCGCGATGCCTGCTTTATTCTGTAAAGCAAGTTGCACACGTTTCCGCTGCTCCCACTGTCTACGAAGCCCTCTGGCTGTGTTCTTATAGACGTTCTCTTCTAAATCATTATTTAGAAAAGTAGTCATAGCACCCAACCACCAGATATCGTAGTCATGGTATGTAGCCGTGGTAAGTAGGATCAGGATGGACTTAAGCATAGCCACTGGAACAGGTTTCATCATTATCCACGCCTGGTCGATGACGTAAACCTTTAACAAGTCTAGCTTTGAAAGTCTCAACTTTTCCATCTACACCAAGTAATCTTCTCAAGATATACTTGCTCCTGATGGGGATTTAACCCTTCAGATATAACAACCAAAGTCCATACTTTGTTGGTGTACATGGATTCCATCTCAGATCGCTAAGCATCCAGCCATTCTTACAGAGTCCCTACTCTCGATGGCCTGCTCGAAACTGGTTGGGTCATCATCTCATGATGCATTCCTCGCTCCCACTGTCATCGAGAAACCGAAGTCTCTCTCTGGCAGATGAGGAACCCTACCAGAACGGCGGAGAGGCTGAGGTTCGTCGGGGACTATTGAATCCTCTGGTTCTGTCAAATCATTAGCTGTAGTTTGTATAGTTGGAACCTTTCCAGTTGTACAGAACTGATCTTGCCTCGATTTCGTCCGGATTTTGCTTTTGACATAGGCCGGTCCCAAATCTTAACTTACTTAAGAGATAGGCTCTTCCCATACCATATCTTATATGGAGTAGTAGGCACTGATTTGATTCGAACCCAATTCAATAGGTATGCAACTTCTCAAGTGCATAACCCCTTAAAAGGAAATAGGTAACTCAGTAGTACTCATCATAGAGCACACCATATCATATAGGGTGCTATTGCTCCGCCCTGATACACCATTGTGATGTGGTGTATACAGAGGAGTAACACCGAGAGAGAATCTCATTCTGCTTTAGAATAGTCCAAGAAACATTTTTGAACTCGTCAAGGACTTCTGCTATTCTTGAATTCCATGCATAAGTATTCTCCTCCCTGATCTCATCAAAGGACATAATACTTATACCCGGTTTTTGGTTCTCTACTTCTAACTTATATTCTGTGAATATCTCCAAAGCTTCGGACTTATGTTTCAACAAGAACATATGGCTGAATCTTGAGAGATTATCAAAGAATGTAATGAAGTACAAAGAACCGGCTTGGTATATGTAGACAGAGGACCTTACATACATCATCATGTATCAGTTCCAAGAGTTTACTAACTCTTTCTCTGTTTCCAATAAATAGAGCTATGGTCATCTAATCTTTGTGACATGACTGGCAAGTTTCATAAGATGTAAATTCAAACTGATTTAAATATGCATCTAAAATGTAACTTAAGCTAGTCGGGTCACATTGATATGACCTAGTCTACAATGCCTCAAGAAGGATTCGTTCATTTCTGAACTCTTCCTCTTGTGTGTGTTCCGTATACTCAGAACTGTAGTTTGATTTAGAACATCAATGCTTTTAGATAACGTGCCTGAACCGATCAACTTTTGATATAGGAAATGTTCAAAACATTATCCAACAATACAAAATTATATCCTTTCTTTACTAATAAAGAGACTGATAAGATTTTGTATATCAGGTTCGGTATCTAATAACATTAGTTCAGAATCAATGTACTGGTCATACAGGGTGACAGTGACCAACAGACTTGGCTGCAACACTTGCCCCGTTTTCTGTCTCATGAAACTTATCACCCGTTCTTAGTTCTCTACCTTTTTATAGCCCTATGTAACAGATTACATATCTGGGATCCTGATCCGGTATCAAATACCCAGGATGCAGAGGATAATGAGAAACAGTTCTGTGTAACGAACACACCCGAAGAAGATGCATCATATGCACTTTCTTCGTTTGGGCGGCATAGGAATTCTGGTATTCCCCTATTTCCTGCTCGGTCTTATAACAATTATAAGTTGGAGCGGGACCAACGTTCCCCAGCTCAGTATAACAAGCTGGTTCGTTCAATACATCCATATTATCATCTTGATTAAGGCGTGATATGGTCGCTACCTGGAGAGAGAGAAAAGAAAACACTCTGCGTGCGCTCTTGCAAGATTAGATTGGTTATATATTTTATCTAATCAGGATGGCTCCCACTGTTTTTATCAAATCTTCCTTCAAACCTTAAAAGGAAAGACTAGCCGGGATAAATTACACTCTACAAGTTCGCCAATCTTTCAGCCAGGCCAGTGTCGGTACTTTGAGGGAGGTTCCCCGTGCTTTCGCACGGACCTAATTACAATAAACCTCGTTTTCCCAGAGGCGTAACCCCGTTGACACCTTTCTAGACACCTACTTGATCGGCTAATTGTAAAGTGCAAAACTCTCCCAGGAGTAACAATTACTCGCAGTGGGTATCGGGATCCAACTATCATATAGAAAGTATGCAATCTCATTGCAAATTTCAACACTTGAAACTCCCGATAAAGGTTTTTACCCCTAGCACTTATGACCTTAATTATGGTCAACAAATCATAAGCACTAGTCAAGTTCTACCTGTCATTTCGTGATTAATTAGACCCACCCACATGACCCTTAACTAAGGTCAACAAAGTCATGCGATTGTCCTAACTAATCGCATCATATGCAGTGTAGAAAGACATCACTTAGCAACCGTACACTGTTCCTTGACTATGGTCAACAAACACAGCACGAATACTAAGTACTCTACTTCCTAAAATGACAGAGGGTTGCGAATGGTTTTTAATAAAACCTTTAACGCTTTGAACTTGATCTAGTTGCGGAATTAAATGGTTTTTAAATGGAGTGTTTTTGAGACTTTTCTAGTTTTGCTAAAGGGGTCACTCCCGGTGAAGGGATCTTCGGCCCTTTCCTCGTCGAATGAGGTGCGGGATATATCATATATATCACTGTGCAAAGAAGAAACTATAGAAGCAATCAAAAGACAAACCGAGGGTTGTAGCATCTGCCGGTTATTGCTAAAGGAGTCACTCCCGGTGAAGGGATCTCGGTCCTTTCCTTATCGAATAAGGTGCAGGATGTTCTACAAGGAACACCGCGATGCAAAGCAAGAACTGTAGCTACCTGTTTTATTTTGAAATTCGATTCCACAACATCTTTTAGGTTTATTTTCTTTCATTAATCTCATTAATGAATGTCCCATCATTTAAGTCTACCTAAACATCACAGATAAATATAACTTACGCTTATGCCATCCGCATTCGCCTCGATGTCTCGTCTGCACCGTTAGGTTAGGTAACTAACGCCAGAGCAAGGCAGGGCTAGCGCGGGTGTAAAACATAAGCAACGTCTATATAATATATCATATATACTATATATAATATCTATCTGAACATATCACATGATCACATCACAGATAACGCAGCAGAAAATATCATATGAAATATTGGATATACTAGGACGTCCGTGTTTTTAATACGAGCCAGTATAAAACACGGATTCCACGGTCGTGATGAATAGCCAATCCCACACCCCTAGACCCCTACGAGAGCGGCAAGCAACCCTACCAATTCTAGGGTTAGGAGACCCGGACTCGACTCCTCGAGATGGTCTCCCACTGGACCCTAGAACCCGGTTACTTGTGCTCCCCTCCTTGGGTCTATCCTAATGCGGAAAAGTAAATATTATACAAATGGTGACAACATCCGCAACCTGGAAGTGCCCCAATAAAAGAATATTACATACAAGTTTTTTACATGAATGAGAATGAAAAACACTCATCTCACATAAAAAACCCCGTCTATTCAAACACGACGATCCAATATAACATATCCAGCAACACATAACATCGCATGTCATCAACGTAAGTAAACATGCGTATCCCAATTGTCGTTGACATATAGCAACGAAACCGTCGATATCACATATTACACTTACGGTCACAGAAAAGAAAGTGTAAAACTACAACAGTTGGAATCCGCAACCACCTTAGACATCGCATGCCTAACCATCTGAATTACTTAGACATCGCATGCCTAACAATTATAAACCCCGCATTTTAGTGTCATTATCGTAAACTCTTTTCAATATCAAGTCGAGTAATTCAACAAGATTCCCGACATCCTGATCGAATGCTCGTCGCAAACTTTAGTAGACGGCCGCACCCCCGATACCGTCGACGAAGTGCACCAAGGCGGAACACCGCTGCCGCGAGCACCCGAACGGATGCTTTCGGCGGCGGGGTTCTCCTACAGTCACTTGGTCGGGGCTATGAGGTTAGGCTGTCTATTAAGTTTACCCGGCGAGTATCCACGTACTCTACGTGATTGCGACGGACTTTTGATCACATCAAAATTCCATGGCAATCGATCAAGTGAGACTAAACCGCTAGATTTATAACATTCATTCAGCTATCTCATAACTACTTGTGAATTCCAATTATTGTATTACATTCCGGATAAATAGAAAATGTTAAACTTTTCGATCGAACAATCGAACACCCAAGTTTTCCCGAAACAGCTCAACTCATGAAATAAGTTTAAAAACATTCACTTCATGCCTCAGTACCAACGGTCCAGCCGTAGAAGGGTCAAGCCAACGCCTCACATGTGGCACGCCGTACTGCCCCAAACCCTAAGGTTCAAAGGGCAGTTCAAGACGGTCAGATAATCGAGTTAAGGTTTGTTGTCTTCTAGAGGGACCATCGCGTTACTTGCACTACTTAGAACGTCATTAAACTACGGAAAAATCCAACAATTGAAAATTTCCCGGCAGGGGAAAAAGTGGATATTTATATCCGGTCGAACTTTTTAACATATTTTAAAATTACCCGGAAAAACACATAGACAAATTTTGATAATCCGATCGAATCTACGAACTCTCAATACAACCCAGAAAACTCAACTCTTGAGTAAACATTAAAAATTCCCAGAAAACTCAGCAATGAAAGAAAGAAGTTACTGTGCAAAAATTAATGCAAAAGGTGACCATACGGCCGTGGAACCGCCGCACGAGCCATGCTCGTGTCGCGGTTCCGCGGCGCTTTAATCGATTCAGGGGATCGTTTTGCACAGTATTTCTTAGAAAACCCTGCTTATTTTTCTGCATATTTTTAATATAGAAAATCTCACTGTTTCAAAAAATGTACAGAGAGGCGTTTTGAATTAGGGTTTTGGGTTCGATCGGGTTTCTAACTTCGTCTACGCATCGCCTAAGGCTCTAGCTAGGCTCTGATACCACTGTAGGGTTCCTAGGCACACCCATGAGGTTCCACAAGTGATCAAACATGGCCAATTCAAAAATTTCCTATGTGCCGAGAAACCCTAAACTAGATCGTTACTAGAGGTAAGGCGATGCAGATGCAAGTTAACAACTTAACTAAGAGTGAACGGAAAATACAACATTTGTAGATCTGGTCCTCCACCTCCATAGCTCCGTGATGATGTCCTTTCGCTGCGATCATCGGATCCCAGACTCTAGCGTTGGTTTCATCGGAAAAAAGATCGGGGTAGGTCGTCGACTTCGATGCTGAAGATGATCTACGTCGAGGCAACTCAAGATCAAGCTCCAACTTCACCAAGTCATGAAACTTGTGAAGAAAACACCCTATACTACTTGGCAAGTGGTAGAGGATGAAGAAATAGGAAGTGGGTTCACTTTAGAATTGGATTTCTCACTCTTTTTCTAAAGGCACCATTGAAGCTAGCAAGCTTTCATGAAGCTTGATGAAGATGAAGAAGATGAAAGAATAAAAAGGATTATCTTAAAAAAGAAAATCCAAGTCATTCTTATCATAATGCAACCTTGGTTAAGTGTAGAGAATAAACTAGGGTTAGGTGAATAGTTAGGTTTAGGAAAAAAACAAGAATGGTCAAAGCTTCTTGAAGCTTCAAGGAAACAAACAAAAGAAGCAACCATTTCTTTTCTAGCCCTAAAATGAATAAATAAAATAAATAGTTAAGAAAAGATAACAAAACCCTAACCATTCACTTAAACATGGTTTAAAGTAAACATACACCCAAGCTTGCATGTATCATCAAACATGATACAATCAAGTGCACAAAAATATATCACATATACAATGTGCACATCAAGTGAGAAAAATCTACTTTAAATGAACCAATATTAGTTAATGCAAAGTAATATATCAAATATATAATTATACATTAAATCATTAAATCAACACTTGATTTAATGATCCGGTCATACTGCATATAACCGACTAATATCAAGTGTATCAATATATCGAATCAACACTTGATTCGGTAACCCGGCTATATCACATATAACCTGCCGATGATACAAATCACGAGAATAGAATACAGTATCACATACTGGTATTATTCTCGGTCCCGCACATATCTCATATGCGCTCCTATTTCGTTTCGCTTGAGCCAGGAAACCTCTGTGTAGGACTCTAAAGACTCGTCAATACGCCGGCAGCAGATGATGATCATATCAAGCACCCACAAGCCGCAAGCGGTCTGCTAAACGTAACGGCCACCCGGGTATTGAGCGATCAGAAGATCGACGAGCAAGCCCGCTCACACTCCTGTGAATCCAACCAGTAACACTTACCGTACAGTCCGGTCATTTCGTCTGATATGTCGCATATCTCGCCTATGGGTGGTAAACGTCAGACCCCAATAGCTTGATAAGTCATGCCGACGTAAGGTCCATAACAATCGTGAAACTACTGATAACTCTTACCAGTAAATCATAGCAACCCTGGCCAGGGATTTCCAGTTATGGCCAGTCGTGCATAGCGCAACATCAACCCCCAATACCGGGAGAGACGAATCCCCTCCTATCGCTCATTGTCTCCATGTGAATCGGGATTGTACCCAAAAAACACCTGTTTGCACGACTCAGTAGAGCCGTGGTAGGGTGGAAATCAAAGCACGGAGGGAGACACACAAGACTGTATGACAATCTCGGGTCAACGGACTAAGCTGTACTAGTGTCACCAGAGAACTGCCATCTGACGTGAGGTATAATACCATCTGGGAGTTCTCGGCGAGTCCGTTCAGTGTACCCAGTCTCCACTGAGCACCCGCATACCATCTCCGATGTCAAACACCAATGGATATGGGATCATCCATCGCCCATCACATGGGTCGAGAAGATATACGCTAGTCTACTCTGGAATATCGATGCCCCGTCTCGATATTCCCACGACTAGGAACATTGAAGGATGTACTCATGGACTACCCAGGCCCCACTAGTATGATCTGCATCATAGTCATGGAAGTCGAGTACACATCTTAAGGGCTTTATCAACATGTAACAGAGAGACAGAAAGTATACATGTTAAGATAAAGAGCAACCAGATAGCGTACTATCATGTCGAACAAGAAAGTCCTACCAATATATGTCCCAGCATCCACTACAATATACATCCAATGTACAGTAATGGCCTCTAGGGCATACATATAAGTAACAAAAGGCACATCAGAACAGAAGGGATTTGAAACAACAGAACAGCAGACAAAATACGGTGCCCCGATCCCTCACTTGAACCGCGAAGTCGCGGCCGAATAGCGTACCAAGCCGCGGAACCGCGGTCGACACATGGCAGCATCGCGCAAAAATTCTGCTGTTTGTTTCTCTTTTCCTCCTCTGCCAACCTCCATATATCTTTTGTCAAATTTTCTACAGGATTTCTTTGCACTAAAAATCTTCTTCTCCCTTCCAATAATTGATTTTCTGCAGGATTCTTTGCGCCGCAAATAAAATAAAATCTTTGATTGCAAGTGATTTTTCTGTTTTGCATATCTTTAATCGGACTTTAAGGGGCTTTTGACCAACAGATTGGGTGGGGATTTCATCACCCTTCCCAGGACCCCAGAAATCACATAAGGCATATGCATTGACCATCTATTAATTAAAAAAATACTAGACTCAGCCCTAAGGACTTCGAGCTCAATAGGACAGAGGACTAGTTATAGGCATCAGCCGTTTATCCTAACCTGAATTTTCGGTGTCTAGGCAAGTGTGTCAAGGCAAGTGGATACTTAATTAGGACCGCTACTTGTAGCGGGGAGCCTCCCACTTACCTGGCACTTACCTGGCCGCAATTGGCGGTGAAGAGGCGGTTTGAGGCCCTATTTCTAGCCCTTTGGAACAGTTAGGAGCCGTCTAGCTGACCTAGGTGACCTAGATCTAGGCCTGATTGTGCATTTTTGGTTGATCGAAAGTGTGTCTTAGCCCTTTATCAAAAATCTTTTTTGCAAACAGTTCCAAATAAAAAAAAGGAAAAAGGAAAAAATCTTTTATAAAAACTTGCAACTTGTGGCGTAAAATCCTTGCACCCCACCACCACTCACTTTCTTCTCATTGACGTTATCTTACCTCCACATTCTGTCTTTCATTTTTCTTACTACACTACCCCTTTAGTGTATGTCACTTTGGAGTAGGGACACTAGCGCCCGATTAGTCCGTGTTTCGTTGGTACCGACCGACGAACCTTTCGACACCAAAGTCGAAATTCCGTCCACCTCCTTACCTCCACCTTCAAATTCTTCTTCCGAAGGTATGTCGGGATACAATCCTAACAACACCTTACCCACGGGACTGATTCCACCTCCGTTAGGTGGGAATAACCCGAATCTCCCGCCTGTTGTAGCGCCCCAACGAATCGCGCTCCAGGATCTTTTCTACCCTGTCCGCACCTCTTTACCTACCTGTCTCTCACCCCCACCGGGAAATGGGGACAATTTTGAAATAAAACCCCACTTCATCAATATACTGCCAAAATTTCATGGATTGGAATCCGAGGATGCTTATTTCTTTATCAATAAATTCCAAAACGTTTGCGCCATGATGAAAACAACCCAATTAAGTGATGACGCTATAAGGCTAAGGGTCATTCCTTTCACCTTATGTGACTTAGCCGAGAAGTGGCTATACAGCACAGCATCACATTCAATTACAAATTGGGACGGGTTTGTCAAAGCTTTTCTTAAAAAGTTTTATCCTCATCACAAGACCGCGAGAATTCGCAATGAGATAATACAATTTTCCCAGCTTCCTTCCGAACCATTTTGGAAGTGTTTTGAAAGATTCAAAGACCTACTTGTTCAATGCCCTCACCATGGGATCGAAAGTTGGCAACTTTGCCAAACATTATACGAGGGATTGAACCCGGCAACGAAGCAGTTTCTAGAAACCATTTGTCAAGGTCACTTTCTAACCAAATCTAGTAAGGAAGCATGGCAGTTTCTCGAGGATCTTAGTGAACAAGCAATTCAGTGGGAGAGCACAAAGACCACCTCATCTTCTTCTATTGGTCAATCTAGGGCAGGCATACATCAAGTAGATATGTCGATTGCTATGAAGGCCGAGATGGCCGCACCTATGAAAAAGCTTGAAGCCATTGAGACCAAAATCTCATCGTCTTCTCCTGCCCCTGCTTTACCCCCACGAACCGTTTGTGCTTGTTGTTCGGATCCATCACACCTTACCGAAGAGTGTCCCTACAATCCACCTGTTCAAGGATAAGATCAAGTCAATGCTGCCTTTCAGCAACGACAAAGAAATGATCCTTACTCTTCGACCTACAATCCGGGTTGAAGGAGCCACCCAAATTTTTCTTGGAATCAAAATCAGCAACTCCAAGAAAACAACAACTTTCAAAGGCCTCCTCCACAACAACAAGCACCCCAACAAACTCAAAACCAGCAACCTTTCCAACCACAACCTTATCCAAATCAAACGAACAATTTGGTTCAACCAAATGATGATAAGGTTATCTCGCTAGAAAAAAGTCTAGATGCGTTTCTCAAGCAATCTACAGAATCCGCAGCAAGATTGGAAAATTGCGTCCAGTCTTTAGTGCACAACAATACTTCACACGATCAAAGCATCAAATCTTTTGAGGCACAAATTGCACAATTAACCGCTGCATTGAGCGAGAGAGAAAAGGGAAAGCTTCCATCTCAACCATTGCCAAATCCCGGTCACATTCAAAACGCATATCACGATCACAATGTTAATGCGGTGACCACGTTGAGATCCGGAAATGTGTTGCAGAATAATGTGGGTATTAGTGATGACATCCCTGCTGGTGGTTCTTCTTCTTCTTCTCTATCTTCATCTTCTCCTTCTTCTCCTTCTTCTTCTTCACCCTCATCTCCTCCGCTAGAGCCCATTCTCCATTCTTCAAAAGGCTCGTCTTCTTCTAATCCGAACGGACCCACTTCTCACTTCACGAACACACCCACACTGGTATACGTTCCAATTCCACATTCTACTCCACAGTCTTTGAGCTCAACAGATTTTCAAAATGCTCCATTTCCAAACAGGTTGAGTCCCAATAAACCAACTGCACAAATGGAGAAGATTGTGGAGTTATTTAAGCAGGTTAGCATAAATATACCTCTCTTGGATGCAATCCAACAAGTCCTTTCATACGCGAAAATCTTAAAGGGCTTATGCACCTCAAAGAGAAAGTCATCTCAAATACCTAAGAAAGTGCTAGTGGCTAGTGCAGTGAGCAATGCTATTAACCAACCTCAACCCTTACCCCAAAAACGAAAAGACCCCGGCTGTCCTACGATTTCAATAACAATTGGGGATAAGAAAATCAATCGAGCACTTTTAAATCTTGGGTCTAGCGTTAACCTGCTTCCCTACTCCGTGTACGAGCAATTAGGGGTTAGAGAGTTGAAACCCACTCGTTGTACTCTCCAAATGGCTGATCGATCAATCACCCATCCTAGGGATGAGCTAGAGGATGTGTTGATCAAAGTTGGAGATTTCATATTCCCTGTTGATTTTATTGTTATGGACACACAACCTGTTGCTAACCCACGGAACCAAATTCCGGTGATCCTCGGTCGACCATTTTTGGCCACTTCCAATGCCGTAATAAACTGTCGCAATGGCTCCATGACTATATCCTTCGGGAAGACGTCTAGTGAGTTCAATATTTACAAGTTAGGAAGTCTGCACCCTGTGCCTCAAACTAGTACACGAGAAGTTTGCTCTATTCACGAAATCACGACTGCGAGCTTGAAAGATTTTTGTTTGATGAGAACAGTTTTGACGCCACTAGTGCGTCCCTCCTTGAGCCTACCACAGTTGACACAACCGATATTGATTATGAATGTTTCACTTTTTCGGATGATGATGACTCACAGCCCGAATATGAGTCTTTTGAATTTTTGGATGAGTTAGTTGAACCATCCGAATCGGTTGTTTGCAGTGATTTCGAACCTGTGTTGGAGTCCTTTGAGTTCGAGGTAGATTCCCCATTGATTCTTTCGCCTCCGAAACTCGAACCCATGCCCTTGTCGTCTCACCTTAAATATGCTTACATAGGTAAGAATGAGACCTTTCACATTATCATATCGACCTCTCTAGCCTTCGAGCAAGAGAACGCCCTTTTAATGGTCTTACAAGATAGGCGGCAAGTTTTTGGCTGGACTATGGCGGACATCGAGGAGATTAGTTCCCTCATAATTGAATATCATATGCTTATGATGGATGATTCCAAGTCAATAAAGGATCCACAGAAATATCTTGGGGATAGTGTGGTTAGTCAACCTCCTCCTTTAGAAGTTGAACCACCCCCATTTCTTTTAATAAGCTACGAGAATTCTAATATTCTAATGATTGCTGATCATTCACATTCTCGTTTTGATTCATCTCCACCTCCTATCTATTCACTTCCACATTTTCCATACCACCACTTCTATCTTCCCCAATTCTTTTTGGATCGGTACAACATATTCTTCCACCAACCGATACTCTTTACAAATAAATTTTTCGACTGGTTGGTATTGACGTTCGGTCTTTGCAAAGTTTGGCAATGACGTTTAACTCTGTTTCAATGAAGTTTGGGGGGGGAGGCCTTTCTGTATATAAAAATTCAAAAAAAAATTGTAAATAAATAAACAGGGAAGTGCCGACATTTTGACCCTCTTGGTATAGCATGACAGTGAGGACACTGTCAAGTTTAAGTTTGGGGGTATACTCGGTACGTTTTCTTCCTTCGCATTCATGTGTATATTTATTGCATTTGCATACTTATTTTGAAAAACCATAAAAATTGAAAAATTTATAAAATAATAAAAATTAATGTATTCAATTTTGGCCTTATTTGACTAGAGTTTGACAAATAGGTTAACTGGTTAGGAACAACTAGATCTTAGACTTAATAAATTAAAAACCCTAAAAATAACCTTCCTTAAAGTTTAACGGTAGAAAGTATATGCCTTTGTAGTTTATTTAGAAATAGGCAAATTTTGGGTTAACTTCGTGGGCTAAGTTGAAACAAAGGAAAAGTATTGATATCTTTATTAGAGTATAAGTTTGAAAAATAATTCCTAGCTCAAGTCTAGATTCTGAAAATGTATACCCTACAATTTGCACAATCACGCACCTTGAAACTTGGAATAGTAGAGGAGACCTTGAAATGCTCTTATCTAAAGTCCTTAGTACAAAGAAAATAAAAAAAAAGTGAATAAAGAAAAAAAATGAACACTGGTTTTGTGATTACTTAAGGCTGTAAAAATAGAAAAATATTTAGCGAGGGTGCTTCATCACCCAGTGCCTTAGACCAACTGGTTTGGGAGTCACTGCTAAAAGCCTTGGGTGTTGCAAGACTAGGAATTACGCTTTAAAGTGCAAACGCATCTTGTAATCGGCCGTTGGTACCTCAAGAAGTATTAACGGTCGCATGAAGGATGTGTAAGCAAAATTCAATTAAAAATTCACCAATTAAAAAGTGCTTTGGACAACGGACAAGAGTATGATTGCTTGATTTGAATTTCCAAGTGTATGGGTGATATATACGCACACGTGGGGATATATGATTGGACTTTAGATAAGAGATAAAAGTGAAGAATAGAACTTGTATCCTTAATAAGAGTTGATAAAAATTCCTAAGTGGAGATGGAACCCTAGAAGGAAAACATAAGAAATGCCGAAAGCTAAGTAAGTCTATAGAACATATATAATCTTAAATTAGATGATGAGGAAGTGTGAAGAATATGGGTGGATAATTTATGAGTCGACGATAATAGAATTCCTTGTTAGAAAACCTAATTGGAGAATTAAAGTCGAAAAGCCAAATTGATAGGATTTTGTGGGTAGTATCCGCTGAAAACCCTCAGGAGACAACACTCCTCCTATTAGGGACATCTAGAGGTTTAACGGCTTGTTGCACGAGCTCAGTGCAATCGCGTTTCCCTGCGAAAGTGAGGTTAGGTTTTTTGTAGAGAATAAAAAATAAGTTTGCTCGAGGACGAGCAAAAGATAATTTTTGGGGTATTTGTTCATACCATAATATTGCATTATTATATTCCCTATCCTTATTCGTTTTATAAATAAACATGTGCTTTTGATGCATGTCTGCTACATGTTACAGGTTACAGGTTCTTGGAGCGAAAACAGTGAAAAAGACAAAAGATGATACAAAAAAGAGACTTTTTACCAACAAATAGAAGGATCCTAGTCAAGCCTAGACGAAGAACAGTTCACAATGTACAAGGCAACGCAAGGTCCAAAATGCCAAAGCGAACGGTTAAAAGACCACTATAAGTTTTCACTGAAAGATCTGGAGAAAACCCAGAAGAAAAATAGAGAAAAGAATCACAGAAATAAAAAGCCCAAAGAATCAAGAAAAAGCCCAGAAAGTTTCATCATGCAACCTAACCAATGAGCTGCGGAACCGCGGCCCTACCCCCACCCATGCCGCGGTTCCGCGGCCATCTATTGCACGTGTCGGTGCAGAAAAATTGTGGCGGTGCGTCGGTGCGTTTGTTTGGATTTTTAGGGGGTATTTTTGTAATAGCATATGTGTGAGTCATTGTAACCCTAGGGTTTCCTATCCTCTATAAATAGGAACTCTAAATTCTGTATGAGGCTATGCCACTTTTCACTTCATAAATTCAGATCTGTACTGTGTTCATGTTTGGACAGAGCCATCAATAAAAATTAGTAAGTTCCCTTATTTTCTTTGCTTAGTTTAATTTAATTTAGAATGTCTTTTAATTCCCTAATGAGCGAGTAGTCTCCTCGCTTGTTAGGGTTAGCTTTAGGGAAAGGTTTGAGAGAGAAGATCTCTCACCCCTTTCTTACCCCTTCACACATAAGAATTAGAACTCCATGCATGCACGCACACACCGCTCTCTGCGGTACCTTACCCCTCGAGGTAACGGTGATACCGTAGTATAAAGGACCGGTTGCGCGTGTTTTCCATGGAGGTTAGGGTAAGGATCGATAAAGGAAGTACAAGAACCTAGAGGAAGAAACATCTTCCCAAATGATTCTAATCCACTTTATTCATAATTACCATAACACCTAATATATCTACAATAGGGCATTGAAAGCGGTGAGGAAACCTTTAATCTCTCAACTTCCCCTGAACCTAACCCTAGCAAGACTTAGATCTAGATAATCGTAGTATAGAATAATTAGGTTTTTAGATTTAATAATCTGTCCGAACACCCTTCGGAATTAACTCGTTTGGGTGATTAGGAAATTCACAACATCCCTGTGGACCGACCCGTACTCACCGGCTAGCTACCAAGCGACGCCGTTCTTGATTGCGGTTAATAGATAGTTTTTAAGATAAATCAGCTATGCGCGATTGGCTATAACTGAAAGTATCCGGTCAGGGATGATGAGATTTACCGATAAGTGTTATCGGTAGTTTCTCGATCTGTTATAGGCCACACATCAGCATGACTTATTGAGTTATTGGGGTCGACGATACCATCCCTAGACTCGATATGCCATATATCTGAGGAAGAGACCGGACTGTACGGTAAGTGTTGCTGGTTGGCTTTACGGAAGTTTGGAAAATTTCGCTTGTTGATCTTCTGTTCACTCAATACCTGGGAGCCGTTACGTGCAGCTAGTACCGCTGACGGTTTGTGGGTATCTGATATAATCACTACCTACTGCTAGCGTATTGACGAGTTTTAGAGTCCTACAAAGTGGTTTCCGAGCTCAGGCAAACGATGTGGGGCGCATATGGATATATGCGCGGGAGCTTGATTAAATACGAGTATATGATACCGTATTTTAATCTGGCGTTTTCTATTGGTCGGGTCGTATGTGTTATGACCGGATTATTAAATCAAGTGATGATTTAATATAAAGTGACCATTAGCTCATTATTAATTCCTTTCTTTATTTGTATGCATGTATGAATGAATGCTTATATGGATATGTATGCACACATACATGTATACATGTATCATGGTTGATGATACATTGGTGATGGCTATGCTAGACTCACATGGAAATATTTATGATATTTTATTTATTGAGTTAATGGAAATTAGAAAATTAATCCATGGTTGATAATTAGTTTCTACACACTTATTATAAATATCTTTGTAACCATGGTTTGATTTCTAATCCTCCACTAACTCAACTACTAAAATATCTAGATATTTTCATGCCATGGTTAAGAGTGAGTGTGAATCTCTCTTTATCATTATTCTTGTGTTTATCTTTTCTTGAGCTCTAGCTTAGCCATTTCCATCTCCTTCTTCCTCCAAACTCTATACCATTTTCTAGTGAGTAAAAGAGAAAGAAAAGAAAGGTTTTTAAGTGAGATATATACCCACTTCATCAATCTATACTAGTCTAGCCCACTTGTATAGGTTGTTTGCATCACTTCCACTTAGGTTAAGTGAAGCTAGGAGCTTGAGTAAAGGAACTCCATGGTGGATCATCATGGACTTCGAAGGCTTCAACCGGACGTGTTCAAATTTCGAGTGGAACCAAGGAGTCAAGGACATCAATACGGAGCTAAAGACGAGGAGGATAGATCTACAAAGGTTGTATTTCTTTTCTCTTAGTGTTAGACACTTACTTGTATGTGATACTTGTTAGTTAAACCCTAACTCTCTAGTTCGATTCTAGGTTCGAGTTGATTAGTACTCTAGATTTTCTTAAATTGCATACATGATGTTTGTCAAAACCTAGCTAGGGTGCTATGCAGCCCCAACAGTGGTATCATAGCCAAGCTAGAGAATTAGGCGTGTACTTGATGACGTTAAAGTGTTCGATCAAACATTAAAACCCAAGCTTTACTAGCTCTCTGGAAATTTTTCAAAAGTTAGAATTTTTAGGTTTATAAATATGCAGAAAATAGTGCAGGGTATGGTATGGACCCCCAAGAAAAACGACCCCCGAACTCAACTTAACGACCGCGGAACTGCGGCCAAAACATGCTTTTGGCGGCGGTTCCGCGGTGCCGTTGGTGAGGCCAGGGACGTTCCTTCTTGTGTTGGGCCGTATGTACTAGTGGCACTGTCTAGGTATTTTTGAATCTGTCTCAAGTGTTGAGGTCTCTGAGAATTGTGGGTTTTAATGGATCGATCGAAATGTTTAATATCGCCTAGTTTTTATGAATGTGATACAATATTTAGAATCTACTCTAATTAGTTTTGAGAAAATTAATTGGTTGCTTGTAAATCTAACATTTCGGTCTTGATCGATATCGAGAATCTTGTTGAATTACCCAATTTCTTTTGAAAAGGTGTTTTCATTTTTGAGACCCAAATGTAAGATCTACATTGTTAGGTATAAAAGCCGGAATATGAGATATTCCGGGTTTGCGATGTCTAAGTGTTGTGCGGATTCCAAATGTTGTAGTTTTACATTTCTTTTCTGCGACCGTAAGTGTAATATGCGCATCCCTAATTTCGTTGCTATACGTCGACGACGTTAGGAATACACATATTTACTGATGTTGATGATCTGTGATGATTATTCTGTTGTTATGGCGATATGGTGTATAAGATCGTCGTGAATGAATAGCCGGGGGGTTTTATGTGAGATGAGAGTTTTTTCTTTTCATTCATGTAAAATTCAATATATGTTATATTCTTTTATTGGGATACTTCCGGGTTGAGGATGATTTCGCCATTGATGTATATTATTTATTTTTCTGCATTATGATAAACCCAAGGAAGGGAGCATAAGTAACCGGGTTCTAGGGTCCAGTGGGAGACCATCTCGAGGAGTCGAGACCGGGTCTCCTAACTCTAGAATTCGCAGGGTTGCTTGCCGCTCTCATAGGGGTCTGGGGTGTGGGCTTGGCTATTCGTCACGACCGTAGAATCTGTATTTTTTATAATTGGCTCAGTTTAAAATGCGGACTTCCTAGTATATCTTATGCATTCATATATCTGGTTCTACTGCGATGTTCTGTGATGAGATCATATTACTGCCCGAGACGAATGTTATTATATATATGATATATAATAAACGTTGCTTATGTTTTGCATCTGCGCTAGTCCTGCCCCGCTATGTCGTTAGTTAAGTAATCTAACGGTGCATAATGGGACCCTGTGGTGAATGCGGATGGCATAAGCGTACGTTCTATTTTCGTTTCTTTCTGTGATGCTTAAGGAATTAAATGTTGGGACTACATTAATGAGATTAATGTAAAGGAAAAGAAACCTAAAAGATGTTGTAGAATCGAATTTGAAACCCACTCGGCCTTTTTATGAAAAAGAATGTTTCAAAAATGCGGAGCTTAAACCACTCCTTTTTAAAACTATTTGATTCTACAACGAGTTCAAGTTCAAAGCGTTAAAGGTTTTCTTAAAAACCATCTGCAACCCTCCATCATTTTAAGAAGTAGAGTACTTAGTATTCGTGCTACGTTTGTTGATCATAGTTAAGGCGTAGTGTACGGTAGCTAAGTGATGTCATCTTACACTGCATATGATGTGATTAATTAGGACATTTATATGACTTTGTTGACCATAGTTAAGGGTCATATGAGTGGGTCTAATTAATCACAAAATGACGGGTTAAACTTGACTAGTGCTTATGATTTGTTGACTATAGTTAAGGTCATGAGTGTTAGGGGTAAAAACCATATCGGGAGTTTCAAAAGTTGAAATTTGCAATGAGATTGCATACCTTCTATATGATAGTTGGATTCCGATCCCACTATAAGTAAGAGTTACTCGCAGGAGAGTCTTGCACTTTACAATTAGCTAACCTAGTAGGTGCCTAGAAATGTGTCAACAGGGTTATGCCTCTGGGAAAATGAGGTTTACTTTAATTAGGTCCGTGCAAAAGCACGGAGAACATCCCTCAAAGTACCGACACTCTTCTGGCTGAACGGTTAGCGAAGTTGTAGAATGTAATTAATCCTGGCTAATTTTCTTTTTAAGGTTTGAAGGAAAATTTGATAAAAGCAGTGGGAGACATCGATTAGATAAGATAAAAACCAATCTAATCTTTTCAAGAGCATTTCGCTGAGTGTATTCTTTTCTCTCTCCTAATGGCAGATACCTATGACTGGACTTAAGCTTCTATTAGAGAAAAATAAACTGACGGGGCCCAATTATAAAGACTGGCTGAGGAACATAAACATTGCCCTTACATATGATAAGGTTGCATATGTCCTCACTGCCTCAGCCCCTCCCATCCCTGGCCCTGATTCTTCTTTTGCGGATAAGGAGATCCGTAAGACTTGGGATGTTGATTGTGCCACAGCTAAATGCCTTACGTTAGCTTCGATGGACAATGTACATCAGAAGCAGCATGAGAAGATGGATGTTCAATCCATCTTTCTCCATACAAAGGAGTTTTATGGGGAGCAATCTCGTACCCTGCGCTATGAGGCATCTAGAAAGTTGTTTCAGATGAGGATGGCTGCTGGCTCATCGGTAGGTGATCATGTGTTGAAGATGATAGCTCTTATTGAAGAACTTGAGGGCCTTGGATGGACCATAGAGAACGAACAGTATGTTGATATTGTTCTGCAGTCTCTCCCCCTTGCCTATGCTCAGTTTATTATGAACTTCAATATGTAGCATGGAGAAGTCACTTTCTGAACTTCTCAATATGTTGAGAAGTGCAGAGAGCACGCTTAAGGTGAAGACTCCCTCTCTGATTGTTGGACAATCTTCCTCTACCATCTCAAAAGCCAAGTCTAAGGAAAAGAATAAGAAGAAACCCACCAAACCGAGAGGTGGGATCAAAAAGGCAAAAGGGAAAGACATATCCAGGGCTGAGGAATCGGGAAAAGGAGAATGTTTCTACTACCACAAGTCGAAACACTGGAAGAAAATTTGTATTGATTATCTTGTTGATCTCAAGAAGAAGAAGCATGGTGATGCTTCCGCTTCAGGTGTGTTCGTGACTCAAAACTGTTTTTCTATAGACTCTGCTTCCGGGGTATTGGATACCGGTTCGGGATCTCACATCTGCAATTGTGTGCAGGCATTGAGAAATAACAAGGTTTTGAAGACTGGTGATCACACTCTCCGGGTTGGAAATGGTTCCAATGTACATGTTGTATCAGTGGGAGAGTATCACCTAGGGTTGCCATCGGGATGTATATTGGTTTTGAACCCGTGTTATTATATACCAAGTATGTTGTGTAATATAATATCCGTTTCTTTGTTAGACAATGAAGGATATAATTTTGTGCTGCAGAATAATGTTATGAACATTAAACTGAATCAACAGTTGATTGGGTATAGTACACTGAATAATAGGATATATGTTCTAAATCAGCATAGGTTTTCAACATACAACTAATAAAAGAAAAATTTCAGACATAAATGAAGCTTTTCTTTGGCATTGTAGACTTGGTCATATTAACGAAACAAGACTAAACAAGCTACATAATGATGGATATTTAAATCCCTTTGAATATAAATCTTATGCGACTTGTCAGTCTTGTATCAAGGGTAAAATAACCAAAACTCCGTTTGTTGGACACGGAGAAAGAGCCACTGAACTCTTAAGCCTCATACATAGTGATGTATGCGGGCCAATGTCTATACAAGCTAGAGGCGGTTTTTCTTACTTCATAACTTTTGCTGACGATTTCTTAAGGTTCGGACACTTGTTTTTATTGAAGCATAAGTATGAAGATTTCGAGAAATTCAAAGAGTATAAACTTGAAGTAGAAAAACAAACCGATTTGAGCATCAAGAAACTTCGATCGGATCGAGGTAGAGAGTACTTAAACATAGAGTTTTCGGACTTCCTAAAAGAGAATTGGATTCTCTCTCTGCTCACTCCTCCTTACACACCACAGCACAACAGTGTGTCAAAAAGACGGAATCGTATCCTATTAGATATGTTGTGTTCCATGATGAGTGATGCTGAGTTACCACTCTCCTTTTGGGGGCATACATTGGAGACTGCAGCATATCTATAGAACAGGGTTCCCACCAAAACCGTGTCTACCACTCCATATAAGATATGGTATGGGAAGAGACCATCTCTTAAGAGAGTTAGGATATGGAGTTGTTCTGCTTTTATGAAAAAGCAGAATTCAGACAAACTCGAGACACAATCAGTCATGTGTATATTTATGGGATATCAAAAACACTCGTATGGATATCTTTTCTACCATAAGGAGGAACAAAAGGTGTTTGTTTCTCAGTATGCCACATTATTAGAAAATGAATTTTTTACAAATAATACTGATGGCAATACGGTAGAACTAGAAGAAGTTCTAGAGACACAAGTTACTAATGACGATTTAATCGAACCTGATATTGCAATAGAATCTTATAAATCTCGGCCACTCCGTAGATCTAGTAGGACTTTTCGCCCACTGGACAGATACTGTGGTTTCCTCATTGATGGTGATAGAGAAGATTACATCATGGATGATGATGATCCTACTAGTTTTCAGCAAGCTATCACGAATGGTGACTCTGTGAGGTGGCTGGATGCCATGAGATCCGAAATGGAGTCTATGTACACCAACAACGTGTGGACTTTGGAAGTTATACCCTCTGGGGTAAAACCCGTAGGGTGCAAATGGATCTTTAAGAGAAAGATCGGTGTAGATGGACAGGTGGGGACCTATAAGGCAAAGCTTGTAGTGAAAGGATTTCGTCAAAGACCAGGACTGGACTATGATGAAACTTTCTCTCCTATAGCAATGCTTAAATCCATTCGGATTCTACTTGCTATTTCTGCTCACTACGACTATGAAATCTGGCAGATGGATGTTAAAACTGCATTTCTAAATGGTGATTTAGAAGAGTGCGTTTATATGGATCAGCCAGAAGGCTTTGTTGATAGTGGGAGCAGCGAGAAAGCATGTAGGTTGCTTAAATCCATTTATAGATTAAAGCAGGCATCACGGAGTTGGAACATCTGTTTTGATGATGCAATCAAAGAGTTTGATTTCGTCAAAAATCCATATGAGCCTTGTATTTATAAGAAGATTGTAAGGAGTACTGTCACATTCCTCGTATTGTACATGGATGACATTCTCCTGATAGTAAATGACATTCCTATGCTACAATCGGTCAAAATATTCTTATCACAAAGGTTCTCTATGAAGGACCTGGGTGATGCCTTGTACATTTTGGGCATTGAGATCTTTAAAGATAGATCTAAAAGGTTGTTAGGATTATCCCAATCAAGGAATATTAACACCATCCTAAAGAGGTTTAGCATGAAAGATTCCAAGCAGGTGCTTTGCCCGCTTGTCACGGAATCACTCTCTCTAAGGACTTTTGCCCAAAGTCTGATGAAGAGAGAGCTCGCATGAGCATTATACCTTACGCATCAGCCGTGGGATCTATAATGTATGCTATGTTATGTACACGCCCTGATGTAGCTTATGCACTAAGTGTAGTAAGCAGGTATCAATCCAACCCAGGGGATAAACACTGGACAACTGTGAAGAACATTCTTAAGTACTTACGAAGGACCAAAGAAATTGTAACATTTTGAAAATTAAGAAATAAATAAAATTAACTAATTAAATAATAAAATGTTAATTTCAAAAGTTATTGAAACAAATTAGGATATATCATAAGTGGTATATGAAACTAATTAAATTGAAAGTTAATTTGTAATTTTAATGAATCACATGGGTTTTAGTGAAAAGATTAGCATCATGTGTAATATGATATAGTATGGGGGGTTATGTGAAAATGTTAGTTTCATTATGCAAATTAGAATTTGTTAAGGGTTGTTATGCAAAAAGGGGTAGGAATTGGTTTAGGTTAAGTTAAACCCTTAGTATATCAGGTTAGTGTATATGCCCTAGGGGCCATTATTGTATCATACTAGCATGTATATTACTTAATGGAAGCTTGGGATATTCACAGTTGTATATAACAGTCTTGCTAAACATGGTAGTATGCTACTTGGTTTGAGTCTACTTTAATATGTGCATATGTTTCTTGTAACGTATCACTTATACATATTAGTTGAGCCCATAGGATCTTTGCTTGATTACCAGCGTCGTGATGGCAGTCACACTAGTGGGGGCTGGGTAGTCTGTAAGCAACACCATATACAGGTCTCTAGTCATTGGATTATCGATATAGGGCATCGATATTCCGGAGTAGACTAAGTGTATACGCTTCTCATCCTAATTGGGGAGATGGTCTGTCCCACAGCCATCAGTACGTCGTACTGGAGATAGTATGCAGGTGCTCGTTAGGTTACGGGTACACCGGACAGGACTCGCAGGGGAACTGATTGGTTGGTATTATACCCATCGTCAGTTAACAGTTCCCAGGTGACATGAGTACAACATAGTCCTTAGACTTGACACTGCTACTTCGCCTCGAGTGTGTCGCACTGTTCTTAGATTGCTACCCTACCACGGCTCAAAGGAGCCGTGCAAACAGGTAGCAGTTGGGTGCAGTCCCGAGCAATTAGAGGCAGTGGCGGTTAGATAGGATTCGTCTCTCTCGGTATTGGGAGATGATATCGCGCTGTGTCAGAGAGCCATTACGCAAAGTCCCTGGCCAGGGCAAGCGAGATATACTGGTAGGTTCCAGTAGCTTCTCAGGGTGTAATGGATTTCGCTCCGACACGACTTATACAGCTATTAGGGGACTGACGCTTGCCGCCCCCTAGGCTTGATATGCGATAGTCTTAGACGAACAGACCGGACTGTACGGAGATTGTCACATCAGGCTCAGTAGGGGTTTAGATGGTTTTCCTCATCGGCCTTCTTATCGACATCTACCTGGGAACCGTTACGTACAGCTAGTGCCGCTTGCGGTCTGTGGTTAAACCCACTGCCAGCGTAGTGCCGAGTCTTTAGAGTCCCACAGAGAGAGTTTCCCTGCTCCAGGAGAAACGATATAGAGGTCGTATGGTTTTACGACAAGGGTTCGGACACATACGTGTGTTTACGCACGTACGACTTTTCGGACAGTTTTTACTAGCCAGCTTTGGTTTAAGCCAGATTCTAGTATCGGGTTATTGGATTTATACAGTCTAAAGTTTTTCTATGTTTTCACGGATTGGAGGGGCGTTCTCGTAATTTGTCGGGAAGGTTCTAGAAGAGTGGTGACTAAGGGGTTAAGGTGGCATGAGCATTAATTGCTTAATGACTCATTTGTGTGATTCATCCTTTACATTAAATGATTCATTAACGGACTAATGAGTCATATGATGAATCACACTAGATGAATGAATCTAACCATGATGATAAATCATTTATATTATTTATTTGATTAATTGTTATGGTTGATATATTCATATGAATTCATTATTCTTTTCATTATCATTCTCACCTTCTCTCTCCTCAAGCTCACTCTCTCTTCAAACCCTAACCCTAACCTCTCATGTGTTGAGATCAAGGGTTTGCTAGACTAATACTTCCATAACCTCACTCTATATCCCCTAGGTAGCTTAGATTAGCACTTTAAGCAACCTAGTTATCTCAATTTTGAGATTTAGCTTGGCGTAGGATCTCTCGGGTGGATCATCTTTGATTCGAGGAGGCCGTTGAGGTGCCGATGTTCCAAGGAGCCTACGAGGAGTGGAGGACCGCGACAGATATGGACCGGTAAGACCAAGAGCGGAATGAAGACCCGAAGGACAAGTAACATGAGGTATAACTTCGTATCCGAGTAGTTAAACCACTTGTAGTTTGTTAGCAATGGTTTAGATAACGATTCATGCGCTCAAGTCCGTGATACGAAACTTTGATAATCGTTTTTCATATATTCCGCCTCCCCGCAAGTTCGTGGGGTGCGTGACATGGACCTACAGTGGTGTCAGAGCCAACTAAACCATTACTAGCTTGTTAGCAACTGATTAGAAGTTCGATCGACAGAAAAACACGAAAACAAAATTCGAAACCCTAACAGTTCTGTTAATTTTAAACATGTCTGAAAAAATTATTTGATATGCCTTAAAATTCACAGCAGGTAAATATAAGAATTCTGGGAAAATACGGAGTTGTAACTCGTCTTGATGGCCGCGGAACCGCGGCAATAGTGTGCTTTTCCCGCGGATCCGCGGCGGAGTCAACCCTGAGTTGACTCCGATTTGCTCTAAAATTCATATATTTTTGTGTTCTGTTTTCTTGTATATTCTGTTTCTGCCCAGGTTACTTCAGTGCAGGCTTGCTTTTGGGGTAGACACGGAATATGGTATTTGATCGATGTTCTAAGATATTTGCTAATTGTGTTTTTATCTGTAATGTTTAATGTGTTCGTAAACCTCCCCTAACTGCTAGTATGTCGGTTGGCAGGGGGTTGCACATTTCTGTAAAGTTTACTGTTTGTGTATATGAACTGTGTTGGACTGTTGTGCTGATTAGCCATGGTTTGATATGGGTTTAATATTCATTCATTCGATGTAAATGTAATTTGATGTAATATTCTTTTGCGGGGCACATCCAGGTTGCAGTTGTAGCCACCGTTGTATTATTTCTTTTTACTGTTTTTGCCCCTAGGATAGACCCAAGGTGGGGTACACAAACTACCGGGTACTTTGAAATGTTTAGTGGCCTACTCACTTTGTTGAGGGAGACCGCTTCACTTCGGGTACTTGGCGGGTAGTTTGCCTTACCCGTAGGGGTCTAGGGTGGGGTAATGGCTATTCATCACAACTGTGTAATCCGTCTTTTATTGCAGGCTCAAAGCAAATGCGGATTGCTAATAAATCCAATAAAGTTCATCTGTGATCTGGAATGCTTATTATTGCGTCTGACGAATGTACAATATCTATATATGATAGCTATTAGACGTCACTTATGTTTTACACCCGCGCTAGCCCAGCCCCCGCTCTGTCGTTAGTTAAGTAACCTAACGGGTGATGACGGGACCCCGTGGCGAATGCGGATGGCATAAGAGGACGTGGTATTTTCGTTGTTTTCTGCAATGATAGGATAAATGATGGAACGCATTATTATAATGCAAAGAAAATAAACCAAAGTTTAATCATTGGAACAAATTTAAAAGAAACCACTCGGTTATTTTAAAAGAGCAGAATTTTTTAATTGCGGAGCTTTAACCACTCCTTTTAAAAAGTATCAGATTCCTTCGATTATATCAAGTTCACTACGTTCACAGTTTTGCCAAAACCATTCGTAGCCCTCCGTCATTTCATTTGGGTATCCAATAGTATTCAAGCTGTGTTTGTTTGGCCAAAGTCAAGGCACAGTGTTTGGTAGCTATTGGATATTCATATGTAGCATAGATAGATGCGTTGGTTTGGGACAGTCGTACTACCTTGTTTGGCCAAAGTCAAGAGTATGTACGAGTGGGTTCAAATTAACCTGGACAATGACGGGTAGAACTTGACATGTGACTTATGATTTGTTTGGCCAAAGTCAAGGTCATAAGAGCATGGGGCAAAAATCCATATCGGGAATTTCTAAAGAAACTGAAATTTGCAGAGACAGCATACCATTTTGGAGTTTGAAGAATGTTGGTAGGATTCCTTCAACATTATCATACGATGATATTTCGGATCCTGATCCTACTGTGAGTACATGCTACTTATCAGGGGACCGTTACGTACAGCTAGAGCCGCTTGCGGTCTGTGGTTAAACCCACTGCCAGCGTAGTGTCGAGTCTTTAGAGTCCCACACAGAGAGTTTCCCTGCTCCTGGCGAAACGATATAGAGGTCGTATGGTTTTACGACAAGGGTTCGGACACATACGTGTGTTTACGCACGTATGACTTTTCGGACAGTTTTTACTAGCCGGCTTTGGTTTAAGCCAGATTCTAGTATCGGGTTATTAGATTTATACAGTCTAAAGTTTTTCCGTGTTTTCACGGATTGGAGGGGCGTTCTCGTAATTTGTCGGGAAGGTTCTAGAAGAATGGTGACTAAGGGGTTAAGGTGGCATGAGCATTAATTGCTTAATGACTCATTTATGTGATTCATCCTTTATATTAAATGATTCATTAATGGACTAATGAGTCATATGATGAATCACACTAGATGAATGAATCTAACCATGATGATAAATCATTTATATTATTTATTTGATTAATTGTTATGGTTGATATATTCATATGAGTTCATTATTCTTTTCATTATCATTCTCACCTTCTCTTCTCAAGCTCACTCTCTCTTCAAACCCTAACCCTAACCTTTCATGTGTGGAGATCAAAGGTTAGCTAGACTAATTGTCACGTCCCGAAAGTACGGAACATGACCGGCACTTAAACTACGAAACGTCTCGAGGCGTACGTAATCTAAGTAAACCGAAAACCCAGAAATCCAAACCAAGAAAAGAAGTAGAGTGAAGGAAAACCAATTTAAAACAAGTAGTTTTAATAGCATAAGCCGAATTATGCGGTTTTTAAGAACATCAAAATTTACTGAAAATTTCGGCAGAGTCTCCTTTGAAAATACTGGCTCCCAAATGGGATACAACATGAATAGTATACGAAATCAATAAAAAGGCATCCCCAAGCGGGAGCTAGCTCTTCGTCAATCGACGGTTACAACCACACAAACAATATAATATACAACGCCAACGGCGAGGATCAAAACTCAAAAGGAAACTCAAAAACCACCAGAAACATAACGAGCGACTCTAAGGTCGAAAGAATAAACAACACTGGTCTCTATCTCAAAAAAATACATGTTTGGTTGATGGAATTTACTAGATACAACGGAATAATATTATACAAGGTAATATGATGGGTACGATACAAGAAAAACCCACCTACTAACAAGTCACCCGAATGAAACTGAGCCCGCAAAGCCGTAATGAAACCTGTACGGCAAACCTGCAAGAAACTGGGGCACAACGGGATGAGTTGCCAACTCGTGAATAGAAAAATATCTACGCACAGTAATCGCATAAATAACGCAACCTAGGTCAATGATCATAATATGTCCTCAAATATATGAATAACACGTAGCCTATAACAAGGCTAGGGTAAATATCTAACCCGAGTGTAATCTCATGTGCCCGTGTCAGTGCCTCAGGTAGCAATATATCATATGAATGAGGTATGAATGCATGAAAACAGAGTACATGTAAATGAAGAACTGTTTCCATAAATTAGTGAGATTTCCTTTGTATTTTTAATCTGAGGTATCATAAATGAAATCGGTATCAACAGTGTCTAGCATCGACACAAAACATAAATCTCAATGTCTCAATCTCAATATCTAGGGCGCCGTCAGTCCAGACCGGCCCCTACCATCCATCTCAAGACCACGACGGTATCCTCCGGATATCTGACGCGTCGGGTAATATCACCGGTAGGTAATCTGTCCCCTGCCAGGCTCAACGTCAACACCACATTCATCTTGCCCCGGGGTACCATACCGGGTCCACCATGTACCCGAAACGGTTCCTCCACTCCTCGAATCGGGTCTCGAAATCCATCAGCAAACTCATGGTGGACGATTCATACATCATAGGAAAACCGCACTTTTTATTTTAAAAGAGAGAAAAGGTTTATTTATGTTTTTGCGGTTTTCCTCCAAATCCAGAAAATCTCATGGAAATCCGTATCCAAAACCTCAATAACACGTAAAATAGTGAATATATGCATGAGAATCCATGAATGCGGCATAACGATGAATAACAGTATGCATGAAGTGACGAGTAATAACTACAATATCTAAGCCGGCATATAAGGTAAGTACACTAATATTATGTCAAACTACTAGCTATCTAGCTAAGTTAAGCAATAATATTTTCTAAGGTGTACGTGACATGGCAATTACCGATGAAGATGTGTGTGAGCCGGCAATTAAGTGTACGTGGTACATACGCATCATCGGTAATGGTGCTGGTGTCCTAACAGCATGATATCACTAATGGAATATGCAGCAAAATAAGTATACGGGACAGAGCGAACAGCAATAATGTGCGGGAGCTGAATACTAGACACAACGATAACTAAGCAGTATTAATCTAATATAAGTCCTACAAATGGTGCCTTTTGAAATAACACGAATCATGGGGTTTTGAAAATAGGGGCTACGGTGTTTTTATGAAAAGATACGTCTTTTGAAATATCCGTAGGATCCCTTGACCTGTCTTTTAAAATACCCACGATTCGTTAGTTTTGAAATAGGTAAGAATCGAATCTAATCTAACAACTAAACTAAACTAAAGGGCTAAGCTAACGAGCTGGACTACAGGTAAGGAAACCGCCTAACATCTGAGTCGATGTATATACATACCTGTATATATATTAGTCGGTGATCCCGCCTCAATAATATCATATCCGATACCATATCTATAATCAGACATCCCAAGTCAAGAGTGCGGATCAATCATCAATATATAGCTCGGACGTAAATCCGTCGTACGGCATCCCCAAATCTGGGTACGGGTCAATATCACATTCATCATACTATTCATCTGATATCCTCTTTATCAAATATCATGATCGGGGTACAGATCTACGTCTAGTACAATATTGATACCATCTATGTATGCATGCATGTAAGAATCACTACGTCAAAAGACCTACTAAAACATCATGTCGCATCTCAATACAAACCAAACACATCTCGGATCTTCTGGCCTCAAGCCCAATATCATCGACTCATCTCAAATCCCAATTACTATCCTCAAATCCAGTATATAAACACATAGTCCCATACCCATGTGTAAATATACGCATCAATATATAATCCCATGTACGCACATATGAAAGAAGAATGTATGCAAATATGGGTGTGTGTGTATGTGTGGTGCAACCACTACCTAAGGTTTCGTAACCATGTACCAATCCAACACCAATATCCATCTAAAATCATCAATAACACATCCTAACAACATATCAAAACTTGTTGGTGTGTATACGCATCCGTATACATCACCACGGACTGCGGGGGTGCTATACGCCATCCACCCGACTTCTCCCCGTAGATATAAATCTACTCACCTGGTCCTCGCTTGCCGGTGCCGACGTCGTCATGCGCTTGCTTGTCGTCTCGAAGTCCACATGGGGTACCTACACATCATAACGCACCGTATCGCATTAAAACTAAATTCGAAACCGAAACGGCATACGAAAATCACATCGGCACGCGTATCACGCGTAGGTCCAAACCTATCGCCTACGGATGCAAGAATAGTCAAACCAACCCTCGATGTCGATGTACAAACGTCAAACCATCGAGAAAAATCCAATCACACTCATTTGCACAATTACAAGCACTAATTATAATATAAAATAGCTTGAAATTCCCAAAAACCCCAATTTCACTTAAAAAGTCGTTTTTCCGAAAATCTAGCAAGCACAATTCGCCGTTTGTACAAAACATGATGTTTAAATGAATGTAGCGGCCAATATACTTATTAAATATCTTAAATAAGTCATAGAAACAATTTCCGGAATTTAATCTCATTAAATTCCAAAAACCCTAATATTCTAGTTTACAAAATACCCTTTTTTCAATTTCATAGCAAAAATGCACAAATTACAATTTAGGATGGATTTCCATGAACTAAAGGGTTAAACTACACTTAATAAAGTTAATAATATGATAAAAACCCTAACCATATTTTAATTCTCAATTTAACACAATATTTACAAAAACTAGTTTGCAATTTTAACCAATTTCGACCATTTTATAGCAAAATGCACATACAACAATCTAGTTTGGATTTGCATGATCTAAAGCATTAAACTACATTTTATAATGTTAATATATTCATAAAATTCTTAGTTAGATTTTAAATCACCCATTTGCAACTAAAAACTAAAACCTAGTTTGCTTAAATAACTAAATTTGGACTTTTAGATGCAACAATTTACAATTTATCTTCTAGATTAGGTTTAACATGTCTTAACATGCTAACTACACCATGCAACCTTAAACAAGTGACAACAACCCTATTGAATTTAAAACCCTAACTTTTCAATTCAAACTCCTTCTCTTTAGATTTCCAAACTTACAATTAATCCATATTTAAGCACCTAATAAGATACATTAAGGAATTTAACCCAACAATTGAACAATAGGTTAGGATTTATACCTTAAAACCATCTTGAGATCAACATGAAACTAGACCTCCAAATTGAAATCTTTGCACCAAGATCCATGCTTAAAGAGATAAGAGAAAATGGGTAGGGCTTTGATTTGCATTTTAGCTTTGATTTTTGATGGAAATGGGTGAATCTTTTGATGGAAAATGAGAGGAGAAGAGGGAGGGAGGGGCTGCTGTTGGGGGCTGAGAATTTCGGCCAGAAATTGAGGGAGTGAGGAGAGAGAGGGAGGGGTTGAAAGTGGGGAGAAAAGACAAAGTCCACATTGACTTTCTTTCATTTTCTTTTCTTTTCATTGTTTTCTTCTCTTTTCTTTTTGAAGTGGGGAAAAGAGTGGGAGTGGGGCAGCAAGGGTTCAGCCATCATGATGGGGAAATGGGGGTTTGGGAGTGTGTACGGGTGTGGGGTGATGAAAAATGATAAATACAATACCCCAAACATCCATTTACGCTAAAAAAAGCCTTTTTTCTTCAATAATTTCTAAACCGTTTTGGCAAATAATTTCGTTCCAAAAACCACATGATAAAATTTTATTTAATGTTTTATGATGCACAAAATTTGTTTCAACTCATTCCAATTTGTAATTTTCCCTAATTAAATGTATTAGTGACGGCTTAAATAATAATAAAATAATATTTTTTTCAGAAAATTTGAAATTTCACCAGCGGCTCAATAAACACCAAATAATAGCAATTACATAGCTAGAATATGTATATTTAATTTTTATAATAAGATATTTGTATTTTGACTTTTTACAGAAACCCCCTTAATCTACCGATTTTTCGAAATTTCACCGAAACGATTTTCAAAACGTTACAATCTTCCCCCTTAAAGAAATTCGGTCCCTGAATTTAAATTCAAACTCCCCCAAATACTAAAACATCTAAGAAAAACCATCAAGTCGTCTGGGCTCCGAAATTGTAACTACATAAAACAATTCGTAGCGCAGCGCATGCGCTTGAAAAATGAGTATATAACTCAAATCAAAACTCCGTCAAGCATCCCGCAATCATCGGAGTCAAGGAGAAGACATCAATGCCAAATCCAAATCAAAACCAATATGATATAACTCGAAACTATACATGTAAATATCGAATCTATATCTGTAAGTATCCGAAGGAAATGCATGCCAAATCTCCTTAAGTCACTGTGCAACGCGTATAACACTGCACAGTGGCGGACGTCTATCATAAGAAAATAACTATATACATATATACCTTTGTTTGATATGTACGTTCCGCCGTTTTGGAAACAATTTAGAAGGGTCTCCTTGTTTTAAACATTTCGTGTCATATCAGACACGTAGGTAAATACTGAGGCTATAGCTCGCTTTTTGGAAATCCCTTCAATAACTATCAATGCATGCAAAATATATTCAGGTACTGTCCTCTGACTAGTCCTACTCAGTACGAAAACATATAGCAATATCATAAAAACGTATACTCTATAAGAAATCAATCCCAAAATATGCACATGAATACTACGTGCGTCTGGTGCGCACGGAAATCAAAATCCATGAATGTGCCATACATGCGCACAGAAACAACATCTAAGTGCATCGGGTGTGCACGAAACATCTGTCGTAGGCAACATGTGTGCCTGACAGCAAAATCAGGTGCATCTGATATGCACGAAAAATCTCGATTTAGTGCATCTGGTGTGCACCAAAATCGCATCTCAAGACATGCGCTCAAAATGCGCGAAAATCTAAATCAGGTGCATCCATGGTGCACGAAATCATGAAATCCAATATCAAGCGCCGAACGTGCGCAAAATCAATCAGGTGCACAAGGTGCTCAAAATAAATATCGAGTATCACAATCGAAATCGAAGTCCAGTGCACACTGCAAACATATAATAACTATACAGAGTGCAGGAACCAATTCGTGTGCGTGCATACGCACAAAATCAACTCAAATGTCTAAAACCGTAAAATCACAAACATGTGAAACCCAAGCACGAAAACGATATCAAGTGCAACACTGTGCAAAGATCGTAAATCCTCAATCATCAAAATCAAATCATGCGAATAAATCACCCAAAACATCGAAATCAATAATGGCGGAATAGTATCGCTCAAGTGCATCCTCTAAGAATCTCGGGCCAACTGTCGCGGTCACTAATAGGACGTCTCGTCGATGATCCTAAACTCTGCCCTGCTGGTGTGCGTAACCATGACCACTCCTGGGTCAAGGTCTTCACTGTGAATTACTAATCTTTCGGTCCATCGGCTCATCGGCCCTGTCAGGTGTACTAACGGGGACGATTCCGTTCTGGCACTTCTCTGGTCATCTCTTGGTCAATCATCGCGACCACTCGTAAGACAGCATATCACTGGCGTCGGCCTCTGGCTCTCTGAATGTACGTGACACATCTGACCCTGGGTGCAAGTATCATTGCAGCAGTGTCCTGGAAGGAATCCTGCTCACGGTCTCTTCCATGTCTCGTCTCTGCCAACTGTCCAGAAGTCATCATCCTTTCCTATATCTGCATCTTGCTCTGGAACGGCTGCATACCCATCGCGACTCCTTTTGGAAGGTAAGTCCAAGTACCATGCCTCGGCATGCGCATCGCATCTCTGATGTCGGCGGCGTGGAACGTCATCTCATCTAGATCTGGTACGAACCTCTTACTTCACTTTCCTCTAATGTCGTCTGCTTTGGACTCGTCTCGTCGTAGCCGCATGGACTGAGCTCCAACGACTATCCTCGTATCTGGAGTCTCCCAAGAAATGCATCTCACCACCTAGCATCCGAATTAAGTCAAGCCATCCGATCGAGTCGTCAAAACCTCATAATCCCCCAAGAGCTCAACATCTTGGGCACAGTTTAATAGTATCGAGTACATACCACAGCATCGGTGGTCCAGCCGTAGAAGGGCAAACCCAAGCCTCACTAATGGTGCCGTAGAACTGCCGCAAACCCGAAGGTTCAAAGACTTTCACACGGTCATTAAGTCGAGTTAGGGTTTCATTCTTCTAGAGGGACCATAGAATTGCCTGCATGTCTTTCCGAATACTTTAAACTTGGAATAATAGGTTTCTGACATTCGATCGTCTCTGTCGACTCCCAACGTCTCCGCGTGAAGTCGTCTCTAGCTGGAATCAATCTATTTGATGACCTCGCATCGGGTTAGGCGAACGATCCACATGTCCTAGTTATTCATCCTCGATGACTAGCGACCTTCTATCATCTCTTAGTATAACTTATACTGCAATAGCTCCAACATCTGGGGCGATATCTCGTCGTTCGCAGCAATAACTGGCTCACTCGTCTGCATGCTGAACCGTGCCTCAATCATCAGGAGTAAGCAACACACCAACGGACATCAAAATCTGGCTGGCCTCCATCATTGGCTCAATTCTCTAGTGTCGATCAGCACCTCCGAGTAACCTCATAAAGGCGATCCGCCAAACGCTCGTGGCGCGGAAACACAGTAAAAAGAAACATCTCTGCAATCGTGTGTCGCCGGAATTTCGCCCTGGTCAGTCCTCGTTCGTGACGAGCTTGTGCTGACCGCAACTCTAGCCGTAGCTCTCCCTGCCCGTAACCGTGGCAGCAAAGCCAAACTGGTACCGATGAGGCTAGATCAGGAAGGAATATAATACTGAGCAAGGAAATGTACATCCTAAGGCTTCATAAGTGGAGTGGCGTGTCGTAAATATGCCGCGGAACATACCAACGGTACGTCACTCTACTTTAGTCACCTATTCCATCAACCAAGGGTCATCCTACGCTCCGAAGGTTAAAACCTAACGCTCTGATACCAACTTTGTCACGTCCCGAAAGTACGGAACATGACCGGCACTTAAACTACGAAATGTCTCGAGGCGTACGTAATCTAAGTAAACCGAAAACCCAGAAATCCAAACCAAGAAAAGAAGTAGAGTGAAGGAAAACCAATTTAAAACAAGTAGTTTTAATAGCATAAGCCGAATTATGCGGTTTTTAAGAACATCAAAATTTACTGAAAATTTCGGCAGAGTCTCCTTTGAAAATACTGGCTCCCAAACGGGATACAACATGAATAGTATACGAAATCAATAAAAAGGCATCCCCAAGCGGGAGCTAGCTCTTCGTCAATCGACGGTCACAACCACACAAACAATATAATATACAACGCCAACGGCGAGGATCAAAACTCAAAAGGAAACTCAAAAACCACCAGAAACATAACGAGCGACTCTAAGGTCGAAAGAATAAACAACACTGGTCTCTATCTCAAAAAAATACATGTTTGGTTGATGGAATTTACTAGATACAACGGAATAATATTATACAAGGTAATATGATGGGTACGATACAAGAAAAACCCACCTACTAACAAGTCACCCGAATGAAACTGAGCCCGCAAAGCCGTAATGAAACCTGTACGGCAAACCTGCAAGAAACTGGGGCATAACGGGGTGAGTTGCCAACTCGTGAATAGAAAAATATCTACGCACAGAAATCGCATAAATAACGCAACCTAGGTCAATGATCATAATATGTCCTCAAATATATGAATAACACGTAGCCTATAACAAGGCTAGGGTAAATATCTAACCCGAGTGTAATCTCATGTGCCCGTGTCAGTGCCTCAGGTAGCAATATATCATATGAATGAGGTATGAATGCATGAAAACAGAGTACATGTAAATGAAGAACTGTTTCCATAAATTAGTGAGATTTCCTTTGTATTTTTAATCTGAGGTATCATAAATGAAATCAGTATCAACAGTGTCTAGCATCGACACAAAACATAAATCTCAATGTCTCGAAATATCAATATCTCAATCTCAATATCTAGGGCGCCGTCAGTCCAGACCGGCCCCTACCATCCATCTCAAGACCACGACGGTATCCTCCGGATATCCGACGCGTCGGGTAATATCACCGGTAGGTAATCTGTCCCCTGCCAGGCTCAACGTCAACACCACATTCATCTTGCCCCGGGGTACCATACCGGGTCCACCATGTACCCGAAACGGTTCCTCCACTCCTCGAATCGGGTCTCGAAATCCATCAGCAAACTCATGGTGGACGATTCATACATCATAGGAAAACCGTACTTTTTATTTTAAAAGAGAGAAAAGGTTTATTTATGTTTTTGCGGTTTTCCTCCAAATCCAGAAAATCTCATGGAAATCCGAATCCAAAACCTCAATAACACGTAAAATAGTGAATATATGCATGAGAATCCATGAATGCGGCATAACGATGAATAACAGTATGCATGAAGTGACGAGTAATAACTACAATATCTAAGCTGGCATATAAGGTAAGTACACTAATATTATGTCAAACTACTAGCTATCTAGCTAAGTTAAGCAATAATATTTTCTAAGGTGTACGTGACATGGCAATTACCGATGAAGATGTGTGTGAGCCGGCAATTAAGTGTACGTGGTACATACGCATCATCGGTAATGGTGCTGGTGTCCTAACAGCATGATATCACTAATGGAATATGCAGCAAAATAAGTATGCGGGGCAGAGCGAACAGCAATAATGTGCGGGAGCTGAATACTAGACACAACGATAACTAAGCAGTATTAATCTAATATAAGTCCTACAAATGGTGCCTTTTGAAATAACACGAATCATGGGGTTTTGAAAATAGGGGCTACGGTGTTTTTATGAAAAGATACGTCTTTTGAAATATCCGTAGGATCCCTTGACCTGTCTTTTAAAATACCCACGATTCGTTAGTTTTGAAATAGGTAAGAATCGAATATAATCTAACAACTAAACTAAACTAAAGGGCTAAGTAACGAGCTGGACTACAGGTAAGGAAACCGCCTAACATCTGAGTCGATGTATATACATACCTGTATATATATTAGTCGGTGATCCCGCCTCAATAATATCATATCCGATACCATATCTATAATCAGACATCCCAAGTCAAGAGTGCGGATCAATCATCAATATATAGCTCGTACGTAAATCCGTCGTACAGCATCCCCAAATCTGGGTACGGGTCAATATCACATTCATCATACTATTCATCTGATATCCTCTTTATCAAATATCATGATCGGGGTACTGATCTACGTCTAGTACAAT
Organism: Agapanthus africanus; assembly: GCA_030015575.1. Classification (NCBI taxonomy): domain Eukaryota; kingdom Viridiplantae; phylum Streptophyta; class Magnoliopsida; order Asparagales; family Amaryllidaceae; genus Agapanthus; species Agapanthus africanus. Next base: position 297,416,970 of record CM057347.1, read on the forward strand.
ATTGATACCATCTATGTATGCATGCATGTAAGAATCACTACGTCAAAAGACCTGCTAAAACATCATGTCGCATCTCAATACAAACCAAACACATCTCGGATCTTCTGGCCTCAAGCCCAATATCATCGACTCATCTCAAATCCCAATTACTATCCTCAAATCCAGTATATAAACACATAGTCCCATACCCATGTGTAAATATACGCATCAATATATAATCCCATGTACGCACATATGAAAGAAGAATGTATGCAAATATGGGTGTGTGTGTATGTGTGGTGCAACCACTACCTAAGGTTTCGTAACCATGCACCAATCCAACACCAATATCCATCTAAAATCATCAATAACACATCCTAACAACATATCATAAATTGTTGGTGTGTATACGCATCCGTATACATCACCACGGACTGCGGGGGTGCTATACGCCATCCACCCGACTTCTCCCCGTAGATATAAATCTACTCACCTGGTCCTCGCTTGCCGGTGCCGACGTCGCCATGCGCTTGCTTGTCGTCTCGAAGTCCACATGGGGTACCTACACATCATAACGCACCGTATCGCATTAAAACTAAATTCGAAACCGAAACGGCATACGAAAATCACATCGGCACGCGTATCACGCGTAGGTCCAAACCTATCGCCTACGCATGCAAGAATAGTCAAACCAATCCTCGATATCGATGTACAAACGTCAAACCATTGAGAAAAATCCAATCACACTCATTTGCACAATTACAAGCACTAATTATAATATAAAATAGCTTGAAATTCCCAAAAACCCCAATTTCACTTAAAAAGTCGTTTTTCCGAAAATCTAGCAAGCACAATTCGCCGTTTGTACAAAACATGATGTTTAAATGAATGTAGCGGCCAATATACTTATTAAATATCTTAAATAAGTCATAGAAACAATTTCCGGAATTTAATCTCATTAAATTCCAAAAACCCTAATATTCTAGTTTACAAAATACCCTTTTTACAATTTCATAGCAAAAATGCACAAATTACAATTTAGGTTGGATTTCCATGAACTAAAGTGTTAAACTACACTTAATAAAGTTAATAATATGATAAAAACCCTAACCATATTTTAATTCTCAATTTAACACAATATTTACAAAAACTAGTTTGCAATTTTAACCAATTTCGACCATTTTATAGCAAAATGCACATACAACAATCTAGTTTGGATTTGCATGATCTAAAGCATTAAACTACATTTTATAATGTTAATAAAGTCATAAAATTCTTAGTTAGATTTTAAATCACCCATTTGCAACTAAAAACTAAAACCTAGTTTGCTTAAATAACTAAATTTGGACTTTTAGATGCAACAATTTACAATTTATCTTCTAGATTAGGTTTAACATGTCTTAACATGCTAACTACACCATGCAACCTTAAACAAGTGACAACAACCCTATTGAATTTAAAACCCTAACTTTTCAATTCAAACTCCTTCTCTTTAGATTTCCAAACTTGCAATTAATCCATATTTAAGCACCTAATAAGATACATTAAGGAATTTAACCCAACAATTGAACAATAGGTTAGGATTTATACCTTAAAACCATCTTGAGATCAACATGAAACTAGACCTCCAAATTGAAATCTTTGCACCAAGATCCATGCTTAAAGAGATAAGAGAAAATGGGTAGGGCTTTGATTTGCATTTTAGCTTTGATTTTTGATGGAAATGGGTGAATTTTTTGATGGAAAATGAGAGGAGAAGAGGGAGGGAGGGGCTGCTGTTGGGGGCTGAGAATTTCGGCCAGAAATTGAGGGAGTGAGGAGAGAGAGGGAGGGGTTGAAAGTGGGGAGAAAAGAAAAAGTCCACATTGACTTTCTTTCATTTTCTTTTCTTTTCATTGTTTTCTTCTCTTTTCTTTTTGAAGTGGGGAAAAGAGTGGGAGTGGGGCAGCAAGGGTTCAGCCATCATGATGGGGAAATGGGGGTTTGGGAGTGTGTACGGGTGTGGGGTGATGAAAAATGATAAATACAATACCCCAAACATCCATTTACGCTAAAAAAAGCCTTTTTTTCTTCAATAATTTCTAAACCGTTTTGGCAAATAATTTCGTTCCAAAAACCACATGATAAAATTTTATTTAATATTTTATGATGCACAAAATTTGTTTCAACTCATTCCAATTTGTAATTTTCCCTAATTAAATGTATTAGTGACGGCTTAAATAATAATAAAATAATATTTTTTTCAGAAAATTTGAAATTTCACCAGCGGCTCAATAAACACCAAATAATAGCAATTACATAGCTAGAATATGTATATTTAATTTTTATAATAAGATATTTGTATTTTGACTTTTTACAGAAAACCCCCTTATTCTACCGATTTTTCGAAATTTCACCGAAACGATTTTCAAAACGTTACACTAATACTTCCGTAACCTCACTCTATATCCCCTAGGTAGCTTAGATTAGCACTTTAAGCAACCTAGTTATCTCATGTTTGAGATTTAGCTTGGCGTAGGAGCTCTCGGGTGGATCATCTTTGATTCGAGGAGGCCGTTGAGGTGCCGATGTTTTAAGGAGCCTACGAGGAGTGGAGGACCGCGATGAAGACCCGAAGGACAAGTAACGTGAGGTATAACTTCGTATCCGAGTAGTTAAACCTCTTGTAGTTTATTAGCAATGGTTTAGATAACGATTCATGTGCTCAAGTCCGTGTTACGAAGCTTTGATAATCGTTTTTCATATATTCCGCCTCCCCGCAAGTTCGTGGGGTGCGTGACATAGACCTGATATCACATCACCATGAGACACCTCCTTCTTGCACAATTCCACCTTATGCACATACCTCACCCTTGCATGAAAACCCCACCATATTTGTGCACACACCTCACCCTTGCATGAAGCAATCACCTCCCTTTTGGTGACACCTCCTCCTAACACCCTCACTCATTCAACTTATAGGATTCAGTTCCTATATATTGTGAAATTAGGGAATCAACTAAAAAAGAAAAAAAAGAGAAAAGAGAAAAACTTTAGAACACACACAAAGAGAAAAAGAGAAATGAAGAGAAGAAGAACTAGTTGCTAAGGAATTTCACCATCAAGGTAGGAGCTAAGGACTTGGGCATCTCGGAGGAAGCCTTTCAACCATCTTCTGTAAGTATAATCTCTAAATCACAGTAGGATTTAGTTCTGTAAACTTTAAATTTTAGAAATCGAATATCGATAATATCGTATTTTAGGCAAAAGTTAACTCTGTCAAAATCTGCTATAGTTTAGATGATAAATAAATTGATCAAATAGTACCTTAATCTTATACACTAGACTTAGAATCAACTATAGGAATACGAACCGGGGGCTCGGATTTTGGCCGGCGACATTCATGAAAAATCCGATCTCGCCAGATTTTTGAGGGAGTTGAGGGTTGTGGTTTTCAGAGTAGGTCTCTGTGTAGGAGTTATGATGTTTGGTTTTATTTATTTAAGTTAATTTATCAGTATATGAAATCTGGGAGTTAATATCTGAAATGGGGTTAAAACGTTTAAAACACGACACGGACGTTTCGTAAAGCAATTCTGTTTTTTGTTACGAGCAGTGATCGGATTAAATTGAATTAGTATAAGTGTTGGATAGTTTAGAATGGTCATACATAGTATAGTTAGTACATAGCACTTGTAATTTCATGTTTTCGCCGTATCGGAGTTAGTCGTTTCTTATACAAGTTAAATTCAATGGTAGATTCAAATACGAGAACCTCGGAGGCCGCAAGGAAAGGAAAAGGATTGGCGATTTCTGAGTAGATTACGACGTATTCCGGTAAGTAGACTAAATATCTACCGGGGGATCTTGTAAAGATGGCGTGATACGCCCGTAGTTAAGTTTAAATAAAAAATAGGCTTTTGTATGTTAAATTGATTATATGCATTCATATAAGATATATATACATCGTCATGTTAATTGTTAGAACACTGTACCGTTATCGACGAGTTATGCCGCACATGCATATATCTACATGTTACACTACACCTCGTCGATATTAATATGTCACTTTCACACTTAGTAATTAGCCTGTTAAAAATGTTCCTATCATACCTTAAACATCAATACTGTTAGTACTTTGCATAAATGACTTCATATTTCAAATTCAAGTGGTAGAAGTTGATATAAGTGGCATTTGTATTTTTGAGGATTTGTGGTTTTAAGTTTTCATATACTATTGCATAAAATCAGTGATTCTTCATATTGATGTGAGATGTCCACTATGAGATATTGTTTTTATGATTTGATTTTATTCCGGACCAAGTGGGGGAGCTATACGGTCGCGGATTTTCACGTTATCCAGACTGAGTGGGGGTGCTGTACAGTTGGATACATGGTGGACCCCGTCGAGACCGAGAGGCAGGAAAGCCGCATTTGAGGCGGGGAGTCTAGCGAGGATACTAGATACCGGAGATAGTTGTGAAATGCGGCGGATATCTAGATGATACCAACCGGTGTTATTGATTTCAGGATCGTTCGAGGAACGATGCCTGAGGGAAACGGAAGATTTGTGTCGATGTTGGACACAGAAAGATGAACTTTATTTGGAAATAAGTGACGAGATTTCAGTTGATTTATATAGTTAGTGATACAAATTCATGATTTTACATGTTATCATGCATCATACTCAACCTTATTGCTGTTAGTTATAGTTCGTCATATTTATATTATCAGCCGTTATATGTTAGTTTTATTCACTGAGTTGGCAACTCGCCCCTGTTGTGCCAAAGTTCCTTGCAGGTGTAAAGTGGACGGTTAGCAGCAGTGCAGATCCACTTATCAGCTTCTATCGCATCTTTTGCTAGGTGGGCTACCTATGTAGTAACCTCATATTTTGGTATTATATATTGAATCTAGAATATCTCCATCAGACCCTGTATTATGACTTAGAACGAGATGTGGTTGTATGTATATTATCTTGACAGATGAAATCGTTTTGTTATGTCAAATGATATTTCTTTTACTTATGTCTGAGATTCTTATTGATGTCATATATAATTGTATAATGATTTCCGCTGTTGGCATTGTTGATCCCAACTAGGGATGCAACCAAATTAAATACTTAAAACTGTGATTTTTACTTAAAAACTAAATTTTTTCTAAAATTCCACAAAAAGGGTTTTGATCTTGGTGTTTGGCTTACTCAAGTTGTGTAGATATCTTTAGATATTATACAATCTAAGTGCCGGTCACATCCAAATCTTGGATCGTGACAAAGTTGGTATCAGAGCCTAGGATTAACCTTACGGAACCGAGTAGAGATTTGGGATAAGTAAACTAAGTTCGTTACGTAAGATGACCTTTAGTTGATGGAGTAGGTGATTTAGGATGAGTAGAGTATCGTACATATGTTCCGCGGCATATTTACGCTATGATACGCAGCCTAAGTAACCTTAGGATATATCTTGTTTAATCCTTCCTTTGACTTCCTTTTATTGTTGCTCCTATTCGTATGCCTTATCAACTCTCATTTTCTATTCTAGTTGCTATGGCTATGCGAGCTAGGCGTGCCGCAGCCAGGGACGTAGTTAGGGCGAATCCTTCTATTACTGTGACTGACGCACCGGACATTCCGGCGGTAGATGAACATGTTGATCATCCTCCTCCAGAAAGACTGACTTGGATAGAGGAGGGCATGCTGGGCCTACAGTATGTGGTGGGACAGTTGGCAGAGGCCACCCGTGTTCAGAGGCATGATCAAACACCGACGATGGTAGAACTCGATGAACAGCCTATGCAGACTGTCGCACTGGCAGAACCGAGAGTGATGGAGGTATCTCTTCCAGAGTTTATGAGGCTGCGACCTCCGGTGTTTACCGGGACCGATGTAGCAGAGGATCCTCAGTCCTTTCTTGATAGGATGGCGAGGATCGGTAGATCATTGCGATATTCTGATGCGAGGTCAGTTGAGCTGACTAGCTTTCGATTGGAGGGACTTGCACAAGAGTGGTGTGAGTCAATGGAGAGAGGGCGAGCCACTGGTCTTCCTCCGATGTCGTGGACCGAGTTTTCTGAAATTTTTCTTGCTACATTTCTTCCACAGAGTGTGAGGGACGCCAGAGATAGCAGTTTTGAAGCGTTGCGGAAATCTGCGAGTATGTCGGTGGCAGATTATGATTTACGATTCATCCAGTTGTCGCGCTATACTCCATACTTAGTTCCTATGGAAGAGCTTCGGGTGAAGAGGATCATAAGAAGTTTGGATATGCAGTTGTTTCTTGCTATAGGTTCCCAGCATTCGGATACTTATGCGCAGGCCATGGATGCAGCTATACGAGTGGAGGAGCATTTGAATGAGGCAGTGATTGTTCCGGAGCCAAAGAGAACTAGACCTATTGGGTCGATGACCAGGCGGTTTGGCAGAGGTAGAGGCAGGCACACTCCAGGCCATAATTTCGGACGAGGTCGGACCCAGGGCCAAATGTTCGGTTCATACCCCGATGATCAGAGGCCCCCATCTACATGTTTTAGTTGCGGACTTCCAGGACATTATGCGAGGGATTGTAGACCCCAGGGAGGGACTGTTTTTCCACAGGCTGCTTTACCCCTCCACCTTCTACTTCGATGGCCCTACTTCCTCCCCCAGTTGGCATAATGCGCCAGGCTGTTGCACCATGAGGTCGGGGCTTTGCTGGATGCTTTCAGAGAGGCCGAGGAGATCGAGGGAGAGGACGACAGGATGTGGGTAGGGGCCAGTCACGAGTTTTTGCGCTGACTCCACAGGATGCCCAGGCATCCAATGTTGTTGTGACAGGTACTCTAGCTGTATGTTCAATAGATGCATATATTTTATTTGATCCCGGTTCTACGCATTCTTATGTATCTTCACGCTTTGCACTTTCTCTGGAGAGAGAATCGTCGTTGTTAGAGTTACCGCTAGTTTTGATTACTCCGGTGGGGGATTCTTTTGTAGCTCGACACATATTCAGGTTTTATTCAGTACGTATTAATGATAGGGATTCATTAGTTGATTTGATTCTCCTGGATATGTTAGATTTTGATATACTTCTTGGTATGGATTTGTTGGCCGCTTGTCATGCTTATGTAGATTGTCGGGGGAAAGCGGTCAGATTTTGTTTTCCAGGTGAACCGATCTTTGTTGTGCAGGGAGACTGTAATGTTACTCCTGCCAACATGATTTCTTCTTTGTATGCGGGGCGACTCTTGAAGAAGGGTTATCGCGGATTCTTAGCATTTGTTCAGGACATAGGAGCCGCTGAGATTCCGTTGGACCAGGTTCCGATTGCACGAGAATTTTCGGATGTGTTTCCTGCTGAATTACCAGGATTACCACCCGATCACGATATTGAATTTTGCATTGATTTGATTCCAGGTGCGGGGCCTATTTCTATACCACTCTATCGGATGGCCCCGACGGAATTGAAGGAACTCAAAAGCCAGTTGTAAGAGTTGTTAGATAGAGGACTTGTTCGTCCAAGTGTATCGCCATGGGTAGCTCCTGTCTTATTTGTTAAAAAGAAGAACGTTAGTATGATACTGTGCATCGACTACAGGCAGCTGAATCGAGTTACTGTACGAAATAGGTATCCATTACCTCATATCAATGACTTGTTCGATCAGTTGTAGGGAGCTGGCTACTTCTCAAAAATTGATTTGCGGTCAGGGTATCACCAGTTGAGGGTTCGGAAGGATGACATTCCGAAGACTGCTTTTCACACACGTTATGGGCATTATAAGTTTCTAGTGATGTCGTTCGGACTCACCAACGCCCCAGCAGCTTTCATGGATATGATGAACTGTATTTTCAGGCCATTCCTTGATCAATTTATTATTGTATTCATTGATGATATTCTTGTTTATTCCCAGAGTCGGAAGGAGCACGAGCAGCATTTGCGCACGTTGCAGACCTTGAAGGAGCATCAGCTATTCGCTAAATTCACCAAGTATGCTTTCTGGCTGGATAGTATGGATTTCTTGGGTCAAGTAGTTACGAGAGATGGTATATGTGTGGACCCAAAGAAGATAAAAGCAATACAGCACTGGCCCAGACCTGTGTCAGTTACCGAGATTCGCAGTTTCTTGGGTCTGGCCGGTTACTACAGACGTTTTGTGCAGGATTTTTCTCGGATCGCTGCACCGCTGACTGGGTTGACCAGGAAGGAGGTTCCATTTCTTTGGACGGAGGCGTGTGAGCAGAGTTTCCAATAGTTGAAGACTCACTTGACGACTGCACCAGTCTTATCTTTACTTTCTGGGTCAGATGGTTTCGTTGTGTATTGTGACGCCTCTCGAGTGGGTTTAGGCTGTGTGTTGATGCAGTACGGCAGGGTTGTTGCTTATGCTTCTCGACAGTTGAAGAGGCACGAGCAGAACTACCCCACGCATGATTTAGAGATGGCTGTTGTGGTATTCGCATTGAAGATTTGGAGGCATTACTTGTATGGAGAGTCATGCCAGATATTTACAGACCACAAGAGCTTGAAGTATATTTTTCAGCAGCGGGATCTGAATCTGAGGCAGCGTCAATGGATGGAACTAGTGAAGGATTACGATTATGAGATTCTTTATCACCCAGGCAAAGCAAATGTAGTACAAGATGCTTTGAGTCGAAGGCCTGGAGTTAGCTTATCTCATTTGCGCACCTTGCAGAGACAGCCTTCTGCAGACTGGCAGATTTTATGTGATAGCCGTATACAGTTTGAGTTTACATTGACAGGAGGGCAGTTAGCTCATGTTCACACCCGTCCTCAGTTACTGGATCGTATTAGAGAGGCACTGCCCCTGGACACTCTCTTGTCGGAGATTATGGATCAGGTGAGATAGGGTAGAGAGTTTGAGTTCGTAATAGATGACCGTAGAGTATTATGTTTTGGGACTCGTCTCTGTGTGACGGATTCGGAAGGACTGAGACGTGAGATCTTAGAGGAGGCTCATCGGTCATCATATAGTATTCATCCTGGTTCCACCAAGATGTATCATGACTTGAAGAATGTCTATTGGTGGGAAGGAATGAAGAGAGATGTCGCGGAGTTTGTATCGAGATGCTTGACTTGTCAGCAAGTCAAAGCCGAGCACCACAGGCCGGCAGGAGAGTTTCAGCCCTTACCTATTCCAGAGTGGAAATGGGAGCAGATCTCCATGGATTTCGTTGTGGGTCTACCCAGGACTAGCAGAGGGTATGACTCTATCAGGGTGATTGTGGATAGATTAACAAAGACCACTCACTTTCTTCCGGTGAAGACGACTTATGGGTACGCACAGTATGCTTAGGCCTATATTGATGAGATCATACGATTGCATGGAGTTCCGACGTGCATAGTATCCGATAGGGGTACCCCGTTTACCAGTAGGCTATGGCAGAAACATTAAGAAGCTCTTAGTACACGATTAAGTTTTAGTACATCTTTTCACCCATAGACAGATGGTCAGTCAGAGAGGACCATTCAGACTCTAGAGGATATGCTTCGAGCTTGCAGCCTTAATTTCAGTGGTAGTTGGAATCGTCACTTACCTTTGATAGAATTCTCGTACAACAACAGTTTTCAGGAGACGATCCAGATGGCACCCTTTGAAGCTTTGTATGGGAGGAAATGTCGATCACCTATTTGCTGGACAAAACTCAGCGAGAGTAGCGTGTTGGGACCGCAGATAGTACAGAAGACTACAGAAAAGATCTAGTTAATACGGGACCGGATGAGAGCGGCACAATGCAGACAGAAATCATATACCGATCGGCGCCGTCGTAGACTCGAGTTTGATGTGGGAGATCATATGTTCCTTTGTGTTTCTCCATTGAAGGGTGTGATGCGTTTCGGGAAAAAGGGAAAGCTCAGCCCCAAATATGTCGGACCCTACGAGATTCTGGAGAGAGTGGGTGTTTTGGCTTATCATTTAGCACTTCCACCGAATTTTCCCGATGTGCATCCGGTGTTTCACGTGTCTATGCTTCGCAAGTATCTTCACGATCTCTCTCACGCGATCCAGCATCAGGCCTTACAGCTTGAGCCGGATTTATCGTACATAGTGCAGCCAGTAGCTATTCTAGATCAACAGGCAAAGAAACTGAGATCAAGGGTACTTCCATCTGTAAAGGTTCTTTGGTGAGGAACAAATCGAGAGGAGATCACTTGGGAGACCGAGGATGCGATGCGAAAGAAATTTCCACATCTTTTTGAAGGTATATATGGTTAAGTTTTAAATTCGGGGACCGAATTTTCTTAAGAGGGGAATATTGTAACATTTTATAAATTTAGAAATAAAAATAATTAATTAATTTAATAATAAAATGTTAATTTAAAAAGTTATTGAAACAAATTAGGATATTTCATAAGTGGTATATGAAACTAATTAAATTGAAAGTTAGTTTGTAATTTTAAAGAATCACAAGAGTTTTAGTGAAAAGATTAGCTTCATATATAATATGATATAGTATTGGGGGTTATGTGAAAAGGTTAGTTTCATTATGCAAATTAGAATTTGTTAAGGGTTGTTATGCAAAAGGCGGTAAGAATTGGTTTAGGTTAAGTTAAACCCTTGGTATATCATACCACCATGAGACACCTCCTTCTTGCACAATTCCATCTCATGCACACACCTTACCCTTGCATGAAAACCCCACCATTTTTGTGCACACACCTCACCCTTACATGACGGAATCACCTCCCTTTTGGAGACACCTCCTCCTAACACCCTCACTCATTCACCTTATAGGGTTCAGTTCATATATATTGTGAAATTAGGGAATCAACTGAAATAGAAAAAAAAAGAAAAGAGAAAAACTTTAGAACACACACAAAGAGAAAAAGAAAAGTGAAAAGAAGAAGAACTAGTTGCTAAGGAATTTCACCATCAAGCTAGGAGCTAAGGACTTGGGCATCTTGGAGGAAGTCTTTCAACCATCTTCTGTAGGTATAATCTCTAAAACACAGTAGGATTTAGTTCTATAAACATAAAATTTTAGAAATCAAATATCGATAATATCGTATTTTAGGCAAAAGTTAACTCTATGAAAATTTGCTATAGTTTAGATGATAACTAAATTGATCAAACAGTGCCTTAATCTTATACACTAGACTTAGAATCAACCATAGGAATACGAACCAGGGGGCTCGGATTTTGGCCGGCGACATTCATGAAAAATCCGATCTCGCCGGATTTTTTAGGGAGTTGAGGGTTGTAGTTTTCAGAGTAGGTCTCTGTATAGGTGTTATGATGTTTGGTATTGTTTATTTAAGTTAATTTAACAGTATATGAAATCTGGGAGTTAATATCTGAAATGGGGTTAAAACGTTTAAAACACGATATGGACGTTTCCTAAAGCGATTCTGTTTTCGGTTACGAACAACGATCGGATTAAATTCAATTAGTATAAGTGTTAGATAGTTTAGAATGGTCATACGTAGTTTAGTTAGTACATAGCATTTGTAATTTCATGTTTTCGTTGTATCGGAGTTAGCCGTTTCTTATACAAGTTAAATTCAATGGCAGATTCAAATATGAGAACATCGGAGGCCACAAGGAAAGAAAAAGAATTGGCGATTTCTGAGTAGATTATGACGTATTCCGGTGAGTAGACTAAATATCTATTGGGGGATCTTGTAAAGATGGCGTGATACGCCCGTAGTTAAGTTTAAATAAAAAAAATAGGCATTTGTATGTTAAATTGATCATATGCATTCATATAAGATATATATACATCGCCATGTTAATTGTTAGAACACTACACCGTTCTTGACGAGTTATGCCGCACATGCACATATCTACATGTTACATTACACCTCGTCGATATTAACATGTCACTTTTGTAGGGTTCCTAGGCACACCCATGAAGTTCCACAACAGATCAAACTTGCCAAAATCAAAATTTTTCTATGTGCCAAGTAACCCTAAGCAAGATCGTAACTAGAGGATAGGCGAAAACAAATGCGAGTAAACTACTTTACTCTAAAGTGAACGAAAATACAACCTTTGTAGATCCGGTCCTCCACTTCCTTGGCTCCGTGATGACGTCCCTCCGCTGGAACCATCGGAATCCTGGACTCTCACGGTGGTTTCATCGGAGAAAAGATCGGGCTAGGTCGTTGACTTCGATGCCGAAGATAATCTACGTCGAGGCAACTCAAGATCAAGCTCCAACTTCACCAAGTCATGAAACTTGTGAAGAAAAAACACTCTACTACATGGCAAGTGGTAGAGGATGAAGAAATAGGAAGTGGGTTCACTTTGGATTTGGATTTCTCACTCTTTTTCTCATGGCACCATTGTTGGTAGCAAGGTTCTTTCTTCTTGAAGAAGAAGAAGAAGAAGAACGAATATGATAAGAATGATAAAATCAAAATTGATTAATAATAATAAATCAAGTGATCTTATCATAATGCAACCTTGGGTTAGTTTAACAAGTGTAGAGACTAAACTAGGGTTTAGGTGAATGGTTAGGTTAAGGAAAGAAACAAAGTGGTCAAAGCTTCATGAACCTTCAAGGTAAAAACAAAAAAAGCCTACCATTTTGTTTCTTGTCCTAAAATAAATAAATAAAATAAATAATCAAGAAAAGATAACAAAACCCAAACCATTAACCTAAACATGGTTTAAATCAAACATACACCCAAGTTTGCATGTATCATCAAACAGGATACAAACAAGTGCATAAAAATATATCACATATACAATGTGCACATCAAGTGAGAAAATCATCTTAAGTGAACTAATACTAGTTAATGTAAAGTAATATATCAAATATATAATTATACATTAAATCATTAAATGAACACTTAATTTAATGATCCGGTCATACTGCATATAACCGACTAATATTAAGTGTATCAATGTATCGAATCAACACTTGATTCGGTAACCCGGCTATATCTTATATAACTGTCCATTATTACAAATCGCGAGAATAGAATGCAGTATCACATAATGGTTTTATTCTCGGTCCCGCACATATCTCATATGCGCTCCTATTTCGTTTCGCTTGAGCCAGGAAACCTCTGTGTAGGACTCTAAAGACTCATCAATACGCCGGCAGCAGATGATGATCATATCAAACACCCACAAGCCGTAAGCGGTCTGCTAAACGTAACGGCCATCCGGGTATTGAGCGATCAGAAGATCAACAAGCAAGCCCGCTCACACTCCTGTGAATCCAACCAGTAACACTTACCGTACAGTCCGGTCTGTTCGTCTGATATGTCGCATATCTTGCCTAGGGGTGGTAAACGTCAGACCCCAGTAGCTCGATAAGTCGTGTCGATATGAGGTCTATAACAGTTTGATAAACTACTGGTAACACTTACCAGTAAATCTCAGCAACCCTGGCCAGGGATTTCCGGTTATAGCCAATCGAACACAGCGCAACATCAACTCCCTATACCGGAAGAGACGAATCCCCTCCTATCGCTCATTGCCTCCATGTGATTCTGGACTGTACCCAAAAACCACCATTTTGCACGCCCTCTTGGACGTGGTAAGGTGGAAATCAAAGCACAGTGGGAATCACACAAGACTCTATGACGATCTCGGGTCTACAGACTAACCTGTACCAGTATCACCGGAGAACTGCCATCTGACATAAGGTATAATACCATCTGGGAGTTCTCGGCGAGTCCGTCCAGTGTACCCAGTCTCCACTGAGCACCCGTATATCATCTCTGATGTCAAACACCAATGGATATGGGATCTTCCATTGCCCATCTGTATGGGTCAAGAATGTATACGCTAGTCTACTCTGGTATATCGTTGCCCCGTCTCGATACACCCACGACTAGGGACCTTGAAGGATGTACTTATGGACTACCATGTCCCCACTAGTATGATCTGCATCATAGTCCAGGTAGTCAAGTACACATCCTAAGGGCTTTACCAACATGTAACAGAGAGACAATCAGTGTACACGTTAAGGTAAAGAGCAACCAGATAGCATACTATCATGTCGAGCAAGAAAGTCCTTCCTATATATGTCCAAGCATCCACTACAATATACATCATATGTATAGTAATGGCCTCTAGGGCATACATATAACTAACAATCTCCCACTTGCACTAGGGCCATCTGTAGCAGTGGTTATAGTATCTCATACTCAACCATCCCATAATAGTCTCTCTCTGGGAAAACGCCCTTGTGAGTGGATCCGCCGTGTTGTCCTCTGAGTCTCCTCTCCTAACCTCGATCATCTGGAGATCAACCATCTCCACGATCAGGTGACACTGCCTTAGAATATGTCTGGATCACTGATGGGATGGGCGTTCCTTGGCATAAGCCACAACTCCATTGTCACACAATGGGAGGAACGAAGTTCATCTCATGAACTAATATACATCCAGACTGCCTCTTTGGTAGCATCTTAAGTAGCGATGTATCCAGCCTTTATCGTCTAGTATGTCACGGTATCTAGCTTGGAACTCTTCCAACATACCGTCCCTTTACTGAGGGTAAAGACAATGCATGTGACTGACATTCAGTCGTCCTTATCACCCTGGAACCTTTCCAGTGACTCTCCCCAGGATCGATTGATACCATCTCACTGCAACTTGTGAGAATCCTAACATCCAATTACTTCTATCTCATAGATCAAAACTCAGGATTTAGGAGGTATCACTTTGATCCTATATGGAGAATCCTTGTGATAAGCGGAGATTGACCGAGCGTAGCATAGGAAACTCCTTCCCCATCAAGAGTATGTCATCCATGTACTCTATGAGGATCACTACCATACTCCCTACTACCTGTTTGTATATACAAGGTTCATCTACCATTTTGATGATGTCAAACTCTTTGACTATCTCATCAAAACAGATGTTCCAACTCCGCGATGCCTGCTTTAATCTTGTAAAGCAACCTGTACATATTTCCGCTGCTCCCACTGTCTACGAAGCCCTCTGGCTGTGTACTTACAGATGCTCTCTTCTAAAACATCATTTTAGAAAAGCAGTCATGACACCCAACCGTCAGATATCGTAGTCATGGTATGTAGCCGTGGCAAGTAGGATCTGGATGGACTTAAGCATAGCCACTGAAAAAGGTTTCATCATTATCCACGCCTGGTCGATGATGAAAATCTTTAACATGTCTAGCTTTGAAAGTCTCAACTTTTCCATATACACCAAGTAATCTTCTCAAGATATACTTGCTCCTGATGGGGATTTAACCCTTCAGAACATTCTGATATCATTTGAGAATAAAAATGACAACCAAAGTCCATACTTTGCTGGTGTATAAGGATTCCATCTCAGATCGCTAAGCATCCAGCCATTCTTATAGAGTCCCACTCCTGATGGCCAGCTCGAAACTAGTTGGGTCATCATCTCATGATGCAATCCTCGCTCCTACTATCATAGAGAAACAGAAGTATCTCTCAGGTGAGTTAGAAACCCTACTAGATCGGCGGAGAGGCTGAGGTTCGTTGGTATCTACCGAATCCTTTGGTTCTACCAAATCATCTGCTGTAGTTTGTATAGCTGGAACCTTTCCAATTCTACATAACTGACCTTGCCTCGAGCTTGTCCAGATTTTGCTTTTAGACATTGGCCGAACAACCCTAAATCTTAACAAACTTAAGATATGGATTCTTCCCTCTCCATATCACATATGAAGTGGTAGGCAATTGATTTGATTGGAACCCTATTCAATAGGTATGCAGCTTCTCAAGCGCATAACTCCCAAATGGAAATAGGAAACTCAGTAGTACTCATCATAGAGCACACCATATCACATAGGGTGTGATTGCTCCGTCCCGATACCGACGTGCTGTGGTGTATACGGAGGAGTAATGCTGAGAGAGAATCTCATTCTCCTTTAGAAAAGTCCAAGAACTCCGTGCTCAAGTATTCTCCTCCTTGATCACATCAAAGGACATAATACTTATACCCGTTTTGGTTCTCTACTTCTAACTTATACTCTGTGAATATCTCAAAAGGTTCGGACTTGTGTTTCAACAGGAACATATGTCTGAATCTTGAGAGATCATCAGAGAAGGTAATGAAGTACAAAGAACCGGTCTTAGCATGTGTAGACAGGGGACCTTCATACATAAATATGTATCATCCCAAGAGTTCACTAACTCTTTCTCTGCTTCCAGTAAACATAACTATGGTCATTTTATCTTTGTGACGTGACTGGCAAGTTTCATAAGATGTAAATTCAAACTGATTTAAATATGCATCTAAATGTAACTTTAGCTAGTCGGGTCACATTGATCTGACCTAGTCTACAATACCTCAAGAAAGAATCGTTCAATTCTGAACTCTTCCTCTTGTGTGTGTTCTGTATACTAAGAACTATAGTTTGATTTAGAACATCAATGCTTTTATATAACGTGCCTGAACCGATCAACTTTTGATATAGGAAATGTTCAAAACATTATCCAACAATACAAAATTTTATCATTTCTTTACTAATAAAGAGACTGATATGATTTTTTATATCAGGTTCGGTATCTAATAGCATTTGTTCAGAATCAATGTATTGGTAATACAGGGTGACAGTGACCAACAGACTTGGGTGCAACACTTGCACCGTTTTCTTCCTCATGAAACTTATCACCCGTTCTCAGTTCTCTACCTATCTGTAACCCATGTAACAAATTACATATGCGGGATCCTGATCCGGTATCAAATACCTAGGATGTAAATGATACTGAGAAACGGTTCTTAATAACGAACACACCCGAAGATGATGCATCAACATGCACTTTCTTCGTTTGGGTAACATGGGAAATCTGGTATTCCCCAAAATCCTGCTCTGTCTTATAACATTTATAAGTTGGAGCGGGACCAACGTTCCCCAGCTTAGTATAACAAGCGGGTTCGGTCAATACATCCGTATTATTATCTTGATTAAGGCATGACATGGTTGCTACCTAGAGAGAGAGAGAAGAAAACACTCAGCGTATGCTCTTGCAAGATCAGATTGGTTATTATTTTATCTAATCAGGATGGCTCCCACTGTTTTTATCAAATCTTCCTTCAAACCCTAAAAGGAAAGACTAGCCGGGATTAATTACACACTACAAGTTCGCCAATCTTTCAGCCAGGCCAGTGTCGGTACTTTGAGGGAGGTCCCCCGTGCTTTCGCACGAACCTAATTACAGTAAACCTCGTTTTCCCAGAGGCGTAACCCCGTTGACACCTTTCTAGACACCTACTAGATCGGCTAATTGTAATGTGTAAAACTCTCCCAAGAGTAACAATTACTCGCAGCGGGTATCAGGATCCAACTATCTCATAGAAGGTATGCAATCTCATTACA
The DNA here is from genome assembly GCA_030015575.1 of Agapanthus africanus. Taxonomy (NCBI): domain Eukaryota; kingdom Viridiplantae; phylum Streptophyta; class Magnoliopsida; order Asparagales; family Amaryllidaceae; genus Agapanthus; species Agapanthus africanus. The sequence continues at coordinate 297,434,194 of CM057347.1, forward strand.
AATTTCAACACTTGAAATTCCCGATAATTTAGCCCCTAGCGTCCTATGATCTTGACGCAGGCCATCAAACCATAGTGCGCTAGTCAAGTTCAACCCGTCATTTCCTGATTGAATTAAACCCACCCGCACGACCCTTGATGCAGGCCAACAAAGTCGCACGACTACCCTAATCCAATCTGCATCATATGCATAAGCAACTAAATACTAGTTAGCTACCGCACACTACGCCTTGACGCAGGCCAACAAACGTAGCACGAATACTAACTACTACTTATCTGAAATGACGGAGGGCTACGACAGGTTTTTTCTGAAAACCTATTGCGTAATGAATTTGATATCGTTGTAGGATCGAATGAATTTTGAAATGGAGTGTTTTTTAGGCTTTTCTAGTTTAGCTAAAGGGGTCGCTCCCGGTGAAGGGATCGTCGGCCCTTTCCTCATCGAATAAGGTGCAGGATATATCATATATACCTCTGTGCAAAGAAAAATCTATAGAAGCAATCAAAAGACAAACCGAGGGCTGTAGCATCTTCCAGTTATTTCTAAAGAGGTCACTCCCAGTGAAGGGATCTCGGCCCTTTCCTTATCGAATAAGGTGCAGGATCTTCTACAAGGAACACCGCGATGCAAAGCAAAAACTGTAGCTACCTGTTTTTGAAAATTCGATTCCACAACATCTTAGGTTTCTTTTCTTTCATTAATCATATTAATGAAGTCCCATCATTTAAGTTACCTAATCATCACAGATAAATACGACGTACACATATGCCATCCGCCTTCGCCTCGATGTCCCCTTGTGCACCGTTAGGTTAGGTAACTAACGGCAGAGCGGGGCAGGGCTAGCACGGGTGTAAAACATAAGTAACGTCTATATAATATATCATATATACTATATACAGTATTTATCACAGAACATCAAATGATCACATCACAGATATCGCAGCAGAAGAAACATATGAAACATTGGATATACTAGGACGTCCGTGTTTTTAATACGAGCTAGTATAAAACACGGATTCCATGGTCGCGATGAATAGCCAAACCCACACCCCTAGACCCCTACGAGAGCGGCAAGCAACCCTGCCAATTCTAGAGTTAGGAGACCCGGACTCGACTCCTCGAGTTGGTCTCCCACTGCACTCCAGAACCTGGTTACTTGTGCCCTCCTCCTTGGGTCTATCCTAGTGCGGAAAAGTAAATAATATACAAAAGGTGACATCTTCCGCAACCTGGAAGTGCCCCAATAAAAGAATATTACATACAAGTTTTTACATGAATGAAAATAAAAAACACACATCTCACATAAAACCCTCCCGGCTATTCAAACACGACGATCCAATATAACATATCCAGCAACACATAACATCACATGTCATCAACGTAAGTAAACATGCGTATCCCAATTGTCGTTGACATATAGCAACGAAACCGGCGATATCACATATTACACTTACGGTCGCAGAAAAGAAAGTGTAAAACTACAACAGTTGGAATCCGCAACCTCCTCAGACATCGCATGCCTGACCAAATGAATTCCTTAGACATCGCATGCCTAACAATTATAAACCCTGCATTTTAGTCTCATTTATCGAAAACTCTTTTCAATATCAAGTCGGGCAATTCAACAAGATTCCCGATATCCAGAACGAATGCTCGTCGCAAACTTTAGTAGGCGGCCGCACCCCCGATACCGTCGACGAAGTGCATCAAGGCGGAACACCACTACCGTGAGCACCCGAACGGATGCTTTCGGCGACAGGGTTCTCCTACAGTGACTCGGTCGGGGCTAAGGGGTGTAGCTGTCTATTAAGTTTATCGGCGAATATCCGCGTACGCTACGTGATTGCGACGGACTTTTGATCGCATCAAAATTCCGTGGCAACCGATCATTTGAGACTAAAGTGCTATGTTTATAACATCCAAATCAGTTATCTCATAACTACTTGTGGATTCCAAATATTGTATCACATTCCAAATAAATAGAAAATGTTAAATTTTTCGATCGAACAATCAAACACCCAATTTTTCCCGAAACAACTCAACACATGAAATAAGTTTAAAAACAATCACTTCATGCCTCAGTACCAACGGTCCAGCCGTAGAAGGGTCAAGCCATCGCCTCACATGTGGCACGCCGTACTGCCCCAAACCCTAAGGTTCAAAGGGCAGTTCAAGACGGTCACATAATCGAGTTAAGGTTTGTTGTCATCTAGAGGGACCATCGCTTTACTTGCACTACTTAGAACGTCATTAAACTACGGAAAAATCCAACAATTGGAAATTTCTTGGCAGGGAAAAAAGTGGGTATTTATATCCGGTCGAACTTTTTTAACATATTCTAAAATTACCCGGAAAAACACATAGACAAAATTAGACTTCCCGATTGAAACACCGAGTCCCCAATATAACTCAGAAAACTCAACTCTTGAGTGAAAATTAAAAATTCCCAGAAAACTCAGAAATAAAATAAAGAAATTACTGTGCAAAATTTAATGGAAGAAGCGACCGTACGGCCGTGGAACCGCCGCACGATCCATGATCATGCCGCGGTTCCGCGGCGACTTGATCAATTTAGAAGCTCGTCTTGCACAGTAACTCCTATAAAACCCTGCTGATTTTTCTGCATATTTTTAATTCACAAAATTCCACAATTTACAAAAATGTACAGAGAGTGGTTTTAAACTAGGGTTTCGGGTTCGATCGGTCTTCTAACATCGTCTATACATCGTCTAAGGCTCTAGCTAGGCTCCGATACCACTGTAGGGTTCCTAGGCACACCCATAAGGTTCCACAACAGATCAAACTTGCCAAAATCAAAATTTTTCTATGTGCCAAGTAACCCTAAGCAAGATCGTAACTAGAGGATAGGCGAAAACAAATGCGAGTAAACTACTTTACTCTAAAGTGAACGAAAGTACAACCTTTGTAGATCTGGTCCTCCACTTCCTTGGCTCCGTGATGACGTCCCTCCGCTGGAACCATCGGATCCCTGGACTCTCGCGGTGGTTTCATCGGAGAAAAGATCGGGCTAGGTCGTTGAGTTCGATGCCGAAGATGATCTACGTCGAGGCAACTCAAGATCAAGCTCCAACTTCACCAAGTCATGAAACTTGTGAAGAAAACACACTCTACTACATGGCAAGTGGTAGAGGATGAAGAAATAGGAAGTAGGTTCACTTTGGATTTGGATTTCTCACTCTTTTTCTCATGGCACCATTGTTGGTAGCAAGGTTCTTTCTTCTTGAAGAAGAAGAAGAAGAAAGAATATGATAAGAATGATAAAATCAAAATTGATTAATAATAATAAATCAAGTGATCTTATCATAATGCAACCTTGGGTTAGTTTAACTAGTGTAAAGACTAAACTAGGGTTTAGGTGAATGGTTAGGTTAAGGAAAGAAACAAAGTGGTCAAAGCTTCATGAAGCTTCAAGGTAAAAACAAAAGAAGCCTACCATTTTGTTTCTTGCCCTAAAATAAATAAATAAAATAAATAATCAAGAAAAGATAACAAAACCCTAACCATTAACCTAAACATGGTTTAAATCAAACATACACCCAAGTTTGCATGTATCATCAAATATGATACAAACAAGTGCACAAAAATATATCACATAAACAATGTGCACATCAAGTGAGAAAATCATCTTAAGTGAACCAATACTAGTTAATGTAAAGTAATATATCAAATATATAATTATACATTAAATCATTAAATCAACACTTGATTTAATGATCCGGTCATACTGCATATAACCGACTAATATCAAGTGTATCAATGTATCGAATCAACACTTGATTCGGTAACCCGGCTATATCTTATATAACCGTCCATTGATACAAATTGCGAGAATAGAATGCAATATCACATACTGGTTTTATTCTCGGTCCCGCACATATCTCATATGCGCTCCTATTTCGTTTCTCTTGAGCCAGGAAACATCTGTGTAGGACTCTAAAGACTCGTCAATACGCCGGCAGTAGATGATGATCATATCAAACACCCACAAGCCGCAAGCGGTCTGCTAAACGTAACGGCCATCCGGGTATTGAGCGATCAGAAGATCAACGAGCAAGCCCGCTCACACTCCTGTGAATCCAACCAGTAACACTTACCGTACAGTCTGGTCTGTTCGTCTGATATGTCGCATATCTTGCCTAGGGGTGGTAAACGTCAGACCCCAGTAGCTCGATAAGTCGTGTCAATATGAGGTCTATAATAGTTCGAGAAACTACTGGTAACACTTACCAGTAAATCTCAGCAACCCTGGCCAGGGATTTCCGGTTATAGCCAATCGAACACAGCGCAATATCAACTCCCTATACCGGGAGAGACGAATCCCCTCATATCGCTTATTGCCTCCATGTGATTCGGGACTGTACCCAAAAACCACCGTTTTCCACGCCCTCTTGGACGTGGTAAGGTGGAAATCAAAGCACAGTAGGAATCACACAAGACTCTATGACGATCTCGGGTCTACAGACTAACCTGTACCAGTGTCACCAGAGAACTGCCATCTGACGTAAGGTATAATACCATCTGGGAGTTCTCGATGAGTCCGTCCAGTGTACCCAGTCTCCACTGAGCACCCGTATATCATCTCTGATGTCAAACACCAATGGATATGGGATCTTCCATCGCCCATCTGTATGGGTCGAGAAGGTATACGCTAGTCTACTCTGGTATATCGATGCCACGTCTCGATACACCCACGACTAGGGACCTTGAAGGATGTACTTATGGACTACCATGTCCCCACTAGTATGATCTGCATCATAGTCCAGGTAGTCAAGTACACATCCTAAGGGCTTTACCAACATGTAACAGAGAGACAATCAGTGTACACGTTAAGGTAAAAAGCAACCAGATAGCATACTATCATGTCGAGCAAGAAAGTCCTCCCTATATATGTCCAAGCATCCACTACAATATACATCCTATGTATAGTAATGGCCTCTAGGGCATACATATAACTAACAACTTTCACACTTTGTAATTATCCTGTTAAAAATGATTCCTATCATATCTTAAACATCAATACTATTAGTACTTTGCATAAGTGACATCATATTTCATATTCAAGTGTTAGAAGTTGATATAAGTGGAATTTGTATTTTTGAGGATTTGTAGTTTTAAGTTTTCATATACTATTGCGTAAAATCAGTGATTCTTCATATTGATGTGGGATGTCCACCATGAGATGTCCTTTTTATGATTTGATTTTATTCTGGACCGAGTGGAATAGCTATACGGTCGCGGATTTTCACGTTATCTAGACTGAGTGGGAGAGCTATACAGTTGGATACATGGTGGATCCGGTCGAGACCGAGGGGCAGGAAAACCGCATTTAAGGCGGGGAGCCTAGCGAGGATATTTGATACCGGAGATAGTTATGAAACACAGCGGATATCTAGATGATACCGACCGGTGTTATTGATTTCAGGATCGTTCGAGGAACGATGCCTGAGGGAAACAGAATATTTGTGTCGATGTTGGACACGGAATTATTTGGAAATAAGTGTTGAGATTTCAGTTGATTTATATAGTTAGTGATATAAATTCATGATTTTACATGTTATCATGCATCATACTCATCCTTATTGCTGTTAGTTATATTTCGTCATATTTACATTATCAGCCGTTATATGTTAGTTTTATTCACTGAGTTGGCAACTCACCCCCGTTGTGCCACAGTTCCTTGCAGGAGTAAAGTGGACGGTTAGCAGCAGTGCAGATCCACTTATCAGCTTCTATCGCATCTTTTACTAGGTGGGTTACCTATGTAGTAACCTCATATTTTAGTATTGTATATTGAATATAGAATATCTCCATCAGACCATGTATTATGACTTAGAACGAGATGTGGTTGTATGTATATTATCTTGACAGATGAGATCGTTTAGTTATGTTAAATGATACTTCTTTTACTTATGTCTGAGATTCTTATTGATGTCTTATATAATTGTATAATGATTTCCGTTGTTGGCATTGTTGATCCCAACTAGGGATGCTACCAAATTAAATACTTAAAACTGTGATTTTTACTTAAAAACTAATTTTTTTTCTTAAATTCTGCAAAAAGGGTTTTGATCTTGGTGTTTGGCTTACTCGGGTTGTGTTGATATATTTAGATATTATACAATCTAAGTGCCGGTCACATCCAAACCTTGGGTCGTGACAGAAATGTTCTTAGTGTATGGTAATGGCGATCTCCAGATGGAGGCCTTTACCGATTCGAGCTTCCAGAGTGATAAGAATGACAGCAAATCTATCTCAGGGTTTGTATTTACCCTCAATAGAGGGGTGGTATGTTGGAAGAGTTCCAAACAGGATACCATTGCAGACTCCATGATGGAAGCTGAGTATATTGCTGCAAATGATGCTGCCAAGGAAGCCGTCTGGATGCGAAAGTTCATCTCAGAACTAGGAGTAGTTCCAACCATTATTGATCCAATACCATTGTATTGTGATAATAATGGGGCTATGGTATTGGCCAAAGAGCCCAGGCCCCATCAACGATCTAGACATATCCTGAGGCGATATCATCTGATCCGAGAGATAGTTGATCGCCGCGAGATCGTGATTTGGAGAGTAGATACAGATAATAACACCGCGGATCCACTCACCAAGGTCCACTCACAGCCGCAGCATGAGCGCCTTTTTGAGATGTTGGGTATGAGATATGCCAATAAGTGGCCATAGTGTAAGTGGGAGATTGTTAGATATATGTATGCCCTAGAGGCCATTATTTGATATTGGATTCTTGGATATGTATATACAGAGAGAGGACTTTCTCGCTCGACGTGATAGTATGCTATCTGGTTACTCTTTATCTTAACATGTTCACTTGATTGTGTATACTATTCATTTGGTACATGTTGATAAAGCCCTTAGGATATCCGCTTGACTATCATGATTATGATGCAGATCATACTAGTGGGGCATGACTAGTCTATAAGCGTATCCTTAAATGTTCCCAGTCGTGGTGTATCAAGACGGGGTATCAATATTCCAGAGTAGACTAGCATATACGTTTCTTGACCCATTTGATGGGCGATGGATGATCCCATATCCATTGGTGTTTGACATCAAAGATTGTATACGGGTGCTCAGTGGAGACTGGGTACACTGAAAGGGCTCGCCGAGACCTCCTATATGGTGACACTTGTACAGCTTAGTCTGTAAATCCGAGATCGTCATAGAGTCTTCTGTGTTCTCCCACTGTGCTTTGATTTCCACCCTACCACGGCTCTACTGAGTCGTGCAAACAGGTGGTTTTTGGGTACAGTCTTTAGACACATAGAGCAATGAGTGATAGGAGGAGTTCGTCTCTCCCGGTATTGGGGTTGATGTTGTGCTATGCGCGATTGGCTATAACTGAAAGTATCTGGCCAGGGCTGATGAGATTTACTGATAAGTGTTATCGATAGTTTCTCGATCTGTTATAGGCCACACATCAACATGACTTATTGAGTTATTGGGGTCGACAATACCATCCCTAGACTCGATATGCAAAATATCTGACGAAGAGACCAGACTGTACGGTAAGTGTTGTTGGTTGGCTCTATGGGAGTTTGGGCTTGTTGATCTTCTGTTCGCTCAATAGCTGGGAACCGTTACGTGCAGCTAGTACCGCTGATGATTTGTGGGTATCTGATATGATCACTACCTACTGCTAGCGTATTGACGAGTCTTAGAGTCTTACAAAGTGGTTTCCGAGCTCAGGAAAAACGATGTGGGGCGCATATGGATATATGCGCGGGAGCTTGATTAAATACGAGTATACGATACCGTATTTTAATCTGGCGTTTTCTATTGGTCGGGTTGTATGTGTTATGACCGGATTATTAAATCAAGTGTTGATTTAATATAAAGTGACCATTAGCTCATTATTAATTCCTTTCATTATTTGTATGCATGAATGAATGTATGCTTATATGGATATGTATGCATACATGTATCATGGTTGATGATACATTGGTGATGGCTATGCTAGACTCACATGGAAACATTTGTGATATTTTATTTATTGAGTTAATAGAAATTAGAAAATTAATCCATGGTTGATAATTAGTTTCTACACACTTCTTATAAATATCTTTGTAACCATGGTTTGATTTCTAATCCTCCACTAACTCAACTACTAAAATATCTAGATATTTTCATGCCATGATTAAGAGTGAGTGTGACTCTCTCATTATCATTATTCTTATGCTTATCTTTTCTTGAGCTCAAGCTTAACCATTTCCATCTCCTTCTTCCTCCAAGCACTATACCATTTTCTAGTGAGTAAAAGAGAAAGAAAAGAAAGGTTTTTAAGTGAGATATATACCCACTTCATCAATCTATACTAGTCTAGCCCACTTGTATAGGTTGTTTGCATCACTTCCACTTAGGTTAAGTGAAGCTAGGAGCTTGAATAAAAGAACTCCGTGGTGGATCATCGTGGACTTCGAACGCTTCAAGCGGACGTGTTCAAAATTCAAGTGGAACCAAGGAGTCGAGAACATCTATATAGAGCTAAAGATGAGGAGGAGAGGTCTACAAAGGTTGTATTTCTTTCTTTTAGTGCTAGACACTTACTTGTATGTGATACTTGTTAGTTAAACCCTAATCCTCAAGTTCGATTCTAGGTTCGAGTTGATTAGTACTATAGATTTTTTAAAATTTCATACATGATGCTTGTCAAAACCTAGCTAGGGTGCTAAGCAACCCCAACATCTATCTCTTACATATTGATAAAGCCCTAAGGATATGTACTTCATTACCAGGATTATGATGAGATCATACTAGTGGGGCCAGGGTGGCCCAAAAGTACATCCTTTAACAGTTCATAGTCGAGGGGATATGGAGACAAGGCATCGATATTTCAGAATAGACTAGTGTGTACGTTTCTTGTCCCTTGGAGGGATGGTTGATCCCGCAACCATTGGTGTATGACATCAAAGATTGTACACAGCTACTCATTAGAGAATGGGTACACCGAACAGGGCTCGCCGAGAACTCCTAGTTGGTATTATACCTATTGTCGGATAGCAGTTCTCTGGTGACAGTGGTACAGGTTAGTCTGTAGACCCAAGATCGTCATTGAGTCTTGTGTGGCTCCCACTGTGCTTTGATTACCTCCCTACCACGCTTAAGAGGAGTTGTGCAAATAGGTGGATTTTGGGTACAGCCTCGAGTCACATGGAAGCAATGAGCAATATTGTCACGACCCGAATATACGGAACGTGACTGTCACTTAAATTACGCAACGTCTAGAGACGTAACATAATCTAAGTAAGCCAAAGCCCAGAAATCTAAACCGTTAAATAAATAGAGTGAAGGAAAAACTTGTTTTAAAGAAAGTGATTTTAACAAAATAAGGTCGCATTAAACGTTTTAAAAGCATCAAGTTTTCCCGAAAATTTCGGCAGACTTTCCTTTGTAAATACTTGTCCCAAACGGGTACAAAACAAGAATATGCATAAGTAATGAATAAAGGCATCCCAAGCGGGAGCTAGCTCTTCGCCAATGGCGAAATCACAACCACATGCAATATATATCATCATAATATGAGATAAGCATCTGAAAATAAGAAATAAGAAAACACCACGTCGGTTTAAGTGAGCATCGACACCAGAAATAAAATACATACAAATCTCACAAGCTCACCATCTGAGTCCAATATACAACTGGTGGAAAATGGTAGATAAGGTAGATGGAGAGAACTAGATACAATAATAATACACAAGGTGGGAACAAAAATATCCTCGCAACCCACCTACGAGCAAGCCACAAGTCAATGCAAATAAATCAAAAAGAGAAAGTACGCCCGCCGCTACTGTGTTGACGGGTCAGACCTGCAAGATACTGTGGCACAACGGGGGTGAGTTGCCAATTCGTGAGTAGTAAGTAACATCTAATAAGGCTATCGTAAGTATGCACGCAAATGCGTCACAACCTACATATACCAATATGATGCGATGCACTAGTATGAATGCAACATGAATGGATAATCAACATGAAATCCAGATATATCCGATATGAGAAGATTAGTATCCTTATCTTAGTAAAACTTTTGTATAACAAAACTGGAGCATCATCAGCGAAATCGACAGAAAATCTGTGTCAAGCATCGACACAATATCCTCAATATCTCGGGCTCCGTCAGTCCGGATCGGCCCATATCATCAAATCTCATGACTACGGTCGGTATCCTCCAGATATCCGCCGCGCCAGACATCACCAGTAGGTCATGCTCCCCAGCCAAGCTCATCATCATCCACACGAATTTCTCGCCCCTGGGTACCTTACCGGGCCCACCATATACCCGAAACGGTTCATCCTACTCCTCGGATCGGGTCTTGAAAACCAAAAAAATAAGGGAAACTCATGGTGGACGACATATATATCATATCACGAGAAAACCGCAACTTGCATTTTTAAAATGATCATAAGCTTATAAATTTCTTGCGGTTTTCTCCAAAATCCAGAAATCTCATAAGTACTGAAATCTTCAAGAAGAATCACAATATGTAATCATGTCGGTGATGATGAATATCCATGATATCAATAATATGCAATGCGATGTATGTCTAGAAAACTATGTATGAATGATGCAATGAGGTATATATAACTAGCCATCATACGTATCCATCTTGATGAAATGAATATACAACTGCAAGTTCACATGTCGCATATGATGCAAATGCTCAGATACTGATTTAAGCAAGTTATCTAGTGTCCGTGACATAGCAATTACCAATGGCATGTGTGTTTGCATAAATAGTGCACGTGCGGCATGAACCAATGGTAATGGTGCAAGTGTCCTAGGTAAAAACGTCATAAGTAAGAAGATGAAATGCCATGCTATGAATGCTTTGAGACTACGTATAAAGATGCAAGAACTACTATTAATCCTAACTATTGGGCGCCTTGCGTAAACCAAACGATCCCCCCATATATGTGTACATCTACTCACAGGAACGCCTCGGCTAATCTTATCCAATCACACCCTTTCCTTCCCTCGCCGCGTCCGACGTCTCCGCAACCGATCCTAGAATCGCACAATAAGTATATATATGAGGTTAGACATTTAAATAGTCACGAAGTCAAGACGATACGAAGTAACTAACGCGAACTAATTAGATGCGCGTGCACTTAGTGCACAAAACGCGCACGACATCGCCACGAACCACAACTAGGGGTCGCTATGCGTAGCAACCACCAATCCTAGAACCCAATCGTACCAATCGCACATTCACATCATACTAAAATCATAGGAATTAGGTTGTAGATCATCACAACCTCAAATTTAATTAAAATCTTTTTATTCTAAAAACCTACGAAGCAACACTTAACCATTTTAGTGCAAAACTAGATGTTTTAGCAAACCTAGTGGCCAGAAATTACACTTAATATCTTAATTAAGTCACATAAATATTAACTAATTTTAATTACACTTTTTACACACTAATCATGCAATTAATTTGTATAACCACTTAATTAAGATAATTAAATGCAATATTAGTAAAGTAACAATTAGATTAGATTAAAAAGAAACCATTAGATGTTCACTACATTTAGCTAATTTAATTAAGTGATAAGAACTTTCATTTTTTAACCAAACCCTTCTCTTTAAAATTCTATTTTGCAATTAAAGCTATATTAACATCTAATTAAAATTAGATTTAAGCAAATAATTAACATGTAACAATTTGGATTAAGTTTTATACCTCAAGATTTTGGAGAAAAAAATCAACATGCTAACTTTGGCCACCCAAAATGCTAACTTACTTCAAGATCCAAGCTTAGGTTTGAACAAGGAATGCTTGTGATAATTTAATAGAAATTGGAGTTAATTTTATGGATTTTGAGTGAGTAAATGAGGTATTTGCAAGTGAAAAATGATGAAGGAGGGGGATAGAGCTACTGTCGAAATTGGGAGGAGAGGGAGAAAGAGAGAGAGGGAGAGAGAGGTAACCTTACCCCCACAACACACACACTATTCCTCAATTATACATGCACCATACCTCTTTTTTTTCATTCTCTTTTACTTTTACTTTTCATTTATTAACTATTTATCTTTTCTATGTAAAAGAAAACAAGACTAGAATCATCTAGATTTTAGAAAGTGAACATGTTGCAAAAAGGGTTTTAGTTGTGTCATGGTGCACAAAAATGTATTAACCCAATCTAATTTGTAATTATTACTAATCTAGTGTATAAGTGTATGATTAAAATAGTAATTAAAAATAAATAATTAAGGAAAATATTTAAGTAACTAGCAATTAAATAAGTAACTAGTCAAGCACTCATGCAAGCAATTACATAATTAAAAATATGTATAATTATGTTTTTGTGGAAAAGTTAATTATATCTCAGTTTACGGAAACCACGTATTATCACTAATTAACACATAATTATCCTAAACGATTTTTAAAACGTTACAATCTTCCCCCCTAAAAGAAATTCGGTCCCCAAATTTAAAATCTAACTACGCGTACTTTCGAAGAGATGGGGATATTTCTTCCACATCTCGTCATTGGTTTCTCAGGTAACCTCTTCACGGTTCGGGCCACGCCAAAGAACCTTTATGGACGATAGGACCTTTGACTTCAGTTTCTTCACCTGCCGATCCAAAATAACTATCGGCTGCTCGGTTAAAGAAATTTCGTGCTCCAGCTGGATCATCTAAAGCTGAATCGCGTGAGTGGGGTCATGAAGGTACTTGCGAAGCATCAATACGTGAAACACGGGGTGAACATCTGGGAATCTGGATGGAAGAGCCAAAAGATAAGCAACTGTACCGACACGCTCGAGAATCTCGAAGGAACCTACATATCTGGGACTAAGCTTCCCTTTCTTTCCGAATCTCATTACACCCTTCATTGGAGAAACCCGAAAGAAAATATGATCACCCACAGTGAACTCAAGTATGCGATGACGTCTAACAGCATAAGATTTCTACCTACTCTGGGCTGCTCTCATCCTGTCCTGAATCAACAAGATCTTCTCTGCATTCTCCTGTACTAGTTGCGGTCCCAAAATACTGCTCCTATTTCCACTCTGGAACGGGAAAACGCTGTAACTCTCCTGCCGACCTCTGATACCCGGTCTTGACTTGCTGGCAAGCCAGGCACCTTGAAACAAATCTGTGACATCTCTCTTCATTCCTTCCCACCAGTAGACATTTCTCAAGTCATGGTACATTTTGGTGGAACCCGGATTAACACAGTATGCTAACTGATGTGCCTTCTCTATGAATCTCACATCTCAGCCCCTCGGAATGTGGCATACACAGTCGAGTCCTAAATCGTAGTACTTCCAGGTCATCAATCATGTACTCAAAACCTCTACCCTACCGAACCTGATCCATGATCTCTGACAACGAGTATCGTCAGACTGTACCACCCGAATGGGATCAAGTACAGTGTGTAAATCTATGTTACCCACCCCAGTGCTTAACGGGGAGGCGGAATAGGTATAAATCAAATTTTTCTTAAAGGAAACATAGACTAACCATGAAGGATCTTTGCTAAACAAAAGCTAAAAAACTAATATGGAGTTTTAACTACTAGGTTAAATGGTTATACCTAGTTCTTGAACTCCTTCTCTTCTTGTTGTGGTCCTCCTAGTTGTTAGCTCCTTGGAGTGGTGTAGATGGCTCCTCCTCGTTGTCTTCTCTAGGTACAAGAACGATCCACCCGAAGGCCTCTACCTTGAGCTTCTACCTCAACAATGAAGTAACTAGAGTGCTTGGCTTGCTACACTAAGAACCCTAGAGTGAGTAGAGAAGTATTTTGGTGGTTTAGTCTCAAAAGCTTTTGATTTTCAACACATGAAAGATTAAAGTTTTGAGAGAGGAAGAGGGAAAGCAAACCATGAGAGAGATAGGTAATAAGAGAATGAGATAACAAAGCTCTCATATGAGAAATATATGATAATCATAATAATATTTAAGAAAATTGTGATGGTGAGTTGATTTGACCATTATCATTTCATAATTACTGCTAAGCATGCTTCAAAAATATCTCATGCTCAACAAAAGAAAATATCTAAGTCAATGTGAGTCAACAAGTCAAATGGTCAACCCAACTCTAACCATGATACAATTATCCTTAATTAAAACTATTAATCATATTCCTCCTTCTCATTATGGTTTTGATCAAGTCAATGGTCAAAACCCTAATGAGGTGTCTCCCTCTCCGTCCCTGTCAACTGTACATACATACCCGCATCCGTGTTCTATAGAAACACGAATACAATGAGACTAGACCAATCCCAAAACAAATACATAATTTAGCTTAAACCAAAGCCCACTAGTATCAACTGCCCGAACATCAAACGCGCACAAGTACGCATATATGAACGAACCCTGTCGCAAAACCATACGACCTCTATCTCTTTTTGCCCAAAGGTGAACAACCCTCTGTATGGGACACTAAAGACTCGAAACTACGCTGGCAGTGGGTTTAACCACAGGCCGCAAGCGGTACTAGCTATACGTAATGGTCTCCAGGTAGATGCCGATAAGAAAACCGATGAGGTGAACCCATCTGAACTCCTACTGAGCCTGAATGTGACAATCTCCATACAGTCCGGTCTGTTCGTCTAAGAGTATCGCATGTCGGGCCTAGGGGGCGGTAAACGTCAGACCCCTAATAGCGGTACAAGTCGTGTCGGAGTGTAGCCCAGAACACTCTGAGAAACTACTGGAAACAGTATCAGTAAATCTCGCTTGCCCTGGCCAGGGACTTTGTGTAATGGCTCCCCTAGACACAACGCGATATCAACCCCCAATACCGGGAGAGACGAATCCTGTCTAACCGTCACTGCCTCCAAGTGTTTCGGGACTGCACCCAACTATTACCTGTTTACACGACTCAATAGAGCCGTGGTAGGGTAGTAATCTAAGAGCGATGGGAACACACTTGAGGCGAAGTGGTAGTGTCAAGTCAACGGACTAAGCTGTACTCATGTCACCTAAGAACTTTTATCTGATGATAGGTATAGTACCAATCAACAGTTCCTGATGAGTCATGTCCAGTGTACTCATAACTTAATGAGGATCGGCATACTATCTCCAGTACGACATACTGATGGATGTGGGACAGAACATCTCCCCAGCTGGGACGAGAAGCGTACACACCAGTCTACTCTGGAGTATCAATGCCCTGTCTCGATAATCCTATGACTGGGGACCTATATAAGGATGTGCTTGTAGACTACCCAACCCCCACAAGTGTGACTGCCATCACAACGCTGGTAGTCAAGCAAAGATCCTAAGGGCTCTATCAATATGTATTAGCGATATATCAAAAGAAACATATACATATATTAAGATAGATACAAACCAAGTAGCATACTACCATATTGAGCAAGACTGTTATAAATCTGTGTATATATCCCAAGCTTCCAAAATGTAATATACAAACTGGTACTATACAATAATGGCCTCTAGAGCATATCACACTAACAATCTCACACTTGCACTAAGGCCATGTGCTGGCATATCGCAGACCTATCATCTCGAATAGCCTCTCGAACTGCGTCTGAGGAATGGCCTTTGTGAACAGATCTGCGGTGTTATCTTCTGTAGCAACCCTCCGAACCTCGATCTCCCGGCGATCCACGATCTCCCTGATCAGGTGATACCGCCTCAAGATGTGTCTGGACTTCTGATAGGACCTGGGTTCCTTCACTAAAGCTATAACCCCGTTGTTGTCACAATACAGAGGTATTGGATCAATAGTGGACGGAACCACCTAAAGTTCTGTTAAGAACTTCCTCATCCAGAAAGCTTCTTTTGCGGCATCTGAAGCTGTGATATACTCCGCTTCCATTGTTGAGTCAGCAACGGTCTCCTGTTTGGAACTCTTCCAACAGACCGCCCCTCCATTGAGGGTAAAAACATAACCTGACATGGATTTAGAACCATCCTTGTCACTCTGGAAGTTGGAGTCAGCAAAGGCCTCGATCTGGAGGTCCTTTCCGCCGTAAACCAAGAACATCTCTTTAATCCTTCTCAGGTACTTCAGAATGTTCTTTACTGCTATCCAGTGCTTCTCCCCAGGGTTTGACTGATACCGGCTTACCACACTCAGTGCATAAGCTATATCTGGTCTGGTACACAACATCGCATACATTATAGAGCCTACCGCAGAAGCGTAGAGTATAATAGACATGCGATCCCTTTCCAAATCAGTCTTGGGAGACATCTCTTTGGAGAGGGTGATTCCGTAACAAGCTGGTAAATTACCGCGCTTTGAATCTTCCATACTGAATCTTTTCAGTATGGTGTCGATGTACCTGGACTGCGAAAGTCCCAACATCCTCTTAGATCTATCACGATAGATCTGGATCCCCAGAATGTAAGAGGCATCACCAGGTCTTTCATGGAGAATCTGCGTGACAAGAACCCTTTCACAGATTGTAGCATAGGGATGTCATTTCCTATCAAGAGAATGTCATCCACGTATAAAACGAGGAATATAACATTTCGCGCTACAATCTTACTATAAATGCATGGTTCATCTGGAATTTTGATAAAGCCAAATTCTTTGACCGTCTCATCAAAACAGATGTTCCAACTCCGCGATGCCTGCTTCAATCCATAAATGGACTTAAGCAACTTGCACACTTTTTTGCTGCTCCCACTCTGAATGAATCTCTCTGGCTGGTCCATATAGACACACTCCTCTAAATTTCTATTTAGAAAAGCGGTTTTTACATCCATCTGCCAAATCTCATAATCGTGGAAGGAAGCAATGGCAAGAAGGATTCGAATGGATTTGAGCATAGCCACTGAAGAAAAGGTTTTGTCATAGTCCAAACCAGGTCTTTGACAAAAACCCTTTGCAACAAGTCTAGCCTTATAGGTTTCAACCTGTCCATCTATACCAATCTTCTTTCTGAAGATCCATTTACAGCCTACGGGTTTTTCCCTTTCTGGAGCAAAGTCCAAAGTCCATACTTTGTTGGTGTATATGGACTCTATCTCGGTCCGCATTGCATCTAGCCATTTTACCGAGTCAGTGCTCTGAATGGCCTGCTGGAAGTTAGTCGGCTCATCATTATCAATGATGCAATCCTCTCTATCCCCGCCTATAAGAAAGCCGTAGTATCTCTCAAGTGGATGAGAAAGCCTACTACTCCTGCGGAGCGGTGTGGGAATGTCCTGTTCTTTTGAAACTTCTTGTTCCACCAAGCTTTTAGTAATAGCTTGTGGTTTTGGAATTTCTTCCAGTTCTATTGCGCTCCCACTTGTTTCTTTTTCTAAGAACTGATGTTCTAGAAAGTGGGCATGACGAGAAACAAAAACCTTTTGTTCCTCTGCATAATAGAAAAGATATCCCCTGGAGTTCTTTGGGTATCCCACAAACTTACACAGTACTGAGCGTGCCTCGAGTTTTTTCGCATGTTGCTTTTTGACAAAAACTGGACGTCCCTATATCTTCAGATATTGAAGATAGGGTTTCTTCCCACTCCACGTCTGATATGGTGTGGTAGGCACAGTCTTGGTAGGAACCTTGTTTAAAAGATATGCAGCTGATTCTAGTGCATAGCCCCAGAATGATCGCGGTAACTCAGCGTTACTCATCATGGAACGTACCATATCCAATAAGGTTCGGTTCCATCTCTCCGATACACCGTTGTGTAATGGAGTGTATAGAGGAGTAAGCTGAGAGAGAATTCCATTCTCTTTTAGGTAATCCAGAAACTCGGCATTTAAGTATTCACCACCTCGATCAGATCTCAGTGTCTTGATACTTTTGCCAGTTTGTTTTTCTACTTCATTCTTATATTCCTGGAATTTCTCAAAGGCCTCGGATTTATGCTTCATTAAGAAGACATGTCCATACCTAAAGAAATCGTCCGTAAAATTAATGAAATATGAAAAACCACTTCTTGCATGTATAGACATTGGACCACACACGTCACTGTGTACGAGTCCGAAGAGCTCGCTCGCTCTTACTCCGTGTCCAGTGAACGGAGTCTTTGTCATCTTTCCTTTAAGACATGATTGACAAGTTGCATAAGAATGATATTTGAACGGATCCAAATATCCTTCTTTATGTAACTTAGCTAACCTTGTCTCGTTGATGTGACCCAGTCTACAATGCCATAAGAATGCATGATTTAATTCTGGATACTTTCTTTTGTGTGTATTCTGGATATTGAAAATCTGCAGTTGGTTTAAAACGTATATACCGTTGCTTAATGTACCCGACCCAATCAAAACATGATTAAGGTGAATGTTTACAACATTGCTTACAAATGCAAAATCATAACCTTCTTTAGACATTAAAGATACAGATATGATATTACAAGTCGAACTGGGTACAAAATAACAGTTGCGCAAAATCAAAACATGTCCATCTGTCAATCCTAAGTGATAGTCCCCCACGGACTCAGCATCTATGCTTGCTCCGTTTGCAACTCTGAGGGTCATATCACCCGCCTTCAAAACCCTACGGCTTCTCAGTGCCTGCAAAGAATTACAGATATGAGATCCTGATCCGGTATCCAATACCCAGGAAGTAGAGTTGATTGACAGACAGTTTTCAATAACATACACACCTAAAGCCGAAGGCACAACTTGCTTCGGGTTCTTGTTCTTGGCCTTCCAAGCCCTGCAATCTTTCTTCCAGTGTCCTTTCTTATGACAATAAAAGCATTCTTCCTTCCCCACAATCTGTCCCGCTACCTTTGCTTTTTCCTTGGCTTCCACCTTGCTAACACCGCCCCTTGGTTTGGTGGGGGCCTTCATCTTCTTTCCTTTGGCTTTCGCCTTGGACCTAAATGAGGAAGCTCCTCCAATAAACAAAGCAGGTGTTTCCCTGACTTTCTGCTGGGTGCCCTCTACACTCCTCAATATGTTGAGGAGTTCCGGAAGTTCAACTTCTTTTCCTAGCATGTTGAAATTCAGGATAAACTGGGCGTAAGTGGAAGGAAGGGACTGGAGAATCAAGTCAGTGTAGAGCTCGTTCTCTAACGTAGTCCCAAGGTCCGAGAGATCCTCAATGTAGCCAATCATCTTAAGCACGTGTTCCGCTACAGATGATCCGACGGCCAACCTCGCTGAAAATAGCTTCATTGAGGTCTCGTATCTTGCGATACGGGATTGCTCTCCATATAGTTCCTTAGTATGGAGAAATATGGATTCAAGATCCATATTCTCGTGCCTCATCTGATGTACATTGTCTATAGAAGCAAGCACAAAGCACTTGGCCTTCGCGCTGTCAATCTTCCAGGTCTTACGGATTTCCTTACCCGCGACACTGGATCCTGGACCAGAGACGGCGCGGGCCTTAGTGGTAAGAAGATACCCCAACTTGTCATAAGTGATTGCCATTTTGACATTCCTGAACCAATCTTAGTAGTTTGGCCCTGTCAGTATATTTTTATCTAAAAGTAACTTAAGGCCCGTCATGTTGTATGGTTGCTGCAATTAGGAGAGAGAGAGAAGAAACACTTTAGCATGATGCTCTTGCAAGTTTAGAGTGGTTTTTAGTTTGTCTAAACAGGATGTCTCCCACTGTTTCTTGAATCCTTCCTCAAACCATAAAAGAAGAACTAGTCAGGATTGATCTCACCGTACAATACTTGCTTAACCGTTCAGCCAGGCCGATGTCGGTACTTCGAGGGAGGTTTTACGAAGCTTTCGCGAAGTTCCTTAATTAAATAACCTCTTTTCCCTGTGGGCATAGCCCCGCTAACACCTTTCTAAACACCTACTTGGTTTATAGCATTGATCGTTAAGTGAAAAAATCTCTCGAGGAGTAGCATATACTCATAGTAGGATCGGGATCCAAATATCATTGTATGATAAAGTTGAAGGAATCGTACCAAAATTATCACACTCCAAATGGTATGTAATACTGGCAAGTTTCAGTTTCTTTAGAAACTCCTGATATGGATTTTTGCCCCATGCTCTTATGACCTTGACGAAGGCCAACATATCATAAGTCACATGTCAAGTTCTACCCGTCATTATCCAGATTAATTTTAACCCACCCGTACATACTCTTGACGAAGGCCAAAATAGCAGTACAACTGTCCCAAACCAATGCATCTATCTATGCAACAGATAATTATTCGGCAGCTACCAAACACTATGCCTTGGCGAAGGTCAAAATACATAGCTTGAATACTACTGAATATTTAATTGAAATGATGGAGGGCTACGAGTGGTTTTGGAAAAACCGTGAAAGTAGTGAACTTGAAATAATCGAAGGAACCTGATAGCTTTTAAAAGGAGTGGTTTAAGCTCCGCATTTTAAAAGTTTTCTGTTTTGAAAAAAAACGAGTGGTTTTGAAATTGTTCCAACGATTCGGCTTTGGTTTATTTTATTTTCATTAATATAATGCGTCCCATCAATTAATCCTACCATTGCAGAAAACAACGAAAATATGACGTATGCTTATGCCATCCGCATTCGCCACTGGGCCCCGTCATCACCCGTTAGGTTACTTAACTAACGACAGAGCGAGGGCTAGACTAGCGCGGATGCAAAATATAAGTAACGCCTACTAGATATCATATATAGATATAAACATTCGTCAGACGCAATGATAGCCATTCCAGATCATAGATGAACACATTGGATATGCTAGGAATCTGCGTTTCGTTCGAGCCTGCAACGAAAGACGGATTACACAGTCGCGATGAATAGCCAAACCCCACCCTCGACCCCTACGGGTGCAGCAGACTACCCGCCAAATACCCGAAGTGAAGTAGCCTCCTTCAACAACGTGAGTAGGCCACTCAGCACTTCAAAGTACCCGGTAGTTTGTGCACCCCACCTTGGGTCTATCCTAGGAGCAAAAACAGTAAAACAAATAATATACAATGGTGGCTACAACCTCAACCCAGATGTGCGACCATGAAATAATATTACATCAAATTACAAATATTACATTGAATGAAAAATGAAAACCCTCATCTCACATCCCCGGCTATTCATCGCGATGATCCAATAAGTTCATATCCACAAACCAAAATCACAGATCATAGATATGTACAACCCACACTAATTGACGTATAGCGATTAGTACACGTTTAGTACATATATCACATTACAGATATAATCCAATTACAGATATAATCCAATTAGCTAAAATTTATAGAATTTCGATCAATATTCAAATTTGAAACTACCCCAAATACAACACTATACTCAAAAGAATCTAGGCAGAAACAAAGTATCTAAAAAATCACAAAACCTCAAGCTGGACAATCTGCAAGAAAAACGAGTTGACTCCGAGTCGACTCGGCCTCGAATCCGCGGCGAAACGCATGGTTTCGCCGCGCTTCCACGGCAGTCTGACCAAGTCATAAGCTCGTTTTTCTGGGGTGTCCCTAAAAAAGCCTGCACGAATTTTTCAGGTCTCTGAAAATATTTCTAGACCTGTTTTAAAATCAGCAGAAAACACAAGTTTTTGATGGTTTCTTACGATTTTTCCGGGATTGAAGTTCTAAAGACTTTTCTAACATGTTAGTTGTTGTTTAGCTAGGCTCTGATACTACTGCAAGTCTATGTTACCCACCCCGGTGCTTAACGGAAAGGCGGAATAGGTATAAATCAAATTTTTCTTAAAGGAAACATAGACTAACCATGAAAGATCTTTTCTAAACAAAAGCTAACAAACTAATATGGAGTTTTAACTACTAGGTTAAATGGTTATACCTAGTTCTTGAACTCCTTCTCTTCTTGTTGTGGTCCTCCTAGTTGCTAGCTCCTTGGAGTGGTGTAGATGGCCCCTCCTCGTTGTCTTCTCTAGGTCCAAGAACGATCCACCCGAAGGCCTCTACCTTGAGCTTCTACCTCAACAATGAAGTAACTACAGTGCTTGGCTTGATACACTAAGAACCCTAGAGTGAGTAGAGAAGTATTTTGGTGGTTTAGTCTCAAAAATTTTGATTTTCAACACATGAAAGATTAAAGCTTTGAGAGAGGAAGAGGGAGAGCAAACCATGAGAGTGAAAGGTATTGAGAAAATGAGATAACAAAGCTCTCATATGAGAAATATATGATAATAATAATAATTAAGAAAATTGTGATGGTGAGTTGATTTGACCATTATCATTTCACAATTAATGCTAAGCATGCTTCAAAAAATATCTCATGCCCAACAAAAGAAAATATCTAAGTCAATGTAAGTCAACAAGTCAAATGGTCAACCCAACTCTAACCATGATACAATTATCCTTAATTAAAACTATTAATCATATTCCTCCTTCTCATTATGGTTTTGATCAAGTCAATGGTCAAAACCCTAATGAGGTGGCTCCCTCTCCGCCCCTGTCAACTGTACATACATACCCGCATCCGTGTTCCATAGAAACACGAATACAATGAGACTAGACCAATCCCAAAACAAATACTAGGATCTGGCTTAAACCAAAGCCCACTAGTATCACTGCCCGAACACCAAACACGCACAAGTACGCATATGTGAACAAACTCTGTCGCAAAACCATACGACCTCTATCTCTTTTCGCCCAAAGGTGAACAACCCTCTGTGTGGGACTCTAAAGACTCGACACTACGCTGGCAGTGGGTTTAACCATAGGCCGCAAGCGGTACTAGCTGTACGTAACGGTCCCCATGTAGATGCCGATAAGAAGACCAATGATGTGAACCCATCCGAACTCCTACTGAGCCTGAATGTGACAATCTCCGTACAGTCCGGTCTGTTCGTCTAAGAGTATCGCATGTCGGGCCTAGGGGACGGTAAACGTCAGACCCCTAATAGTGGTACAAGTTGTGTCATAGTGTATCCCAGAACACCTTGAGAAACTACTGGAAACACTACCAGTAAATCTCGCTTGCCCTGGCCAGGGACTTTGTGTAATGGCTTTCCTAGACACATTGCGATATTAACCCCCAATACCGGGAAAGACGAATCCTGTCTAACAGTCATTGCCTCTAAGTGCTTCGGGGCTGCACCCAACTACTACCTGTTTGCACGACTCAATAGAACCGTGGTAGGGTAGTAATCTAAGAGCAGTGGGAACACACTTGAGGTGAAGTGGCAGTGTCAATTCAACGGACTAAGCTGTACTCATGTCACCTGGGAACTGTTATCTGACGATAGGTATAGTACCAACCAACAGTTCCCGACGAGTCCTGTCCAGTGTACTCATAACCTAATGAGCACCTGCATACTATCTCCAGTACGATGTACTGATGGCTGTGGGACAGACCATCTCCCCAGCTGGGATGAGAAGCGTACACACCGGTCTACTCCGGAGTATCGATGCCCTGTCTCGATAAACCTACGACTTGGGACCTGTATAAAGATATGCTTGTAGACTACCCAACCCCCACAAGTGTGACTGCCATCACAATGCTGGTAGTCAAGTAAAGATCCTAAGGGCTCTATCAATATATATTAACGATATATCAAAAGAAACATATACACATATTAAGATAGATACAAACCAAGTAGCATACTACCATATTGAGCAAGCCTATTATAAATCTGTGTATATATCCCAAGTTTCCAAAATGTAATATACAAACTGGTACTACACAATAATGGCCTCTAGGGCACATCACACTAACACAGTGGACGTGCATGGACATGAGCAAGCTGTCCTTTGGTCGAAGTAAACTCACACTGTACTCGGCTGTCGCACAAAGTCTACCAAACTGCAGAAGACTGTCTTTGAACTACGCTCTATTAGGACAAGCTGCCTCCGGGTCTACGACTCAAGGCATCAACTACCGCATTCGCCTTGCCCGAGTGATAAAGGATTTCCATAAGCATAATCCTTCACAAGCTCCATCCAATGGCGCTGCCTCAAATTCATATCATGCTGCTGGAAGATGTAGTTTATGCTCTTGTGGTCTATGAATATCTGGCAAGACTCGCCGTATAGGTAGTGTCTCCAGATCTTAAGCGCAAAAACCACTGCAGCCATTTCTAAATCGTGAGTGGAAAAAGTTCTGCTCGTGCTTCTTTAACTGCCTAGAAGCATAAGTGACAAACCTGCCATGCTGCATCAACACACAGCCTAAACCCACTTGTGAAGCGTCGCAATAGACAACAAGGTCGTCTGACCCTGAAGGCAAAGTAAGACTGGTGTAGTCGCCAAACGAGCCTTCAACTATAGAAAACTCTGCTCACAAATCTCGGTCCAAAGAAAAGGAACTCTCTTTCGGTTAATCTGGTCTGCGGTGCAGCAATACTGGAGAAATCCTGCACGAAATGGCGGTAATGACCGGCTAAGCCTAAGAAACTGCGGACCTCTGTCACTGATACAGATCTGGACCAAAGCTGTATGGCCTCTATATCCTTCGGTCCACTCTTATACCTTCTTTTGTAACCACCTGATCCATGAAGTCGACACTATCCAGCCAGGAAGCACACTTCAAGAATTCGGCAAATAGCCGGTGCATCTCAATGTCTACAATGTAATGCTCAAGTGCTGCTCATGCTCCTCACGACCTCTGGAATAACCCAGAATGTCATCAATAAATACAATAATGAACTGGTCGAGGAGCGGCCTGAAATTTCGGTCCTTCAATTTCATGAACGCTACTAGGGTACTGGTGAGCCCGAACGACATCACCATGAACTCATGGTGCCCATAGCGCATACGGAAAGTAGTCTTCGGAATGTCATCATCTTGAACACGCAACTGATGATAACCCGACCGCAAGACAAACTTCAAGAAATGACTCGCACCCTGAAGCTGATCGAACAAATCGTCAATGCGAGGTAGAGGATATCTATTTTGCACCGTAACACGATTCAATTGACGATAATTAATGCACAATCTCATGCTGCCATCCTTCATGATGAACAGAACAGGAGCTCACCAAGGTGACACATTCGGACGAATAAGTCCCCAATCCAGCAAGTTTGCAACTGATCTTTAAGCTCTTTAAGCTCCGACGGGGCCATCCGATAAGGCGGTATAGAAATAGGCCCCGTGCCGGAAATCAGATCAGTGCAAAACACGATACGCGCACTGGCGACAATCCAGGTACTTATCAGGAATTACGTCGGGAAAATTTCTCACAATAGGAACCTGGTCCAACGGATATGCTGTGGTTCCAGTATCACGAACATCAACTAAGAATTCCCGACATCCCTTCCTCAAAAGTCGACTAACGCAGAGGGCAGAATTTAAACTATGAGGGGCGGCACTACGGTCCCCCCTGCACAACAAGAGCCGGCTCGTCCGGAAAACAGAATCTGGCTGCTTTTTCACAGCAGTCCACAGACACATAGCAAGTAGCGAACCAGTCCATGCCAAGGAAAACGTCGAATTTCAACTTATCAAGAAAGATCAATTCGACGGACGAATCTCTGTCACCACAACAAACGGTACTCGATCAAAACACACGTCGCATACCCAACGACTCTCTAACTAGGGTGAGCATGAAAAGCGGCTCAACAACAAAGACAAGTCTCTTCCTACCTTGATACGAAGTGTGTGGATACCGGTTCAAATAAAAAGCGTGAATCGAAAGGAACTGCAAAAAGAATACCTGTCATGACTGCATTCGATGCCTACGCATCCTGAGGGGTCGACGTAAACACTCGGGCATGCCCTCTACCGGCAATTAACTGTCCTCCGTCTCTGCCGCCTTGTCCTGTTTGAGAAAGACCGCCATGACCACGGCCCCTCTGAGCATAAGTCTGTCGTGGAGAAATAATGGGCGGTGGAGGGAAAACCTTTTGAGGGGGCGAAGAGGTAAGGTAACATGTGGAACGGCTGTCTCGCCCTGGCGCCTCACGGTACAATCCCTGATGCGGTGATACCGACTCCCACACCACAAACATTCCGACGGTGGTTGCTGACCCTGTAGAAAAAGTCTATATAACTGGCTTAGTCTCAAGCTTCTGCTATCACCACGGTCTGGAGGTGGTCTTCCGCGGCGTCTACCTAACTGCCTCTGAGCCGAAACATCAGTACCAATCCTTTTTGGTTCCGGAACGACTGAAATCTTGAAAATACGCTCCTCTATCAGTAGGGCTGCGTCCATCACTGCTACATAAGTGTCAAAATGCTGGACGCCAATAGCAAGAAATAACTGCGTGTCAAGTCCCTGCACGAACTTTTTTATACGTTTCTCTTCAGTGTCCACCAGGAAAGGAGCATATCTGTAACATTTCAGAAATATAAAATATTATTTTTGGAATTTAATATTAAAATAATATATTTCGCGAAAACTACTCGATTTGCGAATTTGGGGTTTTCACAAAATGGTATAAATATATACCAATATTTGTGAAATAATTGGAGATTAAAATGATTTATTCATTTAAAAATATATTTATTGGATTTGGCATTTTTATAATTAATTATATGCAGTTTAAATAAAAATTGATTAGTGCACTACTAATCGCGATTAGGCCAAATCAGTCTTTTTAATTAATCATGGCTAGTGCACTATGACATGTTGCATTTTGTTACATGTTGGTTCTTTTATGTTTGTTTTATTGGTATTATGTGAATTATTGTGAGAAAAGAAAAAGAAAAGTCAATGGCATGGGAGGAGAGAGAAGAGAGAGAGGGGGGCAACATGATGGCATGGGAGCATGCCATGAGAGAGATTGGGAGAGAGAGAGAAGGGGGTATGGCTCCACCCTTAGCCTTGACCCTTCCCTATTTTTCCTTCCTCATTTTCATTATTTCCTTCATCAACTTCTTCAACTTCTTCATCTCCCTCCTCCACCTCCTCTATCCCATGGAAGCATCTCCAATCCTTCACCAAAACCCTATACTACCTTCACTAAAAATGATCCCCACCTCATCCTACACCTTATGGACCTTTCAAGCTAGGATTTTGAAGACTTTGAGCAACTCAAGAAAATTCTTGAGTTGCTAAATGAGGTAAAACTCATATCTTTTAGATAAGTTATTATGTTTAGTATATCCTAGTTTAGTTTAGAGTTTGTATTAGTTGGGTATGTGATGTTTGGAAATTCCAAGAGGGGCTTTGGGTGATTATGCGGACTTGTGACATGTAGTGACTGTTTACAAGACCTTAGTGTTGATTTCCTGGACCAAAACAGAGATTTTAACCCGATACATGAATTCTGAAATTGTCCCGTGTCGGTTTTGTGATATTTTATTGGCCTACAGGGAATCTGGAGCAACCTGGAATGTTTACGAGGAAAACTAGCAATATCACTGACCTAGATTAACCACTAGAAACCTACCACCAAAGTTTGAGCCAATTCCACCCTACCTAGGCCGGCGAGATCGGATCTTGTGGCAATGTCGCAGGATTTTTGTTGGGTGCTGGTATTGAGTTTCTGGCTGTAGCTCACTTACCCTATAACCTATCCCCTGTACTTGCTTGTTTAGTCCCAATTAACCTGAGATGAAATCTAGGAGTGATTTTCTATGTTGCTGAATTTGGTATTTGTGATTTAATAACTTAGGATTTGGTATTTGATATTGTATTCCGTCGTTGGATGTTGTACGTCAACGACGAGGGTTGTTTGGTTGTTTTTGCATGCGTAAGCTATAGGTTCTAACCTATGAGCCCTTTGTGTGCCGTATCGGTTACCGGACTCAGTTTTCATAACGATGCGATATGTGTTGATTTGTATGTACCTCGTGTGGGCTTCCGAGACAACGAAGCACATCGACTACGGCTAAACAAGGAGTTTCGCAGGTGAGTAGATTTATATTTATGGGGGAAGTCGGATGGATGGCGTATAGCACCCCCGCAAATTATAAATGGAAACCAATATATATAGAATATGGTTGGAGAAACTATGTGAGAAACTTATGGATATGGTTAAAAGAGTTAGTAGGCGATGAGATGAGATGATACGAGCGGATATGATTGATATAGGATATGGCATGAGATAAATATATATAAGATTACTTGATATGAGATATTGAGGTGATGAAAAGAGAATTTGACGTGAGATATTTATATATATAATTATGATAAATAATGAGTGATGTGCCGTACGAGACTTAGATCCGTACCCTCATTGTTGTATAGGTCGATAGAATCCCTATTCTGTTTGTTGTCATTGTACGATGGTTTACCGCACGTGATGTGATCGCATGCCAAAAGCGTGTCGGATATTTAAGAGTTCTAATGTTTAACCGCGATCAGGACGGTGTCGCTTTGCAGCTAGCCGTGATGAGCACGGGTCGATCCACAGGGAGACGGAGCGTTTTATGTTCTTGTTCTTACGAGTTACGCGCGTAGCTTATTTGTTCGTTATCTAACCTATGTGTATATGCACGTATAAAGTTTGTTAGCAAAAGATACAATAGTGTAAGCTAGTGAATTCGTACTCAAACCTTTGAGCCGAGTCTTGACCAATTGAAGCTAGAGCAATCGGAAACAACGTGGATTAGGGTATTTAAGCACGGTATTCATGGAATCTGGCTTATTGACTCTTGTCCGTCCGTTCTTGTCGCTTGACTTTCGCCTCCAGCCAATCCGAACGCAACCGGTCGTGGTTAGGGATCACCGATACCTTGGTAGGGTAGGGTGCCTAATGGAGCGCTTGCGTAAGGGTTAGGCAGAGTTCAATGGAAAATAACGGGAAAAGGAATGGGAAACGAAATCCTTAACTTACAATATCGTATTCTTTTGCTAACAACACATATTCACAAACATTCACAAAAACAAAAAAAAAAGAGCAAAGAAAAGAGAAAGAAAGAAAAGAAAAGATCATTACAAGTAAGTAAATGTCATGGAATTAAAGAGCAAGTAAGTAAAGCATGGTAATAAATTGCATGAATGTAAAAGCGAATAAGAAAAATGCAAGAAAGTAAAATACTAGGAACCAAAGAACATACTGCAAGATATGGGTTCAATAACCCAAACTTAAACTTGCAAGCTCAATAAAGAGGTCGCAAGATCAAGAGAAGGCAAAGAACTCATGATGAATGAAGGCACAAAAAGAGAACTTTACTGATTCCAAGAATGATACATCCCTTGAGATCAATAACCAACCCTTAAACTTTCAAGCTCAATGAAGAGGTTGAAAAATCAAGAGAAGGTTAAGAACTCAAGGAGGCTAAGCTATTTACATGAAAAGAGAAAAGAAAACTTGGACTAAAGAATGACCATCCAAGACTAAAGAATGACAATCCCACTGCCTGCTATATATAGGCAGAAAAGAAAAGAAAAGAAACAATAAAATTAGGGCTACATGGCAGCAAGGAGGTGTGCGTGAAGAACTGGGGCCCACTGGAGCATGCGGGGCCGGCCAGGCCGGTTTTGTGGGGAGGGTGGCCGGTCCAAAACCGATGGATGGGTCCACAATTTGGTGCGTTGTCTTTTGTTGTCCCCGGTGTCTCTTTGGTCCAGTTTATTTTCTCTGTTTCCACCTGGTTTGCACCCAGTGTTTGGAGGGAATTTTGAATCTTCAATTCAACACATAATCTTCACCATTAAATGCTCATAACTTCATTCCCACATGTGCCTAAATCCATGGCTGCCCCCATTATGGTTTTGTTGATTTGTCCATTTGATTTTATTTTGCACTTATTATTGGAGGGAAGTTTTGAATCTTCAAATCAACACATAATCCTTAGCATTGAATGCACATTATTTCATATCCACATGTGCCTAAAAGTCTTGTGTACACACTTGTTTGTGTTGGACCATTTAGATAAAAAATGTGTACACAAAATTGTTGCAAAAAGGAACTCATGAAGTATTGGTCGGTTTGCGGTTCTGGTTGCAGTGTCGGCTCTCAATTGATATATCCATGCTTTTGAATGTATTTCCAGTATTATGTCACGGATACTTGTAATCTGTATTACTGAGCACACTGGTTAATAGTACCGATAAATACAACAAATAGATAATGAATGAGCGGTATTAGAATGCAGTTTTCTGATATGAACACGATGTTTTACCGGGTGATTGATCCATACTCTTGACTAGAGGATGTCATACGATAGATTATACCGTACGTGATGTTGTGATGCTGGATGCCGATTGATAGATTCACGGATCGGATATGTCATAGATATCTAATCCATGTCTACACCGCTTAGTTTAGCCTTTACGCAGATGTTAGATTAGATACGTATACCTTATAACATTGTGCTCAGGATTTACTTTCTGCTATGTTCAGGATATTCTCATTGCATTACATATACTTGTGCTAGTATACCTACACCATTATCGATGATGCGTATGTCACATTTACACAGATTGCCAGCTCACACACTTTCATCATCGATAATTGTTATGTCACTTACACAGTAGAATTGCTACATCATGCTATTACTCTTAATTGTTCAATACTGTCACATGACTTGTTAGCATGATATATTTCTATGCTCACATTATTATGCTATGTCAAATGATATACTTGATATGCTCACATTTCTGTTCTATATTTGCATACATCATGCTTTATGATTATACGCATTGAGATGTTGTTTTCATGAGATTCTGGATTTGAGAACCATGATTATATTTCAAATGAAATTATGTATTGTTTTAAAAACCAGGTTTCTCTTGATATGATATTTCGAGGCATCCACCATGAGTTTTCTCGATTCTGAGCTATGAGTATACCCAATTCGAGGAGCGGTAGGCACCGTCTGCGGGTACATGGTGGACCCGGTAAGGTACCCCAGGGCAAGAAGACTCGTATAGTTAAGCAGTGAGCCTGGCAAGGGAGCACTACCTACCAGTGATAGTTTGGACCTGGCGGTTATCCGGAGGATGCCGATCGGAGTCGTGAGATTGATATGGGCCGATCCGGACTAACGGAGCCCATGGGCCGATCCGGACTGATGGAGCCCGGGATATGAGGATTTACGTGTCGATGCTGGACACGGGTTTCATGATCTTTCGAGTGTCGATGTTGGGCACTCAAGTTCCATGATTTTGATGTGTCATTGATGGACACACGTTAGTTGATATCCTCATATTTACATGCATATGTTTTCATGATGTTTCGAGTGTCGATGTTGGACACTCCGGTTCTATGATGTTGTTGTGTCATTGATGGACATGTAGATGATATCTACATGCATACAGGCATTGATTATTGTTGGCATATATGCAGACACGGTCACCCTAGATATCATAGTATTACCTTCATAATATAGTTGACCTAGAAAATCGTTGTTTTATTCGATTTCTACCTGCTGATGTTTTCTACACACGAGTTGGCAACTCACTCCCGTTGTGCCACAATACTTCCAGGTTTAACCGTATGGATCAGTAGCAGTATCGCTGGTACACAGCTTGCATTCGGGTGATTTGCTATGGTAGGTAGGACATATTGGATCGTTCCCACTCTTGTATTTATTATTCCTGTTGTATCTAGTCAACTCCATCAATCAGAAACTAGTATTTGTATAATTAGTAAGACTTAGAAAGACTTGTGCTTGAGAGACTTAGAGTGACGGATTATATGTTCTCTATTGGAGGATTTGATGTCTTGCTTCTTTACATTGTCCTTTTGTGTTGATCTTCGCCGTTGGGCGTCGTATACATATATTTCTGACTGGCGTGGTTGCGATTCCGCCGATTGGCGAAGAGCTAGCTCCCGCTTAGGGATGCCTTTATTGATATCATGTATATGTGGTTTTGGATCAAAATATACAAGGGAGGTGCTGCCCAAATTTTCAAAAAGACGAAACATGTTTTTCAACTAGTATAACCCACTTGCATTTTCATGTCCTTTATCTATGCATTTAAGAAAACGGTTGATTTCATCATACCTTTATTTCGAAACTCCACCTCTTCTTTTTCTTTAAAAGGTTTAGATTTCTGGGCTTCGGCTCCCTTAATTTACGTTACGCCTTTAGACGTTACGTGATTTAAGTGCCGGTCACAGACTAAATTTTGGGTCGGGACAATATCGGGACAACTGAGTAAACCGGATGTCGTACTCGGACACTGTCATCTCAGGAGTGTTGCGGAAAGACTCGAAACTACGAACTCGAGCATCTCGAATGATCTCCAGAACGAAACGACCAAGAAATACAGCTGTGAACTCATCACCTGCAGCTCAGCCTCTCTCAACTGACTCGCACCACGTCTGAGAAAGACCTTCCAGACGAAAACTCGCAAGCTCGACTGATCTCTCGTCAGAACATCTCAGCGAACGGAAAATCCTGGCCATCCTATCGAGGAATGTCTGTGGATCCTCCGTTGCATCTGTGCCGGTAAAGACTGGAGGCCTCGGCCTCATAAACTCCTGTAAAGATACGGGGATGGTCCCGGTAACAGCAGGAACAGCTGTCTGGGTAGCAGGTACAATCACAGTCTGCGTAGTGGGAGGAACATGTTAGTGTATATGCCCTAGAAGCCATTACTGTATCATACTAGTTTGTATATTACTTAATGGAAGCTTGGGATATTCACAGTTGTATAGACAATCTTGCTCAAAATGGTAGTATGCTACTTGGTTTGTTTCTACTTCAATATGTGCATGTGTTTTTTTTAGCATATCGCTTATACATATTAGTGGAGCCCTTAGGATCTTTGCTTGATTACCAGCATTGTGATGGCAGTCACACTAGTGGGGGCTGGGTAATCTACAAGCACATCCTTATATAGGTCCCTAGTCGTAGGATTATCGAGACGGGGCATCGATACTCCGGAGTAGACTAGCGTATACGCTTCTCATCCCAGCAGGGGAGATGGTCTGTCCCACAGCCATTAGTACGTCGTACTGGAGATAGTATGCGGGGGCTCGTTAGGTTACGAGTACACTGGACAGGACTCGTCGGGAACTGTTGGTTGGTACTATACCTATCGTCAGATAACAGTTTCCAGGTGACAGGAGTACAGCTTAGTCCGTCGACTTGACGCTGCTACTTCGCCTCGAGTGTGTTCCCACTGTACTTTGATTACTACCCTACCACGGCTCAAAGGAGTCATGCAAATAGGTAGTAGTTGGGTGCTGTCCCAAAGCACTTGGAGGCAGTAGCGGTTAGATAGCATTCGTCTCTACCGGTATTGGGGGTTGATATCACGTTGTGTCTAGGAGAGCCATTAAACAAAGTCCCTGGCCAGGGCAAGCGAGATTTACTGGTAGTGTTTCCAGTAGTTTCTCAGGGTGTTCTGGGCTACACTCCGACACGACTTGTACCGCTATTAGGGGTCTGACGTTTAACGCCCCCTAGGCCCGACATGCGATACTCTTAGACGAACAGACCGGACTGTACGAAGATTGTCACATTCAGGCTCAGTAAGAGTTCGGATGGGTTTACCTCATCGGCCTTCTTATCGACATCTACATGGATACCGTTACGTACAGCTAGTACCGCTTGCGGTCTGTAGTTAAACCCACTGCCAGCGTAGTTTCGAGTCTTTAGAGTCCCATGCAAAGAGTTTTCCTGCACTGGGCAAAAGGTGTAGAGGCCGTATGGTTTTACGGCAAGGCTGCGATCACTTACGTGCACTTGTGCGCATATGATGTTCGAGCAGACAATACTAGTGGGCTTTGCTTTAAGCCGGATCCTAGTATTGTATAGATGGATTAGTTTTGTCTTCTGTGCATTCGCATTCTATGGAATGCGGATGCGGGTGTGTATGCACGGTTGTGAGGAGCGAAGAAGGAGTTGCCTCATTAGGGTTTTGACCATTGATTCGGTCTAAACCATTATGAGGTGAAGAAAATATTTACTAATCTTTTTAATGATAATTGTGTTATGGCTAATTGCTTTGACAATTTGACCATGTTGACCATTTGACCTAGTTGACCATTGTTGACTTGAATATTTCTTGTGAGCTCTAGACTCTTCTTATGGCTTGGATTTAATTTGACATAATAATGGTCAAATCAATGGTAACCATCACACTTTATCATGACAAAAGAATGGTAATTATTTTTCTCATGGATCATTATCTCTTTGGATTTCTCTCTCATCAAAAAGAAAGCTCCCATGGTTCTTCTTCTTCCTCCTCTGTAGATTTTTGTATAGCTCTCATGTGTTGAGAAAAATAGAAATAAAATAGACAAACAAATCCATCTTCTTCCTCTACATCACCTAGGACATCAAGCATAGCAAACTTGTTGCCCTAGTTACCTCGGCTTGAGGTGGAACTCGGACTATAGACTCTCGGGTGGATCGTTTTCGACTCCAGGAGGCTGCGGAGGTGACCAAGATCCGAACCAATCCTCGGAGCTTGCATGGACGAGGAGGACAGCGGAAGGAAGAACCGAAGGACCATTTTCGTGAGGTATAATCTCTTAAGCACGGTAGATAGAAGCTCTAGTTGTTTGTTAGAAATGGTTTGGCAAAGATCCTCAAGATAGTCTATGTTACCTTGTGATAAAAATTTATTTTTTACCTATTCCACCTCCCCGTAAGTACTGGGGTGGGTAACGTAGACTTACAGTGGTATCAGAGCCTAGCTAAACCATTACTAACATGTTAGCAAAGTATTAGAAATTCGATCGCCGGAGATATCGCAAAAACACGTCAAAAATGCACGTTTTCTGTCGATTTTAAAACTAATCCAAAAATTATTTCTGTTGGGTTAGCCTAGCACCTCATGAAGGGTTTGGAAGCATCACATGAACCAAAGGTTGAATTTTTAGGGTGCTAAGTTAACGAACATAGAATCGTTCCTAGAAAATTAGGGTTTCTAAAACTTTTGCATATCAACATAAGAAAGAAAATCTAGGGTTTTGAGAGTACAACCTTTGTAGCTCCCTACGCTAGACTCCTCGGCTACTTGGGGTTTGGAAACGGGTCAGCTTGAACTCCACTAGGTCACCGATGATCCACCCGGAGTCCGCTTTGTCCAAGCTTGCAACTTCACCCGATCAAGAGAATGAAATGAAGCTAACACACCAAACAAGTGGGCTAGACTTGTGTAGAATGGTGTTGTGGTTCTCTTTCTCACTTCAAAATCCTTTCTTGATGAGTATATTGCTCACTACAAAAATCTAGAGAGCAAAATGAGAGAGGAAGAAGAAGATGATGGCTATATCTTTTTCAAGAGTGAATGAATAACTCTTATGCAAGAAAAATGAAAATTTATGTTTATATATTTTCTTGTTCTCATCTCAAACCATGGTTTAAACAATGAATATATAATTAAACTTGAGTTAAAACACAAAAGGAAAGTTTACCCTAGGTTAAAAGGTGGGTGAGGATGGTTAGGTCAAAAAAGGAGTGTAGAAACAAATCAATAATGACCATTTTCCATTTTCCTTTTTGTTTTAAATCAAATGCAATAAAATCCATAAATAAAACCATGGTGTGAGTCTTATATTGCCACTATTTTCATGTATGTACAACCATGAAGGATGTATGTATGTATGTATGTATGTATGTATGTATGTGTATATGTACATCCATATATGCATGAATCAAAAAGAAGGCATACATGCATGCATACATCCATCAAACTCAAGAATGGATTTCAAGTGAGAAACTAATGGTTAATTAATAAATCAACACTTGATTTATCAATCCGGTCATATCACATATGACCCCACCAAAAGCAAGCCGCCCGATCAATATACGGTATCCTATACGCGCATTTTAATCGGGTCCATGCGCATATCACATACGCGCACCACAACGTTTCGCCTGGACTAGGAAACTCCATTGTGGGACTCTAAGACTCATTAATACGCCGGCAGTGGGTGTTGATCATATCAAGCATCCCCAAGCCGCAAGCGGTCAGCTAAACGTAACGGCCACCAGGGTATTGAGCGATCAGAAGAGAACAAGCGAACCTGCTACTACTCCCGTCGAGCCAATCGGCAACACTTCCCGTACAGTCCGGTCTCCTCGTCTGATATGTCGCATATCAAGTCTAGTGGTGGTAAACGTCAGACCCTAATAACTGATAAGTCATGCCGATGTGAGGCTCATAACGGGTCGAGAAACTACTGGTAACACTTACCAGTAAATCTCCAATCAGCCCTGGCCAGGGACTTCCCTGTTACTGCCAATCGAGCACAGCGCAACATCAACCCCCAATACCGGGAGAGACGAAACCCCTCCTATCGCTCATTGCCTCCATGTGACTCGGGACTGTACCCAAAAACCACCGTTTTGCACGCCCTCATGGACGTGGTAAGGTGGAAATAAAAGTACAGTGGGAATCACACAAGGCTCTATGACGATATCGGGTCTACAGACTAACCTGTACAAGTGTCACCAGAGAACTGCCATCTGACGTGAGGTATAATACCAACTGGGAGTTCTCGGCGAGTCCGTCCAGTGTACCCAGTCTCCACTGAGCACCCGCATACCATCTCTGATGTCAAACACCAATGGATATGGGATCATCCATCGCCCATCTCATGGGTCGAGAAGCGTATACGCTAGTCTACACTGGTGTATCGATGCCCCGTCTCGATACACCCACGACTAGGAACCTTGAAAGATGTACTTATGGACTACCATGTTCCCACTAGTATGATCTGCATCATAGTCCAGGTAGTCAAGTACACATCCTAAGGGCTTTACCAATATGTAACTATAAGACAGTATAAAGAGACTAGTATACATGTTAAGATAAAGAGCAACCAGATAGCATACTATCATATCGAGCAAGAAAGTCATCTCTATATATGTCCAAGCATCCAATATAATATACATCATCTGTACAATACTGGCCTCTAAGGCATACATACAACTAACAATCTCCCACTTGCACTAGGGCCAGCTGCTGTAGTATCGCATACCGAGCATCCCGAAGAGTCTCTCAAACTGTATCTGGGGAATGGCCTTCGTGAGTGGATCCGCTGTGTTGTTCTTCGTGTCAACCCTCCTGACCTCGATCTCCCGGCGATCAACTATCTCCCGGATTAGGTGATACCGCCTCAGAATATGCCTGGATCGCTGATTGGACCTGGGTTCCTTGGCCAAAGCCACTACTCCATTGTTATCGCAATACAAAGGTATTGGATGCTCAATGGATGGAACCACTCCAAGTTCAGTAATGAACTTCTTGATCCAGACGGTCTCTTTGGCAGCATCGTTGGCAGCGATGTATTCAGCCTCCATCGTCGAGTCTGCCATGGTTTCCTGCTTGGAACTCTTCCAGCTAACCGCCCCTCCTTAAAGGGTAAAGACAAATCCCGACTGTGACTTAGAGTCGTCCTTATCACTCTGGAAGCTCGAATCGTTAAAGGACTCCACTTGGAGTTCTCCGTTACCATACACCAAGAACATCTCTTTAGTCCTTCGTAAGTACTTGAGAATGCTCTTCACAGCTGTCCAGTGACTCTCTCCAGGATCAGCTTGATACCTGCTCACTACACTTAGTGAGTATGCTACATCGGGTCTGGTACATAGCATCGCGTACATGATAGAGCCTACAGCCGAAGCATAGGGTATCCCTTGCATGAGAGCTCTCTCCAAATCAGTCTTGGGAGACATCTCTTTAGAGAGAGTGACTCCAGAGATCATGGGTAAGTTCCCACGCTTGGATTCTTCCATACTAAACCTCTTTAGTATGGTGTCATTGTACCTGGATTGGGACAATCCCAATATCCGTTTGGATATATCTCTATAGATCCTAATTCCTAATATGCAGGAGGCATCACCAAGATCTTTTATTGAGAATCTTTATGATAAGAAGAGCTTGACCGATTGCAGCATAGGAATGTCATTTCCTATCAAGAGTATGTCGTCCACGTACAATACGAGGAAGACAACCTTACTCTCTACCACCTTCTTGTAGATACAAGGTTCATCTGGGTTTTTGACGAAATCAAACTCTTTGATAACGACGTCAAAGCAGATGTTCCAACTCCGCGATGCTTGCTTTAATCCGTAAATGGATTTAAGCAGCTTGCACACCTTCCCGCTGCTCCCACTATCTACGAAGCCCTCTGGCTGAGTCATATACACGCACTCTTCTAAATCACCGTTTAGAAAGGCGGTCTTAACATCCATTTGCCAGATTTCGTAATCATGATATGCAGCGATGGCAAGCATGATCCGGATGGATTTAAGCATAGCCACTGGAGAAAAGGTTTCGTCATAGTCCACACCTGGTCTTTGACGAAAACCCTTTGCAACAAGTCTAGCTTTGAAAGTCTCCACTTTCCCATCTACACCAAGTTTTTTCTTGAAGATCCACTTGCTCCCAATAGGTTTTACCCCTTCAGGAGCAACTTCCAAAGTCCATACTTTGTTGGTGTACATGGATTCCATCTCGGACCGCATTGCATCCAGCCATTTCACTGAGTCCCTACTCGTGATCGCCTGCTCGAAGCTAGTTGGGTCATCATCCTCCATGATGCAATTCTCGCTCCCACCGTCAATGAGAAACCGTAGTATCTCTCAGGTGGACGAGAAACCCTACTAGATCGGCGGAGAGGCTGGGGCTCGTCGGGCACTACTGAATCCTCTGGTTCTACTAAATCATCAGTTGTAGTTTGTGGTGCTGGAACCTCTTCCAGCTCTACCTCTTTGCCACTAATTTCTTTTGCAAGAAATTCCCTTTCCAAGAAGGTGGCATGTTGAGCAACAAACACTTTTTGTTCCTCAGCTTGGTAGAAAAAATATCCTTGAGAATTCTTTGGATATCCCACAAACTTGCAAAGAACTGATCGTGCCTCGAGTTTGTCCGGATTTTGCTTTTTGACATAGGCCGGACAACCCCATATCTTAATTCGTTTAAAATATGGTCTCTTCCCACTCCATATCTCATGTGGTGTGGTAGGTACAGATTTAGACGGAACCAGATTCAATAGGTATATGGTTGTCTCAAGCGCATACCCCCAAAAGGAAATAGGTAACTCAGCATCGCTCATCATAGAGCGCACCATATCTAATAGGGTGCGGTTCCTCCGTTCCGATACACCGTTGTGCTGTGGTGTATATGGAGGAGTCAGCTGAGAGAGAATCCCATTCTCTTTTAGGAAGTCCAGGAATTCATTGCTCAAGTATTCACCTCCTCGATCAGATCGAAGGATTTTAATACTTTTTCCGGTTTGGTTTTCGAATTCTTGTTTATATTTTCTAAATTTCTCAAAAGCTTCTTATTTGTGTTTCATCAGGAACACATATCCGAATCTAGAGAGATCGTCAGTGAATGTAATGAAGCACGAAGAACCATCCCTGGCATGTGTAGACATAGGACCGCATACATCACTATGTACCAGTCCTAAGAGTTCAGTAACTCTTTCTCCATGTCCACTAAACGGAGTTTTGGTCATTTTTCCTTTGAGACATGAATGGCAAGTGTCATAAGATGATAATTAGAATGAATTCAAATATCCATTCTTATGTAACTTAGCCAGCCGTGTTTCATTGATATGGCCAAGTCTACAGTGCCACAAGAAGGATTCGTTCATTTCTGAGCTTTTCCTCTTGTGTGTGTTTTGTATATTGAGGACTGTATTTTGATTGAGAATGAATATGCCTTTATATAACGAGCCTGATGCAATCAACTTTTGATCTAGGAATATGTTCATAACATTATCCTTTACTACAAAATTATATCCTTCTTTACTTAATAAAGAAACTGATATAATGTTGCACATCATGTTCGGTATATCATAGCACTCATTCAGAACTAGTGTATCACCACTTGGTAATACCAGGTGATATTTTCCAACTGCTTTGGCTGCAACATTTGCCCCATTCCCTACTTGAACGGAATGATCACCTTTTCCCAGTTCTCTACCTTTGCGTAGCCCATGTAACAT
Source organism: Agapanthus africanus (assembly GCA_030015575.1). Lineage (NCBI taxonomy): Eukaryota > Viridiplantae > Streptophyta > Magnoliopsida > Asparagales > Amaryllidaceae > Agapanthus > Agapanthus africanus. Next base: position 297,473,782 of record CM057347.1, read on the forward strand.
TTTACATATGTGGGATCCTGATCCGGTATCTAATACCCAGGACGTAGGGTGAACTGAGAAACAGTTCTCAATAACTAACACACCTGAAGAAGATGCATCAACATGCATGTTCTTTTGGACGGCGTAAGAATCTAGATATTCTCCTATTCCCTGTTCAGTCTTATAACTCTTATAAGAAAGAACGGGTCCAACGTTCCCCTGCACAGTATAACATGCGGGTTCGGTCAATACATCCATATTATTATCTTTATTAAGGCATAACATGGTCGCTACCTGCAGAGAGAGAGAAGAAAACACTTTAGCGTATGCTCTTGCAAGATCAGATTGGTTATTATCTTATCTAATCAGGATGGCTCCCACTGTTTTTATCAAATCTTCCTTCAAACCTTAAAAAGAAAGACTAGCCGAGATTAATTACACCCTACAACTTCGCTAATCTTTCAGCCAGGCCAGTGTCGGTACTTTGAGGGAGGTTCCCCGTGCTTTCGTACGGACCTAATTAAAGTAAACCTCGTTTACCCAGAGGCGTAACCCCGTTGACACCTTTCTAGACACCTACTTGATCGGCTAATTGTCCTGTGTAAAACTCTCCCAGGAGTAACAATTACTCGCAGTGGGTATCGGGATCCAACTATTTCATAGAAGGTATGCAATCTCATTGTAAATTTCAATACTTGAAATTCCCGATAATGCTTTTGCCCCTAGCGATCTATGACCTTGACTAAGTCAACAAACCATAAATCGCAAGTCAAGTTCAACCCGTACATTTCTCGATTGAATTAAACCCACCCGTACGACCCTTGACTGAGTCAACAAGGCCGTGCGAATGCCCTAATCCAATCACATCTCATGCTGTAACAGATAAACATTATTTAGCTACTGTACACTACGCCTTGACTAAGTCAACAAACATAGCACGAATACTAAATAATATCTATCTGAAATGACGGAGGGCTACGCAGGTTTTTTTCAGAAAAACCATGAGCGTAATGAACTTGATATCGTTGTAGAATCTAGTGAATTTTGAAATGGAGTGATTTTGAGGTTTTTATTAGTTTTTCTAAAGAGGTCACTCCCGGTGAAGGGATCTCGGCTCTTTCCTCATCGAATAAGGTGCGGGATATATCATATATATCACTGTGCAAAGCAAAACTCCAAAAGCAGTCAAAAGTCAAACCGAGTGTTGTAGCATCTGCCAGTTTCGCTAAAGAGGTCACTCCCGGTGAAGGGATCTCGGCTCTTTCCCTATCGAATAAGGTGCAGGGTATATCATATATACCGCTATGCAAAGCAAAACTGTAGCTACCCTTTTATTTTTAAAATTTGATTCTACAACATCTTTTAGGTTTCTTTTCTTTCATTAATCACATTAATGAAGTCCCATCATTTAAGTCACCTAAACATCACAGATAAATATGACGTACACTTATGCCATCCGCATTCGCCTCGATGTCCCCTCGTGCACCGTTAGGTTAGGTAACTAACGACAGAGCAGGGCAGGGCGGCTGTAAAACATAAGTAGCGTCTATATAATATATCATATATACTATATACTGTATCCATCACAACATATCAAATGATCACATCACAGATATAGCAGCAGAAACATAGATATAATGTGGGATATACTAGGACGTCCGTATTTAGTATTTAGCCAATAATAGAAAATACGGATTCCACAGTCGCGAAGAATAGCCAAGCCCACACCCTGGACCCCTACGAGAGCGGCAAGCGACCCTACCAATTCTGGAGTTTAGGAGACCCGGTCTCGACTCCTCGAGATGACCTCCCACTGAACTCCAGAACCCGGTCACCTGTGCTCCCCTCCTTGGGTCCATCCTAATACGGAAAAGTAAATAATATACAACACTGGTGGCATCGACCTCAACTCGGAAGTGCCCCAAATAAAAGAATATTACATTACATTTGAATTTACATGAATGAAAATATAAAACTCTCATCTCACATAAAAAAAACCGGCTATTCAATCGCGACAATCCTGCACATCATATCTCAGCAACACATAATATCTCATATCATCAACGTAAGTAAGTATGCATACACCGATTGTCGTCGACGTATAGCAACGACAATCGGCAATACCACTACATACTACACTTACGGTCACAGAAAAGAAAGTGTAAAACTGCAATATCTGGAATCCACATTCTCTTTAGACATCATAAATGCGAAGTATCACATACCTCGTATTTCATGTCTTATAATATGAATTCCACACATTGCATCACATTCCAGATAATTAGACAGTATTAAAGTTTTCGAACGAACGATCAAATACCCAAGATTCCCTAAAGCTCAACACTTGAGCGGAGTTCAAAAAACCCGGAGTGTGACATAGTAGTAGCGGTCCAGCCGTAGAAGGGTCAAGCCAACGCCTCACATGTGGCACGCCGTACTGCCCCAAACCCTAAGGTTCAATGGGTAGTTCAAGACGGTCACATAATCGAGTTAAGGTTTGTTGTCTTCTAGAGGGTCCACCATAAAACTTGCACGTATCTTCGAAATATTTAAACCCCGTGAAAAGTGAGCAAATGACACTCGTTCGAAAAATTCTATACTTTCTAATTTACCCGGAAATGTCACAAAATCAAAATTCCGATCGAATCGTCGAGTCGAAAAACATCTCCAGAATTTACAGTACTAAATTCAGATTAAAAATACTCCAAAACAATATACAAGCATAAAAATGAGTTACTGTACAAAAATGATACCATGAGGCGACAGAACGGCCGTGGAACCGCGGCCTAAGCACGCTATTGCCGCGGTTCCGCGGTGGAATAAAGAGATCATGGCCTCATGTTTTACAGTAACTCTTATATATACCTGCTGGATTTTTTGCATATTTTTAATTCTGAAAATAACCAGATTTTAAAAAATGTCCAGAAAGCACTCAAAATCCGTATTTTCCGGTTCGATCGGAGTTTTAACTTCGTTAAAGTGTCGTCTAATGTTCTAGGTCGGCTCTGATACCAATGAAGGTCAGGCAGCCACCCCATCCAATGGGTTCGCCGTGGCACCATCGGGTCCCTCAGCCGCTACTTTTTACGCATGCCCCCTCGCGAGGACTACAACCCGCCGGAACACCTTCCGGTCTCGGGACACCCTAGGGGTAAGAGCCTATGCTTCGCCACACTGTCATACAGTGAGAACCTCCCATAGGTCGACATCCAATGCCTAGTAGCTCTGATACCAATGTGGGGTTAGCCTAGCACCTCATGAAGGGTTTGGAAGCATCACATGAACCAAAGGTTGAATTTTTAGGGTGCTAAGTTAACGAACATAGAATCGTTCCTAGAAAATTAGGGTTTCTAAAACTTTTGCATATCAACATAAGCAAGAAAAGCTAGGGTTTTGAGAGTACAATGTTTGTAGCTCCCTACGCTAGACTCCTCGGCTACTTGGGGTTTGGAAACGGGTCCACTTGAACTCCCCTAGGTCACCGAAGATCCACCCAGAGTCCGCTTTGTCCAAGCTTGCAACTTCACCCGATCAAGAGAATGAAATGAAGCTAACACTCCAAACAAGTGGACCAGACTTGTGTAGAATGGTGTTGTGGTTCTCTTTCTCACTTCAAAATCCTTTCTTGATGAGTATATTGCTCACTACAAAAATCTAGAGAGCAAAATGAGAGAGGAAGAAGAAGATGATGGCTATATCTTTTTCAAGAGTGAATGAATAACTCTTATGCAAGAAAAATGAAAATATATGTTTATATATTTTCTTGTTCTCATCTCAAACCATGGTTTAAACAATGAATATATAATTAAACTTGAGTTAAAACACAAAAGGAAAGTTTACCCTAGGTTAAAAGGTGGGTGAGGATGGTTAGGTCAAAAGAAGAGTGTAGAAACAAATCAATAATGACCATTTTCCCTTTTCCTTCTTGTTTTAAATCAAATGCAATAAAATCCATAAATAAAACCATGGTGTGAGTCTTATATTGCCACCATTTTCATGTATGTACAACCATGAAGGATGTATGTATGTATGTATGTGTATATGTACATCTATATGTGCATGAATCAAAAAGAAGGCATACATGCATGCATACATCCATCAAACTCAAGAATGGATTTCAAGTGAGAAACTAATGGTTAATTAATAAATCAACACTTGATTTATAAATCCGGTCATATCACATATGATCCCACCAAAACCAAGCCGCCCGATCAATATACGGTATCCTATACGCGCATTTTAATCGGGTCCATGCGCATATCACATACGCGCACCACAACGTTTCGCCTGGACTAGGAAACTCCATTGTGGGACTCTAAGACTCGTCAATACGCCGGCAGTGGGTGTTGATCATATCAAGCACCCCCAAGCCGCAAGCGGTCAGCTAAACGTAACGGCCACCCGGGTATTGAGCGATCAGAAGAGAACAAGCGAACCTGCTACAACTCCCGTCGGGCCAATCGGCAACACTTCCCGTACAGTCCGGTCTCCTCGTCTGATATGTCGCATATCAAGTCTAGGGGTGGTAAACGTCACACCCCAATAACTGATAAGTCGTGCCGATGTGAGGTTCATAACGGGTCGAGAAACTACTGGTAACACTTACCAGTAAATCTCCAATCAGCCATGGCTAGGGACTTCCTTGTTACGGCCAATCGAGCACAGCGCAACATCAACCCTCAATACCGGGAGAGACGAAACCCCTCCTATCGCTCATTGCCTCCATGTGACTCGGGACTGTACCCAAAAACCACCTTTTTGCACGCCCTCATGGACGTGGTAAGGTGGAAATCAAAGTACAGTGGGAATCACATAAGACTCTATGACGATCTCGGGTCTACAGACTAACCTGTACAAGTGTCACCAGAGAACTGCCATCTGACGTGAGGTATAATACCAACTGGGAGTTCTCGGCGAGTCCGTCCAGTGTACCCAGTCTCCACTAAGCACCCGCATACCATCTCTGATGTCAAACACCAATCGATATGGGATCATCCATCGCCCATCTCATGGGTCGAGAAGCGTATACGCTAGTCTACACTGGTGTATCGATGCCCCGTCTCGATACACCCATGACTAGGGACCTTGAAGGATGTACTTATGGACTACCATGTCCCCACTAGTATGATATGCATCATAGTCCAGGTAGTCAAGTACACATCCTAAGGGCTTTACCAACATGTAACTATAAGACAGTATAAAGAGACTAGTATACATGTTAAGATAAAGAGCAACCAGATAGCATACTATCATATCGAGCAAGAAAGTCATCTCTATATATGTCCACGCATCCAATATAATATACATCATCTGTACAATACTGGCCTCTAGGGCATACATACAACTAACAATTTCAGGGACCTTAAAAATACGTGGAGGCTTTTTGAAGGACACACAAGAAAAACGAGCTCGTGAATCGGTCAGACCGCCGTGGAAGCACAGCTAAACCAAGCATTTAGCCGCGGATCCGCAGCCGATTCGACGCCGAGTCAACTCATTTTTCCTGCAGTCTGTCCAGATTTGTATTTTGTGTTTTTCTTGATACTTTGTTTCTGCCCAGATTTTGTTGAGTACTGTGTTGTGCTTGGGGTAGTTTCAAATCAAGTTATCGATCGAAATTCTAAGTATTTTAGCTAATCGGATCTTCTGTGATGTTATATATGTACTGAACGTTTACTAATCGCTATACGTCGATTAGTGGGGGTTGTACATATCTGTGATCTGTGATGTTGGATTGTGTATATAAACTTGTTGGATTGTCGTTGATGAATAGCCGGGGATGTGAGATGAGTGTTTATTTATCTTTCATTTGATATAAATTGTAAATTGATATAATATTAGTTTTGGGTCGCACATCCGGGTTGAGGATGTAGCCGCCTTTGTATATTATTTCTCTTACTATTTTCTGCTCCTCGGATAGACCCAAGGTGGGGTGCACAGACTACCGGGTACTTTGAAGTACCGAGTGGCCTACTCACTTTGTTGAGGGAGGCTGCTCCACTTCGGGTATTTGGCGGGTAGTTTGCCGCACCCGTAGGGGTCTAGGGTGGGGTTTTGGCTATTCATCACGACCGTGTAATCCGTTTGTCGTTGCAGACTCGAACGAAAAGAGGATTCCTAGCATATCCAATGTGTTCATCTGTGATCTGGAATGGCTATCATTGCATCAGACGAATGTTTATATCTATATATGATATCTAGTAGGAGTTGCTTATGTTTTGCATCCGCACTAGTCCAGCCCACGCTCTGTCGTTAGTTAAGTAACCTAACGGGTGATAACGGGGCCCAGTGGCGAATGCGAATGGCATAAACGTACGTCATATTTTCGTTGTTTTCTGCAATGGTAGGATTAAATTGATGGGACACATTATATTAATGCAAAGAAAACAAACCAAAGTTGAATCGTTGAAACAATTTCAAAACCACTCGGTTTTTTTCAAAACAGCAAAACTTTTAAAATCGCGGAGCCTAAACCACTCCTTTTAAAAGCTATCAAGGTTCCTTCGATTATATCAAGTTCACTACGTTCACGATTTTGCCAAAACCATTCGTAGCCCTCCGTCATTTCATATGTATATTCAGTAGTATTCAAGCTATGTTTGTTGACCTTCGTTAAAGTATAGTGATTGGTAGCTATTAGGTGTTCATATGTAGCATAGATAGATGCGTTGGTTTGGGACAGTCGTATTACCTTGTTGACCTTCTTCAAGGTTATATACAGGTGGGTTCAGATTAGCATGGACAATGATGGGTAGAACTTGACTTGTGACTTATGATTTGTTGATCTTCGTCAAAGTCATAAGAGCATGGGGCAAAAATCCACATCGGGAGTTTCTAAGGAAATTGGAACTTGCTAGTGCTGCATACCATTTGGAGTTTGATAATGTTGGTAGGATTCCTTCAGCATTATCACACAATGATATTTGGATCCCGATCCTACTGTGAATATCCGCTACTCCTCGGGAGATTTTTTCACTTAACGATCAATGCTATATACAAAGTGGGTGTCTAGAACAGTGTTAGCGGGGCTACGCCTCTAGGGAAAAGAGGTTATTTAATTAAGGAACTTCGCGAAAGCGTCGTAAAACCTCCCTCGAAGTACCGACACTAGCCTGGCTAACGGTTAAGCAAGAATTGTACGGTGAGATTAATCCTGACTAATTCTTCTTTTATGGTTTAAGGAAGGATTCGAGAAACAGTGGGAGCCATCCTGTTTAGATAAACTAAAAACAAATCTAAACTTGCAAGAGCATCATGCTAAGTGTTTTCTTCTCTCTCTCTTAATTGCCGCAACCCAGTGACCAGACATAGGTTAAATCTAGATAATAAAATGACTGAATCTGACTGTAATGACTGGAAAAGGTCTGTCCAGATGTCCATTACCCATGACAAACTGGGACACCTCTTCACTAATCCAACCCCTGCTGTCTCAGTACCAGTTTCTATCGTCAAGGATACTGATATCCTTAAGACATCGGAAAAAGACTGTGTGAATGCCAAGTGCCTCGTGTTGGCCTCTGTTGATGGTACATACCAGAGGCAGCACGAGAAGATGGACTTAGTTTATGTCTTCCTCCATAACAAAGATTTATATGGAGAGCAATCTCGTATCGCAAGATATGAGACCTCGAACGAATTGCTTCAAGCGAGGTTGGCTGTCGGGTCATCTATAGGGGGACAACGTCCTTATAGAGACTAGCTATTTTGATAAGCTCACGGATCTGAAGAACACATTGAAGAATGGGTCAAATACTAACTTGATTCTACAGTCTCTGCCCTCTGCTAATACCGTGAAGGAAAGGAGGGAAGTAGAAGGAAAGGGAAGGGCAAAAGTTTTGGGACTAGATATAGTGAAGGAGGGGCGTCCCTATTGTTACAGGAATGGACATTGGCAGAAGGATTGCAAGGCTTTGAAAGCTAGTGGCCAGGATTCGAAGCATGTTGTGGCTTCGGCTTCGGGTATGTTTGTAATAGAAAACTGTATGTCAATTAACTCTACTTCCTGGGTACTCGATACCGGACCAGGATCTCATATCTGTAATTCATTACAGGCTTTGAGAAACCGTAGAGTTATCAGGTTAGGTGATATGACTCTCAGGGTTGCTAACGGAATGAGCATGGACGCTGAATCCGTAGGGGAATATCACCTTGGATTGACAAGTGGGCAGATATTGATTCTGCGTACTGTTTGTATGTACCTAGTCTAGCTTGTAATATCATATATGTATCCTTACTTTCTAAGGAAGGATATGATTTTACTTTTGTAAGCGATGTGGTCCGCATCCACCTAAATCAAGTTCTTATTGGGTAGGTACATTAGAAAACGGAATATACGTATTGAATCAAGCTCAGGTTTTCAGTGTCCAGAACACACTTAAAAGAAAGTCTCCGGAAATAAATCAGGCCTTCTTATGGCATTGTAGACTGGGTCACATTAATGATACACGGTTAACAAAGTTACATAAAGAGGGACACTTGAATCCGTTCGAGTGTCAGTCTTATGCTACTTGTGAATCTTGTCTCATAGGAAAGATGACAAAGACTCCGTTCACTGGACACGGAGTAAGAGCGAGCGAGCTCTTGGGACTCATACACAGTGACATGTGTGGTCCAATGTCTACACATGCGCGAAGTGGTTATTCATAATTCATTGCTTTAACGGATGATTTCTCTAGGTATGGACATGTCTTCCTGATGAAGCATAAATCCGAGGCCTTTGAGAAATTTTGGGAATACAAGAATGAAGTTGAAAAACAAACAGGCAAAAGTATCAAGACACTGAGATCTGATCGAGGTGGTGAATACTTGAGTGCCGAGTTCCTGGGCTACATAAGAGAGAATGGAATTCTCTCTTAGCTTACTCCTCCATGCACACCGCAACACAACGGTGTATCGGAAATGCGGAATCGAACTCTATTGGATATGGTTCGTTCCATGATGAGTAAGGCTGAGTTACCATGATCCTTCTGAGGTTATACACTAGAAACAGCTGCATATCTTTTGAAAAAGGTTCCAACCAAGACTGTGCCTACCACACCATATCAGATGTAGAGTGGGAAGAAACCCTGTCTTAAGTATCTTAAGACATGGGGATGTCCAGCTTTTGTAAAAAGACAGCATGCGGACAAGCTTGAGGCACGCTCAGTACTGTGTAAGTTTGTGGGATACCCCAAGAACTCTAGGGGGTATCTTTTCTATTCCGCAGAGGAACAAAAGGTTTTTGTTTCTCAGCATCCCCACTTCTTGGAAACTGAATTTTTAGAAAATCAGATAAGTGGGAGCGCAATAGAACTGGAATAAATTCCAGAACCACAAGCTATTACTGAAAGCTTGGTGGAACCAGAAGTTTCGGGAGAACCGGACATCCCAGCGCCACTCCGCAGGAATAGTAGGCAGTCTCATCCGCCCGAGAGATACTACGGTTTTCTCATAGACGGGGATCGAGAGGATTGCATCATTGAAAATGATGAGCCTACTAGCTTCCAGCAAGCCATTCAGAGCGGTGACTCAGTAAGATGGCCGGATGCAATGTGGACCGAGATGGAGTCCATGTACACCAACAAAGTTTGGACTTTGGATATTGCTCCAGAAGGGATAAAACCCGTAGGCTGCAAATGGATTTTCAGAAAGAAGATTGGTGTAGATGGGCTGGTTGAAACCTATAAAGCTAGACTTGTTGCGAAGGGTTTTCGTCAATGACCTGGATTGGACTATGACGAAACCTTTTCTCCAGTGGCTATGCTCAAATCCATTCGGATCCTTCTTGCCATTGTTGCCTTCCACGATTATGAGATCTGGCAGATGGACGTAAAGACGGCTTTTCTAAATGGAAATTTGGAAGAGTGCATCTATATGGATCAGCCGGAGGGTTTCATTCAGAGTGGGAGCAGCGATAAAGTGTGCAAGTTTCTTAAGTCCATTTATGGACTAAAGCAGGCATCGCGGAGTTGGAACATCTGCTTTGATGATACTGTCAAAGAATTCGACTTTATCAAAAATCCAGATGAACCATGCATTTACAGTAAGATTGTAGGGAGAACTGTGGTATTCCTCGTCTTGTACATGGATGACATTCTCTTAATAGGAAATGACATTCCTATGCTACAGTCAGTCAAAGGATTCTTGTCACAGTGGTTCTCCATGAAGGACCTGGGCGATGCCAACTACATTCTGGGGATCCAGATCTATCGTGATAGATCTAGGAGAATGTTAGGACTTTCGCAGTCCAGGTACATCGACACCATACTGAAACGAGTCAGTATGGAATATTCAAAGCGCGGTAATCTACCGGCTTGTCACGGAATCACCCTCTCCAAAGAGATGTCTCCCAAGACTGATTTAGAAAGAGCTCGCATGTCATCTATACCCAACGCATCTGCGGTAGTTTCTATAATGTATACAATGTTGTGTACCAGACCAGATGTAGCATACGCATTGAGCGTTGTAAGCCGGTATTAGTCAGACCCAGGGGAGAAACACTGGATAGCAGTAAAGAACATTCTCAAGTACCTGAGAAGGACTAAGGAGATGTTCTTGGCGTATGGCGGAAAAGACCTCCAGATCGAGGCCTTTACTGACTCTAGCTTCCAGAGTGACAAGGATGACCCCAAGTCCATGTCGGGTTATGTCTTTACCCTCAATAGAGGGGCGGTTTGTTAGAAGAGCTCCAAGAAGGAAACCGTTGCTGACTCGACGATGGAAGCGGAGTACATAGCTGCTTGCAATGCCGCAAAGGAAGCTATCTGTATGAAGAAGTTCCTCACGGAGCTTCAGGTGGTTCCTACCATTGTTGATCTAATACCGCTGTATTGTGACAACAACGGCGCCATAGCTTTAGCGAAGGAACCCAGGTCCCATCAGAAGTCCAGACACATTTTGAGGTGGTACCACCTGATCAGGGAGATCGTAGATCACCGAGAGATCGAGGTGAGGAGAGTAGATTCGGAGAATAACACTGCAGATCCACTCACGAAGGCCATAACCCAGACTCAGTTCGAACGGCTGATCGAGATGATAGGTCTTCGATACGCCAGTACATGGCCCTAGTGCAAGTGGGAGATTGTTAGTGTATATGCCCTAGAGGCCATTACTGTATCATACTAGTTTGTATATTACTTAATGAAAACTTGGGATATTCACAGTTGTATAGACAATCTTGCTCAAAATGGAAGTATGCTACTTGGTTTGTTTCTACTTCAATATGTGCATGTGTTTCTTTTAGCATATCACTTATACATATTAGTAGAGCCCTTAGGATCTTTTCTTGATTACCAGCGTTGTGATGGCAGTCACACTAGTGGGGGCTGGGTAATCTATAAGCACGTCCTTATACAGGTCCCTAGTCGTAGGATTATCGAGACGGGGCATCGATACTCCGGAGTTGACTAGCGTATACGCTTCTCATCCCAGCAGGGGAGATGGTCTGTCCCACAGCCATTAGTACGTCGTAATGGAGATAGTATGCGGATGCTCGTTAAGTTACGATTAAACTGGACAAGACTCGTCGGGAACTGTTGGTTGGTACTGTACCTATCATCGGATAACAGTTCCTAAGTGACAGGAGTACAGCTTAGTTCATCGACTTGACGCTGCTACTTCGCCTCGAGTGTGTTCCTAATGTACTTTGATTACTACCCTACCACGGCTCAAAGGAGTCATGCAAACAGGTAGTAGTTGGGTGCAGTCCCGAAGCATTTGGAGGCAGTAGCGGTTAGATAGGATTCGTCTCTCCCGGTATTGGAGGTTGATATCGCGCTGTGTCTAGGAGAGCTATTACACAAAGTCCCTGGCCAGGGCAAGCGAGATTTACTGGTAGTGTTTCCAGTAGTTTCTCAGGGTGTTCTGGGCTACACTCCGACATGACTTGTACCGCTATTAGGGGTCTGACGTTTACCGCCCTCCTAGGCCCGACATGCGATACTCTTAGATGAACAGACCGGACTGTATGGAGATTGTCATATTCAGGCTCAGTAGGAGTTCGGATGGGTTTACCTCATCGGCCTTCTTATCGACATCTACCTGGGGACCGTTACGTACAGCTAGTGCCACTTGCGGTCTGTGGTTAAACCCACTGCCAGCGTAGTGTCGAGTCTTTAGAGTCCCACACAAATAGTTTCCCTGCACTGGGCAAAAGGTGTAGAGGCCGTATGGTTTTACGGTAGGGCCGCGATCACTTACGTGCACTTGTCCGCATATGATGTTCGGGCAGACAATACTAGTGGGCTTTGGTTTAAGCCAGATCCTAGTATTGTATAGAAGGATTAGTTTTGTCTTCTGTGCATTCGCATTCTACGGAATACGGATGCGGGTGTGTATGCACGGTTGTGAGGAGCGAAGAAGGAGTTGCCTCATTAGGGTTTTGACCATTGATTCAGTCAAAACCATTATGAGGTGAGGAAAATATTTACTAATCTTTTTAATGATAATTGTGTTATGACTAATTGCTTTGACCATTTGACCATGTTGACCATTTGACCTAGTTGACCATTGTTGACTTGGATATTTCTTGTGAGCTCTAGACTCTTCTTATGGCTTGGATTTAATTTGACATGATAATGGTCAAATCAATGGTAACCATCACACTTTATCATGACAAAAGAATGGTAATTATTTTTCTCATGGATCATTATCTCTTTGGCTTTCTCTCTCATCAAAAAGAAAGCTCCCATGGTTCTTCTTCTTCCTCCTCTCTAAATTTTTTTATAGCTCTCATGTGTTGAGAAAAATAGAAATAAAATAGACAAACAAATCCATCTTCTTCCTCTACATCTCCTAGGACATAAAGCATAGCAAACTTGTTGCCCTAGTTACCTCGGCTTGAGGTGGAGCTCGGACTATAGACTCTCGGGTGGATCGTCTTCGACTCTAGGAGGCCGCGGAGGTGACCAAGATCCGAACCGATCCTCGGAGCTTGCATGGACGAGGAGGACAGCAGAGGGAAGAACCGAAGGACCGTTTTCGTAAGGTATAATCTCCTAAGTACAGTAGATAGAACCTCTAGATGTTTGTTAGAAATGGTTTGGCAAAAAATCCTCAAAATAGTCTATGTTACCTTGTGATAAAAATTTGTTTTTTACCTATTCCACCTCCCTGTAAGTACCGGGGTGGGTAACGTAGACTTACAGAACATCCTCAGATTTATGTGCCCGACTGGCCTCAACTAAAGATTCCATCATCTCACGCAACTCCAGCATACCGTCCTCTAGCCTGGCAATACGACCTGGAGAAGGCGGATCAATCTGTCCCTGAGGGGTAGGTGTACCGTCCTGATCGGTCCTCATCTCAGACAAGCCAGCTCAAATCTCATCTCTGGCGGCAGCCTTCTGGGCCCTCATAGTCTTCGGCGGCATAGTGGCTGGAACACGAAACAGGATTGATAAGAACATTGCAATTGAATCAAGGGATATCTGGAATCAAGGAAGGAAATGCAAGCAAATATGTCCTAAGATCACTTAGGCGGAGTACCGTATCGTAAGTATGCAGCGAAACATACACACGCTACGTCACTCTGCTTAAGTAACCTACTCCATCTACCAAGGGTCATCCTACACTCAGAAAGATAAAACCTATCGCTTTGATACCAACTTTGTCACGACCCGAATGTACGGAACGTGACTGGCACTTAAATTACGCAACGTCTAGAGACGTAATGTAATCTAAGTAAGCCAAAACCCAGAAATCTAAACTGTTAAATAAATAGAGTGAAGGAAAAACTTGTTTTAAAGAAAGTGATTTTAACAAAATAAGGTCACATTAAACATTTTAAAAGCATCAAGTTTTCCCGAAAATTTCGGCAGAGTTTCCTTTGTAAATACTGGCCCCAAACGGGTACAAAACAAGAATATACATAAGTAATGAATAAAGGCATCCCCAAGCGGGAGCTAGCTCTTCGCCAATGGCGGAATCACAACCACATGCAATATATATCATCGTAATATGAGATAAGCATCTAAAAACAAGAAATAAGAAAACACCACGTCGGCTTAAGTGAGTATGGACTCCAGAAATAGAATACATACAAATCTCACAAGCTCACCATCTAAGTCCAATATACAACTGGTGGAAAACGGTAGATAAGCTAGATAGAGAGAACTAGATACAATAATAATACACAAGGTGGGAACAAAAATATCCTCGCAACCCACCTACGAGCAAGCCGCAAGTCAATGCAAATGAAGCAAAAAGAGGAAGTACGCCCGCCGCTACTGTGTTGACGGGTCAGACCTGTAAGATACTGTGGCACAACGGGGGTGAGTTGCCAACTCGTGAGTAATAAGTAACATCTAATAAGGCTATCGTAAGCATGCACGCAAATGCGTCACAACCTACATATACCAATATGATACGATGCACTAGTATGAATGCAACATGAATGGATAATAAACATGAAATCCAGATATATCTGATATGAGAAGATCGGTATCCTTATCTTAGTAAAACTTTTGTACAATAAAACTGGAGTATCATCAGTGAAATTGACAGAAAATCCGTGTCAAGCATCGACACAATATCCTCAATATCTCGGGATCCATTAGTTCGGATCGGCCCATATCATGAAATTTCACGACTACGGTCGGTATCCTCTGGATATCCTCCGCGCCAGACATCACCAGTAGGTCATGCTCCCCAGCCAAGCTCATCGTCATCCACACGAATTTCTCGCCCCTGGGTACCTTACCGGGTCCACCATATACCCGAAACGGTTCATCCTACTCCTCGGATCGGGTCTTGAAAACCAAAAAAATAAGGGAAACTCATGGTGGACGACATATATATCATATCACGAGAAAACCGCAACTTGCATTTTTAAAATGATAATAAGCTTATAAATTTCTTGCGGTTTTCCCCAAAATCCAGAAATCTCATAAGTACTGAAATCTTCAAGAAGAATCACAATATGTAATCATGTCGGTGATGATGAATATCCATGATATCAATAATATGCAATGCGATGTATGTCTAGAAAACTATGTATGAATGATGCAATGAGGTATATATAACTAGCCATCATACGTATCCATCTTGATGAAATGAATATACAACTGCAAGTTCACATGTCGCATATGATGCAAATGCTCAGATACTGATTTAAGCAAGTTATCTAGTGTCCGTGATATAGAAATTACCAATGGCATGTGTGTTTGCATAAATAGTGCACGTGCGGCATGAACCAATGGTAATGGTGCAAGTGTCCTAGGTAAAAACGTCATAAGTAAGAAGATGAAATGCCATGCTATGAATGCTTGAGACTACGTATAAAGATGCAAGAACTACTATTAATCCTAACTATTGGGCGCCTTGCGTCATCCAAACGATCCCCCCATAGATGTGTACATCTACTCACAGGAATGCCTCGGCTAATCTTATCCAATCACAGCCTTTCCTTCCCTCGCCGCGTCCGACGTCTCCGCAACTGATCCTAGAATTGCACAATAAGTATATATATGAGGTTAGACATTTAAATAGTCATGAAGTCAAGACGATACGAAGTAACTAACATGAACTAACTAGACACGCGCGCACTTAGTACACAAAACGTGTACGACATCACCACGAACCACAACTAGGGGTCGCTATGCGTAGCAACCACCAATCCTAGAACCCAATTGTACCAATCGCGCATTCACATCACACTAAAATCTTAGAAATTAGGTTGTAGATCATCACAATCTCAAACTTAATTAAAATCTTTTTATTCTAAAAACCTAGAAAGCAACACTTAACCATTTTAGTGCAAAACTAGATGTTTTAGCAAACCCAGTGGCCACAAATTACACTAAATATCTTAATTAAGCCACACAAATATTAACTAATTTTAATTACACTTTTTACACACTAATCATGCAATTAATTTTTATAACCACTTACTTAAGATAATTAAAAGCAATATTAGTAAAGTAACAACTAGATTAGATTAAAAAGAAACCATTAGATGTTCACTACATTTAGCTAACTTAATTAAGTGATAAAAACTTTAATTTTTTAACCAAACCCTTCTCTTTATAATTCTATTTTGCAATTAAAGCTATATTAACATCTAATTAAAATTAGATTTAAGCAAATAATTAACAAGTAACAATTTGGATTAAGTTTTATACCTCAAGATTTTGGAGAAAAAATCAACATGCTAACTTTGGCCACCCAAAATGCTAAGTTACTTCAAGATCCAAGCTTAGGTTTGAACAAGGAATACTTGTGATAATTTTAATAGGAATTGGAGTTAATTTTATGGATTTTAGTGTGTAAATGAGGTATTTGCAAGTGAAAAATGATGAAGGAAGGGGATAGAGCTGCTGTCGAAATTGGGAGGAGAAAGAGAAAGAGAGAGAGGGGGAGAGAGGTAACCTTACCCCCACAACACGCACACCATTCCTCAATTATACATGCACCATACCTCTTTTATTTTCATTCTCTTTTATCTTTACTTTTCTTTTATTAACTATTTATCTTTTCTATGTAAAAGAAAACAAGACTAGAATCATCTAGATTTTAGAAAGTGAACATGTTGCAAAAAGGGTTTTAGTTGTATCATGGCACACAAAAATATATTAACCCATTCTAATTTGTAATTATTACTAATTTAGTGTATAAGTGTATGATTAAAATAATAATTAAAAATAAAAAATTAAGGAAAATATTTAAGTTACTAGCAATTAAATAAGTAACTAGTCAAGCACTCATGCAAGCAATTACATAATTAAAAATATGTATAATTATGTTTATGTGGGAAAAGTAATTATATCTCGGTTTACGGAAACCACGTATTATCACTAATTAACACGTAATTTGTTGGATATATGTATGCCCTAGAGGCCATTATATGTATAGTGGATGCTTGGACATGTATATACATTTTGCTCGACATGATAGTATGCTATCTGGTTTACTTTATCTTGACGTATTCATTTGATCATGCATCTTACTCGTTTGGTACATGTTGATAAAGCCCTCAGGATATTTTCTTGACTACTGGGACTATGATGCAGATCATACTAGTGGGACACGTGTAGTTTATGAGCATATTCTTGAACTGTTCATAGTCGTGGGTGTATCGAGACGGGGCATCAATATTCCAAAGTAGACTAGCGTATACCATTCTTGTCCCATATGATGGGCGATAGATGATCCCATATCCATCTGGTGTGGTGACACCAAAGATTGTATGCGGGTGCTCAGTGGAGACTGGGTACACTGAACGAACTCGCCGAGAACTCCTATGTGGTATTATATCTATCGTCGGATAGCAGTTCTCAGGTGACACTGGTACAGGTTGGTCTTTAGACCCAAGATCGTCATAGAGTCTTATGTGTCCTCCCACTGTACTTTAATCTCCACCCTACCACGGCTCTACTGAGTCGTCCAAACAGGTGTATTTTGGGTACAGTCCCCAGGCACATGGACGCAATGAGCGATAGGAGGGTTTTCGTCTCTCCCGGTATTGGGGGTTCATGTTGTCCAATGCTTGATTGGCTATAACAGGAAGTCCTTGGCCAGGGCTGCCGAGATTTACTGATAAGTGTTTTCAGTAGTTTCTCGATCTGTTATGAGACATACACCGGTATGACTTATTGAGTTATTGGGGTCGACAACACCATCCCTAAACTCGGTATGCAGCATATCTGATGAAGAGACCGGACTGTACGGTAAGTATTGCCAGTTGGCTCGATGGGAGTTTTGACAGGTTCGCTTGTTTTTCTTCCGATCGCTCAATACCCGGGTGGCCGTTACGTTTAGCTGACCGCTTGCAGCTTGTGGGTGTTTGATATGATCATCACCTACTGCCGGCGTATAGACAAGTCTTAGAGTCCCAAACAGGAGTTTCCCAACTCAGGCGAAACGATGTGGTGTGCATATGAGATATGCACGGGGACCTGATTAAATGCGTGTATGTGATACCATATATTAATCGGGCGTTTTTCTATTGGTCAGGTCATATTGGTCAGGTCGTATATGATATGACCGGTTTGTTAAATCAAGTATTGATTTAACATAGACTTT
Organism: Agapanthus africanus; assembly: GCA_030015575.1. NCBI lineage: Eukaryota > Viridiplantae > Streptophyta > Magnoliopsida > Asparagales > Amaryllidaceae > Agapanthus > Agapanthus africanus. The sequence continues at coordinate 297,491,758 of CM057347.1, forward strand.
TAGCTCACTTCTTTATTAAACCCTTTTCTATATTGATATATGCATGCATGTATGCACATGTTAATGTGTATGGACACATACATGCATACATTGTATCATGGTTGTTGATACACTGGTGATGGCAATGCAGGACTCACATGGAAGCAAATATCTATTTATATTTGTATTTGAGAAAATAAAATGGGATTAATTCATGGTTAAGAGTTTCTATACCCTTCTTCATTGACCTTGACTTCACCAAACTATTAACCATGATTTAATTCACCATTTAGGATTTAACTCATTTGCAAAATATCTAGATATTTGTTTACCATGGTTTAGGATGAGAGTGTAAAAATATTTATATTTTCTATTCTCATTTCCTTTTATCTTTATCATTATCACAATATTGAGCTCTTGAGTTGCCATCTTTTTCTTCCTCTCTCTCTTGATTTTTCTTTTGAGTGAGGTAGTAAAAAAGAAAGGGTTTTGAATAGAGAAAAGAAACCACTTCATCATTCTATGTGTAGGGTGTTTGCTCCACTTCTTTCAAGGATCAAGTGAAGCAAGGAGCTTTGTGCAAAGGGATTTCGGGTGGATCATCGTGGACTAGGAAAGCCTCTAGCGATCCGTTTCAAACTCTCAAAAGTCCAAGGGGTCACCAAGGGAAGTCTACAAAGATTGTAATTTCTTCACTTAGTGATAAATAGTTTTTTGTATGTGATACTTTTTGTAACACCATAGAATGCGATTAGTGTTAATTAAGCATTAATGCGGGTTTTTAGGGAAAATTTTACCAAATCGGTTTCCTCACATTTTATAACAATTAATTAATATTTTATTATTATTTGTTATGGCTTGCACACACATGTGCATGTTAATGTGAGCGTTAGTTAGTGTTAATCTCGTTAAGTGACAATGACACCTTAAGCTAATCATGTCCTAATTAACCTTGTCTTAATCTTGCCCTAGATATTTGTGTGAGAAATATCTAGTTGTTTTGGATTGAGAGAGAGAGAGAGGTGGCTAGGTGAGTCATGAGGCATTTAATGTGAGCATTAATGAGGTGAGGGAGAGAGTGAGTGTAAGGCTTTGGTACACCCTACACTCACCTCTCATCATTATCTTTCCCTCACTCTCTCATTCTTCTCTCATTCTCAATCTTTGTTCATCCCTTCGACTCTAAACTGAACCCTCACTATCCCTTCACTAAATCCTTGCAAAAACTTCATAAAACTTCATAAAAACACTTCATAAATCTTGGTTTAGCTACTAAGTTGCCTTGGAACTTGGAAAGCTAGGATTTTTAAGCAAGAGTGGCTAGGTAATGACCTCTACTGTTAATTAGGAGTTTATATTGTTGTGTTGCCTTGTAGTTATGGATTAGAACACTAAAGGTTTAGTTTCGTGCAAATATCGTATTTTTAGGGTCATTATGGAGTCTCTGTGATCTGCTGTAGAACCAGGTATTTGTTAGAAAAGTCCCATCACAGTGACCTAGTGTTGTGACCTAAAACCCACCATAAAAACCTGAGACAATTCCTAAATTTCGTAGCCGCAAATTTATTTCTTCTGGCCGCAAATTGCGGCCAGAGTGGGGGCTGGGGTATTGAATCTGGGTCGTGGGGTCTCTGGGGTTGTATGTGGTCTCGTGGAACTTACAACTTTCACTAATTGTTTGTATATCAAAATCTGGGATCACTTTGCTATAATCTAGTGTTTTAAATACGCGTATTATGTTATCCGACACGGTTCATGATCTTGGGTAGCTGCTGCACCTGGGTTGGTTTTGGGGTGTCGCCACACACGTTAACCACTAGACGAACACTTGAGCATTGGATTGGAGTTGGTGCATCGATCAAACGTAGTTTGTACGTGATATTGGTCGATTTCTGAGATTTTGCACTTGTTATATTTGTGTTAATAGGATCGTAGGCGGGTACTTCGAACGCTGCGAAGAAAGGGAAGCGGGTGATTGGATCTACCTAGCTTGTGATAGTCGGTGAGTAGATTTAACATTTACGGGGAAATCGCCCTTATGGCGTTAAGCGTCAGGGCTAGATATGATATGATATGATATTAGCCGCATGTTTATATCCACATATAAAGATGGTGCATGAACTTCATTGCATATTATTACTTATTGTGCCTGAACTTGTACCCTGTGGACACTACACTATTATTGACAGTTCATGTTGCACGAGCACTAATTGTATGCCACACACGCACACTGTCGGTAATTGCCATGATACGCACAACACTTATACATATGTGATATTGTATTGGTTAGGGACATTGAGACATGATCCTTATTTCCATTATGCATATGAAATATAGCGTACTTGCTATACCTACATGCTTACACATATGCCTTGCTATACCTACATGCTTACACACATATTTTGGTATAGCTACATGTACCTCACGCATACATACTTACATGTATACCCATATACCTTGCTATAGCTACATGTTCACTTTAAATGATGTTGCGTTGGATTTGGATAATTGGGAACCGCGTGATATATTTAATGACTTGATGCATTTAAATAGCGGATTTTCCCTTGATATGCTCATATTTTTGTTCTATGTTGAATACATTATATTACATGGATTTACACATTTAGATATGGATTGCATGTGATATTCTGTATTTGAGAACCGTAGGGATATTTCAAGAAATGTGTATTGTTTTGAAAACCCGGTTTCTCTCGATAAGATACATGGATTGCGAGTGTCGGAGTTGGACACTCAGGTTCCGTGAGACGTATGGATATGTGGATTGCGAGCTCAGGTTCCATGGATTGCGAGCTCAGGTTCCATAAATTGCGAGTGTCGATATTGGACGCTCAGGTTCCGTGAGATGTACAGATGTGATATGTGGATTTACATGTCGGTGTTGGACATGAGTATTTCATGATGTTTTTGAGTGCCGATGTTGGGCACTCAGGTTCCATGAGATTTACAGGATATGAGGGCCAGTATTGGTGACGGCGTCTGAGGATTTTAGGATTTGGGGTGTTGTTGATAGACACCAGGTTTTTCCATGCTGATGACTTGTGCATGAGGTTTATTATTTATCCCACACTCAGGATTTATTTGATATGCATTTAATTCATGTAGATATAGTACCCTGGTGGTGTACCTTGATCATGATAGTTACATATTCTTATTGCCATACTTATGCTATCAGATTATATGTGATAGATTATCGCTATTAGTGTATATTTGCGATTACAGTGTGATGTTATTTACTATTCACGAGTTGGAAACTCACCCCCGTTGTGCCGCAGTGTTTTGCAGGTCTGATCCTCAGAGTAGTCGCGGCAGGGCACCTTATTATCTCTACTTTTGCGGATAACGCTACGGTTGGCTGTGAAGCCTTTTGCTATAGGTAGGTTGCGGTTATCCGATGATGTACATTGTATATCTTTTGTAACTAATACTCTCCATCTACCACATTCATGTATTGACTTAGAGACGAGTTGTGAGGATCGATGTTGTATATTCTTATGGCTCTGGTTGTCGTGCTCGTGTGAGCCGGCCTTTATTTATGTGGATTATCCCATTTCTTTGCTACGGCGTCGTATATCAGTTGTGGTGGTTGTTTCCGCCTTTGGGCAAGATTTGCTCCCGTTTGGGGATGCTTTACTTATATCTTATGTTTGTACCCGTTTCGGGGCTAGTTTTTATAAAGGTGGTGCTGCTGAAATTTTTATAAAAAACAAACTTAAGTTTTAAGTTCTTATTTGAGATTTTAAAAGTGTTTCTATCCTTTACTTCTTGTAATGGTTTAGATTGCTGAGTTTTCGGCTTACTTAAATTGTGTTACGCCTGTTGACGTTACGTAGTCTAAGTGCCAGTCATGTGCCTAATTTTGGATCGTGACAAAGTTGGCATCAGAGTGCTAGGTTTTACCTTTCGGAGTATAGCATGACCTTGGTATGATGGAGAAGGTAGCTTAAGCAGAGCGACGTAGCGTGTGTATGTTCCACGGCATACTTATGACACGGTGCTCCGCCTAAGTGATCTTAGGACTTATTGCTTGAAATTCCTTCCGTGATTATATACATCATTGTGATTCAATTTCTGTGTCCTTATCGAATCATGTTTCCATTTCTAGTCTTTATGCCGCCAAAGACTACGAGGGCGCAGAAAGCGGCCGCGAGAGCCGAAGTCAGAGTTGATTCGTCCGAGATGATGACTGACCCAGGCGATACGCCTATTGTGCAGGAGCAGATTGATCCATCTTCGATGGACCGTATTGCTAGGCTTGAGGCCGGTATGCAAGATATGCGCCAGATGATGGGGACGTTGGTTAAGGCCAGTCGAGCGCAGCGATAAGAGGTTGTCCCACCTGTTACGGGGACTGTGTTGGTGCCTACTGTTCAGGTGGTTGTACCTGCAGCTACATAGGTGATCACCGTATCACTATCGGAGTTTATGAGGCTGAGGCCTCCGATTTTCACTGGCACTGATGCAGCTGAGAATCCCCAGTCATTTATTGATCGGATGGCCAGGATATGTCTTTCGCTGAGATGCTCCAACGCGAGATGGGTAGAGTTCACGAGCTTTCGTCTGGAGGGTTTGGCCCAGAAGTGGTGCGAGTCCTTAGAAAAGAGCAGAGCCGCAGGTCTTTCTCCTATGACCTGGGCTGAGTTCATGACGGTGTTTCTTGCGCGTTTTCTTTCACAGAGCGTCAGGGATGCTCGAGCACGCAGTTTCAAGTCATTACGCCAGACTCAGGATATGACGGTGGCCGAGTACGATGTGCAGTTTACCGAGCCGGCTATGTATGCTCCGTATTTGGTAGCTACTAAGGAGATGCGGGTCAAGAGGTTTGTTCGAGGCCTGCTTACCCAGTTGTTCCTCACTATCAGTGTTCAACATCGTGACACATATGCTGCAGCGGTGGACGCAACCCTTTTTGTTGAGGAGTGTCTTTCTGAGACGTCGGTTGTTCCGGAACCGAAGACGGTTCGTACTGGTGTATCAGCATGGAGGCAGGCGTTTAGACGCCGTGACAGTTTCCATTCAGATACTGAAAGTAGTGGAGGCTCGGGACGAGGCCAGCTTTTTAGCTCTTATCCCCAGGAGAGTCAGCAGTTTTCATCTGGATGTTTCCGGTGCAGGAGTTTGTGTCATCACGTTCGAGATTGTACTGAGCCACGTGAGGGCGAGGCAGCTGTACCATATGTCACCCTACCACCTTCTCCACCTCAGAGGTGTTGCTCCACGTCAGACTCATATTCAGAGAGGTCGTGGTCGCGGCGGTTTTGTGCCGAGGGGATGGGGTGGTAGAGGCGGAGGTCAGCCATTCGCGGGTAGAAGGCAGGCTCAGGTGTTTGCCTTGACTCATCAGGACGCGCAGGCGTTCAATGCAGTGGTTTCAGGTACTCTTTCTGTATGTTCTTTTGATGCGCATGTTTTGTTTGATCCGGGATCTACGCATTCGTATATTTCTAAGCACTTCGTGCCGAGGTTGGGCCGAGAGTCTTGTTTGTTAGTTCAGCCGCTTTGTCACGACCCGAAGGTACGGAACGTGACTGGCACTTAGATTACGAGACGTCTAAAGGCGTAACGTAAACTAAGTCAGCCAAAACCCAGAAAATCTAAACAAAAACCAATGAGAGTGAAGGAAACCTTTCATGAAAACAACTTAAAATCAATTAAGTTACATTAACTTTTTTTAAAAAACATCAAAAATTTCCGAAAATTTTGGCAGAGTCTCCTTTGTAAATTCTATCCCCAAAAATGGGTACAACAAGATATATAAACCTATAATAACAAAATGGCATCCCTAAGCGGGAGCTAGCTCTTCGCCCAAGGAGGATCACTACTGTAGGGTTCTTAGGCACTCTCAAGAGGTCTCACAAGGCATCAACCATGCCTATTTCAAATTTTACGGTGCCGAGAAACCCTAGACTAGATCGTTGACTAGAAATTTAGGCGAAAAACGAATCTAGTTAACAACTTAACTAAAGATAAGAAGCTACAACCTTTGTAGATCCGGATATCCACTTCCTTGGCTCCACGTAGGCGTCCTCTCGCTGTCCATCTCGAATCCCGGACTCAATCGTCGGCTTGATCGGAGAAATGGGTGGACTAGGTCGTCGGCTTCGTGCCGAAGATGATCTACGTTGAGGCATCACAAGTTCAAGCTCCGACTTCACAAATTTATGAAACTTGTGAAGAAAACACCCAAAACAACTTGGCAAGAGGTAGAGGGTGAAGAAATAGGAGGTGGGTTCACTTTAGAATTGGATTTCTCACTTTAGAACTCAAGTTGCCATTGATGGCATCAAGCTTTCTTTCTTGAAGAAGAAGATCAAGAAGAAGAAAGAATATGATAAGTGTTTTAAAAAGAAAAAGAAAATCAATACTTATCATAATCTCAACCATAGTTAAGTGTAGAGAATGAACTAGGGTTAGTTCAAATGGTTAGGGTTAAGCATGAGACAAGAATGGTGACTAAGTCAAAGCTTCATGAAGCTTCAATAAGAAACAAAGAAAGCCACCATTCTCATCATTATCTTTTCCAAATAAATAAATGAACAAATAAATGAATAAAAGAATATGCAAAACCCTAATCATTAAATTAACCATGGTTTAATTCTATACACTTAACTAAATGATCAAGTATCATCAAACATGATACAAATATGTGCACAAAAGTATATCACATATACTTCTTGCACATCAAGTGAGAAAATCCATATAAAGTGAACTAATACTAGCTAATGCAAAGTAATATATCAAATATATAATTATACATTAAATCATTAAATCAACACTTGACTTAACGATCCGGTCATATCGCATATAACCGACTAGTATCCTATGTATCGGCTTATCGAATCAATCGTTGATTCGATATCTAGGTTATATCGAATATAACCAATCGATACATCCATCGCGAGAATGGAATACGGTATCACATACACGCATCATTCTCGGTCCTGCACATATCTCATATGCACTCCTATTTCGTTTCGCTTGAGCCAGGAAACCTCTGTGTAGGACTCTAAAGACTCGTCAATACGCCGGTAGCAGATGATGATCATATCAAGCACCCACAAGGCGCAAGCGGTCTGCTAAACGTAACGGCCATCCGGGTCTTGAGCGATCAGAAGATCGACGAGCTAGCCCGCTCACACTCCTGTGAATCCAACCAGTAACACTTACCGTACAGCCCGGTCTGTTCGTCTGATAAGTCGCATATCAAGTCTAGGGGTGGTAAACGTCAGACCCCAATAACCGATAAGTCGTGCCGATGTGAGGCTCATAACGGGTCGAGAAACTACTGGTAACACTTACCAGCAAATCTCTGATCAGCCCTGGCCAGGGACTTCCCTGTTACGGCCAATCGAGCACAGCGCAACATCAACCCCCAATACCGGGAGAGACGAAACCCCTCCTATCGCTCATTGCCTCCATGTGACTCGGGACTGCACCCAAAGACCACCGTTTTGCATGCCCTCATGGACGTGGTAAGGTGGAGATCAAAGCACAGTGGGAATCACACAAGACTCTATGACGATCTCGGGTCTACAGACTAACCTACACAAGTGTCACCTGAGAACTGCCATCTGACGTGAGGTATAATACCATCTGGGAGTTCTCGGCGAGTCCGTCCAGTGTACCCAGTCTCCACTGAGCACCCGTATACCATCTCTGATGTCAAACACCAATGGATATGGGATCATCCATCGCCCATCTCATGGGTCGAGAAGCGTATACGCTAGTTTACACTGGTATATCGATACCCCGTCTCGATACACCTACGACTAGGGACCTTGAAGGATGTACCTATGGACTACCATGTCCCCACTAGTATGATCTGTATCATAGTCCAGGTAGTCAAGTACACATCCTAAGGGCTTTACCAACATGTAACTATAAGACAGTATAAAGAGATAAGTGTACATGTTAAGATAAAGAGTAACCAGATAGCATACTATCATATCGAGCAAGAAATTCATCTCTATATATGTCAAAGCATCCAATATAATATACATCATCTGTACAATACTGGCCTCTAGGGCATACATACAACTAACAATCTCCCACTTGCACTAGGGCCAGCTGCTGTAGTATCGCATACCGAGCATCCCGAAGAGTCTCTCAAACTGTATCTGGGGAATGGCCTTCGTGAGTGGATCCGCCGTGTTGTTCTTCGTGTAAACTCTCCTGACCTTGATCTCCTGGCAATCAACTATCTTCCGGATCAGGTGATACCGCCTCAGAATATGCCTGGATCGCTGATGGGACCTGGGTTCCTTGGCCAAAGCCACCGCTCCATTGTTATCGCAATACAAAGGTATTGGATGCTCAATGGATGGAACCACTCCAAGTTCAGTAATGAACTTCTTGATCCAGACAGCCTCTCTGGCAGCATCGTTGGCAGCGATGTATTCAGCCTCCATCGTCGAGTCTGCCACGGTTTCCTGCTTGGAACTCTTCCAGCTAACCGCCCCTCCGTAAAGGGTAAAGACAAATCCCGACTGCGACTTAGAGTCATCCTTATCACTCTGGAAGCTCGAATCGGTAAAGGACTCCACTTGGAGTTCTCCATTACCATACACCAAGAGCATCTCTTTAGTCCTTCGTAAGTACTTGAGAATGCTCTTCACAGCTGTCCAGTGACTCTCTCCAGGATCAGCTTGATACCTGCTCACTATACTTAGTGAGTATGCTACATCGGGTCTGGTACATAGCATCGCATACATGAGAGAGCCTACAGCCGAAGCATAGGGTATCCCTTGCATGCGAGCTCTCTCCAAATCAGTCTTGGGAGAGAGTGACTCCAGAGATCGTGGGCAAGTTCCCACGCTTGGATTCTTCTATACTAAACCTCTTTAGTATGGTGTCAATGTACCTGGATTGGGACAATCCCAATATCCGTTTGGATCTATCTCTATAGATCCTTATCCCCAATATGCAGGAGGCATCACCAAGATCTTTCATTGAGAATCTTTGTGATAAGAAGAGCTTGACCGATTGCAGCATAGGAATATCATTTCCTATCAAGAGTATGTCGTCCACGTACAATACGAGGAAGACAACTTTACTCTCTGCCACCTTCTTGTAGATACAAGGTTCATCTGGGTTTTTGACGAAATCAAACTCTTTGATAACGACGTCAAAGCAGATGTTCCAACTCCGCGATGCTTGCTTTAATCCATAAATGGATTTAAGCAGCTTGCACACCTTCCCGCTGCTCCCACTGTCTACGAAGCCCTCTGGCTGAGTCATGTATACGCACTCTTCTAAATCACCATTTAGAAAGGCGGTCTTAACATCCATTTGCCAGATTTCGTAATCATGATATGCAGCGATGGCAAGCATGATCCGGATGGATTTAAGCATAGCCACTGTGGAAAAGGTTTCGTCATAGTCCACACCTGGTCTTTGACGAAAACCCTTTGCTACAAGTCTAGCTTTGAAAGTCTCCACTTTCCCATCTACACCAAGTTTCTTCTTGAAGATCCACTTGCTCCCGATGGGTTTTACCCCTTCAGGAGCAATATCCAAAGTCCATACTTTGTTGGTGTACATGGATTCCATCTCGGACCGCATAGCATCCAGCCATTTCACTGAGTCCCTACTCGTGATGGCCTGCTCGAAACTAGTTGGGTCATCATCCTCCATGATGCAATCCTCGCTCCCTCCATCCATGAGAAAACCGTAGTATCTCTCAGGCTGGCGAGGAACCCTACTAGATCGGCGGAGAGGCTGGGGTTCGTCGGGTACTACTGAATCCTCTGGTTCCACTAAATCTTCTGTTGTGTTTTGTTCAGCTGGAACCTCTTCCAGTTCTACCTCAGAGCCACTAATCTCTTTTGCAAGAAATTCCTTTTCTAAAAAGGTGGCATGTTGAGCAACAAATACTCTTTGTTCCTCACTGTGGTAGAAGATATACCCTCGCGAATGTTTGGGATATCCAACAAATTTACACAATACAGACCTTGCCTCGAGTTTGTCCGGTTTTTGTCTTTTGACATAGGCCGGGCAACCCCATATCTTTATAAAATTAAGATATGGTCTCTTCCCTTCCCATATCTCATATGGTGTGGTAGGCACAGATTTGGTGGGAACCCTATTCAATAGGTATGCTGCTGTTTCCAGTGCATATCCCCAGAAGGAAACAGGTAACTCAGCTACACTCATCATAGAGCGCACCATATCTAATAGGGTGCGGTTCCTCCATTCAGATACACCGTTGTGCTGTGGTGTATATGGAGGAGTTAGCTGAGAGAGAATCCCATTCTCTTTTAGGAAGTCCAGGAATTCAATGCTCAAGTATTCACCTCCTTGATCAGATCGTAGGATTTTAATACTTTTTCCGGTTTGGTTCTCAACTTCTTGTTTATATTCTCTAAATTTCTCAAAAGCTTCTGATTTGTGTTTCATCAAGAACACATACCCGAATCTAGAGAGATCGTCAGTGAATGTAATGAAGTATGAAGAACCATCCCTGGCATGTGTAGACATGGGACCGCATACATCACTATGTATCAGTCCCAAGAGTTCGGTAACTCTTTCTCCGTGTCCCGTAAACGGAGTTTTGGTCATCTTGCCTTTGAGACATAACTGGCAAGTGTCATAAGATGAAAATTCAAACGGATTTAAATATCCATCTTTATGCAACTTAGCTAGTCGTGTCGCATTGACGTGACCCAGTCTACAATGCCACAAGAAGGATTCGTTCAGTTCTGAACTCTTCCTCATGTGTGTGTTTGTTATGCTCAGAACTGTTGATTGGTTTAGAACATAAATGCCATTGCACAACGTGCCTGATCCAACCAACTTTTGGTTACGGAAAATGTTCATAACATTGTCCTGTAATACAAAATTATATCCCTCTTTGCTTAACAAAGAAACCGATATAATGTTGCATATCAGGTTCGGCATGTAATAGCATTCGTTCAGAACCAATGTATTACCAGTTGGTAATACAAGGTGATATTCCCCGACAGTCTTAGCTGCAACAATTGCACCATTTCCAACTCTAATGTCTTTATCACCTTCTCCAAGTTCTCTACCTTTCCTAAGCCCATGTAACTGATTACATATATGGGATCCTGACCCGGTATCTAATACCCAGGACGTAGGGCAAATGGAGAAACAGTTCTCTGTAACGAACACACCCGAAGAAAATGCATCATCATATACTTTCTTCAATCGGGTGGCATGGGAATCCTGGTATTCCCCTATATCCTGTCCATTCCTATAACTCTTATAAGAAAGAACGGAACCAACGTTCCCCAGCACAGTATAACATGCGGGTTCGGTCAATACATCCATATTATTATCTTGATTAAGGCATGAAATGGTCGCTACCTGGAGAGAAAGAGAAGAAAACACTTTAGCGTATGCTCGTGCAAGATCAGATTGGTTATCATCTTATCTAATCAGGATGGCTCCCACTAGTTTTTATCAAATCTTCCTTCAAACCCTAAAAGGAAAGACTAGCCGAGATTAATTACACCCTACAACTTCGTCGATCTTTCAGCCAGGCCAGTGTCGGTACTTTGAGGGAGGTTCCCCGTGCTTTCGCATGGAACTAATTAATGTAAACCTCGTTTTCCCAGAGGCATAACCCCGTTGACACCTTTCTAGACACCTACTTGATCGGCTAATTGTAGTGTGCAAAACTCTCCCAGGAGTAACTCTTACTCGCAGTGGGTATCGGGATCCAACTATCTCATAGAAGGTATGCAATTTCATTGCAAATTTCAACACTTGAAATTCCCGATAATATTTTGCCCCAAGCATCCTATGACCTTGACGGAGGTCAACAAATCACAGGGTGCAAGTCAAGTTCAACCCGTCATTTCTTGATTGAATCAAACCCACCCGCACGACCCTTGACGGAGGTCAACAAGCTCGTACGACTACCCTAATCCAATCTGCATCATATGCATAAGCAGATAAATACTAGTTAGCTACCGCACACTACGCCTTGACGGAGGTCAACAAACGTAGCACGAATACTAAGTAGGATTTATCTGAAATGACGGAGGGCTACGTCAGGTTTTTCTGAAAACCTATTGCGTAATGAACTTGATATCGTTGTAGAATCAAATGAAGTTTTGAAATGGAGTGATTTTGAGGCTTTTCTAGTTTTGCTAAAGGGGTCACTCCCGGTGAAGGGATCGTCGGCCCTTTCCTCGTCGAATGAGGTGCGGGATATATCATATATATCACTGTGCAAAGCATAAACTATAGAAGCAATCAAAAGTCAAACCGAGTGTGTAGCATCTGCCAGTTATTGCTAAAGGAGTCACTCCCGGTAAAGGGATCTCGGTCCTTTCCTCATCGAATAAGGTGCAGGGTATATCATATATACCGCTATGCAAAGCAAGAACTGTAGCTACCTGTTTTGTTTAAAATTTGATTCTACAACATCTTAGGTTTCTTTTCTTTCATTAATCACATTAATGAAGTCCCATCATTTAAGTACCTAAACATCACAGATAAATACGACGTACACTTATGCCATCCGCATTCGCCTCGATGTCCCCTCGTGCACCGTTAGGTTAGGTAACTAACGGCAGAGCGGGGCAGGGCTAGCGCGGGTGTAAAACATAAGTAACGCCTATATAATATATCATATATACTATATAAAGTATCTATCACATAACATCACATGATCACATCACAGATATCGCAGCAGAAGAAACATATGAAACATTGGATATACTAGGACGTCCGTGTTTTCTATACGAGCCAGTATAAAACACGGATTCCACGGTCGTGATGAATAGCCAATCCCACACCCCTAGACCCCTACGAGAGCGGCAAGCAACCCTGCCAATTCTTGGGTTAGGAGACCCGGACTCGACTCCTCGAGTTGGTCTCCCACTGAAACCCAGAACCCGGTTACTTGTGCTCCCCTCCTTGGGTCTATCCTAATGCGGAAAAGTAAATAATATACAAAAGGTGACGACTTCCGCAACCTGGAAGTGCCCCAATAAAAGAATATTACATACAAGTTTTTACATGAATGAAAATGAAAAACACTCATCTCACATAAAAACCCCCGGCTATTCAAACACGACAATCCAATATAACATATCCAGCAACACATAACATCACATGTCATCAACGTAAGTAAATATGCGCATCCCAATTGTCGTTGACATATAGCAACGAAACCGGCGATATCACATATTACACTTACGGTCACAGAAAAGAAAGTGTAAAACTACAACAATTGGAATCCGCAACCCCTTTAGACATCGCATGCCTAATCAAAATGAAATACTTAGACATCACATGCCTAACAGTTATAAACCCCGCATTTTAGTCTCATTATCGAAAACTCTTTTCAATATCAAATGAAACTAAACCGCTAGATTTATATCATTCATTCAGTTATCTCATAACTGTTTGTGAATTCCAATTATTGTATCCCATTTCGGATAAATAGAAAATATTAAACTTTCCGATCGAACATTCGAACACCCAAGTTTTCCCGAAACCGTCCAACACATGAAATAGGTTCAAAGACATTCACTTCATGCCTCAGTACCAACGGTCCAGCCGTAGAAGGGTCAAGCCAACGCCTCACATGTGGCACGCCGTACTGCCCCAAACCCGAAGGTTCAAAGGGCAGTTCAAGACGGTCACATAATCGAGTTAAGGTTTGTTGTCTTCTAGAGGGACCATCGCGTTACTTTCACTACTCAGAACGTCCTTAAACCACACAAAAATCCAACACTTGGATATTTTCCGGCAGGGGAAAAGTTGGGTATTTCTATCCGGTCGGACTTTTTAACATATTCAAAAAATTATCCGGAAAGCACTTAGACAAAGTTCGATAATCCGATCGAAATACTGAGTCCCCAATACAACCCAGAATACTCAACTCTTGAATAAATATTAAAAATTCCCAGAGAACTCAGCACTGAATAAAAGAAGTTACTGTGCAAAATAGGGTGGGTGACGTCATCATACGGCCGCGGAACCGCCGCAGAAGCCAGGCTTCTGCCGCGGTTCCGCCGCACTTTGGAGGAATTGGGTGATCGTGTTCACAGTAATTCTTAGAAAGTCCTGCTGAATTTTCTGCATATTTTTAATTTGGAAAAAACCCAGTTTTTAAAAAAATGTACAGAGAGCAACTTTGATATTAGGGTTTCGGTTCGATCGGACTTCAAACTCCGTCTAGACTTCGCCTAAGGCTCTAGCTAGGCTTTGATACCACTGTAGGGTTCCTAGGCACTCTCAAGAGGTCTCACAAGGCATCAACCATGCCAATTTCAAATTTTACGGTGCCGAGAAACCCTAGACTAGATCGTTGACTAGAAATTTAGGCGAAAAACGAATCTAGTTAACAACTTAACTAAAGATAAGAAGCTACAACCTTTGTAGATCCGGATATCCACTTCCTTGGCTCCACGTAGGCGTCCTCTCGCTGTCCATCTTGAATCCCGGACTCAATCGTCGGCTTGATCGGAGAAATGGGCGGACTAGGTCGTCGGCTTCGTGCCGAAGATGATCTACGTTGAGGCATCACAAGTTCAAGCTCCGACTTCACAAATTTGTGAAACTTGTGAAGAAAACACCCAAAACAACTTGGCAAGAGGTAGAGGGTGAAGAAATAGGAGGTGGGTTCACTTTAGAATTGGATTTCTCACTTTAGAACTCAAGTTGCCATTGATGGCATCAAGCTTTCTTTCTTGAAGAAGAAGATCAAGAAGAAGAAAGAATATGATAAGTGTTTTAAAAAGAAAAAGAAAATCAATACTTATCATAATCTCAACCATAGTTAAGTGTAGAGAATGAACTAGGGTTAGTTCAAATGGTTAGGGTTAAGCATGAGACAAGAATGGTGACTAAGTCAAAGCTTCATGAAGCTTCAATAAGAAACAAAGAAAGCCACCATTCTCATCATTATCTTTTCCAAATAAATAAATGAACAAATAAATGAAAAAAAGAATATGCAAAACCCTAATCATCAAATTAACCATGGTTTAATTCTATACACTTAACTAAATGATCAAGTATCATCAAACATGATACAAATATGTGCACAAAAGTATATCACATATACTTCTTGCACATCAAGTGAGAAAATCCATATAAAGTGAACTAATACTAGCTAATGCAAAGTAATATATCAAATATATAATTATACATTAAATCATTAAATCAACACTTGACTTAACGATCCGGTCATATCGCATATAACCGACTAGTATCCTATGTATCGGCTTATCGAATCAATCGTTGATTCGATATCTAGGTTATATCGAATATAACCAATCGATACATCCATCGAGAGAATAGAATACGGTATCACATACACGCATCATTCTCGGTCCTGCACATATCTCATATGCACTCCTATTTCGTTTCGCTTGAGCCAGGAAACCTCTGTGTAGGACTCTAAAGACTCGTCAATACGCCGGTAGCAGATGATGATCATATCAAGCACCCACAAGCCGCAAGCGGTCTGCTAAACGTAACGGCCATCCGGGTATTGAGCGATCAGAAGATCGACGAGCTAGCCCGCTCACACTCCTGTGAATCCAACAAGTAACACTTACCGTACAGTCCGGTCTGTTCGTCTGATATGTCGCATATCAAGTCTAGGGGTGGTAAACGTCAGACCCCAATAACCGATAAGTCGTGCCGATGTGAGGCTCATAACGGGTCGAGAAACTACTGATAACACTTACCAGCAAATCTCTGATCAGCCCTGGCCAGGGACTTCCCTGTTACGGCCAATCGAGCACAGCGCAACATCAACCCCCAATACCGGGAGAGACGAAACCCCTCCTATCGCTCATTGCCTCCATGTGACTCGGGACTGCACCCAAAGACCACCGTTTTGCACGCCCTCATGGACGTGGTAAGGTGGAGATCAAAGCACAGTGGGAATGACACAAGACTCTATGACGATCTCGGGTCTACAGACTAACCTGCACAAGTGTCACCTGAGAACTGCCATCTGACGTGAGGTATAATACCATCTGGGAGTTCTCGGCGAGTCCGTCCAGTGTACCCAGTCTCCACTGAGCACCCGTATACCATCTCTGATGTCAAACACCAATGGATATGGGATCATCCAGCACCCATCTCATGGGTCGAGAAGCGTATACGCTAGTCTACACTGGTATATCGATGCCCCGTCTCGATACACCTACGACTAGGGACCTTGAAGGATGTACCTATGGACTACCATGTCCCCACTAGTATGATCTGTATCATAGTCCAGGTAGTCAAGTACACATCCTAAGGGCTTTACCAACATGTAACTATAAGACAGTATAAAGAGACAAGTGTACATATTAAGATAAAGAGTAACCAGATAGCATACTATCATATCGAGCAAGAAAGTCATCTCTATATATGTCCAAGCATCCAATATAATATACATCATCTGTACAATGCTGGCCTCTAGGGCATACATACAACTAACAACTACCACACGCAATATATATGTAATATCAAGCAAATGAGCATAAAGAAATGCTAAATATAAGAAAACACAACGTCGGCTCAAGTGAGCTCGACCCAAAAGAAACCACATATACACAAATCTCTCAGTCTCATCACTAGGTCGCATATACAAATAAGAAGTGGTAGATGGAGAATACTAGATACAAAAATAGTACAAAAAGAGATAAAAGTGTCCTCGCAACCCACCTACGAGCAATGCCGCGAGTCTGAGCAAAAGAAACCAACAATAAGATAAGCCCGGCGCTACAAGGCTGACGGGTCCGACATGCAAGACACTGTGGCACAATGGGGGTGAGTTGCCAGCTCGTGAGTAGCAAGTAACATCTAATAAGGCTATCGTAAGAATGCACGCAAATGCGTCACAACATGTATGTCTAGATGTGATGTAATGCCACTAGTATGTATGCACATGTGTGCAACATCAATAGGAAATCCTTAAGTGTTTTAAAATACTATAAGCTCTACATTTTTAACTTAGAAAAGAATATCTGTGCAATAGCTAAAGTACCATCAATGAAATCATCTAAAAACCGTGTCAAGAACACCAAATATGGAAATACATCTGTCTTAATGTCTCAATATATCGGGCTCCGTCAGTCCGGATCGGCCCATATCATCAAATCTCACGACAACGGTCGGTATCCTCTGGATATCCGCCGTGCCAGACATCACCGGTAGGTAGTCTTCCCCTGCCAGGCTCATCGTCTACAACTCGATCTTCTTGCCCCGGGGTACATACCGGGCCCACCATGTACCCGAGACGGTTCATCCACTCCTCGAATTGGGTCTCAAAATCCAACAGAAAACATGAAAACTCATGGTGGACGACACATACATCACGAAAAAACCGCAACTTTATTTTAAAAATGATAATAATAAGTTTTTGTTAAATTCTTGCGGTTTTCCCCCAAAATCCAGAAATCGCAGCAATACTGAAATCCTCAGGAAAATTATAATACCCAACATGTTGTATATGATAAATGCCTATGATATCAAGGTATGCGATGTGATTTGTGGCATGGAAATTACCAAACGTGTGTGTGTTACATGAATAGTGCGCGTCCAACATGAGCCAATGGTAATGATGTACGTGTCCTAAGAGGTGATATCACACATGTGTATATGAATAACCATGCAATGCCAGCAGAAGAATAGCTATAAAGATATGCAATGAATGAGATGCTTAACTAACTAACTAGGCATATAGTTGCAAGTAATAAAATGTTCCTAACTATGGGACGCCTCGTGCCATCCAGACGATTCCCCCATAGATGTATACATCTACTCACCTGAATGCCTCGCTAATCTGATCCAACCACCGCTTTGCCTTTGCGCGCCGCGTCCGATGTTTCCGCAACCGATCCTAGAATTGCATAACACACAACATAAGATTTCACCTCGTGAAACAACGCAAGTCACCATATGAAAAAATCAACGCTCATAAATTAGGCACAACGTGCACTCGGTGTGCGGAAAACACACGAAAATCGCGAAAACCTTAACTAAAATCGTCGTTTCGGGGCAACCGCCAAAACCAAAACCCGACTAGACCAAACTGCGCATTCGCACACCCTACAAGTAGTAGTAGATGCTAATAATGTCGACAATATCTCACAATTAAGTCACTTCCTAATTTTAAGAAAAACCTAGTAAGCGTTCACGGACAAATTTCGATGCAAACCTCGCGAATTAACGATTTAGCGATCGCAACGTCGCACAAACGTCCGATCTAACCCACTAGATGGCCACAATACTAATTTAAACCCACTTATCCAACTTCAAACCTTAACTACAACATCACCCCTTTTCTTGAAATTTCATATATAAGAATTTTTTAACTAAAATTCACACTTAAACTTTCTAATCTAGCATATTTAAACTACAATTAAACAACTAGATTAGAATTATACCTTACAAGTTGTGATCCCCTTGCACTAAGCCTCCAAAATGGCCTCTTTTCTCCTTGTTTTAACCCAATTTGGGCTTGAGGAGGGATGGCTTAAGGTTTTGGTTTGAATTAGAGAAGAATTTTGTGAATTTCGGAGGATTTTTGCATGAATTTTGAGCTAAACAAAATGGGGAAAATGGGAGGGGGTTTGCTGTAGGTTGCTCGACCTGGGGGTAGAGGAGGAGAGTGAGAGAGAATTGTGCGAAAAATTCTACACAAAAAGCTTCTTCAAAGGTCAATTAATGAATGTTACATCAATTTTTTACAAAAAAACCATTTTAATGCATTTTTTAAACCATAAAACCACAATTCTTGGAATTTTTTGGTAAAATTATTGTTACACTATATTTTAGTTTATAATGGTTCCTAATTATGTAATTTACCCAATTAAATTTGTATTTATCACTAATTTAATGTATTTTTAAAAGCTTAAAATAATATTAAAATTAATTAATTAAGGAAATTTTTTTAAATAACTAGAAAATTTTAAGTGACAATTTAGTGACCAAATTTTAGCAATATATTATCTAAATTTTGTATAATTAGGCCTATATTGAAAAATACTTATTTTGACTTTTTACGGAAAAGACTGCTTATTTTGCCGATTATCGAAAAAACTGCCTAAACGATTTTCGATGCGTTACACGCTTGTTCTGATTACTCCTGTTGGCGATTCTTTCGTCACGCGATATGTGTTTCAGTCGTGTGCCGTTTGTATTGGAGATAGAGATTCGTCCGTCGACTTGATCTTTCTAGATATGTTGGACTTCGACGTTCTCCTTGGCATGGACTGGTTAGTTGCTTGCTATGCGTCTGTGGACTGCCATGAGAAGACAGTCAGTTTTATTTTTCCGGGCAAGTCTGTTCGGGTTGTGCAGGGGGACCGGGGTGCCACCCCTCACAATTTGATTTCAGCCCTTTGCGCTAGTCGGCTTGTGAGGAGGGGATGTCGGGGATTCTTGGCTTTCATTTGCGATACTGGAGCCACAGTAGAGTCGTTGGATCGGGTTCCTATCGTGCGAGAGTTTCCTGACGTTTTTCCTGATGAGTTACCTGGTTTGCTACCAGAGCACGATATTGTGTTTTGCATTGATCTGATTCCTGGCACGAGGCCTATTTCTATACCGCCTTACCGGATGGCTCCGGCAGAGCTTAGAGAGCTTAAAGATCAATTGCAAGAGTTTCTTGATAAGGGACTTTTGCGTCCAAGTGTTTCGCCTTGGGGAGCTCTTGTTCTGTTCGTCAAGAAGAAGGTGTAGGGTTCCTAGGCACACTCAAGAGGTTCCACAAGGCATCTACCATGCCAAATTCAAAATTTTAGGTGCCGAGAAACCCTAATATAGATCGTTAACTAGAGGATAGGCGAAACAAACAAGCAAGCAAACTACTTTGGTACTAAGTGAATGGAAATACAACCTTTGTAGATCCGGTCCTCCACTTCTTTAGCTCCATGATGACGTCCCTTCGCTGCGATCACCGAGATCCCGGACTCTAGCGATGGTTTCGTCGGAGAAATGAGCGGGCTAGGTCGTTGACTTCGATGCCGAAGATGATCTACGTCGAGGCAACTCTAACTCAAGCTCCATCTTCACTTGGTCATGAAACTTGTGAAGATAACACACTCTACTACATGGCAAGTGGTAGAGGATGAAGAAATAGGAAGTGGGTTCACTTTGGATTTGGATTTCTCACTTGATTTCATCACTTAGAAATTTTCAAGAAAGCTTTCTTCTTCACTTGAAGAAGATGATGAAGAAGAAGGAAAAAGAATTATCTTTTTAAAACTAAATCAAGTGAAACATTATCATAATGCAATCATGGGTGAAGTAACACATGTAGAGAATAAACTAGGGTTTAGGTTTAATGGTTAGGGTAAGGCAAAAGACAAAATGGCTAGACTTTTCAAAGCTTCATGAAGCTTCAAGTAAAAACCAAAGAAAACCACCATTTTTATTTCTTGCCAAAAAAAATGAATAAAACAAATAAAACCTAACCATTAACCTAAACATGGTTAAAGTGATACACACACCCAAGTTTGCATATATCATCAAACATGATACAAACTAGTGCACAAACATATATCATATTTATACAATGTGCACAATCAAGTGAGAAAATAATCTTAAGTGAACCAATACTAGTTAATGTAAAGTAATATATCAAATATATAATTATACATTAAATCATTAAATCAACACTTGATTTAATGATCCGGTCATATTGCATATAACCGACTAATATCAAGTGTATCAATGTATCGAATCAACATTTGATTCGGTAACCCGGCTATATCTCATATAACCGTCCGATGATACAAATCGCGAGAATAGAATTCAGTATCACATACTGGTAGTATTCTCGGTCCCGCACATATCTCATATGCGCTCCTATTTCGTTTCGCTTGAGCCAGGAAACCTCTGTGTAGGACTATAAAGATTCATCAATACGATGGCAGTAGGTGATGATCCTATCAACCACCCACAAGCCGCAAGCAGTGTAACACTTCGAAAATCGTTTAGGTAATTTTTCGGTAATCGGCTAAATTAACAGCTTTTTCCGTAAAAAGTCAAAATAGGTATTTTTCATTATAGACCTAATTATACAAAATTTAGATAAGATATTACTATAATTTGGTCACTAAAATGTCACTTAAAATTTTCTAGTTAAATAAAATAAAATTCGTAATTAATTATTTTTAATATTATTTTAAGCTTTTAAAAATACAATAAATTAGTGATAAATACAAATTTAATTAGGTAAATTACACACTTAGGAAATATTATAAACTAAAATTTAGTGTTGATAAAATTTTATCAAGACTTTTCAAGATTTTTGTTCTATGGTTTAAAATTTTATTCAAAAATGGCTTAAAATGGGGTTTTTTGTGTAAAAATTGATGTGATAGTCATTAATTGAGCTAGGGAAAGGGTTTTTGTGTAGAATTTTCTACACCATTCACACACACACACCCTCCTCTAACCTCAGGTCGAACTTGCTGCTGCCCCCTTCTTTTTTTTCCCTCATTTCTCTTGCTTTAATTCTTGCAAAAATCAACAAAATCCATAAAAAAAAATACACACTTTTCCTTCTCAAATTCAAACCAAAACCCAAATCCATCCCTTCCCTAACCCTAATTTGTTTGAAAAGTGAAGAAAAGAGGTGTCTTGGAGGCTAGTGCAAGTTTGGAATCAACTCTTGTAAGGTATAAATTCTAATCTAGTTGCTTAATTTGCTAGAATTAATAGTTCAAGTGTGAATTTTAGTTATAAATTCTTGTTTTTGAAATTTCAAGAAAAGAGGTAATGTTGTAATTAGGGTTTGAAGTTGAATAAGTGTGTTTAGGTTAGTTTTGTGGCCATCTAGTGTATTTGGTCGGATATTTGTTCGATGTTGCGATCGCGATATCGTTAATTCGCGATGTTTGCTTTGAAATCGGTATGCAAATTGCTTACTAGTTTTTCTAAAAATTTAGGAGGTGATCTAATTGTGTTATTTTGGCGATATAATTAGCATCATATATGAATATCAGTGTGCGTGAATGCGGGGTTTTGTCTAGTCAGGTTTTAGTTTTGACGATTGCCCCGAAACGGCGATTTTAGTTAAGGTTTTAGCGATTTTCGTGTATTTTCCGCGTACCGAGTGCACGTTGTGATTAATTCAAGAGCGTCGATCTTCTCATAGTGTGAGTTGCGTCATTTCAGAAATCTATAATCTTATATTGTCTGTTATACAATTCTAGGATCGGTCGCGGAAACATCAGACGCGGCGCGCAAAGGCAAGGCGGTGGTCGGATCGGATTAGCGGGGCTTTCAGGTGAGTAGATGTATTCATCTATGGGGGAATCGTCTGGATGGCGTGAGGAGCCCCCTAGTTAGAATTACCTTATTTCTTGCTACATATGCATTGTCAGTTAGCTAACCCCCCTCCCCCCCTCATTCACAATTCATACATTTATAGCTTTTCGTCTGCAAGATTTGCATAGGATATTCATACACACATGTGAGATATCACTTCGTAGGACACGAACACCATTACCATTGGCTCATGTTGCACGGGCACTATTCATGTGACACACACGCCTTTGGTAATTGCCATGCCACGAGTACTGTAGGACCTGTTTCGTTTAGTATCACCATTTGCATTATACACGATATATGAAATCGCATAGCATGTATATACCTCGCATCATCTTCATACTTACATAGATTCTAGCCGCAAATCACATCGCATACCTTGATATCATAGACACTTATCATATAAAACATGTTGGGTATTATGATTTTCTTGAGGATTTTAGTATTACTGCGATTTCTGGATTTTGGGGAAAACCGCGAGAATTTAACAAAAGCTTATATTTATTATTTTTTAAAACAAAGTTGCGGTTTTCTCATGATGTATGTGTCGTCCACCATGAGTTTTCATGTTTTCTGTTGGATTTCGAGACCCGATTCGAGGAGTGGATGAACCGTCTCGGGTACATGGTGGGCCCGGTATGGTACCCCGGGGCAAGAAGATCGAGTTGTAGACGATGAGCCTGGAAGGAGAAGACTACCTACCGGTGATGTCTGGCGCGGCGGATATCCGGAGGATACCGACCGTTGTCGTAAGATTTGATGATATGGGCCGATCCGGACTGACAGAGCCCGTTGTATTGAGACATTGATACAGTGAGACATTGAGACAGATGTGTTTTCATATTTGGTGTCGATGCTTGACACGGGTTTCAGATGATTTCTTGGTGATATTTAGCTATTATACAGATATTCTTTTTTCTAAAGTTAAGAATGCAGAACTCATAGCATTTAAAACACTTAAAGATTTAGTATTGACATTGCATACATGTGCATGCATACTAGAGGTATTACATCACATCTGGACATACATGCTGTGACACATTTGCGTGCATTCTTACGATAGCCTTACTAGATGTTATATTCTACTCACGAGCTGGCAACTCACCCCCGTTGTGCCACAGTGTCTTGCAGGTCGGACTCATCAGTCTAGTAGCGGCGGCTTATCTTGTTAGTGACTTCTTTTGCTCAGACTCGCGACATTGTTCGTAGGTGGGTTATGAGAGCCCTATTATCTCTTTTTGTACTGTTTTTGTATCTAGTATTCTCTATCTACCACTTTTTATTTGTATATGCGACCTAGTGATGAAACTGAGAGATTTGTGTATATATGGTTTCTTTTGGGTCGAGCTCACTTGAGCCGACGTTGTGTTTTCTTACATTTTGCATTTCTTTATGCTCTTTTCTGGATATTGCATATATATATTGCGTGGTTATGATCCGCCTTGGGCGAAGAGCTAGCTCCCGCTTGGGGATGCCATTTTGTGATTACAGGTTATATATCTTATTGTACCCATTTTAGGGGATAGTATTTACAAAGGAGACTCTGCCGAAAATTTTGAAAATTTTTGATGTTTTTTTTAAAAAGGGTTCGATACAACTTAATTGATTTTAAAAATCGTTTTCATGAAAGGTTTCCTTCACTCTCTTTGGTTTCTTTTGGTTTAGATTTTCTGGGCTTTGGCTAACTTAGTTTACGTTACGCCTTTAGACGTCTCATAACCTAAGTGCCAGTCACGTTCCGTACTTTCGGGTCGTGACAAAATTGGTATCAGAGCCTAGGTTTTACCTTTCTGAATGTAGGACGACCTTGGAAAATGGAGTAGGTGAATTAAGCAGAGTGGCGTAGCGTGGGTATGATCCGCAGCATACTTACGATACGGTACTCCGCCTAAGTGACCTTAGGACATAATTGCTTGTATTTCCTTTCTTGATTCCTTGCATTCCTTGATTCAATTGGAATGTTCTTATCAGTCCTGTTTCTTATTCCAGCTTCGATGCCGCCAAAGACTACGAAAGCTTAGCGGGCTGCCGCTAGGGATGAGATTCGAGCGGGCTCGTCTGAGGCGAGGATCGAGCGGGATGATACACCTACCCCTCAGGTTCATATTGATCCGCCTTATCCAGACCGTATTGCCAGATTAGAGGCCGGCATGCAGGAGTTGCGACAGATGATGGGATCTTTAGTTGAGTCCAGTCGGGCACAGAGGTCCGAGGACGTTCCTTCCTCTGCACAGACCACGATAGTACCTGCTGCACAGATGGTCACACCAGCTACTACTGGGACTATCCATGTTTCACTACAGGAGTTCATGAGATTGAGACCTCCAGCATTTACCGGTACGGATGCGACTAGGACCCACAGGCATTTCTTGATAGGATGGCTAGGATTTGCCGTTCGTTGAGGTGTTCTGATGATAGATTGGTGGAGTTTGCGAGTTTTCGTCTGGAAGGTCTTGCCCAGACAAGGTAGGATTCAGTAGAGAGAGGCCGAGCTGCAGGTCTACCTTCTATGACCTGGGATGAGTTTACAGCTGCATTTCTTGCCCGTTTTCTTCCGGAGAGTGTCCGAGATGCTCGAGCCCGTAGTTTTGAGTCTCTGCGCAAGACTTCTGGGATGATGGTGTCGGAGTATGATATACAGTTTACCTAGTTGTCTCGATATGCTCCGTACCTAGTAGACACAGAAGAGAAGAGAATAAAGAGGTTTGTGCGAGGGCTTGATACACAGCTATTCCTTGCCATCGGCACCCAGCACTTTTATACATACGCAGCCGTGATGGATGCAGCCTTACTTTTGGAAGAGCGTATTTCTGAGACTCCGGTCGTTTCTGAGCCGAAGAGGATCCGTACTGATACGCCAGCTCAGCGGCAGATGGGTAGACACCGCGATAGATTATTTCCGGGAGATGGTGGAGGCAGAGGATTGAGACGATGTCAGTTATTTGGTTCATATCCACAGACCCAGCAGTCGTCTCCAGGATGTTTTCGGTATGGGAGTCAGTACGACCGTGTCAGAGACTGTACTATGGGGCGCCAGAGCACGGCGACAGTCCCGCATGTGACCTTACCACCTTCACCACCTCCTCAGAGAGCTCTACTTCCTACTCCTGATGATGCTCCACGCCAGCCAGATGCTCCTAGAGGTCGTGGGCGTGGCAGTCCGGTTCAGAGAGGATGAGGTGACAGAGGAAGAGGCAGAGGAAGAGGCAGAGGCAGAGGTAGAGGCAGAGGGCAGCCAACTATTAGTGGTGGACAGGCCCGAGTGTTCGCGTTGACTCCTCAGGATGCACAGGCATCCAATGCCGTCGTGACAGGTACTCTGCCAGTATGTTCTTTTGATGCACGGGTATTATTTGATCCAGGCTCCACACATTCCTATGTATCCACATACTTTGCACCGAGGTTGGGCCGAGAGTCTTCTCCGTTAGATCAGCCGCTTGTCGTTATTACACCGGTAGGCGAGTCGTTTGTTGCTCGTTTCGTGTACCGATCATGTTCCGTTCGTATCGGGAAGAGAGATTCTTCAGTTGATTTGATTCTCCTCGATATGCTAGACTTTGGCGTTCTTCTTAGTATGGACTGGCTAGCTACCTGTTATGCATCCGTGGACTGCCGTGAGAAAGCAGTCAGATTCAGTTTTCTTGGTGAGCCGGTCCTTGTTATTCAGGGAGATCGTAGCGCTACCCTTCCCAGCTTGATTTCTTCTCTTCGCGCTGGTCAGCTCTTAAGGAAAGGGTGTCATGGATTCTTAGCTTATGTTTGTGATACTAGCTCCATAGAGGTTCCGTTGGACCAGGTCCCTGTTGTGAGAGAGTTTTCTGATGTATTCCCTGACGAGCTACCTGGTCTGCCACCAGAGCGTGAGATTGAGTTCTGCATCGATTTGATCCCTGGCACGGGGCCTATCTCTATACCGCCTTATCGGATGGCCCCGGTGGAGCTAAGAGAGCTGAAGGATCAGTTACAGGACTTGCTGGACAAAGGGCTTATCCGACCGTGTGTGTCACCTTGGGGTGCTCCCGTCCTGTTTGTTAAGAAGAAGGACGGAAGTATGCGCTTATGCATTGATTATCGTCAGCTGAACCGGGTTACTGTGCGGAACAGATATCCCCTACCCCGCATTGATGACTTATTCGATCAGCTCCAGGGTGCAGGGTTTTTCTCGAAGGTTGATTTACGGTCAGGTTATCACCAGTTGCGGGTTCGGAAGGAGGATATTCCGAAGACCGCTTTCCGTACTCGATATGGTCATTATGAGTTCTTGGTGATGTCGTTCGGGCTCACCAATGCCCCGGCAGCATTTATGGACTTGATGAACCGTGTATTCAGGCCGTATCTCGATCAGTTCATCATTGTGTTCATTAATGACATCTTGGTTTATTCTCGGAGCGGGGAGGAGCATGAGTAGCACTTACGTACCACATTGCAGACTTTGAGGGAGCATCAGCTGTTCGCCAAATTTTCCAAGTGCGCATTCTGGTTAGACAGTGTCGACTTCTTGGGTCATGTGGTGATGAGAGATGGTATTTGTGTGGACCCAAAGAAGATCGAGGCAGTTCATTGTTGGCCTAGACCGGTATCAGTTATAGAGGTTCGCAGCTTTCTAGGTCTGGCCGGCTATTATCGACATTTTGTCCAGGATTTCTCCCGCATTACTGCACCATTGACCGGGTTGACCCGGAAGGGGGTTCCTTTCGATTGGACCCAGGCATGTGAGGATAGTTTCCAGCAGTTGAAGACTCGTCTAACTACTGCACCAGTGTTAGCATTGCCTTCAGGATCAGGCAGGTTCGTGGTGTATTGTGATGCTTCTCGAGTGGGGTTGGGCTGTGTATTGATGCAGCACGACAGAGTTATCGCGTATGCTTCTCGACAGCTGAGGAAACACGAACAGAACTACCCCACCCATGATTTAGAGATGGCTGTAGTGGTATTTGCACTTAAGATCTGGAGACATTACCTATACGGTGAGTCGTGCCAGATATTCACTGACGACAAGAGTTTGAAGTATATCTTCCTGCAGCGAGATCTGAACCTGAGACAGCACCGTTGGATGGAGTTGGTGAAAGATTATGACTGCGAGATTCTATACCATCCGTGCAAGGCGAATGTGGTGGCAGATGCTTTGAGTAGGAGACCCGGAGGTAGCTTATCTTGTTTGTGCGCAGTACAGATGCAGACGACGGCGGATTGGCAGGTTTTATGTGACAGCAGAGTGCAGTTCGAGTTTACTCCTACCGGGGGACAGCTGGCCCATTTCAGAGCACGCCCACAGTTACTTGACCGTATCCGCGAGGCACAGTCCGGCGATGCCCGTATTTCAGAGATTATTGAGCAGATTCGGCAGGGCAGAGTTTCTGAGTTCGTGATTGATGATCAGGGGATACTTCGATTTGGGACTCGACTGAGTGTACCAAATTCTGAGGGACTGAGGCGCGATATCCTCGAGGAGGCACATAGATCGGTATACAGTGTGCATCCAGGTTCCACCAAGATGTACCATGATTTGAGAGAGGTTTACTGGTGGGACGGGATGAAGAAGGATGTTACAGACTTTGTGTCGAGATGCCTGACTTGTCAGCAAGTCAAGGCCGAGCACCAGAGGCCAGCCGGCGAGTTACAGCCTTTGCCCATCCCTGAGTGGAAGTGGGAGCAGGTCTCCATGGACTTCATTGTGGGTCTACCCAGGACCAGTCGAGGGTATGACTCTATTTGGGTGATTGTGGATCGACTGACGAAAGCGGCTCACTTCCTGCCAGTGAAGACCACTTTTGGATTTTCTCAGTACGCCCAGGTTTATATTGATGAGATCGTGCGACTGCATGGCGTTCCGACTTGCATCGTGTCCGACCGGGGCACCCAGTTTACCCGCCGATTATGGCAGAAACTTCAGGAAGCTTTGGGCACCCGATTGAGTTTTAGCACAGGCTTTCATCCTCAGACTGACGGTCAGTCGAAGCGTACTATTCAGACTCTTGAGGACATGCTCAGAGCTTGTGTTTTAGATTTCGATGGTAGCTGGGATCATCATTTGCCTTTGATCGAGTTCTCCTACAATAATAGCTTCTAGGAGACGATTCAAATGGCACCTTTCGAGGCTTTATATGGGAGGAGATGTCGATCGCCTGTATGTTGGACAGAGCTCAAAGAGAGCAGTATTTTAGGGCCGCAGATTGTACAGGAGACGACCGAGAAGATACAGCTGATTCGGGACAGGATGAGAACGGCACAGAGTAGGCAGAAATCATATGCTGACAGGCGCCATCGCAGACTCGAGTTTGCTGTTGGCGATCATGTTTTCCTGAAGGTCTCTCCGTTGAAGGGTGTGATGAGATTTGGGCAGAAAGGGAAGCTGAGTCCTAGATATGTTGGTCCTTTCGAGATCCTAGAGCGTGTTGGTCCAGTCGCTTATCGGTTAGCTCTTCCGCCTAGCTTCCCCGATGTTCACCCCGTGTTCCATGTCTCGATGCTTCGCAAGTACCTTCATGATCCTACCCATGCGATTCAGCACCAGACGATCCAGCTAGAGCATGATTTTTCATTCACCGAGCAGCCGGTGGTCATTTTGGATCGGCAGGTGAAGAAATTGAGGTCGAAGGTTATACCGTCCGTCAAGGTCCTTTGGCGTGGCCCGAACAGCGAGGAGGTCACCTGGGAGACCGAGGTCGAGATGAGGAAGAGATATCCCCATCTTTTTGAAGGTACGCGTAGTTAAATTCTAAATTCGGGGACCGAATTTCTTTAAGGGAGGAAGATTGTAACGCTTCGAAAATCGTTTAGGCGGTTTTTCGGTAATCGGCTAAATTAACAGCTTTTTCCGTAAAAAGTCAAAATAGGTATTTTTCATTATGGACCTAATTATACAAAATTTAGATAAGATATTACTATAATTTGGTCATTAAAATGTCACTTAAAATTTTCTAGTTAAATAAAAAAAAATCGTAATTAATTATTTTTAATATTATTTTAAGCTTTTAAAAATACATTAAATTAGTGATAAATACAAATTTAATTAGGTAAATTACACACTTAGGAAATATTATAAACTAAAATTTAGTGTTAATAAAATTTTATCAAGACTTTTCAAGATTTTTGTTCTATGGTTTAAAATTTTATTCAAAAATGGCTTAAAATGGGGTTTTTTGTGTAAAAATTGATGTGATAGTCATTAATTGAGCTAGGGAAAGAGTTTTTGTGTAGAATTTTCTACACCATTCACACACACACACCCTCCTCTAACCTCAGGTCGAACTTGCTGCTGCCCCCTTCTTTTTTTCCCCTCATTTCTCTTGCTTTAATTCTTGCAAAAATCAACAAAATCCATAAAAAAATACACACTTTTCCTTCTCAAATTCAAACCAAAACCCAAATCCATCCCTTCCCTAACCCAAATTTTTTTGAAAAGTGAAGAAAAGAGGTGTCTTGGAGGCTGGTGCAAGTTTGGAATCAACTCTTGTAAGGTATAAATTCTAATCAAGTTGCTTAATTTGCTAGAATTAATAGTTCAAGTGTGAATTTTAGTTATAAATTCTTGTTTTTGAAATTTCAAGAAAAGAGGTGATGTTGTAATTAGGGTTTGAAGTTGAATAAGTGTGTTTAGATTAGTTTTGTGGCCATCTAGTATATTAGGTCGGATATTTGTTCAATGTTGCGATCGCGATATCGTTAATTCGCGATGTTTGCTTTGAAATCGGTATGCAAATTGCTTACTAGTTTTTCTAAAAATTTAGGAGGTGATTTAATTGTGTTATTTTGGCGATATAATTAGCATCATATACGACTATTAGTGTGCGCGAATGTGGGGTTTTGTCTAGTCGGGTTTTACTTTTGACGATTGCCCCGAAACGGCGATTTTAGTTAAGGTTTTAGCGATTTTCGTGTATTTTCCGCGTACCGAGTGCACGTTGTGATTAATTCGAGAGCGTCGATCTTTTCATAGTGTGAGTTGCGTCATTTCAGAAATCTGTAATCTTATATTGTATGTTATGCAATTCTAGGATCGGTCGCGGAAACATCGGACGCGGCGCGCAAAGGCAAGACGGTGGTCGGATCGGATTAGCGGGGCTTTCAGGTGAGTAGATGTATTCATCTATGGGGGAATCGTCTGGATGGCGTGAGGAGCCCCTAGTTAGAATTACCTTATTTCTTGCTACATATGCATTGTCAGTTAGCTAACCCCCCCCCCCCCTCATTCACATTTCATACATTTATAGCTTTTCGTCTGCATGATTTGCATAGGATATTCATACACACATGTGCGATATCACTTCGTAGGACACGAACACCATTACCATTGGCTCCTGTTGCACGCGCACTATTCATGTGACACACACGCCTTTGGTAATTGCCATGCCACGAGTACTGTAGGACCTGTTTCGTTTAGTATCACCATTTGCATTATACACGATATATGAAATCGCATAGCATGTATATACCTCGCATCATCTTTATACTTACATAGATTCTAGCCGCAAATCACATCGCATACCTTGATATCATAGACACTTATCATATAAAACATGTTGGGTATTATGATTTTCTTGAGGATTTTAGTATTGCTGCGATTTCTGGATTTTGGGGAAAACCGCGAGAATTTAACAAAAGCTTATATTTATTATTTTTTAAAACAAAGTTGCGGTTTTCTCATGATGTATGTGTCGTCCACCATGAGTTTTCATGTTTTCTGTTGGATTTCGAGACCCGATTCGAGGAGTGGATGAACCGTCTCGGGTACATGGTGGGCCCGGTATGGTACCCCGGGGCAAGAAAATCGAGTTGTAGACGATGAGCCTGGCAGGGGAAGACTACCTACCGGTGATGTCTGGCGCGGCGGATATCCGGAGGATACCGACCGTTGTCGTAAGATTTGATGATATGGGCCGATCCGGACTGACGGAGCCCGATGTATTGAGACATTGATACAGTGAGACATTGAGACAGATGTGTTTCCATATTTGGTGTCGATGCTTGACACGGGTTTCAGATGATTTCTTGGTGATATTTAGCTATTATACAGATATTCTTTTTTCTAAAGTTAAGAATGCAGAACTCATAGCATTTAAAATACTTAAAGATTTAGTATTGACATTGCATACATGTGCATGCATACTAGAGGTATTACATCACATCTGGACATACATGCTGTGACGCATTTGCGTGCATTCTTACGATAGCCATATTAGATGTTATATTCTACTCACGAGCTAGCAACTCACCCCCGTTGTGCCACAGTGTCTTGCAGGTCGGACTCATCAGTCTAGTAGCGGCAGCTTATCTTGTTAATGACTTCTTTTGCTCAGACTCGCGACATTGTTCGTAGGTGGGTTGCGAGAGCCCTATTATCTCTTTTTGTACTATTTTTGTATCTAGTATTCTCCATCTACCACTTCTTATTTGTATATGCGACCTAGTGATGAGACTGAGAGATTTGTGTATATGTGGTTTCTTTTGGGTCGAGCTCACATGAGCCGACGTTGTGTTTTCTTACATTTTGCATTTCTTTATGCTCTTTTCTGGATATTGCATATATATATATTGCGTGGTTGTGATCCGCCTTGGGCAAAGAGCTAGCTCCCGCTTGGGGATGCCATTTTGTGATTACAGGTTATATATCTTATTGTACCCATTTTGGGGGATAATATTTACAGAGGAGACTCTGCCGAAATTTTCGGAAATTTTTGATATTTTTTTTAAAAAGGGTTCGATACAACTTAATTGATTTTAAAAATCGTTTTCATGAAAGGTTTCCTTCACTCTCTTTGGTTTCTTTTGGTTTAGATTTTCTGGGCTTTGGCTGACTTAGTTTACGTTACGCCTTTAGACGTCTCGTAACCTAAGTGCCAGTCACGTTCCGTACTTTGGGGTCGTGACAAGCGGTCTGCTAAATGTAACGGCCACCCGGGTATTGAGCGATCAGAAGATCAACGAGCAAGCCCGCTCACACTCCTGTGAATCCAACCAGTAACACTTACCGTACAGTCCGGTCTCGTCGTCTGATATGTCGCATATCTCTTCTAGGGGTGGTAAACGTTAGACCCCAGTAGCTCGATATATCGTATCGATATAAGGTCTATAACAGTTCGAGAAACTACTGGTAACACTTACCAGTAAATCTCAACAACCCTGGCCAGGGATTTCCGGTTATAGCCAATCGAACACAGCGCAACATCAACTCCCTATACCGGGAGAGACAAATCCCCTCCTATCACTCATTGCCTCCATGTGATTCGGGACTGTACCCAAAAACCACCGTTTTGCACGCCCTCTTGGACATGGTAAGGTGGAAATCAAAGCACAGAGGGAATCACACAAGACTCTATGACGATCTCGGGTCTACAGACTAACCTGTACCAGTATCACCAGAGAACTGCCATCTGACGTAAGGTATAATACCATCTGGGAGTTCTCAGCGAGTCCGTCCAGTGTACCCAGTCTCTACTGAGCACCCGTATATCATCTCTGATGTCAAAAACCAATGGATATGGAATCATCCATCGCCCATCTGTATGGGTCGAGAAGGTATACGCTAGTCTACTCTGGTATATCGATGCCCCGTCTCGATACACCCAAGACTAGGGACCTTGAAGGATGTACTTATGGACTACCATGTCCCCACTAGTATGATCCGCATCATAGTCCAGGTAGTCAAGTACACATCCTAAGGGCTTTACCAACATGTAACAGAGAGACAATCAGTGTACACGTTAAGACAAAGAGCAACCAGATAGCATACTATCATGTCGAGCAAGAAAGTCCTCCCTATATATGTCCCAGCATCCACTACAATATACATCCTATGTACAGTAATGGCCTCTAGGGCATACATATAACTAACAATCTCCCACTTGTACTAGGGCCATCTGTAGCAGTGGTTGCAGTATCTCATACTCAACCATCCCATAAAAGTCTCTCTCTGGGAAAAGGCCTTTGTGAGTGGATCCGCCGTGTTGTCCTCTAAGTCTACTCTCCTAACCTCGATCTCCTTGGAGATCAACCATCTCCATGATCAGGTGATGCTGCCTCAGAATATGTCTGGGTCACTGATGGGACCAGGGTTCATGGGCCAAAGACACTTCCATTGTCACACAATGGCAGGAACCTAGTTCATCTCATGAACCAATATGCACCAAGACAGCTTCTTTGGTAGCATCTTAAGTAGCGATGTATCCAGCCTTTATCGTCTAGTAAGCCACGGTATCTAGCTTGGAACTCTTCCAACATACCGTCCCTCCACTGAGGGTAAAGACAATGCCTGTGACCGACATTCAGTCGTCCTTATCATTCTGGAACCTTTCCAGTGATTCTCCACAGGGTCAATTGATACCATCTCACTACAACTAGTGAGAATCCTAACATCCAATTATTTCTATCTCATAGATCAAAACTCAGGATTTAGGAGGTATCACTTTGATCATTTATGGAGAATCCTTGTGATAAGCGGAGATTGACCGAGCGTAGCATAGGAAACACTTTCCCTATCAAGAGTATGTCATCCACGTACTCTACGAGGATCACCACCATACTCCCTACTACCTTTTTGTTTATACAAGGTTCATCTACCATTTTGATGATGTCAAACTCTTTGACTAACACATCAAAACAGACGTTCCAACTCCGTGATGCCTGCTTTATCACATAAAACATCTTGCCCACGTTTCCGCTGCTCCCACTGTCTACGAGGCCCTCTGGCTGTGTACTTATAGGCGCACTCTTCTAAAACACCATTTAGAAAAGCAGTCATGGCACCCAACCGCCATATATCGTAGTCATGGTATGTAGCCTTGGCAAGTAGGATCTGGATGGACTTAAGCATAGCTACTTAGAAAAGGTTTCATCATAATCCATAGTTGGTCAATGATGCAAACTTTTAACAAGTCTAGCTTTGAAAGTCTAAACTCTTCCATGTACACCATGTAATCTTCTCAAGATTTACTTGCTCGTGATGAAGATTTAACCCTTCAGATAGAGAAACCAAAGTCCATACTTTGTTGGTGTATAAGGATTCCATCTCAGATTGCTAAGCATCCAGCTATTCTTACAGAGTCCCACTCCTGATGGCCAGCCCGAAACTAGTTTGGTCATCATCTCATGATGCAATCCTCGCCCCCACTGTCATAGAGAAACCGAAGTATCTCTCAGGTGGGTGAGGAACCCTACTAGATCGGCGGAGAGGCTGTGGTTCGTTGGTTTCTATTGAATCCTTCAGTTCTACCAAATCATCTGCTGCAGTTTGTATAGCTGGAACCTTTCTAGTTCTACATAACAGACCTTGCCTCGAGTTTGTCCGGATTTTGCTTTTAGACATAGGCTGGACAACCCCAAATCTTAACCAACTTAAGATATGGGCTCTTCCCTTTCCATATCACATATGAAGTGGTAGGCAACTGATTTGATTTGAACCCTATTCAATAGGTATGCAGCTTCTCAAGTGCATAACTCCCAAAAGGAAATAGGAAACTCAGTAGTACTCATCATAGAGCACACCATATTTCATAGGGTGCTATTGCTCCGCCCCGATATACCATCGTGCTATGGTGTATTCAGAGGAGTAATGCTGAGAGAGAATCT
The DNA here is from genome assembly GCA_030015575.1 of Agapanthus africanus. Lineage (NCBI taxonomy): Eukaryota > Viridiplantae > Streptophyta > Magnoliopsida > Asparagales > Amaryllidaceae > Agapanthus > Agapanthus africanus. The sequence goes on from CM057347.1 coordinate 297,526,576, forward strand.
CATTCTCCTTTAGAATAAACCAGGAATTCCGTGCTCAAGTATTCTCCTCCTTGATCGCATCAAAGGACATAATACTTATACCCGTTTTGTTTCTCTACTTCTAACTTATATTCTGTGAATATCTCAAAAGCTTCGGACTTATGTATCATCAGGAACATATGACTGAGTCTTGAGAGATCATCAGAGAATGTAATGAAGTACAAAGAACCGTACCTGGCATGTGTAGACAGGGGACCTTACATACATCATCATGTATCAGTCCCAAGAGTTTGCTAACTCTTTCTCTATTTCCAATAAACAGAGTTATGGTCATCTTATCTTTGTGACTTGACTGGTAAGTTTCACAAGATGTAAATTCAAACTGATTTAAATATGCATCTGATATGTAACTTAAGCTAATCGGGTCACATTGATATGACCTAGTCTACAATACCTCAAGAAGGAATCGTTCATTTCTGAACTCTTCCTCTTGTGTGTGTTCTGTATACTAGGAACTGTAGTTTGATTTAGAACGTCAATGCTTTTAGATAACATGCCTGAACCGATCAACTTTTGATATAGGAAATGTTCAAAACATTATCCAACAATACAAAATTTTATCATTTCTTTACTAATAAAGAGACTGATATGATTTTGTATATCAGGTTCGGTATCTAATAACATTCGTTCAGAATCAATGTATTTGGAATACAGGGCGACAGTGACCAACAGACTTGGCTGCAACACTTGCACCGTTTTCTGTCTCATGAAACTTATCACCCGTTCTCAGTTCTCTACCTATCTGTAGCCCATGTAACAGATTACATATCTGGGATCCTGATCCGGTATCAAATACCCAGGACGTAGAGGATACAGAGAAACAGTTCTTTGTAATGAACACACCCGAAGGAGATGCATCATATGCACTTTCTTCGTTTAGGCGGCATAGGAATTCTGGTATTCCCCTAATTCCTGCTCGGTCTTATAATAATTATAAGTTGGAGCGGGACCAACGTTTCCCAGCTCAGTATAACAAGCGGGTTCGGTCAATACATCCGTATTATTATCTTGATTAAGGCGTGACATGGTCGCTACCAGGAGAGAGAGAGAAGAAAACACTCTGCATGCGCTCTTGCAAGATCAGATTGGTTATTATTTTATCTAATCAGGATTGCTCCCACTATTTTTATCAAATCTTCCTTCAAACCCTAAAAGGAAAGACTAGCCGGGATTAATTACACGCTACAAGTTCGCCAATCTTTCGGCCAGGCCAGTGTCGGTACTTTGAGGGAGGTCCCCCATGCTTTCGCACGAACCTAATTAAAGTAAACCTCATTTTCCCAGAGGCGTAACCTCGTTAACACCTTTCTAGACACCTACTTGATCGGCTAATTGTAATGTGTAAAACTCTCCCAGGAGTAACTCTTACTCACAGCGGGTATCGGGATCCAACTATCTCATAGAAGGTATGCAATCTCATTGCAAATTTCAACACTTGAAATTCCCGATAATATTTTGCCCCAAACGATCTATGACCTTGACAAGGTCAACAAACCATAGACCGTAAGTCAAGTTCAACCCGTCATTTCTTGATTGAATTAAACCCACCCGCACGACCCTTGACAAGGTCAACAAGGCCGTACGACTACCCTAACCCAATCTGCATCATATGCATAAGCAGATAAATACTGGTTAGCTACCGCACACTGTGCCTTGACAAGGTCAACAAACGCAGCACGAATACTAAGCAGGATTTATCTGAAATGACGGAGGGCTACGACAGGTTTTTCTGAAAACCTATTGCGTAATGAACTTGATATCGTTGTAGGATCGAATGAATTTTGAAATGGAGTGTTTTTGAGGCTTTTCTAGTTTTGCTAAAGGGGTCACTCCCGGTGAAGAGATCGTCGGCCCTTTCCTCATCGAATAAGGTGCAGGATATATCATATATACCGCTGTGCAAAGCAAACACTATAGAAGCAATCAAAAGACAAACCGAGGGTTGTAGAATCTGCCAGTTATTGCTAAAGGGGTCACTCCCGGTGAAGGGATCTCGGCCTTTTCCTCATCGAATAAGGTGCAGGATGTTCTACAAGGAACACCGCGATGCAAAGCAAGAACTGTAGCTACCTGTTTTTGAAAATTCGATACTCACATTATTGAATAGCCGGAAAGAGATGCAGTTCCACAACATCTTAGGTTTCTTTTCTTTCATTAATCACATTAATGAAGTCCCATCATTTAATTCCACCTAAACATCACAGATAAATATAACATACGCTTATGCCATCCGCATTCGCCTCGATGTCCCGTCTGCACCATTAGGTTAGGTAACTAACGGCAGAGCGAGGCAGGGCTAGCGCGGGTGTAAAACATAAGCAACGTCTATATAACATATCATATATACTATATACAATATCTATCTGAACATATCACATGATCACATCACAGATAACGCAGCAGAAAATATCATATGAAATATTAGATATACTAGGACGTCCGTGTTTTATTTTGAGCCTGTATAAAACACGGATTCCATGGTCGTGATGAATAGCCAAACCCACACCCCTAGACCCCTACGAGAGAGGCAAGCAACCCTACCAATTCTAGAGTTAGAAGACCCGGACTCGACTCCTCGAGTTGGTCTCCCACTGGACTCCAGAACCCGGTTACTTGTGCCCTCCCCCTTGGGTCTATCCTAGTGCGGAAAAGTAAATAATATACAATGGTGACATCTTCCGCAACCTGGAAGTGCCCCAATAAAAGAATATTACATACAAGTTTTTACATGAATGAAAATGAAAAACACTCATCTCACATAAAAAAAACCCGGCTATTCAAACACGACGATCCAATATAACATATCCAGCAACACATAACATCACATGTCATCAACGTAAGTAAACATGCGTATCCCAATTGTCGTTGACATATAGCAACGAAACCGGCGATATCACATATTACACTTACGGTCACAGAAAAGAAAGTATAAAACTACAACAGTTGGAATCCGCAACCTCCTTAGACATCGCATGCCTAACCATCTGAATTCCTTAGACATCACATGCCTAACAATTATAAATCCCGCATTTTAGTCTCATTATCGAAAACACTTTTCAATATGAAGTCGGGTGATTCAACAAGATTCCCGATATCCAGAACGAATGCTCGTCGCAAACTTTAGTAGACGGCTGCACCCCCAATACCGTCAACGAAGTGCACTAAGGGGGAACACCGCTGCCGCGAGCACCCGAACGGATGCTTTCGGTGACGGGGTTCTCCTACAGTCACTTGGTCGGGGCTATGGGGTGTAGCTTTCTATTAAGTTTACCCGGCGAGTATCCGCGTACGCTACATGATTGCGACGGACTTTTGATCACATCAAAATTCCGTGGCAACCGATCAAGTGAGACTAAAGTGCTATGTTTATAATATTCAAATCAGTTATCTCATAACACCTTGTGGATTCCAAATATTGTATCACATTTCGGATAAATAGAAAATGTTAAACTTTCCGATCGAACAATCAAACACCCAAGTTTTCCCGAAACAGCTCAACACATGAAATAAGTTTAAAAACATTCACTTCATGCCACAGTACCAACGGTCCAGCCATAGAAGGGTCAAGCCAACGCCTCACATGTGGCACGCCGTACTGCCCCAAACCCTAAGGTTCAAAGGGCAGTTCAAGACGGTCACATAATCGAGTTAAGGTTTGTTGTCTTCTAGAGGAACCATCGCGTTACTTGCACTACTTAGAACGTTTTTAAACTACGGAAAAATCCAACATTTGGAAATTTCCCGGCAAGGGAAAAAATGGGTATTTATATCCGGTCGAACTTTTTAACATCTTCTAAATTATCCGGAAAGACATATAGACAAAATTAGACAATCCGATCGAATCTACGAACTCCCAATACAACCCAGAAAACTCAACTCTTGAGTATAGATTAAAATTTCCCAGAAAACAGAGGAAACTAAAAAGGAAATTACTGTGCAAAACACCAAGACTAATGTTACAGTATGGCCGCGAAACCGCCGCACGAGCCATGCTCGTGCTGCGGTTCCGCGGCGCTTTAGTCGATTCATGCGCACGTGATGCACAGTAATTCCAATAAAGCCCTGCTGAATTTTTTGGATATTTTTAATTCACAAAATTCCATAGTTTTCAAAAATGTACAGAGAAGGGTTTTGGATTAGGGTTTCGGGTTCGATCGGACTTCTAACTTCGTCTACACTTCGCCTAAAGCTCTAGCTTGGCTCTGATACCACTGTAGGGTTCCTAGGCATACTCAAGAGGTTCTACAAGGCATCTACCATGCCAAATTCAAAAATTTAGGTGCCGAGAAACCCTAATATAGATCGTTAACTAGAGGATAGGCGAAACAAACAAGCAAGCAAACTACTTTGCTACTAAGTGAATGGAAATACAACCTTTGTAGATCCGGTCCTCTACTTCTTTAGCTCCATGATGACGTCCCTTCGCTGCGATCACCGGGATCCCGGACTCTAGCGATGGTTTCGTCGGAGAAATGAGCGGGCTAGGTCGTTAACTTCGATGCCGAAGATGATCTACGTCGAGGCAACTCTAACTCAAGCTCCATCTTCACTTGGTCATAAAACTTGTGAAGATAACACACTCTACTACATGGCAAGTGGTAGAGGATGAAGAAATAGAAAGTGGGTTCACTTTGGATTTGGATTTCTCACTTGATTTCATCACTTAGAAATTTTCAAGAAAGCTTTCTTCTTCACTTGAAGAAGATGATGAAGAAGAAGGAAAAAGAATTATCTTTTTAAAAATAAATCAAGTGAAACATTATCATAATGCAACCATGGGTGAAGTAATACATGTAGAGAATAAACTAGGGTTTAGGTTTAATGGTTAGGTTAAGGCAAAAGACAAAATGGCTAGACTTTTCAAAGCTTCATGAAGCTTCAGGTAAAAACTAAAGAAAACCACCATTTTTATTTCTTGCCAAAAAAATGAATAAAATAAATAAAACAAATAAAACCTAACCATTAACCTAAAGATGGTTAAAGTGATACACTTGGATATTTTTAATTCACAAAATTCCACAGTTTTGAAAAATGTACAGAGAAGGGTTTTGGATTACTCACTTGATTTCATCACTTAGAAATTTTCAAGAAAGCTTTCTTCTTCACTTGAAGAAGATGATGAAGAAGAAGGAAAAAGAATTATCTTTTTAAAAATAAATCAAGTGAAACATTATCATAATGCAACCATGGGTGAAGTGACGGCGGTTTGAGATTGTGTATTGATTATCGTCAATTGTACCGAGTTACGGTGTGGAATAGGTATCCTTTACCTCGCATTGATGATTTGTTTGATCAGCTCTAAGGTGCGAAACATTTTTCTAAGATTGATTTGCGTTCGGGTTATCATCAGTTGCGGGTTCGGAATGATGACATTCCGAAGACTGCTTTTCGTACACGCTACGGGCATTATGAGTTTCTGGTGATGTCGTTCGGACTCACCAATGTCCCAGCAGTGTTCATGGATCTGATGAACCGAATTTTCAAGCCATTCCTCGACCAGATTATTATTGTGTTTATTGATGACATTCTGGTCTACTCTAAGAGTCGAGAGGAGCATGAGCAGCACTTGAGGATTGCTTTGCAGACAATGAGAGAGCACCAGCTGTATGCTAAATTCTCAAAGTGCGCATTTTGGCTTGATAGAGTTGACTTCCTGGGTCATGTGGTGACGAGAGACGGTATTCTTGTGGACCCGAGGAAGATCGATGCTGTACAGCTTTGGCCCAGACCTGTATCTGTGACAGAGGTCCGCAACTTTTTGGGCTTAGCTGGTTATTACCGCCAATTCATGCCGGATTTCTCGAGTATCGTTGTACCGCTGACCGGACTGATCCGGAAGGGGGTTCCTTTTCTTTAGACCGATGTGTGCGAGTAGAGTTTTCAGCAGTTGAAGACTCGGTTGACGACTGCACCGGTTCTATCTTTGTCTTCTGGATCGGGTGGCTTTGTTGTTTACTGCGATGCGTCTCGAGTGGGGCTCGGTTGTATACTGATGCATCATGATAGAGTGATTGCTTATGCTTCTAGGCAGCTGAAGAAACACGAGAAGAATTATCCCACTCACGATCTTGAGATAGCCACGGTGGTCTTTGCGTTGAAGATTTGGAGACACTACTTGTACGGGGAGTCATGTCAGATTTTCACGGACCACAAGAGCTTGAAGTACATCTTCCAGCAGCAGAATCTGAATCTGAGACAGCGCCGGTGAATGGAGCTTGTGAAGGATTATGATTGTGAGATCCTTTATCACCCGGGCAAGGCGAATGTGGTAACTGATGCTTTGAGTCGTAGGCCCGGGAGTAGCTTGTTCCAGTTGAGCGCAGTTCAGCGATAGTCTTCTACAGATTGGCAGATCTTGTGCGATGGTAGAGTACAGTTTGAGTTCACTTCCACTGGGGGCAGCTTGCTCATGTCCGCGCCCGTCCACTTCTACTTAATTGTATCCATGAGGTGCAGCCCAGTGATGCCCGTTTGTCTAAGATTCTTGAGCTTGTTCGATAGGGTACAGATTAGGAGTTCTTGATTGATGACCAGGGTGTGCTACGTTATGGAATTCACTTGTGTGTACCAGAAACCATTGGGTTGAGATGCGAGATCCTAAAGCAGGCACATCAGTCAGCCTTTAGCGTTCATCCAGGTTCCACCAAGATGTACCGTGACTTAAGAGACATTTATTGGTGGGAAGGGATGAAGCGTGATGTTTCAGACTTCGTTTCGAGGTGCCTGACTTGTCAGCAAGTCAAGGCTGAGCATCAGAGACCGGCTGGAGAGTTGCAGCCTTTGCCCATTCCTGAGTGGAAATGGGAGTAGATTTCCATGGACTTTGTTGTGGATCTACCCAGGACCAGTCGGGGGTATGACTCCATTTGGGTAATCATTGACCAGTTGACGGAAGCGGCTCACTTTCATCCAGTGAAGACCACTTTCGGTTATGCTCAGTATGCTCAGTTGTATATAGATGAGATTGTGTGTTTGCACGGCGTTCCCATATGCATCATATCCGACAGGGGCACCCAGTTCACTAGCCGTCTTTGGCAGAAGCTTCAAGAGGCTTTGGGTACCCGGTTGAGTTTTAGCACCGCTTTCCATCCGCAGACCGATGGTCAGTCAGAGCGGACTATACAGAATTTAGAGGATATGCTTTATGCGTGTGTGCTTGATTTTGGTGGCAGTTGGGATCGTCACTTGCCGTTGATTGAGTTCTTCTATAACAACAGCTTTCAGGAGACTATTCAGATGGCACCGTTTGAGGGTTTGTATGGTAGGAAGTGTCGATCGCCAGTCTGTTGGACCGAACTCAGTGAGAGTAGGGTTTTGGGACCCCAGCTAGTTCAGGAGACTACGGAGAAGATCCGGCTGATTCAGGACAGGATGAGAGTAGCCCGGTACAGACAGAAGTCTTATGCCGACTGTCGTCGTCGCAGACTTGAATTCGCAGTGGGGGATCATGTATTCCTGCGGATTTCTCCGATGAAGGGCGTTATGAGATTTGGGAGAAAGGGGAAGTTTAGTCCCAGATTTGTAGATCCTTTCGAGATCCTTGAGCGAGTTGGTACTGTTGCCTATCGTTTGGCGCACCCGCCCAGTTTTCTGGATGTTCACCCCGTGTTCCATGTGTCGATACTTCGTAGATACCTTCATGATCCTTCTCATATGATTCAGCACCAGACTGTTCAGCTTGAGCGCGATCTTTCGTTCACCGAGCAGCCGGTAGTTATATTGGATCGGCAGATGAAGAAACTTCAATCAAAGGTCTTGCCATCTGTGAAGGTTCTTTGGCATAACCTAACAAGTGAGGAGATCACTTGGGAGGCCGAGAGCGAGATGCGGAAGAAATTCCCTCATCTCTTTGGAGGTACGCTTAGTAAAAATCTTAATTCGGGGACGAATTTCTTTAAGGGGGGAGATTGTAACACCTTAGAATGCGATTAGTATTAATTAAGCGTTAATGAGGGTTTTTCGGGAAAAGTTTACCAAATCGGTTTCCTCACATTTTATAACAATTAATTAATATTTTATTATTATTTGTTATGGCTTGCACACACATGTGCATATTAATGTGAGGGTTAGTTAGTGTTAATCTCGTTAAGTGACCATGACACCTTAAGCTAATCCATGTCCTAATTAACTTTGCCTTAATCTTGCCCTAGAAATTTGTGTGAGAAATATCTAGTTGTTTTGGATTGAGAGAGAGAGAGAGAGGTGGCTAGGTGAGTCATGAGGCATTTAATATGAGCATTAATGAGGTAAGGGAGAGAGTGAGTGTAAGGCTTTGGTTCACCCTACACTTACCTCTCATCATTATCTTTCCCCCACTCTCTCATTCTTCTCTCATTCTCAATCTTTGGTCATCCCCTCAACTCTAAACTGAACCCTCACTATCCCTTCACTAAATCCTTGCAAAAACTTCATAAAACTTCATGAAAACACTTCACAAATCTTGGTTTAACCACTAAGTTGCCTTGGAGCTTGGAAAGCTGGGATTTTTGAGAAAGAATGGCTAGGTAATGACCTCTACTGTTAATTAGGAGTTTATATTGTTGTGTTGCCTTGTAGTTATGGATTAGAACACTAAAGCTTTAGTTTATGCAAATATCATATTTTTAGTGTCATTATGGAGTCTTTGTGATCTGCTGTAGAGCCAAGTGTTTATTAGAAAAGTTCCCATCACAGTGACCTAGTGTTGTGACCTAGAACCCACCATAAAAACTTGAGACAATTCCCAAATTTCATGGCCGCAAATTTATTTCTTCTGGCCTCAAATTGCGGCCAGAGTGGGGGCTGGGGTGTTGAATCTTGGTCATGGGGTCTCTGTGGTTGTATGTGGTCTCGTGGAACTTGCAACTTTCACTAATTGTTTGTATATCAAAATCTGGGATCACTTTGCTATAATCTAGTGTTTTGAATACGCGTGTTACGTTATCCGACACGGTTCGTGATCTTGGGTAGCTGCTGCACCTGGGTTGGTTTTGGGGTGTCGCCACACATGTTAACCACTAGACGAACACTTGAGAATTGGATTGGAGTTGGTGCGTCGGTCAAACGTAGTTTGTACGTGATATTGGTCGATTTCTGAGATTTTGCACTTGTTATGTTTGTGTTAATAGGATCGCAGGCGGGGACTTCGAACGCTGCGAAGAAAGGGAAGCGGGTGATTGGATCTACCTAGCTTGTGATAGTCGGTGAGTAGATTTAACATCTACGGGGAAATCGCCCATATGGCGTTAAGCGTCAGGGCTAGATATGATATGATATTAGCCGCATGTTTATATGCACATATAGAGATGGTGCATGAACTTCATTGCATATTATTACTTGTTGTACCTAAACTTGTACCCTGTGGACACTGCACTATTATTAACAGTTCATGTTGCACGAGCACTAATTGTATACCACACACACACACTGTTGGTAATTGGCATGACACGCACAACACCTATACATATATGATATTGTATTGGTTAGGGACATTGAGACATGATCCTTATTTCCATTGTGCATATGAAATATAGCGTACTTGCTATACCTACATGCTTACACATATGCCTTGCTATACCTACATACTTACACACATACCTTGCTATAGCTACATGTACCTGATTTAGATGGATTTTATAGATCAAAAATATAAGTTACCACAATCAAGAACGGCGTCGCTTGGTAGCTAGCTGGTGAGTACGGGTCGGTCCACAGGGATTTTGTGTTTTCCTAATCGCTCTAACGAGTTAATTCCGATGGGTGTCGGATTGATTATTTCTAAAACCTAAATTGATTTATACTAAGATTATCTAGATCTAAGTCTTGCTAGGGTTAGGTTTAGGGGAAGTTGAGAGATTAAAGGTTTCCTCACCGCTTTCAATGCCCTATTATAGATCTATTAGGTGTTATGGTAATTATCAATAAAGTGGATTAGAGTCATTTGGGAAGATATTTCTTCTTCTAGGTTCTTGTCCTTCCTTTATCAATCCTTACCCTAACCTCCATGGAAAACACGCGCATCCGGTCCTTTATACTACGGTATCACCGCTACCTCGAGGGGTAAGGTGCCGCAGGGAGCGGTGTATGCGTGTTTGTATGGAGTTCTAATTATTATGTGTGAAGGGGCAAGAAAGGGGTGAGAGATCTCATCTCTCAAACCTTTCCCTAAAGCTAACCCTAACAAGCGAGGAGACTACTCGCTCATTAGGGAATTTAAACACATTCTAAATTAAAGTAAACTAAAGCAAAGAAAATAAGGGAACTTACTAATTTTTATTGATGGCTCTCTCCAAACATCAACACAGTACAGATCTGAATTTATGAAATGAAAAGAGGCATACCTTAGAAAAGGTTTTTAGGGTTCTATTCATAGATTCATAGAAACTCTAGGTTACAATTGACTCGCACATCTACTTTTACAAAAATACCCCCTAAGAAAAAACCTAGTCAACTCCCACGCACCTGTCACGCCCCGCTTCCCGGTGTACGGCGAAGGGGACGCAACTGGGTCCGCTACGTATATACTAAGAAGTACATACACTAAGCGTATCTAAGCAATATAAAATAAATACATAAGAGACAAGAATAAAAAGAACAGCAACTTTTATTTATTAACATTTTTTGTACAATACATGAAAGGAAATACAACTGAAATAAAAGATGCCTAAACAGTGGCATAACAGGAAATGAAAAGTACAAAAAGGAAAAGTGTACAATGAAACTACAGTGCAGGGTCTTCAGTAAACTGCTCCAAGTCTTCTTGCGATGGCTCAACCTCTGCCGGGTCCAAATCACCTGACGACATTCAAAGAAGAGAGAAACAGAATGTCGTCAGCGAACAGGTCGCTCGGTAAGTCCCAAAGGTAAGAGGGAAGTAGAAAAAGACAGAATAAGAAGATACATTTTAAAGTGTATACTATTGTTGTAATGTTATGTCAATGCTGTTGTTTGTAGCTTGGTACAGAAGGATGCCAATGTATACAAGGGGAGTTTCTATATGCCAGAGACTAGGGGCACGTATAGTATAAGAAACTGTTTATGCCACGGTACAACAGCAACTGGATTCATGTTAGGTGTGTTAAGTCTGACCACCTCGTGCCACCTTTAACACCTTCCGTACCAATCTACCCCTTAAACCCCGCAATGTCTTGTTTGTATTGTTATCTTGTAAATTGTATTGGTTGTATGATTGATTGACTGACTGTCCGAAACTATGATATCAGGAAACGGTTATAACCGTAGAGTCATGTAAATGGAATATTGGGAATCATGTAAAAGAAATATATATCCATGGTTCGGTTCAGTCAAGTTGTATAAATTGATAATTGTTTTCATGTGTTCGTATTGAATTGGAATATTGTATTTTATAGATTGACTTGAATCATATTCAGATCAGATTAATCAGACTCAAACCCGAGTCAGACAATCAGAACTGTGAATCGAGGTCTTTTAATTGCTAGGGTCCTTAGGGTAATTTATAAAACTTGAGGGAGTTTTATGTAAAAATATTTTTATATACTTTTCAAAATACACCTCAAGTATTTATTACTCGTCTTTAGAGTTGTAATGAGGGTGGATTTTATTTTGTGACATTTCTAGTGAAAATATCCTAGTTTTATAAATAAGGGTATTTATTTGTAATATTGATTATTTGAAATTCATGGTATTTTAGTGTAAAATTTAATATTGTGATTTTTAGAAAAAGGTGGAAAATTTATTTTATAATAAAATAGATATTTAAATGATAAATATACATATGTTTATACAAAAATAATTTTTAAATAATATTTTATATTCCAAAAATCTCATTTTCTTAAGATGTCGTATTTTAAACCTTTCGAGACCGAATGCTCCTTGCGGAGGTCTGAATCTCGCACTATTAGGCCCGAGGGTGCGCTATAAACCGCACGATCCTGAACGGGTTCCCCAAAAATGGGTTGTGGCGGCGCTTTGCAATGATTGTAAAATACTAATCCTTTAGAAAACGGTTTAATAAAGTAAAAGGTATTTATTTGCAAAGTGTAATTTTCCGTATTTTAGATTCTAGGGTTTCCTAAGCCAACTAGCCTATTTCTAAAGGGTCTAAATGACAAGTCGTTAGAAGCCTCAAATCGCCTCTCCACCGCCAATTGTGGCCAGGTAAGTACAAGTGAGGAAGGAGGAATCCGCTCACGAATCGTGAGGCGGGCCTTTTAAAGTTACCTAAGCTCACTTGCCTAGCCTAGACACCACAAAGTCAGGTTTAGATAAACGATCGATGTCCACAACTTATCGTATTTTCCTACTAAAAAGTATTTACTTAAAAGTGTATCAAATCTAAAACCTTTAAGAATGATTTTATTAAGATTATAGTATTTTAATGAAAGTTTCGTTTTATCGTATTCTAAGTTTTGATGATATCATTTTAGGGTTGTGTTTGCGTGTGTGTGGAGGTAGGTCGTTATATCGTACTCTACTTTAAATGTATAGCAAGTTAAGGGGTTAAATGTGAAATTGAAACATGATAGTATTAAAGTGAAAAAAATACGGTAAATTGAAAAGGTTATCATTTCATGTGTGAAAACATATTCAAATTGATTTTTACAAGTTTAATAGTCAAAATAAAGATGTTGAAGCATGATTGAATTGATTAGAAGTGAAATTTTATAGAAGACCGAATCGAAAATCGGATTTGTTCCGATTCCGTCGGGTTTCGTAAATTCATATTTTTTTTTAGAATTAGAAAGGGAGATAGAATGGGACATACGGGTTTCGATTAGGCAAAGGAGTGTAGGGGGAACTAAAGAAGTTGCCAAGGCGTTGCTTCGTCGCCGGTTATTTCTAAAAACGTCGCCGGAATTCCCGCCGGAATTTCGTCGGAGCTTCGCCGCGAGCTTTTTTTCAAAGTACACAACTCTTGGAAAATTTTGAGAGAGTGAGCTTAGGATTTTGGAATGAGAGGGTAGAGGGGAGGGGGTGTATTTATAGGGTAGGCTAGGGGTAGGGTAGATGAAGGGTTTTTAAATAATAAAAAAAATGTAAAAATGTATAAAATCATTAAAAATTGGAGTAAATAGGGTATATGAAAGGTTTTAAAGTAAAATGTATTAAAAATCATTAAAATGGAGTAAATGTGGATTTCAAAGGTCTCTGAAACCGATCTAGGAATTTGAAGTATACATGGGGGTTTAGAAGATGAAGAGACACAACCATGAAGAAAAATTTAAAACAAAATAAATATTAAAAATAATGTGGGGCATGGGATTTGAACTCTGGTGGCTTGGTTCAGCAATGCAAGGTATTACCAATGAGCCATAAGCTCCTTCTTGTAATTATTGTGGGAAAATAAATACTTAAAGTGGTAACAGCAACATTAAATACTCCAAGTATACTTCAAATTTAAATCAAATTTATGTATACAAAAATTGGAGTTGTTACAATCTACCCTCCTTACAAAAATTTCGTTCTCGAAATTTACAATTTTTATTTGAGGACTAGTTTACAAAGAGATGAGAATATCTTGCACGCATTTCATCTTCCCTTTGCCACATGGATTCTCCTGGAGTGTCTTTCCTCCACATTACCCGGACCAAGTTAACTTCCTTGTTCCGAAGTGTTTTCACTTTTCTGTCCAGGATCTCCACAGGCTGTTGCTCACAAGACAAGTCGGGCTGTATAGTGAGCTCGGAATGATCAAGTACATGGCTGGGGTCACTCACATACTTTCTGAGTTGGGATATGTGGAACACGTTATGCACTCCTTCCAATGAGGGTAGAAGCACTAAGCGGTATGCCACTTCACCGACTCGTTCGAGTATGTCGAACGGTCCAATGTATCTCGGACTCAATTTACCCCGTCTTCCAAATCGGATCACTCCGCGGTTCGGAAATATCTTCAGGAATACATGGTCTCCTGGCTGGAACTCCAAGTGTCGTCTCTTTGCATCAGCCCAGTGTTTCTGTCGATCTTGGGCTATGCGTATTCTTTCCCTGATAGTATGAACCACATCAACGGTTGCTACTATCATCTCTGGTCCAAGAAGTTCCCTATCTCCGATGTCGTCCCAACTTAATGGCGATCGACACTTCCTTCCATACAATGCTGCAAAAGGCGCCATTCCTATGCTTGCTTGGTAGCTGTTATTGTACGCGAACTCCATAAGATGCAGGTGATCTTCCCACGATCCTTTGAAGTCTAGCATACACGCTCTGAGCATATCCTCCAAGATCTGAATAGTTCGTTCCGACTGACCATCTGTTTGTGGATGATAAGCCATGCTGAAGTTCAGACTTTTTCCCAAGCTGGCTTGCAGACTCTGCCAAAATTGCGATCGGAACCTGGTGTCACGATCGGAGACAATGCAGACCGGTACTCCATGAAGTCTCACAATTTCCTATATGAGTTCATGGGTATCAGAGATAGTACATTATGAAGAGTTTAAATCTTAACTAGATTATTACCTCCATGTACTTCTTTGCTAGTGTCTCAGTTGATTGGCCAACTCGAAATGGGATGAAGTGAGCCGACTTTGTGAGTCGATCCACAATGACCCATATAGCATCGTTACCCTTTGTGCTGTGAGGAAGAGCAGTCACAAAATCCATCGTGATATGCTGCCACTTCCATTCTGGGATTGGTAACGGTTGAAGTAGTCCAGCTGTCCTGTGATGTTCAGCATTTACTTGCTAACACACCAAACATTTTGCGACGCTTCTGGCAACTTCACGCTTCATTCCATGCCACCAATAATTCTGACGTAGATCTTTGTACATTTTGGTACCTCCAGGATGTACTGAGTAGGGAGAGCTGTGAGCTTCTTTCATTAACTCTTCCCGAACATGACCTTTTAGTACACACAATCTGCTGCCGTATCTCAAAGATCCGTCTTCGTGGATGATGAAGTCTGTTCTGAGTCCATTCTCTACTTGTTCTCTGATCCTTTGCAACTTAGCATCACTTGCTTGAGCTACTTTGATCTGATTGACAATGGTTGATTGAACTTGTAGATTCATCAAACTTGAAGCATTACCTGGCATGACTACTTCTATCTCCATCTGATGCAAGTCTTGCTGAAGCTTCCACTGTGCGGTGAGATTCATTGATAATGGTTGGCGACTAAGAGTATCAGGTACTACGTTCACCTTCCCTGGGTGATATTGCAAGTTGATGTCAAAGTCCGCCATGAGTTCTAACCATCATCTCTGCCGCATATTCAACTCCTTCTGAGTAAACACGTACTTCAAACTTTTATGATCTGTGTAGATGTTCACCCGTTCACCAAGTAAGTAGTGGTGCCAAATCTTGAGAGCAAAGATGACGGCTGCCAACTCCAGATCATGCGTCGGATAATTGCGCTCATGAGTTGATTGATAACGATTTTTGTGTGTATATAAGAAAATGTGCAGAAATCACAACCAAAAATTATTTGACCGCAATCAATAACGGTGTCGAATGTAGCGCGTTAGTAAGTGCGGATCGTCCACAGGGAAAGTGTAATCGTTCGTGTTTCGATTTAGATGAGTCGAAACTTTAAAGAAAACAAAACAAAACAATTCATGATTTGTAATTGAATTTCAAGAATGAGAAAAATCTAGATCTAAGAAAACATTAAAATCAAGAATTGAGATGTGTGATGATTTCCAAACCAACAATCAAGATTCGAAGTGTGGCTCGTAGGAGTAGATCGGATCTATAGATGTGATGAGATCTAATGATTTCATATTCTTATCCATTAACGAATTGATACTAGATCGATGACGATTCATCGAAGTTAAGGATCTTGCGAAGAAGCTAGTGTTTCCTCGTCTTATCCTTTATCCTTTCAATGAATCTCATTCACAAACTAGCTTCAACTTAATCAAATGATCAATCGTTGATCCTTAGTTTCGAGCGAAGACAATCAAGAAAGCATCATCTCGAAACTAGGTCATCGATCATTTGATTCACAAGAATTTACAAACGTTATAGGATTTAAGAATTGTAAAAGAATCTAAATCATCATCATTCTATCGATCGTCTCGACTCCTTTACGAGCGGAGTTTTACTCAAACATCATAATATCAAACACAATCACAAATTGAGATCGAATCATAATGCTTGAATTAAAAGATAAGCAAGATATAGAAATTTCACCTTTATTTATCGACAAATTTCGTTACAACTCTCTTGAATTTACAAAAGGAAGGAACTAGATCGTCGATTTCGGCTTCGCTCGGCTCCTTGAGTCGCGGATCTCCTTTGATCTCTTGCTCCGATGAAGTCCGGCGTCGCTTTCTAAAGGATCGAAGGCATCTCGCTTGAATGGTACTCGGGATCTTGATCTTGATTTTGGAATTAGAATTAGGGTTAGGGTTTTGAGGCACAAGTCGTATCACTCAACTTGTGGGGGGAAGATGATGGAGATTAGAGATTGAACCCTATTAATGATTTTTTTAGCTAATGATTAACAACCCTTAACCTTAGATCTAAGCTTTCTTTTATTGACCATCCAAAACCCTAGATCTAGGATTCAAAATTTGAATTTCCCTCCAAAAGTTTGTTAGCTAGAGAGGCTTCTAGAAGTAGTTAGTTAGAGGGAGCTTCTAGAACTAGGTTGTTAGAAGGTTGATTAGCTTAATCAAGATTAGCTTGCTTAATGATCTTTGCTGATCTGGCAGAAGCTTCGAGAGTTTTCTGGAATTTGACATGTCTTGATGAGGTGCTGGAACTGAGATAGGAATACTGCAGCAGAAATGGAGTGCTGACGTCATCATTCCACCGCGGATCCGCGGCACGTGCCTGCTTGCGCCGCGGATCCGCGGTCACGTGAGCAGTTTAGTATGCACAATTTCCTTCACTGCCTTCTGAAGTCTTCTTGGTATTTTCTTGATATGTTGATTCTCACAGTTCCTTCTACATTACTACCAGATCTGTATCTTTTGAGTTGGCGTAATTTTGATCAGCACTTTGACAATCTTGGCCTTTCTTCTGCAATTTCCTGCACAGACTTCGAAACAAGTGTTGCGCAATACAAGAATGATGCAATGCCATGAAACACAGTCAATTTCCCTTAAAGTGCCGGTTTTAGAGTATAACACATGTAATCTGGTATTTTAGGCATGTTTTGCTAATATATGCTATATGAATGACGAACACTTCTAGATGAGTGCAAAAGATAGGAAAATTTCCGTGTTAGAAATGCAGTATTTTCGACTGATCAAATTCCCCCAAACTTATTTTCGGTCGTCTCGAGTGAACTATTTTATTAAAAAGAGAAGGAGAAAATAAAGAAAGAGAAAAACTAACTGGCACACTTTCGTAGGCAACACGATTGCACTGAGCACGTGCAACAAGCCTTTAAACCTCTAGGTGTCCCTAGTAGGAGGAGTGTTGTCTCCTGAGGGTTTTCAGTGGATTGCACCCACAAAATCCAATAATAAAAGAAAGATCATGAATATTACATTTAAATAAAAGAATTGTAAAAGAAAAGCCTTGAAAATTAGGGTTTCCAACTAAGCTAGCTTATCGGTTGTCATGAGCCCTATCTTAATAGTCATGAAAAGATGTTAGAAATCATGTCCTCCCTCAATAAAACATCGTCTTATTCTTCATTCCTATCTTTCTTCCAAACATCGATCATATAACCCTGCGTTTGTGTAAAGGATATCCCTACACCCGGAGAATTCAATTCAAGCTATCATACTCTTGTCCATCAGCCTCAGTACTTTTTAATTAATGAATATTTAGATTTGCTCACACACTTTCATCCGACCGTTAATACTTCTTGAGGTACTAACCGACCGATTACTCATGTGCTTGCTTATTTGGTGTATTTTCCTCGTCTTGCACCACCTAAGGCATAGCAGTGACTCCCAGACCAGTTGGCCTTAGGGCACTAAGTGAAAAGGCACCCTCACTATATATTTTTTATTGCCCTTGGCGATAACAAAACCAGTGTCCATTTTTCTCACCACTTTATATTTTTTTCATTTTTTTTTATTTCCTTCATACATCGGCTTTAAGACAAGAGCATTTCAAGGTATCCTCTACTATCCCCGGCTTCAAGACGTGTGTAAGTGCGAATAGCAGGGTATCAACGTTCAAAATGTTTGGCTTCCAGAATAGGACCTATTTTTCAGACTTATTTTTATTCTCAGATTAGTGACTTCCTTCATCTTACTAACCCTTGGGACAATGGCTCATAACTACTTATTACTAATTCGTATAAGAAAACTTCTAATTTTCTTGGTTTTCTTAAATTTTTCTAATCTCATGGATGTAATTTTTCACTATCTAATCTTTTATTATCTTATTTATGTACAAAAAATTATTTTTTTTTTTTTGAAAATTTTTAAATTTTTATAGGTTTTTAAAAAAATGTTTTGTGATTATGCAAAGTATGAAGCAAATGATGCGAAAATAAGCACAACCCCCCCCCCAACTTGTTTTCAACAGTGTCCTCACTGTTGTCATCCGCTAGATCTCAAAAAACCTGTAAGCTTGGGAGGAAATTTATTAACGGGAGCAAAATATTTAAGTGAAGATCCTCTCCCAAACTTATTTTTGGCTCAAAATTTTGTAAAAATTTTCCTTTCAAGAGCCCGATTATACCCCCCAAACTTGAGTTAAACAATGTTAAGCTTTGAAAATCACATGAGGGGGTTAAAAATCAGTGGTCGATGCCAAACTTTGCAAAGACCGAAAGTTAACACCAACCATTCAAAAAATTTATCAATGCAGTGCTCTGGTTGGTGGAAGAAGAAGTAGGGAAAGGGTAAGTGGTGGAATAGAATGTGTGTGCGTCTCATTTTGGAGAGACGATGCAGTGAATATGATGGATTACTCGCATTCTTTTTATAGTTCAGAAGAAGGGGTGGAGGTTCAATTTCATTGATTGGGACATGATTCATCTCAACACCCGTGTCATTCAAAAATGCGAGTTCATCAGCGAAGATCTCCTCAAAAGTTTCATCAATACCCTGAAGAATAATGTCATCACAAAGTGCGGGGTGATCTTCAGACTCTAAAAGCAGTTCATAATCGGTGTTAGTTGTTGACCCGGACATCTCGGTGGAAGAGTCCGTATGTGTATGATACATAGTTGGGTCAAGTAATAATGTATGAAAAGAGTCAAGATCAGTATCATGAGGATCATCAAATTCGCTGCTATCGACCTCCATTAAGTCGACAGAACAGACCTGAGCAGTAGGTTCGGAGGGTACACTTCCTAACTTGTAAATGTTCAGCTCAATTGACCTATTCCCGAAAGATAGGGTCATAGAACCATTACGACAGTTGATGATAGCGTTCGAAGTAGCCAAAAATGGGCGACCTAAAATCACCGGAATTTGATTCCGTGGGTTCGCTACAGGCTGTGTATCAATTACAATAAAGTCCACAGGGAACATAAATTCCCCGATTTTTATTAACACATCCTCCAGTTCACCCCTAGGTTTGGTGCTTGATCGGTCAGCCATCTGGAGAGTGCAATGAGCTGGTTTCAACTCTCTGATCCCTAACTGCTCATAGACTGAGAAAGGAAGCAGGTTAACACTTGCGCCAATGTTTAGTAGAGCACGGTTAATGTGTTTTTCCTCAATAGAAATGGAAATAGTAGGATATCCAGGATCCTTATGTTTCCTCGGTAATTGTTGGGGGAAAGCCGTGTCTACTGTCTTTGCCATGAATATCTTCTTGGGCACTTGTTTCTTTCTCTTTCTAGTGCACAAGTCTTAAGAACTTTCGCATACGTAGGGACTTGTTGGATAGCATCTAGAAGAGAGATGTTGATGTTAACCTGTTTAAACATTTCAGTGATCTTCTCCATTTGTGGACTCAGTGTGTTCCCCTTAACCGATTTGGGTAGGGAGCTTGAGCAATAAGATCAGGGTCCAATATTGGAAAAGATCGTGTGGGTGGGAACTATCTAAGAATAGGAGTGGGGATCGTTTTCTGTGTACTAGAAGAGGTGGGCTGAGGTGTCGAGCCATGGTGAAAACGGAGAATAGGCTCGCAAGAAGGTGGTGGGGTAGAAGAACTGGGGTCAGAATTAGAAGTAGAAGTGAAAGGAAAGGTCTTAGCCGGGGTATCATCGATAGATTTTTCAGTGTCATCAATCTCTTCCCCAACGTGATTGTCAAGCACTCTTCCAGATCTCAACGTGATTGCATTCACATGATGTGAATAGCCAGGATTGGGTAGAGGTTGAGCTGGAAGTTTCCCTTTCTCTCTTGCACTCATTTCGGCTTTTAGTTGTGCAATTTGTGCTTCCATCGATTTGATATTCTCATTTTGAGAGACAATGATCTTCATCACATTCTCGACGGAAGATTGCAAACTTGTCGTCCCTTGGATGGATTGTTTCATGAAAGTATCCAAGGTTTGTGCTAGTGCAGAGGTATTATCTATACCGGTCAATTGCAAAGAGTTTTCATGTGGTGCAAAAGTGTTGGCCAGATTTTGGAAGTTTTGTGATTGGTAGGGGTGCTGACTCAATTGAAGTGGTTGCTGTTGTGGTGGAGGGATCCTTTGGAAATTGTTTTGGGTTGGAACCGTGTTTTGAGTTTGTGATTGGTTCTAAGCAAAGTTAGGGTGGTTCCTCCCACCCTGATTATAAGTGGAAGAAAATGGATCGTTCCTACGTCTTTGAAATGCGGCATTGGTATGCTCTTGACCTTGAAACGGAGAATTTCGTGGACATTCTTCCGTCAAATGAGAAGGATCATAACAGCATCCACATACAGTTTTGGAGAGTGACATTTAGTTTAGGGCGGCTAACAATTTGGTTTCCATAGTGTCGAATTTCTTGTGTAAAGCTGAAATTTCAGCTCTAACTCCTATGGAAATATCATTGCCATCCCTAGACGATTGACTCACACCCTCCCACTGTAAAGATTTTCAGCGAAATCTTCTAGAATTTTCTAGGCTTCCCCATCATCTTTAGTCATGAAGTTGCCTTGACACATTAATTCAAGGGTCTGTTTTGTGTTAGCATTAATTCCCTCATAAATGATTCGGCACAGATCCCATCTAGGGATTCCGTGATGTGGACATTGGACTAACGAATTCTTGAAGCGTTCAAGACATTTTGAAAATGGTTCATTTGGATGCTGGGTGAATTGATTTATTTCACTACGGACTCGAGCTGTCTTATGATGTGGGTAGAATTTCTTAATGCTTTGACGAATTCTTCCCAATTTGAAATGGAATGTGCGGTAGTGTTATACAGCCACTTCTCGGCTATATCGTACAAGGTAAATGGGAGAAGACGAAGACGCATAGCATCCATAGAAAGCTATGAGGTACCCATCATAGCGCATACATTTTCAAATTTTGTAATAAAGACATATGCGTCTTCAGACTCGAGACCGTGAAATTTTGGTAGAAGGTTGATGTATTGGGGTTTAATCTGAAAATTGTCCCCGTTGGCTGGTGGAATAGATAAGAAGGTCGAAAGAAGACCTCGCATAGGATAGCACCTCTCTTGGAGAGAGATGCGAGGTGGATTCTGCGCACCAACGGACGGCGGCAGAGTAGTGGTAAAGAAGTTCGATGGAGACGGATCCATCGATGTGGGTGTAGTGGTGGGTAAAGAAAAGGTAAATGTAGAAATACCGACTTTCGGAGTCGATCGGGGGAACGCGGACTAAACGGGCACTAGAATCCCATGTCCAGCCTATCTTGCACTAAAAAGGGTTAGTACAAGTGGCAGCATGAAAATATAATTAGGGGAAATGATGAATGCGGTGTTTGTTTTGAAAGATGATACGGATTTTTGAAAAAATGATGCGAGCACACAAATGCAACAAGCAATACCCTAAAATCTAGTGGTCACCTAGGTCAGGCTCTAGACCGCTCCTAACTACCAAAAGACAAGTCGCAGGATCAATCCTCCACTGCCTCTTTGTCTCTCTGTGGCCAGGTAAGTGCCAGGTAAGTGGGAAGGTACTCCACTACGTAAGTAGTGGGCCTAATTAATAACCACTAGCCTTAGACACACTTGCCTTAGAACCACAAAAGAAACGCGGATAAGCAATGAATTACCCACGGCCTTCTTCTGTCCTAAATGAGCGCGACGGTCCTTAGAGTCATCTCTAGATATTTTTTAGTTAATGAGGGTAAATGCGGATGCAAGTTTGTGATTTTTGGGGCTTAGGAAGGGTAATGAACTCCCCACATAATCTGGATTTGGCCGTGCCCCTTAATTTCCGTATTAATATACAAACAACCAAAAATCAAAATACGCACAATTTTTATTGCTTTTTGCGGCGCTGCGATTTATTTGCAAAGAAACCTGCAGAAATTTGTTAATTGGAGCAGATTGAGAGAGAGATAAGAAAGTGTAGAATTCACCTAAGAAAAATTGCACAGAGATGACGTCAGCACACGGCGGTTCCGCCGCGGGAGCTTTCTAATGCCGCGGAGTCGCGGTCCTATGAACAGATCTATGCACAAAATTTTAGGCAAATGCTTCTGTTGCTTTCCTTAGCTCTCTGGAATATTCAGAAAAAATTTTCCACAGCTCCACAAGTTCCAGATTTCCTCGCAACAAATCACAACAACACGTTTAGGGTTTGCGCGAATTTTGATCTACAAATTATAATGGAATAAATCTTTCAACTCAAATTTCAAAATACGAACAATTAGCGCACTATCCCCGGCAATGGCGCCATTTGATTGATAAGAATTCTCGGTGTGTATGTTGAGAAAATTGTTTAGAAATCACAACCAAAAATTATTTGACCGCAATCAATAACGGTGTCGAATGTAGCGCGTTAGAAAGTGCGGATCGTCCACAAGGAAAGTGTAATCGTTCGTGTTTCGATTTAGATGAGTCGAAACTTTAAAGAAAAGAAAAGAAAAAAATTCATGATTTGTAATTGAATTTCAAGAATGAGAAAAATCTAGATCTAAGAAAACATTAAAATCAAGAATTGAGATGTGTGATGATTTCCAAACCAACAATCAAGATTCGAAGTGTGGCTCGTAGGAGTAGATCAGATCTATAGATATGATGAGATCTAATGATTTCATATTCTTATCCATTAACGAATTGATACTAGATCGATGACGATTCATCGAGGTTAAGGATCTTGCGAAGAAGCTAGGGTTTCCTCGTCTTATCCTTTATCTTTTCAATGAATCGCATTCACAAACTAGCTTCAAGTTAATCAAATGATCAATCGTTGATCCCTAGTTTCGAGCGAAGACAATCAAGAAAGCATCGTCTCGAAACTAGGTCATCGATCATTTGATTCACAAGAATTTACAAATGTTATAGGATTTAAGAATTGTAAAAGAATCTAAATCATCATCATTCTATCGATCGTCTCGACTCCTTTACGAGCGGAGTTTTACTCAAACATCATAATATCAAACACAATCACAAATTGAGATCGAATCATAATACTTGAATTAAAAGATAAGCAAGATATAGAAATTTCATCTTTATTTATCGACAAATTTCGTTATAACTCTCTTGAATTTACAAAATGAAGGAACTAGATCATCGATTTCGGCTTCGCTCGGCTTCTTGAGTCGCAGATCTCCTTTGATCTCTTGCTCCGATGAAGTCCGGCGTCGCTTTCTAAAGGATCGAAGGCATCTCGCTTGAATGGTACTCGGGATCTTGATCTTGATTTTGGAATTGGAATTAGGGTTAGGGTTTTGAGGCACAAGTCGTATCACTCAACTTGTGGGGGGAAGATGATGGAGATTAGAGATTGAACCCTATTAAAAAGGGATCGCTGATCGAAGAACAGGATGAGGCATCAATGATTTTTTTAGCTAATGATTAACAACCCTTAACCTTAGATCTAAGCTTTCTTTTATAGACCATCCAAAACCCTAGATCTAGGATTCAAAATTTGAATTTCCCTCCAAAAGTTTGTTAGCTAGAGAGGCTTCTAGAAGTAGTTAGTTAGAGGGAACTTCTAGAACTAGGTTGTTAGAAGGTTGATTAGCTTAATCAAGATTAGCTTGCTTAATAATCTTTGCTGATCTGGCAGAAACTTCGAGAGTATTCTAGAATTTGACATGTCTTGATGAGGTGCTGGAACTGAGATAGGAATACTGTAGTAGAAATGGAGTGCTGACATCATCATTCCACCGCGGATCCGCGGCACGTGCCTGCTTGCGCCGCAGATCCGCGGTCACGTGAGCAGTTTAGTATGCACAATTTCCTTCACTGCCTTCTGATGTCTTCTTGGTATTTTCTTGATATGTTGATTCTCACAGTTCCTTCTACATTACTACCAGATCTGTATCTTTTGAGTTGGCGTAATTTTGATCAGCACTTTGACAATCTTGGCCTTTCTTCTGCAATTTCCTGCACAGACTTCGAAACAAGTGTTGCGCAATACAAGAATGATGCAATGCCATGAAACACAGTCAATTTCCCTTAAAGTGCCGGTTTTAGAGTATAACACATGTAATCTGGTATTTTAGGCATGTTTTGCTAATATGTGCTATATGAATGACGAACACTTCTAGATGAGTGCAAAAGATAGGAAAATTGTCGTGTTAGAAATGCAGTTTTTTCGACTGATCATGAGTCTTCAGTTGTCTTGAAGCATAAGCCGCAACCTTACTGTGCTAATCTAGAACACATCCTAATCCCTTACCGGATGCATCACAATGCACTTCGAATCCTCCAGATTGATCCGGTATTACAAGAATAGGTGCAGATATCAATCTTGACTTGAGTTCTACGAAAGCTTGTTCGTATGCTTCTGACCACACAAATTCTTCATCTTTTCGTGTGAGCTTGGTCAGGGGTATTGCTATCTTTGATAATCCTTCAATGAACCTTCTGTAATATCCAGCTAAACCCAAGAAACTCCGAATGTCCTTCACTGACTTTGGTGTAGGCCATTCGCTAACTGCTGAAACTTTGGCTGGATCCACAGAAATTCCTTCTCCTGTTACGATATGTCCAAGAAAACCAACTTGATTTAGCCAAAACTCGCACTTGTTGTACTTGGCATAAAGCTTATGTTGACGAAGAGTTTCCAGGACAATTCATAGATGCTCTGCATGCTCTTTTCGATTCTTAGAATATACCAGAATGTCGTCGATGAAGATGACAACAAACCTGTCTAAATACTCCCGGAAAACTTGATTCATTAGGTTCATGAATATTGCTGGTGTATTGGTCGCTCCAAATGGCATCACTAGAAATTCGTAATGTCCATAGCAAGTTTTGAAAGCTGTTTTGTGAATATCAGCTTCCTTGACCTTCACCTGATGATAATCTGAACGAAGATCCAATTTAGAGAAAACACAAGATCCACTTAGCTGATCGAATAAATCATCGATGCACGGGAGTGGATACTTGTTCTTTATAGTGACTTCGTTCGAGGCCCTATAATCGATGCACATTCTGTATGAACCTTCCTTCTTCTTCACCAGTAGTACAGGTGCTCCCCAACTTGAAGTGCTGGGACGAATCCATCCTTTCTCCAATAATTCGTCCAACTGTGTTCGAACTTCCTTCAAACCTTCCGGACTTAGTCTATACAGTGCTTTGATCACCGGTTGTGCTCCTGGTACTAAATCAATACTGAATTCAAGAGCTCGATCGGGAGGCAAACCTGATATATCGTCAGGAAATACATCGTCAAACTCTCGAACTACCTCTGGTCTTAATTCTTCTTCTGCTTGAGCTGCTGCAACTACTGCTTCCCTTGGCTTCGCTTTGTAGGTACTTGGCTCCAGGGTACGATCTCCGCTCTTGAAATAGAAGACCGGATGATCTGGAATCTCGAATACTACCCTCCTTTGACGACAGTCGATGGTAGCATAAAAGGTTCCAAGCCAATCCATTCCTAGAACCACATCAAAGTTTGGTATGTCCAGTACTTTGAAGTTAGCATAAAACTCTCGACTGCAGACGACGACTGGACACAAGCTGTATCCCATAGTTGCCTTTAGAACGCCATTTCCAGAACTGACATTCCAGCTGGATACAAGCGGTGAGACTGGAATCGCATGGGTTCGGACAGACCGTTGCGACATAAAGCAGTGGGATGCTCCAGTATCAAACAGTGCAAGTGCAGGTAGTGAGGCTACTAGGATTGTACCTAAGGTATGTGGGATATGTTTTAGGTATAGGGAATATATGTAGATAACCAAGATTAAAAGATAAGTTTGAGAAGGAAAGTTTACCAGTAATGACTTGGCCAGTAGCCTCAGCTTCTTCCACAGACATCGTGAAAGCCTGGCGTTTGGGTATATTCCTCCTGGTCTGAGGAGCATTCCTCGGAACGTTCCTTTGAGCTTGATGGAACTGACGAGGAGGTGGTGCAGCTTGCGGTCCTCTGGGTGGTGCAGGCAGTGCAAGTCTTGGAGCAGGGGCTTGGATGGCTGGACGTTGTGGATAATTGTTTGCTGGCCTGGGTGCAGCAACTGGGTTTTGTTTATGAGGACAAGCCCTAATACCATGAGCAGCTGAGCTACAGATCAAGCAAAGGTTGTTCGCACGACGGCAATCTCTCGCCAGATGCCCATTTCTCTTGCAGTAGTTACAAAAAGCTGGGCTGGGCCTGCTGATTGGTGCTCCAGGACGTCTTGGCACAAAAGGTGGTCTGGACGAGGCTCCACCTGCCATCTGGTTGGCAGGGCGCTTGACTCCTGCAAATTGAGGTCTGCCTCTTGCTTTTATCACTGCCTCATAACTGTGGGCAGCTTCCAGAGCATCCTCATGAATCAAAAAATTTCCTGTGGCTAGAGCAGCCTGAATCTCCATGTCCAGTCTATGTTGAAAGCGACGGGCTCTGATCTCGTCCGTCGGTATCAAATATGCCACGAATCTGTTTAAGGATAGTGTTAGCTGTGTAGTATGTGATATTTAAAAACTGAATTATTGCGACATATCTTACCGGCTTAACATGGTGAATTCAGCGTCGTATTCATCTACCGATTTGTCACACATAGATCCTTGCTGTAGATGAATGAACTGCTGCTCCATGGCAAACCTGGCAGTCACAGGGAAATATTTCGCTTCGAACTTCTCGCGAAAAGTTTTCGATTCAATAGGCTGTGCAAGACGGCTTTCTTCCGCCTTCCACAAATTACGAGCATTGTCCGTGAGCTGTAGTTTAGCCACATGGACCCAAGCTATGTCTGGCACTTGTGCTGCGGCCAGATCATCCTCGATACTTTAAGCCCATTCGTCAGCTTCCAGTGGGCTTCCCTTTCCTGAGAATTGCTTCGGATGTAAAGCCCTGAATTGCTTAACCCCCGGAGCGTCAGTCTCGGGACGGTTCAAGAGTTGTTGTTGTCCCTCGAGAATGCTGCGGATTGCCTCAAGTTGCACTGTTTGCTCGGTAGGTGGCGCAGGAACAGCTGGTGTGAGAGGTAGTGCTGGAGGTGTGTTGTTGACGTTGGTGCTGGTGTTGTTCGGGGAATCCATAACCCTGAAGAAAAATTTGGGTTAGGACAGATTCAAGTACATGAAATGATAATATTCAAGGAATATGAAATTGTAAGATTCAAGGAACATGAATTGTAAAGAATGTTTTAGTTGCTGGTTCTTGTGTTATATTGCTTAGGTTGTTCACGCAGAACAGAACTGCATGATAGGGATTCATACAGCTCTGACCTGCATGGGCCACCAACAAAACCTGTCACACCCCGCTTCCCGGTGTACGGCGAAGGGGACGCGACTGGGTCCGCTACGTATATACTCAAAAGTACATACGCTAAGCGTATCTAAGCAATATAAAATAAATACACAAGAGACAAGAATAAAAATAACAGCAACTTTTATTTATTAACATTTTTTGTACAATACATGAAAGGAAATACAACTGAAATAAAAGATGCCTAAACAGTGGCATAACAGGAAATGAAAAGTACAAAAAGGAAAAGTGTACAATGAAACTACAGTGCAGGGTCTTCAGTAAACTGCTCCAAGTCTTCTTGCGATGGCTCAAGCTCTGCCGGGTCCAAATCACCTGACGACATTCAAAGAAGAGAGAAACAGAATGTCGTCAGCGAACAGGTCGCTCGGTAAATCCCAAAGCTAAGAGGGAAGTAGAAAAAGACAGAATAAGAAAATTCATTTTAAAGTGTATACTATTGTTGTAATGTTATGTCAACGCTGTTGTTTGTAGCTTGGTACAGAAGGATGCCAGTGTATACAAGGGGAGTCTCTATATGCCAGAGACTAGGGGCACGTATAGTACAAGGAACCGTTTATGCCACGGTACAACAGCAACTGGATTCATGTTAGGTGTGTTAAGTCTGACCACCTCATGCCACCTTTAACACCTTCCGTACCAATCTACCCCTTAAACCCCGCGATGTCTTGTTTGTATTGTTATCTTGTAAATTGTAATGGTTGTATGATTGATTGACTGACTGTCCGAAACCATGATATCAGGAAACGGTTATAACCGTAGAGTCATGTAAATGTAATATTGGGAATCATATAAAAGGAATATATATCCATGGTTCGGTTCAGTCAAGTTGTATAAATTGATAATTGTTTTCATGGATTCATGTGTTCGTATTGAATTGGAATATTGTATTTTATAGATTGACTTGAATCATATTCAAGTCAGATTAATCAGACTCAAACCCGAGTCAGACAATCAAAACTGTGAATCGAGGTCTTTTAATTGCTAGGGTCCTCAAGGTAATTTATAAAACTTGAGAGAGTTTTATGTAAAAATATTTTCATATACTTTTCAAAATACACCTCAAGTATTTATTACTCGTCTTTAGAGTTGTAATGAGTGTGGATTTTATGTTGTGACATTTCTAGTGAAAATATCCTAGTTTTATAAATAAGGGTATTTATTTGTAATATTGATTATTTGAAATTCATGGTATTTTAGTGTAAAATTTAATATTGTGATTTTTAGAAAAAGGTGGAAAATTTATTTTATAATAAAATAGATATTTAAATGATAAATATATATATGTTTATACAAAAATAATTTTTAAATAATATTTTATATTCCAAAAATCTTATTTTCTTAAGATGTCGTATTTTAAACATTTCGAGACCGAATGCTCCTTGCGGAGGTCTGAATCTCGCACTATTAGGCCCGAGGGTGCGCGATAAACCGCACGATCCCGAACGGGTTCCCCAAAAATGGGTTGTAGCGGCGCTTTGCAAAGATTGTAAAATACTAATCCTTTAGAAAACGGTTTTATAAAGTAAAAGGTATTTATTTGCAAAGTGTAATTTTCCGTATTTTAGATTCTAGGATTTCCTAAGCCAACTAGCCTATTTCTAAAGGGTCTAAACGACAAGTCGTTAGAAGCCTCAAATCACCTCTTCACCGCCAATTGTGGCCAGGTAAGTACAAGTGAGGAAGGAGGGATCCGCTCACGAATCGTGAGGCGGGCCTTTTAAAGTTACCTAAGCTCACTTGCCTAGCCTAGACACCATAAAGTCAGGTTTAGATAAACGATCGATATCCACAACTTATCGTATTTTCCTACTAAGAATTATTTACTTAAAAGTGTATCAAATCTAAAACCTTTAAGAATGGTTTTATTAAGATTATGGTATTTTAATGAAAGTTTCGTTTTATCGTATTCTAAGTTTTGATGATATCGTTTTAGGGTTGTGTTTGCGTATGTGTGGAGGTAGGTCGTTACCTCGTGCTCTACTTTAAATGTATAGCAAGTTAAGGGGTTAAATGTGAAATTGAAACATGATGGTATTAAAGTGAAAAAAATACGGTAAATTGAAAAGGTTATCATTTCATGTGTGAAATCTTATTCAAATTGATTTTTACAAGTTTAATAGTCAAGATAAAGATGTTTAAGCATGATTGAATTGATTAGAAGTGAAATTTTATAGAAGACCTAATCGGAAATCGGATTTGTTCCGATTCCGTCAGGTTTCGTAAATTCGTATTTTTTTTAAGAATTAGAAAGGGAGATAGAATGGGACTTACGGGTTTCGATTAGGCAAAGGAGTGTAGGGAGAACTAAAGAAGTTGCCGAGGCGTTGCTTCGTCGCCGGTTGTTTCTAAAAACGTCGCCGGAATTCCCGCCGGAATTTCGTCGGAGCTTCACCGCGAGCTTGTT
The DNA here is from genome assembly GCA_030015575.1 of Agapanthus africanus. Taxonomy (NCBI): domain Eukaryota; kingdom Viridiplantae; phylum Streptophyta; class Magnoliopsida; order Asparagales; family Amaryllidaceae; genus Agapanthus; species Agapanthus africanus. The sequence continues at coordinate 297,556,598 of CM057347.1, forward strand.
TTCAAAGTACACAACTCTTGGAAAATTTTAAGAGAGTGAGCTTAGGATTTTGGAATGAGAGGGTAGAGGGGAAGGGGTGTATTTATAGGGTAGGTTAGGGGTAGGGTAGGTGAAGGGTTTTTAAATAATAAAAAAAATGTAAAAATGTATAAAATCATTAAAAATTGGAGTAAATAGTGTATATGAAAGGTTTTAAAGTAAAAATGTATTAAAAATCATTAAAATGGAGTAAATGTGGATTTCAAAAGTCTCTGAAACCGATCTAGGAATTTGAAGTGTACATGGAGGTTTAGAAGATGAAGAGACACAACCATGAAGAAAAATTTAAAACAAAATAAATATTAAAAATAATGTGGGACATGGGATTTGAACTCTGCTGGCTTGGTTCAGCAATACAAGGTATTACCAATGAGCCACAAGCTCCTTCTTGTAATTATTGTGGGAAAATAAATACTAAAAGTGGTAATAGCAACATTAAATACTTCAAGTATACTTCAAATTTAAATCAAATTTATGTATACAAAAATTGGAGTTGTTACAGCACCGCCACGAATTTTGGTAAAAAATTTACCAACTCCGGGCTCTGGGTGGCCGCAGAACCGCGGCCGCAGCAAGGGTTGGGCCGCGGTTCCGCGGCCCAATGAAAGGATTGTGTGTTGGAATTTTCCAGGCCGGCTTCTGTTGACTTTTACTTCCTAGTTCTTTAGTACTTTTCTCAAATGGGATTCTAGGTTTCTTCCCGATCTCCAGTGAATAATGTAGCGGATTGTAACCGTTGCTTCGAGATGAAATCTTGAACCTTGGGCTGCTTTGTACTTTGTGGACTGATCTTTATGTAGGCTTGATCAAGATCCTTCTGTTTGTTGGTCAAAGTCTCACTTTTACATCGTCTTTTATCTTTTTCACTGTTTTTCTCCCAAGAACCTATAACCTGTACTATGTAGCAGACATGGGTCAAAAGCACCTATTTATTTGTAAAATACATAAGAATGGGGAATATGATAATGCAATATTATGGTATGAACAAATACCCCCAAACTTATCTTTTGCTCGTCCTCGAGCAAACCTATTTTTATTCTTGACAAAAACCTAACCTCACTTTCGCAGGGAATCGCGATTGCACTGAGCTCGTGCAACAAGCCGTTAAACCTCTAGGTGTCCCTAGTAGGAGGAGTGTTGTCTCCTGAGGGTTTTCAACGGATACTACCCACAAAATCCTATCAATTTTGCTTTTCGACTTTAATTCTCCAATTAGGGTTTCTAACAAGGAATTCTACTATCTTCGACTCATAAATTATCCACCCATATTCTTCACACTTCCTCATCATTTAACTTAAGATTATATATGTTCTGCAGACCTCCTTAGCTTTCGGCATCTCTTAAGTTTTCCTTCTAGGGTCCATCTCCACTTAGGAATTTTTATCAACTCAACTAAAGATACAAGTTCTATTCTTCACTCATTTCTCTCATCTAAACTCCAATCACATACCCCTACGTGTGTGTATATATCACCCCTACACTTGGAAATTCAAATCAAGCAATCAAACTCTTGTCCGTTGTCCAAAGCACTTATTAATTGGTGAATTTTTAAATGAATTTTGCTCACACATCTTTCATGCGACCGTTAATACTTCTTGAGGTACCAACGACCGATTACAAGATGTGTTTGCACATTAAAACGTAATTCCTAGTCTTGCAACACCCAAGGCTTTAGCAGTGACTCCCAAACCAGTTGGTCTAAGGCACTAGGTGATGAAACACCCTCGCTGAATATTTTTCTATTTTTTAGCCTTAAGTAATCACAAAAACCAGTGTTCATTTTTTTCTTTATTCACACTTGTATATTTTTTTTATTTTTTTTTCTTCGTACTAAGGACTTTAGACAAGAGCATTTCAAGGTCTCTTCTACTATTTCAAGTTTCAAGATGCGTGATTATGCAAATTGTAGGGTATACATTTTCAGAATCTAGACTTAAGCTAGGAATTATTTTTCAAACTTATACTCTAATAAAAATATCGATACTTTTCCTTTGTTTCGACTTAGCCCAAGAAGTGGACTCAAAATTTGCCTATTTCTAAATAAGCTACAAAGACATATGCTTTCTACCGTTAAACTTTAAGGAAGGTTATTTTTAGGGTTTTTTATTTACTAAGTCTAAGATCTAGTTGTTCCTAGCCAGTTAACCTATTTGTCAAACTCAAGTCAAATAAGGCCAAAATTGAATACATTAATTTTTATAATTTTTGAAATTTTCCAATTTTTTATGGGTTTTAAAATAAGTATGCAAATGTAAAAATATGTACAAATGAATGCGAAGGAAAGAAGGCTTACCGAGCATACCCCCAAACTTAACTTTGACAGTGTCCTCACTGTCATGCTACACCAAGAGGGTCAAAATGTCGGCACTCCCCTGTTTATTTATTTATAATAATTTTTCAAATTTTTTTTTTATTATTGTTAGAAGAAAAACAAAAATATATATACAGAAAGGCCCCCCAAACTTCATTGACACAATGTTAAATGTCATTGCCAAACTTTGCAAAGACCAAACGTCAACACCAACCAGTCGAAAAATTTATCTGTAAAGAGTATCGGTTGGTAAAAGAACATGTTGTACCGATCCAAAAAGAATTGGGGAAGATAGAAGTGGTGGTATGGAAAGTGTGGAAGTGAATAGATAGGAGGTGGTGATGAATCAAAACGAGAATGTGAATGATCAGCAATCAGTGGAATATTGGCATTCTCGTAGCTTATTAAAAGTAATGGGAGTGGTTCAACTTCTTAAGGAGGAGGTTGACTAACCACACTGTCCCCAATATATTTCTGTGGATCCTTTATCGACTTGGCATCATCCATCATATGCATATGATATTCAATTATGAGGGAACTAATCTCCTCGATGTCCGCCTTAGTCCAGCCGAAAGTTTGCCGCCTATCTTGTAAGGCCATTAAAAGGGCGTTCTCTTGCTCGAGGGCTAGAGAGGCCGATATGATAACGGGAAAGGTCTCATTCACACCTATGTAAGCATATTTAAGGTGAGACGGCAAGGGCGTGAGTTCGAGTTTTGGAGGCGAAACAATCATAGGTAAAATTGGGGAATCTACCTCGAACTCAAAGGACTCCAACACAGGATCGAAATCACTGCAAACAACCAATTCGGATGGTTCAACTAACTCATCCAAAAATTCAAAAGACTCATATTCGGGCGGTGAGTCGTCAAAATCATCCGAAAAATTGAAACATTCATAATCAATATCGGTTGTGTCAACTGGTAGATTCAAGGAGGGACGCACTAGTGGCGTCATAACTATTTTCATCAAACAAAAATCTTTCAAGCTTGCAGTCCTCCTGCGTGATTTCGTGAATAGAGCAAACTTCTCGTGTACTAGTTTTAGGCACGGGGGGCAGACTTCCTAACTTATAAATATTGAACTCACTAGACGTTTTCCCGAAGGATAGAGTCATGGAGCCATTGCGACAATTTATTCCGGCATTGGAAGTGGCCAAAAATGGTCGACCGAGGATCACCGGAATTTGGTTCTGTGGGTTAGCAACAGGTTGTGTATCCATAACAATAAAACCAACAGGGAATATGAAGTCCCTAACTTTGATCAACACATCCTCTAGCTCACCCCTAGGATGGGTGATTGATCGATCAGCCATTTGGAGAGTACAACGAGTGGATTTCAACTCTCCAACCCCTAATTGCTCATATACGGAGTAGGGAAGCAGGTTAACACTAGACCCAAGATCTAAAAGTGCTCGATTAATTTTCTTATCCTCAATAGTTATTGAAATCGTAGGATAGCCGGGGTCCTTTCGTTTTTTGGGTAAGGGTTGAGGTTGGTTAATAGCATTGCTCACTGCACTAGCCACTAGCACTTTCTTGGGTATTTGAGACGACTTTCTCTTTGAGGTGCAAAGCCCTTTAAGATTTTTGCGTACGAAGGGACTTGTTGGATTGCATTCAAGAGAGGTATATTTATGCTAACCTGTTTAAATAACTTCACAATCTTCTCCATTTGTGCAGTTGGTTTATTGGGACTCAACCTGTTTGGAAATGGAGCATTCTGAAAATTTGTTGAGTCCAATGTCTGTGGAGTAGAATGTGGAGTTGGAACGGATCCCAGTGTGGGTGTGTTCGTGAAGTGAGAAGTGGGTCGTTAGAAGAAGAAGAGCCTTTTAAAGAATGGAGAATAGGTTCTAACGAAGAAGAAGAGGATGGAGAAGGAGAAGAAGAAGGAGAAGGAGAAGAAGGTGCGGACAGGGTAGAAGAGATCCCGGAGCGCGATTCGTTGGGGCGCTACAACAGGCGAGTGATTCGGGTTATTCGCTCCTAACGGAGGTGGAATCAATCCCGTGGGTAAGGTGTTGTTGGGATTATATCCCGACATACCTTCGGAAGAAGAATTTGAGGGTGGAGGTAAGGAAGTGGAAGGAATTTTGACTTCGGAGTCGAAAGGTTCGTCGGTCGGTACCAACGAAACACGGACTAATCGGACGCTAGTGTCCCTAGTCCAAAGTGACATACACTAAAGAGGTAGTGTAGTCAAAAAGGTGGAAAACAGAATGTGGGGGTAAGAAATTGTCAATGAGAAGAAGTGGTGTAGGTGGGTGCAAAGATTTCTTTAGCGACAAGTTACAAGTGTTTGAAAAGATTTTTCCATTTTTTTATGTGGAGCTTTTTGCAAAAAGATTTTCGATAAGAGACTTTGAAACAATTTCGATCAACCAAAAATGCACAATCAGGCCTAGATCTAGGGTCACCTAGGTCAGCTAGACAGCTCCTAACTGTTCCAAAGGGCTAGAAATAGGACCTCAAACCGCCTCTTCACCGCCAATTGCGGCCAGGTAAGTGCCAGGTGAGTGGGAGGCTCCCCACTACATGTAGTGGTCCTAATTAAGTAACCACTCGCCTTAGACACACTTGCCTAGACACCGCAAAGTCAGGTTAGGATAAATAGTCGATGCCTATAACTAGTCCTCTGTCCTATTGAGCGCGACGTCCTTAGGGCTGAGTCTAGTATTTTTTTAATTAAGAATGGTCAATGCAAATGCTTTATGTGATTTCTGGGGTCCTGGGAAGGGTGATGAAATCCCCACCCAATCTGGATTGGTCTCAAGCCCCTTAAAGTCCGATTAAAGATATGCAAAACAGTAAATCACTTGCAATCAAATCTTTTTTATTTTTAAGCGCGGCGCAAAGAATCCTGCACAAGATTTGTTATTGAGAAGGGAGAAGATTTTTTTTTAAGCGCAAATAATCCTGCTGTAACGTTTTGAAAATCGTTTCGGTGAAATTTCGGAAAAATCGGTAAAATAAGGGGGTTTTCCGTAAAAAGTCAAAATACAAATATCTTTAATATAAAATTAAATATACATATTATAGCTATGTAATTGCTAGCATTTGGTGTTTATTGAGCCACTGGTAAAATTTCTATTTTTCTGAAAAATTTTCCAAAAATAATTATTTTAATATTATTTTAAGCCGTCACCAATACATTTAATTAGGGAAAATTACAAATTGGAATGAGTTGAAACAAATTTTGTGCATAATAACACATTAAACAAAATTTTAACATGTTGTTTTTGAAATGAAATGAAGTTGTTAATCGGTTTTAGAAAATATGGAAGAAAAGGGTTTATTTTGTGAAAATTAAGCTAAATAGAATTGAGGTTTGGGCTTGTTGACTTGGGGTATGGTTGCATGTTACTTGGTAATCCTCATATACACACACTCACCCTCACCCTCTCCCATATTGTGGCTGAATTCAGTAGCCCCCTCCCCAAAATTCCCTACTTGAAAAGGTTTAAAAAGAATAGAATAAGGAATGTATTAATTAAAGGAGGTATGGGGGTATTAGTTGACTTGTGACTTTTCCAACACCACACAATCTATCTCTCTCTCTCCCCCCACCAAAAATTGGCCGAACCCCCTTCCCCTTGCTGCAGCAGCAGCTCCCCCACTTGTTCCTCCTCATTTCTTGTACTAAAATCATCAAATCTCACTCAAAACATCCACCAAAAATCCCACAAAATCAAAATCTAATCCCTACCCATTTTTCATTGGCCTATCTAGTATGGATCTTGGGGAAAAGTTAGAATTTTGGAGGCTTAGTTTGCATGTTGATCTCATGGTTGTGAGGTACAAATCCCAACCCATGTTTAAATCGTTGTTTAAATTGTTTCAATCTAGCATATTTAAGTGTTAAATTGGTTCTAGTTGTTAATTTAGAAAATTAAAGAGAATGGGTTGTGATCAAATTAGGGTTTTGGGTATTTGGATCATGGATTGTATGTTGTAATTGAGATCTTAAGACTTGCTAAATCAAATCTAGTTGCTAGTTCGCATTTTTGTTAATTTAAAATTTGTAATAAGTATATATAAATTGCAAACTAGTTTTTAGCTTTTAGTTGCAAATGGGTGATTTAAAAACTAATTAAGGTTTTGATGACTTTATTAACATTTTAATTTGTTGCTTAGCAACTTAGATCATGCAAAACCATGCTTAATTGATAAATTGTGAATTTTACTTTAAAAAGAGTTAAAATCGGTATTTTTGCAAACTAGGAATTTGGAATTTATACAAATTGATGAGATTAATTTATGAAAGTGATTTATATGACTTAGTTATGATATTTAGTGGATATTATGGCCATTAGTTTTGTTAAAACATCAAGTTTCGAATTAAAACGAAAATTTAGTGCTTTCTAGGTTTTCGGAAATAAATCGATTTGATTTATTTTAATGTTTTGATGATTTAAACCCTATTTTATATTATAATTAGTGAGTTTTGGGAACTACGATTTGTACGTTTGAGTTTTTCTCGGTCACTCGGTGTTTGTACGCCGATGTCGAGTGTTTTGGGTTGATTTGAGAGAGCAACCATAGGTTTTGACCTATGTGGGATTCGTATGTCGTTTTGGTCATGAGTCGGATTTTAATGCGATACGGTGCGTTATGATATGTAGGTATCCCATGTGGACTTTGAGATGACAAGCAAGCGCGTGGCGACATCGGCACCGACGAGCAAGGACCAGGTGAGTAGATTTATATCTACGGGGAGAAGTCGGGTGGATGGCGTATAGCACCCCCGCAGTTCGTGGTGATGTATACGAATACGTATACACACATATATATTGATTATATATTATTGATTTTATTGATGATAAAGATAGATTTTAGGTGTGATTGGATAGGTTTAGTGTTGCGAGACCCTAGAGTAAAGGTTGCACCACATTTACACACACACACCCATACTTGCATACATTCTTCTTTCATATGTGCTTATATTGGGTTATATAGTTATGTGTTCACATAGGTATGGGACTATGTGTTCACATACTGGATTTGAGGATAGTATTTAGGATTTGAGATGAGTCAATAAGATTTGATTGAGACCGCGAGAACGGTGATATGGCAGGATTCGTACTTGAGATACGTCCTGATGTTATAGCGGATCTTGGGACGACGATACATGAGAATAGTGTTATACATTGAATGGTTGACATGTGATCGTGATATGAGATAAGATATGTTAAGATATTCATAATAGGTCGCATTAGGCGATGTATACCTCTTTATGACGATATATGATGATGATATCGGTTTGTATGAGGCTGTAGATCAGCAGTCAGATCATGATTAGATTGATGATATTAGTATTGTACTAGACGTAGATCAATACCCCGGATTATGATCTTTGATAAAGAGGATACCAAATGATTAATTTGACGAATGTGATACTTACCTATACCCAGATTTTGGGATGCTGTACGACGGATTTACGTACGAGCTATATATTGATGTTTGATCCGCACTCTTGACTTGGGAATGTCTGATTATAGATATGGTATCGGATGTGATATTATTGAGGCAGGATCACCGACTAACATATACATGTAGATATATGTATCGACTCAGAGGTTAGGCGGTTTCCTTACCTTCAGTAGCCAGTTAGCTTAGCCCTTTAGTTTAGTGTAGTTGTTAGACTAGATTTATATTAAATATAGAATTGTTATCTTTGTGTCTAGTATTTGGCTCCCGCTCATTATTGATGTTGCTCCGCATTGCATACTTATTGTGATTTATATTCCATTATTGATATCATACTGTTAGGACACCAGCACCATTACCGATGATGCGTATGTACCACGTACACTTACTTGCCGGCGCACACACATCTTCATCGGTAATTGCCATGTCACGTACACTTAGAGAATATTATTGCTTGACTTAGCTTGTTAGATAGTAGTTTTGACATGATATTAGTGTACTTACCTTATATGCTAGTTTAGACATTGTAGTTATTACTTGTCACTTCATGCATACTGTTATTCATTATTATGCCGCATTCATGGATTATCATGCATATATTCACTATTTTACGTGCTATTGAGGTTTTGGATTCGGATTTCCATGAGATTTTCTGGATTTGGGAGAAAACCGCAAAACTTATACAAACTTTTCTCTCTCTTTTTAAATGAAAGGCGCGGTTTTCCCATGATATATGAGTCGTCCACCATGAGTTTGCTGATGGATTTCGAGACCCGATTCGAGGAGACGGATGAACCGTTTCGGGTACATGGTGGACCCGGTAAGGTACCCCGGGACAAGAAGCACGTGGTGATGACGATGTGAGCCTGGCAGGGGAGCACTACCTACCGGTGATTTTACCCGACGCGTCGGATATCCGGAGGATACCGTCGTGGTCTTGAGATAGATGGTAGGGGCCGGTCTGGACTGACGGCACCCTAGATATTGAGATTGAGACATTGAGATTTCGAGATATTGAGGTACTGAGATTTGATGATACAGGCCAGTCCGGATAGCCGGAGCCTGAGATTTTGAGACATTGAGATTTATGTTTTGTGTCGATGCTAGACACTGTTTATGCTGATTTCATTTATGATACCTCATTTTAAAAATACAAAGGAAATCTTACTAAATTATGAATGCAGTTTCTTTAGTACATGTATTCTGTTTTCATGCATTCATACATCATCCATATGATATATTGCTGCCTGAGGCACTGACACGGGCACATAGGATTACACTTGGGTTAGACATTTACCCTAGCCATTGTTATAGGCTGCTGGTTATATATTTGAGGATATATTATGATCGTTGACCTAGGATTGCGTTGTTCATGTGATTTCTGTTCGTAGATGTATTCTATTCACGAGTTGGCAACTCACCCCCGTTGTGCCACAGTTCTTGCAGGTTTTGCCGTACATGTTTCATTACGGCTTTGCTGGCACTGCTTCTTTTCGGATGACTTGCTAGTAGGTGGGTTTAATTATATCGTACCCATCATTATACCTTGTATATTATTATTCTGTTGTATCTAGAAGTTTCATCAACCAAACATGTATTTATTTCAGAGATAGAGACCAGTGATGTTTATTCTTTCGACCTTAGAGTCGTGCGTTGTATTTCTATGGTTTTCTTGCTGTTTTGAGTTTCCTTTTGAGTTTTGATCCTCGCCCTTGGCATTGTATATTATATTGCTTGCGTGGTTGTGACCGTCGATTGACGAAGAGTTAGCTCCCACTTGGGGATGCCTTTTTATTGATTTCGTATACTATTCATGTTGTATCCCGTTTGAGGGCCAGTATTTACAAAAGAGACTCTGCCGAAATTTTCAGAAAATACTTGATGTTTTTTTTTTAAAAAACGCATAATTCGGCTTATACTATTAAAACTACTTGCTTTTAGTTGGTTTTCCTTCACTCCACTAATTTTCTTGGTTTGGATTTCTGGGTTTTCGGCTTACTTAGATTACGTACGCCTCGAGACGTTTCGTAGTTTAAGTGCCGGTCATATTCCGTACTTTCGGGACGTGACAAAGTTGGTATCAGAGCGTTAGGTTTTACCTTCGGAGCATAGGATGACCCTTGGTTGATGGAATAGGTGACTAAAATAGAGTGACGTACCGTGGGTATGTTCCGCGGCATATTTATGATACGCTACTCCACTTAAGAAGCCTTAGGATGTAATTTCTTTGCTCAGTATTATATTCATTCATGATCTAGCCTCATCGGTACCAGATATGGTTTTGCTGCCACGATTACGGGCAGGGAGAGCTATGACTAGAGTTGCGGTCAGCACGAGCTCGTCACAAACGAGGACTGACCAAGGCGTAAATTCCGGCGACACACGATTGCAGAGATGTGTCTTTTTATTGTGTTTTTGTGCTACGAGCGTGGGATGGATCGCTGTATGAGGTCACTCGGATGTGCTGATCGGCACCAGAGGATTGGGCCACCGACAGAGGCCAACCAGATTTTGATGACCGTTGATGTATTGCTTATTCATGATGATTGAGGCACTGTTCAGCGTGCATACGAGTGAGCTAGTTGTTGCTGCGAACGACGAGATATCGCCCCAGATGTTGGAGCTATTACAGTACGAGTTGTACTAAAAGATGATAGAAGGTCGCTAGTCACCAAGGATGAATGACTAGGACATGTGGTTCGTTCGCTACCCCGATGCGAGGTCATCAGATAGATTGATTCCAGCTAGAGACGACTTCACGTGGAGACGTTGAGAGTCGACAGAGACGATCGAATGTCAGAAACCTATTATTCCAAGTTTAAAGTATTCGGAAAGACATGCAGGCAATTCTATGGACCCTCTAGAAGAATGAAACCCTAACTCGACTTAATGACCGTATGAAAGACTTTGAACCTTAGGGTTTGCAGCAGTTCCGCGGCGCCATTAGTGAGGCTTGGGTTTGTCCTTCTACGGCTGGACCATCAATACTGTGGTACGTACTCGATACTATTAAACTGTACCCCAGATGTTAAGCTCTTGGGGGATTATGAGGTTTTGACAAATCGATCGGATGGTTCGACTTCATTCGGATGCTAGGTGGTGAGATGCAGTTCTTGGGAGACTCCAGATACGAGGATAGCCATTGGAGCTCAGTCCATGTAGCCACGACGAGACGAGTCTGAAGCAGTCGACATTAGAGAAAAGTGGAGTAAGAGGTTCGTACCAGATCTGGATAAGATGACGTTCCACTCCGCCGACATCAGAGATGCGATACGCATGCCGAGGCATTATACTTGGATATACCTTCCAGAAGGAGTCGCGATGAGTATGCAGCCGTTCCGGAACATGAAACAGATATAGTAAAGGACGATGACTTCCGGACAGTTCGGCAGAGACGAGATTTGGGAGAGATCTTGACAGGACCTTTCTGGAATGAATTACGAGAAGACTTGGACCCAGGAGTGGTCATGTTACGCACACCGGCAGGCCAGAGTTCAGGATCGTCGACGAGACATGCTATGAGTGACCACGACAGTTGGCCAGAGATTCTTCGAGGATGTGCTTGAGCGGGACTATTCCGCCATACTTGATTTTGGTATTTTGAGCGATCTATTCGCATGATTTGGTTTTGATGACTGAGTTTCATGATATTGTTTTCAGGCACCATGGTTGCACCTACTGAGTATTTACGATTTTTGCACAGTTGTTGCACTTGAGATAGTTTTCGTGCCTTGGGTTCTCATGTTTATGATTTTATGGGTTTCATACAGTGAGTTGATTTTGTGTATATGTACGCACACGATTTGGTTTTTGCACTCGGTATAGTTCACACATGCTTGCAGTGCAGTGATATGCATTTTGTGCACTACAATTGCACTGGACTTCGATTTCGATGGTGATGCTCGATATTTGTTTTGTGCACCTTGTGCACCTGATTGGATTTTGCACGTGTTCGGCGCTTGATATTGGATTTCATGATTTCATGCACGATGGATGCACCTGATTTGGATTTTCACGCATGTTGGGCGCATGTTATGAGATATGATTTTGGTGCACACCAGATGCACTAAATCGAGATTCTTCATGCATGTCAGATGCACCTGGTTTTGCTGTCAGGCACACACGTTGCCTATGACAGATGTTGTGCGCACACCCGATGCACTTAGATGTTGTTTCTGTGCGCATGTATGGCACGTATATGGATTTTGATTTCCGTGCGCACCAGACGCACGTAGTATTCATATGTATATTTTGGGATTGATTTCTTATGGAGCGGTACGTTTTAATGATATTTGCTATGTGTTTTCGTACTGAGCAGGACTAATCAGAGGACATTACCTGAATATATTTTGCATGCATTGATAACTATCGAAGGGAATTCCAAAAAGCGAGCTATAGTCTCAGTATTTACCTACGTGTCTGATATGACACGAAACGTTTAAAACAAGAAACCCTTCTAAATTGTTTCCAAAACGGCGAAACGTACATATTAAACAAAAGATATATATGTATATGGTTATTTTCTTATGATAGACGTCCGCCACTGTGCAGTGTTATGCGCATTTCACGGCGACTTTAAAAGATTTGGCATGCATTTCCTTCAGATATTTACATATATAGATTTGATATTTACATGTATAGTTTTGAATTATATCATATTGGTTTTGTATTGGATTTGACATTTGTGTCTTTACCATGACTCCGATGATTGCGGGATGCTTGACGGAGTTTTGATTTTGAGTTATATGCTCATTTTTCATGCGCATGCGCTACGCTACGATTTGTTTTATGTATTTATGATTTCGGAGCCCCGATGACTTGATGGTTTTGCTTAGATGTTTTAGTATTGGGGGTGAGGTCGTGCTGTGTCTAGGAGAGCCATTATAGGAAGTCCTTGGCCAAGGCAGGAGATTTACTGGTAGGTATTCCAGTAGTATCTCAGGGTATTCTGGGCTACACTCCGACACGACTTGTACCGCTTTTGGGGGTCTGACTTTTACCAACCCTCTAGACCCGCCATGCGATGCTCATAGACGAACGGACCGGACTGTACAGATATTGTCACTGACAGGCTCAGTAGGGTATCAGGATGAGTTCGCTCATCGACGTCCCTTTTTGTCAATACCTGGTAGCCCGTTACGTATGGCTAATACCTCTGACGTGCTAGTGGTTAAATCCACAACCAAAGTGTTGACGAGTCTTTAGAGTCCCCCACAGACCGTTTTCTCAAGTTTCGGGCGAAACGCTGTAGAGGCCGTATGGAGATATGGCAGGGTTCGATCATGTACGTGCGGTATTGCACGGATCATGATCGGACGAATAATACTAGCGGGCTTTGGTTTAAGCCGGATCCTAGTATTGTACAGTGTAGATTTTGTCTCATTGCATTTGTATTCGGTCGGAATACAAATGCGGGTATGTATATACAGTCGCGGGGTTTTCCTGTAATTTATTACGGGATCAGTTTTTTTGGAGTTGCCAATTTGTTTTCCGTTTCGGCCATTCTCCTTTGTTTCTTTCCCTAGCTGAAAATTGGTGGAGGAGGGCTTATCTGCAATTGTGCAAATTAGCATTTTGAAGGGTTGTTTTTACAAGTAGTTGCTTTATGATGGCTCTTGTTTGACCTTGACTCCATGATTCATCATTGCTTGACTTTTGTTGTGATGAGATGTGAGATGGTTGTTTGAGTGTGGACTTTTGTTGTGATCATATTATTCTCTCATCATCACTCATTATTCTTCTTACATTATTGGCTCACTCCCTCTCTCATTCTCTAGTAAGGGGCCGGCCACTATTGAGGGGGTGAGGGATTCATTTTGTGTGTGAAAATTTGATCTCTTTTGGCTCTCACAAAATGATATAGCTATCTCCAAAAAGTTCATCTCTTTTTCCTCCACCAAAAAGGCAACTTCAACCCCAACTTGAGACATAGCCTACTACACTTCATCTACAGCACTTCTTGGGCACGTCGACTCGCCAACTTCGTGCCCGAGTTGCCTCGGTCCAGAGGTGGGAGCTCGTAAAAGAACCCGGCGATGTGGTGCCCTTCCGACGAGGAGTTGATGACCGAAGATTCCGCGGGAAGATCGGGACGACGACGAGAAGACCGAAGGACACGGATCGCTCGGTATATCTCTCTACCCCTTCTATAGTTAGCTAGGATTAGATTAATGGCCCGATCCGGGAATTTTGTGCGTGGTGGTGCCGGTTTCAAAAGATAAAGTAAAGTATCGTTTCCGCATTTTGGCCTCGGATTGACGGCCGGGGCGCCGCCGTGCACTTGCACTGGTATCAGAGCCACGCCATTAACCAAGTCTAGCTTGCTCTAACGTGTTTACAAGTTCGATCGAACGGATTTTCCAAAAACAGCGTTTTTCATTGCATCAGTTTCTGTCGAAATTTTTTTGGCTCGAAAAATTTTTCAGGTTGTTGCAGAAACACATGCAGGCAATTAAAAGTATTCTATGAAAATTTGGTCGCATATTCTCACTATCCCACCATAGAACCGCGGCCAAACCCATGCTTGGGCCGCGGTTCCGCCGCCACATTTACTGTTCAGTGCACCAAAATTTCACCGAGAGCTCCTGAGTTGAAAATGGGGTTTTTGGAATGTTCTGTTTGGGCCCAGATTTTCTTTGAGTGCTGCAGTAATACTTGGGGCCTACTTGGGAAAATTTAGTCGATCGAATATTTTAAACATGTTAGTTCACAGTATTTACATTATATCTGCGACCGTGAATATCATTTGATCGGTAAATCCTGTCTAACTGCTATAGCCCTTTTAAACGGATTTGTGAACGTGACATTCACGTTGATGTTCTGTGTTGTGCTGTGATGTTACGGATTGGTCGTGGGGAATAGCCTGGATGCAATGTTAGTACAGTTTGGTTATTTATGTACATTTGATATTGCGGGGCGAGCGTCCGATATGTGGACTGCCGTCACTGCCTGTTTGTATATTATTTTTTTGGGGCACGACCAGGCCGAGATCGATGTACCCATTGTATGTATATTTTACTTTCTGTACTAGGATTGCCCCGCGGAGGGGTGCACGGATAGCCGGGTTCTAGAGGGCAACGGGCCCGCATCTCATGGCGTTGAGACGGAGGGGGCTTCACTCTAGAATTGGCGGGCTATTAGCCGCACTCGTAGGGGGTACAGGTTGACCCAAGGAGGGATGCCCAAGTTACCGGATTCCGTGAAGTGCTGGGTGGTCCATTCACGTTGCTGAAGGGGGCTGCCTCGCTTCAGGTTTTGGCGGGTAACTTTCCGCGCCCGTAGGGGTCTAGGATTTCATTGCACAGGCTATCCACACGACCAGGGGAACGCCGAGTTTCTGTAGCGGCTCTATGAAACCCGGGGATCCCAGATATCTGTATTGTTCTGTGATGCTTATTACATTTCTGTGATGTTGCATTTTATTATGCCTTGAGCGAATATTATATATTGATATATATACTAGTAGATGTTGTATATGTTTTGCATCCGCGCTAGTCCAGTCCCCGCTCTGTCATTAGTTAACTAACCTAACGGGTAATGACGGGACCCAGTGGCGAATGCGGGTGGCATATACGTACATCATTATTTTCGTTCTTTTGTGGTGTGATCAATTGATGGGACTGCATTGATTCGGATCAATGCAAGTTAAACAAACCTATTCTGATGTTGTTGGAACATTTTTCAAAAAGCTGTTATTGCAAGGACGTTCTCTTTTGTTTTGCACAGTGGTATTCGGTTATGAATATCCAGCACCTCAGTCGACGAGGCAAGGGCCGAGATCCCTTCACCGGGAGTGACCCCTTGGATAGAAGTTTGCGTCAGGGCAATAACTTCACTATAGTCGTTTACTTTTGCTTTGCATCGTGGTATTCAGTTGGAATATCCTGCACCTCATTCTACGGGGAAAGAGCCGAGATCCCTTCACCGGGAGTGATCTCTTTAGCAAAGGTTTTCGTCACTATATTTTTAAAAGTTATCCAGTTCCTTCAACGATATCAAGTTCATTACGTTAAAGGTTTTTCGCCAAAAACCATTCGTAGCCCTCCGTCGTTTCAGACGGGTAGCACGTAGTATTCATGCTATGTTTGTTGACTTTCGTCAAGGCATAGTGAATGGTAGCTGCTTGTTACCTTTCTGCTGCATAGATAGAAGCGTTGGTTTGGGACAGTCGTATAGCCTTGTTGACCTTCGTCAAGGGCTTGTACGGGTGGGTTCAAATTAACCTGGACAATGACGGGTAGAACTTGACATGTGATTTATGATTTGTTGACCTTCGTCAAGGTCATAAGAGCATGGGGCAAAAATCACATCGAGAGTTTCTAAAGAAACTGAAACTTGCCAGATATGCGCATACCTTCTGGAGTGTGATAACGTGAGCGGATTCCGTCACGTTATCATGCGATGATAGTTGGATCCCGATTCCTACTGATGAGTTGGTTTACTCCTCGGGTGATCCCGACTAATTCTTCTTTCAGGTTTGGTGGAGAATTTAACGTTACAGTGGGAGGTTTCCTAATTAGATAAATTGGTAACCATTCTGATCTAGGTTAGAGTACGCTGAGTGTTTCTTTTCTCTCTCTCTCTTTGGCAGTGACCATGACCCGACCCTAAGACTATGACTCAGTGACCAAAATTAACCGAACCTTCTTAAACACTGGCTTTTGGATTGTCAGAGTTGCAAACCTCTTTGCTACTCCTACTTTTACCCTTTTTCTCCAGAACACCCCGTATTACTACGAACGTCCACTTCCATTGGATAAAACCATCGTATAGTTATATACGAACTCGAAGGAATTTATTCGAGGATGGTTTCTGGTTCTGGAGAAAACGAATAGGACTATTCAGTTGTCTTTTCCTTTTACCTTCTCTCAGGTTGCGAGTGCTCCTTGGATTAGGGCAGTACACCCATTACGCAAATTGGATAGTCTTCTTCCAAACCATAGGCAGGTGCCAATCGATAGGGAATGAAGAAAACCAATTAGCCTAACGATGGTGTACAGAAGGTATTAAGTTAAGACAAGTAAAGGGATTAGAAGGAGGGCAAAGTAAACTGCGACTACTATTCATGACCAAACCAAGTATTTCATTACCACTCCCACTTCACCTTTGTATTTCTCCAGGACACTCCGTATCACTACGAAGATCCACAGTTTATTGGATATTCCATCGTATGGTTATATACGAACTCGAAAGGAACTTGTTCCAGTTCGGGGATGGATTCTGGTTCAGGAGAAATAGGAATAAGGTTTATTCGGTTGTCTTTTATTTTCACCTTCTCTCGCATTGCGAGTGCTCTTAGGATTGGGACAGTACACCCATTATGCTTATTAGATAGTCTTCTTCCAAACCATAGGCTGGTGCCGAATGGTAGGGAAGGAAGAAAACCATTTGGCCTAAAGGGATGTATAGAAGGTAATGACTAAAGATATATGAAGGGTATTGGGAGATGGCAAAGAAATATACGGTTACAGTTGTGAATCTGGATAATGGAAGAGGCATTACTAGGAATACCCGGATACCCCTACGAAACATTTACATGTTTCAGTTTCACTGTGTATTGTTAAAAGAAAACTGATTTCCCAAATTAGTCCTTACTCCAGGGTATGTATTTACCAGGTATGATTATCACATCTGTATGGTTTTACAGATGATGAGTGGGAGTAAGTTATTGGGAATTGGGTGATCATCCTCATTATATCGGGATTCGTTGTAATCGGTGATATTTGAGGAAATCGCCTGGGTTGTTTGCCGGACCGCAAATATTTGGTTTTGAATATCCGCTGTTATGCACCAATTTCAAATTGATACATCTGTACGCCTATTTTTATAGAGTGAGATATACCTTTTTGAAATTATTTCCATGACATTTACCTATACCAGTGGATGGTTAGGTAAAGAGCATTAAACAGCGGTGTAATTCTTCTTAACCATAGGTACAGTTTTCAGCCTACGACATACAGGGATTGAGTTATCAGACTCAAGGGATTTATACAGAGTATTGTATGATGTCCAGTGTTCATTAGGACAGAGGGGTTGGTATTCGTACTAGATTATGTTTACTTGTGACTTCTCTGGTTCTTAGACATGTGTTTCGTAGAAACACAAGGTCTGAGTTTTGAGAAGTTATAGGTATATGAATAAAGTAGAGAACCACGTGTTGCAAGTATCAGGATTCTTCAAGGTGATCGAAGATGTAGATACTTGTGTAGGGTATTCAGTTGATAGTAATGATTAAGAGAACTTGTTTCTCTTTCAGGTTACTCATAATTGGAAGCACTCCTAAGTTGAGTAACGCTGATCGGCCTCTTTCCATTTAGTTGACATGCACTGGAGACAGCTGCATGATTTGAATCTGGTTCAATTAAATCAGTGCCTCTGGTTCTATATTGGTTATAGAACAGTTTATATCTTGACATTGTTAAGGTACGGGGAGTTGTCCGGCTTATGCTTAAAACCAGACTCTGGATAACTCAAGGCACGTTTCTGTAATGGCTGTTTATGGGTTGACCCAGGCTATGACGAGGGTTGACTTTCTGCCATCTGGAAGATCAATAGTGATATTGTTCTTGACTCGCCACAGTTTTAACAAAAATGGACATTTTCAGAAAACAGTAGAGGGAGTATGGTAGAACTGGAAGTGATTCCAGAACCGCAAACGATTACTGAAAATTTAATAAGAACCTAAAGATTCATTCTGATCTGATATTCCATTAACCACTCCGCAGATATGGTGGGTTGTAAGTCCATGCTACCTCTCCCGGTACTTTCGGGCATGCGGAATTTGATAAAAAACGATTTTTATAGAGGTGGTAACATGGACTTAAAACCCGGATCTTTGTTAAACATCT
This sequence comes from Agapanthus africanus, assembly GCA_030015575.1. NCBI lineage: Eukaryota > Viridiplantae > Streptophyta > Magnoliopsida > Asparagales > Amaryllidaceae > Agapanthus > Agapanthus africanus. The sequence goes on from CM057347.1 coordinate 297,575,224, forward strand.
AACTAACAACCTAACTAGGAGTCGTTAACTACTCGGTTAGGGGGTTTATACCTTGCTTGTCTTGAACTCCTTCGTCTTCAAGCTCCGATGGTGGTCCGGATCGGCTTCTTCCCGTCGTCTCCTTACGCCGAAGATAGATCCACCTGAAAGCTCCAACCTTTGGCTCCTTCTTCGAACTTTGAAGAAACTAGTTCACTCGGTTTGCTAAACCTTGTGAACTAGAGTGAGTAGAGAAGAGTTTGTATGGGATTTTATCTATGGTTCTTGGTTCTCAACTCATGAGACAAGTGAACCATAGAGTCAAGAAAGGGAGCAAGAGGAAGAGGGTGAGAGCAAGAGTATGAGAGCTCAAGAACAAGAGAGAGAATGAGCAAGTGAGAATGAGCCTCTTGATTGTAAAGAATTCTCGTTGTGTATATTTGAGAAAATTGTAAAGAAATCACAACCAAAAATTATTTGACCGCAATCAACTACGGTGTCGGATTGTAGATTGTAAGTGAGTGCGGATCGTCCACAGGGACAGTGTAATCGTTCGTCTTTTGAATTAGATGAGTCAAAAGTTTAAAGAAAAGAAAACAAAACAATTCATGATTTGTATTTGAAGTTCAAGAATTAGAAAATATAGATCTAATAACAAGAAAAAGATAGAATCAAGAATTTATAGTTTGTTGATTTTTCCAAACCAAATATCAAGAATCGAAATGAGGCTCGTAGGAATCGATCGGATCTATAGATGTGATGTAATCTTATAATTATGTATTCTTATCCTTCGATGAATTGATACTAGATCGATGATAATCGATGAGAATTAGAGACTTCTTGTGAAACTAGGGTTTCATCTTATCTCTTGTTCTTTCATTGATATCATTCATATTCTAGCCTCTAGTAAATTCAAGAAACGATCGTAGATCCCTAATTTCGAGCGATCACAATCAAGAAAACATCGCTACGAAACTAGGTCATCGATTCTTGAACTTGCTAGGGTTTACAAATCTCGTAGGACTTAAAAATAGTATTAAGATTTGTTACATCATCATTCTACAATCGTCTCGAATCCTTTACGAGCGGAGTTTTACTCAAACATCACAACAAGAACAACAATTACAAATTGAGATCTAATCATGATGCAAGAATTAAAAGAAAGCAAGATTAAAGAATTTCACCTTTTATTTATATCAACAATTTCATTACATTCGCTCAAGAACTACAAGAGGAAGAATTCGATCGTCGACTTGGCTTCGCTCGTCTCCGTGGATCGCGGATCGGCTTGGATCACTTGCCCGATTAAAGATCGGCTCGGCTCCTAAAAGGTTGAAGGCTTCTCGCTTGATTTGGTACTCAAGATCTTGGATTTGGAGTGGAATTAGGGTTAGGGTTTCGCACAAGCCTTGTCACGAGACTTGTGGAAGAAAATGGTGTAGAATGAACAACCTCATCCCTTAGATCTAGGTTCCTATTTATAGCCATCAAAACCCTAGATCTAGGATTTGAATTTTTAGTTTCCCTCCAAAAGTTTGTTAAATGAAATTCAAATTTCCCTCCAAAAGTTTGTTGGGTGAAATTCAAATTTCCCTCCAAAAGTTTGTTGGGTGAAATTCAAATTTCCCTCCAAAAGTTTGTTGGATGAAATTCAAATTTCCCTCCAAAAGTTTGTTGAGGAAATTTGAATTTCCCTCCAAAAGTTTGTTGGATGAAATTCAAATTTCCCTCCAAAAGTTTGTTGAGGAAATTTGAATTTCCCTCCAAAAGTTAGTTAGAGGAGAAACTTCTAGATGTGATTAGTTAGGAGGGAGCTTCTAGAAGAGGTTAGTTAGGAGCTTAATTAGGATTAGCCTTGCTTAATGATCTTTGCTGATCTGGCAGGAGCTTCGAGAGAATTCTGGAATTTAACATATCAGAAATGAATGTGGGCTCAGATATTGTGATTCTGCACCAAAAATTAAGCTCTGATGTGTCCAAAGCGCCGCGGATCCTCAGCCCCAGCAGGCTCCTGCCGCGGATCCGCGGCTACTTGTGGGCCTTGGGCTTTGATCTTTCTGGTACAGTCTTGGGATGATTGTTGGGCCTTTATTGTATATATAGAATTGTATAACTCCTTCTGAATTGCTACCAGATCTGAAAGTATGGAGTTGGTGTAATGTTGATCAGCTCTTTGGTTTTTCTTCCGTATTTTCCTGCATAGACTCAAGACAAGTGTTGCGCAAATACAGAAATGATGCGATGCCATGAAATGCAGTTAATTTCCTTTAAAGTGTCGGTTTAAAAGTCTAACACATGCAATCTCATATTTTGTGACCGATTTGCTAATATGTAGAATATGAATGCCGAACACTTCTAAATGTATGCAAATATTAGGGAAATTGCCGGCTAAAATATACAATATTTTCGACTGATCAAATACCCCCAAACTTAATTTCGATCGTCTCGAGCGAATGTTTTATTAAAAAGAGAAGGAGAAAATAAAGAAAGAGAAAAACTATCTAGCACACTTTCGTAGGCAACACGATTGCACTGAGCACGTGCAACAAGCCTTTAAACCTCTAGGTGTCCCTAGTAGGAGGAGTGTTGTCTCCTGAGGGTTTTCAGCGGATTGCACCCACAAAATCCAATAATAAAAGGAAGATCATGAAATTTACATTTAAAGAAAAGAATTGTAAAAGAAAGACTTTGAAAATTAGGGTTTCCAACTAAGCTAGCTTTTCGGTTGTCATGAGCCCTATCTTAATGGTCATGAAAAGATGTTAGAAATCACGTCCTCCCTCAATAAAACATCGTCTTATTGTTCATTCCTATCTTTCTTCCAAATATCGATCATATAACCCTGCGTGTGTGTAAAGAACATCCCTACACCCGGAGAATTCAATTCAAGCTATCATACTCTTGCCCTTCAGCCTCAGTACTTTTTAATTAATGAATATTTAGGATTGCTCACACACTTTCATGCGACCGTTAATACTTCTTGAGGTACTAACCGACCGATTACTCATGTGCTTGCTTATTTGGTGTATTTTCCTCGTCTTGCACCACCTCAGGCATAGCAGTAACTCCCAGACCAGTTGGCCTTAGGGCACTAGGTGAAGAAGCACCCTCGCTATATATTTTTTTTATTACCCTTGGTGATAACAAAACCAGTGTTCATTTTTCTCACCACTTATATTTTCTTTATTCATCATTTTTTTTTATTTCCTTCATACATCGGCTTAAAGGCAAGAGCATTTCAAGGTATCCTCTACTATCCCAGGCTTTAAGACGTGTGTAAGTGCGAATAGCAGGGTAGCAACGTTCAAAATGTTTGGCTTCCAGAATAGAAACTATTTTTCAGACTTATTTTTATCCTCAGATTAGTGACGTCCTTCATCTTACTAACCCTTGGGACAACGGCTCATAACTACTTATTACTAGTTCGTATAAGAAAACTTCTAATTTTCTTAGTTTTCTTAAATTTTTCTAATCTCATGGATGTAATTTTTCAGTATCTAAACTTTCATTATCTTATTTATGTACAAAAAATATTTTTATAGTTTTGAAAATTTTTAAATTTTTATAGGTTTTTTTTAAAAAATGTTTTGTGCTTATGCAATGTATGATGCAAATGATGCGAAAATAAGCACAAACCTCCCCCAAACTTGTTTTCAACAGTGTCCTCACTGTTGCCATCTGCTAAATCTCGAAAAACCTGTAAGCTTGGGAGGAATTTATTAGTGGGGGCAAAATATTTAAGTGAAGAACCTCCCCCAAACTTATTTTTGGCTCAAAATTTTGTAAAAATTTTCTTTTCGGGAGCCCGAAAATATACCCCCCCAAACTTGAGTTATGCAATGTTAAGCTTTGAAAATCACAAGTGGGGGTCAAAAATCATTGGTCGATGCCAAGCTTTGCAAAGACCGAATGTCAACACCAACCATTCAAAAATTTTATCAATGCAGTGCTCGGGTTGGTGGAAGAAGAAGTGGGGAAAGGTTAAGTGGTGGAATAGAATGTGTGTGCGTCTCATTTTGGAGAGACGATGCAGTGTATGTGATGGATTACTCGCATTCTTCTTACAGTTCAAAAGAAGGGGTGGAGGTTCAATTTCATTGATTGGGACATGATTCATCTCAACACCCGTGTCATTCAAAAATGCGAGTTCATCAGCGAAGATCTCCTCAAAAGTTCCATCAATACCCCGGTGAATAATGTCATCAAAATGTGCGGGGTGATCTTCAGACTCTAAAAGCAGTTCATAATCAGTGTTAATTGTTGACCCGGACATCTCGGTGGAAGAGTCCGTATGTGTATGATACATAGTTGGGTCAAACAATAACGTATGAAAAGAGTCTAGATCAATATCAGGAGGATCATCAAGTTCGCTGCTGTCGACATCCATTAAGTCGACAGAACATACCTGAGCAATAGGTTCGGAGGGTACACTTCCCAACTTGTAAATGTTCAGCTCTATTGACCTATTCCCGAAAGATAGGGTCATAGAACCATTACGACAGTTGATAATAGCATTGGAAGTGGCCAAAAAGGGGCGACCTAAAATCACCGGAATTTGATTCCGTGGGTTCGCTACAGGCTGTGTATCAATTACAATAAAATCTACCGGGAATATAAAATCTCCGATTTTTATTAACACATCCTCCAGTTCACCCCTAGGTTTGGTGATTGATCGGTCAGCCATCTGGAGAGTGCAATTGGTTGGCTTCAACTCTCCGATCCCTAATTGCTCATAGACTGAGTAAGGAAGCAGGTTAACACTTGCGCCCAGATCTAGTAGAGCACGGTTAATGTGTTTTTCCCCAATAGAAACGGAAATAGTAGGATATCCAGGATCCTTACGTTTCCTCGGTAATTGTTGGGGGAAAGCCGTGTCTATTGTTTTCTCCATGAAAATCTTCTTCGGCACTTGAGTCTTCCTCTTCCTAGTGCACAAGTTCTTAAGAGTTTTCGCATAGGACGGAACTTGTTGGATGACATCTAGGAGAGGGATGTTGGTGTTAACTTGCTTAAAAATGTTCATAATCTTCTCCATATGTGGACTCGGTGCGTTTGCCCTTAACCGATTAGGATAAGGTGCTTTAGCAATAAGCGCTGGGTCCATCATAGGAGAAGGAAGTAGGTGTGGAACCGATCCCAAAATAGAAGTGGGAATCGTCCGTGGAGGGGTAAAAGAGGTGGGCTGTAGTGGCGAGCCTTTTGGGAAACGAAGAATAGGCTCGGAAGAAGGTGGGGTAGAAGAACTGGGGTAAGAAGTGTGTGTGTGAAGAAAGGTCTCAGCCGGGGTGTTATTGATTGATTTATCAGTATCATCAAACTCTTCCCCAACATGAGTGTCAAGCACTCTTCTAGATCTCAACGTGATCTCATCCACATGATGTGAATAGCTAGAATTAGGTAAAGGTTGAGCTGGAAGTTTCCCTTTCTCTCGTGCACTCATTTCGGCTTTTAGTTGTGCAATTTGTTCTTCCATCGATTTGATATTATCATTTTGAGAGATAATGATCTTCATCACATTCTCGATGGAAGATTGCAAACTTGCCGTCCCTTGGATGGATTGTTTCATGAAAGTATCCAAGGTTTGTGCTAGTGCAGAGGTGTTATCTGTACCGGTCAATTGCAAAGGACTAGACGGTGCAAAAGTGTTGGCCGGATTTTGAAAGTTTTGTGATTGGAAGGGGTGCTGACTCAATTGAAGTTGTGGGTGCTGTTGTGGTGGAGGGGCCCTTTGGAAGTTGTTTTGGGTTGGAACCGTGTTTTGAGATTGTGATTGGTTCCAAGCAAGGTTAGGGTGATTCCTCCAACCCTGATCATATGTGGAGGAAGATGGATCGTTTCTAGGTCTTTGAAATGATGCATTGGTATGCTCAGGACCTTGAAACGGACATTCTTCCGTCAAGTGAGACGGATCAGAACAACAACCACATACAGTTTTGGAGAGTGATATTTGACTTAGGGCGGCTAAAAATTTGTTTTCCATAGTCTCAAGTTTCTTTTGCATAGCTGAAATGTCAGCTCTAACTGCTATGGAAATATCATTGCCATCCCTAGATGATTGACTCACACCCTCCCACTGTAAGGATTTTTCAGCGAAATCTTCTAGAAAATTCCAGGCTTCCCCATCATCTTTGGTCATAAAATTTCCTTGACACATGGATTCAAGGGTCTGTCTTGTGTAAGGAGTGATGCCCTCATAAATGATTCGGCAAAGATCCCATCTCGGGATGCCGTGATGTGGACATTGGATTAACAAATCCTTGAAACGGTCAAGACATTTTGAAAATGTTTCATTTGGAAGCTGGGTGAATTGATAGATTTCGCTACGGACTCGAGCTGTCTTTTGATGTGGGTAGAATTTCTTAAGGAATGCTTTGACGAATTCGTCCCAATTTGAAATGGAATGTGCGGTAGTGTTATATAGCCACTTCTCGGCTAAATCGCACAAAGTGAATGGGAGATCTCCTAGACACAGCGCGATGTCAACCCCCAATACCGGGAGAGACGAATCCTGTCTAACCGTCACTGCCTCCAAGCGCTTCGGGACTGCACCCAACTACCACCTGTTTGCACGACTCCTTTGAGCCGTGGTAGGGTAGTAATTAAAGTACAGTGGGAACACACTCGAGGCGAAGTGACAGTGTCAAGTCAGCGGACTAAGCTGTACTCATGTCACCTGGGAACTGATAACTGACGATAGGCATAATACCAACTAGTCAGTTCCCGACGCGTCCTGTCCAGTGTACTCGTAACCCAACGAGCACCGGCATACTATCTCAAGTACGACGTATCGACGGCTGTGGGACAGACCGTCTCCCACACTGGGATGAGAAGCGCATGCGCTAGTCTACTCCGGAGTATCGATACCCTGTCTCGATAGTCCTGCGATCAGGGACCTGCATAAGGATGTGCTTATAGATTACCCAGCCCCACTAGTGTGACTGCCATCACAACGCTGGTAATCAAGCAAAGATCCTAAGGGCTCCACTAATGTGTATAGGCGATATACTAAAATAAACACATGTACACATTGAAGTAGAAACAAACCAAGTAGCATACTACTATTTTGAGCAAGATTGTATATACAAGGTGAATATCCCAAGCTTCCATTAAGTAATATACAAACTAGTATGATACAGTAATGGCCTCTAGGGCATATACACTAACAATCTCCCACTTGCACTAAGGCCATGTACTGGCGTATCGAAGACCTATCATCTCGATCAGCCGCTCGAACTGAGTCTGGGGCAAGGCCTTGGTGAATGGATCTGCAGTGTTATCTTCTAAAGCGACTCTCCGAACCTCGATCTCCTGGCGATCCACGATCTCCCTGATCAGGTGATACCGCCTCAAGATGTGTATGGATCTCTGATGGGACCTGGGTTCCTTCGCTAAAGCTATAGCCCCATTGTTGTCGCAATACAGAGGTATTGGATCAACAATGGATGGAACCACCTGAAGCTCTTTCAAGAACTTCCTCATCCAGACAGCTTCTTTTGCGGCATCAGATGCAGCGATGTATTCCGCTTCCATCGTCGAGTCTGCAACGGTTTCCTGTTTGGAACTCTTCCAACACACCGCCCCTCCATTGAGGGTAAAGACAAAACCCGACATGGACTTGGAATCATCCTTGTCACTCTGGAAGCTGGAGTCAGCAAAGGCCTCGATCTGGAGGTCTTTTCCGCCATACACCAAGAACATCTCCTTAGTCCTTCTCAGGTACTTGAGAATGTTCTTTACTGCTATCCAGTGTTTCTCCCCAGGGTTAGACTGATACCGGCTTACCACACTCAGTGCATAAGCTACATCCGGTTTGGTACACAACATCGCATACATTATAGAGCCTACCGCAGAGGCGTAGGGTATAATAGACATGCGATCCCTCTCCAAATCAGTCTTGGGAGACATCTCTTTAGAGAGGGTGATCCCGTGACAAGCCGGTAGGTTACCGCGCTTAGAATCTTCCATACTGAACCTCTTCAGTATGGTGTCGATGTACCTGGACTGTGAAAGTCCTAATATCCTCTTGGATCTATCACGATGGATCCGGATCCCCAGGATGTATGAGGCATCACCCAGGTCTTTCATGGAGAACCTGTGTGACAAGAACCCCTTGACAGATTGTAGCATAGGAATGTCATTTCCTATTAAGAGAATGTCATCCACGTACAAAACGAGGAATACTACAGTTCTCGCTACAAATCTACAATAGATGCATGGTTCATCTGGATTTTTGATAAAGCCAAATTCCTTGACCGTCTCATCAAAACAGATGTTCCAACTCCGCGATGCCTGCTTTAGTCCATAGATGGACTTAAGCAACTTGCACACCTTTCCGCTGCTCCCACTCTGAATGAAACTCTCTGGTTGGTCCATATAGACACACTCCTCTAAATTTCCATTTAGAAAAGCGGTCTTTACGTCCATTTGCCAGATCTCATAATCGTGGAAGGCAGCAATGGCAAGAAGGATCCGAATGGATTTCAGCATAGCCACTGGAGAAAAGGTTTCGTCATAGTCCAAGCAAGGTCTTTGACGGAAACCTTTTGCAACAAGTCTAGCTTTATAGGTCTCAACCTGTCCATCTACACCAATCTTCCTTTTGAAGATCCACTTGCATCCTACGGGTTTTACCCCGTCTGGAGCAATGTCCAACGTCCATACTTTGTTGGTGTACATGGACTCCATTTCGGTCCGCATTGCATCCAGCCATTTTACTGAGTCAACGCTCTGAACGGCCTGCTGGAAGCTAGTAGACTCATCATAATCTATGATGCAATCCTCTCTATCCCCGTCTATGAGAAAACCGTATTATCTCTCGGGTGGATGAGACTGCCTACTACTCCTGCGGAGCGGCGTAGGAATGTCATGTTCTTTTGAACCCTCTGGTTCCACTAAACTTTCAGTAATAGTCTGTGGTTCTGGAATTTCTTCCAGTTCTACTGCGCTCCCACTAATTTCCTTTTCTAAGAACTGGTGTTCTAGAAAGTGGGCATGACGAGAAACAAGGACTTTTTGTTCCTCTTCGCAGTAGAAGAAATATCCCTTGGAATTCTTTGGATATCCCACAAACTTACACAGTACTGAGCGTGCCTCGAGCTTGTCCGCATGCTGCTTTTTGACAAAAGCTGGACTTCCCCATGTCTTAATGTGATTAAGATGGGGTCTCTTCCCACACCACATTTCATATGGTGTAGTAGGCACAGTCTTAGTAGGAACTCGGTTCAAAAGGTATGCAGCTGATTCTAGTGCATACCCCCAGAATGATCGCGGTAACTCAGCGTTACTCATCATGGACCGTACCATATCCAATAAGGTTCGGTTCCGTCTTTCCGATACACCGTTATGTTGCGGAGTGTATGGAGGAGTAAGCTGAGAGAGAATTCCGTTCTCTTTTAAATAATTCAGGAATTCGGCACTTAAGTATTCTCCACCTCGATCCGATCTTAGAATCTTGATACTTTTGCCAGTTTGTTTTTCTACTTCATTCTTATATTCCTGGAATTTTCCAAAGACTTCGGACTTATGTTTCATTAAGAAGACATAACCGTACCTTGAAAAGTCATCCGTAAAAGTAATGAAGTAAGAATAACCGCTTCGCGCATGTGTAGACATTGGACCGCACACGTCGCTGTGTACGAGTCCCAAGAGCTCGCTCGCTCTTACTCCGTGTCCAGTAAACGGAGTCTTTGTCATCTTTCCTTTAAGACAGGATTGACAAGTGGCATACGATTGATATTCGAACGGATTCAAATATCCTTCTGTATGTAACTTAGTCAACCTTCTCTCATTGATGTGACCCAGTCTACAATGCCATAAGAAAGTCTGATTTATTTCCGGAGACTTTCTTTTGTGTGTATTCTGGACATTGAAAATCTGTGGTTGGTTTAATACGTATATACCATTACTCAATGTACCTGACCCAATCAAAACTTGATTCAGGTGAATATTTACAACATTACTTACAAACGCAAATTCATAACCTTCTTTAGAAACTAAAGATACAGAAATGATATTACAAGTTGCGTTGGGTACAAAAAAGCAATTACGCAAAACCAAAACATGTCCATCTGACATTCCCAGGTGATAGTCCCCCACGGCTTTAGCATCCATGCTAGCTCCGTTCGCAACTCTGAGGGTCATGTCACCTGCCTTCAAAACCCTACGGTTTCTCAATGCCTGCAAAGAATTACAGATATGAGATCCTGATCCGGTATCCAATACCCAGGAAGTAGAGTTTATTGAAAGACAGTTTTCAATAACATACACACCTGAAGCTGAAGCTGCAACCTGCTTCAATTCCTGTGTTCTGGCTTTCCAAGCCCTGCAATCATTCTTCCAGTGTCCTTTCTTATGACAATAGAAGCATTCTTCCTTATCCACAAGCTTCCCCGCTTTCTTTGTTGCTTTTGCTTTTCCCTTCGTATCCACTTTACTAACACCGCCTCTTGGTTTGGCGGGGGCTTTCTTCTTCTTTCCCTTGGCTTTCGCCTTGGACCTAGAAGAAGATGATCCTCCTACAAACAAAGTGGATGTTTCCCTACTTTTCTGTAGGGTGCCCTCTGCGCTCCTCAGCATGTTGAGGAGCTCTGAAAGTTCAACCTCCTTTTCTTGTAGGTTGAAGTTCAGTATAAACTGGGCGTAAGTGGAAGGAAGGGACTGGAGAACTAAGTCCGTATAGAGCTCACTCTCCAATGTGGTCCCTAGGTCCGCGAGCTCCTCAGTGTAGCTGATCATCTTAAGCACGTGCTCTGCTACTGATGATCCGACGGCCATCCTTGCCGAAAATAACTTTTTCGACGCTTCGTATCTTGCGATACGAGATTGCTCTCCATACAGTTCTTTTGTATGAAGAAATATGGATTCCAAGTCCATATTCTCGTGCCTCCTCTGATGTTCATTGTCCATAGAGGCAAGTACGAGGCATTTGGCCTTCGCGCTATCAATCTCCCAAGTCTTACGGATTTCCTTATCCGCGATGCTGGAAGTGGGACCAGGGACAGGGGGAGCTTTGGTGGTAAGAAGATACCCCAGCTTGTCGTAAGTGATTGCCATCTTGACATTCCTGAGCCAATCTTTGTAGTTTGGCCCTGTCAGTATGTTTTTATCTAGAAGTAACTTAAGTCCAGTCATGTCGATTGGTCGCTGCAATTAGGAGAGAGAAGAAACACTCAGCTTGACGCTCTTGCAAGTTTAGAATGGTTTTTAGTTTGTCTAAACAGGATGGCTCCCACTGTTTCTCGAATCCCTCCTCAAACCAAAAAGGAAGAATTAGTCGGGATCAATCCCACCGCACAATACTTGCTTAACCGTTCAGCCAGGCCAGTGTCGGTACTTCGAGGGAGGTTTTCCAACGCTTTCGCGAAGTTCCTTAATTCAAGAACCTCTTTTCCCTGGGGGCGTAGCCCCGCTAACACCTTTCTAGGCACCTACTAGGTTTATAGCATTGATCGTTTAGTGAGAAATTTCCAGAGGAGTAGCATATACTCACAGTAGGATCGGGATACAAATATCATCGCGTGACGAAACTGAAGGAATCCTACCAGAATCATCACACTCCAAGTGGTATGAAAATCTAGCAAGTTTCAGTACTTATGAAACTCCCGATGTGGATTTTTGCCCCATGCTCTTATGACCTTGACTTTGGCCAAAATATCATAAGTCACATGTCAAGTTCTACCCGTCATTATCCAGGTTAATTTGGATCCATCCGTACCTACCCTTGACTTTAGCCAAAATGGCAGTGCGACTGTCCCAAACTAACGCATCTATCTATGCTACACATGAATACCCAATAGCTACCAATCACTATGCCTTGACTTTGGCCAACATACACAGCTTGAATACTATTGACTATTCATGTGAAACGACGGAGGGCTACGAATGGTTTTGGCAAAACCGTGAACGTAGTGAACTTGATATAATCGATGGAACGAGATAGCTTTTAAAAAGAGTGGCTCAAGCTCCGCATTTAAAAGTTAGTTTTGAAAAAAACATAGTGGTTTTTCGAAAGTGTTCCAACGACTTTTAACTTGGTTTATTTTCTTGCATTAGTTCTTTTAATGCATGATATTCTTGCATTAGTTCTTTTAATGCGTCCCATCATTTAATCCTACCATTGCAGAAAACAACCAAAATATGACGTACGCTTATGCCATTCGCATTCGCCACGGGGCCCCGTCATTACCCGTTAGGTTACTTAACTAACGACAGAGCGGGGGCTGGGCTAGCGCGGCTGTAAAACATAAGCAACGCCTAAATAATATCATATACAAATATATTGCAATGATAGCCATTTCAGATCACAGATGAACACATTGGATATACTAGGAAGCTGCAATTCGTACGAGCCTGTAACGAAAAGCAGATTACACGGTCGCGGTGAATAGCCAAGACCCCACCCAAGACCCCTACGGGTGCGGCAAACTACCCGCCAAGTACCCGAAGCGAAGCAACCTCCCTCATCCCCGTGAGTAGGCCACTCGGCACTTCGGCATACCCGGTAGTTTGTGCACCCCCTCCATGGGTCTATCCTAGGAGCAAAAACAGTAAAAAGAAATTATACAATGACGGCTACAACCCCGACCCGGTTGTGCGGCCATACAAATAATTATTACATCAATTTACAAATTTACATGAATTGAAAGAAAAGAAAAAACTCTCGTCTCACAACCCCCGGCTATTCACCCGCGACAATCCAACATATTCATATACACATTCCAGCAACATTACAGATCACAGATTTGTATAACCCCCACTAATCGACATATAGCAATTAGTAGACGTTCAATACAAATATCACATCACAGAAAAACCCGTCAGCTTAAGTCTTTTAGAAGTTCGATCAAAAATACGGATTTTCGGGACCCCAAAAATAAAATTTTCATTCTGGAAAATCTGGGCAGAAAACACATATTCCAAAAATCCCAAAACAACCCCAGAAACACACTGCACCAAAGATGGACCTCGGCCGAGTCAACTCGGCCGCGGAACCGCGGCGGGAGCGTGCTCCCGCCGCGTTTCCGCGGCTCTTTGACTCGATAGTTGGACCAAATTTGGTGGGTGTTCACACAAAAGCCTGAGACGATTTTTAAGATGAAAATTATCAACTTTTGAACAGAATAAAAATCGACAGAAACTTGAAATTCTCGGGTTCGTTTTCGTGACTTTTTCTTTGATCGATCTTCTAGTTACTTGCTAACATGTTAGATAGAGTTTAACTAGGCTCTGATACCACTGTAAGTCCATGCTACCTCTCCCGGTACTTTCGGGCATGCGGAATTTGATAAAAAACGATTTTCTTAGAGGTGGTAACATGGACTTAAAACCCGGATCTTTGTTAAAATCTAACTAACAACCTAACTAGGAGTCGTTAACTACTCGGTTAGGGGGTTTATACCTTGCTTGTCTTGAACTCCTTCGTCTTCAAGCTCCGATGGTGGTCCGGATCGGCTTCTTCCCGTCGTCTCCTTACGCCGAAGATAGATCCACCTGAAAGCTCCAACCTTTGGCTCCTTCTTCGAACTTTGAAGAAACTAGTTCACTCGGTTTGCTAAACCTTGTGAACTAGAGTGAGTAGAGAAGAGTTTGTATGGGATTTTATCTATGGTTCTTGGTTCTCAACTCATGAGACAAGTGAACCATAGAGTCAAGAGAGGGAGCAAGAGGAAGAGGGTGAGAGCAAGAGTATGAGAGCTCAAGAACAAGAGAGAGAATGAGCAAGTGAGAATGAGCCTCTCTTTTTTCTTTCACCCTCTCATAATCCAAAACAATGATAACATATCATATCAATCAAGTGTTATGTGATGGTTTAAGCAACCATAGCCATATCATTTCATGCACTCATTTTGCACAAAAGAGCAAGCAAGCAAAAGTCTTTGCCATGAAATGATAGCTATGGTTATCATGATGGTCAACTAGTCAAGCCTAGTCAACCGGTCAACAAAGTCAACAAGTCAACAAAAGTCAACAAGTCAACAAAGTCAACAAGTCAACAACCATGTCACCATAATACTTAATTAATATAATTGTTAATCACATATCATATTCTCATTAGGGTTGAGCAAAAAGTCAATAGTCAACGTCAACGGTCAACAACCCTAATGAGAATCCTCTGCCTCTGTCTCTCCGTCAACTGTGCATACACACCCGCATCCGCGTTCCAAGGAACACGAATGCAAACTGGATAAATCCAATCCCAAAAAGGTACACTAGGATCTGGCTTAAACCAAAGCCCGCTAGTGTAAACTGTCCGGACACTGTACGTGCACAAGTGCACGGATGTGACCGAACCCTGTCGCAAAACCATGCGACTTGTCGCAAAACCATGCGACCTCTACTCTTTTGCCTAAAGGCGAAAAGCTTTCTGTGTGGGACTCTAAAGACTCGACACTACGCTGGCAGTGGGTTTAACCACAGACCGCAAGCGGCACTAGCTGTGCGTAACGGTCCCCAGGTAATGCCGACAAGAAGACTGACGAGGCGAAACCCATCTGAACTCCTACTGAGCCTGAATGTGACATTCTTCGTACAGTCCGGTCTGTTCGTCTGATACATCGCATGGCGGGCCTAGGGGGCGGTAAACGTTAGTCCCCCAATAGCGGTACAAGTCGTGTCGGAGTGAAGCCCAAAACACCCTGAGATAACACTGGAAGCCTACCAGTATATCTCGTTTGCCCTGGCCAGGGACTACTCGTGTAATGGCTCTCCTAGACACAGCGCGATGTCAACCCCCAATACCGGGAGAGACGAATCCTGTCTAACCGTCACTGCCTCCAAGTGCTTCGGGACTGCACCCAACTACCACCTGTTTGCACGACTCCTTTGAGCCGTGGTAGGGTAGTAATCAAAGTACAGTGGGAACACACTCGAGGCGAAGTGACAGTGTCAAGTCAGCGGACTAAGCTGTACTCATGTCACCTGGGAACTGATAACTGACGATAGGCATAATACCAACTAGTCAGTTCCCGACGAGTCCTGTCCAGTGTACTCGTAACCCAACGAGCACCCGCATACTATCTCAAGTACGACGTACCGACGGCTGTGGGACAGACCGTCTCCCACACTGGGATGAGAAGCGCATGCGCTAGTCTACTCCGGAGTATCGATGCCCTGTCTCAATAGTCCTGCGACCAGGGACCTGCATAAGGATGTGCTTATAGATTACCCAGCCCCACTAGTGTGACTGTCATCACAACGCTGGTAATCAAGCAAAGATCCTAAGGGCTCCACTAATGTGTATAGGCGATATACTAAAATAAACACATGTACACATTGAAGTAGAAACAAACCAAGTAGCATACTACTATTTTGAGCAAGATTGTATATACAAGGTGAATATCCCAAGCTTCCATTAAGTAATATACAAACTAGTATGATACAGTAATAGCCTCTAGGGCATATACACTAACATGGGTAACCTCAGGCACTCGAGAGGTACTCCGGTAGCCTCAAGGACGGAAGCAGGGAGGTTCTTGTTTACCCAGACTTGCTATTGCTGTTGTTCCAGACTGTGAGACCCGGCAGGAGGATGAGTATAGCGTCGTTCTAAACTAGCTTTAGAAGTGTACGTCTATATGACTCTGCCAGAGGGTTGTCGTAGTCAATGGGAGCAGCGGAAGCATTGGTGGACAAGTGGCTTATGTCTATTTATAGACTAAAGCAGAAGTAGCGGAGATCATCTATTTCTGATGTGACAGTCATAGGTTTGACTTCATCAGAATAGGGGATGGATCTGTTAAGAAGGTAGTAGGATGTGATGCCCTGGTATTTGGATGACATACACAGAGTAGGAAGTGATATTCCTATACTACGATCGGTTATACTTTGGTTGTCACACAGTAGTTTCTCCAACAAAGGGACTTGAATATTATATCAGACATTCTGGTTACTGGATCTATGGGTTTTAGATCTAGATTTGGGTAGTTTCCCAATCAGGGCACTTAGACAGCATTCTGAAGGTGTTTTAGAATGGACAACTCCTGGCACGGTAGTGTACCTGCAGGTGATGGAGTCACCCTCTCTAAAGGTGTCTTACAGACTAAAGGGGAGAGGGATGTGCATGAGTGGCAGATCACTTGCTTAGGCAATTGAGTCAATCATGAGATGTCAAGTACCACACCAGAGGTTGTTTTTGCACGAGATGCAATAAGTTTATAATAATCCAATCCTGGAGAAACAATCGGAAGCAGTTTTAGAACATAAGTGGATGTTCTAGGAATTTGATGACGACAGCCTCCTTTAGGAGACAGTTATCATTCCAGGCTTCCAGGGTGACATGGATGACAGAGTGACTGTCAGAGTTATAGTTTTCCCTCTGATGAGGGGCAGTGTTTTGGACAGGTGATCCAAGCCGACACTGAGGGAGGCATGATGCAGGATACTGATTAAGTTCAGTTGACGATAAAGTCTAAGAAGATTGGATTTGGAGTTCATTTATGAGCTAGGTCCCATCAGACATCTAGACATATTCTAAGACAGGTATTGCTCATTTCGAGAGATGGTTTTCTCCGCGAACTTGAGATATAGAGAGACATAGAAAGAAACATCAAGGCGGATCCACTCACTGAGGCTATTCCTCGAACGCAATAGTTTCGCAAACGAGTTTTGTGAGACTGATTAGTAGAGGAGTTGGGTGTTCGGTATCACACGGGCTGTGAGTATGCGACATCGCAATAATTAGCCTTGAGTGCAAGTGGGAGATTGTTGGAGATAGTGCCCTCAGAGTCAATTATTGGATCACAGGCACGTGATTGCAATGATTGAGGGAGGACCTATCCCAGTAGGACAGTCTTGCTCAAGATGATAATATGCTATCCGGTTTATCTTTATCATCGTGTACTGCTTTAGGTGACCTTATAGGTCACTATTGCGCGTTGATAGAGCCCCTAGGATTCTTGTTTGACTGCCAGCAGTATGAGGGCGATCATATACGTGGGAGCTGGTAGTCTATAAGCACCCTTAAAAGGTCCCTAGTCGTGGGAGTTTCGAGACAGGGCATCGATACTCCAGAGTAGACTAGTGTATACAGTCGAGACCCCGACGAGGGGCGGTGGCCGGTCTCATAAGCCACTGGTGTCAGTTGGTTCACCTAAGATGTATACAGGTGCTCATTGGGTTATGAGTACACCGGACAGGACTCGCCGGGAACATACTAGTTGGTCTTATACCTGACGTCAGATAGCAGTTCCCTGGTGACATGTGTACAGGTTAGTTCATCGACCTGAGATCGTCATTTGTCTCGTGTGAGTTTCCACTGTACTTTGATTACTACCCTACCACGCTCAAAGGAGACGTGCAAACAGGTTTTAGTTGGGTACAGTCCCGAGCCACATGGAGGCAGTGAGCGGATCTGCAGGGGTTCGTCTCTCCCGGTATTGAGGGTGAGGTCGCGCTGTGTCTAGGAGAGCCATTACACGAAGTCCTTGGCCAAGGCAGGAGATTTACTGGTAGGTATTCCAGTAGTATCTCAGGGTGTTCTGGGCTACACTCCGACACGACTTGTACCGCTTTTGGGGGTCTGACTTTTACCAACCCTCTAGGCCCGCCATACGATGCTCATAGACGAACGGACCGGACTGTACGGATATTGTCACTGACAGGCTCAGTAGGGTATCAGGATGAGTTCGCTCATCGACGTCCCTTTTGGTCAATACCTGGTAGCCCGTTACGTATGGCTAATACCTCTGACGTGCTAGTGGTTAAATCCACAACCAAAGTGTTGACGAGTCTTTAGAGTCCCCCACAGACCCTTTTCTCAAGTTTCGGGCGAAACGCTGTAGAGGCCGTATGGAGATATGGCAGGGTTCGATCATGTTTGTGCGGTATTGCACGGATCATGATCGGACGGATAATACTAGCGGGCTTTGGTTTAAGCCGGATCATAGTATTGTACAGTGTAGATTTTATCTCATTGCATTTGTATTCGGTCGGAATACAAATGCGGGTATGTATATACAGTCGCGGGGTTTTCCTGTAATTTATTACGGGATCAGTTTTTTTGGAGTTGCCAGTTTGTTTTCCGTTTCGGCCATTCTTTTTTGTTTCTTTCCCTGGCTGAAAATTGGTGGAGGAGGGCTTATTTGCAATTGTGCAAATTAGCATTTTGGAGGGTTGTTTTTACAAGTAGTTGCTTCATGATGACTCTTGTTTGACCTTGACTCCATGATTCATCATTGCTTGACTTTTGTTGTGATGAGATGTGAGATGGTTGTTTGAGTGTGGACTTTTGTTGTGATCATATTATTCTCTCATCATCACTCATTATTCTTCTTACATTATTGGCCCACTCCCTCTCTCATTCTCTAGTAAGGGGCCGGCCACTATTGAGGGGGTGAGGGATTCATTTTGTGTGTGAAAATTTGATCTCTTTTGGCTCTCACAAAATGATATAGCTATCTCCAAAAAGTTCATCTCTTTTTCCTCCACCAAAAAGGCAACTTCAACCCCAACTTGAGACATAGCCTACTACACTTCATTTACAGCACTTCTTGGGCATGTCGGCTCGCCAACTTCGTGCCCGAGTTGCCTCGGTCCAGAGGTGGGAGCCCGTAAAAGAACCCGGCGATGTGGTGCCCTTCTGAGGAGGAGTTGAAGACCGGAGATTCCGTGGGGAGATCGGGACGACGACGAGAAGACCGAAGGACACGGATCACTCGGTATATCTCTGTTAGTTATATGTATGCCCTAGAGGCCATTCTGTACATAGGATGTATATTGTGGTGGATGCTTGGACATATATAGGGGACTTTCTTGCTCGACATGATAGTATGCTATCTGGTTGCTCTTTACCTTAACGTGTACACTGATTGTCTCTCTGTTACATGTTGGTAAAGCCCTTAGGATGTGTACTTGACTACCTAGACTATGATGCGGATCATACTAGTGGGGACATGGTAGTCCATAAGTACATCCTTCAAGGTCCCTAGTCGTGGGTGTATCGAGACAGGGCATCGATGCACCAGAGTAGATTAGCGTATATGCATCTTGACCCATACAGATGGGCGATGGATGATCCCATATCCATTGGTGTTTGACATCAGAGATGATATATGGGTGCTCAGTGGAGACTGGGTACACTGGACGGACTCGCCGAGAACTCCCAGATGGTATTATACCTTACGTCAGATGGCAGTTCTCTGGTGACACTGGTACAGGTTAGTCTGTAGACCCAAGATCGTCATATAATCTTGTGTGATTCCCACTGTGCTTTGATTTCCACCTTACCACGTCCAAGAGGGCGTGCAAAACGGTGGTTTTTGGGTACAGTCGCGAATCACATGGAGGCAATGAGCGATAGGAGGGGATTCGTCTCTCCCGGTATAGCGAGCTGATGTTGCACTGTGTTCGATTGGCTATAACTGGAAATCCCTGGCCAGGGTTGCTGAGATTTACTGGTAAGTGTTATCAGTAGTATCTCAAACTGTTATAGACCACATATCGACACGACTTATCGAGCTACTAGGGTCTGACGTTTACCACCCCTAGGCAACATATGCGACATACCAGACGATCAGACCAGACTGTACGGTAAGTGTTACCGGTTGGATTCACAGGAGTGTGAGCGGGCTTGCTCGTTGATCTTCTGATCGCTCAATACCCGGGTGGCCGTTACGTTTAGCAGACCGCTTGCGGCTTGTGGGTGTTTGATATGATCATCACCTGCTGTCGGTGTATTGACGAGTCTTTAGAGTCCTACATAGAGGTTTCCTGGCTCAAGCGAAACGAAATAGGAGCGCATATGAGATATGTGCGGGACCGAGAATAATACCAGTATGTGATACTGTATTCTATTCTCGCGATTTGTATCATCGGACGGTTATATAAGATATAGCCGGGTTACCGAATCAAATGTTGATTCGATATATTGATACACTTGATATTAGTTGGTTATGTGCAGTATGACCGGATCATTAAATCAAATGTTGATTTAATGTATAATTATATATTAGATATATTACTTTACATTGACTAGTATTGTTCACTTAAGCTTGATTGTCTCACTTGATTGTGCACATTATATATATGATATATGTTTGTGCACTAGTTTGTATCATGTTTGATGATACATGCAAACTTGGGTGTGTGTATGGATTATACCATGTTTAGGTTAAAGGTTTAGTTTTTATTTAATTTATGTAAAATAAAATGGTGGCTTACTTTGTCTTTGCTTGAAGCTTCATGAAGCTTTCAAGTATCTTTGACAAAGTCCACCATTTTGTTTTACATAAGATTTTCCTTAACCTAACCTTTAACTTAATCTTGAGTTTAGTCTCTACATAGGTTAATCTCACCCATGATTGCAATATGATAACTTCACTTGAATTTTCTATTCACAAGAATTCATTATTCTTTTCCTTCTTCTTCATCTTCTTCATGAAGTGAAGAAACTCTTCTTGAAAATTCCAGGTGATGAAATCAAGTGAGAAATCCAAATCCAAAGTGAACCCACTTCCTATTTCTTCATCCTCTACCACTTGCCATGTTGTATAAGATGTTTTCTTCACAAGTTTTATGACCTAGTGAAGATGGAGCTTGAGTTTGAGTCGCCTCGACGTAGATCATCTTCGGCATCGAAGTCAACGACCTAGCCCGCCCATTTCTCCGATGAAACCGACGCTAGAGTCCGGGATTCCGATGATCGCAGTGGAGGGACGTCAACACGGAGCTAGAGAAGTGGAGGACCGGATCTACAAAGGTTGTAGTCTCTTTCACTTTGTAGCAAAGTTGTTTGCTTGCTTGTTGTTTCGCCTATCCTCTAGTTAACAATCTTCATTAGGGTTTCTCGGCACATAAAAATTTGATTTTGGCATGGTTGATCAGTTGTAGAACCCCATGAGTGTGCCTAGGAACCCTACAGTGGTATCAGAGCTAGGCTAGAGGTTTAGGCGAAGTGTAGACGATGTTAGAAATCCGATCGAGTCCCGAAACCCTAACCAAGACCCCTCTCTGTACATTTTCTAAAACTGTGGTTTTTTCCCAATTAAAAATATCCAAAAAATTCAGCAGGGCTTTATTGGAATTACTGTGCATCACGTGCGCCTGAGTCGACTAAAGTGCCGCGGAACCGCGGCACGAGCATGGCTCGTGCGGCGGTTCCGCGGCCATACAGTCGCATTATTTTTTGAATTTTGCACAGTAATGTCCTTTTGAGTTTCCTCTGTTTTTTGGGTATTTTTAATCTATACTCAAGAGTTGAGTTTTCTGGGTTGTATTGGGGGCTCGATGATTCGATCGAAAACTTTAACTGCGTCTATGTGTTTTTCCGGGTAAATTTAGAACATGTTAAAAAGTTCGACCGGATATAAATACCCAATTTTTCCCCTGCCGAGAAATTTCCAAGTATTGGATTTTTTCGTAGTTTAAGAACGTTCTAAGTAGTGCAAGTAACGCGATGGACCCTCTAGAAGACAACAAACCTTAACTCGATTATGTGACCGTCTTGAACTGCCCTTTGAACCTTAGGGTTTGGGGCAGTACGGCGTGCCACATGTGAGGCGATGGCTTGACCCTTCAACGGCTGGACCGTTGGTACTGTGGCATGAAGTGAATGTTTTTAAACTTATTTCATGTGTTGAGCTATTTCGGGAAAACTTGGGTGTTTGATTGTTCGATCGGAAAGTTTAACATTTTCTATTTATCTGGAATGAGATACAATATTTAGAATTCACAAGTTGTTATAAGATAACTGAATGGATGTTATAAAAATAGCAATTTAGTCTCATTTGATCGGTTGCCACGGGATTTTGATGTGATCAAAAGTCCGCCGCAATCGCGTAGCGTACGCGGATACTCGCCGGTAAACTTAATAGATAGCCACACCCCATAGCCTCGACCAAGTGACTGTAAGAGAACCCCGTCGCCGAAAGCATCCGTTCGGGTGCTTGCGGCAGCGATGTTCCGCCTTAGTGCACTTCGTCGACGGTATCGGGGGTGCGGCCGTCTACTAAAATTTGCGACGAGCATTCGGTCAGGATGCCGGGAATTTTGTTGAATTGCCCGACTTGGTATTGAAAAGAGTTTTCGATAATGAGACTAAAATGCGGGGTTTATAAATGTTAGGCATGCGATGTCTAAGGAATTCATTTGATTAGGCATGCGATGTCTAAATAGGTTGCGGATTCCAACTGTTGTAGTTTTACACTTTCTTTTCTGTGACCGTAAGTGTAATATGTGATATCGCCGGTTTCGTTGCTATATGTCAACGACAATTGGGATGCGCATATTTACTTACGTTGATGACATGTGATGTTATGTGTTGCTGGATATGTTATATTGGATCGTCGCGTTTTGAATAGCCGGGGGTTTTTTATGTGAGATGAGTGTTTTTCATTTTCATTCATGTAAAAACTTGTATGTAATATTCTTTTATTGGGGCACTTCCAGGTTGCGGAAGATGTCACCTTTTGTATATTATTTACTTTTCTGCACTAGGATAGACCCAAGGAGGAGGGCATAAGTAACCGGGTTCTGGAGTCCAGTGGGAGATCAACTCGAGGAGTCGAGTCCGGGTCTCCTAACTCTAGAATTGGTAGGGTTGCTTGCCGCTCTCGTAGGGGTCTAGGGGTGTGGGTTTGGCTATTCATCGCGACCGTGGAATCCGTATTTTATATTGGCTCGTATTGAAAACACGGACGTCCTAGTATATCCAATATTTCATATGATTCTTCTGCTGCGATATCTGTGATGTGATCATTTGATATTCTATGATTGATACTGTATATAGTATATATGATATATTATATAGACGTTACTTATGTTTTACACCCGCGCTAGCCCTGCCCCGCTCTGCCGTTAGTTACCTAACCTAACGGTGCACGAGGGGACATCGAGGCGAATGCGGATGGCATAAGCGTACGTTATATTTATCTGTGATGTTTAGGTGGACTTAAATGATGGGACATTCATTAATGAGATTAATGAAAGAAAATAAACCTAAAAGATATTGTGGAATCGAATTTCAAAATAAAATCAGGTAGCTACAGTTCTTGCTTTGCATAGTGGTATTCCTTGTAGAGCATCCTGCACCTTATTCGATGAGGAAAGGGCCGACGATCCCTGTAAGTCCACGTTGCCCACCCCGGTGCTTGCGGGGAGGCGGAAACGGTATAAAAATCGGATTTTTATCGAACTAGGCAACATGGACTATCAAAAGGAGGATCTTTGCTAAACAAAAACTAACTACAAAGTTAACTAGTTTTAGCTACATGGAAGAGAGGTTATACCAAAGGCTTTATGTCCTTCTCTCCTTACTCCTTGGAGTGAAAGAAAGTAGTCTCCTTATCGCCTTCTCTAGTCGAAGAAGGATCCACCCGAGAGCCTCAACCTTTGGCTTCAACTTCAAGCTAGAAGTAACTAAGATGCTTGGAGTGCTAATCCTAGAACCTTAGAAAAGAGTAGAGAGTATTTTAGAGTGATTTATCTCAAGCTCAAGTGTTTCTCAACTCATGAGAGGGGAGAGCTAGAGAGAGAGGAAGAGGAGGAGAGAGAACTAATATGATAGAATGAAAAAGAAATGAACCATCCTTCTCTTATATATGTGAATTATGTAAATTAGATAATTAGCTAGGATAATTGTCATGGTTAATCAAGACTTGACCATTATCATTTCACATTAAATGCAAATTGCAAGGATCAAAGAGCATCTTTCATATGGAATGATGATGGTCAACATGTCAACCTAGGTCAACAAGTCAAATGTAGTCAAATGGTCAACAACCCTAACCATGCACAATTATATTTAACTAATATCAATTAATCATAATTCTTACATAAGCATTAGGGTTAAGAAAATGACAATGGTCATCAACCCTAATCAAAGTCCTCTCCCTCTGTCTCAGTCAACTGTGCATACGCACCCGTATCCGTGATCCGAGGAACATGAATACAATGAGATAAAACCAATCCCAAATCATATACTAGGATCTGGCTTAAACCAAAGCCCGCTAGTATAAGCTGTCCGGACAGCAAACGTGCACAAGTGCGCGGATGTGAACGAACCCTGTCGCAAAACCATGCGACCTCTACTCATTTTGCCTAAAGGCGAATAACTCTCTGTGTGGGACTCTAAAGACTCGACACTACGCTGGCAGTGGGTTTAACCACAGACCGCAAGCGGCACTAGCTGTGCGTAACGGTCCCCAGGTAGATGCCGATAAGAAGACTGACGAGGTGAACCCATCTGAACTCCTACTGAGCCTGAATGTGACAGTCTCCATACAATCCGGTCTGTTCGTCTGATACATCGCATGGCGGGCCTAGGGGGCGGTAAACGTCAGTCCCCTAATAGCGATACAAGTCGTGTCGGAGTGTAGCCCAGAACACCCTGAGATAACACTGGAAACCTACCAGTATAGCTCGCTTGCCCTGGCTAGGGACTACTTATGTAATGGCTCTCCTGGATACAGCGCGATGTCAACCCCCAATACCGGGATAGACGAATCCTGTCTAACCGTCACTGCCTCCAAGTGCTTCGGGACTACACCCAAAAACTACCTGTTTGCACTACTCTTTTGAGCCGTGGTAGGGTAGTAATCAAAGTACAGTGGGAACACACTCGAGGCGAAGTGACAGTGTCAAGTCAGCGGACTAAGCTGTACTCATGTCACCTGGGAACTGATAACTGAAGATATGTATAATACCAACCAACAGTTCCCAACGAGTCCTGTCCAGTGTACTCGTAACCTAACGAGCACCCGCATACTATCTCAAGTACGACGTACTGACGGCTGTGGGACAGGCCGTCTCCCTCGCTGGGATGAGAAGCGCATACGCTAGTCTACTCCGGAGTATCGATGCCCTGTCTCGATAATCCCACGACTAGGGACGTGTAAATAAGGATGTGCTTGTAGATTACCCAGCCCCCACGAGTGTGACTGCCATCACAACGCTGGTAATCAAGCAAAGATCCTAAGGGCTCCACTAATGCGTATAGGTGATATAATAAAAGAAACACATGTACACATTAAAGCAGAGACAAACCAAGTAGCATACTACCATTTCGAGCAAGATTGTATATACAACTGTGAATATCCCAAGCTTCCACCAAGTAATATACATACTAGTATGATACAGTAATGGCCTCTAGGGCATATACACTAACAATCTCCCACTTGCACTAAGGCCATATACTGGCGTATCGAAGACCTATCATCTCGATCAGCTGCTCGAATTGAGTCTGGGGTAAGGCCTTCGTGAATGGATCTGAAGTGTTATCTTCTGAAGAAACCCTCCGAACCTCGATCTCCTGGCGATCCACGATCTCCCTGATCAGGTGATACCGTCTCAAGATATGTCTGGATTTCTGATGGGACCTAGGTTCCTTCGCTAAAGCTATAGCCTCGTTGTTGTCGCAATACAGAGGTATTGGATCAACAATGGACAGAACCACCTGAAGTTCTTTCAAGAACTTCCTCATCCAGACGGCTTCTTTTGCGGCATCAGATGCAGCGATGTATTCCGCTTCCATAGTCGAGTCAGCAACGGTTTCCTGTTTGGAACTCTTCCAACACACCGCCCCTCCATTGAGGGTAAAGACAAAACCCGACATGGACTTGGAATCATCCTTGTCACTCTGGAAGCTGGAGTCAGCAAAAGCCTCAATCTGGAGGTCTTTTCCGCCATACACCAAGAACATCTCCTTAGTCCTTCTCAGGTACTTGAGAATGTTCTTTACCGCTATCCAGTGTTTCTTCCCAGGGTTTGACTGATACCTGCTTACCACACTCAGTGCATAAGCCACATCTGGTCTGGTACACAACATCGCATACATTATAGAGCCTACCGCAGAAGCGTAGGGTATAATAGACATGCGATCCCTCTCCAAATCAGTCTTAGGAGACATCTCTTTGGAGAGGGTGATCCCGTGACAAGCCGGTAGATTACCGTGCTTGGAATCTTCCATACTGAATCTTTTCAGTATGGTATCGATGTACCTGGACTGTGAGAGTCCTAATATCCTCTTGGATCTGTCACGGTAGATCCGGATCCCCAGAATGTATGAGGCATCACCTGTGTCTTTCATGGAGAACCTGTGTGACAAGAACCCTTTGACAGATTGTAGCATAGGAATGTCATTTCCTATTAAGAGAATGTCATCCACGTATAAAACGAGGAATACTACAGTTCTCGCTACAAATCTACAATAGATGCATGGTTCATCTGGATTTTTGATAAAGCCAAATTCCTTGACCGTCTCATCAAAACAGATATTCCAACTCCGCGATGCCTGCTTTAGTCCATAAATGGACTTAAGCAACTTGCACACCTATCCGCTGCTCCCACTCTGAATGAAACCCTCTGGCTGGTCCATATAGACACACTCCTCTAAATTTCCATTTAGAAAAGCGGTATTTACGTCCATCTGCCAAATCTCATAATCGTGGAAGGCAGCAATGGCAAGAAGGATCCGAATGGATTTCAGCATAGCTACTGGAGAAAAGGTTTCGTCATAGTCCAAACCAGGTCGCTGACGAAAACCCTTTGCAACCAGTCTAGCTTTATAGGTCTCAACCTGTCCATCTACACCAATCTTCCTTTTGAAGATCCATTTGCATCCTACGGGTTTTACCTCATCTGGAGCAATGTCCAACGTCCATACTTTGTTGGTGTACATGGACTCCATTTCGGTCCGCATTGCATCCAGCCATTTTACCGAGTCAACGCTCTGAATGGCTTGCTGGAAGATAGTAGGCTCATCACAATCTATGATGCAATCCTCTCTATCCCCGTCTATGAGAAAACCGTAGTATCTCTCGGGCGGATGAGACTGCCTACTACTCCTGCGGAGTGGCGTGGGAATGTCCTGATCTTTCGAACCCTCTGGTTCTACTAAGCTTTCAGTAATAGCTTGTGGTTCTGGAATTTCTTCCAGTTCTATTGCACTCCCACTAATTTTCTTTTCCAAGAACTGATGTTCCAGAAAGTGGGCATTACGAGAAACAAGGACTTTTTGTTCCTCTGCGTAATGGAAAAGATACCCCCTGGAGTTCTTTGGGTATCCCACAAACTTGCACAGTACTGAGCGTGCCTCGAGTTTGTCCGCATGCTGCTTTTTGACAAAAACTGGACATCCCCAAATCTTCAGGTATTGAAGATAGGGTTTCTTCCCACTCCATAACTCATATGGTGTGGTAGGCACAGTCTTAGTGGGAACTCGGTTCAAAAGGTATGCGGCTGATTCTAGCGCATATCCCCAGAATGATCGCGGCAACTCAGCATTACTCATCATGGACCGTACCATATCCAATAAGGTTCGGTTCCGTCTCTCCGATACACCGTTATGTTGCGGAGTGTATGGAGGAGTAAGCTGAGAGAGAATTTCATTCTCTTTTAGGTAATCCAGGAACTCGGCACTCAAGTATTCACCACCTCGATCAGATCTTAGTGTCTTGATACTTTTGCCTGTTTGTTTTTCTACTTCATTCTTGTATTCTTAGAACTTTTCAAAGGCTTCAGATTTATGCTTCATTAAGAAGACATGTCCGAACCTTGAAAAATCATCCGTAAAAGTAATAAAGTAAGAATAACCGCTTCGTGCATGTGTAGACATTGGACCGCACACGTCGCTGTGTACGAGTCCCAAGAGTTCGTTTGCTCTTACTCCGTGTCTAGTGAACGGAGTCTTTGTCATCTTTCCTTTGAGACAGGATTGACAAGTTGCATACGATTGATATTCGAACGGATCCAAATATCCTTCAGTATGTAACTTAGTCAACCTTCTCTCATTAATGTGACCGAGTCTACAATGCCATAAGAAAGCATGATTGATTTCAGGAGACTTTCTTTTGTGTGTATTCTGGACATTGAAAATCTGTGGTTGGTTTAATACGTATATACCATTGTTTAATGTACCTGACCCAATCAAAACTTGATTAAGGTGAATGTTCACTACATTACTTACAAATGCAAATTCATAACGTTCTTTAGACAATAAAGATACAGAAATGATATTACAAGTTACATTTGGTACAAAATAACAACTACGCAAAACCAAAAAGTGTCCATCTGACAATCCCAGGTGATAGTCCCCTACGGCCTCAGCATCCATGCTAGCTCCGTTTGCAACTCTGAGGGTCATATCACTTGGCTTCAAAACCCTACACTTTCTCAACGCCTGCAAAGAATTACAGATATGAGATCCTGATCCGGTATCCAATACCCAGGAAGTAGAGTTTATTGATAGACAGTTTTCAATAACATACACACCTGAAGCTGAAGCCGCAACTCGCTTCAGATCCTGGGTTCTGGCCTTCCAAGCCTTGCAATCCTGTTTCCAGTGTCTACTTTTGTGATAGTAGAAGCATTCTTCCTTTCCCACAAGCTTTCCCGCTACCTTTGTTGCCTTTCCCTTTCCCTTCGTATCCACTTTACTAACACCGTCCCTTGGTTTGGCGGGGGCTTTCTTCTTCTTTCCCTTGGCTTTCGCCCTGGACCTAGAAGAGGAAGATCCGGCTACAAACAAAGTGGATGTCTCCCTACCTTTCTGTAGGGTGCCCTCAGCACTCCTCAACATGTTCAGAAGTTCGGAAAATTCAACCTCCTTTCCTTGCATGTTGAAGTTTAGGACAAACTGGGCGTAAGTGGAAGGAAGGGACTGGAGAATCAAGTCAGTGTAGAGTTCATTCTACAACGTGGTCCCAAGGTCCGCGAGCTCCTCTATGTAGCCAATCATCTTAAGCACGTGTTCTGCTACCGATGATCCAACGGCCAATCTTGCCGAAAACAGCTTCTTCGACACTTCGTATCTGGCGATACGAGATTGCTCTCCATACAGTTCTTTTGTATGAAGAAATATGGATTCTAGGTTCATATTCTCGTGCCTCCTCTGATGTTCGTTGTCTATAGAGGCAAGCACGAGGCATTTGGCCTTCGCGCAATCGATCTCCCATGTCTTACGGATTTCTACATCCGCGACGCTGGAGGTGGGACCTGTGACAGGAGGAGCTTTGGTGGTAAGGATATACCCCAACTTGTCATAAGTGATTGCCATATTGACATTCCTGAGCCAATCTTTGTAGTTTGGCCCTGTCAGTATGTTTTTATCTAGTAATAATTTAAGTCCGGTCATGTTGAATGGTCGCTGCAATTAGGAGAGAGAAAAGAAACACTTTAGCATAATGCTCTTGCAAGTTTAGAGTGGTTTTTAGTTTGTCTAAACAGGATGGCTCCCACTGTCTCTCGAATCCCTCCTCAAACCATAAAGGAAGAATTAGTCGGGATCAATCTCACCGTACAATACTTGCTTAACCGTTTAGCCAGGCCAGTGCCGGTACTTCGAGAGAGGTTTTCCAACGCTTTCGCGAAGTTCCTTAATTAAGTAACCTCTTTTCCCTGGGGGCGTAGCCCCGCTAACACCTTTCTAGACACCTACTAGGTTTATAGCATTGATCGTTAAGTGAAAAATTTCCCGAGGAGTAGCATATACTCACAGTAGGATCGGGATCCAAATATCATCGCGTGATAAAACTAAAGGAATCCTACCAGAATCATCACACTCCAAATGGTACGCAGCGCTAACAAGTTTCAGTACTTATGAAACTCCCGATGTGGATTTTTGCCCCATGCTCTTATGACCTTGGCATGGGGTCAAAATGTCATAAGTCACATGTCAAGTTCTTCCCATCATTATCCAGGTTAATTTGAACCCACCCGTACCTACCCTTGACGTAGGCCAAAATGGCAGTACGACTGTCTCAAACCAACGCATTCTATCTATGCAACAGATAAATATCCGGCAGCTACCAATCACTATGCCTTGGCGTGAGGTCAAAATACATAGCTTGAATACTACCGAATATTTAACTGAAATGATGGAGAGCTACGAATGGTTTTGGCGAAACCGTAAACGTAGTGAACTTGATATAATCGATGGAACGAGATAGCTTTTAAAAGGAGTGGTTCAAGCTCCGCATTTAAAAGTTTGGTTTTGAAAAGAACCGAGTGGTTTTTAAAGTGTTCCAACGACTTTTACTTGGTTTATTTTCTTGCATTAATTTTTAATGCGTCCCATCATTTAATCCTACCATTGCAGAAAACAACCAAAATATGGTGTACGCTTATTCCATCCGCATTCGCCATGGGGCCCCGTCATCACCCGTTAGGTTACTTAACTAACGACAGAGCGGGGGCTGGACTAGCGCGGATGCAAAACATAAGCAACACCTAAATAGATATCATATATAGATATATAGCAATGATAGTCAATCCAGATAACAGATGAACACTTTGGATATACTAGGAATCCGCGATTCGTTCGAGCCTGCAACGAAAAGCGGATTACACGGTCGTGATGAATAGCCAATACCCCACCCAAGACCCCTACGGGTGCGGCAAACTACTCGCCAAGTACCCGAAGCGAAGCAACCTCCCTCAACGACGTGAGTAGGCCACTCGGCACTTCGAGATACCCGGTAGTTTGTGCACCCCACCATGGGTCTATCCTAGGAGCAAAAACAGTAAAAAGAAATTATACAATGACGGCTACAACCCCGACCCGGTTGTGCGGCCAAACAAATAATATTACATCAATTTACATATTACATGAATGAAAGAAAAAAGAAACTCTCATCTCACATCCACCCCGGCTATTCATCCGCGACAATCCACCGAGTTCATATACACAAACCAACAAGCATTACAGATCACAGATATGTATAACCCCTACTAATCGACGTATAGCGATTAGCAGACGTTCAATACATATAAACATCACAGATATAACCCATTAGTCAAAGTATATAGAAGTTCGATCAAAAATACGGATTTATAACCACCCCAAATACAAATTTCTTTTCTGGAAAATCTGGGCAGAAATAAAATATCTTAAAAATCCCAAAACCTTAACAGAAGAACACTGCACCAAACTCGGTCCAGAACCGAGTCAACTCGGCAGCGGATCCGTGGCAAGAAGCATGTTCTTGCCGCGGAACCGCGGCGCTTTGAACGGTTCACTGGATCGTCTTTGGTGAGTTTCTTAACAAAACCCTGAGCCGATTTTTGAAGTATGATTTATTATTTTTAGAGCAGAAAAAAATCAACAAAAACTTAGGGTTTTGCAAAACAGAAAAAAAATCAACAAAAACTTAGGGTTTTGCAAAACTAGTTTTGCGATTTTTACCGATCGAACTTCTATACACTTTACTAACTAGCTAGTTTATGTTTAGTTAGGCTTTGATACCACTGTAAGTCCACGTTGCCCACCCCGGTGCTTGCGGGGAGGCGGAAACGGTATAAAAATCAGATTTTTATCGAACTAGGCAACATGGACTATCAAAAGGAGGATCTTTGCTAAACAAAAACTAACTACAAAGCTAACTAGTTTTAGCTACATGGAAGAGAGGTTATACCTAGGGCTTTATGTGCTTCTCTCCTTGCTCCTTGGAGTGAAACAAAGTAGTCTCCTTGTCGCCTTCTCTAGTCAAAGAAGGATCCACCCGAGAGCCTCAACCTTTGGCTTCAACTTCAAGCTAGAAGTAACTAAGATGCTTGGAGTGCTAATCCTAGAACCTTAGAAAAGAGTAGAGAGTATTTTAGAGTGATTTATCTCAAGCTCAAGTGTTTCTCAACTCATGAGAGGGGAGAGCTAGAGAGAGAGGAAGAGGAGGAGAGAGGACTAATATGATAGAATGAAAAAGAAATGAACCATCCTTCTCTCATATATGTGAATTATGTAAATTAGATAATTAGCTAGGATAATTGTCATGGTTAATCAAGACTTGACCATTATCATTTCACATTAAATGCAAATTGCAAGGATCAAAGAGCATCTTTCATATGGAATGATGATGGTCAACATATCAACCTAGGTCAACAAGTCAAATGTAGTCAAATGGTCAACAACCCTAACCATGCACAATTATATTTAACTAATATCAATTAATCATAATTCTCACATAAGCATTAGGGTTAAGAAAATGACAATGGTCATCAACCCTAATCAAAGTCCTCTCTCTCTGTCTCAGTCAACTGTGCATACGCACCCGTATCCGTGATCCGAGGAACACGAATACAATGAGATAAAACCAATCCCAAATCATATACTAGGATCTGGCTTAAACCAAAGCCCGCTAGTATAAGCTGTCCGGACAGCAAACGTGCACAAGTGCGCGGATGTGAACGAACCCTGTCGCAAAACCATGCGACCTCTACTCATTTTTCCAAAGGCGAATAACTCTCTGTGTGGGACTCTAAAGACTCGACACTACGCTGGCAGTGGGTTTAACCACAGACCGCAAGCGGCACTAGCTGTACGTAACGGTCCCCAGGTAGATGCCGATAAGAAGACTGACGAGGTGAACCCATCTGAACTCCTACTGAGCCTGAATGTGACAGTCTCCGTACAGTCCGGTCTGTTCGTCTGATACATCGCATTGTGGGCCTAGGGGCGGTAAACGTTAGTCCCCTAATAGCGGTACAAGTCGTGTCGGAGTGTAGCCCAGAACACCCTGAGATAACACTGGAAACCTACCAGTATATCTCGCTTGCCCTGACCAGGGACTACTTGTGTAATGGCTCTCCTGGACACAGCGCGATGTCAACCCCCAATACCGGGAGAGACGAATCCTGTCTAACCGTCACTGCCTCCAAGTGCTTCGGGACTGCACCCAAAAACTACCTGTTTGCACGACTCTTTTAAGCCGTGGTAGGGTAGTAATCAAAGTACAGTAGGAACACACTCGAGGCGAAGTGACAGTGTCAAATCAGCGGACTAAGCTGTACTCATGTCACCTGGGAACTGATAACTGACGATAGGTATAATACCAACCAACAGTTCCCGATGAGTCCTGTCCAGTGTACTCGTAACCTAACGAGCACCCGCATACTATCTCAAGTACGACGTACTGACGGCTGTGGGACAGGCCATCTCCCTCGCTGGGATGAGAAGCGCATACGCTAGTCTACTCCGGAGTATCGATGCCCTATCTTGATAATCCCACGACTAGGGACGTGTAAATAAGGATGTGCTTGTAGATTACCCAGCCCCCACGAGTGTGATTGCCATCACAACACTGGTAATCAAGCAAAGATCCTAAGGGCTCCACTAATGCGTATAGGTGATATAATAAAAGAAACACATATTCACATTAAGGCAGAGACAAACCAAGTAGCATACTACCATTTCGAGCAAGATTGTATATACAACTGTGAATATCCTAAGCTTCCATCAAGTAATATACATACTAGTATGATACAGTAATGGCCTCTAGGGCATATACACTAACAATCCCTTCACCGGGAGTGACCCCTTTAGCAATAATTGGCAGATGCTACAATCCTCGGTTTTTCTTTTGATTGCTTTTATAGTTTCTGCTTTGCAAAGCGATATATAAGATATATCCCGCACCTCATTCGATGAGGAAAGGGCCAACGATCCCTTCACCGGGAGTGACCCCTTTAGCAAAACTAGAAAAGCCTCAAAAACACTCCATTTCAAAATCATTCGATTCTACAACGATATCAAGTTCATTACGCAATAGGTTTTCTTAAAAACCTGTCGTAGCCCTCCGTCATTTCAGATAAATCCTACTTAGTATTCGTGCTACGTTTGTTGGCTTGCGTCAAGGCATAGTGTGCGGTAGCTAACTATTATTTATCTGTTTATGCATATGATGCAGATTGGATTAGGGTAGTCGTGCGACTTTGTTGGCCTGCGTCAAGGGTCGTGCGGGTGGGTTTAATTCAATCAAGAAGTGACGGGTTGAACTTGACTAGCAGACTATGGTTTGTTGGCCTGCGTCAAGGTCATAGGACGCTAGGGGCAAAATATTATCGGGAGTTTCAAGTGTTGAAATTTGCAATGAGATTGCATACCTTCTATATGATAGTTGGATCCCGATACCCACTGCGAGTAATTGTTACTCCTGGGAGAGTTTGACACATTACAATTAGCCGATCAAGTAGGTGTCTAGAAAGGTGTTAACGAGGTTACGCCTCTGGGAAAATGAGGTTTACTTTAATTAGGTTCGTGCGAAAGCACGGGGGACCTCCCTCAAAGTACCGACACTGGCCTGGCTGAAAGATTGGCGAACTTGTAGCATGTAATTAATCCCGGCTAGTCTTTCCTTTTAGGGTTTGAAGGAAGATTTGATAAAAACAGTGGGAGCCATCCTAATTAGATAAAATAATAACCAATCTATTCTTGCAAGAGCATACGCTGAGTGTTTTCTTCTCTCTCTCTCCAGGTAGAGACCATATCACGCCTTAATCAAGATAAAAATATGGATGTATTGACCGAACCTGCTTGTTATACTGAGCTGGGGAACGTTGGTCCCGCTCCAACTTATAATTGTTATAAGACCGAGCAGGAAATAGGGGAATACCAGGATTCCCATGCCGCCCAAACGAAGAAAGTGCATATGATGCATCTCTTTCGGGTGTGTCATTATAAAGAACTGTTTCTCAGTGTCCTCTACGTCCTAGGTATTAGATACCGGATCAGGATCCCGCAAATGTAATCCGTTACATGGGCTACAGAAAGGTAGAGAACTGAGAACGGGTGATAAGTTTCATGAGACAGAAAATGGTGCAAGTGTTGCAGCCAAGTCTGTTGGTCACTGTCACCCTGTATTACAAATACATTGATTCTGAACAAATGTTATTAGATACCGAACCTAATATACAAAATCATATCAGTCTCTTTATTAGTAAAGAAAGGATATAATTTTGTATTGTTGGATTATGTTTTGAATATTTCCTATATCAAAAGTTGATCGGTTCAGGTACGTTATCTAAAAGCATTGACATTCTAAATCAAACTACATTTCTTAGTATACAGAACACATACAAGAGGAAGAGTTCAGAAATGAACGACTTCTTCTTGAGGCATTGTAGACTAAGTCATATCAATGCGACCCGGCTAGCTAAATTTATATTTAGATGCATATTTAAATTATTTTGAATTTACATCTTATGAAACTTGCCGGTCATGTCACAAAGATAAAATGACCACAGCTCTGTTTATTGGAAACAGAGAAAGAGTTAGTGAACTTTTGGGACTGATACATGATGATGTATGTAAGGTCCCCTGTCTACACATGCCAGGACCGACTCTTTGTACTTCATTATATTCTCTGATGATCTCTCAAGATTCAGTCATATGTTCCTGTTGAAACATAAGTCCGAAGCTTTTGAGATATTCACAGAATATAAGTTAGAAGTAGAGAACCAAAAAATACAGGTATAAGTATTATGTCCTACGATGAGATCAAGGAGGAGAATACCTGAGCATATAATTCCTGGACTATTCTAAAGGAGAATGAGATTCTCTCTCAGCATTACTCCTCCGTATACACCACAGCACTTCGGTGTATCGGGGCGGGGCAATAGCACCCTATGTGATATGGTGTGCTCTATGATGAGTACTACTGAGTTTCCTATTTCCTTTTGGGAGTTATGCGCATGAGAAGCTGCATACCTATTGAATAGGGTTCAAATCAAATCAGTTGCCTACCACTTCATATGTGATATGGAAAGGGAAAAGCCCATATCTTAAGTTTGTTAAGATTTGGGGTTGTCCGGCCTGTGTCTAAAAACAAAATCTGGACAAGCTCGAGGCAAGGTCTGTTATGTAGAACTGGAAAGGTTCCAGCTATACAAACTACAGCAGATGATTTGGTAGAACCAAAGGATTCAGTAGATTCCAACGAACCTCAGCCTCTCCGCCGATCTAGTAGGGTTCCTCACCCACCTGAGAGATACTTCGGTTTCTCTATGACAGTGGGAGCGAGAATTGCATCATGAGATGATGACCCAACTAGTTTCGAGATGGCCATCCGGAGTGGGACTCTGTAAGAATGGCTGGATGCTTAGCGATCTGAGATGGAATCCTTGTACACCAACAAAGTATGGACTTTGGTTGCTTTATCTGAAGGGTTAAATCCCCATCAGAAGCAAGTATATCTTGAGAAGATTACTTGGTGTACATGGAAAAGTTGAGACTTTCAAAGCTAGACTTGTTAAAGGTTTGCATCATAGACCAGTTGTGGCTAATAATGAAACCTTTTATGGGGCCTATGCTTAAGTCCATCCAGATCCTACTTGCCACGGCTACATACCATGACTACGATATCTGGATATTGGGTGTCATGACAGCTTTTCTAAATGATGTTTTAGAACAGGGCGTCTATAAGTACACAGCCAGAGGGCTTCGTAGACAGTGGGAGCAGCGGAAACGTGCAAAAGTTGCTTTATAGGATAAAGCAGGCATCGCGGAGTTGGAACGTCTGTTTTGATGTGATAGTCAAAGAGTTTGGCATCATCAAAATGGTAGATGAACCTTGTATAAACAAAAAGGTAGTAGGGAGTATGGTGGTGATCCTCGTAGAGTATGTGGATGACATACTCTTGATAGGGAAGGAGTTTCCTATGCTACGCTCGATCAATCTCCGCTTATCACAATGATTCTCTATATAGGATCAAAGCGATACCTCCTGAATCCTGGATTTTGGATCTATGAGATAGGTCTAAATGGATGTTAGGATAATCACTAGTTGTAGTGAGATGGTATCAATCGATCCAGGGAAGAATCACTGGAAAGGTTCCAAAGTGATAAGGACGACTGAATGACAGTCGCAGGCATTGTCTTTACCCTCAAGCAAGAGGGACGGTATGTTGGAAGAGTTCCGACCTAGATACCGTGACTTACTAGACGATTAAAGGCAAGATACATCGTTACCAAGGATGCTATCAAAGAGGCAGTTTGGGTGTATACTGGTTCATGAGATGAACTAGGTTCCTACCATTGTGTGACAATGGAAGTGTGGCTTTGGCCCAGGAACCCTGGTCCCATCAGTGACCCAAACATATTCTGAGGCAGCATCACCTGATCATGGAGATAGTTGATCTCCAGGGTGATCGAGGTTAGGAGAGTAGACTTAGAGGACAACACGGCGGATACACTCACAAAGGCCTTTTCCCAGAGAGAGACTTTTATGGGATGGTTGAGTATGAGATACTACAACCACTACTACAAATGGCCCTAGTGCAAGTGGGAGATTGTTAGTTATATGTATGCCCTAGAGGCCATTACTATACATAGGATGTATATTGTAGTGAATGCTTGGACATATATAGGGAGGACTTTCTTGCTCTACATGATAGTATGCTATCTGGTTGCTCTTTACCTTAACGTGTACACTGATTGTCTCTCTGTTACA
This sequence comes from Agapanthus africanus, assembly GCA_030015575.1. Classification (NCBI taxonomy): domain Eukaryota; kingdom Viridiplantae; phylum Streptophyta; class Magnoliopsida; order Asparagales; family Amaryllidaceae; genus Agapanthus; species Agapanthus africanus. The sequence continues at coordinate 297,612,351 of CM057347.1, forward strand.
TGTTGGTAAAGCCCTTAGGATGTGAACTTGACTACCTGGACTATGATGCGGATCATACTAGTGGGGACATGGTAGTCCATAAGTACATCCTTCAAGGTCCCTAGTCGTGGGTGTATCGAGACAGGGCATCGATGCACGAGAGTAGACTAGCGTATATGCATCTTGACCCATACAGATGGGCGATGGATGATCCCATATCCATTGGTGTTTGACATCAGAGATGATATACGGGTGCTCAGTGGAGACTGGGTACGCTGGACGGACTCGCCGAGAACTCCCAGATGGTATTATACCTTACGTCGGATGGCAGTTCTCTGGTGACACTGGTACAGGTTAGTCTGTAGACCCGAGATCGTCATAGAGTCTTGTGTGATTCCCACTGTGCTTTGATTTCCACCTTATCACGTCCAAGAGGGCGTGCAAAACGGTGGTTTTTGGGTACAGTCCCGAATCACATGGAGGCAATGAGCGATAGGAGGGGATTTGTCTCTCCCGGTATAGGGAGTTGATGTTGCGCTGTGTTCGATTGGCTATAATCGGAAATCCCTGGCCAGGGTTGCTGAGATTTACTGGTAAGTGTTATCAGTAGTATCTCGAACTGTTATAGACCACATATCGACACGACTTATCGAGCAACTGGGGTCTGACGTTTACCACCCCTAGGCAAGATATGCGAAATATCAGACGATCAGACCGGACTGTACGGTAAGTGTTACTGGTTGGATTCACAGGAGAGTGAGCGAGCTTGCTCGTTGATCTTCTGATCGCTCAATACCCGGATGGCCGTTACGTTTAGCAGACCACTTGAGGCTTGTGGGTGTTTGATATGATCATCACCTGCTGCCGGCGTATTGACGAGTCTTTAGAGTCCTACACTAAGGTTTCCTGGCTCAAGCGAAACGAAATAGGAGCACATATGAGATATGTGCGGGACCGAGAATAATACCAGTATGTGATACTGTATTCTATTCTCGCGATTTGTATCATCGGACGGTCATATAAGATATAGCCGGGTTACCGAATCAAATGTTGATTCGATATATTGATACACTTAATATTAGTCGGTTATGTGCAGTATGACCGGATCATTAAATCAAGTGTTGATTTAATGATTTAATGTATAATTATATATTAGATATATTACTTTACATTGACTAGTATTGTTCACTTAAGATTGATTATCTCACTTGATTGTGCACATTGTATATATGATATATGTTTGTGCACTAGTTTGTATCATGTTTGATAATACATGCAAACTTGGGTGTGTGTATGGATTATACCATGTTTAGGTTAAAGGTTTAGTTTTTATTTAATTTATGTAAAATAAAATGGTGGCTTACTTTGTCTTTGCTTGAAGCTTCATGAAGCTTTCAAGCATCTTTGACAAAGTCCACCATTCTGTTTTACATAAGATTTTCCTTAACCCAACCTTTAATTTAAACTTGAGTTTAGTCTCTACATAGGTTAATCTCACCCATGGTTGCAATATGATAATTTCACTTGAATTTTCTTTTCACAAGAATTCATTATTCTTTTCCTTCTTCTTCATCTTCTTCATGAAGTGAAGAAACTCTTCTTGAAAATTCCAAGTGATGAAATCAAGTGAGAAATCCAAATCCAAAGTGAACCCACTTCCTATTTCTTCATCCTCTACCACTTGCCATGTTGTATAGGGTGTTTTCTTCACAAGTTTAATGACCTAGTGAAGATGGAGCTTGAGTTTGAGTCGCCTCGACGTAGATCATCTTCGGCATCGAAGTCAACGACCTAGCCCGCCCATTTCTTCGATGAAACCGACGCTAGAGTCCGGGATTCCGATGATCGCAGCGGAGGGACGTCAACACGAAGCTAGAGAAGTGGAGGACCGGATCTACAAAGGTTGTAGTCTCTTTCACTTTGTAGCAAAGTTGTTTGCTTGCTTGTTGTTTCGCCTATCCTCTAGTTAACGATCTTCATTAGGGTTTCTCGGCACATAAAAATTTGATTTTGGCATGGTTGATCAGTTGTAGAACCTCATGAGTGTGCCTAGGAACCCTACAATCTCTCTACCCCTTCTCTAGTTAGCTAGGATTAGATTAATGGCCCGATCCGGCAATTTTGTGCGCGGTGGTGCCGGTTTCAAAAGTTAAAGTAAAGTATCGTTTCCGCATTTTGGCCTCGGATTGACGGCCGGGGCGCCGCCGTGCACTTACAGATGGCGTATAGCACCCCCGCAGTTCGTGGTGATGTATACGAATACATATACACACATATATATTGATTATATATTGTTGAGTTTATTGATGATAAAGATAGATTTTAGTTGTGATTGGATAGGTTTAGTGTTGCGAGACCCTAGAGTAAAGGTTGCACCACATTTACACACACATACCCATACTTGCATACATTCTTCTTTCATATGTGCTTATATGGGGTTATATAGTTATGTGTTCACATGGGTATGGGACTATGTGTTCACATACTGGATTTGAGGATAGTATTTGGGATTTGAGATGAGTCGATAAGATTTGATTGAGACCGCGAGAACGGTGATATGGCAGGATTCGTACTTGAGATACGTCCTGATGTTATAGCGGATCTTGGGATGACGATACATGTGAATAGTGTTATACATTGAATGGTTGACATGTGATCGTGAAATGAGATAAGATATGTTAAGATATTCATAATAGGTCGCATTAGGCGATGTATACCTCTTTATGACGATATATGATGATGATATCGGTTTGTATGAGGCTGTAGATCAGCAGTCAGATCATGATTAGATTGATGATATTAGTATTGTACTAGACGTAGATCAGTACCCCGGATTATGATCTTTGATAAAGAGGATACCAAATGATTAATTTGACGAATGTGATACTGACCTGTACCCAGATTTGGGGATGCCGTACGACGGATTTACGTACGAGTTATATATTGATGTTTGATCCGCACTCTTGACTTGGGAATGTCTGATTATAGATATGGTATCGGATGTGATATTATTGAGGCAGGATCACCGACTAACATATACATGTAGGTATATGTATCGACTCAGAGGTTAGGCGGTTTCCTTACCTTCAGTAGCCAGTTAGCTTAGCCCTTTAGTTTAGTGTAGTTGTTAGACTAGATTTATATTAAATATAGATTTGTTATCTTTGTGTCTAGTATTTAGCTCCCGCTCCGCATTGCATACTTATTGTGATTCATATTCCATTATTGATATCATGCTGTTAGGACACCAGCACCATTACCGATGATGCGTATGTACCACGTACACTTACCTGTCGGCTCACACATATCTTCATCGGTAATTGCCATGTCACGTACACTTAGAAAATATTATTGCTTGACTTAGCTTGTTAGATAGTAGTTTTGACATGATATTAGTGTACTTACCTTATATGCCAGTTTAGACATTGTAGTTATTACTTGTCACTTCATGCATACTGTTATTCATTGTTATGCCGCATTCATGGATTCTCATGCATATATTCACTATTTTACGTGCTATTGAGGTTTTGGATTCGGATTTCCATGAGATTTTTTGGATTTGGGGGAAAACCGCAAAACTTATACAAACTTTTCTCTCTCTTTTTAAATGAAAGGCACGGTTTTCCCATGATGTATGAGTCGTCCACCATGAGTTTGCTGATGGATTTCGAGACCCGATTCAAGGAGACGGATGAACCGTTTCGGGTACATGGTGGACCCGGTAAGGTATCCCGGGACAAGAAGCGTGTGGTGATGACGATGTGAGCCTGGCAGGGGAGCACTACCTACCGGTGATTTTACCCGACGTGTCGGATATCCGAAGGATACCATCGTGGTCTTGAGATGGATGGTAGGGGCCGGTCTGGACTGACGGCGCCCTAGATATTGAGATTTCGAGATATTGAGGTACTGAGATTTGATGATACAGGCCAGTCCGATAGCCGGAGCCTGAGATTTTGAGACATTGAGATTTATGTTTTGTGTCGATGCTAGACATTGTTTATGCTGATTTCATTTATGATACCTCATATTAAAAATACAAAGGAAATCTCACTAAATTATGAATGCAGTTTCTTTAGTACATGTATTCTGTTTCATGCATTCATACATCATCCATATGATATATTGCTACCTGAGGCACTGACACGGGCACATGGGATTACACTTGGGTTAGACATTTACCCTAGCCATTGTTATAGGCTGCTGGTTATATATTTGAGGATATATTATGATCGTTGACCTAGAATTGCGTTGTTCATACGATTTCTGTTCGCAGATGTATTCTACTCACGAGTTGGCAACTCACCCCCGTTGTGCCACAGTTCTTGCAGGTTTTGCCGTACAGGTTTCATTACGGCTTTGCTGGCACTGCTTCTTTTCAGGTGATTTGTTAGTAGGTGGGTTTAATTGTATCGTACTCATCATTATACCTTGTATATTATTATTCTGTTGTATCTAGAAGTTCCATCAACCAAACATGTATTTATTTCAGAGATAGAGATCAGTGATGTTTATTCTTTTGACCTTAGAGTCGCGCGTTGTATTTCTATAGTTTTCTTGCTGTTTTGAGTTTCCTTTTGAGTTTTGATTCTCGCCCTTGGCGTTGTATATTATATTGCTTGTGTGGTTATGACCGTCGATTGACGAAGAGCTAAATCCCGCTTGGGAATGCCTTTTTATTGATTTCGTATACTATTCATGTTGTATCCCGTTTGCGGGCCAGTATTTACAAAGGAGACTCTGCCGAAATTTTCAGAAAATACTTGATGTTTTTTTTTAAAAACACATAATTCGGCTTATGCTATTAAAACTACTTGCTTTTAGTTGGTTTTCCTTCACTCCACTGCTTTTCTTGATTTGGATTTCTGGGTTTTCGGCTTACTTAGATTACGTACGCCTCGAGACGTTTCGTAGTTTAAGTGCCGGTCATATTCCGTACTTTCGGGACATGACACCTACAGAAAGTTTGACAAAAGATATATGGGGATTTGCAGAAGGGAGAAAGAGGAAACAAACAGTGCAAATTGCATGCGCTGACGTCACAGAGGGACCGCGGAATCGCGGTTTTGAGGGGGGTATGGCGGCGGATTAGCGGCGGTTCAAGTCTCCGTAAAAATTCTGCTGTTCTGTTGTTCCAATCCCTTTCTGTTCCGATCTACCTTTTTCTGTTTCGCACTCTGGATTTTTCCAGATCCGTCGATCCTGCAAAGATTCACACAAGAAACCCTTCAAACAATAAAAGATGATAGAATTTTTATATTTTTTTATATTTTTTTCAATTTTTTATGATTTTTTAATTTAGATTAACCCGAAATTGCAAAAAGGAAATAACACACCATCCCCAGTAACGGCGCCATTTGATTTAGATGGATTTTATAGATCAAAAATATAAGTTACCGCAATCAAGAATGGTGTCGCTTGGTAGCTACCCGGTGAGTACGGGTCGGTCTACAGGGATTTTGTGTTTTCCTAATCGCTCTAACGAGTTAATTCCGATGGGTGTCGGATTGATTATTTCTAAAACGTAAATTGATTTATACTAAGATTATCTTGATCTAAGTCTTGCTAGGGTTAAGTTTAGGGGAAGTTGAGAGATTAAAGATTTCCTCACCGCTTTCAATGCCCTATTATAGATCTATTAGGTGTTATGGTAATTATCAATAAAGTCGATTAGAATCATTTGGGAAGATGTTTCTTCCTCTAGGTTCTTGTCCTTCCTTTATCAATCCTTACCCTAACCTCCATGGAAAACACGCGCATCCGGTCTTTTATACTACGGTATCACCGCTACCTCGAGGGGTAAGGTGCCGCAGGGAGCGGTGTGTGCGTGTATGCATGGAGTTCTAATTATTATGTGTGAAGGGGCAAGAAAGGGGTGTGAGATCTCATCTCTCAAACCTTTCCTTAAAGCTAACCCTAACAAGCGAGGAGACTACTCGCTCATTAGGGAATTTAAAGACATTCTAAATTAAAGTAAACTAAAGCAAAGAAAATAAGGGAACTTACTAATTTTTATTGATGGCTCTCTCCAAATATCAACACAGTACAGATCTGAATTTATAAAATGAAAAGAGGCATACCCTAGAAAAGGTTTTTAGGGTTCTATTTATAGATTCATAGAAACCCTAGGTTACAATTGACTCGCACATCTGCTTTTACAAAAATACCCCCTAAAAAAAGACCTAGTCAACTCCCGCGCACCGCCACGAATTTTGGTAAAAAATTTACCAACTTCGGGCTCTGGGCCGCGGAACCGCGGCCGCAGCAAGGGTTGGGCCGCTGTTCCGCGGCCCAATGAAAGGATTGTGTGCTGGAATTTTCTGGGCCGGCTTCTGTTGACTTTTACTTCCTAGTTCTTTAGTACTTTTCTCAAATGGGCTTCTAGGTTTCTTCCAGATCTCCAGTGAATAATGAAGCGGATTTTAACCGTTGCTTCGAGACGAAATCTTGGACCTTGCGCTGCTTTGTACTTTGTGAACTGATTTTTATATAGGCTTGATCAAGATCCTTCTGTTTGTTAGTCAAAATCTCACTTTTACATCGTCTTTTATCTTTTTCACTGTTTTTCTCCTAAGAACCTGTAACCTGTACTATGTAGCAGACATGGGTTAAAAGCACATATTTATTTGTAAAATACATAAGAATGGGGAATATGATAATGCAATATTATGGTATGAACAATACCTCACGCATACATATTTACATGTACACCCATATACCTTGATATAGCTACATGTTCACTTTATATGATGTTGCGTTGGATTTGGATAATTGGAAACCGCGTGATATATTTAATGACTTGATGCATTTAAATAGCGGATTTTCCCTTGATATGTTCATATTGTTGTTCTATGTTGCATATATCATATTACATGGATTTACGCATTTAGATATGGATTTCATGTGATATTATGGATTTGAGAACCGCGGGGATATTTCAAGAAATGTGTATTGTTTTGAAAACCCGGTTTCTCTAGATAAGATATGTGGAGTGCAATTGTCGGAGTTGGACAATCAGATTCTGTGAGACATATGGATATGTGTATTGCGAGCTCAGGTTCCGTGGATTGCGAGCTCAGGTTCCGTGGATTGCGAGTGTCGATATTGGACGCTCAGGTTCCATGAGATGTACAGATGTGATATGTGGATTTACGTGTCGGTGTTGGACATGAGTATTTCATGATGTTTTCGAGTGCCGATGTTGGGCACTCAGGTTCCATGAGATTTACAGGATATGAGGGCCAGTCTTGGTGACGGCGTCTGAGGATTTTGGGATTTAGGGTGTTGTTGATAGACACCAGGTTTTTCCATGCTGATGATTTGTGCATGAGATTTATTATTTATCCCACACTCACGATTTATTTGATATGCATTTGATTCATGTAGATATAGTACCCTGGTGGTGTATCTTGATCATGATAGTTGCATATTCATATTGCCATACTTATGCTATCAGATTACATGTGATAGATTATCGCCGTTAGTGCATATTTGCGATTACATTATTGTCACGACCCGAGAGTACGGAACGTGACCGGCACTTAGATTACGAAGCGTTTAGAGGCGCCACGTGACCTAAGTAAGCCGAAGCCCAGAAATCTAAACCATAAAAGAAGAAAAAGAAGAAAAGAAAAGAAAACAAGTATAAAAACATCAGCAAATTTTACCAAAAATTTCGGCAGAGTCTCCTCTGTAAAAACTGGCCCCCAAACGGGTACAACAAGTATAATATACATAAACAATAAAAAGCATCCCCAAACGGGAGCTAGCATCAACGCCAACAGGCGGAAACAACCACAACAAGCACAATAATATACAACGCCAATAGGCGAGGCTCAAAACTCAAAAGAAAACAAAACCACCAGATCAGAATAATACATGCGCGACTCTAAGGTCGAAATAAAAGACTGGTCTTATAAACTTATCAAGTAATACAAATATGGTTGATGGAGCTTACTAGGTACAAATGAATGAATAAAAGTACAATGGTGGTTCGGATACAAGTGAACCAACCTACCGTGCAAATCACCCTGAAGAAAAGATGTGCCAACAAGCTGCCACGGAAACCTGTACATCGAACCTGTAATAAAATTTGGCACAACGGGGGTGAGTTGCCAACTCGTGAGTAGAAGACATCTACGAAAAGAAATCGAATGCACGACGCTATCCTAGGTCATAATAATACACTACTAAGTCTCAAGCCTCAAGTAATAGCAGGGTAATAATACGTGTAAGTGCAGATACTCCGTGCTCGTGTCAGTGCCTCATATAGTACTATGTTATATGAATGGATATGCATGAACCATGAATGTAAAATAAGCAATCCTGAAATCCAGGTATATCTGTATAAGAAATCTTTGGCTGTTATCATAGTAAAATGTGTATAAGAATCTGAAATCTCAACAATGAAATCCATGGAAATCCGTGTCAAGCATCGACACAAATATGTAAATCTCAAGTCTCATAGTCTCAATACCTCGGGCTCCGTCAGTCCGGATCGGCCCATATCATCAAATCTCACGACAACGGTCGGTATCCTCCGGATATCCGCCGCGCCAGACATCACCGGTAGGTAGTCTTCCCCTGCCAGGCTCATCGTCTACAACTCGATCTTCTTGCCCCGGGGTACCATACCGGGCCCACCATGTACCCGAGACGGTTCATCCACTCCTTGAATCGGGTCTCGAAATCCAACAGAAAACATGAAATCTCATGGTGGACGACACATACATCACGAGAAAACCGCATCTTATTTTAAAAAGAGAGGAGGAGAGAGAGAGAAGGTTTTATAATTTCTTGCGGTTTTCCCCAAAAATCCAGAAATCTCATAGAAATCCAAATCTTAAAATCATGAGTAAGTATATGATAAGTGTCGGCATATGCCCATGATACTACAGGATAACATGAAAATATGAATGCATGAATGTCTAAGCAATGAATATCATGTCTGTACTAATGTCAGAGAATAATCACAATATTATATCTGTCTAGTTGTTAACTGATTCTATCCATAAAAGACAATATGATCTAAAGTGTACGTGACATAGCAATTACCGATGATGATGTGTGTGAGCCGGCAAATAAGTGTGCATGGAATATGCGCATCATCGGTAATAGTGCTGGTGTCCTAACAGGTAAAGTTTATACTGATTATAGCAACATATAAAAGAACATGCACCATGATGATTACAGTATGAATGTAAATACAGGTGTGCATTATCCACTCCTCTGCGAGATACGAGTACAACTACCACTATATGAGTCGAACCTAAACCAGTGTCCATCTAACATCCTAAAGAACTAAACCTAATAGACTAGTCAGTAAGAAACTAGAGTCTACCTAAGGTCTAAATCAATATCTCTAATAGTCGGCGATCCTGCCTCAATAGCGTCACGTACGTAATACGGCTTTCTCGAATCAAGAGTGCGGATCAATCATCAAATCTAAGCCTCGTACGGTAAAATCCATCGTACGGCATCCCAATATCGGGGTACGGTCAAGTATCTCCTAGGTGTCTCCTCATTCGTATAATGTCATCATCAACACATCTCATGATCAAGGTGCTAAACTGTGATCGCATACATCAATCATATATTATTGCCATCATGATAAGCATCATTAGTTTATCCACAGAAATATCATGTCATATGTGTAATATTGTGATTAAATCATACCGATATCTTATCGTCATCAAGTCACACCTATACGATATCGACATCAGGTCACACCTATATGATGTCGTAATCAAGTCCTACATATATCATATCGTGATCAGTCACAAGCTACAGCCCAGGTACTATTTTAGCGTCCCATGTACCTCAATATCACCACCACCCTTTATAATTTATATGTTCATGTTCATTATCTCATTCTCTAATGATCCGCTAACACTTTAATACGACTGTATAGTCAAGAATCACGGCATCAAGCCCAGTTATACTGTTCCATCATGCCTCAGATATCATATCACATCAATGAATCCCATATACGTGTTGTGTATATATATACACCTATACCTAGTTTTATATATATACACACATATACGTATACGCCATGTCAAGTTTTAGTGTGTGCGTGTGTGTTTCTATCAGAAACCTACGAACCTCTCCCAAAGTATTCATCCTCAGGTGTGGTTTTCCTAAATCAGTCTAGTCCCGCCTAGGGTCATTACCAGGGTCCTACTCAGTAAGAATCTAGGGTCACATCTGGTTTCCTAATGTCAATAAGTGCTATTCCTATTCTACGTTGCGGGGGTGCTAAACACCATCCACCCGACTTCCCCCCGTAGATATGCATCTACTCACCTGGTCCATGTCTGCCGAAGACAGTGTCGCCATCCTCCTCTTCATCGCCCGCAGTCCACGTGGGGGGTACCTAGACGCAAACATATAAATAGCATCGTAAACTGAATCACATACGAAAGTCAAACGATCTAAAGGAACAAGCATAGGTTAAAACCTATGTCCCGTCCACGCAAAAGAACCAAATACCGCTCGATATCGGCGTACAAACTCCGATGGATCAAGATAACATCATCAAACAACTTGTAGTTTTAAAACACATTACTTATACCATAAAACACGATTAAATCCATCGAAACACTAAAATCCATCAAACCGTCCAATTTCGTAAAACCCGAAAATGCCAGTATATCGTTTTTCATCAAAACTTGACATTTAAATGAAACTAATGGTCATAAAACTCATTAAATAGCATTACTAGACTATACAAACCATTACTATATTTTTATTACACAATTTTGCATTTATTTGAAATTTCTAGTTTGCAACTTTTAACAATTTTAACATTTTTCAAGCAAAATACCACAATTTCACCACAAAACATGATTTTGCATGAATTAATGTATTAAACCACAATTCATGATGATAATGATTTAATGAAACCATAAATTATATTTTTAATCTCATTTATTTAGGAATTTTCAAAATCTAGTTTACAAAATAATAGCATTTTATTAGTATTTTCCAATTCTCAAAGTAATCTAGTGATCAAACTAAGTTTTTCTTTCCATTTACATGCTAATATTCTCACTAAAACTATAATCTAATGATAGCAATTTTAATTGGAATTTTATATTACCCACAAACACATTTTAGAAAAATCTAGTTAGCTAATTTCCTTATTTAAAACAATTTTAAATGAAAATTTTACAATTTAACAACCATGCAATATTTTCCAATTCTAAAAGTGTTAAACTAACTATTATAACCCTAATTAATTATTAAAAACCCTAACTTGAATTTACATCCCTAACTTGCATTTTAAAAAAAAAACATAGAATTAATTCATTAAATCTAATTAAGCTTAAATGATCATCTAATAACAATAAATCAAAAGAAAGAAAATTATACCTCCAAAATGTGAAATCCAAACAAGAAATGAGCCTCCAAAATACATGCTTTCCCACTCTAAAATCCATATAAAAAAGGGTAGAGAATAAAGGGTATGAAGAGATTAGGATTTTGTGGAATTTTAATTGAATTTTTGAAGTATTTTTGATGAATTTTGAACAAAAAAGAAGTGGGAAATGGGGGAGGGGGGCTGCCATAGATGAGGCCGGCCATGAGAGGAAGTGAGAGAGAGAAAGAAATGAGTGAGGAAAAATGTAGAAGTTTCAAGAGAAGAATATCACTTAAAAGTCTTTTCATGCTTTTATTTATTTATTTATTTATTCCTTCACTATAGCAACTCAAGTAAACTCTAGAAAATAGCAAAAATTTGCAAATAAATTTTGCATGATACATACTAAATTCTAACATGCCATGGTTCATTTTTATAAATTAAAACCATTTAAATTTGTAATTTACACTAATTTAGTGTAAAAATAAAGCTTATGTTAATATTTAAAATAATTAATTTAGGAAAAATATTTTATTAAACTAAATATTTATAAGTGGCTAAATAAACACCATTTACTAGTAATTTCATAATTAAAATGGATATTTTTAAAATTATAATGAAAAACAATCACGGTTTGATTTTACGAAAAATACATTTTACTTTACCGAAAATCATAAAATTCACTTAAACACTTTTTTTCATTTTATTATTTATTTAATCATTTTTAAAACGTTACAATTATGATTTTATTTACTATTCACGAGTTGGCAACTCACCCCCGTTGCGCCACAGTGTTTTGCAGGTCTGATCCTCAGAGTAGTCGCGGAAGGGCGTCTTATTATCTCTACTTTTGCGGATACCGCTACGTTTGGCTGTGAGACCTTTTGCTATAGGTGGGTTGCGGTTATCTGATGATGTACATTGTATATCTTTTGTATCTAGTACTCTCCATCTACCACCTTCATGTATTGACTTAGAGACGAGTTGTGAGGATCGATATTGTATATTCTTATGACTCTGGTTGTCGTGCTCGTGTGAGCCGGCCTTTATTTATGTGGATTATCCCATTTCTTCGCTACGGCGTCGTATATCTTTTGTGGTGGTTGTTTTTGCCTTTGGGCGAGATTTGCTCCCATTTGGGGATACTTTACTTATATCTTATGTTTGTACCCGTTTCGGAGCTAGTTTTTATAAAGGAGGTGCTGCCGAAATTTTTATGAAAAACAAACTTAAGCTTTAAGTTCTTACTTGAGATTTTAAAAGTGTTTCTATCCTTTACTTTTTGTAATGGTTTAGATTACTGGGTTTTCGGCTTACTTAAATTGCGTTACGCCTGTTGACGTTACGTAGTTCAAGTGCCGGTCATATGCCTAATTTTGGGTCGTGACACTTTTGTTGTTACCCTAAATATTCTAGTTAAAATTCATGGTAAGTTTGCTTAGCACCTCTCTAAAATTTTATAGTGACATATGTGATGCTTCTAAATCCTAGATTAGGTGCTAAGGAAACCCAACATAATTAAGCTAAACGATTTTTAAAACGTTACAGATATGATGGGTTTCGTCTCTCCCGGTATTTGGGGGTTGATGTTGCGCTATGCTCAATTGGTTATAACTGGAAGTCTCTGGCCAAGGCTGCTGCTGAGATTTACCGATAAGAGTTTTCAGTAGTTTCTCGAACCGTTATAGGGTAGACATCGGCATGACTTATCACGTTACTGGAGTCTGACGTTTACCACCCCTAAATATGATATGCGTCATATCAGACGAAAAGACCGGACTGTACGGTAGTGTTACTGATAGGCTTCATGGAGAGTATGGACAAGCTTGCTTGTTGATCTTCATATCGCTCAACACCCGGGTAGCCGTTACATCCAGCTAGTACCATTGACGGTTTGTAGGTGACTGATATGATCATCAGCTACTGCCGGTGTATTGACGAGTCTTTAGAGCCCACACAGAAGTTTCCTGGTTCAAGCGAAACGAACTAGGGCACATATGTGATATGTGCGTGGGCCTCATCAAATACGTGTATGTGATACCGTATTATAATCTGGCAGTTATCTGTTTTCAAATTAGGTTATATGTGATATAACTAGATTATTGAATCAAGTATTGATTTGATAATGTGATGTACAGATAAATGATATTAGTCGGTCATATGTGATATAACCGGATTATTAAATCAAGTGTTGATTTAACAATGTGATATATATTATATTTGATATAATTATATCTTAACTAATATTATTAGCTCACTAATTATTTGCTTAATATATATATATATATATATATATATATATATATATATATATATATATATATATATATATATATATATATATTATTTATATTAAGCATGGCATGATTTTCTATTTTTGGAAAATAGAAAATCATGTGGAAAATGAGGAAGTATGGTGAGACATGGCATTTCTTTTTTGTTTATTTATCTTGACCCACTGTTCAAGCATAGTTGCAATTTTATATTGCAATAAACTCCATATTTGAATAAATGAGGGTCAAGGATCTTCACTTCATTCTCAACGCTTAGCCCTTTTTTCAAGTGTTGCTCTCATATGCTCTCTAGCTTTCTTCTTCCTCCTCATCATACTTCAAGTTTCAACCCTCATATATGATGTGAACCATGAAACTTGAACACAAACTAGTGAGGATCAAATCCTCTACTTTACCATCCCACACCAAACTATCAATTTGGTGTGGCGTGTTTCCTTCACTAATAGGAGATTAGTGAAGAGATAGGTTGAACTAGCGGGCTTCGCGTGGATCATCTTCAGCATGAAGGTCATCGTTAGAAACTCGTCCAAACTCTCAAGTGGTACCCAGTGGAGTCGCGTGAACTACAACCCGGAGCTTTAAAAGTGAAAGGCTCGATCTACGAGGGTATAGCCATCTTCCTTTCTTTAGTTTGCTCATATCATCATAAGTTAAACCCTAAAATTCTATTACGATCTTAGTTAGTCTAAGTTAGCACCTGAAAATTTTAAATTTGGCATGCTTGATACTACAAAAATCTCATGGTGGTGCTAGGGTAGACTTTCACATTGCACATAAGTCAATGATGTTTTTTTGTTTAATTTCTCTGAAAAAATAAGGAGCCACATTATCAATCACTTCCGAAATTAAATGATTTGCTTTTGCCAGTAGAGATAGAGATGGAGATAATTAGTACTTAAAGCATTAATTACATGCATTGCATATAAATCAATTGTGTTTTTTTTATTTCTCTGAAAAAATAAGGAGCCACGTTACCAATCAATTTCTTAGTTAAATGATTCTTTTTTGCCTTAGAGATAGAAATAGAGATAATTAGTACTTAAAGCACGTGGTAATAAATTAATTTTTTTTACAAAAGGTCCATGTAACTAAAGTAGCTACCACATAGTTTGAAAACAAAAGAGAAAATAGGTTATAAGGTGGTACAACAGAAATTTTCTACAGCAGCGGTTTGATCTGTTGATTTTTTTATGATGTTGATTTTTTTATGATCAGCACCAAGTACTTGATCATCATTTCCTGAAATTTATGCATGTCAATTTTAATATGGATTGGATATCATTTTTCCTTGTATTAGATAATTGCGAAATTAACGAATTTCCGATAATAATACATTTTACGATGTTATATGAATGAGAACAGCATATCCAAAAGTCATAATAATTGTTGTACTCAAAGTCTAGAACATGAAGATTGGTATGGCCGGTGGTCCAAATATTCGAGGATGATTGACTATTTTAAGATGCCGACGTAGACCTAGTTTGCCACTTGTAACAAAATCCCAAATATTCAACAGAATTAACAGGACCGTGTATGCAAATTACAAATACGTAAGGAAGTTTTTTGCTAAATTACCTATAGGATTTGTAGGTGTTCCACCCCTGAGCAGAGAAAGACAATACTACCTCCAGTTGTTGCACAAATTACCTTTCTATCCGCAGCCCTCCCACTCCCGATAAATACCCTCAGACCCCTTTCTTCATTCTCCGCCGCCGCCTCTGGCGACGTGCCGGTCGCTGACTCCGGCCCCCCCCACCACGCCCTCCCACACCCGACGCTCGATCCCCTCCTGCTCTGGCCACGTGGACGGCCACGATCCGTCCACGCCGCCTACTTCCAGCGACGCTCCTCTCCGCCGCCACCGTGAATTTCTCCTCCTCCGCCAGCGACCGAACTGCCGCTGACGTCTTCGTGGTGTTTCCGATCGTCGACGTCGCCGTTCTCCCTGTGGACCCAAGACCCTAAACCCTAGCTGCTCGTCTCGCCGGCGATGGGGGCAGTTAGGGCTTGGTGAGAGGCCGGGCGGCCGCTGACTTGGCCGGTGGTTGAGAACGGCTTGATGTCGACGATCGAAGGTCAGTGAGGATTCGGGATCGCGACGAGATCGGAGAGAACTTTGCTTGATAAAGCATCAGAAGCCCTTCTTATTGGCCTCATCGATCGTCGGTCTATTCTTCCTTGTATCGATTCTTCGAAACCCTAACCCTAGCGTTCTCTTGTGATTGGAGAGGATGGAGGAAGGGTTTGGAGGAGATGGGTTGCAGAGATGTAGTTGGATCTTGACGATCTGTTTGGTTGAATTTGGATGGTTTGCTGGAACTTGTAAGGCAATTGTCCTGTTAAGCTTCAATGAAGTTGAAGCTTGAAGGCTCGGATTGGTTGGTGTTGAGAGTGTGTTGTCCGGTACGCATCTCTCTTTTTGTTTTAGATTCTTGATATTTGATTGAGTGACACATTTCAATTTGGTTTAGTTGATATGCTGACTGCTGTCTATAATTTTGTTTCTTATATTTATTTGGGGATAACAGATGAGGGTATACATTTTGAAATAAGGAACTCATGATGCCGTATGTTTATATTGAAAATCGGGATTTTTACTTTGGGTATTGGATCAATTTAATTTTCTCATAGCAAAAATCACCAGGAATAAAGAAGCTGGTTTTTGATAATTGAAACTAATGGCTGTTTCTTTGGTTATCTTCTGTGATTGAATGATAATTGAACCAATCTGGGTATTCTTTTTGAAGTATTATTTGAAGCATTTCCTCTATTATAATCCTCAAAAAGAAAAAAAAACAAAGAAAAATTGTTCCAGGGCATTTCTTCTTTCCTTTTGTTTTACGTTACTTTTGTAATCAAACTAAAAATTAGGCCTTCATTTTTATGATATTACTTCTGCTAAATGTATAAAGAAGTTTTTGCATGCTACTTAGGCGAGCTTAATTTTGTCTTGCAGGATAAAACAAGGAGGTGGAGAGCAATAAAGCAATGTTGAATCAATTGAAATCATTGTTTCACTTTGCTAGGTAACATCTTAAAGAATTTCATGTTAAGTTCACATGTGATATTTTTTGACCTGCCAAGTTTAAATTGGAATTTGTTGTTATACCGATTGTGTGTATAAGCTACAATTGTATCTGCCTCCTTTTCATGAGGTTTTGTTTATTGAATGTAAAGTTTCATGTAACACCATGCTTGCTCAGTTTATGTTTTGCATGGATGTGAAGGTTGAGAGTAGTAATGCTCAGTTAAATTGCCTCACTTTGCTAGCTTCTATTTTAGACGTGTAATTAGTTCACTTGAAGCATGTACTTTTTGAGGACAATTTGTTTCAAAACTATTTCAAGATGTGTTCATGTGGTTTGTGCTCACCTGCACGTGTGTTTTGCAAGTAATATGTTTTGACAACAAACCTTGTATATTTTGTGAACTTAAACCAGATCGCTATAGGACTAGACAAGCCTACACTATTTTTCCACTTGGAAGACTATTGGGTTTACTTGCTATATGATCCCTCAAAGCTTCACCAGCCACGCAGTTTAATCCTTAATGATTTGTCTCCATGTATAAATATTTGGAAGAACACTTTGTTACTAGTTAACTACCCTCGGTTAATCTCAGATAAACCTGTAGTCAAAAAACACCATCATTAGCTTTTCCTAATCTTACAAGACTTCTTATTAAGGAGTTGGTTAGATAATTGCATTTATAATAATTGGAGTTTAATTGAGGGTAGTGAAATAGTAACATATTGTACTTTAGGGTATTTATTTGTAAGGAAAATATAATCAAGGCATTAAAGTGCTACAAGGGTGAAACTTCCTTGGATTATATGGCAATTTATCCCAGATTAGAGAAAACAATCATTAAGTTATGAAAGTGCTACAAGGGTAGTTAACTAGTAACAAGATTGTACCTTTCATTTTGTCTTACAGAATTCTGTTCTATGCAGCTCAAGTTTTTATCCATTAAGGAACTGTGCTAAATAAGAGATGCTCTAAATTATCAGAAACCACCATGAACTTAATATGTTTTATACAGAAGTTCATCTTTCCTAAATAATAGGAACTTCCATGAACTTATATAAATACTCGTTAATTATAAACACACTTGTATCATACATGATCATTATTGAACATCTTTACCCTTTTGTTCGTTGTACAATAGAAAAAACTATCTTTACATCCTCTATCTTTCCCTCCACCAACGTTTCCCACCAGAACCAATATTGTCTTTCCTCCTACCACCTTTCCTCAATTCTCACAACACTATCTCCGTCCAAATTTACGGCTCTCTTTCTTTTCACGCTTTCCTCCTATCTACTCCCACCTCCATCAGACCATCTCCATCAAACTTGAACTCCTCACTGACAAATGATTCAAGTTATATTCAGTTACTGATTAGTTCATACAGATGGACATTGTCCATGCAATTATTGTGTTCCTCTAATGTTTGATGTAACCTCTACACTTGAAACTATTTTTCAATTATATTGATCACACTTCACCTGGTATGGTCTCCAACAGCCAACACAGAGACATTAGGATCTCTTGCATCATATAATTTTTTGCTCCACGTATAAGAGATGCATAATTTGGGGACATTCATGCCTCATGCTCAGTCCAGGACTTGTAATGGGAATAGAAGAGAGAATTGGATTTTGATTGGTTTTAACTGACGATGAAGACGAGTAAAGGCTGTTTGTCTCATACTAAACGAAAAATGGGTAGTTAATCTTAAGGGGCAGTATTTGGTATTTTTTTAAATAAATTAGAAAGTATAAGCTACTTAGTTATTCAGTGCATATAAGTTCATGGCAGTATATGATAATTTAGGCAAAATTATACAATGAGGTTATATAACTCAATGCAACTATTGTTGTGGGCATAAATTCCCCAAGGCTGGCATTTGGATATTGTAATTAACGCGGTCCTCGTCTTGGAATATTTGTGCATTTTTTCTTTTGCATTAACAACCTTGTAGAATTAATATTAAATGAAAGATATACTAAACTCTAGATTTTCTTCTGTTGTGCAGGTTGGGAGATTGGTGATGGCTCTGTTGAGTTGTGACCTATCAGTAACATCAAACCCAATGTCATTCTGTGTGTTCCGGTCCTTGATTCCATTTATGCTTCTTTGTTGTCGCATATTCCTTTGACGAGGATTGCAATTTTAGGCTGAAGGTTATCTTTGGGTGACATATTTAGGACAGAAGGTTGGATGAGTTTTTCAGGGCTTCAGGCAAAAGGGTGGGCAGATTTGTTCTTAAGTTTCTTTTGATACCATGCCTTTGTGGAGTGTTTGCTTAGGTCCTTAACAAATTGGTATCTGAGCCTTTCACTATGTCAGAGTCGAATCCAAGAAAGGGCTATCCAGAGGCCAGATTAAAATTACTGGTAGGCACATGGAAAGGGCTGCTTAGAGGCCGGATTAAAATTGCGTAGGCTCATGGGAAGGGCCCATGGAGCTGGGCCAGTGTCGCCAGAGTGGAGCCACCATTGGTGTTTGGGCTGGTGTCTCTAGAGTGAAGCTGCAGAGGAGGTCGAGCTTGAAAGCGTTGTGGATTGGATTGTTATGGTACCAAGGGTTTAAGGAAGTTGGTCTTATGGTCCATCTGATTGGCTGGTAGGGAAAGTGGGTTTGCAGACCGAAAAGGTTAGATCCATTTTCATTATTGAAATTAATTTAGTGATTTGTGATACTCTATTGATTTTGCTGTTGTCTGCACTAGGCATCTCTAAACTTTTATTTGATTTAGTTGACTGTATGATGAATCTTATAAATGTTTCTTTCTTTTCCTTTCTGCTTTTATGACCTAAAAGCATGCTGTGTGTGGAATCTATGCAAATGGATAACGTTCTTTTCATCCTTTTAATACAGCATTTCAGCATCTTTTAAGTGGGCATATGATATATAGGAAGTGCTGGTTTTGATGATTCGCTTGCGTGACTGTATTGACTGAATAGGTGCATAGATTAATTTACTGAATCCGAATTTGTTGCGCAGGTTGTGGAGAACTGGAACTTCGGTTGAGTTGCGATAATCTGCACCATGAGAACTAATCCTTCTATTATTTGGGATGATAGACCTCAATTTTCTGGTTTGTGTTACCAGCGCTAGTCCTGAGTTGAGCACAACCCAAGAACTCCCAAACTATCTAAATTTGCTGATTGAAGAGTGGTTTCATTGTTCCAAGAGGTCATCTTTGCCGAGTTGAATAAATCTAGCTTGTGTGAGGCTTGCAGCATGTTAATTGCATTTTACATTCGTTCTGCCTTGTATTCGAAAATAGTCTCTGTTTCCTATTGTAGACCTTTAAGCCTTGGTTGGGTGTCTTTTTAGAATCAATAGTATCTGCTTTAGTATCAGGTGGACGTTGGTATTCTGTTTACTTGATTTATGCCCAATAGTTGTTGAATTTGCTTATTCCTATTGTCTGACATTTGCATTATATGTTTTTTGGTTATTTTACATGCATTGGTGGAAGGGGCTTAAAATTTCTCATGCATGTTTTTGGAGTAGCAGCAGTTCGAGAGTGACTTCGCAATTTTTTCCCCTGGACTTCTGAGTTGAGTTGTTCACAAGTCAAGTGTTTTGTTTTCATTTTTGTATATTTATCTTTTGTTGGAAGATGGCCGCAGTTTCTACCTGTTTCACATGTAGCCTTTCTTATTTGATTTGTTAAATAGGAGCGAAATCACTCCTTTTTCTCTTCATGCTAAATATGGAAGATATGAACCAACTGCATTCCTTATTGCCAAATTTCTCAGAGATCTGTACCATTTTGAATTAATCAGTAGGCACAAGACAATGGGCTCCAGTGAAGCATGCTTGAATTTCCCCAAAGAAAATAAACAAAATTCTGACACAGCCTTGAATTCATACCATTTAAACAAGTGCCGATATCATTCATCATTTATCATGATTTAATCAGGACGAGCCATTTGTAGATACCAGCGCTAGATAAGTTATTATTCATTACAGCTTAGTTCCAACAAAAGTAGAACTTTATCTGAAGGGTAAAGAATATCATGCATGATTAATATCTCAAGCTAACTTGAAATTGAAAAAGGAATGTTAACATTCAGTAATAGAAAGCAAATGCTTGTGTCAAGGTTCAGATTGTTCTTCGTTTAAACAAAGCCATGACGAGTCTACATACTGGTGTTGTTAAGGGCCCGACAACAGAATTAATACGACTAAAAATAAGGATTTTCAAATTGAATTTTCCATTTATTACCTATGTAAGGATTTTCAAATTGAATTTTCCATTTATTACCTATGTAGGATTCGCTTTGATTTTAACCATGGTTATGTTCGACTTTCACACCTTTGTTTAAGATGTTAGTTCTACACTTATGTACTATATGGCTAACTATATTCGATTAATGACATTAACTTCTAATTTTTCAATCAGATAGGTACACAATGTGATCATCAACTTTCATATTCAAACCTTCATAACAAACCTTTTGCCTCTTCGAATTGAAAATTTTGCATAATTTCATACGCAGCATAAAACATGGCGCCGGAAGTAATATAACATGGTTTCCAAAATCCAAAACTAAACTCGACTTACTCCTTATAGTCTTCCAAGTAATTATTGTTTCTCTCTAATATCTTAGCATGTTAACAAATACTTTCATTCGAAAAATTATAGAATTATGTGAGTGAGAAAATGTAATATTATCCAGTTCTTCTGAATCAGCCATATTGCTCAATTTTATAGATTGAGTATATATTACCTACACCTTTCATCATGATTAGAACGCTGATGAACCAGCGTTTCCCACGTATATATTACCCACATCTTGGTGCCGCGAACTCAGACACAACAGCCGCTTCAAACCGACCACTTTTTTGGGCTTTGACGTTCCACTTGCACGTGTCGAGCTTAAAACAGGGGATATTGATACAGGATAAAAATACCTTGTGCCCGTACCATAGCTCAACCAAAGATATGAGGCCTAACCCTTCGGCAGTTTAATGGTCTAATGGCTCCGCATTCGTCAGCAAATCGGGCCCAATCTCTATCGGGTCCTTAAGCACATTTGAAACACCATAACATGGTCTAACACCCTTAAAGATGGCAATAACTAAGAAAGCAATTGCCCAAGACAATCTTTACAAACCTTCAATCATCTAGTAAACCAATTAGAACCCCTTCGAGCAAGCCTCATATCAGCCACCATCCATACCGCAGCACTCGATCTCTTAAAAAACCTAATTTTATCAAGCTACTACTGACTTACACATTCGAGATGGTCCGGTCTCAAAGAATCCTTTCCGGAGGTTCTATGTTTTGCAAGTCTGTGGATATAACAGCCTATCCTCCTGTTCTACACCAATGTAAAACAAATTTATTGATGCTCACAGCTACGTGAAAATTCTGTGCAACTTTAGATTTCATGTGACTTTCAACTCAAATCCATGGTAAAAAAAATAGCTCTAATTAAATTCGAGTGGAATTAATATAGACAACGTGTGCTTGTTTAGGTTAATGAAGTATTTTTGGGGCTGCAATAACGAAATACCGAGTTTAGTAGATGAAATTTGCTAATATCAATGTTTTGTGAGTGTCTGGTGAGACATAAAAGAAAAAACCATATATGAAGTAAAATGAGATTTTTTTTTGGAGAGAAAAATTACACGGCATGACCCCATGCCCAACTGGTTACAATAATTGAAGTTGAATGGTAGAGGATCCAAGGGGGTGTTTGGTTGCAAAAATTTGCAAGGATTTGAGGAGAATTGGGGGACAAAACACAATAGCATGTACGAAATTCAAAAAAAAATTGAAATCCTTGTTTGTTTGTGTATCATTTAGGTGCATAGATCATAGCAACAACAAATCATAGCAGCGAAATAGATAGATCTACACACAAGGTTCTATAAGAATTACCATAACCCGAAAGTGATGGGATCGTTATCCTCGTCCACGTCACGTACTTGATCCAATCTCTCCTGCCTTCACGCAAAGGCCGGAGGAAAACCACACTTTGATTAAGCAAGAATCACCACGTAATCATCCTGCTAGCCAACAGTAGTAGAACAAGGATGATGGAAGGAGACGATGGTGTTAGTGTTTATGCCCTGGAAGGAGACGATGGTGTTAGTGTTTATGCCCTAGAAGGCCATTATTGTATCATACTAGTTTGTATATTACTTAATGGAAGCTTGGGATATTTACATATATATAACAGTCTTGCTAAACATGGTAGCATGCTACTTGGTTTTTCTATCTTAATATGTGAGTATACGTATTGATAGAGCTCTTAGGATCTTGCTTGACTACCAGCGTTGTGATGGCAGTTACACTAGTGGGGGCTGGATAGTCTACAAGCACATCCTTATTCAGGTCTCTGGTCGTTGGATTATCGAGACAGAGCATCGATACTCCGGAGTAGACTAGTGTGTATGCTTCTCATCCCAGTTGGGGAGATGGTCTGTCCCACAGCCGTCAGTACGTCGTACTGGAGATAGTATGCAGGTGCTCGTTAGGTTACGGGTACACCGGACAGGACTCACAGGGAACTGTTGGTTGGTTTTATACCAGTCGTCAGTGAACAGTTCCCAGGTGACATGAGTACAGCATAGTCCGCAGACTTGACACTGCTACTTCGCCTCGAGTGTGTCCCACTGTTCTTAGATTGCTACCCTACCACGGCTCAAAGGAGTCGTGCAAACAGGTAGCAGTTGGGTGCAGTCCCGAGCAGTTGGAGGCAGTGGCGGTTAGACAGGATTCGTCTCTCCCGGTATTGGGGGTTGATATCGCGCTGTGTCAGAGAGCCATTATGCAAAGTCCCTGGCCAGGGCAAGCGAGATTTGCTGGTAGGTTCCAGTAGTTTCTCAGGGTGTAATGGGCTTCCCTCCGACACGACTTATACCGCTATTAGGGGACTGACGCTTGCCTCCCCCTAGGCCCGATATGCGATAGTCTTAGACGAACGGACCGGACTGTATGGAGATTGTCACATCAGACTCAGTAGGAGTTTGGATGGGTTTCCTCATCGGCCTTCTTATCGACATCTACCTGGGGACCGTTACGTACAGCTAGTGCCGCTTGCGGTCTGTGGTTAAACCCACTGCCAGCGTAGTAATCGAGTCTCTAGAGTCCCACACAGAGAGTTTCCCTACTCCAGGCGAAACGATATAGAGGTCGTATGGTTTTACGATAAGGGTTCGGACGTATACGTGTGTTTACACACGTACGACTTTCGGACAGTTTTTACCAGTCGGCTTTGGTTTAAGCCAGTTACTGGTATCCGGTTATTGGATTTATACAGTCTAAAGTTTTTCCGTATTTTTGCGGAAAGGAGGGGCGTTCTCGTAATTGCGCGAGAAGCTTCTAGAAGATGGTGACTAAGGAGGTTTAGGTGGCATATACATTGAATGAGATTAGTGAGTCATATGGATGATTCATCCATATCATTAATGCTTCATAATTGCTTAATGACTCATGGAGATGAATCACCACAAGATATTTATCAAGCATGGTTGTAAAATGATTTCTTATCTTTTCTTGATAAAAAGAAATGCTTGATATATATTATGATAACTCATTCTTCTCACTTCACTATTATCCTCACCTTCTCTCTCCTCAAGCTCTCCCTCTTCAAACCCTAATCCTCCCCTCTCATGTGTTGAGTACAAGGATTAGTTAGACTACTTAATCCATAACCCTCTCTATATTTCACCTAGCTTCTTTGATTAGCACTTAGAGAAGTTTAGTTGCCTCAAGTTTAGAGGCTAAGCTTGGAGTAAAGCTCTCGGGTGGATCGTCTACTACTTCGAGAAGGCCGAGGAGGAGGAGGAGTTCACAAAGACGAAGGACACGATTCGTTAGGTATAATCCCTAAACATAGTAGTATAGAACTTCTATGTTTCTTGTTAGTTATCGTTTAGCTTCGATTCTTGCGGTTAGTCGATGTTTAAGCAAAGAACAAGATCGTTTTTCATATTTCCGCCTCCCCGCAAGTCGTGGGGTGTTGTACATCGACTTACAGTGGTATCAGAGCCTCGCTAAAAAATAAATAACTTACTTGCAAATTTGTATGAATTTCGAACGGAAAAAACGAAACCGGAAAACCCCGAAATCACTAGTTTCTGTCGAATTTTAAATGAAGTCCTAAAATTTTTCAGGGAGGTTCAGAAAGCTTAAAAAGACAGTAGAAGAACACCCAAGAAATTTGGGCCCCTGAATCGCCTAAAGCGCCGCGGATCCGCGGCGGATCGCACCGATCCGCCGCGCTTCCGCCGCCGAGTTGGCGATTCAGGAACCCAAATTTCCTGTGTTGCTTCTATGTGATTTTTGGTATTTTCTGGAATATTTTATTTTTGCTCAGGTTTCAGGTTTACAGAGAAGTATTGAAGCAAAATTAAAAGTGTTTAATCGATCGAAATTATACAGTATTTGCTTGTTGGATTATATCTGTGTTTGTATAATGTGTTCGTAAACCTCCCCTAACTGCTAGTATGTCGGTTGGCAGGGGGTTGCACATTTCTGTAATGGTTTTTACTGTTTGTGGATATGAACTGTGTTGGACTGTTGTGATGATTAGCCGGGGTTATGTGATTGGTTATTATTTAATTCATTTGATGTAAATGTAATTTGTTGTAATATTATTTTGCGGGGCACATCCAGGTTGCGGTTGTAGCCACCGCTGTATTATTTCATTTTACTGTTTTTGCTCCTAGGACAGACCCAAGGTGGGGTGCACAAACTGCCGGGCGGGTAGTTTGTCGTACCCGTTGGGGTCTTGGGTGGGGTAATGGCTATTCATCACAACTGTGTAATCCGTCTTCTGTTGCAGGCTCGAAACAAACACGGATTACTTGCAAATCCAATAAAGTTCATCTGTGATCTGGAATGCCTATTATTGCGTTTGACGAATGTACAATATCTATATATGATAGCTATTTAGACGTCACTTATGTTTTACACCCGCGCTAGCCCAGCCCCCGCTCTGTCGTTAGTTAAGTAACCTAACGGGTGATGACGCGACCCCGTGGCGAATGCGGATGGCATAAGAGGACGTTGTATTTTCGTTGTTTTCTGCAATGATAGGTTAATGATGGGACGCATTATCTATAATGCAAAGAAAAACAAACCAAAGTTTAAATCGTTGGAACAACTTAAAAGAAACCACTCGGTTAATTTTAAAACAGATATTTTTAAATGTGGAGACTTAACCACTCCTTTTAAAAGCTATCAGGTTCCTTCGGTTATATCAAGTTCACTACGTTCACGGTTTCGCCAAAACCAGTCGTAGCCCTCCGTCATTTCTTATGGATGGTCAGTAGTATTCAAGCTATGCTTGTTGGCTTACGTCAAGGCATAGTGTTTGGTAGCTGCTGGGGTATTCATTTGTTGCATAGATAGATGTGTTGGTTTGGGACAGTCGCATTACCTTGTTGGCTTACGTCAAGGGTATATACGGATGGGTTCAAATTAATAAGATAATGATGGGCAGAACTTGACATGTGACTTATGATTTGTTGGCATACGTCAAGGTCATAAGAGCATGGGGCAAAAACTTATATCGGGAATTTCTAAAGAAACTGAAATTTGCAAAGAGATGCATACCATTTGGAGTTTGATGAATGTTGGTAGGATTCCTTCAACATTATCATACGATGATATTTGGATCCCGATCCTACTGTGAGTATATGCTACTTATCAGGATATTCGTCACTTAACGATCAATGCTATAAACCAAGTAGGTGTCCAGAAAAGTGTCAGCGGGGTTACGCCCCCAGAGAAAAGAGGTTATTTAATTAAGGAACTTCGCGAAAGCGTTGGAAAACCTCCCTCGAAGTATCGACACTAGCCTGGCTGAACGGTTAAGCAAGAATTGTACGGTGAAAATAGTCCTGGCTAATTCTTCTTTTATGGTTTGAGGAAGGATTCGAGAAACAGTGGGAGCCATCCCGTTTAGATAAACTAAAAACCACTCTAAACTTGCAAGAGCATCATGCTAAAGAGTTTTCTTCTCTCTCTCCTAATTGCAGCGACCCTGAAAATGACTGGACTTAAGTTACTTTTAGAGAAAAATATACTGACAGGGCCAAACTATAAAGATTGGCTGCGGAATGTCAAAATGGCTTTGACCTATGACAAATTGGGGTACGTCCTCACCGCTACGGCACCTGCTGTCCCTGGTCCCAAATCCAGCAATGCGGATAAGGAAATCCGCAAAACCTGGGATTTAGATTGCGCGAAAGCCAAGTGCATCGTGCTTGCCTCAATGAACAATGAACATCAGAGGAGGCACGAGGATATGACCCTAGATGGCATATTTCTCCATACAAAGGAACTTTATGGAGAGCAATCTCGTATAGCAAGATACGAGACCTTTAAGAACTTGTTTCGAGCGAGGTTGGCTGTCGGGTCATCGGTAGGAGAACATGTCCTAAAGATGATCGGCTATATTGAAGAGCTCGCAGACCTTGGGACGACTTTGGATAATGAGCTCTATACAGACCTTATTCTCCAGTCCCTTCCTCCCACCTACGCCTAGTTTATCCTGAACTTCAACCTTCAAAGAAAAGAAGTTGAACTTCCGGAACTCCTGAACATGTTAAGGAGTGCAGAGGGCACCTTGCAGAAGGCAAGGGAAACACCCGCTATGTTTGTTGGCGGTGCATCTTCTTCCGGGTCCAAGGCTAGGGCCAAAGGAAGGAAGAAGAAGGCCGTCCCCAGACCTAGAGGAGGTGTTAGTAAGGTGGGAGGGAAGGGAAAGAAAAAGTTTGCGGTACCGGTAGTTGGCCAGGATGAGTGCTTCCATTGTCACAGGAAAGGGCACTGGAAGAAGGATTGCAAGGCGTGGAACGCCAAGAACCAGGAACCGAAGCAAGCTGTGGCTTCGACTTCAGGTGTGTTTGTAATTGAGAATTGTCTGTCGATCAACTATACTTCCTGGGTATTGGATACCGGATCAGGATCTCATATTTGCAATTCATTGCAGGCACTGAGAAACCGTAGAGTGCTGAAGGAAGGTGATATGACCCTAAAGGTTGCTAACGGAGCTAGCGTGGGAGCTGCGTCCGTCGGGGATTATCACCTAGGATTGACGAGTGGACACATTTTGGTTTTACATAACTGTTATTTTGTACCAAGCTTAACGTGTAATATCATATCAGTTTCCTTGTTATCAAATAAAGGTTATGATTTCACGTTTGTAAGAGATGTTGTTAACATCCACCTTAATCATGGTTTGATTGAGTCCGGTACCCTAAATAACGGTATATATGTTTTAAACCAACTCCAAATTTTCAATGTCCAGAACACACTAAAAAGAAAGTCTCCAGATTTAAATAAAACTTTCTTATGGCATTGTAGACTGGGTCACATCAATGAGAGAAGGTTGACTAAGTTGCATAGAGAAGGATATTTGGACTCGTTCGAATATCAAACTTATGACACTTGTCAATCTTGTCTCAAAGGAAAGATGACAAAGACTCCATTTACTGGACAAGGAGTAAGAGCGAGTGAGCTTTTAGGACTCATACACAGCGATGTATGCGGTCCAATGTCTACACATGCAAGAGGTGGTTTTTCCTATTTCATTACTTTCACGGATGATTACTCAAGGTACGGATTCATTTATCTGATGAAACATAAATCCGAGGCTTTTGAGAAATTCCAAGAGTATAAGA
The DNA here is from genome assembly GCA_030015575.1 of Agapanthus africanus. NCBI lineage: Eukaryota > Viridiplantae > Streptophyta > Magnoliopsida > Asparagales > Amaryllidaceae > Agapanthus > Agapanthus africanus. Next base: position 297,640,646 of record CM057347.1, read on the forward strand.
ATGAAGTAGAAAACCAAACCGGCAAAAGTATCAAGACACTTAGATCTGATCGAGGTGGAGAATACTTAAGTGCCGAGTTCCTAGGTTACCTAAAAGAGAAAGGAATTCTCTCTCAGCTTACTCCTCCGTACACTCCACAGCACAACGGTGTATCGGAGAGACGGAATCGAACCCTATTGGATATGGTACGATCCATGATGAGTAATGCTGAGTTACCACGATCTTTCTGGGGTTATGCGCTAGAATCAGCGGCATATCTTTTGAACAGAGTTCCAACCAAAACTGTGCCTACCACACCATATCAGATGTGGAGTGGGAAGAAACCCTATCTTCAGTACCTGAAGACATGGGGATGTCCAGCTTTTGTAAGAAAGCAGCATCCGAACAAGCTCGAGGCACGCTCAGTAGAGTGTAAGTTTGTAGGATATCCAAAGAACTCTATGGGATATTGTTTCTATTACGCAGAGGAATAAAAGGTTTTTGTTTCTCGTCATGCCCGCTTCTTAGAAACTGAATTTTTGGAAAATCAGAAGAGTGGGAGCGAAATAGAACTGGAAGAAATTCCAGAACCACAAACTGCTACTGAAAGTTTGGTAGAACCGGTAGTTCAAGAAGAACAGGACATTCCCGCACCCCTCCGCAGGAGTAGTAGGCCGTCTCATTCGCCTGAGAGATACTACGGTTTTCTCATAGATGGGGATAGAGAGGATTGCATCATAGATGATGATGAACCTACTGACTTCCAGCAGGCCATCCAGAGCGGCGACTCGGTACGATGGCTAGATGCAATGCGGACCGAAATGGAGTCCATGTACACCAACAAAGTATGGACTTTGGACTTTGCTCCAGATGGGGTAAAACCCATAGGATGCAAATGGATCTTCAAGAAAAAGATTGGTGTAGATGGACAGGTGGAAACCTATAAGGCTAGACTTGTTGCAAAGGGTTTTCGTCAAAGACCTGGTTTGGACTATGACGAAACTTTTTCTCCAGTGGCTATGCTCAAATCCATTCGGGTCCTTCTTGCTATTGCTGCCTTCCATGATTATGAAATCTGGCAGATGGACGTAAAGACGGCTTTTCTGAATGGAAATTTAGAAGAGTGCGTCTATATGGATCAGCCAGAGGGTTTCAATCAGAGTGGGAGCAGCGGGAAAGTATGCAAGCTGCTTAAGTCCATTTATGGACTAAAGCAGGCATCGCGGAGTTGGAACATCTGTTTTGATGAGACAGTCAAAGAATATGACTTTATCAAAAATCCAGATGAACCGTGCATATATAGTAAGGTTGTAGCCAGAAGTGTCGTGTTCCTCGTCTTGTACGTGGATGACATTCTATTGATAGGAAATGACATTCCTATGCTACAATCTGTCAAAGGATTCTTGTCACACAGATTCTCCATGAAAGACCTGGGTGATGCCTCTTACATTCTGGGGATCCGGATCTATCGTGATAGATCCAAGAGGATGTTGGGACTTTCGCAGTCCAGGTATATCGACACTGTACTGAAAAGATTCAGTATGGAAGATTCTAAGCGCGGTAATCTACCGGCTTGTCACGGAATCACCCTCTCCAAAGAGATGTCTCCCAAGACTGATTTGGAAAGGGAACGCATGTCTATTATACCCTACGCTTCTGCGGTAGGCTCTATAATGTATGCGATGTTGTGCACCAGACCAGATGTAGCTTACGCACTGAGCGTGGTAAGCCGGTATTAGTCAGACCCAGGGGAGATGCACTGGAGAGCAGTAAAGAACATTCTCAAGTACCTGAGAAGGACTAAGGAGATGTTCTTGGTTTACGGCGGAAAAGACCTCAGGTTGGAGACCTTTGCTGATTCCGGCTTCCAGAGTGATAAGGACGATTCCAAGTCCATGTCGGGTTATGTCTTTACCCTCAATGGAGGGACGGTGTTCTGGAAGAGCTCCAAGCAGGACACCGTTGCTGACTCGACGATGGAAGCGGAGTATATAGCTGCTTGCGATGCCGCAAAAGAAGCAGTCTGGATGAAGAAGTTCCTAACAGAACTTCAGGTGGTTCCTACCATAGTTGATCCAATACCTCTGTATTGCGACAACAACGGAGCTATAGCTTTAGCGAAGGAACCAAGGTCCCATCAGAAGTCCAGACACATCTTGAGGCGGTATCACCTGATCAGGGAGATCATTGATCGTCAGGAGATCGAGGTTCGGAGAGTTGCTTCTGAAGAGAACATTGCTGATCCATTCACAAAGGCCCTACCTCAGATTCAGTTCGAGAGGCTACTCGAGATCATTGGTCTTCGATATGCCAGTACATGGCCCTAGTGCAAGTGGGAGATTGTTAGTGTTTATGCCCTAGAAGGCCATTACTGTATCATACTAGTTTGTATATTACTTAATGGAAGCTTGGGATATTCACATATATATAACAGTCTTGCTAAACATGGTAGTATGCTACTTGGTTTTTCTATCTTAATATGTGAGTATACGTATTGATAGAGCTCTTAGGATCTTGCTTGACTACCAGCGTTGTGATGGCAGTCACACTAGTGGGGGCTGGGTAGTCTACAAGCACATCCTTATTCAGGTCCCTGGTCGTTGGATTATCGAGACAGAGCATCGATACTCCGGAGTAGACTAGTGTGTACGCTTCTCATCCCAGTTGGGGAGATGGTCTGTCCCACAGCCGTCAGTACGTCGTACTGGAGATAGTATGCAGGTGCTCGTTAGGTTACGGGTACACCGGACAGGACTCACAGGGAACTGTTGGTTGGTTTTATACCAGTCGTCAGTGAACAGTTCCCAGGTGACATGAGTACAGCATAGTCCGCAGACTTGACACTGCTACTTCGCCTCGAGTGTGTCCCACTGTTCTTAGATTGCTACCCTACCACGGCTCAAAGGAGTCGTGCAAACAGGTAGCAGTTGGGTGCAGTCCCGAGCACTTGGAGGCAGTGGCGGTTAGACAGGATTCTTCTCTCCCGGTATTGGGGGTTGATATCGCACTGTGTCAGAGAGCCATTACGCAAAGTCCCTGGCCAGGGCAAGCGAGATTTGCTGGTAGGTTCCAGTAGTTTCTCAGGGTGTAATGGGCTTCCCTCCGACACGACTTATACCGCTATTAGGGGACTGACGCTTGCCGCCCCCTAGGCCCGATATGCGATAGTCTTAGACGAACGGACCGGACTGTATGGAGATTGTCACGTCAGACTCAGTAGGAGTTCGGATGGGTTTCCTCATCGGCCTTCTTATCGACATCTACCTGGGGACCGTTACGTACAGCTAGTGCCACTTGCGGTCTGTGGTTAAACCCACTGCCAGCGTAGTAGTCGAGTCTCTAGAGTCCCACATAGAGAGTTTCCCTACTCCAGGCGAAACGATATAGAGGTCGTATGGTTTTACGACAAGGGTTCGGACGCATACGTGTGTTTACGCACGTACGACTTTCGGACAGTTTTTACCAGTCGGTTTTGGTTTAAGCCAGTTACTGGTATCCGGTTATTGGATTTATACAGTCTAAAGTTTTTCCGTATTTTTGCGGAAAGGAGGGGCATTCTCGTAATTGCGCGAGAAGCTTCTAGAAGATGGTGACTAAGGAGGTTTAGGTGGCATATACATTGAATGAGATTAGTGAGTCATATGGATGATTCATCCATGTCATTAATGCTTCATAATTGCTTAATGACTCATGGAGATGAATCACCACAAGATATTTATCAAGCATGGTTATAAAATGATTTCTTTTCTTTTCTTGATAAAAAGAAATGCTTGATATATATTATGATAACTCATTCTTCTCACTTCACTATTATCCTCACCTTCTCTCTCCTCAAGCTCTCCCTCTTCAAACCCTAATCCTCCCCTCTCATGTGTTGAGTACAAGAATTAGTTAGACTATTTAATCCATAACCCTCTCTATATTTCACCTAGCTTCTTTGATTAGCACTTAGAGAAGTTTAGTTGCCTCAAATTTAGAGGCTAAGCTTGGAGTAAAGCTCTCGGGTGGATCGTCTACTACTTCGAGAAGGCCGAGGAGGAGGAGGAGTTCACAAAGACGAAGGACACGATTCGTTAGGTATAATCCCTAAACATAGTAGTATAGAACTTCTATGTTTCTTGTTAGTTATCGTTTAGCTTCGATTCTTGCGGTTAGTCGATGTTTAAGCAAAGAACAAGATCGTTTTTCATATTTCCGCCTCCCCGCAAGTCGTGGGGTGTTGTACATCAACTTACAGATGGCTCTCTATTTGGATCTATCTCTCTCTCTCTTAGATCCCTCTAGGTTATTATTAATTAATCTCTTGATTAATTAATGCCCTTGGAATAATAACCCAACCCCCATATATTATATCTATATATAGGGACCATTAGATATGGCGGATATTTGGCCGGGTGAAGCCTAAAAGCCAATATACTCCCACTTGCACTTTCGAGTGGGCATCGTCTATAGTTCCTTGAACCGGTTCCCTGAACCGTTGATGCCCTGAGAATCTCCTCCTTCAGTCCTTATTCTTACCCATACATATTGGTACGGCATGGACTGTTGAGAACCTGCAAACAGGTAGCCTTGCAGCCAGATCCGTTAGGACCGACACAAGGATCTTCCTGAAAGAAAAACAACATAAACCAAATATATGTTAGGCTTGCGAAATCTCATACCCTAAATCATATCAGACATGTCTGCCCAAGTATCTTCGATCCCTCTCAGAATCATACTTGAACACCTAGATATTCCTCTCGATTCATCGCACTCTTAAATTTCTCCGCCATGGCGTCAATAAGAGTTGGCCATGCGATACAATCAAAAGACATTCCAATCGATATTCCTCCGGCTCTAAATAGTTAAGTCTGCTATTTACCCGCTTTCGTTACACTGTCCCGTATGTGCGGTATATTGTCATCGCAGTAGGAAATAGCAGCCAAAATAGCAGACGCTCATAATATGCCTAGTGTCGCTAAGGGTATATTGACTGCCCGTCCTTTCGTGAAGGAGGTCGTCATAAGAGATCCTACAATGAGGGAGATGAGATCCATCCCTCAATCTCCTTATGTGCACAGTCCCAGCGCATGTCGTATGGCAACATGCTACGGTATAAAATTCTCTCTCTGAGAGCATTCGCCATTAAAGTTATACCGTGCAAATCCAAGTCCAATCACCATGTGATTGACTTGCCTAGCCATATCGCCCTGCGATATGCCTGGGATCTCCCGACAAGCTCGCACCACGTATGACAAGTCAGACCCCTAGTCCGGCTATATGTAAACAGATAAAGTGTCAATACAATAACCACTTCGGTTTCTTGGCATATAGCACATCACAACCTCATTCTGACCCAGTCAGGACAACTCTGTTAAGTACTCCCACTGTCACCATACCCTGTATGCAACAATACAGTCACTGCTCCGAGAAGATGACGTCAATCACTTAGTCTCACCTTCGTATGCTTTCCTAGCATAAATGGGATCTCTCGTGTGAGGAAGAGTTCCTAGTTGCTGATGTATCTTTGTTATATGTGCGCCCTTCACATATCGTGTACCTTGTACACTTGTACTCCATACCTAAAATAGTCAAACAAAATAGACATATCAATTCGAGATAATAAAGAAAGAAAGCAACACACCATCAATCTTAAAATATGTATCTATAATGTCGCCACCCATAATAATAATTTCAAATACAATAGTAAAGTCCATCAAGCTATTTGAAATGAAACATATCACCCAGGACGAAATCCAAACACACTTAGCGTTACTCGGCTATTTCCTTCGTTGTCAGATCCCCGATCGTCTGACTTGAAAGAAGACCCTATAGCTTAGATCACCTTCTTATGCCACTTACTCCTTAATGAAATGCCGTTAAACCTGTAAGTGGTTCAACTTCCCATATATATGGGATCGTTTGAGTATGCTATCATTGACTTGATATCACGATAGAGAGAAACCATGTTTCCCTTATGTGCATAATCATACGCAGACTCCTGAGGAATCACTCTAGCCTAGCTACCTCTTTGGCGCTACTGAGGTTGCCGCATATTTCACCTCCATGATGAAAAAGCTACACAATCTGTTTCTTGCTACTCTGAGTGATGGCCTTGCCATTATACAAGAAAGCACGTGCGGATGTGGATGTATGCATACCCAGATTGCTGGCCCAGTCGACATTAGTATGTCCACATAACTGCAATCCTGATCCATCATAGCCAAGGTATAGTGGGTCATCCCACGTAAATACCTGAAAATCCTCGTTTCTTCATCCCAACAAGCAGACCCTAATATTAAGTCCAATCGGCGACGGTTATATGTCTGGTCAAGTACACACCATGTATACATTTGACTACTGACTGTGTAAAATGGAACTCACAAAATCTATCGCTTTTCGTCAAGAGTCTTATAGCAAAGATCAAGGCTAAAAATATGTCTGTTGGCTATAGTGCCCTCAAGTCAATTATTGGATCGCATGCATGTGATTGCAATGATTGAGGGAGGACCTATACTGGTAGAACAGTCTTACTCGAGATGATAGTATGCTATCTGGTTTGTCTTTATCATCATGTACATGCTTCAGGTGACATTACAAATCATTATTACATGTTGATAGAGCCCATAGGATTCTTGCTTGACTACCAGTAGTATGATGGCGATCATATGTTAGTGTATATGCCCTAGAGGCCATTACTGTATCATACTGGTTTGTATATTACTTAATGGATGCTTGGGATATTCACCTAGTATATACAATCTTGCTCAAAATAGTAGTATGCTACTTGGTTTGTTTCTACTTCAATGTGTACATGTGTTTATATTTTGTATATCGCCTATACACATTAGTGGAGCCCTTAGGATCTTTGCTTGATTACCAGCGATGTGATGGCCGTCACACTAGTGGGGCTGGGTAATCTATAAGCACATCCTTATGCAGGTCCCTGGTCGCAGGACTATCGAGACAGGGCATCGATACTCCGGAGTAGACCAGCGCATGCGCTTCTCATCCCAGTGTGGGAGACGGTATGTCCCACAGCCGTCAGTACGTCGTACTTGAGATAGTATGCGGGTGCTCGTTAGGTTACGGGTACACTGGACAGGACTCGTCGGGAACTGACTAGTTGGTATTATACCTATCGTCAGTTATCAGTTTCCAGGTGACATGAGTACAGCTTAGTCCGCTGACTTGACACTGTCACTTCGCCTCGAGTGTGTTCCCACTGTACTTTGATCACTACCCTACCACGGCTCAAAGGAGTCGTGCAAACAGGTAGTGGTTGGGTGCAGTCCCGAAGCACTTGGAGGCAGTGACGGTTAGACAAGATTCGTCTCTCCCGGTATTGGGGGTTGACATCGCGCTGTGTCTAGGAGAGCCATTACACGAGTAGTCCCTGGCCAGGGCAAACGAGATATACTGGTAGGTTTCCAGTGTTATCTCAGGGTGTTTTGGGCTTCGCTCCGGCACGACTTGTACCGCTATTGGGGGACTGACGTTTACCGCCCCCTAGGCCCGCCATGCGATGTATCAGACGAACAGACCGGACTGTACGGAGAATGTCACACTCAGGCTCAGTAGGAGTTCAGATGGGTTTCGCCTCGTCGGTCTTCTTGTCGGCATTACCTGGGGACCGTTACGCACAGCTAGTGCCGCTTGCGGTCTGTGGTTAAACCCACTGCCAGCGTAGTGTCGAGTCTTTAGAGTCCCACACAGAAAGCTTTTCGCCTTTAGGCAAAAGAGTAGAGGTCGCATGGTATTGCGACAGGTCGCATGGTTTTGCGACAGGGTTCGGTCACATCCGTGCACTTGTGCGCGTACAGTGTCCGGACAGTTTACACTAGCGGGCTTTGGTTTAAGCCAGATCCTAGTGTACCTTATGGGATTGGATTTATCCAGTTTGCATTCGTGTTCCTCGGAACGCGGATGCGGGTGTGTATGCACAGTTGACAGGGAGACAGAGGCAATGGATTCTTATTAGGGTTGTTGACAGTTGACCGTTGACTATTGACCTTTTGATCAACCCTAATGAGAATATGATATGTGATTAACTATTATATTAATTAAGTATTATGGTGACATGGTTGTTGACTTTTGTTGACTTTGTTGACTTATTGACGTTGTTGACCGGTTGACTAGGTTTGACTAGTTGACCATCATGATAACCATAGCCATCATTTCATGGCAAAGACTTTTTCTTGCTTGCTCATTTGTGTAAAATGAGTGCATGAAATGATATGGTTATGGTTGCTTCAAACCATCACATAAGACTTTTTTAGTATGATGAGTTATCATGACTTTGGATTATGAGAGGGTGAAAGACAAAAGAGAGCCTCATTCTTTCTTGCTCATTCTCTCTCTTGTTCTTGAGCTCTCCTTTTGCTCTCACCCTCTTGCTCTTGCTCCCTCTCTTTAATCTATGGTTCTCTTGTCTCATGAGTTGAGAATCAAGAACCATAGATAAAATCCCATTCTAATTCTTCTCTACTCATTCTAGTTCACTAGGTTTAGCAAACCAAGTGAACTAGTTTCTTCAAAGATCGAAGAAGGAGCTAAAGGTTGGAGCTTTCAGGTGGATCTATCTTCGGCGTACGGAGACGACGAGAAGAAGCCGGTCCGGACCACCATCGGAGCTTGAAGACGAAGGAGTTCAAGACAAGCAAGGTATAACCCCCTAACCGAGTAGCTAAAAACTCTTAGTTAGGTTGTTAGATAGATGTTTAACCAAGATCCGGGTTTTAGGTCCATGTTACCACCTCCGTAAAAATCGTTTTTTACCAAATTCCGCATTCCCGAAAGTACCGGGAGAGGTAGCATGGACTTACAGTGGTATCAGAGCCTAGTTAAACTCTATCTAACATGTTAGCAAGTAACTAGAAGATCGATCAAAGAAAAAGTCCCGAAAACAAAACCCCGAAAATTCGAGTTTCTGTCGATTTTTTTACTGTTCAAAAGTTGATTATTTTAACACCTAAAATCGGCTCAGGGTTTTTAAAAGACACTGTAGAAAAATCACCAAATGATTCCCCTAAACGAGCGCGGAAACGCGGCAATAGCTTGCTATTGCCGCGGTTCCGCGGCCTCCTTGCCCCCTCTCTGGTGTTTCTTTGCTACAGTGTGCTTCTGAGGGTATTTTGGGATTTTTTGAATATATATTTTCAACCCAGATTTTCCAGAACGAAAAATTTACTTTGGGGTCCTGAAAATCCGTATTTTTGATCGAACTTCTAAAAGACTTAAGCTAACGGGTTTTTCTGTAATGTGATATTTGTATTGAACGTCTACTAATCGCTATATGTCGATTAGTGGGGGTTATACAAATCTGTGATCTGTAATGTTGCTGGAATGTGGATATGAATATGTTGGATTGTCGCGGGTGAATAGCCGGGGGTTGTGAGACGAGAGTTTTCTTTTCTTTCAATTCTTGTAAATTTGTAAATTGATGTAATAATTATTTGTATGGCCGCACAACCGGGTCGGGGTTGTAGCCGTCATTGTATAATTTCTTTTTACTGTTTTTGCTCCTAGGATAGACCCATGGAGGGGGTGCACAAACTACCGGGTATGCCGAAGTGTCGAGTGGCCTACTCATGGCGATGAGGGAGGTTGCTACGCTTCGGGTACTTGGCGGGTAGTTTGCCGCACCCGTAGGGGTCTTGGGTGGGGTTTTGGCTATTCACCGCGACCGTGTAATCTGTTTTTGTTACAGGCTCGTGCAAATTACAGATTCCTAGTATATCCAATGTATTCATCTGTGATCTGAAATGTTTATCATTGCAGTATATCTATATATGATATTATTTAGGCGTTGCTTATGTTTTACAGACGCGCTAGCCCAGCCCCCGCTCTGTCGTTAGTTAAGTAACCTAATGGGTAATGACGGGGCCCCGTGGCGAATGCGAATGGCATAAGCGTACGTCATATTTTGGTTGTTTTCTGCAATGGTAGGATTAAATGATGGGACGCATTAAAAGAACTAATGCAAGAATATCACGCATTAAAAGAACTAATGCAAGATAATAAACCAAGTTAAAGTTGTTGGAACACTTTCGAAAAACCACTCGGTTCTTTTCAAAACAACTTTTAAATGCGGAGCTTGAGCCACTCCTTTTAAAAGCTATCTCGTTCCATCGACCAAATCAAGTTCACTACGTTCACGGTTTTGCCAAAACCATCTGTAGCCCTCCGTCGTTTCACATGAATAGTCAATAGTATTCAAGCTGTGTATGTTGGCCAAAGTCAAGGCACAGTGATTGGTAGCTATTGGGTGTTCATGTGTAGCATAGATAGATGCGTTGGTTTGGGACAGTCGTACTGCCATTTTGGCCAAAGTCAAGGGTGTTGGGGTAAAAATTTACACCCCCGTTGACCGAGTCAAAGTCAAGGTCAACCCCAAGCCAGGTGGGCCCAAGCCCAGGTCAAGCGGGCCTATGCCCAAGTCGAGCCCGCGGCCAGCCTTCCGCCATGCCAACAACAAAAATCATATAACAAATAATTTTTATGTAATTTTTGTGCATGAATGTATGCAAAATGGGCATAAAGCCAATATTTTGTAAGCCCATGGCTTATGTGCAAAAAAGAAATGGCACATAAGCCATGGGAGGGGCAAAATGCCATTCTGTAGAGCCCAAGGGGCTATATGTAAATATGTAGGCCTATAAAAGGCAACATGATGATGAATAAAGCAAGACTTTTCATTCCCCCAAAAATTAGGGTTCTTTGTGCCTCCTGCTCCTTCTCCAAGGTTCTAAACCTTCTAATTTCTTTTGAATTAAATCAAGAGTTTTACTCTTTCTTTTCAAAAACTAAGAAGTCTTTCACCACAAAACCCACAAAGGGGAACTTGGATCTACCATTAGATCTCAGAAAGGAGAGATTTTTAGATCTCACATCTCTTGATCATCAAGATCCAGCCAACAGAGGAGGAAGAAGAAGAACATCTTTCACTAAACCCCCAAGAAAGAAGAAAAAAACACTCAGGAGTCCAACTCCTCTTTGATCTCTCTTTTTAGGCTAAAAGCTTCTTGTCCTCTCCGGCGCGCAGCGCAAGTGCGCAAAGCGCCCGCGTGCCGACACGTGGCGCGCGCTCGCGCACCTGCGCGCTTGCGCAAGTGCGTAAAGCGCCGCGTGACGACACGTGGCGCGCTTGCGCAATTGCGCAAAGCGCCCGCGTGCCGACACGTGGCGAGCGCGCGCTTGCGCACCTGCGCGCAGCGCTCTTGCGCAAAGCGCCCGCGTGCCGACACGTGGCGCGCGCGCGCTTGCGCACCTGCGCGCTTGCGCAAGTGCGCAAAGCGCCCGCGTGACGACACGTGGCGCGCTTGCGCAAGTGCGCAAAGCGCCCGCGTGCTGACACGTGGCGCGCGCTCGCTTGCGCACCTGCGCGCAGCGCTCTTGCGCAAAACGCCCACATGCCGACACGTGGCGCGCGCGCGCCTGAGCGCACAGCACCTTAGCGCACAGCGCTCTAGATGCTGGCCCCACGCATCCTTTGGATGTCTTTTTCCCCTTTACTTATATTTACATGTATATATATACATATGTATATAAATGTACACATACACATACTCCGCGACACTGTCCCTGTTAGAAAAAAATTTCTAACGGGGCGCTGCCCCGCACCCCGCAAGGGGGCTGCTAGCCCCCTTGACCCCCAGCCCGCTATCCGGGTAGCGGGACCCCCGTAAAAACTCTGCGTGGCTCCCGATATATCCAAAACCCCCCTTTCAAAACACAACACACGTACACTGCACATTGAGTTCGCATGACCAGTTTAACCCGTTAATCGGAGGTTCCCTCGCCCCAAAGGCGAGGGGTAATTAACGGCAGCTTAGTCCGCGGCTGCAGGAGATTCGGATCCCCACAATCAATAAACCCCGGCCTACCCTAGGCCGGGGGAATCTGTAGTGCGCCTGACAAGCGCGCGCGTATTCCCATCTCAATGGGGTAACGAAAAACACCCTACAAAGGGTAGGTACGGATGGATCCAAATTAACCTGGATAATGACGGGTAGAACTTGACATGTGACTTATGATATTTTGGCCAAAGTCAAGGTCATAAGAGCATGGGGCAGAAATCCACATCGGGAGTTTCATAAGTACTGAAACTTGCTAGATTTGCATACCATTTGGAGTGTGATGATTCTGGTAGGATTCCTTCAGTTTCGTCACGCAATGATATTTGGATCCCGATCCTACTGTGAGTATATGCTACTCCTCGGGAAATTTCACACTAAACGATCAATGCTATAAACCTAGTAGGTGCCTAGAAAGGTGTTAGCGGGGCTACGCCCCCAGGTAAAAGAGGTTCTCTAATTAAGGAACTTCGCGAAAGCGTTGGAAAACCTCCCTCGAAGTACCGACACCGGCCTGGCTGAACGGTTAAGCAAGTATTGTGCGGTGGGATTGATCCCGGCTAATTCTTCCTTTATGGTTTGAGGAGGGATTCGAGAAACAGTGGGAGCCATCCTGTTTAGACAAACTAAAAACCACTCTAAACTTGCAAGAGCATCATGCTGAGTGTTTCTTCTTCTCTCTCCTAATTGCAGCGACCAATCAACATGACTGGACTTAAGTTACTCCTAGATAAAAACAAACTGACAGGGCCAAACTATAAAGATTGGCTCAGGAATGTCAAGATAGCAATCACTTACGACAAGCTGGGGTATCTTCTTACCACCAAAGCTCCCCCTGTCCCTGGTCCAACTTCCAGCGTCGCGGATAAGAAAATCCGCAAGACTTGGGAGATTGATAGCGCGAAGGCCAAATGCCTCCTGCTTGCCTCGATGGACAACGAACATCAGAGGAGGCACGAGAATATGGACATGGAATCCATATTGCTTCATACAAAAGAACTGTATGGAGAGCAATCTCGTATCGCAAGATACGAAGCGTCGAAAAAGTTATTTTCGACAAGAATGGCCGTCGGATCATCAGTAGCCGAGCACGTGCTAAAGATGATCGGCTACATTGAGGAGCTCGCAGACCTAGGGATCACATTGGAGAGTGAGCTATATACGGATATAGTTCTCCAGTCCCTTCCTTCCACTTACGCCCAGTTTATACTGAACTTCAACTTACAAGAAAAAGAGGTTGAACTTTCAGAGCTCCTCAACATGCTGAGGAGCGCAGAGGGCACCCTACAGAAAGGTAGGGATACATCCACTTTGTTTGTAGGAGGATCATCTTCTTCTAGGTCCAAGGCGAAAGCCAAGGGAAAGAAGAAGAAGGCCCCCGCCAAACCAAGGGGCGGTGTTAGTAAAGTGGATACGAAGGGAAAAAGTAAAGCAACAAAGATAGCGGGGAAGCTTGTGGATAAGGAAGAATGCTTCTATTGTCATAAGAAAGGACACTGGAAGAATGATTGCAGGGCCTGGAAGGCCAGAACACAGGAATTGAAGCAGGTTGCAGCTTCAGCTTCAGGTGTGTATGTTATTGAAAACTGTCTTTCAATAAACTCTACTTCCTGGGTATTGGATACCGGATCAGGATCTCATATCTGTAATTCTTTGCAGGCGTTGAGAAACCGTAGGGTTTTGAAGGCAGGTGATATGACCCTCAGAGTTGCGAACGGAGCTAGCATGGATGCTAAAGCCGTGGGGGACTATCACCTGGGAATGTCAGATGGACATGTTTTGGTTTTGCGTAATTGCTTTTTTGTACCCAACGCAACTTGTAATATCATTTCTGTATCTTTAGTTTCTAAAGAAGGTTATGAATTTGCGTTTGTAAGTAATGTTGTAAACATTCACCTTAATCAAGTTTTGATTGGGTCAGGTACATTGAGTAATGGTATATACGTATTAAACCAACCACAGATTTTCAATGTCCAGAATACACACAAAAGAAAGTCTCCGGAAATAAATCAGACTTTCTTGTGGCATTGTAGACTGGGTCACATCAATGAGAGAAGGTTGACTAAGTTACATGCAGAAGGATATTTGAATGCGTTCGAATATCAATCGTATGCAATTTGTCAATCTTGTCTCAAAGGAAAGATGACAAAGACTCCGTTTACTGGACATGGAGTAAGAGCGAGAGAGCTCTTGGGACTCGTACACAGTGACGTGTGCGGTCCAATGTCTACACATGCGCGAAGCGGCCATTCTTACTTCATTACTTTTACGGATGACTTCTCAAGGTACGGTTATGTCTTCTTAATGAAACATAAGTCCGAAGCCTTTGGAAAATTCCAGGAGTATAAGAATGAAGTAGAGAAATAGACCGGCAAAAGTATTAAGATTCTAAGATCGGATCGAGGTGGAGAATACTTAAGTGCCGAGTTCCTGGACTATTTAAAAGAGAACGGAATTCTCTCTCAGCTTACTCCTCCATACACCCCGCAACATAACGGTGTATCGGAGAGACGGAACCGCACCCTATTGGATATGGTGCGGTCCATGATGAGTAACGCTGAGTTACCGCGATCATTCTGGGGATATGCGCTAGAATCAGCCGCATACCTTTTGAACCGAGTTCCCATAAGACTGTGCCTACCACGCCATTTGAGATGTGGTGTGGGAAGAGACCCCATCTTAATCACATTAAGACATGGGGAAGTCCAGCTTTTGTCAAAAAGCAGCATGCGGACAAGCTCGAGGCACGCTCAGTACTGTGCAAGTTTGTGGGATATCCAAAGAATTCCAAGGGATATTTCTTCTACTGTGAAGAGGAACAAAAAGTTCTTGTTTCTCGTCATGCCCACTTTCTAGAACATCAGTTCATAGAAAAGGAAATAAGTGGGAGCGCAGTAGAACTGGAAGAAATTCCAGAACCACGGACTATTACTGAAAGTTTAGTGGAACCAGAGGGTTCGGAAGAACAGGACATTCCTACGCCGCTCCGCAGGAGTAGTAGGCAGACTCATCCGCCCGAGAGATACTACGGTTTTCTCATAGACGGGGATAGAGAGGATTGCATCATAGATTATGATGAGTCTACTAGCTTCCAGCAGGCCGTTCAGAGCGTTGACTCAGTGAAATGGCTGGATGCAATGCGGACCGAAATGGAGTCTATGTACACCAACAAGGTATGGACGTTGGACATTGCTCCAGACGGGGTAAAACCCGTAGGATGCAAGTGGATCTTCAAAAGGAAGATTGGTGTAGATGGACAGGTTGAGACCTATAAAGCTAGGCTGGTAGCAAAAAGTTTCCGTCAAAGACCTGGCTTGGACTATGACGAAACCTTTTCTCCAGTAGCCATGCTGAAATCCATTCGGATCCTTCTTGCCATTGCTGCCTTCCACGATTATGAGATCTGGCAAATGGACGTAAAGATAGCTTTTCTAAATGGAAATTTAGAGGAGTGTGTCTATATGGATCAGCCAGAGGGTTTCATTCAGAGTGGGAGCAGCGGAAAGGTGTGCAAGTTGCTTAAGTCCATCTATGGACTAAAGCAGGCATCGCGGAGTTGGAACATCTGCTTTGATGAGACGGTCAAAGAATTTGGCTTTATCAAAAATCCAGATGAACCATGCATCTATAGTAGATTTGTAGCGAGAACTGTAGTATTCCTCGTTTTATACGTGGATGACATTCTCCTAATAGGAAATGACATTCCTATGCTACAATCTGTCAAGGGGTTCTTGTCACACAAGTTCTCCATGAAAGACCTGGGTGATGCCTCATACATTCTGGGTATCCGGATCTACCGTGACAGATCCAAGAGGATATTAGGACTTTCTCAGTCCAGGTACATCGACACCGTGCTGAAAAGATTCAGTATGGAAGATTCCAAGCGCGGTAACCTGCCGGCTTGTCACGGGATCACCCTCTCTAAAGAGATGTCTCCCAAGACTGATTTGGAGAGGGATCGCATGTCTATTATACCCTACGCTTCTGCGGTAGGCTCTATAATGTATGCGATGTTGTGTACCAGACCGGATGTAGCTTATGCACTGAGTGTGGTAAGCCGGTATCAGTCAAACCCTGGGGAGAAACACTGGATAGCGGTAAAGAACATTCTCAAGTACCTGAGAAGGACTAAGGAGATGTTCTTGGTGTATGGCGGAAAAGACCTCCAGATCGAGGCCTTTGCTGACTCCAGCTTCCAGAGTGACAAGGATGATTCCAAGTCCATGTCGGGTTTTGTCTTTACCCTCAATGGAGGGGCGGTGTGTTGGAAGAGTTCCAAACAGGAAACCATTGCAGACTCGACGATGGAAGCGGAATACATCGCTGCATCTGATGCCGCAAAAGAAGCTGTCTGGATGAGGAAGTTCTTGAAAGAACTTCAGGTGGTTCCGTCCATTGTTGATCCAATACCTCTGTATTGCGACAACAACGGGGCTATAGCTTTAGCGAAGGAACCCAGGTCCCATCAGAGATCCAGGCACATCTTGAGGCGGTATCACCTGATCAGGGAGATCGTGGATCGCCAGGAGATCGAGGTTCGGAGAGTCGCTTCAGAAGATAACACTGCAGATCCATTCACCAAGGCCCTGCCCCAGACTCAGTTCGAGCGGCTGATCGAGATGATAGGTCTTCGATACGCCAGTACATGGCCTTAGTGCAAGTGGGAGATTGTTAGTGTATATGCCCTAGAGGCCATTACTGTATCATACTGGTTTGTATATTACTTAATGGATGCTTGGGATATTCACCTAGTATATACAATCTTGCTCAAAATAGTAGTATGCTACTTGGTTTGTTTCTACTTCAATGTGTACATGTGTTTATATTTTGTATATCGCCTATACACATTAGTGGAGCCCTTAGGATCTTTGCTTGATTACCAGCGATGTGATGGCCGTCACACTAGTGGGGCTGGATAATCTATAAGCACATCCTTATGCAGGTCCCTGGTCGCAGGACTATCGAGACAGGGCATCGATACTCCGGAGTAGACCAGCGCATGCGCTTCTCATCCCAGTATGGGAGACGGTCTGTCCCACAGCCGTCAGTACGTCGTACTTGAGATAGTATGCGGGTGCTCGTTAGGTTACGGGTACACTGGACAGGACTCGTCGGGAACTGACTAGTTGGTATTATACCTATCGTCAGTTATCAGTTCCCAGGTGACATGAGTACAGCTTAGTCCGCTGACTTGACACTGTCACTTCGCCTCGAGTGTGTTCCCACTGTACTTTGATCACTACCCTACCACGGCTCAAAGGAGTCGTGCAAACAGGTAGTGGTTGGGTGCAGTCCCGAAGCACTTGGAGGCAGTGACGGTTAGACAGGATTCGTCTCTCCCGGTATTGGGGGTTGACATCGCGCTGTGTCTAGGAGAGCCATTACACGAGTAGTCCCTGGCCAGGGCAAACGAGATATACTGGTAGGTTTCCAGTGTTATCTCAGGGTGTTTTGGGCTTCGCTCCGGCACGACTTGTACCGCTATTGGGGGACTGACGTTTACCGCCCCCTAGGCCCGCCATGCGATGTATCACACGAACGGACCGGACTGTACGGAGAATGTCACACTCAGGCTCAGTAGGAGTTCAGATGGGTTTCGCCTCGTCGGTCTTCTTGTCGGCATTACCTGGGGACCGTTACGCACAGCTAGTGCCGCTTGCGGTCTGTGGTTAAACCCACTGCCAGCGTAGTGTCGAGTCTTTAGAGTCCCACACAGAAAGCTTTTCGCCTTTAGGGAAAAGAGTAGAGGTCGCATGGTATTGCGACAGGTCGCATGGTTTTGCGACAGGGTTCGGTCACATCCGTGCACTTGTGCGCGTACAGTGTCCGGACAGTTTACACTAGCGGGCTTTGGTTTAAGCCAGATCCTAGTGTACCTTATGGGATTGGATTTATCCAGTTTGCATTCGTGTTCCTCGGAACGCGGATGCGGGTGTGTATGCACAGTTGACAGGGAGACAGAGGCAATGGATTCTCATTAGGGTTGTTGACAGTTGACCGTTGACTATTGACCTTTTGATCAACCCTAATGAGAATATGATATGTGATTAACTATTATATTAATTAAGTATTATGGTGACATGGTTGTTGACTTTTGTTGACTTTGTTGACTTGTTGACTTTTGTTGACTTGTTGACGTTGTTGACCGGTTGACTAGGTTTGACTAGTTGACCATCATGATAACCATAGCCATCATTTCATGGCAAAGACTTTTTCTTGCTTGCTCATTTGTGTAAAATGAGTGCATGAAATGATATGGTTATTGTTGCTTCAAACCATCACATAAGACTTTTTTAGTATGATGAGTTATCATGACTTTGGATTATGAGAGGGTGAAAGACAAAAGAGAGCCTCATTCTTTCTTGCTCATTCTCTCTCTTGTTCTTGAGCTCTCCTTTTGCTCTCACCTTCTTGCTCTTGCTCCCTCTCTTTAATCTATGGTTCTCTTGTCTCATGAGTTGAGAATCAAGAACCATAGATAAAATCCTATTCTAATTCTTCTCTACTCATCCTAGTTCACTAGGTTTAGCAAACCAAGTGAACTAGTTTCTTCAAAGATCGAAGAAGGAGCTAAAGGTTGGAGCTTTCAGGTGGATCTATCTTCGGCGTACGGAGACGACGAGAAGAAGCCGGTCCGGACCACCATCGGAGCTTGAAGACGAAGGAGTTCAAGACAAGCAAGGTATAACCCCCTAACCGAGTAGCTAAAAACTCTTAGTTAGGTTGTTAGATAGATGTTTAACCAAGATCCGGGTTTTAGGTCCATGTTACCACCTCCGTAAAAATCGTTTTTTACCAAATTCCGCATTCCCGAAAGTACCGGGAGAGGTAGCATGGACTTACATCATATACATGAGAGTTGGGTAGTCTATAAGCACATCCTTAAAGTGTCCCTAGTCGTGGGAGTTTCGAGACTGGGCATCGATACTCCGAGAGTAGAATAGTGTATACAGATCGAGACCCCGACGAGGGGCGATCTCACAAGCCATTGATGTCAGTTGGTTCACCTAAGATAGTATACAGGTGCTCGTTGGGTTATGAGTACACCGGACGGACTCGCCGGGAACATGCTAGTTGGTATTATACCTATCGTCAGATAGCAGTTCCCTGGTGACATGTGTACAGGTTAGTCTATTGACCTGAAATCGTCATTTGTCTCGTGTGAGTTCCTACTGTGCTTTGATTACTACCCTACCACGGCTCAAAGGAGTCGTGCAAATAGGTTTTAGTTGGGTACAATCCCGAAACACATTGAGGCAGTGAGCGGATCGGCATGGGATTCGTCTCTCCCAGTATTGGGGGTTGATATCGCGCTGTGTTTGGAGAGCCATTACACAAAGTCCTTGGCCAAGGCAAGTGAGATTTACTGGTAGGTATTCCAGTAGTTTCTCAGGGTGTTCTGGGCTACACTCTGACATGACTTATACTGCTATTAGGGGTCTGACGTTTACCATCCCCCTAGGCCTGATATGCGATACTCATAGACGAACGGACCGGACTGTACGGATATTGTCACTGTTAGGCTCAGTAGGGTTTCAGGATGAGTTCGCTTGTCGGCCTCCCTTTCGCTTAATACCTGGGTAGCCATTACGTACAGCTAGTGCCACTAACGTGCTTGTGGTTAAACCCACTGCTAGCGTATTGACGAGTATTTAGAGTCCCATATAGAGAGTTTCCCTAGTTCGGGCGAAACGTTCTAGAGGCTGTATGGTTTTATGGCAGGGTTCGATCATATATGTGCACTTGTGCACGGATCATGATCGGACGGATCATACTAGCGGGCTTTGGTTTAAGCCGGATCCTAGTATTAGAATGTTGGATTACTTTCGTCTCGTAGTATCCGTATTCAGTCGGAATACGGATGCGGGTATATATATACAGATGAAGGGTATTCTTGTAATTCATTACAAGATAACTTTAGTTGATGCCATTTCATTTTGGATTAAACATTTTGGTTTAAATGTTTAATGGTGGAAATTGTGACTCATTCTTGGCATAACTTGTCTTTTGTCATGGCTAAGATATTTGTGAGTGAGCTTAGATATTTGTGGTAAGTGTGTGAGTGTAGAGATTTTTTTTTGTGTGTGTGGCTCATTTTCTCACCACAATATATCAAAACACTCACTTGAAAATGAGAGGGTAGCCATCACATTTTATTGAGCCATCTCTTTTTCTTTTGCTAGGCTTGCTCACTTGATATTTTCTTGAGCTCACATCTTTCACCATGGGCATCTTCTTCAACCTCCACCCATCCCTCTCATGAGTTGAGAATCCATAGGTGTCATGAGACAAAGTATTCACATACTATCTCTACTTCATCTTGGGCACCTAGGCTAGCAAACTAGTTGCTCGAGTTGCTTCGGTTTAGAAGCGGGAGCCCGTATAAAGAATCCTCGACGTGGAGCCTCTTCGACGAGGGAGACCGGAGAGCGAACTCATCCGGGGCAGCCGCGACAAGCTTGGGATGATGGTTAAAGATCGAAGGACACGGATCGATCGGTATAACCATCTCTAAACTCCTCTTTGCATGTTTGCTAGTATAGGGTATTTGGTTCGATCATGTGCGGGTTTTGTTTGCGCCAAAGTTTTTAAAGTTGTTGTTCCGCATTTGGCCATGGAAAGATGGCCGGGGCACCGGCAAAACCCAACAATGTCCATTAGTGACTGGAGTAATAAATCGGAGAGTGATTGTGCGGGTCGAACCGTTTTAAGACATATCTCATATGAGTCTCCGAAGACAAATATAGGATGCTCTTAAAACGGCTCCTCATGGATCCAATTTCCAAGCACGAACTCAATATCTCAAATGTCCTCTATCGCGATAGTGAAGGACAACCACTCCAAATGGCATTTATTGTCTCTGAGTCACTTTTGGTCATCATAACATCGTTCATAACAAGATCTTAGAACTTACAGTTGTCGCATTCAATCATCGTCAATCCATATCCGATATAGATTAATGACATCGAACCGACAACTGCTTGGATAAGTGTTTCAAGTCATAAATGGACTCTCTAAGTCGACTCAAGTCATGTTGTTTTTGAAATCCGTAGGCTGATCTCCCAAATCTCCAAAGAGAATACGATCTAATTCTTCAGGACTAGTTCAAGATTTTTATGTGTAACGATTTGTTAAGGAAGGTGAATAGACGTAATCATCATCCCGGGTGAAAAGTATCTATTCTTTGTCCACCTACTCTAGGTGAATTCCTTTGCCAAAAAATTAATATGCCTTGTATCTCTCTACAGTATCGTTCTCCTTTCACAAGACTTCGAAAAATCCAATTTTTATCAACTGTCTCACGTCCGGTAGGATAATTTGACCAAATCCTAGACTTGATCCTTTAGCGTTGACTTTTGCACCTATTCCATTGTCGTTATTCGTGCCTTCGCAGTAGGCCCAGAAATAGCATTCTCAAACGACTTGGGTTCCGCAACCAATGTGGAGTTAGACGTCTCCCCTTCAATATCGAAACATCGTCAGGGTGTAGATCCACAGAATTATTTACAAGTCTCTTGAGGATCCATAATTGGTTCCAAGCCATCAACGGAAATATTGCTCCCACTGTCACCAGCCGCTGAATGAAATAATTCCTTCTTCACCGCTGACTGACTAGGAGTCTCCTCAATCTCATAAAGTCCCAAATCTTGATGTACTTCTGCCTTGTGCGAAAATTCCTCTCTGAGGAAATCGTTCGTTGTTTCCTTCTTGAGGGAATCAACGTCGCACGACTAAATGTCATTCACAGTCCTATCACATACTCATGGAAACAGGTGACCTCCCAGGTCTCTCGTTCGTCCACTACATATAGAGTGTTGACTGTACTAACTTTGAAATCACATAATCAAGAACATAAGCATCTGTCAACAGCGCATCTCCCAAATAGTATATAAGTTTGGCTCTTGCCATCATGTTCTTTATCATATCTAGCGGTTTCCTAATTCTTCTCTCCATAGCATCATTTTGTTGTAGAGTTTACGGTTTCATCAGCTATCTGACGACTCCTTTTCCTTCATCAGTTCCCTGAATTGCTAAAATAAATACTCATGGCTTGCATATAGTTCCCTGATCTACTCCGTAAAATACGCACAACCCTGTTTGTATGAACCGACTCTACACTTTACTGATACAGCGCTTGATACAAATCAACACTTTAGCTCCGGTGAGATTAGTAGCCGTATTGAGTAATTATTGATGAAGGTGTTGAATTAGGAAACTCCACTACGTGTCTTCACGTTTATTGGTCCGTATTTATTGGAGTGAATTATCTGCAATGGATATCCAAATGGTTTTCCTCTGATAGTTTTGCCTCCAAGACAACTCTCACAAGTAGATGGTTTGACTTTGGCTTAAATGCCAACTTATGTAGGGTTCCTAGGCACTCTAGTG
Organism: Agapanthus africanus; assembly: GCA_030015575.1. Taxonomy (NCBI): domain Eukaryota; kingdom Viridiplantae; phylum Streptophyta; class Magnoliopsida; order Asparagales; family Amaryllidaceae; genus Agapanthus; species Agapanthus africanus. Next base: position 297,662,848 of record CM057347.1, read on the forward strand.
AGGTCTCCCAAGCCATCAACCATGGCAATTTCAAAAATTATGGTGCCTACAAACCCTAAACTACGGATCGTTTGCTAGATGTCTAGGCGAACATAGAACTAGTTAACACTTAACTAATGAGAAAACGGAAATACAACCTTTGTAGATCCGGCGCTCCACCTCCATAGCTCCGCAACGAAGTCCTCTCCGCTGTCCAAGTCAAATCCGGGCTCTAGGATCGGCTTCGTCGGAGAATGGGCAAGCTAGGTCGTCGATGTCCATGCCGAAGATGATCTACGTCGAGGCATCGCTAAATCAAGCTCCGACTTCACCAAGTCAAGAAACTTGTGAAGTAAACACACTCTACTACTTGGCAAGAGGTAGAGGATGAAGAAATAGGAAGTGGGTTAACTTTAGAATTGGATTTCTCACTCAAATCATCAATCCACCATTGATGACCTCAAGCTTTTTCACTTGAAGCAAGGAAGAAGAAGAAGGAAAAATGATATGATAAGTTAAAAGAATAAGAAAAGAAAATGAATTCTTATCATAATTTTAACCATGGTCAAGTGTAGAGAATGAATCATGGTTAGTGTGAATGGTTAGGGTTAAGGACGAGATAAGTATGGTTGACTTTATCAAAGCTTCATGAAGCTTCAACTAAACTCCAAATCTAGCAACCATTCTTTTCTCTTCTTTTCCAAAATGAATAAATAAATAAATAAAGGAATAAATAAAGGAAATGAAACCCTAGCCATTCTTTTAACCATGGTTTAATTCTTTGCACTTAACCAAGTAAACATGTATCATCAAACATGATACAATCAAGTGCACAAAATCATATCGCATATGTAATGCGCACACCCGAGTGAGAAAATCCATTTAAAGTGAACCAATACTAGTTAATGCAAAGTAATATATCAAATATATAATTATACATTAAATCATTAAATCAACACTTGATTCAATGATCCGGTCATGTCGCACACAACCGACTAGTATAGAATGTATCGGCTTATCGAATCAATCCTTGATTCGATAACTAGGTTATATCGCATACAACCATTCGACACATTCATCGCGAGAATGGAATACGGCATCACATACACGCATTATTCTCGGTCCCGCACATATCTCATATGCGCTCCCATTTCGTTTCGCTTGAGCCAGGAAACCTCTGTGTAGGACTCTAAAGACTCGTCAATACGCCGGCAGCGGATGATGATCATATCAAACATCCACAAGCCGCAAGCGGTCTGCTAAACGTAACGGCCACCCGGGTATTGAGCGATCTGAAGATCGACGAGCAAGCCCGCTCACACTCCAGTGAATCCGACCAGTAACACTACCGTACAGTCCGGTCTGATCGTCTGATATGTCGCATATCTCGCCTAGGGGTGGTAAACGTCAGACCCCAATAGCTCAATAAGTCGTGTCGATATGAGGTCTATAACTGTTCGAGAAACTACTGGTAACACTTACCAGTAAATCTCAGCAACCCTGGCCAGGGATTTCCTGTTATAGCCAATCGAACACAGCACAACATCAACTCCCTATACCGGGAGAGACGAATCCCCTCCTATCGCTCATTGCCTTCATGTGACTCGGGACTGTACCCAAAAACCACCGTTTTGCACGCCCTCTTAGACGTGGTAAGATGGAAATCAAAGCACAGTGGGAACCACACAAGACTCTATGACGATCTCGGGTCAACAGACTACTCTGTACCAGTGTCACCAGAGAACTGCCATCTGACGTGAGGTATAATACCATCTGGGAGTTCTCGGCGAGTCCGTCCAGTGTACCCAGTCTCTACTGAGCACCCGTATATCATCTCTGATGTCAAACACCAATGGATATGGGATCATCCATCGCCCATCTGTATGGGTCGAGAAGGTATACGCTAGTCTACTCTGGTATATCGATGCCCCGTCTCGATACACCCACGACTAGGGACTGTGAAGGATGTACTTATAGACTACCATGTCCCCACTAGTATGATCCGCATCATAGTCCAGGTAGTCAAGTACAGATCCTAAGGGCTTTACCAACATGTAACAGAGAGACAATCAGCATACACGTTAAGGTAAAGGGTAACCAGATAGCATACTATCATGTCGAGCAAGAAAGTCCTCCCTATATATGTCCCAGCATCCACTACAATATACATCCTATGTACAGTAATGGCCTCTAGGGCATACATATAACTAACAATCTCCCACTTGCACTAGGGCCATCTGTAGCAGTGGTTGCAGTATCTCATACTGAACCATCCCATAAAAGTCTCTCTCTGAGAACAGGCCTTTGTGAGTGGATCCGCTGTGTTGTCCTCTGAGTCTACTCTCCTAACCTTGATCACCATGGAGATCAAACATCTCCACGATCAGGTGATACTGCCTTAGAATATGTCTGGATCACTGATGGGATAGGGGTTCCTTGGCATAAGCCATAACTCCATTGTCACACAATGGGAGGAACATAGTTCATCTCATGAACCATTATACATCCAAACAGCCTCTTTGGTAGCATCTTAAGTAGCGATGTATCCTGCTTTTATCGTCTAGTATGTCACGGTATCTAGCTTGGAACTCTTCCAATATACCGTCCCTGTACTGAGGGTAAAGACAATGCCTGCGACTGACACTCAGTCGTCTTTATCACCCTGGAACACTTCCAGTGATTCTCGTCAGGATCGATTGACACCATCTCACTACATCTAGTGAGTATTCTAACATCCAATTAGATCTATCTCATAGATCCAAAAACCCAGGATTTAGGAGGTATCACTTTAATCCTATATGGAGAATCTTTGTGTTAAGCGGAGATTGATCGAGCGTAGCATAAGAAACTCCTTTCTTATCAAGAGTATGTCATCCACGTATTCTACGAGGATCGGCACCATACTCCTTACTACCTTCTTGTTTATACAAGGTTCATCTACCATTTTGATGATGTCAAACTCTTTGACTAATCCATCAAAACAGATGTTCCAACTCCGCGATGCCTGCTTTATCCTATAAAACATCTTGCACATGTTTCCGCTGCTCCCACTGTCTACGAAGCCCTCTGGCTGTGTACTTATAGACGCTCTCTTCCAAATCATCATTTAGAAAAGCAGTCAAGACACCCAACCGCCAGATATCGTAGTCATGGTATGTAGCCGTGGCAAGTAGGATCTGGATGGACTTAAGCATAGCTACTTGAAAAGGTTTCATCATTATCCACGCCTGGTCGATGACGAAAAGCTTTAACAAGTCTAGCTTTGAAAGTCTCAACCTTTCCATGTACACCAAGTAATCTTCTCAAGATATACTTGCTCCTGATGGGGATTTAACCCTTCAGATATAGCAACCAAAGTCCATACTTTGTTGGTGTATAAGGATTCCATCTCAGATCGATAAACATCCAGCCATTCTTACAGAGTCTCACTCCTGATGGCAAGCTCGAAGCTAATTGGGTCATCATCTCATGAAGCAATCCTCGCTCCCACTGTTATAGAGAAACCGAAGTATCTCTCAGGTGGGTGAGGAACCCTACTAGATCGGCGGAGAGGCTGAGGTTCGTTGGTAACTATCGAATCCTTTGGTTCTTTCAAATCATCAGCTGCAGTTTGTATAGCTGGAACCTTTCCAGTTCTACATTACAGACTTTGCCTCGAGCTTGTCCGGATTTTGCTTTTAGACATAGGCTGGACAACCCCAAATCTTAACTGGCTTAAGACATGGGCTCTTCCCTTTCCATATCTCATATGGAATGGTAGGTAACTGATTTGATTCGAACCCTATTCAATAGGTATGCAACTTCTCAAGTGCATAACACCCAAAAGGAAAAAGGTAACTCAGTATTACTCATCATAGAGCACACCATATCATATAGGGTGTGATTGCTCCGCCCCAATATACCATCGTGCTATGGTGTATACGGAGGAGTAATGCTGAGAGAGAATCTCATTCTCCTTTAGAATAATCCAGGAATTCCGTGCACAAGTATTCTCCTCCTTGATCTCATCAAAGGACATAATACTTTTACCCGTATTTTGGTTCTCTACTTCTAAATCATATTCTGTGAATATCTCAAAAGGTTCGGACTTGTGTTTCAACAGGAACATATGTCTGAATCTTGAGAGATTATCAGAGAATGTAATGAAGTATAAAGAACCGGTCTTGGCATGTGTAGACAGGGGACCTACATACATCAACATGTATCATATCCCAAGAGTTTACTAACTCTTTCTCTGTTTCCAGTAAACGGAGCTATGGTCATCTTATCTTTGTGACATGACTGGCGAGTTTCACAAGATGTAAATTCAAACTGATTTAAATATGCATCTAAATGTAACTCAGCCAGTCGGGTCGCATTGATATGACCTAGTCTACAATACCTCAAGAAGAATTTGTTCATTTCTAAACTCTTCCTCTTGTGTGTGTTCTGTATACTAAAGAACTGTAGTTTGATTTAGAACGTCAATGCTTTTAGATAACGTGCCTGAACCGATCAACTTTTGATATAGGAAATGTTCAAAACATTATCCAACAATACAAAATTATATCGTTTCTTTACTAATAAAGAGACATATATGATTTTGTATATCAGGTTCGGTATCTAATATCATTCGTTCAGAATCAATGTATTGATAATACAGGGTGACAGTGACCGACAGACTTGGCTGCAACTCTTGCCCCGTTTTCTGCCTCATGAAACTTATCACCCGTTCTCAGTTCTCTACCTTTCTGTAGCCCTATGTAACAGATTACATATCTGGGATCCTGATCTGGTATCACATACTCAGGACGTAGAGGATACAGAGAAACAGTTCTTTGTAACGAACACACCCGAAGATGATGCATCAACATGCACTCTCTTCGTTTGGGCGGTGCGGGAATTCTGGTAATCCCCTATTTCCTGCTCTGTCTTATAACAATTATAAGTTGGAGCGGGACCAACGTTCCCCAGCTCAGTATAACAAGCGGGTTCGGTCAATTTTCCGTATTATTATCTTGATTAAGGCGTGATATGGTCGCTACCAGGAGAGAGAGAGAAGAAAACACTCAGCATGCGCTCTGTCAAGAATAGATTGGTTATTATTTTATCTAATCAGGATGGCTCCCACTGCTTTTTATCAAATCTTCCTTCAAACCCTAAAAGGAAAGACTAGCCGGGATTAATTACACACTACAAGTTCGCCAATCTTTCAGCCAGGCCAGTGTCGGTACTTTGAGGGAGGTCCCCCGTGCTTTCGCACGAACCTAATTAATGTAAACCTCGTTTTCCCAGAGGCGTAACCTCGTTGACACCTTTCTAGACACCTACTTGATCGGCTAGTTGTAATGTATAAAACTCTCCCAGGAGTAACTCTTACTCGCAGCGGGTATCGGGATCCAACTATCTCATAGAAGGTATGCAATCTCATTGCAAATTTCAACACTTGAAATTCCCGATAATATTTTGCCCCTAACCTCCTATGACCTTGACAAAGGCCAACAAACCATAGGATGCTAGTCAAGTTCAACCCGTCATTTCCTGATTGAAGTAAACCCACCCGCACGACCCTTGACAGAGGTCAACAAGGTCGCACGACTACCCTAAATCAATCGCATCGTATGCTAGCAGATAAGCAGCATATAGCTACCGCACACTGCACCTTGACGAAAGCCAACAAATGCAGCACGAATACTATATACAACTTATCTGAAATGACGGAGGGCTACGACAGGTTTTTCTGAAAACCTATTGCGTAATGAACTTGATATCGTTGTAGGATCGAATGAATTTTAAAATGGAGTGTTTTTGAGGCTTTTCTGGTTTTGCTAAAGGAGTCACTCCCGGTGAAGGGATCGTCGGTCCTTTCCTCGTGGAATGAGGTGCGGGATATATCATATATATCACTGTGCAAAGCAAAAACACTTAAAAGCAATCAAAAGACAAACCGAGTGTGTAGCATCTGCCAGTTATTGCTAAAGGAGTCACTCCCGATGAAGGGATCTCGGTCCTTTCCTCATCGAATAAGGTGCAGGATATATCACATATACCGCTGTGCAAAGCAAGAACTGTAGCTACCTGTTTTATTTTGAAATTCGATTCTACAACATCTTAGGTTTCTTTTTATTTCATTAATCACATTAATGAAGTCCCATCATTTAAGTACCTAAACATCACAGATAAATACGACGTACACTTATGCCATCCGCATTCGCCTCGATGTCCCCTCGTGCACCGTTAGGTTAGGTAACTAACGGCAGAGCAGGGCAGGGCTAGCGCGGGTGTAAAACATAAGTAACGCCTATATAATATATCATATATACTATATACTGTATTTATCAAAGAACATCACATGATCACCTCACAGATATCGCAGCAGAAGAATCATATGAAATATTGGATATACTAGGACGTCCGTGTTTTCAATACGAGCCAGTATAAAACACGGATTCCACGGTCGTGATGAATAGCCAAACCCACACCCCTAGACCCCTACGAGAGCGGCAAGCAACCCTACCAATTCTGGAGTTAGGAGACCCGGACCCGACTCCTCGAGTTGGTCTCCCACTGGACTCCAGAATCCGGTTACTTGTGCCCTCCTCCTTGGGTCTATCCTAGTGCGGAAAAGTAAATAATATACAACAGGTGACAACTCCCGCAACCTGGAAGCGCCCCAAATAAAAGAATATTACATACAAGTTTTTACATGAATGAAAATGAAAAACACTCATCTCATATAAAACCCCCCGGCTATTCAAACACGACGATCCAATATAACATATCCAGCAACACATAACATCACATGTCATCAACGTAAGTAAATATGCGCATCCCAATTGTCGTTGACGTATAGCAACGAAACCGGCGATATCACATATTACACTTACGGTCACAGAAAAGAAAGTGTAAAACTACAACAGTTGGAATCCGCAACCATCTCAGACATCGCATGCCTGACCAAATGAATTACTTAGACATCGCATGCCTAACAATTATAAACCCCGCATTTTAGTCTCAAAATCGAAAACTCTTTTCAATATCAAGTCGGGCAATTCAACAAGATTCCCGACATCCTGATCGAATACTCGTCGCAAACTTTAGTAGACGGCCGCACCCCCGATACCGTCGACGAAGTGCACCAAGGCGGAACACCGCTACCGCGAGCACCCGAACGGATGCTTTCGGCGACGGGGTTCTCCTACAGTCACTTGGTCGGGGCTATGGAGCGAGGCTGTCTATTAAGTTTACCCGGCGAGTATCCGCGTACGCTACGTGATTGCGACGGACTTTTGATCACATCAAAATTCCGTGGCAACCGATCAAGTGAGACTAAACTGCTACGTTTATAATATTCATTTAGTTATCACATAACTATTTGTGAATTCCAATTATTGTATCCCATTCCAGATAAACAGAAAATGTTAAACTTTCCGATCGAACTATCGAACACCCAAGTTTTCCCGATACAGATCAACACATGAAACAAGTCTAACAACATTCAGTTCGTACCTCAGTACCAACGGTCCAGCCGTAGAAGGGTCAAGCCAACGCCTCACATGTGGCACGCCGTACTGCCCCAAACCCGAAGGTTCAAAGGGCAGTTCAAGACGGTCATATAATCGAGTTAAGGTTTGTGTCTTCTAGAGGGACCATCGCGTTACTTGCACTACTTAGAACGTCGTTAAACTACGGAAAAATCCAACACTTGGAAATTTCCCGACAGGGGAAAAATTGGGTATTTATATCCGGTCGAACTTTTTAACATATTCTAAAATTTATCCGGAAAGCCACACAGACAAAATTTGATATCCCGATCGAAACACCGAATTCCCAAAACAACTCCAGAAAATTCAACTCTTGAATAACATTTAAAAATATCCAGAGAACTCAGAAGCTGAAACAATGAATTACTGTGTAAGAATTTAGGGCTGACGTCACCAACATGCCGCTAAACCGCCGCCTAAACCAGCATTATGCCGCGGTTCCGCGCCAAGGTTCACTGTTCATGGCCCCAATTTTGCACCGTAATTCTTATATTTTCCTTCTTATTTCTCTGCATATTTTTAATCATGAAAAATCACTGTTTTTGAAAAAAGTACAGAGAGCAATTTTCCGGGTAGGGTTTCGGTTCGATCGGACTTCAAATCGCGTCTAGACTTCGCCTAAGGCTCTAGCTAGGCTCTGATACCACTGTAGGGTTCCTAGGCACTCTAGTGAGGTCTCCCAAGCCATCAACCATGGCAATTTCAAAAATTATGGTGCCTACAAACCCTAAACTACGGATCGTTTGCTAGATGTCTAGGCGAACATAGAACTAGTTAACACTTAACTAATGAGAAAACGGAAATACAACCTTTTTAGATCCGGCGCTCCACCTCCATAGCTTCGCAACGAAGTCCTCTCCGCTGTCCAAGTCAAATCCGGGCTCTAGGATCGGCTTCGTCGGAGAATGGGCAAGCTAGGTCGTCGATGTCCATGCCGAAGATGATCTACGTCGAGGCATCGCTAAATCAAGCTCCGACTTCACCAAGTCAAGAAACTTGTGAAGTAAACACACTCTACTACTTGGCAAGAGGTAGAGGATGAAGAAATAGGAAGTGGGTTAACTTTAGAATTGGATTTCTCACTCAAATCATCAATCCACCATTGATGACCTCAAGCTTCTTCACTTGAAGCAAGGAAGAAGAAGAAGGAAAAATGATATGATAAGTTAAAAGAATAAGAAAAGAAAATGAATTCTTATCATAATTTTAACCATGGTCAAGTGTAGAGAATGAATCATGGTTAGTGTGAATGGTTAGGGTTAAGGACGAGATAAGTATGGTTGACTTTATCAAAGCTTCATGAAGCTTCAACTAAACTCCAAATCTAGCAACCATTCTTTTCTCTTCTTTTCCAAAATGAATAAATAAATAAATAAAGGAATAAATAAAGGAAATGAAACCCTAGCCATTCTTTTAACCATGGTTTAATTCTTTGCACTTAACCAAGTAAACATATATCATCAAACATGATACAATCAAGTGCACAAAATCATATCGCATATGTAATGCGCACACCCGAGTGAGAAAATCCATTTAAAGTGAACCAATACTAGTTAATGCAAAGTAATATATCAAATATATAATTATACATTAAATCATTAAATCAACACTTGATTCAATGATCCGGTCATGTCGCACACAACCGACTAGTATAGAATGTATCGGCTTATCGAATCAATCCTTGATTCGATAACTAGGTTATATCGCATACAACCATTCGACACATTCATCGCGAGAATGGAATACGGCATCACATACACGCATTATTCTCGGTCCTGCACATATCTCATATGCGCTCCCATTTCGTTTCGCTTGAGCCAGGAAACCTCTGTGTAGGACTCTAAAGACTCGTCAATACGCCGGCAGCGGATGATGATCATATCAAACATCCACAAGCCGCAAGCGGTCTGCTAAACGTAACGGCCACCCGGGTATTGAGCGATCTGAAGATCGACGAGCAAGCCCGCTCACACTCTAGTGAATCCGACCAGTAACACTACCGTACAGTCCGGTCTGATCGTCTGATATGTCGCATATCTCGCCTAGGGGTGGTAAACGTCAGACCCCAATAGCTCAATAAGTCGTGTCGATATGAGGTCTATAACTGTTCGAGAAACTACTGGTAACACTTACCAGTAAATCTCAGCAACCCTGGCCAGGGATTTCCTGTTATAGCCAATCGAACACAGCACAACATCAACTCCCTATACCGGGAGAGACGAATCCCCTCCTATCGCTCATTGCCTTCATGTGACTCGGGACTGTACCCAAAAACCACCGTTTTGCACGCCCTCTTGGACGTGGTAAGATGGAAATCAAAGCACAGTGGGAACCACACAAGACTCTATGACGATCTCGGGTCAACAGACTACTCTGTACCAGTGTCACCAGAGAACTGCCATCTGACGTGAGGTATAATACCATCTGGGAGTTCTCGGCGAGTCCGTCCAGTGTACCCAGTCTCTACTGAGCACCCGTATATCATCTCTGATGTCAAACACCAATGGATATGGGATCATCCATCGCCCATCTGTATGGGTCGAGAAGGTATACGCTAGTCTACTCTGGTATATCGATGCCCCGTCTCGATACACCCACGACTAGGGACTGTGAAGGATGTACTTATAGACTACCATGTCCCCACTAGTATGATCCGCATCATAGTCCAGGTAGTCAAGTACAGATCCTAAGGGCTTTACCAACATGTAACAGAGAGACAATCAGCATACACGTTAAGGTAAAGGGTAACCAGATAGCATACTATCATGTCGAGCAAGAAAGTCCTCCCTATATATGTCCCAGCATCCACTACAATATACATCCTATGTACAGTAATGGCCTCTAGGGCATACATATAACTAACAACTTATCCATCCCAGGTGTTGGTAAGTTGTGCTCACTCTACAATGGAAGTAGAGAAGCGGAATGCACAAAAATCAAATTTTGAGAAAGCACGGTTAACAAAACCTTGAGTGATCAAACCATAATCCTAAACTAGCAACAACAAGGAGTCTATCTACTATGGAAGAGGGTTATACCAAGAGATCGAGTCATTCGGTCTTCATCTCCTCTTCCTTAGCACCTTTGGATCTCCTAGATTGAGCTTGACCGCCGGTCTTCCTCTGTCGAAAATGATCCACCCGAGAGTTCTTGATTCAAGCTTCAACCTCAAAAATGAGGTAACTAAAATACCTAGTTTGCTAATCTAAGTGGTTTAGTGGATGTAGAGTGTGTTGATTGGATTAGTTTATCTCATTAACCCTATGTTTCTCAACTCATGATAGGGTTAGGGTTTGAGGAAGAAGAAGAGATCAAGGAGGAGAGAGAATGCTTTGGTTAAAATGAATGAAGAAATGGCTAAGGAAAAATATTAAGCATTTTGATTTTACAATACAAAAACAAGCCATTCTTGAATAGTATTCAAAAATGAATAAATAAAACAAATAGTCATGCTTCATACCATGCTCATATACTCCGCATCCCTCCACCTCATTATCTATTTACAATAAAGAGAATAACACAAAATGAGGTTTCCTCTTCTAGAAGCATTCTAATATAAATACAAGAACACCCCACCGTATATACATACCCGTATTCGTACTACAAAAATACAAATACCAAGAGATAAAATAATCCAATAATACAATACTAGATCATTATTAAATCAATACTTGATTCAATAATGCGACTTAATCATAAGCTCGCCAGTATTATCCGTCAGGACATAAATTCGTTTAGCAAGTATACGTATATGATCAGAACCCTGCATGTATAACCATACAGCCTCTACATCATTTCTCCTGAACCAAGGAAACCTTCTGTATGGGACTCTAAAGATTCAACAGTACGCTGGCAGTGGGTTTAACCACAAACGCATCAGCGGCACTAGTTGTACATAACGGCTACCTATGTACCTGTCGAAAAGGAAAGCCGATAAGAAAGCTCATCCGAACCCCTACCGAGCCTATCCGTGACAATCTCTGTATAGTCCGGTCTCTTCGTTTAAGAGTATCGCATACCGGGTCTAGGGGGTGGTAAACGTCAGACCCCTAATAATCCGATAAGTCGTGTCGATGAAGCTCAGGAATGATCCGAGAAACTACTGATCTAACCATCAGTAAATCTCAACTGTCTTGGCCAAGGCCATATGGTTCTGGCCAACCAGACACAGTGCGATATCAACTTCCAATACTGGGAGAGACGAATCCCTGACAATCGCTCACTGTCTCTATGTGGCTCGGGACTGTACCCAACCAAAACCTGTTTGCACGACTCAGTTGTAGGGTTACTAGGCACTCTAAGAAGGTTCTACAAGGCATCAACCATGCCCGGTTAAAATTTTAGCCGTGCCGAATAACTCTAAACAAGATCTTTGCTAGACTATTAGGCGAAAACTAGAAAGTTAAACACTTTAACTCTAAGTGAATACGAAATACAACCTTTGTAGATCGGTCCTTCACTTCTTAAGCTCCATGTAGTAGTCCCTTCGCTGCGATCATCGTACTCCCAGACTCTCGGACGGCTCCATGAGAAAATTGCAACGGTATTGCTTGAAGTCTTCGAGGTCGAAGATGATCTACGTCGAGGGAATACGAACTCAAGCTTCTACTTCACTAACTAGAGAATTAGTGAAGCAAACACCATAAACTAAAGTGCTAGTCTAGTAGAGGATGATGAAATAGGAAATGGGTACACTTTAGAATTTCTTTTCTCACTTTGGTTCTCTCTCTTTATCAAACCCTAGAAAGAGATTGAAGGAGGAAGAAGATGAGCTCAAAATGAGAATGAAAACTAATCTAGAGAGAGAGTAAGCTAACCATGGTGAGTGAGTATCATATACTAACTCATGTAGAGACATAACCATGGCTAATTATAGTGGTTAGGTTAATTAATATCTTAAGTAAAACAAAACTAGTGGACTAAGTCAATGCAACCATAAGCTTCATGAAGCTTCATGCATGTGAGCTCATTATCCATTAATTTTAGAATTACTTTAAATATAAAAACCTAACACTATAATTAGTATGGTATAAGTCTTGTACACCCATGATATTTGTATCAACAACTATGATACAAAAAAGAACACAAATAAATATATATCACATATATATTAACTTGTGCACAAGTGAGAAAAACAAATGCTTAAGTGAACCAATGTTACTTAATGTAAATTAGTATATCACATATACAATTATACACTAAATTATTAAATCAACACTTGACTTAATAATCCGGTTATATCACATATAACCGACCAACATCCAATGTATCGACTTATCGAATCAACCCTTGATTCGATAACTTGGTTATATCGCATATAACCGATCGATACAAACATCGCGAGAATAGAATACGGTATCACATACTCGTATTATTCTCGGTCCCGCACATATTACATATGCGCTCCTATTTCGTTTTGCCTGAGCCAGTAAAACCTCTATGTAGGACTCTAAAGACTCGTCAATACGCCGGCAGTAGGTGATGATCATATCAAGCACCCAAAAGCCGTCAGCGGTACTAAATAGACGTAAAAACTACCCGGGCATTGAGTGATCAGAAGATCAGCAAGCAAGCCCGCTCCAACTCCTGCAAAAAGCCTGACAGTGACACTACCGTACAGTCCGGTCTCCTCGTCTGATATGTCGCATATCAAGTCTAGGGGTGGTAAACGTCAGAACCCAATAACCGATAAGTCATGCCGATATGAGGCTCATAACGGGTTGAGAAACTACTGGTAACACTTACCAGTAAATCTCAAAACCAGCCCTGGCCAGGGACTTCCCTGTTATGGCCAATCGAGCATAGCGCAACATCAACCCCCAATACCGGGAGAGACGAAACCCCTCCTATCGCTCATTGCCTCCATGTGACTCGGGACTGTACCCAAAAACCACCGTTTTGCACGCCCTCTTGGACATGGTAAGGTGGAAATCAAACCACAGTAGGAATCACACAAGACTCTATGACGATCTCGAGTCTACAGACTAACCTGTACCAGTATCACCAGAGAACTGCCATCTGACGTAAGGTATAATACCATCTGGGAGTTCTCGGCGAGTCCGTCCAGTGTACCCAGTCTCCACTGAGCACCCGTATATCATCTCTGATGTCAAACACCAATGGATATGGGATCATCTATCGCCCATCTATATGGGTCGAGAAGGTATACGCTGGTCTACTCTGGTATATCGATGCCCCGTCTCGATACACCCACGACTAGGGACCTTGAAGGATGTACTTATAGACTACCATGTCCCCACTAGTATGATCCCCATCATAGTCTAGGTAGTCAAGTACACATCCTAAGGGTTTTACCAACATGTAACAGAGAGACAATCAGTGTACACGTTAAGGTAAAGAGTAACCAGATAGCATACTATCATATCGAACAAGAAAGTCATCCCTATATATGTCCAAGCATCCACTACAATATACATCCTATGTATAGTAATGGCCTCTAGGGCATACATTTAATTAACAATCTCCCACTTGCACTAGGGCCATCTGATAACAGTGGTTGTAGTATCTCATACTCAACCATCCCATAATAGTCTCTCTCTGGGATAAGGCCTTTGTGAGTGGATCCGCCGTGTTGTCCTCTAAGTCTACTCTCCTAACCTCAATCCCCTGGAGATCAAATATGTCCATGATCAGGTAATACTGCCTTAGAATATGTCTGGATCACTGATGGGACGGGCATTCCTTGGCATAAGCCATAACTCCATTGTCACACAATGGAAGGAACGAAGTTCATCTCATGAACTAATATACTCCCAGACTGCCTCTTTGGTAGCATCTTTGGTAACGATGTATCCAGCCTTTATCGTCTAGTATGCCACGGTATCTAGCTTGGAACTCTTCCAACATACCGTCCCTTTACTGAGGGTAAAGACAATGCCTGTGATTGACATTCAGTCGTCCTTATCACCTTGGAACCTTTCCAGTGATTTTCCCCAGGATCAATTGATACCATCTCACTACCACTAGTGAGTATCCTAACATCCAATTAGATCTATCTCATAGATCCAAAACCCAGGATTTAGTTGGTATCACTTTGATCCTATTTGGAGAATCATTGTGATAAGCGGAGATTGACCGAGCGTAGCATAGGAAACTACTTCCCTATCAAGAGTATGTCATCCACGTACTCTACGAGGATTACCACCATACTCTTTACTACCTTTTTATATATAGAAGGTTCATCTACCATTTCGATGAAGTCAAACTCTTTGACTATTTCATCAAAACAGATGTTCCAACTCCGCGATGCCTGCTTTATCACATAAAACATCTTGCACACGTTTCCGCTGCTCCCACTGTTTACGAAGCCATCTGGCTGTGTACTTATAGACGCTTTCTTCTAAATCATTATTTAGAACAGCAGTCATGACACCTAACCTCCAGATATCGTAGTCATGGTATGTAGCAATGGCAAGTAGGATCTGGATGGACTTAAGCATAGGCCCTAGAAAAGGTTTCATCATTAGCTACAACTGGTCCATGATGCAAACCTTTAACAAGTCTAGCTTTGAAAGCCTCAATTTTTCCATGTACACCAAGTAATCTTCTCAAGATATACTTTCTCCTAATGAGGATTTAACCTTTCAGATAAAGCAACCAAAGTCCATACTTTGTTGGTGTATAAGGATTCCATCTCAGATCGATAAGCATCCAGCCATTCTTACAGAGTCCTACTCCTGATGGCCAGCATCCAGCCATTCTTACAGGGTCATCATCCCATGATGCAAGCCTCGCTCCCACTGTCATAAAGAAACCGAAGTATCTCTCAGGTGGGTGAGGAAACCTACTAGATCGGCGGAGAGGCTGAAGTTCGTTGGTTGCTATTGAATCCTTTGGTTCTACCAAATTATCAGCTGCAATTTGTATAGCTGGAACTCTTTCCAGTTCTACCTTATGTCCACTAATTTCTTCTCAAGAAATTCTCTTTCACAAAGGTGGCATGCTGAGAAACAAAACATCTTTTGTTCCTCGGTTTGGTAGAAGATATTTACTTGCAAATGCTTGGTATATCCAACAAACTTCTACAGAACTGACTTTGTCTCGAGCTTGTCCAGATTATGCTTTTAGACATAGGCTGGACAACCCCAAATCTTAACAAACTTAAGATATGGGCTCTTCCCTTTCCATATTGTTGTGCCCCGGCAGCGCCCCGGCCTTCTACTCGAGGCCAAAATGCGGAATCAAAATTTTTAACTTTAACCGGCGCTACCGCGGACAATATACCCGGATCGTAACCATTAACCTAATCCTAGCTATCAAGAGAATGGGGTAGAGAGCTATACCAAGCGATCCGTGTCCTTCGGTCTTCGTCTCCACTCCGATCTCCCGCGGAATCTTCGTCCGTCGCCTCGTCGTCGAAACGGGCACCACATCGCCGGGTTCTTTTACGGGCTCCCACCTCTGAACCGAGACAACTCGGGCGCGAAGTTGGCGAGCCGACGCATCCAAGAGATGCTGTAGACTAGTGTAGAAAACCTTTGTCTCAATGCGGTGAAGTTGCCTTGGTGATGGAGGAATAGAATGAAAGAACTTTGGAGAGAGGTTGAGAATTTAGCAAGCATGAATGAGATGAATCAATTTCCCTCACCAAAAATGAAAACCTCTCCTCCTCTCATCAAAAGTGGCCGGCCCCCTCATATCTCAAAATGGTGGAGGGAATAAACAAACACAAAAAGGAAGGTGAGTGTAGGAAAAGTAGAAAGGTGACCATATCAAAAGGTTATGATAACAATATCATATCAAAATCAAATCCATCCTAATCCTTTCTAATCTCAATAAAGCAAGCCATCATGAAAAAGCAAAGATGCTTAACCTTTCATAATGCCACAAAAGCAAGAAACCCCTCCACAATAAGTTATTTGCAAACTTGCAAAAAACCCCTTCCATCACAAAAGTCCGTCCGTGAAGGAACAAAGAAAAAACCGTACGGAACGGAATGCAAACTGGAAACTTCAGAAAACTGATCCTGTAATAAATTACAGGAAAACCCCGCTACTGCATATACATACCCGTATCTGTGTTCCCACTGAATACAAATGCAAAGAGACAAAATCTACACTGTCTAATACTAGGATCCGGCTTAAGCCAAAGCCGGCTAGTAAAATCCGTCCGATCACGATCCGTGCAATACCGCACGTATCTGATTGAACCCTGCCATATCTCCATACGGCCTCTACAGCGTTTCGCCCGAAACTTGAGTAATTGTCTGTGTGGGGGACTCTAAAGACTCGTCAATACTATGGCTGTGGATTTAACCACTAGCACGTCAGAGGTATTAGCCATACGTGACGGGATACCAGCTATTGACCAAAAGGGACGTCGATGAGCGAACTCATCCTGACACCCTACTGAGCCTGTCAGTGACAATATCCGTACAGTCCGGTCCGTTCGTCTATGAGTATCGCATGGCGGGCCTAGGGGGTTGGTAAAAGTCAGACCCCCAAAAGCGGTACAAGTCGTGTCGGAGTGTAGCCCAGAACACCCTGAGATACTACTGGAATGCCTACCAGTAAATTTCCTGCCTCGGCCGAGGGCTTTGTGTAATGGCTCTCCTAGACACAGCGCGACCTCACCCCCAATACCGGGAGAGACGAACCCCTGCACATCCGCTCACTGCCTCCATGTGGCTCGGGACTGTACCCGACTAAAACCTGTTTGCATGACTCCTTTGAGCCGTGGTAGGGTAGTAATCAAAGCACAGTGGGAACTCACACGAGACAAATGACGATCTCAGGTCGATGAACTAACCTGTACACATGTCACCAGGGAACTGCCATCTGACGTCAGGTATAATACCAACTAGCATGTTCCCGGCGAGTCCTGTCCGGTGTACTCATAACCCAATGAGCACCTGTATATATCTTAGATGAACCAACTGACACCAGTGGCTTGTGAGACCAGCCACCGCCCCTCGTCGGGGTCTCGACTGTATACACTAGTCTACTAATGGAGTATCGATGCCCAGTCTCGAAACTCCCACGACTAGGGATCTTTTAAGGATGTGCTTATAGACCCCAGCTCCCACGTATATGATCGCCCTCATACTGCTGGTAGTCAAGCAAGAATTCTAGGGGCTCTATCAACGTGTAATAGCGACTCGTAAGGTCACCTAAAGCAGTACACGATGATAAAGATAAACCAGATAGCATACTATCATCTCGAGTAAGACTGTCCTACCGGCATAGGTCCTCCCTCAATCATTGCAATCACGTGCCTGTGATCCAATAATTGACTCTGAGGGCACTATATCCAACAATCTCCCAGTTGCACTCAAGGCTAATTATTGCGATGTCGCATACTCACAGCCCGTGTGATACCGAACACCCAACTCCTCTACTAGTCAGTCTTACAAAGCTCGTTTGCGAAACTATTTCGTTCGAGGAATAGCCTCAGTGAGTGGATCCGCTGTGATGTTTCTTTCTAGGTCTCTCTATATCTCAAGTTCGCGGAGAAAGCCATCTCCCGAAATGAGCAATACCTGTCTTAGAATATGTCTGGATATCTGATGGGACCTAGCTCATAAATGAACTCCAAATCCAAACTTCTTAGACTGTATCGTCAACTGAACTTAATCAGTATCCTGCGCCACCCTTCCCTCAGTATCCACCTGGACCACCTGTCCAAAATACTGCCCCTCGTCAGAGGGAAAACTATAACTCTGACAGCCACTCTGCCATCCAGGTCACCTTGGAAGCCTGGAATGATAACCGTCTCCCAAAAGAGGCTGCCGTTATCATATCCCTAGAACATTCACTTATGTTCTAAAACTGCTTCCGAATGTTTCTCCAGGATTCGATTAATATCAACTTATTGCATCTCCTGCAAAAACAACATCTGGTGTGGTACTTGACATCTCATGATTGACTCAATTGCCTAAGCAAGTGATCTGCCAATCATGCACATCCCTCTCCCCTTTAGTCTGTAAGACACCTTTAGAGAGGGTGACTCCATCACCTGCAGGTACACTACGATGCCAGGAGTTGTCAATTGTAAATACTCTTAGAATGCTGTCTAAGTACCCTGATTGGGAAACCACCCAAATCTAGATCTAAAACCATAGATCTAGTAACCAGAATGTACGATATAAGATCCAATTCCTATGTGGAGAAACTACTGTGTGACAACCAAAGTATAACCGATCGTAGTATAGGAATATCACTTCCTACTCTGTGTATGTCATCAAATACCAGGACATCACACTCTACTACCTTCTTAACAGATCCATCCCCTTATTCTGATGAAGTCAAACCTATGACTATCACATCAGAAATAGATGATCAATCTCCGCTATATCTGCTTTAGTCTATAAATAGACATAAGCCTGATGTCCACCAATGCTTCCGCTGCTCCCACTGACTACGACAACTCTCTGGCAGAGTCATATACACGTGCACTTCTAAAGCTAGTTTAGAATGACGCTATATTCATCCTCCTGCTGGGTCTCACAGTCTGGAACAACAGCAATGGCAAGTCTGGGTAAACAAGAACCTCCCTGCCACCGTCCTTGAGCATACCGAAGTACCTCTCGAGCGCCTAATGTTACCCACTTTATCTGCGGAGTGGCCAATGGAATGTTAAACCAGATTGAATCTTTAGGTTCTTATCAAATCTTCAGTAATCGTTTGCGGTTCTGGAATCACTTCCAGTTCTACCATACTCCCACTACTGTTTTCTGAAAAAAAATCCATTTTTATTAAAACCGTGGCGAGTCTAGAACAATATCACTATTGATCTTCTAGATGGTAGAAAGTCAACCCTCGTCATAGCCCGGGTCAACCCACAAACAGCCATTACAGAAACGTGCCTTGAGTTATCCGGAGTCTGGTTTTAAGCATAAGCCGGACAACTCCCCGTACCTTAACAATGTCAAGATATGAACTGTTCTATATCCAATATAGAAATAGAGGCACTGATTTAATTGGAACCAAATTCAAATCATGCAGCTGTCTTCAGTGCATGTTAACTAAATGGAAGGAGGCCGATCAGCGTTACTCAACTTAGGAATGCTTCCAATTATGAGTAACCTGAAAGAGAAGCAAGTTCTCTTAATTATCACTATCAATCGAATACCATACACAAGTATCTACATCTTCGATCACCTTGAAGAATCCTGATACTTGTAATACCTGGTTCTCTACTTTATTCTTATACCTATAACTTCTCAAAACTTGGACCCTGTGTTTCGACGAAACACCTGTCTAAGAACCAGAGAAGTCATAAGTAAACAGAATATAGTACGAGGACCTACCCCTCTGTCCTAATGGACACTGGACAATACACAAAACTCTGTATAAGTCCGCTGAGTCTAACAACTCATTCACTGTGTGTCGTAGGTTGAAAACTGTACTTATGGTTAAAAAGTATTACACCGCTGTTTAATGCTCCTTACCTAACCATCCACTGATATAGGTAAATGTTATGGACATAATCTCAAAAAGGTATATCTCACTCTAAGAAAATAGACGTACAGATATATCAATTTGAAATTGGTGCACAAGAACGGATATTCAAAACCATATATTTGCCGTCCGGCAAACAACCCAGGTGGCTTCCTCAAATATCACCAATTATAACGAATCCCGATATAATAAGGGCGATCACCTAATTCCCAATAACTTACTCCCACTCATCATCTGTAAAATCATACAGATGTGAGAATCAAACCTGGTAAATACATACCCTGGAGCAAGTGTCTAATTGGGAAATCAGTTTTCTTTTAACAGTACACAGTGAAACTGAAATATTGAAATGTTTCGATAGGGTATCCTGGTATTCCTAGTAATGCCTCTTCTATTATCCAGATTCACAACTGTAACC
This sequence comes from Agapanthus africanus, assembly GCA_030015575.1. Lineage (NCBI taxonomy): Eukaryota > Viridiplantae > Streptophyta > Magnoliopsida > Asparagales > Amaryllidaceae > Agapanthus > Agapanthus africanus. The sequence continues at coordinate 297,683,187 of CM057347.1, forward strand.
GTATAATTCTTTACCATCTCTCCAAATCCCTTTATATGTCTTTAGTCATTACCTTCTGCACACCCCTTTAGGCCAAATGGTTTTCTTCCTTCCCTACCGTTCGGCACTAGCCTATGGTTTGAAAGAAGACTATCCAATAAGCATAATGGGTGTACTGTCCTAATCCTAGGAGCACTCGCAATGCGAGAGAAGGCGAAGATAAGAGACAACCGAATGAACCTTATTCCTATTTCTCCTGAACCAGGATCCATCCCCGAACTGGAACAAGTTCCTTTCGAGTTCGTATACAACCATACGATGGATTATCCAATAAACTTGGGATCTTCGTAGTGATACGGAGTGTCCTGGAGAAATACAAAGGTGATTTAGGATTGGCGAAGAAATACTTGGTTTGGTCGTGAATAGCAGTCACAATTTACTTTGCCCTCTTACTAATCTCTTTCTTTGTCTTAACTTAATACCTTCTGCACACCATCGTTATGCTAATTGGTTTTCTTCATTCCCCACCGTTCGGCACCAACCTAAGGTTTGGAAGAAGACTATCCAATTTGCGTAATAGGTGTACTATCTCCTAAATCAAGGAATACTCGCAACGTGAGAGAAGGTGAAAGGAAAAGACAGCTGAATAGTCCTATTCGTTTTCTCCAGAACCAGAAACCATCCTCGAATTCCTTCGAGTTCGTATATAACCATAGGATAGTTTTGTCCAATGGAAGTGGACGTTCGTAGTAATACGGGGTGTCCTGGAGAAAAGGGTAAAAGTAGGAGTGGCAATGAGGTTTGCAACTCTGACAATCCAAAAGCCAGTGTTAAGAAGGTTCGGTCAACTTGGTCACTGAGTCATAGTTTAGGGTCGGGTCAATGGTCGCTGCCAAAGAGAGAGAGAAAAGAAACACTCAGTGTGCACTCTAACCTAGATCAGAATGGTTATCACTTTATCTAATCAGGAAACCTCCCACTGTAACCTCAAATTCTTCTCCAAACCCGAAAGAAGAATTAGTCGGGATCACCCGAGGAGTAAACCAACTCATCAGTGGGAATCAGGATCCAACTATCATCGCATGATAACGTGACGGAATCCACTCACGTCACCACACTCCAGAAGGTATGCGCATGCCTGGCAAGTTTCAGTTTCTTTAGAAACTCCCGATGTGATTTTTACCCCTAGGACCCAAGTGACCTTGACACAGTCAACAAATCAAAGAGTCCTAGTCAAGTTCAACCCGTCATTATCCTGGATTGCATTAAACCCACCCGTACGAGCCCTTGACACAGTCAACAAGGTTGTACGACTGTCCTAACCAATCCCATTAATATGCTACAAAAAAACACTACTTAGCTACCGCACACTATGCCTTGACACAGTCAACAAACGCAGCACGAATACTAAGTAATACTTGTAAGAAATGACGGAAGGCTACGTCTAGTTTTTGGCGAAAAAACTTTTAACGTAATGAACTTGATATAGTTGAAGGAACTGCATAGTTTTTATAAAAAATATAGTGACGAAAACCTTTGCTAAAGAGGTCACTCCCGGTGAAGGGATCTCGGCTCTTTCCCCGTAGAATGAGGTGCAGGATATTCTAACTGAATACCACGATACAAAGCAAAAGTCAATCGGCTATAGTGAAGTTATTACCCTGACGCAAACTTCTGTCCAAGGGGTCACTCCCGGTGAAGAGATCTCGGCCCTTGCCTCGTCGACTGAGGTGCTGGATATTCATAACCGAATACCACTGTGCAAAACAAAAGAGAACGTCCTTGCAATAACAGCTTTTTGAAAAATGTTCTAACAACATCAGAATATGTTTGTTTAGCTTGCATTGATCCGAATCAATGCAGTCCCATCAATTGATCACACCAATAAAGAACGAAAATAATGATGTACGTATATGCATCCGCATTCGCCACTGGGTCCCGTCATCACCCGTTAGGTTACTTAACTAACGACAGAGCGGGGACTGGACTAGCGCGGATGCAAAACATATACAACATCTACTAGTATATATATCAATATATAATATTCGCTCAAGGCGTGATAAAATGCAACATCACAGAAATGTAATCAGCATCACAGAACAATACAGATATCTGGGATCCCCGGGTTTCACAGAGCCGCTACTGAAACCCGACGTTCCCCTGGTCGTGTGGATAGCCTGTGCAATGAAATCCTAGACCCCTACGAGCGCGGCAAGTTACCCGCCAAAACCTGAAGCGAGGCAGCCCCCTTCAGCAACGTGAATGGACCACCCAGCACTTCATGGAATCCGGTAACTTGGGCACCCCTCCTGGGTCAACCTGTACCCCCTACGAGTGCGGCGAATAACCCGCCAATTCTAGAGTAAAGCCCCCTCTATCTCAATGCCATGAGATGCGGGCCCGTTGCCCTCTAGAACCCGGCTATCCGTGCACCCCTCCTTAGGGTAATCCTAGTACAGAAAGTAAAATATATATACAACGGGTACATCGATCTCGACCCGGTCGTGCCCCAAAAGAATAATACAAACAGGCAGTGACGGCAGTCCACATGTCGGACGCTCTCCCCGCAATATTAAATGTACATATAAAACAAAACTGTACTACCACTGCAACCAGGCTATCCCCCACGACCGATCCGCAATACCACAGCAATACACAGAACGTCAACGTGAATGTCACGTTCGCAAATCCGTCTAACCGGGCTATAGCAGTTAGACAGGATTTACTGATCAAGTGACATTCACGGTCGCAGATATAATGTAAATACTGTGAACTAGCATGTTTAAAATATCCGATCGAACAAATATACCCAAGTGGGCCCCAAGCACTACTGTAGCACTCACAGAAAATCTAGGCCCAAAAAGAATGTCCCAAAACCCATATTTTCAAGTCCAAGAGCCTCTGAAAAAATTTGGCGCCACGTGGACATATTATGGCCGCGGAACCGCGGCCAATGCATGGGTTTGGCCGCGGTTCCGCGGTGGAAAAGTGGAATCAGGTCACCAAATTTTTGCAGAATTCTTAGAACACCCTGCACATCATTCTGAAACAACCTGAAAAATTTTTCGAGCCAAAAATATTTCGACAGAAACTGATGTACATGAAAATGCGGTTTTGGGATTTTTGTTCAATCGGAAATGTAAACACATTAGACAAAGCTAGACTAGGTTAATGGCGAGGCTCTGATACCATGTTGCGCCACGGCAGCGCCCCGGCCTTCTACTCGAGGCCAAAATGCGGAATCAAAATTTTTTCTTAACTTTAACCGGCGCTACCGCGGACAATATACCCGGATCGTAACCATTAACCTAATCCTAGCTATCAAGAGAATAGGGTAGAGAGCTATACCAAGCGATCCGTGTCCTTCGGTCTTCGTCTCCACTCCGATCTCCCGTGGAATCTCCGTCCATCGCCTCCTCGTCGAAACGGGCACCACATCGCCGGGTTCTTTTACGGGCTCCCACCTCTGGACCGAAGCAACTCGGGCGCGAAGTTGGCGAGCCGACGCGTCCAAGAGATGCTGTAGATTAGTGTAGAAAACCTTTGTCTCAATGGGGTGAAGTTGCCTTGGTGATGGAGGAATAGAATGAAAGAACTTTGGAGAGAGGTTGAGAATTTAGCAAGCATGAATGAGATGAATCAATTTCCCTCACCAAAAATGAAAACCTCTCCTCCTCTCATCAAAAGTGGCCGGCCCCCTCATATCTCAAAATGGTGGAGGGAATAAACAAACACAAGAAGGAAGGTGAGTGTAGGAAAAGTAGAAAGGTGACCATATCAAAAGGTTATGATAACAATATCATATCAAAATCAAATCCATCCTAATCCTTTCTAATCTCAATAAAGCAAGCCATCATGAAAAAGCAAAGATGCTTAACCTTTCATAATTCCACAAAAGAAAGAAACCCCTCCACAATAAGTTATTTGCAAACTTGAAAATAACCCCTTCCATCACAAAAGTCCGGCCGTGAAGGAACAAAGAAAAAACCGGCCGGAATGGAATACAAACTGGAAACTTTAGAAAACTGATCCTGTAATAAATTACAGGAAAACCCCGCTACTGCATATGCATGCCCGCATCTGTGTTCCCACTGAATACAAATGCAAAGAGACAAAATCTACACTGTCTAATACTAGGATCCGGCTTAAGCCAAAGCCGGCTAGTAAAATCCGTCCAATCACGATCCGTGCAATACCACACGTATCTGATTGAACCCTGCCATATCTCCATACGGCCTCTACAGCGTTTCGCCCGAAACTTGAGTAACTGTCTGTGTGGGGGACTCTAAAGACTCGTCAATACTATGGCTGTGGATTTAACCACTAGCACGTCAGAGGTATTGGCCATACGTGACGGGCTACCAGCTATTGACTAAAAGGGACGTCGATGAGCGAACTCATCCTGACACCCTACTGAGCCTGTCAGTGACAATATCCGTACAGTCCGGTCCGTTCGTCTATGAGTATCGCATGGCGGGCCTAGGGGGTTGGTAAAAGTCAGACCCCCAAAAGCGGTACAAGTCGTGTCGGAGTGTATCCCAGAACACCCTGAGATACTACAGGAATACCTACCAGTAAATCTCCTGCCTCGGCCGAGGACTTTGTGTAATGGCACTCCTAGACACACCGCGACCTCACCCCCAATACCGGGAGAGACGAACCCCTGCAGATCCGCTCACTGCCTCCATGTGGCTCGGGACTATACCCGACTAAAACTGTTTGCACGACTCCTTTGAGCCATGGTAGGGTAGTAATCAAAGCACAGTGGGAACTCACACGAGACAAATGACGATCTCAGGTCGATGAACTAAACTGTACACATGTCACCAGGGAACTGCCATCTGACGTCAGGTATAATACCAACTAGCATGTTCCCGGCGAGTCCTATCCGGTGTACTCATAACCCAATGAGCACCTGTATATATCTTAGGTGAACCAACTGACACCAGTGGCTTGTGAGACCGGCCACCGCCCCTCGTCGGGGTCTCGACTGTATACACTAGTCTACTAATGGAGTATCGATGCCCAGTCTCGAAACTCCCACGACTAGGGACCTTTTAAGGATGTGCTTATAGACCCCAGCTCCCACGTATATGATCGCCCTCATACTGCTGGTAGTCAAGCAAGAATCCTAGGGGCTCTATCAACGTGTAATAGCGACTCGTAAGGTCACCTAAAGCAGTACACGATGATAAAGATAAACCAGATAGCATACTATCATCTCGAGTAAGACTGTCCTACCGGCATAGGTCCTCTCTCAATCATTGCAATCACGTGCCTGTGATCCAATAATTGACTCTGAGGGCACTATATCCAACACATATCTTATATGAAGGGGTAGGCAGCTGATTTGATCGGAACCCTATTCAATAGGTATGCAACTTCATAAGTGCATAACTCCCTAAAAGGAAATAGGAAACTCAGTAGTACTCATCGTAGAGTGCACCATATCATATAGGGCGTGATTGCTCCGCCCCGATACACCGACGTACTCTGGTGTATGTGGAGGAATAATGCTGAGAGAGAATCTCATTCTTAGAATAGTCCAGGAATCCCGTGCTCAAGTATTCTCCTCCCTGATCACATCAAAGGACATAATATGTATATCCATTTTGGTTCTCTACTTCTAACTTATATTCTGTGAATATCTCAAAAGGTTCGGACTTGTGTTTCAACAGAAACATATGTCTGAATCTTGAGAGATCATCAGAGAATGTAATGAAGTACAAAGAACCGGTCTTGGCATGTGTAGACAGGGGACCTTCATACATCAACATGTATCATCCCAAGAGTTCACTAACTCTTTCTTTGTTTCCAGTAAACGGAGCTATGGTCATCTTATCTTTGTGGCATGACCGACAAGTTTCACAAGATGTAAATTCAAACTAATTTAAATATGCATCTATATGTAACTTCAGGTAGTCGGGTCACATTGATATGACCTTGTCTACAATACCTCAAGAAGGATTCGTTCATTTCTGAACTCTTCCTCTTGTGTGTGTTCTGTATACTAAGAACTGTAGTTTGATTTAGAACGTCAATGTTTTTAGATAACGTGCCTGAACCGATCAACTCTTGATATAGGAAATGTTCAAAACATTATCCAACAATACAAAATTATATCCTTTCTTTACTTATAAAGAGACTGATATGATGTTGTACATCAGGTTCGGTATCTAATAACATTCGTTCAGAATCAATGTATTCTGGTAATACAGAGTGACAGTGACCAACAGACTTGGCTGCAATACTTGCACCGTTTTCTGTCTCATGAAACCTATCACTCGTTCTCAGTTCTCTACCTTTCTGTAGCCCATGTAACATATTACATATGTGGGATCCTGATCCGGTATCAAATACCCAAGACGTAAAGGGCACTGAGAAACAGTTCTCTGTAATGAACACACCCGAAGATGATGCATCATCATGCACTTTCTTCGTTTGGGCGGCACGGGAATTCTGGTAATCCCCTAATTTCCTGCTCTGTCCTATAACAATTATAAGTTGGAGCGGGACCAACGTTCCCCTAGCACAGTATAACAAGCGGGTTCGGTCAATACATCCGTATTATTATCTTGATTAAGGTGTGACATGGTCGCTACCTAGAGAGAGAGAGAAGAAAACACTCTGCGTGCGCTCTTGCAAGATCAGATTGGTTATTATTTTATCTAATCAGGATGGTTCCCACTGTTTTTATCAAATCTTCCTTCAAACCCTAAAAGGAAAGACTAGCCAGGATTAATTACACTCTATAACTTCGCCGATCATTCAGCCAGGCCAGTGTCGGTACTTTGAGGGAGGTTCCCCGTGCTTTCGCACGGACCTAATTAAAGTAAATCTCGTTTTCCCAGAGGCGTAATCCCGTTGACACCTTTCTGGACACCTACTTGATCGGCTAATTGTAATGTGTAAAACTCTTCCAGGAGTAACAATTACTCATAGTGGGTATCGAGATCCAACTATCTCATAGAAAGTATGCAATTTCATTGCAAATTTCAATACTTGAAATTCCCGATAATTTTGCCCCTAACGTGCTATGACCTTGACGAAAGCCAACAAACAATAGCCCGCTAGTCAAGTTCAACCCATACATTTCTTGACTGAATTAAACTGTAACGTTTCAAAATAATAACATATTATTTTTGGGAATTTTTATAATTTAATATTATTTTAATGAATATTTTAATATTCTGGTATAATTAAATAAAAATAAATGGGGAAAAATTATGGAAAATTCTGAAATAGGGTATTTTATGGAATTATGCCATTTTTTAAGTTTTTATGATTAGTTATGTGCTAATTTAGTGCTAATCGCGATTAAAAATCGCTAATCGGATTTTTAGCATTTTTGTGCAAAAATGTGCACATATCATTTTCCACACTTGTTACATGTTTTGGGGATATGGTTGCTTAGGGTTTGCCCTTGAGTGAGAAGGAAGAGAAAAGAAAAAGAAAAGATAAAGGTTTCATGAGAGAGAGAGAGAGACTAAGTCAACCTTCACCTTTTTGAACCATACTCCCATCATTTTGCTTCTCATTTTCTCTCTCCCCTCTCCATGAGCTGCTGCTGCTCCCTCTCCCTCTCTCTCCCTCTTCACAAAAACCCTAGATCCACCATGAAATCAACCTCAAAACCCTATTCCCATTTCACAAAAAATGTTCCCGAGCTCACTAGCTACACATTGAACCTAGCAAGATTGGATTTGGAGGACTTTGAGCAACTCAAGAATTTTCTTGAGTTGCCAATGGAGGTAAATTCTGCACCTATTAGAGTAGTATTTCATTTCTTGTGCATCAATTCTAGTTTCATGTCGATATGGTGTCGTTTTGAGGACTTTTGAGAATTCTAGTTAGGGTTTAGGGTTTGATCTGAAATCAAAGTGAAATTGAGGCTTGTTGTGACCTTAGAACCCCTTGTGTGATGTTAAATTGGACCCAAACCTGAACTAGAAACCAGAATACGGATTTATGGAATTGATATCGGGGAAAACTGTAATTCTGGGATTGTTTTTGGGAATCTACTTTCACCCGAGACACCTAAAAATAAAATTGACTTGACAGAGAGATGTGCAGGCACCATAAAACCACCACCCAAAGCCCCAGCCCCTGACTCCACTTCATGGCCGTAGATAAATCCCTTCTGGCCGCAATTTGCGGCCAGAGCATGGGTTCTGGGCTCCGTATTTGTTCTGTAGCTTGATACCCTATAAATTAGACCCTTGGTATATGCAACTTTGGCTGATTCCATTCAGGGTAGAATCTGGGATGATTTTCTTGTGTTGGTGCATGATTTACGACTTGTTTTAGCATGGATTTTGGTATTTGGTGATTCATTCCTGTCGGGTGGCGTTTGGACGTCAACGACAAGTGGATATTGATCGTGTCTACATGCGAGACGATAGGTTTTCACCTATGCGAGGAGCGTGTGCTGTTTTGGCTTTCCGATGTGATTTTCATGTGCTTTAGCATTTATGATATACGTGTAGATACCCGACGTGATGTTGAGGTGAAGAAGATGAAGATGGCGACATCGGTATCGGCACACGAGAAGCAAGGTGAATAGATTTATATCTATGGGGAGAAGTCGGGTGGATGGCGTATAGCACCCCCGCAGTCCGTGGTGATGTATACGAATACGTATACACACATATATTTATTATATGTTCTTTGAGATTATTGATGGTAATAATGGAATTATTGATGATAAGGATGTATTGGTTTAGTATAGTGCGAAACCCTAGAGTAGTGGTTGCACCCACACATACACGTACACATATACTTGCATACATTCTTTCATTATCTGTGCGCATATAGAGGTGTGTATATCTACACATGGGTATGGGACTATGTGTTCATATACGGGATTGAGGATGATACGTGGGATTGAGATAAGTCGATGAGGTTTGATTGAGGCCGTGAGATTCGGCGATATGGCAGAGTTCGTATTCGAGACACGACATGATGACTCAGCGGGTCCTTTGACGAAGTGTTTCATACTCGTGCATGTATATATTGATGATGTCGTTGTACTAGGCTTAGGTCAGTACCCCAGATTTGGGATGCCGTATGACGATTTACCGTACGAGCTTTGTATTGATGTCAGATCCGCACTCATGACTCGAGGATGTTATATGATATACTGTATCGTACGTGATACTATTGAGGCGGGTTCACCGACTATTGTATATATATGTTTATATTGACTCAGATTTAGGTGGTTTTCATACCCCTCCCGATTGAATTGATTGTTGGGTTCGTAGTTCGCATAGTAGGCGTTAGACTAGACCCGAGTCATACCTATTTCAAAAACTAACGAATCAGGGGTATTTTAAAGATAGGAAAAAGGGATTCTACGGATATTTTCAAACGACACATCTTTTCTTAAAACACCGTAGCCCTTATTTTACCAAAAACCCTGATTCGTCTTATTTCAAAAGGCAAGGCTGCATGATATATTTATTGAGATAGAGTCTGTACTGTTGCGTTGATTATTTGATTCCGTATACTCATGCTATTTGCATTGCATTGCTTGTGTTTATTGATATACTACAGTCATGCTGCTAGGACACCAGCACCATTATCGATGATGCGTATGTTCCACGTACACTTGTTTGCCGGCTCACACACTTCATCATCGATAATTGCCATGTCACTACACTGTAGTACTGTTGCATTCAGGATATGATTCTTGCATGACAGACTGATTTGCTTACATTTCTTTTACATGTCACATACATCATGCTTTTCGATTATACGCATTGAGAGTTGCTATTTCCATGATATTTCCGGATTTGGGAACCGTGGGTATTTCAAAGGAGAATATGTCATTGCTTTAAAAACCCGGTTACCCTTGATATGATATTTCAGTGCGTCCACCATGTGTTTTCTCGGTACTGAGAGCGACATGTGAAACCCGATTCGAGGAGTGGACGAGCCGATTGCGGGTACATGGTAGACCCGGTATGGTTCCCCTCGGCAAGATGATCGATGGACTTTGCCGATTGAGCCTGGAGGCGGGCGAGTACCTACCGGTGATTGGTTGGACCTGGTGGTTATCCAGAGGATACCGGCCAGAGTCAATAGACGGATATGGGCGTACTGCTGTGGCCGAGGGCCGATTCCGCAGACAGAGCTCGATATATGAGGATTTACATGCCGATGCTGGACACAGTTTTCATGATGTTTTCGAGTGTCGATGCTGGACACTCCGGTTCCATGATTTTGACGTGTCGCGAGGGACACAGGTGGTTTATATTCTCATATTTCCATGCATACTGATGATATTTACATGCATGATGGTTATTGTCATTGGGTGGCGAGTGGACGGGATCCACGTACATGCAGATACATTGATCATACCTCATATTTATGATATGCTATTACCTGAGGCACTGGCACGAGCACTTGGCACTACACTCATGTATAGAGATTACATTGCCAGTTTAGCATGCTTCAGACTTATTCATATTGAGGTTTATATTTATTTGATCGTATTGACCTAGGATGGGTCATACATTCGATCTCTGCTTGTAGAAATTTTCTATTCACGAGTTGGCAACTCACCCCCGTTGTGCCACAGTTCTTGCAGGTTTTTGCCGTACAGATTCCATAGCGGCATTTCTGGCATACTACTTCTATATGGGTGACTTGCTTTGGTAGGTGGGTTCTTTTGTATCAGAACCACCATTGTACATTTATTATTCATTGTATCTAGAAATTCCATCAACCAAAACTTGTATATTGTTTCAGACTTAGACACAGTGATGTATTATTTTGACCTTAGAGCCGCGCTTGTAGTATTATGGTTTTCTGGCTGTTTTGAGTTTCTTTTTGGGTTTTGATCCTCGCCCTTTGGCGTTGTATATTATTATTGCTTGCGTGGTTGTGACCGTCGATTGACGAAGAGCTAGCTCCCGCTAGGGGATGCCTTTTATCATTTCATATATATTATTCTTGTTGTACCCCGTTCGGGGCCAGTTTTTACAAAGGAAACTCTGCCGAAATTTCCACAAAAGACTACACATTTAAAAAGAAATGCATTTTCAGCTTATTTATTTAAAGACTTTGATTTTCAAAACATGTTTTCTTTACTTTTTAAAACCAGTTTTCTTTATTTACTTCTTAAAATGGTTTTAGATTTCTGGGATTTTGGCTTACTTGGATCAGATGGGGTCCTATAGGCTTCATATGGTTTAAGGGCTAGTCACGTGCTCTTTCGGGTCGTGACAAAATTGGTATCAGAGCGCTAGGTTAACCTTGGTTCGAGTCTAAGTTTGACTATGTGGAGCCTGGGGCGTTTATATATACGGAACTTAGGCTTGACCTTACGAAACTTAGACTTAGTCGAGCGGGTATTATACCCGAACTTTCGTCGCATAGGATGACCCTTGGTTGATGGAGTAGGTAGCTTGAGTAGAGGGACGTACCGTACGTATGTTCCGCGGCATACTTAAGACACGCCACTCCGCTTAAGAAACCTTAGGATATGCATTTCCTTGCACAGTATTATATTCATTCTTATGATCTATCCTCATCGATACTGGTTATGATTTTGCTACCACGATTGTACGGGAAGAGTGAGCTACGGCTCAAGTTGAGTCAGCATGAGCTCGTTGTGGACGAGGACTGACCAGGGCGTGATTCCAGAGACATACGATTACATAGAGGATTTGTGTATTGTGTTTTCGCGCCGTGAGCGCTTGACAGATCGCTGTTGCGAGATTTCTCGGATGTACCGGTCGGTACCAGAGGATTGGGCCACTGATAGAGGCCAGCCAGGATGTGACGACCATTGATATATCGCTTATTCATGATGATTGAGGCGCTGTTCAGTGTACGGACGAATGAGCCAGTTGTTGCTACAAATGACGAGATATCGCCCAGATGATTGGAGCTACTGCAGCTTGAGCATATACTTAGAGATAGACGGTGAGTCGCTAGTCACCAAGGATGAATGACTAGGACATGTGGTTCGTTCGCTTACCCCGATGCGAGGTCATCAGGTAGATTGATTCCAGCTAGAGGCGACTTCACGCAGATTCGTTGAGAGTCGATTAAGACGATTGAATGTCAGGAACCCATTTTCCAAGTTTAAAGTATTCGGAAAGACATGCAAGCGATTTTATGGACCCTCTAGAAGAATGAAACCCTAACTCGACATAATGATCGTGTGAAAGCCTTTGAACCTTAGGGTTTGCGGCAGTTCCGCGGCGCCATTAGTGAGGCTTGGGTTTGCCCTTCTACGGCTGGACCACCGATGCTGTGGTATGTACTCGATACTATTAAACTGTACCCAAAACGTTGAGCTCTTGGGGGATTATGAGGTTCTGACGAGTCGATCGGATGGTTCGACATCATTCGGATATCATTTGATGGGACACACTGCTGGGAGACTCCGGATACGAGCATAGACGTTGGAGCGCAGTCCGTGCAGCCACGATGAGATGAGTCCGAATCAGTCGATATTAAAGCAGAGGGAAGTAAAGGGGTCCGCATGAGATTTCGACAAGATGATGTTCCACTCCGCTGACATCAGAGATGCGATATGCACGCTAAGGACGTGTTCGGCTAGATATCTTCTACTGAGTAATGAAGATACCGAGTTTATGATTTCGAGTCCGTGTGAGGGACTTCGGATGGACCGTAGCCGAGGGCATTGCAGTGCGCAGATAGAGACGCGACGTCGAAATGGACGATGATACAGACAAGCGTGACAAGAAGTTTGTGCGAGATGCAGACAAGCTGTTACTACTCCCCATTAAGATTAAAGGTCGGATATGTCTACAGAGGCATTGGGATGTGACCAGCTTCCGAGGAGATGCTGTGCTGAGGACGCGGATGTCCAGAGAGCGAGAAAAGATTGTGTAAGAGTGCCAGCCTCCGTACAGTTCGGCGTAGGCGAGATTGGAAGGGACCTTGAGCAGGATTCCTTCTAGGACACTGCTGCAATAAGAATTGCACCCAAGATCGGATGTGTGATGTGTATTCAGAGGACCAGAGGTCGGCGCCAGAGATGTGCTGCTTTACGAGCGGTTGTGAGGATTGACCGAGAGATGACCAGAAAAGTGCCAGAACGGAATCGTTTCCGTTAGCATACCTGACCGGGCCGATGAGCCGATGGATTGCGAGATTGGTAATCCACAGGGAAGATAAGGAACCAGAGGCAGAGGACGCCAGCCGCGAGCAAGAGGCAAGTAGATATTTTGCGCTGCTAGCATTGGATGTACCGGCACCTTCTCGACTTTGAAGGAGGATATACCGACGACAGTATTTATGATTTGTGGTTTTATGATTTGACTATCACGTATCCGTCACTTGGGATTTCGGTATTTTGGGTGATCTATTCACCTGATTTAGTCTTGATGACTGAGTTTTATGGATTTCATACGGTTGATTGGATTTGGTTCATATCTTACGCTCACGATTTGATTTTTTGCACTCGGTATAGCTTATATGTGCTTGTAGTGCATTGATATGTGCTTTGTGCACGCAGTTGCACACGTTTATGATTTTCTTTACACCCGGGTACGCTTGGTGTTGCTGCTTTCGCATTTGAGTTATTGTTGAGTATTTGTGCATGGGATGCACCAGTTCTATGTTTCTTGCGTTTATCGCACCAGATTTGTATTTCGTGCCTTTGTTGCACCGGATTTATATTTTGTGCACCATGGTTGCACCTACTGGGTATTGATACCTTGCACATAGTTATTATTCTTGAGGTATTGATTGTGATTTCATGCCTACTTTATGCCGGTGATTTGATTTATGCTCCCAGCATAGTTTTCATGCACTTTTAGTGTTTTGATTTGATTTGTGCATGCTGATGCACACGGTTGTGAGATATTCCCATCGCGATGCACCTGATTTTGATTGAGCCGCATCATATCGTCGATTTTGACCCTGATATTGATGATTGATTCTTGCACTCCGTGCTTTTGATTGGACTTACGCGTGTTCGGCGTTTGCTATTGGATTTTGTGATTTCGTGCATGTTGAGTGCGCAGGGTTTAGATTTTCATTCGTGCACGATGGATGCACCGATTTGAATTTTCGCGCATGTTGGGCGCATGTTTTGAGACACGATTTTGGTGTACACTAGATGCACTAAATCGAGATTTTTTCGTGCATGTCAGATGCACCTGATTTGGCTGTCAGGCACACACATTGCCTAGGACAGATACTTCGTGCACACCCGTTGCACCTAGATGTTGTTTTATGCACCTGTATGGCACATATATGGACTTTGATTTCCGTGCGCACCGGACGCACAGGGTGGTGTTATGTGCATTTTTGGGATTTATTCCTTTTGGAGCAGTACGTTTTTATGATATTTGATATTCGTTTTGTACTGAGCAGGACTAGTCAGAGGATAGTACCTGGATATATTTTGCATGCATTGATAGTTATCGAAGGGATTTCCAAAAAGCGAGCTATAGTCTCAGTATATACCTACGTGTCCGATATGACACGAAACATTTTAAAAATAAGGAAACCCTTCTAAATTGTTTTCAAAATGGTGGAACGTACATAGTAAACAAAGGATATATACATATACGGTTATTTTCTTATGAAAAACGTCCGCCACTGTGCAGTGTTATGCGCATCGCACAGCGACTTAAAAAGATTTGGCATGCATTTACATCAGCTATTCACATGTATAGATTGGATGTCTACATGTATAGTTCTGATCTATATCATATTGGTTTTGTATTGGATTTGAAATTTGTGTCTTTACCCTGACTCCGATGATTACGGGATGCTTGACGGAGTTTTGTTTTTGAGTTATCTGCTCAGTACTCATGCGCATGCATTGCGCTATGATGTTTTATGTATTGATGATTCGAAGCCCCGACGACTTGGAACCTGTATTGAAATATTTTAGTATTTGGGGGTTTAAATTTAAATTCGGGGACCGAATTTCTTTAAGAGGGGTAGATTGTAATGTTTCAAAATAGTAAAATATTATTTTTGGGAATTTTTATAATTTAATATTATTTTAATGAATATTTTAATATTCTGGTATAATTAAATACAAATAAATGGGGAAAAATTATGGAAAATTCTGAAATAGGGTATTTTATGGAATTATGCCATTTTTTAAGTTTTTATGATTAGTTATGTGCTAATTTAGTGCTAATCGCGATTAAAAATCGCTAATCGGATTTTTAGCATTTTTGTGCAAAAATGTGCACATATCATTTTCCACACTTGTTACATGTTTTGGCGATATGGTTGCTTAGGGTTTGCCCTTGAGTGAGAAGGAAGTGAAAAGAAAAAGAAAAGATAAAGGTTTCATGAGAGAGAGAGAGACCAAGTCAACCTTCACCTTTTTGAACCATACTCCCATCATTTTGCTTCTCATTTTCTCTCTCCCCTCTCCATGAGCTGCTGCTGCTCCCTCTCCCTCTCTCTCCCTCTTCACAAAAACCCTAGATCCACCATGAAATCAACCCCAAAACCCTATTCCCATTTCACAAAAAATGTTCCCGAGCTCACTAGCTACACATTGAACCTAGCAAGATTGGATTTGGAGGACTTTGAGCAACTCAAGAATTTTCTTGAGTTGCCAAAGGAGGTAAATTCTGCACCTATTAGAGTAGTATTTCATTTCTTGTGCATCAATTCTAGTTTCATGTCGATATGGTGTCGTTTTGAGGACTTTTGAGAATTCTAGTTAGGGTTTAGGGTTTGATCTGAAATCAAAGTGAAATTGAGGCTTGTTGTGACCTTAGAACCCCTTGTGTGATGTTAAATTGGACCCAAACCTGAACTAGAAACCAGAATACGGATTTATGGAATTGATATCGGGGAAAACTGTAATTCTGGGATTGTTTTTGGTAATCTGCTTTCACCCGGGACACCTAAAAATAAAATTTACTTGACAGAGAGATGTGCAGGCACCCTGAAAGCACCACCCAAAGCCTCAGCCCCTGACTCCACTTCATGGCCGCAGATAAATCCCTTCTGGCAGCAATTTGCGGCCAGAGCATGGGTTTTGGGCTCCGTATTTGTTCTGTAGCTTGATACCCTATAAATTAGACCCTTGGTATATGCAACTTTGGCTGATTCTATTCAGGGTAGAATCTGGGATGATTTTCTTGTGTTGGCGCATGATTTACGACTTGTTTTAGCATGGATTTTGGTATTTGGTGATTCATTCCTGTCGGGTGGCGTTTGGACGTCAACGACAAGTGGATATTGATCGTGTCTACATGCGAGACGATAGGTTTTCACCTATGCGAGTAGCGTGTGCTGTTTTGGCTTTCCGATGTGATTTTCATGTGCTTTAGATTTGTAACATACGTGTAGGTACCCGACGTGATGTTGAGGCGAAGAAGATGAAGATGGCGACATCGGCATCGGCATACGAGAAGCAAGGTGAGTAGATTTATATCTACGGGGAGAAGTCGGGTGGATGGCGTATAGCACCCCCGCAGTCCATGGTGATGTATACGAATACGTATACACACATATATTTATTATATGTTCTTTGAGATTATTGATGGTAATAATTGAATTATTGATGAGAAGGATGTATTGGTTTAGTATAGTGCGAAACCCTAGAGTAGTGGTTGCACCCACACATACACGTACACATATACTTGCATACATTCTTTCATTATCTGTGCGCATATGGAGGTGTGTATATCTACACATGGGTATAGGACTATGTGTTTATATACGGGATTGAGGATGATACGTGGGATTGAGATGAGTCGATGAGGTTTGATTGAGGCCGTGAGATTCGGCGATATGACAGAGTTCGTATTGGAGACACGAAATGATGACTTAGCGGGTCCTTTGATGAAGTATTTCATACTCGTGCATGTATATATTGATGATGTCGTTGTACTAGGCTTAGGTCAGTACCCCAGATTTGGGATGCTGTACGACGATTTACCGTACGAGCTTTGTATTGATGTTAGATCCGCACTCATGACTCGAGGATGTTATATGATATACTGTATCGTACGTGATACTATTGAGGCGGGATCACCGACTATTGTATATATATGTTTATATTGACTCAGATTTAGGTGGTTTTCATACCCCTCCCGACTGACTTGATTGTTGGGTCCGTAGTTCGCATAGTAGGCGTTAGACTAGACCCGAATCATACCTATTTCAAAAACTAAAGAATCGGGGATATTTTAAAGATAGGAAAAAGGGATTCTACGGATATTTTCAAACGACATATCTTTTCTTAAAACACCGTAGCCCTTATTTTACCAAAATCCCTGATTCGTCTTATTTCAAAAGGCAAGGCTGCATGATATATTTATTGAGATAGAGTCTGTACTGTTGCGTTGATTATTCGATTCCGCATACTCATGCTATTTGCATTGCATTACTTGTGTTTATTGATATACTACAGTCATGCTGCTAGGACACCAGCACCATTATCGATGATGCGTATGTTCCACGTACACTTGTTTGCTGGCTCACACACTTCATCATCGATAATTGCCATGTCACTACACTGTAGTACTGTTGCATTCAGGATATGATTCTTGCATGACAGACTGATGTGCTTACATTTCTTTTACATATCACATAAATCATGCTTTCCGATTATACGCATTGAGAGTTGCTATTCCATGATATTTCTGGATTTGGGAACCGTGGTATTTCAAAGGAGAATATGTCATTGCTTTAAAAACCCGGTTACCCTTGATATGATATTTCAGTGCGTCCACCATGTGTTTTCTCGGTGCTGAGAGCGACATGTGAAACCCGATTCGAGGAGTGGACGAGCCGATTGCGGGTACATGGTGGACCCGGTATGGTTCCCCTCGGCAAGATGATCGATGGACTTTGCTGATTATTAGAGATTCTGCGTGTTCAAGTTTTAGTTAAATACCGCAATCAAGACGGTTTCGCACGTAGCTAGCCGGTTGAGTACGGGTCGTCCGCAGGGAGATGGGAGTCTTTTTCTATGTGTTTTAACGAGTTAAGTCCGAGAGTCCAGATTTGTTTGTGATTATCTAAGTGTTAAACTGATATGTAAAGAGAGCTTGTTAGGGTTAGGATTAGGTGAGTTTGAGTTAGGAGTCTCCCACATCTTTCGTTGCCCCTCTTAATATCGGTGTTACGGTAATCGGCAACAACGGGGATTAGCACGACTAGGAAGGAACTTGCGAGTATAAGCTAGGCTTTCCAACGCATAAGTTCTTCCTTTTGGTGCTTGTCCGTCCGTTCTTGGCTCTTAGCCATAACCTCCGGTTAATTCAACCACAACCGGTCTCACTACGGAATCACCGCTATCATGTAGGATAGGGTGCCGTAAGGAGCAGATTGTGGTTCAATTAACGGGAGTCGAATTAAGCTGTTGGGCAAGGAAAGAGTGAGAGAGATTTCCTTCTCTCAAACTTCTCTTATCCTACCCTAACAAGTATGTAACTACTCACACATCATGATACGGAAAAATAAAACAAAACAAAAGAGGAAGATAGAAAGAAAGAGATTAGAAGATAACAACTAGCTATTTGCGACCTCACCTTGGCAAGGATCAAGCGTAAGCATCATGGTTGTGTTAAGGATAAAGAAAAAGAGAGAAGAAAGAAACAACAAGAAATAACAACAACTAGTTAACAAATGAAAATTACAACAATTAACAAGAAAATAAGACAAGCATGATAATAAACGGTTCTTCTTTATTCATCATTCTTCACTCAAAAGCTCACTACAAGTTTTAATGGAGAAGAGATGAGAAGAGGAAGAAGAACATGTATTCTAAAACCTAGAGAAAAAATACAAGATTATGGACCCTTTCCTTCACAAAGTTCTGGGTTATTTATAGGCTGAAAAATGAAAACCTAGGGCAACCACCAGAACACAAACAAAAAGACCAAAATACCCCTGGAAAAGTTTCATCTGCCGCCACCATACGGCCGCGGATCCGCGGCCTAAGCATGCTTAGGCCGCGTTTCCGCGGCCATATAGATGAGTTGGAGGCTCATTCTTTTTGTGCTTCCCTGGTCTTCATTGTACTTAATTCTGGTATATGTATTTTCTCAATTTGTCTTCACGATTTTTCCAGAATTTCTGTTGAGCCAAAGGTGTTTTGATGTGGATGTTTTTGTCATGATTTCCTCGAGCTCCATGTAGATTTCTTGGATCTTGTGCTACCATTGAGCCTTGTGCATGAAAACGACATTGATTTGCCATTTTGTCTTCCTAAACTGGTATCTGGCAACATACGGATGAAGAGCGGAGACCGTGTTTTCTCAGTGGTTGGCAGGAACCCGGATTTTGTCGTGTTTTCCATGAATTTCACCGTTTTTAGAACCGAGAACCTGTATCCTGCAATTGACTAGCAAACACGGCTCAAGAGTATCTACCGATATGCAATGTGATAAAAATTGGGCGGTATGAAAATGCAGAAATCTGATATGAACAAATACCCCCAAACTTATCATTTGCTCGTCCCGAGCAAAGCCAATTTATTCACAAAAAATTTCCTAACCTCACTTTCGCAGGGAACGCGATTGCACTGAGCATATGCAACAAGCCGTTAAACCTCTACGTGTCCCTAGTAGGAGGAGTGTTGTCTCCTGAGGGTTTTCAGCGGATACTACCCACAAAATCCGGTCAAGTTGGTTTTGTAAAATAACTAAGATTCAAACCCTAAAGTTTTGTTTCAGAAAATAACAGTTCTATAATCCCAAGTCTAGACTATCAAACCTTTATTTTTTCACACCTCGCTTCTTATTTAGCTATAGATTTTATATGTCTTTATGTGTAGTGCAAATAGTGTCGTTAAGTTCCAGAAGGATCGATTAAAGTCATCATGTCGCACAATAAAGCCCAGATAACAATTTTAAAAGGATCATATAAGTTTTATAAAGAGTTAAGCATTTTTCAAGTTTCGTTTTCCAGTAAGGTTTCAACTTCAGAATTTCTATCTTCCTTAACAGGAAACTAAGTCGTATTTTTCACTCCACCTTTTTCTTGTTTTCATTTCATACACACCTCTGTGAACGTGCAATAGTCTTTATCATAGAATAAAACCTTCATATCTCCGTTAAATTTTTTTTTATAAAAGCCTGTCTTTTATCAAGATTATTCTCACACAAAGAACCGTTAGGAATTTTAACTCGGAGAGAACACTTGCTTGACTTTGTTTTAATCTGGACTTTCTAGGCTTCTTAGCGAGCTTTGGGCCAATGCACCCAAATCAGTTGATTTTAGGGCATTAGGTGTAGAAACACCCCAGCAGACTTAATTACTCAAGTTACCTAGGTCCAAAAACAAAAGACAGTTTGGCGTGAAAATCAGATGATTTAATACGAACAGAGATATAACCGGCAGTTCAATTATTTTTTTTGGATAAAAGACGTGTTTAGTGGGTTCGGTGTGTAATCATTCCAATCAAGTTTCAGATGGGTTATTTTTCAGACTTAGTTCCAATTACGGCGTCAATAACATTCCTTCATATTCGCTTTACTTCATAAACTAATCTTGATATTACTTATTTCAGAACAAACCTATTTGATCCTCAGAAAATCATTTATCTGTTTAAAAGTTTTTAAACATAAAAGACTTGTTATCTAATTCCCAAAAACTCACGACACGTGTAGTGTGATGTAAAGACGTATATCAGCCATAGTTAACTTCAAAGGAGAGTTATCTTTCAGGTTTTCAAAATCTAAACATAAGATTTAGTTATTCCTATTTTTTTTTCAAACAAAAACCGTCGAAATGTTGAATCAGAGTTCTTCCACAAGCTAACTTGACAGAAAAGTTTTTATAATTTTTTAGAAAATTTTCAGATTTTTATGGATTTTATGGATTTTAATATGCAGATGCAAAATATACATATGAATGCGAAGGTAAGAAATGCGTACCGAGCGTACCCCCAAACTTAAACTGGACAGTGTCCTCACTGTTATTGCATGAAGAGATCATTTGAAGGGTCAAAAATGTCGGTTAGCGATACACAATTTTTTTTTTGTTTTGGTTTTTAAAGAAAAGAAAAAAGAAAAAAGAATATACACAAATATCTACAAAATGGTTTATACATACCCCCAAACTTATTTGGAACAGTGTCCACTGTTCTTGGCTGGATAACCGAAGTTTGGAGGTGGGCAGAGGAAGATCAGGCAGGGTAAACCGGCTCCTGTAAGAACAGGAGCTCCTCTGTTGGTTCGGCGCTATGGTACGGTTTGCATCGGTGTCCGTTTACTTTGAAAAGTGAACCGTCCTTTGGATTTTCCAAATCCACAGCGCCCTGCGGATATACATTCCGCACAAAATACGGCCCTTTTCAGCGAGATCTGAGCTTTCCTGGATGGAAGTGAAGTCGGGTGTCAGAAAGCAGTACCTGCTGACCAGGTACGAAGGTTTTGCGCAAAAGGTGTTTATCGTGAAACACCTTCGTTCGATTCTTAACGACAACCGCGTTATCGTAAGCCTCATCCCTAAGCTCGCTCAGTTCGTTCAGTTGCAGCTTCCGATGGCTGCCCGCATCCTCGAGAGACAGATTCAGCTCCTTTATCGCCCAAAATGCGCGATGCTCTATTTCGACAGGTAGGTGGCAGGCTTTTCCGTACACAAGCCGATAGGGAGACATGCCAAGGTCGGTCTTATAAGCGGTTCGAAATGCCCAAAGGGCATCAGTGAGTTTCAGCGACCAATCCTTACGGTTCTTGGAAACCGTCTTCTCCAGTATCTGCTTGATTTGCCGATTTGAAACTTCGGCCTGCCCGCAGGTTTGGGGGTGGTAGGGCGTGGATAGCTTATGATTAATGGAGTATTTCCGCATCAAGGCCTCGAAAGTTTTGTTGCAGAAATGACTTCCATTGTCGCTAATGATCGCTCAGGGGTGCCCAAACCGGGAGAAAATGTTTTCTTTAAGGAACCTAACGACAATCTTGTTGTCGTTAGTCCGGCTGGGCACAGCCTCGACCCATTTAGAGACGTAATCAACAGCGAGAAGGATGTATAAGTTCCCAAAAGAGCTGGGAAACGGCCCCATGAAATCTATCCCCCAAACATCGAAAATCTCCACAACCAAGCTCGGTTGGAGCGGCATCTCGTTCCTCCGGGATATCCGGCCCATGTGTTGGCACCGGGAGCAAGTCTTGCAATAGTCATGAGCGTCTTTGAAAAGTTGTGGCCAGTAGAAACCACATTGCAAGATCTTCTCGGCTGTCTTTCTGGGGCCAAAATGCCCGCCACACGCTTGATCGTGGCAAAACGACAGCACACTCTTGAATTCCTCGTCAGGTACACACCGACGAATAATCTGGTTGGGACAGTACTTGAACAAATATGGTTCGTCCCAGTAAAAGTGTTTTACTTGGGATAAGAAGCGAAGTCTGTCCTGACTTGACCATTCAGTCGGTAGTAATCCCGTGGCCAAATAGTTCACAATATCTGTGAACCAGGGTTCGCAAGATACTGTCAAGAGCTGTTCATCCGGGAAAACGTCGTTGATCGGAATTGGAAGCGAAGGCGAAGAAGGAAGTCGTGAGAGATGGTCGGCAACTACGTTGTCACATCCTCGTTTGTTCTTAATGACAAGGTCAAACTCCTAAAGCAAGAGGATCCAACGGATTAACCGAGATTTTGCATCTTTCTTCGCAAAAAGATGGCGCAGAGCAGAATGGTCGGTGTAGACAATGACTGGAGAGCTGATGAGGTAGGGCCTGAACTTTTCTAAAGCAAATACAACAGCTAAGAATTCCTTCTCAGTTGTTGTATAATTGAGTTGGGCGTCGTTCAGGGTTCGGCTCGCATAATAGATTACGTGCGGCATCTTGTTGATGTGTTGTCCAAAGACAGCACCAATGGCAAAGTCGGATGCATCGCACATAATCTCGAATGGGTGCGTCCAGTCAGATGAAGAAAGAACGGGAGCAGAAGTGAGTGAGCTTTTCAATGACTCGAATGCAGTCACACAGCTCGAGTTGAAGTCGAATGGCGTGTCCTTGGCCAGCAAAAGAGTCAAGGGCCTAGCAATCTTGCTAAAGTCCTTGATGAACCATCTATAGAAACCGGCATGGCCAAGGAAGGCTCGGATATCTCTGACGCAACGGGGAGGAGGTAGATTGGAAATGACCTCAATCTTTGCTTTGTCAACCTCTATGCCATTTTGCGAGATGATATGTCCTAAGACAATACCTTCGCGCACCATGAAGTGGCACTTCTCCCAATTCAAAGTGAGATTCTTGTCCTTATATCGGGTAAGGACAGCGTCAAGATGCAGCAAACACTCGTTGAAGGAATCACCGAAGATGGAGAAGTCATCCATGAAAATCTCCAGAAATTTTTCCACCATGTCTGAGAAAATTCCCATCATACACCGCTGAAAGGTAGCGGGCGCATTGCATAACCCAAAGGGCATGCGTCGATATGCAAACGTGCCGAAAGAACAAGTGAAAGTAGTCTTGTCCTGGTCTTTTTCGGCGATGGGAATTTGATTATAGCCGGAGTAGCCATCAAGAAAGCAGTAGTACTCGTGTCCGGCCAATCGTTCAAGCATTTGGTCAATGAAAGGTAGCGGAAAGTGGTCTTTCCGCGTTGCGGCGTTGAGCTTTCTGTAATCAATTCATACTCGCCACCCCGTTTGGGTGCGAGTAGGGATTAACTCGTTCGCCTCGTTGGTTATGACCGTGATGCCCGACTTCTTGGGGACAACATGAATGGGGCTAACCCACTGGCTATCAGAGATAGGGTAAATGATACCACTATCTAGACATTTTACGATCTCCTTCTTCACAGCCTCTTTCATGACTGGATTGAGACGTCTTTGTGGATCCCGGGCTGGTTTGGCATCATCCATCAGATGAATGTGATGCTCAACGATCAGGGGACTAATCCCCTTGATGTCCGCCATGGACCAGCCAAAAGCTTGCCTGTTGCTGTGCAAGACCGCGAGAAGGGCTTTCTCTTGCTCTGGAGCTAGAGAAGCCGAAATGATGATAGGGAGGGTCTCGTTCTCACCTAAGTAAGCGTACTTAAGGTGAGACGGCAAAGGCTTGAGTTCGAGCGTTGGAGGTGAAACGATTGAAGGCAAGATTGGTGCAAAGGTCTCGAACTCAAAGGACTCCAGCAAAGGTTCAAAACGAGTGTAGGCAACCGAGTTGGATGGTTCAGGTAACTCATCCGGAAAGTCGAAGGATTCAAACTCGGGTTGTGTACGGCTAAGATCGTTCGAGAACGTGAAACACTCGTAGTCGTTGTCGGGCGCAGAAACAGCAGCAGGTTCGAAGAGAAACGCACTAGTGGCGTCAAGATTATCGTGATCAAACAGAAACTCCTCGAATTCACACTCTTCTGGGGTGATCTCCTGGATCGAGCAGACGTCCAGTATATGAGCATTAGGTTCGGCGGGCTGATTCCCCAACCTAAAAATGTTGAGTTCAATCGTCATGTTTCCAAAAGAGAGGTTCATCGAACCATTGCGACAATTGATCACAGCATTTGAGGTTGCAAGAAATGGGCGACCGAGTATCACCGGAATTTGATTCCGGGGGTTAGCTACAGGCTGTGTGTCTAATACAATGAAGTCAACGGGGAATATGAAGTCCCCGACTTTGATTAACACATCCTCTAGCTCACCCCTAGGATGGGTGATCGATCGGTCGGCCATTTGGAGAGTGCAGTGCGTGGGTTTCAGCTCTCCGACGCCTAATTGCTCGTATACTGAATACGGAAGCAGGTTAACACTGGCACCAAGATCTAATAGTGCGCGGTTGATGTTCTTATCCCCAATGGTAATTGAAATCGTAGGACAGCCAGGGTCCTTCCGTTTTTGTGGTAAAGATTGGGTAAGGGCATCACTCACAGCACTAGCTAAGAAAACTTTCTTGGGTACCTGAGACTTCCTCTTTTTTGTGCACAAGTCCTTTAAGATTTTCGCGTAGGACGGGACTTGTTGGACAGCATCTAAATGAGGAATGTTAATGTTAACCTGCTTAAATAACTCCAGAATCTTCTCCATTTGAGGATTTTGTTTATTAGACCTCAACCGGTTTGGAAATGGAACATTTTGAAAATTGGTTGAGTCTAATGCTGGAGGAGGAGATTGTGGAGTTGGAACGGATCCCAGAACAGGTGTTTTCGTGGAGTAGGAAGTGGGTCCGTTTAGAGCAGAAGAAGAGGAAGGAGAGCCTTGTGAAGAACGGAGAACAGGCTCAGAAGACGAAGAAGAAGAAGAAGAAGAAGAAGAAGAAGAAGAAGAAGAAGCAGCGGCCGGGGTGTCATCGTTGATCCGTTTGCCAATGTCGTTTTGCAGCATCCTTCCCGATCTCAGTGTGGTCACGACACTCACATTATGGTTTTGTTGTTCAAGAGCAACATGTACATTCTGTGGGTGACCGGGATTTGGGTGTGGCTGGGACGGGAGCTTCCCCTTCTCTCGCTCGCTTAAGGCCTCGTTCAGCTGTGCAATCTGGGCCTCGATGGTCTTGATGCTTTGCCCGTGTGCGGCAGTGTGTTGCACTAAAGATTGAATGGAAGACTGGATGTTTGCGGTGGATTGAGTCGATTGTTTGACGAACGCCTCCAGACTTCGTTCGAGCGAGGAAACCTTATCGTTGTTTGACGGAACAAAGTTGTTTGGTGGAAAAGAATTGTTGGGTGCAAAGTTTTTCGTCTGATGTTGGAAAGGTTGGGGTTGGAAGGGCTGCTGAAACTGCTGTTGAGTTTGTTGTTGCGCTTGTTGTTGCGGCGGAGGGCCCCTTTGGAAATTGTTGCCTTGGAATTGATGCTGATTCTGATTCCAGGCGAAATTGGGATGGTTCCTCCAACCGGGATTGTACGTGGAAGAGTACGGATCATTTCTTGGTCTTTGCTGAAATGCAGCATTAACCTGATCCTGTCCTTGGGATGGAGAATTGTAAGGACACTCTTCGGTTAAATGAGAAGGATCGGAACAACAAGCGCAAATGGTATGGAGGGGAAGAACAGGGCTAGGAGCAGGAGAAGAAAATTTGCTCTCTATCGCTTCAAGCTTTCTCGTTATTGCGGCCATTTCAGCTTTCATTGCAATAGAGACATCAAGTTGGTGAATTCCTACCCTAGACTGACCGGCAGAAGTGGAGGTAGAAGAAGAAGAAGTCGGTCTGGTGCTCTCCCATTGTAGCGTTTGCTCCGCAAGGTCGTCAAAGAACTGCCACGCTTCCTCGTCAGATTTCGATAGGAAGTGGCCCTGACAGATGGTTTCCAACAACTGCTTCGTTGCTGGGTTCAGGCTCTCGTATAAGGTTTGGCAGAGTTGCCATTTCTCTATACCGTGGTGAGGACACTGAACAAGAAGGTCTTTGTACCGGTCAAAGCACTTCCAGAAGGGTTCAGAAGGAAGCTGAGAGAATTGGTTGATTTCATTTCGAATCCTTGCGGTTTTATGATTCGGATAAAATTTCTTTAGAAACGCTTTAACAAACTCATCCCAACTGGTTATGGAATGGGAAGCGGTGCTATACAGCCATTTTTCAGCAAGATCGCATAGAGTGAACGGAATGACCCGTAGACGTATAGCATCGTCCGACAGTTAGGTGGTTTTCATCATGGCACAGACGTTTTGAAATTTGTTGATGAAGATATAGGCATCTTCAGATTCAAGCCCATGAAATCGTTGAAGCATGTTGATGAAGTGGGGCTTAATTTCAAAATTATCCCCATTGACCGGTGGAAGAGAAAGGCAGGTGGGAAGTGCAGAACGGATGGGATAGAAACGATCCTGGAGCGCGATTCGCTGCGGCGCTACAACAGGCGGTGGTGGTGGGATATTGGTCTCCGTAGGAGGTGGAGCCAATCCAGGGGTAGTCAAAGAGATGTTCGGATTAAATCCTGACATCGCGGAAGAAGAGATTGGTGAAGGTGAAGGTGAAGATGTATGAACAGAATTCCGGTCAACGTCGGAGTTGGCCGGCAAAGGAAGGGGTGAAAGAGGAGTGGACGGAGTATCGACTTCGGAGTCGATCGCGTAGTCGGTAGCGACTAACGTAACGCGGACTAGACGGGCGCTAGTGTCCCGAGTCCAAGCGGACATACACTAAACGAGTTTAGTATAGTCAAAGCGGAGAAGGTGAGGGTAAGAAAACGTCAATGGAGAAAACGATGGGTGGTGGGTGAAAAATGGATTTGGCGACAAAAGGGCAAGTTTTTATAAAAGTTTTTGATTTTTTCCTTTTTTTTTAGAAAGAGATTTACAGAAATATGTACGGATATACGGCTTAAGCAATCACAAACAAGATATGCACAATCACACCTAGATCTAGGGTCACCTAGGTCTGCTAGACCTGCTCCAGAACTTGATTGTCGAAGTTAAACAGTGTTGAGAAACGGGCTTAAGATACACTGATCACGAGGCCAGGTAAGTGCAGAGATAAGGGGAGGTTTTCCAACGCTTTTGCGAAGTTCCTTAATTAAATAACCCTTTCTCTTTTGGCGGTTGCGCCGTTAACACTTTCCTAGACACCCCGTAAACAATATACCGTTAAGCGAGGTTCTAAACAAGGTTTAACCTCTCCTAATGAGCGCGAAGTCCTTAGGGCTGAAGTCTAGTATTTTTTTAATTTACAATGGACAATGCATATGCTTTTGTGATTTTTGGGGTCCTGGGAAGGGTGATGAAATCTCCACCCAATCTGAATTGGTTTCAAGCCCCTTAAGTCCGTATTAAAGAATGCAAAGCGGTAACAAATCAACTGCAAACAATTTTTATTTTTAGCGCGGCGCAAAGAATCCTGCACAAGAACAGTTTATTGGAAGGGGGAGAAGAGTTTGCGCAAAGAAATCTGCAGAAAACACAGTTTATTGGAGTCCAGAGGAGTGGGAGAGAGGAGAGAGACTTACAGAGAGAAAATGCACCCCTGAAGCCACCAAGTGGCCGCGGATCCGCGGCCTAAGCCAACTTATGCCGCGTAACCGCAGCAATGTAGTGGAGTTGGGGCTCCGTTTTTCTGGTGTGAGCTCCTGTTGGTGTCCTCTGCTTGTTTGGATTTTCTGAATTTTTATTTGCTCACTGTACCTGCTCCAGATTTTGACAGTAGACCGTTTGCTTCGTTTTGTTCCGTCGCGGTGTAGCCGCGAAATGTGGGTCTATCTTCCCACGTCTTTGGCACTGAACTTGAACTCCGTATTTTCTACGTCTTGGCCACTGAACTCGAACTTTGTATTTTCCTTCACACTTGCACAAAAACTAATCAAGAATAACAAGATGGTTTTTTTACAATGTATATATTTTTTTTGTTTTTTTTTTGGTTATGTTTATACTTACAAATTAACCCGAAATTACACAAAGAAATAAACTACCGTCTCCCCGGCAACGGCGCCATTTGATTGTTAGAGATTCTGCGTGTTCAAGTTTTAGTTAAATACCGCAATCAAGACGGTTTCGCACGTAGCTAGCCGGTTGAGTACGGGTCGTCCGCAGGGAGATGGGAGTCTTTTTCTATGTGTTTTAACGAGTTAAGTCCAAGACTCCAGATTTGTTTGTGATTATCTAAGTGTTAAACTGATATGTAAAGAGAGCTTGTTAGGGTTAGGATTAGGTTAGTTTGAGTTAGGAGTCTCCCACATCTTTCGTTGCCCCTCTTAATATCGGTGTTACGGTAATCGGTAACAACGGGGATTAGCACGACTAGGAAGGAACTTGCGAGTATAAGCTAGGCTTTCCAACGCATAAGTTCTTCCTTTTGGTGCTTGTCCGTCCGTTCTTGGCTCTTAGCCATAACCTCCGGTTAATTCAACCACAACCGGTCTCACTACGGAATCACCGCTATCATGTAGGATAGGGTGCCGTAAGGAGCGGATTGTGGTTCAATTAACGGGAGTCGAATTAAGCTGTTGGGCAAGGAAAGAGTGAGAGAGATTTTCTTCTCTCAAACTTCTCTTATCCTACCCTAACAAGTATATAACTACTCACACATCATGATACGGAAAAATAAAACAAAACAAAAGAGGAAGATAGAAAGAAAGAGATTAGAAGATAACAACTAGCTATTTGCGACCTCACCTTGGCAAGGATCAAGCGTAAGCATCATGGTTGTGTTAAGGATAAAGAAAAAGAGAGAAGAAAGAAACAACAAGAAATAACAACAACTAGTTAACAAATGAAAATTACAACAATCAACAAGAAAATAAGACAAGCATGATAATAAACGGTTCTTCTTTATTCATCATTCTTCACTCAAAAGTTCACTACAAGTTTTAATAGAGAAGAGATGAGAAGAGAAAGAAGAACATGTATTCTAAAACCTAGAGAAAAAATACAAGATTATGGACCCTTTCCTTCACAAAGTTCTGGGCTATTTATAGGCTGAAAAATGAAAACCTAGGGCAACCACCAGAACACAAACAAAAAGACCAAAATACCCCTGGAAAAATTTCATCTGCCGCCACCATACGGCCGCGGATCCGCGGCCTAAGCATGCTTAGGCCGCGTTTCCGCGGCCATATAGATGAGTTGGAGGCTCATTCTTTTTGTGCTTCCCTGGTCTTCATTGTACTTAATTCTGGTATATGTATTTTCTCAATTTGTCTTCACGATTTTTCCAGAATTTCTGTTGAGCCAAAGGTGTTTTGATGTGGATGTTTTTGTCATGATTTCCTCGAGCTCCGTGTAGATTTCTTGGATCTTGTGCTACCATTGAGCCTTGTGTATGAAAACGACATTGATTTGCCATTTTGTCTTCCTAAACTGGTATCTGGCAACATACGGATGAAGAGCGGAGACCGTGTTTTCTCAGTGGTTGGCAGGAACCCGGATTTTGTCGTGTTTTCCATGAATTTCACCGTTTTTAGAACCGAGAACCTGTATCCTGCAATTGACTAGCAAACATGGCTCAAGAGTATCTACCGATATGCGATGTGATAAAAATTGGGCGGTATGAAAATGCAGAAATCTGATATGAACATTTGCCGATTGAGCCTGGAGGCGGGCGAGTACCTACCGGTGATTGGTTGGACTTGGCGGTTATCCGGAGGATACCGGCCAGAGTCGATAGACGGATATGGGCGTACTGCTGGAGCTGAGGGCCGATTCCGCAGACGGAGCCCGATATATGAGGATTTACGTGCCGATGCTGGGCAAAGTTTTCATGATGTTTTCGAGTGTCGATGCTGGACACTCCGGTTCCATGATTTTGACGTTCGCGAGGGACACAGGTGGTTTATATCCTCATATTTCCATGCATATGCTGATGATATTTACATGCATGATGGTTATTGTCATTGGGTGACGAGTGGACGGGATCCACGTACATGCAGATACATTGATCATACCTCATATTTATGATATGCTATTACCTGAGGCACTGGCACGAGCACTTGGCACTACACTCATGTATAGAGATTACATTGCCAGTTTAGCATGCTTCAGACTTATTCATATCGAGGTTTATATTTATCTCATTGTATTGACCTAGGATGGGTCATACATTCGATCTCTGCTTGTAGATATTTTCTATTCACGAGTTGGAAACTCACCCCCGTTGTGCCACAGTTCTTGCAGGTTTTTGCCGTACAGATTCCATAGCGGCATTTCTGGCACACTACTTCTATATGGGTGACTTGCTTTGGTAGGTAGGTTCTTTTGTATCAGAACCACCATTGCACATTTATTATTCATTGTATCTAGAAATTCCATCAACCAAAACTTGTATATTGTTTCAGACTTAGACACAGTGATGTATTATTTTGACCTTAGAGTCGTGCTTGTAGTATTATGGTTTTCTGGCTGTTTTGAGTTTCTTTTTGGGTTTTGATCCTCGCCTTTTGGCGTTGTATATTATTATTGCTTGCGTGGTTGTGACCGTCGATTGACGAAGATCTAGCTCCTGCTTGGGGATGCCTTTTATCATTTCATTTATATTATTCTTGTTATACCCCATTCGGGGCCAGTTTTTACAAAGGAAACTCTGCCAAAATTTCCAGAAAAGACTACACATTTAAAAAGAAATGCATTTTCGGCTTAGTTATTTAAAGACTTTGATTTTAAAAACATGTTTTCTTTACTTCTTAAAACCTGTTTTCTTTATTTACTCCTTAAAATGGTTTTAGATTTCTGGGCTTTTGGCTTACTTGGATCAGATGGGTGTTGGAGATAGTGCCCTCAGAGTCAATTATTGGATCACAGGCACGTGATTGCAATGATTGAGGGAGGACCTATCCCGGTAGGACAGTCTTACTCAAGATGATAGTATGCTATCTGGTTTATCTTTATCATCGTGTACTACTTTAGGTGACCTGACATGTCACTATTGCACGTTGATAGAGCCCCTATGATTCTTGCTTGACCACCAGCAGTATGAGGGCGATCATATACGTGAGAGCTGGTAGTCTATAAGCACATCCTTAAAAGGTCCCTTGTCGTGGGAGTTTCGAGACAGGGCATCGATACTCCAGAGTAGACTAGTGTATACAGTCGAGACCCCGACGAGGGGCGGTGGCCGGTCTCACAAGCCACTGGTGTTAGTTGGTTCACCTAAGATGTATACAGGCGCTCATTGGGTTATGAGTACACCGGACAGGACTCGCCGGGAACATGCTAGTTGGTCTTATACCTGACGTCAGATAGCAGTTCCCTGGTGACATGTGTACAGGTTAGTTCATCGACCTGGGGATCATCATTTGTCTCGTGTGAGTTCCCACTGTACTCTGATTACTACCCTACCACGCTCAAAGGAGACGTGCAAACAGGTTTTAGTTGGGTACAGTCCCGAGCCACATGGAGGCAGTGAGCGAATCTTCAGGGGTTCGTCTCTCCCGGTAGTGGGGGTGAGGTCGCGCTGTGTCTAGGAGAGCCAGAACATGAAAAGTCCTTGGCCAAGACAGGAGATTTACTGGTAGGTATTCCAGTAGTATCTCAGGGTGTTCTGGGCTGATCTCTGATACGACTTGTACCGCTTTTGGGGGTCTGACTTTTACCAACCCCCTAGGCCCGCCATGCGATGCTCATAGACGAACGGACCGGACTGTACGGATATTGTCACTGACAGGCTCAGTAGGGTGTCAGGCTGAGTTCGCTCACAGACGTCCCTTTCGGTCAATAGCTGGTGGCCCGTCACGTATGGCTAATACCTCTGATGTGCTAGTGGTTAAATCCACATCCATAGTATTGATGAGTCTTTAGAGTCCCCCACATTCAGTTGCTCAAGTTTTCGGGCGAAACGCTGTAGAGGCCGTATGGAGATATGGCAGGGTTCGATCAGATACGTGCGGTATTGCACGGATCAGGATCGGACGGATAATACTAGCCGGTTTTGGTTTAAGCCGGATCCTAGTATAGTACAGTATAGATTTTGTCTCATTGCATTTGTATTCGGTCGGAATACAAATGCGGGTGTGTATACAAAGTATCGGGGTTTTCCTGTAATTTATTACGGGACCAGTTTTCTGGAGTTGCCAGATTGCTTTCCGTTTCGGCCATATTTCTTTGTATCTTTCATTGGCCGAAGATTGGTGGAGGAGGGCTTATTTGCATTTATGCAAATTGGCATTTTGGAGGGTTGTATTTGCATTTTGTTGTATCATGATAATTCCTCCACCTTTTGACCTCTTGTCTTGATCATTACTTGACTTTTGGAGTAATGATGATGGGTTATGATAAGGTTGTTAGAGTGTTGGATTTGGTTTTTGATCATGCTTCATAATAAGCCTTTTTCTCTCTCACTCTTGCATGATGATACACCCCCCTTTTGGACTTTGACCCTCTCCTCTTGATGTTGTGTGGCCGGCCAATTCTTCAAGGGCTGTCCAAATTTTTGGGTTTGGGAATTACTCTCATTTGGCTTGGAAAAATGATAGAGCTCCTCCTCTAAAAAGTTCATTCATCTACCTCCACCATATGGCAACTCCTTTGAACCCCAAAGAGACATAGAGTTCTACAGATAATTCTACAGCAAACCTTAGGCACGTCGACTCGCCAGCTTCGTGCCCGAGTTGCCTCGGTATAGAGGTGGGAGCCCATAAAAGAAGCAGGCAACGTGGTGTGCTTCTGGCAAGGAGGTGGAGAACGGACATTCCGCGGGAGATCGGGACGACGACGAGAAGAACGGAGGACACGGATCGCTCGGTATATCTCTCTTCCCCATCTTGTAGTTCGCTAGGACTAGTTTAATGGCCCGATCCGGGTATATAGTGCGCGGTGGTGCCGGTTTGAAAAATTAAAGTAAATCACCGCTTCCGCATTTTTGGCCTCGGGATGGAGGCCGGGGCGCCGCCGTGCACTTATAATGGGGTCCTATAGGCTTCATATGGTTCAAGGGCCAGTCACGTGCTTTTTCGGGTCGTGACATAAACCCACCCGCACGACCCTTGACGAAAGCCAACTAAGCCGTACGACTACCCTAATCCAATCGCATTATATGCAGCAGATAAGCAGCATATAGCTACCGCACACTACACCTTGACAAAAGCCAACAAATGCAGCACGAATACTATATACAACTTATTTGAAATGACGGAGGGCTACGACAGGTTTTTCTGAAAACCTATTGCGTAATGTACTTGATATCGTTGTAGAATCAAATAATTTTAAAATGGAGTGTTTTTGAGGCTTTTACTACTTTCGCTAAAAAGGTCATTCCCGGTGAAGGGATCTCGGCTCTTTTCTCGTCGAATGAGGTGCAGGATATATCATATATATCACTGTGCAAAGCAAGAACTAGAAGAGCAGTCAAAAGACAGAACTGAGGGGTGTAGCATCTGCCAGTCATTGCTAAAGGGGTCACTCCCGGTGAAGGGATCTCGTCCCTTTCCTTATCGAATAAGGTGCAGGATGTTCTACAAGGAACACCGCTATGCAAAGCAAGAACTGTAGCTACCCATTTTTGAAAATTCGATTCCACAACATCTTTTAGGTTTCTTTTATTTCATTAATCATATTAATGAAGTCCCATCATTTAAGTCACCTAAACATCACAGATAAATACGACGTACACATATGCCATCCACATTCGCCTCGATGTCCCCTCGTGCACCGTTAGGTTAGGTAACTAACGGCAGAGCGGGGCAGGGCTAGCGCGGGTGTAAAACATAAGTAACGTTGTTGGGGTAAAAATTTACACCCCGGTTGACCTAGTCAAAGTCAAGGTCAACCCCCAAGCTAGGTGGGCCGAAGCCCAGGTCAAGCGGGCCCATGCCCAAGTCGAGCCCGCGGCCAGCCTCCCCATGCCAACAACAAAATCATGTAATAAATAATTTTTATGTAATTTTTTATACATGAATGTATGCAAAATGGGCATAAAGCTAATATTTTGTAAGCCCATGGCTTATGTGCAAAAATGAAATGGCACATGAGCCATGGGATAGGCAAAATGCCATTTTTGTGAAGCCCAAGGGGCTATATGTAAATATGTAAGCCTATAAAAGGCAACATGATGATGAATAAAGGAGACTTTTTTTCATTCTCTCCACAAAAAATTTTAGATCTGAGATCTTTTGTGCCTCCTGCTCCTTCTCCAAGGTTCTAAACCTTCTCATTTCTTTTGAATTAAATCAAGAGTTTTACTCTTTTTTTTCAAAAACTAAGAAGTCTTCCACCACAAAACCCACAAAGGGAAACTTGGATCTACTATTAGATCTCAGAAAGGAGAGATTTTTAGATCTCACATCTCTTGATCATCAAGATCCAGCCAACAGATGAGGAAGAGGAAGAACCCCTTTCATCAACCAAAACATTTTAGGAGTTTAACTCCATATATTTACATATATATATATATATAATAAATATTTCCTTTCTGAAGCATAGCTTCTGGTTCTGGGACTAAAAGTCCTTTTGTCTCGCCAGCGCCTAGCGCTCGAGCGCAAAACGCCCACGTGCCGACACGTGGCGCGCTTGCGCTCAGGCGCACTGCGCTCGAGCGCAAAGCGCCCACGTGCCGACACGTGGCGCGCTTGCGCTCAGGCGCACTGCGCTCGAGCACAAAGCGCCCACGTACCGACACGTGGCGTGCTGCGCTCAGGCGCACTGCGTTCGAGCGCAAACCGCCCACGTGCCGACATGTGGCGCGCTTGCGCTCAAGCGCAAAATGCCCACGTGCCAACACGTGGCGCGCTTGCGCCTGAACGCACAGCACCTAAGCGCACAGCGCTCAAGGCGCTGGCCCCACGCATCCTTTGGATGCCTTTTCCCCCTCTTTCTTTTATATATATATATACATATATACATATATATACACACATATGTATACATATTTACACACACACATACTCCGTGACACTGTCCCTGTTAGAAAAAATTTCTAACGGAGCGCTGCCCCGCACCCCGCAAGGGGGCTGCTAGCCCCCTTGACCCCCAGCCCGCTATCTGGGTAGCGGGACCCCCGTAAAAACTCTGCGTGGCTCCCGATATATCCAAACCCCCTTTTCAAAACACAACACACGTACACTGCACATTGAGTTCGCATGACCATTTTAACCCGTTAATCGGAGGTTCCCTCGCCCCAAAGGCGAGGGGTAATTAACGGCAGCTTAGTTCGCGTCTGCCGGAGATTTGGATCCCCACAATCAATAAACCCCGGCCTACCCTAGGTAGGGGGAATCTGTAGTATACGCCTGACAAGTGCGCGCGTATTCCCATCTCAATGGGGTGACGAAAAACACACTACAGATTTTGGCACGCCCGGTGGGACCAATCTCTCATCCCATATTTCGGGTTAAGCGTTCATGCGAACTCAATCAATATACATACCTGTATTTATACTAAAAATAATGCTTTTTCATGCAGATTTTCAAGCAATCACCTTCCGAAGATGTCTTCGATGATGAACTCAGCTCCCGTCTCCTCCACGATGAAGATAGACTCCAGGACGGTCCTTCCGGCCAGTCTTGGGCGACAATGGGAGGAGCCGCTGCTACCATTCGGCTCTATTGTGTTCATGCTAGTTGGCGCCATCCCAGCTCCTCAAGCCCCGGTGGCAGACAAACCGGTCTCGAAAGGCAGGAGACCAAATGTGGTGGTCGCGAGGGCACCTCAGCCCAAGCGCAAGTCCATTTCTGAACGACTTTCCATGGCCCCAGCTGGGGGCAAGGTCATCAACACCAACAAATCTACAACGCGTCCCGAGAAAGCTCCAGCGGTGCATTTGACCACTGCTCGATCGGGTGTCTTCTCTAAGCTCCCCTCTGATCAACTCACAATGGCTTCCCGGATAGCGGATGCCCGCCAAGCCTTCAAAATCAAGAAGCTGAGGGAGAAAAGGCTCAGATATAGAGCCAACAAAAGGGCTAGAGCTCCTGCCAAGCTAAACCTTATGAGGTTCGAAGAACAGGGTTACCCCGCCGAAGATGAGGAAATGGCTGGGTATATGGTCCACACTGTCTACACGGTGGGCACGCGCAGCAAGAGCAAGGACGGGGCCACCACATCTCAATTCCAATCAGGCTTGAATGTGGTTGCCGCTTCCCAAGAACAGCCGCCCCCGCGGGGTGATGAAAACCTTCTCGATGAGGATGATAGGCGGAAAGACCCTTTGGTTCATGAGGAGTCAGGCTCGGAAAGCGAAGATGAGCTAACTTTCCAGCCTAGGAATGCGGAGCAGCAACTTCTCCAAGAGCTCCAAAAGCAGCTCAGAAACAAAGACAAGGAGATGGACAAACTCTACTCCAAAATCGATGACTTGACGAATGTCGTGATGCAGCTCACGGCCCGACTTGCCTCTCAGCCGCCCAATCAAGCGGAGGGTTCTGCTCGTGAACCGGGAAATGGTGTCCCGAAGCAGCCGACGCCTATTCCCTCAAATCCAAAAGTGGGCGAACTACATGAAAACCAGTCGCATCCTATCTTGGGAAATGTCTTGGCTACCAATGACAGTAGCCCGCTAACTCAAGATCAAATCATGGATTTGGTTGCCAGCAAAGTCAAAACATTGGTGGCCGAAGCCGAAGCGCAAAAAGATATTAGCAGTAGTGGGAGACCATATCCCGCTCAGTATGATCTGGTAGAATTTCCTAGCGGCTATGTCATCCCTAAATTCGGAAGATTCGATGGGACGGGAAATGCGAATCAGCACATCGCCCACTTCAAAGCCTCATGCGGGAACACTGGGGGCAACGATGCGCTTCTCCTCCGCCAGTTCGTTAATAGCTTGATCGATGTTGCTTTCGACTGGTACGCGAGCATACCAGATGGCTCCGTCACAACTTTTGTCTAAATGGAGTCTCTGTTTCGGCAGAGGTTCATGAGCGTCAGCGATAAGATTACCATTGCCGAGCTCGTAAGGACCAAGCCCAAGGGCGACGAAAGCAGCACGGATTTTATAACCCGATGGCGCAATCTATCCGTCAAATGCGAACCGCCGATAGAGCAGGACCAATCTGTCAGTCTCCTCGTCGGAAAACTCAACAATTGGATGGCCCCATTTCTATGCACCGCGGGTCTCAAAACATTCCAAGAGCTGACCAGGAAAGTCCAGATGCTGGAGCGCTCAAAACAGGAGTCCTCCTCGGATTCCCAAAATAACAATAGGTCTTGGAGAAACCGGAAGGACGATAACCGCAAAGGCGGAAACTCCGATGATTCTGAATCTTTCAACACTTCGGCTAACCGAAATAAGCAAGGGATGAGCGGACCTAGCGCCAACCAGCCTCGGAAGCCAATGTTCGGAGAGGGAGGAGAATCTCCACTGAAAGAAAAGCTGGATAAGGTCTATTCCTTCAGAAGGGACAAAATCCGTAAAATATTCAAAGACGCCCTGAAGAACGGTCTACAACTGCCAGAGTCAAAAAGACCGCATGAAGCGAATAGGACTGACGACCCCAAATACTGCCCCTATCACAGAGTGATAGGTCATGCCATTGAGGACTGCTTCGTCTTTAAAGATTGGGTTGAAAAGCAATACAAGGCAGGAGAGATAGAACTGTCCAAAGGCGTGTTAACAAACAGTCAAGCTGCAACCGCCAATTTCATACAAATGGAGACCGAAGTTCTTCGTGAAACCGATTCTCTCAAACATCTGCCTTTCTCTGAAAACAATCGACCACCACGTCATTAAACTGGGAACAATCGACCACCATGTCATTAAACTGGGAACAATCGACCTTTAAGTCGTTAAACTAGGAATGTGAAAAAAAATGTGTAAATAAAAGAAAAATAAAGAAAAGCCGAAATGATGGGGCAACTCGCAATAAAAATCAGCGAGTGAAAATAAAAATGAAAATAAAGCCGAAATGATGGGGCAACTCGCAATAAAAATCAGCGAGTGAAAATAAAAATGAAAATAAAGGCGAAATGATGGGGCAACCGCGAATAAATAGCCGAAATGATAGGGCAATCGCGATCTTCGCGATAAGAAAAGCTGAAATGATAGAGCAATCGCGGTGAAACAAAAATAAAACAAAACAAAAAAAACCAATCCCCAAGTGGCGAATGACGAGTCGCTCCTGGTACCATATTCTAGTGTAGCGATGCAGACGCCAACCAAATTCCAAATTCCATACCCCAACGGCGAATGATGAGTCGCTCCTGGTACCATATTCCAGTGCAGCGATGCAGACGCCAACCAAATTCCAAATCCCATACCCCAACGGCGAATGATGAGTCGCTCCTGGTACCATAGTCCAGTGCAGCGATGCAGACGCCAACCAAATTCCAAATCCCATACCCCAACGACGAATGATGAGTCGCTCCTGGTACCATATTCCAGTGCAGCGATGCAGACGCCGACAAAGTCCCAAATTTTTTTATGGCCCTACGGTCTGGATCATACATCCTGCAAAACCGTATACAATCCACGGGCATAAAACAATCCCAATCTCTCCAAAAAGAATAATAATAAAATAAAAATAAAAAAAAAGGTATGTCCACAAGCAAAATGGGCACGGATGAAAACCCGAAAGGGCTCCGTGAGTAAAAACAGCAGGACTGCCGGCGAGTTTTGTGAAAACCCGAAAGGGCACAAACTCGTGAGAAAAAGATGAAATGCACTCGCAAAGTCCTCTCGACTTTGTGAGGAAAAAATTCCCGCGTGAGATCCTTACGACTCACAAAAGAGAAACACACTTAGGAGTCCCCACGACTCCTAAGGAGAAAATACACCTACGGGATCCTTACGACCTGTAGGGAGAAAATGCTTTGTGAGACCCTTACGGCTCACAAAGTTGAAAAGTCTTGGCGATTGGGACCTAAAACCTGTCTCCTAAGCCATCGTTTCCTAATAAGCAAACGCAAATGATGATTCGCTCCTGGTACCATATTCCAGTGTAGCGATGCTGATGCCAAACAAAAAAAACCAATCCCCAAATCCTCTCATGACAAATGATGATTCGCTCCTGGTACCATATTCCAGTATAGCGATGCTGATGTCAACCTAAATCAAATCAAACCAACAACCTCTGCGGCAGAATCATGCTCCGTCCCAGAATTTACCCCGTGTCGAAATCATGCTTCGCTTCGGGATATCTACCTTCCCTGCCGGAATTATGCTCCGCCTCGGAATCAAATCAACCAACCAGCTCTGCGTCGGAATCAAGCTTCGTCTCAGAATGTGCACCCCGTGTCGAAATGATGCTTCGCCTCGGTGTACCTTCCTTCCCTGTCGAAATTATGCTTCACTTCGGAATCAAGTCAACCGACAAGCTCTGCGCCGGAATCATGCTCCGTCTCAGAATGTACCCCATGTCGAAATCATGCTTCGCCTCGGAGTATTTGCCTTCTCTGTCGGAATTATGCTTCGCCTGGGAATCAACCTCCGCATCGAAATTGTGCTTCGGTTAGAATGTCTGTCACCCTTCGGAATGATGCTCCGAATCCAGGAATTATGCTCCGCTCTTCGGAATGATGCTCCGAACCCATAGAATCATGCTCCGCTCTTCGGAATGATGCTCCGACCCTTGGAATCATGCTCCACCCTTCGGAATGATGCTTCGAACCCCTGGAATCATGCTCCGCTCTTCGGAATGATGCTCCGACCCTTGGAATCATGCTCCACCCTTCGGAATGATGCTCCGAACCCCTGGAATCATGCTCCGCTCATCGAAATGATGCTCCGACCCTTGGAATCATGCTCCACCATTCGGAATGATGCTCCGAACCCCTGGAATCATGCTCCGCTCTTCGGAATGATGCTCTGAACCCCTGGAATCATGCTCTGTTCTTCGGAATGATGCTCCGAATCCTGGAATGATGCTCCGCTCATCGGAATGATGCTCCGATCCCTAGAATCATGCTCCGCCCTTCGGAATGATGCTCCGATCCCCTGGAATCATGCTCCGCTCATCGGAATGATACTCTGATCCTTGGAATTATGCTCCGCAAATTGGAATGATGCTCCGCTCATCGGAATGATGCTCCGATCCTTAGAATTATGCTCCGCAAATTGGAATGATGCTCCGCTCTTCGGAAAGATGATCCGAACTCTGGAATCATGCTCCGCTCTTCGGAAAGATGCTCCGAACTCCGGGATGATGCTCCACCCTGGAATGATGTTCTACCTCGAAGTCCAACTTCAAGATCCATCAATTTCATGCACACAACTCAAATGTGCGGTGTGCATTTATTGATGGGGGGCACTTTGTTGGGGTAAAAATTTACACCCCGGTTGACCGAGTCAAAGTCAAGGTCAACCCCCAAGCTAGGTGGGCCGAAGCCTAGGTCAAGCGGGCCCATGCCCAAGTCGAGCCCGCGGCCAGCCTCCCCATGCCAACAACAAAATCATGTAATAAATAATTTTTATGTAATTTTTTATATATGAATGTATACAAAATGGGCATAAAGCCAATATTTTGTAAGCCCATGGCTTATGTGCAAAAATGAAATGGCACATGAGCCATGGGATAGACAAAATGCCATTTTTGTGAAGCCCAAGGGGCTATATGTAAATATGTAAGCCTATAAAAGGCAACATGATGATGAATAAAGGAGACTTTTTTTTCATTCTTTCCACAAAAAATTTTTGATCTGAGATCTTTTGTGCCTCCTGTTCCGTCTCCAAGGTTCTAAACCTTCTCATTTCTTTTGAATTAAATCAAGAGTTTTACTCTTTCTTTTCAAAAACTAAGAAGTCTTCCACCACAAAACCCACAAAGGGGAACTCGGATCTACCATTAGATCTCAGAAAGGAGAGATTTTTAGATCTCACATCTCTTGATCATCAAGATCCAGCCAACAGAGGAGGAAGAGGAAGAACCCCTTTCATCAACCAAAATATTTTAGGAGTTTAACTCCATATATTTACATATATATATATATATAATAAATATTTCCTTTCTGAAGCATAGCTTTTGGTTCTGGGACTAAAAGTCCTTTTGTCTCGCCAGCGACCAGCGCTCGAGCGCAAAACGCCCACGTGCCGACACGTGGCGCGCTTGCGCTCAGGCGTACTGCGCTCGAGCGCAAAGCGCCCACGTACCGACACGTGGCGCGCTTGCGCTCAGGCGCACTGCGCTCGAGCACAAAGCGCCCACGTACCGACACGTGGCGCACTTGCACTCAGGCGCACTGTGCTCGAGCGCAAAGCGTCCACATGCCGACACGTGGCGTGCTGCGCTCAGGCGCACTGCGCTCGAGCGCAAAGCGCCCACGTGCCAACACGTGGCGCACTTGCGCTCAAGCGCAAAATGCCCACGTGCCGACACGTGGCGCGCTTGCGCTTGAGCGCACAACACCTAAGCGCACAGCGCTCAAGGCGCTGGCCCCACGCATCCTTTGGATGCCTTTTCCCCCTCTTTCTTTTATATATATATACATATATACATATATATACACACATATGTATACATATTTACACACACACATACTCCGCGACACTGTCCCTGTTAGAAAAAATTTCTAATGGAGCGCTGTCCCGCACCCCGCAAGGGGGCTGCTAGCCCCCTTGACCCCCAGCCCGCTATCCGGGTAGCGGGACCCCCGTAAAAACTCTGCGTGGCTCCCGATATATCCAAACCCCCCTTTCAAAACACAACACACGTACACTGCACATTGAGTTCGCATGACCATTTTAACCCGTTAATCGGAGGTTCCCTCGCCCCAAAGGCGAGGGGTAATTAACGGCAGCTTAGTTCGCGGCTGCCGGAGATTTGGATCCCCACAATCAATAAACCCCGGCCTACCCTAGATAGGGGGAATCTGTAGTATACGCCTGACAAGCACGCGCGTATTCCCATCTCAATGGGGTGACGAAAAATACCCTACAAACGTCTATATAATATATCATATATACTATATACAGTATCTATCTCAACATATCAAATGATCATATCACAGATATCGCAGCAGAAGAAACATATGAAATATTGGATATACTAGGACGTCCGTGTTTTCAATACGAGCTTGTATAAAACACGGATTCCACGGTCGCGATGAATAACCAAACCCACACCCCTAGACCCCTACGAGAGCGGCAAGCAACCCTACTAATTCTAGAGTTAGGAGACCCGGACTCGACTCCTCGAGTTGGTCTCCCACTGGACTCTAGAATCCGGTTACTTGTGCTCTCCTCCTTGGGTCTATCCTAGTGCGGTAAAGTAAATAATATACAAATGGTGACATCAACCTCATCCCGGAAGTGCCCCAATAAAAGAATATTACATACATTGAATTTTACATGAATGAAAATAAAAACTCTCATCTCACATAAAACCCCCGGTTATTCAAAACGCGATGATCCAATATAATATATCCAACAACACATAACATCACATGTCATCAACGTAAGTAAATATGCGCATCCCAATTGTCGTTGACATATAGCAACGAAACCGGCGATATCACATATTACACTTACGGTCGCAGAAAAGAAAGTGTAAAACTACAACAGTTGGAGTCCGCAACTTCCTTAGACATCACATGCCTAACAATTATAAATCCCGCATTTTAGTCTCTATATTGAAAACACTTTTCAA
Source organism: Agapanthus africanus (assembly GCA_030015575.1). Lineage (NCBI taxonomy): Eukaryota > Viridiplantae > Streptophyta > Magnoliopsida > Asparagales > Amaryllidaceae > Agapanthus > Agapanthus africanus. The sequence goes on from CM057347.1 coordinate 297,725,961, forward strand.
TATCTAGTCGGGCAATTCAACAAGATTCTCGATATGTGATCGAATGCTCGTCGCAAACTTTAGTAGAAGGCCACACCCCCGGATGCCGTCGACGAAGTGCACTAAGACGGAACACCGCTGCCACGAGCACCCAAACGGATGATTTTGGCGACGGGGTTCTCCTACAATTACTTGGTCGGGGCTTTGGGGCGTGGCTGTCTATTAAGTTTACCCGGCGAGTATCCGCGTACGCTACGTGATTGCAACGGACTTTTGATCGCATCAAAATCCCGTGGCAACTGATCATTTGAGACTAAACTACTATGTTTATAACATTCAAATTAGTTATCTCATAACTACTTGTGGATTCCAAATATTGTATCACATTCCAGATAAATAGACAATGTTAAACTTTCCGATTAAATGATCAAACACCCAAGTTTTCCCAAATGGTTATCAACACTTGAGGGGAGTTTAAAAACATCCATCACATGCCACAGTACCAATGGTCCAGCCGTAGAAGGGTCAAACCAACGCCTCACATGTGGCAACGCCGTACTGCCCCAAACCCTAAGGTTCAAAAGGCAGTTCAAGACGGTCACATAATCGAGTTAAGGTTTGTTGTCTTCTAGAGGGTCCATCGCGTAACTTGCACGATCTAGAACGTTCTTAAACAACGGAAAAATCCAACACTTGGAAATTTTCCGGGTCGGGAAAAAGTGAGTTATTGATATCCGTTCGAACTTTTTAACAGTTTCTAAATATCCGGAAAACACAACGAAATTAATTTTTCCGATCGAATCATCGAATACAAAATAAACCCCAGAACACTCAACACTTGAGTCAGTTAAAAAAATACCCAGAAAAATGCAGGAACAGTAACGGACATTACAGCATAAAGAACCGTCCCTAATTCACTATTCATGCCGCGGAACCGCTGCGACAAGTAGCCCATTGCCGCGGTTCCGCGGCCATATTAAAGAATCGGGGGCTCGTTTTTCATGGTAATTCTTACAATTCCCTGCTGATTTTTTAAGTATTTTTAATTCAGAAAAATCACAGTTTTCAAAAATTTTCCAAAGAGGGGGTCTACTTTGTCGATTCAGAGTACGTTCGGAGTTTTAACTTCGTAAACAAGTCGCCTAATGCTCTAGCCTGGCTCTGATACCACTGTAGGGTTACTAGGCACTCTAAGAAGGTTCTACAAGGCATCAACCATGCCCGGTTAAAATTTTAGCCGTGCCGAATAACACTAAACAAGATCTTTGCTAGACTATTAGGCGAAAACTAGCAAGTCAAACACTTTAACTCTAAGTGAATACGAAATACAACCTTTGTAGATCGGTCCTTCACTTCTTAAGCTCTATGTAGTAGTCCCTTCGCTGCGATCATCGTGCTCCCGGACTCTTAGACGGCTCCATGAGAAAACTGCAACGGTATTGCTTGAAGTGTTCAAGGTCGAAGATGATCTACGTCGAGGGAATACGAACTCAAGCTTCTACTTCACCAACTAGAGAATTAGTGAAGCAAACACCCTAAACTAAAGTGCTAGTCTAGTAGAGGATGATGAAATAGGAAATCGGTACACTTTAGAATTTCTTTTCTCACTTTGGTTCTCTCTCTTTATCAAACCCTAGAAAGAGATTGAAGGAGGAAGAAGATGAGATCAAAATGAGAATGAAAACTAATCTAGAGAGAGTAAGCTAACCATGGTGAGTGAGTATCATATACTAACTCATGTAGAGACATAACCATGGCTAATTATAGTGGTTAGGTTAATTAATATCTTAAGTAAAACAAAACTAGTGAACTAAGTCAATGCAACCATAAGCTTCATGAAGCTTCATGCATGTGAGCTCATTATCCATTAATTTTAGAATTACTTTAAATATAAAAACCTAACACTATAATTAGTATGGTATAAGTCTTGTACACCCATGATATTTGTATCAACAACCATGATACAAAAAAGAACACAAATAAATATATATCACATATATATTAACTTGTGCACAAGTGAGAAAAACAAATGCTTAAGTGAACCAATGTTAGTTAATGTAAATTAGTATATCACATATACAATTATACACTAAATTATTAAATCAACACTTGACTTAATAATCCGGTTATATCACATATAACCGACTAACATCCAATGTATCGACTTATCGAATCAACCCTTGATTCGATAACTTGGTTATATCGCATATAACCGATCGATACAAACATCGCGAGAATAGAATACGGTATCACATACTCGCATTATTCTCGGTCCCGCACATATTACATATGCACTCCTATTTCGTTTTGCCTGAGCCAGTAAAACCTCTATGTAGGACTCTAAAGACTCGTCAATACGCCGGCAGTAGGTGATGATCATATCAAGCACCCAAAAGCCGTCAGCGGTACTAAATGGACGTAAAAGCTACCCGGGCATTGAGTGATCAGAAGATCAGCAAGCAAGCCCGCTCCAACTCCTGCAAAAAGCCTGACAGTGACACTACCGTACAGTCCGGTCTCCTCGTCTGATATGTCGCATATCAAGTCTAGGGGTGGTAAACGTCAGACCCCAATAACCGATAAGTCATGCCGATATGAGGCTCATAACGGGTCGAGAAACTACTGGTAACACTTACCAGTAAATCTCAAAACCAGCCCTGGCCAGGGACTTCCCTGTTATGGCCAATCGAGCATAGCGCAACATCAACCCCCAATACCGGGAGAGACGAAACCCCTCCTATTGCTCATTGCCTCCATGTGACTCGGGACTGTACCCAAAAACCACCGTTTTGCACGCCCTCTTGGACATGGTAAGGTGGAAATCAAACCACAGTGGGAATCACACAAGACTCTATGACGATCTCGAGTCTACAGACTAACCTGTACCAGTATCACCAGAGAACTGCCATCTGACGTAAGGTATAATACCATCTGGAGTTCTCGGCGAGTCCGTCCAGTGTACCCAGTCTCCACTGAGCACCCGTATATCATCTCTGATGTCAAACACCAATGGATATGGGATCATCTATCGCCCATCTATATGGGTCGAGAAGGTATACGCTAGTCTACTCTGGTATATCGATGCCCCGTCTCGATACACCCACGACTAGGGACCTTGAAGGATGTACTTATAGACTACCATGTCCCCACTAGTATGATCCCCATCATAGTCTAGGTAGTCAAGTACACATCCTAAGGGTTTTACCAACATGTAACAGAGAGACAATCAGTGTACACGTTAAGGTAAAGAGTAACCAGATAGCATATTATCATATCGAACAAGAAAGTCATCCCTATATATGTCCAAGCATCCACTACAATATACATCCTATGTATAGTAATGGCCTCTAGGGCATACATTTAATTAACAATCTCCCACTTGCACTAGGGCCATCTGATAACAGTGGTTGTAGTATCTCATACTCAACCATCCCATAATAGTCTCTCTCTGGGATAAGGCCTTTGTGAGTGGATCCGCCGTGTTGTCCTCTAAGTCTACTCTCCTAACCTCAATCCCCTGGAGATCAAATATGTCCATGATCAGGTAATACTGCCTTAGAATATGTCTGGATCACTGATGGGACGGGCATTCCTTGGCATAAGCCACAACTCCATTGTCACACAATGGAAGGAACGAAGTTCATCTCATGAACTAATATACTCCCAGACTGCCTCTTTGGTAGCATCTTTGGTAACGATGTATCCAGCCTTTATCGTCTAGTATGCCACGGTATCTAGCTTGGAACTCTTCCAACATACCGTCCCTTTACTGAGGGTAAAGACAATGCCTGTGATTGACATTCAGTCGTCCTTATCACCTTGGAACCTTTCCAGTGATTTTCCCCAGGATCAATTGATACCATCTCACTACCACTAGTGAGTATCCTAACATCCAATTAGATCTATCTCATAGATCCAAAACCCAGGATTTAGTTGGTATCACTTTGATCCTATTTGGAGAATCATTGTGATAAGCGGAGATTGACCGAGCGTAGCATAGGAAACTACTTCCCTATCAAGAGTATGTCATCCACGTACTCTACGAGGATTACCACCATACTCTCTACTACCTTTTTATATATAGAAGGTTCATCTACCATTTCGATGAAGTCAAACTCTTTGACTATTTCATCAAAACAGATGTTCCAACTCCGCGATGCCTGCTTTATCACATAAAACATCTTGCACACGTTTCCGCTGCTCCCACTGTTTACGAAGCCATCTGGCTGTGTACTTATAGACGCTTTCTTCTAAATCATTATTTAGAACAGCAGTCATGACACCCAACCTCCAGATATCGTAGTCATGGTATGTAGCAATGGCAAGTAGGATCTGGATGGACTTAAGCATAGGCCCTAGAAAAGGTTTCATCATTAGCTACAACTGGTCCATGATGCAAACCTTTAACAAGTCTAGCTTTGAAAGCCTCAATTTTTCCATGTACACCAAGTAATCTTCTCAAGATATACTTGCTCCTAATGAGGATTTAACCCTTCAGATAAAGCAACCAAAGTCCATACTTTGTTGGTGTATAAGGATTCCATCTCAGATCGATAAGCATCCAGCCATTCTTACAGAGTCCTACTCCTGATGGCCAGCTCGAAACTAGTTAGGTCATCATCCCATGATGCAATCCTCGCTCCCACTGTCATAAAGAAACCGAAGTATCTCTCAGGTGGGTGAGGAAACCTACTAGATCGGCGGAGAGGCTGAAGTTCGTTGGTTGCTATTGAATCCTTTGGTTCTACCAAATTATCAGCTGCAATTTGTATAGCTGGAACTCTTTCCAGTTCTACCTTATGTCCACTAATTTCTTCTCAAGAAATTCTCTTTCACAAAGGTGGTATGCTGAGAAACAAAACATCTTTTGTTCCTCGGTTTGGTAGAAGATATTTCCTTGCAAATGCTTGGTATATCCAACAAACTTCTACAGAACTGACTTTGTCTCGAGCTTGTCCAGATTATGCTTTTAGACATAGGCTGGACAACCCCAAATCTTAACAAACTTAAGATATGGGCTCTTCCCTTTCCATATTGTGCGCCCCGGCAGCGCCCCGGCCTTCTACTCGAGGCCAAAATGCGGAATCAAAATTTTTTCTTAACTTTAACCGGCGCTACCGCGGACAATATACCCGGATCGTAACCATTAACCTAATCCTAGCTATCAAGAGAATGGGGTAGAGAGCTATACCAAGCGATCTGTGTCCTTCGGTCTTCGTCTCCACTCCGATCTCCCGCGGAATCTTCGTCCGTCGCCTCGTCGTCGAAACGGGCACCACATCGCCGGGTTCTTTTACGGGCTCCCACCTCTGGACCGAGGCAACTCGGGCGCGAAGTTGGCGAGCCGACGCATCCAAGAGATGCTGTAGACTAGTGTAGAAAACCTTTGTCTCAATGCGGTGAAGTTGCCTTGGTGATGGAGGAATAGAATGAAAGAACTTTGGAGAGAGGTTGAGAATTTAGCAAGCATGAATGAGATGAATCAATTTCCCTCACCAAAAATGAAAACCTCTCCTCCTCTCATCAAAAGTGGCCGGCCCCCTCATATCTCAAAATGGTGGAGGGAATAAACAAACACAAGAAGGAAGGTGAGTGTAGGAAAAGTAGAAAGGTGACCATATCAAAAGGTTATGATAACAATATCATATCAAAATCAAATCCATCCTAATCCTTTCTAATCTCAATAAAGCAAGCCATCATGAAAAAGCAAAGATGCTTAACCTTTCATAATGCCACAAAAGCAAGAAACCCCTCCACAATAAGTTATTTGCAAACTTGCAAAAAACCCCTTCCATCACAAAAGTCCGTCCGTGAAGGAACAAAGAAAAAACCGGACGGAACGGAATGCAAACTGGAAACTTCAGAAAACTGATCCTGTAATAAATTACAGGAAAACCCCGCTACTGCATATACATACCCGTATCTGTGTTCCCACTGAATACAAATGCAAAGAGACAAAATCTACACTGTCTAATACTAGGATCCGGCTTAAGCCAAAGCCGGCTAGTAAAATCCGTCCGATCACGATCCGTGCAATACCGCACGTATCTGATTGAACCCTGCCATATCTCCATACGGCCTCTACAGCGTTTCTCCCGAAACTTGAGTAATTGTCTGTGTGGGGGACTCTAAAGACTCGTCAATACTATGGCTGTGGATTTAACCACTAGCACGTCAGAGGTATTAGCCATACGTGACGGGATACCAGCTATTGACCAAAAGGGACGTCGATGAGCGAACTCATCCTGACACCCTACTGAGCCTGTCAGTGACAATATCCGTACAGTCCGGTCCGTTCGTCTATGAGTATCGCATGGCGGGCCTAGGGGGTTGGTAAAAGTCAGACCCCCAAAAGCGGTACAAGTCGTGTCGGAGTGTAGCCCAAAACATCCTGAGATACTACTGGAATGCCTACCAGTAAATTTCCTGCCTCGGCCGAGGGCTTTGTGTAATGGCTCTCCTAGACACAGCGCGACCTCACCCCCAATACCGGGAGAGACGAACCCCTGCACATCCGCTCACTGCCTCCATGTGGCTCGGGACTGTACCCGACTAAAACCTGTTTGCATAACTCCTTTGAGCCGTGGTAGGGTAGTAATCAAAGCACAGTGGGAACTCACACGAGACAAATGACGATCTCAGGTCGATGAACTAACCTGTACACATGTCACCAGGGAATTGCCATCTGACGTCAGGTATAATACCAACTAGCATATTCCCGGCGAGTCCTGTCCGGTGTACTCATAACCCAATGAGCACCTGTATATATCTTAGGTGAACCAACTGACACCAGTGGCTTGTGAGACCGGACACCGCCCCTCGTCTGGGTCTCGACTGTATACACTAGTCTACTAATGGAGTATCGATGCCCAGTCTCGAAACTCCCATGACTAGGGATCTTTTAAGGATGTGCTTATAGACCCCAGCTCCCACGTATATGATCGCCCTCATACTGCTGGTAGTCAAGCAAGAATTCTAGGGGCTCTATCAACGTGTAATAGCGACTCGTAAGGTCACCTAAAGCAGTACACGATGATAAAGATAAACCAGATAGCATACTATCATCTCGAGTAAGACTGTCCTACCGGCATAGGTCCTCCCTCAATCATTGCAATCACGTGCCTGTGATCCAATAATTGACTCTGAGGGCACTATATTCAACAATCTCCCACTTGCACTCAAGGCTAATTATTGCGATGTCGCATACTCACAGCCCGTGTGATACCGAACACCCAACTCCTCTACTAGTCAGTCTTACAAAGCTCGTTTGCGAAACTATTTCATTCGAGGAATAGCCTCAGTGAGTGGATCCGCTGTGATGTTTCTTTCTAGGTCTCTCTATATCTCAAGTTCGCGGAGAAAGCCATCTCCCGAAATGAGCAATACCTGTCTTAGAATATGTCTGGATATCTGATGGGACCTAGCTCATAAATGAACTCCAAATCCAAACTTCTTAGATTGTATCATCAACTGAACTTAATCAGTATCCTGCGCCACCCTTCCCTCAGTATCCACCTGGACCACCTGTCCAAAATACTGCCCCTCGTCAGAGGGAAAACTATAACTCTGACAGCCACTCTGCCATCCAGGTCACCTTGGAAGCCTGGAATGATAACCGTCTCCCAAAAGAGGCTGCCGTTATCATATCCCTAGAACATTCACTTATGTTCTAAAACTGCTTCCGAATGTTTCTCCAGGATTGGATTAATATCAACTTATTGCATCTCCTGCAAAAACAACATCTGGTGTGGTACTTGACATCTCATGATTGACTCAATTGCCTAAGCAAGTGATCTGCCAATCATGCACATCCCTCTCCCCTTTAGTCTGTAAGACACCTTTAGAGAGGGTGACTCCATCACCTGCAGGTACACTACGATGCCAGGAGTTGTCCATTGTAAATACTCTTAGAATGTTGTCTAAGTACCCTGATTGGGAAACCACCCAAATCTAGATCTAAAACCATAGATCTAGTAACCAGAATGCACGATATAAGATCCAATTCCTATGTGGAGAAACTACTGTGTGACAACCAAAGTATAACCGATCGTAGTATAGGAATATCACTTCCTACTCTGTGTATGTCATCAAATACCAGGACATCACACTCTACTACCTTCTTAACAGATCCATCCCCTTATTCTGATGAAGTCAAACCTATGACTATCACATCAGAAATAGATGATCAATCTCCGCTATATCTGCTTTAGTCTATAAATAGACATAAGCCTGATGTCCACCAATGCTTCCGCTGCTCCCACTGACTACGACAACTCTCTGGCAGAGTCATATACACGTGCACTTCTAAAGCTAGTTTAGAATGACACTATATTCATCCTCCTGCTGGGTCTCACAGTCTGGAACAACAGCAATGGCAAGTCTGGGTAAACAAGAACCTCCCTGCCACCGTCCTTGAGCATACCGAAGTACCTCTCGAGCGCCTAATGTTACCCACTTTATCTGCGGAGTGGCCAATGGAATGTTAAACCAGATTGAATCTTTAGGTTTTTATCAAATCTTCAGTAATCGTTTGCGGTTCTGGAATCACTTCCAGTTCTACCATACTCCTACTACTGTTTTCTGAAAAAAAATCCATTTTTATTAAAACCGTGGCGAGTCTAGAACAATATCACTATTGATCTTCTAGATGGTAGAAAGTCAACCCTCGTCATAGCCCGGGTCAACCCACAAACAGCCATTACAGAAACGTGCCTTGAGTTATCCGGAGTCTGGTTTTAAGCATAAGCCGGACAACTCCCCGTACCTTAACAATGTCAAGATATGAATTGTTCTATATCCAATATAGAAATAGAGGCACTGATTTAATTGGAACCAGATTCAAATCATGCAGCTGTCTTCAGTGCATGTTAACTAAATGGAAGGAGGCAGATCAGCGTTACTCAACTTAGGAATGCTTCCAATTATGAGTAACCTGAAAGAGAAGCAAGTTCTCTTAATTATCACTATCAATCGAATACCATACACAAGTATCTACATCTTCGATCACCTTGAAGAATCCCGATACTTGTAATACCTGGTTCTCTACTTTATTCTTATACCTATAACTTCTCAAAACTTGGACCCTGTGTTTCGACGAAACACCTGTCTAAGAACCAGAGAAGTCATAAGTAAACAGAATATAGTACGAGGACCTACCCCTCTGTCCTAATGGACACTGGACAATACACAAAACTCTGTATAAGTCCGCTGAGTCTAACAACTCATTCACTGTGTGTCGTAGGTTGAAAACTGTACTTATGGTTAAAAAGTATTACACCGCTGTTTAATGCTCCTTACCTAACCATCCACTGATATAGGTAAATGTTATGGACATAATCTCAAAAAGGTATATCTCACTCTATGAAAATAGACGTACAGATATATCAATTTGAAATTGGTGCACAAGAACGGATATTCAAAACCATATATTTGCCGTCCGGCAAACAACCCAGGTGGCTTCCTCAAATATCACCAATTACAACGAATCCCGATATAATAAGGGCGATCACCTAATTCCCAATAACTTACTCCCACTCATCATCTGTAAAATCATACTGATGTGAGAATCAAATCTGGTAAATACATACCCTGGAGCAAGTGTCTAATTGGGAAATCAGTTTTCTTTTAACAGTACACAGTGAAACTGAAACATTGAAATGTTTCGATGGGGTATCCTGGTATTCCTAGTAATGCCTCTTCCATTATCCAGATTCACAACTGTAACCGTATAATTCTTTACCATCTCTCCAAATCCCTTTATATGTCTTTAGTCATTACCTTCTGCACACCTCTTTAGGCCAAATGGTTTTCTTCCTTCCCTACCGTTCGGCACTAGCCTATGGTTTGAAAGAAGACTATCCAATAAGCATAATGGGTGTACTGTCCTAATCCTAGGAGCACTCGCAATGCGAGAGAAGGCGAAGATAAGAGACAACCGAATGAACCTTATTCCTATTTCTCCTGAACCAGGATCCATCCCCGAACTGGAACAAGTTCCTTTCGAGTTCGTATACAACCATACGATGGATTATCCAATAAACTTGGGATCTTCGTAGTGATACGGAGTGTCCTGGAGAAATACAAAGGTGATTTAGGATTGGCGAAGAAATACTTGGTTTGGTCGTGAATAACAGTCACAATTTACTTTGCCCTCTTACTAATCTCTTTCTTTGTCTTAACTTAATACCTTCTGCACACCATCGTTATGCTAATTGGTTTTCTTCATTCCCCACCGTTCGGCACCAACCTAAGGTTTGGAAGAAGACTATCCAATTTGCGTAATAGGTGTACTATCTCCTAAATCAAGGAGTACTCGCAACGTGAGAGAAGGTGAAAGGAAAAGACAGCTGAATAGTCCTATTCGTTTTCTCCAGAACCAGAAACCATCCTCGAATTCCTTCGAGTTCGTATATAACCATAGGATAGTTTTGTCCAATGGAAGTGGACGTTCGTAGTAATACGGGGTGTCCTGGAGAAAAGGGTAAAAGTAGGAGTGGCAATGAGGTTTGCAACTCTGACAATCCAAAAGCCAGTGTTAAGAAGGTTCGGTCAACTTGGTCACTGAGTCATAGTTTATGGTCGGGTCAATGGTCGCTGCCAAAGAGAGAGAGAAAAGAAACACTCAGTGTGCACTCTAACCTAGATCAGAATGGTTATCACTTTATCTAATCAGGAAACCTCCCACTGTAACCTCAAATTCTTCTCCAAACCCGAAAGAAGAATTAGTCGGGATCACCCGAGGAGTAAACCAACTCATCAGTGGGAATCAGGATCCAACTATCATCGCATGATAACGTGACGGAATCCACTCATGTCACCACACTCCAGAAGGTATGCGCATGCCTGGCAAGTTTCAGTTTCTTTAGAAACTCCCGATATGATTTTTACCCCTAGGACCCAAGTGACCTTGACACAGTCAACAAATCAAAGAGTCCTAGTCAAGTTCAACCCGTCATTATCCTGGATTGCATTAAACCCACCCGTACGAGCCCTTGACACAGTCAACAAGGCTGCACGACTGTCCTAACCAATCCCATTAATATGCTACAAACAAACACTACTTAGCTACCGCACACTACGCCTTGACACAGTCAACAAACGCAGCACGAATACTAAGTAATACTTGTAAGAAATGACGGAAGGCTACGTCTAGTTTTTGGCGAAAAAACTTTTAACGTAATGAACTTGATATAGTTGAAGGAACTGCATAGTTTTTATAAAAAATATAGTGACGAAAACCTTTGCTAAAGAGGTCACTCCCGGTGAAGGGATCTCGGCTCTTTCCCTGTAGAATGAGGTGCAGGATATTCTAACTGAATACCACGATGCAAAGCAAAAGTCAATCGGCTATAGTGAAGTTATTACCCTGACGCAAACTTCTGTCCAAGGGGTCACTCCCGGTGAAGAGATCTCGGCCCTTGCCTCGTCGACTGAGGTGCTGGATATTCATAACCGAATACCACTGTGCAAAACAAAAGAGAACGTCCTTGCAATAACAGCTTTTTGAAAAATGTTCTAACAACATCAGAATATGTTTGTTTAGCTTGCATTGATCCGAATCAATGCAGTCCCATCAATTGATCACACCAATAAAGAACGAAAATAATGATGTACGTATATGCCATCCGCATTCGCCACTGGGTCCCGTCATCACCCGTTAGGTTACTTAACTAACGACAGAGCGGGGACTGGACTAGCGCGGATGCAAAACATATACAACATCTACTAGTATATATATCAATATATAATATTCGCTCAAGGCGTGATAAAATGCAACATCACAGAAATGTAATCAGCATCACAGAACAATACAGATATCTGGGATCCCCGGGTTTCACAGAGCCGCTACTGAAACCCGACGTTCCCCTGGTCGTGTGGATAGCCTATGCAATGAAATCCTAGACCCCTACGAGCGCGGCAAGTTACCCGCCAAAACCTGAAGCGAGGCAGCCCCCTTCAGCAACGTGAATGGACCACCCAGCACTTCACGGAATCCGGTAACTTGGGCATCCCTCCTGGGTCAACCTGTACCCCCTACGAGTGCGGCGAATAACCCGCCAATTCTAGAGTAAAGCCCCCTCTATCTCAATGCCATGAGATGCGGGCCCGTTGCCCTCTAGAACCCGGCTATCCGTGCACCCCTCCTTGGGGTAATCCTAGTACAGAAAGTAAAATATATATACAACGGGTACATCGATCTCGACCCGGTCGTGCCCCAAAAGAATAATACAAACAGGCAGTGACGGCAGTCCACATGTCGGACGCTCTCCCCGCAATATTAAATGTACATATAAAACAAAACTGTACTACCACTGCAACCAGGCTATCCCCCACGACCGATCCGCAATACCACAGCAATACACAGAACGTCAACGTGAATGTCACGTTCGCAAATCCGTCTAACCGGGCTATAGCAGTTAGACAGGATTTACTGATCAAGTGACATTCACGGTCGCAGATATAATGTAAATACTGTGAATTAGCATGTTTAAAATATCCGATCGAACAAATATACCCAAGTGGGCCCCAATCACTACTGTAGCACTCACAGAAAATCTGGGCCCAAAAAGAATGTCCCAAAACCCATATTTTCAAGTCCAAGAGCCTCTGAAAAAATTTGGCGCCACGTGGACATATTATGGCCGCGGAACCGCGGCCAATGTATGGGTTTGGCCGCGGTTCCGCGGTGGAAAAGTGAAATCAGGTCACCAAATTTTTGCAGAATTCTTAGAACACCCTGCACATCATTCTGAAACAACCTGAAAAATTTTTCGAGCCAAAAATATTTCGACAGAAACTGATGTACATGAAAATGCGGTTTTGGGATTTTTGTTCGATCGAAAATGTAAACACATTAGACCAAGCTAGACTAGGTTAATGGCGAGGCTCTGATGCCATGTTGCGCCACGGCAGCGCCCCGGCCTTCTACTCGAGGCCAAAATGCGGAATCAAAATTTTTTCTTAACTTTAACCGGCGCTACCGCGGACAATATACCCGGATCGTAACCATTAACCTAATCCTAGCTATCAAGAGAATGGGGTAGAGAGCTATACCAAGCGATCCGTGTCCTTCGGTCTTCGTCTCCACTCCGATCTCCCGTGGAATCTCCGTCCATCGCCTCCTCGTCGAAACGGGCACCACATCGCCGGGTTCTTTTACGGGCTCCCACCTCTGGACCGAGGCAACTCGGGTGCGAAGTTGGCGAGCCGACGCGTCCAAGAGATGCTGTAGATTAGTGTAGAAAACCTTTGTCTCAATGGGGTGAAGTTGCCTTGGTGATGGAGGAATAGAATGAAAGAACTTTGGAGAGAGGTTGAGAATTTAGCAAGCATGAATGAGATGAATCAATTTCCCTCACCAAAAATGAAAACCTCTCCTCCTCTCATCAAAAGTGGCCGGCCCCCTCATATCTCAAAATGGTGGAGGGAATAAATAAACACAAGAAGGAAGGTGAGTGTAGGAAAAGTAGAAAGGTGACCATATCAAAAGGTTATGCTAACAATATCATATCAAAATCAAATCCATCCTAATCCTTTCTAATCTCAATAAAGCAAGCCATCATGAAAAAGCAAAGATGCTTAACCTTTCATAATTCCACAAAAGCAAGAAACCCCTCCACAATAAGTTATTTGCAAACTTGAAAATAACCCCTTCCATCACAAAAGTCCGGCCGTGAAGGAACAAAGAAAAAACCGGCCGGAACGGAATACAAACTGGCAACTTTAGAAAACTGATCCTGTAATAAATTACAGGAAAACCCCGCTACTGCATATGCATGCCCGCATCTGTGTTCCCACTGAATACAAATACAAAGAGACAAAATCTACACTGTCTAATACTAGGATCCGGCTTAAGCCAAAGCCGGCTAGTAAAATCCGTCCAATCACGATCCGTGCAATACCACACGTAATTGATTGAACCCTGCCATATCTCCATACGGCCTCTACAGCGTTTCGCCCGAAACTTGAGTAACTGTCTGTGTGGGGGACTCTAAAGACTCGTCAATACTATGGCTGTGGATTTAACCACTAGCACGTCAGAGGTATTGGCCATACGTGACGGGCTACCAGCTATTGACCAAAAGGGACGTCGATGAGCGAACTCATCCTGACACCCCTACTGAGCCTGTCAGTGACAATATCCGTACAGTCCGGTCCGTTCGTCTATGAGTATCGCATGGCGGGCCTAGGGGGTTGGTAAAAGTCAGACCCCTAAAAGCGGTACAAGTCGTGTCGGAGTGTATCCCAGAACACTCTGAGATACTACAGGAATACCTACCAGTAAATCTCCTGCCTCGGCCGAGGACTTTGTGTAATGGCACTCCTAGACACACCGCGACCTCACCTCCAATACCGGGAGAGACGAACCCCTGCAGATCCGCTCACTGCCTCCATGTGGCTCGGGACTATACCCGACTAAAACTGTTTGCACGACTCCTTTGAGCCATGGTAGGGTAGTAATCAAAGCACAGTGGGAACTCACACGAGACAAATGACGATCTCAGGTCGATGAACTAAACTGTACACATGTCACCAGGGAACTGCCATATGACGTCAGGTATAATACTAACTAGCATGTTCCCGGCGAGTCCTATCCGGTGTACTCATAACCCAATGAGCACCTGTATATATCTTAGGTGAACCAACTGACACCAGTGGCTTGTGAGACCGGCCACCGCCCCTCGTCGGGGTCTCGACTGTATACACTAGTCTACTAATGGAGTATCGATGCCCAGTCTCGAAACTCCCACGACTAGGGACCTTTTAAGGATGTGCTTATAGACCCCAGCTCCCACGTATATGATCGCCCTCATACTGCTGGTAGTCAAGCAAGAATCCTAGGGGCTCTATCAACGTGTAATAGCGACTCGTAAGGTCACCTAAAGCAGTACACGATGATAAAGATAAACCAGATAGCATACTATCATCTCGAGTAAGACTGTCCTACCGGCATAGGTCCTCTCTCAATCATTGCAATCACGTGCCTGTGATCCAATAATTGACTCTGAGGGCACTATATCCAACACATATCTTATATGAAGGGGTAGGCAGCTGATTTGATCGGAACCCTATTCAATAGGTATGCAACTTCATAAGTGCATAACTCCCTAAAAGGAAATAGGAAACTCAGTAGTACTCATCGTAGAGTGCACCATATCATATAGGGCGTGATTGCTCCGCCCCGATACACCGACGTACTCTGGTGTATGTGGAGGAATAATGCTGAGAGAGAATCTCATTCTTAGAATAGTCCAGGAATCCCGTGCTCAAGTATTCTCCTCCCTGATCACATCAAAGGACATAATATGTATATCCATTTTGGTTCTCTACTTCTAACTTATATTCTGTGAATATCTCAAAAGGTTCGGACTTGTGTTTCAACAGAAACATATGTCTGAATCTTGAGAGATCATCAGAGAATGTAATGAAGTACAAAGAACCGGTCTTGGCATGTGTAGACAGGGGACCTTCATACATCAACATGTATCATCCCAAGAGTTCACTAACTCTTTCTTTGTTTCCAGTAAACGGAGCTATGGTCATCTTATCTTTGTGGCATGACCGACAAGTTTCACAAGATGTAAATTCAAACTAATTTAAATATGCATCTATATGTAACTTCAGGTAGTCGGGTCACATTGATATGACCTTGTCTACAATACCTCAAGAAGGATTCGTTCATTTCTGAACTCTTCCTCTTGTGTGTGTTCTGTATACTAAGAACTGTAGTTTGATTTAGAACGTCAATGTTTTTAGATAACGTGCCTGAACCGATCAACTCTTGATATAGGAAATGTTCAAAACATTATCCAACAATACAAAATTATATCCTTTCTTTACTTATAAAGAGACTGATATGATGTTGTACATCAGGTTCGGTATCTAATAACATTCGTTCAGAATCAATGTATTCTGGTAATACAGAGTGACAGTGACCAACAGACTTGGCTGCAATACTTGCACCGTTTTCTGTCTCATGAAACCTATCACTCGTTCTCAGTTCTCTACCTTTCTGTAGCCCATGTAACATATTACATATGTGGGATCCTGATCCGGTATCAAATACCCAAGACGTAAAGGGCACTGAGAAACAGTTCTCTGTAATGAACACACCCGAAGATGATGCATCATCATGCACTTTCTTCGTTTGGACGGCACGGGAATTCTGGTAATCCCCTAATTTCCTGCTCTGTCCTATAACAATTATAAGTTGGAGCGGGACCAACGTTCCCCTAGCACAGTATAACAAGCGGGTTCGGTCAATACATCCGTATTATTATCTTGATTAAGGTGTGACATGGTTGCTACCTAGAGAGAGAGAGAAGAAAACACTCTGCGTGCGCTCTTGCAAGATCAGATTGGTTATTATTTTATCTAATCAGGATGGTTCCCACTGTTTTTATCAAATCTTCCTTCAAACCCTAAAAGGAAAGACTAGCCAGGATTAATTACACTCTATAACTTCGCCGATCATTCAGCCAGGCCAGTGTCGGTACTTTGAGGGAGGTTCCCCGTGCTTTCGCACGGACCTAATTAAAGTAAACCTCGTTTTCCCAGAGGCGTAATCCCGTTGACACCTTTCTGGACACCTACTTGATCGGCTAATTGTAATGTGTAAAACTCTTCCAGGAGTAACAATTACTCATAGTGGGTATCGAGATCCAACTATCTCATAGAAAGTATGCAATTTCATTGCAAATTTCAATACTTGAAATTCCCGATAATTTTGCCCCTAACGTGCTATGACCTTAACGAAAGCCAACAAACAATAGCCCGCTAGTCAAGTTCAACCCATACATTTCTTGACTGAATTAAACTGTAACGTTTCAAAATAATAACATATTATTTTTGGGAATTTTTATAATTTAATATTATTTTAATGAATATTTTAATATTCTGGTATAATTAAATAAAAATAAATGGGGAAAAATTATGGAAAATTCTGAAATAGGGTATTTTATGGAATTATGCCATTTTT
The DNA here is from genome assembly GCA_030015575.1 of Agapanthus africanus. NCBI lineage: Eukaryota > Viridiplantae > Streptophyta > Magnoliopsida > Asparagales > Amaryllidaceae > Agapanthus > Agapanthus africanus. Next base: position 297,742,918 of record CM057347.1, read on the forward strand.
AAGTTTTTATGATTAGTTATGTGCTAATTTAGTGCTAATCGCGATTAAAAATCGCTAATCGGATTTTTAGCATTTTTGTGCAAAAATGTGCACATATCATTTTCCACACTTGTTACATGTTTTGGGGATATGGTTGCTTAGGGTTTGCCCTTGAGTGAGAAGGAAGAGAAAAGAAAAAGAAAAGCTAAAGGTTTCATGAGAGAGAGAGAGAGACTAAGTCAACCTTCACCTTTTTGAACCATACTCCCATCATTTTGCTTCTCATTTTCTCTCTCCCCTCTCCATGAGCTGCTGCTGCTCCCTCTCCCTCTCTCTCCCTCTCCACAAAAACCCTAGATCCACCATGAAATCAACCTCAAAACCCTATTCCCATTTCACAAAAAATGTTCCCGAGCTCACTAGCTACACATTGAACCTAGCAAGATTGGATTTGGAGGACTTTGAGCAACTCAAGAATTTTCTTGAGTTGCCAAAGGAGGTAAATTCTGCACCTATTAGAGTAGTATTTCATTTCTTGTGCATCAATTCTAGTTTCATGTCGATATGGTGTCGTTTTGAGGACTTTTGAGAATTCTAGTTAGGGTTTAGGGTTTGATCTGAAATCAAAGTGAAATTGAGGCTTGTTGTGACCTTAGAACCCCTTGTGTGATGTTAAATTGGACCCAAACCTGAACTAGAAACCAGAATACGGATTTATGGAATTGATATCGGGGAAAACTGTAATTCTGGGATTGTTTTTGGGAATCTACTTTCACCCGAGACACCTAAAAATAAAATTGACTTGACAGAGAGATGTGCAGGCACCATAAAACCACCACCCAAAGCCCCAGCCCCTGACTCCACTTCATGGCCGTAGATAAATCCCTTCTGGCCGCAATTTGCGGCCAGAGCATGGGTTCTGGGCTCCGTATTTGTTCTGTAGCTTGATACCCTATAAATTAGACCCTTGGTATATGCAACTTTGGCTGATTCCATTCAGGGTAGAATCTGGGATGATTTTCTTGTGTTGGTGCATGGTTTACGACTTGTTTTAGCATGGATTTTGGTATTTGGTGATTCATTCCTGTCGGGTGGCGTTTGGACGTCAACGACAAGTGGATATTGATCGTGTCTACATGCGAGACGATAGGTTTTCACCTATGCGAGGAGCGTATGCTGTTTTGGCTTTCCGATGTGATTTTCATGTGCTTTAGCATTTATGATATACGTGTAGATACCCGACGTGATGTTGAGGTGAAGAAGATGAAGATGGCGACATCGGTATCGGCACACGAGAAGCAAGGTGAATAGATTTATATCTATGGGGAGAAGTCGGGTGGATGGCGTATAGCACCCCCGCAGTCCGTGGTGATGTATACGAATACGTATACACACATATATTTATTATATGTTCTTTGAGATTATTGATGGTAATAATGGAATTATTGATGATAAGGATGTATTGGTTTAGTATAGTGCGAAACCCTAGAGTAGTGGTTGCACCCACACATACACGTACACATATACTTGCATACATTCTTTCATTATCTGTGCGCATATAGAGGTGTGTATATCTACACATGGGTATGGGACTATGTGTTCATATACGGGATTGAGGATGATACGTGGGATTGAGATAAGTCGATGAGGTTTGATTGAGGCCGTGAGATTCGGCGATATGGCAGAGTTCGTATTCGAGACACGACATGATGACTCAGCGGGTCCTTTGACGAAGTGTTTCATACTCGTGCATGTATATATTGATGATGTCGTTGTACTAGGCTTAGGTCGTTACCCCAGATTTGGGATGCCGTATGACGATTTACCGTACGAGCTTTGTATTGATGTCAGATCCGCACTCATGACTCGAGGATGTTATATGATATACTGTATCGTACGTGATACTATTGAGGCGGGTTCACCGACTATTGTATATATATGTTTATATTGACTCAGATTTAGGTGGTTTTCATACCCCTCCTGATTGAATTGATTGTTGGGTTCGTAGTTCGCATAGTAGGCGTTAGACTAGACCCGAGTCATACCTATTTCAAAAACTAACGAATCAGGGGTATTTTAAAGATAGGAAAAAGGGATTCTACGGATATTTTCAAACGACACATTTTTTCTTAAAACACCGTAGCCCTTATTTTACCAAAAACCCTGATTCGTCTTATTTCAAAAGGCAAGGCTGCATGATATATTTATTGAGATAGAGTCTGTACTGTTGCGTTGATTATTTGATTCCGTATACTCATGCTATTTGCATTGCATTGCTTGTGTTTATTGATATACTACAGTCAGGCTTCTAGGACACCAGCACCATTATCGATGATGCGTATGTTCCACGTACACTTGTTTGCCGGCTCACACACTTCATCATCGATAATTGCCATGTCACTACACTGTAGTACTGTTGCATTCAGGATATGATTCTTGCATGACAGACTGATTTGCTTACATTTCTTTTACATGTCACATACATCATGCTTTCCGATTATACGCATTGAGAGTTGCTATTTCCATGATATTTCTGGATTTGGGAACCGTGGGTATTTCAAAGGAGAATATGTCATTGCTTTAAAAACCCGGTTACCCTTGATATGATATTTCAGTGCGTCCACCATGTGTTTTCTCGGTACTGAGAGCGACATGTGAAACCCGATTCGAGGAGTGGACGAGCCGATTGCGGGTACATGGTAGACCCGGTATGGTTCCCCTCGGCAAGATGATCGATGGACTTTGCCGATTGAGCCTGGAGGCGGGCGAGTACCTACCGGTGATTGGTTGGACCTGGTGGTTATCCAGAGGATACCGGCCAGAGTCAATAGACGGATATGGCCGTACTGCTGTGGCCGAGGGCCGATTCCGCAGACAGAGCCCGATATATGAGGATTTACATGCCGATGCTGGACACAGTTTTCATGATGTTTTCGAGTGTCGATGCTGGACACTCCGGTTCCATGATTTTGACGTGTCGCGAGGGACACAGGTGGTTTATATTCTCATATTTCCATGCATACTGATGATATTTACATGCATGATGGTTATTGTCATTGGGTGACGAGTGGACGGGATCCACGTACATGCAGATACATTGATCATACCTCATATTTATGATATGCTATTACCTGAGGCACTGGCACGAGCACTTGGCACTACACTCATGTATAGAGATTACATTGCCAGTTTAGCATGCTTCAGACTTATTCATATTGAGGTTTATATTTATCTGATCGTATTGACCTAGGATGGGTCATACATTCGATCTCTGCTTGTAGAAATTTTCTATTCACGAGTTGGCAACTCACCCCCGTTGTGCCACAGTTCTTGCAGGTTTTTGCCGTACAGATTCCATAGCGGCATTTCTGGCACACTACTTCTATATGGGTGACTTGCTTTGGTAGGTGGGTTCTTTTGTATCAGAACCACCATTGTACATTTATTATTCATTGTATCTAGAAATTCCATCAACCAAAACTTGTATATTGTTTCAGACTTAGACACAGTGATGTATTATTTTGACCTTAGAGCCGCGCTTGTAGTATTATGGTTTTCTGGCTGTTTTGAGTTTCTTTTTGGGTTTTGATCCTCGCCCTTTGGCGTTGTATATTATTATTGCTTGCGTGGTTGTGACCGTCGATTGACGAAGAGCTAGCTCCCGCTAGGGGATGCCTTTTATCATTTCATATATATTATTCTTGTTGTACCCCGTTCGGGGCCAGTTTTTACAAAGGAAACTCTGCCGAAATTTCCACAAAAGACTACACATTTAAAAAGAAATGCATTTTCAGCTTATTTATTTAAAGACTTTGATTTTCAAAACATGTTTTCTTTAATTTTTAAAACCAGTTTTCTTTATTTACTTTTTAAAATGGTTTTAGATTTCTGGGATTTTGGCTTACCTGGATCAGATGGGGTCCTATAGGCTTCATATGGTTTAAGGGCTAGTCACGTGCTCTTTCGGGTCGTGACAAAATTGGTATCAGAGCGCTAGGTTAACCTTGGTTCGAGTCTAAGTTTGACTATGTGGAGCCTGGGGCGTTTATATATACGGAACTTAGGCTTGACCTTACGAAACTTAGACTTAGTCGAGCGGGTATTATACCCGAACTTTCGTCGCATAGGATGACCCTTGGTTGATGGAGTAGGTAGCTTGAGTAGAGGGACGTACCGTACGTATGTTCCGCGGCATACTTAAGACACGCCACTCCGCTTAAGAAACCTTAGGATATGCATTTCCTTGCACAGTATTATATTCATTCTTATGATCTATCCTCATCGATACTGGTTATGATTTTGCTACCACGATTGTACGGGAAGAGTGAGCTACGGCTCAAGTTGAGTCAGCATGAGCTCGTTGTGGACGAGGACTGACCAGGGCGTGATTCCAGAGACATACGATTACATAGAGGATTTGTGTATTGTGTTTTCGCGCCGTGAGCGCTTGACAGATCGCTGTTGCGAGATTTCTCGGATGTACCGGTCGGTACCAGAGGATTGGGCCACTGATAGAGGCCAGCCAGGATGTGACGACCATTGATATATCGCTTATTCATGATGATTGAGGCGCTGTTCAGTGTACGGACGAATGAGCCAGTTGTTGCTACAAATGACGAGATATCGCCCAGATGATTGGAGCTACTGCAGCTTGAGCATATACTTAGAGATAGACGGTGAGTCGCTAGTCACCAAGGATGAATGACTAGGACATGTGGTTCGTTCGCTTACCCCGATGCGAGGTCATCAGGTAGATTGATTTCAGCTAGAGGCGACTTCACGCAGATTCGTTGAGAGTCGATTAAGACGATTGAATGTCAGGAACCCATTTTCCAAGTTTAAAGTATTCGGAAAGACATGCAAGCGATTTTATGGACCCTCTAGAAGAATGAAACCCTAACTCGACATAATGATCGTGTGAAAGCCTTTGAACCTTAGGGTTTGCGGTAGTTCCGCGGCGCCATTAGTGAGGCTTGGGTTTGCCCTTCTACGGCTGGACCACCGATGCTGTGGTATGTACTCGATACTATTAAACTGTACCCAAAACGTTGAGCTCTTGGGGGATTATGAGGTTCTGACGAGTCGATCGGATGGTTCGACATCATTCGGATATCATTTGATGGGACACACTGCTGGGAGACTCCGGATACGAGCATAGACGTTGGAGCGCAGTCCGTGCAGCCACGATGAGATGAGTCCGAATCAGTCGATATTAAAGCAGAGGGAAGTAAAGGGGTCCGCATGAGATTTCGACAAGATGATGTTCCACTCCGCTGACATCAGAGATGCGATATGCACGCTAAGGACGTGTTCGGCTAGATATCTTCTACTGAGTAATGAAGATACCGAGTTCATGATTTCGAGTCCGTGTGAGGGACTTCGGATGGACCGTAGCCGAGGGCATTGCAGTGCGCAGATAGAGACGCGACGTCGAAATGGACGATGATACAGACAAGCGTGACAAGAAGTTTGTGCGAGATGCAGACAAGCTGTTACTACTCCCCATTAAGATTAAAGGTCGGATATGTCTACAGAGGCATTGGGATGCGACCAGCTTCCGAGGAGATGCTGTGCTGAGGACGCGGATGTCCAGAGAGCGAGAAAAGATTGTGTAAGAGTGCCAGCCTCCGTACAGTTCGGCGTAGGCGAGATTGGAAGGGACCTTGAGCAGGATTCCTTCTAGGACACTGCTGCAATAAGAATTGCACCCAAGATCGGATGTGTGATGTGTATTCAGAGGACCCGAGGTCGGCGCCAGAGATGTGCTGCTTTACGAGCGGTTGTGAGGATTGACCGAGAGATGACCAGAAAAGTGCCAGAACGGAATCGTTTCCGTTAGCATACCTGACCGGGCCGATGAGCCGATGGATTGCGAGATTGGTAATCCACAGGGAAGATAAGGAACCAGAGGCAAAGGACGCCAGCCGCGAGCAAGAGGCAAGTAGATATTTTGCGCTGCTAGCATTGGATGTACCGGCACCTTCTCGACTTTGAAGGAGGATATACCGACGACAGTATTTATGATTTGTGGTTTTATGATTTGACTATCACGTATCCGTCACTTGGGATTTCGGTATTTTGGGTGATCTATTCACATGATTTAGTCTTGATGACTGAGTTTTATGGATTTCATACGGTTGATTGGATTTGGTTCATATCTTACGCTCACGATTTGATTTTTTGCACTCGGTATAGCTTATATGTGCTTGTAGTGCATTGATATGTGCTTTGTGCACGCAGTTGCACACGTTTATGATTTTCTTTACACCCGGGTACGCTTGGTGTTGCTGCTTTCGCATTTGAGTTATTGTTGAGTATTTGTGCATGGGATGCACCAGTTCTATGTTTCTTGCGTTTATCGCACCAGATTTGTATTTCGTGCCTTTGTTGCACCGGATTTATATTTTGTGCACCATGGTTGCACCTACTGGGTATTGATACCTTGCACATAGTTATTATTCTTGAGGTATTGATTGTGATTTCATGCCTACTTTATGCCGGTGATTTGATTTATGCTCCCAGCATAGTTTTCATGCACTTTTAGTGTTTTGATTTGATTTGTGCATGCTGATGCACACGGTTGTGAGATATTCCCATCGCGATGCACCTGATTTTGATTGAGCTGCATCATATCGTCGATTTTGACCCTGATATTGATGATTGATTCTTGCACTCCGTGCTTTTGATTGGACTTACGCGTGTTCGGCGTTTGCTATTGGATTTCGTGATTTCGTGCATGTTGAGTGCGCAGGGTTTAGATTTTCATTTGTGCACGATGGATGCACCGATTTGAATTTTCGCGCATGTTGGGCGCATGTTTTGAGACACGATTTTGGTGTACACTAGATGCACTAAATAAAGATTTTTTCGTGCATGTCAGATGCACCTGATTTGGCTGTCAGGCACACACATTGCCTAGGACAGATACTTCGTGCACACCCGTTGCACCTAGATGTTGTTTTATGCACCTGTATGGCACATATATGGACTTTGATTTCCGTGCGCACCGGACGCACAGGGTGGTGTTATGTGCATTTTTGGGATTTATTCCTTTTGGAGCAGTACGCTTTTATGATATTTGATATTCGTTTTGTACTGAGCAGGACTAGTCAGAGGATAGTACCTGGATATATTTTGCATGCATTGATAGTTATCGAAGGGATTTCCAAAAAGCGAGCTATAGTCTCAGTATATACCTACGTGTCCGATATGACACGAAACATTTTAAAAATAAGGAAACCCTTCTAAATTGTTTTCAAAATGGTGGAACGTACATAGTAAACAAAGGATATATACATATATGGTTATTTTCTTATGAAAAACGTCCGCCACTGTGCAGTGTTATGCACATCGCACAGCGACTTAAAAAGATTTGGTATGCATTTACATCAGCTATTCACATGTATAGATTGGATGTCTACATGTATAGTTCTGATCTATATCATATTGGTTTTGTATTGGATTTGAAATTTGTGTCTTTACCCTGACTCCGATGATTACGGGATGCTTGACGGAGTTTTGTTTTTGAGTTATCTGCTCAGTACTCATGCGCATGCATTGCGCTATGATGTTTTATGTATTGATGATTCGAAGCCCCGACGACTTGGAACCTGTATTGAAATATTTTAGTATTTGGGGGTTTAAATTTAAATTCGGGGACCGAATTTCTTTAAGAGGGGTAGATTGTAATGTTTCAAAATAGTAAAATATTATTTTTGGGAATTTTTATAATTTAATATTATTTTAATGAATATTTTAATATTCTGGTATAATTAAATACAAATAAATGGGGAAAAATTATGGAAAATTCTGAAATAGGGTATTTTATGGAATTATGCCATTTTTTAAGTTTTTATGATTAGTTATGTGCTAATTTAGTGCTAATCGCGATTAAAAATCGCTAATCGGATTTTTAGCATTTTTGTGCAAAAATGTGCACATATCATTTTCCACACTTGTTACACTTGTTACATGTTTTGGCGATATGGTTGCTTAGGGTTTGCCCTTGAGTGAGAAGGAAGAGAAAAGAAAAAGAAAAGATAAAAGTTTCATGAGAGAGAGAGAGACTAAGTCAACCTTCACCTTTTTGAACCATACTCCCATCATTTTGCTTCTCATTTTCTCTCTCCCCTCTCCATGAGCTGCTGCTGCTCCCTCTCCCTCTCTCTCCCTCTTCACAAAAACCCTAGATCCACCATGAAATCAACCCCAAAACCCTATTCCCATTTCACAAAAAATGTTCCCGAGCTCACTAGCTACACATTGAACCTAGCAAGATTGGATTTGGAGGACTTTGAGCAACTCAAGAATTTTCTTGAGTTGCCAAAGGAGGTAAATTCTGCACCTATTAGAGTAGTATTTCATTTCTTGTGCATCAATTCTAGTTTCATGTCGATATGGTGTCGTTTTGAGGACTTTTGAGAATTCTAGTTAGGGTTTAGGGTTTGATCTGAAATCAAAGTGAAATTGAGGCTTGTTGTGACCTTAGAACCCCTTGTGTGATGTTAAATTGGACCCAAACCTGAACTAGAAACCAGAATACGGATTTATGGAATTGATATCGGGGAAAACTGTAATTCTGGGATTGTTTTTGGTAATCTACTTTCACCCGGGACACCTAAAAATAAAATTTACTTGACAGAGAGATGTGCAGGCACCCTGAAAGCACCACCCAAAGCCTCAGCCCCTGACTCCACTTCATGGCCGCAGATAAATCCCTTCTGGCAGCAATTTGCGGCCAGAGCATGGGTTTTGGGCTCCGTATTTGTTCTGTAGCTTGATACCCTATAAATTAGACCCTTGGTATATGCAACTTTGGCTGATTCCATTCAGGGTAGAATCTGGGATGATTTTCTTGTGTTGGTGCATGATTTACGACTTGTTTTAGCATGGATTTTGGTATTTGGTGATTCATTCCTGTCGGGTGGCGTTTGGACGTCAACGACAAGTGGATATTGATCGTGTCTACATGCGAGACGATAGGTTTTCACCTATGCGAGTAGCGTGTGCTGTTTTGGCTTTCCGATGTGATTTTCATGTGCTTTAGATTTGTAACATACGTGTAGGTACCCGACGTGATGTTGAGGCGAAGAAGATGAAGATGGCGACATCGGCATCGGCATACGAGAAGCAAGGTGAGTAGATTTATATCTACGGGAAGAAGTCGGGTGGATGGCGTATAGCACCCCCGCAGTCCATGGTGATGTATACGAATACGTATACACACATATATTTATTATATGTTCTTTGAGATTATTGATGGTAATAATAGAATTATTGATGATAAGGATGTATTGGTTTAGTATAGTGCGAAACCCTAGAGTAGTGGTTGCACCCACACATACACGTACACATATACTTGCATACATTCTTTCATTATCTGTGCGCATATGGAGGTGTGTATATCTACACATGGGTATAGGACTATGTGTTTATATACGGGATTGAGGATGATACGTGGGATTGAGATGAGTCGATGAGGTTTGATTGAGGCCGTGAGATTCGGCGATATGACAGAGTTCGTATTGGAGACACGAAATGATGACTTAGCGGGTCCTTTGATGAAGTATTTCATACTCGTGCATGTATATATTGATGATGTCGTTGTACTAGGCTTAGGTCAGTACCCCAGATTTGGGATGCCGTACGACGATTTACCGTACGAGCTTTGTATTGATGTTAGATCCGCACTCATGACTCGAGGATGTTATATGATATACTGTATCGTACGTGATACTATTGAGGCGGGATCACCGACTATTGTATGTATATGTTTATATTGACTCAGATTTAGGTGGTTTTCATACCCCTCCCGACTGACTTGATTGTTGGGTCCGTAGTTCGCATAGTAGGCTTTAGACTAGACCCGAATCATACCTATTTCAAAAACTAACGAATCGGGGATATTTTAAAGATAGGAAAAAGGGATTCTACGGATATTTTCAAACGACATATCTTTTCTTAAAACACCGTAGCCCTTATTTTACCAAAAACCCTGATTCGTCTTATTTTAAAAGGCAAGGCTGCATGATATATTTATTGAGATAGAGTCTGTACTGTTGCGTTGATTATTCGATTCCGCATACTCATGCTATTTGCATTGCATTGCTTGTGTTTATTGATATACTACAGTCATGCTGCTAGGACACCAGCACCATTATCGATGATGCGTATGTTCCACGTACACTTGTTTGCTGGCTCACACACTTCATCATCGATAATTGCCATGTCACTACACTGTAGTACTGTTGCATTCAGGATATGATTCTTGCATGACAGACTGATGTGCTTACATTTCTTTTACATATCACATAAATCATGCTTTCCGATTATACGCATTGAGAGTTGCTATTCCATGATATTTCTGGATTTGGGAACCGTGGGTATTTCAAAGGAGAATATGTCATTGCTTTAAAAACCCGGTTACCCTTGATATGATATTTCAGTGCGTCCACCATGTGTTTTCTCGGTACTGAGAGCGACATGTGAAACCCGATTCGAGGAGTGGACGAGCCGATTGCGGGTACATGGTGGACCAGGTATGGTTCCCCTCGGCAAGATGATCGATGGACTTTGCTGATTGTTAGAGATTCTGCGTGTTCAAGTTTTAGTTAAATACCGCAATCAAGACGGTTTCGCACGTAGCTTGCCGGTTGAGTACGAGTCGTCCGCAGGGAGATGGGAGTCTTTTTCTATGTGTTTTAACGAGTTAAGTCCGAGAGTCCAGATTTGTTTATGATTATCTAAGTGTTAAACTGATATGTAAAGAGAGCTTGTTAGGGTTAGGATTAGGTTAGTTTGAGTTAGGAGTCTCCCACATCTTTCGTTGCCCCTCTTAATATCGGTGTTACGGTAATCGGCAACAACGGGGATTAGCACGACTAGGAAGGAACTTGCGAGTATAAGCTAGGCTTTCCAACGCATAAGTTCTTCCTTTTGGTGCTTGTCCGTCCGTTCTTGGCTCTTAGCCATAACCTCCGGTTAATTCAACCATAACCGGTCTCACTACGGAATCACCGCTATCATGTAGGATCGGGTGCCGTAAGGAGCGGATTGTGGTTCAATTAACGGGAGTCGAATTAAGCTGTTGGGCAAGGAAAGAGTGAGAGAGATTTCCTTCTCTCAAACTTCCCTTATCCTACCCTAACAAGTATGTAACTACTCACACATCATGATACGGAAAAATAAAACAAAACAAAAGAGGAAGATAGAAAGAAAGAGATTAGAAGATAACAACTAGCTATTTGCGACCTCACCTTGGCAAGGATCAAGCGTAAGCATCATGGTTGTGTTAAGGATAAAGAAAAAGAGAGAAGAAAGAAACAACAAGAAATAACAACAACTAGTTAACAAATGAAAATTACAACAATTAACAAGAAAATAAGACAAGCATGATAATAAACGGTTCTTCTTTATTCATCATTCTTCACTCAAAAGCTCACTACAAGTTTTAATGGAGAAGAGATGAGAAGAGGAAGAAGAACATGTATTCTAAAACCTAGAGAAAAAATACAAGATTATGGACCCTTTCCTTCACAAAGTTCTGGGTTATTTATAGGCTGAAAAATGAAAACCTAGGGCAACCACCAGAACACAAACAAAAAGACCAAAATACCCCTGGAAAAGTTTCATCTGCCGCCACCATACGGCCGCGGATCCGCGGCCTAAGCATGCTTAGGCCGCGTTTCCACGGCCATATAGATGAGTTGGAGGCTCATTCTTTTTGTGCTTCCCTGGTCTTCATTGTACTTAATTCTGGTATATGTATTTTCTCAATTTGTCTTCACGATTTTTTCAGAAATTCTGTTGAGCCAAAGGTGTTTTGATGTGGATGTTTTTGTCATGATTTCCTCGAGCTCCGTGTAGATTTCTTGGATCTTGTGCTACCATTGAGCCTTGTGCATGAAAACGACATTGATTTGCCATTTTGTCTTCCTAAACTGGTATCTGGCAACATACGGATGAAGAGCGGAGACCGTGTTTTCTCAGTGGTTGGCAGGAACCCGGATTTTGTCGTGTTTTCCATGAATTTCACCGTTTTTAGAACCGAGAACCTGTATCCTGCAATTGACTAGCAAACACGGCTCAAGAGTATCTACCGATATGCAATGTGATAAAAATTGGGCGGTATGAAAATGCAGAAATCTGATATGAACAAATACCCCCAAACTTATCATTTGCTCGTCCCGAGCAAAGCCAATTTATTCACAAAAAATTTCCTAACCTCACTTTCGCAGGGAACGCGATTGCACTGAGCATGTGCAACAAGCCGTTAAACCTCTAGGTGTCCCTAGTAGGAGGAGTGTTGTCTCCTGAGGGTTTTCAGCGGATACTACCCACAAAATCCGGTCAAGTTGGTTTTGTAAAATAACTAAGATTCAAACCCTAAAGTTTTGTTTCAGAAAATAACAGTTCTATAATCCCAAGTCTAGACTATCAAACCTTTATTTTTTCACACCTCGCTTCTTATTTGGCTATAGATTTTATATGTCTTTATATGCAGTGCAAATAGTGTCGTTAAGTTCCAGAAGGATCGATTAAAGTCATCATGTCGCACAATAAAGCCCAGATAACAATTTTAAAAGGATCATATAAGTTTTATAAAGAGTTAAGCATTTTTCAAGTTTCGTTTTCCAGTAAGGTTTCAACTTCAGAATTTCTATCTTCCTTAACAGGAAACTAAGTCGTATTTTTCACTCCACCTTTTTCTTGTTTTCATTTCATACACACCTCTGTGAACGTGCAATAGTCTTTATCATAGAATAAAACCTTCATATCTCCGTTATTTTTTTTTTTTATAAAATCCTGTCTTTTATCAAGATTATTCTCACACAAAGAACCGTTAGGAATTTTAACTCGGAGAGAACACTTGCTTGACTTTGTTTTAATCTGGACTTTCTAGGCTTCTTAGCGAGCTTTGGGCCAATGCACCCAAATCAGTTGATTTTAGGGCATTAGATGTAGAAACACCCCAGCAGACTTAATTACTCAAGTTACCTAGGTCAAAAAACAAAAGACAGTTTGGCGTGAAAATCAGATGATTTAATACGAACAGAGATATAACCGGCAGTTCAATTATTTTTTTTGGATAAAAGACGTGTTTAGTGGGTTCGGTGTGTAATCATTCCAATCAAGTTTCAGATGGGTTATTTTTCAGACTTAGTTCCAATTACGGCGTCAATAACATTCCTTCATATTCGCTTTACTTCATAAACTAATCTTGATATTACTTATTTCAGAACAAACCTATTTGATCCTCAGAAAATCATTTATCTGTTTAAAAGTTTTTAAACATAAAAGACTTGTCATCTAATTCCCAAAAACTCACGACACGTGTAGTGTGATGTAAAGACGTATATCAGCCATAGTTAACTTCAAAGGAGAGTTATCTTTCAGGTTTTCAAAATCTAAACATAAGATTTAGTTATTCCTATTTTTTTTTCAAACAAAAACCGTCGAAATGTTGAATCAGAGTTCTTCCACAAGCTAACTTGACAGAAAAGTTTTTATAATTTTTTAGAAAATTTTCAGATTTTTATGGATTTTATGGATTTTAATATGCAGATGCAAAATATACATATGAATGCGAAGGTATGAAATGCGTACCGAGCGTACCCCCAAACTTAAACTGGACAGTGTCCTCACTGTTATTGCATGAAGAGATCATTTGAAGGGTCAAAAATGTCGGTTAGCGATACACAAATTTTTTTTTGTTTTGGTTTTTAAAGAAAAGAAAAAAGAAAAAAGAATATACACAAATATCTACAAAATGGTTTATACATACCCCCAAACTTATTTGGAACAGTGTCCACTGTTCTTGGCTGGATAACCGAAGTTTGGAGGTGGGTAGAGGAAGATCAGGCAGGGTAAACCGGCTCCTGTAAGAACATGAGCTCCTCTGTTGGTTCGGCGCTAAGGTACGGTTTGCATCGGTGTCCGTTTACTTTGAAAAGTGAACCGTCCTTTGGATTTTCCAAATCCACAGCGCCCTGCGGATATACATTCCGCACAAAATACGGCCCTTTCCAGCGAGATCTGAGCTTTCCTGGATGGAAGTGAAGTCGGGTGTCAGAAAGCAGTACCTGCTGACCAGGTACGAAGGTTTTGCGCAAAAGGTGTTTATCGTGAAACGCCTTCGTTCGATTCTTAACGACAACCGCGTTATCGTAAGCCTCATCCCTAAGCTCGCTCAGTTCGTTCAGTTGCAGCTTCCGATGGCTGCCCGCATCCTCGAGAGACAGATTCAGCTCCTTTATCGCCCAAAATGCGCGATGCTCTATTTCGACAGGTAGGTGGCAGGCTTTTCCATACACAAGCCGATAGGGAGACATGCCAAGGTCGGTCTTATAAGCGGTTCGAAATGCCCAAAGGGCATCAGTGAGTTTCAGCGACCAATCCTTACGGTTCTTGGAAACCGTCTTCTCCAGTATCTGCTTGATTTGCCGATTTGAAACTTCGGCCTGCCCGCAGGTTTGGGGATGGTAGGGCGTGGATAGCTTATGATTAATGGAGTATTTCCGCATCAAGGCCTCGAAAGTTTTGTTGCAGAAATGACTTCCATTGTCGCTAATGATCGCTCGGGGGTGCCCAAACCGGGAGAAAATGTTTTCTTTAAGGAACCTAACGACAACCTTGTTGTCGTTAGTCCGGCTGGGCACAGCCTCGACCCATTTAGAGACGTAATCAACAACGAGAAGGATGTATAAGTTCCCAAAAGAGCTGGGAAACGGCCCCATGAAATCTATCCCCCAAACATCGAAAATCTCCACAACCAAGATCGGTTGGAGCGGCATCTCGTTCCTCCGGGATATCCGGCCCATGTGTTGGCACCGGGAGCAAGTCTTGCAATAGTCATGAGCGTCTTTGAAAAGTTGTGGCCAGTAGAAACCACATTGCAAGATCTTCTCGGCTGTCTTTCTGGGGCCAAAATGCCCGCCACACGCTTGATCGTGGCAAAACGACAGCACACTCTTGAATTCCTCGTCAGGTACACACCGACGAATAATCTGGTCGGGACAGTACTTGAACAAATATGGTTCGTCCCAGTAAAAGTGTTTTACTTGGGATAAGAAGCGAAGTCTGTCCTGACTTGACCATTCAGTCGGTAGTAATCCCGTGGCCAAATAGTTCACAATATCTGTGAACCAGGGTTCGCAAGATACTGTCAAGAGCTGTTCATCCGGGAAAACGTCGTTGATCGGAATTAGAAGCGAAGGCGAAGAAGGAAGTCGTGAGAGATGGTCGGCAACTACGTTGTCACATCCTCGTTTGTTCTTAATGACAAGGTCAAACTCCTAAAGCAAGAGGATCCAACGGATTAACCGAGATTTTGCATCTTTCTTCGCAAAAAGATGGCGCAGAGCAGAATGGTCGGTGTAGACAATGACTGGAGAGCCGATGAGGTAGGGCCTGAACTTTTCTAAAGCAAATACAACAGCTAAGAATTCCTTCTCAGTTGTTGTATAATTGAGTTGGGCGTCGTTCAGGGTTCGGCTCGCATAATAGATTACGTGCGGCATCTTGTTGATGTGTTGTCCAAAGACAGCACCAATGGCAAAGTCGGATGCATCGCACATAATCTCGAATGGGTGCGTCCAGTCAGATGAAGAAAGAACGGGAGCAGAAGTGAGTGAGCTTTTCAATGACTCGAATGCAGTCACACAGCTCGAGTTGAAGTCGAATGGCGTGTCCTTGGCCAGCAAAAGAGTCAAGGGCCTAGCAATCTTGCTAAAGTCCTTGATGAACCGTCTATAGAAACCGGTATGGCCAAGGAAGGCTCGGATATCTCTGACGCAACGGGGAGGAGGTAGATTGGAAATGACCTCAATCTTTGCTTTGTCAACCTCTATGCCATTTTGCGAGATGATATATCCTAAGACAATACCTTCGCGCACCATGAAGTGGCACTTCTCCCAATTCAAAGTGAGATTCTTGTCCTTACATCGGGTAAGGACAGCGTCAAGATGCAGCAAACACTCGTTGATGGAATCGCCGAAGATGGAGAAGTCATCCATGAAAATCTCCAGAAATTTTTCCACCATGTCTGAGAAAATTCCCATCATACACCGCTGAAAGGTAGCGGGCGCATTGCATAACCCAAAGGGCATGCGTCGATATGCAAACGTGCCGAAAGGACAAGTGAAAGTGGTCTTGTCCTGGTCTTTTTCGGCGATGGGAATTTGATTATAGCCGGAGTAGCCATCAAGAAAGCAGTAGTACTCGTGTCCGGCCAATCGTTCAAGCATTTGGTCAATGAAAGGGAGCGGAAAGTGGTCTTTCCGCGTTGCGGCGTTGAGCTTTCTGTAATCAATGCATACTCGCCACCCCGTTTGGGTGCGAGTAGGGATTAACTCGTTCGCCTCGTTGGTTATGACCGTGATGCCCGACTTCTTGGGGACAACATGAATGGGGCTAACCCACTGGCTATCAAAGATAGGGTAAATGATACCACTATCTAGACATTTTACGATCTCCTTCTTCACAGCCTCTTTCATGACTGGATTGAGACGTCTTTGTGGATCCCGGGCTGGTTTGGCATCATCCATCAGATGAATGTGATGCTCAACGATCAGGGGACTAATCCCCTTGATGTCCGCCATGGACCAGCCAAAAGCTTGCCTGTTGCTGTGCAAGACCGCGAGAAGGGCTTTCTCTTGCTCTGGAGCTAGAGAAGCCGAAATGATGATAGGGAGGGTCTCGTTCTCACCTAAGTAAGCGTACTTAAGGTGATACGGCAAAGGCTTGAGTTCGAGCGTTGGAGGTGAAACGATTGAAGGCAAGATTGGTGCAAAGGTCTCGAACTCAAAGGACTCCAGCAAAGGTTCAAAACGAGTGTAGGCAACCGAGTTGGATGGTTCAGGTAACTCATCCGGAAAGTCGAAGGATTCAAACTCGGGTTGTGCACGGCTAAGATCGTTCGAGAACGTGAAACACTCGTAGTCGTTGTCGGGCGCAGAAACAGCAGCAGGTTCGAAGAGAAACGCACTAGTGGCGTCAAGATTATCGTGATCAAACAGAAACTCCTCGAATTCACACTCTTCTGGGGTGATCTCCTGGATCGAGCAGACGTCCAGTATATGAGCATTAGGTTCGGCGGGCTGATTCCCCAACCTAAAAATGTTGAGTTCAATCGTCATGTTTCCAAAAGAGAGGTTCATCGAACCATTGCGACAATTGATCACAGCATTTGAGGTTGCAAGAAATGGGCGACCGAGTATCACCGGAATTTGATTCCGGGGGTTAGCTACAGGCTGTGTGTCTAATACAATGAAGTCAACGGGGAATATGAAGTCCCCGACTTTGATTAACACATCCTCTAGCTCACCCCTAGGATGGGTGATCGATCGGTCGGCCATTTGGAGAGTGCAGTGCGTGGGTTTCAGCTCTCCGACGCCTAATTGCTCGTATACTGAATACGGAAGTAGGTTAACACTGGCACCAAGATCTAATAGTGCGTGGTTGATGTTCTTATCCCCAATGGTAATTGAAATCGTAGGACAGCCAGGGTCCTTCCGTTTTTGTGGTAAAGATTGGGTAAGGGCATCACTCACAACACTAGCCAAGAAAACTTTCTTGGGTACCTGAGACTTCCTCTTTTTTGTGCACAAGTCCTTTAAGATTTTCGCGTAGGACGGGACTTGTTGGACAGCATCTAAAAGAGGAATGTTAATGTTAACCTGCTTAAATAACTCCATAATCTTCTCCATTTGAGGATTTTGTTTATTAGACCTCAACCGGTTTGGAAATGGAACATTTTGAAAATTGGTTGAGTCTAATGCTGGAGGAGGAGATTGTGGAGTTGGAACGGATCCCAGAACAGGTGTTTTCGTGGAGTGAGAAGTGGGTCCGTTTAGAGCAGAAGAAGAGGAAGGAGAGCCTTGTGAAGAACGGAGAACAGGCTCAGAAGACGAAGAAGAAGAAGAAGAAGAAGAAGAAGAAGCGGCCGGGGTGTCATCGTTGATCCGTTTGCCAATGTCGTTTTGCAGCATCCTTCCCGATCTCAGTGTGGTCACGGCACTCACATTATGGTTCTGTTGTTCAAGAGCAACATGTACATTCTGTGGGTGACCGGGATTTGGGAGTGGCTGGGACGGGAGCTTCCCCTTCTCTCGCTCGCTTAAGGCCGCGTTCAGCTGTGCAATCTGGGCCTCGATGGTCTTGATGCTTTGCCCGTGTGCTGCAGTGTGTTGCACTAAAGATTGAATGGAAGACTGGATGTTTGCGGTGGATTGAGTCGATTGTTTGACGAACGCCTCCAGACTTCGTTCGAGCGAGGAAACCTTATCGTTGTTTGACGGAACAAAGTTGTTTGGTGGAAAAGAATTGTTGGGTGCAAAGTTGTTCGTCTGATGTTGGAAAGGTTGGGGTTGGAAGGGCTGCTGAAACTGCTGTTGAGTTTGTTGTTGCGGCGGAGGGCCCCTTTGGAAATTGTTGCCTTGGAATTGATGCTGATTCTGATTCCAGGCGAAATTGGGATGGTTCCTCCAACCGGGATTGTACGTGGAAGAGTACGGATCATTTCTTGGTCTTTGCTGAAATGCAGCATTAACCTGATCCTGTCCTTGGGATGGAGAATTGTAAGGACACTCTTTGGTTAAATGAGAAGGATCGGAACAACAAGCGCAAATGGTACGGAGGGGAAGAACAGGGCTAGGAGCAGGAGAAGAAAATTTGCTCTCTATCGCTTCAAGCTTTCTCGTTATTGCGGCCATTTCAGCTTTCATTGCAATAGAGACATCAAGTTGGTGAATTCCTACCCTAGACTGACCGGCAGAAGTGGAGGTAGAAGAAGAAGAAGTCGGTCTGGTGCTCTCCCATTGTAGCGTTTGCTCCGCAAGGTCGTCAAAGAACTGCCACGCTTCCTCGTCAGATTTCGATAGGAAGTGGCCCTGACAGATGGTTTCCAATAATTGCTTCGTTGCTGGGTTCAGGCCCTCGTATAAGGTTTGGCAGAGTTGCCATTTCTCTATACCGTGGTGAGGACACTGAACAAGAAGGTCTTTGTACCGGTCAAAGCACTTCCAGAAGGGTTCAGAAGGAAGCTGAGAGAATTGGTTGATTTCATTTCGAATCCTTGCGGTTTTATGATTCGGATAAAATTTCTTTAGAAACGCTTTAACAAACTCATCCCAACTGGTTATGGAATGGGAAGCGGTGCTATACAGCCATTTTTCAGCAAGATCGCATAGAGTGAACGGAATGACCCGTAGACGTATAGCATCGTCCGACAGTTAGGTGGTTTTCATCATGGCACAGACGTTTTGAAATTTGTTGATGAAGATATAGGCATCTTCAGATTCAAGCCCATGAAATCGTGGAAGCATGTTGATGAAGTGGGGCTTAATTTCAAAATTATCCCCATTGGCCGGTGGAAGAGAAAGGCAGGTGGGAAGTGCAGAACGGGTGGGATAGAAACGATCCTGGAGCGCGATTCGCTGCGGCGCTACAACAGGCGGCGGTGGTGGGATATTGGTCTCCGTAGGAGGTGGAGCCAATCCAGGGGTAGTCAAAGAGATGTTCGGATTAAATCCTGACATCGCGGAAGAAGAGGTTGGTGAAGGTGAAGGTGAAGATGTATGAACAGAATTCCGGTCAATGTCGGAGTTGGCCGGCAAAGGAAGGGGTGAAAGAGGAGTGGACGGAGTATCGACTTCGGAGTCGATCGCGTAGTCGGTAGCGACTAACGTAACGCGGACTAGACGGGAGCTAGTGTCCCGAGTCCAAGCGGACATACACTAAACGAGTTTAGTATAGTCAAAGCGGAGAAGGTGAGGGTAAGAAAACGTCAATGGAGAAAACGATGGGTGGTGGGTGAAAAATGGATTTGGCGACAAAAGGGCAAGTTTTTATAAAAGTTTTTGATTTTTTCCTTTTTTTTTAAGAAAGAGATTTACAGAAATATGTACGGATATACGGCTTAAGCAATCACAAACAAGATATGCACAATCACACCTAGATCTAGGGTCACCTTGGTCTGCTAGACCTGCTCCAGAACTTGATTGTCGAAGTTAAACAGTGTTGAGAAACGGGCTTAAGATACACTGATCACGAGGCCAGGTAAGTGCAGAGATAAGGGGAGGTTTTCCAGCGCTTTCGCGAAGTTCCTTAATTAAATAACCCTTTCTCTTTAGGCGGTTGCGCCGTTAACACTTTCCTAGACACCCCGTAAACAATATACCGTTAAGCGAGGTTCTAAACAAGGTTTAACCTCTCCTAATGAGCGCGAAGTCCTTAGGGCTGAAGTCTAGTATTTTTTTAATTTACAATGGACAATGTATATGCTTTTGTGATTTTTGGGGTCCTGGGAAGGGTGATGAAATCCCCACCCAATCTGAATTGGTTTCAAGCCCCTTAAGTCCGTATTAAAGAATGCAAAGCGGTAACAAATCAACTGCAAACAATTTTTATTTTTAGCGCGGCGCAAAGAATCCTGCACAAGAACAGTTTATTGGAAGGGGGAGAAGAGTTTGCGCAAAGAAATCTGCAGAAAACACAGTTTATTGGAGTCCAGAGGAGTGGGAGAGAGGAGAGAGACTTACAGAGAGAAAATGCACCCCTGAAGCCACCAAGTGGCCGCGGATCCGCGGCCTAAGCCAACTTATGCCGCGTAACCGCGGCAATGTAGTGGAGTTGGGGCTCCATTTTTCTGGTGTGAGCTCCTGTTGGTGTCCTCTGCTTGTTTGGATTTTCTGAATTTTTATTTGCTCACTGTACCTGCTCCAGATTTTGACAGTAGACCGTTTGCTTCGTTTTGTTCCGTCGCGGTGTAGCCGCGAAATGTGGGTCTATCTTCCCACGTCTTTGGCACTGAACTTGAACTCCGTATTTTCTACGTCTTGGCCACTGAACTCGAACTTTGTATTTTCCTTCACACTTGCACAAAAACTAATCAAGAATAACAAGATGGTTTTTTTACAATGTATATATTTTTTTCGTTTTTTTTTTTGGTTATGTTTATACTTACAAATTAACCCGAAATTACACAAAGAAATAAACTACCGTCTCCCCGGCAACGGCGCCATTTGATTGTTAGAGATTCTACGTGTTCAAGTTTTAGTTAAATACCGCAATCAAGACGGTTTCGCACGTAGCTAGCCGGTTGAGTACGGGTCGTCCGCAGGGAGATGGGAGTCTTTTTCTATGTGTTTTAATGAGTTAAGTCCAAGAGTCCAGATTTGTTTGTGATTATCTAAGTGTTAAACTGATATGTAAAGAGAGCTTGTTAGGGTTAGGATTAGGTTAGTTTGAGTTAGGAGTCTCCCACATCTTTCGTTGCCCCTCTTAATATCGGTGTTACGGTAATCGGCAACAACGGGGATTAGCACGACTAGGAAGGAACTTGCGAGTATAAGCTAGGCTTTCCAACGCATAAGTTCTTCCTTTTGGTGCTTGTCCGTCCGTTCTTGGCTCTTAGCCATAACCTCCGGTTAATTCAACCACAACCGGTCTCACTACAGAATCACCGCTATCATGTAGGATAGGGTGCCGTAAGGAGCGGATTGTGGTTCAATTAACGGGAGTCGAATTAAGCTGTTGGGCAAGGAAAGAGTGAGAGAGATTTCCTTCTCTCAAACTTCCCTTATCCTACCCTAACAAGTATGTAACTACTCACACATCATGATACGGAAAAATAAAACAAAACAAAAGAGGAAGATAGAAAGAAAGAGATTAGAAGATAACAACTAGCTATTTGCGACCTCACCTTGGCAAGGATCAAGCGTAAGCATCATGGTTGTGTTAAGGATAAAGAAAAAGAGAGAAGAAAGAAACAACAAGAAATAACAACAACTAGTTAACAAATGAAAATTACAACAATTAACAAGAAAATAAGACAAGCATAATAATAAACGGTTCTTCTTTATTCATCATTCTTCACTCAAAAGTTCACTACAAGTTTTAATGGAGAAGAGATGAGAAGAGGAGGAAGAACATGTATTCTAAAACCTAGAGAAAAAATACAAGATTATGGACCCTTTCCTTCACAAAATTCTGGGCTATTTATAGGCTGAAAAATGAAAACCTAGGGCAACCACCAGAACACAAACAAAAAGACCAAAATACCCCTGGAAAAATTTCATCTGCCGCCACCATACGGCCGCGGATCCGCGGCCTAAGCATGCTTAGGCCGCGTTTCCGCGGCCATATAGATGAGTTGGAGGCTCATTCTTTTTGTGCTTCCCTGGTCTTCATTGTACTTAATTCTGGTATATGTATTTTCTCAATTTGTCTTCACGATTTTTCCAGAATTTCTGTTGAGCCAAAGGTGTTTTGATGTGGATGTTTTTGTCATGATTTCCTCGAGCTCCGTGTAGATTTCTTGGATCTTGTGCTACCATTGAGCCTTGTGCATGAAAACGACATTGATTTGCCATTTTGTCTTCCTAAACTGGTATCTGGCAACATACGGATGAAGAGCGGAGACCGTGTTTTCTCAGTGGTTGGCAGGAACCCGGATTTTGTCGTGTTTTCCATGAATTTCACCGTTTTTAGAACCGAGAACCTGTATCCTGCAATTGACTAGCAAACACGGCTAAAGAGTATCTACCGATATGCGATGTGATAAAAATTGGGCGGTATGAAAATGCAGAAATCTGATATGAACATTTGCCGATTGAGCCTGGAGGCGGGCGAGTACCTACCGGTGATTGGTTGGACTTGGCGGTTATCCGGAGGATACCGGCCAGAGTCGATAGACGGATATGGGCGTACTGCTGGGGCTGAGGGCCGATTCCGCAGACGGAGCCCGATATATGAGGATTTACGTGCCGATGCTGGGCAAAGTTTTCATGATGTTTTCGAGTGTCGATGCTGGACACTCCGGTTCCATGATTTTGACGTTCGCGAGGGACACAGGTGGTTTATATCCTCATATTTCCATGCATATGCTGATGATATTTACATGCATGATGGTTATTGTCATTGGGTGACGAGTGGACGGGATCCACGTACATGCAGATACATTGATCATACCTCATATTTATGATATGCTATTACCTGAGGCACTGGCACGAGCACTTGGTACTACACTCATGTATAGAGATTACATTGCCAGTTTAGCATGCTTCAGACTTATTCATATCGAGGTTTATATTTATCTCATTGTATTGACCTAGGATGGGTCATACATTCGATCTCTGCTTGTATATATTTTCTATTCACGAGTTGGAAACTCACCCCCGTTGTGCCACAGTTCTTGCAGGTTTTTGCCGTACAGATTCCATAGCGGCATTTCTGGCACACTACTTCTATATGGGTGACTTGCTTTGGTAGGTAGGTTCTTTTGTATCAGAACCACCATTGCACATTTATTATTCATTGTATCTAGAAATTCCATCAACCAAAACTTGTATATTGTTTCAGACTTAGACACAGTGATGTATTATTTTGACCTTAGAGTCGTGCTTGTAGTATTATGGTTTTCTGGCTGTTTTGAGTTTCTTTTTGGGTTTTGATCCTCACCTTTTGGCGTTGTATATTATTATTGCTTGCGTGGTTGTGACCGTCGATTGACGAAGATCTAGCTCCTGCTTGGGGATGCCTTTTATCATTTCATTTATATTATTCTTGTTATACCCCATTCGGGGCCAGTTTTTACAAAGGAAACTCTGCCGAAATTTCCAGAAAAGACTACACATTTAAAAAGAAATGCATTTTCGGCTTAGTTATTTAAAGACTTTGATTTTAAAAACATGTTTTCTTTACTTCTTAAAACCAGTTTTCTTTATTTACTCCTTAAAATGGTTTTAGATTTCTGGGCTTTTGGCTTACTTGGATCAGATGGGTGTTGGAGATAGTGCCCTCAGAGTCAATTATTGGATCACAGGCACGTGATTGCAATGATTGAGGGAGGACCTATCCCGGTAGGACAGTCTTACTCAAGATGATAGTATGCTATCTGGTTTATCTTTATCATCGTGTACTACTTTAGGTGACCTGACATGTCACTATTGCACGTTGATAGAGCCCCTATGATTCTTGCTTGACCACCAGCAGTATGAGGGCGATCATATACGTGAGAGCTGGTAGTCTATAAGCACATCCTTAAAAGGTCCCTTGTCGTGGGAGTTTCGAGACAGGGCATCGATACTCCAGAGTAGACTAGTGTATACAGTCGAGACCCCGACGAGGGGCGGTGGCCGGTCTCACAAGCCACTGGTGTTAGTTGGTTCACCTAAGATGTATACAGGTGCTCATTGGGTTATGAGTACACCGGACAGGACTCGCCGGGAACATGCTAGTTGGTCTTATACCTGACGTCAGATAGCAGTTCCCTGGTGACATGTGTACAGGTTAGTTCATCGACCTGGGGATCATCATTTGTCTCGTGTGAGTTCCCACTGTACTCTGATTACTACCCTACCACGCTCAAAGGAGACATGCAAACAGGTTTTAGTTGGGTACAGTCCCGAGCCACATGGAGGCAGTGAGCGAATCTTCAGGGGTTCGTCTCTCCCGGTAGTGGGGGTGAGGTCGCGCTGTGTCTAGGAGAGCCAGAACATGAAAAGTCCTTGGCCAAGGCAGGAGATTTACTGGTAGGTATTCCAGTAGTATCTCAGGGTGTTCTGGGCTGATCTCTGATACGACTTGTACCGCTTTTGGGGGTCTGAATTTTACCAACCCCCTAGGCCCGCCATGCGATGCTCATAAACGAACGGACCGGACTGTACGGATATTGTCACTGACAGGCTCAGTAGGGTGTCAGGCTGAGTTCGCTCACAGACGTCCTTTTCGGTCAATAGCTGGTGGCCCGTCACGTATGGCTAATACCTCTGACGTGCTAGTGGTTAAATCCACATCCATAGTATTGATGAGTCTTTAGAGTCCCCCACATTCAGTTGCTCAAGTTTTCAGGCGAAACGCTGTAGAGGCCGTATGGAGATATGGCAGGGTTCGATCAGATACGTGCGGTATTGCACGGATCAGGATCGGACGGATAATACTAGCCGGTTTTGGTTTAAGCCGGATCCTAGTATAGTACAGTATAGATTTTGTCTCATTGCATTTGTATTCGGTCGGAATACAAATGCGGGTGTGTATACAAAGTATCGGGGTTTTCCTGTAATTTATTACGGGACCAGTTTTCTGGAGTTGCCAGTTTGCTTTCCGTTTCGGCCATATTTCTTTGTATCTTTCATTGGCCGAAGATTGGTGGAGGAGGGCTTATTTGCATTTATGCAAATTGGCATTTTGGAGGGTTGTATTTGCATTTTGTTGTATCATGATAATTCCTCCACCTTTTGACCTCTTGTCTTGATCATTACTTGACTTTTGGAGTAATGATGATGGGTTATGATAAGGTTGTTGGAGTGTTGGATTTGGTTTTTGATCATGCTTCATAATAAGCCTTTTTCTCTCTCACTCTTGCATGATGATACACCCCCCTTTTGGACTTTGACCTTCTCCTCTTAATGTTGTGTGGCCGGCCAATTCTTCAAGGGCTGTCCAAATTTTTGGGTTTGGGAATTACTCTCATTTGGCTTGGAAAAATGATAGAGCTCCTCCTCTAAAAAGTTCATTCATCTACCTCCACCATATGGCAACTCCTTTGAACCCCAAAGAGACAGAGAGTTCTACAGATAATTCTACAGCAAACCTTAGGCACGTCGACTCGCCAGCTTCGTGCCCGAGTTGCCTCGGTATAGAGGTGGGAGCCCATAAAAGAAGCAGGCGACGTGGTGCGCTTCCGGCGAGGAGGTGGAGACCGGACATTCCGCGGGAGATCGGGACGACGACGAGAAGAACGGAGGACACGGATCGCTCGGTATATCTCTCTTCCCCATCTTGTAGTTCCCTAGGACTAGTTTAATGGCCCGATCCGGGTATATAGTGCGCGGTGGTGCCGGTTTGAAAAATTAAAGTAAATCACCGCTTCCGCATTTTTGGCCTCGGGATGGAGGCCGGGGCGCCGCCGTGCACTTATAATGGGGTCCTATAGGCTTCATATGGTTCAAGGGCCAGTCACGTGCTTTTTCGGGTCGTGACATAAACCCACCCGCACGACCCTTGACGAAAGCCAACTAAGCCGTACGACTACCCTAATCCAATCGCATTATATGCAGCAGATAAGCAGCATATAGCTACCGTACACTACACCTTGACAAAAGCCAACAAATGCAGCACGAATACTATATACAACTTATTTGAAATGACGGAGGGCTACGACAGTTTTTTCTGAAAACCTATTGCGTAATGTACTTGATATCGTTGTAGAATTAAATAATTTTAAAATGGAGTGTTTTTGAGGCTTTTACTACTTTCGCTAAAGAGGTCATTCCCGGTGAAGGGATCTCGGCACTTTTCTCGTCGAATGAGGTGCAGGATATATCATATATATCACTGTGCAAAGCAAGAACTAGAAGAGCAGTCAAAAGACAGAACTGAGGGGTGTAGCATCTGCCAGTCATTGGTAAAGGGGTCACTCCCGGTGAAGGGATCTCGTCCCTTTCCTTATCGAATAAGGTGCAGGATGTTCTACAAGGAACACCGCTATGCAAAGCAAGAACTGTAGCTACCCATTTTTGAAAATTCGATTCCACAACATCTTTTAGGTTTCTTTTATTTCATTAATCATATTAATGAAGTCCCATCATTTAAGTCACCTAAACATCACAGATAAATACGACGTACACATATGCCATCCACATTCGCCTCGATGTCCCCTCGTGCACCGTTAGGTTAGGTAACTAACGGCAGAGCGGGGCAGGGCTAGCGCGGGTGTAAAACATAAGTAACGTTGTTGGGGTAAAAATTTACACCCCGGTTGACCGAGTCAAAGTTAAGGTCAACCCCCAAGCTAGGTGGGCCGAAGCCCAGGTCAAGCGGGCCCATGCCCAAGTCGAGCCCGCGGCCAGCCTTCCCATGCCAACAACAAAATCATGTAATAAATAATTTTTATGTAATTTTTTATACATGAATGTATGCAAAATGGGCATAAAGCTAATATTTTGTAAGCCCATGGCTTATGTGCAAAAATGAAATGGCACATGAGCCATGGGATAGGCAAAATGCCATTTTTGTGAATCCCAAGGGGCTATATGTAAATATGTAAGCCTATAAAAGGCAACATGATGATGAATAAAGGAGACTTTTTTTCATTCTCTCCACAAAAAATTTTAGATCTGAGATCTTTTGTGCCTCCTGCTCCTTCTCCAAGGTTCTAAACCTTCTCATTTCTTTTGAATTAAATCAAGAGTTTTACTCTTTTTTTTTCAAAAACTAAGAAGTCTTCCACCATAAAACCTACAAAGGGAAACTTGGATCTACTATTAGATCTCAGAAAGGAGAGATTTTTAGATCTCACATCTCTTGATCATCAAGATCCAGCCAACAGAGGAGGAAGAGGAAGAACCCCTTTCATCAACCAAAACATTTTAGGAGTTTAACTCTATATATTTACATATATATATATATATATATAATAAATATTTCCTTTCTGAAGCATAGCTTCTGGTTCTGGGACTAAAAGTCCTTTTGTCTCGCCAGCGCCTAGCGCTCGAGCGCAAAACGCCCACGTGCCGACACGTGGCGCGCTTGCGCTCAGGCGCACTGCGCTCGAGCGCAAAGCGCCCACGTGCCGACACGTGGCGCGCTTGCGCTCAGGCGCACTGCGCTCGAGCGCAAAGCGCCCACGTACCGACACGTGGCGCACTTGCGCTCAGGCGCACTGCGCTCAAGCGCAAAGCGCCCACATGCCGACACGTGGCGTGCTGCGCTCAGGCGCACTGCGCTCGAGCGCAAAGCGCCCACGTGCCGACACGTGGCGTGCTTGCGCTCAAGCGTAAAATGCCCACGTGCCAACACGTGGCGCGCTTGCGCCTGAACGCACAGCACCTAAGCGCACAGCGCTCAAGGCGCTGGCCCCACGCATCCTTTGGATGCCTTTCCCCCCTCTTTCTTTTATATATATATACATATATACATATATATACACACATATGTATACATATTTACACACACACATACTCCGCGACACTGTCCCTGTTAGAAAAAATTTCTAACGGAGCGCTGCCCCGCACCCCCAAGGGGCTGCTAGCCCCCTTGACCCCTAGCCCGCTATCTGGGTAGCGGGACCCCCGTAAAAACTCTGCGTGGCTCCCGATATATCCAAACCCCCTTTTCAAAACACAACACACGTACACTGCACATTGAGTTCGCATGACCATTTTAACCCGTTAATCGGAGGTTCCCTCGCCCCAAAGGCGAGGGGTAATTAACGGCAGCTTAGTTCGCGTCTGCCGGAGATTTGGATCCCCACAATTAATAAACCCCGGCCTACCCTAGGTAGGGGGAATCTGTAGTATACGCCTGACAAGTGCGCGCGTATTCCCATCTCAATGGGGTGACGAAAAACACCCTACAGATTTTGGCACGCCCGGTGGGACCAATCTCTCATCCCATATTTCGGGTTAAGCGTTCATGCGAACTCAATCAATATACATACCTGTATTTATACTAAAAATAATGCTTTTTCATGCAGATTTTCAAGCAATCACCTTCCGAAGATGTCTTCGATGATGAACTCAGCTCCCGTCTCCTCCACGATGAAGATAGACTCCAGGACGGTCCTTCCGGCCAGTCTTGGGCGACAATGGGAGGAGCCGCTGCTACCATTCGGCTCTATTGTGTTCATGCTAGTTGGCGCCATCCCAGCTCCTCAAGCCCCGGTGGCAGACAAACCGGTCTCGAAAGGCAGAAGACCAAATGTGGTGGTCGCGAGGGCACCTCAGCCCAAGCGCAAGTCCATTTCTGAACGACTTTCCATGGCCCCAGCTGGGGGCAAGGTCATCAACACCAACAAATCTACAACGCATCCCGAGAAAGCTCCAGCGGTGCATTTGACCACTGCTCGATCGGGTGTCTTCTCTAAGCTCCCCTCTGATCAACTCACAATGGCTTCCCGGATAGCGGATGCCCGCCAAGCCTTCAAAATCAAGAAGCTGAGGGAGAAAAGGCTCAGATATAGAGCCAACAAAAGGGCTAGAGCTCCTGCCAAGCTAAACCTTATGAGGTTCGAAGAACAGGATTACCCCGCCGAAGATGAGGAAATGGCTGGGTATATGGTCCACACTATCTACACGGTGGGCACGCGCAACAAGAGCAAGGACGGGGCCACCACATCTCAAATCCAATCAGGCTTGAATGTGGTTGCCGCTTCCCAAGAACAGCCGCCCCCGCGGGGTGATGAAAACCTTCTCGATGAGGATGATAGGAGGAAAGACCCTTTGGTTCATGAGGAGTCAGGCTCGGAAAGCGAAGATGAGCTAACTTTCCAGCCTAGGAATGCGGAGCAGCAACTTCTCCAAGAGCTCCAAAAGCAGCTCAGAAACAAAGACAAGGAGATGGACAAACTCTACTCCAAAATCGATGACTTGACGAATGTCGTGATGCAGCTCACGGCCCGACTTTCCTCTCAGCCGCCCAATCAAGCGGAGGGTTCTGCTCGTGAACCGGGAAATGGTGTCCCGAAGCAGCCGACGCCTATTCCCTCAAATCCAAAAGTGGGCGAACTACATGAAAACCAGTTGCATCCTATCTTGGGAAATGTCTTGGCTACCAATGACAGTAGCCCGCTAACTCAAGATCAAATCATGGATTTGGTTTCCAGCAAAGTCAAAACATTGGTGGCCGAAGCCGAAGCGTAAAAAGATATTAGCAGTAGTGGGAGACCATATCCCGCTCAGTATGATCTGGTAGAATTTCCTAGCGGCTATGTCATCCCTAAATTCGGAAGATTCGATGGGACGGGAAATGCGAATCAGCACATCGCCCACTTCAAAGCCTCATGCGGGAACACTGGGGGCAACGATGCGCTTCTCCTCCGCCAGTTCGTTAATAGCTTGATCGATGTTGCTTTCGACTGGTACGCGAGCATACCAGATGGCTCCGTCACAACTTTTGTCTAAATGGAGTCTCTGTTTCGGCAGAGGTTCATGAGCGTCAGCGATAAGATTACCATTTCCGAGCTCGTAAGGACCAAGCCCAAGGGCGACGAAAGCAGCACGGATTTTATAACCCGATGGCGCAATCTATCCGTCAAATGCGAACCGCCGATAGAGCAGGACCAATCTGTCAGTCTCCTCGTCGGAAAACTCAACAATTGGATGGCCCCATTTCTATGCACCGCGGGTCTCAAAACATTCCAAGAGCTGACCAGGAAAGTCCAGATGCTGGAGCGCTCAAAACAGGAGTCCTCCTCGGATTCCCAAAATAACAATAGGTCCTGGAGAAACCGGAAGGACGATAACCGCAAAGGCGGAAACTCCGATGATTCTGAATCTTTCAACACTTCGGCTAACCGAAATAAGCAAGGGATGAGCGGACCTAGCGCCAACCAGCCTCGGAAGCCAATGTTCGGAGAGGGAGGAGAATCTCCACTGAAAGAAAAGCTGGATAAGGTCTATTCCTTCAGAAGGGACAAAATCCGTAAAATATTCAAAGACGCCCTGAAGAACGGTCTACAACTACCAGAGTCAAAAAGACCGCATGAAGCGAATAGGACTGACGACCCCAAATACTGCCCCTATCACAGAGTGATAGGTCATGCCATTGAGGACTGCTTCGTCTTTAAAGATTGGGTTGAAAAGCAATACAAGGCAGGAGAGATAGAACTGTCCAAAGGCGTGTTAACAAACAGTCAAGCTGCAACCGCCAATTTCATACAAATGGAGACCGAAGTTCTTCGTGAAACCGATTCTCTCAAACATCTGCCTTTCTCTGAAAACAATCGACCACCACGTCATTAAACTGGTAACAATCGACCACCACGTCATTAAACTGGGAACAATCGACCTCTAAGTCGTTAAACTAGGAATGTGAAAAAAAATGTGTAAATAAAAGAAAAATAAAGAAAAGCCGAAATGATGGGGCAACTCGCAATAAAAATCAGCGAGTGAAAATAAAAATGAAAATAAAGCCGAAATGATGGGGTAACTCGCAATAAAAATCAGCGAGTGAAAATAAAAATGAAAATAAAGGCGAAATGATGGGGCAACCGCGAATAAATAGCCGAAATGATAGGGCAATCGCGATCTTCGCGATAAGAAAAGCTGAAATGATAGAGCAATCGCGGTGAAACAAAAATAAAACAAAACAAAAAAAACCAATCCCCAAGTGGCGAATGACGAGTCGCTCCTGGTACCATATTCTAGTGTAGCGATGCAGACGCCAACCAAATTCCAAATCCTATACCCCAACGGCGAATGATGAGTCGCTCCTGGTACCATATTCCAGTGCAGCGATGCAGACGCCAACCAAATTCCAAATCCCATACCCCAACGGCGAATGATGAGTCGCTCCTGGTACCATAGTCCAGTGCAGCGATGCAGACGCCAACCAAATTCCAAATCCCATACCCCAACGGCGAATGATGAGTCGCTCCTGGTACCATATTCCAGTGCAGCGATGCAGACGCCAACAAAGTCCCAAATTTTTTTATGGCCCTACGGTCTGGATCATACATCCTGCAAAACCGTATACAATCCACGGGCGTAAAACAATCCCAATCTCTCCAAAAAAAATAATAATAAAATAAAAATAAAAAAAAAGGTATGTCCACAAGCAAAATGGGCACGGATGAAAACCCGAAAGGGCTCCGTGAGTAAAAACAGCAGGACTGCCGGCGAGTTTTGTGAAAACCCGAAAGGGCACAAACTCGTGAGAAAAAGATGAAATGCACTCGCAAAGTCCTCTCGACTTTGTGAGGAAAAAATTCCCGCGTGAGATCCTTACGACTCACAAAAGAGAAACACACTTAGGAGTCCCCACGACTCCTAAGGAGAAAATACACCTACGGGATCCTTACGACCTGTAGGGAGAAAATGCTTTGTGAGACCCTTACGGCTCACAAAGTTGAAAAGTCTTAGGCGATTGGGACCTAAAACCTGTCTCCTAAGCCATCGTTTCCTAATAAGCAAACGCAAATGATGATTCGCTCCTGGTACCATATTCCAGTGTAGCGATGCTGATGCCAAACAAAAAAAACCAATCCCCAAATCCTCTCATGACAAATGATGATTCGCTCCTGGTACCATATTCCAGTATAGCGATGCTGATGTCAACCTAAATCAAATCAAACCAACAACCTCTGCGGCAGAATCATGCTCTGTCCCAGAATTTACCCCGTGTCGAAATCATGCTTCGCCTCGGGATATCTACCTTCCCTGCCGGAATTATGCTCCGCCTCGGAATCAAATCAACCAACCAGCTCTGCGTCGGAATCAAGCTTCGTCTCAGAATGTGCACCCCGTGTCGAAATGATGCTTCGCCTCGGTGTACCTTCCTTCCCTGTCGAAATTATGCTTCACTTCGGAATCAAGTCAACCGACAAGCTCTGCGCCGGAATCATGCTCCGTCTCAGAATGTACCCCATGTCGAAATCATGCTTCGCCTCG
Source organism: Agapanthus africanus (assembly GCA_030015575.1). Classification (NCBI taxonomy): domain Eukaryota; kingdom Viridiplantae; phylum Streptophyta; class Magnoliopsida; order Asparagales; family Amaryllidaceae; genus Agapanthus; species Agapanthus africanus. Next base: position 297,775,284 of record CM057347.1, read on the forward strand.
GAGTATTTGCCTTCTCTGTCGGAATTATGCTTCGCCTGGGAATCAACCTCCGCATCGAAATTGTGCTTCGGTTAGAATGTCTGTCACCTTTCGGAATGATGCTCCGAATCCAGGAATTATGCTCCGCTCTTCGGAATGATGCTCCGAACCCATGGAATCATGCTCCGCTCTTCGGAATGATGCTCCGACCCTTGGAATCATGCTCCACCCTTCGGAATGATGCTTCGAACCCCTGGAATCATGCTCCGCTCTTCGGAATGATGCTCCGACCCTTGGAATCATGCTCCACCCTTCGGAATGATGCTCCGAACCCCTGGAATCATGCTCCGCTCATCGAAATGATGCTCCGACCCTTGGAATCATGCTCCACCATTCGGAATGATGCTCCGAACCCCTGGAATCATGCTCCGCTCTTCGGAATGATGCTCTGAACCCCTGGAATCATGCTCTGTTCTTCGGAATGATGCTCCGAATCCTGGAATGATGCTCCGCTCATCGAAATGATGCTCCGATCCCTGGAATCATGCTCCGCCCTTCGGAATGATGCTCCGATCCCCTGGAATCATGCTCCGCTCATCGGAATGATACTCTGATCCTTGGAATTATGCTCCGCAAATTGGAATGATGCTCCGCTCATCGGAATGATGCTCCGATCCTTGGAATTATGCTCTGCAAATTGGAATGATGCTCCGCTCTTCGAAAAGATGATCCGAACTCTGGAATCATGCTCCGCTCTTCGGAAAGATGCTCCGAACTCCGGGATGATGCTCCACCCTGGAATGATGTTCTACCTCGAAGTCCAACTTCAAGATCCATCAATTTCATGCACACAACTCAAATGTGCGGTGTGCATTTATTGATGGGGGGCACTTTGTTGGGGTAAAAATTTACACCCCGGTTGACCGAGTCAAAGTCAAGGTCAACCCCCAAGCTAGGTGGGCCGAAGCCTAGGTCAAGCGGGCCCATGCCCAAGTCGAGCCCGCGGCCAGCCTCCCCATGCCAACAACAAAATCATGTAATAAATAATTTTTATGTAATTTTTTATATATGAATGTATACAAAATGGGCATAAAGCCAATATTTTGTAAGCCCATGGCTTATGTGCAAAAATGAAATGGCACATGAGCCATGGGATAGACAAAATGCCATTTTTGTGAAGCCCAAGGGGCTATATGTAAATATGTAAGCCTATAAAAGGCAACATGATGATGAATAAAGGAGACTTTTTTTCATTCTTTCCACAAAAAATTTTAGATCTGAGATCTTTTGTGCCTCCTGTTCCTTCTCCAAGGTTCTAAACCTTCTCATTTCTTTTGAATTAAATCAAGAGTTTTACTCTTTCTTTTCAAAAACTAAGAAGTCTTCCACCACAAAACCCACAAAGAGGAACTTGGATCTACCATTAGATCTCAGAAAGGAGAGATTTTTAGATCTTACATCTCTTGATCATCAAGATCCAGCCAACAGAGGAGGAAGAGGAAGAACCCCTTTCATCAACCAAAATATTTTAGGAGTTTAACTCCATATATTTACATATATATATATATATATATAATAAATATTTCCTTTCTGAAGCATAACTTTTGGTTCTGGGACTAAAAGTCCTTTTGTCTCGCCAGCGCCCAGCGCTCGAGCGCAAAACGCCCACGTGCCGACACGTGGCGCGCTTGCGCTCAGGCGCACTGCGCTCGAGCGCAAAGCGCCCACGTGCCGACATGTGGCGCGCTTGCGCTCAGGCGCACTGCGCTCGAGCACAAAGCGTCCACGTACCGACACGTGGCGCACTTGCGCTCAGGCGCACTGCGCTCGAGCGCAAAGCGCCCACATGCCGACACGTGGCGTGCTGCGCTCAGGCGCACTGCGCTCGAGCGCCAAGCGCCCACGTGCCAACACGTGGCGCGCTTGCGCTCAAGCGCAAAACGCCCACGTGCCGACACGTGGCGCGCTTGCGCCTGAGCGCACAACACCTAAGCGCACAGCGCTCAAGGCGCTGGCCCCACGCATCCTTTGGATGCCTTTTCCCCCTCTTTCTTTTATATATATATACATATATACATATATATACACATATATGTATACATATTTACACACACACATACTCCGCGACACTGTCCCTGTTAGAAAAAATTTCTAATGGAGCGCTGTCCCGCACCCCGCAAGGGGGCTGCTAGCCCCCTTGACCCCCAGCCCGCTATCCGGGTAGCGGGACCCCTGTAAAAACTCTGTGTGGCTCCCGATATATCCAAACCCCCCTTTCAAAACACAACACACGTACACTGCACATTGAGTTCGCATGACCATTTTAACCCGTTAATCGGAGGTTCCTTCGCCCCAAAGGCGAGGGGTAATTAACGGCAGCTTAGTTCGCGGCTGCCGGAGATTTGGATCCCCACAATCAAAAAACCCCGGCCTACCCTAGATAGGGGGAATCTGTAGTATACGCCTGACAAGCACGCGCGTATTCCCATCTCAATGGGGTGACGAAAAATACCCTACAAACGTCTATATAATATATCATATATACTATATACAGTATCTATCTCAACATATCAAATGATCATATCACAGATATCGCAGCAGAAGAAACATATGAAATATTGGATATACTAGGACGTCCGTGTTTTCAATACGAGCTTGTATAAAACACGGATTCCACGGTAGCGATGAATAACCAAACCCACACCCCTAGACCCCTACGAGAGCGGCAAGCAACCCTACTAATTCTAGAGTTAGGAGACCCGGACTCGACTCCTCGAGTTGGTCTCCCACTGGACTCTAGAATCCGGTTACTTGTGCTCTCATCCTTGGGTCTATCCTAGTGCGGTAAAGTAAATAATATACAAATGGTGACATCAACCTCATCCCGGAAGTGCCCCAATAAAAGAATATTACATACATTGAATTTTACATGAATGAAAATAAAAACTCTCATCTCACATAAAACCCCCGGTTATTCAAAACGCGATGATCCAATATAATATATCCAACAACACATAACATCACATGTCATCAACGTAAGTAAATATGCGCATCCCAATTGTCGTTGACATATAGCAACGAAACCGGCGATATCACATATTACACTTACGGTCGCAGAAAAGAAAGTGTAAAACTACAACAGTTGGAGTCCGCAACTTCCTTAGACATCACATGCCTAACAATTATAAAGCCCGCATTTTAGTCTCTATATTGAAAACACTTTTCAATATCTAGTCGGGCAATTCAACAAGATTCTCGATATGTGATCGAATGCTCGTCGCAAACTTTAGTAGAAGGCCACACCCCCGGATGCCGTCGACGAAGTGCACTAAGACGGAACACCGCTGCCACGAGCACCCAAACGGATGATTTTGGCGACGGGGTTCTCCTACAATTACTTGGTCGGGGCTTTGGGGCGTGGCTGTCTATTAAGTTTACCCGGCGAGTATCCGCGTACGCTACGTGATTGCAACGGACTTTTGATCGCATCAAAATCCCGTGGCAACTGATCATTTGAGACTAAACTACTATGTTTATAACATTCAAATTAGTTATCTCATAACTACTTGTGGATTCCAAATATTGTATCACATTCCAGATAAATAGACAATGTTAAACTTTCCGATTAAATGATCAAACACCCAAGTTTTCCCAAATGGTTATCAACACTTGAGGGGAGTTTAAAAACATCCATCACATGCCACAGTACCAATGGTCCAGCCGTAGAAGGGTCAAACCAACGCCTCACATGTGGCAACGCCGTACTGCCCCAAACCCTAAGGTTCAAAAGGCAGTTCAAGACGGTCACATAATCGAGTTAAGGTTTGTTGTCTTCTAGAGGGTCCATCGCGTAACTTGCACGATCTAGAACGTTCTTAAACAACGGAAAAATCCAACACTTGGAAATTTTCCGGGTCGGGAAAAAGTGAGTTATTGATATCCGTTCGAACTTTTTAACAGTTTCTAAATATCCGGAAAACACAACGAAATTAATTTTTCCGATCGAATCATCGAATACAAAATAAACCCTAGAACACTCAACACTTGAGTCAGTTAAAAAAATACCCAGAAAAATGCAGGAACAGTAACGGACATTACAGCATAAAGAACCGTCCCTAATTCACTATTCATGCCGCGGAACCGCTGCGACAAGTAGCCCATTGCCGCGGTTCCGCGGCCATATTAAAGAATCGGGGGCTCGTTTTTCATGGTAATTCTTACAATTCCCTGCTGATTTTTTAAGTATTTTTAATTCAGAAAAATCACAGTTTTCAAAAATTTTCCAAAGAGGGGGTCTACTTTGTCGATTCAGAGTACGTTCGGAGTTTTAACTTCGTAAACAAGTCGCCTAATGCTCTAGCCTGGCTCTGATACCACTGTAGGGTTACTAGGCACTCTAAGAAGGTTCTACAAGGCATCAACCATGCCCGGTTAAAATTTTAGCCGTGCCGAATAACTCTAAACAAGATCTTTGCTAGACTATTAGGCGAAAACTAGCAAGTCAAACACTTTAACTCTAAGTGAATACGAAATACAACCTTTGTAGATCGGTCCTTCACTTCTTAAGCTCTATGTAGTAGTCCCTTCGCTGCGATCATCGTGCTCCCGGACTCTTAGACGGCTCCATGAGAAAATTGCAACGGTATTGCTTGAAGTGTTCAAGGTCGAAGATGATCTACGTCGAGGGAATACGAACTCAAGCTTCTACTTCACCAACTGGAGAATTAGTGAAGCAAACACCCTAAACTAAAGTGCTTGTCTAGTAGAGGATGATGAAATAGGAAATGGGTACACTTTAGAATTTCTTTTCTCACTTTGGTTCTCTCTCTTTATCAAACCCTAGAAAGAGATTGAAGGAGGAAGAAGATGAGATCAAAATGAGAATGAAAACTAATCTAGAGAGAGTAAGCTAACCATGGTGAGTGAGTATCATATACTAACTCATGTAGAGACATAACCATGGCTAATTATAGTGGTTAGGTTAATTAATATCTTAAGTAAAACAAAACTAATGAACTAAGTCAATGCAACCATAAGCTTCATGAAGCTTCATGCATGTGAGCTCATTATCCATTAATTTTAGAATTACTTTAAATATAAAAACCTAACACTATAATTAGTATGGTATAAGTCTTGTACACCCATGATATTTGTATCAACAACCATGATACAAAAAAGAACACAAATAAATATATATCACATATATATTAACTTGTACACAAGTGAGAAAAACAAATGCTTAAGTGAACCAATGTTAGTTAATGTAAATTAGTATATCACATATACAATTATACACTAAATTATTAAATCAACACTTGACTTAATAATCCGGTTATATCACATATAACCGACTAACATCGAATGTATCGACTTATCGAATCAACCCTTGATTCGATAACTTGGTTATATCGCATATAACCGATTGATACAAACATCGCGAGAATAGAATACGGTATCACATACTCGCATTATTCTCGGTCCCGCACATATCACATATGCGCTCCTATTTCGTTTTGCCTGAGCCAGTAAAACCTCTATGTAGGACTCTAAAGACTTGTCAATACGCCGGCAGTAGGTGATGATCATATCAAGCACCCAAAAGCCGTCAGCGGTACTAACTGGACGTAACGGCTACCCGGGCATTGAGCGATCAGAAGATCAGCAAGCAAGCCCGCTCCAACTCCTGCAAAAAGCCTGACAGTGACACTACCGTACAGTCCGGTCTCCTCGTCTGATATGTCGCATATCAAGTCTAAGGGTGGTAAACGTCAGACCCTAATAACCGATAAGTCATGCCGATATGAGGCTCATAACGGGTTGAGAAACTACTGGTAACACTTACCAGTAAATCTCAAAACCAGCCCTGGCCAGGGACTTCCCTGTTATGGCCAATCAAGCATAGCGCAACATCAACCCCCAATACCGGGAGAGACGAAACCCCTCCTATCGCTCATTGCCTCCATGTGACTCGGGACTGTACCTAAAAACCACCGTTTTGCACGCCCTCTTGGACGTGGTAAGGTGGAAATCAAAGCACAGTGGGAATCACACAAGACTCTATGACGATCTCGGGTCTACAGACTAACGTGTACCAGTGTCACCAGAGAACTGCCATCTGACGTAAGGTATAATACCATCTAGGAGTTCTCGGCGAGTCCGTCCAGTGTACCCAGTCTCCACTGAGCACCCGTATATCATCTCTGATGTCAAACACCAATGGATATGGGATCATCCATCACCCATCTATATGGGTCGAGAAGGTATACGCTAGTCTACTCTGGTATATCTATGCCCCGTCTCGATACACCCACGACTAGGGACCTTGAAGGATGTACTTATGGACTACCATGTCCCCACTAGTATGATCCGCATCATAGTCCAGGTAGTCAAGTACACATCCTAAGGGCTTTACCAACATGTAACAGAGAGACAATCAGTGTACACGTTAAGGTAAAGAGTAACCAGATAGCATACTATCATATCGAGCAAGAAAGTCATCCCTATATATGTCCAAGCATCCACTACAATATACATCCTATGTATAGTAATGGCCTCTAGGGCATACATATAACTAACATCAGTAGAGCCGTGATTGGGTAGTGATCTAAGTACACTGGGAACTCACACGAGACAAATGACGATCTCAGGTATAAATACTAACCTGTACTCATGTCATCTGAGAACCGCTATCTGACGATAGGTATAATACCATCTAGAAGTTCTCAGCGAGTCCGTCCAGTGTACTCAACCCTAGTGAACACCTGTATACAATCTTAGGTGATCACACTAATGGCTGTGGGACCAACCACCGCCCCTCGTCGAGATCTAGAAACGTATACATGTTGGGAATTCACCCGCGCGCTCAAACGCGTATGTTTTGAAAACGAATATGATTTTAAGGAAATGGAATGCGCACGCGAGATCGTTCTCATTTTAAAATTTATAAACCGCAAGTGCACGTCGCGTTGTAGCAAGCCGGCAAGTATGGGTCGATCCACAGGAAATTGTGTATTAGGTCTTGTGATTTAAGGCTCAACAAATAACGAATGAGTTGGTTTTGTCACTAAAAATGAAAGAATACGAAAACAAGAAAACAAAGAAAGAACATAAGAAGAAGTGGTTGTGGCTTTGGCTCGAAAGGTTGAATCACGACGATTCCTTTGACGCTCCCTTGATCATGAGTTTTCCGTCCTTACGTCGATCCCGGCATGAAGCATGGCTTGTCAAGACGGTTGTGGAGCAGAAGTCATCAAATTCCAATATTCGCCGCAAAACACGAAACGAGTCCGTTTGTTCACTTACCATTTGTATGTCCAAAGTTGAAGTATCAACACTAAACACAAGGGTTAGTAAGCATACGACAACATTAAAAACACAAATTAGTGAGTGAGAGCAAATGATTTTAGTGTTGAGTTTGCTAAGTGTTTGTGATGGTATATGGTATATGAAACCAAGAGATTTGTCAAGTCACTTAATCACAAAATACCACATCCAAACTTAGCAAACTTAACACTAAATTGATTTTAACTTAAACATTGAAATGGGGAAGGGAGTGAATATGGTATATGAGGAGGTTACAAAGTAACCATGTTTCAAAATATCATATCACATCAATACATAAACAATCTTTAAGTTAGTATCATATATATAAGCACATTAAACATTAACAAGAGGAGGAGGGGGCAAATCCTTTCATCTCACTTCCTTACCATTACCACAACCAAAGATATTAGTTAAGCATGATAAAAAGAAAAGCAAAAACAAGAACAAGAAGCAAGTAATAAAAGAAACAACAATATTATTAACACTTGAGGAAGAGGTATAAGATATTGGTAACTTGTTCAACCTTCATAATGAAACTCTCAAGAGAAAGCTTCAAGAGGGAAGAAGAAGAAACCAAGTGATAGCTCACTCACTCTCAAGCCTAAACCAGAAACAAAAGAAACTAAGAAAATGTATATGCTATGTGTGACCCCTTCCCTTGCTCACTGATCTGGCTTTTATAGGCACCAAAAAAGATTAAACAAGTAATAGAAATAAGGTGATGTGACTGCACGGAAGGGACAGTGAAAAGATGTGGGCAAATGGGGCAAGGGGGGCCGACGAGCTCGGTTTTTGTGTAGGTGTGGCTGGTCTAAATCCGAGCGTAGGGGCTCGGGTTGATGTGGTGGCCTCTTGTTAACTCCAATATCATTCTGGTTCTGTTTGATTTGTATCTAATAACCTGGTTTGTATTCAGACATTTGGAGGGAACAAGATGCCACACATCACATCAAAACTTTTAGCATTTATAACTCTTGTCCCCCCATGTGCCCAATTCATCATATCATGTGTGCCATAGGCAGCCCCACCATGGTCCTAGTGCCAAAGAGCATGTGTACACTTGTATGTGTTGGACCAAAATTATGTGTACACATTTATTTTGCAAAAGCTCTTTGGATATCGGTCAGTATTCTGTTCTGTTTGCAGTGTCGGCTCCCAAACGCTATATCCGTGATATTGAGTTTGTTTCCAGTATTTAATCACGAACACCTGTAATCTGTAATTACTGAGTAGACACGGGTTAAAAGTACCGATAAATAACAAAATAGATCATGAATGTGGTATTAAAATGCAGTTTCTTGTGATGAACAAATACCCCCAAACTTATCTTTTGTTCGTCCCGAGCAAAAAAAAAAATCCTAGCCTCACTTTCGCAGGGAACACGATTGCACTGAGCATGTGCAACAAGCCGTTAAACCTCTAGGTGTCCCTAATAGGAGGAGTGTTGTCTCCTGAGGGTTTTCAGCGGATTACACCCACAAAATCCAGTCAAGTTAGCGTCGTGGAAAAACTGTTGATTCTAATCTTAAGTTAGAGATCAAAGTTAGAAATTCTATTACCCAAGTTGGAAACGTTAAACCCTATTTTTCACTCCTCGCAATTTGTTTAACATAAGCTCATACGCGTCTTTTATGTGATTGTGTGGATGGTGTCCATAAAGTTTTAAGAACATTGATTAGGGTCATCATGTCATAATTACAGACCGAAATAACTTCTGACGGATAACACGAGTTTGAAAGGAGTTAAGATTTTCTCAAGTTTTATTCTCCAGTTAGGTTTCAAGTCAGAATATATATCATTTTTAACAGAGAACCTAAGTCTGAGGTTTCACTCCTACCTTTCACCTGTTGTTGTTCATACACACCCTTCGTTATCGTGCAAAACATCTTATATAAATATACCTTCATATCTCCGCGAAAAAAACTGTTTTAATAGAAAACTTGTCTCCGCCAAGATTATTCTTCCACAAAGAACCATGAAGACTTTTAACTCGGAGAGAACACTTGCTTAGCTTGTTTTATTTGGCGTTTGGAAACTTAGCGAGTTTTGAATCAATGACTCCCAAACCAGATGGTTTTATGGCATTAGGTGTGGAGACACCCCAAGGACTTAATTACCCAAGTTACCAAGGCCACAAAACAAAAGACTCGTTTTATTTTAAAATATTCCAAACTCAGTGAAAACGGAGATATAGCCAGCATTTCTTTTAAATCCGAAGACGTTACATGTGGATAAGGTGTGTAATCACTCCAACAAGGTTCCAGATGGGTTATTTTTCAGACTTATAGCTTCTATTAAAATCTCAATAATATCCTTCATATTCACCTTACTTTATGAACTATTCTTGATATTACTTAACTCAGAACAAACCTGTTTGATCTTAAAGATGTTTATCAATTTTAAAAGTTTTACAGACATATCAGACTTTCATCAAATTCTCAAAAACATACGACACGTGTAAAGTGTTATAAAAGACGTATATCAGCTATGCTTAAACACAAAGGAGGGTTATTTTTCGGGTCGTCGGTCTCACAAAAAAGATTTAGTTATTTCTAACTTATCAATCGAACCATCACACTTCGAATCTATGTTTCCCCACTAGCTAACATGAAAAAGTTTTTATATTTTTAGGAATTTTTTTCAATTTTTATGGGTTTTTTTTAATAAGTATGCAATGCATAATATACACATGATGCAGCAAAATAAACGCAGTGCTCACCCCCAAACCTAATATTTATGATGTCCTCATCGTTGCCCCCTCTCCGGTAGCTAGACTTAGACTTCAGGGTGAGAATTTTATTCAAAGAAAAAGAAAAAACCTAAGACTAATTACAACATTTACATGTTAAAAGATTGGGTTAGTCCAGAAATTAATACCAGCCATTTAAATTTTTTGTCTATATAGTGTAATGGCTGGTAAAAGAATATGTATATACAAAAGAAAAAGAAAAAGAAAAAGTATATGTTAGATGTTAGTGAAAGGCATGGGCGTGTAAAGGTAGGGATCAGAAGACGCTGAAGATGAAAATGAAGTTTTGAAGAGGTCAAAGAAATGTTTCTTGGATGAACTGAATGTTCATAAAGCACATGTTGAGTTCCAAAGTCAAGTTCGTGTAAAAAATGGAGTTCATCCGCAAAAAGTTCAGCAAAAGAAAGGTTCTTAGGATGTTCTTAAATTGATCCTGACTCAAACTCACCAAGAATATCAAGTTCATCCGCAAAAATTTCATCAAAACTCGCTATGAAAGAATGGTTTTCAAGGCTATCTTCCTCCCTATGATTTTTCACAATCCTATTCGTATCATTATAGCTCATAGACTCTCCCAATACAATTTCTCCCCCATCATATTCATAAATGGGTAGGTATATGTCATCCAAAAAAGTAGGTTCCCACACTAACATTTCTTCCGAAACAATATCACTAGGTGATACAAAAATTGTGGGTTCCTGATCATTGATCTCTTCTGACAATCTATCCAAACCATATCCATAAAAATCATAAGATTCCTCCTTTAAAATTGGAATGCAAAAATCAGTCGGAGGTTTTTCTTGTGTGTCCTGATAACACTTAGTCAATTCAATTGCATCGTCATCTATGAACTCATCAAAATTCAATTGATCGTTTATCTCACTCGGATGATTTCTTAGATGACAGACATTAACACTATTGGGTTCCAATTGACTGTGTTCACTCCCTATAATTCTCACAGCTAAATGTTTCGCGTGTTCCTCTATTCTAGCCAATGATTGAGCTTGAGCAAGAAACAATTGCTCAGACTGCTGTATGCACAGGGCTAGCGTAGAAGCTGATTGATTCTCGACCGCAGTCATTACTTCAATATCCTTCTCTAAAGTGGTCAACCTAGCTTCCATCTCACTGTCATACCCTAATGATGTGTCAGTTTTTTCAGGTAAGGAGGGTTGTGATGGTGGTGATGCTAAAACAGTCAATCTGTTGAACTCTTTCTCTAAATCTTTAATCATTAGGTCTCTAATTGAAGTGGGACTGGGTTCAAGAGTGTTAGGTGGGAGACCGTTATCAAAAATCTGGGACGGTTGGTCACCCCTAGAAAAAGACAATTTTCATGAATGTGGGAAGAAATGTGGCAATTTGAACAAAAGAATTAGGACTGAGTATAAACAAAAGAATACGAATCGTGAGAAATTGAATTAAACCGTGTATCACCCATATTAACAAGAATTCACAAATATCACAAAAACAAAGAATATCACACCCCTAGCAGTCTATGGTATGCTAGTCAACTAGACCTGCTCAAGAACCTGATTGTCGAAGTAAAACTGTGTCGATAAACGGGCTCAAGATATACGGATCACGAAGCCAGGTAAGTGCAAGAGATAGGGGGAGCTTTTCCAACGCTTTCGCGAAGTTCCTTAATTAGATAACCCTTTCTCTTGAACACTTGCCTAGACACCCCGTGAACGATATACTGTTAAGCGATTTTCTAAACACAGTTAACTTCTCCTAATGAGCGTGAAGTCCTTAGAATCAAAGTTCTAGTTGATTTTAAATTACTGTGGGTATGCAAGAATGCAGTTTTGTGATTTGTGGGCTACGGAGAAAAGGTGATGAAATTCTTTACCGTTTCTTGTTTGGTTTTTTTGCCCTTAAATCTGTATTAAGATACACATGCGCAATCAATAAAAGAATTTAAGAAATCAAGCAATTTAAGCAATTCTTTTTCTGTTTAAGTTTAAGCGCTGCAACAAATACGGTTAGTTCTCTGTGCAATTGGTGGCAAGCTTGTACGAAGAATCCTGCAGAAGATAGAAATATTGGACTGCGTCGGATTCGAGAAGAATGTATTAGGAAATACGTACCGATGTGATTTAGTTAAGAAAACCCCTTTGAAGTGATCCGAGTCTTTGATTGTTCGCTTGCGCGGGTCAAACTACCCGGATCTTTGGCACTATACTTCACTAACGTTTTGAAATTTAGTTTGAGCCTCGCTCCGCACGATCGCTGGTGGTAATTCCGTGAAACACCTGAAATGTCGGAAAATACGCTATTTAGTGTCAAAAAGCGATATATATGCCCCAATTCCTGCACACTCAAAATTATAAATATCAAACAACACCACTAGAGTACTGACAACACACTGGAGATCACACAAAAAGAAAAAATCACAAACACCCTCATTGGGCCGGCGAGCTCGGATTTTTCTTTGATGTCGCCGGCCAAATGAAGTTGGTTTGTGCCCGAATTTCGTTTGGGTTATCTAGGCTAGCTAAGTGCTCTTATGGTATAACTTGATTTTTAAAATAAATTTCAGGGTGATAGCAGGTCTGAAGGACAGAGAATAAGTTAGAAAAAATTTCGTATTGTTAGTTTTGAAAAAATTGAGTTAAAAGTTAGTTTTGTTAGTAAGAACCAGAAATAACAATAACCAATACTACCAAGTTCCCCTGCAACGGCGCCAAAAACTTGTTGGGAATTCACCCGCGCGCTCAAACGCATATGTTTTGGAAACAGATATGATTTTAAGGAAATGGAATGCACAGGCGAGATCGTTCCCATTTTAAAATTTATAAACCGCAAGTGCACGGCGTGTTGTAGCAAGCCACCAAGTACGGGTCGATCCACAGGGAATTGTGTATTAGGTCTTGTGATTTAAGGTTCAACAAATAACGAATGGGTTGGTTTTGTCACTAAAAATGAAAGAATACGAAAACAAGAAAACAAAGAAAGAAGATAAGAAGAATTGGTTGTGGCTTTGGCTCGGAAGGTCGAATCGCGACGATTCCTTCGATGCTCCCTTGATCATGAGTTGTCCGTCCTTACGTAGATCCCGGTATGAAGCATGACTTGTCAAGACGGTTGCGAAGCACAAGTCATCAAAATCCGATATTCGCCGCAAAACACGAAACGAGTCCGTTTGTTCACTTACCGTTTGTATGTCCAAGCTTGAAGTATCAACACTAAACACAAGAGTTAGCAAGCATAAGACAATATCAAAAACACAAAATAGTGAGTGAGAGCAAATGATTTTAGTGTTGAGTTTGCTAAGTGTTTGTGATGGTATATGGTATATGAAACCAAGAGATTTTTCAAGTCACTTAATCACAAAATACCACATCCAAACTTAGCAAACTTAACACTAAATTGATTTTAACTTAAACATTGAAATGGGGAAAGGGAGTGAATATGGTATATGAGGAGGTTACAAAGTAACCATATTTTAAAATACCATATCACATCAATACATAAACAATTTTTAAGTTAGAATCATATATATAAGCAAATTAAACATTAACAAGAGGAAAAGAAGGCAAAGCCTTTCATCTCACTTCCTTACCATTACCACAATCAAAGATATTAGTTAAGCATGATAAAAAGAAAAGCAAAAACAAGAACAAGAAGCGAGTAATAAAAGAAACAAAAATATTATTAACACTTGAAGAAGAGATACAAGATATTGGTAACTTGTTCAACCTCCATAATGAAGCTCTCAAGGGAAAGCTTCAAGAGGGAAGAAGAAGAAGAAACCAAGTGATAGCCCACTCACTCTCAAGCCTAAACCAAAAACAAAAGAATCTAAGAAAATGTATATGCTATGTGTGACCCCTTCCCTTGCTCACTGATCTGGCTTTTATAGACACCAAAAAAGATTAAACAAGTAATAAAAATAAGGTGATGTGACTACAAGAAAGGGACAGTGAAAAGATAGGGGCAAATGGGGCAAGGGGGCTGGCGAGCTCGGTTTTTGTGTGGGTGTGGCCGGTCCAAATCCGAGCGTAGGGGCTCGGGTTGATTTGGTGGCCTCTTGTTAACTCCAATATCATCTTGGTTCTGTTTGATTTGTCTCTAATAACCTGGTTTGCATTCAGACATTTGGAGGGAACAAAATGCCACAAATCACATCAAAACTTTTAGCATTTATAACTCTTGTCTCCCATGTGCCCACTTCATCATATCATGTGTGCCATGGGCAGCCCCACCATGGTCCTACTGCCAAAGAGCATGTGTACACTTGTATGTGTTGGACTAAAATTGTGTGCACACATTTATTTTGCAAAAGCTTATTGGATATCGGTCGGTTTTCTGTTCTGTTTGCAGTGTCGGCTCCCAAACGCTATATCCGTGATATTGAGTTTGTTTCCAGTATTTAATCACGAACACCTGTAATATGTAATTACTGAGCAGACACTGGTTAAAAGTACCGATAAATAACAAAATAGATCATGAATGAGGGTATTAAAATGCAGTTTTCTGTGATGAACAATACACAAGTCTATTGTGGAATATCGATGCCCGGTCTCGATACTCCTGCGATTTGGGACATTTAAGGATGGGCTTATGGACTACCCAGCCCCAACAAGTATGATTGCCATCATAACGCTGGTATTCAAGCAAAATCCTACAGGCTTTATCAACATGTATCAGCCATATATGATATCAAGTATAACATATGCACATGTTAAGATAAAGACAAGCCAAAATAGTATACTACTGTAACGAGTCTTTATCAATATATATAAGCAATACAAAGATGCAATAAAAACATAATACACATGTTCTCAGTTTTAGGAATATGTATGCCCTAGAGGCCATTATTGTACATGTGATGTATATTATAGTGGATGCTTGGACATATATATAGAGGGCTTTCTTGCTCGATATGATAGTGTACTATCTGGTTACTCTTTATCTTAACATGTTGACTGGTATTCTTTACTGTCTGACTCTCACATGTTGATAAAACCCTTAGGATATGTACTTGACTACCAGGATTATGATGAGATCATAATAGTGGGGCCTGGGTGGTCCAAAAGTACATCCTTTAATCAGTTCCTAGTCGAGAGAATATCGAGATTAGGGCATCGATATTCCAGAGTAGTCTAGTGTGTACGTTTCTTGTCCTTTAGAGGGCGATGGTTGATCCTGTTGGGATTCCTCAGCACCCTATTGGGTTTTCTATACATCTACCATGCTAATTTCAAAAATTATGAAAGGAACTCTAGACTAGGATCAAGCTAGAATAACTAGACAATATAACATGTAATCAAACATTACAACAAGTGAATGCGGAATACAACCTTTGTAAACCGGTCATTCACTTCAAATGCTCTGTGTAGATGTCCCTTCGCTGCGAGTAATGATCTCCCGAACTCTTGAGAGGATCCACAAGGTGAAAGATGCAAACTTGCTCGAAGTCTTCGAGGCCGAAGATGATCTACGCCGAGGAGACTCGAGCTCATGCTACCTCTTCACTAATGGTGAGATTAGTGAAGCAAACACCATAAACTAAATGGCTAATAGTAGAGGACGATGAAGTAGGAAGTGGGCTCACTTTAGATTTAATTTTCTCACAATATTTCATCACCTTTTCATACCCTAGAAAACTCTTTTTATGAGGAAGAAGAAGATGAAGTGATGAACAATTAGATGAGGTTAGAAATGCAACCATGGTGAGTTATTATCATACCTAACTCATGTAGAGAATAAACTATAACTTAGGGTTAAATGTTGGGTTAATAAATATCTTAAGAAAAAAACAAATCAAGTGGACTTGGTCAATATTTCTACTAGCTTCCACCGAGCTCAAGATGACTAATTCAAATGATTTGTGAATTACTTAATGATTGTAGGGTGTTTTTCGTCACCCCATTGAGATGGGAATACGCGCGTGCTTGTCAGGCGTACTACAGATTCCCCCTGCCTAGGGTAGGCCAGGGTTTAATGATTGTGGGGATCCGAATCTCCGGCAGCCGCGGACTAAGCTGCCGTTAATTACCCCCCGCCTTTGGGGCGAGGGAACCTCCGATTGACGGGTCAAACTGGTCATGTGAACTCAATGTGCAGTGTACGTGTGTTGTTGTTTTGGAGGGGGGTTTTTAGCCCCGGAAATTCTTTAAAGAGAAAATAGGGTGGAGTTAAACTCCTAAGATGCTTTGGGTTAAGGAAATAGGTCCTTCTTCTTCCTTTGCTGGCCGGATCTTGGAAATAAAGAGATGTGAGATTTAAAAATCTTTTCCTTTTGAGATCTGATGGCAGATCTGAGTTCTCCTTAATGGGTTTTGTGGTGAAAAACTAATTTGTTTTATAAAAAGAAGAGTAAAACTCTTGGTTTAATTCAAGAGAAAAAGGAAGGTTTTGGAACCTTGAAGAAGGAGAAAAGATCTCAGATCTGAAGAAAATTTTGAGAGAGAGAAAAAGTTGTTGGGATATTTCATTATCCTTGCCTTTATAGGCTATACACTTTACACATAGCCCCTTGGGCTTCACAAAATGGCATTTTGCCTATCTCATGGCTCATGTGCCATTTCATTTTGCACATAAGCCATGGGCTTTACAAAAATTTGGTTTTATGCCTATTTTTCTTACATTTATCCATAAAATAAGATAAAAGAAATACAACAAAATTATTTATTACAAATTTTTATCTTGGTATGGGGGGAGGCCGGCCGCTTCATGTTCTGGCTCGACCCGGGCATGGGCCCACTGGATCTGGGCTTAGGCCCACTTGGCTTGGGGTTGACTTTGATTTTGACTTGGTCAACCGGGGTGTAAATTTTTACCCCAACAATGATAAATAAGACCCAAACATAAACCTAAGCATGGTGTGATTCTCATACACCCTTGTTGCATGTGTAACCTAGAATGGCATATGAATATATATCACATATATATTTATGTGTAAAATGAAAACAATACATATATCACATATATGTAAAGTGTATCAAATGTGAGAAAAAGTAATACTTAAGTGAGCTAATATTGGTTAATGTAATGTAATATATCAAATATATAATTATACATTAAATTATTAAATCAACACTTGATTTAATAATCCGGCTATACTTGTATAACCGACTAATATCAAATGCAACAACTTATCGAATCAACACTTGATCCGATGACCCGGCTATATCACATACAACCGACCGATGTCACAAGTCGCGAGAATAGAATGCGGTATCACATACACGCATTAATCTCGGTCCCGTACATATCACATAAGTGCTCCTACTCCGTTTCGCATGAACCAGGAAACCTCTGTGTAGGACTCTAAAGACTCGTCAATACGCCGGCAGTAGCTGATGATCATATCAAACACCCACAAGCCGCAAGCGGTCTGCCAAACGTAACGACCACCCATGTATTGAGCGATCAGAAGATCAACAAGCAAGCTTGTTGATACTCCTCTGAATCCAATCAGTAACACTACAGTACAGTCCGGTCTTTTCGTCAGATATATCGCATATCACAGCCTGGGGGTGGTATAACGTCATACCCTAATAGCCTGATAAGTCATGCCGATGCAAGGTCCATAACGGTTCGAGAAACTACTGATAACACTTACCAGTAAATCTCAGCAACTTTTGCTAGGGATTTCCTGCTATGGCCAATCGAGCAGAGCGCAGCATCAAATTCCAATACCGGGAGAGATGAAACCCCTCATATCGCTCATTGCCTCCATGTGACTCAGGACTGTACCTAAAAACCACCTTTTTGCATGATCTCTTGACCGTGGTATGGTGGAAATCAAAGCACAGTGGGAATCACACAAGACTCTATGACGATCTCGGATCTACTGACTAACCTGTACCAGTGTCACTAGAGAATTGCTATCCGACGATAGGTATAATACCATCCAGGAGTTCTCGGCGAGTCCGTTTAGTGTACCCAGTCTCCACTGAGCACCCGTACACCTTCTATGATATCAAACATCGATGGATGTGGGATCATCCATCGCCCATCATCTGGGTCAAGAAGCGTATACGCTAGTCTACTCTGGAGTATCGATGCCCTGTCTCGATACTCCCACGACTAGGAACATTTGAAGGATGTACTTACCGACTACCCATGTCCCCACTAGTATGATCTGTATCCTAGTCCTGGTAGTTAAGTACTCATCCTATGGGCTTTATCAACATGTAATAGAGAGACAATAAGTGTACATGTTAAGATAAAGAGCAACCAGATAGCATACTATCATGTCGAGCAAGAAATTCCTCCCTATATATGTCCAAGCATCCACTACAATATACATCACATGTACAGTAATGGCCTTTAGGGCATACATACAACTAACAGATCCCACAACCATTGGTGTGTGACATCAAAGATTGTACACAGGTGCTCATTGGAGAATGAGTACACCGATCAGGACTCACCGGGGACTCTTATGTGGTAGTATACCCATTGTCAGATAGCAGTCCTCTGGTGACATTGGTACAGGTTAGTCTGTAGACCCGTGATCGTCATAGAGTCTAGTGTGGCTCCCACTATGCTTTGATTTTCTCCCTACCACGGCTCAAAGGAGTCGTGCAAACAGGTGGATTTTGGGTACAATCCCGAGTCACATGGAGGCAATGAGCGATAGGAGAGGTTTCGTCTCTCTCGGTATTGGGGGTTGATGTTTCTCTAAGCTCGATTGGCTATAACTGGAAGTCCCTGGCCATGGCTGCTGCTGATATTTACTGATAAGAGTTATCAGTAGGTTCTCAAACCGTTATAGACCAGACATCGGCATGACTTATCACATTACTGGGGGCTGACGTTTACCAACCCTAGACATGATATGCGACATATCAGATGAAAAGACCGGACTGTACGGTAGTATTACTGGTAGGCTTCATGGAGAGTATGGACAAGCTTGCTTGTTGATCTTCATATCGCTCAATACCCGGGTAGCCGTTACGTCCAGCTAGTACCGCTGACAGCTTGTAGGTGACTGATGTGATCATCACCTACTGCTGGCGTATTGACGAGTCTTTAGAGTCCCGCACAGAAGTTTCCTGGCTCGAGCGAAACGAAGTAGGGCACATATGTTGATATGTGCGTAGTCCTGATTAAATATGAGTATGTGATACCGTATTATAATATGGCAGTTATCTGATGTCGGTCAGGTTATATGTGATATAACTGGATTATCGAATTAAGTGTTGGTTTGATAATGTGATATTCAGATTAATGATATTAGTCGATTATATGTGATATAACAGGATTATTAGATCAAGTGTTGATTTAATAATGCGATATATATTATATGTGATATAATTATATCTTAACTAATATCATTAGCTCACTAATTGCTTTATATATATATTAATGTATATTTGATATATATAAATATATATATTATTTTATGAAGCATGGCATGTTTTTCTATTTTTAGAAAATAGAAAAATGAGGTTTAAATTGTGGAGATATTTGTGGAATGGGCAAGGCATGGGTTTTATTATTTGTATATTAGTCTTGTCTCACTATTCAAGCATGGTTGCAATTTAGAATTGCAATTTTATTCCATGCTTGAATAAGTGAGGAAAGAGAGAGCCATTTTGAGTTTACTCTCATCATTTTCATTCTTCATGCCTTAGTCATTTTCTTGAGCTCATGCTTCCTCTTGTTCTCTACAATTTTCTTCACCTCACTTCCAAGTTCAAACCCTCACATGTAATGTGAATCATTGAACTTGTGAAAACCCTAGTGAGCAAATTAAACCCCTACTTCACTATCACACATTGGATTAGCAATTTGATGTGGAGTGTTGCCTTTACTAATGAGATTAGTGAAGGGTTAGCTTGAGCTTGTGGACTTCGGGTGGATCGTCTTTGGCGCGAAGATCACGAAGGAGGTTCGTTCAACTCGAAGAGGAGTCTAGTAGAGTCGTGTGGACTTCAACCCGGAGCTATTGAAGAGAAGGACTCGAACTACAAAGGTTGTATGCTCTTTTCTTCTCTTTAGTTCATCACATCACAAAGGCAAACCCTAATAATCTAGTAAAGATCTTGTTAGTCTAACTTAGCAACTAATAAAATTTAAAATTTGGTACGCTTGATGCCTCTAGAATCTCATGGTGGTGCTAAGGTCGACTTTCATGGTATCAGAGCCAATCTAGAATATTAGGGTAACTTGTAGCATCGTTAGAAATCCGTCGTTTTTGTCGCGTAAAAACTGCCGATAAAAACAGTTTTCCAAAATGATGTTTTAAGTTGTTTGCACACCCCTCGGGCTCACGGTTTGAACCGAGAAGCCGCGGGGTGGAGTGTGCATACCCCGGGGACACCCCGAGGGGACCGAACGGATGGGCCTACTCCACAAGACCACCACAAGGTGGTCTTGACGGTGGGGACCCGAAACTACCCCACTTTAGGCAGTTTCGGGTCTGTCTCACCCCCTGGCCACCTCGTGGTGGCCTCGGTGGTGGGGTACCCACTCTAGGCCCTCTATTCGATAGTTAATTTTAGGATCTTCGCCCCCTCGAAGATTCGGGCGGGTTTCGAGTTCGTTTCGACTCCTGGATTGACTTAAAATGATCGGTTTTGGAACTTTAGCTTTCTGGATTTTTCAAGTCTTGGAAAAATTGGTTAAGTTTGCTAATTGCTTGCGGAATTCAAATGTCGTGGTTGCTTTACAAGCTTTGTGATGTGTTTGATACAATTATTAGAATCCGGATTAATTAGTTTTATGAAAACTAGTAAGTTTATTGTAAAGCTAGACATTTAGTCTCAATTGATCGATTGCCACGAAGTTTTGATTCAGATCAAAACTCCGTCGCAATTACGTATTGTACGCGATCACTAAGTCGGGAATCTTGTTGAATTATCTGACAACCAATTGAAAAGAGTTTTCAATTTGAGACTAAAATGCAAGTTTTATAAGTTAGGTATGAAATCCGGAATATGAGATATTCCGGGTTTATGATGTCTAAGGATATTGCGGATTCTAATTATTGTAGTTTTCTGTTTTCTTTTCTGTGACCGTAAGTGTAATATGTGGGGTATCCCGATCTGGTCGCTATATGTCAACGAGTTTCGGGATACGCATATTTACTTACGTTGATGACATGAGATTATTATGTGTTGCTGTTGATATGATTTATTCGATCGTCGTGAAAGAATAGCCGGGGGGTTCTATGTGAGATGAGAGTTTTTATTTTCATTCATTTAAAATCTGTATGTAATATTCTTTTATTGGGGCACTTCCGGGTTGAGAATGATGTCACCACCGTTGTATATTATTTACTTTTCCGCATTAGGATAGACCCAAGGCGGGGAGCATAAGTAACCGGGTTTTAGAG
The DNA here is from genome assembly GCA_030015575.1 of Agapanthus africanus. Lineage (NCBI taxonomy): Eukaryota > Viridiplantae > Streptophyta > Magnoliopsida > Asparagales > Amaryllidaceae > Agapanthus > Agapanthus africanus. The sequence goes on from CM057347.1 coordinate 297,796,631, forward strand.
TCCAGTGGGAGACCATCTCAAAGTGTTGAGACCGGGTCTCCTAACTCTGGAATTGGCAGGGTTACTTGCCGCTCTCGTAGGGTTCTAGGGATGTGGGTTTAGCTATTCATCACGACCGTGGAATCCGAGTTTTACATTACTGGCTAAATTTAAAACACGGACATCCTAGTATATCCAATATTTCATATATTGCTTCTGCTGCTTGATTCTGTGATGTTGATCATATAACTGCGTGAGACGAATGTAATATTATATATATGATATATAATAAATGTTGCTTATATTTTGCACCCGCGCTAGTCCAGCCCCCGCTCTGCCGGTAGTTAAGTAACCTAACGGTGCATGACGGGGCCCCATGGCGAATGCGGATAGCATAAGCGTACGTTCTATTTTCGTTTCATTTTTCTGTAATGTTTAGGAAACATTAATTGATGGGACTTCATTAACGAGATTAATGAAAAGAAAGAAACCAAAAGATGTTGTAGAATCAAATTTTCAAAAAGGGTAGCTCTAGTTCTTGCTTTGCATAGTGGTATTCCTTGATGAATATCCAGCACCTCAATCGATGAGGAAAGAGCCGAGATCCCTTCACCGGGAGTGACCTCTTTAGCGAAACTAGCAAATGCTACAAGCTACTCGGTTTTGTCTTTTGACTGCTTCTCTAGTTCTTGCTTTGCATAGTGGAATTCATGAATATCCAGCACCTCATTCGATGAGGAAAAAGCCGAGATCCCTTTACCGGGAGTGACCTCTTTAGCGAAACTAGCAAAAGCCTAAAAAACACCCCTTTTCAAAATCACTAGATTCTACAACGATATCAAGTTCATTACGCTCATGGTTTTCTTAAAAACCTGCGTAGCCCTCCGTCATTTCAGATAAGTACTATTTAGTATTCGTGCTGCGTTTGTTGACCTCCGTCAAGGTGTAGTGTGCGGTAGCTGATTAGTGCTTATCTGCCGCATATGATGCGATTGGATTAGGGTAGTCGTACGGCCTTGTTGACTTTCGTCAAGAGTCGTGCGGGTGGGTTTAATTCAATCAAGAAATGAACGGGTTGAGCTTGACTAGTGGCCTATGGTTTGTTGACCTCCGTCAAGGTCATAAGAAGCTAGGGGTAAAAACTATTATCGGGAATTTCAAGTGTTGAAATTTGCAATGAGATTGCATACCTTCTATGTGATAGTTGGATCCCGATACCCACTGTGAGTAAGAGTTACTCCTAGGAGAATTTTGCACTTTACAATTAGCCGATCAAGTAGGTGTTTAGAAAGGTGTCAATGGGGTTATGCCTCTGGGAAAATGAGGTTTATTTTAATTAGGTCCGTGCGAAAGCACAGGGAATCTCCCTCGGAGTACCGATACCTGCCTGGCCGAACGATTGGCGAACCTGTAGGGTGTAATTAATCCCGGCTAATCTTACCTTTTAGGGTTTGAAGGAAGATTTGATAAAAACAGTAGGAGCCATCCTGATTAGATAAGATAATAACCAATCTAATCTTGCAAAGAGCTCACGCTAATGCGTTTCCTTCTCTCTCTCTCCAGGCAGCAACCAATGTCACGCCTTAATCAAGATAATAATATGGATGTATTGACCAAACCCTCCTTTTATACAGGGCTAGGAAACGTTGGTCCCGCTCTATCTTATGACTATCATAAGTATGAGCAAGGGATAGGGGAATATCAGGATTCCCATGCCACCCGTGCGAAGAAACAGCATGTTGATGCATCTTCTTCGGGTATGTTCATTACCAAGAACTGTTTCTCAGTTTGTTCTACGTCCTGAGTATTGGATACCGGATCAGGATCCCACGTATGTAATTTGTTACATGGGTTAAGGAAAGGTAGAGAACTGGGAAATGGTGATAAATCCCTAACAGTAGGGAATGGTGCAATTGTTGCAGCCGAGGCAGTTGGCGATTATCACCTTGTATTACCAACTGGTAATACATTGATTCTGAACGACTGTTACTACGTACCAAAGATGATGTGCAACATTATATTGGTTTCTTTGCTAACTAAAGAAGGATATAATCTCACATTATAGGATAATGTTATTAACATTTTCCACAATCAAATGTTGATTGGATCTGGTACGTTATGTAACGGTATATATGTTCTTAATTAAAGTACGGTTCTTAACGTATAGAACACAAACAAGAGGAAAAGTTCAGAAATGAACGAAGCCTTCTTGTGGCATTTGAAACTAGGTCATATCAATGCGACAAGACTGGCTAAGTTGCATAAAGATGGATTTTTGAATCCGTTCGAATTTTCATCTTATGAAACTTGCCAGTCATGTCTCAAAGGAAAGATGACCAAAACACCGTTTACTGGACACGGAGAAAGAGCTATAGAACTCTTGGGGCTGATACATAGTGATGTATGCGGTCCCATGTCTACACATGCCATGAATGGTTTCTCGTACTTCATTACATTCACCGATGATCTCTCAAGGTTCGGATATGTGTTCTTGATGAAACACAAATCTGAAGCTTTTGAGAAATTCAAGGAATTTAAGAATGAAGTAGAAAACCAAACGGGTAAGAGTATTAAAATTCTTCGATCAGATCGGGGAGGAGAATACTTGAGCATGTAATTCCGGGATTATCTAAAAGAGAATAGGATTCTCTCTCAGCTTACTCCTCCGTATACACCACAGCACAAAGGTGTATCGGAGCGGAGGAACCGCACCCTATTAGATATGGTGCGCTCTATGATGAGTTCTGCTGAGTTGCATGTTTCCGTTTGGGGTTATGCGCTGGAGACAGCTGCATATCTATTGAATAGAGTTCTGACCAAATCTGTACCTACCACTCCATATAAGATATGGAATGGGAAGAGACCATGTCTTAATTTTATTAAAATATGGGTTTATCCGGCCTATGTCAAAAAGTAAAATTCGGACAAGCTCGAGGCAAGGTCAGTTATGTGCAAGTTTGTAGGATATCCCAAACATTCGCGATGGCATATCTTCTACCAAAATGAGGAACAAAAGGTGTTTGTTGCTCAACATACCACCTTTTTGGAAAAGGAATTTCTTGTAAAAGAAATTAGTCGCAATGAGGTAGAACAGGAAGAAATTCCAGAGAACAAATTACAACTAACGATTCGGTGGAACCAGAGGATCCAATAGTACCCAACGAACCCCAGCCACTCCGCAGATCTAGTAAGTGTTGGGATTCCTTAGCACCCTACTGGGTTTTTACAGCAACTACCATGCTACATTTAAAAATTCTAAGGTGCTAATCAATCCTAAGCTAGGATCAAGCTAGAGTAAATAGACAAAATGAAACATGTAATCTAACATTACAAGTAGTGAACAAGGAATACAACCTTTGTAGACCGGTCATTCACTTCTAAAGCTCCGTGTTGACGTCCCTTCGCTATGATCATGGATCTCCCAAACTCTAGTATGGGTTTCCTCGGAGAAATGAACAAGCTTGCTCGTAGTCTTCAAGGCCGAAGATGATCTACGTCGAGGAGACTCAAACTCAAGCTAACCCTTCACTAGGTCATGAACTTTGTGAAGAGAACACCCTATAATACCCAATCAAGTGTATAGGATGATGAAATAGGAAACGGGCTCACTTTAGATTTTATTTTCTCACCCATTTTCACCATTTTTCAAGAAGCTAGAGAGCTAGAGGAAGAAGATGAAGCAAATGAAGAATGAACTCAAGAATAAAATCAAGTGGTGAATGAGGAAACCATGGGTGAGTTAATTCATATATTAAACCCTTGTAGAGACTTAACTATGTGTTAGGATAATGGTTAGGTTAGTAAATATCTTAAGCAAGACAAATTAGTTTACTTAGTCAATGGATTCTACAAGCTTCTCCAAGCTTCATCCATAAACTAATTTCCAACTAATTTGATTAACTTAAAATAATTAAAACCCTCCATTATCATATAACATGGTGTGAGTCTCATACACCCATGTTGCTTGTGGCATCATGCATGACACAATCTATGTACACAAGTATATATCACATATATACTTAATACATGATCAAGTGAGAAAAACAATCTTAAGTGAACCAATACTAGTTAATGTAAAGTTATATATCAAATATATAATTATACATTAAATCATTAAATCAACACTTGATTTAATGATCCGGTCATATCACATATAACCGACCAATATCATATGTATCAATTTATCGAATCAACACTTGATTTGATAACCCGGCTATATCGCATATAACCGGCCGATATCACAAATCGCGAGAATACAATACGGTATCACATACACGTATCAGTCTTGGTCCCTTATATATCATATATGTGCTCCTAATTTATTTCGCTTGAGCCAGGAAACCTCTGTGTAGGACTTTAAAGACTAGTCAATACGCCGGTAGTAGGTAATGATCATATCAAACACCCACAAGCCGAAAGAGACGTGCTAAATGTAACGGCCACCAGGGTATTGAGCGATCAGAAGATCAACAAGCAAGCCTGCTCATACTCCTGTGAATCCAATCAGTAACACTACCGCACAGTCCAGTCTGTTCGTCTGATATGTCGCATACCTCGCCTAGGGGTGGTAAACGTCAGACCCCAGTAGCCTGATAAGTCATGCCGATATAAGGTCCATAACGGGCATGAAACTACTGATAACACTTACCAATAAATCACATCTACCCTGGCCAGGGATTTCAGTTATGACCAATCGAGCATAGCGCAACATCAACCCCCAATACCGGGAGAGACGAATCCCCTCCTATCGCTCATTGCCTCCATGTGACTCGAGACTATACCCAAAAACCACCTGTTTGCACAACTCAGTAGAGCTGTGGTAGGGTGGAATCAAAGCACAGTGGGAGCCACACAAGACTCTATGATGATCTCGGGTCAGCAGACTAACATGCACCAGTGTCACCAGAGAACTGCTATCTGACGTGAGGTATAATACCATCTAGGAGTTCTCGGCGAGTCTGTTCAGTGTACCCAGTCTCCACTGAGCACCCGTATACCATATCTGATATCAAACACCAATGGATATGGGATCATCCATCGCCCATCACATGGGTCGAGAAGATATACGCTAGTCTACTCTAGAATATCTATGCCCCGTCTCGATATTACCACGACTAGGAACATTGAAGGATGAGCTTATGGACTACCCAGGCCCCATTAGTATGATCTGCATCATAATCATGGAAGTCAAGTACACAACCTAAGGGCTTTATTGTAACGTTTTGAAAATCGTTTAGGTGAAATTTCGGAAAATCGGTAAAATAAAGGGGTTTTCCGTAAAAAGCCAAAATATAAAATTAAATATACATATTCTAGCTATGTAATTACTAGTATTTGCTGTTTATTGAGCCACTGGTAAAATTTCTAATTTTCTTAAAATTTTTCCGAAATTAATTATTTTAATATTATTTTAAGCCGTCACTAATACATTTAATTAGGGAAAATTACAAATTGTAATGGGTTGAAACAAAATAATTTTGTTCATCATAACACATTAAACAAAATTTTAACATGTTGTTTTTGAAATGAAATGAAATTGTTAAACGGTTTTAGAAAATATTGAAGAAAAATGCTTAAATAGTGAAATTAGTGTAAATAGATATTGGGGTATAACATTTATCATTTTTCCCTCACCCACACTCACCCACACCCTCTATCCTCTCCCCAAATCAGCATCCCCAAGTTGTCCCCCCTCATTTTCCCACTTGTATTGTTAAAAGAAAAATCAAGAGAAAAGAAAAGGAAATGAAAGAAAATAGTTTAATGTGTATGGGCTTTGACTTTTGGGGTTGACCCAATACTTTTCTCACCTCATTCTCTCTCCCCACTCCCCATCATTTGGCCGAGCCCATACCCCTCTAACAGCAGCAGCCCCCTCCCCTTTTCTCCTCTCATTTCTCTTCAAAAAATTCTTCAAAATTGCCTCAAAATCCATCAAAAAAATCCCAAAATCCAAATCCAACTCTTACCCATTTTAGCTTAGCCTAACATGCATGGATTGTAGTGAAAAGAGAGAATTTTGAGAGGCTAGATTTCATGTTGATCCATGGTTCATATGGTATAATTTTAACCTTATGCTTATACTGTTGTTTAATTGCTTCAATGTTAACAATTTAGATGTTTAATTGGGTTTTATTGCAAGTTTGGAAAATTCAAGACTAGGGTTTGAATTTAATTAGGGTTTTTATCATTAGGTTATGGTTGTAATGAGGAGATTAACATGTAATTGTATGCAAAATCTAAGTTGGTTACTAGTTGCTAATTTGTTAGTTTAAAATTGTGATAATTATGCTAAATTGCTAACTAGGTTTTGGAAATTTAATTAAAATGTGAGATTAAAATCTAGTTAGGGTTTTTAGCACATCATTAAGGTTTCCATGAGTGGTTTAACCAATTAAAATATGCAAAATCTAGCTTAATTGTTAAATTATGAATTTTTCTTTAAAAAAAGTTAAAAGTTCATATTTTGCAAACTAGAATTTTCAATTCAATACAAATTGATGAGAATAAATTATTGAAATGGTTTATATAACTTAGTTATGATATTTAGTGGATATTATGGCTATTAGTTTTGTTAAAACGTCAAGTTTTGAATTAAAACGGTAATTAAGTGTTTTCTAGGTTTTGTGAAATAAACCGATTTGATCAATTTATTGGTTTTGATGATTTGCATTGTATTTCATATATTTTTAGTGATTTATGAAACCATGATTGGTACGTTTGGTGTTTTTCTTGATCAATCGGCGTTTGTATGCCGATGTTGAGGGTTTTGGGTTGATTTGAGAGAGCAAAACATAGGTTTTGACCTATGTGAGATTAATGTGTCGTTTTGGTCATGAGTCGGATTTTAATGCGATACAGTGCGTTATGATTTGTAGGTACCCTCACGAAGGCTTCGAGACGACAAGCAAGCGCATGGCGACCTTGGCATCGGCAAGCGAAGATCTGTGAGTAGATTATATCTACGGGGGAAGTCGGGTGGATGGCGTATAGCACCCCCGCAGTCCGTACTATAGTTTATATATATATGTTTATATAGGTGTTTTATGATACGAGAATGATTATTAATGATATGATTATGCGTTCAAGGATTAGCTTAGGGTTAGTTGCGAAACCCTAGAGTAGTTGTTACACCCACACACGCACACACACACTTGTATACATTACTTTCTTGTGCGTAGATGGGGATGTATATATATGTATATACGCATGGGTATGGGACTATGCATATATACATTCATATACACATGCATGAATGATGAGGATAGTACTTGGGATTTGAGATGAGTCGACGAGTTTGGGCTTGAGGCCGTGAGATCGGTGATGTGACAGGGTTCGCATTTGAGATACAACATGATGTTTTAGCGGGTCCTTTCGACAGGGTGTTTTCATACACACGCATGTATATAGATAGATGGTATAAGTTTAGTACTAGACTTAGATCAGTACCCCGATCATGATATTTGATAAAGAGGATACCAGATGAATAATGAGATAAATGTGATATTGACCCGTACCCAGTTTGGGATGCCGTACGATGGATTTACCGTACGAGTTATATATTGATGATAGATCCGCACTCTTGACTCGAGGATGTCATAAGATATATTGTATCATACGCGGTACTATTGAGGTGGGATCACCGACTATATATATATGTTGATATATATTGACTCAGATCTAGGCGGTTTCCGTACCCCTTTCGATTTGATTGCAGGTTAGACCTGTAGTTTACCTAGTAGATGTTAGACTGGACCCGAGTCATACCTATTTTTCCAAAACTGACGAATCGTGAGAATTTTAAAGACATGCCAAGGGATACTACGGATATTTCAAATGACGTACCTTTTCTTAAAAACACCGTAGCCCTTATTTTCAAAACACTACGATTCGTACTATTTTAAACGGCAAACAGTAACACATGTGTAGTAGGGTAGATTCCTTATTATTACGCTTTTATTCATGTCCGCATATTATTACTGTTTGCATCGCATTTGCATGTTTATATTGTACTTCCATATGCCATTATTGAGATCATGCTGTTAGGACACCAGCACCATTACCGATGACGCGTATGCTCCACGTACACTCGCTTGCCGGCTCACACACATCTTCATCGGTAATTGCCATGTCACGTACACTTTAGAAAATACTATTCGTTGACATAGTTTGCTAGCTGATAGTTGCCCTATGTTATCGCTTTCATATGCTAATTTAATTATTGCATGATATCAGATGCATTCGGATATTCGCTGGTTATACAGTATTATGGACATTATGTTGGTTTTCACTTTCATTGACATGGCGATTTGATGTTTTCGGATGCGTCTTGAGATTTTCTGGATTTGGAAACCGCATGTGAAAGTTTTATAACTGATAATATATTTTAAAGAGGAAAATGCGGTTTTTCCTTGATATGATGAGTAGTGTCCACCGTGATGTTTTCTCGGTTCTGAGATAGTTTTCGAGACCCGATTCGAGGAGTTGGATGAATCGTCTGCGGGTACATGGTGGACCCGGTATGGTACCCGGGGCAAGAAGTTCGAGTAGTGGACGATAAGCCCGGCAGGGGCAGACTACCTATCGGTGATTTTACCTGGCACGTCGGATATCTAGAGGATACCGTTCGTGGTCGTTGGATTGATGATATGGGCCGATCTGGACAGACGGAGCCCTAGATATCGAGATTTGAGATACAAAGATATTAAGATTTGATACTGAGATTTATGTTTTGTGTCGATGCTTGACACTGATTTCTCTGTTGATTTCGTTGATGATACCCGATTTATATACATACAGGAATCTCATTAAATAAGAAAACAGTTTTTCCATCATGATGTATTTTGCTTTCATTTGTATTGCAATTGCTTATCAGATTCATGCATTCATACATCACATATATGATATGTCGCTATCTGGAGCACTGACACCGCACGTAGTGTTGCACTTATATCTAGATGTATCAGGATATTATTTGAGGATATTACTTGATTTGACCTAGGATAGCGTTATTCATGTGATTTCTACTCGTAGATATTTTCTACTCACGAGTTGGCAACTCATCCCCGTTGTGCCAAAATTTTCTTACAGGTTAAATGCACAGGTTTCATTGGCAGTTGTTGGCACATCATTTCATTCAGGGTGATTGCTTTGCCAGGTGGGTTCTTTTGTATCAGGACTACCATTGTATATGTCATTTCATTGTATCTAGTAAGCTCCATCAACCAGATTGTATATTTGAGAGAGTTAGAAGACTATATTTGTTATTCTTTCGACCTTAGAGTCGCGCGTTGTATTATTCTTAGGTTTTCTTGATGTTTTGAGTTTCTTTTGTGTTTTGATCCTCGCCATTTGGCGTTGTATATTATATTGCTTGCGTGGTTGTGACCGTCGATTGACGAGAGCTAGCTCCCGCTTGGGGATGCCTTTTTGTTGCATTTCGTATACTATTCATGTTGTATCCCGTTTGGGGCCAGTATTTACAAAGGAGACTCTGCCGAAATTTTCAGAAAATACTTGAGATTTTAAAAAAATACATATTTCGGCCTATGTTGATTAAAACTACTTGCTTTAAATTGGTTTTTCCTTCACTCTACTTTTCCTTGGTTTTGATTTCTGGGTTTTGGCTTACTTAGATTTTGTACGCCTCGAGACGTTTCGTAATTTAAGTGCCGGTCATGTTCCGTACTTTTCGGGTCGTGACAAAGTTGGTATCAGAGCCAGGTTTTACCTTCGGAGTATAGGATGACCCTTGGTTGATGGAGTAGGTGACTCAAGTAGAGTGACGTACCATACGTATGTTTCGCGGCATATTTACGATACGATACTCCACTTAAGAAGCCTTAAGATGTACATTTCCTTGCACAGTATTATATTCCTTCATATGATCTAGCCTCATCAGTACCAGTTATGGTTTTGTTACCACGGTTACACGGGCAGAGAGCCACGGCTAGAGTGCATCAGCATGAGTTCGTTACGGACGAGGACTGACCATGGCGTGATTCCAAGGACATACGATTGCATAGAGGTGTCGTTTCATTGTGTTTTCGCGCCACGAGCGTTTGATGGATCGCTTTTATGAGATTTCTCGGACGTGTAGATCAGCACCAGAGGATAGGGCCACTGCAAGAGGCCCGCCAGGATGTGATGACCGTTAATGCACCATATTTTGATGTTTGAGGCAATGTTCAGCGTGCGGACAGAAGATTCAGATGTTGCTGCGACTGACGAGATATCGCTCCGGAAGTTTGGAGCTATGCCGCACGAGTTATACTTCGAGATATGATAGAAGATCGCTAGTCACCAGAGATGAAGGACTAGGACCTATGATTTATTGCCTACCCCGATGCGAGCTCATCAGATTGGTTGATTCTAGCTAGAGGCGACTTCACGCTGATACGTTGAGTGTCGATATAGACGATCGAATGTCAGGAACCCATTTTCCAAGTTTAAATCATTCGGAAAACAATGCAAGAAATTCTACGGACCCTCTAGAAGAATGAAACCCTGACTTGACTTAATGATCATGGAACGCCGGTGAACCTTAGGGTTTGCGGCAGTTTAGCGGTGCCATTAATGAGGCTTAGGTCTGCCCTTCTACAGTTGGTCCATAGGTGCTGTGGCATATATTCGATACTATTAAACTGTACCCAAGATGTTGAGCTCTTGGGGGATTATGAGGTTTTGACAAATTGATCGGATGGTTCGACTTCATTCGGATATCAGGTGATGGGATGCATTGCTTGGAAGACTCCAGATATGAGTATAGCCGTTGGAGCGCAGTCCATGCAGCCATGAAGAGACGAGTCCGAAGCAGTCGACATTAGAGAAAAGTGGAGTAAGAGGTTCGTACGAGATCTTGATGAGATGACGTTCCACTCCGCCGACATCAGAGATGTGATATGCATGCAGAGGTGTTGTATATGGATCTATCTTCCAGAAGGAGTCGTGATGAGTATGCAACCGTTCCGGAATAAGAAATAGATATAGTAAGAGGATGATAACTCCCGGGCAGTTCGGATGAAACGAGACTTGGGAGAGACTTCGACAGGACCTTTCTGGAAATACTGAACGAGAAGAACTGGACCCAGGAGCGGTCATATGACGCACACCCAGTAGGCCAGAGTTTGGTATCGTCGACGAGACATGTTATGAGTAACCATGATAGTTGGCCAGAGTCTTTAGAGGATGTGTCAGAGCGGACTGCTTCCGTTATCGTTTCCATATTGGACCGTTGAGCCGAGGAGCTATGTACTTAGCAATTCGCAGTGAGAGACGAGAGCCTAAAGGCACCAGGCGACAGGCCATGATCAGAAGGCAAGTAGATATCTTGCTTTGCTGGCATTGGATGCACCGACACCTTCTCGACTTTGAAAGACGGACATATCGACGACAGTATTTATGATTTGTGATTTAGTGATTGACTATCACGTATCCATCCCTTTGGATTTCAGTATTTTTGGGTGATTTATTTGCATGATTGAGATTTTGTGCACCACAGTTGCACTTGACTTCGATTTGGTGTCATTCGAGATGCTGATTTTGATTTCATACCTATGGTATGCATATGATTTGACTTATGCTTTCGGCATAGTTTTCATGCACTTTTAGTATTTTGATTTGCTTTTGTCCAGCCGATGCAAAGGATGGTGAGATTTTATACCACGGTATACCTGATTGGGATTTTGATTGAAATGTGTTGTATACCGTCGATTTCGATTGTGATATTCAATATTCGTTTTCGTGCACATTGTGCACTTGATTTGGATTTGCGCATACTTAAGGCGCTTGATGCGATTTAGGCGCACACTAGATGCACTAAATCGAGATTCTACGTGCATATCAGATGCACCTGGTTTTGCTGTCAGGCTCACACGTTGCCCTTGACAGGTGTTTTTGTGCACACTCGTTGCACTTAGATTTGGGTTTTGTGTACATGTATGGCACATTCATGGTTTTCGATTTCCGTGCGCACCTGACGCACATGACATTCATATATATATATTTGGGATTGATTTCTTTTGGAGCAGTATATTTTTGCATGCATTGATAGTTATCGAAGGGATTTCCAAGGAGGAGCTATAGTCTCAGTATTTACCTACGTGTCCATGATGGCACAAAACTTTTTATAAGGGAAACCCTTCTAAATTGTTTTCAAAACGGCAGGATGTGTATGTTAAACAAAAGATATATATATATATATATATATATATATATATATATATATAGTTATTTTCTCACAATGAACGTCCGCCACTGTGCAGTGATACACATATCGCACAGCGATTTGAAGAAGATTCGGCATGCATTGCTTCTAGATGTTTTAATGATGTATATTATATTGATTTTAGTTTTGGATTTAGGCATTGTGTCTTCACCATAACTCCGATAATTGCGGGATGCTTGACGGAGTTTGATTTTTGAATTATATGCTCATTTTTCATGCGCATGCATTACGCTACGATTTGTTTTATGTATTTATGAGTTCGGAGCCCTGACGACTTGATGGTTCGCTGAAATGTTATAGTATTTGGGGGGGAATTTTAATTTAAATTCGGGGACCGAATTTCTTTAAGCGAGGAAGATTGTAACGTTTTGAAAATCGTTTAGGTGAAATTTCGGAAAATCGGTAAAATAAGGGGGGTTTTCGTAAAAAGTCAAAATATAAATATCTTTTAATATAAAATTAAATATACATATTCTAGCTATGTAATTACTAGTATTTGGTGTTTATTGAGCCATTGGTAAAATTTCTAATTTTCTGAAATTTTTTCCGAAATTAATTATTTTAATATTATTTTAAGCCGTCACTAATACATTTAATTAGGGAAAATTACAAATTGGAATGGGTTGAAAGAAATTTTGTGCATCATAACACATTAAACAAAATTTTAACATGTTGTTTTTGAAATGAAATGAAATTGTTAAACGGTTTTAGAAAATATTGAAGAAAAAGGCTTAAATAGTGAAATTAGTTTAAATAGATATCGGGGTATAACATTTATCATTTTTCCCTCACCCACACTCACCCACACCCTCTTTCCTCTCCCCAAATTAGCAGCCCTAAGTTCTCCCCCATCATTTTCCCACTTGTATTGTTAAAAGAAAAATCAAGAGAAAAGAAAAGGAAATGAAAGAAAATAGTTTAATGTGGATGGGCTTTGACTTTTGGGGTTGACCCAATACTTTTCTCACCTCATTCTCTCTCCCCTCTCCCTATCATTTGGCCAAGCCCATCCCCTTCTAACAGCAGCAGCACCCTCCCCTTTTCTCCTCAAAAAATTCTTCAAAATTGCCTCAAAATCCATCAAAAAAATCCCAAAATCCAAATCCAACTCTTACCCATTTTAGCTTAGCCTAACATGCATGGATTGTGGTGAAAAGAGAGCATTTTGAGATGCTAGATTTCATATTGATCCATGGTTCATGAGGTATAATTTTAACCTTATGCTTATATTGTTGTTTAATTGCTTCAATGTTAACAATTTTGATGTTTAATTGGGTTTTATTGCAAGTTTGGAAAATTCAAGACTAGGGTTTGAATTTAATTAGGGTTTTTATCATTAGGTTATGGTTGTAATGAGAAGATTAACATGTAATTGTATGCAAAATCTAAGTTGGTTACTAATTGCTAATTTGTTAGTTTAAAATTGTGATAATTATGCTAAATTGCTAACTAGGTTTTGGAAATTTAATTAAAATGTGAGATTAAAATCTAGTTAGGGTTTTTATCACATTATTAAGGTTTCCATGAGTGGTTTAACCATTTAAAATATGCAAATCTAGCTTAATTGTTAAATTGTGAATTTTGCTTTAAAAAGTGTTAAAAGTTCATATTTTACAAACTAGAATTTTCAATTCAATACAAATTGATGAGAATAAATTATTGAAATGGTTTATATAACTTAATTATGTTATTTAGTGGATATTATGGCCATTAGTTTTGTTAAAACGTCAAGTTTCGAATTAAAACGGTAATTAAGTGTTTTCTAGGTTTTGTGAAATAAACCGATTTGATCAATTTATTGGTTTTGATGATTTGCATCGTATTTCATATATTTTTAGTGATTTATAAAACCATGATTGGTACGTTTGGTGTTTTTCTCGATCAATCGGCGTTTGTACGCCGATATTGAGGGTTTTGGGTTGATTTGAGAGAGCAAAACATAGGTTTTGACTTATGTGAGATTAATGTGTCATTTTGGTCATGAGTCGGATTTTAATGCGATACGGTACGTTATGATTTTTAGGTACCCTCACGAAGGCTTCGAGACGATAAGCAAGCGCATGGCGACCTTGGAATCGGCAAACGAAGATCTGTGAGTAGATTATATCTACGGGGGAAGTCGGGTGGATGGCGTATAGCACCCCCGCACTCCGTAGTATAGTTTATATATATATGTTTATATAGGTGTTTTATGATACGAGAATGATTATTCATGATATGATTATGTGTTCATGGATTAGCTTAGAGTTAGTTGCGAAACCCTAGAGTAGTTGTTACACCCACACACGTACACACACACTTGCATACATTACTTTCTTATGCGTAGATGGGGATGTGTATATATGTATATACGCATGGGTATGGGACTATGCATATATACATTCATATCCACATGCATGGATGATGAGGATAGTACTTGGGATTTGAGATGAGTCGATGAGTTTGGGTATGAGGCCGTGAGATCGGTGATGTGACAGGGTTCGCATTTGCGATACGACATGATGTTTTAGCGGGTCCTTTCGACAGGGTGTTTTCAAACACACGCATGTATATAGATAGATGGTATCAGTTTTGTACTAGACTTAGATCAGTACCCCGATCATGATATTTGATAAAAAGGATACCAGATGAATAATGGGATAAATGTGATATTGACCCGTACCTAGTTTGGGATGCCGTACGATGGATTTACCGTACAAGTTATATATTGATGATAGATCCGCACTCTTGACTCGAGGATATCATAAGATATATTGTATCATACGTGGTACTATTGAGGCGGGATCACCGGCTATATATATATATTAATATATATCGACTCAGATCTAGGCGGTTTATGTACCCCGTTTGATTTGATTGCTGGTTAGACCTGTAGTTTACCAAGTAGATGTTAGACTGGACCCGAGTCATACCTATTTTTCCAAAACTGACGAATCGTGAGAATTTTAAAGACATGCCAAGGGATACTACGGATATTTCAAATGACGTACCTTTTCTTAAAAACACCGTAGCCCTTATTTTTAAAACACCACGATTCGTACTATTTTAAACGGCAAACAGTAACACATGTGTAGTAGGGTAGATTCCTTATTATTATGCTTTTATTCATGTTCCGCATATTATTACAGTTCGCATCGCATTTGCATGTTTATATTGTACTTCCATATGCCATTATTGAGATCATGCTGTTAGGACCCCAGCACCATTACCGATGACGCGTATGCTCCACGTACACTCGCTTGCCGGCTCACACACATCTTCATCGGTAATTGCCATGTCACGTACACTTTAGAAAATACTATTCGTTGACATAGTTTGCTAGCTGATAGTTGCCCTATGTTATCGCTTTCATATGCTAATTTAATTATTTCATGATATCAGATGCATTCATGTATTCGCTGGTTATACAGTATTATGGACATTATGTCGGTTTTCACTTTCATTGACATGGTGATTTGATGTTTTCGGATCCGTCTTGAGATTTTCTGGATTTGGAAACCGCATGCGAAATTTTTATAACTGATAATGTATTTTAAAGAGGAAAATGCGGTTTTTCCTTGATATGATGAGTAGTGTCCACCATGATGTTTTCTCGGTTCTGAGATAGTTTTCGAGACCCGATTCGAGGAGTTGGATGAACCGTCTGCGGGTACATGGTGGACCCGGTATGGTACCCGGGGCAAGAAGTTCGAGTAGTAGACGATGAGCCCGGCAGGGGCAGACTACCTATCGGTGATTTTACCTGGCACGTCGAATATCCGGAGGATACCGTTCGTGGTCATTGGATTGATGATATGGGCCGATCTGGACAGACGGAGCCCTAGATATCGAGATTTGAGATACAAAGATATTAAGATTTGATACTGAGATTTATGTTTTGTGTCGATGCTTGACACTGATTTCTCTGTTGATTTCGTTGATGATACCCGATTTATATACATACAGGAATCTCATTAAATAAGAAAACAGTTTTTCCATCATGATGTATTTTGCTTTCATTTGTATTGCAATTGCTTATCAGATTCATGCATTCATACATCACATATATGATATGTCGCTATCTGGAGCACTGACACCGCACGTAGTGTTGCACTTATATCTAGATGTATCAGGATATTATTTGAGGATATTACTTGATATGACCTCGGATAGTGTTATTCATGTGATTTCTACTCGTAGATGTTTTCTACTCACGAGTTGGAAACTCACCCCCGTTGTGCCAAAATTTTCTTACAGGTTAAATGCACAGGTTTCATTGGCAGTTGTTGGCACATCATTTCATTCAGGGTGATTGCTTTGCCAGGTGGGTTCTTTTGTATCAGGACTACCATTGTATATGTCATTTCATTGTATCTAGTAAGCACCATCAACCAGATTGTATATTTGAGAGAGTTAGAAGACCATATTTGTTATTCTTTCGACCTTAGAGTCGCGCGTTGTATTATTCTTGGGTTTTCTTGATGTTTTGAGTTTCTTTTGAGTTTTGATCCTCGCCATTTGGCGTTGTATATTATATTGCTTGCGTTGTTGTGACCGTCGATTGACGAAGAGCTAGCTCCCGCTTGGGAATGCCTTTTTGTTGCATTTTGTATACTATTCATGTTGTATCCCGTTTGGGGCCAGCATTTACAAAGGAGACTCTGCTGAAATTTTCAGAAAATACTTGAGATTTGAAAAAAATACATATTTCGGCCTATGTTGATTAAAACTACTTGTTTTAAATTGGTTTTTCCTTCACTCTACTCTTCCTTGGTTTTGATTTCTGGGTTTTGGCTTACTTAGATTACGTACGCCTCGAGCCGTTTCGTAATTTAAGTGCCGGTCATGTTCCGTACTTTTCGGGTCGTGACATTTATCAACATGTAACAGAAAGACAGTAAGTATACATGTTAAGATAAAGAGAAACCATATAGCGTACTATCATGTCGAGCAAGAAAGTCTTCCCTATATATGTCCCAGCATCCACTATAATATACATCTCATGTACAATAATGGCCTCTAGGGCATACATACAGCTAACAATCTCCCACTTGCACTAAGGCCAGTTGTTGTAGTATAGCATACCCAACACGCTATAAAAGTCTCTCGCAGGAAAGGCCTCAGTGAGTGGATCCACCGTGTTAACCTCCGAGTCTACTCTCCTAACTGTTGGGATTCCTTAGCACCCTACTGGGTTTTCACAGTGACAAGCATGTCAAATTTAAATTTTCTATGGTGCTAATGAACCCTAAGCTAGGATCTAGCTAGAGTTAATAGACAATATGAAACAAGTAATCTACCATTACAAGTAGTGAGCAAGGAATACAACTTTTGTAGACCGGTCCTTCACTTCTATAGCTCCGTGTTGAAGTCCCTTCGCTGCGGTCATGGATCTCCCAAACTCTAGTATGGGTTCCCTTGGAGAAATGAACGATCTTGCTCGTAGTCTTCGAGGCCGAAGATGATCTACGTCGAGGAGACTTAAACTTAAGCTACCCCTTTCACTAGGTCAAGAACTTTATGAAGAGAACACCCTTTACTACTCAAGCAAGTGTGTAGGATGATGAAGTAGGAAGTGGGCTCACTTTAGAATTTATTTTCTCACTTGATTTCACAATTTTCCTTGGATCTAGAAAGCAAGAGGAAGGAGATGAAGAAAACTCAAGAAGAAAATCAAGTGAATAATGAATGAATCATCTAGGTGAGAATAGCAACCATAGGTGAGTTAGTGTCATGCACTAACCATTGTAGAGACTAAACCATGGTTTTATCATAATGGTTAGGTTTAAAAATATCTTAAGTAAAACAAAATAAGTGGACTTTGGTCAATGGTCGACAAGCTTCATGAAGCTTTCAAGCCATGACAAAATCCATGTCATTTTTGATTTACTTAAAACAAATAAAACCATAATTATAATAAGCATAGTGTAAGTCATACACACACCCAAGTTTGCATGTATCATCAAGCATGATACAAACATGTACACAAGTATATATCACATATATACTTAATACATAATCAAGTGAGAAAAAAATCTTAAGTGAGCCAATACTAATTAATGTAAATTAATATATCAAATATATAATTATACATTAAATCATTAAATCAACACTTGATTTAATGATCCGGTAATATCTCATATAACCGACTAATACCATGTGTATCATTTTATCGAATCAACACTTGATTCGATAACTCGGCTATATCACATATACCCAGCCGATATCACATACCACGAGAATACAATACGGTATCACATACTCGTATCAATCTCGGTCCCGCACATATCACATATGTGCTCCTACTTCGTTTCGCCTGAGCTAGGAAACCTCTGTGTAGGACTCTAAAGACTCGTCAATACGCCGGCAGTAGGTGATGATCATATCAAACACCCACAAGCCGCAAGAGGCGTGCTAAGCGTAACAGCCACACGGGTATTGAGCGATCAGAAGATCAACAAACAAGCCTGCTCACACTCCTACGAATCCAATCAGTAGCACTACTGCACAGTCCGGTCTGTTCGTCTGATATGTCGCATATCGCGCCTAGGGGTGGTAAACGTCAGACCTCAGTAGCTTGATAAGTCATACCGATCTAAGGTCCATAATGTGCGTGAAACTACTGATAACACTTACCAGTAAAACACATCTACCCTGGCCAGGGATTTCAGTTATGGCCAATCGAGCATAGCGCAACATCAACCACCAATACCGGGAGAGACGAATCCCCTCCTATCGCTCATTGCCTCCATATGACTCGGGACTGTACCCAAAAACCACCTATTTGCACGACTCAGTAGAGCCGTGGTAGGATGGAAATCAAAGCACAGTGGGAGACACACAAGACTCTAACCACCTGTTTGCACGACTCAGTAGAGCCGTGGTAGGATGGAAATCAAAGCACAGTGGGAGACACACAAGACTCTATGACGATCTCGGGTCGACAGACTAACCTGTACCAGTGTTGTTAGGTTAGATTAGCACCCTATGAAGAGATTACAAGCATCACATGACCTAAAGTTTTCATTTTTATGGTGCTAAACTAACAAGCAAAGGAATCGATCCTAGAAAATTAGGTTTAACAAACTTTAAACTAGAAAAGCTTAGGGTTAGAAGGCTACAACCTTTGTAGCTCCCGTTTTTGTTTTGCTCCTTTGACTTTGGGGTGTTGGAAGAAGATCCACTCTTCCTCCTCTTGCGTCCACGACGATCCACCCGGAGCTTCCCGTCCAAGCTAGCAAGTTTGGTAAAACAAGGAGAACACTCTAATCAAGTGAGCTAGACTTGATTAGAATGAAGTTGTGGCTATGGATCTCACTTCAAAATCCTATTTTTATGAATGATTCACTCTCTTGTAAGAACTAGAGAGCTTAAGCATGGAGGTTGATGAAGATGATGGACTTTTTGAAGAAGAGAATGAATTATCTTCACAAAGAGAAAAGAAAAATAGCTATATATATTTTTCTTTCTCTTAACCAACCATGGTTAAGTATTTAGATATCATTTTATTTTAAATTAAAAGCATGATAAGAAAATAAACTATGGGTTAAAAGTTAGGTGAGCATGGTTGAGTTAGAAGAGTGTAGAAATTCTAAAGTGATTTAACCCATTTTTCATTTTCTTTTGCTTTAATTTAAATCCAATAATTATCCAAATACAACCATGGTGTAATTCTTATACATCCACCATTTCCATTGTATAAACAACCATGATAGAATTTGATGTATGTATGCATGTGTGCTTGCACATCAACATGTGCATGAACAAAAATGAATGCACACATGCATGCATACATACAACATAAACAAGATAGGATTTGTAGTGAGAAAATAATAATGAATCAACACTTGATTCACTAATCCGGTCATATCACATATGACCCGACCATTAGCAGGCCGCCCAATTAATATACGGTATCCCATACACGTATTTTAATCGGGTCCAAGCGCATATCGCATACGCGCACCACAACGTTTCGCCTGGACTAGGTAACTCCTATGTGGGACTCTAAGAC
This sequence comes from Agapanthus africanus, assembly GCA_030015575.1. NCBI lineage: Eukaryota > Viridiplantae > Streptophyta > Magnoliopsida > Asparagales > Amaryllidaceae > Agapanthus > Agapanthus africanus. The sequence goes on from CM057347.1 coordinate 297,816,829, forward strand.
TCGTCAATACGCCGGCAGTGGGTGATGATCATATCAAGCACCCCCAAGCCGCAAGCGGTCAGCCAAACGTAACGGCCACCCGGGTATTGAGCGATAAGAAGAAAACAAGCGAACCTGTTACAACTCCCGTCGAGCCATCCGGCAACACTACCGTACAGTCCGGTCTCTTTGTCAGATATGCTGTATATCGAGCCTAGGGATGGTGACGTCGACCCCAATAACTCAATAAGTCGTGTTGATGAATGGTCTATAATAGATCGAGAAACTACTGATAACACTTATCAGCAAATCTCAGCAGCCCTGGCCAGGGACTTGCTGTTATAACCAGTCGGGCACTGCACAGCATCAACTCCCAATACCGGGAAAGACGAAACCCCTCCTATCGCTCATCGTCTTCGTATGTCTCGGGACTGTACCCAACGGCCACCTGTTTGCACGACTCAGTAGAGCCGTGGTAGGGTGGCAATCAAAGTACAGTGGGAGAACACACAAGACTCCATGACGATCTCGGGTCTACAGACTAACCTGTACCAGTGTCGCCTGAGAACTGCTATCCGACGATAGATATAATTCCATATAGGAGTTCTCGGCGAGTCCGTCCAGTGTACCCAGTCACCACTGAGCACCCGTATATGATCTTGATGTCAAACATCGACGAATGTGGGAACATCCATCGCCCATCACATGGGTCTAGTATCATATACGCTAGTCTACTCTGGTATATCGATGCCCCGTCTCGATACACCTCCGACTAGGGACATTTCAGGATATGCTTATAGACTACAGATGTCCCACTAGTATGATCTCCATCATAATCAGAGTAGTCAAGCCAATATCCTTAGGGCTTTATCAGCATGTATGAATGAATAAAAGCATGATCAAATCAACATGTCAGATAAAGAGAAACCAGATAGCATACTATCATGTCGAGCAAGAATGCAAACTGAATATATATACATGTATAGATACATCAACTATCACATAATGGCCTCTAGGGCATACATATATCCAACAATCTCCCACTTGCACTAAGGCCAGTTATTGGCGTATCTCATACCCAACATCTCAAAAAGTCGCTCATGCTGCGGCTGAGGGAGGGCCTTGGTGAATGGATCCGCGGCGTTGTTCTTTGTGTCAACTCTCTTAATCTCGATCTCGCGGCGATCTACAATCTCCCGGATCAAATGAAAGCGCCTCAGGATGTGTCTGGACCGCTGATGGGATCTGGGTTCCTTGGCTAACGCCATCGCCCCATTATTGTCACAATACAAAGGTATTGGATCAATAATGGTTGGAACTACTCCTAGCTCCGAGACGAACTTCTTCATCCAGACGGCTTCCTTGGCGGCATCATTTGCAGCAATGTACTCAGCTTCCATCGTAGAGTCTGCAACGGTATCCTGTTTGGAACTCTTCCAACTCACCGCCCCTCCATTGAGGGTAAACACAAACCCTGAGATAGATTTGCTGTCATCCTTATCGCTCTGGAAGCTCGAATCGGTAAAGGCCTCCATTTGGAGATCTTTATTACCATACACCAAGAACAGTTCTTTAGTCCTTCGTAAGTACTTAAGAATGTTCTTCACAGCTGTCCAGTGGTTCTCCCCTGGGTTGGATTGATACCTGCTTACAACACTAAGTGCATAAGCTACATCTGGGCGTGTACATAACATCGCATACATTATAGACCCTACTGCCGAAGTATAAGGTATAATGCTCATGCGAGCTCTCTCTTCATCGGTCTTTGGACAAGAATCCTTGGAGAGAGTGACTCCATGGCAAGCGGGTAAGGCACCCCGCTTGGAGTCTTCCATACTAAACCTCTTTAGGATGGTGTTGATGTACCTGGTTTGGGACAATCCCAATAACTTTTTGGATCTATCCCTATAGATCCTTATGCCCAGGATGTATGTGGCATCACCTAGGTCCTTCATGGAGAACCTTAGTGATAAGAATGATTTGACCGACTGTAGCATAGGAATATCATTTCCTATCAGAAGAATGTCATCCACGTACAATACGAGGAATGTGACAGCTCTTCCTATAAACACAAGGTTCATCTGGATTTTTGATGAAATCAAACTCTTTGATAACATCATCGAAACAGATGTTCCAACTCCGAGATGCCTGCTTTAACCCATATATGGATTTAAGCAATCTACATGCTTTCTCGCTGCTCCCACTGTCAATGAAGCCCTCTGGCTGATCCATATAAACGCATTCTTCTAAATCTCCATTTAGAAATGCTGTTTTAACGTCCATCTGCCAGATTTCATAGTCGTAGTGAGCAGCAATAGCAAGTAGGATCCGAATGGATTTAAGCATGGCTACGGGTGAAAAAGTTTCGTCATAGTCCAGACCTGGTCTTTGACGAAAACCTTTCGCCACAAGTCTTGCCTTGTAGGTCTCTACCTGCCCATCCACACCAATCTTTCTTTTAAAGATCCATTTGCACCCCACAGGTTTTACCCCAGGGGGCACAACGTCCAAAGTCCATACTTTGTTGGTGTACATCGACTGCATTTCGGATCTCATGGCATCCAGCCACTTCACAGAGTCACCACTCGTGATAGCTTGCTGAAAACTGGTAGGATCATCATCTTCCATGATGCAATCTTCTCTGTCACCATCAATGAGGAAACCGTAGTACCTCTCCGGTGGGCGAGAAGTCCTACCAGACCTACGGAGTGGCCGAGGTTCTTCAGTTTCTGTTGCAACAGCCGGTTCAACCAAATCGTCATTTGTAGTTTGTGTCTCTAGAACCTCTTCTAGATCTACCACTTTGCCATCATCTTTATCTGTGAAAAACTCTTTTTCCAAGAATGTGGCATGTTGAGAAACAAACACCTTTTGTTCCTCTTTGTGGTAGAACAGATATCCATAAGAATTCTTTGGATATCCCACAAAGTTACACATGACTGATCGTGTCTCGAGTTTGTCCGGATTCTGCTTTTTAACATAGGCCGGGCAACCCCAAATCTTAATTCTCTTAAGAGATGGTCTCTTCCCATGCCATATCTCATATGGCGTGGTAGACACGGCTTTGGTTGGAACCCTGTTTAGCAGAAACGCTGCAGTCTCCAATGCATGCCCCTAAAACGAGACTGGTAACTCAGCGTCACTCATCATGGACCGGACCATATCTAATAGGGTCCTATTCCGTCGTTCTGACACACCGTTGTGCTGTGGTGTGTAAGGAGGAGTGAGCTGAGAGAGAATCCCATTCTCTTTTAGGAAGTTTGCAAATTCTGTACTGAGATACTCTCCACCTCGATCTAATCGAAGCATCTTAATACTCAAGCCGGTTTGTTTTTCTACTTCTTGTTTATATTCAATGAATTTCTCGAAAGCGTCGGACTTGTGCTTTAATAAAAATACATGACCGAATCTTGAGAAATCGTCGGTGAATGTAATGAAGTATGAAAAACCGCCTCTAGCCTGTGTAGACATAGGCCCACATACATCACTATGTATGAGGCCCAGTAGCTGAGTAGCTCTTTCTCCGTGTCCGGTAAACGGAGTTTTGGTCATTTTACCCTTGATACAAGACTGGCAAGTCGCATAAGATTTATATTCAAAAGAATTTAAATATCCATCTTTGTGTAACTTGTTTAGTCTTGTTTCGTTAATATGACCAAGTCTACAGTGCCAAAGAAAAGCTTCATTTAATTCTGAAAGTTTTCTTTTATTAGTGTGTTGTATACTGAAAACTGTGTGTTGATTTAGGACATATATTCCGTTATTAAGTGTACCATACCCAACCAACATTTGATTTAGGTGAATGTTCATAACATTGTTCTGCAACACAAAATTATACCCTTTATTGTCCAACAAAGAAACGGATATTATATTACATAGCATAGTTGGTACAAAATAACATGGATTCAAAATCAAAATACATCCAGATGGCAACCCCAAGTGATACTCTCCCACTGCGACTGTATGTACATTGGAATCATTTCCAACGCGGAGAGTATGGTCACCTGTCCTCAAAACCTTGCTATTTCTCAGCCCCTGCATAGAATTGCAAATGTGAGAACCTGAACCGGTATCCAATACCCAGGAAGCAGAGTTTATAGAAAAACAGTTTTCAGTCACAAACGCACCTGAAGCAGAAGCATCACCATGCTTCTTCTTGAGACTTAGGTACTCCGTGCAGTTGCGCTTCCAATGTCCTGTCTTGTGGCAATGAAAACACTCGCCTTTCCCTGGGTCTCCAGTCGTGGATTTTCCCTTTCCCTTCACCTTTTTGACTCCGCCCTTAGGATTAGTGGGTTTCTTCTTTTTCTTTCCCTTGGCCTTAGCTTTTAGGCGAGAAGAAGAAGACTGTCCAATGGTCATAACGGGAGTCTTTGCTGACTTCATAGTGCTCTCTGCACTCCTTAACATATTAAGGAGTTCAGGGAGGTCCTTCTCCATGCCATGCATGTTGAAGTTCACTATGAACTGAGCAAAGGTGGAGGGGAGGGACTGCAGAATAATATCTATATATTGTTCATTTTCCATTGTCCATCCAAGGTCCTCAAGCTCTTCTATAAGAGCTATCATCTTCAACACATGGTCTCCTACTGGTGTGCCAGGGGCCATTCGCATCTGAAACAGTTTCTTTGATGCTTCGTATCGCAATACGCGGGATTGCTCCCCATACAACTCCTTTGTATGGAGTAGTATCCCGTGAATGTCCATGTCCTCGTGCTGCTTTTGATGTGTGTTATCCATCGATGCAAGCGCGAGGCATGTGGCCGTGGCACAGTCAGCGTCCCATGTCTTGCGGACTTCTATGTCCGCAACTGAGGATTTTGGGCCTGGGACGGGCGGGGCTGAAGCCGTGAGGACATATGATACTTTATCATAAGTCAAGGCAATCTTTAGATTCCTTAGCCAGTCTTTATAGTTGGTCCCATTCAGTTTGTTTTTATCTAGTAGAAGCTTAAGTCCAGTCATTGGTATCTGCCATTAAGAGAGAGAAAAGAATACACTCAGCGAAAGCTCTAGCATAGATTAGATTGGTTTATTATCTTGTCTAATCGATGTTTCCCACTGCTTTTTATCAAGTTTCTCTTTCAAACCTTAAAAAGAAAAACTAGCCAGGATTAATTACAGTCTACAACTTCGCTAACCGTTCAGCCAGGCCAGTGTCGGTACTTTGAGGGAGGTTCCCCGTGCTTTCGCACGGACCTAATTAGAGTAAACCTCGTTTTCCCAGAGGCGGAGCCCCGTTAACACCTTTCTAGACACCTAATGAGTTAGCTAATTGTAAACTGTAAAACTCTCCTAGGAGCAACTATTGCCCACAGTGGGATCGGGATCCAACCATCACATGGAAGGTATGCAATCTCATTGCAAATTTCAACACTTGAAATTCCCGATGTGGTTTTTACCCCTAATACTCGTGACCTTGGCTAAGGTCAACAAATCACGAGCATTAGTCAAGCTCAACCCGTCATTTCTTGATTAATTAGACCCGTTCACATGACCCTTGGCTAAGGTCAACAAAGTCATATGCCCGTCCTAATTAATCTGCATCATATGCGTTTGTAGGAAGACATCACTTAGCTACCGTACACTACGCCTTGGCTAAGGTCAACAAACGTAGCACGAATACTAAGTACTCTACTTCCTAAAATGACGGAGGGTTGCGGATGATTTTTAAGAAAATCTTTAACGCTTTGAACTTGATATCGTTGTAGAATCAAACAGTTTTTCAAAAGGAGTGGCTTAAGCTCCGCAGTTTTGAAATATAGCTTTTTCATAAATAGCCGAGTGGTTTTTCAAATCCGATTCTACAACATCTTTTTAGGTTTATTTTCTTTTCATTAATCACATTAATGTAATCCCATCATTTAAGTCCTAAAGCCAATCACAGAAAAGAAACGAAAATAACACGTACGCTTATGCCATCCGCATTCGCCGCAATGTTCCGTTATGCACCGTTAGGTTACTTAACTAATGGCATACCGGGACGGGACTAGCGCGGGTGTAAAACATAAGCAACATCTACTATATATCATATATATAATAAGTCATTCGTCTCAGATATCACAGAACACAGGCAGCAGAAATATAGATATAACGTGGGATATACTAGGACGTCCGTATTTAGTATTTAGCCAGAATAGAAAATACGGATTCCACAGTCGCGATGAATAGCCAAGCCCACACCCTGGACCCCTACGAGAGCGGCAAGTGACCCTACCAATCCTGGAGTTTAGGAGACCCGGTCTCGACTCCTCGAGATGGCCTCCCACTGAACCCCAGAACCCGGTCACCTGTGCTCCCCTCCTTGGGTCCATCCTAATGCGGAAAAGTAAATAATATACAACACTGGTGACACAACCGCAACCTGGAAGTGCCCCAAATAAAAGAATATTACATTACATTTGAATTTACATGAATGAAAATATAAAACTCTCATCTCACAAAAACCCCCCGGCTATTCGATCGCGACAATCCTGCACATCATATCTCAGCAACACATAATATCACATATCATCAACGTAAGTAAGTATGCGTACCCCGATTGTCGTTGATGTATAGCAACGAAACCGGCGATATCTAACATACTACACTTACGGTCGCAGAAAAGAAAGTGTAAAACTACAATATTTGGAATCCAGATTCTCTTTAGACATCATAAATGCGAAATATCACATATTTCATATTTCATGTCTACACTATATGAATTCCACATATTGTATCACATTCCAGATAAACAGACAGTATTAAAGTTTTCGAACGAACTGTCAAGCACCCAAGATTCACTAAAGCTCAACACTTGAGCAGGGTTCAAAAAACCGGAGTGTGACACAGTAGCGGCGGTCCAGCCGTAGAAGGGTCAAGCCAACGCCTCACATGTGGCACGCCGTACTGCCCCAAACCCTAGGGTTCAAAGGGCAGTTCGAGACGGTCACATAATCGAGTTAAGGTTTGTTGTCTTCTAGAGGGACCACCGCAAAAAGACTTGCACACATCTCCAAACTATTTAAACCCCGTGAATATTGAGTAAATGATATTCGTTCAAACACTTCAATACTTTCTAGTTTACCCGGAAAAGAAATACGAAATGAAAATTCCGATCGAAACAACTAGTTCAAAACCATCTCCAGAATTTTCAACAGCAGATTCAGATTAAATACTCTCAAAATGTACTGTAGCAGGTAAAGAAAATTACTGTGCAAAAAATTGTCAGAGAGCCCCTCATATGGCCGCGGAAGAGCGGCCTAAGCTTGCTTATGCCGCGCTTCCGCGGTCAAACTTACTGTTCATGGGTACGGATTTTCCAGATCATCTAATTTTTACCTGCTCTATTTTTTGAGAATTTTTAATTCTGAAAAAGATCAGTTTTTAAAAAATTTCCAGAGAGCATCCCATAAATCCGTATTTTGGTTCGATCGGACTTTTCACTTCGCAAATAGGTCGCCTAACGTTCTAGGTCGGCTCTGATACCAATGTTAGGTTAGATTAGCACCCTATGAAGAGATTACAAGCATCACATGACCTAAAGTTTTCATTTTTATGGTGCTAAACTAACAAGCAAAGGAATCGATCCTAAAAAATTAGGTTTAACAAACTTTAAACTAGAAAAGCTTAGGGTTAGAAGGCTACAACCTTTGTAGCTCCCGTTTTTGTTTTGCTCCTTTGACTTTGGGGTGTTGGAAGAAGATCCACTCTTCCTCCTCTTGCGTCCACGACGATCCACCCGGAGCTTCCCGTCCAAGCTAGCAAGTTTGGTAAAACAAGGAGAACACTCTAATCAAGTGAGCTAGACTTGATTAGAATGAAGTTGTGGCTATGGATCTCACTTCAAAATCCTATTTTTATGAATGATTCACTCTCTTGTAAGAACTAGAGAGCTTAAGCATGGAGGTTGATGAAGATGATGGACTTTTTGAAGAAGAGAATGAATTATCTTCACAAAGAGAAAAGAAAAATAGCTATATATATTTTTCTTTCTCTTAACCAACCATGGTTAAGTATTTAGATATCATTTTATTTTAAATTAAAAGCATGATAAGAAAATAAACTATGGGTTAAAAGTTAGGTGAGCATGGTTGAGTTAGAAGAGTGTAGAAATTCTAAAGTGATTTAACCCATTTTTCATTTTCTTTTGCTTTAATTTAAATCCAATAATTATCCAAATACAACCATGGTGTAATTCTTATACATCCACCATTTCCATTGTATAAACAACCATGATAGAATTTGATGTATGTATGCATGTGTGCTTGCACATCAACATGTGCATGAACAAAAATGAATGCACACATGCATGCATACATACAACATAAACAAGATAGGATTTGTAGTGAGAAAATAATAATGAATCAACACTTGATTCACTAATCCGGTCATATCACATATGACCCGACCATTAGCAGGCCGCCCAATTAATATACGGTATCCCATACACGTATTTTAATCGGGTCCAAGCGCATATCGCATACGCGCACCACAACGTTTCGCCTGGACTAGGTAACTCCTATGTGGGACTCTAAGACTCGTCAATACGCCGGCAGTGGGTGATGATCATATCAAGCACCCCCAAGCCGCAAGTGGTCAGCCAAACGTAACGGCCACCCGGGTATTGAGCGATAAGAAGAAAACAAGCGAACCTGTTACAACTCCCGTCGAGCCATCCGGCAACACTACCGTACAGTCCGGTCTCTTCGTCAGATATGCTGTATATCGAGCCTAGGGATGGTGACGTCGACCCCAATAACTCAATAAGTCGTGTCGATGAATGGTCTATAACAGATCGAGAAACTACTGATAACACTTATCAGCAAATCTCAGCAGCCCTGGCCAGGGACTTGCTGTTATAACCAGTCGGGCACTGCACAACATCAACTCCCAATACCGGGAGAGACGAAACCCCTCCTATCACTCATCGTCTTCGTATGTCTCGGGACTGTACCCAACGGCCACCTGTTTGCACGACTCAGTAGAGCCGTGGTAGGGTGGCAATCAAAGTACAGTGGGAGAACACACAAGACTCCATGACGATCTCGGGTCTACAGACTAACCTGTACCAGTGTCGCCTGAGAACTGCTATCCGACGATAGATATAATTCCATATAGGAGTTCTCGGCGAGTCCGTCCAGTGTACCCAGTCACCACTGAGCACCCGTATATGATCTTGATGTCAAACATCGACGAATGTGGGAACATCCATCGCCCATCACATGGGTCTAGTATCATATACGCTAGTCTACTCTGGTATATCGATGCCCCGTCTCGATACACCTCCGACTAGGGACATTTCAGGATATGCTTATAGACTACAGATGTCCCACTAGTATGATCTCCATCATAATCAGAGTAGTCAAGCCAATATCCTTAGGGCTTTATCAGCATGTATGAATGAATAAAAGCATGATCAAATCAACATGTCAGATAAAGAGAAACCAGATAGCATACTATCATGTCGAGCAAGAATGCAAACTGAATATATATACATGTATAGATACATCAACTATCACATAATGGCCTCTAGGGCATACATATATCCAACAAGTGTCACCAGAAAAATGCTATTTGACGTGAGGTATAATACTATCTAGGAGTTCTCGGCGAGTCCGTTCAGTGTACTCAGTCTCCACTGAGCACCCATATACCATCTCTGATGTCAAACACCAATGGATATGGGATCATCCATCGCCCATCACATGGGTCGAGAAGATATACGCTAGTCTACTCTGGAATATCGATGCCCCGTCTCGATATTCCCACGATTAGGAACAATGAAGGATGAACTCATGGATTACCCAGGCCCCACTAGTATGATCTGCATCATAATCCTGGAAGTCGAGTACACATCTTAAGGACTTTATCAACATGTAACAGAGAGACAATAAGTGTACATGTTAAGATAAAGAGCAACCAGATAGCGTGCTATCATGTCGAGCAAGAAAGTCCTCCCTATATATGTCCCAGCATCCACTATAATATACATCTCATGTACAATAATGGCCTCTAGGGCATACATACAACTAACAATCTCCCACTTGCACTAAGGCCAATTGTTGCAGTATAGCATACCCAACGTCCTATAAAAGTCTCTCGTAGGAAAGGCCTCAGTGAGTGGATTCGCCGTGTTAACTTCTGAGTCTACTCTCCTAACCTCGATCTCTTGGAGATCATCCATCTCCATGATCAGGTGATACCGTCTTAGAATATGTCTGGGTCACTGATGGGACCGGGGTTCCTACGCCAAAACCACACCTCTATTGTAACACAATGGTAGGAACCTTGTTCATCTCATGAACAAATATACACCCAGACTTCCTCTTTGGTAGCATCTTTGATAGCGATGTCACCAGCCTTTATCGTCTAGTTTGTCATGGTATCTAGCTTGGAACTCTTCCAACATACCGTCCCTGCACTGAGGGTAAAGACAGTGCCTGTGACTGATATTCAGTCGACCTTACCACCCTGGAAGCTATCCAGTGATTCTCCCCAGGATCGATTGATACCATCTCATTACACCTAGTGAGAATCCTAACATCCACTTAGGTCTATCTCATACATCCAAAACCCAAGATTTAGGAGATATCACCTTGATCGTATATAGAGAATCAATCCGATAAGAGGAGATTGACCGAGTGTAGCATAGGAAAACTCCTTTCCTATCAAGAGTATGACATCCATGTACAATACGAGAATGACCACCATACTCTCTACAACCTTTTTGTATATACAAGGTTCATCTACCGTTTTGATGAAGTCAAACTCATTGACTACCACATCAAAACAGACGTTCTAACTCCGCGATGCCTGCTTTAACACAAAAAGCAACTTGCACTTATTTCCACTGCTCCCACTGTCTACGAAGCCCTCTGGCTGTGTACTTATAGACGTTCTCTTCTTAATCATTATTTAGAAAAACAGTCATGACACCCAACCACCAGATATCGTAGTCATGGTATGTAGCATTGGCAAGTAGGATCTGGATGGACTTAAGCATAGCCACTGGAGAAAAGGTTTCATCATTATTCATACTTGGTCGATGACGAGAACCTCTAACAACAAGTCTAGCTTTGAAAGTCTCAACTTTTCTATCTACACCAAGTAATCTTCTCAAGATATACTTGCTCATGATGGGGATTTAACCTTTCAGATATAGCAACCAAAGTCCATACTTTGTTGGTGTATATGGATTCCATCTCAGATCGCTTAGCATCTAGCCATTCTTACAGAGTCCCACTCTTGATGGCCTGCTCAAAACTAGTTGGGTCATCATCTCCATGATGCAATCCTCGCTCTCACTGTCATCGAGAAACCTAAGTATCTCTCAGGCAAATGAGGAACCCTACTAGATCGGCGGAGAGGCTGAGGTTCGTCGGGAACTATTGAATCCTCCGGTTCTACCAAATCATCAGCTGTAGTTTGTATAGCTGGAACTCCTCCAGTTCTACAGAACTGACCTTGCCTCGAGCTTGTTCGGATTTTGCTTTTAGACATAGGCCGGACAACCAAAATCTTAACTTTCTTAAGACATGGGCTCTTCCCATACCATATCACATATGGAGTGGTAGGCACTGATTTGGTTGGAACCCAATTTAATAGGTATGCATCTTCTCAATGGCATAACTCCTAAAAGAAAACAGGCAACTCAGTAGTACTCATCATAGAGCGCACCATATCATATAGGGTGCGATTGCCTCACCCCGATACACCGTTGTGTTGTTGTGTATACAGAGGAGTAATGCTGAGAGAGAATCTCATTCTCCTTTTGAATAGTCCAAGAATTTTATGCACAAGTATTCTCCTCCTTGATTACATCATAGGACAAAATACTTATACCCAGTTTTGGTTCTCGACTTCTGACTTATATTCTATGAATTTCTCAAAAGCTTCAGACTTGTGTTTCAACAGGAACATATGTCTGAATCTTGAGAGATCATCAATGAATGTAATGAAGTACAAAGAATCAGTCCTGGCATGTGTAGACAGGGGACCATATAGATCTCTATATTTCAGTCCCAAGGGTTCACTAACCCTTTCTCTGTTTCAAGTAAACGGAGCTATGGTTATCTTATCTTTGTGACATGATTGGAAAGTTTCACAAGATGTAAATTCAAACTGATTTAAATATGCATCTAAATGTAACTTAGCTAGTTGGGTCGCATTGATATGACCTAGCCTACAATGCCTCAAGAAGGATTCGTTCATTTCTGAACTCTTCCTCTTGTGTGTGTTTTGTACGTTAAGAACTGTGGTTTGACTTAGAACGTATATGCTTTTAGATAACGTGCCTTAGGAAATGTTCAAAACATTATCCATCAATACAAAGTTATATCCTTCTTTACATGATAAAGAGACTGATATAATGTTGCATATCAGGTTCGGTATCTAATAACATTCGTTCAGAATCAATGTATTTAGTAATACAAGGTGATATCTGCCAATAGCTTGGCTGCAACAATTGCACCAATCTCTATACTTAGAGACATATCACCCTATTCTCAGTTCTCTACCTATCTGTAGCCCATGTAACAAATTACATATGCGGGATCCCGATCCGGTATCAAATACCGAGGACGTAGAGGATACTGAGAAACAATTCTCTGTAATAAACACACCCGAAGAAGATGCATCATCATGCACTTTCTTCGTTTGGGCGGCACGGGAATTCTGGTAATCCTTATTTCCTGCTCGGTCTTATAACAATTATAAGTTGGAGCGGGACCAACTTTCCCCAGCTCAGTATAACAAGTGGGTTCGGTCAATACATCCATATTATTATCTTGATTAAGACGTGACATGGTCGCTACCTGGAGAGAGAGAGAAGAAAACACTCTGCGTGCGCTCTTGCAAGATTATATTGGTTATATTTTATCTAATAAGGATGGCTCCCACTGTTTCTATCAAATCTTTCTTCAAACCTTAAAAGGAAAGACTAGCCGGGATTAATTACACCCTACAAGTTCGCCAATCTTTCAGCCAGGCCAGTGCCGGTACTTTGAGGGAGGTTCCCCGTGCTTTCGCACGGACCTAATTAAAATAAACCTCGTTTTCCCAGGGGCGTAACCCCGTTGACACCTTTCTAGACACCTACTTGATCGGCTAATTGTAAAGTGCAAAACTCTCCCAGGAGTAACAATTACTCGCAGTGGGTATCAGGATCCAACTATCACATATAAGGTATGCAATCTCATTGCAAATTTCAACACTTGAAACTTTCGATAATGGTTTTTATCCCTAGTGGCTTATGACCTTAACTATGGTCAACAAATCATAAGCAACAGTCAAGTTCTACCCGTCATTTCGTGATTAATTAGACCTACCCACATGACCCTTAACTATGGTCAACAAAGTCACATGACTGTCCTAACTAATCGCATCATATGCTATGTAGGAAGACATACTTAGCTACCGTGCACTGTGCCTTAACTATGGTCAACAAACATAGCACGAATACTAAGTACTCTACTTCTTAAAATGAGGGAGGGTTGCTGATGGTTTTTAAGAAAACCTTTAACGCTTTGAACTTGATCTCGTTGTAGAATCAAATGGTTTAAAATGGAGTGTTTTTGAGGCCTTTGCTAGTTTCGCTAAAAAGGTCACTCCCGGTGAAGGGATCTCGGCTCTTTCCCCGTCGAATGAGGTGCAGGATATTCATAATACCACTATGCAAAGCAAGAACTAGAAAAGCAATCAAAAGATAAACCGAGGGTTGTAGCATCTGCCAGTTATTGCTAAAGAGGTCACTCCCGGTGAAGGGATCTTGGCTCTTTCCTTATCGAATAAGGTGCTGGATATTCTGCAAGGAATACCGCTATGAAAAGCAATAGCTAGAGCTACCTCTTTTTGAAAATTCGATTCAATAACATCTTTAGGTTTATTTTCTTTCATTAATCACATTAATGAATGTCCCATCATTTAGTTACCTAAGCATCACAGATAAATACAACGTACGCTTATGCCATCCGCATTCGCCTCGATGTCCCGTCATGCACCGTTAGGTTAGGTAACTAACGGCAGAGTGGGGCAGGGCTAGCGCGGGTGTTAAACATAAGCAACGTCTATATAAATATATCCCATATACTATATACAGTATCTATCCCAACATATCAAGTGATCACATCACATATATCGCCGCAGAAAACATCATATGAAATATTGGATATACTATGATGTCCGTGTTTTATTTTGAGCCTGTATAAAACACGGATTCCACGGTCGTGATGAATAGCCAATCCTACATCCCAAGACCCCTACGAGAGTGGCAAGCAACCCTACCACTTCTAGAGTTAGGAGACCCGGACTCGACTCCTCGAGATGGTCTCCCACTGGACTCTAGAACCCGGTTACTTGTGCTCCCCCTTGGGTCTATCCTAATGCGGAAAAGTAAATAATATACATCAACGGTGACATCTTCCTTAACCCGGAAGTGCCCCAATAAATGAATATCCCATAAAAGTTTTTTACATGAATGAAAATGAAAAACCCTCATCTCACAAAAAAAAACCCCGGCTATTCAAACACGGCGATCCAATATAACATATCACAGCAACATATAACATCACATGTCATCAACCTAAGTGAATATGCATATCCCAATTGTCGTTGACGTATAGCAACGAAACCAGCGATACACCACATATTACTCTTACGGTCACAGAAAAGAAAGTGAAAGCTACAACAGTTAGAATCCGCAATCACCTTAGACATCATAAACCCGTAATATCTCATATTACGGATTTCATGCCTAACAAATGAATTCTTTAGGCATCGCATGCCCAACAATTATAAACCCTACATTTTAGTCTCGGTATTGAAAACACTTTTCAATAACAAGTCGGGCAATTCAACAAGATTCCCGACATCCCGGTCGAATGCTCGTCGGAAACTTTAGTAGACGGCCGCACCCCCGTTACCGTCGACGAAGTGGACTTAGGCGGAACACCGCGGCCGCGAGCACCCGGACGGATACTTTTGGCAACGGAGTTCTCCTACAGTCACTTTGTCGTGGCTATGGGGCGCGTCTATCTAGTAATGTTACCCGGCGAGTATCCGCATACTCAACGTGATTGCAACGGACTTTTGATCGCATCAAAATCCCGTGGCAACCGATCAAATGAGACTAAATTGCTGGATTTATAAAATTCAAATATTGTGGATTCCAAGTATTGTATCCATCACAGATATCCGAACGACGTTAAACTTTTCGATCGAATAATCAAAGTCCCACAATTCCCCGAAAGCTCAACACTTGAGCACAGTTTTAATAATACTCGGAACATGCCACAGTACCTATGATCCAGCCGTAGAAGGGCCAAACCAACGACTCACCTATGACACCGTGGTACTACGGCAAACCCTAGGGTTCGGTCGCGGTTCTGAGGGAATAGAATCGAGTTAAGGTTTTTGTTTCTTCTAGAGGGTCCATAGAGTTACTTGCACGATTTTCCGAATACCTTAAACTTGGATAAAATAGGTTTTTGACATTCGATCGAACTTTCTAACTTTGTCTAGACAACTTGTGAAAACCCAAATACAATGTTAAACTACGAATACGAAACACTCCGAGTTGCTTATAATGTAAGATTACATCACATGAAAAATTAGCTAAAATAAACAACACCTGAAACATCACAATACAGAGATGGGAACATGACCAAAATTTGAACACATTCTGCCAAAAATGGGTCGGCCACATACCCCATGAGCTCGGCCAAAATCCGAGCTCTGGCTCCCAAATTTTTTCCATGTTCCTATTTTCTCCTATATATCATTCTGCACTTTAAAAAAAAATTGAGGTCAATAAAAAATCGACAGAAATCGTATTTGGTGTTTCAAGTTTCGGAGCAGTTTCGGTTTCGTAATCTAACAAACATCGTCTAATACTCTATCCCGGCTCTGATACCACTGTTGGGATTCCTTAGCACCCTACTGGGTTTTCACAGTGACAAGGATGTCAAATTTAAATTTTCTAAGGTGCTAATGAACCCTAAGCTAGGATCAAGCTAAAGTTAATAGACAGTATGAAACAAGTAATCTACCATTACAAGTAGTGAGCAAGGAATACAACCTTTGTAGACCGGTCCTTCACTTCTATAGCTCCGTGTTGAAGTCCCTTCGCTGCTATCATGGATCTCCCGAACTCTAGTATGGGTTCCCTTGGAGAAATGAACGATCTTGCTCGTAGTCTTCGAGGCCGAAGATGATCTATGTCGAGGAGACCTAAACTCAAGCTACCCCCTTCACTAGGTCAAGAACTTTATGAAGAGAACACCGTTTACTACCCAAGCAAGTGTGTAGGATGATGAAATAGGAAGTGAGCTCACTTTAGATTTTATTTTCTCACTTGATTTCACCGTTTTCTTTGGAGCTAGAAAGCAAGAGGAAGGAGATGAAGAAAACTCAAGAAGAAAATCAAGTGAATAATGAATGAATTATCTAGGTGAGAATAGCAACCATGGGTGAGTTAGTGTCATGTACTAACCATTGTAGAGACTAAACCATGGTTCTATTATAATGATTAGGTTTAAAATATCTTAAGTAAAACAAAATAAGTGGACTTTGGTCAATGATCGACAAGCTTCATGAAGCTTTCAAGCCATGACAAAATCTATGTCATTTTTGATTTACTTAAAACAAATAAAACCATAATTATAATAAGCATGGTGTAAGTCATACACACACCTAAGTTTGCATGTATCATCAAGCATGATACAAACATGTACACAAGTATATATCACATATATACTTATTACATAATCAAGTGAGAAAAACAATCTTAAGTGAGCTAATACTAGTTAATGTAAATTAATATATCAAATATATAATTATACATTAAATCATTAAATCAACACTTGATTTAATGATCCGGTCATATCTCATATAACCGACTAATATCACATGTATCATTTTATCGAATCAACACTTGATTTGATAACCAGGCTATATCACATATACACGGCCGATATCACATATCACGAGAATACAATACGGTATCATATACTCATATCAATCTCGGTCCCGCAAATATCACATATGTGCTCTTACTACGTTTCTCCTGAGCCAGGAAACCTCTGTGTAGGACTCTAAAGACTCGTCAATACGCCGGCAGTAAGTGATGATCATATCAAACACCCATAAGGCGCAAGAGGCGTGCTAAGCGTAATGGCCACCCGGGTATTGAGCGATCAGAAGATCAACAAGCAAGCCTGCTCACACTCCTGCGAATCCAATCAGTAACACTACCGCACAGTCCGGTCTGTTCGTCTGATATGTTGCATATCTCGCCTAGGGGTGGTAAACGCCAGACCTCAGTAGGTTGATAAGTCATGCCGATGTAAGGTCCATAACGTGCGTGAAACTAATGATGACACTTACCAGTAAATTACATTTACCCTGGCCAGGGATTTCAGTTATGGCTAATCGAGCATAGCGCAACATCAGCCCCCAATACCAGGAGAGACGAATCCCCTCCTATCGCTCATTGCCTCCATGTGACTCGGGACTGTACCCAAAAACCACCTGTTTGCACAACTCAGTATAGCCGTGGTTGGATGGAAATCAAAGCACAGTGGGAGACACACAAGACTCTATAACGATCTCGGGTCAACAGACTAACCTGTACCAGTGTCACCAGAGAACTGCTATCTGACGTGAGGTATAATACCATCTAGGAGTTATCGGCGAGTCTGTTTAGTGTACTCAATCTCCACTGAGCACCCATATACCATCTCTGATGTCAAACACTAATGGATATGGGATCATCCATTGCCCATCACATGGGTCGAGAAGGTATAAGCTAGTCTACTCTGGAATATCGACGCCCCGTCTCGATATTCCCACGACTAGGAACATTGAAGGATGAACTCATGGACTACCCAGGCCCCACTAGTATGATCTGCATCATAATCCTGGAAGTCGAGTATACATCCTAAGGGTTTTATCAACATGTAACAGAGAGACAATAAGTGTACATGTTAAGATAAAGAGCAATCAGATAGCGTACTATCATGTCGAGCAAGAAAGTCCTCCCTATATATGTCCCAACATCCACTATAATATACATCTCATGTACAATAATAGCCTCTAGGGCATACATACAACTAACACTAACCTCGATCTCTGGGAGAACATCCATCTCCTTGATCAGATGATACTGCCTTAGAATATGTCTGGGCCACTGATGGGACCGGGGTTTCTAGGCCAAAGCCACACCTCCATTGTCACACAATGGTAGGAACCTTGTTCATCTCATGAACAAATATACACCCAAACTTCCTCTTTGGTAGTATCTTTGATAGAGATGTCACCAGCCTTTATAGTCTAGTTTGTCACGGTATCTAGCTTGAAACTCTTCCAACATACCGTCCCTCCACTGAGGGTAAAGACAATTCCTGTGACTGACATTCAGTCGTCCTTATCACCCTAGAAGCTATCCTGTGATTCTCCCCAGGATCGATTGATACCATCTCACTATACCTAATGAGAATCCTAACATCCATTTATATCTGTCTCATAGATCCAAAACCCAGGATTTAGGAGGTATCTCCTTGATCCTATATGGAGAATCAATGTGATAAGAGGAGATTGACCGAGTGTAGCATAGGAAACTCCTTCCCTATCAAGAGTATGTAATCTACGTACAATACGAAGAAGACCACCATATTCTCTACAACCTTTTTGTATATACAAGGTTGATCTACTATTTTGATGAAGTCAAACACTTTGACTACCACATCAAAACAGATGTTCGAACTCCGCAATACCTGCTTTAACACATAAAGCAACTTGCACATGTTTCTTCTGCTCCCACTGTCTACGAAACCCTCTGACTGTGTACTTATAGACGCTCTCTTCTAAATCAGTATTCAGAAAAGCAGTCATGACACCCAACCACCAAATATCGTAGTCATGGTATGTAGCAATGGCAAGTAGGATCCGGATGGACTTAAGCATAGATACTGGAGAAAAGGTTTTATCATTATCCACGCATGGTCAATGATGAGAACCTTTTGCAACAAGTCTAGCTTTGAATGTCTCAACTTTTCTATCTACACCAAGTAATCTTCTCAAGATATACTTGCTCCTGATGGGGATTTAACCCTTCAGATATAGCAACAAAATTTCATAATTTGTTGGTGTATATATTCCATCTCAGATAGCTAAGTATCCAGCCATTCTTACAGAGTCCTTACTCTTGATGGCCTGCTCGATACTAGTTGGGTCATCATCTCTATGATGCAATCCTCGCTCTCACTGTCATCGAGTAACCTAAGTATCTCTCAGGCGGATGAAGAACCCTACCAGATCGGCGGAGAGGCTGAGGTTTGTCGGGAACTATTGAATCCTCTGGTTCTACCAAATCATCAGTTGTAGTTTGTATAGCTGGAACTCTTTCCAGTTGCGTCGATGTAACATTTCAAAAAAAATATATTATTTTTGGGAATTTTTATAATTTAATAATAAAATATTGAATATTTTAATAGGGCGGTATAATTAAATACCGATAAATTAGGGAAAAATTTGGAAAATACTAAAAAGATGGTACTTTATGTGATTTAAGCAAATTATGAGAGTTTATGATTTATTTGACACTAATTTGTTCTAATCGCGATTAAAAAATCGCTAATCGGACTTTAAGCGTGTTTTGTGCACATGTCATTTTTTGTAACACTTGTTACATTTTTGTTCATGGCATTTCTTCATGATTCATGCATGGCTATTTGTTTTGGGTTTACTATTGAGGAGAAAAGGAAAAGAAAAGAAAAGAAAAAGGGAATATGAAAAAAGAAATGGGGTATGGATGGGAGAGAGAAAGGTGAGGGGTTAACATTGACTTTGGGCTTTCCTCCTTCATTTCTTCACCCTCATCATCTCTCCCCTCAACTCCCTTGCTGCTGCTGCCCTCACTCCCTCCCCCTCTTCATCCTCACAATACACCATTAGAAACACCTCAAAACCCAATACCCACTTCATTAAAAATGTGCATGAGCTCACTAGCAACACATTGGACCAAGAAAGCTTGCATTTTGGACACTTGGGGCAACTCAAGAAAATTCTTGAGTTGCCAAATGAGGTATTTTCTGTACCATTAGCTTAGTATTCCCATTGCTTTTACATCCATGTTAAATTAGAACCGATATTGTGTGGTTTTGGGAAGTTTGAAAACTTGAGTTGAGGATTAGGGTTTTAGTTGAACCCAAAGGTGAAATTAAGGCTAGTAGAGAATACACAACCCCTGTAGTGATTGATTGGAGACCTAAACCAGAGACTAGAACCCATTTTATCGAACTTAGAAACCCGATATCGGAAGAATTTTGGTTTTTGTGAGTGTATTATGAAATCTGCTAACACTCGGGTCACCTGAAAATATTTTTGCAAGGACAGTGATACATGCAGGCACCTAGGAAGAATCACCCAAAACCCTAGCCCCTACCTCCCCAACCTGGCCGCAGATTTATTCCAGATGGCCGCAAATTGCGGCCTGGGTCCCACCATTTTGATTCGTGTTTCTTCCATTGCTCCATCTCCAGTAAACTAGACCCTTGGCATATGCAAAATTGGCTAATTTGACCTAGGGTAAAATCTGGGACCATTTTCAATAGTTGCTGTTTTGATTCGGGGTTTCGTTTCTCGTATTTTGAATTCTGGATTTTTGGAATTTGGTTTTAACTCGATGATCTGACGTTTGTACGACGATATCGAGGGTTGTTGGTGGTTTTGAAAGCGTGGTCCATAGGTTCTAACATATAGGCCTTTAGCGTGACGATTTGGTTTTCCGATGTGATTTTAATATGCATTTGCGATTGTGTATATGTGTAGGTACCCCACGTGATGTCGAGACGTTGAAGATAAAGATGGCGACATCGGCATCGACACACAAGAAGCAATGTGAGTAGATATATATCTACGGGGGAAGTCGGGTGGATGGCATATAGCACCCCCGCAGTTCGTAGTATAACTTATATATAACGGATATATATATGTGGTTTATGATACGTGGATGATTTTCAGGATATGGTTATTTGTTCATGAATTTGTAGTGTTACTTGCGAAACCCTAGAGTAGTTGTTGCACCCACACACGCACAAACACTTGCATTCATTCATTCTTTTACATGTGAGTATATGGGGATATGTATATATGTATTCACATGGGTATAGGAATACGTGTACATATACTGGATTATGAGGATAGTACTTGGGATTGGAGATGAGTCGATGAGATTGGATTTGAGGCCGTGAGATCGGTGATATGACAGGGTTCGTATTTGAGGTACGACATGATGTTTTAGCGGGTTGTTTAGACGTGGTGTTTTCACACACGCATGCTTATACTTAGTTTGGTATCAGTATTGTACTAGACGTAGATCAGTACCCCGGATCATGATTTTTTATAAAGAGGATACCAGATGAATAATGTGATGAATGTGATATTTGACCCGTACCCAGATTTGGGATACCGTACGGCGGATTTACGTACGAGCTATATATTGATGATAGATCCGTACTCTTGACTTGAGGATGTCATATTATAGATATTGTATCGTATGGGATACTTTTGAGGCGGGATCACCGACTGTTATATATATATATGTATCGACTCAGATGTTATGCGGTTTCCTTACCTTTCGATCAGCCTGTTTAGTTTGGCCCTGTAGTGTACTTGTAAATGATAGATTAGATTCGACTCATACCTATTTCAAAAACTAACGAATCGTGTGTATTTTAAAGACTGGACAAGAGATTCTACGGATATTTCAAAGGACGTATCTTTTCTTAAAAACACCGTAGCCCTTATTTCCAAAACACCACGATTCATGTTATTTCAAATGGCGCCACTGTATGACTTATATTTATATAAATGCAGATTAGTTATCATTGTGTTTATCATTCAGCTCCCGCACATTATTTCTGTTCGCTTCGCATCGCATTCTTATATTGTGCTTTCATATACCATTATTGATATCATGCTGTCAGGACACCAACACCATTACCGATGATGCGTATGTTCCACGTACACTTACTTGCCGACTCACACACATCATCATCGGTAATTTCCATGTCACGTACACTTTAGAGAATACTATTTCATTGACATAACTTGTTAGTTGATAGTTTCGACATGATATTAATGTACTTACTTTATATGCCAGTTTAGACATTGCAGTTATTACTTGCTACTTCATGCATATTATTATTCACTGTTATGCAGTATTATGGAGTTTTATACCTATATTCACTATTTACGTGCTATTGATGAGTGGATTTCAGATTTTCATGAGATTTCCTGGATTTGGGAGAAAACCGCAAGAATATATATAAACTTCTTTCTCACTCTCTTTTTTTAAAATGAAAAGTGCGGTTTTCTCATGATGTATGAGTCGTCCACCATGATGTTTTCTCAGTTATGAGATGGATTTCGAGACCCGATTCGAGGAGTTGGATGAACCGTCTGCGGGTACATGGTGGACCCGGTAAGGTACCCCGGGGCAAGAAGATCGAGTGTAGACGATGAGCCCGGCAGGGGCAGACTGCCTACCGGTGATTTTACCTGACGCGTCGGATATCCGGAGGATACCGTTCATGGTCGTGTGGTTGATGTTAGGGGCCGATCCGGACTGACGGCGCCCTAGATAGTAAGATTTGAGACACTGAGATTTTGAGATATTGAGGTATTGAGATTTGATGATACATGCCAGTCCGGATAGCCGGAGCCTGAGATATTGAGATATTGGGATTTATCTTTTGTGTCGATGCTAGACACTGTTTATGTTGATTTTATTGATGATACCTCGTTTTAAATGTACAGAAATCTCACTAAGTTATAAAAGCAGTTTCTTCATTTACATGTATTCTGTTTTCATGCATTCATACCTCATTCATATGATATGTTGCTACCTGAGGCACTGACATGAGCACATGGGATTACACTTATATCTAGATGTTTACCCTTGCCACCTTTTCATGCTTCAGACTTTATCATTTGAGGATTATATATACTGATCGTATGACCTAGGATTGCGTCATACATACGATTTTTGCTTTGTGATATTTTCTACTCACGAGTTGGCAACTCACCCCCGTTGTGCCACAGTTTCTTGCAGGTTTTGCCGTACAGGTTTCGTTACGGCTTTGCTGGCACACTGCTTCTATTCCGGGTGATTTGCTTGGTAGGTGGGTCCACTTGTATCGTGACCACCATTGTACTATATTTATTTTCACTTGTATCTAGTAAAACCCCATCAACCAGACTTGTATTATTTGTTAGACATAGAAGACCAGTGTTTATTTTTTCGACCTTAGAGTCACGCGTTGTATTATTATGGGTTTTCTTGCTGATTTGAGTTTCCTTTTCAGTTTTGATCCTCACCCTTCAGCGTTGTATATGATATTGCTTGCGTGGTTATGACCGTCGATTGACGAAGAGCTAGCTCCGGCTTGGGGATGCCTTTTTCATTCATGTATATATTTATCATGTTGTACCCCATTCGGGGCCAGTATTTACAAAGAAAACTCTGCCGAAATTTTAGAAAAGACTTGAGATTTTAAAAATGCATATTTCGGCGTATGTTGCAAAACTACTTGATTTAAATTGGTTTTTCCTTCACTCTACTGCTTACTTGGTTTTGATTTCTGGGTTTTGGCTTACTTAGATTACGTACGCCTCGAGACGTTTCGTAATTTAAGTGCCGGTCATGTTCCGTACTTTTCGGGTCATGACAGTCGAGCTTGTCCAGATTTTGCTTTTGACATAAGCCGGACAACCCCAAATCTTAACTTGCTTAAGACATGGGCTCTTCCCATACCATAACTCATATGGAGTGGTAGGCTCCTGACTTGGTTGGAACCCAATTCAATAGGTATGCAGCTTCTCAAGTGCATAACTCCCAAAAGGAAACAGGTAACTCAGTAGTACTCATCATAGAGCGCACCATATCAAATAGGGTGCGATTGCTCCGCCCCAATACACCGTTGTGCTGTGGTGTATACAGAGGAGTAATGCTGAGAGAGAATCTCATTCTCCTTTAGAATAGTCCAAGAATTACATGCACAAGTATTCTCCTCCCTGATCTCATCATAGGACATAATACTTATACCCGGTTTTGGTTCTCTACTTCTGACTTATATTCATTGAATTTCTCAAAAGCTTTAGGCTTGTGTTTTAATAGGAACATGTGTCCGAATCTTGAGAGATCATCAGTGAATGTAAGGAAGTACAAAGAACCAGTCCTGACATCTGTAGACAGGGGACTATGTACATCTCTATGTATCAGTCCCAAAGGTTTACCGACCCTTTCTCTATTTCAAGTAAACGGAGCTATGGTCATCTTATCTTTGTGACATGACTAGCAAGTTTCATAAGATGTAAATTCAAACTGATTTAAATATGCATCTAAATGTGTTACGACCCAAAGTTCGGCCCGTGACCGGCACTTAACCACGTAACGTCTACAGGCGCAACGCGACTAAGTAAGCCGAAACCCAGAAATCAAACCATTAAAAGTATTGAGTGTTAAAACATTTAATAGAAACATTTGTTAAAACGTTTATAAAACCTTAAGTAATTTAGTAAAATTCTTTAAAGTTCAAGTTATTTTCTTAAAAATTTTGGTAGCATTTCCTTTGTAAAAACTAGCCCCGAAACCGGGTACAAGGCAGTATGAGTAAAATGATATACAACAAGAAATAAGCATCCCAAACGGGAGAAATCAAGCCCAACGGCGGAAACAACTACCACAATGATAATATACGACGACGCAGCGAAGAATGAGTAAAAATAAGTGAAGACAACATGAAATATAAAACTGCATAAATAAAGTCGGCTCACAACGAGCTCGACACCAGAGTACAAAATAATATTCATCGTCCTTACAACTGGTCTCTAAGTCAATACATGAAAAGTAGATGGAGAGTACTAGATACAACAGGGTATACAACTGGAAAATAAACAGATACCGCACAAAACCCACCTATCAACAAAAGGGCTCATACGCCAACTGCAGTGGTATCTGTGTCAAAAGATGCAAGAAAGCAGCCTGCCGTGACTACTCTGAGGGGCAACCTGCAAACACTGTGGCACAACGGGGGTGAGTTACCAACTCGTGAATAGTAGATAACATATAAAGGTAATCGCGAGTATGCACGTGCCGCGATACTCTAACCTATGCCAACAGATAACATCTATATGATGAGCTGGATGTGCAATAATCATGCAACAAGTGCGAGCTAATAACATCTCTATATGATGAGCATGGTATGCAATAATCGTGCATAGCAAATGCAATCTAATAGCATCTATATAGGATGAGCAGGGTATGCAATGATCGTGCATATCATGTGCAATCTAATAACATCTATATAGGATGAGCAGGGTATGCAATAGCCGTGCATAGCATGTGTACTCTAACAAAATCTATATAGGATGAGCACGGTATGAAATAATCGTGCATAGCATGTGTACCCTATCAGGTACTACAGATACAGGATGAGATGTATAACACTGAATGCTGAGCATGCGAATAAATAACATCTACACGGAATGTCAACATGGAAAATAACCGGTGTCCATCAATACACCCAAATCCCAGTAAAACTCAGGCGCCGTCACCCTCATCGGCCCTCAAATCCTGTAAATCTCATAGAATCGTCAGTGCCCAATATCGGCACTCAAAATATCATAATAATCGTGTCCAGCATCGACACGCAAATCCTCATGTATCGGGCTCCGTCAGTCCGGATCGGCCCACGGGCTCCGTCTGCGGAATCGGCCCTCGGCCCCGGCAGTACGTGTCGTCCCGTATCCATCTATCGACTTTGGTCGGTATCCTCCGGATAACCGCCAGGTCCAACCAATCACCGGTAGGTAGTAGTCCCTCCGCCGGGCTCACCGTCTAACAATACGAGTCTTCTTGGCCCGAGGTACCATACCGGGTCCACCATGTACCCACAATCGGTGCCTACCACTCCTCGAATCGGGTATACTCACACAAGCTCTCTGGAACCGAGAAAACTCATGGTGGACGCACTGAAATATCATATCAAGAGAAACCGGGTTTTTAAAACAGTGCGTATTTTCTTAAACTAATACCATGGTTCTCAAATCCATAAATCCCATAAATCCAAACTCAATGCGTAAATCCATGCAATGTGTCATATGACACTAAGAGTAAAAAGGGAAAACCACTCTTTAAAAAGGATCCAGTTTTGAAAATATCTCGTGCGGTCCCTATATTTTTGAAACAAGTCAATATCATCCATGTATACAACATATGTATGGATATAGGTGTGGATATGCAAATGGATATATACGCGAATATGAGTATGCCAATGTATGAAAATATCAATATATGTATGCACTGGTATGAATATAATTATATGCCAATATGCGGCAAGTCATGACAATCATCAATGAAGCGGAAATCAAGACGATATATAATTCATAGCAATCCTATAATGTGAGTATCATGGCAATCACTAACGGTGTGAGTGTAACATACCAATAGTGCTCGTGCAGCTTAAACCGTTAGTGACAGTACACTGTTCTATACTACCAATTCTATATGCAACAAGAAGATATGCTACTATAGTATATATATGAACACATACAACTAAAATATCCTATTACGCCCTGACGTTTAACGCCATACGGACGATTTCCCCGTAGATGTTAAATCTACTCACCTGGTCGCGTGCTAAGTGTAGCCGACCACTTGCTTCCCCTTCTTTGCGGCGTCCGACGTACCTGCCTACGAACCTAGAATTTACACAAGGAATCCATATAAGCAAATATCTCGCAAAAACGCAATATCGAAATCAGACGAGAAACTCGCGTCGCGAACTAAACGCGCATGTCCGATACGCTAAAACGTGTGTATACGCGTCTAAAACTACCCCGACACGTCACGGTACGCAGGAACACAGAACCCACTTACGTATCACACGTGTCGCGCAAACTAAACGTATAGGAAAAACGATACTTGGTTCTAGATTTTAACACAGGTGAAAACCTACAAAATTGCACATACCACAGCACTGGAAAACATAGCAGACTACCCTAGCCAAAATCCTAACCCCTGAGTCCCCTATCTGGCCGCAAATTGCGGCCAGAACTAATAAATTGGCGGCCAAACAGTAGAATTTGGGGTTCGTGCTTGGTGTGTGTGGTCTAGGTCTAGTGTATATGCTCCAGTCTTCCCAGATTTTCTCTGAAGCTAACGGGTCTACAGCAGATCACAGAAAGGTCTAAGTTTGCTTTAAAACGTTATATTTTGCACAAAATGAAAACCTAGGGTATTTTGGCGAAATCTGGATTGAAGCTAGGTTTATGTAGCACCAATAAC
Source organism: Agapanthus africanus (assembly GCA_030015575.1). NCBI lineage: Eukaryota > Viridiplantae > Streptophyta > Magnoliopsida > Asparagales > Amaryllidaceae > Agapanthus > Agapanthus africanus. The sequence continues at coordinate 297,844,133 of CM057347.1, forward strand.
ACTTAACTAGGCTAGGCTAACCAATAAAATCATCACTTGGCCACAACTTCACACAAAACACCATTTCTAGCACTGAAACGCATAATTAACACTAACCGAAGCTATTTAACACACAAGCTTAGCAAAAAGGAGTTGGGTTTAAGAAATATACCCTCACTAGATCCTAGGAAGCAGGAGAAGGAGGAGAGGAAGAAGATAAGGTGCTGCTGCTGCTGGAGCTGATGCTGTTGCTGCTGGAGCTGATGCTGTTGCTGAAGCTGGTGCTGCTGCTATTGCTTCAACTGCTGCTACTGGGTGCTGCTGCTGCTGTGTCTTCTGCTACTGCTGCTGCTGGGTATGGGTGTGTGTGTGTGTGAGTGAGAAAGTTGTGAGAAATGAGTGGCAAAAGCAAAGGAAATGAGAGCTAAGGCTAGTCAACCCCCCCTCTCTCTCTTCATTTAATGCTAGCATAGGCAAGCCCATCATGCCCATTCTCTCTCTCTCTCTCACCCCAAGTCAATTAAAATTCAAATCATTTCCATTTTAAAAAAAAACAATTAACCCCAAAACACTTAATAAAAACCAAATACACTTAAGGAAAATTGTTTAACCCACCATGGTTGCTAATCAACCCCATTTTAACCCTAGTTTACATGCACATGTGTGTGCAAGCTTAGAAAAAATCTAATAAAATATTCATTAAATTTGATAAAATATTTGTAAATCGTTTTGGTAAACTTTTTATTAAAAAACATATATTAAAATATAATTAGCCACTAATCACATCCTAAAGTGTAACAAAATGTAACTTAGCTAGTCAGGTCGCATTAATATGACCTAGTCTACAATGCCTCAAGAAGGATTCGTTCATTTCTGAACTCTTGCTCTTGTGTGTGTTCTGTACGTTAAGAACTGTGGTTTGATTTAGAACGTATATGCTTTTAGATAACGTGCCTGAACCGATCAACACTTTGATATAGGAAATGTTCAAAACATTATCCAACAATACAAAATTATATCCTTCTTTACTAAATAAAGAGACTGATATGATGTTGTATATCAGGTTCGGTATCTAATAACATTCGTTTAGAATCAATGTATTTGGTAATACAGGGTGATAACTGCCAACTGATTTGGCTGCAACAATTGCACTATTCTCTACACTTAGAGACATATCATCCATTACCAGTTCTCTACCTATCTGTAGCCCATGTAACAGATTACATATGTGGGATCCTGATCCGGTATCACATACCCAGGACGTAGAGGATACTGAGAAACAGTTCTCTGTAATGAACACAACCGAAGAAGATGCATCATCTTGCACTTTCTTCGTTTCAATGGCATGGGAATTCTGGTAATCCCCATTTCCTGCTCGGTCTTATAACAATTATAAGTTGGAGCGGGACCAACGTTCCCCAGCTCAGTATAACAAGCGGGTTCGGTCAATACATCCATATTATTATCTTGATTAAGGCGTGACATGGTCGCTACCTGGAGAGAGAGTGAGAGAAGAAAACACTCTGCGTCCGCTATTGCAAGATTATATTGGTTATATTTTATCTAATCAGGATGGCTTCCACTGTTTTTATCAAATCTTCCTTCAAACCTTAAAAGGAAAGACTAGACGGGATTAATTACACGCTACAAGTTCTCCAATCTTTCAGCCGGGCCAGTGCCGGTACTTTGAGGGAGGTTCCCCGTGCTTTTGCACGGACCTAATTAAAATAAACCTCGTTTTCCCAGGTGCGTAACCCCGTTGACATCTTTCTAGACACCTACTTGATCAGCTAATTGTAAAGTGCAATACTTTCCCATGAGTAACAATTACTCGCAGTGGGTATCAGGATCCAACTATCACATAGAAGGTATGCAATCTCATTGCAAATTTCAACACTTGAAACTCCCGATAATGGTTTTTACCCCTAGCACTTATGACCTTGGCTATGGTCAACAAATCATAAGCACTAGTCAAGTTCTACCCGTCATTTCGTGATTAATTAGACCCACCCACATGATCCTTGGCTAAGGTCAATAAAGTCATATGACTGTCCTAACTAATCGCATCATATGCTGTGTAGGAAGACATCACTTAGCTACCGCACACTACGTTTTGGCTAAGGTCAACAAACGTAGCACGAATACTAAGTACTCTACTTCCTAAAATGACGGAGGGTTGCTATGATTTTTAAGAAAACCTTTAACACTTTGAACTTGATATCGTTGTAGAATCAAATGGTTTAAAATGGAGTGTTTTTGAGGCCTTTGCTAGTTTCACTAAAGAGGTCACTCCCGGTGAAGGGATCTCGGCTCTTTCCTCGTCGAATGAGGTGCAGGATATTCACAATACCACTATGCAAAGCAAGAACTAGAAAAGCAATCAAAAGATGAAACCGAACGTTGTAGCATCTGCCAGTTACTGCTAAATAGGTCACTCCCGGTGAAGGGATCTCGGCTCTTTCCTTATCGAATAAGGTGCTGGATATTCTATAAGGAACACCGCTTGCAAAGTAACAACTAGAGCTACCTTTTTTTGAAAATTCGATTCCACAACAACTTTAGGTTTATTTTCTTTCATTAATCACATTAATGAATGTCCCATCATTTAAGTTACCTAAACATCACAGATAAATACAACGTACGCTTATGCCATCCGCATTCGCCTCGATGCCTCGTCATGCACCGTTAGGTTAGGTAACTAACGGCAGAGCAGGGCAGCGCGGGGGTAAAACATAAGCAACGTCTATATAATATATCATATATACTATATATAGTATCTATCTCAACATATCAAATGATCACATCACAGATATCGCAGCAGAAAACATCATATGAAATATTGGATATACTAGGATGTCCGTGTTTTATTTTGAGCCTGTATAAAATACGGATTCCACGGTTGTGATGAATAGCTAAACCCATATCCCTAGACCCCTACGAGAGCGGCAAGCAACCCTACCAATTCTAGAGTTAGGAGCCCCGGACTCGACTCCTCGAGATGGGCCCCCACTGGACTCTAGAACCCAGTTACTTATGCTCCCCTCCTTGGGTCTATCCTAATGTGGAAAAGTAAATAATATACAACAACGGTGACATCTTCCTCAACCCGGAAGTGCCCCAATAAAAGAATATTACATACAAGTTTTTACATGAAAGAAAACGAAAAACTCTCATCTCACATAAAAAACCATCGCTATTTAAACACGACGATCCAATATAATATATCACAGCAACACATAACATCACATGTCATCAACGTAAGTAAATATGCGTATCACAATTGTCGTTGATGTATAGCAACGAAATTGGCGATACACCACATATTACACTTACGGCCGCAGAAAAGAAAGAGAAAAACTACAACAATTGGAATCCACACTGCCCTTAGACATCATAAACCCGGAATATCACGTATTTTGGATTTCATGCCTAACAATGCAAATTTTACATTTAGGTCTCAACTATGAAAACACTTTTCAATGGAAGTCGGGTAATTCAACAAGGTTCCCGATTCCGTCCGAGGCCGAAATGTTAAACTTGCATGCAACTAGATAGATTCTAATTATTGTATTCCATCATAAATATCCGGACGATGTTAAACTTTTCGATCGATTCATCAAAGTCCCACAATTTTCCGACAGCTCAACACTTGAGCACAGTTTAATAATACCCAGAATATGCCACAGTACCTATGCACCAGCCGTAGAAGGGCAGACCCAAGCCTCACTCATGTCGCCACGGAACTGCGGCAAACCCTAGGGTATGACCGCGGTTCCGCGATCCAAAAAGTCGAGTCAGGGTTTCATTCTTCTAAAGGGTTCATAGAATTACTTGCATGTTTTTTCCGAATACGTTAAACTTGGAAAAATGGGTTTTTGACATTCGATTGAACTTTTTAACTTCGCCTAGACAATATGTGAAAACCCAAATACAATGTTAAACTACGAATACGAAACACTCCGAATTGCTTATAGTGTAAGATTACATCACATGCAAAATTAGCAAAAACAAACAACAACTGAAACACCACAATACAGAGATGGGAACATGACAAAAATTTGCACAGAATCTGTTTCAATTGGGCCGGCGAGAACCCCCATAAGCTCGGCCAAAATCCGAGCTCTGGGTACCAAATTTTTGCCATGTTCCTATTTTCTCCCTTATATCATTTTGCACTTGTTTTAAAAAAATTTTGAGGTCAATAAAAATTCGACATAAACCGTATTTGGTGTTTCAAGTTTCGGAGTTCGTTTCGGTTTCGTAATCTAACAAACACCGTCTAATACTCTAGCCTGTCTCTGATACCACTGTTGGGATTCCTTAACACCCTACTGGGTTTTCACAGCAACTACCATGCCACATTTAAAAATTCTAAGGTGCTAATCAATCCTAAGCTAGGATCAAGCTAGAGTAAATAGACAAAATGAAACATGTAATCTAACATTACAAGTAGTGAACAAGGAATACAACCTTTGCAGACCGGTCCTCACTTCTAAAGCTCCGTGTTGACGTCCCTTCACTGCGATCATGGATCTCCCGAACTTTAGTATGGGTTCCCTCGGAGAAATGAACAAGCTTGCTCGTAGTCTTCGAGGCCGAAGATGATCTACGTCGAGGAGACTCAAACTCAAGCTAACCCTTCACTAGGTCATGAACTTTGTGAAGAGAACACCCTATAATACCCAAGCAAGTGTATAGGATGATGAAATAGGAAGTGGGCTCACTTTAGATTTTATTTTCTCACTCATTTTCACCATTTTTCAAGAAGCTAGAGAGCTAGAGGAAGAAGATGAAGCAAATGAAGAATGAACTCAAGAATAAAATCAAGTGGTGAATGAAGCAACCATGGGTGAGTTAATATCATATATTAAACCCTTGTAGAGACTTATCCATATGTTAGGATAATGGTTAGGTTAGTAAATATCCTAAGCAAGACAAATTAGTTGACTTGGTCAATGGCTTCTCCAAGCTTCTCCAAGCTTCATCCATAAACTAATTTCCAACTAATTTGATTAACTTAAAATAATTAAAACCCTCCATTATCATATAACATGGTGTGAGTCTCATACACCCATGTTTCATGTGGCATCATGCATGACACAATCTATGTACACAAGTATATATCACATATATACTTAATACATGATCAAGTGAGAAAAACAATCTTAAGTGAACCAATACTAGTTAATGTAAAGTAATATATCAAATATATAATTATACATTAAATCATTAAATCAACACTTGATTTAATGATCCGGTCATATCACATATAACCGACCAATATCATATGTATCAATTTATCGAATCAACACTTGATTCGATAACCCGGCTATATCGCATATAACTGGCCGGTATCACAAATCGCGAGAATACAATACGGTATCATATACACGTATCAGTCTCGGTCCCGCACATACCATATATATGCTCCTACTCCATTTCGCTTGAGCCAGGAAACCTCTGTGTAGGACTCTAAAGACTCGTCGATACGCCGGCAGTAGGTGATGATCATATCAAACACCCACAAGCCGCAAGAGGCGTGCTAAACGTAACGGAGACCCGGGTATTGAGCGATCAGAAGATCAACAAGCAAGACTGCTCATACTCTTGTGAATGCAATCAGTAACACTACCGCACAGTCCGGTCTGTTCGTCTGATATGTCGCATACTTCGCCTAGGGGTGGTAAACGTTAGACCCCAGTAGCTTGATAAGTCATGCCGATGTAAGGTCCATAACGGGCATGAAACTACTGATAACACTTACCAGTAAATCACATCTACCCTGGCCAGGGATTTCAGTTATGACCAATCGAGCATAGCGCAACATCAACCCCCAATACTGGGAGAGAAGGATCCCCTCCTATCGCTCATTGCCTCCATGTGACTCAGGACTATACCCAAAAACCACCTGTTTACACGACTCAGTAAAGCCGTGGTAGGGGGGAAATCAAAACACAGTGGGAGCCACACGAGACTCTATGACGATCTCGGGTCAGTAGACTAACCTGCACCAGTGTCACCAGAGAACTTCTATCTGACGTGAGGTATAATACCATCTAGGAGTTCTCGGCGAGTCCGTTCAGTGTACCCAGTCTCTACTGAGCACCCGTATACCATCTCTAATGTCAAACACCAATGGATATGGGATCATCCATCGCCCATCATATGGGTCGAGAAGATATACGCTAGTCTACTCTGGAATATCGATGCCCCGTCTCGATATTCCCACGGCTAGGAACATTGAAGGATGAACTTATGGACTAACCGGGCCCCACAAGTATGATCTGCATCATAATCCTGGAAGTCAAGTACACATTCTAAGGGCTTTATCAACATGTAACAGAGAGACAGTAAGTATACATGTTAAGATAAAGAGCAACCAGATAGCGTACTATCATGTCGAGCAAGAAAGTCCTCCCTATATATGTCCCAGCATCCACTATAATATACATCTCATGTACAATAATGGCCTCTAGGGCATACATACAACTATCAGTAGGGTTCCTCATCCACCAGTGAGATACTACGGTTTTCTCATAGATTGTGGGAGCGAGGATTGCATCATGGAAGATGATGACCCGACTAGTTTCGAGCAGGACATCACGAGTGGAGACTTTGTGAAATGGCTGGATGCTATGCGATCCGAGATGGAATCTATATACACCAACAAAGTATGGACTTTGGATGTTGCTCCTGAAGGGGTAAAACCCATTGAGAGCAAGTGGATCTTCAAAAAGAAGATTGGCGTAGATGGAAAAGTTGAGACTTTCAAAGCTAAACTTGTAGCAAAAGGTTTTCGTCAACGACCTGGCGTCGACTATGATGAAAACTTTTCTCCTGTCGCTATGCTTAAGTCCATCAGGATCCTACTTGCTATTGCTGCATACCATGACTACGAAACCTGGTAGATGGACGTCAAGTCAACTTTTATAAATGGTAATTTAGAAGAGAGCGTGTATATGACACAGCCAGAGAGCTTCGTAGATAGTAGGAGCAGCGAAAATGTATGCAAGCTGCTTAAATCCATCTACGGATTAAAGCAGGCGTCGCAGAGTTGGAACATTTGTTTTGATGAAGCTATCAAAGATTGACCTTATCAAAAATATAGATGAACCTTGTATATATAAGAAGGCTGTAGAGAGTAAGGTGGTCTTCTTCGTATTATACGTGGATGACATACTCTTGATAGGAAACGATGTTCCCATGCTACACTCGGTCAAGCTATTCTTATCACTCAAGTTCTCCATGAAAGAACTTGGTGATACCTCCTACATTCTGGGGATAAAGATCTATAGAGATAGATCTAAACGGATATTGGGATTGTCCCAATTCAGATACATAGACATCATACTAAAGAGGTTTAGTATGGAAGATTCCAAGCGAGGTATTGTACCCGCTTGTTCAGGAATCACTCTCCAAAGAGATGTCTCCCAAGACTGATTTGGAGAGGGCTCGCATGGAAGAGACACCCTATTCTTCGGCAGTAGGCTCTATGTAACGTTTTAGAAATCGTTTAGGTGAATTTTTCTGATTTTAGGTAAAATAAGTTTTGTTTTCCGTGAAAACCCTGAAGTGATCTTTTTTTCAGTTTAGACTTAACTGAACCTAGTTTAACTGGGAAATTGCTAGTTTGCGGTTTTTAGTTGTCACTTGAAAATTTTAGTTCACTTTAATATTTTTCCTTAATTAAAATATTATTTTAAGATTTTAATTATGCACTAAATTAGTGGTAATTACATTTTGATTGAGTTAATTATGCTAAAGTGAATCTATGCTAATTTAATCACAAGAATAAGCACTAAACCATCCTTGCAAAATATCCTAGAAAATATCTAGATATTTTGGTGAATTAAATGAAAACTTTAATTAGAAATGAAATGGATTAAGAGGTGGCATGGATGTGAGAGGTATTAATAAGAATTAATTGAGGTTTTAGACTAGAATTTTCCACAACCTCCATCATTTCCCTCACTTGGCCGACCCCTCCCCCCTTGCTGCCCTCTCTCTCATCTCACCCCATTTGCACTTCTTCAAGCTTTTAAAAATCATCAAAAATCCTCAAATAATCCCACAAACTCAAATATAAATCCCTACCCATTATTCTTCAACCCTAAACAATCTTAGATCTTCATGAAAGTCATCATTTTGGAGGCTAATTTGGAGTTTGGTTGCTAATTTGTGAATCTAGTGGAGGTATAAAATCCTAACCCTAAACTTTAATTGTTGTTTAAATCATTAAGCTAGATTATTAGATGTTTAATATAGCTTTAAATTGCATGTTTAGAAATTCATGAAAGAGTTATGAAGATCAAGTTAGGATTTGATTTGTTTAAAATGGTTAATGGAGAAGTGTAGACTTTGACAACTTAACCTAGTTGTGAAAATGTTATTTGTTATTTTCCTAATTGTCTAATTAAGCTTAAGTGCAAACTAAACTTTTACTAAATCTTATATGGGTGAGATTAACATTGTAGTAAAGCTTTGTGTGGTTTAATCAAGCTGTTATGTGATGATTGTGATCGCTAGATTTGGTTAAAATTTTAGATTTGAGCTAAAATGTTTAAAAGTTGCTTACTAGGTTTTCGGTAAAAATTGGACGTAGGTTCTAATGGACGTTGTGATGGTTTATATTTTATCTTCCATGATATATATTGTGTTGTGAATGCGCGATCGGTACGATCGAGGTCTAGGCTTGGTGGTTGTGCCATCCTAGCTAGGATTGTGCCGATATCGTACGCGTTTTGTGCACTGAGTGCACAGTGTGTATATCTTGTGGACGTTATCCTTGCGTTTCGTTGTCTTGGTATCGGCACGGGATATTTAACCTTATGTGTTGTGTTTGTGAAATTTAGGATTGCGAGCAGGGACTTCGGACGCTGCAAAGAAAGGGAAGCAGGTGGTCGGATTTACTTAGCTCGAGATCATCTGTGAGTAGATTTAACATCTACAGGGAAATCGCCCGCATGGCGTTATGCGTCTGGGCTGGATTATACGGCATGATTATTAGTTATAAGTATTGCACATATAGAGATTGTGCATGAACTTCATTTCATATTATTACTTGTTGTGCTGGGACTTGTACCCATTGGACACTGCACTATTATTGACGGTTCATGTTGCACGAGCACAAATTGTATGCTACACCCACACCGTCGATAATTGCCATGACACGCACAACACCTTTACATACGTGATATTGTATTGGTCAGGGACATTGAGACATGATTCTTATTTCTATTGTGCATATGAGATTAGCATACCTGTATACCTACATGCTTACGCATATACCTGGAGGGTATTGCATCATTATTGACATGTATATACATATAGCTTGCTACAGCTACATATATACCTAGAGGGTATTGCATCATTATTGATATGTATATACACATACCTGGACATAGCTAAACCTATACCTAAAGGGTATTGCATCATTATTGACATGTATATACACTGTCACGACCCGAAATAGTACGTGGCTGGCATTTGAATCATATGAAGTCTATAGGACCCCATCTAATTCAAGTAAGCCAAAAATCCCAGAAATCTAGACCATTTTAAGGAAGGAGTGAAGAAAACTTATTTTTAAAGCAAGTGATTTTAATAGCATAAGCCGAAGTATACATTTTTAAAACATCAAGTTTGTCCTGAAAATTCGGCAGAGTTTCCTTTGTAAATACTGGCCCCAAATGGGTACAACATGCATAATATATATAAAGGCATTCCCAAGCGGGAGCTAGATCTTCGCCAATTAGCGGTCACAACCACACAAGCAATATAATATACAACGCCGAAGGGCGAGGATCAAAACTCAAAAGGAAACTCAAATCATCAAGAAAACCATAATAATACAAGCGCGACTCTAAGGTCGAAATAATAACAACTGGTTTTCTAAGTCTGAAATAAATATACAAGTCTGGTTGATGGAGTTACTAGATACAACTGAATATAAATAAAAGGTACAATGGTAGTCACGATGCGAGCGAACCCATCTACCAAAGCAATCACCCGGAAAGGAGAAGTGTGCCATGAAAGCCGCAACGAAACCTGTACGACAAAACCTGCAAGAAGCTGTGGCACAACAGGGGTGAGTTGCCAACTCGTGAGTAGAAAATATCACAGAGCAGAAATCGTAAGTATGACTCATCATAGGTCAATACAATCAGTAATAATATATCCTTAATATGATAAAGTCTGAAACATGATAAGGTAGCAAGGGTAAACATCAATACATAAATGTAATACTAAGTGCTCGTGTCAGTGCCTCAGGTAGCAACATATCATATATATGATGTATGAATGCATGAAAACAGAATACATCTAAATGAGAAAACTGTTTTCTTTATATAATGAGATTTCTGTATATATATAATCGAGGTATTATCAATGAAATCAACATGAAATCAGTGTCAAGCATCGACAAAAAACATAAATCCCAATATCTCAATATCTCAGGCTCCGGCAATCCGGACAGGCCTGTAACCTCGAATCTCAATATCTAGGGCTCCGGCTATCCGGACTGGCCCAAATCATCAAATCTCAATATCTAGGGCTCCGGCTATCCGGACTGGCCCATACTCCGATCGGTATCCTCCGGATATCCATCGAGTCACAAAACAATCACCGGTGCTCCCCCGTCTCAGGCTCAACGCCATCATCTGCAACCTTCTCGCCCCGGGGTACCACACCGGGTCCACCATGCACCTACAGACGGTTCCTCCTCCAACTCGAATCGGGTGTATGATATCGCTCAAGAGCCGAGAAAACTCATGGTGGACATATCTCATATCATATCATGAGAAAACCGCAACTTTCATTTAAAATGATAATCAGTTTATAAAATCTTTGCAGTTTCTCTAAATCCAGAAATCTCATGGAAATCCGAAATCATAAATCACGATGTAAATAAATAATGAATACTGGGCTCCGACAATCCGGACTGGCCCAAACTATCGCATGGAAAATAAATATATGAATATACATGCATGAGATAACACAGTAAATAAATGCAATATTAAATCTAGCACACTAATAATATATCGGAACTATCAGCTAAATAAGCGATATCAATGAATCAATATTCTCTAAAGTGTGAGTGACATAGCAATTACCGATGATGATGTGTGTGAGCCGGCAAGCAGGTGTACGTGGAGCATACGCATCATCGGTAATGGTGCTGGTGTCCTGACAGCATGATTTTGATAATAACTAACGAAAAACACAATATAAGCATGCAATACGATGCGAACAGCATGAATATGCAGAACATGAATAACAATGCAACATGTACGAATATACAGAAATGAATAGTAAATGCAACAATAAGAAATCTACATTAATACATATGGGTCATACAGTTTTGCCGTTTGAAATAACACGAATCGTAGTGTTTAGAAAATAAGGCTACGGTGTTTTTTAAGAAAAGGTACGTCCTTTGAAATATCCGTAGAATCCCTTGGCCTGTCTTTAAAATACTCACGATTCGTTAGTTTTGAAATAGGTATGACCCAAGTCTATTCTAACATCTACAAGTAAACTACGGGAATAAACTAACAGACTAATCGAAAAGGTAAGGAAACCACCTAAATCTGAGTCGATATATATATAAATATAATAGTCGGTGATCCCTCCTCAATAATATCACATACGATACAATATATAATATAACATCCTCGAGTCAAGAGTGCGAATCTATCATCAATATATAGCTCGTACGGTAAATCCATCGTACGTCAACCCGATCTGGGTACGGGTCGAATATCACATTTATCTCATTATTCATCGGGTATCCTTATCATCACATATCGTGAACTGGGGTTACTGATCTAAGTCTAGTACATACTGATACCATCTACATATGTATATGCGTGTGTATGACAACCCATCGCTTAGGGGCCCGCTATAACATCATGTCGTATCTCATAATACGAACCATATCACATCACCGATCTCGTGGCATCATGCCTAATCTCATCGACTCATCTCCATGTATCATATACTATCCTCATCATCCATGTATATGTATACGTATATATATATATACATATTCCCATACCTATTATATATATATATACATATCCCCATATAATAAAATGTATGCAAGTGTGTGTGTGTGCGTGTATGAAATTCTTAACTCTAGGGTTTCACAACTTAAACTTTCTAACGACGCTATCATCTAATTACACTAAAACTGATCCAAGTTCTTCTAATAACCTTCTTGCAAATAAATAATGCTCCAAAAAACACGAATTTGTATATATATACATAATATATCATATGCTACATTACGAACTGCGGGGGTGCAATACGCCATCCACCCGACTTACCCATAGATATATACCTACTCACCTTGATTTTCGCTTGCTGGAGTTGATAACGCCACGCTCATCCTCGTCGTTTCGAAGTCCACGTGGGGGTACCTACATGTCATAACATATCGTGTCGCATTAACATCCAATTCAAAACCAAAACGACACGCTAAAAGCCTATAGGTTAGAACCTACGGACTACGCATGCAAGAATAACCAACAACTCTCGACGATTGACGTATAAACGTGAATCGACCGAGATAAAACACAAATACCAAATTCCAATTCAGTAAAAGTCGTAAAACGAATTCAGAAACTTCGTAAAACAAATCCAGATTTTACCCTAGGTGAAATTAGCCAATTTTGCATACATGGAGGGTATATTTTACTGGATATAAAGCCCTGGACCAGGCACGAATCAAATTAGGAGTACCAAGGCCGCAATTTGCAGCCCAAATGCTTAAATCTGCAGCCTGGGTAGGGGGTTTGGGGCTAAGGTTTCAGTGGTAGCTTCCTAGGTGCCTGCATGACTCCCTGTGTTTGCTAAATAATTCCTAGTGGCCCCGGGTGTTAGCAGATCTTTAAATAAGGTCACAATTTCCACAAATTCCCGATATCAGGGTTTCTGGGTTTGGGGTTTGGGGGTTTAAGTCTATGGTTTAGTCCATAATACCATCACTACAAGGGTTGTATAGCCTCTACTAACCTCAATTACACCATTACAACTCACAAATCCCTCAAACCCTAACTACGAATTTCAAAACCTCACTAAACAACATTTAAACACTTCTAAACATAGATGGAAGCTAAAGTGAATGTAATACTACTCTAATGGTGGAGAAATTACCTCATTTAGCAACTCAAGAAATTTCTTGAGTTGCCCCTAGTGTCCAAAATCCAATTTTTCTTGGTCCAAAGTGCTTCTAGTGAGCTTGTGCATGATTTTAGTGAAGCGGAGATGAAGTTTTGATGAGTTTTTAGTGGTGTTTTGAGGGTGTAGAGGAGGGAAGAAGGAGGTGGGCAGCCATGAAGAGAGGGGAGAGGAAAAATGAAGAAGAAAATAATGAAGAACGAAATAATGAAGGGGAAGAAACCATGGTCCAAGGCTGACCCTCACCTCTCTCTCTCTTGCCCATCCCTCTTTGTTTAATATTTTCTTTTCTCTTTTTTTTCTTTTCTTTTGTTTTCTTTCCTCTCATTTTAAAACCCAAACCAACCATGAAGAATTAAAGAAAAGCCATGATAAAATGTAACGGGTGTTAAATATGACATGGTGCATGTCATGTGTACAAAACCGGATTAATGCAAGATTAGCGATATTTAATCGCGATTAGCATTAAAATGGAATATAATTAATCATGAAAACTTATAATTTGCTTAAATCATATAAAACACTTTCATTTTAGTAATTTCTATAATTTTCCACATATTTCCTGATTTATCGGTATTTAATTATACCGCATTATTAAAATATTCATAATATTTATTATTTAATTATAAAAATTCCCAAAAATAATATTTTATTTTTCTGAAATGTTATAGTCTTCCCCCCTTAAAGAAATTCGGTCCCCGAATTTAAATTTAAACCCCTCAATTACCAAAACATTTCAGTAAAATGATCAAGTCGTCGGTGCTCCGAAATCATAAATACATAAAACATGTCGTAGCGCAAAGCATGCGCATGAAAACGAGTATATAAACCAAAATCAAAACTCCGTCAAGCATCCCGTAATCATCGGAGTTATGGCGAAGACACCAATGTCAAAGCCCAATACGAAAATCAACATGATATACATCAAACTATATATGTAAACATCATCAAAACATCTGGAAGCAATGCATGCCAAACCTTTTCAAGTTGCTGTGCGATGCGCATATCGCGGCACAGTGGCGGACGTTTATTGTAAGAAAATATCTATATATATATACCCCCTGTTTAACATACACGTCCCGCCGTTTTGAAATATAATTTAGAAGGGTTTCCATTGTTAAATGTTTCATGTCATCTCGGACACGTAGGTAAATACTGAGACTATAGCTCCTTTTTGGAAATCCTTTCGATAACTATCAATGCATGCAAAAATATATTCAGGTACTGTTCTCGGACTAGTCCTGCTCAGTCACTATATCAAATAGTAAATATCATAAAACATCTGCTCAAAGGAAATCAATCCCAAAATGTACATAAGAATGCCACGTGCATCTGGTGCGCACGGAAATCGAAATCCATGAATGTGCCACACATGTGCACAGAAACAAAATCTAAGTGCAATGGGTGTGCACGAAAACACCTATCAAAGGCAACGGGTGTGCCTGACAGCAATATCAGGTGCATCTAATATGCATGAAGAATATCGATTTAGTGCATCTGGCGTGCACCAAAATCGCATCAAGCGCGTCAAGTCTGCGTAAAAATTCAAATCAAGTGCACTAGTGCACGAAACAAATATCGAGCATCACAATCGAAATCGACGGTATACAACACATGTCAATCCCAATCCAAATCAGGTATACCGTGGTATATAATCTCATAACCATGTACATCAGCGTGCACAAAATCGAATCAAAATACTAAAAGTGCTTGAAAACTATGCCGAAAGCATAAGTCAAATCACATACATACCATAGGCATGAAATCAAAATCAATATCTCAAATGACATCAAATCGAAGTCAAGTGCAACTGTGGTGCACAAAATCTCAATCATGCAAATAAATCGCCCAAAAATATCAAAATCAAAGATGACGGAAATAGTCCCGCTCTAGGACATCCTCTAAAGACCTCTGGCCAACTGTCATGGTCACTCATAACATGTCTCGTCGACGGTGCCGAACTCTGGCCTACTGGGTATGTGTAATATGATTGATCCTGGGTCCAAGTCTTCTCGTATAGTATTCCAGAAAGGTCCTATCGAAGTCTCTCCCAAAACTCGTTTATGCTGAAATGCCCGGAAGCTATCATCCTTTTGCTAAATCTATTTCTTGTTCCGGAAAGGTTGCATACTCATCGCGACTCCTTCTGGAAGGTATATCCATATACCATGCCTTTGCATGCGTATCCCATCTCTGATGTCAGCGGAGTCGAACGTCATCTCATCAAGATCTCGTACGAATCTCTTGCTCCACTTTTCTCAAACGTCGACTGATTCGGACTAGTCACTTCATGGATGCATGGACTGCGCTCCAACGGCTATACTCGTATCTGGAGTCTCCCAAGCAATGTATCCCATCACATGATATCCGAATGACATCGAACCTTTCGATCGATTCGTCAAAGTTCCATAATCCCCCAAGTGCTCAACATCTTGAGTACAATTTAATAATATTGAGTACATGCCACAGTACCTATGGACCAGCCGTAGAAGGGCAAACCCAAGCCTTATTAATGGCACCGCTGAACTACTACAAACCCTAAGGTTTCAAAGCGTTCTCATGGTCATTAAATCGAGTTAGGGTTTCATTCTTCTAGAGGGTCCACGGAATTACTTGCATGTTTCTCTGAATACTTTAAACTTGGAAAAATGGGTTTTTGACATTCGATCGTCTCTATCGACTCTCAACGTATCTGCGTGAAGTCGTCTCTAGATAGAATCAATCAATCTGATGACCTCGCATCGGGGTAGGCAATGAATCACATGTCCTAGTCCTTCATCTTTGGTGACTAGCGATCTTCTATCATATCTCTAAGTACAACTCGTACAGCATTAGCTTCAACATCTGGGCGACATCTCGTCAGTCGTAGCAGCAACTGAATCATTCTTCCGCACGCTGAACAATGCCTCAATCATCAAGTATAATCAGTGTATCGGCGGTCATCATATTCTGGCTGGCCTCTAGCAGTAGCTTGATCCTCTGGTGCTGATCTGCATATCCAAGAAATCTTGTAAAAGCGATCCATCAAACGCTCATAGCATGAAAACATAATGAAACGACGCATCTATGCAAATCGTATGTCCCTGGAATCACGCCCTGGTCAGTCCTCGTCTGTGACGAGCTCGTGCTGACCGCAACTCTAGCCGTAGCTCTCTCTGCCCGTGTAATCATGGCAGCAAAAACCATAAACTGATAATGATGAGGATAGATCATAGGAATGAATATAATGCTGTGCAATGAAATGTACATCCTAAGAATCCTTAAGCGGAGTAGCATATCATAAGTATGTCGCGGAACATACACACGGTATGTCACTCTCCTTAAGTCACCTACTCCATCAACCAAGGTCAACCTACGCGACGAAAGTTTGGGTCTAATACCCCCTCGACTAAGTCTAAGTTCCGTAAGGTCAAACCTAGATTCCGTATATATACAAACGCCCTAGGCTCCGCATAGTCAAACATAGACTCGAACCAAGGTTAACCTAGCGCTCTGATACCAACTTTGTCACCACCCGAAATAGTACGTGACTGGCACTTGAATCATAAGAAGTCTATAGGACCCCATCTAATTCAAGTAAGCCAAAAATCCCAGAAATCTAAACCATTTTAAGGAAGGAGTGAAGAAAACTTATTTTTAAAGCAAGTGGTTTTAATAGCATAAGCCGAAGTATGCATTTTTAATACATCAAGTTCGTCCTGAAAATTCGGCAGAGTTTCCTTTGTAAATACTGGCCCCAAATGGGTACAACATGCATAATATATATTAAAGCATCCCCAAGCGGGAGCTAGCTCTTCGCCAATTAGCGATCACAACCACGCAAGCAATATAATATACAACGCCGAAGGGCGAGAATCAAAACTCAAAAGGAAACTCAAATCATCAAGAAAACCATAATAATACAAGCGTGACTCTAAGGTCGAAATAATAACAACTGGTTTTTTAAGTCTGAAATAAATATACATGTCTGGTTGATGGAGTTACTAGATACAACTGAATATAAATAAAAGGTACAATGGTGGTCACGATGCGAGTGAACCCACCTACCAAAACAATCACCCGGAAAGGAGCAGCGTGCCAGCAAAGTCGCAACGAAACCTGTACGGCAAAACCTGCAAGAAGATGTAGCACAACGGGGGTGAGTTGCTAACTCGTGAGTAGAAAATATCATAGGGCAGAAATCATATGTATGACTCATCCTAGGTCAATACGATCAGTAATAATATATCCTCAATATGATAAAGTCTGAAGCATGATAAGGTGACAAGGGTAAACATCTATACATAAGTGTAATACCATGTGCTCGTGTCAGTGCTTCAGGTAGCAACATATCATATATATGATGTATGAATGCATGAAAACAGAATACATCTAAATGAGAAAACTGTTTTCTTTATATAATGAGATTTCTGTATATATATAATCGAGGTATTATCAATGAAATCAACATGAAAGCAGTGTCAAGTATCGACACAAAACATAAATCCTAATATCTCAATATCTCAGGCTCTGGCAATCCGGACTGGCCTGTAACCTCGAATCTCAATATCTAGGGCTCCGGCTATCCGTACTGGCCTAAATCATCAAATCTCAATATCTAGGGCTCCGGCTATCCGGACTGGCCCATACTTCGATCGGTATCCTCCGGATATCCATCGAGTCACAAAACAATCACCGGTCAGTAGCGCTCCCCTGTTTCAGGCTCAACGCCATCATCTGCGACCTTCTCGCCCCGGGGTACCGCACCGGGTCCACCATGCACCCACAGACAGTTCCTCCCCCTCCTCGAATCGGGTGTATGATATCACTCAAGAGCCGAGAAAACTCATGGTGGACATATCTCATATCATATCATGAGAAAACCACAACTTTCATTTAAAATGATAATCAGTTTATAAAATCTTTGCGGTTTCTCTAAATCCAGAAATCTCATGGAAATCCGAAATCATAAATCACGATGTAAATAAATAATGAATACTGGGCTCCGACAATCCGGACTGGCCCAAACTATCTCATGGAAAATAAATATATGAATATACATGCATGAGATAACACAGTAAATAAATGCTATATTAAATCTAGCTCACTAATAATATATCGGAACTATCAGCTAACAAGCGATATCAATGAATCAATATTCTCTAAAGTGTGCATGACATGGCAATTACCGATGATGATGTGTGTGAGCCGGCAAGCAGGTGTACGTGGAGCATACGCATTATCGGTAATGGTGCTGGTGTCCTGACAGCATGATTTTGATAATAACTAACGAAAAACACAATATAAGCATGCAATGAGATGCGAACAGCATGAATATGCAGAACATGAATAACAACGCAACATGTACGAATATACAGAAATGAATAGTAAATGCAACAATAAGGAATCTACATTAATACATATGGGTCATATAGTTTTGCCATTTGAAATAACACGAATCGTAGTGTTTAGAAAATAAGGCTACGGTGTTTTTTAAGAAAAGGTACGTCCTTTGAAATATCCGTAGAATCCCTTGGCCTGTCTTTAAAATACTCACGATTCGTTAGTTTTGAAATAGGTATGACCCGAGTCTAGTCTAACATCTACAAGTAAACCACTGGACTAAACTAACAGATTAATCGAAAAGGTAAGGAAACCACCAAAATCTGAGTCGATATATATATATATATATATATATATATATATATATATATATATATAATAGTCGGTGATCCCGCTTCAATAATATCACATACGATACAGTATATAATATGACATTCTCGAGTCAAGAGTGCGGATCTATCATCAATATATAGCTCGTACGGTAAATCCATCATGCGGCATCCCGATCTGGGTATGGGTCGAATATCACATTTATCTCATTATTCATCTGGTATCCTTATCATCACATATCATGAACTGGGGTTTCTGATCTAAGTCTAGTACATACTAATACCATCTACATATGTATATGTGTGTGTATGACAACACATCGCCTAAGGACCCGCTATAACATCATGTCGTATCTCATAATACGAACCATATCACATCACTGATCTCGTGGCATCATGCCTAATCTCATCGACTCATCTCCATGTATCATATAATATCCTCATCATCCATGTATATGTATACGTGTATATATATATATATACACACACATACATAGTCCCATACCTATGTGTTTATATATATATATATATACGCACAAGTAATAAAATGTATGCAAGTGTGTGTGTGTGCATGTATGAAATTCTTAATTCTAGGGTTTCGCAACTAAAACTGTCTAACGACGCTATCATATAATTACACTAAAACTGATCCAAGTTCTTCTAATAACCTTCTTGCAAATAAATAATGCTCCACAAAACACGAATTTGTATATATATACATAATATATCATATGTTATACTACGAACTGCGGGGGTGCTATACGCCATCCACCCGACTTCCCCCGTAGATATATATCTACTCACCTTGATCTTCGCTTGTTGGAGTCGATGACGCCATGCTCATCCTCGTCGTCTCGAAGTCCACGTGGGGGTACCTATATGTCATAACATATCGTGTCGCATTAACATCCAATTCAAAACCAAAACGACACGCTAAAAGCCTATAGGTTAGAACCTACGGACTACGCATGCAAGAATAACCAACAACTCTCGACGATTGACGTATAAACATGAATCGACTGAGATAAAACACAACTACCAAATTCCAATTCATTAAAAGCCGCAAAACGAATTCAGAAACTTCATAAAACACTTCCAGATTTTACCCAAAGTGAAATTAGCCAATTTTGCATACATGGGGGTCTATTTTACTGGATATAAAGCCCTGGACCAAGCACGAATCAAATTGGGAGTACCAAGGACGCAATTTGCGGCCCAAATGCTTAAATCTGCGGCGTGGGTAGGGAGTTTGGGGCTAGGATTTTAGTGGTAGCTTCCTAGGTGCCTGCATGACTCCCTGTGTTTGTTATATAATTCCTACTGTCCCCGGGTGTTAGCAGATCTTTAAATAAGCTCACAATTTCCACAAATTCCTGATATCAGGGTTTCTAGGTTTGGGGTTTGGGGTTTAAGTCTATGGTTTAGTCTATAATACCATCACTACAGGGGTTGTATAGCCTCTACTAACCTCAATTACACCATTACAACTCACAAATCCCTCAAACCCTAACTAGGAATTTCAAAACCTCAATAAACAACATTTAAACACTTCTAAACATATATGGAAGCTAAAGTGAATGTAATACTACTCTAATGGTGGAGAAATTACCTCATTTGGCAACTCAAGAAATTTCTTGAGTTGCCCCAAGTGTCCAAAATCCAATTTTTCTTGGTCCAAAGTGCTTCTAGTGAGCTTGTGCATGTTTTTAGTGAAGCGGAGATGAAGTTTTGATGAGTTTTTAGTGGTTTTTTGAGGGTGTAGAGGAGGGAAGAAGGAGGTGGGAATCCATGAAGAGAGGGGAGAGGAAAAATGAAGAAGGAAATAATGAAGGGGAAGAAGCCATGGTCCAAGGTTAACCCTCACCTCTCTCTCTCTTGCCCATCCCTCTTTGTTTAATATTTTCTTTTCTCTTTTTCTTTTCTTTTGTTTTCTTTCCTCTCATTTTAAAACCCAAACCAAGCATGAAGAATTAAAGAAAAGCCATGATAAAATGTAACAAGTGTTAAATATGGCATTGTGCATGTCATGTGTAAAAAACCGGATTAATGCAAGATTAGCGATATTTAATCGCGATTAGCATTAAAATGAAATATAATTAATCATGAAAGCTTATAATTTTCTTAAATCATATAAAACACCCTCATTTCAGTAATTTCTATAATTTTCCAAATATTTCCTGATTTATCGGTATTTAATTATACTGCATTATTAAAATATTCATAATATTTATTATTTAATTATAAAAATTCCCAAAAATAATATTTTATTTTTCTGAAATATTACATACACATACCTGGACATAGCTACACATATACCTGTAGGGTTCCTAGGCACACTAATGAGGTCTCACAAGTGATCAAACATGTCCAATTCAAATTTTTCCATGTGCCTACAAACCCTAATACGGATCGTTAACTAGATGTATAGGCGATGCAATGCAAGTTAACGAGTTTAACTAAAAGGGAAGGGGCTACAACCTTTGTAGATCCGGTCCTCCACCTCCATAGCTCCGTGATGATGTCCCTCCGCTGTACCCATCGGATCTCGAACTCTCGCGGTGGTTTCATCGAAGAATTGATCGGGCTAGGTCGTCGACTTCGATGCCGAAGATGATCTACGTCGAGGCAACTCAAGATCAAACTCCAACTTCACCAAGTCATGAAACTTGTGAAGAAAACACCCTATACTACTTGGCAAGTGGTAGAGGATGAAGAAATAGGATGTGGGTTCACTTTAGAATTGGATTTCTCACTCTTTTTCTCAAGTTGCCATTGATGGAGGCAGGTTTTTCTTCTTGTTGATGAAGAAGAAGAAGAAGAAGAAAATATGATAAGTCTTTTTTTTTAAAATAGAAAACTAAATGATACTTATCATAATCTCAACCATAGTTAGGTGTAGAGAATTAACTAAGGTTAGGTTGAATGGTTAGGGTTAAGCATGAAAACAAAAATGGCGGACTTATTCAAAGCTTCATGAAGCTTCAACTAGCAAACAAAGAAAGCCACCATGATTTATTTATCTTTCCAAAATGAAAAAATAAATAAATGAATAAGTAAACAAAAACCCTAACCATTAACATAACCATGGTTTAATCCTTTACACAAACCCAAGTTTGCATGTATCATCAAACATGATACAAACAAGTGCACAAAAGCATATCACATATACAACTTTTGTACATCAAGTGAGAAAATCCATTTAAAGTGAACCAATACTAGTTAATGCAAACTAATATATCAAATATATAATTATGCATTAAATCATTAAATCAATACTTGATTTAACGATCCGGTCATATCGCATATAACCGACTAATATCCAATGTATCGGCTTATCGAATCGATTCTTGATTCGATAACTAGGTTATATCGCATACAACAAATCGATACATACATCGCGAGAATGGAATACGGTATCACATACACGCATTATTCTCGGTCCCGCACATATCTCATATACGCTCCTATTTCGTTTCGCTTGAGCCAGGAAACCTCTGTGTAGGACTCTAAAGACTCGTCAATACGCCGGCAGCAGGTGATGATCATATCAAACACCCACAAGCCGCAAGCGGTCTGCTAAACGTAACGGCCACCCGGGTATTGAGCGATCAGAAGATCGATGAGCAAGCCCACTCACACTCCTGTGAATCCAACCAGTAACACTTACCGTACAGTCCGGTCTGTTCGTCTGATATGTCGCATATCTCGCCTAGGGGTGGTAAACGTCAGACCCCAATAGCTCGATAAGTCATGCCGACGTGAGGTCCATAACATTCGTGAAACTACTGATAACTCTTACATGTATATCACTGCAACCCTGGCCAGGGATTTCCTGTTATGGCCAGTCGAACATAGCGCAACATCAACCCCCAATACCGGGAGAGACGAATCCCCTTCTATCGCTCATTGCCTCCATGTGAATCGGGACTGTACCCAAGAACCACCTGTTTGCACGACTCAGTAGAGCCGTGGTAGGGTGGAAATCAAAGCACAGTGGGAGACACACAAGACTCTATGACGATCTCGGGTCAACAGACTAAGCTGTACCAGTGTCACCAGAGAACTGCCATCTGACGTGAGGTATAATACCATCTGGGAGTTCTCGGTGAGTCCGTTCAGTGTACCCAGTCTCCACTGAGCACCCGCATACCATCTCTGATGTCAAACACCAATGGATATGGGATCATCCATCACCCATCACATGGGTGGAGAAGATATACGCTAGTCTACTCTGGAATATCGATGCCCCGTCTCGATATTCCCATGACTAGGAACATTGAAAGATGTACTCATGGACTACCCAGGCCCCACTAGTATGATCTGCATCATAGTCCTGGAAGTCGAGTACACATCCTAAGGGCTTTATCAACATGTAACAGAGAGACAGAAAGCGTACATGTTAAGATAAAGAGCAACCAGATAGCGTACTATCATGTCGAGCAAGAAAGTCCTACCTATATATGTCCCAGCATCCACTACTATATACATCCAATGTACAGTAATGGCCTCTAGGGCATACATATAACTAACAATCTCCTACTTGCACTAGGGCCATCTGTAGCAGTAGTTGTAGTATCTAATACTCAACCATCCCTTAAAAGTCTCTCTTTGGGAAAAGGCCTTTGTGAGTGAATCCGCCGTGTTGTCCTCTGAGTCTACTCTCCTAACCTCGATCACCTTGGAGATCATCTATCTCCATGATCAGGTGATGCTGCCTCAGAATATGTCTGGGTCACTGATGGGACCGGGGTTCCTGGGCCAAAGCCACACTTCCATTGTCACACAATGGTGGGAACCTAGTTCATCTTATGAACCAATATACACCCAAACTGCCTCTTTGGTTGTATCTTTAATAGCGATGTTACCAGCCTTTATCGTTTAGTTTGCCACAGTATCTAGCTTGGAACTCTTCCAACATACCGTCCCTTTACCAAGGGCAAAGACAATGCCTGCGACTGACACTCAGTCGTCCTTATCACCCTGGAACGTTTCCAGTGATTCTCCCCAGGATCGATTGATACAATTTCACTACATCTAGTGAGAATCCTAGCATCCAATTAGATCTATCTCACAGATCCAAAACCCAGGATTTAGGAGGTATCACTTTATCCTATATGGAGAATCCATGTGATAAGCGGAGATTGACCGTGCGTAGCATAGGAAACTCTTTTCTTATCAAGAGTATGTTGTCCACGTACAATACGAGGATAACCACCTTACTCTCTACTACCGTTTTGTATATACAAGGTTCGTCTACCATTTTGATGAAGTCAAACACTTCGACTACCACATCAAAACAGACGTTCCAACTTCGCGATGCCTGCTTTATTCTGTAAAGCAACTTGCACACGTTTCCGCTGCTCCCACTGTTTTCGAAGCCCTCTGGCTGTGTTCTTATAGACGTTCTCTTCTAAATCACTATTTAGAAAAGTAGTCATGGCACCCAACCACCAGATATCGTAGTCATGGTATGTAGCAATGGCAAGTAGGATCTGGATGGACTTAAGCACAGTCCCTGGAAAAGGTTTCATCATTATCCACGCCTGGTTGATGACGAAAACCTTTAACAAGTCTAGCTTTGAAAGTTTCAACTTTTCCATCTACACCAAGTAATCTTCTCAAGATATACTTGCTCCTGATGGGGATTTAACCCTTCAGATATTGCAACCAAAGTCCATACTTTGTTGGTGTACATGGATTCCATCTCTGATCGCTAAGCATCCAGCCATTCTTACAGAGTCCCTACTCTCGATGGCCTGCTCGAAAATAGTTGGGTCATCATCTCATGATGCATTCCTCGCTCCCACTGTCATCGAGAAACCGAGGTATCTCTCAGGCGGATGAGGAACCCTACTAGATCGGCGGAAAGGCTGAGGTTCGTCGGGAGCTATTGAATCCTTTGGTTCTGTCAAATCATCAGCTGTAGTTTTGTATAGCTGGAACCTTTCCAGTTCTACAGAACTGACCTTGCCTCGATCTTGTCCGGATTTTGCTTTAGACATAGGCCGGACAACCCCAACTAACTTAAGAGATAGGCTCTTCCCATACCATATCTCATATGGAGTGGTAGGCACTGATTTGATTCGAACCTAATTCAATAGGTATGCAGCTTCTCAAGTGCACAACCCCAAAAGGGAATAGGTAACTCAGTAGTACTCATCATAGAGCACACTATATCCAATATGGTGCGATTGCTCCGCTTCGATATACCGTTGTGCAGTAGTGTATTCAGAGTAGTAATACTGAGAGAGAATCTCATTTTCCTTTAGAATAGTCCAGGAATGCCTTGCACAAGTATTCTCTTTCCT
The DNA here is from genome assembly GCA_030015575.1 of Agapanthus africanus. Lineage (NCBI taxonomy): Eukaryota > Viridiplantae > Streptophyta > Magnoliopsida > Asparagales > Amaryllidaceae > Agapanthus > Agapanthus africanus. Next base: position 297,869,250 of record CM057347.1, read on the forward strand.
GATCTTATCATAGGACATAATACTTATACCCGGTTTTTGGTTCTCTACTTCTAGCTTATATTCTGTGAATATCTCAAAAAGTTCAGACTTGTGTTTCAACAGGAACATATGTCTGAATCTTGAGAGATTATCAGAGAACGTAATGAAGTATAAAGAACCAGTCCTGGTATTTGTAGACAGGAGACCTTACATACATCATCATGTATCAGTCCTAAGAGTTCATTAACTCTTTCTCTGTTTTCAATAAGCAGAGCTATGGTCCTCTAATCTTTGTGACAAGACTGGCAAGTTTCATAAGATGTAAATTCAAACTGATTTAAATATGCATCTAAAATATAACTTCAGCCAGTCGGGTCGCATTGATATGACCTGGTCTACAATGCCTCAAGAAGGATTGGTTCATTTCTGAACTCTTCCTCTTGTGTGTGTTCTGTATACTAGGAACTGTAGTTTGATTTAGAACATCAATGATTTTAGATAACGTGCCTGAACCGATCAACTTTTGATATAGGAAATGTTCAAAACATTATCCATCAATACAAAATTATATCCTTCTTTACTAATAAAGAGACTGATATGATTTTGTATATCAGGTTCGGTATCTAATAACATTCGTTCAGAATCAATGTATTGGTAATACAGGGTGACAGTGACCAACAGACTTGGCTGCAACACTTGCCCCATTTTCTGTCTCATGAAACTTATTACCCGTTCTCAGTTTTTCTACCTTTTTGTAGCCCTATGTAACAGATTACATATCTGGGATCCTGATCCGGTATCAAATACCCAGGATACAGAGGATACTGAGAAACAGTTCTTTGTAATGAACACACCCGAAGGAGATGCATCTCATGCACTTTCTTCGTTTGGGCGGCATAGGAATTCTGGTATTCCCCTATTTCCTGCTCGGTCTTATAACAATTATAAGTTGGAGCGGGACCAACGTTCCCCAGCTCAGTATAACAAGCGGGTTCGGTCAATACATCCATATTATTATCTTGATTAAGGCGTGATATGGTCGCTACCTGGAGAGAGAGAGAAGAAAACACTCAGCGTGCGCTCTTGCAAGATCAGATTGGTTATATATTTTATCTAATCAGGATGGCTCCCACTGTTTTTACCAAATCTTCCTTCAAACCTTAAAAGGAAAGACTAGCCGGGATTAATTAAACTCTACAAGTTCGCCAATCTTTCAGCCAGGCCATTGTCGGTACTTTGAGGGAGGTTCCCCGTGCTTTTGCACGGACCTAATTACAGTAAACCTCGTTTTCCCAGAGGCGTAAACCCATTGACACCTTTCTAGACACCTACTTGATCGGCTAATTGTAAAGTGCAAAACTCTCCCAGGAGTAACAATTACTCGTAGTGGGTATCGGGATCCAACTATCACATAGAAGGTATGCAATCTCATTGCAAATTTCAACACTTGAAACTCCCGATAAAGGTTTTTACCCCTAGCACCTATGACCTTAACTAAGGTCAACAAATCATAAGTACTAGTCAAGTTCTACCCGTCATTTCGTGATTAATTAGACCCACCCACATGACCCTTAACTAAGGTCAACAAAGTCACGCGACTGTCCTAACTAATCGCATCATATGCGGTGTAGGAAGACATCACTTAGCTACCGTACATTGTGCCTTGACTATGGTCAACAAACACAGCACGGATACTAAGTACTCTACTTCCTAAAATGACGGAGGGTTGCGAATGGTTTTTGTGAAAACCTTTAACGCTTTGAACTTGATCTCGTTGCGGAATCAAATGGTTTTTAAATGGAATGTTTTTGAGGCTTTTCTAGTTTTGCTAAAGGGGTCACTCCCGGTGAAGGGATCGTCGGCCCTTTCCTCGTCGAATGAGGTGCGGGATATATCATATATATCACTGTGCAAAGCAAAAACTATAGAAGCGATCAAAAGACAAACCGAGGGTTATAGCATCTGCCAGTTATTGCTAAAGGAGTCACTCCCGGTGAAGGGATCTCGGTCCTTTCCTCATCGAATAAGGTGCAGGATGTTCTACAATGAACACCGCGATGCAAAGCAAGAACTGTAGCTACCTGTTTTATTTTTGAAATTCGATTCCACAACATCAATTAGGTTTATTTTCTTTCATTAATCTCATTAATGAATATCCCATCATTTAAGTCCACCTAAACATCACAGATAAATATAACGTATGCTTATGCCATCCGCATTCGCCTCAATGTCCCGTCTGCACCGTTAGGTTAGGTAACTAACGCCAGAGCGAGGCAGGGCTAGCGCGGGTGTAAAACATAAGCAACGTCTATATAATATATCATATATACTATATGTAATATCTATCTGAACACATCACATGATCACATCACAGATAACGCAGCAGAAAATATCATATGAAATATTGGATATACTAGGACGTCCGTGTTTTCAATACGAGCCAGTATAAAACACGGATTCCACGGTCGTGATGAATAGCCAATCCCACACCCCTAGACCCCTACGAGAGCGGCAAGCAACGCTACCAATTCTAGGGTTAGGAGACCCGGACTCGACTCCTCGAGATGGTCTTCCACTGGACCCTAGAGCCCGGTTACTTGTGCTCCCCTCCTTGGGTCTATCCAAATGCGGAAAAGTAAATAATATACAAACGGTGACATCATCCGCAACCTGGAAGTGCCCCAATAAAAGAATATTACATACAAGATTTTACATGAATGAAAATGAAAAACACTCATCTCACATAAAAACCCCCGGCTATTCAAACACGACGATCCAATATAACATATCCAGCAACACATAACATCATATGTCATCAACGTAAGTAAACATGCGTATCCCAATTGTCGTTGACATATAGCAACGAAACCGGCGATATCACATATTACACTTACGGTCGCAGAAAAGAATGTGTAAAACTACAACAGTTGGAATCCGCAACCTCTTTAGACATCACATGCCTAATCAAATGAAATACTTAGACATCGCATGCCTAACAATTATAAACCCCGCATTTTAGTCTCATTATCGAAAACTCTTTTCAATATCAAGTCGGGCAATTCAACAAGATTCCCGACATTCTGATCGAATGCTCGTCACAAACTTTAGTAGGCGGCCGCACCCCCGACGCCGTCGACGAAGTGCACCAAGGTGGAACACAGCTGCCGCGAGCACCCGAACGGATGCTTTCGGCGACGGGGTTCTCCTACAGTCACTTGGTCGGGGCTCTGGGGTGTAGCTGTCTATTAAGTTTACCCGGCGAGTATCCGCGTACGCTACGTGATTGCGACAGACTTTTGATCATATCAAAATTCCGTGGCAACCGATCAAGTGAGACTAAACTGCTATGTTTATAACATTCATTCGGTTATCTCATAACTACTTGTGAATTCCAAATGTTGTATCACATTCCAGGTAAATAGAAAATGTTAAACTTTCCGATCGAACAATCGAACACCCAAGTTTTCCCGAAACAGCTCAACACATGAAATAAGTTTAAAAACATTCATTTCGTGCCTCAGTACCAACGGTTCAGCCGTAGAAGGGTCAAGCCAACGCCTCACATGTGGCACGCCGTACTGCCCCAAACCCTAGGGTTCCAAGGGCAGTTCAAGATGGTCACATAATCGAGTTAAGGCTTGTTGTCTTCTAGAGGGACCATCGCGTTACTTGCACTACTTAGAACGTCGTTAAACTACGGAAAAATCCAACAATTGAAAATTTCCTGGCAGGGGAAAAAGTGGGTATTTATATCCGGTCGAACTTTTTAACATATTCTAAAATTATCCGGAAAAACACATAGACAAAATTTGATAATCCGATCGAATCTACGAACTCCCAATACAACCCAGAAAACTCAACTCTTGAGTAGAAGTTAAAAATTCCCAGAAAATCCAGCACCAAAATATAAGAATTACTGTGCAAAATTCAATTGAAGAAGCGACTAAGTGGCCGCGGAACCTCCGCATTAGCCATGCTAATGCCGCGGTTCCGCCGCGCTTTGATGGAATCAGGAGTACGGGCTTCACAGTAATTCTTACATTTTCCTGCTGATTTTTCTGCATATTTTTAATTCCCAAAAATCCCTGATTTCAAAAAATGTACAGAGAGCAATTTGAGATTAGGGTTTCGGTTCGATCGGACTTCTAACTCCGTCTACGCATCGCCTAAGGCTCTAGCTAGGCTCTGATACCACTGTAGGTCAGGCAGCCACCCCATCCAATGGGGTCGCCGTGGCACCAACGGGTCCCTCAGCCGCTACTTTTTAAGCATGCCCCCTCGCGAGGACTACAACCCGTCGGAACACCTTCCGGTCTCGGGACACCCTGGAGGTAAGAGCCTATGCTTCGCCACACTGTCACACAGTGAGAACCCCCCATAGGTCGACATCCAATGCCTAGTAGCTCTGATACCACTGTAGGGTTCCTAGGCACACTAATGAGGTCGCACAAGTGATCAAACATGTCCAATTCAAATTTTTCCATGTGCCTACAAACCCTAATACGGATCGTTAACTAGATGTATAGGCGATGCAATGCAAGTTAACGACTTCAACTAAAAGGGAAGGGGCTACAACCTTTGTAGATCCGATCCTCCACCTCCATAGCTCCGTGATGAAGTCCCTCCGTTGTACCCATCGGATCTCGGACTCTCGTGGTGGTTTCATCGAAGAATTGATCGGGCTAGGTCGTCGACTTCGATACCGAAGATGATCTACGTCGAGGCAACTCAAGATCAAACTCCAACTTCACCAAGTCATGAAACTTGTGAAGAAAACACCCTATACTACTTGGCAAGTAGTAGAGGATGATGAAATAGGAAGTGGGTTCACTTTAGAATTGGATTTCTCACTCTTTTTCTCAAGTTGCCATTGATGGAGGCAAGTTTTTCTTCTTGTTGATGAAGAAGAAGAAGAAGAAAATATGATAAGTCTTTTTTTTAAAATAGAAAACTAAATGATACTTATCATAATCTCAACCATAGTTAGATATAGAGAATTAACTAAGGTTAGGTTGAATGGTTAGGGTTAAGCATGAAAACAAAAATGGTGGACTTATTCAAAGCTTCATGAAGCTTCAACTAGCAAACAAAGAAAGCCACCATGATTTATTTATCTTTCCAAAATGAAAAAATAAATAAATGAATAAGTAAACAAAAACCCTAACCATTAACATAACCATGGTTTAATCCTTTACACAAACCCAAGTTTGCATGTATCATCAAACATGATACAAACAAGTGCACAAAAGCATATCACATATACAACTTGTGTACATCAAGTGAGAAAATCCATTTAAAGTGAACTAATACTAGTTAATGCAAAGTAATATATCAAATATATAATTATGCATTAAATCATTAAATGAATACTTGATTTAACGATCCGGTCATATCGCATATAACCGACTAATATCCAATGTATCGGCTTATCGAATCGATCGTTGATTCGATAACTAGGTTATATCGCATACAACAAATCGATACATACATCGCGAGAATGGAATACGGTATCACATACACGGATTATTCTCGGTCCCGCACATATCTCATATGCGCTCCTATTTCGTTTCGCTTGAGCCAGGAAACCTCTGTGTAGGACTCTAAAGACTCGTCAATACGCCGGCAGCAGGTGATGATCATATCAAACACCCACAAGCCGCAAGCGGTCTGCTAAACGTAACGGCCACCCGGGTATTGAGCGATCAGAGGATCGACGAGCAAGTCCGCTCACATTCCTGTGAATCCAACCAGTAACACTTACCGTACAGTCCGGTCTGTTCGTCTGATATGTAGCATATCTCGCCTAGGGGTGGTAAACGTCAGACCCCAATAGCTCGATAAGTCATGCCGACGTGAGGTCCATAACATTCGTGAAACTACTGATAACTCTTACCAGTATATCACTGCAACCCTGGCCAGGGATTTCCTGTTATGGCCAGTCGAGCATAGCGCAACATCAACCCCCAATACCGGGAGAGACGAATCCCCTCCTATCGCTCATTGCCTCCATGTGAATCGGGACTGTACCCAAAAACCACCTGTTTGCACGACTCAGTAGAGCCGTGGTAGGATGGAAATCAAAGCACAGTGGAAGACACACAAGACTCTATGACGATCTCGGGTCAACAGACTAAGCTGTACCAGTGTCACCAGAGAACTGCCATCTGACGTGAGGTATAATACCATCTGCGAGTTCTCGGTGAGTCCGTTCAGTGTACCCAGTCTCCACTGAGCACCCGCATACCATCTCTGATGTCAAACACCAATGGATATGGGATCATCCATTGCCCATCACATGGGTCGAGAAGATATATGCTAGTCTACTCTGAAATATCGATGCCCCGTCTCGATATTCCCACAACTAGGAACATTGAAGGATGTACTCATGGACTACCCAGGCCCCACTAGTATGATCTGCATCATAGTCCTGGAAGTCGAGTACACATCCTAAGGGCTTTATCAACATGTAACAGAGAGACAAAAAGTGTACATGTTAAGATAAAGAGCAACCAGATAGCGTACTATCATGTCGAGCAAGAAAGTCCTACCTATATATGTCCCAGCATCCACTACTATATACATCCAATGTACAGTAATGGCCTCTAGGGCATACATATAAGTAACAATACCTAGAGGGTATTACATCATTATTGACATGTATATACACATGCCTGGACATAGCTACACCTATACCTAGAGGGTATTGCATCATTATTGACATGTATATACACATACCTGGACATAGCTACTATACCTAGATGGTATTGCATCATTATTGACATGTATATACACATACCTGGACATAGATACACCTATACCTAAGGGTATTACATCATTATTGACAGGTGTATACACATATGAGATATAGCTACATGTGCATCAAACGTACATACTTACATGTACACCCTTATACCTTGCTGTAGCCACATGTTCGCTTTTATATGATGTTGCGTTGGATTTTGGAGAAATTAGGAACCGCATGATATATTTACTAACTTGTTGCATTTAAATAGCATTTTTCCTTTATATGCTCATATTACTGTTTTATGTTCCATATATTATATTTCATGGATTTACGCATTGTGATATGGATTTCATATGATGTTTTCTGGATGTTTTACTCCTGATGATATATATCAGTAGTATGGGACGCTGTTATATATGTATATATATATATATATCAGTGGTATGGGACGTTGTTATATATGTACATATAATATATATATGTACATATAATATATATATATATATTAATATATATATATATATCACCATAATGATCTATGCAAGTATTTTTATTCATTACTTGATGTTTTCTGGATTCGTGGTATTTTCATAAAATTATGCATTGTTTGAAAAACCCGGTTTCTCTTGATATGATATTTCGATGCGTCCACCATGAGATTTCTCGGTTCTTAGATTTTTGATATATACCCAATGCGAGAAGTGGAATGGGCCGTGTACGGGTACATGGTGGAGTCCGGTATGGTTCACCGGGGCAAGAAGATCGCAGGTGATGGCAATGAGCCTGGCAGGCTGGCTAGTACCTACCGGTGATAGTATTTGGATTCGGCGGTTATCGTGCGGATACCGACCGGAGTCATGAGATGTACGGACATGACATCAGAGCCAGTCGTAGTGACGGCACCTGACACATGAGTATTTTCGTGTCGATACTGGACACGGGTTTCATGATGTTTCGAGTGTCGATGTTAAATACTCAGGTTCCATGATTTTGATGTGTCATTGAGGGACACACACACATACATATATACACACAGGTATAGTTTTCATGATGTTTTCGGATGTCGATGTTGGACACTCAGGTTCCATGAGACTTACAGGATATGAGGGCCGACCTGAGGATGCGGTGCCTATGGTATTGGGATTTGGAGTGTCATTGATGGACACTAGCTTCTCCATGATGAGGATTCCGTGTTGATGATATGTTTTATCCCATACTCAGCATTTATTTGATATGCATTTCTTCATGTTTTAGCAGTACCTGATAGAGTACCTTTCATAACTGTTGCATATACATAGTGTTATTTATTGCTATCAGCTTGCATGTGATAGATTACCGCAGTACATGCATACCTGTGATTACCTGCATATGTTATTTACTATTCACGAGTTGGCAACTCACCCCCGTTGTGCCATAGTGTTTGCAGGTGTCCCTTAGAGCAGTCGTGGTAGGGCTTCTTCATCACATCGTATTATCTTTTGCAGCGGATACCGCTACGGCTGACTGTGTGCAGTTTTGCTATAGGTGGGTTTTGCGGTTATCCGATGATGCTCATTTGTATATTCGTTGTATCTAGTACTCTCCATATACTACTTCATGTTTTGACTTAGAGATGAGTTGTGAGGACGATATTGGATATTATTTTATGACTATGGATGTCTTTTATGCTGTTTCACTTTATATCGTCCATTTCTTCGCTACGGTGTCGTATATCTGTTGTGGTGGTTGTTTCCGCCTTTGGGCGTGGATTTGCTCCCGTTTGGGGATGCTTTACTTATATTCTATGTTGTACCCGTTTTCGGGGCTAACTTTTACAAAGGTGGTGCTGCCTAAATTTTTAAGAAAGTAAATTTTGACTTTAAAGAATTTTTACATGAGATTCCCAAAAGCTTTTGACAATGTTCTTATCACTTACTACTTTTGATGGTTTAGATTTGCTGGGTTTTTGGCTTACTTGAATTGTGTTACGTCTGTAGACGTTACGTAGTTTAAGTGCCGTCACGTGCCAAATTTCGAGTCGTGACAAAGTTGGTATCAGAGCGCTAGGTTTTACCTTTCGGAGTGTAGGATGACCTTGGTATAATGGAGTAGGTACCTTAAGCAGAGTGACGTAGCGTGTGTATGTCCACGGCATACTTACGACACGGTACTCCGCCAAAGTGACCTAAGTACTTATTGCTTGAAATTCCTTTCATGATTATACATATCCTTGTGATTCGATTTCTGTGTTCATATCGAATCCTATTTCCATTTCTAGCCATTTGCCGCCGATGACTATGAGGGCTCAGAGAGAGGCAGCGAGAGCCGAGGTCAGAATTGACTCGTTTGGAACGAGGACAGACCAGGACGGCACGCTCGTTGTACAGGAGTAGATTGACCTGCCTTCGATAGATCGTATCACTAAGCTTGAGGCAGATGTGCAGGACTTGCGCCAGATTATGGGATCGTTGGTTGACGCCAGTCGAGCGCAGCGACAGGAGGTTGCCACCCCTGTTACCCAGTTATTCCTTGCTATCAGCACACAGCGTTGTATCACGTATATCGCAGCAGTGGACGCAGCCCTACTAGACGAGGCACGTCTTCTCGAGACTTTGGAAGTTTCAGGATCGAGGAGGAATCGTACAAGTGTATCAGCCCAGAGACAGATGCTTAGACACCGCGACAGATTTTGTTCGGTTTGCGAGAGTAGCAGAGGCTTGGGACGAGAAAAGTTATTTAGCTCTTATCCCCAGGAGGGTCAGCAGCCATCGTATGGATATTTCTGGTGCGGGAGTTTCCATCACCTCGTCAGAAATTGTACTGTGGTACGCCTGAGGAGGGCAGCCGTACCATATGTTACCCTACCACCTTCACCTCAGGGAGAGTTGCCTTTTGCGCCTGTAGCCGGGATCTTTGCTAGATTATTAGGGTTTAACATGCAAGAAGATAACTTTTATCTAAGTGTGAGGGATTACAACCTTTGTAGTCCGCTCCTTCACTCCACAAGCTCCGAGTAGAAGTCCCTTTGCCGCGATCCACGATCTCCCGGACTCATGAGAGGCTCCACGACTCGAACGATCCATGCTAGCTCGAAGTATTCCAAATCTCCGATGATCTACCTTGAAGTTTCTACGACTCAAGCTTTCTCACTCGAAAGAGAAGAACACACTAATCCCATGGGCTAGATGAGATGAGGATGAGAGAGTAGTAATTTTTGCTTTCTTTTTAAATCATTTTCTCATTTTATTTCATCACTTAAGCAAAACTAGCAAGCTTTCTTGAAGAAGGAAGAAGATGATAATGAAAAGATAATGATATATCTTTCTTTTGTGATGAATAGAATATAAACCATATGATTGAATTGTAAACCATGGTCAAGAATGAGTGGCTAGGATTTTGTAGAGAAATAACTAGAGTTAGGGTTTGGTTGAGTTAAAGAATGTGTCATCCATAAAGATCTTAAGAATGACAAAAGAAAAAGCTTCTAGAAGATGCATGAAGCTACTAACCATAATCAAACCCTAATCTCAATTAATCATCCTTAAACATGTTTAACAATTAATCATATCATGTCACAATAATATATATCACATATATATTATATATTTGCAACAAAAGAAAATAATACAATTAACATATATCGCATATATATCAATGTATCATCCACTGAGAAAATGAAATAATAAAGCGAGCCAATATTAGATAATGTAATACAATATATCATATATATTATAATACATTAAATCATCGAATCAACACTTGATTCGACGATCCGGCTATATCGAATATTACCGACTAATATATCATGTACCGATTCATCGAATCAACACTTGATCCGATGACCCGGTTCATATCTAAATATCCTGAGAATATAATACGGTATCCCATATCGCATTATTCTCGTTCCTGCGCATATCACATATGCGCCACTACTCCGTTTCGCCTGAGCCAAGAAACCTCTGTGTAGGACTCTGAAGAATCGTCAATACGCCGGTAGCAGGTGATGATCATATCAAACACCCACAAGCTGCAAGCGGTCAGCTAAACGTAACAGCTACCCAGGTATTGAGCGATCAGAAGATCAACAAGCCAGCCTGTGCGTTCTCCTGTGAATCCAACTAGTAACACTCCCGTACAGTCCGGTCTGTTCGTCTGATATGTCGCATATCAAGTCTAGGGGTGGTATACGTCAAACCCCAGTAACCGATAAGTCGTGTCGATGTGTGGCTCATAACGGGTCGAGAAACTACTAGTAACACTTACCAGTAAATCTCTATATCAGCCCTGGCCAGGGACTTCCAGTTATAGCCAATCGAACACAGCACAACATCAACTCCCTATACCGGGAGAGACGAATCCCCTCCTATCGCTCATTGCCTCCATGTGATTCAGGACTGTACCCAAAAGCCACCGTTTTGCACGCCCTCTTGGACGTGGTAAGGTGGAAATCAAAGCACAGTGGGAATCACACAAGACTCTATGACGATTTCGGGTCTACAGACTACCCTGTACCAGTGTCACCGGAGAACTGCCATCTGACTGTGGTATATCACCATCTGGGAGTTCTCGGCGAGTCCGTCCAGTGTACCCAGTCTCCACTGAGCACCCGTACACCATCTCTGATGTCAAACACCGATGGATATGGGATCATCCATCGCCCATCATATGGGTCAAGATGCGCATACGCTAGTCTACTCTGGTGTATCGATGCCCTGTCTCGATATACCCTCGACTAGGAACAGTTATAGGATGTACTCATCGACTACCAAGGCCCCACTAGTATGATCTCATCATAGTCCCAGTAGTCGAGTACAGATCCTAAGGGCTTTATCAACATGTGAGAGAAAAACAGTAAACCAATACAAGTCAACATGTTAAGATAAAGTGAAACCAAATAGCATACTATCATGACGAGCAAGAAAGTCATCTCTATATATATCCAAGCATCCATTATAATATACATCATATGTACAACAATGGCCTCTAGGGCATATACATAACTAACAATCTCCCACTTGCACTAAGGCCAGCTGCTGTAGTATCTCATACCTAGCATCCCGAATAATCTCTCAAACTGTATCTGGGGAATAGCCTTCGTGAATGGATCCGCAGTGTTGTCCTTCGTATCTACTCTCCTGACCTCGATCTCCCGGCGATCAACTATCTCCCTGATCAGGTGATACCGCCTCAGAATATGTCTGGACTTCTGATGGGACCTGGGTTCCTTGGCCAAAGCCACAGCTCCATTGTTATCGCAATACAGAGGTATTGGATGCTCAATGGATGGAACCACACCAAGTTCACTAATGAACTTCTTGATCCAGACAGCCTCTTTGGCAGCATCGTTGGCAGCGATGTATTCAGCCTCCATCGTCGAGTCTGCAACGGTATCCTGTTTGGAACTCTTCCAACATACCGCCCCTCCATTGAGGGTAAAGACAAAACCCGAATGCGACTTAGAGTCGTCCTTATCACTTTGGAAGCTGGAATCGGTAAAGGACCCCACCTGGAGTTCTCCATTACCATACACCAAGAACATCTCCTTAGTCCTTCGCAAGTACTTGAGAATGTTCTTCACAGCTGTCCAGTGACTCTCTCCAGGATCTGCTTGATACCGACTCACTACACTTAGTGAGTATGCTACATCGGGTCTGGTACATAGCATCGCATACATGATAGAGCCTACTGCCGAAGCATAGGGTATCCCTTGCATGCGAGTTCTCTCCAAATCAGTCTTGGGAGACATCTCTTTGGAGAGAGTGAGTCCAGAGATCGTGGGCTGATTCCCACGTTTGGATTCTTCCATACTAAACCTCTTTAGTATGGTGTCAATGTACCTGGATTGGGACAATCCCAGTATCCATTTAGATCTATCTCTATAGATCATGATTCCCAATATGCAGGAGGCATCACCTAGATCTTTCATCGAGAATCTCTGTGATAAGAAGAGTTTGACTGATTGCAGCATAGGAATATCATTTCCTATCAAGAGTATGTCATCCACGTACAATATGAGGAAGACAACCTTACCCTCTGCTACCTTCTTATAGATACAAGGTTCATCTATATTTTTGATGAAGTCAAACTCTTTGACTACAACATCAAAACAGATGTTCCAACTCCGCGATGCTTGCTTTAACCCATAAATGGATTTAAGCAGCTTGCACACCTTTCCGCTGCTCCCACTATCTACGAAGCCCTCTGGCTGAGTCATGTACACGCACTCTTCTAAATCACCGTTTAGAAAGGCGGTCTTAACATCCATTTGCCAGATTTCATAGTCATGGTATGCAGCAATGGCAAGTAAGATCCGGATGGACTTAAGCATAGCCACTGGAGAAAAGGTTTCGTCATAATCCACACCTGGTCGTTGACGAAAACCCTTTGCTACAAGTCTAGCTTTGAAAGTCTCAACTTTTCCATCTACACCAAATTTCTTTTTAAAAATCCACTTGCTCCCAATGGGTTTTACCCCTTCAGGAGCATTTTCCAAAATCCATACTTTATTGGTGTACATGGATTCCATCTCATATCGCATTGCATCCAGCCATTTCACGGAGTCACCACTCGTGATGGCCTGCTCGAAACTAGTCGGGTCATCATCATCCATGATACAATCCTCGCTTCCACCATCAATGAGAAAACCGTAGTATCTCTCAGGTGGACGAGAAACCCTACTAGATCGGCGGAGAGGCTGGGGTTCGTCGGGTACTACTAAATCCTCTGGTTCCACTAAATCTTCGGTTGCAGTTTGTGTTGCTGGAACTTCTTCCAGTTCTACCTCTTCGCCACTAATTTCTTTTGTAAGAAATTCCTTTTCTAAAAAGGTGGCATGTCGAGAAACAAACACCTTTTGTTCCTCGCGATGGTAGAAAAGATATCCATGTGAATGTTTGGGATATCCCACAAACTTGCATAGAACTGACCGTGCCTCGAGTTTGTCTGGATTTTGCCTTTTGACATAGGCCAGACAACCCCATATCTTAACTCGTTTAAGACATGGTCTCTTCCCACTCCATATCTCATATGGTGTGGTAGGTATAGATTTAGTTGGAACTTGATTCAATAGGTATGCTGCTGTCTCCAGTGCATGCCCCCAGAAGGAAATAGGTAACTCAGCTGTACTCATCATCGAGCGCACCATATCTAATAGGGTGCGATTCCTCCGCTCAGATACACCGTTGTGCTGTGGTGTATAAGGTGGAGTAAGCTGATAGAGAATCCCATTCTCTTTTAGATAATTTAGGAACTCACTGCTTAAGTATTCACCTCCTCGATCAGATCGAAGAATCTTAATACTCTTGCCCGTTTGATTCTCTACTTCGTGCTTATATTCTCTGAATTTCTCAAAAGCTTCAGACTTGTGTTTCATCAGGAACACATATCCGAATCTTGAGAGATCGTCAGTGAATGTAATGAAGTAGGAAGAACCGTTCCTGGCATGCGTAGACATGGGACCGCATACATTACTATGTACCAGTCCTAAGAGTTCAGTAACTTTTTCTCCGTGTCCACTAAACGGAGCTTTGGTCATTTTTCCTTTGAGACATGAATGGCAAGTATCATAAGATGATAATTCGAACGAATTCAAATAACCATCTTTATGTAACTTAGCCAGTCGTGTCGTATTGATATGACCAAGTCTACAATGCCACAAGTAGGATTCGTTCATATCTGAACTTTTCCTCTTGTGTGTGTTTTGTATATTCAGAACTGTATTCTGATTTAGAATGAATATGCCATTATGTAACGAGCCTGATGCAATCAACTTTTGATTTAGGAATATGTTCATAACATTATCCTGTACTACAAAATTATATCCCTCTTTACTCAATAAAGAAACTGATATAATGTTGCACATCATGTTCGGTATATAATAGCACTCATTTAGAATCAGTGTATTACGACTTGGTAATACAAGGTGATATTCGCCAACTGCTTTGGCTACAATACTTGCACCGTTCCCTACTTGAACGGAATGATCACCTTTTCCCAGTTCTCTACCTTTGCGTAGCCCATGTAACTGTTTACATATGTGGGATCCTGATCCGGTATCTAATACCCAGGACGTAGGGTGAACTGAGAAACAATTCTCAATAACTAACACACCCGAAGAAGATGCATCAACATGTATGTTCTTTTGGGCGGCGTGAGAATCCAGATATTCTTCTATTTCCTGTTCAGTCTTATAACTCTTATAAGAAAGAACGGGTCCAACATTCCCTAGCTCAGTACAATAATTAGGTTTAGTCAATACATCCATATTATTATCTTGATTATGGCCTGAAATGGTCGCTACCTGGAGAGAGAGAGAGAAGAAAACACTTTAGCGTATGCTCTTGCAAGATTAGATTGGTTATTATCTTATCTAATCAGGATGTCTCCCACTGTTTTTATCAAATCTACCTTAAAACCCTTAAAAGGTAAGATTAGCCGGGATTAATTACACCCTACAATTTCGTCAATCTTTCAGCCAGATCAGTGTCGGTACTTTGAGGGAGGTTCCCCGTGCTCCCGCACGGACCTAATTAATGTAAACCTCGTTTTCCCAGAGGCGTAACCTCGTTAACACTTTTCTAGACACCTACTTGAATGACTAATTGTCCTGTGTAAAACTCTCCCAGGAGTAACTCTTACTCGCAGTGGGTATCGGGATCCAACTATCTCATAGGAGGTATGCAATCTCATTGCAAATTTCAACACTTGAAATTCCCGATAATGCTTTTGCCCCTAACCCCTATGACCTTGACAAAGGCCAACAAACCATAGGAAGCTAGTCAAGTTCAACCCGTCATTTCTTGATTGAAATTAAACCCACCCGCACGACCCTTAACAAAGGCCAACAAGGTCGTACGAATACCCTAATCCAATCACATCATATGTTTAAACAGATAAGTACCAGTTAGCTACCGCACACTACGCCTTGACAAAGGCCAACAAACGCAGCACGAATACTAAATAGTCTTTATCTGAAATGACGGAGGGCTACGCAGGTTTTTCAGAAAACCCTGAGCGTAATGAACTTGATATCATCGTAGAATCGAGTGAAGTTTTGAAAAGGAGTGTTTTTGAGGCTTTTCTTAGTTTCGCTAAAGGGGTCACTCCCGGTGAAGGGATCGTCGGCCCTTTCCTCATCGAATAAGGTGCAGGATATATCATATATACCACTGTGCAAAGCAAAACACTAAAAGCAATCAAAAGACAAACCGCGTTTTGTAGCATCTGCCAGTTTTGCTAAAGGAGTCACTCCCGGTGAAGGGATCTCGGTCCTTTCCACATCGAATAAGGTGCAGGATATATCGTATATATCACTGTGCAAAGCAAAACTGTAGCTACCCTTTTTATAAAGTTTTGATTCTACAACATCTTTAGGTTTCTTTTCTTTTATTAATCTCATTAATAAAAATCCCATCAGCTTATGCTTCCTAAGCATCACAGAAGAAACGAAAGCAGTAATATTTATATATCAGCATATATATATAATAGGCATTCGTCTCAGGCAGTAATATGATCTCATCACAGAACATTGCAGCAGAAGAACATATATGAAATATTGGATATACTAGGACGTCCGTGTTTTCAATACGAGCCTGTATAAAACACGGATTCCACGGTCGCGGCGAATAGCCAAACCCACATCCCAAGACCCCTACGAGAGCGGCAAGTAACACTGCCAATTCTAGGGTTAGGAGACCCGGTCTCGACTCCTCGAGATGGCCTCCCACTGGACCCTAGAACCCGGTTACTTGTGCTCCCCTCCTTGGGTCTACCTAATGCGGAAAAGTAAATAATATACACTGGTGACAGCAACCGCAACCTGGAAGTGCCCCAAATAAAAGAATATTACATTACAAATGAATTTTACATGAATGAAAATAAAAACCCTCATCTCACATAAAACCCCCGGCTATTCAGAATGCGACGATCCAATATAACATATCACAGCAACACATAATATCTCATATCATCAACGTAAGTAAATATGCGCATCCCAATTGTCGTTGGCATATAGCAACGAAACCGGCGATATCACATATTACACTTACGGTAACAGAAAAGAAAGTGTAAAACTACAATATTTGGAATCCACAATCACTTTAGACATCGTAAATCCGAAATATCACATACTTCGCATTTCATGCCTAACTCTATGAATTCCACATATTGTATCACATTCCAGATGAATAGACAAAATTAAACTTTCCGAACAGATAATCAAATACCCAAAATTTCCCAAACTGCTCAACACTTGAGCGGAGTTCAAATAATCCCAGAATATGTCACAGTACCGGTGATCCAGCCGTAGAAGGGTCAAGCCAACGCCTCACATGTGGCACGCCGTACTGCCCCAAACCCGAAGGTTCAAAAGGCAGTTCAAGACGGTCACATAATCGAGTTAAGGTTTGTTGTCTTCTAGAGGGTCCACCGCTTAACTTGTACAATTTTCCGAAAGATTTAAACCCGAATAAATTTCAACACTCGAAAGTTTGCCGTACCGGGAAACAGTAAGTTAATGATATCCGTTCAAATAGTTTAACAGTTTCTAAATATCCGGAAAGAAATACGAACTTAAATATTCCGATCGAATCTACTATTACCAAATAAACCCCAGATTTTTAAACACCTGAAACAGATTAAAAATACCCAGAAAAGTCAGCAAGTACCTACGGACTATACCATGAAGCCACGTGTCACAATCCTACAATTCAGCCGCGTAACCGCCGCGAGAACCATGTTCCTGCCGCGGTTCCGCGCTGAGTTGGTGGAATTGTGGGCCCGTGTTTCATGGTTATTCTTAGAATTCCCTGCTGATTTTTTTACATATTTTTAATTCAGAAAAATCCCAAAATTTAAAAAATTTCCAGAGAGGGGTCTTTTTGCGTCGTTTCGGGTTCGATCGGAGTTTTAACTTCGTAAACACATCGCCTAATGCTCTAGCTAGGCTCTGATACCACTGTGTGGTTCCTAGGCACTCTTGTGAAGGTTCAAAAGGCATCAAACATGCCCGGATTAAATTTTAGACGTGCCGAACAACCCAAAGCCGGGATCTTTGCTAGATTATTAGGGTTTAACATGCAAGAAGATAACTTTTATCTAAGTGTGAGGGATTACAACCTTTGTAGTCCGCTCCTTCACTCCACAAGCTCCGAGTAGAAGTCCTTTTGCCGCGATCCACGATCTCCCGGACTCATGAGAGGCTCCACGACTCGAACGATCCATGCTAGCTCGAAGTATTCCAAATCTCCGATGATCTACCTTGAAGTTGCTACGACTCAAGCTTTCTCACTCGAAAGAGAAGAACACACTAATCCCATGGGCTAGATGAGATGAGGATGAGAGAGTAGTAATTTTTGCTTTCTTTTTAAATCATTTTCTCATTTTATTTCATCACTTAAGAAAAACTAGCAAGCTTTCTTGAAGAAGGAAGAAGATGATAATGAAAAGATAATGATATATCTTTCTTTTGTGATGAATAGAATATAAACCATATGATTGAATTGTAAACCATGGTCAAGGATGAGTGGCTAGGATTTTGTAGAGAAATAACTAGAGTTAGGGTTTGGTTGAGTTAAAGAATGTGTCATCCATAAAGATCTTAAGAATGACAAAAGAAAAAGCTTCTAGAAGATGCATGAAGCTACTAACCCTAATCAAACCCTAATCTCAATTAATCATCCTTAAACATGTTTAACAATTAATCATATCATGTCACAATAATATATATCACATATATATTATATATTTGCAACAAAAGAAAATAATACAATTAACATATATCGCATATATATCAATGTATCATCCACTGAGAAAATGAAATAATAAAGCGAGCCAATATTAGATAATGTAATACAATATATCATATATATTATAATACATTACATCATCGAATCAACACTTGATTCGACGATCCGGCTATATCGAATATTACCGACTAATATATCATGTACCGATTCATCGAATCAACACTTGATCCGATGACCCGGTTCATATCTAAATATCCTGAGAATATAATACGGTATCCCATATCGCATTATTCTCGTTCCTGCGCATATCACAGATGCGCCACTACTCCGTTTCGCCTGAGCCAAGAAACCTCTGTGTAGGACTCTGAAGAATCGTCAATACGCCGGTAGCAGGTGATGATCATATCAAACACCCACAAGCTGCAAGCGGTCAGCTAAACGTAACAGCCACCCAGGTATTGAGCGATCAGAAGATCAACAAGCCAGCCTGTGCGTTCTCCTGTGAATCCAACTAGTAACACTCCCGTACAGTCCGGTCTGTTCGTCTGATATGTCGCATATCAAGTCTAGGGGTGGTATACGTCAGACCCCAGTAACCGATAAGTCGTGTCGATGTGTGGCTCATAACGGGTCGAGAAACTACTAGTAATACTTACCAGTAAATCTCTATATCAGCCCTGGCCAGGGACTTCCAGTTATAGCCAATCGAACACAGCACAACATCAACTCCCTATACCGGGAGAGACGAATCCCCTCCTATCGCTCATTGCCTCCATGTGATTCGGGACTGTACCCAAAAGCCACCGTTTTGCGCGCCCTCTTGGACGTGGTAAGGTGGAAATCAAAGCACAGTGGGAATCACACAAGACTCTATGACGATCTCGGGTCTACAGACTACCCTGTACCAGTGTCACCGGAGAACTGCCATCTGACGTGTGGTATATCACCATCTGGGAGTTCTCGGCGAGTCCGTCCAGTGTACCCAGTCTCCACTGAGCACCCGTACACCATCTCTGATGTCAAACACCGATGGATATGGGATCATCCATCGCCCATCATATGGGTCAAGATGCGCATACGCTGGTCTACTCTGGTGTATCGATGCCCTGTCTGGATATACCCTCGACTAGGAACAGTTATAGGATGTACTCATCGACTACCAAGGCCCCACTAGTATGATCTCATCATAGTCCCAGTAGTCGAGTACAGATCCTAAGGGCTTTATCAACATGTGAGAGAAAAACAGTAAACCAATACAAGTCAACATGTTAAGATAAAGTGAAACCAAATAGCATACTATCATGACGAGCAAGAAAGTCATCTCTATATATATCCAAGCATCCATTATAATATACATCATATGTACAACAATGGCCTCTAGGGCATATACATAACTAACACAACTATGGTCGACATAATCACATGAATGTCCTAACTAATCGCATCATATGCTGCGTAGGAAGACATCACTTAGCTACCGTACACTACGTCTCAACTAAAGTCGACATACGCAGCACGAACACTAAGTACTCTACTTCCTAAAATGACAGAGGGTTACGACAGATTTTTAAGAAAACCCTTTACGTAATGAACTTGATATCGATGTAGAATCGAGTGATTTTAAATGGAGTGTTTTTTAGGCTTTTCTAGTTTTGCTAAAGAGGTCACTCCCAGTGAAGGGATCTCGGCTCTTTCCTTATCGAATAAGGTGCAGGATATTTTACAAGGAACACCGCTATGCATGTAAGTGCACGGCGGCGCCCCGGCCGTCAATCCGACGGCCAAATGCGGAAGCGGTGAATAACTTTGATTTTGCAGACTTAGCAAACCGGCACCACCGCGCACTAAACACCCGGATCGTAACCATTAACAAGTCTAAGCTACTAACAAGAAAGGGAATAGAGATATACCGACGATCCAAGTCCTCCGGTCTTCTCGTCATAGTCCCGATCTCCTGCGGAAAAGTCCCGTCTCCTCCTCGTCGCCGGAAGTGCACCACATCGCCTTCTTCGTTTACGGGCTCCCACCTCAATGCCGAGGCAACTCGGGCACGAAGCCGGCTACTCGACGTGCCCAAGGTTCGTTGTAGAATATGTAGTGAGCTTGTGTCTCTTTTTGGGATTGTGGAGTTGCCTTTTTGTGGAGGAAAAAGAACTTTGAGAGAGGTGAGGAAAAATGTATCATGCAAAAGAATGAGAATGACATTTTTCTCACAACCAAAAGAAAAACCCCACTCCCTCACAAGTGGCCGGCCATCCTCTCTTGGTGGTAGGTGGGAATGGAGTGAAGTCCAATGAATGACAAAAGAGTGGGTGAGCTATCATGCAAGGAAGAATAATGAGTGATGATCAAAACAATATCATCACAAACAAAAGCAAACACTCCAAAGCAACCATGATGACTCCAAATAAAGTCAAGCCATGATGAAGTATGAAATCAAGCAAGTCAATGGAAGGGACAAGTATCATGACATGATAATATGCAAAGACCCCCTCCACAATTGCTTATTTGCAACAATGCAAATAAGCCCTCCTCCACCAAACTTCGGCCAATGAACGGAACAAAGGAAATCGGCCGAAACGGAAAGCAAACTGGCAACTCCAGAAAACTGGTCCCGTAATAAATTACAGGAAAACCCCAATACTGTGCATACACACCCGCATCTGTATTTCGACCGAAATACAGATGCAATGAGACAAAATCCACACTGTACTATACTAGGATCCGGCTTATACCAAAACCGGCTAGTAATATCTGTTCGATCCTGATCCGTGCAATACCGCACGTATCTGATCGAACCCTGCCATATAACCATACGGCCTATAGTACAGACTGTCCGATCCTGATCCGTGCAATACCGCACGTATCTGATCGGACCTTGCCATATCTCCATACGGCCTCTACAACCTTTCGCCCGAAAGCTGAGTAACTGAATGTGGGGGACTCTAAAGACTCGTCAACATCTTGGTTGTGGATTTAACCACTAGCACGTCAGAGGTATAAGCCAATACGTAACGGGCTACCAGGTACTGACTAAAAGGGACGTCTGTGAGTGAACTCAGCCTGACAACCCTACTGAGCCTGTCAGTGACAATATCCGTGCAGTCCGGTCCGTTCGTCTATGAGTATCGCATGGCGGGCCTAGGGGGTTGGTAAAAGTCAGACCCCCAAAAGCGGTACAAGTCGTGTCGGAGTGTAGCCCAGAACACCCTGAGATACTACTGGAATACCTACCAGTAAATCTCCTTGCCTTGGCCAAGGACTTTGTGTAATGGCTCTCCTAGACACAGCATGACCTCACCCCCAATACCGGGAGAGACGAACCCCTGAAGATACGCTCACTGCCTCCATGTGGCTCGGGACTGTACCCAACTAAAACCTGTTTGCACGACTCCTTTGAGCCGTGGTAGGGTAGTAATCAAAGTACAGTGGGAACTCACACGAGACAAATGACGATCCCCAGGTCGATGAACTAATCTGCACACATGTCACCAGGGAACTGCCATCTGACGTCTGGTATATGACCAACTAGCATGTTCCCGGCGAGTCCTGTCCGGTGTACTCATAACCCAATGAGCACCTGTACACATCTTAGGTGATCCAACTGACACCAGTGGCTTGTGAGACCGGCCACCGCCCCTCGTCGGGGTCTCGACTGTATACACTAGTCTACTAATGGAGTATCGATGCCCAGTCTCGAAACTCCCACGACTAGGGACCATTTAAGGATATGCTTGTAGACCCCCAGCTCCCACTTATATGATCGCCCTCATACTGCTGGTGGTCAAGCAAGAATCCTAGGGGCTCTATCAACATGTAATAGCGACGTGTCAGGTCACCTAAAGCAGTACACGATGATAAAGGTAAACCAGATAGCATACTATCATCTCGAGTAAGACTGTCCTACCGGGATAGGTCCTCCCTCAATCATTACAATCACGTACCTGTGACCTAATAATTGACTCTGAGGGCACTATCTCCAACAATCTCCCACTTGCACTCAAGGCTAATTATTGCGATGTCGCATACTCACAGCCCGTGTGATACCGAACATCCAACTCCTCTACTAGTCAGTCTCACAAAGCTCGTTTGCGGAACTATTGCGTTCGAGGAATAGCCTCAGTGAGTGGATCCGCTTAGTTGTTTCTTTCTATGTCTCTCTATATCTCAAGTTCGGGAAGAAACCCATCTCCCGAAATGAGCACTACCTGTCTTAGAATGTGTCTGGATGTCTGATGGGACATAGCTCATAAATGAACTCCAAATCCAAACTTCTTAGACTGTATCGTCAACTGAACTTAATCAGTATCCTGCGCCATGCCACCCTCAGTATTGCCTTGGACCACCTGTCCAAAATACTGCCCCTCATCAGAAGGAAAACTATAGCTCTGACAACCTCCTTGTCGTCCATGTCACCTTGGAAGCCTGGAATGATAACTGTCTCCTGAATGAGGCTCTCGTTATCATCTCCCTAGAACATCCACTTATGTTCTAAAACTGCTTCCGACTGTTTCTCCAGGATTGGATTAATGTCAACTTATTGCATCTAGTGCAAGAACAACATCTGGTGTGGTACTTGACATCTCACGATTGACTCAATTGCCTGAGCAAGTGATCTGCCAATCATGCCCGTCCCTCTCCCCTTTAGTCTGTAAGACACCTTTGGAGAGGGTGACTCCATTACCTGCAGGTACACTACCGTGCCAGGAGTCGTCCATCCTAAATACTCTTAGAATGCTGTCAAGTACCCTGATTGGGAAACCACCTAAATCTAGATCTAAAACCATAGATCTAGTAACCAGTATGTCTGATACAAAATCCATTTCCTTTGTGGAGAAACAACTGTGTGACGACCAAAGTATAACCGATCGTAGTGTAGGAGTTTCTTTTCCTACTCTATGTATATCATCCAAATACCAGGATATCACACCCTACTACCTTCTCAACAGATCCATCCCCTATTCTGATGAAGTCAAACCCATGACTGTCACGTCAGAAACAGATGATCTATCTCCGCTACATCTGCTTTAGTCTATAAATAGACATAAGCTACCTGTCCACCAATGCTTCCGCTGCTCCCACTGACTACGACAACCCTCTGGCAGAGTCATATACACGTACACTTCTGAAGCGAATTCAGAACGACGCTATACTCATCCTCCTGCCGGGTCTCGTAACCTGGAACAACAGCAATGGTAATTGTGGGTAAACAAGAACTTCCTTGTCACCGTCCTTGAGGCCACCGTAGTACCTCTTGGGTGCCTGAAGTTACCCACCTTATCTGCGGAGTGGCCAATGGAATGTCAATCCAGATTGAATCTTTAGGTTCCTTATCAAATCTTCAGTAATCGTTTGTGGTTCTGGAATCACTTCCAGTTCTACCATACTCCCACTACTGTTTTCTGAAAAAATCCATTTTTAATAAAACTGTGGCGAGTCTAGAACAATATTGCTATTGTTCATCCAGATGGTAGAAAATCAACCCGCGTCATAGCCTGGGTCAACCCACAAACAGCCATTACAGAAACGTGCCTTGAGTTGTCCAGTGTCTGGTTTTAATCATAAACCGGACAACTCCCCGTACCTTAACATCGTTAAGATATGAACTGTTCTATATCCAATATAGAAACAGAGGCACTGATTTAATTGAACCAAATTCAAATCATGCAGCTGTCCCCAGCGCATGTCAACTAAATGGAAGGAGGCCGATCAGCGTTACTCAACTTAGGAATGCTTCCAATTATGAGTAACCTGAAAAAGAAGCAAGTTCTCTTAGTCATTACTATCAACTTAATACCATACACAAGTATCTACATCTTCGATCTCTTTGAAGAATCCCGATACTTGCTACACCTGGTTCTCTACTCTATTCAAATACCTATAACTTCTCAAAATTCGGACCCTGTGTTTCCTACGAAACACCTGTCTAAAAACTAGAGAAGTCATAAGTAAACAGAATATAGTATGAGGACCAACCCCTCTGTCCTAATGGACACTGGACAACATACAATACTCTGTATAAGTCCCTTGAGTCTGATAACTCTTTCACTGTGTGTCGTAGGTTGAAAACTGTACTTATGGTTAAGAAGAATTACACCGCTGTTTAATGCTCCTTACCTAACCATCCACTGATATAGGTAAATGTCGTAGATATAATTTCATAAAGGTATATCTCACTCTATGAAAATAGACGTACAGATATATCAATTTGAAATTGGTGCGTAACAGCGGATATTCAAAACCAAATATTTGCCGACCGGCAAACAACCCAGGTGATTTCCTCAAATATCACCGATTACAACGAATCCCGATATAATGAGGATAATCACCCAATTCCCAATAACTTACTCCCACTCATCATCTGTAAAACCATACAGATGTGAGAATCATACTTGGTAAACACATACCCTGGAATAAGTATCTAATCGGGAAATCAGTTTTCTTTTAACATTACACAGTGAAACTGAAACATTGAAATGTTCCGATGGGGTATTCTGGTATTCCTAGTAATGCCTCTTCCAGATTCACGACTGTAACCGTATAGTTCTTTGCCACCTCTCCAAATCCCTTCATATGTCTTTAGTCTCTACCTTCTGCACACCCCTTTATGCCAAATGGTTTTCTTCCTTCCCTACCGTTCGGCACCAGCCTATGGTTTGGAAGAAGACTATCCAATAAGCATAATGGGTGTACTGTCCCAATCCTAGGAACACTCGCAATGAGAGAGGGTGAAGATAAAAGACACCTGAATAAACCTTATTCCTATTTCTCCTGAACCAGAATCCATCCCCGAACTGGAATAAATTCCTTTCGAGTTCGTATATAACCATACGATGGAGTATCCAAATAAACTGTGGATCTTCGTAGTGATACGGAGTGTCCTGGAGAAATACAAAGGTGATGTGGGAGTGGTAACGAAATACTTGGTTTGGTCGTGAATATCTGTTGCAATTTACTTTGCCCTCTTACTAATCCCTTGCTTTGTCTGAATTTAATACCTTCTGCACACCATCGTTATGCTAATTGGTTTTCTTCATTCCCTACCGGTCGGCACCAGCCTAA
This sequence comes from Agapanthus africanus, assembly GCA_030015575.1. Taxonomy (NCBI): domain Eukaryota; kingdom Viridiplantae; phylum Streptophyta; class Magnoliopsida; order Asparagales; family Amaryllidaceae; genus Agapanthus; species Agapanthus africanus. The sequence continues at coordinate 297,894,759 of CM057347.1, forward strand.
GGTTTGGAAGAAGACAATCCAATTTGCGTAATAGGTGTACTACCCCTAAACCAAGGAGTACTCGTAACCTGAGAGAGGGTAAAAGGAAAAGACAACTGAATAATCCTATCCGTTTTCTCCAGAACCGGAAACCATCCTCGAATAAATTCTTTCGAGTTCGTATCTAACCATACGATGGTTTTGTCCAATGGAAGTGGACGTTCGTAGTAAAACGGGGTGTCCTGGAGAAAAGGGTAAAAGTAGGAGTGGCAATGAGGTTTGCAACTCTGACAATCCAAAAGCCGGTGTTTAAGAAGGTTCGGTCAACTTGGTCACTGAGTCAAAGTCTTAGGGTCGGGTCAATGGTCGCTGCCAAAGAGAGAGAGAAAAGAAACACTCAGCGTGCACTCTAACCTAGATCAGAATGGTCACCAATTTATCTAATCTGGAAACCTCCCACTGTACCTTAAATTCTCCTCCAAACCTGAAAGAAGAATTAGTCGGGGTTACCCGAGGAGTAAACTAACTCATCAGTGGGAATCGGGATCCAACTATCATCGCATGATAACGTGACGGAATCCGCTCACGTCATCACACTCCAGAAGGTATGCGCATATCTGGCATGTTTCAGTTCTTTTGAAACTCCCGATGTGATTTCTGCCCCATGCTCTTATGACCTTGGCGTGAGGTCAAAATATCATAAGTCACATGTCAAGTTCTGCCCGTCATTATCCAGGTTAATCTGAACCCACCCGTACATACCCTTGACGTAGGCCAAAATAGTAGTACGACTGTCCCAAACCAACGCATCTATCTATGCAACAGATAAATACCCGGCAGCTACCAATCACTATGCCTTGGCGTGAGGTCAAAATACATAGCTTGAATACTACCGAATATTTAACTGAAATGACGGAGGGCTACGAATGGTTTCTGGCGAAAACCTTTAACGTAATGAACTTGATATCGTCGAAGGAACGGATAGCTTTTAAAAATATAGTGACGAAAACCTTCGCTAAAGAGGTCACTCCCGGTGAAGGGATCTCGGCTCTTTCCCCGTAGAATGGGGTGCAGGATATTCCAAATGAATACCACAGTGCAAAGCAAAAGTAATTGGCTATAGTGAAGTTAATGCCCTGACGCAAACTTCTGTCCAAGGGGTCACTCCCGGTGAAGGGATCTCGGCCCTTGCCTCGTCGACTGAGGAGCAGGATATTCCAACTGAATACCACGATGCAAAACAAAAGTGAACGTCCTTGCAATAACAGCTTTTTGAAAAGTGTTCCAACAACATCAGATTAGGTTTGTTTTAACTTGCATTGATCCGAATCAATGCAGTCCCATCAATTGATCACACCAAAAAGAACGAAAATATACTGATGTACGTATATGCCATCCGCATTCGCCACTGGGTCCCGTCATTACCCGTTAGGTTAGCTAACTAACGACAGAGCGGGGACTGGACTAGCGCGGATGTAAAACATATACAACATCTACTAATATATATACCAATATATTATATTCGCTCAAGGCGTGAATAAAATGCAACATCACAGAAAAGTACAGCATCACAGAAACAATACAGATATCTGGGATCCCCGGGTTTCACAGAGCCACTGCTGAAACCCGACGTTCCCCTGGTCGTGTGGATAGCCTGTGCAATGAAATCCTAGACCCCTACGGGCGCGGCAAGTCACCCGCCAAAACCTGAAGCGAGGCAGCCCCCTTCAGCGCCGTAAATGGACCACCCAGCACTTCACGGAATCCGGTAACTTGGGCACCCCTCCTGGGTCAACCTGTACCCCCTACGAGTGCGGCGAATAGCCCGCCAATCCTAGAGTGAAGCCCCCTCCGTCTCAATGCCATGAGATGCGGGCTTGTTGCCCTCCAGAACCCGGCTATCCGTGCACCCCTCCGCGGGGCAATCCTAGTACAGAAAGTAAAATATACATACAACGGGTACATCGACCGCAACCAGGTCGTGCCCCAAAATAATAATACAATCAGGCAGTGACGGCAGTCCACATGTCGGACGCTCGCCCCGCAATATCAAATGTACATAATACAACCAAAACTGTACTAGCATTGCATCCAGGCTATCCCCCACGACCGATCCGCAACATCACAGCAAAAACAAAACATCAACGTGAAAGTCACGTTCGCAAATCCGTCTAACCGGGCTATAGCAGTTAGACCGGATTTACCGATCGAGTGACATTCACGGTCGCAGATATAATGTAAATACTGTGAAAAATGTGTTTAAAATTTTTCCGATTGATCAAACGATTAACAAGTGGGCCCCAAAGAAAACTGTAGCACTTACAGAAATAATTGGCCCAATTTTAATATTTCAAAACCCCTAATTTAAGCCCAGAAGCCCACTGTAAAAACCCAACCCACTGATTCCAGTATGCTGCGGCGGAAGCGCGGCCAAACGTGGGTTTTGGCCGCCCTTCCACGCTCTAGTGAGAGGATCAGTGCCTCGAATTTGAACAGTGTTCTTATAATGTTTAGTACATCAATATTTTAGAACCTGAAAAATTTTTAGAGACTGAAAAATTTCAACAGAAACTGATGTGGGCAAATACGGGTTTTTGAACATTTCGATCGATCGGAACTGAAAAACACATTACACAAAGCTAGACTAAGTTAATGGGGAGGCTCTGATACCACTGTAAGTGCACGACGGCGCCCCGGCCGTCAATCCGACGGCCAAATGCGGAAGCGGTGAATAACTTTGATTTTGCGGACTTAGCAAACCGGCACCACCGCGCACTAAACACCCGGATCGTAACCATTAACAAGTCTAAGCTACTAACAAGAAAGGGAATAGAGATATACCGACGATCCAAGTCCTCCGGTCTTCTCGTCATAGTCCCGATCTCCTGCGGAAAAGTCCCGTCTCCTCCTCGTCGCTGGAAGTGCACCACATCGCCTTCTTCGTTTACGGGCTCCCACCTCAATGCCGAGGCAACTCGGGCACGAAGCCGGCTACTCGACGTGCCCAAGGTTCGTTGTAGAATATGTAGTGAGCTTGTGTCTCTTTTTGGGATTGTGGAGTTGCCTTTTTGTGGAGGAAAAAGAACTTTGAGAGAGGTGAGGAAAAATGTATCATGCAAAAGAATGAGAATGACATTTTTCTCACAACCAAAAGAAAAACCCCACTCCCTCACAAGTGGCCGGCCATCCTCTCTTGGTGGTAGGTGGGAATGGAGTGAAGTCCAATGAATGACAAAAGAGTGGGTGAGCTATCATGCAAGGAAGAATAATGAGTGATGATCAAAACAATATCATCACAAACAAAAGCAAACACTCCAAAGCAACCATGATGACTCCAAATAAAGTCAAGCCATGATGAAGTATGAAATCAAGCAAGTCAATGGAAGGGACAAGTATCATGACATGATAATATGCAAAGACCCCCTCCACAATTGCTTATTTGCAACAATGCAAATAAGCCCTCCTCCACCAAACTTCGGCCAATGAACGGAACAAAGGAAATCGGCCGAAACGGAAAGCAAACTGGCAACTCCAGAAAACTGGTCCCGTAATAAATTACAGGAAAACCCCAATACTGTGCATACACACCCGCATCTGTATTTCGACCGAAATACAGATGCAATGAGACAAAATCCACACTGTACTATACTAGGATCCGGCTTATACCAAAACCGGCTAGTAATATCTGTTCGATCCTGATCCGTGTAATACCGCACGTATCTGATCGAACCCTGCCATATAACCATACGGCCTATAGTACAGACTGTCCGATCCTGATCCGTGCAATACCGCACGTATCTGATCGGACCTTGCCATATCTCCATACGGCCTCTACAACCTTTCGCCCGAAAGCTGAGTAACTGAATGTGGGGGACTCTAAAGACTCGTCAACATCTTGGTTGTGGATTTAACCACTAGCACGTCAGAGGTATAAGCCAATACGTAACGGGCTACCAGGTACTGACTAAAAGGGACGTCTGTGAGTGAACTCAGCCTGACAACCCTACTGAGCCTGTCAGTGACAATATCCGTGCAGTCCGGTCCGTTCGTCTATGAGTATCGCATGGCGGGCCTAGGGGGTTGGTAAAAGTCAGACCCCCAAAAGCGGTACAAGTCGTGTCGGAGTGTAGCCCAGAACACCCTGAGATACTACTGGAATACCTACCAGTAAATCTCCTTGCCTTGGCCAAGGACTTTGTGTAATGGCTCTCCTAGACACAGCACGACCTCACCCCCAATACCGGGAGAGACGAACCCCTGAAGATACGCTCACTGCCTCCATGTGGCTCGGGACTGTACCCAACTAAAACCTGTTTGCACGACTCCTTTGAGCCGTGGTAGGGTAGTAATCAAAGTACAGTGGGAACTCACACGAGACAAATGACGATCCCCAGGTCGATGAACTAATCTGCACACATGTCACCAGGGAACTGCCATCTGACGTCTGGTATATGACCAACTAGCATGTTCCCGGCGAGTCCTGTCCGGTGTACTCATAACCCAATGAGCACCTGTACACATCTTAGGTGATCCAACTGACACCAGTGGCTTGTGAGACCGGCCACCGCCCCTCGTCGGGGTCTCGACTGTATACACTAGTCTACTAATGGAGTATCGATGCCCAGTCTCGAAACTCCCACGACTAGGGACCATTTAAGGATATGCTTGTAGACCCCCAGCTCCCACTTATATGATCGCCCTCATACTACTGGTGGTCAAGCAAGAATCCTAGGGGCTCTATCAACATGTAATAGCGACGTGTCAGGTCACCTAAAGCAGTACACGATGATAAAGGTAAACCAGATAGCATACTATCATCTCGAGTAAGACTGTCCTACCGGGATAGGTCCTCCCTCAATCATTACAATCACGTACCTGTGACCTAATAATTGACTCTGAGGGCACTATCTCCAACAATGCAAAGCAAGAACTATAGAAGCAATCAAAAGACAAACCGAGTTTGTAGCATCTGCTAATTTCGCTAAAGAGGTCACTCCCGGTGAAGGGATCTCAGCTCTTTCCTTATCGAATAAGGTGCTGGATATTCTACAAGGAACACCGCTTTGCAAAGCAAGAACTAGAGGTACCAGTTTTTAAACAAGTTTCTACAACATCTTTAGGTTTCTTTTAGTTTCATTGATCTCATTAATGAAGTCCCATTTTAATTATGCTTCACAAGCATCAGATATGAAACGAAATCAACAATATATAATATATATCTCATATATATAATATAAACATTCGTCTCAGGCAGTAATATGATCTCATCACAGAACATTGCAGCAGAAGAACACATATGAAATATTGGATATACTAGGACGTCCGTGTTTTAATACGAGCCTGTATAAAACCCGGATTCCACGGTCGCGATGAATAGCCAAACCCACATCCCTACACCCCTACGAGAGAGAAAAGCAACACTGCCAATTCTAGGGTTAGGAGACCCGGTCTCGACTCCTCGAGATGGTTTCCTACTGGACCCTAGAACCCGGTTATTTGTGCTCCCCGCCTTGGGTCTACCTAATGCGGAAAAGTAAATAATATACAATGGTGAGATCATCCTCAGCCCGGAAGTACCCTAATAAAACAATATTACATACAAATGAATTTTACATGAATGAAAAAGAAAAAACTCTCATCTCACATAAAAACCCCGGCTATTCAAAACACGACGATCCAATATAACATATCACAGCAACACATAATATCTCATATCATCAACGTAAGTAAATATGCGTATCCCAATTGTCGTTGATGTATAGCAATGAAACCGGCGATACACCACATATTACACTTACGGTCGCAGAAAAGAAAGTGTAAAACTACAACAGTTGGAATCCGCAACCTCCTTAGACATCGCACGCCTAAGCAGATGAATTCCTTAGACATCGCATGCCTAACAATTATAAACACTGCATTTTAGTCTCTTTATCGAAAACTCTTTTCAATACCTAGTCGGGCAATTCAACAAGATTCCCGACATCCTGATCGAATGCTTGTAACAACCGAGTCCAATTCTACAAATTTCAGTTACCGTATATGTGGTGTGTGGTATTTATTTCATTTATCATACTTTAGCTGTTACTAGTTATAGTTTACACCGACATGTCATATTCTGCATATAACAATTTAAGTCTGTTAAAAATAAATTAAAAATAATTGACATGGCCTGCTTGGCATCCCTAACCCTGTGGTAGCGTCCTTACATCGTGTTCTCGTCCCGTTCAGTGAAACGGACGGGTTTGGATGGCTACGCGCACATACGTGCATCCGTTCTTGGGGGTATGCTTTTTAATTATAAAATCCTTCATTTTAGTTTTTGGAACCTGCCAATAAATTTCATATTTCAAATTCAAATTTTTGGACCCGATCCGGACGCAATTCTGAAATATTTTGTATTTCCGCCAATCTTATTTTTTTTCTAAAATTTTTTAACAGCCAAAATATTTTTCTACAACCTATAAATTTTTTTAAACCAACGCTATCTTATGAACACCCAGGAAAATCTTTTATCCTTTCATATTTTCTCCTTCAGCCAATTGCGAAATCCCATTTTATCCCCGGGCCCTATAGATCCTTCTCCCCCTCTCTCCTTTTTTCTTCTTCTTCTCTCTCTCTCTCTCTCTCTCTCTCTTCCTCTCTCACCCGCTAGCGCCCAACTTCATCTCTCCTCTTCTTTCTCTCTCCTCTCTTTTCTCTCTATCTCTCTCCTCTCGCGACGATTCTCTCTCCTCCCGCGATGATCCTGTCACCTCCACGAGATATCCTCACCTTCCTCTATCTTCTTCTCCCTCTGTTAATATTCGAACCCATGCACGAGAACCTCAAGGCGAAACCCTAACTCTTTTTCCCCGCTCCTCGGCCTCGTCAACATCCCTCTCGCCTCCTCATCGCCTATCTCCTCCTCCTCTCTATCTTAGTCTTCTTCTTTCCTCTTCCCCGATCACCTGCACTCACGTCGAGACCCCCTGCACCCCTGCACTTTTGCATCGCCGGAACTGTTGCCATCGGCGACTCGTCCCTGAGTCCCTGGCATCATGCATAACTCCGGTAAGCGCTCCTTCTCCCTCTCATTCTTCTCTTCTTCTTCTTCCCATGTTGTTGTTTTCTGTTAAAAATTTTTTTTGGCTGTTTCCTTAAAGAAGCCTGTAAGTCCGCGGTGGCGCCCCGGCCGTTGATCCGACGCCGGAAACGCGGAAACGAAAAACTTTGCGAACTTGCAAACCGGCACCACCGCGCACAAAAATCCTGGATCGGGCCATTAACCTAGCTACTAGCAAACTATAAGATGCGTAGAGAAGTATACCGAGTGATCCGTGTCCTCCGGTCTTCTCGTCGTCGTCCCGATCTCCCGCGGAATCTCCGGTCTTCATCTCCTCGCCGGAAAGGGCACCACGTAGCAGGATTCTTTTACGGGCTCCCACCTCTGGACCGAGGCAACTCGGGCGCGAAGTTGGCTAGCCGACATGTCCAAGAAATGCTGTAGACTAGTGTAGAAACCATTGTCTCTTTGAGGGTTTTCAAGTTGCCTTTGGATGGAGGGAAATATGAACAATGGAGATGAATGATTTTTGGTAGCAAGCAAAAATACATGAGATGAACATTTTCCTCACCAAATGAAATTTCCCACCCTCCCAATGTGTGGCCGGCCAAAAAATGAGAAGGGAATCAAATAAGGGAGGTGAGTGTAGGAACTAAAAATGGTGACCACATCAAAAGCAAGCCTCATATCAAAGATGCAAATCAATCCCATCCTAATCCTTTCTCATTAATGCAAAACCATGATGAAGAAAGGAATGGAATCTAATGATGATGAAGCCACACATGCAAGAAACCCCTCCATAAAATGTTATTTGTAAACTGCAAAGAACACCCTCCAACGATAAAGTCCGGCCGTGAAGGAACAAAGGAAAACCGGCCGGAACGGAATGCAAACTGGCAACTTCAGAAAATTGATCCCGTAATAAATTACAGGAAAACCCCGCTACTGCATATACATGCCCGCATATGTATTCCCACTGAACACAAATGCAAAGAGACAATATCTACACTATCTAATACTAGGATCCGGCTTAAGCCAAAGCCGGCTAGTAAAAACCGTCCGATCACGATCCGTGCATTACCGCACGTATCTGATCGAACCCTGCCATATCTCCATACGGCCTCTACAGCGTTTCGCCCGAAACTTGAGTAACTGTGTGTGTGGTGGACTCTAAAGACTCGTCAATACTATGGCTATGGATTTAACCACTAGCACGTCAGAGGTATTAGCCATACGTGACGGGCCACCAGCTATTGACCAAAAGGGACGTCGATGAGCGAACTCATCCTGACACCCTACTGAACCTGTCAGTGACAATATCCGTACAGTCCGGTCCGTTCGTCTATGAGCATCGCATGGCGGGCCTAGGAGGTTGGTAAAAGTCAAACCCCCAATAGCGGTACAAGTCGTGTCGGGGTGTAGCCCAGAACACCCTGAGATACTACTGGAATACCTACCAGTAAATCTCCTGCCTTGGCCAAGGACTTTTCATGTTCTGGCTCTCCTAAACACAGCGCGACCTCACCCCAAATACCGGGAGAGACGAACCCCTGCAGATCCGCTCACTGCCTCCATATGGCTCAGGACTGTACCCAACTAAAACCTGTTTGCACGTCTCCTTTGAGCGTGGTAGGGTAGTAATCAAAGCACAGTGGGAACTCACATGAGACAAATGACGATCTCAGGTCGATGAACTAACCTGTACACATGTCACCAGGAAACTGCTATCTGACATTAGGTATAATCCCAACTAGCAGGTTCTCGGCGAGTCCTGCCCGGTGTACTCATAACCCAATGAGCTGTAGGTTTGCTAGGCACGCGCATAAGGGTCGATGAGGCATCAACCATGCCCGATTAAAATTTTAGCCGTGCCGAACAACCCGAATACGGATCTTTAAACTAGAGATTAGGCGAAAACTAACATGTTAAACACTTTAACACTAAGTGAGAGAGATTACAACCTTTGTAGATCTTGTCCTTCACTTCATTAGCTCCGTGTTGAGGTCTCTTCACTGCGATCATTATTCTCCGGACTCTCGAGAGGCTCCACGAATAAAAAGATGCAGTCTTGCTTCCGATCATCGATACAAAGATGATCTACCTTGAAGTTTCGTTAACACAAGCTCTCACTCATGAAATGATGTGAACACCCTCATCTAAATGGAAAGGGAAGATGAGGATGATGAAATAGGATTTTTGCTCTCTTTTATAATCTTTTTCTCACACTCATTCATCACTTGAAAAAAAACTAGTAAGCTTTTTTCATGAAGAAAAAAGAAGGAAGAAGATGAAGAATAATAGAATTATCCTTTTGTGATGAATAGTAATCAAGAATATATGATTGATTATCAAACCATGGTCAAGGATGAGAGGCTAAACCTATGTAGAGAATAAACTAGAGTTAGGGTTTGGTTAGGTCAAAGCATGAGTCATAACAAAATATCTTTATCATGACAAAATAGAATCCTTCTAGAATGAACAAGAAGGAGCTAACCCTAATCAAACCCTAATCCCTTTTTATCATCCTTAAACATGTTTTATAATAAATCATATCATGTCACAATAATATATATCACATATATATTATATATTTGCAACAAAAGCAAATAATACAATTAACATATATCGCATATATATCAATGTATTAATCCGGTGAGAAAAAGAATCTTTTAGTGAGCTAATATCAGTTAATGTAATTTAATATATCATATATATTATTATACATTAAATTATCGAATCAACCCTTGATCCGACAATCCGGCTATATCGCATATAACCGACTAATATTTATCCGTACCGATTCATCGAATCAACACTTGATCCAATGACCCGGCTGATATCAAATATCGCGAGAATAGAATACGGTATCTCATATCGTATTATCCTCGGTCCCGCACATATCACATATGTGCCCCTACTCCATTTTGCCTGAGCCAAGAAACCTCTGTGTAGGACTCTAAAGAATCGTCAATACGCCGGCAGTAGGTGATGATCATATCAAACACCCACAAGCTGCAAGCGGTCAGCTAAACGTAACAGCCACCCAGGTATTGAGCGCTCAGAAGATCAACAAGCAAGCCTGTACATTCTCCTGTGAATCCAAACAGTAACACTCCCATACAGTCCTGTCTCGTCGTCTGATATGTCGCATATCTCGCCTAGGGGTGGTAAACGTCAGACCCCAGTAGCTCGATAAGTCGTGTCGATATGAGGTCTATAACAGTTCGAGAAACTACTGATAACACTTACCAGTAAATCTCAGCAACCCTGGCCAGGGATTTCCGGTTATAGCCAATCGAACACAGCACAACATCAACTCCCTATACCGGGAGAGACGAATCCCCTCCTATCGCTCATTGCCTCCATGTGATTCGGGACTGTACCCAAAAGGCACCTTTTTGCACGCCCTCTTAGACGTGGTATGATGGAAATCAAAGCACAGTGGGAATCACACAAGTCTCTATGACGATCTCCGGTCAACAGACTACTCTGTACCAGTGTCACCGGAGAACTGCCATCTGACGTGAGGTATAATACCATCTGGGAGTTCTCGGCGAGTCCGTCCAGTGTACCCAGTCTCTACTGAGCACCCGTACACCATCCTTGATGTCAAACACCGATGGATATGGGATCATACATCGCCCATCATATGGGTCAAGATGCGTATACGCTAGTCTACTCTGGTGTATCGATGCCCTGTCTCGATACACCCTCGACTAGGAACAGTTATAGGATGTACTCATCGACTACCGTGGCCCCACTAGTATGGTCTCATCATAGTCCCAGTAGTCGAGTACATATCCTAAGGGCTTTATCAACATGTAATATAGAGACAATCAGAGTACATGTTAAGATAAAATACAACCAGATAGCATACTATCATGTTGAGCAAGAAAGTCCTCCCTATATATATCCAAGCATCCATTACAATATACATCATATGTACAGTAATGGCCTCTAGGGCATACATATAACTAACAATCTCCCACTTGAACTAGGGCCATCTGTTGTGGTATCGCATACCCAACAATTAGCTAGTGTTGAAGTATCTCAAACTCAACCATCCCATAAAAGTCTCTACTGGGAAAAAGGCCTTCGTGAGTGGATCCGCGCTGTTGTCCTCTGTGTCTACTCTCCTGACCTCGATCTCCCTGGGGATCAACCATCTCCATGATCAGGTGATACTGCCTAAGAATTATATCTGGATTTCTGATGGGACGGGGGTTCCTTGGCATAAGCCACAACTCTATTGTCACACAATGGTAGGAATGAAGTTCATCTCATGAACTTATATATATCCAGACTGCCTTTTTGGTAGCATCCTTGGTAACGATGTATCTTGCCTTTAATCGTCTAGTATGTCACGGTATCTAGCTTGGAACTCTTCCAACATACCGTCCCTCCACTGAGGGTATAGACAATGCCTGCGACTGACATTCAGTCGTTCTTATCACCCTGGAACCTTTCCAGTGATTCTCCCCAGGATCGATTAATACCATCTCACTACAACTAGTGAGAATCCTAACATCCAATTAGACCTATCTCAAAGATCCAAAACCCAGGATTTAGGAGGTATCACTTTGATCCTGTATGGAGAATCCTTGTGATAAGCGGAGATTGACCGATCGTAGCATAGGAAACTCCTTCCCTATCAAGAGTATGTCATCCACGTACTCTACGAGGATCACCACATACTCCCTACTATCTTTTTGTATATACAAGGTTCATCTACCATTTTGATGAAGTCAAACTCTTTGACTACCACATCAAAACAGATGTTCCAACTCCGCGATGCCTGTTTTATCATATAAAACATCTTGTACACGTTTCCGTGGCTCCCACTGTCTACGAAGCCCTCTGGCTGTGTACTTATAGACGCTCTTTTCTAAAACATCATTTAGAAAAGCAGTCATGACACCCAACCACCAGATATCGTAGTCATGGTATGTAGCTGTGGCAAGTAGGATCTGGATGGACCTAAGCATAGCTTTGAAAGTCTCAACTTTTCCATGTACACCAAGTAATCTTCTCAAGATATACTCGCTCCTAATGAGGATTTAACCCTTTAGATAAAGCAACCAAAGTCCATACTTTGTTGGTGTATAAGGATTCCATCTCAGATCGATAAGCATCCAGCCATTCTTACAGAGTCCTACTCCTGATGGCCTGCTCGAAACTAGTTGGGTCATCATCTCATGATGCAATCCTCGCTCCCACTGTCATAGAGAAACCGAAGTATCTCTCAGGTGGGTGAAGAACCCTACTAGATCGGCGGAGAGGCTGAGGTTCGTTGGAAACTATTGAATCCTTTGGTTCTACCAAATCATCTGCTGCCGTTTGTATAGCTGGAACATTTCCAGTTCTACATAATAGACCTTGCCTTGAGCTTGTCCGGATTTTGCTATTAGACATAAGCCGGACAACCCCAAATCTTAACGAGCTTAAGATATGAGCTCTTCCCTTTCCATATCACATATGAAGTGGTAGGCAACTGATTTGATTTGAACCCTATTCAATAGGTATGCAGCTTCTCAAGTGCATAACTCCCAAAAGGAAATAGGAAACTCAGTAGTACTCATCATAGAGCACACCATATCAAATAGGGTGCTATTTCTCCGCCCCGATATACCATCGTGCTATGGTGTACACGGAGGAGTAATGCTGAGAGAGAATCTCATTCTCCTTTAGAATAATTCAGGAATTCCGTGCTCAAGTATTCTCCTCCCTGATCACATCAAAGGACATAATACTTATACCCATTTTGGTTCTCTACTTCTAACTTATATTCTGTGAATATCTCAAAAGTTTCGGACTTATGTTTCAACAGGAACACATGTCTGAATCTTGAGAGATTATCAGAGAATGTAATGAAGTACAAAGAACCGATCTTGGCATGTGTAGACAGGAGACTTTCATACATCAGCATGTATCAATCCCAAGAGTTCACCAACTCTTTCTCTATTTCAAATAAACAGAGCTGTGGTCATCTTATCTTTGTGACATGACCGGCAAGTTTCACAAGATGTAAATTCAAATAGATTTAAATATGCATCTAAATGTAACTTAGCTAGTCGGGTCGCATTGATATGACCTAGTCTACAAAGCCTCAAGAAGGATTCGTTCATTTCTGAACTCTTTCTCTTGTGTGTGTTCTGTATACTAAGAACTGTATTTTGATTTAGAACGTCAATGCTTTTAGATAACGTGCCTGAACCGATCAACTCTTGATATTGGAAATGTTCAAAACATTATCCAACAATACAAAATTATATCCTTTCTTTACTAATAAAGAGACTGATATGATTTTGTACATCAGGTTCGGTATCTAATAACATTCGTTCAGAATCAATGTATTCAGGTAATACAGGGTGATAGTGACCAACAGACTTGGCTGCAACACTTGCACCGTTTTCTGTCTCATGAAACTTATCACCCGTTCTCAGTTCTCTACCTTTCTGTAGCCCATGTAACAGATTACATATGCGGGATCCTGATTTGGTATCACATACCCAGGACGTAAAGGATACTGAGAAACAGCTCTCTGTAATGAACACACCCGAAGATGATGCATCAACATCCACTTTCTTCGTTTGAGCGGCACGGAAATTTGGTATTCCTTAATTTCCGGCTCTGTCTTATAACAATTATAAGTTGGAGCGGGACCAACGTTCCACAGCTCAGTATAACAAGCGGGTTCAGTCAATTCATCCGTTTTATTATCTTGATTAAGGCGTGATATGGTCGCTACCTAGAGAGAGAGAGAAGAAAACACTCAGCGTGCGCTTTTACAAGATTAGATTGGTTATCAATTTATCTAATCAGGATGTCTCTCACTGTTTTAATCAAATCTTCCTTCAAACCCTAAAAGGAAAGACTAGCCGGGATTAATTACACGCTACAAGTTCGCCAATCTTTCAGCCAGGCCAGTGTCGGTACTTTAAGGGAGGTCCCCCGTGCTTTCGCACGAACCTAATTAAAGTAAACCTCGTTTTCCCAGAGGCGTAACCCCGTTAACACCTTTCTAGACACCTACTTGATCAGCTAATTGTAATGTGTAAAACTCTCCCCAAGTAACTCTTACTCGCAGTGGGTATCGGGATCCAACTATCACATAGAAGGTATGCAATCTCATTGCAAATTTCAACACTTGAAATTCCCAATAATATTTTACCCCTAGCGTCCTATGACCTTGACGAAGGCCAAACTACCCATAGTCCGCTAGTCAAGTTCAACCCGTTCATTTCTTGATTGAATTAAACCCACCCGCACGACCCTTGACGAAGGCCAAACTACGCCATACGAATACCCTAATCCAATCGCATCGTATGCTAGCAGATAAGCATTAGTTACCTACCGTACACTACGCCTTGACGAAGGCCAAACTACCGCAGCACGAATACTAACTAATACTTATCTGAAATGACGGAGGGCTACGACAGGTTTTTAAGAAAACCCTTTGCGTAATGAACTTGATATCGTTGTAGAATCGAGTGATTTTTAAATGGAGTGTTTTTTTAGGCTTTTCTAGTTTTGCTAAAGGGGTCACTCCCGGTGAAGGGATCGTCGGCCCTTTCCTCATCAAATAAGGTGCAGGATATATCATATATACCACTATGCAAAGCAAGAACTATAGAAGCAATCAAAAGACAAACCGAGTTTGTAGCATCTGCTAGTTTCACTAAAGAGGTCACTCCCGGTGAAGGGATCTCGGCTCTTTCCTTATCGAATAAGGTGATGGATGTTCTACAAGGAACACCGCTATGCAAAGCAAGAACTAGAGCTACCAGTTTTTTTTAAACAAGTTTCTACAACATCTTAGGTTTCTTTTAGTTTCATTAATCTCATTAATGAAGTCCCATTTTATTATGCTTCACAAGCATTGCATTTGAAACGAAATCTGCAATATAACATATATCTCATATATATATAATATAAACATTCGTCTCAGGCAGTAATATGATCTCATTACAGAACATTGCAGCAGAAGAACATATATGAAATATTGGATATACTAGGACGTCCGTGTTTTAGTACGAGCCTGCATAAAACACGGATTCTACGGTCGCGATGAATAGCCAAACCCACATCCCTAGACCCCTACGAGAGCGGCAAGTAACACTGCCAATTCTAGGGTTAGGAGACCCGGTCTCGACTCCTCGAGATGGTCTCCCACTGGACCCTAGAACCCGGTTACTTGTGCTCTCCGCCTTGGGTCTACCTAATGCGGAAAAGTAAATAATATACAACGGTGACATCTTCCGCAACCTGGAAGTGCCCCAATAAAAGAATATTACATACAAATGAATTTTACATGAATGAAAAAGAAAAAACTCTCATCTCACATAAAACCCCCGGCTATTCAAAACGCGACGATCCAATATAACATATCACAGCAACACATAATATCTCATATCATCAACGTAAGCAAGTATGCGTATCCCGATTGTCGTTGATGTATAGCAACGAAGCCGGCGATACACCACATACTACGCTTACGGTCACAGAAAAGAAAGTGTAAAACTACAACAGTTGGGATCCGCAACCTTCTTAGACATCGCAAGCCTAACCAAATGAATTCCTCAGACATCGCATGCCTAACAATTATAAACCCCGCATTTTAGTCTCATTATCGAAAACATTTTTCAATATCAAGTCGGGCAATTCAACAAGATTCCCGACATCCTGATCGAATGCTCGTCGCAAACTTTAGTAGACGGCCGCACCCCCGGATGCCATCGACGAAGTGCACTAAGGCGGAACACCGCTGCCGCGAGCACCCGAACGGATACTTTTAGCGATGGGGTTCTCCTACAGTCACTTGGTCGGGGCTATGAAGCGTATCTGTCTATTAAGATTACCCGGCGAGTATCCGCGTACGCTACGTGATTGCGACGGACTTTTGATCACATCAAAATTCCGTGGCAACCGATCATCTGAGACTAAACTGCTATGTTTATAATATTCAAATTAGTTATCTCATAACTTCTTGTGGATTCCAAATATTGTATCACATTCCAGATAAATAGACAATGTTAAACTTTTCGATCGAATAATCAAACACCCAAGATTTCCCCAATATATCTCAACACTTGAAATCAGTTTAAAAACATCCATCACATGCCACAGTACCAATGGTCCAGCCGTAGAAGGGTCAAGCCAACGCCTCACATGTGGCACGCCGTACTGCCGCAAACCCTAAGGTTTAGAGGCAGTTCAAGACGGTCACATAATCGAGTTAAGGTTTGTTGTCTTCTAGAGGGTCCACCGCGTTACTTGCACGACTTAGAACGTTCTTAAACAGGAGAAAAAAATCCAACTTTTGAAAAATTTTCCGACAGGGGAAAAAGTGAGTTATTGATATCCGTTCGAACTTTTTAACAGTTTCTAAAAATTATCCGGACAAAACTAAACGAAGTTAAATTATTCGATCGAAACATCGAGTCCCCAATACAACCCTTGAAAACTCAACACTTGAGTGGAATTAAAATATTCCCAGAAAAAATTGCCAAGAAAGGACCTAAGAATAAATACAAGAAATTCCAGGGACTAACTCGAAATTTTGGCCGCGGAACCGCCGCAAAACCCATGGTTAGGCCGCGGTTCAGCGGTCATTTTAGCGAATTAGAAGTCCCTACTTCACAGTAATTCTTAGTTTTTCCTGCTTGTTTTTCTGAGAATTTTTAATTAATAAAAAACCTCATTTTTGAAAAATGTACAGAGAAGGGTAAACATCGGGGTTTCGGGTTTCGATCGGACTTTAAACTTCGTCTAGACTTCGTCTAAAGCTCTAGCTTAGCTCTGATATCACTGTAGGGTTGCTAGGCACGCGCACAAGGGTCTACGAGGCATCAACCATACCCGATTAAAATTTTAGCCGTGCCGAACAACCCGAATACGGATCTTTAAACTAGAGATTAGGCGAAAACTAACATGTTAAACACTTTAACACTAAGTGAGAGAGATTACAACCTTTGTAGATCCGGTCTTTCACTTCATTAGCTCCGTGTTGAGGTCTCTTCGCTGCGATCATCATACTCCGGACCCTCGAGAGGCTCCACGAAGAAAAAGATGCAGTCTTGCTTCCGATCTTCGATAAGATGATCTACCTTGAAGTTTCGTTAACACAAGCTCTCACTCATGAAATGATGTGAACACCCTCATCTAAATGGCACGGGAAGATGAGGATGATGAAGTAGGATTTTTGCTCTCTTTTATAATCTTTTTCTCACACTTATTCATCACTTGAAAAAAACTAGTAAGCTTTTTTCATGAAGAAAGAAGAAGGAAGAAGATGAAGAATAATAGAATTATCCTTTTGTGATGAATAGTAATCAAGAATATATGATTGATTATCAAACCATGGTCAAGGATGAGAGACTAAACCTATGTAGAGAATAAACTAGAGTTAGGGTTTGGTTAGGTCAAAGCATGAGTCATAACAAAATATCTTTATCATGACAAAATAGAATCCTTCTAGAATGAACAAGAAGGAGCTAACCCTAATCAAACCTTAATCCCTTTTTATCATCCTTAAACATGTTTTATAATAAATCATATCATATCACAATAATATATATCACATATATATTATATATTTGCAATAAAAGAAAATAATACAATTAACATATATCGCATATATATCAATGTATTAATCCGGTGAGAAAAAGAATCTTTTAGTGAGCTAATATTAGTTAATGTAATTTAATATATCATATATATTATTATACATTAAATTATCGAATCAACCCTTGATCCGACAATCCGGCTATATCGCATATAACCGACTAATATTTATCCGTACTGATTCATCGAATCAACACTTGATCCGATGACCCGGCTGATATCAAATATCGCGAGAATAGAATACGGTATCTCATATCGTATTATCCTCGGTCCCACACATATCACATATGTGCCCCTACTCCGTTTTGCCTGAGCCAAGAAACCTTTGTGTAGGACTCTAAAGAATCGTCAATACGCCGGCAGTAGGTGATGATCATATCAAACACCCACAAGCTGCAAGCGGTCAGCTAAACGTAACAGCCACCCAGGTATTGAGCGCTCAGAAGATCAACAAGCAAGCCTGTACATTCTCCTGTGAATCCAAACAGTAACACTCCCATACAGTCCGGTCTCGTCGTCTGATATGTCGCATATCTCGCCTAGGGGTGGTAAACGTCAGACCCCATTAGGTCGATAAGTCGTGTCGATATGAGGTCTATAATAGTTCGAGAAACTACTGATAACACTTACCAGTAAATCTCAGCAACCCTGGCCAGGGATTTCCGGTTATAGCCGATCGAACACAGCACAACATCAACTCCCTATACCGGGAGAGACGAATCCCCTCCTATCGCTTATTGCCTCCATGTGATTCGGGACTGTACCCAAAAGGCACCGTTTTGCACGCCCTCTTGGACGTGGTATGATGGAAATCAAAGCACAGTGGGAATCACACAAGACTCTATGACGATCTCGGGTCAACAGACTACTCTGTACCAGTGTCACCGGAGAACTGCCATCTGACGTGAGGTATAATACCATCTGGGAGTTCTCGGCGAGTCCGTCCAGTGTACCCAGTATCCACTGAGCACCCGTACACCATCCTTGATGTCATACACCGATGGATATGGGATCATCCATCGCCCATCATATGGGTCAAGATGCGTATACGCTAGTCTACTCTGGTGTATCGATGCCCTGTCTCGATACACCCTCGACTAGGAACAGTTATAGGATGTACTCATCGACTACCGTGGCCCCACTAGTATGATCTCATCATAGTCCTAGTAGTCGAGTACATATCCTAAGGGCTTTATCAACATGTAATATAGAGACAATCAGAGTACATGTTAAGATAAAGTACAACCAGATAGCATACTATCATGTCGAGCAAGAAAGTCCTCCCTATATATGTCCAAGCATCCATTACAATATACATCATATGTACAGTAATGACCTCTAGGGCATACATATAACTAACATGAGCACCTGTATACATCTTAGGTGAACCAACTGACACCAGTGGCTTATGAGACCGGCCACCGCCCCTCGTCGGGGTCTCGACTGTATACACTAGTCTACTATGGAGTATCGATGGCCTGTCTCGAAACTCCCACGACTAGGGACCTTTTAAGGATGTGCTTATAGACTCCAGCTCTCACGTATATGATCGCCCTCATACTGCTGGTAGTCAAGCAAGAATCCTAGGGGCTCTATCAACGTGTAATAGCGACTCGCAAGGTCACGTAAAGCAGTACACGATGATAAAGATAAACCAGATAGCATACTATCATCTTGAGTAAGACTGTCCTACTGGCATAGGTCCTCCCTCAATCATTGTGATCATGTGCCTGTGATCCAATAATCGACTCTAAGGGCACTATATCCAACAATCTCCCACTTGCACTCAAGGGTAATTATTGCGATGTCGCATACTCATAGCCTGTGTGATACCGAACACCCAACTCCTCTACTAGTCAGTCTCACAAAGCTCGTTTGCGAAACTATCACGTTCGAGGAATAGCCTCAGTGAGTGGATTCGCTCTGATGTTTCTTTCTATGTCTCTCTTTATCTCAAGTTCCCGGAGAAAGCCATCTCCCGAAATGAGCAATACCTGTCTTAGAATGTGTCTGGATATCTGATGGGACCTAGCTCATAAATGAACTCCAAATCCAAACTTTTTAGACTGTATCGTCAACTGAACTTAATCAGTATCCTGCGCCATGACTTCCCTCAGTATCCACCTGGACTACCTGTCCATAATACTGCCACTCGTCAGAGGGAAAACTATAACTCTGACAGTCACTCTGTCATCCAGGTCACCTTGGAAGCCTGGAATGATAACCGTCTCCCGAAGGAGGCTGCCGTTATCAAATCCCTAGAACATCAACTTATGTTCTAAAACTGCTTCCGATTGTTTCTCCAGGATTGGATCAATATCAACTCATTGCACCTACTGCAAGAACAACATCTGGTGTGGTACTTGACATCTCATGATTGACTCAATTGCCTAAGCAAGTGATCTGCCAATCATGCGCATCCCTCTCCCCTTTAGTCTGTAAGACACCTTTAGAGAGGGTGACTCCATCACCTGCAGGTACACTACCGTGCCAGGAGTCGTCCATTCTAAATACTCTTAGAATGCTGTCTAAGTACCCAGATTGGGAAACTACCCAAATCTAGATCTAAAACCATAGATCCAGTAACCAGAATGTTTGATATGAAATCCTTTTCCTTTATGGAGAAACCACTGTGTGACAACCAAAGTTTAATCGATCGTAGTATAGGAATTTCACTTCCTACTTTGTGTATGTCATCCAAATACCAGGACATCACACCCTACTACCTTCTTAACAGATCTATCCCCTATTCTGATGAAGTCAAAACCTATGACTGTCACATCAGAAATAGATGATCTATCTCCTCTATATCTTCTTAAGTCTATGAATAGACATAAGCCACTTGTCCACTATGCTTCCGCTGCTCCCACTGACTACGACAATCCTCTGGCAGAGTCATATAGACGTACACTTCTAAAACCAGTTTAGAACGACGCTATACTCATCCTCCTGCCGAGTCTCACAGTCTGGAACAACAGCAATGGTAAGTCTGGGTAAAAAAGAACCTCCCTACCACCGTCCTTGAGCATACCGAAGTACCTATCGGGTGACTGAGGTTACCCACTTTATCTGCGGAGTGGCCATTGGAATGTGAAACCATATTGAATCTTTAGGTTCTTATCAAATCTTCAGTAATCGTTTGCAGTTCTGGAATCACTTCCAGTTCTACCATACTCCCACTACTGTTTTTCTGAAAAAAAATCCATTTTTAATTTAAAACTGTGGCGAGTCAAGAACAATATCACTATTGATCTTCCAGATGGTAGAAAGTCAACCCTCGTCATAGCCCGGGTCAACCCACAAACAGCCATTACAGAAACGTGCCTTGAGTTATCCAGAGTCTGGTTTTAAGCATAAGCCGGACAACTCCCCGTACCTTAACAATGTCAAGATATGAACTGTTCTATATCCAATATAGAAACAGAAGCACTGATTTAATTGGAACCAGATTCAAATCATGCAGCTATCTCCAGTGCATGTCAACTAAATGGAAGGAGGCCGATCAGCGTTACTCAACTTAGGAGTACTTCCAATTATGAGTAACCTGAAAGAGAAGCAAGTTCTCTTAATCATTACTATCAACTGAATACCATCCACAAGTATCTACATCTTTGATTACCTTGAAGAATCCCGATACTTGCAATACCTGGTTCTCTACTTTAATCTTATACTTATAACTTCTCAAAAACTCAGACCCTGCGTTTCTACGAAACACCTGTCTAAGAACTAGAGAAGTCACGAGTAAACAGAATATAGTACGAGTACCTACCCCTCTGTCCTAATGGACACTGGACAACATACAATACTCTGTATAAGTCCCCTGAGTCTAGTGACTCATTCACTGTATGTCGTAGGTTGAAAACTGTACTTATGGTTAAGAAGAATTACACCGCTGTTCAATGCTCCTTACCTAACCATGCACTGATATAGGTAAATGTCATAGAAATAATTTCAAAAAGGTATATCTCACTCTATAAAAATAGACGTACAGATATATCAATTTGAAATTGGTGCATAACAACGGATATTCAAAACCAAATATTTGCCGTCTGCCAAACAACCCAGGTGACTTCCTCAAATATCACCAATTACAACGAATCCCGATATAATGAGGATGGTCACTCAATTCCCAATAACTTACTCCCACTCATCATCTGTAAAACCATACAGATGTGAGAATCATACCTGGTAAATACATACCCTGGAGCAAGTGTCTAATTGGGAAATCAGTTTTCTTTTAACAGTACACAGTGAAACTGAAACATTGAAATGTTTCGATGGGGTATCCTGGTATTCCTAGTAATGCCTCTTCCATTATCCAGATTCACAACTATAACCGTATAATTCTTTGTCATCTCTCCAAATCCCTTTATATGTCTTTAGTCATTACCTTCTGTACACCCCTTTAGGCCAAATGGTTTTCTTCCTTCCCTACCGTTCGACACCAGCCTATGGTTTGGAAGAAGACTATCCAATAAACATAATGGGTGTACTGTCCTAGTCCTAGGAGCACTCGCAACGCGAGAGAAGGTGAAGATAAAAGATACCTGAATGAACTTTATTCCTATTTCTCCTGAACTAGGATCCATCCCCGAACTGGAACAAGTTCCTTTCGAGTTCGTATATAACCATACGATGGATTATCCAATAAACTTGGGATCTTCATAGTGATACGGAGTGTCCTGGAGAAATACAAAGGTGATTTAGGATTGGCGAAGAAATACTTGGTTTGGTCGTGAATAGCAGTCACAATTTACTTTGCCCTCTTACTAATCCCTTTCTTTGTCTTAACTTAATACCTTCTGTACACCATCGTTATGCTAATTGGTTTTCTTCATTCCCCACCGTTCGGCACCAGCCTAAGGTTTGGAAGAAGACTATCCAATTTCCATAATAGGTGTACTATCTCCTAAACCAAGGAGTACTCGCAACCTGAGAGAAGGTAAAAGGAAAAGACAACTGAATAGTCCTATTCGTTTTCTCCAGAACCGGAAACCATCCTCGAATTCCTTCGAGTTCGTATATAACCATACGATGGTTTTGTCCAATGGAAGTGGACGTTCGTAGTAATACAGGGTGTCCTGGAGAAAACGGTAAAAGTAGGAATGGCAAAGAGGTTTGCAACTCTGACAATCCAAAAGCCAGTGTTAAGAAGGTTCGGTTAATTTTGGTCCCTGAGTCATAGTCTAGGGTCGGGTCAATGATCGCTGCCAAAGAGAGTGAGAAAAGAAACACTCAGCGTGCACTCTAATCTAGATCAGAATGGTTATCACTTTATCTAATCAGGAAACCTCCCACTGTAACCTCAAATTCTTCTCCAAACCCGAAAGAAGAATTAGTCGGGATCACCCGAGGAGTAAACCAACTCATCAGTGGGAATCGGGATCTAACCATCATCGCATGATAACTTAACGGAATCCACTCAAGTCACCACACTCCAGAAGGTATGCGCATGCCTGGCAAGTTTCAGTTTCTTTAGAAACACCCGATGTGATTTTTACCCCTAGGACCCAAGTGACCTTGACGGAGTCAACAAATCAAAGAGTCCTAGTCAAGTTCAACCCGTCATTATCTAGATTTCATTAAACCCACCCGTACGTGCCCTTGACGGAGTAAACAAGGCCGCAGAACTATCCTAACCAATCCCATTTATGCAACAAACAAGCACCACTTAGCTACCGTACACTACGGCTTGACGGAGTCAACAAACGCAGCACGAATACTAAATAATACCCATAAGAAATGACGGAGGGCTACGACTAGTTTTTGGCGAAAAACCTTTAACGTAATGAACTTGATATCGTTGAAAGAACTGCATAGCCTTTTTATAAAAATATAGTGGCGAAAACCTTTGCTAAAGAGGTCACTCCTGGTGAAGGGATCTCGACTCTTTTCCCGTAGAATGAGGTGCAGGATATTCCAACTGAATACCATGATGCAAAGCAAAAGTAATCGGCTATAGTGAAGTTATTGCCCTGACGCAAACTTTTGTCCAAGGGGTCACTCCCGGTGAAGGGATCTCGGCCCTTGGCTCGTCGATTGAGGAGCAGGATATTCCAACCGAATACCATGATGCAAAACAAAAGAGAACGCTCTTGCAATAACAGCTTTTTGAAAAATGTTCCAACAACATCAGAATAGGTTTGTTTATCTTGCATTGATCCGAATCAATGCAGTCCCATCAATTGATCACACCACAAAAGAACGAAAATAATGATGTACGTATATGCCATCCGCATTCGCCACTGGGTCCCGTCATCACCCGTTAGGTTACTTAACTAACGACAGAGCGGGGACTGGACTAGCACGGATGCAAAACATATACAACATCTACTAGTATATATATCAATATATAATATTTCGCTCAAGGCGTGATAAAATGCAACATCACAGAAATGCAAAGCATCATAGAACAATACAGATATCTGGGATCCCCGGGTTTCACAGAGCCGTTGCTAAAACCCGACGTTCCCCTGGTCGTGTGGATAGCCTGTGCAATGAAATCCTAGACCCCTACGGGCGCGGCAAGTTACTCGCCAAAACCTGAAGCGAGGAAGCCCCCTTCTACAACGTGAATGGACCACCCAGCACTTCACGGAATCCGGTAACTTGGGCACCCCTCCTTGGGTCAACCTGTACCCCCTATGAGTGCGGCGAATAGCCCTGCCAATTCTAGAGTAAAGCCCCCTCCGTCTCAACGCCATGAGATGCGGGCTTGTTTCCCTCTAGAACCCGGCTATCCGTGCACCCCTCCGCGGGGTAATCCTAGTACAGAAAGTAAAATATACATACAACGGGTACATCGACCTCGACCCGGTCGTTCCCCAAAAGAATAATACAAACAGGCAATGACGGCAGTCCACATGTCGGACGCTCACTCCGCAATAATAAATGTACATAATACAAAAAAACTGTACTAATACTGCAACCAGGCTATCCCCCACGACCGATCCGCAACAACACAGTACAACACAAAGCATCAACGTGAATGTCACGTTCGCAAATCCGTCTAACCGGGCTATAGCAGTTAGACAGGATTTACTGATCAAGTGACATTCACGGTCGCAGATATAATGTAAATACTGTGAACTAATGTGTTTGAAACATTCGATGGATCAAATATTACCAAGTGGGCCCCAAAACATTACTGTAGCACATAAAGAAATTCTGGGCCCAAACAAAGTATACCAAAACCCCTATTTTCATCCCAAAAGCCCACTGCAAAAAATTGGTGAAGTGAAGCCAACATCCTGCGGCGGAACCGCGGCCAAATAGGGGTTATGGCCGCGGTTCCGCGGTCGTATGGAAGGATCAAGTTACCAAAATTTTACAGTGTTCTTAGAATTCCATGTACATCATTCTGCAACAACCTGAAAAAAAATTTGAGCTAAAAAAAATTTCGACAGAAACTGATGCACGTGAAAACGCGGTTTTTTGGAATTTTGTTCGATCGGAAATGTAAACACATTAGACAAAGCTAGACTAGGTTAATGGCGTGGCTCTGATACCATTGTAAGTCCGCGGCGGTGCCCCGGCCGTCGATCCGACGCCGGAAACGCGGAAACGAAAAACTTTGCGAACTTGCAAACCGGTACCACCGCGCACAAAAATCCCGGATCGGGCCATTAACCTAGCTACTAGCAAATTATAAGATGGGTAGAGAAGTATACCGAGTGATCCGTGTCCTCCGGTATTCTCGTCGTCGTCCCGATCTCCCGCGGAATCTCCGGTCTTCATCTCCTCGCCGGAAAGGGCACCACGTAGCCGGATTCTTTTACGGGCTCCCACCTCTGGACCAAGGCAACTCGGGCGCGAAGTTGGCTAGCCGACACGTCCAAGGAATGCTGTAGACTAGTGTAGAAACCATTGTCTCTTTGAGGGTTTTCAAGTTGCCTTTGGATGGAGGGAAATATGAACAATGGAGATGAATGATTTTTGGTAGCAAGCAAAAATACATGAGATGAACATTTTCCTCACCAAATGAAATTTCCCACCCTCCCAATGTGTGGCCGGCCAAAAAATGAGAAGGGAATCAAATAAGGGAGGTGAGTGTAGGAACTAAAAATGGTGACCACATCAAAAGCAAGCCTCATATCAAAGATGCAAATCAATCCCATCCTAATCCTTTCTCATTAATGCAAAACCATGATGAAGAAAGGAATGGAATCTAATGATGATGAAGCCACACATGCAAGAAACCCCTCCACAAAATGTTATATGCAAACTACAAATAACACCCTCCAACGATAAAGTCCGGCCGTGAAGGAACAAAGGAAAACCGTCCGGAACGGAATGCAAACTGGCAACTTCAGAAAACTGATCCCGTAATAAATTACAGGAAAACCCCGCTACTGCATATACATGCCCGCATTTGTATTCCCACTGAACACAAATGCAAAGAGACAATATCTACACTATCTAATACTAGGATCCAGCTTAAGCCAAAGCCGGCCAGTAAAAACCGTCCGATCACGATCCGTGCAATACCGCACGTATCTGATCGAACCCTGCCATATCTCCATACGGCCTCTACAGCGTTTCGCCCGAAACTTGAGTAACTGTGTGTGTGGTGGAATCTAAAGACTCGTCAATACTATGGCTGTGGATTTAACCACTAACACGTCAGAGGTATTAGCCATACGTGACGGGCCACCAGCTATTGACCAAAAGGGACGTCGATGAGCGAACTCATCCTGATACCCTACTGAGCCTGTCAGTGAAAATATCCGTACAGTCCGGTCCGTTCATCTATGAGCATCGCATGGCGGGCCTAGGGGGTTGGTAAAAGTCAGACCCCTAATAGCGGTACAAGTCGTGTCGGAGTGTAGCCCAGAACACCCTGAGATACTACTGGAATACTTACCAGTAAATCTCCTGCCTTGGCCAAGGACTTTTCATGTTCTGGCTCTCCTAGACACAGTGCGACCTCACCCCCAATACCGGGAGAGACGAACCCCTGCAGATCCGCTCACTGCCTCTATGTGGCTCGGGACTGTACCCAACTAAAACCTGTTTGCACGTCTCGTTTGAGCGTGGTAGGGTAGTAATCAAAGCACAGTGGGAACTCACACGAGACAAATAACGATCACAGGTCGATGAACTAACCTGTACACATGTCACCAGGGAACTGCTATCTGACATCAGGTATAATCCCAACTAGCAGGTTCCCGGCGAGTCCTGTCCGGTGTACTCATAACCCAATGAGCACCTGTATACATCTTAGGTGAACCAACTGACCCAGTGGCTTGTGAGACTGGCCACCGCCCCTCGTCGGGGTCTCGACTGTATACACTAGTCTACTATGGATTATCGATGCCCTGTCTCGAAACTCCCATGACTAGGGACCTTTTAAGGATGTGCTTATAGACTCCAGCTCTCACGTATATGATCGCCCTCATACTGCTGGTAGTCAAGCAAGAATCCTAGGGGCTCTATCAGCGTGTAATAGCGACTCGTAAGGTCACCTAAAGAAGTACACGATGATAAAGATAAACCAGATAGCATACTATCATCTTGAGTAAGACTGTCCTACCAGCATAGGTCCTCCCTCAATCATTGCAATCACGTGCCTGTGATCCAATAATTGACTCTGAGGGCACTATATCAAACAAAGCCTCTGGTGATCGTCGGAGTTCCGTCGGCCTCATCACTGTTGGTCTCGCCGCCGCCACAGCACTCCTCTGCAAACCCAGTACGCTATTATACTCTCATTCCTCATCTATTCTTTTCTTGCTTGCTTTTCTTTCTTGTTAAATTATTACTTTTCTTGTTGTCGCTGTTTTCTGGTTCGCCGGAATCCGGCGGTGCCGACGACGTTTCCCGACGACCCGGCAAGTACCTTCGACCCGTGTGACTCCACTGTTCGTCGTTTGGGTTCATTCCGTGAACCGAGCGCGCGTCGCAATTTTTCACCGCCGACACGTAACGTTCCGTTTTCCGTTTCGCGACCCATCGAGGCAAGTGAAACTTGCTACATGCTATTCAAACTATTCTTATACTAATGTATTTATTTTCCTATTAAATCTCTAATAGAATCGAAAGTATTGGATTTTAAGTTAACCGTATAAAGCTCCTTTATATATTTCCTAATCTCTAAACTTGGAACTTAATTGTTGCATCAAGTTGTTTATACCTAGTAATCACGTGTAAATGTTAGACCGCATGATCACGTTTGATTATAGCTATGATACCCCTTTTATCCAGTCTTAACCTATCGGACATCCATGTGCAACTTTAACCGGTTTAATTACTGTTAGTTATATGTATGCCCTAGAGGCCATTACTATACATACGATGTATATTGTGATGGATGCTTGGACATATATAGGGAGGACTTTCTTGCTCGACATGATAGTATGCTATCTGTTTGTACTTTATCTTAACATGTACTCTGATTGTCTCTATGTTACATGTTGATAAAGCCCTTAGGATATGTACTCGACTACTAGGACTATGATGAGATCATACTAGTGGGGCCACGGTAGTCGGTGAGTATATCCTATAACTGTTCCTAGTCGAGGGTGTATCGAGACAGGGCATCGATACACCAGAGTAGACTAGCGTATACGCATCTTGACCCATATGATGGGCGATGGATGATCCCATATCCATCGGTGTTTGACATCAAGGATGGTGTACGGGTGCTCAGTGGAGACTGGGTACACTGGACGGACTCGCCGAGAACTCCCAGATGGTATTATACCTCACGTCAGATAGCAGTTCTCCGGTGACATTGGTACAGAGTAGTCTGTTGACCCGAGATCGTCATAGAGTCTTGTGTGATTCCCACTGTGCTTTGATTTCCATCATACCACGTCCAAGAGGGCGTGCAAAAAGGTGGCTTTTGGGTACAGTCCCAAATCACATGGAGGCAATGAACGATAGGAGGGGATTCGTCTCTCCCGGTATTGGTAGTTGATATTGTGCTGTGTTCGATTGGCTATAACTGGAAATCCCTGTCCAGGGTTGCTGAGATTTACTGGTAAGTGTTATCAGTAGTTTCTCGAACTGTTATAGACCTCAAATCGACACGACTTATCGAGCTACTGGAGTCTGACGTTTACCACCCCTAGGCGAGATATGCGACATATCAGACGACGAGACCGGACTGTACGGGAGTGTTACTGATTGGATTCATAGGAGAATGTACAGACTTGTTTGTTGATCTTCTGAGCGCTCAATACCGGGGTAGCTGTTACGTTTAGCTGACCGCTTGCAGCTTGTGGGTGTTTGATATGATCATCACTTACTGCCGGCGTATTGACGATTCTTTAGAGTCCTCCTACACTGAGGTTTCTTGACTCAAGCAAAACGGAGTTGGAGCACATATGTGATATGTGCGGGACCGAGGATAATGCGGTATGTGATACCGTATTGGATTCTCGCGATATGAGATACCGGCCGGGTATATGTGATATAGCCGGGTCTTCGTATTAGTCGGTTATATGCGATATAGCCGGATTGTCGGATCAAGTGTCGATTCGATAATTTAATGTACAATAATATATATGATATATTAAATTACATTAACTAATATTAGCTCACTAAAAGATTCTTTTTCTCACTCGGGTAATACATTGATATATATGTGATATATGTTAATTATATTATTTTATTTTGTTACAATAAATATTATATATGTGATATATAATATTGTAACATGATATGGTTATTAATGCAACATGTTTTGTGGAGTTTAAACATGGTTAGGGTTTGGATTAGGGTTAAGACTTCTAGTTGCTTCTAGAAGGTTTTCTTTTGTCATTGAAAAGATATTATGCTTGATATTTTCAAGTGACTCACCTTTAACCCAACCCAAACCCTAGCCCTAGTTAATTCTCTACAAGGGTTAGTTTGACCATGGTTGCATTTCTAACCTTATCATTACTTTCATTATTCATCACAAAAGGATTAACCATTATTCATTCATCTTCTTCTTCCCTCTCTTTTCATGAAAAAGCTTTCTTGATTTGATTTAAGTGATGAATGAGTGTGAGAAAAAGATAACAAATGAGAGCAAAAATCCTACTTCATCATCCTCATCTACCCTTGCCCTTTAGATGAGGGTGTTCACTTCATTTAGTGAGTGTTAGCTTGTGTTAATGAAACTTCAAGGTAGATCATCTATGTTATCGAAGATCGGAAGCAAGACTGCATCTTTCTGTTCAAGGAGCCTCTCGAGAGTCCGGAACACGATGATCGCAGCGAAGGGACCACAACACGGAGCTAATGAAGTGAAGGACCGGATCTGCAAAGGTTGTAATCCTTCTCACTTAGTGTTAAAGAGTTTAACATGCTTGTTTTCGCCTAATCTCTAGTTTAAAGATCCGGCTTTGGGTTGTTCGGCACGGCTAAAATTTTAATCGGGCATGGTTGATGCCTCATATGCCCTTGTGGCAGTGCCTAGCATCCCTACAGTGGTATCAGAGCCAGGCTAAAGCTTTAGGCGAAGTCTAGACGAAGTTTAAAGTCCGTTCGAACCCGGAAACCCCGATAAAACCCCTTCTCTGGAAATTTTTCATAACTGTGATTTTTTCCATATTAAAAATACTTAAAAAAATCAGCAGGGAATTCTATGGACACGTGTGCAAAATGACACTTTGAATCGTTCAAAGCGCCGCAGAACCGCGGCCAAACTAGGGTATTGGCAGCGGTTCCGCGACAGAACTTGGGGATTAAAAGTTAGTTTTTGCGACAGTTGATCCGTCTGTACATCCTGATTCTTCTGGGTATTTTTATTTCTACTCAAGTGTTGAGTTTTCTGGGGTGTATTGGTGACTAGTTGATTTGATCCGATAATTTAACTTCGTTTAGTTTGTCCGGGTATTTTTATAGAACGTGTTAAAAAGTTCGAACGGATATCAATAACTCACTTTTTCCCCTGCCGGAAAAATTTCCAAGCGTTGGATTTTTTCCGTAGTTTACGAACGTTCTAAGTCATGCAAGTAATGCGGTGGACCCTCTAGAAGACAACAAACCTTAACTCGATTATATGACCATCTTGAACTGCCTCTGAATCTTAGGGTTTGTGGTAGTATGGTGTGCCACATGTGAGGCGTTGGCTTGACCCTTCTACAGCTGGACCATTGGTACTGTAGCATGTGATGGATGTTTTTAAACTAATTTCAAGTGTTGAGAACTATTTGGGAAAACTTGGATGTTTGATTATTCGATCGGAAAGTTTAACATTATCTATTTATCTGGATTGTGATACAATATTTGGAATCCACAAATAGTTATGAGATAACTAATTTGAATGTTATAAATCTAGCAGTTCAGTCTCAGATGATCGGTTGCCACGGAATTTTGATGTGATCAAAAGTCCGTCGCTATCACGTAGCGTACGCGGATACTCACCGGGTAAACTTAACAGACAGCCACGCCCCATAGCCCCGACCAAGTGACTGTAGGAGAACCCCGTCGCCAAAAGCATCCGTTCGGGTGCTCACGGCAGCGGTGTTCCGCCTTAGTGCACTTCGTCGACGGCATCGGGGGTGCGGCCGTCTACTAAAGTTTGCGACGAGCATTCGATCTGGTTTTCGGGAATCTTGTTGAATTTCCCGACTTGATATTGAAAAGAGTTTTCGATAATGAGACTAAAATGCGGGGTTTATAATTGTTAGGAATGCGATGTCTAAGGAATTCATTTGGTTAGGCATGCGATGTCTAAAGAGGTTGCGGATTCCAACTGTTGTAGTTTTACACTTTCTTTCCTGTGACTGTAAGCGTAGTATGTGGTGTATCGCCAGCTTCGTTGCTATACATCAACGACAATCGGGATACGCATACTTGCTTACGTTGATGATATGAGATATTATGTGTTGCTGTGTTATGTTATATTGGATCGTCGCGTTTTGAATAGCCGGGGGTTTTATGAAAGATGAGGGTTTTTATTTTCATTCATGTAAAATTCATTTCTATGTAATATTCTTTTATTGGGGCACTTCCGGGCTGAGGTTGATGTCACCATTGTATTTTTTTTACTTTTCCGCATAAGGTAGACCCAAGGCGGGGAGCACAAGTAACCGGGTTCTGGGGTCCAGTGGGAGACCATCTCGAGGAGTCGAGACCAGGTCTCCTAACCCTAGAATTGGCAGTGTTGCTTGCCGCTCTCGTAGGGGTCTAGGGATGTGGGTTTGTCTATTCATCGCGACCGTGGAATCCGTGTTTTATACAGGCTTGTATTGAAAACAAGGACATCCTAGTATATCCAATATTTCATATATGTTCTTCTGCTGCAATGTTCTGTGATGAGATCATATTACTGCGTGAGACGAATGTTTATATTATATATATGAGATATATGTTATATTGCAGATTCGTTTCAAATGTGATGCTTGTGAAGCGTATTAAAATGGGACTTCATTAATGAGATTAATGAAACTAAAAGAAACCTAAGATGTTGTAGAAACTTGTTTAAAAACCGGTAGCTCTAGTTCTTTCTTTGCATAGCGGTGTTCCTTGTAGAACGTCCAGCACCTTATTCGATAAGGAAAGAGCTGATATCCCTTCACCGGGGAGTAACCTCTTTAGTGAAACTAGCAGATGCTACAAACTCGGTTTGTCTTTTGATTGCTTCTATGGTTTTTGCTTTGCATAGTGATATTTGTGAAATATCATGTACCTTATTCGATGAGGAAAGGGCCGACGATCCCTTCACCGGGAGTGACCCCTTTAGCAAAACTAGAAAAGCCTAAAAAACACTCCATTTAAAATCACTCGATTTAACAATGATATCAAGTTCATTACGCAAAGGGTTTCATAAAAACCTGTCGTAGCCCTCCGTCATTTCAGATAAGTACTACTTAGTATTCGTGTTGCGGTAGTTTGGCCTTCGTCAAGGCGTAGTGTACGGTAGCTAACTAATGCTTATCTGCTTGCATATGATGCAATTGGAAGGGTATTCGTACAGCCTAGTTTGGCCTTCGTCAAGGGTCATACAGGTGGGTTTAATTCAATCAGGAAATGACGGGTTGAACTTGACTAGCGGACTATGGGTAGTTTGGCCTTCGTCAAGGTCATAGGACGCTAAAGGTAAAATATTATTGGGAATTTCAAGTGTTGAAATTTGCAATGAGATTGCATACCTTCTATGAGATAGTTAGATCCCGATACCCGCTGCGAGTAAGAGTTACTCCTGGGAGAGTTTTGGACATTACAATTAGCCGATCAAGTAGGTTTCTAGAAAGGTGTTACGGGGTTACGCCCCTGGGAAAACGAAGTTTACTTTAATTAAGTCCGTGCGAAAGCACGAGGAACCTCCCTCAAAGTACCGACACTGGCATGGCTGAAAGATTGGCGAACTTTGTAGCGTGTAATTAATCCCGGCTAGTCTTTCCTTTTAGGGTTTGAAGAAAGATTTGACTAAAACAGTGGGAGACATCCTGATTAGATATATTAGATAACCAATCTAATCTTGCAAGAGCATAACGATGAGTGTTTTCTTCTCTCTCTCTCCAGGTAGCAACCATATCACGTCTTAATCAAGATAATAATATGGATATATTGACACGAACCCGCTTGTTATACTGAGCTGGGAACGTTAGTCCCGCTCCAACTTATAATTATTATAAGACAGAGCAGGAAATTGGGGATTACCAGAATTCCCGTGCCGCTCCAAACGAAGAAAGTGCATGCTGATGCATCTTCTTCGGGTGTGTTCATTACAGAGAACTGTTTCTCAGTATCCTTTACATCCTGGGTATTTGATACCGGATCAGGATCCCACATATGTAATTTGTTATATGGGCTACAGATAGGTAGAGAACTGAGAACGGGTGATAAGTTTCATGAGATAGAAACGGCTCAAGTGTTGCAGCCAAGTCTGTTGGTCACTATCACCCTGTATTACCAGAATACATTGATTCTGAACGAATATTATTAGATACCGAACCAGATATACAAAAATCATATCAGTCTCTTTATTAGTAAAGAAGGATATAATTTTGTATTGTTGGATAATATTTTGAACATTTCCTATATCACGAGTTGATCGGTTCAGGCACGATATCTAAAGCATTGATGTTCTAAATCAAACTACAGTTCTTAATATACACAACACACACAAGAGGAAGAGTTCAGAAATGAACGAATCCTTCTTCAGGTATTGTAGACTAGGTCATATCAAAGCGACCCGACTAGCTGAAGTTACATTAAGATGCATATTTAAATCTGTTGAATTTACATCTTGTGAAACGTACCAGTCATGTCACAAAGATATGATGACCACAGCTCTGTTTATTAGAAACAGAGAAAGAGTTAGTGAACTCTTGGGATTGATACATGTTGATGTATGAAGGTCCCCTGTCTACACATGCCAAGATCGGTTTTTTTGTACTTCATTACATTCACTGATTATCTCTCAAGATTCAGACATATGTTCCTGTTGAAACACAAGTCTGAAACTTTTAAGATATTCACAGAATATAAGTTAGAAGTAGAGAACCAAAAACGGGTATAAGTATTATGTCCTTTGATGAGATCAAGGAGGAGAATACTTGAGCACAGAAATCCTGGACTATTCTAAAGGATAATGAGATTCTCTCTCAGCATTACTCTTCCGTATACACCATAGCACCATGGTATATCGGGGCGGAGCAATAGCACCCTATGTGATATGGTGTGCTCTATGATGAGTACTACTGAGTTTCCTATTTCCTTTTGGGAGTTATGCACTTGAGAAGCTGCATACCTATTGAATAGGATTCAAATCAAATCAGTTGCCTACCACTTCATATGTGATATGGAAAGGGAAGAGCCATGTCTTAAGTTTGTTAAGATTTGGGGTTGTCCGACCAATGTCTAAAAAGCAAAATCCGGACAAGCTCGAGGCAAAGTCAGATCTGTGGAAGTTTGTTGGATATCCCAAGCTTTCGCAAGGGAATATCTTCTACCTAACCGAGGAACAAAAGATATTTTGTTTCTCAGCATGCCACCTTTGTGAAAGGGAATTTCTTCTGAAGAAATTAGTGGTCATGAGGTAGAACTGGAAGGAGTTCCAGCTATACAAACTGCAGCTAATGATTTGGTAGAACCAAAGGATTCAATAGAAACCAACGAACCTCCGCCTCTCCGTCAATCTAGTAGGGTTCTTCACCCACCTGAGAGATACTTTGGTTTCTCTATGACAGTGGGAGCGAGAATTGCATCATGAGATGATGACCCAACTAGTTTCGAGCTGGCCATCAGGAGTGGGACTCTGTAAGAATGGCTGGATGCTTAGTGATCTGAGATGGAATCCTTATACACCAACAAAGTATGGACTTTGGTTGCTTTATCTGAAGGGTTAAATACCCTTCAGGAGCAAGTATATCTTGAGAAGATTACTTTGTGTACATGGAAAAGTTGAGACTTTCAAAGATATGCTTAAGTCCATCCAGATCCTACTTGCCACGGCTACATACTATGACTACAATATCTGGTGGTTGGTTGCCATGACAGCTTTTCTGAATGATGTTTTAGAAGATAGCGTCTATAAGTACACAGCCAGAGGGCTTCGTAGACAGTGGGAGCAGCGAGAACGTGTGCAAGTTGCTTTATAGGATAAAGCAGGCATCGCAGAGTTGGAACGTCTGTTTTGATGTGGTAGTCAAAGAGTTTGACTTCATCAAAATGATAGCTGAACCTTGTATATACAAAAAAGGTAGTAGGGAGTATGGTGGTGATCCTCATAGAGTACGTGGATGACATACTCTTGATAGGGAAGGAGTTTCCTATGCTACGCTCGGTCAATCTCCGCTTATCACAAGGATTCTCCATATAGGATCAAATATGATACCTCCTAAATCCTGGGTTTTGGATCTATGAGATAGATCTAATTGGATATTAGGATACTCACTAGTTGTAGTGAGATGGTATCAATCGATCCTGGGGAGAATCACTGGAAAGGTTCCAGGGTGATAAGGACGACTGATTGTCAGTCGCAGGCATTGTCTTTACCCTCAGTGAGGGACGGTATGTTGGAAGAGTTCCAAGCTAAATACCGTGACTTACTAGATGATTAAAGGCAAGATACATCGTTACCAAGGATGCTACCAAAGAGGCAGTCTGGATATATATAAGTTCATGAGATGAACTTCGTTCCTACCATTGTGTGACAATGGAGTTGTGGCTTTTGCCAAGGAACCCCCCGTCCCATCTGAAATACAGATATAATTCTTAGGCAGTATCACCTGATCATGGAGATGGTTGATCTCCAGGGAGATCGAGGTTTGGAGAGTAGACACAGAGGACGACAGTGCGGATCCACTCACAAAGGACTTTTTCCCGATAGAGACTTTTTTTGGGATGGTTGAGTATGAGATACTTCAACCGCGGCTAGTTGTTGGGTATGTGATACCACAACAGATGGCCCTAGTGCAAGTGGGAGATTGTTATTTATATGTATGCCCTAGAGGCCATTACTGTACATACGATGTATATTGTAATGGATGCTTGGACATAAATAGGGTGGACTTTCTTGCTCGACATGATAGTATGCTATCTGGTTGTACTTTATCTTAACATGTACTCTGATTGTCTCTATGTTACATGTTGATAAAGCCCTTAGGATATATACTCGACTACCAGGACTATGATGAGATCATAGTAGCGGGGCCACGGTAGTCGGTGAGTACATCCTATAACTGTTCCTAGTCGAGGGTGTATCGAGACAGGGCATCGATACACCAGAGTAGACTAGCGTATACGCATCTTCACCCATATGATGGGCGATGGATGATCCCATATCCATCGGTGTTTGACATCAAGGATGGTGTACGGGTGCTCAATAGAGACTGGGTACACTAGACGGACTCGCCGAGAACTTCCAAATGGTATTATACCTCACGTCAGATGGCAGTTCTCCGGTGACACTGGTACAGAGTAGTCTGTTAACCCAAGATCGTCATAGAGTCTTGTGTGATTCCCACTGTGCTTTGATTTCCATCATACCACGTCCAAGAGGTCATGCAAAAAGGTTCCTTTTAGCTACAGTCTCGAATCATATGGAGGCAATGAGCGATAGGAGGGGATTCGTCTCTCCCGGTATAGGGAGTTGATGTTGTGCTGTGTTCGATTGGCTATAACTGAAAATCCCTGGCCAGGGTTGCTAAGATTTACTGGTAAGTGTTATCAGTAGTTTCTCGAACTGTTATAGACCTCAAATCGACACGACTTATCGAGCTACTGGGGTCTGACGTTTACCACCCCTAGGCGAGATATGCGACATATCAGACGACGAGACCGGACTGTACGGGAGTGTTACTGATTGGATGCACAGGAGAATGTACAGGCTTGCTTGTTGATCTTCTGAGCGCTCAATACCTGGGTAGCTGTTACGTTTAGCTGACCGCTTGCAGCTTGTGGGTGTTTGATATGATCATCACCTACTGCCGGCGTATTGACGATTCTTTAGAGTCCTACACAGAGGTTTCATGAATCAGGAAAAATGGAGTAGGAGCACATATGTGATATGTGCAGGACCGAGGATAATGCGGTATGTGATACCGTATTGGATTCTTGCGGTATGAGATACCGGCCGGGTATATGTGATATAGCCGGGTCTTCGTATTAGTCGGTTATATGCGATATAGCCGGATTGTCGGATCAAGTGTTGATTCGATAATTTTATGTTTAATAATATATATGATATATTAAATTACATTAACTAATATTAGCTCACTAATAGATTCTTTTTCTCACTCGGGTAATACATTGATATATATGCGATATATGTTAATTGTATTATTTTATTTTGTTACCATAAATATTATATATGTGATATATAATATTATAACATGATATGGTTATTAATGCAACATGTTTTGTGGAGTTTAAACATGGTTAGGGTTTGGATTAGGGTTAAGACTTCTAGTTGCTTCTAGAAGCTTTTCTATTGTCATTGAAAAGATATTATGCTTGATATTTTCAAGTGACTCACCTTTAACCCTGTTAGTGTTTATGCCGTAGAAGGCCATTACTGTATCATACTAGTTTGTATATTACTTAATGGAAGCTTGGGATATTCACATGTATATAACAGTCTTGCTAAACATGGTAGTATGCTACTTGGTTTTTCTATCTTAATATGTGAGTATACGTATTGATAGAGCTCTTAGGATCTTGCTTGACTACCAGCGTTGTGATAGCAGTCACACTAGTGGGGGCTGGGTAGTCTACAAGCACATCCTTATTCAGGTCTCTGGTCATTGGATTATCAAGACAGAGCATCGATACTCCGGAGTAGACTAGTGTGTACGCTTCTCATCCCAGTTGGTGAGATGGTCTGTCCCACAGCCGTCAGTACGTCGTACTGGAGATAGTATGCAGGTGCTTGTTAGGTTACGGGTACACCGGACAAGACTCATAAGGGACTGTTGGTTGGTTTTATACCAGTCGTCAGTGAACAGTTCCCAGGTGACAGGAGTACAGCATAGTCCGCAGACTTGACACTGCTACTTCGCCTCGAGTGTGTCCCACTGTTCTTAGATTGCTACCCTACCACGGCTCAAAGGAGTCGTGCAAACAGGTAGCAGTTGGGTGCAGTCCCGAGCACTTGGAGGCAGTGGCGGTTAGACAGGATTCGTCTCTCCCGGTATTGGGAGTTGATATCGCGCTGTGTCAAAGAGCCATTACGCAAAGTCCCTGGCCAGGGCAAGCGAGATTTGCTGGTAGGTTCCAGTAGTTTTTCAGGGTGTAATGGGCTTCGCTCCGACACGACTTATACCGCTATTAGGGGACTGACGCTTGCCGCCCCCTAGGCCCGATATGCGATAGTCTAAGACGAACGGACCGGACTGTACGGAGATTGTCACATCAGACTCAGTAGGAGTTCGGATGGGTTCCCTCATCGGCCTTCTTATCGACATCTACCTGGGGACCGTTACGTACAGCTAGTGCCGCTTGCGGTCTGTGGTTAAACCCACTGCCAGCGTAGTAGTCGAGTCTCTAGAGTCCCACACAGAGAGTTTCCCTACTCCAGGCGAAACGATATAGAGGTCGTATGGTTTTACGACAAGGGTTCGGACGCATACGTGTGTTTACGCACGTACGACTTTCGGACAGTTTTTACCAGTCGGCTTTGGTTTAAGCCAGTTACTGGTATCCGGTTATTGGATTTATACAGTCTAAAGTTTTTCCGTATTTTTGCGGAAAGGAGGGGCGTTCTCGTAATTGCGCGAGAAGCTTCTAGAAGATGGTGACTAAGGAGGTTTAGGTGGCATATACATTGAATGAGATTAGTGAGTCATATGGATGATTCATCCATGTCATTAATGCTTCATAATTGCTTAATGACTCATGGAGATGAATCACCACAAGATATTTATCAAGCATGGTTGTAAAATGATTTCTTTTCTTTTCTTGAAAAATAGAAATGCTTGATATATTATGATAACTCATTCTTCTCACTTCACTATTATCTTCACCTTCTCTCTCCTCAAGCTCTCCCTCTTCAAACCCTAATCCTCCCCTCTCATATGTTGAGTACAAGGATTAGTTAGACTAATTAAACCATAACCCTCACTCTATATCACCTAGCTTCTTTGATTAGCACTTAAAGAAGGTTAGTTGCCTCAAGTTTAGAGGCTAAGCTTGGAGTAAAGCTCTCGGGTGGATCGTCTACTACTTCGAGAAGGCCGAGGAGGAGGAGGAGTTCACAAAGACGAAGGACATGATTCGTTAGGTATAATCCCTAAACATAGTAGCATAGAAACTCTATGTTTGTAGTTAGTTATCGTTTAGCTTCGATTCAAGCGGTTAGTCGATGTTTGTTCACTAAACAAGTTCGTTTTTGAAAATTCCGCCTCCCCACAAGTACTGGGGTGTTGTACATCGACTTACAGTGGTATCAGAGCCTCGCTAAATAATAAATAACTTACTTGCAAATTTGTATGAATTTCGAACGGAAAAAACGAAACCGGAAAACCCCGAAATTACTAATTTCTGTCGAATTTTAAATGAAGTCCTAAAATTTTTCAGGCAGGTTCAGAAAGCTTAAAAAGACAGTAGAAGAACACCCAAGAAATTTGGGCCCCTGAATCGCCTAAAGCGCCGCGGAACCACAACGGATCTCACCGATCCGCCACGCTTCCGCCGCCGAGTTGGCGATTCAGGAACCCAAATTTCCTGTGTTGCTTCTCTGTGATATTTGGTATTTTCTGGAATATTTTATTTTTGCTCAGGTTTCAGGTTTACAGAGAAGTATTGGAGCAAAATTAAAAGTGTTTAATCGATCGAAATTATACAGTATTTGCTTGTTGGATTATATCTGTGTTTGTATAATGTGTTCGTAAACCTCCCCTAACTGCTAGTATGTCGGTTGGCA
Organism: Agapanthus africanus; assembly: GCA_030015575.1. Lineage (NCBI taxonomy): Eukaryota > Viridiplantae > Streptophyta > Magnoliopsida > Asparagales > Amaryllidaceae > Agapanthus > Agapanthus africanus. The sequence continues at coordinate 297,934,706 of CM057347.1, forward strand.
GGGGGTTGCACATTTCTGTAATGGTTTTTACTGTTTGTGGATATGAACTGTGTTGGACTGTTGTGATGTATAGCCGGGGTTATGTGATGGGTTATTATTTAATTCATTTGATGTAAATGTAATTTGTTGTAATATTATTTTGCGGGGCACATCCAGGTTGCAGTTGTAGCCACCGTTGTATTATTTCATTTTACTGTTTTTTGCTCCTAGGACAGACCCAAGGTGGGGTGCACAAACTGCCGGGTGGGTAGTTTGCCGTACCCATTGGGGTCTTGGGTGGGGTAATGGCTATTCATCACAACTGTGTAATCCGTCTTTTGTTGCAGGCTCAAAACAAACACGGATTACTTGCAAATCCAATAAAGTTCATCTGTGATCTGGAATGCTTATTATTGCGTCTGACGAATGTACAATATCTATATATGATAGCTATTTAGACGTCACTTATGTTTTACACCCGCGCTAGCCCAGCCCCCGCTCTGTCGTTAGTTAAGTAACCTAACGGGTGATGACGGGACCCCGTGGCGAATGCGGATGGCATAAGAGGACGTTGTATTTTCGTTGTTTTCTGCAATGATAGGTTAATGATGGGACGCATTATCTATAATGCAAAGAAAAACAAACCAAAGTTTAAATCGTTGGAACAATTTAAAAGAAACCACTCGGTTAATTTTAAAAACAGATATTTTTTAAATGCGGAGCTTTAACCACTCTTTTTAAAAGCTATCAGGTTCCTTCGGTTATATCAAGTTCACTACGTTCACGGTTTCGCCAAAACCAGTCGTAGCCCTCCGTCATTTCTTATGAATGGTCAGTAGTATTCAAGCTATGTTTGTTTGGCCCTTAGTCAAGACATAGTGATTGGTAGCTGCTGGGGTATTCATTTGTTGCATAGATAGATGAGTTGGTTTGGGACACTCGTATTACTTTGTTTGGCCCTTAGTCAAGAGTAAATACGGATGGGTTCAAATCAACAGGATAATGATGGGCAGAACTTGACATGTGACTTATGATTTGTTGGCCCTTAGTCAAGATCATATGAACATGGGGCAAAAATCAATATCGGGAATTTCTAAAGAAACTGAAATTTGCAAAGAGATGCATACCATTTGGAGTTTGATGAATGTTGGTAGGATTCCTTCAACATTATCATACGATGATATTTGGATCCTGATCCTACTGTGAGTATATGCTACTTATCAGGATATTCGTCACTTAACGATCAATGCTATAAACCTAGTAGGTGTCCGGAAAGGTGTCAGCGGGGTTACGCCCCCAGAGAAAAGAGGTTATTTAATTAAGGAACTTCGCGAAAGTGTTGGAAAACCTCCCTCGAAGTATCGACACTGGCCTGGCTGAACGGTTAAGCAAGAATTGTACAGTGAGAATAGTCCTGGCTAATTTCTTCTTTTATGGTTTGAGGAAGGATTCGAGAAACAGTGGGAGCCATCCAGTTTAGATAAACTAAAAACCACTCTAAACTTGCAAGAGCATCATGCTAAAGAGTTTTCTTCTCTCTCTCCTAATTGCAGCGACCCTGAAAATGACTGGACTTAAGTTACTTTTAGAGAAAAATATACTGACAGGGCCAAACTATAAAGATTGCCTGCGGAATGTCAAAATGGCTTTGACCTATGACAAATTGGGGTACGTCCTCACCGCTACGGCACCTGCTGTCCCTGGTCCCAAATCCAGCAATGCGGATAAGGAAATCCGCAAAACCTGAGATTTAGATTGCGCGAAAGCCAAGTGCATCGTGCTTACCTCAATGAACAATGAACATCAGAGGAGGCACGAGGATATGGGCCTTGATGGCATATTTCTCCATACAAAGGAACTTTATGGAGAGCAATCTCGTATAGCAAGATACGAGACCTCTAAGAACTTGTTTCGAGCGAGGTTGGCTGTCGGGTCATCAGTAGGAGAACATGTCCTAAAGATGATCGGCTATATTGAAGAGCTCGCAGACCTTAGGACGACTTTGGATAATGAGCTCTATACAGACCTTATTCTCCAGTCCCTTCCTCCCACCTACGCCCAGTTTATCCTGAACTTCAACCTTCAAAGAAAAGAAGTTGAACTTCTGGAACTCCTGAACATGTTAAGGAGTGCAGAGGGCACCTTGCAGAAGGCAAGGGAAACACCCGCTATGTTTGTTGGCGGTGCATCTTCCTCCGGGTCCAAGGCTAGGGCCAAAGGAAGGAAGAAGAAGGCCGTCCCCAGACCTAGAGGAGGTGTTAGTAAGGTGGGAGGGAAGGGAAAGAAAAAGTTTGCGGTACCGGTAGTGGGCCAGGATGAGTGCTTCCATTGTCACAGGAAAGGGCACTGGAAGAAGGATTGCAAGGCGTGGAACGCCAGGAACCAGGAACCGAAGCAAGCTGTGGCTTCGACTTCAGGTGTGTTTGTAATTGAGAATTGTCTGTCGATCAACTCTACTTCCTGGGTATTGGATACCGGATCAGGATCTCATATTTGCAATTCATTGCAGGCACTGAGAAACCGTAGAGTGCTGAAGGAAGGTGATATGACCCTAAAGGTTGCTAACGGAGCTAGCGTGGGAGCTGTGTCCGTCGGGGATTATCACCTCGGATTGACGAGTGGACACATTTTGGTTTTACATAACTGTTATTTTGTACCAAGCTTAACGTGTAATATCATATCAGTTTCCTTGTTATCAAATAAAGGTTATGATTTCACGTTTGTAAGAGATGTTGTCAACATCCACCTTAATCATGGTTTGATTGGGTCCGGTACACTAAATAACGGTATATATGTTTTAAACCAACTCCAAATTTTCAATGTCCAGAACACACTAAAAAGAAAGTCTCCAGATTTAAATAAAGCTTTCTTATGGCATTGTAGGCTGGGTCACATCAATGAGAGAAGGTTGACTAAGTTGCATAGAGAAGGATATTTGGACTCGTTCGAATATCAAACCTATGACACTTGTCAATCTTGTCTCAAAGGAAAGATGACAAAGACTCCATTTACTGGACAAGGAGTAAGAGCGAGCGAGCTCTTAGGACTCATACACAGCGATGTATGTGGTCCAATGTCTACACATGCGAGAGGTGGTTATTCCTACTTCATTACTTTTACAGATGATTTCTCTAGGTATGGACATGTTTTCTTAATGAAACATAAATCCGAGGCCTTTGAGAAATTCCTGGAATACAAGAGTGAAGCGGAAAACCAAACAGGCAAAAGTATTAAGACACTGAGATCTGATCGAGGTGGAGAATACTAAAGTGCCGAGTTCCTAGGTTACCTAAAAGAGAAAGGAATTCTCTCTCAGCTTACTCCTCCATACACTCCACAGCACAACGGTGTATCGGAGAGACGGAATCGAACCCTATTGGATATGGTACGATCCATGATGAGTAATGCTGAGTTACCGCGATCTTTCTGGGGTTATGCGCTAGAATCAGCGGCATATCTTTTAAACCAGGTTCCAACCAAGACTGTGCCTACCACACCATATCAGATGTGGAGTGGGAAGAAACCCTGTCTAAAACATTTTAGGACATGGGGGTGTCCAGCTTTTGTAAAAAAGCAGCATTCGGACAAGCTCGAGGCACGCTCAGTACAGTGTAAGCTTGTGGGATATCCAAAGAACTCCAAGGGATATTATTTCTATTACGCAGAGGAACAAAAGGTTTTTGTTTCTCGTCATGCCCACTTCTTAGAAACTGAATTTTTAGAAAATCAGAAGAGTGGGAGCGCAGTAGAACTGGAAGAAATTCCAGAACCACAAGCTGCTACTGAAAGTTTGGTAGAACCAGAAGTTCAAGAAGAACAGGACATTCCCGCACCCCTCCGCAGGAGTAGTAGGCCGTCTCGTCCGCCTGAGAGATACTACGGTTTTCTCATAGATGGGGATAGAGAGGATTGCATCATAGATGATGATGAACCAACTGACTTCCAGCAGGCCATCCAGAGCGGCGACTCGGTACGATGGCTAGATGCAATGCGGACCGAAATGGAGTCCATGTACACCAACAAAGTATGGACTTTGGACTTTGCTCCAGATGGGGTAAAACCCATAGGCTGCAAATGGATCTTCAAGAAAAAGATTGGTGTAGATGGACAGGTGGAAACCTATAAGGCTAGACTTGTTGCAAAGGGTTTTCGTCAAAGACCTGGTTTGGACTATGACGAAACTTTTTCTCCAGTGGCTATGCTCAAATCCATTCGGGTCCTTCTTGCTATTGCTGCCTTCCATGATTATGAAATCTGGCAGATGGACGTAAAGACGGCTTTTCTGAATGGAAATTTAGAAGAGTGCGTCTATATGGATCAACCAGAGGGTTTCAATCAAAGTGGGAGCAGCGGGAAAGTATGCAAGCTGCTTAAGTCCATTTATGGACTAAAGCAGGCATCGCGGAGTTGGAACATCTGTTTTGATGAGACAGTCAAAGAATATGACTTTATCAAAAATCCAGATGAACCGTGCATATATAGTAAAGTTGTAGCCAGAAGTGTCGTATTCCTCGTCTTGTACGTGGATGACATTCTATTGATAGGAAATGACATTCCTATGCTACAATCTGTCAAAGGATTCTTGTCACACAGGTTCTCCATGAAAGACCTGGGTGATGCCTCTTACATTCTGGGGATCCGGATCTATCGTGATAGATCCAAGAGGACGTTGGGACTTTCGCAGTCCAGGTATATCGACACTGTACTGAAAAGATTCAATATGGAAGATTCTAAGCGCGGTAATCTACCAGCTTGTCACGGAATCACCCTCTCCAAAGAGATGTCTCCCAAGACTGATTTGGAAAGGGAACGCATGTCTATTATACCCTACGCTTCTGCGGTAGGCTCTATAATGTATGCGATGTTGTGCACCAGACCAGATGTAGCTTACGCACTAAGCGTGGTAAGCCGGTATCAGTCAGACCCAGGGGAGAAGCACTGGATAGCAGTAAAGAACATTCTCAAGTACCTGAGAAGGACTAAGGAGATGTTCTTGGTTTACGGCGGAAAAGACCTCAGGTTGGAGGCCTTTGCTGATTCCGGCTTCCAGAGTGATAAGGACGATTCCAAGTCCATGTCGGGTTATGTCTTTACCCTCAATGGAGGGGCGGTGTGCTGGAAGAGCTCCAAGCAGGACACCGTTGCTGACTCGACGATGGAAGCGGAGTATATAACTGCTTGCGATGCCGCAAAAGAAGCAGTCTGGATGAAGAAGTTCCTAACAGAACTTCAGGTGGTTCCTACCATAGTTGATCCAATACCTCTGTATTGCGACAACAACGGAGCAATAGCTTTAGCGAAGGAACCAAGGTCCCATCAGAAGTCCAGACACATCTTGAGTCGGTATCACCTGATCAGGAAGATCATTGATCGTCAGGAGATCGAGGTTCGGAGAGTTGCTTCTGAAGAGAACATTGCTGATCCATTCACGAAGGCCCTACCTCAGATTCAGTTCAAGAAGCTACTCGAGATCATCGGTCTTCGATACGCCAGTACATGGCCCTAGTGCAAGTGGGAGATTGTTAGTGTTTATGCCCTAGAAGGCCATTACTGTATCATACTAGTTTGTATATTACTTAATGGAAGCTTGGGATATTCACATGTATATAACAGTCTTGCTAAACATGGTAGTATGCTACTTGGTTTTTCTATCTTAATATGTGAGTATACGTATTGATAGAGCTCTTAGGATCTTGCTTGACTACCAGCGTTGTGATGCCAGTCACACTAGTGTGGGCTGGGTAGTCTACAAGCACATCCTTATTCAGGTCCCTGGTCGTTGGATTATCGAGACAGAGCATCGATACTCCGGAGTAGACTAGTGTGTACGCTTTGTTGGAGGTAGTGCCCTCAGAGTCAATTATTGGATCACAGGCACGTGATTGCAATGATTGAGGGAGGACCTATCCCGGTACAACAGTCTTACTCGAGATGATAGTATGCTATCTGGTTTATCTTTATCATCGTATACTGCTTTAGGTGACCTGACAGGTCGCTATTGCACGATGATAGAGCCCCTAGGATTCTTGCTTGACTGCCGGCAGTATGAGGGCGATCATATAAGTGAGAGCTGGAGTCTATAAGCACATCCTTAATAGGTCCCTAGTCGTGGGAGTTTCGAGACAGGGCATCGATTCTCCAGAGTAGACTAGTGTATACAGTCGAGACCCCGACGAGGGGCGGTGGCCGGTCTCACAGGCCACTGGTGTCAGTTGGTTCACCTAAGATGTATACAGGTGCTCATTGGGTTATGAGTACACCGGACAGGACTCGCCGGGAACATGCTAGTTGGTCTTATACCTGACGTCAGATAGCAGTTCCCAGGTGACATGTGTACAGGTTAGTTCATCGACCTGGGGATCGTCATTTGTCTCGTGTGAGTTCCCACTGTGCTTTGATTACTACCCTACCACGGCTCAAAGGAGTCGTGCAAACAGGTTTTAGTTGGGTACAGTCCCGAGCCACATGGAGGCAGTGAGCGGATCTTCAGGGGTTCGTCTCTCCCGGTATTGGGGGTGAGGTCGCGCTGTGTCTAGGAGAGCCATTACACAAAGTCCTTGGCCAAGGCAGGAGATTTACTGGTAGGTATTCCGGTAGTATCTCAGGGTGTTCTGGGCTACACTCCGACACGACTTGTACCGCTTTTGGGGGTCTGAATTTTACCCACCCCCTAGGCCCGACATGCGATGCTCATAGACGAACGGACCGGACTGTACGGATATTGTCACTGACAGGCTCAGTAGGGTGTCAGGATGAGTTCGCTCATCGACGTCCCTTTTGGTCAATTGCTGGTGGCCCGTCACGTATTGGCTTATACCTCCGACGTGCTAGTGGTTAAATCCACAGCCATAGTATTGACGAGTCTTTAGAGTCCACCACACTTTCAGTTACTCAGCTTTCGGGCGAAACGCTGTAGAGGCCGTATGGAGATATGGCAGGGTTCGATCATATACGTGCGGTATTGCACGGATCGTGATCGGACGGTTTTTACTAGCCGGCTTTGGCTTAAGCCGGATCTTAGTATTTGATTGTGTAGTTTTGTCTCTTTGCCTTTGTATTTCGGTCGGAATACAAATGCGGGTGTGTATGCACAGTATCGGGGTTTTCCTGTAATTTTTTATGGGACCAGTTTTCTGGGGTTGCCAGTTTGCATTCCGTTCCGGCCGGTTTTCTCTTTTTCCTTCCCGGTCGGACTTTTCGTTGGAGGGTGTTAATTGCAAGTTTGCAATTAACACTTTATGGAGGGGTTTATTGCATAAGTTTTGATATGATTGCATCTTTGCTCCATGATGCATTAATTTTGACATGAGAGGGTATGGGCCGGCCACTGTTGGTATCATGGTGATGAGGGATTATTTTAATGTTAATTAATAATGAGGCTACATTGTGAAATGAGTGTGCTGGAGTGTTTTTCCTTCATGGTGAATTTCGTGGGCCCCCCTCTTTGTGTGTGTGTGTGCAGTGAAGTCATTTTCTTTTCTTTAGTAAGGAATGGATATTAATTGGGGTTGCTAGAATTGTTTTTTGGAGTGCTGAGGATTTTAATTGAAGGATGTTATTAATCAATTGACTTCACCCATGCACACTTCTGACTTCATTTTCCAGTGAGCAAAATGTGTGGTTGCTTCATTGTTCTTCCAGGGAGCTCAATTTTTGTTTGCTGGCCGAGCCTAAATTTTGAGATTGCATGCTCATTTTCTCTTAGCATCCACCCATGAAAATCATTGTGCTCAAATTCCTCCATCTTGGCAACCTCATTAACCCCAAAGAGACAACGATTCTACATTATTCTACAGCAAATCTTAGGCGCGTCGGCTAGCCAACTTCGCGCCCGAGTTGCCTCGGTATTGAGGTGGGAGCCCGTAAAAGAATCCGGCTACGTGGTGCCCTTCCGGCGAGGAGGCGACCACCGGAGTTTCCGCAGGAGATCGGGACGGCGACGAGAAGACCGGAGGACTCGGATCACTCGGTATATCTCTTCCCCATCTTGTAGTTAGCTAGATCTAATTTAATGGCCCGATCCGGGGTTTAGTGCGCGGTGGTGCCGGTTTGCTAAGTTCGCAAAATTAAAGTTTATCACCGTTTCCGCATTTGGCCGTCGGATTGACGGCCGGGGCGCCGCCGTGCACTTACACGCTTCTCATCCCAGTTGGGGAGATGGCCTGTCCCACAGCCGTCAGTACGTCGTACTGGAGATAGTATGCAGGTGCTCGTTAGGTTACGGGTACACCGGACAGGACTCACAGGGGACTGTTGGTTGGTTTTATACCAGTCGTCAGTGAACAGTTCCCAGGTGACATGAGTACAGCATAGTCCGCAGACTTGACACTGCTACTTCGCCTCGAGTGTGTCCCACTGTTCTTAGATTGCTACCCTACCATGGCTCAAAGGAGTCATGCAAACAGGTAGCAGTTGGGTGCAGTCCCGAGCACTTGGAGGCAGTGGCGGTTAGACAGGATTCGTCTCTCCCGGTATTGGGAGTTGATATCTCTGGCCAGGGCAAGCGAGATTTGCTGGTAGGTTCCAGTAGTTTCTCAGGGTGTAATGGGCTTTGCTCCGACACGACTTATACCGCTATTAGGGGACTGACGCTTGCCGCCCCCCTAGGCCCGATATGCGATAGTCTAAGACGAACGGACCAGACTGTACGGAGATTGTCACATCAGACTCAGTAGGAGTTCGGATGGGTTCCCTCATCGGCCTTCTTATCGACATCTACCTGGGGACCGTTACGTACAGCTAGTGCCGCTTGCGGTCTGTGGTTAAACCCACTGCCAGCGTAGTAGTCGAGTCTCTAGAGTCCCACACAGAGAGTTTCCCTACTCCAGGCGAAACGATATAGAGGTCGTATGGTTTTACGACAAGGGTTCGGACGCATACGTGTGTTTACGCACGTACGACTTTTGGATAGTTTTTACCAGTCGGCTTTGGTTTAAGCCAGTTACTGGTATCCAGTTATTGGATTTATACTGTCTAAAGTTTTTCCGTATTTTTGCGGAAAGGAGGGGCATTCTCTTAATTGCGCGAGAAGCTTCTAGAAGATGGTGACTAAGGAGGTTTAGGTGGCATATACATTGAATGAGATTAGTGAGTCATATGGATGATTCATCCATGTCATTAATGCTTCATAATTGCTTAATGACTCATGGAGATGAATCACCACAAGATATTTATCAAGCATTGTTGTAAAATGATTTCTTTTCTTTTCTTGAAAAATAGAAATGCTTGATATATATTATGATAACTCATTCTTCTCACTTCACTATTATCTTCACCTTCTCTCTCCTCAAGCTCTCCCTCTTCAAACCCTAATCCTCCCCTCTCATGTGTTGAGTACAAGGATTAGTTAGACTAATTAAACCATAACCCTCACTCTATATCACCTAGCTTCTTTGATTAGCACTTAAAGAAGGTTAGTTGCCTTAAGTTTAGAGGCTAAGCTTAGAGTAAAGCTCTCGGGTGGATCGTCTACTACTTCAAGAAGGCCGAGGAGGAGGAGGAGTTCACAAAGACGAAGGACACGATTCGTTAGGTATAATCCCTAAACATAGTAGCATAGAAACTCTATGTTTGTAGTTAGTTATCGTTTAGCTTCGATTCAAGCGGTTAGTCGATGTTTGTTCACTAAACAAGTTCGTTTTTGAAAATTCCGCCTTCCCACAAGTACTGGGGTGTTGTACATCGACTTACAAACCCAACCCAAACCCTAGCCCCGGTTAATTCTCTACAAGGGTTAGTTTGACCATGGTTGCATTTCTAACCTTATCATTACTTTCATTATTCATCACAAAAGGATTAACCATTATTCATTCATCTTCTTCTTCCCTCTCTTTTCATGAAAAAGCTTTCTTGATTTAATTTAAGTGATGAATGAGAGTGAGAAAAAGATAACAAATGAGAGCAAAAATCCTACTTCATCATCCTCATCTACCCTTGCCCTTTAGATGAGGGTGTTCACTTCATTTAGTGAGTGTTAGCTTGTTTTAATGAAACTTCAAGGTAGATCATCTATGTTATCGAAGATCGGAAGCAAGACTGCATCTTTCTCTTCAAGGAGCCTCTCGAGAGTCCGGAACACGATGACGCAGCGAAGGGACCACAACACGGAGCTAATGAAGTGAAGGACCGGATCAGCAAAGGTTGTAATCCTTCTCACTTAGTGTTAAAGAGTTTAACATGCTTGTTTTCGCCTAATCTCTAGTTTAAAGATCCGGCTTTGGGTTGTTCGGCACGGCTAAAATTTTAATCGGGCATGGTTGATACCTCGTAGACCCTTGTTGCAGTGCCTAGCATCCCTATAATTACAACTGCATCCATTGAACAGATTGTACATGTCGTCGCATGCCTAGATTACTCGATACTTATTAACCTGGTTTTTAGCATTCACATCTATCATACTGTATTCATATAATGCTGACACCATCTGTTAAACACAACTGATAACTATACCGCTAATTAATTAAACATGCATTCATTGCTTAACCTATCACATGTGCCAATGTATTGTATTGTTGATAACCATGCTTGATTATTTATAACCATGATTATGCTAGCTGTTTATGAGTACCCACATGTTATCTTTTACACCCTGGCCTGACTTGCAACACACATATTGATTGACCCGACATGGTACCGTACACTACCTGACTTGACTTGTTGTACCATGGCTTGACCCGTTGCCTGATCTTGTTTCTAATGCCAACAAACCTGACATGTAGTCCTCATAGACCGTTCCTGTTGTCTATCCAGACAAATCTGCTCTTACCTGATCCTGTGTTGGCATTAGTTATTGATTACGGAATACCTGACTTGACACATATAACTTGGGGGCATGGGGAAATCAATGATGAAATCCTGACTTGTAACTCGACAGTTGCTCGCTTATACTGATCAGTTTTAGAGGCTAGGCCCGCCTCGTGATGATGTTGCTGACATCGTTGGTCTGTACCCTTTTCTTGTTAGTGCCTAGCGGCACGTCTCGATTTCAGCCCGAGAGTCTTAGACCGTGGTCCCGGGCATGCACGGGATATTATTGAGTTACATCGATGATTCATCAAATTGATTTCAAAGACTTTAGAATAGATAACCCAATAGGCCAGTTTAGTTTACTCATTGCACACTACCCTGCACTGCCCGTATTTATATTACTGTTACACGTGCTTTATCACTCATGATTATATTTGCATTGCTTGTTACCCTGTTTGCACTTTATTACTTGATGACATGACGCGCTGACGTCTGGGTTTTGCATGGCCCAGATTCCGTACCTTTGCTGCAGTCCGAGCAGGAGTACTTCAGCCAGCAGGCTGAGCAGTGAGGTTTCTGTATTAGTTAGTTCTTTTATTTTCTGCATTTTATTCCTGATGTGAGCCCGCATTATGGGACATACATTCCAGTTATTTTGTATTGGATCTTTTGCTTCCGCACTTTTATTATTCTTGACTCATGTTATCTTGGCTTATGGACATGTTTTAGATAATTATATTTTGTTCTTAATATCTCTACAGCCGTAATGTGACTGTGGATGGATACTTCCTACCCACAGGTAGCATGGTTGGCTATGTCACATGCCCAATTTAGCATACTCTGGGAAGCGGGGCGTGACATGGTTCTTTTGGTATCAGAGACATAGGTTAGTCGGGTTGATTCTTTTGTAGTTGGGTATTGTACCCAATACAAGAATCAGAATACCCGTGTTGAGGAAACATGTCCTTCCACCTTGCCGTTTTACCGTTCTTGAATCTAAGTTCTTCCTGACTATATCTTTTACGATGTTCAAACTTCCTTTGCATATCGACTCAAAAACCTGATTCCTTGTTATCTCTAGAACTTAGGCGACTTGGGTGAAGTTATGTACTTGTAGCTATGATACCGCGGCATAGTTACAATACGGTACTCTATTTAAGTAACTCGGAGTTCTAGTCTTGATCTACATTTTGAATCTGTTATCATGCTAATCTTTGGGTGTTTTGATTTCAGGAATATGGCAGACAAGAATCTGAAGACGTACCAAAGGCGTGTTGATGAAGCCGCCATGCTTGGAGTGATACGGGGAATGCCGGAGAATCAAAAGAGACAGACCGAGCTGATCCAACAGCAAGCTGAATCGTTTCAGGAAGGTTTGCGGACCGTTCAGCAGTCCGTGAACAATGTTAGAGCTAAGCAAGTTGATCGTGTGGAGACCGTAGCAGATTTCAGGCGTTTGGATCCGTCTGTCTTTACTGGTTTGGAGGAGCCGTTGCCAGCGGAGCAGTGGCTAGTTGACACGGAGAACTTACTTATTGCGGCGTAGATCCCAGATGATAAAAGAGTGGATGTGGTGCACATTCAGTTAGTGGACTACGCCCGTGAATGGTGGCTTGTGGCGGAGACCCGCTTGCCCAAGCCGATCAAGTGGGCGGATTTCTCGAAGAGTTTCCTGGAGAAGTTCTTCCCGCGGACTGCACGGGAGGAAATGGAAGAGAAGTTCATCAGTCTGAAGCAAAATGGTGCGGCCGTAGATGTACATGCAGCGGAGTGGACATGGCTCAGTAGATTCGCTGGACCTTTAGTTGCCAACGATGCAGACAGGGCAAGGAGGTTCATGCGCAGCTTGGATGTGGACATCCAGAGGCAGATTGTCTCCCTGGGTTTGACCACTTTCTCACAGGTACTTACGGCAGCCCGAGAACAGCAGAGCTTATCTGGGATGACTGGGAGTTCACAGCAGGAAGCAGTTGCGGTAAGGAAGCCGGCATTTGTACCAAACCAATCTCATGGACGCAGAGGTATTCCAGTGGACCGTCGTAGTGTGACACCAATGAAGAAGCCTGCTGTCGTTGATCAGAGGAAGCACGTGGTTTGTAGCTATTGCCACTTACCCGGACATTTGCAAAAGGAATGTCGCAGGATGCGGGGACTTTTTCTGGTTTGTGGATCGGAGGATCATACTGTTAGTTCGTGTCCGTCGAAGCTACGCACAAGGAATGATACTCAGAAGCCTCCGCAGAAACCATTTCAGGGACAGAAGCAGCTGACTCAAGGACCTAATCAGGCTCGAGCTTTTACCTTGACGGCTGAGGAAGCTAAGGCGTCAGGAGAAGTTGTTTCAGGTACTCTACTCGTTCATGGTTTTCCCGCATTAGCGTTATTTGATTCTGGTGCATGCCATTGTTTTAGGTTTTCCAAGTTTATAGCTACACACTCGATTACCTGCACGACCCTGTCTAGTTTCTGGGACATACACACTGGGAATTGGAAAATCATATCTAGTAGGGAATGTAAAGATTGTATAGTTGTTGTTTGCGGATGGGAGCTTTTTGCAGATTTCTTGGTGATTGATACGGGAAGCTATAAAGTCGTCTTGGGAATGGATTTTCTCGGCACTTTCCACGCTCACATTGATTGTAGGGCAAAAAAAGTAATTTTCCAGATTCCCGGACATCCCGAGTTTACCTTCACTGGAGGAAGCAGTTCTGTCGGGCCAGTCGAGTTTAGGGATAGGCCGACAACTAATATTCTTACATCGATGGAGGTTGATGAAAGTGAAAAGCTAGCTGTTGTTCACAATTTTATGGACGTGTTTGAAGATATATCGGGATTACCGCCGAAGCGAGACGTGGAGTTTGCAATTGATCTTATTCCTGGTGCAGCGCCAGTATCTAAAGCGTATTATCCAATGGCACCAGTAGAGTTGGAAGAAGTCAAGAAATAGGTTGCTGAATTGCTTGAGAAGGGTTGGATTCGAAGCAGTAACTTGCCTTGGGGAGCTCCAGTTCTTCTAGTCAAGAAGAAGGATAGCACAAGAAGGATGTGCATCGACTATCGAGAATTAAACCGGGTGACTATTAAGAACAAGTACCCGATCCCTCGCATTGGCGAACTATTTGAGAAGCTTAGTGGCACGAGGGTATTCTCGAAGCTGGATTTGCGATCCGGATATCATCAGGTCCGAGTGAAAGCAGAAGATATTTGCAAGACGGCGTTCCAAACTCGGTATGGACATTACGAGTACTTAGTGATGCCCTTCGGAGTAACGAATGCACCGGCGATATTCATGGACTTGATGAACCGAATCTTTTCACCATTCTTGGACCAGTTTATTGTGGTGTTCATTGACGATATTCTAGTTTATTCGAAGAGTTTTGAAGAGTATGCTGAACATTTGAAGATCGCACTGCAGACGCTGAGACAAGAGAAGTTATATGCGAAGATGAGCAAGTGCGAGTTTTGGCTGGAAGAAGTAAAGTTTTTCGGGCATGTTGTGTCTGGCGATGGAATCGCCGTCGATCCAGAAAAGATTGCAGCAGTTCGAGATTGGCCGATTCCGAAGAATGTTGCAGAGATAAGAGGTTTTCTTGGACTAGCCGGGTATTACAGATGATTTGTGGAGAACTTTGCTCGTCTGGCGGAGCCGTTGACCAAGCTTACGCGCAAAGAGGTACCTTTGGTGTGGACGGATAGTTGTGCATCAGCTTTTGAGACGTTGAAGCAGAGATTGATAACCGCTCCTATTCTGACTGTGCCAGACAGTTCCGGAGGATTAGTGATTCACAGCAACGCATCTGGAAAAGGATTGGGATGTGTTTTGATGTAGCATGGGAAGGTGGTAGCGTACGCATCGAGACAGCTGAAGACCCATGAGAAGAATTACCCAACTCACGACTTGGAGCTTGCGGCTGTGATTTTCGCTTTGAAGATTTGGAGACACTACCTTTTGGGCGAAAGGGTCGAAGTTTTCACGAATCATAAGAGCTTGAAGTATGTGTTCACACAGAAGGAGCTTAACATGAGGCAACGCAGATGGTTGGTGCTGATGGCTGACTACGATCTTGATCTTAAGTACCATCCGGGGAAGGTTAATGTCGTACCGAATGCGCTCAGTCGGTTACCAGCAATTCAGATGTTGACTACGTAGAAGAAACTCATTGAAGACTTTCGAAGATTTGATTTGGAGGTTGTGCTACCGCATTCTTCGGGACAGTTGATGCAGCTGCAAGTACATTCGTCGTTGATCGAGAATATTAAAGCAGCGCAACCGCAGGATCCTAGATTGCGAAAGTTTCGAGAACAGGTTGAAGCCGGACTACGAACAGATTTACTGATCCATGAAGATGGTTCGTTGAGATATGGTAGCCGTTTGTGTGTGCCAAAGGGTGATATTCATGAAGAGCTTATGAGGGAGGCACGCAGTTCAACTTATTCCGTACATCCAGGAGGCACGAAGATGTACCGAGACTTATGACAGCATTTCTGGTGGGAAGGCATGAAACGGGAGATTGCTCGCTTTTGGCAAAGTGCTTGGTGTGTCAGCAAGTTAAGGCTGAACATCAAAGGGTTGCTGGTTTATTGCAACCACTTCCGATTCCTCAGTAGAAGTGGGAACATATAACCATGGATTTCGTGACAGCTTTACCGTGGAGTCCAAAAGGCAACAATGCAGTATGGGTGATTGTCGATCGTTTGACCAAAGCAGCTCATTTCATTCCTTTTCGGGTTGGTCAATCAACAGAAACTTTGGCGGAGCGATACATGCAGGAGATTGTAAGATTGCATGGAGTACCGGTGAGCATCGTGTCCGATCGTGACACGTGACACTCAGTTCTTATCACACTTTTGGCGGAGCTTACAGGAAAGTTTGGGAACTCGATTGAAGTTTAGCACAGCTTATCATCCTCAAACTGATGGCCAGTCGGAAAGAATGATCCAAACTCTTGAGGATATGTTGAGAGCATGCATGTTGGACTTCAAGAGTTCTTGGGAGAATCATCTACATTTGGTGGAGTTTTCTTACAACAACAGTTTCCAGGCAACTATTCAGATGGCCCCATTTGAAGCTTTCTATGGTCGCAAATGCCGTTCACCTGTTTGTTGGGACGATGTCGGTGAACGAAGGTTGTTGGGACCGGATCTGGTTGTGCACACAGTTGAGAAAGTTAACGCTATTCGGAATCATATGAAATTAGCTCAAGACCGACAGAAGAGTTGAGCAGATATGTCGAGAAGACCTCTAGAATTCGCCGTGGGTGATTTGGTATTCTTGAAGATATCACCGACTAGATGGGTGATTCGTTTTGGAAGTCGAGGAAAGCTCAGTCCTCGATTTGTTGGACCCTTTGAGATCTTGGAGCTTATTGGCGAGGTAGCGTATCGTTTGGCGTTACCGCAATCCTTGGCAAATGTTCACGATGTATTTCACGTATCACAACTCCGTAAGTATGTTCGAGATGAAACGCATGTATTGGATCATTCGGAGCTGACGGTACGAGAAGACTTGACTTTTGAGGAGCGACCGGTTGAAATTGTGGATCGAAGGGAAAAGGTTCTTAAGAACAAGGTTATCCCTCTTATACTTGTTTCTTGGGGTAATCGCTCACTTAGAGAGTCCACTTGGGAACGAGAAGATAAAATCCGGCAGAAGTTTCCTTATCTTTTCTTGTAGTTTGATTTTCGTCTATCCTTTGTATTCTTGGAATTTCGAGGACGAAATTCTTTTTGTAGTTGGGTATAATGTAACAACTGAGTCCAATTCTATAAATTTCAGTTACCATATGTGTGGTGTGTGGTATTTATTTTATTTATCATGCTTTGGCTGTTACTAGTTATAGTTTACACCGACATGTCATATTCTGCATATAAAAATTTAAGTCTGTTAAAAATAATTGACATGGCCTGCTTGGCACCCCTAACCCTGTGGTAGCGTCCTTACATCGTGTTCTCGTCCCGTTCAGTGAAACGGACGGGTTTGGACGGCTACGCGCACATACGTGCATCCGTTCTTGGGGGTATGCTTTTTAATTATAAAATCCTTCATTTTAATTTTTAGAACCTGCCAATAAATTTCATATTTCAAATTCAAAATTTTAGACCCGACCCGGGCGCAATTCTGAAATATTTTGTATTTCCGCCAAATCCTATTTTTTTTCTAAAATTTTTTAACAGCCAAAATATTTTTCTACAACCTATAAATTTTTTTAAACCAACGCTATCTTATTAACACCCAGGAAAATCTTTTATCCTTTCATATTTTCTCCTTCAGCCAATCACGACATCCCATTTTATCCCCAGGCCCCACAGATCCTTCTCGCTCTATCTCCTTTTTTCTTCTTCTCTCTCTCTTTCTTCCTCTCTCACCCGCTAGCGTCCAACTTCATCTCTCCTCTTCTTTCTCTCTCCTCTTTTTTCTCTCTACCTGTCTCCTCTCGCGATGATTCTCTCTCCTCTCGTGACGATCCCGTCACCTCCACGAGATATCCTCACCTTCCTCTATCTTCTTCTCCCTCTGTTAATATTCGAACCCATGCACGAGAACCTCAAGGCGAAACCCTAACTCTTTTTCCCCGCTCCTCGGCCTCGTCAACATCCCTCTCGCCTCCTCATCGCCCATCTCCTCCTCCTCTCCATCTTAGTCTTCTTCTTTCCTCTTCCCCGATCACCTGCACTCACGCCGAGCATCCCCTGCACCCCTGCACTTTTGCATCGCCGGAACTGTTGCCATCGGCGACTCGTCCCTGGGTCCCTGGCATCGTGCACAACTCCGGTAAGCTCTCCTTCTCCCTGTCATTCTTCTCTTCTTCTTCTTCCCATGCTGTTTTTTTCTGTTAAAAGTTTTTTTTGGCTGTTTCCTTAGAGAAGCCTCTGGTGATCGTCGGAGTTCCGTCGACCTCATCACGGTTGGTCTCGCCACCACCACAGCACTCCACTGCAAACCCAGTACGCTATTGTACTCTCATTCCTCATCTATTCTTTTCTTGCTTGCTTTTCTTTCTTGTTAAATTATTGCTTTTCTTGTTGTCGCTGTTTTCTGGTTCGCCGGAATCCGGCGGTGCCGACGACGTTTCCCGACGACCCAGCAAGTACCTTCGACCCGTGTGACTCCACTGTTCGTCATTTGGGTTCATTCCGTGAACCGTGCGCACGTCGCGATTTTTCCCCGCCGACGCGTAACGTTCCGTTTTCCGTTTCGCGACCCATCGAGGCAAGTGAAACTTGCTACATGCTATTCAAACTATTCTTATACTAATGTATTTATTTTCCTATAAATCTCTAATAGAATCGAAAGTATTGGATTTTAAGTTAACCGTATAAAGTTCCGTTACATATTTCCAAATCTCTAAACTTAGAACTTAATTGTTGCATCAAGTTGTTTATACCTAGTAATCACGTGTAAATGTTAGACCGCATGATCACATTTGGTTATAGCTATGATACCCCTTTTATCCAGTCTTAACCTATCGGACATCCATATGCAACTTTAACCGGTTTAATTACAACTGCGTCCATTGAACAGATTGTACATGTCGTCGCATCTCTAGATTACTCGATACTTATTAACCTGGTTTTTAGCAATCACATCTATCATACTGTATTCATATAATGCTGACACCATCTGTTAAACACAACTGATAACTGTACGGCTAATTAATTAAACCTGCATTCATTGCTTAACCTATCACATGTGCCAATGTATTGTGTTGTTGATAACAATGCTTGATTATTTATAACCATGATTATGCTAGCTGTTTATGAGTACCCACATGTTATCTTTTACACCCTTTCCTGACTTGCTACACACATATTGATTTACCCGACATGGTATCGTACACTACTTGACTTGACATGTTGTACCATGGCTTGACCCGTTGCCTGATCTTGTGTCTAATGCCAACAAACCTGACATGTAGTCCTCACGGACCGTTCCTGTTGTCTATCCAGACAAACCTGCTCTTACCTGATCCTGTGTTGGCATTAGTTCTTGATTACGGAATACCTGACTTGACACATATAACTTGGGGGCATGGGGAAATCAATGATGAAATCCTGACTTGTAACTCGACAGTTGCTCGCTTATACTGATCAGTTTTAGAGGCTAGGCCCGCCTCGTGACGATGCTGCTGACATCGTTGGTCTGTACCCTTTTCCTATTAGTACCTAGCGGCACGTCTCGGTTTCAGCCCGAGAGTCTTAGACCGTGGTCCCGGGCATGCACGGGATACTATTGAGTTACATCGATGATTCATCAAATTGATTTCAAAGACTTTAGAATAGATAACCCAATAGGCCAGTTTAGTTTACTCACTACACACTACCCTGCACTGCCCTAATTTATATTACTGTTACACATGCTTTATCACTCATGATTATATTTTCATTGCTTGTTACCCTGTTTGCACTTTATTACTTGATGACATGACGCGCTGACGTCTGGGTTTTGCATGGCCCAGATTCCGTTCCTTTGCTGCAGTCCGAGCAGGAGTACTTCAGCCAGCAGGCTGAGCAGTGAGGTTTCTGTATTAGTTAGTTCTTTTATTTTCTGCATTTTATTCCTGATGTGAACCCGCATTATGGGACATACATTCCAGTTATTTTGTATTGGATCTTTTGCTTCCGCACTTTTATTATTCTTGACTCATGTTATCTTGGCTTATGGACATGTTTTAGATAATTATATTTTGTTCTTAATATCTCTACAGCCGTAATGTGACTGTGGATGGATACTTCCTACCCACAGGTAGCATGGTTGGCTATGTCACGTGCCCAATTTAGCGTACTCTGGGAAGCGGGGCGTGAAAATGCTCGTCGCAAACATTAGTAGACGGCCGCAACCCCGGATGCCGTCGACGAAGTGCACTAAGGCGGAACACCGCTGCCGCGAGCACCCAAACGGATGCTTTTAGCGACGGGGTTCTCCTACAGTCACTTGGTCAGGGCTATGGGGCGTGGCTGTCTATTAAGTTTACCCGGTGAGTATCCGCGTAGGCTACGTGATTGCAACAGAGTTTTGATCACATCAAAATTCCGTGGCAACCGATCATCTGAGACTGAACTGCTAGATTTATAATATTCAAATTAGTTATCTCATAACTAGTTGTGGATTCCAAATATTGTATCACATTCCAGATAAATAGACAATGTTAAACTTTCCGATCGAATAAACAAACACCCAAGATTTCCCAAATAGTTCTCAACACTTGAAATTAGTTTAAAAAACATCCATCACATGCCACAGTACCAATGGTCCAGCCGTAGATGGGTCAAGCCAACGCCTCACATGTGGCAACGCCGTACTGCCACAAACCCTAAGGTTTAGAGGCGGTTCAGACGGTCACATAATCGAGTTAAGGTTTATTGTCTTCTAGAGGGTCCACCGAGTTATTTGCATGACTTAGAACGTTCTTAAACTACGGAAAAATCCAACACTTGGAAATTTTCCGGCAGGGGAAAAAGTGAGTTATTAATATCCGTTCGAACTTTTTAACACGTTCTAAAATTACCCGGAAAAACTTAAACGAAGTTAAACTTTCCGATCGAATCAACGAGTTCCCAATACAACCCAGAAAACTCAACACTTGAATAAAGATTAAAAATTCCCAGAAGAAGTAGGTAACACATACGGATGTTACTGTTGGAAAAAAATACCCTAATTCTCAATTCTTGCCGCGGAACCGCCGCCAATACCCCAGTTTGGCCGCGGTTCCGCGGCACTATAGTGGACTTAGGGTGTAGTTTTTCACAGGTCTCCATAGAATTCCCTGCTGATTTTTTTAAGTATTTTAATGCAGAAAAAATCACTTTTTTAGAAAATATCCAGAGAGGGGTCTAAACCGGGGTTTCAGAGTTCGATCGGACTTTAAACTTCGTCTACACTTCGCCTAAAGCTCTAGCTTGGCTCTGATACCACTATAGGGTTACTAGGCACACTCACAAGGTTCTACAAGACATCAACCATGCCCGATTCAAAAATTAGACGTGCCGAACAACCCTAACCAAGATCGTATACAAGAGATTATGCGAAAACAATAAGCAAGTAAACAACTTTACTTCTAAGAGTTTGGGATTACAACCTTTGTAGTCCGGCCCTTCACTTCAATAGCTCCATGTAGTAGTCCCTTCACTGCGATCACGATCGTCCAGACTCTAGAGAGGCTCCCGCGAAGAAACGAACGTGCTTGCTTCGATGACTTCGAGGCCGAAGATGATCTACGTCGAGGAGACACTGAATCAAGCTATTCCTTCACTAGGTCATGAACTTTGTGAAGAGAACACACTCTACTACATGGCAAGTGGTAGAGGATGAAGAAGTAGGAGGTGGGCTCACTTTAGAATTGATTTTCTCACGCTTTATCTCAAAACTCCATCAGAGCTAGCAAGCTTTTTCATGGAGCTTGAAGAAGAAGAAGAAGACTTGTGAATAATTCATCCAAATGAATTATTGCACCTATGGTTGAGTTAAGCCCTCATGGCTAACTCATGTAGAGAATTAACTCATGGCTATGGTTAAAGGTTGGGTTTGATAAATATCTTAAACTAGACAAAAGGGTTGACTTTGTCAAAGCTTATCCATAAGCTTATCCATAAGCTTTTGTGCAAGCTTTAGCATAACAAACTCAATCTCTTTTGAATTAGCTTAACATAAATAGAAACCCTAACTTAACCCTAGCAATGTGTTAATCTCATACACCCATCTTTTGTGTATCATCAAACATGACACAATCCATGTACACAAATGTACATATCACGTATATATATACAATGTGCACATAATGTGAGAAAAGAAAAAAATTGTGAGCTTAATATTAGTTAATGTATTATAATATATCAAATATATAATTATACATTAAATTATCAAATCAACTCTTGATTTAATAATCCGGCTATATCACATATAACCGACTAATATCAAATGCAACATCTTATCGAATCAACGCTCGATCCGATAACTCGGCTATATCACATATAACCAATCATGTCACACATCACGAGAATATAATGCGGTATCACATACTCGTATTAATCTCGTTCCTGCATATATCACATATGCGCTCCTACTCCATTTCGCTTGTGCCGGGAAACCTCTGTGTAGGACTCGTCAATACGCCGGCAGTAGGTGATGATCATATCAAACACCCACAAGCCCCAAGCGGTCTGCAAAACGTAACGGCCACCCGGGTATTGAGCGATCAGAAGATCAACAAGCAAGCATGTACTTTCTCCAGCGAATCCAATCAGTAACACTCCCGTACAGTCCGGTCTCTTCGTCTGATTTGTTGCATATCTAGTCTAGGGGTGGTATACATCAGACCCAGTAACCGATAAGTCGTGTCGGTGTGAGGCTCATAACAGGTCGAGAAACTACTGGTAACACTTACCAATAAATCTCTATATCAGCCCTGGCCAGGGACTTCCAGTTATAGCCAATCGAACACAGCACAACATCAACTCCCTATACCGGAAGAGACGAATCCCCTCCTATCGCTCATTGTCTCCATGTGATTCAGGACTGTACCCAAAAGCCACCATTTTGCACGCCCCATTGGACGTGGTATGATAGAAATAAAAGCACAGTGGGAATCACACAAGACTCTATGACGATCTCGGGTCTACAGACTAACCTGTACCAGTGTCACCAGAGAACTGCCATCTGACCCGAGGTATAATACCATCTGGGAGTTCTCGGCGAGTCCGTCCAGTGTACCCAGTCTCTACTGAGCACCCGTATACCTTCTCTGATGTCAAACACCAATGGATATGGGATTATCCATCGCCCATCATATAGGTCAAGAAGCGCATACGCTAGTCTACTCTAGAGTATCGATGCCCTGTCTCGGTACTCCCACGACTAGCAACATTTGAAGGATGTACTTGGCGACTACACTGTCCCCACTAGTATGATCTGCATCATAGTCCTGGTAGTCAAGTACTTATCCGAAGGGCTTTATCAACATGTAACATAGAGATAATCAGAGTACATGTTAAGATAAAGAGCAACCAGATAGCATACTTGTTCGAGATAGTGCCCTCAGAGTCAATTATTGGGTCACAGGCACGTGATTGCAATGATTGAGGGGAGGACCTATCCCGGTAGGACAGTCTTACTCGAGATGATAGTATGCTATCTGGTTTATCTTTATCATCGTGTACTGCTTCAGGTGACCTTTCGAGTCGCTATTACACGTTGATAAAGCCCCTTGGATTCTTGCTTGACCACCAGCAGTATGAGGGCGATCATATAAGTGGGAGCTGGGGTCTACAAGCACATCCTTAAAAGGTCCCTAGTCGTGGGAGATTCGAGACAGGGCATCGTTTCTCCAGAGTAGACTAGTGTATACAGTCGAGACCCCGACGAGGGGCGGTGGCCGGTCTCACAAGCCACTGGTGTCAGTTGGTTCACCTAAGATGTATACAGGTGCTCATTGGGTTATGAGTACACCGGACAGGACTCGCCGGGAACCTGCTAGTTGGGATATACCAGACGTCAGATAGCAGTTCCCAGGTGACATGTGTACAGGTTAGTTCATCGACCTGGGATCGTCATTTGTCTCGTGTGAGTTCCCACTGTACTTTGATTACTACCCTACCACGGCTCAAAGGAGTCGTGCAAACAGGTTTTAGTTGGGTACAGTCCCGAGCCACATGGAGGCAGTGAGCGGATCTGCAGGGGTTCGTCTCTCCCGGTATTGGGGGTGAGGTCGTGCTGTGTCTAGGAGAGCCAGAACATGAAAAGTCCTTGGCCAAGGCAGGAGATTTGCTGGTAGGTATTCCAGTAGTATCTCAGGGTGTTCTGGGCTACACTCCGACACGACTTGTACCGCTTTTGGGGGTCTGACTTTTACCAACCCCCTAGGCCCGCCATGCGATACTCATAGACGAACGGACCGGACTGTACGGATATTGTCACTGATAGGCTCAGTTGGGTGTCGGGGTGAGCTTCCTCATCGACGTCCCATTTGGTCAATACCTGGTGGCCCGTCACGTATTGGCTTATACCTCTGACGTGCTAGTGGTTAAATCCACAGCCAAGGTATTGACGAGTCTTTAGAGTCCACCACACAGACAGTTACTCAAGTTTCGGGCGAAACGCTGTAGAGGCCGTATGGAGATATGGCAGGGTTCGATCAGATACGTGCGGTATTGCACGGATCGCGATCGGACAGTTTTTTACTAGCCGGCTTTGGCTTAAGCCGGATCCTAGTATAAGATAGTGTAGTTTTGTCTCTTTGCATTTGTGTTCAGTGCGAATACAAATGCGGGCATGTATTTGCAGTAGTGGGGTTTTCCTGTAATTTATTACGGGATCGGTTTTCTGAAGTTGCCAGTTTGCATTCTGTTCCGACCGGTTTTCCTTCATTCCTTCTTGGTCGGACTTTCTTGATGGAAGGTGTTAATTGCAAGTTTGCAATTAACACTTAGTGGAGGGGCTTTCTTGCTTATTTGTGGCATGATGAGACTTGGTTCATGATGAGATTCTTTTTTAATCTCATCACTTGCTTTTCTTGTGATAGGTTGTGAAGGGATTGAAATGAGAAATGAGTTTGACCATTTTTCCATTTTGTTGATATATTCTTTCTTTCTTGCTTTTTTCTCTCTCCAATCCCATTCTTGAGAGGTAGGGGCCGGCCACTTCAAGAGAGGAGAGAAGAGAGGATTTCATTTTGGGGTGAGAAAAAAAGATTCATATCATTTTATGCTACCAAAATTCCAAAGCACCATTTTCTTTAGTTGCTTTCTTCTCCTCCTCACATCCTTCCATCAAGGCAACTTCCATAAACCCAAAAGAGACAAGTATTCCACACTATTCTATAGCATCCCTTGGACGCGTCGGCTAGCCAACTTCGCGCCCGAGTTGCCTCGGTCAAGAGGCGGGAGCCCGTAAAAGATTCCGGCTACGTGGTGCCCTTTCCGACGAGCGAGGAGGTGACGGAGATTCCGCGGGAGATCGGAGCGGAGACGAAGACCGAAGGACACGGATCGTTTGGTATAGCATCTCTACTCTTTTCTTTTTGCTAGCTAGCTAGGTTAATGGCCCGATCCGGGTAAAAAGTCCGCGGTGGTGCCGTTTTGCAAAGTTCGCAAAGTTTTTGTTTTCCGCGTTTCCGGCGTCGGGTCGACGGCCGGGGCGCCCCCGCGGGCTTACAATGGTATCAGAGCCACGCCATTAACCTCGCTTAGCTTGCTCTAGCGCGTTTAGAACCCGATCGAACAAAATCCCCAAAAACCGTATTTTTGTGCACATGTGTTCTCTGTTGAAATTTTTTGAGCTCCTAAAATTTTTCAGGTTGTTGCAGAGGCATGTACAAGCAATTATAAGAAATCTGGGAAAATACGATCCACCAATTCCTCAGTTCCACCGCGGAAGCGCGGCCAAAACCCTGGTTTGGCCGCGCTTACGCGGCGGATAAGAGGAATTGTGGCATCAAATTTTCCCAGTAAGCTTGTGGTATAGAAATAGGGCTTTTGGGATATTTTATTTGGGCCCAGGTTTTCTGTAAGTGCTACAGTTCTTTTTGGGGGCCCACTTTGATAAATTTGTTCGATCGGATATTTTAAACATGCTAGTTCACAGTTTTTACATTATATCTGCGACCGTGAATGTCACTTGATCGGTAAATCCCGTCTAACTGCTATAGCCCGGTTAGACGGATTTGCGAACGTGACTTTCACGTTGATGTTCTGTGATTGTACTGTGTTGTTGCGGATCGGTCGTGGGGGATAGCCTGGTTGCAGTGGTAGTACAGTTTTGTTGTATTATGTACATTTGATATTGCGGGGCGAGCGTCCGACATGTGGACTGCCGTCACTGCCTGTTTGTATTATTCTTTTGGGGCACGACCTGGTTGCGGTCGATGTACCCGTTGTATGTATATTTTACTTTCTGTACTAGGTTTACCCCGCGGAGGGGTGCACGTGTAGCCGGGTTCTAGAGGGCAACAAGCCCGCATCTCATGGCATTGAGACGGAAGGGGCTTCACTCTAGGATTGGCGGGCTATTCGCCGCACTCGTAGGGGGTATAGGGTTGACCCAGGAGGGGTGCCCAAGTTACCGGATTCCGTGAAGTGCTGGGTGGTCCATTCACGTCGTTGAAGGGGGCTGCCTCACTTCAGGTTTTGGCGGGTGACTTGCCGCGCCCGTAGGGGTCTAGGTTTTTCATTGCACAGGCTATCCACACGACCAGGGGAACGTCGGGTTTCAGCGGCTCTGTGAAACCTGGGGATCCCAGATATCTGTATTGATCTGTGTTGCTATACATTTCTGTGCTGCATTGTTTATCACGCCTTGAGCGAAAATTATATATTGGTATATATATATTTATAGATGTTGTATATGTTTTTC
Organism: Agapanthus africanus; assembly: GCA_030015575.1. Taxonomy (NCBI): domain Eukaryota; kingdom Viridiplantae; phylum Streptophyta; class Magnoliopsida; order Asparagales; family Amaryllidaceae; genus Agapanthus; species Agapanthus africanus. The sequence continues at coordinate 297,960,774 of CM057347.1, forward strand.
ATCCGCGCTAGTCCAGTCCCCGCTCTGTCGTTAGTTAGCTAACCTAACGGGTGATGACGGGACCCAGTGGCGAATGCGGATGGCATATACGTACGTCAGTATATTTTCGTTCTTTATGGTGTGATCAATTGATGGGACTGCATTGATTCGGATCAATGCAAGTTAAACAAACCTATTCTGATGTTGTTGGAACATTTTTTCAAAAAGCTGTTATTGCAAGGGCGTTCTCTTTTGTTTTGCACAGTGGTATTCAGTTGGAATATCCTGCTCCTCAGTCGACGAGGCAAGGGCCGAGATCCCTTCACCGGGAGTGACCCCTTGGACAAAAGTTTGCGTCAGGGCATTAACTTCATTATAGCCGATTGCTTTTGCTTTGCACCGTGGTATTCAGTTGGAATATCCTGCACCTCATTCTACGGGGAAAGAGCCGAGATCCCTTCACCGGGAGTGACCTCTTTAGCAAAGGTTGTCGTCACTATATTTTTATAAAGCTATCAGTTCCTTCAACGATATCAAGTTCGTTACGTTAAAGGTTTTCGCCAGAAACCATTCGTAGCCCTCCGTCGTTTCATATGGATGGTCAATAGTATTCAAGCTGTGTATTTTGGCCAAAGTCAAGGCACAGTGTTTGGTAGCTGTTGGGTATTCATATGCAGCATAGATAGATGCGTTGGTTTGGGACAGTCGTACTGCCATTTTGGCCAAAGTCAAGGGTATGTACGGGTGGGTTCAAATTAACCAGGAAAATGACGGGTAGAACTTGACATGTGACTTATGATATGTTGGCCAAAGTCAAGGTCATAAGAGCATGGGGTAGAAATCCACATCGGGAGTTTCAAAAGTACTGAAACTTGCCAGATATGCGCATACCTTCTGGAGTGTGATAACGTGAGCGGATTCCGTCACGTTATCATGCGATGAGAGTTGGATCCCGATTCCCACTGATGAGTTGGTTTACTCCTCGGGTTATCCCGGCTAATTCTTCTTTCAGGTTTGGGGAAGAATTTGACGTTACAGTGGGAGGTTTCCAGATTAGATAAAGTGACAACCATTCTGATCTAGGTTAGAGTGCACGCTGAGTGTTTCTTTTCTCTCTCTCTCTGGCAGCGACCATTGACCCGACCCTAGACTATGACTCAGTGACCAAGTTGACCGAACCTTCTTAACACTGGCTTTTGGATTGTCTGAGTTGCAGACCTCTTTGCCACTCCTACTTTTACCCTTTTCTCCGGGACACCCCGTATTACTACGAACGTCCACTTCCATTGGACAAAACCATCGTATGGTTATATACGAACTCGAAGGACTTCGAGGATGGTTTCCGGTTCTGGAGAAAACGAATAGGACTATTCAGTTGTCTTTACCTTTTACCTTCTCTCAGGTTGCGAGTACTCCTTGGTTTAGGAGATAGTACACCTATTACGCAAATTGGATAGTCTTCTTCCAAACCTTAGGCTGGTGCCGAACGGTGGGGAATGAAGAAAGCCAATTAGCCTAAACGGTGTACAGAAGGTATTAAGTTCAGACAAAGCAAGAGATTAGTAAGAGGGCAAAGTAAATTGCGACTGCTATTCACGACCAAACCATGTACTTCTTTGTCAATCCTAAATCACCTATGAATTAAGTACATTCGGTTGTCTTTTATCCTCACCTTCTCTCGCATTGCGAGTGCTCCTCGGATTAGGACAGTACACCCATTATGCTTTTTGGATAGTCTTCTTCCAAACCATAGGCTGGTGCCGAACGGTAGGGAAGGAAGAAAACCATTTGGCCTAAAGGGGTGTACAGAAGGTAATGACTAAAGACATGTAAAGGGATTTGGAGAGGTGGCAAAGAATTATACAGTTATAGTTGTGAATCTGGATAATGGAAGAGGCATTACTAGGAATACCAGCATACCCCATCGAAACATTTCAATGTTTCAGTTTCACTGTGTACTGTTAAAAGAGAACATAGGTGACCATCCTCATTATATCGGGATTCGTTGTAATCGGTGATATTTGAGGAAGTCACCTGGGTTGTTTGCCGGTCGGCAAATATTTGGTTTTGAATATCCGTTGTTGTGCACCAATTTCAAATTGATATATCTGTACGTCTATTTTTATAGAGTGAGACATATCTCTTTGAAATTATGTCTATGACATTTACCTATACCAGTGGATGGTTAGGTAAGGAGCATTGAACAACGGTGTAATTCTTCTTAACCAAAAGTACAGTTTTCAACCTACGACACACAGTGAATGAGTCACCAGACTCAGGGGACTTATACAGAGTATTGTATATTGTCCAGTGTCCATTAGGACAGAGGGGTTGGTCCTCGTACTATATTCTGTTTACTTTTAACTTCTCTAGTTCTTAGACATGTGTTTCGTAGAAACACAGGGTCTAAGTTTTGAGGAGTTATAGGTATAAGAATAAAGTAGAGAACCAGATATTGCAAGTATCGGGATTCTTCAAGGTGATCGAAGATGTAGATACTTGTGTATAGTATTCAGTTGATAGTAATGATTAAGAGAACTAGCTTCTCTTTCAGGTTACTCATAATTGGAAGTACTCCTAAGTTGAGTAACGCTGATCGGCCTCTCTTCCATTTACTTGACATGCACTGGAGACAGCTGCATGATTTGAATCTGGTTCAATTAAATCAGTGCCTCTGTTTCTTGGATATAGAACAGTTCATATCTTGACATGGTTAAGATACGGGGAGTTGTCTGGCTTATGCTTAAAACCAGACTCTGGACAACTCAAGGCACGTTTCAGTAGTGGCTGTTTGTGGGTTGACCCGGGCTATGACGAGGGTTGATTTTCTACCATCTGGAAGATCAATAGTGATATTGTTCTTGACTCGCCACAGTTTTATCAAAAATGGATTTTTTCAGAAAACAGTAGTGGGAGTATGGTAGAACTGGAAGTGATTCCAGAACCACAAACGATTACTGAAGATTTGATGAGAACCTAAAGATTCAATCTGGTTTGACATTCCATTGGCCACTCCGCAGATAAGGTGGGTAACCTCAGGCACCCGAGAGGTACTTCGGTATGCTCAAGGACGGTGGCAGGGAGGTTCTTGTTTACCCAGACTTGCCATTGCTGTTGTTCCAGGCTGCGAGACCCGGCGGGAGGATGAGTATAGCGTCGTTCTAAACTTGCTTTAGAAGCGTACGTGTATATGACTCTGCCAGAGGGTTGTCGTAGTCAGTGGGAGCAGCGGAAGCATTGGTGGACATCAGGCTTATGTCTATTTATAGACTAAAGCAGATATAGCGGAGATAGATCATCTATTTCTGATATGACAGTCATAGGTTTGACTTCATCAGAATAGGGGATGGATCTGTTAAGAAGGTAGTAGGGTGTGATGTCCTGGTGTTTGATGACATACACAGAGTAGGAAGTGATATTCCTATACTACGATCGGTTATACTTTGGTCGTCACACAGTAGTTTCTCCACATAGGACTTGGATATTATATCAGACATTCTGGTTACTAGATCTATGATTTTAGATCTAGATTTGGGTGGTTTCCCAATCTGGGTACTTTGACCGCATTCTATGAGTATTTAGAATGGACGACTCCTGGCACGGTAGTGTACCTGCAGGTAATGGAGTCACCCTCTCTAAAGGTGTCTTACAGACTAAAGGGGAGAGGGATACGCATGATTTACAGATCACTTGCTTAGGCAATTGAGTCAATCATGAGATGTCAAGTACCACACCAGATGTTGTTCTTGCAGTAGGTGCAATAAGTTGATATTGATCCAATCCTGGAGAAACAGTCGGAAGCAGTTTTAGAACATAGGTGAATGTTCTAGGGATATGATAACGGCAGCCTCCTTTAGGAGACGGTTATCATTCCAGGCTTCCAAGGTGACCTGGATGGCAGAGTGGCTGTCAGAGTTATAGTTTTCCCTCTGACGAGGGGCAGTATTTTGGACAGTTGGTCCAGGTGGATACTGAGGGAAGGCATGGCGCAGGACACTGATTAAGTTCAGTTGTCGATACAGTCTAAGAAGTTTGGATTTGGAGTTCATTTCTGAACTAGGTCCCATCAGACATCCAGACATTCTAGGACAGGTATTGCTCGTTTTCGGGAGATAGTTTTCTCTGCGAACATGAGATATAGAGAGACATAGAAAGAAACATCAAAGCGGATCCACTCACCGAGGCTATTCCTCGAACGCAATAGTTTCGCAAACGAGCTTTGTGAGACTGACTAGTAGAGGAGTTGGGTGTTCGGTATCACACGGGCTGTGAGTATGCGACATCGCAATAATTAGCCTTGAGTGCAAGTGGGAGATTGTTGGAGATAGTGCCCTCAGAGTCAATTATTGGGTCACAGGCACGTGATTGCAATGATTGAGGGGAGGACCTATCCCGGTAGGACAGTCTTACTCGAGATGATAGTATGCTATCTGGTTTATCTTTATCATCGTGTACTGCTTCAGGTGACCTTTCGAGTCGCTATTACACGTTGATAAAGCCCCTTGGATTCTTGCTTGACCACCAGCAGTATGAGGGCGATCATATAAGTGGGAGCTGGGGTCTACAAGCACATCCTTAAAAGGTCCCTAGTCGTGGGAGATTCGAGACAGGGCATCGTTTCTCCAGAGTAGACTAGTGTATACAGTCGAGACCCCGACGAGGGGCGGTGGCCGGTCTCACAAGCCACTGGTGTCAGTTGGTTCACCTAAGATGTATACAGGTGCTCATTGGGTTATGAGTACACCGGACAGGACTCGCCGGGAACCTGCTAGTTGGGATATACCAGACGTCAGATAGCAGTTCCCAGGTGACATGTGTACAGGTTAGTTCATCGACCTGGGATCGTCATTTGTCTCGTGTGAGTTCCCACTGTACTTTGATTACTACCCTACCACGGCTCAAAGGAGTCGTGCAAACAGGTTTTAGTTGGGTACAGTCCCGAGCCACATGGAGGCAGTGAGCGGATCTGCAGGGGTTCGTCTCTCCCGGTATTGGGGGTGAGGTCGTGCTGTGTCTAGGAGAGCCAGAACATGAAAAGTCCTTGGCCAAGGCAGGAGATTTGCTGGTAGGTATTCCAGTAGTATCTCAGGGTGTTCTGGGCTACACTCCGACACGACTTGTACCGCTTTTGGGGGTCTGACTTTTACCAACCCCCTAGGCCCGCCATGCGATACTCATAGACGAACGGACCGGACTGTACGGATATTGTCACTGATAGGCTCAGTTGGGTGTCGGGGTGAGCTTCCTCATCGACGTCCCATTTGGTCAATACCTGGTGGCCCGTCACGTATTGGCTTATACCTCTGACGTGCTAGTGGTTAAATCCACAGCCAAGGTATTGACGAGTCTTTAGAGTCCACCACACAGACAGTTACTCAAGTTTCGGGCGAAACGCTGTAGAGGCCGTATGGAGATATGGCAGGGTTCGATCAGATACGTGCGGTATTGCACGGATCGCGATCGGACAGTTTTTTACTAGCCGGCTTTGGCTTAAGCCGGATCCTAGTATAAGATAGTGTAGTTTTGTCTCTTTGCATTTGTGTTCAGTGCGAATACAAATGCGGGCATGTATTTGCAGTAGTGGGGTTTTCCTGTAATTTATTACGGGATCGGTTTTCTGAAGTTGCCAGTTTGCATTCTGTTCCGACCGGTTTTCCTTCATTCCTTCTTGGTCGGACTTTCTTGATGGAAGGTGTTAATTGCAAGTTTGCAATTAACACTTAGTGGAGGGGCTTTCTTGCTTATTTGTGGCATGATGAGACTTGGTTCATGATGAGATTCTTTTTTAATCTCATCACTTGCTTTTCTTGTGATAGGTTGTGAAGGGATTGAAATGAGAAATGAGTTTGACCATTTTTCCATTTTGTTGATATATTCTTTCTTTCTTGCTTTTTTCTCTCTCCAATCCCATTCTTGAGAGGTAGGGGCCGGCCACTTCAAGAGAGGAGAGAAGAGAGGATTTCATTTTGGGGTGAGAAAAAAAGATTCATATCATTTTATGCTACCAAAATTCCAAAGCACCATTTTCTTTAGTTGCTTTCTTCTCCTCCTCACATCCTTCCATCAAGGCAACTTCCATAAACCCAAAAGAGACAAGTATTCCACACTATTCTATAGCATCCCTTGGACGCGTCGGCTAGCCAACTTCGCGCCCGAGTTGCCTCGGTCAAGAGGCGGGAGCCCGTAAAAGATTCCGGCTACGTGGTGCCCTTTCCGACGAGCGAGGAGGTGACGGAGATTCCGCGGGAGATCGGAGCGGAGACGAAGACCGAAGGACACGGATCGTTTGGTATAGCATCTCTACTCTTTTCTTTTTGCTAGCTAGCTAGGTTAATGGCCCGATCCGGGTAAAAAGTCCGCGGTGGTGCCGTTTTGCAAAGTTCGCAAAGTTTTTGTTTTCCGCGTTTCCGGCGTCGGGTCGACGGCCGGGGCGCCCCCGCGGGCTTACAATGGTATCAGAGCCACGCCATTAACCTCGCTTAGCTTGCTCTAGCGCGTTTAGAACCCGATCGAACAAAATCCCCAAAAACCGTATTTTTGTGCACATGTGTTCTCTGTTGAAATTTTTTGAGCTCCTAAAATTTTTCAGGTTGTTGCAGAGGCATGTACAAGCAATTATAAGAAATCTGGGAAAATACGATCCACCAATTCCTCAGTTCCACCGCGGAAGCGCGGCCAAAACCCTGGTTTGGCCGCGCTTACGCGGCGGATAAGAGGAATTGTGGCATCAAATTTTCCCAGTAAGCTTGTGGTATAGAAATAGGGCTTTTGGGATATTTTATTTGGGCCCAGGTTTTCTGTAAGTGCTACAGTTCTTTTTGGGGGCCCACTTTGATAAATTTGTTCGATCGGATATTTTAAACATGCTAGTTCACAGTTTTTACATTATATCTGCGACCGTGAATGTCACTTGATCGGTAAATCCCGTCTAACTGCTATAGCCCGGTTAGACGGATTTGCGAACGTGACTTTCACGTTGATGTTCTGTGATTGTACTGTGTTGTTGCGGATCGGTCGTGGGGGATAGCCTGGTTGCAGTGGTAGTACAGTTTTGTTGTATTATGTACATTTGATATTGCGGGGCGAGCGTCCGACATGTGGACTGCCGTCACTGCCTGTTTGTATTATTCTTTTGGGGCACGACCTGGTTGCGGTCGATGTACCCGTTGTATGTATATTTTACTTTCTGTACTAGGTTTACCCCGCGGAGGGGTGCACGTGTAGCCGGGTTCTAGAGGGCAACAAGCCCGCATCTCATGGCATTGAGACGGAAGGGGCTTCACTCTAGGATTGGCGGGCTATTCGCCGCACTCGTAGGGGGTATAGGGTTGACCCAGGAGGGGTGCCCAAGTTACCGGATTCCGTGAAGTGCTGGGTGGTCCATTCACGTCGTTGAAGGGGGCTGCCTCACTTCAGGTTTTGGCGGGTGACTTGCCGCGCCCGTAGGGGTCTAGGTTTTTCATTGCACAGGCTATCCACACGACCAGGGGAACGTCGGGTTTCAGCGGCTCTGTGAAACCTGGGGATCCCAGATATCTGTATTGATCTGTGTTGCTATACATTTCTGTGCTGCATTGTTTATCACGCCTTGAGCGAAAATTATATATTGGTATATATATATTTATAGATGTTGTATATGTTTTTCATCCGCGCTAGTCCAGTCCCCGCTCTGTCGTTAGTTAGCTAACCTAACGGGTGATGACGGGACCCAGTGGCGAATGCGGATGGCATATACGTACGTCAGTATATTTTCGTTCTTTATGGTGTGATCAATTGATGGGACTGCATTGATTCGGATCAATGCAAGTTAAACAAACCTATTCTGATGTTGTTGGAACATTTTTTCAAAAAGCTGTTATTGCAAGGGCGTTCTCTTTTTTTTTGCACAGTGGTATTCAGTTGGAATATCCTGCTCCTCAGTCGACGAGGCAAGGGCCGAGATCCCTTCACCGGGAGTGACCCCTTGGACAAAAGTTTGCGTCAGGGCATTAACTTCATTATAGCCGATTGCTTTTGCTTTGCACCGTGGTATTCAGTTGGAATATCCTGCACCTCATTCTACGGGGAAAGAGCCGAGATCCCTTCACCGGGAGTGACCTCTTTAGCAAAGGTTGTCGTCACTATATTTTTATAAAGCTATCAGTTCCTTCAACGATATCAAGTTCGTTACGTTAAAGGTTTTCGCCAGAAACCATTCGTAGCCCTCCGTCGTTTCATATGGATGGTCAATAGTATTCAAGCTGTGTATTTTGGCCAAAGTCAAGGCACAGTGTTTGGTAGCTGTTGGGTATTCATATGCAGCATAGATAGATGCGTTGGTTTGGGACAGTCGTACTGCCATTTTGGCCAAAGTCAAGGGTATGTACGGGTGGGTTCAAATTAACCAGGAAAATGACGGGTAGAACTTGACATGTGACTTATGATATGTTGGCCAAAGTCAAGGTCATAAGAGCATGGGGTAGAAATCCACATCGGGAGTTTCAAAAGTACTGAAACTTGCCAGATATGCGCATACCTTCTGGAGTGTGATAACGTGAGCGGATTCCGTCACGTTATCATGCGATGAGAGTTGGATCCCGATTCCCACTGATGAGTTGGTTTACTCCTCGGGTTATCCCGGCTAATTCTTCTTTCAGGTTTGGGGAAGAATTTGACGTTACAGTGGGAGGTTTCCAGATTAGATAAAGTGACAACCATTCTGATCTAGGTTAGAGTGCACGCTGAGTGTTTCTTTTCTCTCTCTCTCTGGCAGCGACCATTGACCCGACCCTAGACTATGACTCAGTGACCAAGTTGACCGAACCTTCTTAACACTGGCTTTTGGATTGTCTGAGTTGCAGACCTCTTTGCCACTCCTACTTTTACCCTTTTCTCCGGGACACCCCGTATTACTACGAACGTCCACTTCCATTGGACAAAACCATCGTATGGTTATATACGAACTCGAAGGACTTCGAGGATGGTTTCCGGTTCTGGAGAAAACGAATAGGACTATTCAGTTGTCTTTACCTTTTACCTTCTCTCAGGTTGCGAGTACTCCTTGGTTTAGGAGATAGTACACCTATTACGCAAATTGGATAGTCTTCTTCCAAACCTTAGGCTGGTGCCGAACGGTGGGGAATGAAGAAAGCCAATTAGCCTAAACGGTGTACAGAAGGTATTAAGTTCAGACAAAGCAAGAGATTAGTAAGAGGGCAAAGTAAATTGCGACTGCTATTCACGACCAAACCATGTACTTCTTTGTCAATCCTAAATCACCTATGAATTAAGTACATTCGGTTGTCTTTTATCCTCACCTTCTCTCGCATTGCGAGTGCTCCTCGGATTAGGACAGTACACCCATTATGCTTTTTGGATAGTCTTCTTCCAAACCATAGGCTGGTGCCGAACGGTAGGGAAGGAAGAAAACCATTTGGCCTAAAGGGGTGTACAGAAGGTAATGACTAAAGACATGTAAAGGGATTTGGAGAGGTGGCAAAGAATTATACAGTTATAGTTGTGAATCTGGATAATGGAAGAGGCATTACTAGGAATACCAGCATACCCCATCGAAACATTTCAATGTTTCAGTTTCACTGTGTACTGTTAAAAGAGAACATAGGTGACCATCCTCATTATATCGGGATTCGTTGTAATCGGTGATATTTGAGGAAGTCACCTGGGTTGTTTGCCGGTCGGCAAATATTTGGTTTTGAATATCCGTTGTTGTGCACCAATTTCAAATTGATATATCTGTACGTCTATTTGTATAGAGTGAGACATATCTCTTTGAAATTATGTCTATGACATTTACCTATACCAGTGGATGGTTAGGTAAGGAGCATTGAACAACGGTGTAATTCTTCTTAACCAAAAGTACAGTTTTCAACCTACGACACACAGTGAATGAGTCACCAGACTCAGGGGACTTATACAGAGTATTGTATATTGTCCAGTGTCCATTAGGACAGAGGGGTTGGTCCTCGTACTATATTCTGTTTACTTTTAACTTCTCTAGTTCTTAGACATGTGTTTCATAGAAACACAGGGTCTAAGTTTTGAGGAGTTATAGGTATAAGAATAAAGTAGAGAACCAGATATTGCAAGTATCGGGATTCTTCAAGGTGATCGAAGATGTAGATACTTGTGTATAGTATTCAGTTGATAGTAATGATTAAGAGAACTAGCTTCTCTTTCAGGTTACTCATAATTGGAAGTACTCCTAAGTTGAGTAACGCTGATCGGTCTCTCTTCCATTTACTTGACATGCACTGGAGACAGCTGCATGATTTGAATCTGGTTCAATTAAATCAGTGCCTCTGTTTCTTGGATATAGAACAGTTCATATCTTGACATGGTTAAGATACGGGGAGTTGTCTGGCTTATGCTTAAAACCAGACTCTGGACAACTCAAGGCACGTTTCAGTAGTGGCTGTTTGTGGGTTGACCCGGGCTATGACGAGGGTTGATTTTCTACCATCTGGAAGATCAATAGTGATATTGTTCTTGACTCGCCACAGTTTTATCAAAAATGGATTTTTTCAGAAAACAGTAGTGGGAGTATGGTAGAACTGGAAGTGATTCCAGAACCACAAACGATTACTGAAGATTTGATGAGAACCTAAAGATTCAATCTGGTTTGACATTCCATTGGCCACTCCGCAGATAAGGTGGGTAACCTCAGGCACCCGAGAGGTACTTCGGTATGCTCAAGGACGGTGGCAGGGAGGTTCTTGTTTACCCAGACTTGCCATTGCTGTTGTTCCAGGCTGCGAGACCCGGCGGGAGGATGAGTATAGCGTCGTTCTAAACTTGCTTTAGAAGCGTACGTGTATATGACTCTGCCAGAGGGTTGTCGTAGTCAGTGGGAGCAGCGGAAGCATTGGTGGACATCAGGCTTATGTCTATTTATAGACTAAAGCAGATATAGCGGAGATAGATCATCTATTTCTGATATGACAGTCATAGGTTTGACTTCATCAGAATAGGGGATGGATCTGTTAAGAAGGTAGTAGGGTGTGATGTCCTGGTGTTTGATGACATACACAGAGTAGGAAGTGATATTCCTATACTACGATCGGTTATACTTTGGTCGTCACACAGTAGTTTCTCCACATAGGACTTGGATATTATATCAGACATTCTGGTTACTAGATCTATGATTTTAGATCTAGATTTGGGTGGTTTCCCAATCTGGGTACTTTGACCGCATTCTATGAGTATTTAGAATGGACGACTCCTGGCACGGTAGTGTACCTGCAGGTAATGGAGTCACCCTCTCTAAAGGTGTCTTACAGACTAAAGGGGAGAGGGATACGCATGATTTACAGATCACTTGCTTAGGCAATTGAGTCAAGCATGAGATGTCAAGTACCACACCAGATGTTGTTCTTGCAGTAGGTGCAATAAGTTGATATTGATCCAATCCTGGAGAAACAGTCGGAAGCAGTTTTAGAACATAGGTGAATGTTCTAGGGATATGATAACGGCAGCCTCCTTTAGGAGACGGTTATCATTCCAGGCTTCCAAGGTGACCTGGATGGCAGAGTGGCTGTCAGAGTTATAGTTTTCCCTCTGACGAGGGGCAGTATTTTGGACAGTTGGTCCAGGTGGATACTGAGGGAAGGCATGGCGCAGGACACTGATTAAGTTCAGTTGTCGATACAGTCTAAGAAGTTTGGATTTGGAGTTCATTTCTGAACTAGGTCCCATCAGACATCCAGACATTCTAGGACAGGTATTGCTCGTTTTCGGGAGATAGTTTTCTCTGCGAACATGAGATATAGAGAGACATAGAAAGAAACATCAAAGCGGATCCACTCACCGAGGCTATTCCTCGAACGCAATAGTTTCGCAAACGAGCTTTGTGAGACTGACTAGTAGAGGAGTTGGGTGTTCGGTATCACACGGGCTGTGAGTATGCGACATCGCAATAATTAGCCTTGAGTGCAAGTGGGAGATTGTTGGAGATAGTGCCCTCAGAGTCAATTATTGGGTCACAGGCACGTGATTGCAATGATTGAGGGGAGGACCTATCCCGGTAGGACAGTCTTACTCGAGATGATAGTATGCTATCTGGTTTATCTTTATCATCGTGTACTGCTTCAGGTGACCTTTCGAGTCGCTATTACACGTTGATAAAGCCCCTTGGATTCTTGCTTGACCACCAGCAGTATGAGGGCGATCATATAAGTGGGAGCTGGGGTCTACAAGCACATCCTTAAAAGGTCCCTAGTCGTGGGAGATTCGAGACAGGGCATCGTTTCTCCAGAGTAGACTAGTGTATACAGTCGAGACCCCGACGAGGGGCGGTGGCCGGTCTCACAAGCCACTGGTGTCAGTTGGTTCACCTAAGATGTATACAGGTGCTCATTGGGTTATGAGTACACCGGACAGGACTCGCCGGGAACCTGCTAGTTGGGATATACCAGACGTCAGATAGCAGTTCCCAGGTGACATGTGTACAGGTTAGTTCATCGACCTGGGATCGTCATTTGTCTCGTGTGAGTTCCCACTGTACTTTGATTACTACCCTACCACGGCTCAAAGGAGTCGTGCAAACAGGTTTTAGTTGGGTACAGTCCCGAGCCACATGGAGGCAGTGAGCGGATCTGCAGGGGTTCGTCTCTCCCGGTATTGGGGGTGAGGTCGTGCTGTGTCTAGGAGAGCCAGAACATGAAAAGTCCTTGGCCAAGGCAGGAGATTTGCTGGTAGGTATTCCAGTAGTATCTCAGGGTGTTCTGGGCTACACTCCGACACGACTTGTACCGCTTTTGGGGGTCTGACTTTTACCAACCCCCTAGGCCCGCCATGCGATACTCATAGACGAACGGACCGGACTGTACGGATATTGTCACTGATAGGCTCAGTTGGGTGTCGGGGTGAGCTTCCTCATCGACGTCCCATTTGGTCAATACCTGGTGGCCCGTCACGTATTGGCTTATACCTCTGACGTGCTAGTGGTTAAATCCACAGCCAAGGTATTGACGAGTCTTTAGAGTCCACCACACAGACAGTTACTCAAGTTTCGGGCGAAACGCTGTAGAGGCCGTATGGAGATATGGCAGGGTTCGATCAGATACGTGCGGTATTGCACGGATCGCGATCGGACAGTTTTTTACTAGCCGGCTTTGGCTTAAGCCGGATCCTAGTATAAGATAGTGTAGTTTTGTCTCTTTGCATTTGTGTTCAGTGCGAATACAAATGCGGGCATGTATTTGCAGTAGTGGGGTTTTCCTGTAATTTATTACGGGATCGGTTTTCTGAAGTTGCCAGTTTGCATTCTGTTCCGACCGGTTTTCCTTCATTCCTTCTTGGTCGGACTTTCTTGATGGAAGGTGTTAATTGCAAGTTTGCAATTAACACTTAGTGGAGGGGCTTTCTTGCTTATTTGTGGCATGATGAGACTTGGTTCATGATGAGATTCTTTTTTAATCTCATCACTTGCTTTTCTTGTGATAGGTTGTGAAGGGATTGAAATGAGAAATGAGTTTGACCATTTTTCCATTTTGTTGATATATTCTTTCTTTCTTGCTTTTTTCTCTCTCCAATCCCATTCTTGAGAGGTAGGGGCCGGCCACTTCAAGAGAGGAGAGAAGAGAGGATTTCATTTTGGGGTGAGAAAAAAAGATTCATATCATTTTATGCTACCAAAATTCCAAAGCACCATTTTCTTTAGTTGCTTTCTTCTCCTCCTCACATCCTTCCATCAAGGCAACTTCCATAAACCCAAAAGAGACAAGTATTCCACACTATTCTATAGCATCCCTTGGACGCGTCGGCTAGCCAACTTCGCGCCCGAGTTGCCTCGGTCAAGAGGCGGGAGCCCGTAAAAGATTCCGGCTACGTGGTGCCCTTTCCGACGAGCGAGGAGGTGACGGAGATTCCGCGGGAGATCGGAGCGGAGACGAAGACCGAATGACACGGATCGTTTGGTATAGCATCTCTACTCTTTTCTTTTTGCTAGCTAGCTAGGTTAATGGCCCGATCCGGGTAAAAAGTCCGCGGTGGTGCCGTTTTGCAAAGTTCGCAAAGTTTTTGTTTTCCGCGTTTCCGGCGTCGGGTCGACGGCCGGGGCGCCCCCGCGGGCTTACAATACTATCATGTCGAGCAAGAAAGTCCTACCTATATATGTCCAAGCATCCACTACAATATACATCGTATGTACAGTAATGGCCTCTAGGGCATACATATAACTAACACTATCATCGCTTGATAATCTAGATGGAAGCCACTCTAGTTACCACACTCCAGAAGGTATGCAACACTAGCAAATTTCCTGTATGTTTGAAACTCCTGATGTGGTTTTTGCTCTTAACGGCTTATGACCTTGACACAGTTAACATATTATAAGTCGCTAGTCAAGTTCAACCTGTCATTGTCCTAGATTGCATTAGACCCACCCGCATGACCCTTGACACAGTCAAAATATTTATACGACTGTCCTAACCAATCGTATCATATACTACAAACAAGCACCACTTAGCTACCGTACACTTCGCCTTGACACAGCCAACATACGCAGCACGAATACTAAGTAATACTTGTAAGAAATGACGGAGGGCTATGGCTGGTTTTTGGCGAAAAACCTTTAACGTAACAAACTTGATATCGTTGAAGAAACCAAGTATTTTTGAAAAGGAGTGGTTTAGGCTCCAGTTTTGAAAACTAATGGTATTGAAGAAAAACTGAGCAATCTATAGTAACGCATCCTCCCCCTTACAATACAATGCCAGTAGTGGAGTGGATTAAATCAAATCGTTTGTCTAGAGAGGGTATAGTGATAACCAAAGCTGACTGTACTAGAAACTCAAGATGTTGTATGGGAAACTAGCATTAGAGCAGTGTATCGAACTACAAGACCGGAGCGACCCGCCGGGTTGACAAAGAAAGCTAATGCCGAAGGGCTCTTCCCTTGTCGAATAAGGTGCAGGATATTCCTAACCGAATAGCTCTATGCAAAGAAAAAGAATACGGCTATAGTTTTTCGGAAAGTGGTTCTGACAACATCTTATTAGGTTTATTTTCCATACATTAATCAAAATTAATGCGGTCCCATCAATTAATTCCTATCACACCAGAAAAGAACAAAAATAGAATGTACGTATATACCATGCGCATTCTCCACGGGGCCCCATCATGCACCGTTAGGTTACTTAACTAACGGCAGAGCGGGGGTGGACTAGCGCGGATGCAAAACATATACAACATTTATTTATCTATATAAATATACAGTCATCTCGGGCATGATATAAGCAACATTATAAGCAATATGTAAAAGTGGATAATCTAGGAGCTCCGGATTTCATTTGAGCCGCAAATGAAAACCGACGTTCCCCGGTCATGTGGATAGCATGTACAATGTAGAACCAAGACCCCTACGAGTGCGACAAGTTACCCGCCAATCCCAGAAGTGAAGCAACCCCAATCAACGAAGTGAATGGGCCACCCAACGCTTCACGGAATCCGGTAACTTAAGCACTCCACCGTGGGTCATCCTATACCCTCTACGAGTGCGGCAAATTGTTGGATATGTATGCCCTAGAGGCCATTATTGTATATGTATACATGTGGATGCTAGGGATATATATGTACAAGACAATCTTGCTTGGTTATATAGTATATTATTTGAGTTGTTTTTATCATGATATGTGTATTTCTTTCTTATGATGCTTTATGTTGCTTGCACATATTGATAAAGACTTGATACAGTAGTATACTATTATGGTTTGACTTTATCTTAACATGTGCATATGTTATACTCGTATTACATATGGCGATTACATGTTGATAAAGCCCATAGAATCTTGCTTGACTACCTGCATTGTGATGGCGATCATACTTGTGGGAGCAGGGTAGTCGATAAGCACATCCTTAAAAGGTCCCTAGTCGTGTGAGTATCGAAACTGGGCATCGATATTCCAGAGTAGACTGGTGTATACATTTCTAGACCCTGACGAGGGGCGATGGTTTGTCCCACAGCCATTGGTCTGATGCGCCTAAGACCGTATACAGGTGCTCATTGGGTGTGAGTACACTGGACGGACTCGCCAAGAACTTCTAGATGGTATTATACATATCGTCAGATGGAAGTTCTCAGGTGACATGTGTACAGGTTAGTCTTCGGACCTGAGATCGTCATTTGTCTCATGTGAGTTCCTACTGTGCTTTGATCACTACCCTACCACGGCTCTACTGAGTCGTGCAAACAGGTTTTGGTTGGGTACAATTCCGAGCCACATAGAGGAAGTGAGTGATTGTTGGGGATTCGTCTCTCCCGGTATTAGGAGTCGATATCGCACTGTGTTCGATTGGTCAGGACCATAATGTAAGTCGATGTACAACACCTCACGACTTGCGGGGAGGCGGAAATATGAAAAACGATCTTGTTCTTTGCTTAAACATCGACTAACCGCAAGAATCGAAGCTAAACGATAACTAACATCAAACATAGAAGTTAACAACTACTATGTAAAGGGATTATACCTAAAGAACCGTGTCCTTCGTCTTTACGAACTCCACCTCCTCCTCGGCCTTCTCGAAGTAGTAGACGATCCACCCGAGAGCTTTACTCCAAGCTTAGCCTCTAAACTTGAGGCAACTAAACTTCTTTAAGTGCTAATCAAAGAAGCTAGGTGAAATAGAGTGAGGGTTATGGTTTAATGAGTCTAACTAATCTTTGTACTCAACACATGAGAGGGAAAGATTAGGGTTTGAAGAGGGAGAGCTTGAGGAGAGAGAAGATGAAGATAATAATGAAGTGAGAATAATGAGTTATCATAATATATATCAAGCATTTCTTTTTATCAAGAAAAGAAAAGAAATGAATTTAACAACCATGCTTGATAATATCTAGTGATGATTCACATTCATGAGTCATTAAGCATTTATGATGCATTAATGACATGGATGAATCATCCATATGACTCACTAATCACATTCATTGTATATGCCGCCTAAACCTCCTTAGTCACCATCTTCTAGAAGCTTCTCGCGTAATTACGAGAACGCCCCTCCTTTCCGCAAAAATACGGAAAAACTTTAGACTGTATAAATCCAATAACCGGATACCAGTAACTGGCTTAAACCAAAGCCGACTGGTAAAAACTGTCCGAAAGTCATACGTGCGTAAACACACGTATGCGTCCGAACCCTTGTCGTAAAACCATACGACCTCTATATCGTTTCGCCCGGAGTAGGGAAACTCTCTGTGTGGGACTCTAGAGACTCGACTACGACGCTGGCAGTGGGTTTAACCACAGACCGCAAGCGGCACTAGCTGTACGTAACGGTCCCCAGGTAGATGTCGATAAGAAGGCCGATGAGGAAACCCATCCGAACTCCTACTGAGTCTGATGTGACAATCTCCGTACAGTCCGGTCCGTTCGTCTAAGACTATCGCATATCGGACCTAGGGGGCGGCAAGCGTCAGTCCCCTAATAGCGGTATAAGTCGTGTCGGAGCGAAGCCCATTACACCCTGAGAAACTACTGGAACCTACCAGCAAATCTCGCTTGCCCTGGCCAGGGACTTTGCGTAATGGCTCTCTGACACAGCGCGATATCAACCCCCAATACCGGGAGAGACGAATCCTGTCTAACCGCCACTGCCTCCAAGTGCTCGGGACTGCGCCCAACTGCTACCTGTTTGCACGACTCCTTTGAGTCGTGGTAGAGTAGCAATCTAAGAACAGTGGGACACACTCGAGGCGAAGTAGCAGTGTCAAGTCTGCGGACTATGCTGTACTCATGTCACCTGGGAACTGTTCACTGACGACTGGTATAAAACCAACCAACAGTTCCCTGTGAGACCTGTCCGGTGTACCCGTAACCTAACGAGCACCTGCATACTATCTCCAGTACGACGTACTGACGGCTTTAGGACAAACCATCTCCCCAACTGGGATGAGAAGCGTACACACTAGTCTACTCCGGAGTATCGATGCTCTGTCTCGATAATCCAACGACCAGGGACCTGAATAAGGATGTGTTTGTAGACTACCCAGCCCCCACTAGTGTGACTGCCATCACAACGCTGGTAGTCAAGCAAGATCCTAAGAGCTCTATCAATACGTATACTCACATATTAAGATAGAAAAACCAAGTAGCATACTACCATGTTTAGCAAGACTGTTATATACATGTGAATATCCCAAGCTTCCATTAAGTAATATACAAACTAGTATGATACAGTAATGGCCTTCTAGGGCATAAACACTAACAATCTCCCACTTGCACTAGGGCCATGTACTGGCGTATCGAAGACCGATGATCTCGAGTAGCCTCTCGAACTGAATCTGAGGTAGGGCCTTCGTGAATGGATCAGCAATGTTCTTTTCAGAAGCAACTCTCCGAACCTCGATCTCCTGACGATCAATGATCTCCCTGATCAGGCGATACCACCTTAAGATGTGTCTGGACTTCTGATGGGACCTTGGTTCCTTTGCTAAAGCTATAGCTCCGTTGTTGTCGCAATACAGAGGTATTGGATCAACTATGGTAGGAACCACCTGAAGTTCTGTTAGGAACTTCTTCATCCAGACTGCTTCTTTTGCGGCATCGCAAGCAGCTATATACTCCGCTTCCATCGTCGAGTCAGCAACGGTGTCCTGCTTGGAGCTCTTCCAGCACACCGCCCCTCCATTGAGGGTAAAGACATAACCCGACATGGACTTGGAATCGTCCTTATCACTCTGGAAGCCGGAATCAGCAAAGGCCTCCAACCTGAGGTCTTTTCCGCCGTAAACCAAGAATATCTCCTTAGTCCTTCTCAGGTACATGAGAATGTTCTTTACTGCTATCCAGTGCTTCTTCCCTGGGTCTGACTGATACCGGCTTACCACGCTCAGTGCGTAAGCTACATCTGGTCTGGTGCACAACATCGCATACATTATAGAGCCTACCGCAGAAGCGTAGGGTATAATAGACATGCGTTCCCTTTCCAAATCAGTCTTGGGAGACATCTCTTTGGAGAGGGTGATTCCGTGACAAGCCGGTAGATTACCGTGCTTAGAATCTTCCATACTAAATCTTTTCAGTACAGTGTCGATATACCTGGACTGCGAAAGTCCCAACATCCTCTTGGATCTATCACGATAGATCCGGATCCCCAGAATGTAAGAGGCATCACCCAGGTCTTTCATGGAGAACCTGTGTAACAAGAATCCTTTGACAGATTGTAGCATAGGAATATCATTTCCTATCAATAGAATGTCATCCACGTACAAGACGAGGAATACGACACTTCTGGCTACAACTTTACTATATATGCACGGTTCATCTGGATTTTTGATAAAGTCATATTCTTTGACTGTCTCATCAAAACAGATGTTCCAACTCCGCGATGCCTGCTTTAGTCCATAAATG
Source organism: Agapanthus africanus (assembly GCA_030015575.1). Lineage (NCBI taxonomy): Eukaryota > Viridiplantae > Streptophyta > Magnoliopsida > Asparagales > Amaryllidaceae > Agapanthus > Agapanthus africanus. The sequence continues at coordinate 297,980,096 of CM057347.1, forward strand.
GACTTAAGCAGCTTGCATACTTTCCCGCTGCTCCCATTCTGATTGAAACCCTCTGGCTGATCCATATAGACACACTCTTCTAAATTTCCATTCAGAAAAGCCGTCTTTACGTCCATCTGCCAGATTTCATAATCATGGAAGGCAGCAATAGCAAGAAGGACCTGAATGGATTTGAGCATAGCCACTGGAGAAAAAGTTTCGTCATAGTCCAAACCAGGTCTTTGACGAAAACCCTTTGCAACAAGTCTAGCCTTATAGGTTTCCACCTGTCCATCTACACCAATCTTTTTCTTGAAGATCCATTTGCATCCTATGGGTTTTACCCCATCTGGAGCAAAGTCCAAAGTCCATACTTTGTTTGTGTACATGGACTCCATTTCGGTCCGCATTGCATCTAGCCATCGTACCGAGTCGCCGCTCTGGATGGCCTGCTGGAAGTCAGTAGGTTCATCATCATCTATGATGCAATCCTCTCTATCCCCATCTACGAGAAAACCGTAGTATCTCTCAGGCGGATGAGATGGCCTACTACTCCTGTGGAGGGGTGCGGGAATGTCCTGTTCTTTCTTGAACTTCCGGTTCTACCAAACTTTCAGTAGCAGCTTGTGGTTCTGGAATTTCTTCCAGTTCTATTTCGCTCCCACTTATTTCCTTTTCTAAAAACTGATGTTCTAGAAAATGGGCATTACGAGAAACAAAAACCTTTTGTTCCTCTGCGTAATAGAAATAATATCCCTTGGAGTTCTTTGGATATCCCACAAACATACATTTTACTGATCGTGCCTCGAGCTTGTCCACATGCTGCATTTTAACAAAAGCTGGACATCCCCAAATCTTCATATGCTGAAGATGGGGTTTCTTCCCAGTCCACATCTGATATGAAGTGGTAGGCACAGTCTTGGTAGGAGCCCTGTTCAAAAGATATGCCGCTGATTCTAGCGCATAACCCCAGAAAGATCGCGGTAACTCAGCATTACTCATCATGGATCGTACCATATCCAATAGGGTTCGATTCCGTCTCTCCGATACACCGTTATGCTGTGGAGTGTATGGAGGAGTAAGCTGAGAGAGAATTCCTTTCTCTTTTAGGTAACCTAGGAACTTGGCACTCAAGTATTCACCACCTCGATCAGATCAAAGTGTCTTGATACTTTTACCGGTTTGGTTTTCTACTTCATTCTTATACTCTTGGAATTTCTCAAAAGCCTCGGATTTATGTTTCATAAGATAAATGAATCCGTACCTTGAGTAATCATCCGTGAAAGTAATGAAATAGGAAAAACCACCTCTTGCATGTGTAGACATTGGACCGCATACATCGCTGTGTATGAGTCCTAAGAGCTCGCTCGCTCTTACTCCTTGTCCAGTAAATGGAGTCTTTGTCATCTTTCCTTTGAGACAAGATTGACAAGTGTCATAAGTTTGATATTCGAACGAGTCCAAATATCCTTCTCTATGCAACTTAGTCAACCTTCTCTCATTGATGTGACCCAGTCTACAATGCCATAAGAAAGCTTTATTTAAATCTGGAGACTTTCTTTTAAGTGTGTTCTGGACATTGAAAATTTGGAGTTGGTTTAAAACATATATACCGTTATTTAGTGTACCAGACCCAATCAAACCATGATTAAGGTGGATGTTAACAACATCTCTTACAAACGTGAAATCATAACCTTTATTTGATAACAAGGAAACTGATATGATATTACACGTTAAGCTTGGTACAAAAAACAGTTATGTAAAACCAAAATGTGTCCACTCGTCAATCCTAGGTGATAATCCCCGACGGACGCAGCTCCCACGCTAGCTCCATTAGCAACCTTTAGGGTCATATCACCTTCCTTCGGCACTCTACGGTTTCTCAGTGCCTGCAATGAATTGCAAATATGAGATCCTGATCTGGTATCCAATACCCAGGAAGTAGAGTTGATCGACAGACAATTCTTAATTACAAACACACCTGAAGTCGAAGCCACAGCTTGCTTCGGTTCCTGGTTCTTAGCGTTCCACGCCTTGCAATCCTTCTTCCAGTGCCCTTTCCTGTGACAATGGAAGCACTCATCCTGGCCAACTACCGGTACCGCAAAATTTTTCTTTCCCTTCCCTCCCACCTTACTAACACCTCCTCTAGGTTTGGTGGCGGCCTTCTTCTTCCTTCCTTTGGCCTTAGCCTTGGACCCGGAAGAAGATGCACCGCTAACAAACATAGCGGGTGTTTCCCTTGCTTTCTGCAAGGTGCCCTCTGCACTCCTTAACATGTTCAGGAGTTCCGGAAGTTCAACTTCTTTTCTTTGAAGGTTGAAGTTCAGGATAAACTGGGCGTAGGTGTGAGGAAGGGACTGGAGAATAAGGTCTGTATAGAGCTCATTATCCAAAGTCGTCCCAAGGTCTGCGAGCTCTTCCATATAGCCGATCATCTTTAGGACATGTTCTCCTACCGATGACCCGACAGCCAACCTCGCTCGAAACAAGTTCTTAGAGGTCTCATATCTTGCTATACGAGATTGCTCTCCATAAAGTTCCTTTGTATGGAGAAATATGCCATCTAGGTTCATATCCTCGTGCCTCCTCTGATGTTCATTGTTCATTGAGGCAAGCACGATGCACTTGGCTTTCGCGCAATCTAAATCCCAGGTTTTGCGGATTTCCTTATCCGCATTGCTGGATTTGGGACCAGGGACAGCAGGTGCCATAGCGGTGAGGACGTACCCCAGTTTGTCATAGGTCAAAGCCATTTTGACATTCCGCAGCCAATCTTTATAGTTTGGCCCTGTCAGTATATTTTTCTCTAAAAGTAACTTAAGTCCAGTCATTTTCAGGGTCGCTGCAATTAGGAGAGAGAGAAGAAAACTCTTTAGCATGATGCTCTTGCAAGTTTAGAGTGGTTTTTAGTTTATCTAAACTGGATGGCTCCCACTGTTTCTTGAATCCTTCCTCAAACCATAAAAGAAGAATTAGCCAGGACTATTCTCACTGTACAATACTTTCTTAACCGTTCAGCCAGGCTAGTGTCGATACTTCGAGGGAGGTTTTCCAACGCTTTCGCGAAGTTCCTTAATTAAATAACCTCTTTTCTCTGGGGGCGTAACCCCGCTGACACCTTTTTTGACACTTACTTGGTTTATAGCATTGATCGTTAAGTGACGAATCTCCTGATAAGTAGCATATACTCACAGTAAGATCGGGATCCAAATATCATCGTATGATAATGTTGAAGGAATCCTACCAACATTCATCAAACTCCAAATGGTATGCAACTCTTTGCAAATTTCAGTTTCTTCAAAAATTCCCGATATATATTTTTGCCCCATGCTCTTATGACCTTGGCTTTGGTCAAAATGTCATAAGTCACATGTCAAGTTCTACCCATCATTTGTTAGTTGTATGTATGCCCTAGAGGCCAGTATTGTACAGATGATGTATATTATATTGGATGCTTGGACATATATAGAGATGACTTTCTTGCTCGATATGATAGTATGCTATCTGGTTACTCTTTATCTTAACATGTACACTAGTCTCTTTATACTGTCTTATAGTTACATGTTGGTAAAGCCCTTAGGATATGTACTTGACTACCTGGACTGTGATGCAGATCATACTAGTGGGGATATGGTAGTCCATAAGTACATCCTTCAAGGTCCCTAGTCGTGGGTGTATCGAGACGGGGCATCGATATACCAGAGTAGACTAGCGTATACGCTTCTCGACCCATGTGATGGGCGATGAATGATCCCATATCCATTGGTGTTTGACATCAGAGATGGTATACGGGTGCTCAGTGGAGACTGGGTACACTGGACGGACTCGCCGAGAACTCCCAGATGGTATTATACCTCACGTCAGATGGCAGTTCTCAGGTGACACTTGTACAGGTTAGTCTGTAGACCCGAGATCGTCATAGAGTCTTGTGTGATTCCCACTGTGCTTTGATCTCCACCTTACCACGTCCATGAGGGCGTGCAAAACGGTGGTCTTTGGGTACAGTCCCGAGTCACATGGAGGCAATGAGCGATAGGAGGGGTTTCGTCTCTCCCGATATTGGGGGTTGATGTTGCGCAGTGCTCGATTGGCCATAGCAGGGAAGTCCCTGGCCAGGGCTGATCAGAGATTTGCTGGTAAGTGTTGCCAGAAGTTTCTCGACCCGTTATGAGCCTCACACCGGCACGACTTATCGGGTTATTGGGGTCTGACGTTTACCACCCCTAGACTTGATATGCGACGTATCAGACGAAGAGACCGGACTGTACGGTAAGTGTTACTGGTCGGATTCGCAGGAGTGTGAGCGGGGTAGCTCATCGATCTTCTGATCGCTCAATACCCGGGTGGCCGTTACGTTTAGCAGACCGCTTGCGGCTTGTGGGTGCTTGATATGATCATCATCTGCTACCGGCGTATTGACGAGTCTTTAGAGTCCTACACAGAGGTTTCCTGGCTCAAGCGAAACGAAATAGGAGCGCATATGAGATATGTGCAGGACCGAGAATAATGCGTGTATGTGATACCGCATTTCATTCTCGCGATATATGTTTCAATTGGTTATATTCGATATGACCTAGTTATCGAATCATTGATTCGATAAATCGATACATTGGATTCTAGTCGGTTATGTGCGACATGACCGGATCATTGAACCAAATGTTGATTTAATGATTTAATGCATAATTATATATTTGATATATTGCATTGCATTAACTAGTATTGGTTCATTTTAAACGGATTTTTCTCACTTGATGCACATTGTATATGTGATATGCTTTAGTGCACTACTTTGTATCATGTTTGATGATACTTGATAATGTGGTTAAGTGTAAAGGGTTAAACCATGGTTAAGTGATGATTAGGGTTTGGGTTTTTCATTTATTTATTTGTTTATTTATTTGAAAGGATTAAGTTGAGAATGGTGGCTTATTTTGGAGCTATGTTGAAGCTTCTTGAAGCTTTGACAAAGTCCACCATCCTTATCTCATCCTTAACCCTAACCACTCTAACTAACCTTGGTTTAATCTCTACACTTGACCATGGTCAAGATATGATAAGTATTCATATTAGTTTTATTTTTAAAGATATAGAACACTTATCATTCTTGCTTCATCTTCATCTTCTTCTTCTTCTTCAAGCCTGCTACTTTAATGTCAACTTGAGATCTAGTGAGATAAATCCAATTCTAAAGTGAACCCACCTCCTATTTCTTCATACTCTACCTCTTGCCAAGTGGTTTTGGGTGTTTTCTTCACAAGTTTCACTACTTGGTGAAGTCGGAGCTTGAATTAGTGCAACCTCGACGTAGATCGTCTTTGACACGAAGCCGTCGAACTATTCCGCTCACTTCTCCGATGAAGCCGTCGCGAGAGTCCGAGGTTCGTGATGGACAGCGAGGGAACGACCACATGGAGCTAAGCAAGTGGATATCCGGATCTACAAAGGTTGTAGTTTCCGACCTTTAGTTTATTTGCTAACTAGCTTAGTTTTTCGCCTAGACATCTAGTCTACGATCCGTGTTAGGGTTTCTCGGCTTCCATAATTTTTGAAATTGGCATGGTTGATACCCTGTGAGACTTCATTAGGATGCCTAGGAACCCTACAGTGGTATCAGAGCCTAGCTAGAGCCTTAGGCGAAGTCTAGACGGAGTTTGAAGTCCGGACGAACCCGAAACCCCGATGCCCAAGAGCTCTCTGGACATTTTCTGAAATCTGGGAATTTTTGATATTAAAAATGCTTAAAAAATTCACCAAAGAATTCTAAGAATTACTGTGTAAAACGTTTCCCATGAACAGTTCAATGAGCCGCGGAAACACGGCAGAAGCATGGCTTCTGCCGCCGTTCCGCGGCCATATAGTGACGTCAGCCATGTTTCACTGCACAGTAATACCTGATAAATTCTGGTGAGTTTTCTGGGTATTTTTAAATTGATTTAAAGGTTGAGTGCTCTGGGGTTATATTGGGAATCGACGATTCGATCGGAATATCAAACTTTGTCTAAGTGTTTTTCCAGATAATTGTAGAATATGTTAAAAAGTTTGACCGGATACAAATACCCAACTTTTCCCCTGCCGGAATAATTCCAAGTGCTGGATTTTTCTATGGTTAAAAGACGTTCTGAGTAGTGCAAGTAACGCGATGGTCCCTCTAGAAGACAACAAACCTTAACTCGATTATGTGACCGTCTTGAACTGCCCTTTGAACCTTCGGGTTTGGGGCAGTACGGCGTGCCACATGTGAGGCGTTGGCTTGACCCTTCTACGGCTGGACCGTTGGTACTGAGGTATGAAGTGAATGTCTTTGAACCTATTTCATCTGTTGATCGGTGTCGGGAAAACTTGGGTGTTCGAATGTTCGATCGGAAAGTTTGATATATTCTATTTATCCGGAATTGGATACAATAATTGGAATTCACAAACAGTTATGAGATAACTGGATGAATGTTATAAATCTAGCAGTTTAGTCCCATACGATATTGAAAAGAGTTTTCGATAATGAGACTAAAATGCGGGGTTTGTAACTGTTAGGCATGTGATGTCTAAAGAGGTTGCGGATTCCAATTGTTGTAGTTTTACACTTTCTTTTCTGTGACCGTAAGTGTAGTATGTTCATATCGCCGGTTTCGTTGCTATACGTCAACGACAATTGGGGTATGCATACTTACTTACGTTGATGACATGTGATGTTATGTGTTTCTGGATATGTTATATTGGATCGTCGTATTCGAATAGCCGGGGGTTTTTTATGTGAGATGAGTGTTTTTCTTTTTCATTCATGTAAAAACTTGTATGTAATATTCTTTTATTCGGGGCACTTCCAGGTTGCGGGAGTTGTCACCCTTTGTATATTATTTACTTTTCTGCACTAGGATAGACCCAAGGAGGGGAGCACAAGTAACCGGGTTCTGGGGTCCAGTGGGAGACCAACTCGAGGTGTCGAGTCCGGGTCTCCTAACCCTAGAATTGGCAGGGTTGCTTGTCGCTCTCGTAGGGGTCTAGGGGTGTGGGATTGGCTATTCATCACGACCGTGGAATCCGTGTTTTATACTGGCTCGTATTGAAAACACGGACGTCCTAGTATATCCAATATTTCATATGTTTATTCTGCTGCGATATCTGTGATGTGTTTCTGTGATGGATATAATATATAGTATATATGATATATTATATAGACGTTACTTATGTTTTACACCCGTGCTAGCCCTGCCCTGCTCTGTCGTTAGTTACCTAACCTAACGGTGCACGAGGGGACATCGAGGCGAATGCGGATGGCATAAGTGTACGTCCTATCTATCTGTGATGTTTAGGTATTTAAATGATGGGACTTCATTAATGTGATTAATGAAAGATAAGAAACCTAAGATGTTGTGGAATCGAATTTTAAAATTAAAAGGTAGCTACAGTTCTTGCTTTGCATAGCGGTATATATGATATACCCTGCACCTTATTCGATGAGGAAAGGACCGAGATCCCTTCACCGGGAGTGACTCCTTTAGCAATAGCTGGCAGATGCTTCATACTCGGTTTGCTTTTGATTGTTTTTGAGTTTTGGTTTGCACAGCGATATATATGATATATCCCGCACCTCATTCGACGAGGAAAGGACCGAGATCCCTTCGCCGGGAGTGACTCCTTTAGCAAAACAAGAAAAACCTCAAAATCACTCCATTTCAAAACTTCATTTGATTCTACAACGATATCAAGTTCATTACGCTCGTGGTTTTCAGAAAAACCTGCGTAGCCCTCCGTCATTTCAGATAAAGACTAGTTAGTATTCGTGCTGCGTTTGTTGACCTTAGCCAAGGCGTGGTGTACGGTAGCTAATTAGTATTTATCTGCTAAAACATGAGATGTGATTGAGTTAGGGTAGTCGTGCGACTTTGTTGACCTTAGCCAAGGGTCGTACGGGTGGGTTTAATTCAATCAGGAAATGACGGGTTGAACTTGACTAGCGCTTATGATTTGTTGACCTTAGCCAAGGTCATAAGTTGCTAAGGGCAAAATATTATCGGGAATTTCAAGTGTTGAAATTTGCAATGAGATTGCATACCTTCTATGAGATAGTTGGATCCCGATACCCACTGCGAGTAAGAGTTACTCCTGGGAGAGTTTTACACATTACAATTAGCCGATCAAGTAGGTGTCTAGAAAGGTGTTAATGAAGTTACGCCTCTGGGAAAACGAGGTTTACAGTAATTAGGTTCGTGCGAAAGCACGGGGGACCTCCCTCAAAGTACCGACACTGGCCTGGCTGAAAGATTGGCGAACTTGTAGTGTGTAATTAATCCCGGCTAGTCTTTCCTTTTAGTGTTTGAAGGAAGATTTGATAAAAAGCAGTGGGAGCCATCCTGATTAGATAAGATAATAACCAATCTGATCTTGCACGAGCATACGCTAAAGTGTTTTCTTCTCTCTCTCTCCAGGTAGCGACTATTTCATGCCCTAATGAAGATAATAATATGGATGTATTGACCGAACCCGCATGTTATACTGTGCTGGGGAACGTTGGTTCCGTTCTTTCTTATAAGAGTTATAGGAATGAACAGGATATAGGGGAATACCAGGATTCCCATGCCACCCGAATGAAGAAAGTACATGTTGATGCATTTTCTTCGGGTGTGTTCGTTACAGAGAACTGTTTCTCCATTTGCTCTACGTCCTGGGTATTAGATACCGGGTCAGGATCCCATATATGTAATCAGTTACATGGGCTCAAGAAAGGTAGAGAACTTGGAGAAGGTGATAAAGACATTAGAGTTGGAAATGGTGCAATTGTTGCAGCTGAGACTGTCGGGGAATATCACCTTGTATTACCAACTGGTAATACATTGGTTCTGAACGAATGCTATTACATGCCGAACCTGATATGCAACATTATATCGGTTTCTTTATTAAGTAAAGAGGGATATAATTTTGTATTACAGGACAATGTTATGAACATTTTTCGTAACCAAAAGTTGGTTGGATCAGGCACGTTATGCAATAGCATTTATGTTCTAAATCAATCAACAGTTCTGAGCATAACAAACACACACAAGAGGAAGAGTTCTGAACTCAACGAATCCTTCTTGTGGCATTGTAGACTGGGTCACATCAATGCGACACGACTGGCTAAGTTTCATAAGGATGGATATTTAAATCCGTTTGAATTTTCATCTTATGACACTTGCCAGTCATGTCTCAAAGGCAAGATGACCAAAACTCCGTTTACGGGACACGGAGAAAGAGTTACCGAACTCTTGGGACTTATTCATAGTGATGTATGCGGTCCCATGTCTACACATGCCAGGGATGGTTCTTCATACTTCATTACATTCACTGACGATCTCTCTAGGTTCGGGTATGTGTTCCTGATGAAACACAAATCAGAAGCTTTTGAGAAATTTAGGGAATATAAACAAGAAGTTGAGAACCAAACCGGAAAAAGTATTAAAATCCTTCGATCTGATCGAGGAGGTGAATACTTGAGCAATGAATTCCTGGACTTCCTAAAAGAGAATGGGATTCTCTCTCAGCTGACTCCTCCATATACACCACAGCACAACGGTGTATCAGAACGGAGGAACCGCACCCTATTAGATATGGTGCGCTCTATGATGAGCACAGCTGAGTTACCTATTTCCTTCTGGGGATATGCGCTGGAGACAGCCATATACCTATTGAATAGAGTTCCAACTAAATCTGTGCCTACCACTCCATATGAGATATGGAATGGAAAGAGACCATCTCTTAAAAGAGTTAAGATATGGGGTTGTCCGGCTTATGTTAAAAAGCAAAACCCGGACAAACTCGAGGCACGATCAGTTTTTTGTAAGTTTGTAGGATATCCAAGAAATTCGTATGGATATCTATTCTACCACAGTGAACAACAAAAGGTGTTTGTTGCTCAACATGCCACCTTTTTAGAAAAGGAATTTCTTACAAAAGAAATTAGTGGCGATGAGGTAGAGCTGGAAGAGGTTCCAGCAACACAAACTACAACTGAAGATTTAGTGGAACCAGAAGATTCGGTAGTACCCGACGAACCTCAGCCTCTCCGCCGATCTGGCAGGGTTTCTCGTCCACCTGAGAGATACTACGGTTTTCTCATTGATGGTGGAAGCGAGGATTGCATCATGTAGGATGATGACCCAACTAGCTTCGAGCAGGCCATCACGAGTGGGGACTCAGTGAAATGGCTGGATGCTATGCGGTCCGAGATGGAATCCATGTACACCAACAAAGTATGGACTTTGGAAGTTGCTCCTGAAGGGGTAAAACCCATTGGGAGCAAGTGGATCTTCAAGAAGAAACTTGGTGTAGATGGGAAAGTGGAGACTTTCAAAGCTAGACTTGTAGCAAAGGGTTTTCGTCAAAGACCAGGTGTGGACTATGACGAAACCTTTTCTCCAGTGGCTATGCTTAAATCCATCCGGATCATGCTTGCCATCGCTGCATATCACGATTACGAAATCTGGCAAATGGATGTTAAGACCGCCTTTCTAAATGGTGATTTAGAAGAGTGCGTGTACATGACTCAGCCAGAGGGCTTTGTAGACAGTGGGAGCAGCGGCAAGGTGTGCAAGCTGCTTAAATCCATTTATGGATTAAAGCAAGCATCGCGGAGTTGGAACATCTGCTTTGACGTCGTTATCAAAGAGTTTGATTTCGTCAAAAATCCAGATGAACCTTGTATCTACAAGAAGGTGGCAGAGAGTAAGGTTGTCTTCCTCGTATTGTACGTGGACGACATACTCTTGATAGGAAATGATATTCCTATGCTGCAATCGGTCAAGCTCTTCTTATCACAAAGATTCTCAATGAAAGATCTTGGTGATGCCTCCTGCATATTGGGGATTAGGATCTATAGAGATAGATCCAAACGGATTTTGGGATTGTCCCAATCCAGGTACATTGACACCATACTAAAGAGGTTTAGTATGGAAGAGTCCAAGCGTGGGAACTTGCCCACGATCTCTGGAGTCACTCTCTCCAAAGAGATGTCTCCCAAGACTGATTTGGAGAGAGCTCGCATGCAAGGGATACCCTATGCTTCGGCAGTAGGCTCTATCATGTATGCGATGCTATGTACTAGACCCGATGTTGCATACTCACTAAGTATAGTGAGCAGGTATCAAGCTGATCCTGGAGAGAGTCACTGGACAGCTGTGAAGAGCATTCTCAAGTACTTGCGAAGGACTAGAGATATGTTCTTGGTGTATGGTAACGGAGAACTCCAAGTGGAGTCCTTTACCGATTCGAGCTTCCAGAGTGATAAGGACGACTCTAAGTCGCAGTCGGGCTTTGTCTTTACCCTTTACGGAGGGGCGGTTAGCTGGAAGAGTTCCAAGCAGGAAACCGTGGCAGACTCGACGATGGAGGCTGAATACATCGCTGCCAACGATGCTGCCAAAGAGGCTGTCTGGATCAAGAAGTTCATTACTGAACTTGGAGTGGTTCCATCCATTGAGCGTCCAATACCTTTGTATTGCGATAACAATGGAGCGGTGGCTTTGGCTAAGGAACCCAGGTCCCATCAGCGGTCCAGGCATATTCTGAGGCGGTATCACCTGATCCGGGAGATAGTTGATCGCCGGGAGATCGAGGTCAGGAGGGTTGACACGAAGAACAACACGGCGGATCCACTCACGAAGGCCATTCCCCAGACACAGTTTGAGAGACTCTTCGGGATGCTCGGTATGAGATACTACAGCAGCTGGCCCTAGTGCAAGTAGGAGATTGTTAGTTGTATGTATGCCCTAGAGGCCAGTATTGTACAGATGATGTATATTATATTGGATGCTTGGACATATATAGAGATGACTTTCTTGCTCGATATGATAGTATGCTATCTGGTTACTCTTTATCTTAACATGTACACTAGTCTCTTTATACTGTCTTATAGTTACATGTTGGTAAAGCCCTTAGGATATGTACTTGACTACCTGGACTGTGATGCAGATCATACTAGTGGGGACATGGTAGTCCATAAGTACATCCTTCAAGGTCCCTAGTCGTGGGTGTATCGAGACGGGGCATCGATATACCAGAGTAGACTAGCGTATACGCTTCTCGACCCATGTGATGGGCGATGGATGATCCCATATCCGTTGGTGTTTGACATCAGAGATGGTATACGGGTGCTCAGTGGAGACTGGGTACACTGGACGGACTCGCCTAGAACTCCCAGATGGTATTATACCTCACGTCAGATGGCAGTTCTCAGGTGACACTTGTACAGGTTAGTCTGTAGACCCGAGATTGTCATAGAGTCTTGTGTGATTCCCACTGTGCTTTGATCTCCACCTTACCACGTCCATGAGGGCGTGCAAAACGGTGGTCTTTGGGTACAGTCCCGAGTCACATGGAGGCAATGAGCGATAGGAGGGGTTTCGTCTCTCCCGGTATTGGGGGTTGATGTTGCGCAGTGCTCGATTGGCCATAGCAGGGAAGTCCCTGGCCAGGGCTGATCAGAGATTTGCTGGTAAGTGTTGCCAGTAGTTTCTCGACCCGTTATGAGCCTCACATCGGCACGACTTATCGGGTTATTGGGGTCTGACGTTTACCACCCCTAGACTTGATATGCGACGTATCAGACGAAGAGACCGGACTGTACGGTAAGTGTTACTGGTCGGATTCGCAGGAGTGTGAGCGGGCTAGCTCATCGATCTTCTGATCGCTCAATACCCGGGTGGCCGTTACGTTTAGCAGACCGCTTGCGGCTTGTGGGTGCTTGATATGATCATCATCTGCTACCGGCGTATTGACGAGTCTTTAGAGTCCTACACAGAGGTTTCCTGGCTCAAGAGAAACGAAATAGGAGCGTATATGAGATATGTGCAGGACCGAGAATAATGCGTGTATGTGATACCGCATTTCATTCTCGCGATATATGTTTCGATTGGTTATATTCGATATGACCTAGTTATCGAATCATTGATTCGATAAATCGATACATTGGATTCTAGTCGGTTATGTGCGACATGACCGGATCATTGAACCAAATGTTGATTTAATGATTTAATGCATAATTATATATTTGATATATTGCATTGCATTAACTAGTATTGGTTCATTTTAAACGGATTTTTCTCACTTGATGCACATTGTATATGTGATATGCTTTAGTGCACTACTTTGTATCATGTTTGATGATACTTGATAATGTGGTTAAGTGTAAAGGGTTAAACCATGGTTAAGTGATGATTAGGGTTTGGGTTTTTCATTTATTTATTTGTTTATTTATTTGAAAGGATTAAGTTGAGAATGGTGGCTTATTTTGGAGCTATGTTGAAGCTTCTTGAAGCTTTGACAAAGTCCACCATCCTTATCTCATCCTTAACCCTAACCACTCTAACTAACCTTGGTTTAATCTCTACACTTGACCATGGTCAAGATATGATAAGTATTCATATTAGTTTTATTTTTAAAGATATAGAACACTTATCATTCTTGCTTCATCTTCATCTTCTTCTTCGTCTTCAAGCTTGCTACTTTAATGGCAACTTGAGATCTAGTGAGATAAATCCAATTCTAAAGTGAACCCACCTCCTATTTCTTCATCCTCTACCTCTTGCCAAGTGGTTTTGGGTGTTTTCTTCACAAGTTTCACTACTTGGTGAAGTCGGAGCTTGAATTAGTGCAACCTCGACGTGGATCGTCTTTGACACGAAGCCGTCGAACTATTCCGCTCACTTCTCCGATGAAGCCGTCGCGAAAGTCCGAGGTTCGTGATGGACAGCGAGGGGACGACCACATGGAGCTAAGCAAGTGGATATCCGGATCTACAAAGGTTGTAGTTTCCGACCTTTAGTTTATTTGCTAACTAGCTTAGTTTTTCGCCTAAACATCTAGTCTACGATCCGTGTTAGGGTTTCTCGGCTTCCATAATTTTTGAAATTGGCATGGTTGATGCCTTATGAGACTTCATTAGGATGCCTAGGAACCCTACAGATTATCTTGTCAATTTGAACCCATCCGTATATACCCCTGACTTTGGTCAAATGATAATACGACTGTCCCAAACTAACTCATCTATCTTATGCAACAAATGAAAACCCAGTAGCTACCAAACACTATGCCTTGACTTTGGCCAAAATGCATAGCTTGAATACTACTAAATACCCAAATGAAATGACGGAGGGCTACGAATGGTTTTGGCGAAACCGTGAACGTAGTGAACTTGATATAACCGAAGGAACCTGATAGCTTTTAAAAGAAGTGGTTAAAGCTCCGCATTTAAAAATATCTGTATTTAAAATTAACCGAGTGGTTTCTTTTAAATTGTTCCAACGATTAACTTTTGGTTTATTTTCTTTCCATTATAAATAATGCGTCCCATCATTAACCTATCATTGTAGAAAACAACGAAAATACAACGTCCTCTTATGCCATCCGCATTCGCCACGGGGTCCCGTCATCACCCGTTAGGTTACTTAACTAACGACAGAGCGGGGGCTGGGCTAGCGCGGGTGTAAACCATAAGTGACGTCTAAATAGCTATCATATATAGATATTGTACATTCGTCAGACGCAATAATAGGCATTCCAGATCACAGATGAACTTTATTGGATTTGCAAGTAATCCGTGTTTATTTTGAGCCTGCAACAAAAGACGGATTACACAGTTGTGATGAATAGCCATTACCCCACCCAAGACCCCAACGGGTACAGCAAACTACCCGTCCGGCAGTTTGTACACCCCACCTTGGGTCTGTCCTAGGAGCAAAAACAGTAAAATGAAATAATACAACGGTGGCTACAACCGCAACCTGGATGTGCCCCGCAAAATAATATTACAACAAATTACATTTACATCAAATGAATTAAATAATAACCCATCACATAACCCCGGCTATACATCACAACAGTCCAACACAGTTCATATCCACAAACAGTAAAAATCCATTACAGAAATGTGCAACCCCCTGCCAACCGACATACTAGCAGTTAGGGGAGGTTTACGAACACATTATACAAACACAGTTATAATCCAACAAGCAAATACTGTATAATTTCGATCGATTAAACACTTTTAATTTTGCTCCAATACTTCTCTGTAAATCTGAAACCTGAGCAAAAATAAAAACTTCCAGAAAATACCAAATATCACAGAGAAGCAACACAGGAAATTTGGGTTCCTGAATCGCCAACTCGGCGGCGGAAGCGCGGCGGATCGGTGCGATCCGCCGCGGTTCCGCGGCACTTTAGGCGATTCAGGGGCTCAAATTTCTTGGGTGTTCTTCTACTGTCTTTTTAAGCTTTCTGAACCTCCCTGAAAAAATTTTGGACTTCATTTAAAAATCGACAGAAACTTGTGATTTCGGGTTTTTCCGGTTTCGTTTTTTCCGTTCGAAATTCATACAAATTTGCAAGTAAGTTATTTATTGTTTAGCGAGGCTCTGATACCACTGTAAGTCGATGTACAACACCCCACGACTTGCGGGGAGGCGGAAATATGAAAAACGATCTTGTTCTTTGCTTAAACATCGACAAACCGCAAGAATCGAAGCTAAACAATAACTAACATCAAACATAGAAGTTAACAACTACTATGTAAAGGAATTATACCTAAAGAACCGTGTCCTTCGTCTTTACGAACTCCACCTCCTCCTCGGCCTTCTCGAAGTAGTAGACGATCCACCCGAGAGCTTTACTCCAAACTTAGCCTCTAAACTTGAGGCAACTAAACTTCTTTAAGTGCTAATCAAAGAAGCTAGGTGAAATAGAGTGAGGGTTATGGTTTAATGAGTCTAACTAATCCTTGTACTCAACACATGAGAGGGGAGGATTAGGGTTTGAAGAGGGAGAACTTGAGGAGAGAGAAGATGAAGATAATAATGAAGTGAGAATAATGAGTTATCATAATATATATCAAGCATTTCTTTTTATCAAGAAAAGAAAAGAAATGAATTTAACAACCATGCTTGATAATATCTAGTGATGATTCACATCCATGAGTCATTAAGCATTTATGATGCATTAATGACATGGATGAATCATCCATATGACTCACTAATCACATTCATTGTATATGCCACCTAAACCTCCTTAGTCACCATCTTCTAGAAGCTTCTCGCGCAATTACGAGAACGCCCCTCCTTTCCGCAAAAATACGGAAAAACTTTAGACTGTATAAATCCAATAACCGGATACCAGTAACTGGCTTAAACCAAAGCCGACTGGTAAAAACTGTCCGAAAGTCGTACGTGCGTAAACACACGTATGCGTCCGAACCCTTGTCGTAAAACCATACGACCTCTATATCGTTTCGCCCGGAGTAGGGAAACTCTCTGTGTGGGACTCTAGAGACTCGACTACTACGCTGGCAGTGGGTTTAACCACAGACCGCAAGCGGCACTAGCTGTACGTAACGGTCCCCAGGTAGATGTCGATAAGAAGGCCGATGAGGAAACCCATCCGAACTCCTACTGAGTCTGATGTGACAATCTCCATACAGTCCGGTCCGTTCGTCTAAGACTATCGCATATCGGGCCCAGGGGGGCGGCAAGCGTCAGTCCCCTAATAGCAGTATAAGTCGTGTCGGAGCGAAGCCCATTACACCCTGAGAAACTACTGGAACCTACCAGCAAATCTCGCTGGCCCTGGCCAGGGACTTTGCGTAATGGCTCTCTGACACAGCGCGATATCAACCCCCAATACCGGGAGAGACGAATCCTGTCTAACCGCCACTGCCTCCAAGTGCTCGGGACTGCACCCAACTGCTACCTGTTTGCACGACTCCTTTGAGTCATGGTAGGGTAGCAATCTAAGAACAGTGGGACACACTCGAGGCGAAGTAGCAGTGTCAAGTCTGCGGACTATGCTGTACTCATGTCACCTGGGAACTGTTCACTGACAACTGGTATAAAACCAACTAACAGTTCCCTGTGAGTCCTGTCCGGTGTACCCGTAACCTAACGAGCACCTGGATACTATCTCCAGTACGACGTACTGACGGCTGTGGGACAGACCATCTCCCCAACTGGGATGAGAAGCATACACACTAGTCTACTCCGGAGTATCGATGCTCTGTCTCGATAATCCAACGACCAGGGACCTGAATAAGGATGTGCTTGTAGACTACCCAGCCCCCACTAGTGTGACTGGCATCACAACGCTGGTAGTCAAGCAAGATCCTAAGAGCTCTATCAATACGTATACTCACATATTAAGATAGAAAAACCAAGTAGCATACTACCATGATTAGCAAGACTGTTATATACATGTGAATATCCCAAGCTTCCATTAAGTAATATACAAACTAGTATGATACAGTAATGGCCTTCTAGGGCATAAACACTAACACACAAGACCTTGGCCAAGGCAGTTGGGATTTACTGATAGGTAGATCAGTAGTTTCCCGGATTGGTCTTGAGCCGCATCAGCACGAATTATCAAGTTATTAGGGTCTGACGTTTACCACCCCCTAGACCCGGTATACGTACTCTCAGACGAAGAGACCGGACTGTACGGAGATTGTCACGGACAGGCTTAGTAGTGGTTCGGATGAGTTTGCTCGTTGGCCTTCTTTTCGCTCAATACCTTTGTAGCTGTTACGTATAGCTAGTGCCGCTGACGTGCTTGTGGTTAAACCCACTGCCAGTGTATTGACGAATCTTTAGAGTCCCACACAGAGGGTTTCCCTGGTTCTTGTGAAATGATGTAGTAGCCATATTGGATACGTGCAGGGTTCCGATCGAATGAGTGTACTAGTTACCCGGACTTTCGATCGGACGGTTGATAATACTAGCCAGCTCAGGTTTGAGCCAGATTATTAAACCAAGTATTGATTTAATAATTTATGTATAGGTATTTTGATATGTATATTCCAGTATTATGTTCTTTGTGTTATTCTATCTCTTCGGGTATTTGTATTTTGGTACGAATGCAGGTATACATACATAGTAGAATGTAATCCGTATTTATACAGAAAAAGTTCTAGAAGGTGGACATCTCATTTAGTTTTTAACCATTTATCATTAATGGGGAATGAGGTAGAAAAGATGAGAGAGGGGAGTATGGTGAGAGCCATGCTTGCATAGTGTTCCACAAATGAATTGTTAATTCATTTGTGCAAACTATTCAAGCATGGGCTTGATTTTAAATTAGAAAAATATGTTTTACAAAACCTAGCATGATATTTTCTCTCTCTATGGATGGCTCTTTTTTTTGAGATGGTTCATTTTCTCACTTGAGTTGAGCTCTCTCACCATTAGCTTCACTCTCTCTCTAGTTTTCATGAGTTCCTCCACCTTCATGCTTAACCTCCTCTTTACAATCTAATGAGTTAAGAATCAAGAAAAGAGGTGAGATAGATTGTCATGACCCACCCCCAATACAGAGAGTATTGTCTGCTCTAGCCGAAGCCGCACGATTTTGTCCTTCGGGGCGAACTGGACCCGACCAGGGGCCACTTCCCAGGAGGTCACCCATCCCAGGACTTCCCTGGCCCGAGCATGCTTAACTACGGAGTTCTCAAACTCCTGTAGTGTCAGTTCACTTAAAAAGCGCCTCTGTATTGAACAGCGGTATCATTCCATTTATAGTACAGATCTGTCCTCTTTCGGAATGTATTCCGAAAATTCCCCATTGTTTTATGGTGGGTCCCCATGGTTATCTGGTATAAATGGGTATACCGGATAATACATAGCGTATTACATCCTCCCCCACTTAGAATAAAGGTTCGTCCTCGAACCACAGACCTACTATTGAGGAACCAGCTCTGATACCATTCTGTCATTACCCACCCCCAATACAGAGAGTATTGTCCGCTCTGGCCGAAGCCGCACGGTTTTGTCCTTCGGGGCAAACTGGACCCGACCAGGGGCCACTTCCCAGGAGGTCACCCATCCCAGGATTTCCTTAGCCCGAGCACGCTTAACTACGGAGTTCTCAAACTCCTGTAGTGCCAGTTCACTTAAAAGGCGCCTCTGTATTGAAGAGCGGTATCATTCCATTTATAGTACAGATCTGTCCTCTTTCGGAATGTATTCCGAAGATTCCCCATTGTTTTATGGTGGGTCTCCATGCTTATCTTGTATAAATGGGTATACCGGATAATACATGGGGTATTACATCAGTGTAACGTTTTAGAAATCATTTTGCGAATTTTTCCGTTTTAGGGTAAAATAGTCAGTGTTTTCCGTTTTAACCCGATTGTGATCAAACTTCTGTATAGACTTCACGGCACTTAGTTTAGCTAGAATAAAACTAGTGCGCGAACTTTGAGGGTCAATGGGAAGTTTTGGTTCACATAGAATTTTTCCCTAATTAAAATATTATTTTAATGCTTTACTTATGCACTTTATTAGTGGTAATTATTTTGTATGTGGGTTAATTACTACTAATGTGGTTTTATGCTAAACTAATCACTAGAATTATGTTTAGAACCTTCTCTCCAAAATATCTTGATTTTTGTGGAATTAAATGATTTTTTAAAAAGAAAAGGTAATGAAAACATAAAGCTTTTTGTTTTATTATGCAATTATTGTAAATTTCTTCTAGAATTTTCTCCAAAATTCCACAACACCCTAGCTCCCTCTCCTTGGCCGAATCCACTTTATCCCTTGCTATCCTTGATCATATTTGCTTCGTTTCTTCTCATTTTACTTCAAAAAAATGATGAAAAATCCAAATAAATTCATACAAATTCAAATATAAATCAAACCCATCATTCTTCTTCTTCAATCATGCTTGGATCTTCATTCTAGTGAGGATTTTGGAGGCTAAAGTGTGGATTGTTCTTGTTTCAAGTTGTGTTCTTTGAAGGTATAAAACTTTAACCCTAATCTCTTTTTGTTGCTTAATACCTTTAATTAGCTTAATTAAATATTTAATTTAAGCTTTTAAATTAATATTTAGAAATTCAAGATATCATTTTGATAATCAAATTAGGGTTTTGATTAGTGGAATGGTTAAGTGATAAGTTAAGACAAATGAAAACTTAATCAAGTTGCTAATTTGTTAAATGATATTTTCCTAATCGGATAATTAAGCTAATTAACAAACCAAACTTTTGCTAATCCTAATTAGTGAAATTTAAAATTTTAGTAAAGGTATAAGTGGTTTAACCTTGCTATTTGAAGATGTTTGTAAATTCTAGTTTTGGTAAAACTTGTAGTTTTGTGCTAAAATGATAAATGCTGCTTACTAGATTTACGGATATTTTAGACGTGGGTTTCTTTTGACGTTGCGACGTTAATTATATTGATTCCATGTTTTTTATTGTATTTTGAATGCGCGATCGGTACGATCAGGGTCTAGGCTTGGTAGTTGTGTCGCTTTGCGTTCTTAACTAGGGTCGTGCCGATGTCGTTCGTGTCTTTGTGTAGCTTTTGCTCTTGAGTTCGTTTCGTAATGTCGCTACGCGCGTTAGCCACTAAAACGAACACTTGGAAGTATGTTTGGAGTTGGTGTGTCGGTCAAATGTAGTTGTACGTATTATTGGTCGATTTCTTATATACGCTTGCTTTATTGTTATATGTGTTCAGGATCGCAGGCGGGGACTTCGGACGCTGCGAAGAGGGGAAAGCGTGTGGTTGGCTTTACTTAGCCAGGAGTGTGGTGAGTAGATTTAACATCTACAGGGGAATCTCCCGCATGGCGTTATGCGTCTGGGCTTGATTAAGTGACTTGACCTATAGTGTTTAATATATGGACTCGTTTGTGCTTGTGTATCTTAGTTGCATATCTCATTTACCTATTGCATTCGGACATAGTATTAATGAGATACAACACTATTATTGACGGTTCATGTTACACGAGCACTGATTGTATGCCACTACACCGTCAATAGTTGTCATGACATGCACAACACCTATACATATGTGATATTGTGTTGCTTAGGGACATTGAGACATGATCCTTATTTTCATTGTGCATATGACATATAGCATACCTGTATACCTATATGCTTACACATATGCCTCGACATGCTTACATGCTAGTTACCCATATACCTATGTGATAGTGTACCATTAGTGATAGGTATATACACATATGAGATATAGCTATATGTACATCTTGCATACATACATACATACATATACCTGGAGGGTATTACATCCTTATGGATAGGTATAGACACATACCTTGCTACAGTTACTTTTACATCATACATACTTACATATGGACACACATATATTTCTATACCAACATGGTTACGCATACCTTGTTATAGCTACATGTTCACTTGTATATGATGTTGCATCTGATTTCGGAGAAATCAGGAACCGCATGATATATTTAATAACTTGTTGCAGTTAAATAGCGGTTTTTCTTTTATATGCTCATATTACTGTTTCATGTTGCATATATTATATTTCTTGGATTCCGCATTGTTATATGATTTTCATACGATGTTCCCTGATGTTTATTTCCTAAGTATATATAACAGTGGAATGAGACGCTGTTATATATGCATACATACATACATATATATATATATATATTAGTGGAGTGGGACGCTAATATATATGTATACAGGTCTTTATAATATATCATCACAATGTTTCATGCAAGTATTTTATTCTTTACTTGATATTTTCTGGATTTGAGGACCGTGGTAGTTTCATGAAATTATGCATTATTTGAAAAACCCGGTTTCTCTTGATATGATATTTCTGCAGCCACCATGAGATTTCTCGGTTCTGAGCTTATATATACCCCATGCGAGGAGGAGTAGTGGGCCGTGTGTGGGTACATGATGGGGCCCGGTACGGTTCCCCTCGCCAAGATGATCGCAGATGATAGGCGATGAGCCTGGAAGGCGGGCAAGTAGCTACCGGTGACAGTACTTCTGATACGGTGGTTATCGTGGGGATACCGACCGGGTTCATGTGTGTACAGATACATTGAATTTCGACGGTCAGAGCTAGGCACTCGAGTTTTCGGATAGCGTATGATACGTACCTATCAGGGCCAGTCGTGGTGACAGCACCTGATAGATCAGTATTTCTGTGTCGATACTTGACACTTGTTTCATGATGTTTTGGGTGTCGATGTTAGACACTCACCTTATATGAAACTTACTTGATACTGATATTGTACATACAGGATATGTGGGATATACTGATATTGTACCTACAGGATATGTGAGATATACCGATATTGCACATACATGATATGTGGGATATACTGATATTGTACATACAGGATATGTGAGATCTACTTGATGTTGTACATTCGGGATATATGAGATATACTTGATATTTGACACTCAGGATAAATATGAGACTTACAGGATATGAGAGCCAATTTGGAGGCTAATTTGAGGAACTTGGGATTTAGATTGTCTTGATGGACGTTGGTCCTACCATGAGGTCAGGATTCCGTGGAGATGACATATTTTATTCTATACTCCTCATTTATTTTATATGCATTGCTTCATGTATTAGTAGTACCTGCTAGAGTACTTTTCATGACTATTGCATATACATATTGTCATTTATTGCTTCATGTATTGCAGTACCTGCTATAGTACTTTTCATGAGTATTGCACATACATACCGCCATCTTATTGCTATCAGCTTGCATGTTTTAGATTCGCGCTGTACGTGCATACTTGCGATTACCTGCATATATTTTTTACTATTCACGAGTTGGCAACTCACCCCCGTTGTGCCACAGTGTTTGCAGGTGGTTCCCCAGGGCAGTCGCGACAGGCTTTTCATCTTTCGTATCATTTTTTGCTGCAGATATCACTTCTGCTGACTGTGTACGGTTTTGCTATAGGTGGGTTTTGCGGCTATCCGTTGTTGTTTATTGTTATACCGCCTTGTGCTCTCCATCTACCATTATCATGTTTTGACTTAGAGACGAGATGTGAGGACGATATTGTGTATTATTTATGACTTTGGATGTCTTTTATTCACTTTTATTTATATCGTCTTTTATTTCTTCGCTACGGCGTCGTATATTTTCTTGTGGTGGTTGTTTTCCGCCGTTTGGCGTGGATTTGCTCCCGTTAGGGATGCTTTACTTTTATCTTTGTATGTACCCATTTTTTGGGCTACTTTTTACAAAGGAGGTGCTGCCAAAATTTTTAAGAAAGTAAATTGGATTTAAAGAATTTATACTTGAGATTTTCAAAAGTTTAAACAATGTTTCTTATCATTTACTACTTTTGATAGTTTAGATTTCTGGGTTTTGGCTTTCTTAAATTGCGTTACGCCTGTAGACGTCGCGTAGTTTATGGACCGTCACGTGCCAAATTCCGGGTCGTGACATAGATATACACGTGGATTCATACACTACATCCTTAGGCACTCTAGACTAGCAATCTAGAGTTCCTAGTTGCTTCACTTGGTCATTGGTGTAGAGCTAGAGTCAAGAGCTGCATCCCTCGGGTGGATCATCTTCGATGGAGGAAGACCGGCGGCCAAGTTCAGTCGAGGACTCCTCAAGGAGCTTGGGAAGATAGTAGAAGACCGAAAGACTTGGTTCATTCAGTATAACACTCTATCTCAGTAGCTAGAACATCTTATAGTTAGCTAGAATTAGAAATCCGACTATTACATTCAACCTTTCCTTTGAATCCCATTTTATTCCTTGAATCCATCTTGAATTTCACTTTCAACTTCCTTGAATGTAATCTCTCGACTTTTGAATTCTTAGCCTTAGTTCACTCTTCTACTTGTATCTTACAGACTCCTCATGGAATTTCGAGGACGAAATTCATTTTAAGGAGGGTAGAATTAACGACCTTGTTTTTACTATAATTCTTTTTAATAAATAAAAATATACTTGTTTTGAAATGACACGTTTTATAAAAAGAAAAGATTTTGAAAGATTTTTAAAGATTTAGCTGATCTCTTTAATATAAAGAATTTATTCAATTTTGTTTTGAAAGGAAAATTTTGGAAAGAGAATTTGTTTTTTTTTTTGAAAGGGAAAAAATTAGTTTATGAAAATGATTTATTTCATTTAACTTTTAAATTATTCTCTTTTGAATCTCTGCATATTTTTATTTCTATTTAATTCTATGCAAAAGTAACCTTATAGCCCATTGGTTAAGTTATTGCATTGCTAGTCCATTGCTGGGTTCCTTGGCATCCTCGCTATATTTTCTAAGGCATCAAGCATGCAATTTTAAAAATTTTAGTGTGCTAGGAAACCCATAACCGAGGATCTAACTTAAGAATAAGGGTTTAACTAAGCAAGTAAACAACTTTACACTAAGTGAACAAGGAATACAACTTTTGTAAACCGGTCATTCACTTCAAAATCTCCATGTAGTAGTCCCTTCGCTCCAAGTAGTGGTCTCCCGGACTCTCGTTAGGCTCCACTAGATGAAAGGAACAAGCTTGCTTGAAGAACTTCGAGGCCGAAGATAATCTACGTCGAGAAATCTCCAACTCAAGCTATCTCTTCACTAATTGAGAATTAATGAAGCAAAAAACCTATACTAAATGGCTGCTCTAGTGTAGATTGATGAAGTAGGAATTTTGCTCACTTTAGAATTATTTTCTCACTCTTTTTCTTCACCTCAAGAAAACCTAGATAGCTCAATGGAGATGAAGAAGATGAAGTGGTGAATGAATCAAGAATAGAATAGCAATCATGGGTGAGAAAATATCATATATACTCATGTAGAGACTTAACTAAGGTTAAAGATAATGGTTAGGTTAATAAATATCTAAGATAAGACAAAATTAGTGGACTAAGTCAATGGTTTCCACAAGCTTCTCAAAGCTTCACAAACCATGACAAATTCCACTTAATTTTGAATTTTCCCTAAATAAATAAATCCCTTAATTATCTATGGTATGGTATGAGTCTCATACACCCATGTACAATGTATCATCAAGCATGACACAAAGAAATAAATACAATAATATATATCACATATATATTAAATGTACAAGTGAGAAAAAGAAATTCTTAAGTGAGCTAATATTAGTTAATATATATTAATATATCAAATATATAATTATATATTAAATTATTAAATCAACACTTGATTTAATAACCCGACTGTATCACATACAACCGACTAATATCATATATATCAACTTATCGAATCAACACTTGATTCAATAACCCGGCTATATCACATATAATCGACCGATATCACATATCGCAAGATAAAAATACAGTATCACATACACGTATTAATCTCGGTCCCGCACATATCACATATATGCCCTACTTCGTTTCGCTTGAGCCAGGAAACCTCTGTGTAGGACTCTAAAGACTCGTCAATACGCCGGCAGTAGATAATAATCATATCAGTTACCCACAAGCCGTCAGCGGTACTAGCTGGACGTAACGGCTACCGGGTATTGAGCGATCAGAAGATCAACAAGAAAGCCTGCTCATACTCCCGTGAATCCAATAAGTAACACAACCGTACAGTCCGGTCTCTTCGTCTGATATGTCGCATATCGAGTCTGGGGGTAGTAAACGTCAGACCCCAATAACTTGATAAGTCATGCCGATATGAGGCTCATAACGGGTCGAGAAACTATTGATAACACTTACCAGTAAATCTCTGTATCAGCCCTGGCCGGGGACTTCCTGTTATGGCCAATTGAGCACAGCGCAACATCAACCCCCAATACCGGGAGAGACGAAACTCCTCCTATCGCTTATTGACTCCATATGACTCGGGACTATACCCAAAAACCACCGTTTTGCACGCTCTCTTGAACGTGGTCAGGTGGAAATCAAAGCACAGTGGGAATCACACAAGACTCTATGACGATCTCGGTTCTACAGACTAACATGTACCAGTGTCACCAGAGAACTACTATCTGACGTTAGGTATAATACCATCTAGGAGTTCTCGGCGAGTCCTGTTCAGTGTACCCAGTCTCCACTGAGCACCAGTATACCTTCTTTGATGTCAAAAACCAATGGATATGGGATCATTCATCGCCCATCAAATGGGTCAAGAAGCGTATATGCTAGTCTACTCTAGAATATCGATTCCCTGTCTCGATACACCCTCGACTAGGAACAATTAAAGGATGGACTTATGGACTACCCTGGCCCCACTAGTATGATCTCCATCACAGTCCTTGTAGTCAAGTCCACATCCTAAAGGTTTATCAACATGTAACAGAGAGACAATATAAGTATACATGTTAAGATAAAGAGTAACCAGATAGCATACTATCATGTCGAGTAAGAAAATCCTCCCTATATATATCTAAGCATCCACTATAATATACAATTATGTACAATAATGGCCTCTAGGGCATACATACTACTAACAATCTCCCACTTGCACTAAGGCCAGTTGTTGTATCTCATACCCAACATCCCTTAAAGTCTCTCTAGGGAAAGGCCTTCATGAGTGGATCTACCGTGTTATTCTTCCTGTCAACTCTCCTGGCCTCGATCTCCCGGAGATCCACCATCTCCATGATCAGGTGATACTGCCTAAGAATATGTCTAGATCACTGATGGGACCGAGGTTCCTAGGCCAAAGCCATAGCTCCATTGTTACCATAATGGTAAGAACCAAGTTCATCTCATGAACATATTTATCCAGACGGCCTCTTTGGTAGCATCGTTGGTAGCGATGTATTCAGCCTTTATCATCGAGTCTGCTACGGTATCTTGCTTGGAACTCTTCCAACATACCGTCCCTCCACTGAGGGTAAATACAAAACCCGCGACTGTCTTACAGTCCACCTTATCACTCTGGAAGCTCGAATCGTTAAAGGACTCCACTTGGAGTTCACCGTTACCATACACCAAGAACGTTTCTTTAGTCCTTCTCAAGTACTTAAGAATGTTCTTCACTGTTGTCCAGTGTTTCACCCCAGGATGTAAGAGGCATCACCAAAATCCTTTATGAAGAAACATAGTGATAAGTAGAGCTTGACCGAGTGTAGCATAGGAACACCATTTCATATCAAGAGTATGTCATCCATGTACAATACGAGGAAGACAACCTTACTCTCTACAACCTTCTTATGTATACAAGGTTCATCTACCTTTTTGATGAAGTCAAACTCTTTGACTGCCACATCAAAACAGATGTTCCAACTCCGCGATGCCTGCTTTAATCCGTAAATTAATTTAAGCAACTTGCATACCTTTCCGCTGCTCCCACTGTCTACGAAGCCCTCTGGAAGTGTCATGCACACGCTCCCTTCTAAATCACCATTTAGAAAAGCGGTCTTGACATCCAACTGCCAAATTTCATAGTCATGGTATGCAGCAATGGCAAGTAGGATCCGGATGGACTTAAGCTTAGCCACAGGAGAAAAAGTTTCATCAAAATCCATACATGGTCATTGACGAAAACCTTTTGCTACAAGTCTAGCTTTGAAAGTCTCAACTTTTCCATCTACACCAATAATCTTCTCAAGATCCACTATCTCCTAATGGGTTTTACCCCTTCAGGAGCAACATTCAAAGTCTATACTTTGTTGATGTACATGGATTCCATCTCAGATCGCATTGCATTCAGCCATTTGACAGAGTCCCCGCTCGTGATGGCCTGCTCGAAACTAGTTGGGTCATCATCTTTCATGATGCAATCCTCGCTCCCGCTGTCATTGAGAAAACCATAGTATCTCTCAGGCGGATGAAGAACCCTACTAAATCTGCGGAGAGGCTGGGGTTCGTCGGGAACTATCGAATCCTCTGGTTTCACTAAATCTTCAGCTGTAATTTTTGTAGCTGGAACTTCTTCCAGTTCTACCTCATGACCATAAATTTCTTTCGCAAGAAATTCCTTTTCTAAAAAGGTGGCATGCCGAGAAATAAAACACCTATTGTTCCTCGGTGTAGTAGAAGATATACCCTCGCGAATGTTCGGGATATCCAACAAACTTATACAGTATTGACCTTGCCTCGAGCTTGTCCGGATTTTGCTTTTCAACATAGGCCGGAAAACCCCATATCTTAACTCGTTTAAGAGATGGTCTCTTCCTATTCTATATCTCATATAGAGTGGTAGGCACTGATTTGGATGGAACTATATTCAATAGGTATGCAGCTTCTTAAGCGCATAACCCCAAAAGAAAACAGGTAACTCGGCGTTATTCATCATAGAGCGCACCATATCTAATAGAGTGCGATTCCTCCGCTCCGACACACCGTTGTGTTGTGGTGTATACGGAGGAGTAAGCTGAGAAAGAATCCCATTCTCTTTTAAATAATCCAGGAACTCCGTGCTTAAGTATTCTCCTCCCTGATCAGATCGAAGGATTTTAATACTTTTACCCGTTTGGTTCTCTACTTCGCATTTATATTCCTTGAATTTCTCAAAAGCTTCATACTTGTGTTTCAACAGGAACACATGTCCGAATCTTGAGAGATCATCGGTGAATGTAATGAAGTACGAGGAACCATTCCTGGTATGTGTAGACATGGGACCGCATACATCACTATGTATCAGTCCCAAGAGTTCAGTAGCTCTTTCTCCGTGTCCAGTAAACGGAGTTTTGGTCATTTTACCTTTGAGACATGACTGGCAAGTTTCATATTATGTAAATTCAAACCGATTCAAATATCCATCTTTATGCAACTTAGCTAGTCGTGTCGCTTTGATATGACCCAGTCTACAATGCCACAAGAAGGATTCGTTCATTTCTGAACGTTTCCTCTTGTGTGTGTTCTGTATGTTGAGAACTATAATTTGATTTAGAACGTGTATGCCATTATATAACGTGCCTGATCCAATCAACTTTTGATTCAGGAAAATGTTCATATAATTATCCTATAATACAAGATTATATCCTTCTTTACATAATAAAGAAAATGATATAATATTGCATATCAGGTTTGGTATGTAATAACATTCGTTCAGAATCAATGTATTTCCAGTTGGTAATACAAGGTGATATTCACCAACTTCTTTGGCTGCAACATTTGCACCATTCCCTACTCTTACGGAATGATCACATATTCCCAGTTCTCTACCTTTCTTTAGCCCATGTAACATATTACATATGTGCGATCCCGATCCGGTATCTAATACCCAGGACGTAGAGTGTACTGAGAAATAGTTCTCGGTAACTAACACACCCGAAGAAGATGCATCAACATGCTCATTCCTCGTTTGGGTGGCGTGGGAATCCGGATATTCCCCTATTTCCTGCTCAGACTTATAACAGTTATAAGATAAAGCGGAACCAACGTTCCCCGGCTCAGTATAATAAGCAGGTTCAGTCAATACATCAATATTATTATCTTGATTAAGGCGTGTCATGGTCGCTACCTTGAGAGAGAGAAAGAGAGAAGAAAACACTTAGCATATGCTCTTGCAAGATTAGATTGGTTGTTATCTTATCTAATCAGGATGGCTCCTACTTTTTTTATCAAATCTTCCTTCAAACCCTAAAAGGTAAGACTAGCCGGGATTAATTACACCCTAGCCGGGATTAATTACACCCTACAAGTTCGCTAACCGTTCAGCCAGGCCAGTGTCGGTATTTTGAGGAAGGTTCCCCGTGCTTTCGTACGGACCTAATTAAAGTAAACCTGTTGCCACGACCCAATTTAGGCACATGACCGGCACTTAGACTACGTAACGTCAACAGGCGTAACGCAATTTAAGTAAGCCGAAAACCTAGCAATCTAAACCATTCTAATAAGGAAAAGATGAAACACTTTTAAAATCTCGACGCAAAACTTTAAGCTTAAGTTTGTTTTTATAAAAAAAATTCGGCAGCTCCTCCTTTGTAAAAACTAGCCCCCGAAACGGGTATAAACATAAGATATAAGTAAAGCATCCCCAAACGGGAGCAAATCTCACCCAACGGCGGAAAAAACCACCACAATAGATATACGACGCCGTAGCGAAGAAATGAGATAATCCACATAAATAAAGGCCGGCTCACACGAGCACGACAACCAGAGTCATAAGAATAAACAATATCGATCCTCACAAGTCGTCTCTAAGTCAATACATGAAGGTGGTAGATGGAGAGTACTAGATACAAAATATACAATGTACATCATCGGATAACCGCAACCCACCTAAAGCAAACGGCCTCACAGCCAACCGTAGCGGTATCCACAAAAGTAGAGATAATAAGGCGCCCTGCCGCAACTACTCTGAGGATCAGACCTGCAAAACACTGCGGCACAACGAGGGTGAGTTGCCAACTCGTGAATAGTAAATAACATCATACTGAAATCGCAAATATGCACTAACAACAATAATCTATCATATGTAATCTGATAGCATAAGTATGGCAATATGTATATATGCAACGGTCATGAAAGGTACTCTATCAGGTACTGCTAATACATGAAGCAATGCATATCGAATAAATGCGGGGTATGGGGTAAAACATGTCATCCTCACGGAATCCTCATCGTGGCAGGACCAGTGTCCATCAAGACAATCAAATCCCAAATTTTCCCAAATCGGCCCTCTGATTGGCCCTCATATCGGCCCTCATATCGGTCCTCATAACCTGTAAGTCTCATGGAGCCTGAGTGTCCAACATCGACACCCGAAAATATCATGAAAACTAGTGCCCAGCATACTCATTTCCATACGTTCCTCGAATCCTAAGTGCCCAAGATCGACACTTGTGATCCACGTATCGGTTTCCAATATCCATATGTTCCTCGAATCCTAAGTGCCCAAGATCGACACTTGTGATCCACGTATCGGTTTTCCAATATCCATAAGTCTCAGAGTGGACGTATCCAAATATCAAGTAAAGAATAAGAATACTTGCATAGATCATTATGATGATATATATATATATATATATACATATATAACAGCGTCCTATACCACTGATATATATACATATATAACAGCGTCCCATACCACTGATATATATCATCAGAAGAAAACACCCAGAAGACATCATGTGAAATTCATATCTCAATGCGAAAATCCATGAATATAACATATGCAACATAAACAGTTATATGAGCATATAAAGGAAAACCGCTATTTAACTGCAACCAGTTATTAAATATATATCATGTGGTTCCTAATTTCTCTGAAATCCAACGCAACATCATATAAGGGTGAACATGTAAGTATGTATGCAAGATATACATGTAGCTATGTCTCATATGTGTATATACCTATCTCTAATGGTACAATACCATATAGGTATATAGGTAGCTAGCATGTGGCATGGCAAGGCATATGTGTAAGCATGTAAGTATATAGGTATACTATATGTCATATCCACAATGAAATATGAATCAATGTCTTAATGTCCCTAACCATACAATATCTCATATGTATGTGTGTTGTGCGTGT
The DNA here is from genome assembly GCA_030015575.1 of Agapanthus africanus. Taxonomy (NCBI): domain Eukaryota; kingdom Viridiplantae; phylum Streptophyta; class Magnoliopsida; order Asparagales; family Amaryllidaceae; genus Agapanthus; species Agapanthus africanus. Next base: position 298,011,252 of record CM057347.1, read on the forward strand.
CATGGCAATTATCGACGGTGTGGGTGGCATACAATCAGTGCTCGTGCAACATGAACCATCAATATTAGTGCAGTGTCCAAAGGGTACAAGTCCAAACACAACAAGTAATGGTATGCAATGAAGTTTATGCACAATCTCTATATGTACAATATAAACATGCGGCTAATATCATATCATATCTAGCCCTAACGCATAACGCCATGCGGGTGAATTCCCCATAGATGTTAAATCTACCCACCGACAATCGCGGGCTAGGTAAATCCAATAACCTGCTTCCCTTTCTTCGCAGCGTCCGAAGTCCCCACCTGCGATCCTATTAACACAAAACATAACAAGTGCAAAATCTCAGAAATCGATCATATCACGTACACACTACGTTTGACCGACGCACCAACTCCAATCTAACTCACAAGTGTTCGTCTAAAAGCTAACGTGTGTAACGACACACCAAAACCAGCCCAAGTGCAGCAGCACACAAGATCACGAACCGTGTCGGATAACGTAACACGCGCATTCAAAACACTAGAATATAGCAAAGTGGTCCCAGATTTTGCTACACGGACAATTAGTGAAAGTTGCAAGTACCACGAGACTACACTGTAGGGTTCCTAGGCACTCTTGTGAGGGTTCATAAGGCATCAAACATGCCCGAATAAAATTTTAGACGTGCCGAACAACCCAAAGCCGGGATCTTTGATCGATTATTAGGGTTAAATATGCAAGTAAACATCTTTACTACTAAGTGTGAGGGATTACAACCTTTGTAGTCTGCTCCTTCGCTTCATAAGCTCCGAGTAGAAGTCCCTTCGCCGCGATCCACGATCTCCCGGACTCAAGAGAGGCTCCACGACTCGAACGATCCATGCTAGCTTGCAGTGTTCCGTTTCTCCGATGATCTACGTCGAAGTTGCTATAACTCAAGCTCTCTCACTCTAATGAGGTGAACACCCTAATCTAATGGGCTAGATTAGATGAGGATAATGGAGTGGTATTTATGCTTTCTTTTTATATCATATTCTCACAAGAAATCATCACAAAAGGAAAATCTAGCAAGCTTTCTCAAAGCTCAAGAGAAGGAAGAAAAGAATCATGGTGAGTATAACCTCTCTCTTTCTCTCTCTCTCTTATCCTCACTCTCTTGAGCCCATGCTCTATGTCATAACTTGTCCCCCCCCCTCTCTCTCTCATCAATCATGGCATCTCTTTTCTTTTTTTCTTTTCTTTTTTTCCTTTCTTTTTTCCTCTCACAAATAAAACCAAACACAATGAAAACAATATGCAACCAAAATGTAACATGACATGGTGCACTAGACATAGAAAATGTAAAAATACGGATTTGGCCTAATCGTGATTAATAGTGCACTAATCAAGTTTAATTTTAAACTGCATATAATTAATTATAAAAATGCCAAAATCCGATAAATGTCTTTATAATAAATAAATCATTTTAATCTCCACTTATATTCCAAATATTGGTATATACTTATACCATTTTACAAAAAACCCCTAGTCGCAAATCGAATAGTTTTCGCGAAATATATTATTTTAATATTTAAATTCCAAAAATAATATTTTATATTTCTGAAATGTTACAACTGTACCCAAAATCCACTTGTTTGCACGACTCTTTTGAGCCGTAATAGGGAGGAAATCAAAGCAAAGTGGGAACCACATAAGACTCTATGACGATCTTGGGTCTACAGACTAACATGTACCAGTGTCACCAAAGAACTGCTATATAACGATAGGTATGGTACCATCTAGAAGTTTTCGGCGAGTCATGTTCAATGTACCCATTCTCTAATGAGCACCTGTGTACAATCTTTGATATCAAACAACAATGGTTATGGGATCAACCATCGCCCCCTGTAGGGTCAAGAAACGTACACACTAGTCTACTCTGGAATATCGATACCCTGTCTCGATACTCTCTCGACTAGGTGTTGGGTAGTGGGAGCGCCCCGGCCATCGAACCGTGGCCAAATGCGGAACAAAAATTTCTTAAAACCCGGCGCTACCATTACCCGTTTTGCAAGATCGAAACAATTAACCCTAAAACTAGCAATCTAATAAAAGGAGATAGAATGGTTATACCTAATGGAACCATGTCCTTCGGGTCTTCATCCATTTCCAAGCTCCTAGGAATGTTGCGGATCGACTTTGGTCGCCGGTCTTCCTCCATTTCCGATGATCCACCCGAGGGATGTAATTTCGGCTCTAGCTCCACGCCAATATGCTAGTAAAGCAACTAGGGTCTCTAGGATGCTACCTTAGAGAACCTAGGATGTAGTGTAAATGTATTCTTAGTGTTTGCTATCTCATATCTTGAAGGTGGAAGCAAAATGTAAAAGCATGAGGAGGATGAAGCTAATGGTGAGGGAGGAGCTCTCATAAAACTCAAGAAAAGAAAACCTAGCATGCTTCAAAAATGAAGACTTAGGAAAGAGAAAATGAAGCATCCATAGTTTTGTAAAATCCAATTTTTCATTTTAAAAATCCTACCATGCTTGAATAGTGCACCCAAATGAATTAATAATTCATTTGTGAGCACTATTCCAAGCATGGTTCTCACCATTCCTCTTTATGCCATTTTCCACCTCATTTATCCATTTTAATAAAATGGTCAAATCCAAAAATGAGGTGGCACCTCAAGAATGTTATCCGGTAAAAAATACGGATTACATTCTACAGTATATACATACTTGTATCCGTACCGAAATACGAATACCAAAGAGATAGAAAAACACAAAAAATATAATACTAGAATATACGTACCGAAATACATATACGTAAATTATTAAATCAATACCTGTTTTAATAATCCGGCTCAGACCCGAGCCGGCTAGTATTATCAACTGTCCGATCGACAGTCCGAGTACTATGTACATCAATCGATCGGAACCCTGCACGTATCCAATACGGCTACTACATCATTTCGCCAGAACCAGGGAAACCCTCTGTGTGGGACTCTAAAGACTCGTCAATACGCTGGCAGTGGGTTTAACCACAAGCACGTCGGCGGCACTAGCTGTACGTAACGGCTACCCAGGTATTGAGCGAAAGGGAGGCCGACGAGCAAACTTATCCGAACCCCTACTGAGCCTGCCAGTGACAATATCCATACAGTCCGGTCTGTTCGTCTAAGAGTATCACATATCGAGTCTAGGGGGGTGGATAAAGTCAGACCCCTAACAGCGCGATAATTCGTATCGGTATGAAACCCATCACTGCCTGAGAAACTATCGATCCTGAATCGGTAGTTCTCACACACCCCAGCCGAGGATTTCTAGTGATGGCCACCCGTGCACTGCGCGACATCAACCCCCGATACCGGGAGAGACGAATCCCTGACGATCCGCTCACTGCCTCCATGTGGCTCGGGACTGTACCCAACTAAAACCTGTTTGCACGACTCCTTTGAGCCGTGGTAGGGTAGTAATCAAAGCATAGTGGGAACTCACACGAGACAAATGACGATCTCAGGTCGACAGACTAACCTGTACACATGTCACCAGGGAACTGCTATCTGACTATAGGTATAATACCAACTAGCATGTTCCCGGCGAGTCCGTCCAGTGTACTCATAACCCAATGAGCACCTGCATACTATCTTAGGTGAACAACTGACACCAATGGCTTGTGAGACCGGCCACCGCCCCTCGTCAGGGTCTAGATAAGTATACACCAGTCTACACTGGAGTATCGATGCCCAGTCTCGATACTCCAACGACTAAGGACATTTAAGGATGTGCTTATAGACCCCCAGCTCCCACGTATGTGATCGCCATCACAATGCTGGCAGTCAAGCAAGAATCCTATGGGCTTTATCAACATATGATGATAAAGACATGCCAGATAGCATACTATCATCTCGAGTAAGACTGTTTTATCGGTATAGGTCCTCGCTCAATCATCATGATCACCTACCTGCGACTATGATAATTGCCTTGAGGGCACTATAGCCAACAATCTCCCACTTGCACTTAAGGCTAATTATTGTGATGTTGCATACTCACAGCCCGTGTGATACCGAACACCCAACTCCTCTACTAATCAGTTTTACAAGCCTCGTTCGTAAAACTATTGCATTTGAGAAATAGCCTCAGTGAGTGGATCCGCTCCAGTGTTTCTTTCTATGTCTCTCTTTATCTCAACTTCGCGGAGAAAACTATCTCCCGAAAAGAGCAATACCTGTCTTAAAATATTTCTGGATATCTGATGGGACCCAGTTCATAAATGAACTCCAAATCCAGCAAACTTTTTAGACTGTATCGACTACTGAACTTAATCAGTCTGCTGTACCATGCCTTCCTCAGTATCCGCTCGGACCACCTATCCAAACTACTGTCCCTCGTCAGAGGTAAAACTATAACTCTAACAATCACTCTGTCATCCAGGTCACCTTGGAAGCCTGGAATGATAACCATCTCCTAAAGGAGGCTGCCGTTATCAAATCCCTAGAACATCCACTTATGTTCATAAACTGCTTCCATTTGTTTTTCTCCAGGATTGGATTAATATATCAAATTATTGCATCTAGTGCAAAAACAATATCTGGTGTGGTACTTGACATGTCACGATTGACTCAATTGCCTAAGCAAGTGATATGCCAATCATGTACATCCCTCTCCCCTTTAGTCTGTAAGACACTTTTAGAGAGGGTGACTCCATCACCTGCAAGTTCACCACCATGCCAAGAGCCGTCCATTCTAAAATACCTTTAGAATACTGTCTAAGTACCCAGATTGGGACACTTCCCAAATCTAGATCTAAAACCATAAATCTAGTAACCAGAATGCTTGATATAATATCCATAACCTATGTGGAGAAACTACTGTGTGACAATCAAAGTATAACCGATCGTAGTATAGGAATTTCACTTCCTACTCTGTGTATGTCATTCTCAATACCAGGACACACACCCTACTACTTTCTTAAATAGATCCACCTCTTATTCTGATGAAGTCAAAAACTTATGACTGTCACATCAAAAAATAGATGATCTATCTCCGCTATATCCACTTTAGTCTATAAATAGACACAAGCTACTTGTCCACTACGCTTCCGCTGCTCCCACTGACTACAACAACCCTCTGGCAGAGTCATATACACGTGCACTTCTAAAGCTAGTTTAAAATGACGCTATACTCATCCTCCTGCCGGGTTTCATAGTCTGGAACAACAGTAGTGTCAAGTCTGGGTATACAAGAACCTCCCTGTCACCGTCCTTGAGGATACCAAAGCACTTCTCGGGCGCCTGAGGTTACCCACCATATCTGCAGAGTGACTAATGAAATGTCCATCATGATTGAATCTTTAGGTCCTATTAAATTTTCCGTAATCGTTTGTGGTTCTGGAATCACTTCCAGTTCTACCATACTCCCACTACTGTTTTCTAAAAATGTCTATTTTTTACTAAAACTGTGACGAGTCAAGAACAATATCACTATTGATCTTCCAGATGGTAGAAAGTTAACCCTCGTCAAAGCCCGGGATAACCCACAAACAGCCATTACTGAAACGTGCCCTGAGTTTATCCGAATTCTGGTTTTAAGCATCAGCTGGACAACTCCCTATACCTTAACATCGTTAAGATATAAATTGATTCTATATATATAGAAACAAAAGCACTAATTTAATTGGAATCAGATTCAAATCATATAGTTGTCTCCAGTGCATGTCAACTAAATGGAGAGAGGCCAATCAGCATTACTCAACTTAGGATTGCGTCCAATTATGAGTAACCTGAAAGAGAAATAAAGTTTCTCAAAACCATTACTATCAACTGAATACCTCATACAAGTATCTACATCTTCGATCACCTTGAAGAATCCCGATACTTGCGACACCTGGTTTTCTACTTTATTCTTGTACCTGTAACTTCTCAAACTTGGACCTTGTATTTCTACGAAACAATTGTCCAAAACTCGAGAAGTCACAAGTAAACAGAATATAGTACGAGGACCAACCCATTTGTCTTAATGGACACTGGACAACATACAATACTTTGTATAAATCCCCTGAGTTTAATAACTCAAACCCTGTGCGTTCGTAGGTTGAAAACTGTGCTCAGGCGATTTCCTCAAATATCACCAATTACAACGAATTCCGATATAATGAGGATGATCACTTAATTCCCAATAACTTACCCCCACTCATCATCTGTAAAACCATACAGATATGAGAATCATATCTGGTAAATACATACCCTGCAGCAAGGGTCTAATTGGGAAATCAGTTTTCTATTAACAATACACAGTGAAACTGAAACATGAATATGTTTCGAAGGGGTACCCGGGCATTCCTAGTAATGCCTCTTCCATTATCAGATTCATGACTGTAACCGTATATTTCATTGCCATCTCTCCAAATCCCTTTATATGCCTTTAGTCATTACCTTCTGTACACCATCGTTAAGCTGAGTGGTTTTTGTTAGGTTTACCTAGCACCCTATGAAAGGTTTGGAAGCATCACATGTCACAAAGATTAAGTTTTTAGAGTGCTAAATGAACACACAAAGAATCAATCCTAGAAAATTAGGGTTTCATAACTTTAATCAACATCACAAGCAACAAAGGCTAGGGTTTTGAGAGTACAACCTTTGTAGCTCCCTACGCTAGACTCCTTGGCCACTTGAAGGTTGGAGAAGGGTTCGCTTGAGGTCTTCTAGTGTCTACGACGATCCTGTAGGGTTCCTAGGCACTCTCAAGAGGTCTCACATGGCATCAACCATGCCAACTTCAAATTTTACGGTGCCGAGAAACCCTAGACTAGATCGTTGGCTAGAAGTTTAGGCGACAAAAGAAACTAGTTTACAACTAAACTAAAAGAATGGAAATACAACCTTTGTAGATCCGTTTCTCCACCTCCATAGCTCCATGATGAAGTCCTCTCCACTGTCCAAATCGAACCATGACTCTAGTATCGGCTTCATCGGAGAAAGAGCGGGCTAGGTCATCGACGACGATGCCGAAGATGATCTACGTCGAGGCATCACTAGATCAAGCTCCAACTTCACCAAGTCATGAAACTTGTGAAGAAAACACACTCTACTACTTGGTAAGAGGTAGAGGATGAAGAAATAGGAAGTGGGTTCACTTTAGAATTGGATTTCTCACTCATTTGCTCAAGTTGCCATTGTTGAAGCAAGCTTTCTTCAAGTGAAGAAGAAGGAGAAGAAAGAAAGAATATGATAAGTGTTCATTAAAAATGGAAAAGAAAATCAATCCTTATCATATTCAAACCATGGTTATGTGTAGAGACTAAACTAGGGTTAGTGGGAATGGTTAGGGTTAAGCATGAGACAAAATGGTGACTTAGTCAAAGCTTCATGAAGTTTCAACATACAAACAAACAAAGCCACCATTTTCCCTTTATGCTTTTCATTTTCCAAAAAGAATAAATAAATAAATAAATGAATAAGAAAATGAAAACCCTAACCAATCTACAACCATGGTTTAATTTTCACACAAACCCTAGTGAGCATGTATCATCAAACATGATACAAACTTGTGTACAAAAGTATATCACATATACAATGTGCACAATCCAAGTGAGAAAACCATTTAAAAGTGAACCGATACTAGTTAATGCAAAGTAATATATCAAATATATAATTATACATTAAATCATTAAATCAACACTTGATTTAACGATCCGGTCATATCGCATATGACCGACTAATATCCAATGTATCGATCTATCGAATCAATCCTCGATTCGATAACTAGGTTATATCGCATACAACCATTCGACACATTCATCGCGAGAATAGAATACGGTATCACATACACGAATCATTCTCGGTCCCGCACATATCTTATATGCGCTCCTATTTCATTTCGCTTGAGCCAGGAAACCTCTGTATAGGACTCTAAAGACTCGTCAATACGCCGGCAGCAGATGATGATCATATCAAACACCCACAAGCCGCAAGCGGTCTGCTAAACGTAACGGCCACCCGGGTATTGAGCGATCAGAAGATCGACGAGCAAGCTCGCTCACACTCCTGTGAATCCAACCAGTAACACTTACCGTACAGTCCGGTCTGATCGTCTGATATGTCGCATATCTCGCCTAGGGGTGGTAAACGTCAGACCCCAATAGCTCGATAAGTCGTGTCGATATGAGATCTATAACAGTTTGAAAAACTACTGGTAACACTTACCAGTAAATCTCAGCAACCCTGGCCAGGGATTTCCGGTCATAGCCAATCGAACACAATGCAACATCAACTCCCTATATCGGGAGAGACGAATCCCCTCCTATCGCTCATTGCCTCCATGTGACTCGGGACTGTACCCAAAAACCATCGTTTTCCATGCCCTCTTGGACGTGGTAAGGTGGAAATCAAAGCACAGTGGGAACCACACAAGACTCTATGACGATCTCGGGTCAACAGACTACTCTGTACCAGTGTCACCAGAGAACTGCCATCTGACGTAAGGTATAATACCATCTGGGAGTTCTCGGCGAGTCCGTCTAGTGTACCCAGTCTCCACTGAGCACCCGTATATCATCTCTGATGTCAAACACCAATGGATATGGGATCATCCATCGCCCATCTGTATGGGTCGAGAAGGTATACGCTAGTCTACTCTGGTATATCGATGTCCCGTCTCGATACACCCACGACTAGGGACTTTGAAGGATGTACTTATAGACTACCATGTCCCCACTAGTATGATCCGCATCATAGTCCAGGTAGTCAAGTACACATCCTAGGGGCTTTACCAACATGTAACAGAGAGACTGTCAGTATACACGTTAAGGTAAAGAGCAACCAGATAGCATACTATCATGTCGAGCAAGAAAGTCCTCCCTATATATGTCCAAGCATCCACTACAATATACATCCTATGTATAGTAATGGCCTCTAGGGCATACATATAACTAACAATCTCCCACTTGCACTAGGGCCATCTGATAGCAGTGGTTGTAGTATCTCATACTCAACCATCCCATAAAAATCTCTCTCTGGGAACAGGCCTTTGTGAGTGGATCCGCTGTGTTTTTCCTCTGAGTCTACTCTCCAAACCTCGATCACCCTGGAGATCAACCATCTCCATGATCAGGTGACACTGCCTTAGAATATGTCTGGATCACTGATGGGACCGGCGTTCCTTGGCATAAGCCACAACTCCATTGTCTCACAATGGTTGGAACGTAGTTCATCTCATGAACCATTATACACCCAGACTGCCTCTTTGGTAGCATCTTAAGTAGCGATGTATCCAGCCTTTATCGTCTAGTATGCCACGGTATCTAGCTTGGAACTTTTCCAACATACCGTCCCTCCACTGAGGGTAAAGACAATGCCTGTGACTGACATTCAGTCGTCTTTATCACCCTGAAACCATTCCAGTGATTCTCCCCAGGGTCGATTGATACCTTCTCACTACAACTAGTGAGAATCCTAACATCCATTTAGATCTATCTCATAGATCCAAAACCCAGGATTTAGGAGGTATCACTTTGATCCTATATGGAGAATCCTTGTGATAAGCGAAGATTGATCGAGCGTAGCATAGGAAACTCCTTCCCTATCAAGAGTATGTCATCCACGTACTCTACGAGGATCGTCACCATACTCCCTACTACCTTTTTGTTTATACAAGGTTCATCTACCATTTTGATGATGTCAACTTCTTTGACTAATCCATCAAAATAGATGTTCCAACTCTGCGATGCCTACTTTATCCTATAAAGCATCTTGCACACATATTCGCTGCTCCCACTGTCTACGAGGCCCTCTGGCTGTGTACTTATAGACGCTCTCTTCTAAAACATCATTTAGAAAAGCTGTCATGACACCCAACCACCAGATATCATAGTCATGGTATGTAGCCGTGGCAAGTAGGATCTGGATGGACTTAAGCATAGACACTGGAAAAGGTTTCATCATTATCCACGCCTGGTCGATGACGAAAAACCTTTCACGAGTCTAGCTTTGAAAGTCTCAACTTTTCCATCTACACCAAGTAATCTTCTCAAGATATACTTGCTCCTGATGGGGATTTAACCCTTCAGATATAGCAACCAAAGTCCATACTTTGTTGGTGTATAAGGATTCCATCTCAGATCACTAAGCCTCCAGCCATTCTTACAGAGTCCCACTCCTGATGGCCAGCTCGAAACTAGTTGGGTCATCATCTCATGATGCAATCCTCGCTCCCACTGTCATAGAGAAACAGAAGTATCTCTCAGGTGGGTGAGGAACCCTACTAGATCGGCGGAGAGGCTGAGGTTCGTTGGAATCTACTGAATCCTTTTGGTTCTATCAAATCATCAGCTGCAATTTGTATGGCTGGAACATTTCCAGTTCTACATAACAGACCTTGCCTCGAGTTTGTCCGGATTTTACTTTTAGACATAGGCTGGACAACCCTAAATCTCAACTAACTTGAGAGATGGGCTATTCCCTTATCATATCAAATATGAAGTGGTAGGCAACTGATTTGATTTGAACCCTTTTCAATAGGTATGCAGATTCTCAAGTGCATAACTCCCAAAAAGGAAATAGGTAACTCAGTAGTACTCATCATAGAGCACACCATATCATATAGGGTGTGATTGCTCCGCCCCGATATACCATCGTGCTATGGTGTATACGGAGGAGTAATGCTGAGAGAGAATCTCATTCTCCTTTAGAATCATCCAAGAATTCCATGCTCAAGTATTCTCCTCCTTGATCTCATCAAAGGACATAATACTTATACCCGTATTGGTTCTCTACTTTTAGCTTATATTCTGTGAATATCTCAAAAGGTTCGGACTCATGTTTCAACAGGAACATAGGTCTGAATCTTGAAAGATCATCAGAGAATGTAATGAAGTATAAAGAACCGGTCTTGGCAAGTGTAGACAGGGGACCTACATACATCAACATGTATCATCCCATGAGTTCACTAACTCTTTCTCTGTTTCCAGTAAACGGAGCTATGGTCATCTTATCTCTGTGACATGACTGGCAAGTTTCATAAGATGTAAATTCAAACTGATTTAAATATGCATCTAATATGTAACTTCAGCCAGTCGGATCGCATTGATATGAACTAGTCTACAATGCCTGAAGAAGGATCCGTTCATTTCTGAACTCTTCCTCTTCTGTGTGTTCCGTATACTAAGAACTGTAGTTTGATTTAGAACATTAATGCTTTTAGATAACGTGCCTGAACCGATCAACTTTTGATATAGGAAATGTTCAAAACACTATCCAACAATACAAAATTTTATCGTTTCTTTACTAATAAAGAGACAGATATGATTTTGCATAACAGGTTCGGTATCTAATAACATTCGTTCAGAATCAATGTATTGGTAATACAGGGTGACAGTGACCAACAGACTTGGCTGCAACTCTTGCCCCGTTTTCTGCCTCATGAAACTTATCACCCGTTCTCAGTCCTCTACCTTTCTGTAGCCCTATGTAACAGATTACATATCTGGGATCCTGATCTGGTATCACATATCCGGGACGTAAAGGATACTGAGAAACAGTTCTCTGTAATGAACACACCGAAATATGATGCATCAACATGCACTCTCTTCGTTTGGGCGGCATGGGAATTCTGGTAGTCCCCAATTTCCTGCTCTGTCTTATAACAATTATAAGTTGGAGCGGGACCAACGTTCGCCAGCTCAGTATAACAAGCGGGTTCGATCAATAATCCGTATTATTATCTTGATTAAGGCGTGATATGGTCGCTACCTGGAGAGAGAGAGAGAAGAAAACACTCAGCGTATGCTCTTGCAAGAATAGATTGGTTATTATTTTATCTAATCAGGATGGCTCCCACTACTTTTTATCAAATCTTCCTTCAAACCTAAAAAGGAAAGACTAGCCGGGATTAATAACACACTACAAGTTCGCCAATCTTTCAGCCAGGCCAGTGTCGGTAGTTTGAGGGAGGTCCCCCGTGCTTTCGCACGAACCTAATTAATGTAAACCTCGTTTTCCCAGAGGCGTAACCTCGTTAACACCTTTCTAGACACCTACTTGATCGGCTAATTGTAATGTGTAAAACTCTCCCAGGAGTAACTCTTACTCGCAGCGGTTATCGGGATCCAACTATCTCATAGAAGGTATGCAATCTCATTGCAAATTTCAACACTTGAAATTCCCGATAATATTTTGCCCCGAACGATCTATGACCTTGACAAGGTCAACAAACCATAGACCGCAAGTCAAGTTCAACCCGCCATTTCTTGATTGAATCAAACCCACCCGCACGACCCTTGACAAGGTCAACAAGGCCGCACGACTACCCTAACCTAATCTGCATCATATGCATAAGCAGATAAATATTGGTTAGCTACCGCACACTGCGCCTTGACAAGGTCAACAAACGCAGCACGAATACTAAACAGGACTTATCTGAAATGACGGAGGGCTACGACAGGTTTTTCTGAAAACCTATTGCGTAATGAACTTGATATCGTTGTAGAATCAAATGATTTTAAAATGGAGTGTTTTTGAAGCTTTTCTAGTTTTGCTAAAGGAGTCACTCCCGGTGAAGGGATCGTCGGTCCTTTCCTCGTCGAATGAGGTGCGGAATATATCATATATATCACTGTGCAAAGCAAAAACTCTTAAAAGCAATCAAAAAACAAACCGAGTGTGTAGCATCTGCCAGTTATTGCTAAAGGAGTCACTCCCGGTGAAGGGATCTCGGTCCTTTCCTTATCGAATAAGGTGCAGGATATATCACATATACCTCTGTGCAAAGCAAGAACTGTAGCTACCTGTTTTATTTTGAAATTCGATTCTACAACATCTTAGGTTCCTTTTCTTTCATTAATCACATTAATGAAGTCCCATCATTTAAGTGCCTAAACATCACAGATAAATACGACGTACACTTATGCCATCCGCATTCGCCTCGATGTCCCCTCATGCACCGTTAGGTTAGGTAACTAACGGCAGAGCGGGACAGGGCTAGCGCGGGTGTAAAACATAAGTAACGTCTATATAATATATCATATATACTATATACAGTATCTATCACAGAACATATCACATGATCACATCACAGATATCGCAGCAGAAGAATCATATGAAATATTGGATATACTAGGACGTCCGTGTTTTTAATACGAGCCAGTATAAAACACGGATTCCACGGTCGCGATGAATAGCCAAAACCCACACCCCTAGACCCCTAAGAGAGCGGCAAGTAACCCTACCAATTCTGGAGTTAGGAGACCCGGACTCGACTCCTCGAGTTGGTCTCCCACTGGACTCCAGAACCCGGTTACTTGTGCTCCCCTCCTTGGGTCTATCCTAGTGCGGAAAAGTAAATAATATACAAAGGGTGACATCTTCCGCAACCTGGAAGTGCCCCAATAAAAGAATATTACATACAAGTTTTTACATGAATGAAAATGAAAAACACTCATCTCACATAAAAACCCCCGGCTATTCAAACACGACGATCCAATATAACATATCCAGCAACACATAACATCACATGTCATCAACGTAAGTAAATATGCGAATCCCAATTGTCGTTGACATATAGCAACGAAACCGGCGATATCACATATTACACTTACGGTCACAGAAAAGAAAGTGTAAAACTACAACAGTTGGAATCCGCAACCTCTTTAGACATCGCATGCCTAAACCAATGAATTCCTTAGACATCACATGCCTAACAATTATAAACCCCGCATTTTAGTCTCAAAATCGAAAACACTTTTCAATACCAAGTCGGGCAATTCAACAGGATTCCCGACAATTTGATCGAATGCTCGTCGCAAACTTCAGTAGACGGCCGCACCCCCGATACCGTCGACGAAGTGCACCAAGGCGGAATACCGCTACCGCGAGCATCCGGACGGATGCTTTCGGCGACGGGGTTCTCCTACAGTCACTTGGTTGGGGCTATGGAGCGAGGCTGTCTATTAAGTTTACCCGGCGAGTATCCGCGTACGCTACTTGATTGCGACGGACTTTTGATCACATCAAAATTCCGTGGCAACCGATCAAGTGAGACTAAACTGCTATGTTTATAACATTCATTCAGTTATCTCATAACTTTTGTGAATTCCAATTATTGTATCCCATTCCAGATAAATAAAAAATGTTAAACTTTTCGATCGAACAGTCAAACACCCAAGTTTTCCCGATACAGATCAACATATGAAATAAGTCTAAAAACATTCAGTTCGTGCCTCAGTACCAACGGTCCAGCCGTAGAAGGGTTAAGCCAACGCCTCACATGTGGCACGCCGTACTGCCCCAAACCCGAAGGTTCAAAGGGCAGTTCAAGACGGTCACATAATCGAGTTAAGGTTTGTTGTCTTCTAGAGGGACCATCACGTTACTTGCACTACTTAGAACGTCGTTAAACTACGGAAAAATCCAACACTTGGAAATTTCCCGACAGGGGAAAAATTGGGTATTTATATCCGGTCGAACTTTTTAACATATTCAAAAATTATCCGGAAAGCCACATAGACAAAATCTGATAATCCGATCGAACATTCGAATCCCCAAAACAACCCAGAAAATTCAAATCTTGAAAAAATATTAAAAATTCCCAGGAAAACCAGCACTGCAAATTATGAATTACTGTGCAAAATTCAATGCCACATAAGACAAAACGGCCGCGGAACCGCCGCACGAGCCATGCTCGTGCCGCGGAACCGCCGCACGAGCCATGCTCGTGCCGCGGAACCGCGGCGCATTGATGGAATTAGGCACACGAATTTTACAGAAACCCTTAAAATTTCCTGCAGATTTTTCTGCATATTTTAAATATCGAAAAACTACAGATTTTGGAAAAAGTCCAGAGAGCATGTTCGTGTTAGGGTTTCGGGTTCGTTCGGGTTTCAAACTTCGTCTACGCATCGCCTAAGGCTCTAGCTAAGCTCTGATACCACTGTAGGGGGTCTAGGCACTCTCAAGAGGTCTCACATGGCATCAACCATGCCAACTTCAAATTTTACGGTGCCGAGAAACCCTAGACTAGATCGTTGGCTAGAATTTTAGGCGACAAAAGAAACTAGTTTACAACTAAACTAAAAGAACGGAAATACAACCTTTGTAGATCCGTTTCTCCACCTCCATAGCTCCATGATGAAGTCCTCTCCGCTGTCCAAATCGAACCATGACTCTAGTATCGGCTTCATCGGAGAAAGAGCGGGCTAGGTCATCGACGACGATGCCGAAGATGATCTACGTCGAGGCATCACTAGATCAAGCTCCAACTTCACCAAGTCATGAAACTTGTGAAGAAAACACACTCTACTACTTGGCAAGAGGTAGAGGATGAAGAAATAGGAAGTGGGTTCACTTTAGAATTGGATTTCTCACTCATTTGCTCAAGTTGCCATTGTTGAAGCAAGCTTTCTTCAAGTGAAGAAGAAGGAGAAGAAAGAAAGAATATGATAAGTGTTCATTAAAAATGGAAAAGAAAATCAATCCTTATCATATTCAAACCATGGTTATGTGTAGAGACTAAACTAGGGTTAGTGGGAATGGTTAGGGTTAAGCATGAGACAAAATGGTGACTTAGTCAAAGCTTCATGAAGTTTCAACATACAAACAAACAAAGCCACCATTTTCCCTTTATGCTTTTCATTTTCCAAAAAGAATAAATAAATAAATAAATGAATAAGAAAATGAAAACCCTAACCAATCTACAACCATGGTTTAATTTTCACACAAACCTTAGTGAGCATGTATCATCAAACATGATACAAACTTGTGTACAAAAGTATATCACATATACAATGTGCACAATCCAAGTGAGAAAACCATTTAAAAGTGAACCGATACTAGTTAATGCAAAGTAATATATCAAATATATAATTATACATTAAATCATTAAATCAACACTTGATTTAACGATCCGGTCATATCGCATATGACCGACTAATATCTAATGTATCGATCTATCGAATCAATCCTCGATTCGATAACTAGGTTACATCGCATACAACCATTCGACACATTCATCGTGAGAATAGAATACGGTATCACATACACGAATCATTCTCGGTCCCGCACATATCTTATATGCGCTCCTATTTCATTTCGCTTGAGCCAGGAAACCTCTGTGTAGGACTCTAAAGACTCGTCAATACGCCGGCAGCAGATGATGATCATATCAAACACCCACACGCCGCAAGCGGTCTGCTAAACGTAACGGCCACCCGGGTATTGAGCGATCAGAAGATCGACGAGCAAGCCCGCTCACACTCATGTGAATCCAACTAGTAACACTTACCGTACAGTCCGGTCTGATCGTCTGATATGTCGCATATCTCGCCAAGGGGTGGTAAACGTCAGACCCCAATAGCTCGATAAGTCGTGTCGATATGAGGTCTATAACTGTTTGAGAAACTACTGGTAACACTTACCAGTAAATCTGAGCAACCCTGGCCAGGGATTTTCGGTCATAGCCAATCGAACACAGCGCAACATCAACTCCCTATACCGGGAGAGACGAATCCCCTCCTATCGCTCATTGCCTCCATGTGACTCGGGACTGTACCCAAAAACCACCATTTTGCACGCCCTCTTGGACGTGGTAAGGTGGAAATCAAAGCACAGTGGGAACCACACAAGACTCTATGACGATCTCGGGTCAACAGACTACTCTGTACCAGTGTCACCAGAGAACTGTCATCTGACGTAAGGTATAATACCATCTGGGAGTTCTCGGCGAGTCCGTCCAGTGTACCTAGTCTCCACTGAGCACCCGTATATCATCTCTGATGTCAAACACCAATGGATATGGGATCATCCATCGCCCATCTATATGGGTCGAGAAGGTATACGCTAGTCTACTCTGGTATGTCGATGCCCCGTCTCGATACACCCACGACTAGGGACTTTGAAGGATGTACTTATAGACTACCATGTCCCCACTAGTATGATCCGCATCATAGTCCAGGTAGTCAAGTACACATCCTAGGGGCTTTACCAACATGTAACAGAGAGACTGTCAGTATACACGTTAAGGTAAAGAGCAACCAGATAGCATACTATCATGTCGAGCAAGAAAGTCCTCCCTATATATGTCCAAGCATCCACTACAATATACATCCTATGTATAGTAATGGCCTCTAGGGCATACATATAACTAACAGATCCACCCGAAGCTCCTTTGTCCAAGCTTGCAACTTCACTTGATCAAGAGAAAGAAATGAAGCTAACACTCTAAACAAGTGGGTAAGACTTGTGTAGAATGATATTGTGGTGGCTTTTCTCACTTCAAAATCCTAACTTAGTGAGTAATTTGCTCACTAGAAAAATCTATAGAGCAAAAAAAGAAGGAGGAAGAAGATGATGGCCTTTTTAGAACAAGAGAAAAGATAATCTCTTATGAAAAATGAAAAATATATGTATATATATTTTTCACCCTTCATCTCAAACCATGGTTATATCATATGGATATTTATTTCACTTGAGTTAAAACAAAAGAGGAAGATTAACTCATGGTTAATAAGTAGGTGAGCATGGTTAGTAGAAGAAGAATGTAGAAACCATGTATTAATCTTTATCTTTTCTTTTGTTTTAAAACAAATGCAAATAAATATATATCCATATATATAAACATAGTGTGTGATTCTTATATTGCCATCATTTTTTATGTATATACAACCATGAAGGATGATGTATGTATGTATGTGTGCATGCACATCCATATGTGCATGAATCAAGAAAGAATGCATACATCAAAAAATACAAGAAAGGATTTCTAGTGAGAAACTAATGGTTAAATGATAAATCAACACATGATTTATCAATCCGGCCATATCACATACGACCCAACCAAAAGCAAGCCGCCCGATTAATATACGGTATCTCATACGCGCATTTTAACCGGGTCCATGCGCATATCGCATACGCGTACCACAACGTTTTGCCTGGACTAGGTAACTCCTTTGTGGGACTCTAAGACTCGTCAATACGCCGGCAGTGGGTGATGATCATATCAAGCACCCCCAAGCCGCAAGCGGTCAGCTAAACGTAACGGCCACCCGGGTATTGAGCGATTAGAAGAAAACAAGCGAACCTGCCACAACTCCCGTCGAGCCAACCGGCAACACTACCGTACAGTCCAGTCTCTTCGTCAGATATGCTGCGTATCAAGCCTAGGGATGGTCACGTCGACCCCAATAACTCAATAAGTCATGCCGGTGAATGGTCTATAACAGATCGAGAAACTACTGATAACACTTATCAGAAATCTCAGCAGCCCTGGCCAGGGACTTACTGATATAACCAGTCGAGCACAGCACAGCATCAACTCCCAATACCGGGAGAGACGAAACCCCTCCTATCGCTCATCGCCTTTGTGTGTCTCGGGACTGTACCCAACGGCCACCTATTTGCACGACTCGGTAGAGCCGTGGTAGAGTGGTAATCAAAGTACAGTGGGAGAGCACACAAGACTCTATGACGATCTTGGGTCTACAGACTAACCTGCACCAGTGTCACCTGAGAACTGCTATCCGACGATAGATATAATTCTATATAGGAGTTCTCGGTGAGTCCGTCCAGTGTATCCAGTCAACACTGAGCACCCGTATATGATCTCGATGTCAAACATCGATGAATGTGGGAACATTCATCGCCCATCGTATGGGTCTAGTATCATATACGCTAGTCTACTCTGGTATATCAATGCCCCATCTCGATATACTTACGACTAGGGCATTCCAGGATATGCTTATAAACTACAGATGTCCCACTAGTATGATCTGCATCATAATCACAGTAGTCAAGCCGATATCCTCAAGGCTTTATCAGCATGTATGAATGAATAAAAACATGATCAAATCAACATGTCAGATAAAGAAGAACTAGATAGCATACTATCATGTCGAGCAAGAATGTACACTGAATATATATATATATATATATATATATATATATATATATATATATACACATGTACAGATACATCCACTATCATATAATGGCCTCTAGGGCATACATATATCCAACAATCTCCCACTTGCACTAAGGCCAGTTATTGGCATATCTCATGCCCAACATCTCAAAAAGTCGCTCATGCTGCGGCTGAGGGAGGGACTTGGTGAATGGATCCGCGACGTTATTCTTTGTGTCTACTCTCCTAATCTCGATCTCGCGGCGATCTACAATCTCCCGGATCAAATGAAAACGCCTCAGGATGTGTCTGGACCGCTGATAGGACCTGGGCTTCTTGGCTAACGCCATAGCCCCATTATTATCACAATACAATGGTATTGGATCAATAATAGTTGGAACTACTCCTAGCTCCGAGACGAACTTCTTCATCCAGACGGCTTCCTTGGCGGCATCATTTGCAGCAATGTACTCAGCCTCCATCGTAGAGTCTGCAACGGTATCCTGTTTGGAACTCTTCCAACTTACCGCCCCTCCATTGAGGGTAAATACAAACCCAGAGATAGATTTGATATCGTCCTTATCGCTCTGGAAGCTCGAATCGGTAAAGGCCTCCATTTGGAGATCTCCATTACCATACACCAAGAACTATTCTTTAGTCCTTCGCAAGTACTTAAGAATGTTCTTCACAGCTGTCCAGTGATTCTCCCGTGGGTTGGATTGATACCTGCTTACAACACTAAGTGCATAAGCTACATCTGTGCGTGTACATAACATCGCATACATTATAGATCCTACTGCCGAAGCATAGGGTATAATGCTCATGCGAGCTCTCTCTTCATCGGTCTTTGAGCAAGAGTCCTTGGAGAGAGTGACCCCATGGCAAGCGGGTAAGGCACCCCGCTTGGAGTATTCCATACTAAACTTTTTTAGGATGATGTTGATGTACCTGGTTTGGGACAATCCCAATAACCTTTTGGATCTATCCCTATAGATCCTTATGCCCAGAATGTATGTGGCATCACGCAGGTTCTTCATGGAGAACCTTAATGATAAGAAAGATTTGACCGACTGTAGCATGGGAATATCATTTCCTATCAGAAGAATGTCGTCCATGTATAATACGAGGAATGTGACAGCTCTCCCTACAACCTTCTTATAAACACAAGGTTCATCTGGATTTTTGATGAAATCAAACTCTTTGATGACATTATCGAAACAGATGTTCCAACTCCGTGATGCCTGCTTTAACCCATATATGGATTTAAGCAATTTACATGCTTTCTCGCTGCTCCCACTGTCAATGAAGCCCTCTGGCTGATCCATATAAACGCATTCTTCTAAATTTCCATTTAGAAATGCCGTTTTAACGTCCATCTGCCAGATTTCATAGTCGTAGTGAGCTGCAATAGCAAGTAGGATCCGAATGGATTTAAGCATGGCTACGGGCGAAAAAGTCTCGTCATAGTCTAAACCTGGTCTTTGACGAAAACCCTTCGCCACAAGTCTTGCCTTATAGGTCTCTACCTGTCCATCTACACCAATCTTTCTTTTAAAGATCCATTTGCACCCCACAGGTTTTACCCCAGGGGGTACAACGTCCAAAGTCCATACTTTGTTGGTGTACATAGACTCCATTGCGGATCTCATGGCATCCAGCCACTTCACAGAGTCTCCACTCGTGATAGCTTGCTAAAAACTGGTAGGATCATCATCATCCATAATGCAGTCTTCTCCGTCACCATCAATGAGGAAACCGTAGTACCTCCTTGGTGGGCGAGAAGTCCTACCAGACCTACGGAGTGGCCGAGGTTTCTCAGTTTCTATTGCAACAGCCGGTTCAAACAAGTCATCATTTGTAGTTTGTGTCTCTAGAACCTCTTCTAGATCCACCACCTTGCCAGCATCTTTATCTGTGAAAAACTCTTTTTCTAAGAATGTGGCATACTGAGAAACAAACACCTTTTGTTCCTCCTTTTGGTAGAATAGATATCCATAAGAGTTCCTTGGATATCCCACAAAGTTACACATGACTGACCGTGTCTCGAGTTTGTCCGGATTCTGCTTTTTAACATAGGCCGGGCAACCTCAAATCTTAATTCTCTTAAGAGATGGTCTCTTCCCATGCCATATCTCATATGGCGTGGTAGACACGGCTTTGGTTGGAACCCTGTTCAGTAGAAACGCTGCAGTCTCCAATGCATGCTCCCAAAATGAGACGGGTAACTCAGCATCACTCATCATGGAACGGACCATATCTAATAGGGTCCGATTCCGTCGTTCTGACACACCGTTATGCTGTGGTGTGTAAGGAGGAGTGAGCTGAGAGAGAATCTCATTCTCTTTTAGGAAGTTTGCAAATTCTGTACTGAGATACTCACCACCTCGATCTGATCGAAGCATCTTGATACTCAAGCCGGTTTGTTTTTCTACTTCTTGTTTATATTCAATGAATTTCTCGAAAGCTTCGGACTTGTACTTTAATAAAAATACATGACCGAATCTTGAGGAATCGTCAGTGAACGTAATGAAGTATGAAAAACCGCCTCTAGCCTGTATAGACATTGGCCCGCATACATCACTATGTATGAGGCCTAGGAGCTCAGTAGCTCTTTCTCCGTGTCCGGTAAACGGAGTTTTGGTCATTTTACCCTTGATACAAGACTGGCAAGTCGCATAAGATTTATATTCAAAAGGATTTAAATATCCATCTTTGTGTAACTTGTTTAGTCTTGTTTCGTTAATATGACCAACTCTACAGTGCCAAAGAAAAGCTTCATTTATTTCTGAAAGTTTTCTTTTATTAGTGTGTTGTATACTGAAAACTATATGTTGATTTAGGACGTATATCCCGTTATTTAGTGTACCATACCCAACCAACATTTGATTCAGGTGAATGTTCATAACATTGTTCTGCAATACAAAATTATATCCTTCATTGTTTAACAAAGAAACAGATATTATATTACAAAGCATACTTGGTACAAAATAACATGGGTTCAAAACCAATATACACCCAGATGGCAACCCCAAGTGATACTCTCCCACTGCGACTGTATGTACATTGGAACCATTTCCAACGCGGAGAGTATGGTCACCTGTCTTCAAAACCTTGCTATTTCTCAGCCCCTGCATAGAATTGCAAATGTGAGAACCTGAACCGGTATCCAATACCCAGGAAGCAGAGTTTATTGAAAAATAGTTTTCTTCACAAACGCACCTGAAGCAGAAGCATCACCATGCTTCTTCTTGAGATTTAAGTACTCCGTGCAGTTGCGCTTCCAATGTCCTGTCTTGTGGCAATGAAAACATTCCCCTTTCCCCGAGTCTCCAGCTTTGGACTTTTCCTTTCCCTTCACCTTTTTAACTCCACCCTCAGGATTGGTGGGCTTCTTCTTTTTCTTTCCCTTGGCCTTAGCTTTTGGGCTAGAAGAGGAAGACTGTCTAACAGTCATAACAGGAGTTTTTACTGATTTCATAGTGTTCTCTGCACTCCTTAACATATTAAGGAGTTCAGGGAGTTCCTTCTCCATGTTATGCATGTTGAAGTTCACTATGAATTGAGCAAAGGTGGAGGGGAGAGACTGCAGAATAATATCCGTATATTGTTCATTATCCATCGTCCATCCAAGGTCCTTAAGCTCTTCTATAAGAGCTATCATCTTCAGAACATGGTCTCCTACTGGTGTGCCAGGGGTCATTCGCATCTGAAACAATTTCTTTGATGCTTCGTATCGTAATGCACGGGATTGCTCTCCATACAACTCCTTTGTATGGAGCAATATGGCGTGAATGTCCATATTCTCATGCTGCTTTTGATGTGTGTTATCCATCGATGCAAGCGCGAGGCATTTGGCCGTGGCACAGTCAGCGTCCCATGTCTTGTGGACTTCAATGTCCGCAACTGAGGATTTTGGACCTGGGACGGGTGGGGCTGAAGCCGTGAGGACATATGATACTTTATCATAAATCAAGGCTATTTTCAAATTCCTCAGCCAGTCTTTATAATTGGTCCAATTCAGTTTGTTTTTATCTAATAGAAGCTTGAGTCCAGTCATGGGTATCTGCCATTAAGAGAGAGAAAAGAATACACTCAGCGAAAGCTCTTGTATAGATCAGATTGGTTATTATCTTGTCTAATCGATGTTTCCCACTGCTTTAATCGAGTTTTTCTTTCAAACCTTAAAACGAAAAACTAGCCAGAATTAATTACAGTCTACAACTTTGCTAACCGTTCAGCCAGGCCAATGTCGGTACTTGAGGGAGGTTCCCCATGCTTTCGCACGGACCTAATTAAAGTAAACCTCATTTTCCCAGAGGCGTAGCCCCGTTGACACCTTTCTAGACACCTAATGAGTTAGCTAATTGTAAATTGTAAAACTCTCCTAGGAGCAACTATTGCCCACAGTGGGATCGGGATCCAACCATCATATGGAAGGTATGCAATCTCATTGCAAATCTCAACACTTGAAATTCCCGATATGATTTTTACCCCTAGTACCTATGACCTTAACTATTGTCATCAAATCATAAGTACCAGTCAAGTTCTACCCGTCATTTCTTGATCAATTAGACCCACCCATATGACCCTTAACTATGGTCAACAAAGTCGTATGAATGTCCTAATTAATCTGCATCATATACAGTGTAGGAAGACATCACTTAGCTACCGTACACTACGCCTTAACTAAAGTCAACAAACGTAGCACGAATACTAAGTACTCTACTTCCTAAAATGATGGAGGGTTGCGGATGATTTTTAAGAAAATCTTTAACGCTTTGAACTTGATATCGTCGTAGAATCAAATGGTTTCAAAAGGAGTGGCTTGTGCTCCGCAGTTTTGAAATGTAGCTTTTTCATAAAGAGCCGAGTGGTTTTCAAATATGATTCTACAACATCTTTTTAGGTTTATTTTCTTTACATTAATCACATTAATGTAATCCCATCATTTAAGTCATTAAGCCAATCACAGAAAAGAAACGAAAATAACACGTACGCTTATGCCATCCGCATTCGCCGCAATGTTCCGTTATGTACCGTTAGGTTACTTAACTAACGGCATACCGGGACGGGACTAGTGCGGGTGTAAAACATAAGCAACGTCTACTATATATCATACATATAATATGTCATTCGTCTCAGATATCACAGAACACAGGCAGCAAAAACATAGATATAATGTGGGATATACTAGGACGTCCGTATTTAGTATTTAGCCAATAATAGAAAATACGGATTCCACAGTCGCGATGAATAGCCAAGCCCACACCCTGGACCCCTACGAGAACGGCAAGCGACCCTACCAATTCTGGAGTTTAGGAGACCCGGTCTCGACTCCTCGAGATGGCCTCCCACTGAACCCCAGAACCCGGTCACCTGTGCTCCCCTCCTTGGGTCCATCCTAATGCGGAAAAGTAAATAATATACAACACTGGTGGCATCAACCTCAACCCGGAAGTACCCCAAATAAAAGAATATTACATTACATTTGAATTTACACGAATGAAAATATAAAACTCTCATCTCACATAAAACCCCCGGCTATTCAATCGCGACAATCCTGCACATCATATCTCAGCAACACATAATATCATATATCATCAACGTAAGTAAGTATGCGTACCCCAATTATCGTTGATGTATAGCAACGAAACCGGCAATATCGACATACTACACTTACGGTCACAGAAAAGAAAGTGTAAAACTGCAATATCTGGAATCCACAATCTCTTTAGACGTCATAAATGCGAAATATCACATACTTCGTATTTCATATCTAGTTATATGAATTCCACACATTGCATCACATTCCAGATAAATAGACAGTATTAAAGTTTTTCGAACGAATGATCAAATGCCCAAAATTCCCTAAAGCTCAACACTTGAGCGGAGTTCAAAAAATCCGGAGTGTGTCACAGTAGTAGCGGTCCAGCCGTAGAAGGGTCAAGCCAACGCCTCACATGTGGCACGCCGTACTGCCCCAAACCCTAAGGTTCAAAGGGCAGTTCAAGACGGTCACATAATCGAGTTAAGGTTTGTTGTCTTCTAGAGGGTCCACCACAAAACTTGCACGTATTTCCGAAAGATTTAAACCCCGTGAAAAGTGAGCAAACGACACTCGTTCGAACAATTCAATACTTTCTAATTATCCGGAAAAACATGAAGTTAAAATTCCGATCGAATCAATGAAATCAAAACCATCCCCAGAACATTCAGCACATGAATCAGATTAAACATACCGAAAACAATATACAAGAAGGTATAGGAATTACTGTGTGAATAAGAAGCTATGAAGCCTATGTATGGCCGCGGAGCCGCGACCCAAGCAAGGATTGGCCGCGATTCCGCTGCGGCTTGTACTGCTCATGGCTTCGTATTTCACAATTTTTCTTATATTTTCCTGCTGTATTTTTTAAGTATTTTTAATTCTGGAAAAACCACAGTTTCAAAAATTGTCCAGAGAGGGTTCTAAAAAACCGTATTTTGGTTCGATCGGAGTTTATACTTCGTTAAAGTGTCGCCTAATGTTCTAGGTCGGCTCTGATACCAATGTTAGGTTTACCTAGCATCCTATGAAAGGTTTGGAAGCATCACATGCCACAAAGATTAAGTTTTTAGAGTGCTAAGTGAACACACAAAGAATTAATCCTAGAAAATTAGGGTTTCATAACTTTAATCAACATCACAAGCAACAAAGGCTAGGGTTTTGAGAGTACAACCTTTGTAGCTCCCTACGCTAGACTCCTTGGCCACTTGAAGGTTGGAGAAGGGTTCGCTTGAGGTCTTCTAGTGTCCACGACGATCCACCCGAAGCTCCTTTGTCCAAGCTTGCAACTTCACTTGATCAAGAGAAAGAAATGAAGCTAACACTCTAAACAAGTGGGCAAGACTTGTGTAGAATGATATTGTGGTGGCTTTTCTCACTTCAAAATCCTAACTTGGTGAGTAATTTGCTCACTAGAGAAATCTATAGAGCAAAAGAAGAAGGAGGAGGAAGATGATGGCCTTTTTAGAACAAGAGAAAAGATAATCTCTTATAAAAAATGAAAAATATATGTATATATATTTTTCACCCTTCATCTCAAACCATGGTTATATCATATGGATATTTATTTCACTTGAGTTAAAACAAAAGAGGAAGATTAACTCTTGGTTAATAAGTAGGTGAGCATGGTTAGTTGAAGAAGAATGTAGAAACCATGTATTAATCTTTATCTTTTCTTTTGTTTTAAAACAAATGCAAATAAATATATATCCATATATATAAACATAGTGTGTGATTCTTATATAGCCATCATTTTCTATGTATATACAACCATGAAGGATGATGTATGTATGTATGTGTGCATGCACATCCATATGTGCATGAATCAAGAAAGAATGCATACATGCATGCATACATCCAAAAATACAAGAAAGGATTTCTAGTGAGAAACTAATGGTTAAATGATAAATCAACACATGATTTATCAATCCGGCCATATCACATACGACCCAATCAAAAGCAATCCGTCCGATTAAAATACGGTATCTCATATGCGCATTTTAACCGGGTCCATGCGCATATCGCATACGCGCACCATAACGTTTCGCCTGGACTGGGTAACTCTTTTGTGGGACTCTAAGACTCATCAATACACCGGCAGTGGGTGATGATCATATCAAGCACCCCCAAGCCGTAAGCGGTCAGCTAAATGCAACGGCGACCCGGGTATTGAGCGATCAGAAGAAAACAAGCGAACCTGCCACAACTCCCGTCGAGCTAACCGGCAACACTACCGTACAGTCCGGTCTCTTCGTCAGATATGCTGCGTATCGAGCCTAGGGATGGTCACGTCGACCCCAATAACTCAATAAGTCGTGCCGGTGAATGGTCTATAACAGATCGAGAAACTACTGATAACACTTATCAGTAAATCTCAGCAGCCCTGGCCAGGGACTTACTGATATAACCAGTCGAGCACAGCACGGCATCAACTCCCAATACCGGGAGAGACGAAACCCCTCCTATCGCTCATCGCCTTCATATGTCTCGGGACTGTACCCAACGGCCACCTGTTTGCATGACTCGGTAGAGCCGTGGTAGGGTGGTAATCAAAGTACAGTGGGAGAGCACAAAAGACTCTATGACGATCTCGGGTCTATAGACTAACCTGCACCAGTGTCACCTGAGAACTGCTATCCGACGATAGATATAATTCCATATAGGAGTTCTCGGTGAGTCCGTCCAGTGTATCCAGTCAACACTGAGCACCCGTATATGATCTCGATGTCAAACATCGATGAATGTGGGAACATTCATCGCCCATCGTATGGGTCTAGTATCATATACGCTAGTCTACTCTGGTATATCAATGCCCCGTCTCGATATACCTAGGACTAGGGACATTCCAGGATATGCTTATAAACTACAGATGTCTCACTAGTATGATCTGCATCATAATCACAGTAGTCAAGCCGATATCCTCAGGGCTTTATCAGCATGTATGAATGAATAAAAGCATGATCAAATCAACATGTCAGATAAAGAAAAACCAGATAGCATACTATCATGTCGAGCAAGAATGTACACTGAATATATATATACATGTACAAATACATCCACTATCATATAATGGCCTCTAGGGCATACATATATCCAACAGTTTTCTTCCTTCCTTACCGTTCGGCACCAGCCTTTGGTTTGGAAGAAGACTATCCAATAAGCATAATAGGTGTACTCTCGTAATCCTAGGAGTACTCGCAACCTGAGAGAAGGTGATGATAAAAGACAACTGAATAATCCTTATTCCTATTTCTCCTGAACCAGAATCCATCCTCGAAAAAGTTCCTTCGAGTTCGTATATAACCATACGATGGATTAATCCAATGGAATTGGATGTTCGTAGTGATACGGGGTGTTCTGGAGAAATTCAAAGGTGAAGTAGGAGTGGCGATGAAATACGTGGTTTGGTCGTGAATCATAGCAGTCGCATTTTACTTTGCCCTCTTTCTAATCCCTTTATTTGTCTTTACTTATTACCTTCTGTACACTTCATTTAGGCTAATTGGTTTTCTTCATTCCCTACCTTTCGGCACCTGCCTATGGTTTGGAAGAAGACTATCCAATAAGCGTAATAGGTGTACAGTCTCCTAATCCTAGGAGCCCTTGTTGGAGATAGTGCCCTCAGAGTCAATTATTGGATCACAGGCACGTGATTGCAATGATTGATGGAGGCCCTATCCCGGTAGGACAGTCTTACTCGAGATGATAGTATGCTATCTGGTTTACCTTTATCATCGTGTACTGCTTTAGGTGACCTGACAAGTCGCTATTACACGTTGGTAGAGCCCCTAGGATTCTTGCTTGACCACCAGCAGTATGAGGGCGATCATATAAGTGGGAGCTGGGGGTCTATAAGCATATCCTTAAAAGGTCCCTAGTCGTGCGAGTTTCGAGACAGGGCATTGATACTCCAGAGTAGACTAGTGTATACAATCGAGACCCCGACGAGGGGCGGTGGCCGGTCTCACAAGCCACTGGTGTCAGTTGGTTCACCTAAGATGTATACAGGTGCTCATTGGGTTATGAGTACACCGGACAGGACTCGCCGGGAACATGCCAGTTGGTCATATACCAGACGTCAGATGGCAGTTCCCAGGTGACATGTGTACAGGTTAGTTCATCGACCTGGGGATCGTCATTTGTCTTGTGTGAGTTCCCACTGTACTTTGATTACTACCCTACCACGGCTCAAAGGAGTCGTGCAAACAGGTTTTAGTTGGGTACAGTCCTGAGCCACATGGAGGCAGTGAGCGTATCTTCAGGGGTTCGTCTCTCCCGGTATTGGGGGTGAGGTCGCGCTGTGTCTAGGAGAGCAATTACACGAAGCCCTCGGCCGAGGCAAGGAGATTTACTGGTAGGTATTCCAGTAGTATCTCAGGGTGTTCTGGGCTACACTCCAACACGACTTGTACCGCTTTTGGGGGTCTGACTTTTACCAACCCCCTAGGCCCGCCATGCGATGCTCATAGACGAACGGACCGGACTGTACGGATATTGTCACTGACAGGCTCAGTAGGGTTGTCAGGCTGAGTTCGCTCACAGACGTCCCTTGTAGTCAATACCCGGTAGCCCGTTACGTGTTGGCTTATACCTCTGACGTGCTAGTGGTTAAATCCACAACCAAGGTGTTGACGAGTCTTTAGAGTCCCCCACATTCTGTTACTCAGCTTTCGGGCGAAAGGTTGTAGTGGCCGTATGGAGATATGGCAAGGTCCGATCAGATACGTGCGGTATTGCACGGATCAGGATCGGACAGTTTGTACTATAGGCCGTATGGAAATATGGCAGGGTTCGATCAGATACGTGCGGTATTGCACGGATCAGGATCGAACGGATATTACTAGCCGGTTTTGGTTTAAGCCGGATCCTAGTATAGTACAGTGTAGATTTTGTCTCATTGCATTTGTATTTCGGTCGAAATACAGATGCGGGTGTGTATGCACAGTATCGGGATTTTCCTGTAATTTATTACGGGACCAGTTTTCTGGAGTTGCCAGTTTGCTTTTAGTTTCGGCCGATTTCCTTTGTATCGTTCATTGGCCGAAGATTGGTGGAGGAGGGCTTATTTGCATTGTTGCAAATAGGCATTTGTGGAGGGGGTCTTTGCATTTTGTTGTATCATGATAGCTTTTCCTTGACCTTGACTTCTAGCTTTATCATGATGGCTTGACTTTGTAGACAATCATGGTTGTTGATGATTGTTGGTTGAGTATTGGTTTTGGGAGTGATCATTGTTTCTCATCATCACTTGCTTTTCAACCACCTCTTTGTCTTGACTCTCTCTCTTGCATGATAGATGAGAATTGCTCCCATTATCTTTGAATACACCACACTTTCATTCTCCCCACTCACCATAAAAGTGGTCGGCCTCTTGAGGGGTGGGGCTATCCCAAATTTATGTGATGGGTTTTTGCTTCATTTGATGCTCCAAAAATCCCCAAGTCCCTCCACATTGTTCTTGTATCATCCCCCCACCAAAATGGCACCTCCATGAACCCCAAATGAGACTTGAGCTCTACTATACATTCTACAGCAATTCTTGGGCACGTCGACTAGCCAGCTTCGTGCCCGAGTTGCCTCGGCATTGAGGTGGGAGCCCGTAAAAGAAGTAGGCGATGTGGTGCACTTCTGGCGACGAGGAGGAGACGGGACATTCCGCAGGAGATTGGGATGACGACGAGAAGACCGGAGGACTCGGATCTGTCGGTATATCTCTCTTCCCTTTCTTGTAGATAGCTAGGACTAGTTAGTGGTTCGATCCGGGTATTAGTGCGCGGCGGTTTGCCAGTCCAAGAAAATTAAAGTTTATCACCGCTTCCGCATTTGGCCATCGGATTGACGGCCGGGGCGCCGCCGTGCACTTACAGCCCTCACAACCTGAGAGAAGGTAAAAAGAAAAGACAAATGAATAGTCCTATTCTTTTTCTCTAGAACCAGAATCCATCCCCGAAAAAGTTCCTTCGTGTTCGTATATAACCATACGATGGATTTATCCAATGGAAGTGGATACACGTAGTGATACGAAGTGTTCTAGAGAAAAGCAAAAGGTAAAAGAAGGAGTGGCAATGATGTATGCAACTTGGACAATCCAAAAGCCAGTGTTTTTAAGTAAGTTCGGTTAACTTGGTCACTGAGTCATAGTCTATGGTTGGGGCATGGTAGATGCCAAAGAGAGAGAGAAAAGAAACACTTGGCGTGCACTCTAACCTAGATCAGAATGGATAATCACTTTATCTAATCTGGATGGCTCCCACTGTTTCCTCAAATTCTCCTCCAAACCTAAAAAGAGAATTAGTCGGAATCACCCGAGGAGTAATCCTACTCATCAGTGGGAATCGGGATCCAACTATCATCGCATGATAACTTGATGGAAGCCACTCAAGTTACCACACTCCAGAAGGTATGCGCAAGCCTGGCAACTTTCCTGTATATTTGAAACTCCCGATATGATTTTTACCCCAAGCGGTTTATGACCTTGACTAAGTCAACAAACCATAAACCGCTAGTCAAGTTCAACCCGTCATTATCCTGGATTGCATTAAACCCACCCGCACGTGCCCTTGACTAGGTCAACAAGGCCGCACGACTGTCCTAACCAATCGCATTTAAAAATGCAACAAACAAGCACTACTTAGCTACCAAACACTACGTCTTGACTAGGTCAACAAACGCAGTACGAATACTAAGCAATACTTGTAAGAAATGACAGACGGCTACGGATGGTTTTTGGCGAAAAACCTTTAACGTAATGAACTTGATCTCGTTGAAGGAATCCAAGTGGTTTTACAAAAGTATAGTGGCGAAAACTTTTGCTAAAGAGGTCACTCCCGGTGAGGGGATCTCGGCTCTTTCCCCGTCAAATGACGTGCAGGATATTCCAAACTGAATACCACGATGCAAAGCAAAAAGTAAACGACTATAATGAAGTTATAACGCTGACGCAAACTTTTACTCAAGGGGTCACTCCCGATGAAGGGATCTCGGCCCTTGCCCCGTCGAATGAGGTGCAGGATATTCCAAACTGAATACCACGATGCAAAGCAAAAGCGTACGTCTGTAATGTCAGTTTTTTAAAAATCTTGGTTCCAACAACATCATATATATATAGGTTTGTTTTCCTTGTATTGATAAGAATCAACACAGTCCCATCAATTAATCACACCAGAAAAGAACGAAAATAAAATGTACGTATATGCCATCCGCATTCGCCACTGGGTCCCGTCATCACCCGTTTGGTTACTTAACTAACGACAGAGCGGGGACTGGGCTAGCGCGGGTGCAAAACATATACAACATCTACTAGTATATATAAATATATATAACAATCGTCCCAGGCATGATAAATGCAACATCACAGAAAAGTAATAAGCATCACAGAACAATACAGATAATCTGGGAGCCCCGGGTTTCCTTCGAGCCACAACTGAAAACCCGACGTTCCCCTGGTCGTGTGGATAGCTTGTGCAATGAACTCCTAGACCCCTACGAGCGTGGCAAGTTACCCGCCAAAACCTGAAGCGAGGAAGCCCCCTTCAGCAAAGTGAATGGACCACTCAGCACTTCACGGAATCCGGTAACTTGAGCACCCCTCCTTGGGTCAACCTGTACCCTCTACGAGTGCGGCAAATAGACCGCCAATTCTAGAGTGAAGCCCCATCCGTCTCAATGCCATGAGATGCGGGCCCGTTACCCTCTAGAACCCGGCTATCCGTGCACCCCACTGCGGGGTAATCCTAGTACAGAAAAGAAAATAATATACAAGGGTGACATCGACCTCAACCCGGTCGTGCCCCAAAAGAATAATATACAAACAGGCAGTGACGGCAGTCCACATGTCGGACGCTCGCCCCGCAATATCAAATGTACAAATAAATCCGAACTGCACTACCATTGCACACAAGCTATCCACCACGACAATCCGTAACATCACAGTACAACACAGAACATCAATGTGAATGTCACGTTCACAAACCCGTGTAAAAGGACTATAGCGATTAGACAAGGTTTACCGATCAAATGACATTCACGGTCATAGATAGAAATGTAAAGTACTTAAAAATTACACAGTTAAAATTTCGATCGACTAAATTTATCAGCAAAGGCCCCAAAAGCAAATCCAGTACCCAAAAAATTCTGGGCCAAAACCACATATCACAAAAAGTCACAATTCAATGTTCTGAGCTACAGGAAAAATTTCATGGCCCGTCGCTACTAAACGGCCGCGGAACCGCCGCCAATAGGGGGTAAGTGCGGCGGTTACACGGCGCTTTAGAGGCTTTAGGAGCCCAAATTTTTTCTGCATTCATGAAATCGCCTGCACGGATTTTTAAGCTACTGGAAATAATTTTTGGAGCACTTACAGAAATCGACAGAAACTAGGAAAATCGGAAAATTGTTTTCGAAATTTTGATCGATCAAGATTTTAAGCTTGTGCAAACTAGCTTGTAGGGGTTAATGGGTGGCTCTGATACCATTTTTGGGTAGTGGGAGCGCCCCGGCCATCGAACCGTGGCCAAATGCGGAACAAAAATTTCTTAAAACCCGGCGCTACCATTACCCGTTTTGCAAGATCGAAACCATTAACCCTAAAACTAGCAATCTAATAAAAGGAGATAGAATGGTTATACCTAATGGAACTATGTCCTTCGGTTCTTCATCCATTTCCAAGCTCCTAGGAATGTTGCGGATTGACTTTGGTCGCCGGTCTTCCTCCATCTCCGATAATCCACCCGAGGGATGTAATTCCGGCTCTAGCTCCACGCCAATATACTAGTGAAGCAACTAGGGTCTCTAGGATGCTACCCTAGAGAGCCTAGGATGTAGTGTAGATGTATTCTTAGTGTTTGCTATCTCATATCTTGAAAGTGGAAGCAAAATGTAAAAGCATGAGGAGGATGAAGCTAATGGTGAGGGAGGAGCTCTCATAAAACTCAAGAGAAGAAAACCTAGCATTCTTCAAAAATGAAGACTTAGGAAAGAGAAAATGAAGCATCCATAGTTTTGTAAAATCCAATTTTTCATTTTAAAAATCCTACCATGCTTGAATAGTGCACCCAAATGAATTAATAATTCATTTGTGAGCACTATTCCAAGCATGGTTCTCACCATTCCTCTTTATGCCATTTTCCACCTCATTTATCCATTTTAATAAAATGGTCAAATCCAAAAAAGAAGTGGCACCTCTAGAATGTTATCCGGTAAAAAATACGGATTACATTCTACAGTATATACATACTTTTATCCGTACCGAAATACGAATACCAAAGAGATAGAAAAACACAAAGAATATAATACTAGAATATACGTACCGAAATACATATACGTAAATTATTAAATCAATACCTGATTTAATAATCCGGCTCAGACCCGAGCCGGCTAGTATTATCAACTGTCCGATCGACAGTCCGAGTACTATGTGCATCAATCGATCGGAACCCTACACGTATCCAATACGGCTACTACATCATTTCGCCAGAACCAGGGAAACCCTCTGTGTGGGACTCTAAAGACTCGTCAATACGCTGGCAGTGGGTTTAACCACAAGCACGTCAGCGGCACTAGCTATACGTAACGGCTACCCAGGTATTGAGCGAAAGGGAGGCCGACGAGCAAACTTATCTGAACCCCTACTGAGCCTGTCAGTGACAATATCCGTACAATCCGGTATGTTCGTCTAAGAGTATCGCATATCGAGTCTAGGGGGGTGCATAAAGTCAGACCCCTAACAACGCGATAATTCGTGTCGGTATAAAACCCATCACTGCCTGAGAAACTATCGATCCTGGATCGGTAGTTCTCACACACCCCGACCGAGGATTTCTAGTGATGGCCACCCATGCACTGCGCGACATCAACCCCCAATACCGGGAGAGACGAATCCCCGACGATCCGCTCACTGCCTCCATGTGGCTCGGGACTGTACCCAACTAAAACCTGTTTGCACGACTCCTTTGAGCCGTGGTAGGGTAGTAGTCAAAGCACAGTGGGAACTCACACGAGACAAATGATGATCTCAGTTCGATAGAGTAACCTGTACACATGTCACCAGGGAACTGCTATCTGACTATAGGTATAATACCAACTAGCATATTTCCGGCGAGTCTGTCCAGTGTACTCATAACCCAATGAGCACCTGCATACTATCTTAGGTGAACAACTGACACCAATGGCTTGTGAGACCGGCCACCGCCCCTCGTCAGGGTCTAGATAAGTATACACCAGTCTACACTGGAGTATCGATGCCCAGTCTCGATACTCCAACGACTAGGGACATTTAAGGATGTGCTTATAGACCCCCAGCTCCCACGTATGTGATCGCCATCACAATACTGGCAATCAAGCAAGAATCCTATGGGCTTTATCAACATATGATGATAAAGACATACCAGATAGCATACTATCATCTCGAGTAAGACTGTTTTATCGGTATAGGTCCTCGCTCAATCATCATGATCACCTACCTGCGACTATGATAATTTCCTTGAGAGCACTATAGCCAACAATAGGAACCGTTAACGGATGTGCTTGTAGACTACACAAGTCCCAGTAGTATGATCTGCATCATAGTCCTGGTAGTCAAGCAAACAGCCTAAGGTCTTTATCAACATGTATCAGTGAGACGGTATAATAATACAAGTGTACATGTTAAGATAAAGAGCAACCAGATAGCATACTATCATGTCGAGCAAGAAAGTCATCTATATATATGGCCAAGCATCCACTATATCATACAATAATGGCCTCTAGGGCATACATATTCCTAACACCCATGTTAAATATCATTTATATAATAAATTAAATGTTCTAATACATATATGGTTTGGTATAATATTTGCTTTCATGTATATGGTAGTTATAATTCCTTGCATATGGTCATGAATGAATATTTCATATCAGTAGTTTATGAGAACGTATGAATCGTATCATAACATATTGCATAAAAAAATGAAGTTACGAATATATGCTATGATTTCTTTATTCTCACATATGACATATCAATATGTTTACCTTCAAAATAATTTTTAGAAATTAATTCACTTCTCGAAATCCTAGGAAAAATTAGGATGAATACTAGATATAATTTCAGGTCTACAATAAAAAATTTATATCGAATCAAACAATGGTTTGAGACTTATGATACTTTTAGTCACTGTTTTTCTGAAATCTGAAATCTGCTTTTATCGGTCAAGTTTTAAGACACATAGCTTGGTCTACAAATATCCAAATTGAGCAAATTCAGATGTTTTAGATATCTACATCGAAATTCCTAAACTTTCTTTGTTATACTAATTTCCAGAAAATCAACTTAAAATATAAAAAATTGCGTTACAAAATTAAGTGACTAATATGGACAGAATCTGTCCTGATTCGCACAATTTTTTTTAAATATGACATAACTTGAGTTATTGATATCCGTTCGTAACAAAATTTAGATGTATAGATGCAAAACAAAAAAACCTAGAATTTACTATATACTTGGTGACCCAGAAATCCATAGAATGGCCTGATATATGTCCGATAATACACCACATTGTGGCTGTCCAGAAATCAGAATTTTTGTTTTAAACATTGACGTTAAAATGACCATAACTAGAACTTCAGAAATCCAAATCGCACCGAACTTAGTTGTTTGGATAAGTACTCTGAAAAAACTACAAATTTCTAATAATTTTCGAAACCTGAAAACCTACAGAAACTAACTCAAACTGTGTTTTTAAAATGTGTGATGTGCTGGATAGATTCTGATCTGTTATGTACGACGATACGAAACGGGTATATTTCACAAACCAGTTGTTGTATTGTAGCACCTTAGAATGTGATTAGTGGCTAATTATACCTAAATAAATGGTTTTTAGTAAAAAGTTTACCAAATTGATTTTCAAATATTTTATCAAAATTAATTAATATTTTATTAGAATTTATTTAGCCTTGCACAAACTTGTGCATGTAAACTAGGGTTGAATTGGGGTTAAACCATGATTAGCAACAATGGTGAACTAACCACTTTGTTAAGCCACTTTGGTTTTTATTAAGTGTTTTGGGGTCAATTGTTTTTTTTTTTAAATAGAAATAATTTGAAATGTAGGGTGTTGACTTGGTGAGGGGGAGAGAGAGAGAGAGAATGGCATCATGGCATGAGCCATGCCTTCATTAAATGAGGTGAGAGGGGGGGTTTGACTCTCTTATTCCCTCATTTCTTTTTCAAAAACACTCATTCCTCACATCTCTCCCTCTCACTTACACACACACAGCTGCAGCAACAGCAGCAGCAACAGCAGCAGCAGTGGAAGCAAGGCGGCAGCAGCAACACAGCAACAACAGCAGCACCAAGGCGGCAGCAGCCACACCAACAGCAACAACACGACACCAGCAGCAGTAGCAGCACCAACAGCAACAGCATCAACAGCATCAGCACAGCAGCAGTAGCAGACAGCGGTAGCTCCTTCCATTCTTCTCCTCCTCCCTTTTCCTGCTTCTTAGGATCTATTGAGGTATATTTCTTAAACCCAACTCCTTGTTGCTAAGTTTATGTGTTGTTTAATGCTTCGGTTAGTGGTTATGGTGGTTATTAGTGCTAGATTTGTGTTTTGATGTAAGATCTAGTTAAGTTAGAGTTTTTATAGCCTAGTGAACCTAATTAAGTGATAGTATTGCTGTTTGAACCCATTAGTTTCACTAGATTTAGCTAGATCGCCTTAAGTCGCAAAACTTGGAGTTTTAAAATACGGTTTTGATAATGTGTAGGATATTGAGATCTGATGTATCTTTGCTCATTTACTAGCTTAGCAAACAACTTCAGAATAGTGTGCAGGCAGTATAGGCTAGTGTTGTGAAATCCGAGCCCACCCCCTCCCCAAAAATCCGGCGACCCTCCCCCATATTCCGGCGTCACCGGCCCCCTGTTGATATGGCTGTTGGTGCTTTGTGTAGGGGGTGTCCGTGGGGATTTTTCTGAGGTTGTATTGTTTAGTTCTTGGGGTTTAGCAGTGGGTGAAATCTGGGTATGTTTAGCTAAGTTTTAGTGTTTTGTGGACTTTGACGTTAAAATTAGTGGTTTGGTTGGAGACTAGGATGATTCAGGATGGTTTAAGGTTAGACTAGCTCATTTATATGCTGTTGGTATCACTAGATCCCTGTAAACTCACCTAATTCCACAAAATACCCTATTGTTGCAATTTAGTGTTTTGAAACGTTTTTAAGCTAAACCCGTTTAATACATAGAATCTGCTGTTACAAGGGTAATAATTTTAATAAACAAACATATACACTAGGCTATGAATTATGTTAGGACCCTAGCGTAGATATCTGGACCCCACCCACCGGTTTGGGCCGGTATGATACCCCCTTTCCGCCGGCCCAATGGTTGGGTTTGGTGTTGGATTTTGGCAAGTAGATGTCTGTAGGTTTCGTGAAGGGTTTGGCCTTGTTTGATTTTCTTGCTTTTGCTCCAGATGAAATCTGGGACCGTTTACCTATATTTTAGCGTAGCGGGGCTTGCGCGACATGTACGATGCATGTTGAGTTGGTTTGCTGTGTATCACAGCGTGTCGCTGTGTGCCACAGCGTGTCGCGTTGGGTTTTGGCGTATGCACACACGTTATGTATACACGCGCGTTTAGTTCGCGACGCGAGTTTCTCGTTTGAGTTCGATATCGCGTTTTTGCGAGATAATTGCTTATATGGATTCTTTGTGTGAATTCTAGGTTCGCAGGCGGGTACTTCGGACGCCGCAAAGAAGGGGAAGCAAGCGGTCGGTTACGCTTATCACGTGACCAGGTGAGTAGATTTAACATCTACGGGGAAATCGCCCGTACGGCGTTAAGCGTCAGGGCGTGATAGGATATTTTAGTCATATATATATATATTCATATATACTATTGTAGCATACCACCTTTGTTGCATATAGAATGGTAGTTATATGACACTGCACTGTAACTAACGGTTCAAGCTGCACGAGCACTATTTGTATGTTACACTCACACCGTTAGTGATTGCCATGACACTCGCACTATAGGATTGCTACGAACCATACATCATTTGATTACCACATCGTTGATGATTAAACATGTTTCTATCACATATTGCGCACGTTCATATTGTATATTTGCATTGATGCACACATACTTTGACATATCTATACTTGCGGATATGCACACTGTATATTCATACCAGTGCATACGTATATTGATATCTTCATACTTGCGCATATGCACACTGTATATTCATACTAGTGTACATATACATTGGCACACTCATATTCGCGTATATATCCATTTGCACATCCATACCCATATACATACATATGTTACATACATGGATGATATTGATTTAACTCAAAATATAGGGACCGCATGAGATATTTTCAAAACTGAATCCTTTTAAAAGAGCGGTATTCCCTTTTTACTCTTAGTGCCATACGACACATTGCATTGATTTACGCATTGAGTTTTGGGTTCATGTGATTTCTGGGATTTATGAACTATGGTATTATTTTAAGAAAATAAGCATTGTTTTAAAAACCCGGTTTCTCTTGATATGATATTTCAGTGCGTCCACCATGCGTTTTCTTGGTTCTGAGATGTACGACATGTGAAACCCGATTCTAGGAGGAGGACGATCCGTTTGCGGGTACATGGTGGACCCGGTATGGTACCCCGGGGCGAGATAGAGATTTCGTGTGGATGACGATGAGCTTGGCAGAGGGACTACTACCTACCGGTGATTGGTTGGACCTGGCGGTTATCCGGAGGATACTGACCAGAGTCAATAGATGGATACGGGACGACCCGTACTGTCGGGGCCGAGGGCCGATTCCGCAGACGGAGCCCGTGGGCCGATCCGGACTGACGAAGCCCGATACATGAGGATTTGCGTGTCGATACTGGACACGATTATTTATGATATTTTGAGTGCCGATGTTGGGCACTCACGATTCTATGAAATTTACAGGATTGAGGGCCGATGAGGGTGACGGCACCTGAGTTTTTCTGGGATTTGGGTGTATTGATGGACACCGGTTATTTTCCACGTTGACATTCCGTGTAGATGTTATTTATTCCCATGCTCAGCATTCAGTGTTATACATCTCATCATGTATCTGTAGTACCTGTTAGAGTACACTTGCTATGCACGATTATTGCATACCCTGCTCATCATATAGAGATGTTATTAGATCGCACTTGTTGCATGATTATTGCGCATCCAGCTCATCATATAGATGTTATCTGTTGGCATAGGTTAGAGTATCGCAGTACGTGCATACTCGCGATTACCTTTATATGTTATCTATTATTCATGAGTTGGCAACTCACCCCCGTTGTGCCACAGTGTTTGAAGGTTGCCCCTCGGAGTAGTCGCGGCGGGCTGCATTCTTGCATCTTTTGATACAGATACCACTGCAGTTGGCGTGTTAGCCCTTTTGCTGTTAGGTGGGTTTTGTACGGTATCTATTTATTTTTCCAGTTGTATACATCATTGCATCTAGTATTCTCCATCTACAACTTATGTATTGACTTAGAGACCGGTTATGAGGACGATGTATATTATTTGTACTCTGGTGTCGAGCTCGTTGTGAGCCGACTTTATTTATGCAGTTTTATATTTCATGTTGTCCTCACTTATGTTTAATCATTCTTCGCTACGGCATCGTATATTATCATTGTGGTGGTTGTTTCAGCCATTGAGCATGATTTCTCCCGTTTGGGATGCTTATTTCTTATTGTATATCATCTTACTCATATGCCTTGTACCCGATTTTGGGGCTAGTTTTTACAAAGGAAATGCTGCCAAAATTTTTAAGATTATAACTTGAACTTTAAAGAATTTTACTAAATTACTTAAGGTTTTCTAAACGTTTTAACAAATGTTTCTATGAAATGTTTGAACACTCAATACTTTTAATGGTTTTGATTTCTGGGTTTCGGCTTACTTAGTCACGTTACGCCTGTAGACGTTACGCGGTTAAGTGCCGGTCACGGGCCGAACTTTGGGTCGTGACAAAGTTGGTATCAGAGCGTAGGTTTTACCTTCGGAGTGTAGGATAACCCTGGTACGATGGAGTAGGTAGCTGAAGCAGAGTGGCGTAGCGTGTGTATGTTCCGCGGCATATTCACGACACGGTACTCCACCTAAGCGACCTTAGGACTTATTGAATGGAATTCCTTCATGATTATATACAATCTTGTGATTCGATTTCCGTATCCTTATCGAATCCTATTTTCTTTTCATCCATTATGCCGCCAAAGACTACGAGGGCGCAGAGAGCAGCCGCGAGAGCCGAGATTCGAGTTGAATCGTCCGAGACGAGGACCGATCCGGGTAGTACACCTGTTGTACCAGAGCAGGTCTTCCTCCTATGACCTGGACAGAGTTTGTGACAGTATTCCTTGCCCACTTCCTTCCACAAAGTGTCAGAGATTCTAGGGCGCGCAGGTTCGAGTCCTTACGCCAGACGCCAGAGATGACAGTGGCAGAGTACGATGTACTGTTTACCGAGCTATCAGTTTATACCCCATACTTAGTGGCTACGGAGGAGATGCGAGTCAAGAGGTTTGTTCGAGGCTTGCTCACCCCATTGTTCCTTGCGATCAGAGCACAACGTTGCGAGACTTATGCCGCAGCTGTAGATGCAGCCTTATTAGTAGAGGAGCGCCTTGCCGAGACTTAGGTAGTTCCGGGACCGAAGAAAGTTCGCACTGACGTGTCTTCTCAAAGGCAGATGGGTAGGCGCCAAGGCAGACCCCATCTAGGACATGATGACGACAGAGGTTCGAGACGAGGACGGTTATACAGCACCTATCCACAGGGCCGGCAGACACCGTCTGGATGTTTTCGGTGCGGGAGCACTTATCATCAGGTTCGAGACTATCCAGAGCCACGTGAGGGAGAGACTGCCATACCGCATGTCACACTTCCATCTTCCCCACCCCAGAGGGCGTTGCCTATTGTACCTACTGTTGCTCCGCGTCAGACTCATGCACAGAGAGGCCGTGGTCGCGGAGGGCTTATTCCTAGAGGACGAGGTGGCCGAGGCAGAGGACAGCCAGCTACCGATAGAGTACATCCAGTTGCTAGTAGGGGACCGCCAATCGCAGGTAGAGGACAGGCACGGGTTTTCGTGTTGACGCATCAGGACACGCAGGCATCCAATGCAGTGGTCTCAGGTACCCTATCAGTATGTTATGTTGACGCACACGTGTTGTTTGATCCCGGATCCACGCACTCATACGTTTCCACACACTTCGTGCCGAGTTTGGGTAGAGAGTCTGGTTTGCTTGACCAGCCGCTTATTGTGACCACCCCTATGGGCGAGTCGTTTATTGCTAGACACGTGTTCCGATCCTGTGTTGTCCGTATTAGCGAGAAAGAGTTGCATGTCGACTTAATCCTTCTTGAGATGTTGGACTTCGACGTTCTTTTGGGCATGGATTGGTTAGTCACGTGCTATGCGTCTGTAAACTGCCGCGAGAAGACAGTTAGATTTTGTTTTCCCGGGGAGTCGGCTTTTGTTATGCAGGGGGACTGTTGTGCCACACCTCACAGTTTGATTTCTTCTCTTCGTGCTGGACAGCTGTTGAGGAAGGGATGTCAGGGATTCCTAGCCTATGATTGTGATACTAGATCTACAGATGTTCCGTTGGACCAGATTCCGATTGTTTGTGAGTTCCCTGATGTTTTCCCTGATGAGCTTCCCGGGCTAACGCCTGAGCGCGATATTGCTTTCTGTATTGATTTGATTCCAGGCACAGGGCCTATTTCTATACCGCCTTATCGGATGGCCCCGGCGGAGCTTAGAGAGTTGAAGGGTCAGTTGCAAGATTTGCTAGATAAGGGACTTATTCGACCCAGTGTTTCTCCTTGGGGTGCTCCGGTTCTGTTTGTCAAGAAGAAGGACGGCAGTTTGCATTTGTGTATCGACTACCGCCAGCTGAACAGGGTTACCGTGCAGAACAGATATCCTTTACCACACATCGACGACTTGTTCGGCCAGCTTTAGGGGGCAGGATACTTTTCGAGGATCGATTTGCGATCAGGCTACCATCAGCTGCGGGTTCGACAGGAGGATATTCCGAGAACAGCTTTCCGCACGCGCTACGGCCATTATGAGTTTTTGGTGATGTCGTTCGGACTCACCAATGCCCCGGCAGCATTTATGGACTTGATGAACCGTATTTTCAGGCCGTATCTAGATTTGTTCATCATCGTATTCATCGACGACATTTTGGTGTATTCCCGGAACCGAGAGGAGCACGAGCAACACCTGCGGATCACATTACAGATGTTGAGGGAGCACCAGCTATTCGCAAAATTCTCTAAGTGTGCATTCTGGATTGACAGCGTAGACTTCTTGGGTCACGTGATTATACGAGATGGTATATGTGTGGACTCAAAGACGATCGAGGTCGTTCAGCGTTGGCCCAGACCGACATCAGTTACTGAGATCCGCAGCTTTTTAGGACTGGCCGGCTACTACAGGCGATTTGTGCAGGACTTCTCCCGCATTGCTGCACCTTTGACCGGGTTAACCCAGAAAGGAGTTCTTTTCGATTGGACGGAGGAGTGCGAGCATAACTTTCAGCAGCTACGGACTTGTTTGACTACGGCGTCGGTGTTATCATTGCCTTCAGGATCAGGCGGATTTGTGGTCTATTGTGATGCTTCTCGAGTAGGGCTAAGGTGCGTATTGATGCAGCATGACAGGGTGATCGCGTATGCTTCGCTGCAGTTGAAGAGACATGAACAGAACTACCCCACTCACGATTTGGAGATGGCTGCAGTGGTCTTTGCACTCAAGATCTGGCGACATTACCTATACGGCGAGTCATGCTAGATATTCACTGATCACTAGAGCTTGAAATATATATTTCAGCAGTGAGACCTGAATCTTAGACAGCGTCGTTGGATGGAGCTAGTAAAGGACTACGATTGCGAGATCTTGTATCACCCGGGTAAGGATAATGTAGTGGCGG
This sequence comes from Agapanthus africanus, assembly GCA_030015575.1. Classification (NCBI taxonomy): domain Eukaryota; kingdom Viridiplantae; phylum Streptophyta; class Magnoliopsida; order Asparagales; family Amaryllidaceae; genus Agapanthus; species Agapanthus africanus. The sequence continues at coordinate 298,054,613 of CM057347.1, forward strand.
GTGCTTTGAGCAGGAGGGTAGTCTATCTTGTTTGAGCGCGGTGCAGAGCCAGTCGTCGGCAGATTGGCAGATTTTATGCGACAGCCGAGTACAGTTCGAGTTCACTCCGATCGGGGGACAGCTTGGGCATGTTCGTGCACGCCCACAGCTGTTTGACCGTATACATGAGGCACAGTACAGTGATGACTATTGTTCGGAGATCATGGCACAGATTGGACAGGGCAGATTTTCCGAGTTTGTGATCGATGATCAGGGGATACTGCGATTTGAGACTAGACTGTGCGTACCAGATGCTGAGGGACTGCGGCGTGAGATTCTTGAGGAGGCACATCGATCGGTATACAGTGTTCATTCGGGTTCCACCAAGATATACCATGATATGAGAGATGTTTACTGGTGGGACGGAATGAAGAGGGACATCGCAGACTTCATGTCTAGATGCCTGACTTGTCAACAAGTCAAGGCCGAGCACCAGAGGCCCGCAGGAGAGCTACAGCCATTACCCATTCTGGAGTGGAAATGGGAACAGATTTCGATGGATTTCGTTGTGGGTCTACCCAGAACTAGGCGAGGCTATGAATCCGTTTGGGTAATTGTGGATCATTTGACAAAAGCGGCTCACTTCCTGCAAGTGAAGACGACTTTCGGATTTGCTCAGTATGCCCAGATATACATCGACGAGATTGTACGACTGCATGGAGTCCCGACATGTATCGTGTCCGACCGAGGCACCCAGTTTACCAGCCGACTATGGCAGAAGCTTCAGGAGGCTTTGGGCACCCGTTTGAGTTTCAGCATAGCATTTCATCCGCAGACCGACGGCCAGTCAGAGCGGACTATTCAGACTCTCGAGGACATGCTCCGAGCATGCGTTTTAGACTTTGGTGGTAGCTGGGATCATCATTTACCCTTGGTGGAGTTCTCCTACAACAATAGTTTCCAGGATACTATTCAGATGGCACCTTTTGAGGCCTTGTATGGGAAGAGATGTAGATCGCCCGTCTGTTGGACAGAGCTCAGTGAGAGCATTATTTTGGGGTCACAGATCGTACAGGAGACGACCGAGAAGATTCAGCTGATTCGAGATAGGATGAGGACAGCTCAGAGTAGGCAGAAATCGTATGCTGACAGACGCCGCCGCATATTAGAGTTTGCAGTTGGCGATCACGTTTTTCTGAGGGTCTCTCCGATGAAGGGAGTGATGAGGTTTGGACGGAAGGGGAAGCTTAGCCCCAGATTCATAGGTCCCTTCGAGATCCTCGAGCGTATGGGCGCAGTAGCATATCATTTGGCTCTTCCACCCGACTTCCCAGATGTTCACCCCGTATTCCACGTGTCGATACTTCGCAGATACCTACATGACCCTTCGCACATGATTTAGCATCAGACCGTTCAGCTCGAGCGTGATCTTTCGTTCATCGAGCAGCCAGTCGTGATATTGGACCGGCAGGTGAAGAAACTTCGATCGAGGGTCTTACCATCTGTGAAGGTGCTTTGGCGCAGCCCGAATGGTAACGAGATCACTTGAGAGTCCGAGGGCGAGATGCGTACGAAATTCCCTCATCTCTTTGAAGGTACGCGTAGCTATAATTTTAAATTCGGGGACGAATTTCTTTAAGGGGGAGATTGTAGCACCTTAGGATGTGATTAGTGGCTAATTATACCTAAATAAATGGTTTTTAGTAAAAAGTTTACCAAATTGATTTTCAAATATTTTATCAAAATTAATGAATATTTTATTAGAATTTATTTAGCCTTGCATAAACTTGTGCATGTAAATTAGGGTTGAATTGGGGTTAAACCATGATTAGCAACCATGGTGAACTAACCACTTTGTTAAGCCACTTTGGTTTTTATTAAGTGTTTTGGGGTCAATTGTTTTTTTTTTAAAATAGAAATAATTTGAAATGTAGGGTGTTGACTTGGTGAGGGGGAGAAAGAGAGAGAGAGAGAGAGAGAGAATGGCATCATGGCATGAGCCATGCCTTCATTAAATGAGGTGAGAAAGAGGGGGGTTTGACTCTCTTATTCCCTCATTTCTTTTTCAAAAACACTCATTCCTCACATCTCTCCCTCTCACTTACACACACACAGCTGCAGCAGCAGCAGAAGCAACAGCAGCAGCAGTGGAAGCAAGGCAGCAGCAGCAACAACAGCAGCACCAAGGCAGCAGCAGCAGCAACAGCACCAAGGCAGCAGCAGCTCCAGCAGCAGCAGCAGCACCAACAGCAACAACCTCTGTAACACCTTAGATAGTGTTTTGTGGTTAATTATATTTTAATATATAGTTTTTAATAAAAAGTTTACCAAATCGGTTTTCAAATATTTTATCCTATTTATTGAGTATTTTATTAGAATTTTCCTAGGCTTGCACACACTTGTGCATGATAACTAGGGTTGTTTTTGGGGTTTAACCATGATTGGCAACCATGGTGGACTAAACATTTCCTTAAGCCATTTTAAGTTTTGTATTAAGCCATTTTAGGTTTTAAGTATGGATGGTTGTTTAAAACGAAAAATGAATTTAAAAGGGATTTAAATTATGGTTTAAAGTGTTGACCTTGGTGAGAGAGAAAAAGTGCATAATGGGGCATAATGGCCTTGCCATGCTTCAATTAATGAAGAGAGAGAAAGAAAAGGGGGTTGACTTGTTTATGCTATCATTCTTGCCTCCCATCCTTTTCACTCCTCTCATTTCTTTTTTCCTCACTCTCTCACTCACACACACACACACTTACCTGCAGCATCAGCAGAAGCAGCAGCCTTCAGCAACAACAGCAACTCCTTCATCAGCAGCAACAGCAGAGCTCAGCAGCAGCTCCAGCATCAGCTCCACCAGCATCATCAGCAACAGCATCATCACCATCATCAGCAGCAGCAGGAGCAGCAGGCAGCAACAGCAGTAGCAGGAGCTCCAGCGACTTGCAGCAGCTCCTTTCACTTCTTCACCTGCCTTCTAGGGTTCATTAGGGTATATTTCTTGAACCCCATTTCATGGTTTACTTAAGTTGTGTGTAGATTAGCATCGGTTTGTGTTAAATAGTTAGTTTTGTGCTAAAATGGTGATTTATGTGGAATTTTGGTTAGAATGTGATTGTGTTAGCTAACCTAGCTTACTTAAGTGTTGTTAGGGTCACCTTAACTGAGTTTAACTCTGGATTACACTAAAATACCATAGGGTTTGTGTTTTGTGCAAAATTAGCGTTTGTAAGCGATATTGTGACATTCTGTGATCTGCTATTGACCCGGGGCCTTCAGGTTAAATTTGAGAATACTGGAACATACTGATTAGGTCTAGAACACACCACCAGAATACGAACCCTCCACTCCCAATTATGGCTGCCGGTTTAATCAATCTGGCCGCAATTTGCAGCCAGGAAGAGGGGTAGGGTCTTGGGGTTTTGGGTAGGATACTCTGCAGTGTTTTCTAGTGTCTTGGCATGTCTAGTTTTGTAAGATTTGACATGTAGGAAAATCTGGGACAATATATCGTATTTCTAGTTTGTTGTGTTTGCGCGATACGCGCGATACGTGAGAGGGTTCTGTGATCCAGCGTATCGCGGCGTGTCGCGATGGTTTTAGACGCGTACACACACGATTAAGCGTATCGTGCACACGCGCATTTAGTTCGCGACGCGAGTTTCTCGTTTTGGTTCGATATCGCGTTTTGCAGAATATTTGGATTATATATGATTTTTGTGTCTTATTTGCAGGTTTGCAGGCAGGGACTACGGACACTGCTACAGGGGGGAGCAGATGGTAGGATTCACCTAGCGTGGAGCGTAGGTGAGTAGATTTAACATCTACAGGGGAACCGCCCGCATGGCGTTATGCGTCTGGGCTAGGATTCTGATTGTTCCAAAAATTATATGTTTACCGTAATCAGAAACGGCGTCGCTTTGCAGCTAGCCGGTGAATACGGGTCGATCCACAGAGATGTGTAATTTTCTGATTTGTGTTTTTACGAGTTGATTCCGATGGTGGTTTGGTTTTTTTTGATTGATTTAAAAACTAATTTATACGATATTAAAGAACTTGTTAGGATTAGATCTAAGGTGGGGTTGATAAGATTAATATAGCCACCTCTTTCAATGCCGTTTGATTAAAGCTTTTTAGAAATCATAACAATTATTAGCAAAGGGGATTAGGATGATTGGGAAGAAACAAAGTTTCTACCTCTAGATCCTTGTCCGTCCTTTCCTATTAATTGCTACAACCTTCATGGACGTTATGTATGTCCGGCCCTTTATACTACGGTTCACCGTTACCTCGTAGGTAGGGTGCCATAGGGAGCAGATCATGTGTTAGTTATATGTATGCCCTAGAGGCCATTACTGTACATTGGATGTATATTGTAGTGGATGCTGGGACATATATAGGTAGGACTTTCTTGCTCGACATGATAGTAAGCTATCTGGTTGCTCTTTATCTTAACGTGTATACTTTCTGTCTCTCTGTTACATGTTGATAAAGCCCTTAGGATGTGTACTCGACTTCCAGGACTGTGATGCAGATCATACTAGTGGGGCCTGGATAGTCCATGAGTACCTCCTTCAATGTTCCTAGTCGAGGGAATATCGAGACGGGGCATCGATATTCCAGAGTAGACTAGCGTATATCTTCTCGACCCATGCGATGGGCGATGGATGATCCCATATCCATTGGTGTTTGACATCAGAAATGGTATACGGGTGCTCAGTGGAGATTGGGTACACTGAACGGACTCGCCGAGAACTCCCAGATGGTATTATACCTCACGTCAGATGGCAGTTCTCTGGTGACACTGGTACAGCTTAGTCTGTTGACCCGAGATCATCATAGAGTCTTGTGTGTCTCCCACTGTGCTTTGATTTCCACCCTACCACGGCTCTACTGAGTCATGAAAACAGGTGGTTTTTGGGTACAGTCCTGATTCACATGGAGGCAATGAGCGATAGGAGGGGATTCGTCTCTCCCGGTATTGGGGGTTGATGTTGCGCTATGCTTGACTGGCCATAACAGGAAATCCCTGGCCAGGGTTGCAGTGATATACTGGTAAGAGTTATCAGTAGTTTCACGAATGTTATGGACCTCAAGTCGGCATGATTTATCGAGCTACTGGGGTCTGACGTTTACCACCCCTAGGCGAGATATGCGACATATCAGACGAACAGACCGGACTGTACGGTAAGTGTTACTGGTTGGATTCACAGGAGTGTGAGCGGGCTTGCTCGTCGATCTTCTGATCGCTCAATACCCGGGTGGCCGTTACGTTTAGCAGACCGCTTGCGGCTTGTGGGTGTTTGATATGATCATCACCTGCTGCCGGCGTATTGACGAGTCTTTAGAGTCCTACACAGAGGTTTCCTGGCTCAAGCGAAACGAAATAGGAGCGCATATGAGATATGTGCGGGACCGAGAATAATTCGTGTATGTGATACCGTATTCCATTCTCGCGATGAATGTATCGATTGGTTATATGCGATATAACCTAGTTGTCGAATCAAGGATTGATTCGATAAGCCGATACATTGGATACTAGCCGGTTATATGCGACATGACCGGATCATTGAATCAAGTGTTGATTTAATGATTTAATGTATAATTATATATTTGATATATTACTTTGCATTAACTGGTATTGGTTCACTTTAAATGGATTTTCTCACTTGGATTTTGCAAGTTGTATATGTGATATACTTTTGTGCACAAGATTGTATCATGTTTGATGATACATGCAAGCTTGGGTTTGTGTAAAGAATTGACCATGGTTACATGAATGGTTAGGGTTTCATTTTATTTACTTATTCATTTATTTATTCTTTTTGTTTATTTTGGAAAAAGAAAATGATAAAGAGAAAAAAGAAATGGTGGCTTAGTTTGTTTTTAGTTGAAGTTTCATGAAGCATTGACTAAGTCACCATTCTTGTCTCATCCTTAACCCTAACCATTCAAGTTAACCATGGTCCATTCTCTACAATTAACCAAGGGTTAATATATGATAAGTATTGATTTATTTATATTATTATTCGACACTTATCATATCTTCTTCTTCTTCTTCATCTTCTTCTTCCATGAAGAAAGCTTGCTACTCCAATGGCAAGTGATGAAAACTAGTGAGAAATCCAATTCTAAAGTGAACCCACATCCTATTTCTTCATCCTCTACCTCTTGCCAAGTAGTATAGGGTGTTTCCTTCATAAGTTTTCTTGACTTGGTGAAGTTGGAGCTTGATCTAGCGATGCCTCGACGTAGATCATCTTCGGCATCGTCGTCGATGACCTAGCCCGCTTTTTCTCCGATGAAGCCGACGCTAGAGCCCAAGATCCGATTTGGACAGCGAGGGGACTTCATCGCGGAGCCTAGGAGGTGGAGGACCGGATCTACAAAGGTTGTAGCCCCTTCCCTTTAGCTATATTTCCGTTTACTTGCTTGCATCGCCTTGATTTCTAGTTAACGATCCGTATTAGGGTTTGTAGGCACAAGGAATTTTTTGATTTGTGCATGTTTGATCACTTGTGAGACTCCATTAGAGTGCCTAGGAACCCTACATCATGCATGCGTGCATGAAGTTCTAGTTATGAAAATGTGTTGGCATTGAAGGAGATGAGAGATATTCCTCTCTCAATCCCTCCCTTGTTCCTAACCCTAACAAGCGAGGATTTTACTCGCTCATTAGGGGATCTTCTAAAAATGACATCTTTTTTATGTTTAATGTGTTTTGTTTAGATCTAAAATTATTACTTATCTACTGCAGATTAAAAGAACTACACTAAGTTAACTAGGGCAAAGGATATCATTACTCTACTGCAAGAATTATACTAGATAGCTAGGGCAAAAATTAAATTATAACTAAGGCAGGAATTTAAAAAATAAAGACTTACAAAAAATGATGCTCTTGATCTCCCAACAATTCTGAATTTTATTGATTGAAAAGAGGCATAGCATTTTACAGATTGTGAGTACAATTTATAAGTAAACAGGGAAGCTAGGGTTACAGATTCTCGCACACATGATTTTACAGATATGCCCATTGAAAATCCCAACACCCGCACCGACGCACCGACAGAAGAAAAATCCACCGACACGGGCGCCATATGGCTGCGGAACCGTGGCATAGGGGGGGTTTGGGCCGTGGTTCCGCGGCCCTTTGGTGGGATCACTCCACCATCTTTTCTGGGCATCATTTTGGTTGTTTGGGCTTGTTATTTATTCATCCCATTTCTCTGTTTGGCTTCTTACTCTTCTCCAGATCTTCAGTGAAGATTTGTGTTGGTCTTTTAACCGTTTCACCTTGACATGTTTAGACCTTGCGTTGCCTTGCACTTATGTGAACTGTGGTTAGTCTGGGCTTGACTAGGATCCATCTACTTGTTGGTCAAAAGTCTCTTTTCTGTATCAACTTTCGTCTTTTTCACTGTATTCGCTCCAAGAGCCTGTATCCTGTAACATGCAACAAACATGCGTCAAAAGTACCTGTTTACTTATAAAAATGAATAAAAGTGGGGCGTATGAATTGCAATATTATGATATGAACAAATACCCCCAAACTTATCCTTTTGCTCGTCCTCGAGCAAACTTATTATTTTATACTAACCTAGCCGCACTTTCGCAGGGAAACACGATTGCACTGAGCACGTGCAACAAGCCGTTAAACCTCTAGGTGTCCCTAGTAGGAGGAGTGTTGTCTCCTGAGGGTTTTCAGCAGATTACACCCACAAAATCCTATCAATTCGGTTTCTCGACTTTTTGTTCTCCAATTAGGTTTTCTAACAAGGAATTCTATTATCGTCGACCAGCAAATTATCCACCCATATTTTTCACACTTCCTCATCATTTAACTTAAGATTATATATGTTCTATAGAATTACTTAGCTTTAGGCATCTCTTAAGTTTTCCTTCTAGGGTTTTATCTCCGCTTAGGACTTTCTATCAATTCTACTAAAGATACAAGTTCTATTCTTCATTCCTTTCTCTTATCTAGACTCTAATCACATATCTCCACGTGTGTGTAAATATCACCCTTACACTTGGAAATTCAAATCAAGCAATCGTACTCTCGTCCATTGTCCAAAGCACTTATTAATTGGTGGATTTCGCTTACACATCCTTCATGCGACCGTTAATACTTCTTGAGGTACCAACAACCGATTACAAGATGCGTTAGCACTTTAAAGCGTACTTCCTAGTTTTTGCAACACCCAAGGCTTTTAGCAGTGACTCCCAAACCAGTTGGTCTAAGGCACTAGGTGATGAAGCACCCTCGCTAAATATTTTTTCTATGTTTTAGCCTTAAGTAATCACAAAACCAGTGTCCATTTTTTTCTTTCACTCTTTTTCTTTTATTTTCTTCGTACTAAGGACTTTAGACAAGAGCAATTCAAGGTCTCTTCTACTATTCCAAGTTTCAAGGTGCGTGATTGTGCAAATTGTAGGGTATATGTTTTCAGACTCTAAACTTACGCTAGGAATTATTTTTCAAACTTATACTCTAATAAAAGTTTCAATACTCTTCCTTCGTTTCGACTTAACTCAAGTAGTGAACCCAAAATTTGCCTATTTCCAAATAATCTACAAAGACATGTACTTTCTACCGTTAAACTCTAAGGAAGGTTATTTTTAGGGTTTTTAATTTACTAAGTCTAAGATCTAGTTGTTCCTAGCCAGTTAACCTATTTATCAAACTCAAGTCAATTAACCAAAATTGAATACATTAATTTTTAAAATTTTTAAAATTTTTCAATTTTTATGGGTTTTTCTTCTTTTTTTTTTTGCAAATTTTTTTTTTATCTTTAAATTTTTCAAATTTTTATGATTTTTTATATAAAGATGCAATGCAGAAATTAAATATGCAAAAGGAAAAGAAAAATATATACAATATGCAATGCAAAAGATGATAACTATATACACTGCCCTCTCCCCCAAACTTGAGCAAAGCAGTGCCCTCACTGCCCGGCCCCACGTCGCGCTCGTGAGCGTGAACGTGATCGTTCCCCTCTAGCCAACAGGGTTTGAATACCCCTCTCAATTTCCGTCAACCGACGGTCGTGATCTCGTGCTGTCGCCCAAAACTCATCCCTCAAAGAATCAATTCTTCTTACCGTTCTCCGCATCAATCGTGCATGCTCTTGAGGGGTCAGTTCTTCCCCACTCGATGTCGAGCTAGAGCTAGGGGTGCGTGCGGGAATATTCTCTGCCGGTTCCGTTCGTGACTAAATATCAGTAAGTCTAGAGTAGGACGAAGTAACGCCCTCAACGAGTGGTCGAACCGGAACACCTTCTATCATGTATGAATCAAATTCCTCGACGGGGAGGAAATAACGGCAGAGTTGGGTGACTAGCATGGGACAGGGGTAAATGGTACCTCTTTTCCCCGCACCTATAGAATGGAGCAATACGGTGCACATGTCGAACCGTGAATTTTTTATCATTAGTGTGTGTACGACATGTAAGGTGGGGGTGAAAAAAGTCGTGTTGTGCGAGCTGCCAAAGATGTTGTTTTGTGCCCACCGGCACACAGTAAGAACGTTAGCGAAAAGGGTCCGTGCTTGGATACCCTTACGCGGCTCTCTCGCGCAGTCATTCCCCATCAAGGGCATATAATCCTCAAAGTGCAAGGGGTGGTCATGTGCGGGTACACGTGGTATGAGTGTGACCTCGTGGATTATGTCCCTATTAATGTGAATTACGCGATCTCCCCAATTTATTTTAATGTAGCCTAGGTTGTCTAGACTATTATCCTCCATTGATTCATAAAACTGGGCAACTAGTTCAGGTAGGGCAAATGCAGAGGAGTGATTATAGGTCAGGAAATTCCATCCCCTTTGCTCGATTTCATGTGCAAAATATCTACCGTACACTTCGTGCGTGAAAACTGGGGTAAAATCTCTCTCAAATTGCATTTTATGTGCCATAGTAATTTTACACAAAAATTATGCTAAAAACAGAGAGTAAAGGTCCAAATATACCTCCCCTGAAAATTTCAGGGGGCGAAGACACCAGAAGACGGCGGAAGCGCGGCAGGAGGCGGTGGATGCGGCGGAAGCGCGGCGATCTAGCGGCGGCACGGCGAGATTTTTCTGGAGCAGGTCGGTGGCGGCGACTAGGGTTTTTTGGAGAGAAAATATTAGGGTTATGAGGACGGGAGGGCTCGGCTTTCTTTAAATAGAGGGGAAAGAGGGTTATTTGAAGAAAACACCCTCAAAAATGAGGAATTTATTTGTAATATAAAAAATGTCAGCTCTTAATTCTGAAAATTTGAAATTAGGTCCAAAAATATTTTTTTTTTATATTTTTTTTTAATATATATTTTTTTATAGTATTTTGGGATTATATATTTACAAATTATATACACACCCCCAAACTTATTTGAAATAATGTTTTAGGAAAAAAAATTTGGGGGTGAAGGTGGAGGAAAATCACTTAGTGTAGATCGGCTCCTACAAGAACAGGAGCTCCTCCGAAGGATCCGCTGTGAAGAACGGTTTCAGTCGATGCCCATTCACTTTGAATAAGGTACCGTCTTCAAGATTTTCAAGATCAACCGCACCGTGCGGATAAACGGTGCGGACTACAAAAGGTCCTCTCCATCTAGAACGGAGCTTGCCGGGGTGAAAATGTAACCGAGTGTCATAGAGTAAAACCTGTTGACCAGGTTTAAAAGATTTTCGCAAAAGGTGTTTATCGTGGAACACCTTAGCTCGGTTTTTAGCAATTATGGCATTATCATATGCCTCATCCCTCAGCTATTCTAGTTCATTCAACTGCAGCTTTCGATTGCTGCCCGCATCTCCTAAAGATAAATTTAGCTCTTTGATAGCCCAAAAAGCTTTATGCTCAATCTCCACTGAGAGGTGGCAAGCCTTCCCATAAACAAGCCAGTATGGAGACATACCAAGGTCGGTCTTATATGCAGTACGGAAAGCCCATAGTGCATCAATCAGTTTAAGTGACCAATCTTTACGGTTTTTAGAAACCGTTTTCTCCGAGATTTGTTTTATTTTCCGATTTGAAACCTCGGCTTGCCCACATGTTTGGGGGTGATATGGCGTTGACAGTTTGTGGGTGATAGAATATTTGCGCATTAAGGACTCGAAAGTCCTATTGCAAAAGTGAGAACCATTATCACTTATTATCGCCCGAGGGTGCCCAAATCGAGAAAATATGTGTTCTTTAAGAAATCGAACGACAACCTTATTATCGTTCGTTCGGCTGGGCACAGCCTCAACCCACTTTGAAACATAGTCAACAGCCAAAAGAATATACACATTTCCAAAAGAGTTAGGAAATGGTCCCATGAAATCTATACCCCAAACATCAAAAATGTCCACAACCAAAATAAGTTGGAGCGGCATTTCATTTCTCCGCAATATCCGGCCCAAGTGTTGGCACCGGGAGCAAGTTTTGCAGTATTCAAATGCATCCTTGAAGAGTCGTGGCCAATAGAAACCACACTGCAAAACTTTCTCGGCTGTCTTTTTTGGGCCAAAGTGCCCGCCACATGCGTGATCGTGGCAAAATGACAGCACGCTCTTGACCTCACTTTCAGGTACACACCGACGAATGATTTGGTCGGAACAGTATTTAAAAAGATAGGGTTCATCCCAGTAAAAATGCTTTACCTGGGACAAAAATCGAAGTTTATCCTGTTTCGACCAATCATTAGGTATCAGGCCGGTGGCTAAGTAGTTTACAATATCGGCGAACCATGGTTCGCAAGAAACGGTCAAGAGTTGCTCGTCGGGAAAAACATCAGTGATTGGAAGATCGAGCGTGGGCGAAGAAGGAAGTCGTGATAGGTGATCAGCTACTACGTTTTCACATCCTTTTTTGTCCTTAATGACAAGGTCAAACTCTTGTAATAAAAGGATCCAACGTATTAGCCTTGACTTAGCATCCTTCTTCGCAAAAAGGTGGCGAAGAGCTGAATGATCAGTATATACAACGACTGGAGAGCCAATTAAATAAGGCCGAAATTTTTCGAGTGCAAACACAACAGCTAAAAACTCTTTCTCTGTTGTTGTGTAGTTTAGTTGGGCCTCATTTAGTGTTCGGCTAGCATAATAAATCACGTGCGGCATCTTATTAATATGCTGTCCAAGGACAGCGCCAATTGCAAAATCTGATGCGTCGCACATGATTTCGAAAGGGTGCGTCCAGTCGGGAGATGAAAGGATGGGCGCAGAGATGAGGGAATGTTTTAAAGACTCGAATGCTTCAATGCAAGTGGAGTCGAAAGCAAAAGTTGTGTCCTTGGCCAGTAAGAGAGTCAAGGGTCTAGCGATCTTGCTAAAGTCCTTGATGAACCGTCTGTAAAAACCGGCGTGGCCAAGGAAGGCTCTAATATCTTTGACGCATTTAGGGGGGAGGTTAGAAATCACTTCGATTTTAGCTCTATCAACCTCGATGCCGTTTTGCGAGATGATATGTCCTAAGACAATGCCTTCTCGCACCATGAAATGGCACTTCTCCCAATTCAATGTTAGGTTCTTATCCCTGCAGCGGGTAAGAACAGCGTCAAGATGCCGTAAACACTCGTCGAAGGAGTCGCCAAAGATGGAGAAATCATCTATAAAAATCTCCAAGAACTTTTCAACCATGTCTGAAAAGATCCCCATCATACACCGCTGAAATGTAGCGGGTGCATTGCATAACCCAAAGGGCATGCGACGATAAGCAAAAGTGCCAAAGGGACAAGTGAATGTTGTCTTGTCTTGATCCTCTTTGGCGATGGGGACTTGGTTGTAACCGGAATAGCCATCTTGAAAGAAATAGAACTCGTGCCCTGCCAATCGCTCGAGCATTTGGTCAATGAAAGGTAAAGGAAAGTGGTCTTTCCTTGTTGCAGCATTGAGTTTCCTATAGTCTATGCAGACTCGCCACCCAGTTTGGGTGCGAGTGGGAATTAACTCATTTGCCTCATTGGTAATGACCGTAATGCCCGATTTCTTTGGCACAACGTGGATTGGGCTAACCCATTGGCTATCCGAGATAGGGTAAATGATACCACTATCCAGACACTTGACAATCTCCTTCTTGACAGCCTCTTTCATGATGGGGTTGAGGCGTCTTTGTGGATCCCGTGCCGGCTTGGCATCATCCATTAAGTGTATATGATGTTCGACTATGAGGGGACTAATCCCCTTAATGTCCGCCATAGACCAGCCGAAAGCTAGCCGATTATTATGTAAGACCATCAAAAGAGCCTTCTCTTGCTCAAGAGCTAGAGAGGCTGATATAATGACGGGTAAGGTCTCATTATCACCTAGATAAACATATTTTAGGTGCGACGGCAAAAGCTTCAATTCGAGTTTAGGAGGTGAAACAATAGATGGTAATAATGGGGTAACTGTTTCAAACTCGAAGGATTCTATCAAAGGTTCGAACCGAGTGTACGCAACAGAGTCGGATGGTTCGACTAACTCATCCGAAAAAGCAAAAGACTCCAATTCAGGTGATGAGTCTTCAAAGTCGTCAACGAAGGTAAAACACTCAAAATCGTTATCCGCCGTGAAAGCTGTTTCGGATTCTAGGAGGAACGCACTAGTAGCGTTATCATTGCTGTGATCGAACAAAAAATTCTCGAACTCACAGTCCTCCTCCGCGATCTCATTGATCGAGCAAACATCGAGTACGCTAGCATTAGGCTCAGCAGGCTGACTTCCCAACTTGAAAATATTGAGCTCAATTGTCATATTGCCGAAAGATAGGTTCATTGAACCATTACGACAATTGATCACTGCGTTGGAAGTTGCCAGAAATGGTCGACCAAGTATTACCGGAATTTGGTTCCGAGGGTTAGCGACAGGTTGTGTATCCATCACGATAAAGTCAACGGGGAAAATGAAATCCCCTACTCTAATTAACACATCCTCCAGCTCTCCCCTAGGATGGGTTATTGACCGGTCGGCCATTTGGAGAGTACAGTGAGTGGGCTTAAGCTCTCCAACGCCCAATTGCTCGTATACAGAATAAGGTAGCAAATTGACACTCGCGCCAAGATCTAATAGTGCTCTATTGATGTTCTTGTCCCCAATTGTTATCGAAATGGTAGGACAACCGGGGTCCTTTTTCTTTGGGGGTAAGGAATTTACAAGAGCATCACTTATAGCACTAGCCACAAAAACTTTCTTGGGCACTTGCGACTTCCTCTTTTTGGTGCATAAGTCCTTTAAAATTTTTGCATATGAAGGAACTTGTTGGATTGCATCCAAAAGAGGGATATTTATGCTAACATGTTTGAACAACTCAACAATCTTCTCCATCTGTGGAGTTGGTTTATTGGATCTCAACCGATTAGGAAAAGGAACATTTTGAAAGGTGGTTAAGTCTAATTTTTGCGGATCAAATTGTCGAGTTGGAACGGTACCCCGTGTAGATGTGTTCGTGTTGTGAGAATTGGGTCCGTTCGAGCTAGAAGAAGTAGAGCTGTGTGAAGGGTGGAGAATAGGCTCTGAAGAAGAAGTAGATGGTGAAGAAGATGAAGAAGGGCCACCGGCAGGGGTGTCATTGTTAATACCCACATTGTTTTGCAACACTTTTCCCGATCTCAACGTGGTCACAGCATTTACATTATGATTCTGCTGTTGATATGCAGCATGTGCGTGACCAGGGTTGGGCAGTGGTTGAGACGGGAGTTTTCCTTTTTCGCGCTCGCTCAAAGCTGCATTGAGTTGTGCAATTTATGCCTCAATAGATTTGATGCTTTGATCGTGTGAGGCACTATTTTGCACCAAAGATTGAATATAAGTCTCAAGTCTTGCTGTAGACTGTGTAGATTGCTTAAGGAACGCATCTAGACTTATTTCGAGCGAGCTAACCTTATCATTATTAGGTTGAACATAATTGTTTGGCTGGTAAGCATTGTTAGGCACAAAATTGTTCACCTGATTAGGGTAAGGTTGCTGTTGAAATTGTTGCGGTTGAAATTGAGTTTGTGAAGGTGCTTGTTGTTGTTGTTGTGGAGGAGGAGGTCTTTGAAAATTGTTATTTCCTTGGAATTGTTGATTTTGGTTCCAAGCGAAATTTGGGTGACTCCTCCACCCCGGATTGTATGTCGAAGAGTACGGATCGTTTCTTTATCGTTGCTGAAATGCAGCATTGACTTGATCATGTCCTTGAGTAGATGCATTATAAGGACACTCTTCGGTTAGGTGTGATGGATCCGCACAACAAGCACAGACAGTTCATGGAGGCATAACAGGGGCAGGAGAAGGCGATGAGATTTTGGTCTCGATCGCTTCTAGCTTTTTCGTAAGAGCGGCCATCTCGGCCTTCATAACAATCGACATCTCTACTTGATGTATGCGTGCCCTAGATTGACCACTAGAAGAAGATGATGTGGTCTTGGTACTCTCCCACTGAATTGTTTGCTCACTAAGATTCTCAAGAAACTGCCACGCTTCGTCACTAGACTTGGAGAGAAAATGACCTTGACATGTGGTTTCTAGCAACTGCTTCGTTGCCGAGTTCAATCCCTCATATAATGTTTGGCAAAGTTGCCAACTTTCGATCCCATGATGAGGGCATTGAACGAGTAGGTCCTTGAATCTCTCAAAGCACTTCCAAAAGGGTTCGGAAGGAAGTTGTGAGAATTGAATTATTTCATTGCGGATTCTGGCAGTTTTATGATGAGGATAAAACTTTTTTAGAAAATCTTTCACAAACTCGTCCCAATTTCTAATGGAATGTGATGCGGTGCTGTATAGCCACTTCTCGGCTAGGTCACATAAGGTGAAAGGAATGACCCTTAGCCTTATAGCGTCATCACTTAATTGGGTTGTTTTCATCATAGCGCACACATTTTGGAATTTATTGATAAAGATATATGCATCTTCAGATTCCAAACCATGAAATTTTGGCAGCATATTGATGAAATGTGGTTTTATTTCAAAATTGTCCCTATTTGCCGGTGGGGGTGAAAGACAGGTAGGTAAAGAAGTGCGGATGGGGTAAAAGAGATCCTGGAGCACAACTCGTGCGGGCGCTTCAACAGGCGGTTGATTCGGGTTATTCGCACCTAACGGAGGTGGAATCCTTCCCGCCGGTAAGGTATTGTTGGGGTAGAATCCCGACATGCTTTTGAAAGAAGAATTTGAAGGTGAGGGTAAGAAGGTGGACGGAATGTCGACTTCGGTGTCGAAGGGTTCATCGGTCGATACCAACGAAACACGGACTAATCGGGCGTTAGTATCCCTAGTCCAAAGTGACATACACTAAAGGGTAGTGTAGTCAAAAAGAAAGACAGAATGTGGAGGTAAGATAACGTCAGTGAGGGAAAGTGGTGGAAGTGAGTTGCAAGTTTTCTTAGCGGCAAGTTGCAAGTTTTGAAAAGATTTTTCTTTTTTTTTTCTTTTATTTATGTGAGAGTTTTGCAAAAAGGTTTTTGGAAATGGACTCGTGACACAAATGTATCAACCACACATGCACAATCAGGCCTAGATCTAGGGTCACCTAGGTCTGCTAGACAGCTCCTAACTAGGGCTAGAAATAGGACCTCAAACCGCCTCTTCACCGACAAGTACGGCCAGGTAAGTGGGAAGGAACCACCACTACAGTGGGCCAAATTAATAACCACTAGCCTAGACACCGCAAGGTCAGTTAGGATAAACGGTCGATGCCTATACTAATCCTTTTCCTATTGAGCTCGATGTCCTTAGGTCTGAGTCTAATATTTTTTTAATTAATTGTGGTCAATGCACATGCTTTAGGTGTTTTCTGGGGTCCTGGGAAGGGTGATAAAATCCCCACCCAATATGAGTTTGGTCAATTAGCCCCTTAAAGTCCGATTAAATTATGCAAAACAATAAAATTCACTTGCAATCAATTTTTAGCGCGGCGCAAAGAAACCTGCAGAAAATTCTGTTATTTAGAAGGGGGAGAAAGATTTTTTAGCGCAAAGAATTCCTGCAGAAAATTTTTTACAGAGAGATATATGGAGGTTGCAGAGGGGAGAATGAGAGATCAAACCATGTAAAATTGATGCGCTGACGTGGCAATTGCGCGGCAGAACCGCGGTCTGGGACCCTCCTATGCGGCGGAAGCGCGGTCAGTTGAGCAGATCGGGCTCTGAAAAAATTTGTGCTGCTCTGTACTTGCAATTCCTCTCTTTCTTATGTACCAACTTCTGTTTTGCCCTCTGTAAATTTCCAGATTCGCAATCCTTCGCTGTTCCTGCAAGATTCAAACCATAAAACCCTTCAAACAGATAAAAACCGCTAAAATGTTTTTGTATTTTTGTATTTTCTGATTTTTATGACTTTTAAGATTTAAATCAACCCGAAATTACACAAAAGAAAGATTACGCCATCCCCGGCAACGGCGCCATTTGATTGTCCCAAAAATTATATGTTTACCGTAATCAGAAACGGCGTCGCTTTGCAGCTAGCCGGTGAATACGGGTCGATCCACAGAGATGTGTAATTTTCTGATTTGTGTTTTTACGAGTTGATTCCGATGGTGGTTTGGTTTTTGTTGATTGATTTAAAAACTAATTTATACGATATTAAAGAACTTGTTAGGATTAGGTCTAAGGTGGGGTTGATAAGATTAATATAGCCACCTCTTTCAATGCCGTTTGATTAAAGCTTTTTAGAAATCATAACAATTATTAGCAAAGAGGATTAGGATGATTGGGAAGAAACGAAGTTTCTACCTCTAGATCCTTGTCCGTCCTTTCCTATTAATTGCTACAACCTTCATGGACGTTATGTATGTCCGGCCCTTTATACTACGGTTCACCGTTACCTCGTAGGTAAGGTGCCGTAGGGAGCGGATCATGCATGCGTGCATGAAGTTCTAGTTATGAAAATATGTTGGCATTGAAGGAGATGAGAGATATTCCTCTCTCAATCCCTCCCTTGTTCCTAACCCTAACAAGCGAGGATTTTACTCGCTCATTAGGGAATCTTCTAAAAATGACATCTTTTTTATGTTTAATGTGTTTTGTTTAGATCTAAAATTATTACTTATCTACTGCAGATTAAAAGAACTACACTAAGTTAACTAGGGCAAAGGATATCATTACTCTACTGCAAGAATTATACTAGATAGCTAGGGCAAAAATTAAATTATAACTAAGGCAGGAATTTAAAAAATAAAGACTTACAAAAAATGATGCTCTTGATCTCCCAACAATTCTGAATTTTATTGATTGAAAAGAGGCATAGCATTTTACAGATTGTGAGTACAATTTATAAGTAAACAGGGAAGCTAGGGTTACAGATTCTCGCACACATGATTTTACAGATATGCCCACTGAAAATCCCAACACCCGCACCGACGTACCGACAGAAGAAAAATCCACCGACACGGGCGCCATACGGCCGCGGAACCGCGGCATAGGGGGGGTTTGGGCCGCGGTTCCGCGGCCCTTTGGTGGGATCACTCCACCATCTTTTCTGGGCTTCATTTTGGTTGTTTGGGCTTGTTATTTATTCATCCCATTTCTCTGTTTGGCTTCTTACTCTTCTCCAGATCTTCAGTGAAGATTTGTGTTGGTCTTTTAACCGTTTCACCTTGACATGTTTAGACCTTGTGTTGCCTTGCACTTATGTGAACTGTGGTTAGTCTGGGCTTGACTAGGATCCATCTACTTGTTGGTCAAAAGTCCCTTTTCTGTATCAAGTTTCGTCTTTTTCACTGTATTCGCTCCAAGAGCATGTATCCTGTAACATGCAACAAACGTGCGTCAAAAGTACCTGTTTACTTATAAAAATGAATAAAAGTGGGGCGTATGAATTGCAATATTATGATATGAACAGATTCTAATACTTGTCGCATATTCTACGTCATTATTAGAATTGCGCCTTTACTTTATTTCCTTGATATAGTTATACTTTGACTAGCAGCCGTAGGACACTGCACATATTATTGGCGGTTCATGTTGCACGAGCACGGATTGTATGCTACCCACACACCGTCAAAAATTGCCATGTCACACACAAACCATTATAGACATTATATTGCTTGGTTAGGGACCTTGTGACATTGATTCGTACTGCTTATCACATATGACATTACCATACCTATATACCTATAGAGTATCGTACCATTAGTGATAGGTACACATACCCTTTACGATACATCTACAGGTATATCTTACGCATATTCTTCTTATACCCTGGGGGGTATACGACATCTTTTACTTATAGGTAGACACCTATACTTAGCTGTACCTTATTAATTTCGCATACATCTGGTTTCAGCTATATATTCTCATTTATATGCTCGCATTTCAGATATATCGCATATATGTATTCCTGGATTTGCGCATTCTTATTTTGATTTCACATGATGATTTCTAGATTTGGGAACCGCGGGAGTTCATGAAATTATGCATACATTGAAAAACTCGGTTTCCTTGATATGATATTTGCGCAGCCACCATGAGATTTATCGGTTCTGATTGTATACTCCATACGAGGTGTGGTTGCCGTATAAGGGTACATGGTGGGGCCCGGTATGGTTCCCCTCAGCAAGAAGATCGATGGATGTTGCTGATTGAGCCTGGAGGCGAGCGAGTACCTACCGGTGACAGTACTGATGACTCGGCGGGGATCATGGAGATACCGTTGGGAGTCATGTACGTATGCATACGTCGAAAAGCGAGGGTCAGAGCTAGGGACTCGTGCTTTCGGGATAGCGTATGATACGTGATCAGGATTTCTGTGTCGATACTTGGCACATGGTTTTCATGATATTTCTTTAACACCTTTGTATATATAACAGGGGATTTAGCCGTTGTTATATATACCCTTACACCAATATTAGTGGAATGGGACGCTAATATATGTGTATTGCCCCCATCATACTTATTTCTGTATATATTTACCTTTAGGATGTTAGATTCTTACTTGAGATTTGACTTGGGATATTAGGTGATTCATTGAGATTGGATATTGGACATACTTATGTGATTACTGATTTGTACATTCGGGATATAGGAGATTACTCGATATTGTACATTGAGGAGATGTGAGACTTATATGATGTGAGAGCCCAATGTGGGGGCTGATTTGAGGATTTGGGATTTGAGTGTCTTGATGGATTGTAATCCTACCACGATGACAGGATTCCGTGGATAACAGATTTCACTCCATACCTCGTACCTTTTCACTTATGCACTGTTCCATGTATTAGGAGTACCTCTTAGTGTACCCTTCATGATAGCTGCATATTTGCATTCTCATATCCCTATTGCATAGTTATTGCACATTATTATCATGTCATTATTGCTTCACATATTGACTGTACCTGCTAGTGTACTTTCCATTATTCTGCATTCACATGACATGTTATTACTGTAATCGCATATCTTAGATTCATGCTGTACGTACATTCCTGCGATTACCTGCATATGTTATCTACGATTCACGGGTTGGCAACTCACCCCCGTTGTGCCACAGGTGTTTCAGGTTGTTCCCCAGAGTAGTCGAGGCAGGCTATTCAGTATCCATCTATCATCTTTTGCTACAGATACCGCATCGGCTCACAGTACTGTTTTGCTTAGGTGGGTTAGATGATTATCTGTATTTCATATTGTACATTCGTTGTATCTTGTACTCTCCATCTACTATTATGTTGTTGACTTAGAGACTTGGTGAGGACGTTATTGTATATTAATTGTAGATTTGTTGTCTTTTATATACAGCTCTCTCTCTCTACTGTCTTTATTTCTTCGCTACGGCGTCGTATATTTGTATTATATTCATCTTGGCTAGTTTTTAGGAAAAGGGGGTGTTGCCAAAATTTTAAAGAAATAAAGTGGGACTTTTAAAGAATTTGGGTTGCGATTTCAAATGTTTCAAAAACTTATATTATCTTTTCCGTATTTTTATGGTTTAGATTTCTGGGTTCTGGCTTTCTTTTACTACGTTACGTCTTAGGGCGTTGCGTAGTACTAGGGCCGTCACGGGCCAATTTCGGGTCGTGATAAAGTTGGTATCAGAGCGCTAGGTTTTACCTTTCGGAGTGTAGGATGACCTTAGTATGATGGAGTAGGTAGCTTAAGCAAAGTAACGTAATGTGTGTATGTCTGCAGCATACCCATGATGCGATACTTCGCCTAAAGTGACCTAAGTACAAATTGTTTGAAATTCCTTCCTTGATGATTCATATCCTTGAGATTCGATTCCTATTTCTCATCGAATCTTATATCTATTTATAGCCTTGCCGCCGATGACTATGGGGACTCAGGGTGATGCATCGAGGGCCGAGGTCAGAGTTGGCTCGGGTGAGACGAGTACTGACCAGGATGGCACTCTAGTTGCACAGGTGCAGACGGATCAGCCTACGACATTTACCATTGATAGACTTTTGGCAGAGATGCAGGACTTCCGCCAGACTATGAGTTCTTTGGTTGATGTCGTTCGGGGGCTGCGACAGGAGGTTGTCACCCCTGTTACTCAGTTGTCACTAACGATCAGCATGCAGCAGTCCGTCACCTATATAGCACCAGCGGTTGCAGCTCCAGTTGACGAGGCGCATATTCCAGAGGCTCAGAGAGTTCCAGGACAATGGAGGAATCGTACCAGTGTACCAGCTCAGAGACAGAGGTTTGGTCATCGAGACAGATTTCGTGGCCGTCACGGGAGTAGCAGAGGCTTAGGACGAGAACAGTCGTTCAGCTCTCATTCCCAGGAGGGTCAGCAGTCAGCGCGTAGATGTTTTCGATGCGGGAGCCTTCAGCACTTCGTCAGGGATTGTTCCTTAACACCTCGTCAGGATCGTTTTCAGATAGGCCGTGGGCGTGGAAGGTTCGCTCAGAGGGCTCAGTCTACCAGAGGAGTTCAGCCAGCTGCGGGTAGAGGGCAGACACAGGAGTTTGCTTCTACTCATCGGGACGCGCAGGCGTCCAATGCAGAGTTTTCAGGTATCCTTATTTCGCATGTTCTTTTGATTTATTCGTTTGTTTCTCATGCTTGTACCGTGGTTGGGTAGATTAGTCGTAGTTGTGTTAACTTCTGTCAGCGATTCTTTTGTTACGCGACACGTATTTCAGTTGTGTGCCAATCGGATAGTAGATAGAGATTCGTCGGTCGTTTTGATCCTCCTAGAGATGTTGGATTTGACGTTCTCCTGGGCACGGACTGGTTAACTATGTGCTAGGCGTCTGTGGACTACCGTAAGGAAACAGTCAGGTTTGTTTTTCCCGGCAAGTCAGTTCTTGTTGTGCAGGTGGATAGTTGTGCTGCCTCTCACAGCTTGAATTCAGCCTTTTTCGCTAGTCGGCTTCTGAGGAGATGTCGTGGATTCTTGGCATTCATTCGTGATACCGGAGCCAAAGTGGGATTGTTGGACCGAGTTCCTTTCGTGCGAGAGTTTTCCGACGTTGTTCCAGATGGGCCGGCGAAGCTTGGGAGCTTGAGGATCAGCTGCAGAGTTGTGGTTTGGGGAGTTTGTGCGTCTGAGTGTTTCGCTTTTGGGAGCTCCTATTTCTGTTCGTCAAGGAGAAAGACGGCAGTTTAAGGTTGTGTATCGACGGATCGTTACTTGAACCGGCTTACGGTGCGGATGGGTATCCTTCACCTCGCATTGACGATTTCTTCGATCAGCTCCAGAGTGCGAGACATTTTCTAAGTTTGTTTGGGATCAGGTCATCATTATTGCGGATTCGGGGTGATGGCATTCCGAAGACTGCCTTATGCGTGCGACGGGCTTTGTGTGTCTTTGTGAGTCGTTGTATTCACTGATGCCCTAGCAGCATTCGTAGATGTGATGAACCGGATTTCTGCAGGCCGTTCCTCGACCAGTTATTGTTGTGTTATTTACGACATTCTGGTCTATCTAATGTGTCTTGAGGAACAGGAGCAGCACTTGAGGATTTGTTATGCAGATACTGGGAGAGCGCCAGCAGTTTGCTGGATTCTTGGAGTGTTTTTTCAGGCTTGTTTGTGTTGACTCCTAGGTCTTGTAGTCACGGGAGACGGTTTCGTATGGTTCTGAGGGAGATCATGGCCATACAGCTTAGGCCCAGACCTGTGTGCAGGACGGAGGTCCGCAGATTTTCGGGCTTAGCAGGTTCTTACCGCCGTTTCATGCAGGATTGCTAGAGTAGTGTTGCATCGTCGACTGAATTGACCAGAAGGGGAGGTTTCCTTCTTTAGACTGAGGCATGTGTGTGGAGTTTTCGGCAGTTGAAGATTCGGTTAACAACTGCATTAGTCCTTTCTTTGCCTTTGGTTCGGGCGACCTTGTTGTTTAACTGTAATGTTTCTTGAGTGGGCTCGAGTGTGTACTGAGGTAACACTATAGAGTTATCGCTTTTGCTTCCCTACATTTGGAGGAAGTACGAGAAGGATATTCTACTCATGATTTGGAGATGGCCGCGGTGGTTTTGCGTTGGAGATTTGGAGACACTACTCGTGCGGAAGTCGTATCAGATTTTCACGGACCGCCAGAGCTAATGTGCATCTTCCTACAGCGGATTTTGATTGTTGTGATATTCTTCTGCAGATTTACAGTTCTTGTGTGATCATTGAGTACAGCTTAAGTTCGTCTCTACGGAGGGGACAGCTTGCTCATGTCCGCGCCCGACCACTTTCCTTAAATCGTTTTCCCGAGACACTGCCCGCCGATGCTCGTTCGTCAGAGATACTTGAGCATACTCGGCTGGGTAATGATTCGGAGTCCTTGATTTGTGACACGGCGTGCTAAGTTAGGGACGCGTGGGTGTACCTGATGTTATCAGGTAGAGACGTGTAATCCTAGCACATGCACACCTGTCAACTCTCTATATGCATTCAAGTTCCACCAACATTTAACATGACTTGTGAGATAGTTACGGGTGGACAGGGATGTAAAGAGAAGTTTCAGGTTTCATTTCAAGGTGTCTGTCTTGTTGTGTGCTTGGGTCAAGCATCAGAGGCCGGCTGGAGAGTTGCAACCTTTTACCGTTCCGAACTAGGAGTGGGAGCAGATCTCCACGAATTTCGTTATGGTTTCTATCCAAGTTTAGTCAGGGTGTGACTCTATTTGGATTCTTATCGTCCGGTTATACTCAGTTTGCTCAGTTGTTCTTGTTAAGTTGTGGGTTTGTTTTGATTGTTGTCAGCAGTTGGGGATCGTCACTCGCCATCGTTAGGGTTCTCCTTCGATAGCTGTTATTAGGAGACACTCCAATTGGCCACCTTTTGTAGGGTTCCTAGGCACTCTAATGAGGTCTCACAAGGCATCAACCATGCCAATTTCAAACTTTACAAGTGCCGAGAAACCCTAATACGGATTCGTTGACTAGAGTTTAGGCGAAAAGTGAAACTAGTTAACATTTTAACTAAAGGAAAGAGGCTACAACCTTTGTAGATCCGGTTATCCACTTCCTTAGCTCCACGTAAACGTCCCCTCGCTGTCCATCTCGAATCCCAGACTCTTGCATCGGCTTCATCGGAGAAATGGGCGGGCTAGGTCGTCGGCTTCGATGCCGAAGATGATCTATGTCGAGGCAACACAAGATCAAGCTCCAACTTCACCAAGTCGTGAAACTTGTGAAGAAAACACCCTATACCTCTTGGCAAGAGGTAGAGGGTGAAGAAATAGGAGGTGGGTTCACTTTAGAATTGGATTTCTCACTCTTTTTCTCAAGATGCCATTAAAGCTAGTAAGCTTTTCTTCTTGTTCAAGAGGAAGAAGATGAAGATAGAATATGATAAGTGTTACAAAAAAAATGAAAATAATATGAATACTTATCATATACTAACCATAGTCAAGTGTAGAGAGTAAACTAGGGTTAGGTGAATGGTTAGGTTAAGAGAAGAAAACAAAAATGGTCAAGGTTTCAACCCTTCATGAAGCTTCATGAAAGAGACAAGAAAAGCCACCATTTCCATTTTCTTTTCCAAAATCAATAATCAAAATAAATAAATGAATAAGTAAACAAAACCCTAACCATTCATATAACCATGGTTTAATCTTTACACAAACTCAAGTTAACATGTATTATCAAACATGATACAATCAAGTGCACACTAAAATATATCACATATACAATGTGCACATCAAGTGAGAAAATCCTTTTAAAATGAACCAATACTAGTTAATGCAAAGTAATATATCAAATATATATAATTATACATTAAATCATTAAATCAACACTTGATTCAATGATCCGGTCATGTCGCACATAACCGACTAGTATCCAATGTATCGACTTATCGAATCAATCTTCGATTCGATAACTAGGTTATATCGCATACAACCAATCGAAACATTCATCGCGAGAATGAAATAAGGTATCACATAAACGCATTATTCTCGGTCCCGCACATATCTCATATGCGCTCCTATTTTGTTTCGCTTGAGCCAGGAAACCTCTGTGTAGGACTCTAAAGACTCGTCAATACGCCGGCAGCAAAAGATGATCATATCAAGCACCCACAAGCCGCAAGCGGTCTGCTAAACGTAACGGCCACCCGGGTATTGAGCGATCAGAAGATCGACGAGCTAGCCCGCTCACACTCCTGTGAATCCAACCAGTAACACTTACCGTGTAGTCCGGTCTGTTCGTCTGATATGTCGCATATCTAGTCTAGGGGTGGTAAACGTCAGACCCCAATAACCGATAAGTCGTGCCGATGTGAGGCTCATAACGGGACGAGAAACTACTGGTAACACTTACCAGCAAAACTCTGATCAGCCCTGGCCAGGGACTTCCCTGTTACGGCCAATCGAGTACAGCGCAACATCAACCCCCAATACCGGGAGAGACGAAACCCCTCCTATCGCTCATTGCCTCCATGTGACTCGGGACTGTACCCAAAAACCATCGTTTTGCACGCCTTCATAGACGTGGTAAGGTGGAGATCAAAGCACAGTGGGAATCACACAAGACTCTATGACGATCTCGGGTCTACAGACTAACCTGCACAAGTGTCACCTGAGAACTGCCATCTGACGTGAGGTATAATACCATCTGGGAGTTCTCGGTGAGTCCGTCCAGTGTACCCAGTCTCTACTGAGCACCCGTATACCATCTCTGATGTTAAACACCAATGGATATGGGATCATCCATCGCCCATCTCATGGGTCGAGAAGCGTATACGCTAGTCTACACTGGTATATCGATGCCCCGTCTCGATACACCCACGACTAGGGACCTTGAAGGATGTACCTATGGACTACCATGTCCCCACTAGTATGATCTGCATCATAGTCCAGGTAGTCTAGTACACACCCTAAGGGCTTTACCAACATGTAACTATAAGACAGTTTAAAGAGACAAGTGTACATGTTAAGATAAAGAGCAACCAGATAGCATACTATCATATCGAGCAAGAAAGTCATCTCTATATATATGTCCAAGCATCCAATATAATATACATCATCTGTACAATACTGGCCTCTAGGGCATACATACAACTAACAATCTCCCACTTGCACTAGGGCCAACTGCTGTTGTATCGCATACCGAGCATCCCGAAGAGTCTCTCAAACTGTATCTGGGGAATGGCTTTCGTGAGTGGATCCGCCGTGTTGTTCTTCGTGTCAACCCTCCTGACCTTGATCTCCCGGCGATCAACTATCTCCCGGATCAGGTGATACCGCCTCAGAATATGCCTGGATCGCTGATGGGACCTGAGTTCCTTGGCCAAAGCCACCGCTCCATTGTTATCGCAATACAAAGGTATTGGATGCTCAATGGATGGAACCACTCCAAGTTCAGTGATGAACTTCTTGATCCAGACAGCCTCTTTAGCAGCATCGTTGGCAGCGATGTATTCAGCCTCTATCGTCGAGTCTACCACGGTTTCCTGCTTGGAACTCTTCCAGCTAACCGCCCCTCCGTAAAGGGTAAAGACAAATCCCGACTGCGACTTAGAGTCGTCCTTATCACTCTGGAAGCTCGAATCGGTAAAGGACTCCACTTGGAGTTCTCCGTTACCATACACCAAGAGCATCTCTTTAGTCCTTCGCAAGTACTTGAGAATGCTCTTCACAGCTGTCCAGTGACTCTCTCCAGGATCAGCTTGATACCTGCTCACTACACTTAGTGAGTATGCTACATCGGGTCTAGTACATAGCATCGCGTACATGATAGAGCCTACAGCCGAAGCATAGGGTATCCCTTGCATGCGAGCTCTTTCCAAATCAGTCCTGGGAGACATCCCTTTGGAGAGAGTGACTCCAGAGATCGTGGGCAAGTTCCCACGCTTGGATTCTTCCATACTAAACCTCTTTAGTATGGTGTCAATGTACCTGGATTGGGACAATCCCAATATCCGTTTGGATCTATCTCTATAGATCCTAATTCCCAATATGCAGGAGGCATCACCAAGATCTTTCATTGAGAATCTTTGTGATAAGAAGAGCTTGACCGATTGCAGCATAGGAATATCATTTCCTATCAAGAGTATGTCGTCCACGTACAATACGAGGAAGACAACCTTACTCTCTGCTACCTTCTTGTAGATACAAGGTTCATCTGGGTTTTTGACGAAATCAAACTCTTTGATAACGATGTCAAAGCAGATGTTCCAACTCCGTGATGCTTGCTTTAATCCATAAATGGATTTAAGCAGCTTGCACACCTTCCCGCTGCTCCCACTGTCTACGAAGCCCTCTGGCTGAGTCATGTACACGCACTCTTCTAAATCACCATTTAGAAAGGCGGTCTTAACATCCATTTGCCAGATTTCATAATCATGATATGCAGCGATGGCAAGCATGATCCGGATGGATTTAAGCATAGCCACTGGAGAAAAGGTTTCGTCATAATCCACACCTGGTCTTTGACGAAAACCCTTTGCAACAAGTCTAGCTTTGAAAGTCTCCACTTTCCCATCTACACCAAGTTTTTTCTTGAAGATCCACTTGCTCCCAATGGGTTTTACCCCTTCAGAAGCAACTTCCAAAGTCCACACTTTGTTGGTGTACATGGATTCCATCTCGGACCGCATTGCATCCAGCCATTTCACTGAGTCCCTACTCGTGATGGCCTGCTCGAAGCTAGTTGGGTCATCATCCTCCATGATGCAATCCTCGCTCCCACCATCCATGAGAAAACCGTAGTATCTCTCAGGTTGGCGAGGAACCCTACTAGATCGGCGGAGTGGCTGGGGTTCATTGGGAACTATTGAATCCTCTGGTTCCACCAGATCTTCTGTTGTAGCTTCTGTAGCTGGAACCTCTTCCAGTTCTACCTCATGACCACTAATCTCTTTATCAAGAAATTCCTTTTCTAAAAAGGTGGCATGCCGAGAAACAAACACTCATTGTTCCTCAGGGTGGTAGAAGATATACCCTTGTGAATTTTTGGGATATCCTATAAATTTGCATAGAACAGACCGTGCCTCGAGTTTGTCCGGATTTTGTTGTTTGACATAGGCTGGACAACCCCATATCTTAACATAGTTAAGACATGGTCTCTTCCCTTTCCATATCTCATATGGAGTGGTAGGCACTGATTTGGTGGGGACTATATTCAATAGATGTATGGCTGTCTCAAGTGCATACCCCCAGAAGGAAATAGGTAACTCAGCTGTGCTCATCATAGAGCGCACCATATCTAATAGGGTGCGGTTCCTCCGTTCTGATACACCGTTGTGCTGTGGTGTATATGGAGGAGTCAGCTGAGAGAGAATCCCATTCTCTTTTAGGAAGTCCAGGAATTCATTGCTTAAGTATTCACCTCCTCGATCAGATCGAAGGATTTTAATACTTTTTCCGGTTTGGTTCTCGACTTCTTGTTTATATTCTCTAAATTTCTCAAAAGCTTCAGACTTGTGTCTTATCAAGTACACATGTCCGTATCTTGAGAGATCGTCAGTGAATGTAATGAAATACGAAGAACCATCCCTGGCATGTGTAGACATGGGACCGCATACATCACTATGTATCAGTCCCAAGAGTTCGGTAACTCTATCTCCGTGTCCCGTAAACGGAGTTTTGGTTATCTTTCCTTTGAGACATGACTGGCAAGTGTCATAAGATGAAAATTCGAATGGTTTCAAATATCCATCCTTATGCAACTTAGCCAGTCGTGTCACATTGATGTGACCCAGTCTACAATGCCATAAGAAGGATTCGTTCAGTTCTGAACTCTTCCTCTTGTGTGTGTTTGTTATGCTCAGAACTGTTGATTGATTTAGAACATAAATGCCATTGCACAACGTGCCTGATCCAACCAACTTTTGGTTACGGAAAATGTTCATAACATTATCCTGTAATACAAAATTATATCCCTCTTTACTCAATAAAGAAACCGATATAATGTTGCATATTAGGTTCGGCATGTAATAGCATTCGTTCAGAACCAATGTATTACCAGTTGGTAATACAAGGTGATATTCCCCGACAGTCTTAGCTGCAACAATTGCACCATTTCCAACTCTAATGTCTTTATCACCTTCTCCAAGTTCTCTACCTTTTCTAAGCCCATATAACTGATTACATATATAGGATCCTGACCCGGTATCTAATACCCAGGACGTAGGGCAAATGGAGAAACAGTTCTCTGTAACGAACACACCCGAAGAAAATGCATCACCATGTACTTTCTTCAATCGGGTGGCATGGAAATCCTGGTATTCCCCTATATCCTGTTCATTCCTATAACTCTTATAAGAAAGAACGGAACCAACGTTCCCCAGCACAGTATAATATGCGGGTTCAGTCAATACATCCATATTATTATCTTTATTAGGGCATGACATGGTCGCTACCTGGAGAGAGAGAGAAGAAAACACTTTAGCGTATGCTCTTGCAAGATCAGATTGGTTATTATCTTATCTAATCAGGATGGCTCCCACTGGTTTTTATCAAATCTTCCTTCAAACCTTAAAAGGAAAGACTAGTCGGGATTAATTACACCTTACAACTTCGTCGATCTTTCAGCCAGGCCAGTGTCGGTACTTTGAGGGAGGTTCCCCGTGCTTTCGCACGGACCTAATTAAAGTAAACCTCATTTTCCCAGAGGCATAACCCTGTTGACACCTTTCTAGACACCTACTTGATCGGCTAATTGTAATGTGTAAAACTCTCCCAGGAGTAACTCTTACTCGCAGTGGGTATCGGGATCCAACTATCTCATAGAAGGTATGCAATCTCATTGCAAATTTCAACACTTGAAACTCCCGATAATGCTTTTGCCCCTAGCGTGCTATGACCTTGACGAAAGCCAACAAACCACAGCCCGCTAGTCAAGTTCAACCCGTACATTTCTTGACTGAATTAAACCCACCCGCACGACCCTTGACGAAAGCCAACAAAGCCGTACGACTACCCTAATCCAGTCGCATCATATGCAGCAGATAAGCAGCACATAGCTACCGCACACTACACCTTGACGAAAGCCAACAAATGTAGCACGAATACTATATGCAACTTATCTGAAATGACGGAGGGCTACGTCAGGTTTTTCTGAAAACCTATTGCGTAATGAACTTGATATCGTTGTAGAATCGAATGATTTTGAAATGGATTGTTTTTTAGGCTTTTTCTAGTTTTGCTAAAGGGGTCACTCCCGGTGAAGGGATCGTCGGCCCTTTCCTCGTCGAATGAGGTGCGGGATATATCATATATATCGCTGTGCAAAGTAAAACTCCAAAAGCAATCAAAAGCAAACCGAGTGTGTAGCATCTGCCAGTTATTGCTAAAGGAGTCACTCCCGGTGAAGGGATCTCGGTCCTTTCCTCATCGAATAAGGTGCAGGGTATATCATATATACCGCTATGCAAAACAAGAACTGTAGCTACCTGTTTTATTTTGAAATTCGATTCTACAACATCTTTAGGTTTCTTTTATTTCATTAATCACATTAATGAAGTCCCATCATTTAAATACCTAAACATCACAGATAAATACGACGTACACTTATGCCATCCGCATTCGCCTCGATGTCCCCTCGTGCACCGTTAGGTTAGATAACTAACGGCAGAGCGGGGCAGGGCTAGCGCGGGTGTAAAACATAAGTAACGCCTATATAATATATCATATATACTATATACAGTATCTATCACAGAACATCACATGATCACATCACAGATATCGCAGCAGAAGAATCATATGAAATATTGGATATACTAGGACGTCCGTGTTTTTAATACGAGCCAGTATAAAACACGGATTCCACGGTCGTGATGAATAGCCAATCCCACACCCCTAGACCCCTACGAGAGCGGCAAGCAACCCTACCAATTCTAGGGTTAGGAGACCCGGACTCGACTCCTCGAGATGGTCTCCCACTGGACCCTAGAACCCGGTTACTTGTGCTTCCCTCCTTGGGTCTATCCTAGTGCGGAAAAGTAAATAATATACAAACGGTGACATCTGCCGCAACCTGGAAGTGCCCCAATAAAAGAATATTACATACAAGTTTTTACATGAATGAAAATGAAAAACACTCATCTCACATAAAAAACCCCGGCTATTCAAACACGACAATCCAATATAACATATCCAGCAACACATAACATCACATGTCATCAACGTAAGTAAATATGCGCATCCCAATTGTCGTTGACATATAACAACGAAACCGGCGATATCACATATTACACTTACGGTCACAGAAAAGAAAGTGTAAAACTACAACAGTTGAAATCCGCAACCTCTTTAGACATCGCATGCCTAATCAAATGAAATACTTAGACATCACATGCCTAACAATTATAAACAACGCATTTTAGTCCCATTATCGAAAACTCTTTTCAATATCAAGTGAGACTAAACCGCTAGATTTATAACATTCATCCAGTTATCTCATAACTGTTTGTGAATTCCAATTATTGTATCCCATTCCGGATAAATAGAAAATATCAAACTTTCCGATCGAACATTCGAACACCCAAGTTTTCCCGAAACCGTTCAACACATGAAATAAGTTCAAAGACATTCACTTCATGCCTCAGTACCAACGGTCCAGCCGTAGAAGGGTCAAGCCAACGCCTCACATGTGGCACGCCGTACTGCCCCAAACCCTAAGGTTCAAAGGGCAGTTCAAGACGGTCACATAATCGAGTTAAGGTTTGTTGTCTTCTAGAGGGACCATCGCATTACTTGCACTACTTGGAACGTCCTTAAACCACAGAAAAATCCAACACTTGGAAATATGCCGGCAGGGGAAAGATTGGGTATTTACATCCGGTCGAACTTTTCAACATATTCTAAAATTATCCGGTAAAACACATAGACAAAGTTTGATAATCCGATCGAAACTACGAGGCTCCAAAACACCCCAGAAAACTCAACTCTTGAGTTCAGATTAAAAAATCCCAGAAAACTCAGCACCTCAAATAACAGATTACTGTGCAAAATAGGAAGGCTGACGTCATCAGATGGCCGCGGAACCGCCGCAGAAGCTAGGCTTCTGCCGCGGTTCCGCCGCGCTTTGGAGGTATCTTTTTGAAAATTTTGCACCGTAATTCTTAGAATTTCCTGCTGAATTTTCTAAGAATTTTTAATATGGAAAAAACCCAGATTTTGAAAAAAGTCCAGAGAGCATTTTGTTTTAGGGTTTCGATGTTCATTCGGGTTTCAAACG
The DNA here is from genome assembly GCA_030015575.1 of Agapanthus africanus. NCBI lineage: Eukaryota > Viridiplantae > Streptophyta > Magnoliopsida > Asparagales > Amaryllidaceae > Agapanthus > Agapanthus africanus. The sequence continues at coordinate 298,087,065 of CM057347.1, forward strand.
TTGTCTAGACTTCGCCTAAGGCTCTAGCTAGGCTCTGATACCACTGTAGGGTTTCTAGGCACTCTAATGAGGTCTCACAAGGCATCAACCATGCCAATTTCAAACTTTACAAGTGCCGAGAAACCCTAATACGGATTCGTTGACTAGAGTTTAGGCGAAAAGTAAAACTAGTTAACATTTTAACTAAAGGAAAGAGGCTACAACCTTTGTAGATCCGGTTATCCACTTCCTTAGCTCCACGTAGACGTCCCCTCGCTGTCCATCTCGAATCCCGGACTCTTGCATCGGCTTCATCGGAGAAATGGGCGGGCTAGGTCGTCGGCTTCGATGCCGAAGATGATCTACGTCGAGGCAACACAAGATCAAGCTCCAACTTCACCAAGTCGTGAAACTTGTGAAGAAAACACCCTATACCTCTTGTCAAGAGGTAGAGGGTGAAGAAATAGGAGGTGGGTTCACTTTAGAATTGGATTTCTCACTCTTTTTCTCAAGATGCCATTAAAGCTAGTAAGCTTTTCTTCTTGTTCAAGAGGAAGAAGATGAAGATAGAATATGATAAGTGTTAAAAAAAATGAAAATAATATGAATACTTATCATATACTAACCATAGTCAAGTGTAGAGAGTAAACTAGGGTTAGGTGAATGGTTAGGTTAAGAGAAGAAAACAAAAATGGTCAAGGTTTCAACCCTTCATGAAGCTTCATGAAAGAGACAAGAAAAGCCACCATTTCCATTTTTTTTCCAAAATCAATAATCAAAATAAATAAATGAATAAGTAAACAAAACCCTAACCATTCATATAACCATGGTTTAATCTTTACACAAACTCAAGTTAACATGTATCATCAAACATAATACAATCAAGTGCACACTAAAATATATCACATATACAATGTGCACATCAAGTGAGAAAATCCTTTTAAAATGAACCAATACTAGTTAATGCAAAGTAATATATCAAATATATATAATTATACATTAAATCGTTAAATCAACACTTGATTCAATGATCCGGTCATGTCGCACATAACCGACTAGTATCCAATGTATCGACTTATCGAATCAATCTTCGATTCGATAACTAGGTTATATCGCATACAACCAATCGAAACATTCATCGCGAGAATGAAATACGGTATCACATACACGCATTATTCTCGGTCCCGCACATATCTCATATGCGCTCCTATTTCGTTTCGCTTGAGCCAGGAAACCTCTGTGTAGGACTCTAAAGACTCGTCAATACGCCGGCAGCAGATGATGATCATATCAAGCACCCACAAGCCGCAAGCGGTCTGCTAAACGTAACGGCCACCCGGGTATTGAGCGATCAGAAGATCGACGAGCTAGCCCGCTCACACTCCTGTGAATCCAACCAGTAACACTTACCGTGCAGTCCGGTCTGTTCGTCTGATATGTCGCATATCTAGTCTAGGGGTGGTAAACGTCAGACCCCAATAACCGATAAGTCGTGCCGATGTGAGGCTCATAACGGGTCGAGAAACTACTGGTAACACTTACCAGCAAAACTCTGATCAGCCCTGGCCAGGGACTTCCCTGTTACGGCCAATCGAGCACAGCGCAACATCAACCCCCAATACCGGGAGAGACGAAACCCCTCCTATCGCTCATTGCCTCCATGTGACTCGGGACTGTACCCAAAAACCACCGTTTTGCACGCCTTCATGGACGTGGTAAGGTGGAGATCAAAGCACAGTGGGAATCACACAAGACTCTATGACGATCTCGGGTCTACAGACTAACCTGCACAAGTGTCACCTGAGAACTGCCATCTGACGTGAGGTATAATACCATGTGGGAGTTCTCGGTGAGTCCGTCCAGTGTACCCAGTCTCCACTGAGCACCCGTATACCATCTCTGATATCAAACACCAATAGATATGGGATCATCCATCGCCCATCTCATGGGTCGAGAAGCGTATACGCTAGTCTACACTGGTATATCGATGCCCCGTCTCGATACACCCACGATTAGGGACCTTGAAGGATGTACCTATGGACTACCATGTCCCCACTAGTATGATCTGCATCATAGTCCAGGTAGTCTAGTACACACCCTAAGGGCTTTACCAACATGTAACTATAAGACAGTTTAAAGAGACAAGTGTACATGTTAAGATAAAGAGCAACCAGATAGCATACTATCATATCGAGCAAGAAAGTCATCTCTATATATATGTCCAAGCATCCAATATAATATACATCATCTGTACAATACTGGCCTCTAGGGCATGCATACAACTAACACCTTTAGGTTTAGGGGTCAGGTCGTGTCGATCACTAGTCTATTGTTTTTCTGACTCGGCGTAAGTAGGATTTTGGACCCCAGCTATGTCTAGAGCCTTCGGAGATGATCCAATTGATTCAGGTCAGGATGGAAATTCTCCATTGCGAACTGAGGACTTATGCCGACCGTGTTGGTAATAGACTCGAGTTCGCAGGGACAGATCATGTGTTCCTACGGACTTTCCGATGAATGACGTGTTGGATTTTGGGAAGCTTGTCCCAGGATTTAGGTCCTTCTGAGATCCTATAAGCGAGTTAGTTTCGTTGCCCTTAATTTGGCACTTCCGCCCAGATTATTGAGTTTTCGCCCCGTATTCCTTGTGATGATATGTTACAATTACCTTCTTGACCTTTCTCACATGATTTAGCACCAGACCATGTAGCTTGGACGCGATCTTTCGTTCACCAGCAGCCATTTGTGTTAATGGCTCGGCAGGTGGGGAAACGCCGGTCAAGGGTCTTGCCATCTGTGAAGGGTTTTCTTAGACGTAGCCGTAGAGTGAGATAATCACTTGGGAGGCTGCGAGCGAGATTTGAGGGTTGTAATCTTCTCTTTGAAGGTACGCGTAATAGTATATTTTTAAATTCGGGGACGAATTTCTTTTAAGGGGGGAGATTGTAACACCTTAATTGTGTTTTGTGGTTAATTATATTTTAATATATAGTTTTTAATAAAAAGTTTACCAAATTGGTTTTCAAATATTTTATCCTATTTATTGAGTATTTTATTAGAATTTTCCTAGGCTTGCACACACTTGTGCATGATAACAAGGGTTGTTTTTGGGGTTTAACCATGATTGGCAACCATGGTGGACTAAACATTTCCTTAAGCCATTTTAAGTTTTGTATTAAGTCATTTTGGGTTTTAAGTATGGATGGTTGTTTAAAATGAAAAATGAATTTAAAAGGGATTTAAATTATGGTTTAAAGTGTTGACCTTGGTGAGAGAGAGAGAGAGAGAGAGAGAGTGCATGATGGGGCATAATGGCCTTGCCATGCTTCAATTAATGAAGAGAGAGAAAGAAAAGGGGGTTGACTTGTTTATGCTATCATTCTTGCCTCCCATCCTTTTCACTCCTCTCATTTCTTTTTTCCTCACTCTCTCACTCACACACACACACTCACCTGCAGCATCAGCAGAAGCAGAAGCCTTCAGCAACAGCAGCAACTCCTTCATCAGCAGCAACAGCAGAGCTCAGCAGCAGCTCCAGCATCAGCTCCACCAGCATCATCAGCAACAGCATCATCACCATCATCAGCAGCAGCAGGAGCAGCAGGCAGCAACAGCAGTAGCAGGAGCTCCAGCGACTTGCAGCAGCTCCTTTCACTTCTTCACCTACCTTCTAGGGTTCATTAGGGTATATTTCTTGAACCCCATTTCATGGTTTGCTTAAGTTGTGTGTAGATTAGCATCGGTTTGTGTTAAATAGTTAGTTTTGTGCTAAAATGGTGATTTATGTGGAATTTTGGTTAGAATGTGATTGTGTTAGCTAACCTAGCTTACTTAAGTGTTGTTAGGGTCACCTTAACTGAGTTTAACCCTGGATTACACTAAAATACCATAGGGTTTGTGTTTTGTGCAAAATTAGCGTTTTTAAGCGATATTGTGACATTCTGTGATCTGCTATTGTCCCGGGGCCTTCAGGTTAAATTTTAGAATACTGGAACACACTGATTAGGTCTAGAACACACCACCAGAATACGAACCCTCCACTCCCAATTATGGCCGCCGGTTTAATCAATCTGGCCGCAATTTGCGGCCAGGAAGAGGGGTAGGGTCTTGGGGTTTTGGGTAGGGTACTCTGCAGTGTTGTCTAGTGCCTTGGCATGCCTAGTTTTGTAAGATTTAACCTGTAGGAAAATCTGGGACAATATATCGCATTTCTAGTTTGTTGTGTTTGCGCGATACGTGAGAGGGTTCTGTGATCCAGCGTATCGCGGCGTGTCGCGATGGTTTTAGACGCGTACACACACGATTCAGCGTATCGTGCACACGCGCGTTTAGTTCGCGACGCGAGTTTCTCGTTTTGGTTCGATATCGCCTTTTGCGGAATATTTGGCTTGTATATGATTTTTGTGTCTTATTTGCAGGTTTGTAGGCAGGGACTACGGACACTGCTACAGGGGGGAGCAGATGATAGGATTCACCTAGCGTGGAGCGTAGGTAAGTAGATTTAACATCTACAGGGGAATCGCCCGAATGGCGTTATGCGTCTGGGCTAGGATTCTAATACTTGTCGCATATTCTACGTCATTGTTAGAATTGCGCCTTTACTTTATTTCCTTGATATAGTTATACTGTGACTAGTGTAAGTGCACGGCGGCGCCCCGGCCGTCAATCCGACGCCGGAATGCGGAAGCGGTGAATAACTTAAAATTTGCGGACTTAGCAAACCGGCACCACCGCGCACTATAACCCGGATCGTAACCATTAACTAGTCTAAGCCAACTACAAGAAAGGGAATAGAGATATACCGACGATCCAAGTCCTCCGGTCTTCTCGCCATCGTCCCGATCACTTGCGGAATGTCCCGTCTCCTCCTCGTCGCCGGAAGTGCACCACATCGCCTTCTTCGTTTACGGGCTCCCACCTCAATGCCGAGGCAACTCGGGCACGAAGCCGGCTACTCGACGTGCCCAAGGTTCGTTGTAGAATGTGTAGTAGAAGAAGTCTCATTTGGGGTTTATGGAGATGCCATTGTGGTGGAGGATTGATACAAGCTTTTGGAGGAGAAGCTAATATGATTTTTTTCAAGCCAAAAGAGTGTAAATCCCTACACTAGAATTTTGGACAGCCCTTGAGGGGAGAGGCCGGCCATGCAAGTGAGGGGTGAGTGAAAAAGGAGAGAGACACTCAACTCAAGAGAGTGAATCAAGAGAATAAGCAAGTGAAAGGCTATCATCAAAAGAAATGATCACAAGCCTAAACTAACACTCCAACAACCTCATCATCAACAACCATGATGACAAAGGAAAAACCAACACTCCACCTCAACCATCACCTCACCAAGTCAAGCAATCATGAAAAAGGAAAGTCAAGTGATGGTGCTCATCATGAAAACCATCATGATGCAACAAGATGCAAAGAACCCCCTCCACTAATGCTTATTTGCAACAATGCAAATAAGCCCTCCTCCACCAATCTTCGGCCAATGAACGGAACAATGGAAATTGGCCGAAACGGAAAGCAAACTGGCAACTCCAGAAAACTGGTCCCGTAATAAATTACAGGAAAACCCCGATACTGTGCATACACACCCGCATTTGTATTCCGACCGAAATACAAATGCAATGAGACAAAATCTACACTGTACTATACTAGAATCCGGCTTATACCAAAACCGGATAGTAATATCTGTTCGATCCTGATCCGTGCAATACCGCACGTATCTGATCGAACCCTGCCATATAACCATACGGCCTATAGTACAAACTGTCCGATCCTGATCCGTGCAATACCGCACGTATCTGATCGGACCTTGCCATATCTCCATACGGCCTCTACAACCTTTCGCCCGAAAGCTTGAGTAACTGAAATGTGGGGGACTCTAAAGACTCGTCAACACCTCGGTTGTGGATTTAACCACTAGCACATCAGAGGTATAAGCCAATACGTGACGGGCTACCAGGTACTGACCAAATGGGACGTCGATGAGGAAGCTCACCCCGACACCCAACTGAGCCTGTCAGTGACAATATCCGTGCAGTCCGGTCCGTTCGTCTATGAGCATCGCATGGCGGGCCTAGGGGGTTGGTAAAAGTCAGACCCCCAAAAGCGGTACAAGTCGTGTCGGAGTGTAGCCCAGAACACCCTGAGATACTACTGGAATACCTACCAGTAAATCTTCTTGCCTTGGCCAAGGACTTTGTGTAATGGCTCTCCTAGACACAGCACGACCTCACCCCCAATACCGGGAGAGACGAACCCCTGAAGATACGCTCACTGCCTCCATGTGGCTCGGGACTGTACCCAACTAAAACCTGTTTGCACGACTCCTTTGAGCCGTGGTAGGGTAGTAATCAAAGTACAGTGGGAACTCACACGAGACAAATGACGATCCCCAGGTCGATGAACTAACCTGCACACATGTCACCAGGGAACTGCCATCTGACGTCTGGTATATGACCAACTAGCATGTTCCCGGCGAGTCCTGTCCGGTGTACTCATAACCCAATGAGCACCTGTATACATCTTAGGTGATCCAACTGACACCAGTGGCTTGTGAGACCGGCCACCGCCCCTCGTCGGGGTCTCGACTGTATACACTAGTCTACTAATGGAGTATCGATGCCCAGTCTCGAAACTCCCACGACTAGGGACCTTTTAAGGATAAGCTTATAGACCCCCCCAGCTCCCACTTATATGATCGCCCTCATACTGCTGGTGGTCAAGCAAGAATCCTAGGGGCTCTATCAACGTGTAATAGCGACGTGTCAGGTCACCTAAAACAGTACACGATGATAAAGGTAAACCAGATAGCATACTATCATCTCGAGTAAGACTGTCCTACCGGGATAGGTCCTCCCTCAATCATTGCAATCACGTACCTGTGATCCAATAATTGACTCTGAGGGCACTATCTCCAACAATCTCCCACTTGCACTCAAGGCTAATTATTGCCATGTCGCATACTCACAGCCCGTGTGATACCGAACACCCAACTCCTCTACTAGTCAGTTTCACAAAGCTCGTTTGCGAAACTATTGCGTTCGAGGAATAGCCTCAGTGAGTGGATCCGCCTTGTTGTCTCTTTCCATGTCTCTCTAAATCTCAAGTTCGCGGAGAAACCCATCTCCCGAAATGAGCAATACCTGTCTTAGAATGTGTCTGGATGTCTGATGGGACATAGCTCATAAATGAGCTCCAAATCCAAACTTCTTAGACTGTATCGTCAACTGAACTTAATCAGTATCCTGCGCCATGCCACCCTCAGTATTGCCTTGGACCACCTGTCCAAAATACTGCCCCTCATCAGAAGGAAAACTATAGCTCTGACAACCTCCTTGTCGTCCATGTCACCTTGAAAGCCTGGAATGATAACTGTTTCCCGAATGAGGCTGTCGTTATCATATCCCTAGAACATCCACTTATGTTCTAAAACTGCTTCCGACTGTTTCTCCAGGATTGGATTAATGTCAACTTATTGCATCTAGTGCAAGAACAACATCTGGTGTGGTACTTGACATCTCACGATTGACTCAATTGCCTGAGCAAGTGATCTGCCAATCATGCCCGTCCCTCTCCCCTTTAGTCTGTAAGACACCTTTGGAGAGGGTGACTCCATTACCTGCAGGTACACTATCGTGCCAGGAGTCGTCCATCCTAAATACTCTTAGAATGCTGTCAAGTACCCTGATTGGGAAACCACCCAAATCTAGATCTAAGACCATAGATCTAGTAACCAGTATGTCTGATATAAAATCCATTTCCTTTGTGGAGAAACAACTGTGTGACGACCAAAGTATAACCGATCGTAGTGTAGGAGTTTCTTTTCCTACTTTGTGTATATCATCCAAATACCAGGATATCACACCCTACTACCTTCTCAACAGATCCATCTCCTATTCTGATGAAGTCAAACCCATGACTGTCACGTCAGAAATAGATGATCTATCTCCGCTACATCTGCTCTAGTCTATAAATAGACATAAGCAACCTGTCCACCAATGCTTCCGCTGCTCCCACTGACTACGACAACCCTCTGGCAGAGTCATATAGACGTACACTTCTAAAACTGGTTTAGAACGACGCTATACTCATCCTCCCGCCGGGTCTCGTAACTTGGAACAACAGCAATGGCAATTGTGAGTAAACAAGAACTTCCCTGTCACCGTCCTTGAGGCTACCGTAGTGCCTCTCGGGTGCCTGAAGTTACCCACCTAATCTGCGGAGTGGCCAATGGAATGTCAATCCAGATTGAATCTTTAGGTTCCTTATCAAATCTTCAGTAATCGTTTGTGGTTCTGGAATCACTTCCAGTTCTACCATACTCCCACTACTGTTTTCTGAAAAAAAATCCATTTTTAATAAAACTGTGGCGAGTCTAGAACAATATCGCTATTGTTCATCCAGATGGTAGAAAGTCAACCCTCGTCATAGCCTGGGTCAACCCACAAACAGCCATTACAGAAACGTGCCTTGAGTTGTCCAGTGTCTGGTTTTAATCATAAACCGGACAACTCCCCGTACCTTAACATCGTTAAGATATGAACTGTTCTATATCATATATAGAACCAGAGGCACTGATTTAATTGAACCAGATTCAAATCATGCAACTGTCTCCAGTGCATGTCAACTAAATGGAAGGAGGCCGATCAGCGTTACTCAACTTAGGAATACTTCCAATTATGAGTAACCTGAAAGAGAAGCAAGATCTCTTTATCATTACTATCAACTGAATACCATACATAAGTATCTACATCTTCGATCTCTTTGAAGAATCCCGATACTTGCTATACCTGGTTCTCTACTCTATTCAAATACCTATAACTCCTCAAAACTTAGACCCTGTGTTTCCACGAAACACCTGTCTAAAAACTAGAGAAGTCATAAGTAAACTGAATGTAGTACGAGGACCAACCCCTCTGTCCTGATGGACTCTGGACAACATACAATACTCTGTAAAAGTCCCTTGAGTCTGATTACTCATTCACTGTGTGTCGTAGGTTGAAAACTGTACTTATGGTTAAGAAGAATTACACCGCTGTTTAATGCTCCTTACCTAACCATCCACTGATATAGGTAAATGTCGTAGACATAATTTCAGAAAGGTATATCTCACTCTATGAAAATAGACGTACAGATATATCAATTTGAAATTGGTGCATAACAGCGGATATTCAAAACCAAATATTTGCCGACCGGCAAACAACCCAGGTGATTTCCTCAAATATCACCGATTACAACGAATCCCGATATAATGAGGATGATCACCCTATTCCCAATAACTTACTCCCACTCATCATCTGTAAAACCATACAGATGTGAGAATCGTATCTGGTAAATACATACCCTGGAGTAAGTATCTAATCGGGAAATCAGTTTTCTATTAACAGTACACAGTGAAACTGAAACATTGAAATGTTTCGATGGGGTATCCTGGTATTCCTAGTAATGCCTCTTCCATCATCACGTCTGTAACCTTGTAATTCTTTGCCACCTCTCCAAATCCCTTCATATGTCTTTAGTCTTTACCTTCTGCACACCCCTTTAGGCCAAATGGTTTTCTTCCTTCCCTACCGTTCGGCACCAGCCTATGGTTTGGAAGAAGACTATCCAATAAGCATAATGGGTGTACTGTCCCTATCCTAGGAACACTCGCAACACGAGAGAAGGTGAAGATAAAAGACACCTGAATGTACTTTATTCCTATTTCTCCTGGACCAGGATCCATCCCCGAACTGGAACAAGTTCCTTTCGAGTTCGTATATAACCATACGATGGATTATCCAATAAAATGGGATCTTCGTAGTGATACGGAGTGTCCTGGAGAAATACAAAGGTGATTTAGGATTGGCGAAGAAATACTTGGTTCGGTCGTGAATAGCAGTCGCAATTTACTTTGCCCTCTTACTAATCCCTTGTTTTGTCTGAACTTAATACCTTCTGTACACCGTTTAGGCTAACTGGTTTTCTTCATTCCCTACCGGTCGGCACCAGCCTATGGTTTGGAAGAAGACTATCCAATTTGCGTAATAGGTGTACTACTCCTAAACCAAGGAGTACTCGCAACCTGAGAGAAGGTGAAAAAGAAAAGACAACTGAATAATCCTATCCATTTTCTCCAGAACCGGAAACCATCCTCGAATCCCTTCGAGTTCGTATCTAACCATACGATGGTTTTGTCCAATGGAAGTGGACGTTCGCAGTAATACGGGGTGTCCTGGAGAAAAGGGTAAAAGTAGGAGTGGCAATGAGGTCTGCAACTCTGACAATCCAAAAGCCGGTGTTTAAGAAGGTTCGGTCAACTTGGTCACTGAGTCAAAGTCTTAGGGTCGGGTCAATGGTCGCTGCCAAAGAGAGAGAGAAAAGAAACACTCAGCGTGCACTCTAACCTAGATCAGAATGGTTACCAATTTATCTAATCTGGAATCCTCCCACTGTACCCTCAAATTCTCCTCCAAACCTGAAAGAAGAATTAGTCGGGATGTCCCGAGGAGTAAACTAACTCATCAGTGGGAATCGGGATCCAACTCTCATCGCATGACAACGTGACGGGATCCGCTCACGGTATCACACTCCAGAAGGTATGCGCATATCTGGCAAGTTTCAGTTCTTTTGAAACTCCCGACGTGATTTCTGCCCCATGCTCTTATGACCTTGGCGTGAGGTCAAAATATCATAAGTCACATGTCAAGTTCTACCCGTCATTATCCAGGTTAATTTGAATCCACCCGTACATACCCTTGACGTAGGCCAAAATAGTAGTACGACTGTCCCAAACCAACGCATCTATCTATGCAACAGATAAATACCCGGCAGCTACCAATCACTATGCCTTGGCGTGAGGTCAAAATACATAGCTTGAATACTACCGAATATTTAACTGAAATGACGGAGGGCTACGAATGGTTTCTGGCGAAAACCTTTAACGTAATGAACTTGATATCGTCGAAGGAACGGATAGCTTTTAAAAATATAGTGACGAAAACCTTCGCTAAAGAGGTCACTCCCGGTGAAGGGATCTCGGCTCTTTCCCCGTAGAATGGGGTGCAGGATATTCCAAATGAATACCGCGATGCAAAGCAAAAGTAATCGGCTATAGTGAAGTTAATGCCCTGACGCAAACTTCTGTCCAAGGGGTCACTCCCGGTGAAGGGATCTCGGCCCTTGCCTCGTCGACTGAGGAGCAGGATATTCCAATGAATACCACGATGCAAAACAAAAGTAAACGTCCTTGCAATAACAGCTTTTTGAAAAGTGTTCCAACAACATCAGATTAGGTTTGTTTTTAACTTGCATTGATCCGAATCAATGCAGTCCCATCAATTGATCACACCACAAAGAACGAAAATATACTGATGTACGTATATGCCATCCGCATTCGCCACTGGGTCCCGTCATTACCCGTTAGGTTAGCTTACTAACGACAGAGCGGGGACTGGACTAGCGCGGATGCAAAACATATACAACATCTACTAATATATATACCAATATATTATATTTCGCTCAAGGCGTGAATAAAATGCAACATCACAGAAAATGAACAGCATCACAGAAACAATACAGATATCTGGGATCCCCGGGTTTCACAGAGCCACTGCTGAAACCCGACGTTCCCCTGGTCGTGTGGATAGCCTGTGCAATGAAATCCTAGACCCCTACGGGCGCGGCAAGTCACCCGCCAAAACCTGAAGCGAGGCAGCCCCCTTCAGCGCCGTGAATGGACCACCCAGCACTTCACGGAATCCGGCAACTTGGGCACCCCTCCTGGGTCAACCTGTACCCCCTACGAGTGCGGCGAATAGCCCGCCAATCCTAGAGTGAAGCCCCCTCCGTCTCAATGCCATGAGATGCGGGCTTGTTGCCCTCTAGAACCCGGCTATCCGTGCACCCCTCCGCGGGGTATCCTAGTACAGAAAGTAAAATATACATACAACGGGTACATCGACCGCAACCAGGTCGTGCCCCAAAAGAATAATACAAACAGGCAGTGACGGCAGTCCACATGTCGGACGCTCGCCCCGCAATATCAAATGTACATAATACAACATCACAGTACTAGCATTGCATCCAGGCTATCCCCACGACCGATCCGCAACATCACAGCATAAACAATGAACATCAACGTGAAAGTCACGTTCGCAAATCCGTCTAACCGGGCTATAGCAGTTAGACCGGATTTACCGATCGAGTGACATTCACGGTCGCAGATATAATGTAAATACTGTGAAAAATGTGTTTAAAATTTTCCGATTGATCAAAAATTAACAAGTGGGCCCCAAACCAATACTGTAGCACTCACAGAAATAATTGGCCCAATTTTAATATTCCAAAACCCCTAATACTATCCCAGAAGCCCACTGGGAAATTTTGGCCCATTGATCTCTCTAAGTTGCGGCGGATCCGCGGCCCAATAGAAGGGTGAGGCCGCGGTTCCGCGCTCTGGAAGAGGGATCAGTGCGTCGAATTTTCCCAGAGTTCTTAGAACTTTCTGAACATCATTCTGAGACCACTTGAAAAATTTTTAGACACCAAAAATTTCCAACAGAAAACTGATGCTAACAAAATACGGGTTTTGGAACTTTTTGATCGATCGGAAAGGCAAACACATTACACAAAGCTAGACTAAGTTAATGGCGAGGCTCTGATACCACTGTAAGTGCACGGCGGCGCCCCGGCCGTCAATCCGACGCCGGAATGCGGAAGCGGTGAATAACTTAAAATTTGCGGACTTAGCAAACCGGCACCACCGCGCACTATAACCCGGATCGTAACCATTAACTAGTCTAAGCCAACTACAAGAAAGGGAATAGAGATATACCGACGATCCAAGTCCTCCGGTCTTCTCGCCATCGTCCCGATCACTTGCGGAATGTCCCGTCTCCTCCTCGTCGCCGGAAGTGCACCACATCGCCTTCTTCGTTTACGGGCTCCCACCTCAATGCCGAGGCAACTCGGGCACGAAGCCGGCTACTCGACGTGCCCAAGGTTCGTTGTAGAATGTGTAGTAGAAGAAGTCTCATTTGGGGTTTATGGAGATGCCATTGTGGTGGAGGATTGATACAAGCTTTTGGAGGAGAAGCTAATATGATTTTTTTCAAGCCAAAAGAGTGTAAATCCCTACACTAGAATTTTGGACAGCCCTTGAGGGGAGAGGCCGGCCATGCAAGTGAGGGGTGAGTGAAAAAGGAGAGAGACACTCAACTCAAGAGAGTGAATCAAGAGAATAAGCAAGTGAAAGGCTATCATCAAAAGAAATGATCACAAGCCTAAACTAACACTCCAACAACCTCATCATCAACAACCATGATGACAAAGGAAAAACCAACACTCCACCTCAACCATCACCTCACCAAGTCAAGCAATCATGAAAAAGGAAAGTCAAGTGATGGTGCTCATCATGAAAACCATCATGATGCAACAAGATGCAAAGAACCCCCTCCACTAATGCTTATTTGCAACAATGCAAATAAGCCCTCCTCCACCAATCTTCGGCCAATGAACGGAACAATGGAAATTGGCCGAAACGGAAAGCAAACTGGCAACTCCAGAAAACTGGTCCCGTAATAAATTACAGGAAAACCCCGATACTGTGCATACACACCCGCATTTGTATTCCGACCGAAATACAAATGCAATGAGACAAAATCTACACTGTACTATACTAGAATCCGGCTTATACCAAAACCGGATAGTAATATCTGTTCGATCCTGATCCGTGCAATACCGCACGTATCTGATCGAACCCTGCCATATAACCATACGGCCTATAGTACAAACTGTCCGATCCTGATCCGTGCAATACCGCACGTATCTGATCGGACCTTGCCATATCTCCATACGGCCTCTACAACCTTTCGCCCGAAAGCTTGAGTAACTGAAATGTGGGGGACTCTAAAGACTCGTCAACACCTCGGTTGTGGATTTAACCACTAGCACGTCAGAGGTATAAGCCAATACGTGACGGGCTACCAGGTACTGACCAAATGGGACGTCGATGAGGAAGCTCACCCCGACACCCAACTGAGCCTGTCAGTGACAATATCCGTGCAGTCCGGTCCGTTCGTCTATGAGCATCGCATGGCGGGCCTAGGGGGTTGGTAAAAGTCAGACCCCCAAAAGCGGTACAAGTCGTGTCGGAGTGTAGCCCAGAACACCCTGAGATACTACTGGAATACCTACCAGTAAATCTCCTTGCCTTGGCCAAGGACTTTGTGTAATGGCTCTCCTAGACACAGCACGACCTCACCCCCAATACCGGGAGAGACGAACCCCTGAAGATACGCTCACTGCCTCCATGTGGCTCGGGACTGTACCCAACTAAAACCTGTTTGCACGACTCCTTTGAGCCGTGGTAGGGTAGTAATCAAAGTACAGTGGGAACTCACACGAGACAAATGACGATCCCCAGGTCGATGAACTAACCTGCACACATGTCACCAGGGAACTGCCATCTGACGTCTGGTATATGACCAACTAGCATGTTCCCGGCGAGTCCTGTCCGGTGTACTCATAACCCAATGAGCACCTGTATACATCTTAGGTGATCCAACTGACACCAGTGGCTTGTGAGACCGGCCACCGCCCCTCGTCGGGGTCTCGACTGTATACACTAGTCTACTAATGGAGTATCGATGCCCAGTCTCGAAACTCCCACGACTAGGGACCTTTTAAGGATAAGCTTATAGACCCCCCCAGCTCCCACTTATATGATCGCCCTCATACTGCTGGTGGTCAAGCAAGAATCCTAGGGGCTCTATCAACGTGTAATAGCGACGTGTCAGGTCACCTAAAACAGTACACGATGATAAAGGTAAACCAGATAGCATACTATCATCTCGAGTAAGACTGTCCTACCGGGATAGGTCCTCCCTCAATCATTGCAATCACGTACCTGTGATCCAATAATTGACTCTGAGGGCACTATCTCCAACAACTAGCAGCCGTAGAACACTCCACATATTATTGGCGGTTCATGTTGCACGAGCACGGATTGTATGATACCCACATACCGCCAATAATTGCCACGTCACACACAAACCATTATAGACATTATATTGCTTGGTTAGGGACCTTGTGACATTGATTCATACTGCTTATCACATATGACATTACCATACCTATATACCTATAGAGTATCGTACCATTAGTGATAGGTACACATACCCTTTACGATACATCTACAGGTATATCTTACTCATATTCTTCTTATACCCTGGAGGGTATACGACATCTTTTACTTATAGGTAGACACCTATACTTAGCTGTACCTTATTGATTTCGCATACATCTGGTTTCAGCTACATATTCTCATTTATATGCTCACATTTCAGATATATCGCATATATGTATTCCTGGATTTGCGCATTCTTATTTTGATTTCACATGATGATTTCTGGATTTGGGAACCGCGGGAGTTCATGAAATTATGCATACATTGAAAAACCCGGTTTCCTTGATATGATATTTACGTAGCCACCATGAGATTTATCGGTTCTGATTGTATACTCCATACGAGGTGTGGTTGCCGTATGAGGGTACATGGTGGGGCCCGGTATGGTTCCCCTCGGCAAGAAGATCAATGGATGTTGCCGATTGAGCCTGGAGGCGGGCGAGTACCTACCGGTGACAGTACTGATGACTCGGCGGGGATTATGGAGATACCGTTGGGAGTCATGTACGTATGCATACGTCCAAAGGCGAGGGTCAGAGCTAGGCACTCATGCTTTCGGGATAGCGTATGATACGTGATCAGGATTTCTGTGTCGATGCTTGGCACATGGTTTTCATGATATTTCTTTAACACCTTTGTATATATAATAGGGGATTTAGCCGTTGTTATATATACCCTTACACCAATATTAGTGTAATAGGATGCTAATATATGTGTATTGCCCCCATCATACTTATTTCTGTATATATTTACCTTTAGGATGTTAGATTCTTACTTGAGATTTGACTTGGGATATTAGGTGATTCATTGAGATTGGATATTGGACATACCTATGTGACTACTGATTTGTACATTCGGGATATAGGAGATTACTCGATATTGTACATTGAGGAGATGTGAGACTTATATGATGTGAGAGCCCAATGTGGGGGCTGATTTGAGGATTTGGGATTTGAGTGTCTTGATGGATTGTGATCCTACCACGATGACAGGATTCCGTGGATGACATATTTCACTCCATACCTCGTACCTTTTCACTTATGCACTGTTCCATGTATTAGGAGTACCTCTTAGTGTACCCTTCATGATAGCTGCATATTTGCATTCTCATATCCCTATTGCATAGTTATTGCACATTATTATCATGTCATTATTGCTTCACATATTGACTGTACCTGCTAGTGTACTTTCCATTATTCTGCATTCACATGACATGTTATTACTGTAATCGCATATCTTAGATTCATGCTGTACATACATTCCTGCGATTACCTGCATATGTTATCTACGATTCACGGGTTGGCAACTCACCCCCGTTGTGCCACAGGTGTTTCAGGTTGTTCCCCAGAGTAGTCGAGGCAGGCTATTCAGTATCCATCTATCATCTTTTGCTACAGATACCGCATCGGCTCACAGTACTGTTTTGCTTAGGTGGGTTAGATGATTATCTGTATTTCATATTGTACATTCGTTGTATCTTGTACTCTCCATCTACTATTATGTTGTTGACTTAGAGACTTGGTGAGGACGTTATTGTATATTAATTGTGGATTTGTTGTCTTTTATATACAGCTCTCTCTCTACTGTCTTTATTTCTTCGCTACGGCGTCGTATATTTGTATTGTATTCATCTTGGCTAGTTTTTAGGAAAAGGGGGTGTTGCCAAAATTTTAAAGAAATAAAGTGGGACTTTTAAAGAATTTGGGTTGCAATTTCAAATGTTTCAAAAACTTATATTATCTTTTCCGTATTTTTATGGTTTAGATTTCTGGGTTCTGGCTTTCTTTTACTACGTTATGTCTTAGGGCGTTGCGTAGTATTAGGGCCGTCACGGGCCAATTTTGGGTCGTGACAACATCAACAGCATCGGCACAGCAGCAGTAGCAGACAGCAGTAGCTCCTTCCATTCTTCTCCTCCTTCCTTTTCCTGCTTCCTAGAATCTATTGAGGTATATTTCTTAAACCCAACTCCTTGTTGCTAAGTTTATGTGTTGTTTAATGTATCGGTTAGTGGTTATGGTGGTTATTAGTGCTAAATTTGTGTTTTGATATAAGATCTAGTTAAGTTAGAGTTTTTATAGCCAAGTGAACCTAATTAAGTGATAGTATTGTTGTTTGAACCCATTAGTTTCACTAGATTAAGCTAGATTGCCTTAAGTCGCAAAACTTGGAGTTTTAAAATACGGTTTTGATAATGTGTAGGATATTGAGATCTGCTGTACCTTTGCTCATTTCCCAGCTTAGCAAACAACTTCAGAATAGTGTGCAGGCAGTATAGGCTAGTGTTTTGAAATCCGAGCCCACCCCCTCCCCAAAAATCCGGCGACCCTCCCCCATATTCTGGCATCGCCGGCCCCCTGTTGATATGGGTGTTGGTGCTTTGTGTAGGGGGTGTCCGTGGGGATTTTTTTGAGGTTGTATTGTTTAGTTTTTGGGGTTTAGCAGTGGGTGAAATCTGGGTTTGTTTAGCTAAGTTTTAGTGTTTTGTGGACTTTGACGTTAAAATTGGTGGTTTGGTTGGAGACTAGGATGATTCAGGATGGTTTAAGGTTAGACTAGCTCATTTATATGTTGTTGGTATCACTAGATCCCGGTAAACTCACCTAATTTCACAAAATACCCTATTGTTGCAATTTAGTGTTTTGAAACGTTTTTAAGCTAAACCCGTTTAATACATAGAATCTGCTGTTACTAGGGTAATAATTTCAGTAAGCAAACATATACACTAGGCTATGAATTGTGTTAGGACCCTAGCGTAGATACCTGGACCCCACCCACCGATTTTGGGCCGGTATGATACCCCCTTGCCGCCGGCCCAATGGTTGGGTTTGGTGTTGGATTTTGGCTGGTAGATGTCTGTAGGTTTTGTGAAGGGTTTGGCCTTGTTTGATTTTCTTGCTTTTGCTCCAGATAAAATCTGGGACCGTTTACCTATATTTTAGCGTAGCGGGGCTTGCGCGACACGTACGATGCGTGTTGAGTTGGTTTGCTGTGTATCACAGCGTGTCGCTGTGTGCCACAGCGTATCGCGTTGGGTTTTGGCGTATGCACACACGTTATGTATACACGCGCGTTTAGTTCGCGACGCAAGTTTCTCGTTTGAGTTCGATATCACGTTTTTGCGAGATAATTGCTTATATGGATTCTTTGTGTGAATTCTAAGTTCGCAGGCGGGTACATCGGACGCCGCAAAGAAGGGGAAGCAAGTGGTCGGCTACGCTTAGCACGCGACCAGGTGAGTAGATTTAACATCTACGGGGAAATCGCCCGTATGGCGTTAAGCGTCAGGGCGTGATAGGATATGTTAGTCGTATATATATTCATATATACTATTATAGCATACCACCTTTATTGCATATAGAATGGTAGTTATATGACACTGCACTGTCACTAACGGTTCAAGCTGCACGAGAACTCTTTGTATGTTACACTCACACCGTTAGTGATTGCCATGACAGTCGCACTATAGGATTGCTACGAACCATGCATCATTTGATTACCGCAACGTTGATGATTAAACATGTTTCTATCACATATTGCGCACATTCATATTGTATATTTGCATTGATGCACACATACTTTGACATATCTATACTTGCGCATATGCACACTGTATATTCATACCAGTGCACACGTATATTGATATCTTCATACTTGTGCACATGCACACTGTATATTCATACTAGTGCACATATACATTGGCACACTCATATTCGCGTATATATCCATTTGCACATCCATACCCATATACATACATATGTTACATACATGGATGATATTGATTTAACTCAAAATATAGGGACCGCATGAGATATTTTCAAAACTGAATTCTTTTAAAAAAGCGGTTTTCCCTTTTTACTCTTAGTGTCATACGACACATTGCATGGATTTACGCATTGAGTTTTGGGTTCATGTGATTTCTGGATTTGAGAACCGTGGTATTATTTTAAGAAAATATGCACTGTTTTAAAAACCCGGTTTCTCTTGATATGATATTTCAGTGCGTCCACCATGCGTTTTCTTGGTTCTGAGACGTACGACATGTGAAACCCGATTCGAGGAGGAGGACGATCCGTTTGCGGGTATATTGTAACGCTTTAGAATTCGTTTAGGATAATTTCGCGTTAATTAGTAATGATGCGTGTTTTTCATAAAAACAGGAAAATCTTATTTTCCTTCTAAACTAGTGCAAATTGTGATGAGAGGTGGTTATATATATATATATATATATATATATATATATATATATATATATATATATATAAGGTTTATTAATTATATTTTAGTCGTGTTTACCCTAATTGGAAAAAAAATTTTGGGTTAGTGTACACGTGCACACTTATCACACTTTTGTGACTTAGGTTAAAAAGTGTTAACATGTTAACCATTTTCTTTTCTTGCATGGTTCTATTATTTCACCATTTAACCAAGTCAAACCCCTTTCTTTTTTTTTATTTTAAATGGAAATGAAAGGTATGGTGGTTAGGTGAGAGGATTTGACTTTTTTGACCATTGTTTTCTCTCTCTTTTCCCTCTCCCTCACATTTTCTGCATTCTCAGCAGAATACAGCAGCAACAACAGCAACATTATCATCATTTCTTCTTCTTTCACTTCTCTTTTGATCCGAGCACAAACCCTACCCAAAACCTCATTTTCCTTCACACAAAACCTTAAAAAAATGGGTCTTTTGGTGATTTTGAAGGCAAATCAGTGCAAGTAAGGGAAAGGGCTGGATTTTGAGTTCCCTTAAGATCTTTTGGAAGGTATTTAACTCACACTTAGCACCCTATTTCATAACTTGTAGTATTTTTAGCAAAATATCGTATTTGATGCATTTTTGGTGCTAATGAGGGGATATTAGTGAAGTTTTTGTTAAAATTATGTTTTTATGGCTTGCTTAGCTTATTGATGTGTTGTGAGTGTGGTTTTAACCAAGGATTTGCTTCCGGTTTCACAAAAATACCTTAAAGTATCGATTTAACGTTAAAATGGCATTTTTAACTAGGAATTTGGGCTCTGTTGAATCTGTTTGTACCCCGTTGGCTTCAGAATAAAACTGTATTTACAGGAGCATGTATACAAGGTTTAGAGAATACACACGAAGCACGGGAGCCAAACTCCCTACCCTGGCCGCCAGAATATTCATTCTGGCCGCAATTTGCGGCCAGATAGGGGACCTGGGTGCTGGGGTCTTTTCTGTAGGTGTCTGCTTCTATTTGAAGTTTTGTGGTATATGCAATTTCGTTAAATTCTTTTTATAGAAAAATTTGGGATCAATTACCCTATTTCTCGTATTTTTAAATCTTCGCGACAGGTATGATACATGTGTGGGTTTGGGGTTTTCTGCGTATCGCGATGTGTCGAGGTAGCTTCAGGCGCGTAATCACATGTTTTAGCGTATCGCGCACACGCGCGTTTGGTTCGCGACGCGGGTTACTAGTTTGGCTACAATGTCGCGTTTTTGTAGATTTGAGCATATGTGTGATATTTTGTGAAATTCTAGGTTCTCAGGCGAATACGACGGACGCCACGAAGAAGGGGAAACAAGTCGCCGGCTACACTTAGCGCGAGACTACGGTGAGTAGATTTAACATCTACGGGGAAATCGCCCGCATAGCGTTATGCGTCAGGGCTGATAGGACCTTGTAGCAGCATATTGCATTTACATACATTGACTGTTCATGGATACTGTTGTTGCATACTGTATTCCCTGCTATATGTATATGAACTTAGAATTGGTAAACACACCGCACTGTTACTAACGGTTCATGTTGCACGAGCACTAATCTGCATATTACACACACACCGTTAGTAACTGCCATGACACTCACACTGTAGAATTGCCATGATCATTATACTGTAGTTCATCTCACATATGATTCGATATGATTATGATACTTGTGCACGTGTTCATTCCCATATTCATACTTGTGCACATACTCATTTACATATTCATACTGGTGCACGTACTCATCACATACTTATGCGTATTCAAACTGTGCCTACCTAGATAAGCTGATTTTGGTAGAAACTGGGAGCCGCACGGTACCTTTTGAAAAACTGAAACTATTTTAAAAGAGCGGTTTCTCCCTTTTACTTATAGTATGACTTGATGCATATATCACATCGCATTGACTTACACATTGGTTTTGGATTTCATGTGATTTCTGGTTTTGTGGACCGTGGAGTTATTTAAGAAAATATGCACTATTTGAAAATCCGGTTCCTCTTGATATGATATTTTGGTGCGTCCACTATGCTTTTTCTCGGTTCTGAGACGTGTGACATGTGAACCCGAATCTAGGAGATAGACGAGGCCGATTGCGGGTATATGGTGGACCCAGTATGGTACCACCCCGGGGCAAGAAAGGGATGCTGTGTATATAAACGGTGAGCCTGGCAGTGGGACTACTACCTACCGGTGATTGGTTGGACCTAGCAGTTATCCGGAGGATACTGACCAGAGTCAATAGATGGATACGGGATGACCCGTACTGTCGGGGCCGAGGGCCGATACCGCAGACGGAGCCCGTGGGTTGATCCGGACTGACGGAACCAGATATATGAGGATTTGCGTGTCGATGCTGGACATGAGTGTTTCATGATATTTTGAGTGCCGATGTTGGGCACTCGTGATTCTCTAAGATTTACAGGATTTGAGGGCCGATGAGAGTGGCGGCGCTTGAGTTTATTGGGATCTGGGTGCATTGATGGGCACCGATTATATTTTCCACCCACGTTGACATTCCGTGTAGATGTTATATTTCCCATGCTCAGCATTCATTATTTTGTATCTCATCCTGTAGTCATATTACCTGGTAGAGCACTTGCATGATTATTGCGCATACTGCTTATCGCGTATAGATATCATTTGCTGGCATATGATAGAGTAGCGCAGTACGTGCATGCTCACGATTACCTTTATATGTTATCTCTATTCACGAGTGGCAACTCACCCCCCGTTGTGCCACAGTAATTTGCAGGTTGCCCCTCAGAGTAGTCGCGGCAGGCTGCCTTCTTGTCTCTTTTGGCTACGGATACCACTGCAGTTGGAGCGTGAGCTGTTTTGTTAGGTGGTTGTGGTATCCAGTTATTTCTATTGTACACATACTTTTGTATCTAGTGTAGGGATCCTAGGCACACTCATGAGGAACTACAACTGATCAACCATGCCAAAATCAAATTTTTTATGTGCCAAAGAACCCTAATGCTAGATCGTTAACTAGAGGTAAGGAGAAAAAAAAGCAAGCAAACTACTTTGCTACAAAGTGAAAGGAATTACAACCTTTGTAGATCTGCTCCTCCACTTCTAAAGCTCCGTGATGACGTCCCTCCGCTGCGATCATCGGAATCCCAGACTCTAGTGATGGTATCGTCGGAGAAATGATCGGGTTAGGTCGTTGACTTCGGAGCCGAAGATGATCTACGTCGAAGGGAATCAAACTCAAGCTCCATCTTCACTTGGTCATGAACCTTGTGAAGAAAACACCCTATACAACATGGCAAGTGATAGAGGATGAAGAAATAGGAAGTGGGTTCACTTTGGATTTGGATTTCTCACTTGATTTCATCACTTGAAATTTTTCAAGAAAGCTTTTCTTTTCTTCATGAAGAAGAAAAAGGAAAATGAAAAAGAATTAACTTAAAAGAAAATTCAAGTGAATCTTATCATAATGCAACCATGGGTGAAGTTAACACATGTAGAGAATAAACTAGGGTTTGGGTGTAATGGTTAGGTTAAGGAAAAAACAAAATGGTCAAGGCTTTCAAAGCTTCATGAAGCTTCAAGAATAAAACAAAGCAAGCCACCATTTTATTTTTGCCAAAAATAAATAAATGAAATAAATAAATAAGTTAAAACCCTAACCATTAACCTAAACATGGTTTAAAGCATACACATACCTAAGTTTGCATGTACCATCAAACATGACACAAACCAGTGCACAAACATATATCATATATACAATGTGCACAATCAAGTGAGAAAAAAAATCTTAAGTGAACCAATACTAGTTAATGTAAAGTAATATATCAAATAAATGATTAGACAATAAATCATTAAATCAACACTTGATTTAATGATCCGGTCATACTGCATATAACCGACTAATATCAAGTGTATCAATGTATCGAATCAACATTTGATTCGGTAACCCGGCTATATCTCATATAACCGTCCGATGATACAAATCGTGAGAATAGAATTCAGTATCACATACTGGTATTATTCTCGGTCCCGCATATATCTCATATGCGCTCATATTTCATTTCGCTTGAGCCAGTAAACCTCTGTGTAGGACTCTAAAGACTCGTCAATACGCCGGCAGTAGGTGATGATCATATCAACCACCCACAAGCCGCAAGCTGTCTGCTAAACGTAACGGCCACCCGAGTATTGAGCGATCAGAAGATCAACGAGCAAGCCCGCTCACACTCCTGTGAATCCAACCAGTAACACTTACCGTACAGTCCGGTCTGTTAGTCTGATATGTCGCATATCTCGCCTAGGGGTGGTAAACGTCAGACCCCAGTAGCTTGATAAGTCGTGTCGATATGTGGTCTATAACAGTTCGAGATACTACTGATAACACTTACCAGTAAATCTCAGCAACCCTGGCCAGGGATTTCCGGTTATAGCCAATCGAACACAGCGCAACATCAACTCCCTATACCGGGAGAGACGAATCCCCTCATATCGCTTATTGCCTCCATGTGATTCGGGACTGTAGCCAAAAACCACCGTTTTGCATGCCCTCTTGGACGTGGTAAGGTGGAAATCAAAGCACAGTGGGAATCACACAAGGCTCTATGACGATCTCGGGTCTACAGACTAACCTGTACCAGTATCACCAAAGAACTGCCATCTGACGTAAGGTATAATACCATCTGGGAGTTCTCGGCGAGTCGGTCCAGTGTACCCAGTCTCCACTGAGCACCCATATATCATCTCTGATGTCAAACACCAATGGATATGGGATCATCCATCGCCCATCTGTATGGGTCGAGAAGGTATACGCTAGTCTACTCTGGTATATCGATGCCCCGTCTCGATACACCCACGACTACGGACCTTGAAGGATGTACTTATGGACTACCATGTCCCGACTAGTATGATCCGCATCATAGTCTAGGTAGTCAAGTACACATCCTAAGGGCTTTACCAACATGTAACAGAGAGACAATCAGTGTACACGTTAAGGTAAAGAGCAACCAGATAGAGTACTATCATGTCGAGCAAGAAAGTCCTCCCTATATATGTCCAAGCATCCACTACAATATACATCCTATGTATAGTAATGGCCTCTAGGGCATACATATAACTAACAATCTCCCACTTGCACTAGGGCCATCTGTACCAGTGGTTGCAGTATCTAATACTCAACCATCCCATATAAGTCTCTCTCTGGGAAAAAGTCTTTGTGAGTGGATCCGCCGTGTTTGTCCTCTGAGTCTACTCTCCTAACCTCGATCACCCTGGAGATCAACTATCTCCATGATCAGGTGATGCTGCCTCAGAATATATCTGGATCACTGATGGGACAGGCGTTTCTAGGCATAAGCCACAACTCCATTGTCTCACAATGGTAGGAACGAAGTTCATCTCATGAACTAACATACACCCAGACTTTCTCTTTGGTAGCATCTTTGGTAACGATGTATCTTGCCTTTAATCGTCTAGTATGTCACGGTATCTAGCTTGGAACTCTTCCAACATACCGTCCCTCCACTGAGGGTAAAGACAATGCATGTGACCGACATTTAGTCGTCCTTATCACTCTGGAACCTTTCCAGTGATTCTCCTCAGGATCGATTGATACCTTCTCACTACAACTAGTGAGAATCCTAACATCCAATTACTTCTATCTCATAGATCAAAACTCAGGATTTAGGAGGTATCACTTTGATCCTTTATGGAGAATCCTTATGATAAGCGGAGATTGACCGAGCGTAGTATAGGAAACTCCTTCCCTATCAAGAGTATGTCATCCACGTACTCTACGAGGATCATCACCATACTCCCTACTACCATTTTATATATACAAGGTTCATCTACTATTTTGATGAAGTCAAACTCTTTGACTACCACAAAACAGACGTTCCAACTCCGCGATGCCTGCTTTATCACATAAAACATCTTGCTCACGTTTCCGCTGCTCCCACTGTCTATGAAGCCATCTGGCTGTGTACTTATTGTTGCTCTCTTCCAAATCATCTTTTAGAAAAGCAGTCATGACACCCAACCGCCAGATATCGTAGTCATGGTATGTAGCTGTGGCAAATAGGATCTGGATGGACTTAAACATAAGTCCCTGAAAAAGGTTTGATCATTAGCCACAATCGGTCTATGATGCAAACCTTTAACAAGTCTTGCTTTGAAAGTCTCAACTTTTCCATGTACACCAAGTAATCTTCTCAAGATATACTTGCTCCTGATGGGGATTTAACCCTTCAGATAAGGCAACCAAAGTCCATACTTTGTTGATGTATAAGGATTCCATCTCAGATCACTAAGCATCCAGCCATTCTTACAGAGTCCCACTCCTGATGGCCAGCTCGAAACTAGTTGGGTCATCATCTCATGATGCAATCCTCGCTCCCACTGTCATAGAGAAACCAAAGTATCTCTCAGGTGGGTGAGGAACCCTACTAGATCGGCGGAGAGGCTGAGGTTCGTTAGAATCTATTGAATCCTTTGGTTCTACAAAATCATCAGCTGCGGTTTGTATAGCTGGAACCTTTCCAGTTCTACATAACTGACCTTGTCTCGAGCTTGTCCGGATTTTGCTTTTAAACATAGGCCGGACAACCCTAAATCTTAACAAACTTAAGATATGAACTCTTCCCTTTCCATATCATATATGAAGTGGTAGGCAACTGATTTGATTTGAACCCTATTCAATAGGTATGCAGCTTCTCAAGCGCATAACTCCCAAAAGGAAATAGGAAACTCAGTAGTACTCATCATAGAGCATACCATATCACATAGGGTGCTATTGCTCCGCCCCGATACACCGACATGATGTGGTGTATACGGAGGAGTAATGCTGAGAGAGAATCTCATTCCCTTTTAGCATAATCCAGGAATTTCGTGCTCAAGTATTCTCCTCCTTGATCACATCAAAGGACATAATACTTATACCCGTTTTGGTTCTCTAGTTCTAACTTATATTCTGTGAATATCTCAAAAGGATCGGACTTGTGTTTCAACAGGAACATATGTCTGAATCTAAAGAGATCATCAGAGAATGTAATGAAGTACAAAGAACCGGTCTTGGCATGTGTAGACAGGGGACCTTCATACATCAACATGTATCATCCCAAGAGTACACTAACTCTTTCTCTGCTTCCAATAAACAGAGCTGTGGTCATCTTATCTTTGTGACATGACCGGCAAGTTTTCACAAGATGTAAATTCAAACAGATTTAAATATGCATCTATGTGCAACTTAGCTAGTCGGGTCGTATTGATATGACCTAGTCTACAATACCTCAAGAAGGATCCATTCATTTCTGAACTCTTCCTCTTGTGTTTGTTCCGTATACTAAGAACTGTAGTTTGATTTAGAACATTAATGCTTTTAGATAACGTGCCTGAACCAATCAACTTTTGATATAGGAAATGTTCAAAACATTATCCAACAATACAAAATTGTATCCTTTCTTTACTAATAAAGAGACTGATATGATTTTGTATATCAGGTTCGATATTTAATAGCATTTGTTCATAATCAATGTATTTGGAAATACAGGGTGACAGTGACCAACAGACTTGGCTGCAACACTTGCACCGTTTTCTGTCTCATGAAACTTATCACCCGTTCTCAGTTCTCTACCTTTCTGTAGCCCTATGTAACAGATTACATATCTGGGATCCTGATCCGGTATCAAATACCCAGGATGCAGAGGATACTGAGAAACAGTTCTTTATAATGAACACACCCAAAGGAGATGCATCACATGCACTTTCTTCGTTTGGGCGGCATGGGAATCCTGGTATTCCCCTATTTCCTGCTCTGTCTTATAACAATTATAAGTTGGAGCGGGACCAACGTTCCCCAGCTCAGTATAACAAGCGGGTTCGGTCAATATATTCGTTTTATTATCTTGATAAGGCGTGATATGGTCGCTACCTGGAGAGAGAGAGAGAGAAGAAAACACTCAGCGTATGCTCTTGCAAGATCAGATTGGTTATTATTTTATCTAATCAGGATGGCTCCCACTGTTTTTATCAAATCTTCCTTCAAACCCTAAAAGAAAAGACTAGCCGGGATTAATTACACGCTACAAGTTCGCCAATCTTTCAGCTAGGCCAGTGTCGGTACTTTGAAGGAGGTCCCCCGTGCTTTCGCACGAACCTAATTAAAGTAAACCTCATTTTCCCAGAGGCATAACCCCGTTAACACCTTTCTAGACACCTACTTGATCGGCTAATTGTAATGTGTAAAACTCTCTCAGGAGTAACTCTTACTCACAGCGGGTATCGGGATCCAACTATCTCATAGAAGGTATGCAATCTCATTGCAAATTTCAACACTTGAAATTCCCGATAATATTTTGCCCCTAGCCTCCTATGATCTTGACAAAGGCCAACAAACCATAGGCTGCTAGTCAAGTTCAATCCATCATTTCTTGATTGAATTAAACCCACCCGAACGGCCCTTGACAAAGTCCAACAAGGTCGCTCGACTACCCTAATCCAATCTGTATCATATGCATAAGCAGATAAGTACTATTCAGCTACCGCACACTACGCCTTGACAAAGGCCAACAAACGCAGCACGAATACTAAACAGTCCTTATCTGAAATGACGGAGGGCTACGACAGGTTTTTTCTGAAAACCTATTGCGTAATGAACTTGATATCGTTGTAGAATCAAATGATTTTAAAATGGAGTGCTTTTGAGGCTTTTCTAGTTTTTCTAAAGGGGTCACTCCCGGTGAAGGGATCGTCGGCCCTTTCCTCATCGAATAAGATGCAGGATATATCATATATACCGCTGTGCAAAGCAAAAACTATAGAAGCAATCAAAAGACAAACCGAGGGGTGTAGAATCTTCCAGTTATTGCTAAAGAGGTCACTCCCGGTGAAGGGATCTCGGCCTTTTCCTTATCGAATAAGGTGCAGGATGTTCTACAAGGAACACCGCGATGCAAAGCAAGAACTGTAGCTACCTGTTTTTGAAAATTCGATTCCACAACATCTTTTAGGTTTCTTTTCTTTCATTAATCATATTAATGAAGTCCCATCATTTAAGTCCACCTAAACATCACAGATAAATACAACGTACGCTTATGCCATCCGCATTCGCCTCAATGTCCCGTCTGCACCGTTAGGTTAGGTAACTAACGCCAGAGCGAGGCAGGGCTAGCGCGGATGTAAAACATAAGTAACGTCTATATAATATATCATATATACTATATACAGTATTTATCACAGAACATCAAATGATCACATCACAGATATCGCAGCAGAAGAAACATATGAAACATTGGATATACTAGGACGTCCGTGTTTTTAATACGAGCCAGTATAAAACACGGATTCCACGGTCGCGATGAATAGACAAACCCACACCCCTAGACCCCTACGAGAGCGGCAAGCAACCCTACCAATTCTAGAGTTAGGAGACCCGGACTCGACTCCTCGAGTTGGTCTCCCACTGGACTCCAGAACCCGGTTACTTGTGCCCTCCTCCTTGGGTCTATCCTAGTGCGGAAAAGTAAATAATAAACAATGGTGACATCTTCCGCAACCTGGAAGTTCCCCAATAAAAGAATATTACATACAAGTTTTTACATGAATGAAAATGAAAAACACTCATCTCACATAAAAAAAAAACCCCGGCTATTCAAACACGACGATCCAATATAACATATCCAGCAACACATAACATCACATGTCATCAACGTAAGTAAACATGCGTATCCCAATTGTCGTTGACATATAGCAACGAAACCGGCGATATCACATATTACACTTACGGTCACAGAAAAGAAAGTGTAAAACTACAACAGTTGGAATCCGCAACCTCCTTAGACATCGCATGCCTAACCATCTGAATTCCTTAGACATCACATGCCTAACAATTATAAACCCCGCATTTTAGTCTCATTATCGAAAACACTTTTCAATATCAAGTCGGGCAATTCAACAAGATTCCCGACATCCTGAATGAATGCTCGTCGCAAACTTTAGTAGACAGCCGCACCCCCGATACCGTCGACGAAGTGCACTAAGGCGGAACACCGCTGCCGCGAGCACCCGAACAGATGCTTTCGGCGACAGGGTTCTCCTACACTCACTTGGTCGGGGCTATGGGGCATGGCTATCTATTAAGTTTACCGGCGAGTATCTATGTACGCAACGTGATTGCGACGGACTTTTGATCACACCAAAATCCTGTGGCAACCGATCAAGTGAGACTAAACTGCTATGTTTATAACATTCAAATCAGTTATCTCATAACTACTTGTGGATTCCAAATATTGTATCACATTCCAGATAAATAGAAAATGTTAAACTTTCCGATCGAACAATCAAACACCCAAGTTTTCCCGAAACAGCTCAACACATGAAATAAGTTCAAAAACATCCATTTCATGCCACAGTACCAACGGTCCAGCCGTAGAAAGGTCAAGCCAACGCCTCACATGTGGCACGCTGTACTGCCCCAAACCCTAAGCTTCAAAGGGCAGTTCAAGACGGTCACATAATCGAGTTAAGCTTTGTTGTCTTCTAGAGGGTCCATCGCGTTACTTGCACTACTTAGACGTTCTTAAACTACGGGAAAAAATCCAACACTTGGAAATTTCCCGGCAGGGGAAAAAGTGGGTATTTATATCCGGTCGAACTTTTTAACATATTCTAAATTACCCGGAAAAACACATAGACGCAGTTAAAGTTTCCGATCGAATCATCGAGTCCTCAATACAACCAAGAAAACTCAACTGTGGAATATAAATTAAAAGCACCCAGAAACATCAGGAATCACATACGGGGGAAACTGTACAAAACTAAAACCCTAACGCTTTAATTGCGCCGTAGAACCACCGCCAATGGCATGTCATTGCCGCGGTTCCGTGGCCGTTTGAGTGAGTTAGAGTCTCGTTTTCTACAGTTAACCTTATGATTCCTTGCACTATTTGCTGAGCATTTTTAATTAGGAAAAATCCACAGTTTCAAAAATTGTACAGAGAGGGGTGAAATCGGGGGATATCGGGTTCGATCGGACTTCTAGCTTCGTCTACACTTCGCCTAAAGCTCTAGCTAGGCTCTGATACCACTGTAGGGATCCTATGCACACTCATGAGGTACTACAACTGATCAACCATGCCAAAATCAAATTTTTTATGTGCCAAAGAACCCTAATGCTAGATCGTTAACTAGAGGTAAGGCGAAAAACAAGCAAGCAAACTACTTTGCTACAAAGTGAAAGGAATTACAGCCTTTGTAGATCCGCTCCTCCACTTCTAAAGCTCCGTGATAACGTCCCTCCGCTGCGATCATCGGAATCCCGGACTCTAGTGATGGTATCGTCGGAGAAATGATCGGGCTAGGTCGTTGACTTCGGAGCCGAAGATAATCTACGTCGAGGCGACTCAAACTCAAGCTCCATCTTCACTTGGTCATGAACCTTGTGAAGAAAACACCCTATACAACATGGCAAGTGGCAGAGGATGAAGAAATAGGAAGTGGATTCACTTTGGATTTGGATTTCTCACTTGATTTCATCACTTGAAATTTTTCAAGAAAGCTTTTCTTTTCTTCATGAAGAAGAAGAAGGAAAATGAAAAAGAATTAACTTAAAAGAAAATTCAAGTGAATCTTATTATAATGCAATCATGGGTGAAGTTAACACATGTAGAGAATAAACTAGGGTTTGGGTGTAATGGTTAGGTTAAGGAAAAAACAAAATGGTCAAGACTTTCAAAGCTTCATGAAGCTTCAAGAATAAAACAAAGCAAGCCACCATTTTATTTTTGCCAAAAATAAATAAATGAAATAAATAAATAAGTTAAAATCCTAACCATTAACCTAAACATGGTTTAAAGCATACACACACCCAAGTTTGCATGTACCATCAAACATGATACAAACCAGTGCACAAACATATATCATATATACAATGTGCACAATCAAGTGAGAAAAATAATCTTAAGTGAACCAATACTAGTTAATGTAAAGTAATATATCAAATATATAATTATACATTAAATTATTAAATCAACACTTGATTTAATGATCGGGTCATACTGCATATAACCGACTAATATCAAGTGTATCAATGTATCAAATCAACATTTGATTCGGTAACCCGGCTATATCTCATATAACCGTCCGTTGATACAAATCGCGAGAATAGAATTCAGTATCACATACTGGTATTATTCTCGGTCCCGCACATATCTCATATGCGCTCCTATTTCATTTCGCTTGAGCCAGGAAACCACTGTGTAGGACTCTAAAGACTCGTCAATACGCCGGCAGTATGTGATCATATCAACCACCCACAAGCCGCGAGCGGTCTGCTAAACGTAACGGCCACCCGGGTATTGAGCGATCAGAAGATCAACGAGCAAGCCCGCTTACACCCCTGTGAATCCAACCAGTAACACTTACCGTACAGTCCGGTCTGTTCTTCTGATATGTCGCATATCTCGCCTAGGGGTGGTAAACGTCAGACCCCAGTAGCTTGATAAGTCGTGTCGATATGTGGTCTATAACAGTTCGAGATACTACTGATAACACTTACCAGTAAATCTCAGCAACCCTGGCCAGGGATTTCTGGTTAAAGCCAATCGAACACAGCGCAACATCAATTCCCTATACCGGGAGAGACGAATCCCCTCCTATCGCTCATTGCCTCCATGTGATTCGGGACTGTACCCAAAAACCACCGTTTTGCACGCCCTCTTGGACGTGGTAAGGTGGAAATCAAAGCACAGTGGGAATCACACAAGGCTCTATGACGATCTCGGGTCTACAGACTAACATGTACCAGTGTCACCAGAGAATTGCCATCTGACGTAAGGTATAATACCATCTGGGAGTTCTCGGCGAGTCGGTCCAGTGTACCCAGTCTCCACTGAGCATCCGTATATCATCTCTGATGTCAAACACTAATGGATATAGGATCATCCATCGCCCATCTATATGGGTCGAGAAGGTATACGCTAGTCTACTCTGGTATATCGATGCCCCGTCTCGATACACCCATGACTAGGTACCTTGAAGGATGTACTTATGGACTACCATGTCCCCACTAGTATGATCTGCATCATAGTCCAGGTAGTCAAGTACACATCCTAAGGGCTTTACCAACATGTAACAGAGAGACAATCAGTGTACACGTTAAGGTAAAGAGCAACCAGATAGCATACCATCATGTCGAGCAAGAAAGTCCTCCCTATATATGTCCAAGCATCCACTACAATATACATCCTATGTATAGTAATGGCCTGTAGGGCATACATATAACTAACATCTAGTATTCTCCATCTACCTTTATATGTATTTGACTTAGAGACAGTGTGAGGACGATGATGTATATTATTTGTATTCTGGTGTCGAGCTCGTGTGAGCCGACTTTACTTATGCAGTTTATTATTCTGTGATATTTTTCACTTATTGCTCATTTCTTCGCTTCGGCGTCGTATATTACTCTTGTGGTGTTGTTTCCGCCATGGGGCGTGAATGCTCCCGTTGGGATGCCATACTTCATTGTATATCATTTTTACTCATATCTTGTCTTGTACCCGATTTCGAAGTTAACTTTTACAAAGGAAATGCTGCCAAAAATTTTAAGATATTAACTTAAACTCTAAAGATTGTTATTAAACTACTTAAGGTTTTCCAAATGTTTTCAACACTCACTGCATTTAATGGTTTGATTTCTGGGTTTTCGGCTTACTTAGTCGCGTTACGCCTGTAGACGTTACGTGGTTAAGTGTCGGTCACGAGTCGAAATTCGGGTCGTGACAAAGTTGGTATCAGAGCGTAGGTTTTACCTTTCGGAGTGTAGGATGACCTTGGTATGATGGAGTAGGTAGCTGAAGCAGAGTGGCGTAGCGTATGTATGTTCTGCGGCATACTCACGACACGGTACTCCGCCTAAGAGACCTTTGGACTTATTATTTAAATTCCTTCTTGAGTATATACATTCTTGCGATTCGATTTCCGTATCCTTATCGAATCCTGTTTCCTTTTCAGCCATTATGCCGCCAAAGACTACGAGGGCGCAGAGAGCGGCCGCGAGGGCCGAGATTCGAGTTGACTCGACCGAGATGAGGACTGATGCGGGTAGTACACCAGTTGTACCCGAGCAGGTTGTTCCTCATACGACAGATCAGATCGCCATGCTAGGGGCTGGTATGCAGGAGATGCGCCAAACGGTGGGATCCAGTATGCAGGAGATGCGCCAGATGATGGGGTCGCTAGTTGAGACACTTCGAGCACAGCGACCAGAGGTAGTTCCACTCGTTGCAGGGACCGCGATGGTACCTACGGTGCAGGCAGTTGCCCCTACAGCTACAGAGGTCATTACTGTATCGCTATCAGAGTTTATGAGGTTGAAGCCTCAGGTCTTCACAGGCACCGATGCAGCCGAGGACCCACAGTCTTTCATTGATAGGATGGCTCGGATATGTCGTTCACTTAGATGCACAAATGCGAGATGGGTAGAGTTCATGAGCTTTCTCCTGGAAGGTCTTGCACAGAAATGGTGTGAATCGGTCGAGAAGGTTAGAGCAGCAGGTCTTCCTCCTATGACCTGGACAGAGTTCGTGACGATATTCCTTGCCCGTTTTCTTCCACAGAGTGTCAGAGATGCTAGAGCGCGCAGGTTCGAGTCCTTACGCCAGACTCCGGAGATGACAGTGGCAGAGTACGATGTGTTGTTCATAGAGTTATCATCTTATGCTCCATACCTAGTGGCTACTGAGGAGATGCGAGTCAAAAGATTTGTCCGGGGCTTGCTTACACCACTGTTCCTTGCGATCAGCGCCCAGCATTGTGAGACTTATGCAGCAGCTGTAGACGCAGCCTTATTAGTCGAGGAGCGCCTTGCTGAGACTTCGGTAATTCCAGAGCCGAAGAGCGTTCGTGCGGATGCATCAGCATAGAGACAGCCGTTTAGGCGCCGCGACAGGTTCCGTTTAGGTACAGGGGTTAGCAGGGGATCGGGACGAGGTCAGCTATTCAGCACTTATCCCCAGGAGAGTCAGCCGGCACCATCTAGATGTTTCCGATACGGGAGTTCTTATCATCGTGTTCGAGATTGTCCTGAGATACCCCAGAGAGAGACAGCAGCACCGCATGTCACGTTACTACCTTTACCACCCCAGAGGGCATTGCCTATTGTACCTACTGTTACTCCGCGTCAGACTCATGCACAGAGAGGTCATGGTCGCGGAGGATTTGCTCATAGAGGACGAGGTGACCGAGGCAGAGGACTGCCAGCTGCCAGCAGGGGACAGTCAGTCGCAGGTGGAGGACAGGCACGGGTTTTTGCTTTGACGCATCAGGACGCGTAGGCATCCAATGCGGTGGTCTAAGGTATCCTTCCAGTATGTTCTGTTGATGCACACGTGCTGTTCGATCCCGGATCCACGCATTCGTACGTTTCCACACACTTTGTGCCGAGTTTTGGTAGCGAGTCCGGTTTGCTTGACCAGCCGTTTGTTGTGACCACTCCTGTGGGAGATTCATTTATTGCTAGGCACGTGTTCCGATCCTGTACCGTCCGTATTGGCGAGAGAGAGCTGCCTGTCGACTTGATCCTTCTTGAGATGTTGGACTTCGACGTTCTTTTGGGCATGGATTGGTTAGCCGCGTGCTTTGAATCTGTGGACTGCCGCGAGAAGACAGTTAGATTTTGTTTTCCCGACGAGTCGGTTTTTGTTGTGTTGGGGGACCGTGGTGCCGCCCCTCACAGTTTTATTTCTTCTTTTCGCGCTGGACAGCTTTTGAGGAAGGGATGTCAGGGATTTCTCACCTATGTTTGCGATACTAGAGCTACAGAGGTTCCGTTGGATCAGGTTCCAGTTGTTAGCGAGTTCCCTGATGTGTTCTCTGATGAGCTTCCTGGGCTACCGCCCGAGCGCAACATTTCTTTCTGTATTGATTTGATTCCCGGTACGTGGCCTATTTCCATACCGCCTTATCGGATGGCCCCGACGGAACTTAGTGAATTGAAGGGTCAGTTGCAAGATTTGCTGGATAAGAGACTTATATGACCCAGTGTTTCTCCTTGGGGTGCTCCGGTCCTATTTGTTAAGAAGAAGGACGGCAGTTTGCGTTTGTGTATCGACTACCGCCAGCTGAACAGGGTTACAGTGCGAAACAGGTATCCTTTGCCACGCATCGATGACTTGTTCGACCAGCTTCAGGGGGCAGGGTACTTTTCGAGGATCGATTTGCGATCAGGCTACCATCAGCTGCGGGTTCGACAGGAGGACATTCCTAGGACAGCTTTTCGCACGCACTACGGCCATTATGAGTTCTTGGTGATGTCGTTCGGAATCGCCAATGCGCCAGCAACATTCATGGACTTGATGAACCGTATCTTACGACCGTATCTTGATCTGTTCATCATCGTATTCATTGACGATATTCTAGTGTATTCTCGGAGTAGAGAGGAGCACGAGCAGCACCTGTGGATTACACTGCAGACCTTGAGGGAGCACCAGCTTTTCGCCAAATTCTCCAAGTGTGCTTTCTGGCTGGACAGCATAGACTTCTTGGGCCACGTGATTACACGAGATGGTATATGTGTAGGCCCAAGGAAGATTGAAGCCGTTCAGCGTTGGCCCAAACCCACATCCGTTACGGAGATTCGCAGCTTTTTAGGGTTGGCCGGTTACTACAGGCAATTTCTGCAGGACTTCTCTCGTATTGCTACACCTTTGACCGAGTTGACCCGGAAGGGAGCTCCTTTCGTTTGGACGGAGGAGTGTGAGCACAGTTTTCAGCAGCTACGGACTCTACTGACTACGGCGCCGGTGTTATCATTGCGTTCAGGATCGGGCGGATTTATGGTTTATTGTGATGCTTCTCGAGTGGGGCTAGGGTGCGTATTGATGCAGCATGATAGGGTGATCGCGTATGCTTCACGGCAATTGAAGAAACATGAACAGAACTACCCCACTCACGATTTGGAGATGGCTGCAGTGGTCTTTGAACTTAAGATCTGGCGACATTACCTATACGGCGAGTCGTGCCAGATATTCACTGATCACAAGAGCTTAAAGTATATATTTCAGCAGTGAGACCTGAATCTTAGACAGCGCCGTTAGATGGAGTTAGTGAAGGACTACGATTGCGAGATCTTGTATCACCCGGGCAGGGATAATGTAGTGGCGGATGCTTTGAGCAGGAGGCCCGGGGGCAGTCTATCTTGTTTGAGCGCAGTACAGAGGCAGTCGTCAGCAGATTGGCAGACTTTATGCGACAGCCGAGTGCAGTTCAAGTTTACACCGATCAGGGGACAAATTGCGCATGTTCGTTCACGCCCACAGTTGCTTGACTGTATACATGAGGCACAGCACAGTGACGACCGATGTTCAGAGATCAGGGCACAGATTGGACAGGGCAGATTTTTCGAGTTCGTGATCATTGATCAGGGGATACTGCGATTTAGGACTAGACTGTGCGTACCAGATGCTGAGGGACTGCGGCGTGAGATTCTTGAGGAGCCACATCGATCGGTATACAATGTCCATCCAGGTTCCACCAAGATGTACCATGATATGAGAGATGTTTACTGATGGGACGGAATGAAGAGGGACATCGCAGATTTCGTGTCTAGATGCCTGACTTGTCAGCAAGTCAAGGACGAGCACCAGAGGCCCGCGGGAGAGCTACAGCCGTTACCCATTCCGGAGTGGAAATGGGAGCAGATTTCTATGGATTTCATTATGGGTCTACCCAGGACTAGTCGAGGGCATGACTCCATCTGGGTGATCGTGGATCGTTTGACAAAAGCAGCTCACTTCCTGCCGGTGAAGACGACTTTCAGATTTGCTCAGTATGCCCAGATATACATCGACAAGATTGTACGACTTCACGGAGTTCCGACGTGTATCGTGTCCGACAGAGGCACCCAGTTTACCAGCCGACTATGCAGAGGCTTCAGGAGGCTTTGGGCACCCGCTTGAGTTTCAGCACAGTATTTCATCCGCAGACCGACGGCCAGTCAGAGCGGACTATTCAGACTCTCGAGGACATGCTCCGAGCGTGCGTATTAGATTTTGGAGGTAGCTGGGATCATCACTTACCCTTAGTAAAGTTCTCCTACAACAACAGCTACCAAGAGACCATTCAGATGGCACCATTCGAGGCTCTATATGGTAGGAGATGCAGATCGCCCGCCTGTTGGACAGAGCTCAGCGAGGGCAGTATCTTAGGGCCGCAGATTGTTGAGGAGACGACCGCGAAGATCCAGTTGATTCGCGATAGGATGAGAGCAGCCCAGAGTAAGCAGATATCTTATGCGGACCGTCGTCGGCGCAGACTTGAGTTTTCTGTTGGCGATCATGTTTTCTTGAGGGTCTCCCCAATGAAAGGTGTGATGAGATTTGGGAAGAAGGGGAAGCTTAGTCCCAGGTACGTGGGCCCCTTCGAGATCCTCGAGCGTGTTGGTGCAGTTGCGTATCGGTTAGCCCTTCCACCCAGTTTTCCAGATGTGCACCCCGTATTTCACGTTTCGATGCTCCGCAAGTATCTTCATGATCCTTCGCATGCGATTCATCACCCGACGATCCAGCTTGAGCGTGACCTTTCCTATGCAGAGCAGCCGGTGGTCATCTTGGACCGACAAGTGAAGAAATTGAAATTGAAAGATATACCGTCCATCAAGGTACTTTGGCATGGCCCGGGCAGCGAGGAGGTCACTTGGGAGATCGAGAGCGAGATGAGGAAGAAATATCCCCATCTTTTTGAAGGTACGTGTAGTTAGATTTTTAAATTCGGGGACCGAATTTCTTTAAGGGGGGTAGATTGTAACGCTTTGGAATTCATTTAGGATAATTTCGCATTAATTAGTAATGATGCGTGTTTTTCATAAAAACCCGAAAATCTTATCTTCCTTCTAAACTAGTGCAAATTGTGATGAGAGGTGGTTATATATATATATATATATATATATATATATATATATATATAAGGTTTATTAATTATATTTTAGTCGTGTTTACCTTAATTGGAAAAAAAATTTGGGTTAGTGTACACGTGCACACTTATCACACTTTTGTGACTTAGGTTAAAAAGTGTTAACATGTTAACCATTTTCTTTTCTTGCATGGTTCTATTATTTCCCCATTTAACCAAGTCAAACCCCTTTCTTTTTTTTTAATTTTAAATGGAAATGAAAGGTATGGTGGTTAGGTGAGAGGATTTGACTTTTTTGACCATTGTTTTCTCTCTCTTTTCCCTCTCCCTCACATTTTCTGTATTCTCAGCAGAATACAGCAGTAGCAGTAGCAACATTATCATCATTTCTTCTTCTTTCACTTCTCTTTTGATCCAAGCACAAAACCCTACCCAAAACCTCATTTTCGTTCACACAAAACCTTAAAAAAATGGATCTTTTGGTGATTTTGAAGGCAAATCAGTGCAAGTAAGGGCAAGGGCTAGATTTTGAGTTCCCTTAGGATCTTTTGGAAGGTATTTAACTCATACTTAGCACGCTATTTCATAACTTGTAGTATTTTTAGCAATATATCGTATTTGATGCATTTTTGGTGCTGATGAGGGGATATTAGTGAAGTTTTTGTTAAAATTATGTTTTTATGGTTTGCTTAGCTTATTGATGTGGTTTGAGTGTGGTTTTAACCAAGGGTTTGCTTCAGGTTTCACAAAAATACCTTAAAGTATCGATTTAACGTTAAAATGGCATTTTTTAACTAAGAATTTAGGTTCTGTTGAATATGCTTGTACCCCGTTGGCTTCAGAATAAAACTGTATTTACTGGAGCATGTATACAAGGTTTACAGAACACACACGAAGCACGGGAGCCAAACTCCCTACCCTGGCCGCCGGAATATTCATTCTGGCCGCGATTTGCGGCCAAATGGGGGACCTGGGTCTTGGGGTCTTTTCTGTAGGTGTCTGCTGCTATTTGAAGTTTTGTGGTATATGCAATTTTGTTAAATTCTTTCTGTAGAAAAATCTGGGATCAATTACCCTATTTCTCGTATTTTTAAATCTTCGCGACACGTGTGATACGTGTGTGGGTTTGGGGTTTTCTGCGTATCGCGACGTGTCGGGGTAGCTTCAGGCGCGTAATCACACGTTTTAGCGTATCGCGCGCACGCGCGTTTGGTTCGCGACGCGGGTTACTAGTTTGGCTACAATGTCGCGTTTTTGTAGATTTGAGCTTATGTGTGATATTTTGTGAAATTCTAGATTCGCAGGCGGGTACGACGGACGCCGCGAAGAAGAGGAAACAAGTCGTCGGCTACACTTAGCGCGAGACTACGGTGAGTAGATTTAACATCTATGGGGTAATCGCCCGCATGGCGTTATGCGTCAGGGCTGATAGGACCTTGTAGCAGCATATTGCATTTACATACATTGACTGTTCATGGATACTGTTGTTGCATACTGTATTCCCTGCTATATGTATATGAACTTAGAATTGGTAAACACACCGCACTGTTACTAACGGTTCATGTTGCACGAGCACTAATCTTCATGTTACACACACACCGTTAGTAACTGCCATGACACTCACACTATAGAATTGCCATGATCATTATACTGTAGTTCATCTCACATATGATTCGATATTGTTAGTGTATATGCCCTAGAGGCCATTACAGTATCATACTAGCTTGTATATTACTTAATGGAAGCTTGGGATATTAACAGTTGTATAGACAATCTTGCTCAAAATGGTAGTATGCTACTTGGTTTGTTTCTACTTCAATATGTGCATGTGTTTCTTTTAGCATATCGCTTATACATATTAGTAGAGCCCTTAGGATCTTTGCTTGATTACCAGCGTTATGATGGTAGTCATACTTGTGGGGGCTGGGTAATCTATAAGCACATCCTTATATAGGTCCCTAGTCGTAGGACTATCGAGACAGGGCATCAATACTCCGGAGTAGACTAGCGTATGCGCTTCTCATCCCAGCAGGGGAGATGGTCTGTCCTACAGCCATCAGTACGTCGTACTGGAGATAGTATGCGGGTGCTCGTTAGGTTACGAGTACACTGGACAGGACTCATCGGGAACTGTTGGTTGGTATTATACCTATCGTCAGTTATCAGTTCCCAGGTGACATGAGTACAGCTTAGTCCGCTGACTTGACACTGTCACTTTGCCTCGAGTGTGTTCCCACTGTACTTAGATTACTACCCTACCATGGCTCAAAGGAGTCATGCAAACAGGTAGTAGTTGGGTGCAGTCCCGAAGCACTTGGAGGCAGTGACGGTTAGACAGGATTCGTCTCTCCCGGTATTGGGGGTTGACATCGCGCTGTGTCTAGGAGAGCCATTACACGAGTAGTCCCTGGCCAGGGCAAGCGAGATATACTGGTAGGTTTCCAGTGTTATCTCAGGGTGTTTTGGGCTACACTCCGACACGACTTGTACTGCTATTAGGGGACTGACGTTCACCACCCCCCTAAGCCTGCCATGCGATGTATCAGACGAACAGACCGGACTGTACGGAGATTGTCACATACAAGCTCAGTAGGAGTTCGGATGGGTTTACCTCATCGGCCTTCTTATCGACATCTACCTGGGGACCGTTACGTACAGCTAGTGCCGCTTGCGGTCTGTGGTTAAACCCACTGCCAGCGTAGTGTCGTGCCTTTAGAGTCCCACACAGAGTGTTTCCCTGCACTGAGCGAAACGTGTAGAGGCCGTATGGTTTTACAGCAGGGCTGCGATCACTTACATGCACTCGTGT
This sequence comes from Agapanthus africanus, assembly GCA_030015575.1. Classification (NCBI taxonomy): domain Eukaryota; kingdom Viridiplantae; phylum Streptophyta; class Magnoliopsida; order Asparagales; family Amaryllidaceae; genus Agapanthus; species Agapanthus africanus. The sequence continues at coordinate 298,128,124 of CM057347.1, forward strand.
GCGTATGCTGTTCGGGCAGGCAATACTAGTGGGCTTTGGTTTAAGCCGGATTCTAGTGTTGCACGGATGGATTTGTTTTGTCTTCTGTGCATTCGCATTCTACGGAATGCAGATGCGGGTGTGTATGCACAGTTTTGAGGAGCGATGAAGGAGGAGGTGCCTCATTAGGGTTTTGGCAGATGGTTCGGCCAAAACCATTATGTGGCAGGCTCATTAGGGTTTTGGCAATTCGTTTGGTCAAAACCATTATGAGCCGGAGACATTGTTTACTAATCCTTTTAGTGATAGTTTAGTGATGGCTAATTGCATTGACTATTTGACCACCATGACCTCTCTTGACTTTGTTGACCCGTTGACCGGAGTTGACCATTGACCTTCATGAGAGGTCTACACTCTTCTTTGGATTTCCTTTTCTTTTATGGATTATGAAAATGGTCAATTCAATTAGTAGCCCTCAATTTTATCATGAAAGGATTTGTAATAATGATAGTTTTGCATTATTGCAACCATGGTTCATTTCTTTAGCTCATAATTCATTTTCATTTCTCTCTCTTGTTCTTGTGAGAAGAAAAGAAAAGCTCTCATGGTTGCTAGCTCCTCCTTCTTCCTCTTCTTGATAAATTCTTTTGATCTCATGTGTTGAGAGAAAAAGAATCCACATAGACAAACACTTCCATCTTTCTCTTTTACACAATCTAGGGCATCTAGACTAGCAATCTCGTTGCCCTAGTTGCCTCAGCTTGAGGTGGAGCTCGGTGTACAACTCTCAGGTGGATCGTCTTCGACTCAAGAAGGCCGCGGAGGTGACCAAGATCCGGATCGTACCTTAGAGCTTGAACGGACGAGCGGGACAGCGGAATGAAGACCCGAAGGACCGGTTCCGTGAGGTATAATTTCTACGGCATAGTAGTTAAAGCCTCTAGTAGTTTGTTAGTTTCTAGTTTAGCAAAGATCCGACTTATTGTCCATGTTGCCTTGCACAAAATAATCGTTTTTCACCGTTTCCGCCTTCCCGTAAGAACCGGGGTGAGCAACGTAAACTTACACTGGTATCAGAGCCTAGCTAAACATAAACTAGCAAGTTAGCAAAGTGTTAAGAATATCGATCGGAAAAAATCACAAAACAAGTCCGGAGAAAACCATGTTTCTGTCGAATTTTTATACTGCTCAAAAAGTGATTTAACATATATGAAAAATCGTCTCAGGGTTTTGTAAAAACACACCAGAAAAACGATCCAGTGACTCGGTCAAAGCGCCGCGGATCCGCGGCCGAGTTGACTCGGCCGTGGACCGGGTTTTCTGCAGTGTTTTTATTTGGCTGTTTTGGGATTTTTAATACAAGTTGTTTCTACCCAGATTTTCCAGGGAACAAAATGACTTTTGGGGTTGTTACAAATCCGTATTTTTATCGATATTCCGTACACTTTGGCTAATGAATATTTTCTGTGATGTGATATATGTATTGAACGTCCGCTAATCGCTATACATCGATTAGTGGGGGTTATACATATCTGTGATCTGTAATATTGATGGTTTGTGTATATGAACTCGTTGGATTGTCGCGGATGAATAGCCGGGGTGGATGTGAGATGAGAGTTTCTTTTTCTTTCATTCATTGTAAAATTTGTAAATTGATGTAATATTATTTGTATGGCCGCACAACCGGGTCGGGGTTGTAGCCGTCATTGTATAATTTCTTTTTACTGTTTTTGCTCCTAGGATAGACCCAAGGTGGGGTGCACAAACTACCGGGTATCTCGAAGTGCCGAGTGGCCTACTCACGGGTTGAGGGAGGTTGCTTCGCTTCGGATACTTAGCGAGTAGTTTGCCGCACCTGTAGGGGTCTAGGGTGGGGTATTGGCTATTCATCGCAACCGTGTAATCCGCTTTTCGTTGCAGGCTCGAACGAATCGCGGGTTCCTAGTATATCCAAAGTGTTCATCTGTGATCTGGATTGGCTATCATTGCTATATATCTATATATGATATCTATTTAGGTGTTGCTTATGTTTTGCATCCGCGCTAGTCCAGCCACCGCTCTGTCGTTAGTTAAGTAACATAACGGGTGATGACGGGGCCTCGTGGCGAATGCGGATGGCATAAGCGTACACCATATTTTGGTTGTTTTCTGCAATGGTAGGATTAAATGATGGGACGCATTAGAATTAATGCAAGAAAATAAACCAAGTAAAAGTCGTTGGAACACTTTCAAAACCACTCGGTTCTTTTCAAAAACCAGCTTTCTAAACGCGGAGCTTGAACCACTCCTTTTAAAAGCTATCTCGTTCCATCGATTATATCAAGTTCACTACGTTCACGGTTTCGCCAAAACCATCCGTAGCCCTCCGTCATTTCATATGAATATCCAACAGTATTCAAGTTGTGTTTGTTGGCCTTAGTCAAGGCACAGTGTTTGGTAGCTGGTGGGTATTCATATGTTGCATAGATAGATGTGTTGGTTTGGGACAGTCGTATTACTTTGTTGGCCATAGTCAAGGGTATATACGGGTGGGTTCAAATCAACCTGGACAACGACGGGTAGAACTTGACATGTGACTTATGATTTGTTGGCCTTAGTCAAGGTCATAAGAGCATGGGGCAAAAATCCACATCGGGAGTTTCAAAAGTACTGAAACTTGCTAGCGCTACATACCATTTAGAGTGTGATGATTCTGGTAGGATTCCTTTAGTTTTGTCACGCGATGATATTTGGATCCCGATCCTACTGTGAGTATATGCTACTCCTCGGGAACTTTTTCACTTAACGATCAATGCTATAAACCAAGTAGGTGTCTAGAAAGGTGTTAGCGGGGCTACGCCCACAGGGAAAAGAGGTTACTTAATTAAGGAGCTTCGCGAAAGCGTTGGAAAACCTCCCTCGAAGTACCGACACTGGTCTGGCTGAACGGTTAAGCAAGTATTGTACGGTGAGAATGATCCCGATTAATTCTTCCTTTATGGTTTGAGGAGGGATTCGAGAGACAGTGGGAGCCATCCTGTTTAGATAAATTAAAAACCAATCTAAACTTGCAAGAGCATCATGCTAAGTGTTTTCTTCTCTCTCTCTCTCTTAATTGCAGCGACCCAGTGACCGCACCTAGGTTACATCTAGATAATAAAATGACTGAATCTGACTGTTATGACTGGCAAAGGTCTGTCCAGATGTCCATTGCCCATGACAAGCTGGGACACCTCTTGACTGATCCAATCCCTGCCGTCTCAGGTCCAGTTTCCCCTGTCACGGATATTGATATCCGTAGGACATCGGAAGAAGACTGTGCGAAAGCCAAGTGCCTCGTGTTAGCCTCAGTTGATGGTGCAAACCAGAGGCAACACGAGAAGATGGACTCAGTTTCTATCTTCCTCCATAACAAAGATTTATATGGAGAGCAATCTCGTATCGCAAGATATGAGACCTCGAACGAATTGCTTCCAGCGAGGTTGGCTATCGGGTCATCTGTAAGGGGCAACGTCCTTACAGAGACCAGCTCTTTTGAGCTCACGGACCTGAAGACCACGTTGAAGAACGGGTCAGGTACTGACTTAGTTCAACAGTCTCTACCTACTACCCTGAAGGAAACCAGGGAAGTAGAAAGAAAGAGAAGGGCAGAAGTTTCGGGACTGGATGTAGTAAAAGAGGGATATTCCTATTGTTACAGGAATGAACATTGGCAGAAGGATTGCAGGGCTTGCAAAGCCAGTAGCCAGAATTCGAAGCATGTTGTGGCTTCGGCTTCGGGTGTGTTTGTAATAGAGAAATGTATGTCAGTTAACCCTACTTCCTGGGTATTGGATACCGGATCAGGATCTCATATCTGTAATTCGTTACAGGCTCTGAGAAACCGTAGGGTTATCAAGAAAGGTGATATGACTCTCAGGGTTGCTAACGGAATGAGCATGTATGCTGAATCCGTAGGGAAATATCATCTAGGACTGACAACTGGGCAGATATTGATTCTGCGTGACTGTTTTTATGTACCAGGTGCGACTTGTAATATCATATCTGTATCCTTACTTTCTAAGGAAGGATATGATTTTACTTTTGTAAGCGATGTAGTAAACATCCACCTAAATCAAGTTCTGATTGGGTCAGGTACATTGAAAAACGGTATATACGTTTTGAATCAAGCTCAGGTCTTCAGTGTCCAGAACACACTTAAAAGAAAGTCTCCGGAATTAAATCAGGCTTTCTTATGGCATTGTAGACTGGGTCACATTAATGAGACATGGTTGACAAAGTTACATAAAGAAGGATACTTGGATCCGTTCGAGTACCAGTCTTACGCCACTTGTGAATCTTGTCTCATGGGAAAGATGACAAAGACTCCGTTCACTGGACACGGAGAAAGAGCAAGCGAGCTCTTGGGACTCATACACAGTGATGTGTGTGGTCCAATGTCTACACATGCGCGAAGTGGTTATTCATACTTCATTACTTTCACAGATGATTTCTCTATGTATGGGCATGGCTTCTTGATGAAGCACAAATCCGAGGCCTTTGAGAAATTTCGGGAATACAAGAATGAAGTTGAAAAACAAACAGGCAAAAGTATCAAGACACTAAGATCTGATCGAGGTGGAGAATACTTGAGTGCCGAGTTTCTGGGCTACTTAAAAGAGAATGGAATTCTTTCTCATCTTACTCCTCCATACACACCACAACACAACGGTGTATCGGAAAGGCGGAATCGAACCCTATTGGATATGGTTCGTTCCATGATGAGTAAGGCTGAGTTACCGCGATCCTTTTGGGGTTATGCACTAGAAACAGCTGCATATCTTTTGAACCAAGTTCCTACTAAGTCAGTGCCTACCACACCATATCAGACGTATAGTGGGAAGAAACCCTGCCTTAAACACTTTAAGACATGGGGGTGTCCAGCTTTTGTTAAAAAGCAGCATGCGGACAAGCTCGAGGCACACACAGTACAGTGTAAGTTTGTGGGATACCCAAAGAACTCCAAGAGGTATCTTTTCTATTACGCAGAGGAACAAAAGGTTTTTGTTTCTCGTCATGCCCGCTTCTTGAAAACTGAGTTTTTGGAAAACCAGATAAGTAGGAGCGCAATAGAACTGGAAGAAATTCCAGAACCACGAGCTATTACTAAAAGCTTAGTAGAACCAGAGGGTTCGAAAGAACAGGACATCCCAGCGCCACTCCGCAGGAGTAGTAGGCAGTCTCATCCGCCCGAGAGATACTACGGTTTTCTCATAGACGGGGATAGAGAGGATTGCACTATGGATTATGGTGAGCCTACTAGCTTCCAGCAAGCCATTCAGAGCGGTGACTCGGTAAAATGGCTGGATGCAATGCAGACCGAGATGGAGTCCATGTACACCAACAAAGTTTGGACTTTGGACTTTGCTCTAGAAGGGGTAAAACCCGTAGGCTGCAAATGGATATTCAGAAAGAAGATTGGTGTAGATGGGCAGGTTGAGACCTATAAAGCTAGACTTGTTGCAAAGGGTTTTCGACAAAGACCTGGTTTGGACTATGACGAGACCTTTTCTCCAGTGGCTATGCTGAAATCCATTCGGATCCTTCTTGTCATTGCTGCCTTCCACGATTATGAAATCTGGCAGATGGACGTAAAGACGGCTTTTCTAAATGGAAATTTAGAAGAGTGCGTCTATATGGATCAGCCGGAGGGATTCATTCAGAGTGGGAGCAGCGGTAAAGTGTGCAAGTTGCTCAAGTCCATCTATGGACTGAAGCAGGCATCGCGGAGTTGGAACATCTGCTTTGATGATACTGTCAAGGAATTCGACTTTATCAAAAACCCAAATAAACCATGCATTTACAGTAAGATTGTTGGGAGAACTGTGGTATTCCTCGTCTTGTACGTGGATGACATTCTCCTAATAGGAAATGATATTCATATGCTACAGTCAGTCAAAGGATTCTTGTCACAGAGGTTCTCCATGAAGGACCTGGGCGATGCCAACTACATTCTGGGGATCCAGATCTATCGTGATAGATCTAAGAGGATGTTGGGACTTTCATAGTCCAGGTACATCGACACCATACTGAAAAGGTTCAGTATGGAAGATTCCAAGCGCGGTAATTTACCGGCTTGTCACGGGATCACCCTCTTCAAAGATATGTCTCCCAAGACTGATTTGGAAAGGGATCGCATGTCTATTATACCCTACGCTTCTGCGGTAGGCTCTATAATGTATGCGATGTTATGTACCAGACCAGATGTAGCATACGCATTGAGCATTGTAAGCCGGTATCAGTCAAACCCAGGGGAGAAACACTGGATAGCTGTAAAGAACATTCTCAAGTACCTGAGAAGGACTAAGGAGATGTTCTTAGTGTATGGCGGAAAAGACCTCCAGCTCGAGGCCTTTGCTGACTCTAGCTTCCAGAGTGACAAGGATGACTCCAAGTCCATGTCGGGTTATGTCTTTACCCTCAATGGAGGGGCGGTTTGCTGGAAGAGTTCCAACCAGGAGACCGTTGCAGACTCAACTATGGAAGCGAAGTACATAGCTGCTTGCGATGCCGCAAAGGAAGCTGTCTGGATGAAGAAGTTCCTCACGGAGCTTCAGGTGGTTCCTACCATTGTTGATCCAATACCGCTGTATTGCAACAACAACGGCGCTATAGCTTTAGCGAAGGAACCCTGGTCCCATCAGAAGTCCAGGCACATTTTGAGGTGGTACCACCTGATCAGGGAGATCGTAGATCGCCGGGAGATCGAGGTGAAGAGAGTAAATACGGAGAATAGCACTGCAGATCCACTCACGAAGGCCCTACCCCAGACTCAGTTCGAGTGGCTGATCGAGATGATAGGTCTTCGATACGCCAGTACATGGCCTTAGTGCAAGTGGGAGATTGTTAGTGTATATGCCCTAGAGGCCATTACTGTATCATACTAGCTTGTATATTACTTAATGGAAGCTTGGGATATTCACAGTTGTATAGACAATCTTGCTCAAAATGGTAGTATGCTACTTGGTTTGTTTCTACTTCAATATGTGCATGTGTTTCTTTTAGCATATCGCTTATACATATTAGTAGAGCCCTTAGGATCTTTGCTTGATTACCAGCGTTGTGATGGCAGTCATACTTGTGGGGGCTGGGTAATCTATAAGCACATCCTTATATAGGTCCCTAGTCATAGGACTATCGAAACAGGGCATCGATACTCCAGAGTAGACTAGCGTATGCGCTTCTTATCCCAGCAAGGGAGATGGTCTGTCCTACAGCCATCAGTACGTCGTACTGAAGATAGTATGCGGGTGCTCGTTAGGTTACGAGTACACTGGACAGGACTCGTCGGGAACTGTTGGTTGGTATTATACCTATCGTCAGTTATCAGTTCCCAGGTGACATGAGTACAGCTTAGTCTGTTGACTTGACACTGTCACTTCGCCTCGAGTGTGTTCCCACTGTACTTAGATTACTACCCTACCATGGCTCAAAGGAGTCATGCAAACAGGTAGTAGTTGGGTGCAGTCCCGAAGCACTTGGAGGCAGTGACGGTTAGACAGGATTCGTCTCTCCCGGTATTGGGGGTTAACATCGCGCTGTGTCTAGGAGAGCCATTACACGAGTAGTCCCTGGCCAAAGCAAGCGAGATATACTGGTAGGTTTCCAGTGTTATCTCAGGGTGTTCTGGGCTACACTCCGACACGACTTGTACCACTATTAGGGGACTGACGTTCACCACCCCCTAGGCCCGCCATGCGATGTATCAGACGAACAGACCGGACTGTACGGAGATTGTCACATACAGGCTCAGTAGGAGTTCGGATGGGTTTACCTCATCGGCCTTCTTATCGACATCTACCTGGGGACCGTTACGTACAGCTAGTGCCGCTTGCGGTATGTGGTTAAACCCACTGCCAGCGTAGTGTCGAGTCTTTAGAGTCCCACACAGAGAGTTTCCCTGCACTGAGCGAAACGTGTAGAGGCCGTATGGTTTTACGGCAGGGCTGCGATCACTTACGTGCACTCGTGTGCGTATGCTGTTTGGGCAGGCAATACTAGTGGGCTTTGGTTTAAGCCGGATCCTAGTGTTGCACGGATGGATTTGTTTTGTCTTCTGTGCATTCGCATTCTACGGAATACGGATGCGGGTGTGTATGCACAGTTTTGAGGAGCGATGAAGGAGGAGGTGCCTCATTAGGGTTTTGGCAGATGGTTCGGCCAAAACCATTATGTGGCTGGCTCATTAGGGTTTTGGCAATTCGTTTGGTCAAAACCATTATGAGCCGGAGACATTGTTTACTAATCCTTTTAGTGATAGTTTAGTGATGGCTAATTGCATTGACCATTTGACCACCATGACCTCTCTTGACTTTGTTGACCCGTTGACCGGAGTTGACCATTGACCTTCATGAGAGGTCTACACACTTCTTTGGATTTCTTTTTCTTTTATGGATTATGAAAATGGTCAATTCAATTAGTAGACATCAACTTTATCATGAAAGGATTTGTAATGATGATAGTTTTGCATTATTGCAACTATGGTTCATTTCTTTAGCTCATAATTCATTTTCATTTCTCTCTCTTGTTCTTGTGAGAAGAAAAGAAAAGCTCTCATGGTTGCTAGCTCCTCCTTCTTCCTCTTCTTGATAAATTCTTTTGATCTCATGTGTTGAGAGAAAAAGAATCCACATAGACAAACACTTCCATCTTTCTCTTCTACACAACCTAGGGCATCTAGACTAGCGATCTCGTTGCCCTAGTTGCCTCGGCTTGAGATGGAGCTCGGTGTACAACTCTCGGGTGGATCGTCTTCGACTCAAGAAGGCCGTGGAGGTGACCAAGATCCGAATCGTACCTTGGAGCTTGAACGGACGAGCGGGACAGCGGAATGAAGACCCGAAGGACCGGTTCCGTGAGGTATAATTTCTACGGCATAGTAGTTAAAGCCTCTAGTAGTTTGTTAGTTTCTAGTTTAGCAAAGATCCGGCTTATAGTCCATGTTGCCTTGCACTAAATAATCGTTTTTCGCCGTTTCCGCCTCCCCGTAAGAACCGGGGTGAGCAACGTGGACTTACAGATATGATTATGATACTTGTGCACGTGTTCATTCCCATATTCATACTTGTGCACGTACTCATTTACATATTCATACTGGTGCACGTACTCATCACATACTTATGCGTATTCAAACTGTGCCTACCTAGATAAGCTTATTTTGGTAGAAACTGGGAGCCGCACGGTACCTTTTGAAAAACTGAAACTATTTTAAAAGAGCGGTTTCTCCCTTTTACTTATAGTATGACTTGATGCATATATCACATCGCATTGACTTACACATTGGTTTTGGATTTCATGTGATTTCTGGTTTTGAGGACCGTGGAGTTATTTAAGAAAATATGCACTATTTGAAAACCCGGTTCCTCTTGATATGATATTTTGGTGCGTCCACCATACGTTTTCTCGGTTCTGAGACGTGTGACATGTGAACCCGAATCGAAGAGCTAGACGAGGCTGATTGCGGGTACATGGTGGACCCGGTATGGTACCCCGGGGCAAGAAAGGGATGCTGTGTATATAGACGGTGAGCCTGGCAGTGGGACTACTACCTACCGGTGAATGGTTGGACCTGGCGGTTATCCGGAGGATACTGACCAGAGTCGATAGATGGATACGGGATGACCCGTACTGCCGGGGCCGAGGGCCGATACCGCAGATGGAGCTCGTGGGCTGATCCGGACTGACGGAACCCGATATATAAGGATTTGCGTGTCGATGCTGGACATGAGTATTTCATGATATTTTGAGTGCCGATGTTGGGCACTCGTGATTCTCTGAGATTTACAGGATTTGAGGGCCGATGAGAGTGTCGGCGCCTGAGTTTATTGGGATCTGTGTGCATTGATAGGCACCGATTATATTTTCCATGTTGACATTCCGTGTAGATGTTATATTTCCCATGCTCAGCATTCATTATTTTGCATCTCATCCTGTAGTCATATTACTTGGTAGAGCACTTGCACATACTGCTTATCGCATATAGATATCATTTGCTGGCATATGATAGAGTAGCGCAGTATGTGCATGCTCGCGATTACCTTTATATGTTATCTCTATTCACGAGTTGGCAACTCACCCCCGTTGTGCCACAGTATTTGCAGGTTGCCCCTCAGAGTACTCGCGGCAGGCTGCCTTCTTGTCTCTTTTGGCTACGTGTCACGACCCAAAATTGGCCCGTGACGGCCCTAATACTACGCAACGCCAAAAGACGTAACGCAGTAAAAGAAAGCCAAAACCCAGAAATCTAAACCAAGAAAATGCGGAAAAGATAGTATAGTTTTTAAAACATTTGAAATCACAACCCAAATTCTTTAAAAGTCTTACTTTCTTTCTTTAAAATTTTGGCAACACCCCATTTTTTGTAAAAACTAGCAAAGATGAATACAATACAAATATACGACGCCGTAGCGAAGAAATAAAGACAATAGAGAGAAAGCTGTATATAAAAGACAACAAATCCACAAATAATATACAATATCGTCATCACCAAGTCTCTAAGTCAACAATACAATAGTAGATGGAGAGTACAAAATATAACGAATGTACAATAAGAAATACAGATAATCATCTAACCCACCTAAGCAAAACGGTATACTGTGAGCTGATGCGATATCTGTAGCAAAAGATGATAGATGAGAAGCTGAATAGCTGAATAGCCTGCCTCGACTACTCTGGGGAACAACCTGAAACACCTGTGGCACAACGGGGGTGAGTTGCCAACTCGTGAATAGTAGATAACATATGCAGGTAATCGCAGGAATGTACGTACAGCATGAATCTAAGATATGCGATTACAGTAATAACATGTCATGTGAATACAGAATAATGGAAAGTACACTAGTAGGTACAATCAATATATGAAGCAATGATGACATGATAATAGTATGCAATAACTATGCAATAGGGATATGAGAAAGCAAATATGCAACTATCATAAAGGTACACTAACAGGTACTACCAATATATGAATCTGTGCAAAGAATAGATAAGTGTGAGGTATGGGGTGGAATATGTCATTTCCACGGAAACCTGACATCGTGGCCGGATCACAATCTATCAAGACACTCAAATCCCAAATCCTCAAATCAGCCCCCAAGTTGGGCTCTCATATCATATAAGTCTCACATCTCCTCAATGTACAATATCGAATAGATCTCTTATATCCCGAATGTACAAATCATCAATCTCTTTCATATCCAATATCCAATCTCAATGAATCACCTATATCCCAAGTCGAATCTCAAATAGTTTCTAACATCCTATATATATATTTGCAGAAGTAAAATATGATGGGGTAATACATATATATTAGCGTCCCATTCCACTAATATTGGTGTAAGGGTATATATAACAACGGCTAAATCCCCTGTTATATATACAAAGGTATTAAAAGAAATATCATGAAAACAATGTGCCAAGCATCGACACAGAAATCCTGATCACGTATCATACGCTATCCCGAAAGCACGAGTGCCTAGCTCTGACCCTCGCCTTTCGACGTATGCATACGTACATGACTCCCAGCGGTGTCTCCATGATCCCCCGCCGAGTCATAGGTACTGTCACCGGTAGGTACTCGCCCTCCTCCAGGCTCAATCGGCAAAGTCCATCGATCTTCTTGCCGAGGGGAACCATACCGGGCCCCACCATGTACCCTCATACGGCAACCACACCTCGTATAGAGTATATAATCAGAACTGATAAATATCATGGTGGCTGCGCAAATATCATATCAAGGAAACTGGGTTTTTCAATGTATGCATAATTTCATGAACTCCCGCGGTTCCCAAATCCAGAAAACATCATGTAAAATCCAAATAAACAATGCGCAAATCCAGGAATAAATATATGCGATATATCTGAATGCGAGCATGTAAATGAAAGTATATAGCTGAAACCAGATGTATGCAAAATCAATAAGGTACAGCTAAGTATAGGTATCTACCTATAAGTAAAAGATGTCGTATACCCCCTGGGTATAAGTAAAATATGTACAAGGTATACCTTTAGCTGTATCGCAAGGTGTAGATGTGTTGGAGATAGTGCCCTCAGAGTCAATTATTAGGTCACAGGTACGTGATTGCAAGGATTGATGGAGGACCTATCCCGGTAGGACAATCTTACTCGAGATGATAGTATGCTATCTGGTTTACCTTTATCATCGTGTACTGTTTTAGGTGACCTGACAAGTTGCTATTACACGTTGATAGAGCCCCTAGGATTCTTGCTTGACCACCAGCAGTATGAGGGCGATCATATAAGTGGGAGCTGGGGTCTATAAGCATATCCTTAAATGGTCCCTAGTCGTGTGAGTTTCGAGACAGGGCATCGATACTCCAGAGTAGACTAGTGTATACAGTCGAGACCCCGACGAGGGGCGGTGGCCGGTCTCACAAGCCACTGGTGTCAGTTGGATCACCTAAGATGTATACAGGTGCTCATTGGGTTATGAGTACACCGGACAGGACTCGGCGGGAACATGCTAGTTGGTCATATACCAGCTGTCAGATGGCAGTTCCCTGGTGACATGTGTGCAGGTTAGTTCATCGACCTGGGGATCGTCATTTGTCTCGTGTGAGTTCCCACTGCACTTTGATTACTACCCTACCACGGCTCAAAGGAGTCGTGCAAACAGGTTTTAGTTGGGTACAGTCCCGAGCCACATGGAGGCAGTGAGCGTATCTTCAGGGGTTCGTCTCTCCCGGTATTGGGGGTGAGGTCGCGCAGTGTCTAGGAGAGCCATTACACGAAGTCCTTGGCCAAAGCAAGGAGATTTACTGGTTGGTATTCCAGTAGTATCTCAGGGTGTTCTGGGCTACACTCCGACACGACTTGTACCGCTTTTGGGGGTCTGACTTTTACCAACCCCCTAGGCCCGCCATGCGATACTCATAGACGAACGGACCGGACTGTACGGATATTGTCACTGACAGGCTCAGTAGGGTTGTCAGGCTGAGTTCGCTCACAGACGTCCCTTTTAGTCAATACCTGGTAGCCCGTTACGTATTGGCTTATACCTCTGACGTGCTAGTGGTTAAATCCACAACCAAGGTGATTGACGAGTCTTTAGAGTCCCCCACATTCTGTTACTCAGCTTTCGGGCGAAAGGTTGTAGAGGCCATATGGAGATATGGCAAGGTCCGATCAGATACGTGCGGTATTGCACGGATCAGGATCGGACAGTTTGTACTAGAGGCCGTATGGATATATGGCAGGGTTCGATCAGATACGTGCGGTATTGCACGGATCAGGATCGAACGGATATTACTAGCCGGCTTTGGTATAAGCCGGATCCTAGTATAGTACAGTGTAGATTTTGTCTCATTGCATTTGTATTTCGGTCGGAATACAAATGCGGGTGTGTATGCACAGTATCGGGGTTTTCCTGTAATTTATTGCGGGACCAGTTTTCTGGAGTTGCCAGTTTGCTTTCCGTTTCGGTCAATTTCCTTTGTATCGTTCATTGGCCGAAGATTGGTAGAGGAGGGCTTATTTGCATTGTTGCAAATAAGCATTTGTGGAGGGGGTCTTTGCACTTTATGACATCATGATTATTGCACCATACCTTGACTTTCTTTAGTTGATCATGGCTTGACTTTTGCTATCATGGTTGTTGATTGAGTGTTGGGTTTTGTTGTGATCATTTTGATTGTTTCATCATCACTTGCTTTCCACCTACCCCCTTGTCTTTGCTCTCTCTCTCCAATCACCTATGGGGGCCGGCCACTTTTGAAGGGATGAGGAAAATGTTTCTTTTGGGGTTGGGAGAAATATGATACTCTCATTCTTTGTATATCACATTTTTCCTCACCTCTCTCTAAGTTCTTCTTCCTCCACTACAAAGGCATCTCCATGAACCCCAAAAATGAGACTTGCTCACTAGATATTCTACAGCTAATCTTGGGCATGTCGACTAGCCAGCTTCGTGCCCGAGTTGCCTCGGCATTGAGGTGGGAGCCCGTAAAAGAAGTAGGCGATGTGGTGCACTTCCGGCGACGAGGTGGAGAACGGAGCTTCCGCAAGAGATCGGGACGACGACGAGAAGACCGGAGGACTCGGATCAGTCGGTATATCTCTCTTCCCCATCTTGTAGTTAGCTAGGACTAATTAATGGTTCGATCCGGGTATTAGTGCGCGGCGGTTTGCCAGTTCAAGTAAAAATTAAAGTTTATCACCGCTTCCGCATTTGGCCGTCGGATTGACGGCCGGGGCGCCGCCGTGCACTTACAGTAGTATCAGAGCCTCGCCATTAACTTAGTCTAGCTTGGTTTAATGTGTTTTGCATTTCCGATCGACCAAAATTCCAAAATCTACACTTTTGTTCACGACAGTTTTCTGTTGAAATTTTTTGGTCTCCAAAAATTTTTCAGGTTGTATAAAATTGATGTACTGGAGAGCACTAGGCTACTGTAGAAATTCGACAGGGTGAATCGACAGTGGAGGTGCGGAACCGCGGCCAAAACCCCCTTTGGGCCGCGTTTCCGCCGCGCACTGTGGAGATCCCTGCACCAAATTTCTACAGTGTCTTTGTGGGCTTAAAATATGGGTTTTGGAATATTAATATTGGGCCCAGAATTTCTTGATCTGCTACAGTAATGCTTGGGGGCCCACTTGTTAAAATTTGATTGATCGGATATTTTAAAAACATTATTTCACAGTATTTACATTATATCTGCGACCGTGAATGTCACTTGATCGGTAAATCCGGTCTAACTGCTATAGCCCGGTTAGACGGATTTGCGAACGTGACTTTCACGTTGATGTTCTGTTTTTTGCTGTGATGTTGCGGATCGGTCGTGGGGGATAGCCTGGATGCAATGCTAGTACAGTTTTGTTGTATTATGTACATTTGATATTGCGGGGCGAGCGTCCGACATGTGGACTGCCGTCACTGCCTGATTGTATTATTATTTTGGGGCATGACCAGGTTGCGGTCGATGTACCCGTTGTATGTATATTTTACTTTCTGTACTAGGATTGCCCCGCGGAGGGGTGCACGGATAGCCGGGTTCTGGAGGGCAACAAGCCCGCATCTCATGGCATTGAGACGGAGGGGTCTTTTCTCTAGAATTGGCGGGCTATTCGCCGCACTCGTAGGGGGTACAGGTTGACCCAGGAGGGGTGCCCAAGTTACCGGATTCCGTGAAGTGCTGGGTGGTCCATTCACGGTGCTGAAGGGGGCTGCCTCGCTTCAGGTTTTGGCGGGTGACTTGCCGCGCCCGTAGGGGTCTAGGATTTCATTGCGCAGGCTATCCACACGACCAGGGGAACGTCGGGTTTCAGTAGTGGCTCTGTGAAACCCGGGGATCCCAGATATCTGTATTGTTTCTGTGATGCTGTACATTTCTGAGATGTTGCATTTTTATCACGCCTTGAGCGAATATAATATATTGGTATATATATTAGTAGATGTTGTATATATTTTGCATCCGCGCTAGTCCAGTCCCCGCTCTGTCGTTAGTAAGCTAACCTAACGGGTAATGACGGGACCCAGTGGCGAATGCGGATGGCATATACGTACATCAGTATATTTTCGTTCTTTTTGGTGTGATCAATTGATGGGACTGCATTGATTCAGATCAATGCAAGTTAAAACAAATCTAATCTGATGTTGTTGGAACACTTTTCAAAAAGCTGTTATTGCAAGGACGTTCACTTTTGTTTTGCATCGTGGTATTCAGTTGGAATATCCTGCTCCTCAGTCGACGAGGCAAGGGCCGAGATCCCTTCACCGGGAGTGACCCCTTGGACAAAAAGTTTGCGTCAGGGCATTAACTTCACTATAGCCGATTACTTTTGCTTTGCACCGTGGTATTCAGTTGGAATATCCTGCACCCCATTCTACGGGGAAAGAGCCGAGATCCCTTCACCGGGAGTGACCTCTTTAGCGAAGATTTTCGTCACTATATTTTTAAAAGCTATCCGTTCCTTCAACGATATCAAGTTCATTACGTTAAAGGTTTTCGCCAGAAACCATTCGTAGCCCTCCGTCGTTTCATATGGGTAGTCAATAGTATTCAAGCTGTGTTTGTTGGCCATAGTCAAGGCACAGTGTTTGGTAGCTATTGGGTGTTCATATGCTGCATAGATAGATGCGTTGGTTTGGGACAGTCGTATAGCCTTGTTGGCCCTAGTCAAGGGCTTGTACGGGTGGGTTCAAATCAACCTGGATAATGACGGGTAGAACTTGACATGTGACTTATGATTTGTTGGCCTTAGTCAAGGTCATAAGAGCATGGGGTAAAAAACCACATCGGGAGTTTCAAAAGAACTGAAACTTGCCAGATATGCGCATACCTTCTGGAGTGTGATGACGTGAGCGGATTCCGTCACGTTATCATGCGGTGATAGTTGGATCCCGATTCCCACTGATGAGTTAGTTTACTCCTCGGGTGACCCCGACTAATTCTTCTTTCAGGTTTGGAGGAGAATTTGACGGTACAGTGGGAGGTTTCCAGATTAGATAAATTGGTAACCATTCTGATCTAGGATAGAGTGCACGCTGAGTGTTTCTTTTCTCTCTCTTTTTGGCAGCGACCATTGACCCGACCCTAGACTATGACTCAGTGACCAAGTTGACCGAACCTTCTTAACACTGGCTTTTGGATTGTCAGAGTTGCAGACCTCATTGCCACTCCTACTTTTATCCTTTTCTCCAGGACACCCCGTATTACTACGAACGTCCACTTCCATTGGACAAAACCATCGTATGGTTATATACGAACTCGAAGGGATTTATTCGAGGATGGTTTCCGGTTCTGGAGAAAACGAATAGGACTATTCAGTTGTCTTTTCCTTCTACCTTCTCTCAGGCTGCGAGTACTCCTTGGTTTAGGAGATAGTACACCTATTACGCAAATTGGATAGTCTTCTTCCAAACCTTAGGCTGGTGCCGAACGATGGGGAATGAAGAAAACCAATTAGCATAACAATGGTGTGCAGAAGGTATTAAGTTAAGACAAAGCAAGGGATTAGTAAGAGGGCAAAGTAAATTGCGACTGATATTCACGACCAAACCAAGTATTTCTTCGCCAATCCTAAATCACCTTTGTATTTCTCCAGGACACTCCGTATCACTACGAAGATCCCAGTTCATTGGATTGTCCATCGTATGGTTATATACGAACTCGAAAGGAACTTGTTCCAGTTCGGGGATGGATTCTGGTTCAGGAGAAATAGGAATAAGTTTTATTCAGGTGTCTTTTATCTTCACCTTCTCTCGCATTGCGAGTGTTCCTAGGATTGGGACAGTACACCCATTATGCTTATTGGATAGTCTTCTTCCAAACCATAGGCTGGTGCCGAACGGTAGGGAAGGAAGAAAACCATTTGGCCTAAAGGGGTGTGCAGAAGGTAATGACTAAAGACATATAAAGGGATTTGGAGAGGTGGCAAAGAATTACATGGTTACAGTTGTGGATCTGGATAATGGAAGAGGCATTACTAGGAATACCGGGATACCCCATCGAAACATTTCAATATTTCAGTTTCGCTGTGTAATGTTAAAAGAAAACTGATTTCCCGATTAGATACTTACTCCAGGGTATGTATTTACCAAGTATGATTCTCACATCTGTATGGTTTTACAGATGATGAGTGGGAGTAAGTTATTGGGAATTGGGTGATTATCCTCATTATATCAGGATTCGTTGTAATCGGTGATATTTGAGGAAATCACCTGGGCTGTTTGCCAGTCGGCAAATATTTGGTTTTGAATATCCGCTGTTATGCACCAATTTCAAATTGATATATCTGTACGTCTATTTTCATAGAGTGAGATATACCTTTCTGAAATTATGTCTGTGACATTTACCTATATCAGTGGATGGTTAGGTAAGGAGCATTAAACAGCGGTGTAATTCTTCTTAACCATAAGTACAGTTTTCAACCTACGACACACAGTGAATGAGTTATCAGACTCAAGGGACTTATACAGAGTATTGTATGTTGTCCAGGGTCCATCAGGACAGAGGAGTTGGTGCTCGTACTATATTCGGTTTACTTATGACTTCTCCAGTTTTTAGACAGGTGTTTCGCGGAAACACAGGGTCTGAATTTTGAGAAGTTATAGGTATTTGAATAGAGTAGAGAACCAGGTGTAGCAAGTATCGGGATTCTTCAAAGCAATCGAAGATGTAGACACTTGTGCATGGTATTCAGTTGATAGTAATGACAAAGAGAATTTGCTTCTCTTTCAGGTTACTCATAATTGGAAGCATTCCTAAGTTGAGTAACGCTGATAGACCTCCTTCCATTTAGTTGACATGCACTGGGGACAGCTGCATGATTTGAATCTGGTTCAATTAAATCAGTGCCTCTGTTTCTATATGGGATATAGAACAGTTCATATCTTAACGGTGTTAAGGTACGGGGAGTTGTCCGGCTTATGATTAAAACCAGACTCTGGATAACTCAAGGCACGTTTCTGTAGTGGCTGTTTGTGGGTTGACCCAGGCTATGACGAGGGTTGATTTTCTACCATCTGGATGAACAATAGCGATATTGTTCTAGACTCGCCACAGTTTTATTAAAAATGGATTTTTTTCAGAAAACAGTAGTGGGAGTATGGTAGAACTGGAAGTGATTCCAGAACCACAAACGATTACTGAAGATTTGATATGGAACCTAAAGATTCAATCTGGATTGACATTCCATTGGCCACTCCGCAGATAAGGTGGGTAACTTCAGGCACCCGAGAGGTACTACGGTAGCCTCAAGGACGATGACAGGGAAGTTCTTGTTTACCCACACTTGCCATTGCTGTTGTTCCAGGTTGCGAGACCCGGCGGGAGGATGAATATAACGTCGTTCTAAACTAGTTTTAGAAGTGTACGTGTATATGACTCTGCCAGAGGGTTGTCGTAGTCAGTGGGAGCAGCGGAAGCATTGGTGGACAGGTAGCTTATGTCTATTTATAGACTAAAGCAGATGTAGCGGAGATAGATCATCTATTTCTGACGTGACAGTCATAGGTTTGACTTCATCAGAATAGGGGATGGATCTGTTGAGAAGGTAGTAGGGTGTGATATCCTGGTATTTGGATGACATACACAGAGTAGGAAAAGAAACTCCTATACTACAGTCAGTTATACTTTGGTCGTCACACAGTGGTTTCTCCACAAAGGAAATGGATTATATATCAGACATACTGGTTACTAGATCTATGGTTTTAGATCTAGATTTGGGTGGTTTCCCAATTAAGGGTACTTAGACAGCATTCTAAGAGTATTTAGAATGAACGACTCCTGGCACGGTAGTGTACCTGCAGGTGATGGAGTCACCCTCTCTAAAGGTGTCTTACAGACTAAAGTGGAGAGGGATGTGCATGATTGGCAGATCACTTGCTTAGGCAATTGAGTCAATCATGAGATGTCAAGTACTACACCAGATATTGTTCTTGCACTAGATGCAATAAGTTGAAATTAATCCAATCCTGGAGAAACAGTCGGAAGCAGTTTTAGAACATAAGTGGATGTTCTAGGGATATGATAACGACAGCCTCATTCAGGAGACAGTTATCATTCCAGGCTTCCAAGGTGACCTGGACAACAAGGAGGTTGTCAGAGTTATAGTTTTCCTTCTGACGAGGGGCAGTATTTTGGACAGGTGGTCCAAGGCAATACTGAGGGAGGCATGGCGCAGGATACTGATTAAGTTCAGTTGACGATACAGTCTAAGAAGTTTGGATTTGGAGTTCATTTATGAGCTAGGTCCCATCAGGCATCCAGACATGTTCTAAGACAGGTATTGCTCTTTTCGGGAGATGGGTTTCTCCGCGAACTTGAGATATAGAGAGACATAGAAAGAAACAACAAAGCGGATCCACTCACTAAGGCTATTCCTCGAACGCAATAGTTTCGCAAACGAGCTTTGTGAGACTGACTAGTAGAGGAGTTGGGTGTTCGGTATCACACGGGCTGTGAGTATGCGACATCGCAATAATTAGCCTTGAGTGCAAGTGGGAGATTGTTGGAGATAGTGCCCTCAGAGTCAATTATTAGGTCACAGGTACGTGATTGCAATGATTGATGGAGGACCTATCCCGGTAGGACAATCTTACTCGAGATGATAGTATGCTATCTGGTTTACCTTTATCATCGTGTACTGTTTTAGGTGACCTGACAAGTTGCTATTACACGTTGATAGAGCCCCTAGGATTCTTGCTTGACCACCAGCAGTATGAGGGTGATCATATAAGTGGGAGCTGGGGTCTATAAGCATATCCTTAAATGGTCCCTAGTCGTGTGAGTTTCGAGACAGGGCATCGATACTCCAGAGTAGACTAGTGTATACAGTCGAGACCCCGACGAGGGGCGGTGGCCGGTCTCACAAGCCACTGGTGTCAGTTGGATCACCTAAGATGTATACAGGTGCTCATTGGGTTATGAGTACACCGGACAGGACTCGGCGGGAACATGCTAGTTGGTCATATACCAGCTGTCAGATGGCAGTTCCCTGGTGACATGTGTGCAGGTTAGTTCATCGACCTGGGGATCGTCATTTGTCTCGTGTGAGTTCCCACTGCACTTTGATTACTACCCTACCACGGCTCAAAGGAGTCGTGCAAACAGGTTTTAGTTGGGTACAGTCCCGAGCCACATGGAGGCAGTGAGCGTATCTTCAGGGGTTCGTCTCTCCCGGTATTGGGGGTGAGGTCGCGCAGTGTCTGTAAGTGCACGGCGGCGCCCCGGCCATCAATCCGACGCCGGAATGCGGAAGCGGTGATAAACTTTAATTTTGCGGACTTTACAAACCGGCACCACCGCGCACTAAACTCCGGATCGTAACCATTAACAAGTCTAAGCTACTAACAAGAAAGGGAAGAGATGTACCGACTGATCCGAGTCCTCCGGTCTTCATCTCCACTCCGATCTCCTCGCGGGATCTCCGTTCGTCTCCTCCTCGTCGGAAAGGGCACCACGTCGCCTGTATCTTTTACGGGCTCCCACCTCAATACCGAGGCAACTCGGGCATGAAGCCGGCAAGTCGACATGCCCAAGATATACTGTAGAATGTGTAGAGTCTATGTCTCACTTTGGGGTATTGGTTGCCATTTGATGTGGAGGGAAGAATGAACCTTTTTAGGGAAATGATGCTATCAATTTTGCAAGGAAATGAGATGAACAAATGATAAACCAAAAATGAACCTCTCATTTTCTCTCCTCACCAAAATAGTGGCCGGCCAATTCTTAAGAGAATGGTGGAGGAATGAAACATTATCAAAGAGGGAGGTGAGTGTAGGAGAAGAAAAGAGGGTGACCATAAACAAACATTATCATAACAAATGAACATCCAAACCATACCCTTATCCAATCACAATAAATGCATCATGGATGAAAGATATCATAATCAATACATATGCAATAAAACCCTCCACAAAGAGTTATTTGCAAACTTGCAAATAACCCCCTCCATCGGAAAAGTCCGGCCGGGAAAGAACAAAGGAAAACCGGCCGGAACGGAATGCAAACTGGCAACTCCAGAAAACTGGTCCCGTAATAAATTACAGGAAAACCCCGATACTGTGCATACACACCCGCATCTGTATTCTGTCCGGATACAAATGCAATGAGACAAAATCTACACTGTACTGAACTAGGATCTGGCTTAAAACAAAGCCGGCTAGTAATATTCGTCCGATCCTGATCCGTGCAATACCGCACGAATCTGATCGAACCCTGCCATATACCTATACGGCCTCTAGTACAAACCGTCCGATCCTGATCCGTGCAATACCGCACGTATCTGATCGGACCCTGCCATATCTCCATACGGCCTCTACAGCGTTTCGCCCGAAACCTGAGTAACTGAAAGTGTGGTGGACTCTAAAGACTCGTCAATACTATGGCTGTGGATTTAACCACTAGCACGTCAGAGGTATAAGCCAATACGTAACGGGCCACCAGCTATTGACTAAAAGGGACGTCGATGAGCGAACTCATCCTGACACCCTACTGAGCCTGTCAGTGACAATATCCGTACAGTCCGGTCCGTTCGTCTATGAGCATCGCATGTCGGGCCTAGGGGGTGGGTAAAAGTCAGACCCCCAAAAGCGGTACAAGTCGTGTCGGAGTGTAGCCCAGAACACCCTGAGATACTACTGGAATACCTACCAGTAAATCTCTTGCCTTGGCCAAGGACTTCGTGTAATGGCTCTCCTAGACACGGCGCGACCTCACCCCCAATACCGGGAGAGACGAAACCCCCGAAGATCCGCTCACTGCCTCCATGTGGCTCGGGACTGTACCCAACTAAAACCTGTTTGCACGACTCCTTTGAGCCGTGGTAGGGTAGTAATCAAAGCACAGTGGGAACTCACACGAGACAAATGACGATCCCCAGGTCGATGAACTAACCTGTACACATGTCACCTGGGAACTACTATCTGACGTCAGGTATAAGACCAACTAGCATGTTCCCGGCGAGTCCTGTCCGGTGTACTCATAACCCAATGAGCACCTGTATACATCTTAGGTGATCCAACTGACACCAGTGGCCTGTGAGACCGGCCACCGCCCCTCGTCGGGGTCTCGACTGTATACACTAGTCTACTCTGGAGAATCGATGCCCTGTCTCGAAACTCCCACGACTAGGGACCTTTTAAGGATATGCTTGTAGACTCCAGCTCTCACTTATATGATCGCCCTCATACTGCTGGCAGCCAAGCAAGAATCCTAGGGGCTCTATCAACGTGCAATAGTGACCTGTCAGGTCACCTAAAGCAGTACACGATGATAAAGATAAACCAGATAGCAAACTATCATCTCGAGTAAGACTGTCGTACCGGGATAGGTCCTCTCTCAATCATTGCAATCACGTGCCTGTGATCCAATAATTGACTCTGAGGGCACTATCTCCAACAATCTCCTACTTGCACTTAAGGCTAATTATTGCGATGTCGCATACTCACAGCCCGTGTGATACCGAACACCCAACTCCTCTACTAGTCAGTCTCACAAAGCCTGTTTGCGAAACTTTTGCGTTCGAGGAATAGCCTCAGCGAGTGGATCCGCTCTGATGTTTCTTTCTATGTCTCTCTCTAAATCTCAAGTTCGCGGAGAATGTCATCTCCCGAAAAGAGCAATACCTGTCTTAGAATGTCTGGATGTCTGATGGGACTTAGCTCATAAATGAACTCCAAATCCAAACTTCTTAGACTGTATCGTCAACTGAACTTAATCAGTATCCTGCGCCATGCCTCCCTCAGTATTGCCTTGGATCACCTGTCCAAAATACTGCCCCTCGTCAGAGGGAAAAACTATAATTCTGACGATCACCCTGTCGTCCATGTCACCTTGGAAGCCTGGAATGATAACTGTCTCCCAAATGAGGCTGTCGTTATCATATCCCTAGAACACCCACTTATATTCTAAAACTGCTTCCGACTGTTTCTCCAGGATTGGATCAATGTCAACTTATTGCATCTAGTGCAAGAACAACATCTGGTGTGGTACTTGACATCTCATGATTGACTCAATTGCCTAAGCAAGTGATCTTCCAATCATGCACATCCCTCTCTACTTTAGTCTATAAGACACCTTTAGAGAGGGTGACTCCATTACCTGCAGGTACACTACCATGCCAGGAGTCGTCCATTCTAAATACTCTTAGAATGCTATCAAAGTACCCTGATTGGGAAACCACCCAAATCTAGATCTAGTAACCAGTATGTCTGATATAATGTCCAAGTCCCATGTGGAGAAACCACTGTGTGACGACCAAAATATAACCGATCGTAGTATAGGAATATCACTTCCTATTACCTTCTCAACAGATCCATCCCCTATTCTGATGACGTCAAACCTATGACTGTCACATCAGAAACAGATGATCTAACTCCGCTATATCTGCTTTAGTCTATAAATAGACATAAGCCTGACGTCCACCAATGCTTCCGCTGCTCCCACTGACTACGAAAACCCTCTGGCAGAGTCATATAGATGTGCACTTCTAAAGCTAGTTTAGAACGACGCTATACTCATCCTCCTGCCGGGTCTCGCAGTCTGGACCAACAACAATGGCAAGTGTGGGTAAACAAGAACTTCCCTGTCACCGTCCTTGAGGCTACCGGAGTACCTCTCGGGTGCCTGAAGTTACCCACCTTATCTGCGGAGTGGCCAATGGAATGTCAAATCAGATTGAATGTTTAGGTTCCTTATCAAATCTTCAGTAATCGTTTGCGGTTCTGGAATCACTTCCAGTTCTACCATACTCCCACTACTGTTTTTGAAAAAATCCATTTTTATTAAACTGTGGCGAGTCAAGAACAATATCACTATTGATCTTTCTTATGGTAGAAAGTCAACCCTCGTCATAGCCTGGGTCAACCCACAAACAGCCATTACAGAAACGTGCCTTGAGTTATCCAGAGTCTGGTTTTAATCATAAGCCGGACAACTCCCCGTACCTTAACAATGTTAAGATATGAACTGTACTATATCCAATATAGAACCAGAGGCACTGATTTAATTGAACCGGATTCAAATCATGCAGCTGTCTCCAGTGCATGTCAACTAAATGGAGAGAGGCCGATCAGCGTTACTCAACTTAGGAATGCTTCCAATTATGAGTAACCTGAAAGAGAAGCAATTTCTCTTTATCATTACTATCAACTGAATACCATACACAAGTATCTACATCTTCGATCATTTGAAGAATCCCGATACTTGCTACACCTGGTTCTCTACTGTATTCAAATACCTATAACTCCTCAAACTTAGACCCTGTGTTTCTACGAAACACATGTCTAAGAACTAGAGAAGTTAAAAGTAAACAGAATATAGTATGAGGACCAACCCTTCCGTCCTAATGGACACTGGACAACATACAATACTCTGTATAAGTCCGCCGAGTCTAACAACTCTTTCACTGTGTGTCGTAGATTGAAAACTGTACTTATGGTTAAGAAGAATTACACCGCTGTTTAATGCTCCTTACCTAACCATCCACTGATATAGGTAAATGTCATCGACATAATATCAAAAGGTATATCTCACTCTATGAAAATAGACGTACAGATATATCAATTTGAAATTGGTGCACAACAGCGGATATTCAAAACCAAATATTTGCCGACCGGCAAACAGCCCAGATGATCTCCTCAAATATCACCGATTACAACGAATCCCGATATAATGAGGATGATCACCCTATTCCCAATAACTTACTCCCACTCATCATCTGTAAAACCATACAGATGTGAGAATCAAACCTGGTAAATACATACCCTGGAGCAAGTGTCTAATCGGGAAATCAGTTTTCTTTTAACAGTACACAGTTGAACATTGAAATGTTTCGATGGGGTATTCTGGTATTCCTAGTAATGCCTCTTCCATTATCCAGATTCACAACTGTAACCGTGTGTTTCTTTGCCACCTCTCCAAATCCCTTTATATGTCTTTAGTCGTAACCTTCTGTACACCCCTTAGGCCAAATGGTTTTCTTCCTTCCCTACCGTTCGGCACCAGCCTATGGTTTGGAAGAAGACTATCCTATAAGCATAATGGGTGTACTGTCCTAATCCTAGGAGCACTCGCAATGCGAGAGAAGGTGAAGATAAAAGACAACCGAATAAGCCTTATTCCTATTTCTCCTGGACCAGAATCCATCCCCGAACTGGAACAAGTTCCTTTCGAGTTCGTATATAACCATACGATGGAGTATCCAATAACCTGTGGATCTTCGTAGTGATACGGAGTGTCCTGGAGAAATACGAAGGTGATTTAGGATTGGCGAAGAAACACTTGGTTTGGTCGTGAATATCAGTCGCAATTTACTTTGCCCTCTTACTAATCCCTTGCTTTGTCTTAATCTTAATACCTTCTGCACACCATCGTTATGCTAATTGGTTTTCTTCATTCCCCACTGTTCGGCACCAGCCTAAGGTTTGGAAGAAGACTATCCAATTTGCGTAATAGGTGTACTATCTCCTAAACCAAGGAGTACTCACAACTTGAGAAAAGGTAAAAGGGAAAAGACAACTGAATAATCCTATCCGTTTTCTCCAGAACCGGAAACCATCCTCGAATCCCTTCGAGTTCGTATCTAACCATACGATGGTTTTGTCCAATGGAAGTGGACGTCCGTAGCAATACGGGGTGTCCCGGAGAAAAGGGTAAAAGTAGGAGTGGCAATGAGGTCTGCAACTCAGACAATCCTAAAGCCTGTGTTAAGAAGGTTCGGTCAACTTGGTCACTGAGTCATAGTCTTAGGGTCGGGTCAATGGTCGCTGCCAGAGAGAGAGAGAAAAGAAACATTCAGCGTGCACTCTAACCAAGATCAGAATGGTTACCAATTTATCTAATCTGGAAACCTCCCACTGTACCTCAAATTCTCCTCCAAACCTGAAAGAAGAATTAGTCGGGGTCACCCGAGGAGTAAACCAACTCATCAGTGGGAATCGGGATCCAACTCTCATCGCATGATAACGTGACGGAATCCGCTCACGCTATCACACTCCAGAAGGTATGCGTATATCTGGCAAGTTTCAGTTCTTTTGAAACTCCCGATGTGATTTCTACCCCATGCTCTTATGACCTTGACTTTGGCCAACATATCATAAGTCACATGTCAAGTTCAACCCGTCATTCTCCAGGTTAATTTGAGCCCACCCGTACATACCCTTGACTTGGGCCAAAATGGTAGTACGACTGCCCCAAACCAACACATCTATCTATGCTGCATATGAATAACCAACAGCTACCAAACACTGTGCCTTGACTTTGGCCAACATGTTGGAGATAGTGCCCTCAGAGTCAATTATTAGGTCACAGGTACGTGATTGTAATGATTGAGGGAGGACCTATCCCGGTAGGACAGTCTTACTCGAGATGATAGTATGCTATCTGGTTTACCTTTATCATCGTGTACTGTTTTAAGTGACCTGACACGTCGCTATTACACGTTGATAGAGCCCCTAGGATTCTTGCTTGACCACCAGCAGTATGAGGGCGATCATATAAGTGGGAGCTGGGGGTCTATAAGCTTATCCTTAAAAGGTCCCTAGTCGTGGGAGTTTCGAGACCGGGCATCGATACTCCATTAGTAGACTAGTGTATACAGTCGAGACCCCGACGAGGGGCGGTGGCCGGTCTCACAAGCCACTGGTGTTAGTTGGATCACCTAAGATGTATACAGGTGCTCATTGGGTTATGAGTACACCGGACAGGCTCGCCGGGAACATGCTAGTTGGTCATATACCAGACGTCAGATGGCAGTTCCCTGGTGACATGTGTGCAGGTTAGTTCATCGACCTGGGGATCGTCATTTGTCTCGTGTGAGTTCCCACTGTACTTTGATTACTACCCTACCACGGCTCAAAGGAGTCGTGCAAACAGGTTTTAGTTGGGTACAGTCCCGAGCCACATGGAGGCAGTGAGCGTATCTTTAGGGGTTCGTCTCTCCCGGTATTGGGGGTGAGGTCGTGCTGTGTCTAGGAGAGCCATTACACAAAGTCCTTGGCCAAGGCAAGGAGATTTACTGGTAGGTATTCCAGTAATATCTCAGGGTGTTCTGGGCTACACTCCGACACGACTTGTACCGCTTTTGGGGGTCTGACTTTTACCAACCCCCTAGGCCCGCCATGCGATGCTCATAGACGAACGGACCGGACTGCACGGATATTGTCACTGACAGGCTCAGTTGGGTGTCGGGGTGAGCTTCCTCATCGACGTCCCTTTTGGTCAATAGCTGGTGGCCCGTCACGTATTGGCATATACCTCTGACGTGCTAGTGGTTAAATCCACAGCCATAGTATTGACGAGTCTTTAGAGTCCACCACATTTTCAGTTACTCAGCTTTCGGGCGAAAGGTTGTAGAGGCCGTATGGAGATATGGCAGGGTCCGATCAGGTACGTGCGATATTGCACGGATCAGGATCGGACAGTCTGTACTATAGGCCGTATTGGTGTATGGCAGGGTTCGATCAGATACGTGCGGTATTGCACGGATCAGGATCGAACAGATATTACTAGCCGGCTTTGGTATAAGCCGGATCCTAGTATAGTACAGTGTAGATTTTGTCTCATTGCATTTGTATTTCGGTCGGAATACAAATGCGGGTGTGTATGCACAGTATCGGGGTTTTCCTGTAATTTATTACGGGACCAGTTTTTGGAGTTGCCAGTTTGCTTTCCGTTTCGGCCAATTTCCATTGTTCCGTTCATTGGCCGAAGATTGGTGGAGGAGGGCTTATTTGCATTGTTGCAAATAAGTGTTTGTGGAGGGGTTCTTTGCTTATTGTTGTATCATGATAGCCTCTCATTGACCTTGACTTCTAGCTTGACTTTCTTTATCATCATGGTTTTGATGATGGTTGTTGATGATGAGAGATGGTTGTTAGTTGAGTGTGGGTTTTGTTTTGGTATCATTGTTTTTCATGATAACCATTCCTCTCTCTCTCTCTCTTGGATGATTCATATGGTTACCTCCCCCTTGACTTTTCCTCTCTCTCCCTTTGCTACAAGGGGCCGGCCATTCTTGAGGATGGGGTTGATTTGATTTTTGGTGTGGCATTTTTGGTTCTCTTCATTCTCCAAAAATCACACAAGAAACCTCTCCAAAAGTTCACTTCATTTTCTTCCACCACAAAGGCATCTCCATGAACCCCAAATGAGACTTCTTCTACTACGAATTCTACAACGAACCTTGGGCACGTCGAGTAGCCGGCTTCGTGCCCGAGTTGCCTCGGCATTGAGGTGGGAGCCCGTAAACGATGTAGGCAACGTGGTGCACTTCCGGCGACGAGGAGGAGACGGACGGAGATCCCGCGAGGAGATCGGATTGGAGATGAAGACCGGAGGACTTGGATCGTCGGTACATCTCTTCCCTTTCTTTTTAGTAGCGTAGACTAGTTAATGGTTCGATCCGGAGTTTAGTGCGCGGTGGTGCCGGTTTGCAAAGTCCGCAAATTTTTAGTTATTCACCGTTTCCGCATTCCGGCGTCGGATTGACTGCCGGGGCGCCGCCGTGCACTTACAGTGGTATCAGAGCCTCCCCATTAACTTAGTCTAGCTTTGTGTAATGTGTTTGCATTTCCGATCGATCAAAAAGTCCAAAAACCCGTATTTTGTCGCATCAGTTTTCTGTTGGAAATTTTTAGTGTCGAAATTTTTTTCAGGTTATAAAATATTGATGTACTGGAAAATCTAAGAGTTCTGTAAAAATTTGACGAAGTAACTCCACAGTTGGAGCGCGGAACCGCCGCGAAAACCACCTTTGTGCGGCCCTTCCGCCGCGCACTATTCACATCACTTCACCATTTTTTTACAGAGGCCTTCTGGGCTTAAAATATGGGCTTTGGAATATTAAAGTTGGGCCAATTGTTTCTGTGAGTGCTACAGTTTTCTTTGGGGCCCACTTGTTAATTGTTTGATCAATCGGAAATTTTTTAAACACATTTTTCACAGTATTTACATTATATCTGCGACCGTGAATGTCACTCGATCGGTAAATCCGGTCTAACTGCTATAGCCCGGTTAGACGGATTTGCGAACGTGATTTTCACGTTGATGTTCTATGTATTTGCTGTGATGTTGCGGATCGGTCGTGGGGGATAGCCTGGATGCAATGCTAGTACAGTTTTGTTGTATTATGTACATTTGATATTGCGGGGCGAGCGTCCGACATGTGGACTGCCGTCACTGCCCGTTTGTATTATTATTTTGGGGCACGACCTGGTTGCGGTCGATGTACCCGTTGTATGTATATTTTACTTTCTGTACTAGGATTGCCCCGCGGAGGGGTGCACGGATAGCCGGGTTCTAGAGGGCAGCAAGCCCGCATCTCATGGCATTAGGACGGAGGGGGCTTCACTCTAGGATTGGCGGGCTATTCGCCGCACTCGTAGGGGGTACAGGTTTGACCCAGGAGGGGTGCCCAAGTTGCCGGATTCCGTGAAGTGCTGGGTGGTCCATTCACGGCGCTGAAGGGGGCTGCCTCGCTTCAGGTTTTGGCGGGTGACTTGCCGCGCCCGTAGGGGTCTAGGTTTTCATTGCACAGGCTATCCACACGACCAGGGGAACGTCGGGTTTCAGCGGCTCTGTGAAACCCGGGGATCCCAGATATCTGTATTGTTTCTGTGATGCTGTTCATTTTCTGTGATGTTGCATTTTATTCACGCCTTGAGCGAAATATAATATATTGGTATATATATTAGTAGATGTTGTATATGTTTTGCATCCGCGCTAGTCCAGTCCCCGCTCTGTCGTTAGTAAGCTAACCTAACGGGTAATGACGGGACCCAGTGGCGAATGCGGATGGCATATACGTACATCAGTATATTTTCGTTCTTTTTGGTGTGATCAATTGATGGGACTGCGTTGATTCGGATCAATGCAAGTTAAAAACAAACCTAATCTGATGTTGTTGGAACACTTTTCAAAAAGCTGTTATTGCAAGGACGTTCACTTTTGTTTTGCATCGTGGTATTCATTTGGAATATCCTGCTCCTCAGTCGACGAGGCAAGGGCCGAGATCCCTTCACCGGGAGTGACCCCTTGGACAAAAAGTTTGCGTCAGGGCATTAACTTCACTATAGCCGATTGCTTTTGCTTTGCATCGTGGTATTCAGTTGGAATATCCTGCACCCCATTCTACGGGGAAAGAGCCGAGATCCCTTCACCGGGAGTGACCTCTTTAGCAACGGTTTTCGTCACTATATTTTTAAAAGCTATCCGTTCCTTCGACGATATCAAGTTCTTTACGTTAAAGGTTTTCGCCAGAAACCATTCGTAGCCCTCCGTCGTTTCATATGGGTGGTCAATAGTATTCAAGCTGTGTATGTTGGCCAAAGTCAAGGCACAGTGATTGGTAGCTATTGGGGTATTCATATGCAGCATAGATAGATGCGTTGGTTTGGGACAGTCGTGCTGCCATTTTGGCCAAAGTCAAGGGTATGTACGGGTGGATTCAAATTAACCTGGAGAATGACGGGTAGAACTTGACATGTGACTTATGATATGTTGGCCAAAGTCAAGGTCATAAGAGCATGGGGCAGAAATCACATCGGGAGTTTCAAAAGAACTGAAACTTGCCAGATATGCGCATACCTTCTGGAGTGTGATACCGTGAGCGGATTCCGTCACGTTATCATGCGATGAGAGTTGGATCCCGATTCCTACTGATGAGTTGGTATACTCCTCGGGTAACCCCGACTAATTCTTCTTTCAGGTTTGGAGGAGAATTTGAGGTACAGTGGGAGGATTCCAGATTAGATAAATTGGTAACCATTCTGATCTAGGTTAGAGTGCACGCTGAGTGTTTCTTTTCTCTCTCTCTTTGGCAGCGACCATTGACCCGACCCTAAGACTTTGACTCAGTGACCAAGTTGACCGAACCTTCTTAAACACCGGCTTTTGGATTGTCAGAGTTGCAAACCTCATTGCCACTCCTACTTTTACCCTTTTCTCCAGGACACCCCGTATTACTACGAACGTCCACTTCCATTGGACAAAACCATCGTATGGTTAGATACGAACTCGAAAGAATTTATTCGAGGATGGTTTCCGGTTCTGGAGAAAACGGATAGGATTATTCAGTTGTCTTTTCCTTTTACCCTCTCTCAGGTTACGAGTACTCCTTGGTTTAGGGGTAGTACACCTATTACGCAAATTGGATTGTCTTCTTCCAAACCTTAGGCTGGTGCCGACCGGTAGGGAATAAAGAAAACCAATTAGCATAACGATGGTGTGCAGAAGGTATTAAGTTCAGACAAAGCAAGGGATTAGTAAGAGGGCAAAGTAAATTGCAACAGATATTCACGACCAAACCGAATATTTCGTTACCACTCCCACATCACCTTTGTATTTCTCCAGGACACTCCGTATCACTACGAAGATCCACAGTTTATTTGGATACTCCATCGTATGGTTATATACGAACTCGAATGGAACTTGTTCCAGTTCGGGGATGGATTCTGGTTCAGGAGAAATAGGAATAAAGTACATTCAGGTGTCTTTTATCTTCACCTTCTCTCGTGTTGCGAGTGTTCCTAGGATTGGGACAGTACACCCATTATGCTTATTGGATAGTCTTCTTCCAAACCATAGGATGGTGCCGAACGGTAGGGAAGGAAGAAAACCATTTGGCCTAAAGGGGTGTGCAGAAGGTAAAGACTAAAGATATATGAAGGGATTTGGAGAGGTGGCAAAGGATTATACGGTTACAGTCGTGAATCTGGTAGAGGCATTACTAAGAATACCGGGATACCCCATCGGAACATTTCAATGTTTCAGGTTCGCTGTGTACTGTTAAAAGAAAACTGATTTCCCGATTGGACACTTGCTCCAGGGTATGTATTTACCAGGTACGATTCTCACATCTGTATGGTTTTACAGATGATGAGTGGGAGTAAGTTATTGGGAATTGGGTGATCATCCTCATTATATCGGGATTCGTTGTAATCGGTGATATTTGAGGAGATCACCTGGGCTATTTGCCGGTCGGCAAATATTTGGTTTTGAATATCCGCTGTTGTGCACCAATTTCAAATTGATATATCTGTACGTCTATTTTCATAGAGTGAGATATACCTTTTGATATTATGTCGATGACATTTACCTATATCAGTGGATGGTTAGGTAAGGAGCATTAAACAGCGGTGTAATTCTTCTTAACCATAAGTACAGTTTTCAACCTACGACACACAGTGAATGAGTTATTAGACTCAAAGGGACTTATACAGAGTATTGTATGTTGTCCAGGGTCCATCAGGACAGAGGGGTTGGTCCTCGTACTATATTCGGTTTACTTATGACTCCTCTAGTTTTTAGACAAGTGTTTCGTGGAAACACAGGGTCCGAATTTGGAGAAGTTATAGGTATTTGAATACAGTAGAGAACCAGGTGTAGCAAGTATCGGGATTCTTCAAAGTGATCGAAGATGTAGATACTTGTATGTGGTATTCAGTTGATAGTAGTGATTAAGAGAAATTGCTTCTCTTTCAGGTTACTCATAATTGGAAGCATTCCTAAGTTGAGTAACGCTGATCAGCCTCCTTCCATTTAGTTGACATGCGCTGGGGACAGCTGCATGATTTGAATCTGGTTCAATTAAATCAGTGCCTCTGTTTCTATATTGGATATAGAACAGTTCATATCTTAACGATGTTAAGGTACGGGGAGTTGTCCGGTTTATGATTAAAACCAGACACTGGACAACTCAAGGCACGTTTCTGTAATGGCTGTTTGTGGGTTGACCCAGGCTATGACGCGGGTTGATTTTCTACCATCTGGAAGATCAATAGCAATATTGTTCTTGACTCGCCACAGTTTTAAATTAAAAATGGATTTTTTCAGGAAAACAGTAGTGGGAGTATGGTAGAACTGGAAGTGATTCCAGAACCACAAACGATTACTGAAGATTTGATAAGGAACCTTAAGATTCAATCTGAATTGACATTCCATTGGCCACTCCGCAGATAAGGTGGGTAACTTCAGGCACCCGAGAGGTACTTCGGTAGTCTCAAGGACGGTGACAGGGAAGTTCTTGTTTACCCACAATTACCATTGCTGTTGTTCCAGGCTGCGAGACCCGGCGGGAGGATGAGTATAGCGTCGTTCTGAACTCGCTTCAGAAGTGTACGTGTATATGACTCTGCCAGAGGGTTGTCGTAGTCAGTGGGAGCAGCGGAAGCATTGGTGGACAAGTAGCTTATGTCTATTTATAGACTAAAGCAGATGTAGCGGAGATAGATCATCTATTTCTGACGTGACAGTCATGGGTTTGACTTCATCAGAATAGGGGATGGATCTGTTGAGAAGGTAGTAGGGTGTGATGTCCTGGTATCTGGATGACATACACAGAATAGGAAAGGAAACTCCTATACTACAATCGGTTATACTTTGGTCGTCACACAGTTGTTTCTCCACAAAGGAAATGGATTTTATATCAGACATACTGGTTACTAGATCTATGGTTTTAGATCTAGATTTGGGTGGTTTCCCAATCAGGGTACTTGACAGCATTCTAAGAGTATTTAGGATGGACGACTCCTGGCACGGTAGTGTACCTGCAGGTAATGGAGTCACCCTCTCCAAAGGTGTCTTACAGACTAAAGGGGAGAGGGACGTGCATGATTGGCAGATCACTTGCTCAGGCAATTGAGTCAATCGTGAGATGTCAAGTACCACACCAGATGTTGTTCTTGCACTAGATGCAATAAGTTGACATTAATCCAATCCTGGAGAAACAGTCGGAAGCAGTTTTAGAACATAAGTGGATGTTCTAGGGAGATGATAACGACAGCCTCATTCAGGAGACAGTTATCATTCCAGGCTTCCAAGGTGACATGGACGACTAGAAGGTTGTCAGAGTTATAGTTTTCCTTCTGATGAGGGGCAGTATTTTGGACAGGTGGTCCAAGGCAATACTGAGGGAGGCTTGGCGCGCAGGATACTGATTAAGTTCAGTTGACGATATAGTCTAAGAAGTTTGGATTTGGAGTTCATTTATGAGCTATGTCCCATCAGACATCCAGACACATTCTAAGACAGGTATTGCTCATTTCGGGAGATAGGTTTCTCCGCGAACTTGAGATATAGAGAGACATAGAAAGAAACAACTAGGCGGATCCACTCACTGAGGCTATTCCTCGAACGCAATAGTTCCGCAAACGAGCTTTGTGAGACTGACTGGTAGAGGAGTTGGATGTTCGGTATCACACGGGCTGTGAGTATGCGACATCGCAATAATTAGCCTTGAGTGCAAGTGGGAGATTGTTGGAGATAGTGCCCTCAGAGTCAATTATTAGGTCACAGGTACGTGATTGTAATGATTGAGGGAGGACCTATCCCGGTAGGACAGTCTTACTCGAGATGATAGTATGCTATCTGGTTTACCTTTATCATCGTGTACTGTTTTAAGTGACCTGACACGTCGCTATTACACGTTGATAGAGCCCCTAGGATTCTTGCTTGACCACCAGCAGTATGAGGGCGATCATATAAGTGGGAGCTGGGGGTCTATAAGCTTATCCTTAAAAGGTCCCTAGTCGTGGGAGTTTCGAGACCGGGCATCGATACTCCATTAGTAGACTAGTGTATACAGTCGAGACCCCGACGAGGGGCGGTGGCCGGTCTCACAAGCCACTGGTGTTAGTTGGATCACCTAAGATGTATACAGGTGCTCATTGGGTTATGAGTACACCGGACAGGACTCGCCGGGAACATGCTAGTTGGTCATATACCAGACGTCAGATGGCAGTTCCCTGGTGACATGTGTGCAGGTTAGTTCATCGACCTGGGGATCGTCATTTGTCTCGTGTGAGTTCCCACTGTACTTTGATTACTACCCTACCACGGCTCAAAGGAGTCGTGCAAACAGGTTTTAGTTGGGTACAGTCCCGAGCCACATGGAGGCAGTGAGCGTATCTTTAGGGGTTCGTCTCTCCCGGTATTGGGGGTGAGGTCGTGCTGTGTCTAGGAGAGCCATTACACAAAGTCCTTGGCCAAGGCAAGGAGATTTACTGGTAGGTATTCCAGTAATATCTCAGGGTGTTCTGGGCTACACTCCGACACGACTTGTACCGCTTTTGGGGGTCTGACTTTTACCAACCCCCTAGGCCCGCCATGCGATGCTCATAGACGAACGGACCGGACTGCACGGATATTGTCACTGACAGGCTCAGTTGGGTGTCGGGGTGAGCTTCCTCATCGACGTCCCTTTTGGTCAATAGCTGGTGGCCCGTCACGTATTGGCATATACCTCTGACGTGCTAGTGGTTAAATCCACAGCCATAGTATTGACGAGTCTTTAGAGTCCACCACATTTTCAGTTACTCAGCTTTCGGGCGAAAGGTTGTAGAGGCCGTATGGAGATATGGCAGGGTCCGATCAGGTACGTGCGATATTGCACGGATCAGGATCGGACAGTCTGTACTATAGGCCGTATTGGTGTATGGCAGGGTTCGATCAGATACGTGCGGTATTGCACGGATCAGGATCGAACAGATATTACTAGCCGGCTTTGGTATAAGCCGGATCCTAGTATAGTACAGTGTAGATTTTGTCTCATTGCATTTGTATTTCGGTCGGAATACAAATGCGGGTGTGTATGCACAGTATCGGGGTTTTCCTGTAATTTATTACGGGACCAGTTTTTGGAGTTGCCAGTTTGCTTTCCGTTTCGGCCAATTTCCATTGTTCCGTTCATTGGCCGAAGATTGGTGGAGGAGGGCTTATTTGCATTGTTGCAAATAAGTGTTTGTGGAGGGGTTCTTTGCTTATTGTTGTATCATGATAGCCTCTCATTGACCTTGACTTCTAGCTTGACTTTCTTTATCATCATGGTTTTGATGATGGTTGTTGATGATGAGAGATGGTTGTTAGTTGAGTGTGGGTTTTGTTTTGGTATCATTGTTTTTCATGATAACCATTCCTCTCTCTCTCTCTCTTGGATGATTCATATGGTTACCTCCCCCTTGACTTTTCCTCTCTCTCCCTTTGCTACAAGGGGCCGGCCATTCTTGAGGATGGGGTTGATTTGATTTTTGGTGTGGCATTTTTGGTTCTCTTCATTCTCCAAAAATCACACAAGAAACCTCTCCAAAAGTTCACTTCATTTTCTTCCACCACAAAGGCATCTCCATGAACCCCAAATGAGACTTCTTCTACTACGAATTCTACAACGAACCTTGGGCACGTCGAGTAGCCGGCTTCGTGCCCGAGTTGCCTCGGCATTGAGGTGGGAGCCCGTAAACGATGTAGGCAACGTGGTGCACTTCCGGCGACGAGGAGGAGACGGACGGAGATCCCGCGAGGAGATCGGATTGGAGATGAAGACCGGAGGACTTGGATCGTCGGTACATCTCTTCCCTTTCTTTTTAGTAGCGTAGACTAGTTAATGGTTCGATCCGGAGTTTAGTGCGCGGTGGTGCCGGTTTGCAAAGTCCGCAAATTTTTAGTTATTCACCGTTTCCGCATTCCGGCGTCGGATTGACTGCCGGGGCGCCGCCGTGCACTTACACAACATACACAGCTTGAATACTATTGACTATCCATATGAAACGACGGAGGGCTACGAATGGTTTCTGGCGAAAACCTTTAACGTAATGAACTTGATATCGTTGAAGGAACGGATAGCTTTTTAGAAAATATAGTGACGAAAACCTTTACTAAAGAGGTCACTCCCGGTGAAGGGATCTCGGCTCTTTCCCCGTAGAATGAGGTGCAGGATATTCCAACTGAATACCACGATGCAAAGTAAAAGTAATCGGCTATAGTGAAGTTAATGCCCTGACGCAAACTTCTGTCCAAGGGGTCACTCCCGGTGAAGGGATCTCGGCCCTTGCCTCGTCGACTGAGGAGCAGGATATTCCAAATGAATACCACGATGCAAAACAAAAGTGAACGTCCTTGCAATAACAGCTTTTTGAAAAGTGTTCCAACAACATCAGAATAGGTTTGTTTAACTTGCATTGATCCGAATCAACACAGTCCCATCAATTGATCACACCACAAAGAACGAAAATATACTGACGTACGTATATGCCATCCGCATTCGCCACTGGGTCCCGTCATCACTCGTTAGGTTAGCTTACTAACGACAGAGCGGGGACTGGACTAGCGCGGATGAAAAAAATATACAACATCTACTAATATATATACCAATATATCATATTTCGCTCAAGGCGTGAAAAGAAATGCAACATCACAGAAATGTACAGCATCACAGAACAATACAGATATCTGGGATCCCCGGGTTTCACAGAGCCACTACTGAAACCCGACGTTCCCCTGGTCGTGTGGATAGCCTGTGCAATGAAATCCTATACCCCCTACGAGTGCGGCGAATAGCCAGCCAATCCTGGAGTGAAGCCCCCTCCGTCCCAATGCCATGAAATGCGGGCTTGTTGCCCTCCAGAACCCGGCTATCCGTGCACCCCTCCGCGGGATAATCTTAGTACAGAAAGTAAAATATACATACACCGGGTACATCGACCGCAACCAGGTCGTGCCCCAAAAGAATAATACAAACTGGCAATGACGGCAGTCCACATGTCGGACGCTCGCCCCGCAACAACAAATGTACATAATACAACAGAAACTGTACTAGCATTGCACCCAGGCTATCCCCCACGACCGATCCGCAACATCACAGCAAATACATAGAACATCAACGTGAAAGTCACGTTCGCAAATCCGTCTAACCGGGCTATAGCAGTTAGACAGGATTTACCGATCGAGTGACATTCACGGTCGCAGATATAATGTAAATACTGTGAAAAATGTGTTTAAAATTTTCCGATTGATCAAACAATTAACAAGTGGGCCCCAAAGAAAACTGTAGCACTCACAGAAATAATTGGCCCAATTTTAATATTCCAAAACCCCTAATTACTACCCAGAAGCCCACTGGAAAAAGATGGCCCACTGAACCCTCTAGACTGCGGCGGAACCGCGGCCCAATAGAAGGGTGTGGCCGCGGTTCCGCGCTCTGTATGAGAGATCAGTGTGTCGAATTTTTCCAGAGTTCTTAGAACTCCCTGCACATCATTCTGAGACCACCTGAAAAATTTTTAGACTTCAAAAAATTTCAACAGAAACTGATGTGAAGGGAAAAATACGGTTTTTGGAATTTTTGTCGATCGGAACTGAAAAACACATCAAACGAAGCTAGACGAAGTTAATGGCGAGGCTCTGATACCACTGTAAGTGCACGGCGGCGCCCCGGCCGTCAATCCGACGCCGGAATGCGGAAGCGGTGATAAACATTAATTTTGCGGACTTTGCAAACCGGCACCACCGCGCACTAAACTCCGGATCGTAACCATTAACAAGTCTAAGCTACTAACAAGAAAGGGAAGAGATGTACCGACTGATCCGAGTCCTCCGGTCTTCATCTCCACTCCGATCTCCTCGCGGGATCTCCGTCCGTCTCCTCCTCGTCGGAAAGGGCACCACGTCGCCTGTATCTTTTACGGGCTCCCACCTCAATACCGAGGCAACTCGAGCATGAAGCCGGCAAGTCGACATGCCCAAGATATACTGTAGAATGTGTAGAGTCTATGTCTCACTTTGGGGTATTGGTTGCCATTTGATGTGGAGGGAAGAATGAACCTTTTTAGGGAAATGATGCTATCAATTTTGCAAGGAAATGAGATGAACAAATGATACACCAAAAATGAACCTCTCATTTTCTCTCCTCACCAAAATAGTGGCCGGCCAATTCTTAAGAGAATGGTGGAGGAATGAAACATTATCAAAGAGGGAGGTGAGTGTAGGAGAAGAAAAGAGGGTGACCATAAACAAACATTATCATAACAAATGAACATCCAAACCATACCCTTATCTGATCACAATAAATGCATCATGGATGAAAGATATCATAATCAATACATATGCAATAAAACCCTCCACAAAGAGTTATTTGCAAACTTGCAAATAACCCCCTCCATCGGAAAAGTCCGGCCGGGAAAGAACAAAGGAAAACCGGCCGGAACGGAATGCAAACTGGCAACTCCAGAAAACTGGTCCCGTAATAAATTACAGGAAAACCCCGATACTGTGCATACACACCCGCATCTGTATTCTGTCCGGATACAAATGCAATGAGACAAAATCTACACTGTACTGAACTAGGATCCGGCTTAAAACAAAGCCGGCTAGTAATATTCGTCCGATCCTGATCCGTGCAATACCGCACGAATCTGATCGAACCCTGCCATATACCTATACGGCCTCTAGTACAAACCGTCCGATCCTGATCCGTGCAATACCGCACGTATCTGATCGGACCCTGCCATATCTCCATACGGCCTCTACAGCGTTTCGCCCGAAACCTGAGTAACTGAAAGTGTAGTGGACTCTAAAGACTCGTCAATACTATGGCTGTGGATTTAACCACTAGCACGTCAGAGGTATAAGCCAATACGTAACGGGCCACCAGCTATTGACTAAAAGGGACGTCGATGAGCGAACTCATCCTGACACCCTACTGAGCCTGTCAGTGACAATATCCGTACAGTCCGGTCCGTTCGTCTATGAGCATCGCATGTCGGGCCTAGGGGGTGGGTAAAAGTCAGACCCCCAAAAGCGGTACAAGTCGTGTCGGAGTGTAGCCCAGAACACCCTGAGATACTACTGGAATACCTACCAGTAAATCTCTTGCCTTGGCCAAGGACTTCGTGTAATGGCTCTCCTAGACACAGCGCGACCTCACCCCCAATACCGGGAGAGACGAAACCCCCGAAGATCCGCTCACTGCCTCTATGTGGCTCGGGACTGTACCCAACTAAAACCTGTTTGCACGACTCCTTTGAGCCGTGGTAGGGTAGTAATCAAAGCACAGTGGGAACTCACACGAGACAAATGACGATCCCCAGGTCGATGAACTAACCTGTACACATGTCACCTGGGAACTGCTATCTGACGTCAGGTATAAGACCAACTAGCATGTTCCCGGCGAGTCCTGTCCGGTGTACCCATAACCCAATGAGCACCTGTATACATCTTAGGTGATCCAACTGACACCAGTGGCCTGTGAGACCGGCCACCGCCCCTCGTCGGGGTCTCGACTGTATACACTAGTCTACTCTGGAGAATCGATGCCCTGTCTCGAAACTCCCACGACTAGGGACCTTTTAAGGATATGCTTGTAGACTCCAGCTCTCACTTATATGATCGCCCTCATACTGCTGGCAGCCAAGCAAGAATCCTAGGGGCTCTATCAACGTGCAATAGTGACCTGTCAGGTCACCTAAAGCAGTACACGATGATAAAGGTAAACCAGATAGCAAACTATCATCTCGAGTAAGACTGTCGTACCGGGATAGGTCCTCCCTCAATCATTGCAATCACGTGCCTGTGATCCAATAATTGACTCTGAGGGCACTATCTCCAACAGTGTCTAGGAGAGCCATTACACGAAGTCCTTGGCCAAGGCAAGGAGATTTACTGGTAGGTATTCCAGTAGTATCTCAGGGTGTTCTGGGCTACACTCCGACACGACTTGTACCGCTTTTGGGGGTCTGACTTTTACCAACCCCCTAGGCCCGCCATGCGATACTCATAGACGAACGGACCGGACTGTACGGATATTGTCACTGACAGGCTCAGTAGGGTTGTCAGGCTGAGTTCGCTCACAGATGTCCCTTTTAGTCAATACCTGGTAGCCCGTTACGTATTGGCTTATACCTCTGACGTGCTAGTGGTTAAATCCACAACCAAGGTGATTGACGAGTCTTTAGAGTCCCCCACATTCTGTTACTCAGCTTTCGGGCGAAAGGTTGTAGAGGCCATATGGAGATATGGCAAGGTCCGATCAGATACGTGCGGTATTGCACGGATCAGGATCGGACAGTTTGTACTAGAGGCCGTATGGATATATGGCAGGGTTCGATCAGATACGTGCGGTATTGCACGGATCAGGATCGAACGGATATTACTAGCCGGCTTTGGTATAAGCCGGATCCTAGTATAGTACAGTGTAGATTTTGTCTCATTGCATTTGTATTTCGGTCGGAATACAAATGCGGGTGTGTATGCACAGTATCGGGGTTTTCCTGTAATTTATTGCGGGACCAGTTTTCTGGAGTTGCCAGTTTGCTTTCCGTTTCGGTCAATTTCCTTTGTATCGTTCATTGGCCGAAGATTGGTAGAGGAGGGCTTATTTGCATTGTTGCAAATAAGCATTTGTGGAGGGGGTCTTTGCACTTTATGACATCATGATTATTGTACCATACCTTGACTTTCTTTAGTTGATCATGGATTGACTTTTGCTATCATGGTTGTTGATTGAGTGTTGGGTTTTGTTGTGATCATTTTGATTGTTTCATCATCACTTGCTTTCCACCCACCCCCTTTTCTTTGCTCTCTCTCTCCAATCACCTATGGGGGCCGGCCACTTTTGAAGGGATGAGGAAAATGTTTCTTTTGGGGTTGGGAGAAATATGATACTCTCATTCTTTGTATATCACATTTTTCCTCACCTCTCTCTAAGTTCTTCTTCCTCCACCACAAAGGCATCTCCATGAACCCCAAAAATGAGACTTGCTCACTAGATATTCTACAGCTAATCTTGGGCACGTCGACTAGCCAGCTTCGTGCCCGAGTTGCCTCGGCATTGAGGTGGGAGCCCGTAAAAGAAGTAGGCGATGTGGTGCACTTCCGGCGACGAGGTGGAGACCGGAGCTTCCGCAAGAGATCGGGACGACGACGAGAAGACCGGAAGACGCGGATCAGTCGGTATATCTCTCTTCCCCATCTTGTAGTTAGCTAGGACTAATTAATGGTTCGATCCGGGTATTAGTGCGCGGCGGTTTGCCAGTTCAAGTAAAAATTAAAGTTTA
The DNA here is from genome assembly GCA_030015575.1 of Agapanthus africanus. Lineage (NCBI taxonomy): Eukaryota > Viridiplantae > Streptophyta > Magnoliopsida > Asparagales > Amaryllidaceae > Agapanthus > Agapanthus africanus. The sequence continues at coordinate 298,170,404 of CM057347.1, forward strand.
TCACCGCTTCCGCATTTGGCCGTCGGATTGACGGTCGGGGCGCCACCGTGCACTTACAAGATATACCTATCACTAAAGGTAAGATACACTATAGGTATACCGATAAGCTAGATGTCAAGTATGATAAGCAATCTAGTATCTGTAAAGGGTTTTGTGTGACATGGCAATTATTGACGGTGTGTGTGTAGCATACAATCCGTGCTCGTGCAACATGAACCGTCAATAATATGTGCAGTGTCCTACGGCTGCTAGTCACATTACAACTATATCAAGGAAATACAGTAAAGGCGCAATTCTAACAATGACGTAGAATATGCAATAGGTATTTGAATCCTAGCCCAGACGCATAACGCCATGCGGGCGATTCCCCTGTAGATGTTAAATCTACTCACCTACGCTCCACGCTAGGTGAATCCTATCATCTGCTCCCCTCTGTAGCAGTGTCTGTTGTCCCCACCTGCAAACCTGCAATTTAGACATGGAAAAATATATATAAGCCAAATATTTCGCAAAACGTGATATCGAACCAAAACGAGAAACTCGCGTCGCGAACTAAACGCGCGTATGCACGATACGCTGAAACGTGTGTGTACGCGTCTAAAACCATCGCGACACGCCGCGATACGCTGGATCACAGAACCCACTCACGTATCACGTGTATCGCGCAAACACAACGGACATGAAAAACGGTATTTGATCCCAGATTTTCCTACAGGTCAAAACTTACAAAACTATACATGCCAAAACACTAGTAAACATAGCAGACAACCCTAGCCAAGACCCCAACACCCATGTCCCTAACTTGGCCGCAAATTGCGGCCAAACACAATAAATCTGTGGCCCGGTTTGGGAATTGGGGGTTCGTGTTCAGGTGGTGGTATCTAGACCTAGTATACATGCCCCAGTTTTCTCAATTTTGTTCTGTAGGGTCCGGGTCAATAGCAGATCACAGAAAGCCAATATATCGCTTTAAAATCACCAATTTGCACAATAAGGAAAACCTATGGTATTTTAGTGTAATCCAAGCTAAGCTCAGTTCAAGTGACCCTAATAACACTTAAATAGATAGGGTTTGCTAACAAAATCATCAATTTGCCACAACATCTCACAAATCACCATAATTAGCTCTAAACTAGCTAATTAACACTAACCGACACCAATTAACACATAATCTAAGCAACTAGGGGATTGGGTTCAAAAATTATACCCTAATGAACCCTAGAGAGCAGGTGAAGAAGTGGAGAAGAGCTGCTGTAGTGGCTGGGGCTGCTGCTGCTACAGTTGCTGCTACTGCTGCTTGCTTCTGCAGCTGTTGCTGATGCTGGTGCCACTGCTGCTGCTTCTGTTGTTGTTGTTGATGCTGAGGTTGTTGCTGCTGCCCCTGGTGCTGATGCTAATGGTGCTGCTGCTTGCTTCAGCTGCTGCTGCTGCTGCTACTGCATCTTCTTCTGTTGCTGGGGCTTCTCTTTGCTGGGGCTGCTGCTTCAGCTGATGCTGAAGATGGCCTGTGTGTGTGTGTGAGAGTGAGAGAATGAGAGAAGAGAGAAGTGAGAAATGAGAGGCAAAGTCAAAACCCCCTCCTCTCTCTCTTCATTTAATGAAGCATGGCAAAAGCCATCATGCCCCATTCTCACTCTCTCTCTCTCTCTCACACCAATGGTCAACCCAATAACAACAATTTAAAAAAAAAACCTTTTCCAAATTCATTTTCATTTTAAAACAACCATGACACTTAACAATATTAAAACTAGATTAAAGAAATGGTTAGACCACACTTAACAACCTAGTTATCATGCACAAGTGTGAGCAAGCCTAGGAAAAATCTAATAAAATATTCATTAAACAGGATAAAATATTTAAAAACCAAGTTGGTAAACTTTTATTAAAAACCATACATTAAAATATAATTAACCACAAAACACATTCTAAGGTGCTACAATCTCCCCCCCCCCCCCTTAAAAGAAATTCGTCCCCGAATTTAAAAATATACTAAACGTACCTTCAAAGAGAAGATTACAAACTCTCAGATCTCGCTCGCAGCCTCCCAAGGGATTACCTCACTATACGGCTACGCCCAAGAAAAACCCTTCACAGATGGCAAGACCCCTGACCGATGTTCCTTCACCTGCCGAGCCATTAATACCATTGGCTGCTGGTGAACGCAAGATCGCGTCAAGCTAATTGGTCTGGTGCCAAACATGTGAGAAAGGTCATGAAGGTAATGGTAAAGCATCATCACAAGGAATACGGGGTGAAAATCCAATAATCTGGGCGGAAGAGCCAAATTAAAGACAACGAAACTAACTCGCCTATAGGATCTTAAAAGGACCTAAAATCCTGGGATAAGCTTCCCAAAATTCAACACGTCATTCATCGGAAGTCCATAGGAATACATGATCTGTCCCTGCGAACTCGAGTCTATGGCTAACACAGTCGGCATAAGACCTCAGTTCGCAATGGACAATTTCCATCCTGACCTAACACAACTGGACCATCTCCGAAGCTCTAGACTAGCTGGGGTCCAAAATCCTACTTACGCAGAGTCAGAAAAACAACAGACTGGTGATCGACACGACCTAGCCCCTAAACCTAAAGGTGGCCAATTGGAGTGTCTCCTGATAACAGCTATCGAAGGAGAACCCTAACAATGGCGAGTGACGATCCACAACTGCCGACAACAATCAACACAACACATAACTTTAACAAAAACAACTGAGCACATTGAGTATAACCGGACGACAAGAATCCGAATGGAGTCACACCCTGACTAAACCTGGGTAGAAACCATAACGAAATTCATGGAGATCTGCTCCCACTCCTACTTCGGAACGGTAAAAGGTTACAACTCTCCAGCCGGTCTCAGATGCTCGACCCAAGCACACAACAAGACAGACACCTTGAAACGAAACCTGAAACTTCTCCTTACATCCCTGTCCACCCGTAACTATCTCACAAGTCACGCTAAATGTTGGTGGAACTTGAATGCATACAGAGAGTTGACAGATGTGCATGTTCTAGGATTTCACGTCTCTACCTGATAATGTCAGGTACACAAACGTGTCCCTAACTTAGCACATCATTGTCACAAATCAAGGACTCCGAATCATTACCCAGCCGAGTATGCTCAAGTATCACTGATGAACGAGCATAGGCGGGCAGTGTCTCGCGAAAGCGATTTAAGGAAGGTGGTCGGGCGCGGACATGAGCAAGTTGTCCCCTCCGTAGAGACGAACTTAAGCTATACTCAATGATCACACAAGAACTGTAAATCTGCAGAAGACTATCACAATAATCAAAATCCGCCGCAGGAAGATGTACATTAAGCTCTAGTGGTCCGTGGAAAATCTGACACGACTCTCAACCAAGTAGTGTCTCTAAATCTCCAACGCAAAACCACCGCGGCCATCTCCAGATCATGAGTGGAATATCCTCCTCGTACTCCCTCCAGATGTAGGGAAGCAAAAGTGATAACTCTATAGTGTCACCTCAGTACACAATCGAGCCCACTCAAGAAACATTACAGTTAAACAACAAGGTCGTCCGAACCAAAAGCAAGGAAAGGACTAATGCAGTTATTAACAGAATCTTCAACTGCTGAAAATTCCGCACACATGCCTCAGTCCAAAGAAAAGAAACCTCCTTTCCGGTCAATTCAGTCGACGGTGCAGCACTACTCTAGCAATCCTGCATGAAACGGCGGTAAAAACCTGCTAAGCCCAAAAATCCGCGGATCTCCGTCCTGCACACAAGTCTGGGCCTAAGCTGTACGACCATGATCCTCCCTCGGAACCATACGAAACCGTCTCCCGCGACTATAAGACCTAGGAGTCAACACAAAACAAGCCTGAAGAAACACTCCGAGAATTTAGCAACTGCTGGTGCTCTCCCAGTATCTGCATAACAAATCCTCAAGTGCTGCTCCTGTTCCTCAAGACACATTAGATAGACCAGAATGTCGTAAATAACACAACAATGACTGGTCGAGGAACGGCCTGCAGAAATCTGGTTCATCATATATACGAATGCTGCTAGGGCACTGGCGAGTCCAGTGACATACCAAAGCACACAAGCCCGTAGCACGCACAAGGCAGCCTTCGGAATGTCATCATCCTGAATCCGCAATAATGATGACCTGATCCCAAGCAAACTTAGAAAATGTCTCGCACTCTGGAGCTGATCGAAGAAATCGTCAATGCGAGGTAAGGGATACCCATCCGCACCGTAAGCCGGTTCAATTAACGATCCGTCGATACACCATCCTAAACTGTCGTCTTCCTCATTGACGGACAGAAATAGGAGCTTCCAAAAGCGAAACACTTAGACGCACAAAACTCCCCAAACAACAACTCTGTAGCTGATCCTTAAGCTCCCAAGCGTCGCCGGCTCATCCGGAACAACGTCGGAAAAACTCTCGCACGAAAGGAACCCGGTCCAACAATCCTAACTGTGGCTCCGGTATCACGAATGAACGCCAAGAATCCACGACATCTCCTCAATAGCCGACTAGCGAAAAAGGCTGAATTCAAGCTGTGAGATGAGGCACAACTATCCACCTGCACAACAAGAACTGACCTGCCGGGAAAACAATTCCTGACTGTTTCCACAATGTAGTCCACAGACGCCTAGCACGTAATTAATCAATCCGTTCCTAGGAGAACGTCAAATCCAACATCTCTAGAAGGATCAAAACGACGGACAAATCTCTATCTCCTATCCGGTTGGCACACAAATGAAATATGTGTCACGCAACAAAAGAATCGCTGACAGAAGTTAACACAACTATGACTAATCTACCCAACCACGGTACAAGCATGAAAAACAAACGAATACATCAAAAGAACAAGCGAATTAAGAATACCTGAAAACTCTACATTGGACGTCTGCGCGTCCCGATGAGTAGAAGCAAACTCCTGTGTCTGCCCTCTACCCGCAACTGGATAAACTCCTCTGGTAAACTGAGCCCTCTGAGCAAATCTTCCACGTCCACGGCCTCTCTGATGACGATCCTGACGAGGTGCTAAGGAACAATCCCTGACGAAGTGCTGAAGGCTCCCGCATCGAAAACATCCACGCGGTGACTGCTGACCCTCCTGGGGATGAGAGCTGAACGACTGTCCTCGTCTTAAGCCTCTGCTACTCCCGCGACGGCCACGAAATCTGTCTCGATGACCAAACCTCTGTCTCTGGGCTGGTACACTGGTACGAGTCCTCCACTGTCCTGGAACTGTCTGAGCCTCTGGAATATGTGCCTCGTCAACTGGAGCTGCAACCACTGGTGCTTTGTAGGTGACGGACTGCTGCATGCTGACCGTAAGTGACAGCTGGGTAACAGGGGTGACAACCTCCTGTCGTAGCTCCCGAACGATATCAACCAATGAACTCATAGTCTGGCGGAAGTCCTGCATCTCTGCCACAAGCCTATCAATAGTATATATCGCAGGCTGATCCGTCTGCACCTGTGCAACTAGAGTGCCATCCTGGTCAGTACTCGTCTCGCCCGAGCCAACTCTGACCTCGGCCTTCGCTGCATCACTCTGAGTCTCCATAGTCATCGGCGGCAAGGCTATAATTACATATAAGATTCGCTGAGAATAAGGAATCGAATCTCAAGGATATGAATCATCAAGGAAGGAATTTCAAGCAAATTGTACTTAGGTTACTTAATGCAAAGTACCGCATCGTGGGTATGCTGCAGACATACACACACTACGTTACTCTGCTTAAGCTACCTACTCCATCATATTAAGGTCATCCTACACTCCGAAAGGTAAAACCTAGCGCTCTGATACCAACTTTGTCATAACCCAAAATTGGCCCGTGACGGCCCTAATACTACGCAACGCCAAAAGACGTAACACGGTAAAAGAAAGCCAAAACCCAGAAATCTAAACCAAGAAAATACGGAAAAGATAGTATAGTTTTTGAAACATTTGAAATCGCAACCCAAATTCTTTAAAAGTCTTACTTTCTTTCTTTAAAATTTTGGCAACACCCCCTTTTTTGTAAAAACTAGCCAAGATGAATACAATACAAATATACGACGCCGTAGCGAAGAAATAAAGACAATAGAGAGAAAGCTGTATATAAAAGACAAAAAATCCACAAATAATATACAATATCGTCCTCACCAAGTCTCTAAGTCAACAATACAATAGTAGATGGAGAGTACAAAATATAACGAATGTACAATAAGAAATACAAATAATCATCTAACCCACCTTAGCAAAACGGTATACTGTGAGCTGATGTGATATCTGTAGCAAAAGATGATAGATGAGAAGCTGAATAGCTGAATAGCCTGTCTCGACTACTCTGGGGAACAACCTGAAACACCTGTGGCACAACGGGGGTGAGTTGCCAACTCGTGAATAGTAGATAACATATGCAGGTAATCACAGGAATGTACGTACAGCATGAATCTAAGATATGCGATTACAGTAATAACATGTCATGTGAATG